>BSBM01001292.1:1265000-3887500 GCA_027924585.1 Larix kaempferi
CTCTGTATGCAGAGTCTAACTATATTTTTTTGAATAGATATGTTATTGTTTTCTATTTTTAATTCATTTTTAACTACACTCATGTCAAATTTGTAAAAAACATAGGTCGTTTATTTGGCCTATAATTTTTTATTGGCTTACCTATTTCGAGAACGGAAAAAAACCTGCACAAGAGTACAAGAATACCTACAAGCTAAAAATAAATAAAATTGATTATGTTCAGACCATGATATGGGACCAACACTCGACCATGTCGTTTTAAGGCTTCACTGACTTTCGTAATTTAAAAAATATATAAAATTAACTTTTAAAATTTTGGTAAAATAGCCCCACAAAAGATTCATCTGTTGCCTACGCCTCTACATATTTTTTTCCTCATAAATTGACAATTTACATAACAAACCGGTGGACCAAAAAAAACATGCGCATTATGTTTTAGAGAAAAAATAACATACCAATCTTAAAATAATGACATTTTGGGGTGGTTATACCACTTTTCCATAAATAAAAGTTATATATTCCTGAAGGTGATCCGTTTTTCTATGTTTCATCTTTTTACACCTAAAATTTTTTGTAGGTACCTCTAATAATTCATTTTAATGATAATATTTCTGTTTTTCCAGCATGTCATTGCAACTAACGTGTCATAATTGGGTATCAATACCTTGCACCAGCCCTTGAAATGATAAAAGAGAACAAGAGAGTGCAAACCACAACAAAGAACCAATGCATGAACCACTTTAGATTTCCCAATGTTCAAGCAAATACATGTAGTGCCACCTAGGAGGTGAAGGCTTTAAAGGGAATCCAGCAATCTCCCTTAGGGAGGCCTATTTTGTCCACACTAAATGCTAGATAGCTCAAAGAACCAATGGAGAGAATCACTTACCCCTTGATGGAAGGAGGCAAGGGAGCTTGTAGAATGCCAACAAATATGAAAGAGATGGGTTATGAGGAAGGTCCAATAAAATTTCTACAGCATAACCTTGCTCTTGGTTTCTCTTCTAAGATGCATGCCCATGCCTTCCTTTTATAATCCAAGAGGTGGCCAAGAAACAACTAGGTCCAAGTGTGAACCCCATCACCTCATGAACTAGCTTCAAGGTACACAATGGGGGCTATTGAATGTCAATCCATCATGTTGAGAAGCCAATTTCAAATTTGTGTTGGTGATGGGATTTTATGAGATTTTAATGCACAGGTGATGGTTGAGATCTTGTCATTTTGACAGTCTCATGGATATCGAAGGTTAACCCGCACAGGGGTCGCACTGGCACATAACAGGTAATAAGTGCAATTGTGTGCCTGAACAGAGTTTAGGCCACATGGTCCTATCTGTTGACTATTCTTTAGCATTTCTAGACTCATATTGCTTCTTGGATCTGATGAGGATGTCTTCGATGGCCTGCATGCTGCATGCTGATGAAGCCTTACTGTGTGAATTGCAAAAATGTCGCATGTGTACGATATTTATGAGTTAACATTTCACCTTCAAATGATAAATGATTGATCAATTTTCAACATAAAGTTTTGTTTTCACATTTAATGATGTTTGATCATGCTTTTATTTGGTGGGATATTTGTGTACATAATTTTTAGTTGGGAAAATTAATATGGTGACTCAATTTTGTTTGCAAATACATGATAGTACATACCTATGTTCATTGGTTTGGTCTAAAGTTTTTTTTCGAGATAAAAAGATATTTTGAAAAGTTAAGATTGACATTAACATTGTTTTTATCAACGAGGAGGCTTGTGATGTAGTACCATTTGTTTCCTGTGATGTGATGTTTTGATTTTCTTATTGATGGGATAGGGATGCACTCATTTACATTAAAGAAAAACAATATTTGTCAAAATAAAAAGGGGTGGGGCATATTTTATAAAAGAACAGAAAAGGAATAATCAAGGTTCTCTCACATCAACTTTCATTGATTGAAACAAATCGAGCAAAAATTAAAATTCACATCTACCAATGCTCAATACCCCTTTGATTGTTCCGTGGCTACCCCTATGGTCTTTCTATAATTTGACTTGTTAATATATTATATTTCTTTAAATTCCAGATCATCAATGTTTAGCTTGATTCTTCTTATGTACTTGCTTGTTACAAGTATTCTGGTGGTCAAATATTGACTTTTGTTGGCTACAATTCGTAAACATCATGGTTGGGTTTGTTGTTGACAGGTAGTGGTACTAAATATCATAGTTGTTATTGCAAGTTCTGCACCTTTCCTTTGGAAGCTTAGTGTCTAACAGGATCCATATTTTTCACAAAGGTACTATCGGTTTACTTAGTACCTTTGTGTAAAATTTGGATCATGTTAGACACTAAACTTCCAAAGGACAAGTGTAGAACCCACAATAACAATTGTGATATTTAGTATCACAACCTATAACAATAAACTCAATCATGATTTTTATGAAGAGAAGTCAACAAAAGTCAATACTTGATCATAGGCTTCACATCGAAAGACCAACATCCTCTATCTCCTAACCGATGTTGCTACAATTGGTATGATGACTGGACATCATATTTAATGTCCAAAAGATGCCCGAATTCCAATGTCTGATGAATGGACATTTAGAATAACTCTATAGATGTGGGGATTGTAGGAACTTTGAAGTCCTAGCATTACCACTCATTACAATATGGGGAGTATGGCTGGCAATATATCGAAGTTTTTTTTAAATCAAATTTTTCTTCCTATTCAATGTGTCATACAGAGTGTCATTATTTTAAGCCATATTCCCTAAAAGAAACACAAGGAAAAGAAAAATGGTAGTGATAGAAGCTATTGATAAAAATTCCCCTTGGGGTTTCTTTGATGGGGTAGCACAAGGGAATCCTTCTACTTTTGGAGCAGTGGAGTGTCTATTTCAACAAGAGGATATTGGTGTAGGATTCAAAGAAAGGTTGGGCATTGGTATTAACCAACATAGATCCATCTTAAACCTGGATCTATCAAGAACCGAGAGGCATCAAATTTCTCGAGGTGTAAGTTGTTTTCCTAATGTTTAAAAAAATTGAGAAAAAAAAATTACACCTCAATAAATTTTATCCCTCTTAGTGTTTGTTAGATCCAGATTTAAGATGGATCTATGCTAGTTTTAATTATTTTAGTTTTATGTAAAATTTAAAATTATGTAGAAATATGGCATTGAGCAGTGCATTTTGAATGCAAGTTTCTAAGTGATTGGATATCATATCTTAATAATGTAGCTTTTAAAAAATAAAAATAAAATTGTTGTTTCCACGTCATTGTTACCCACGTTACATGACAACATCTCCTCTCTACTGCACTGTAAAGCACCTCGCTACTCTCTATGCAACAACTATGCAAAGATGAAGGCATTGCTTATCCTTTTAAAATTGGCTCAAGAAAAAGGGAAACATAGACTACAAGTATTTGAAGAGTCAAATAGTTATCAAGTGTATGAACAAGGAGGTAGAGCTCGGGAATTTGTATTTACTTCCCTTAATGTAGAAGATACAAAATTTTCTTACTCAAAATTTGTATACAGAGGATGATGATTACTCAAACTCCTACAAGATTTTTGTTAAAACCGCGACTTTTTTTGTTTAAATCGCCAATTACCCTTGGACCCGAATATGCAATTCCACTAATTTCAGTGGGATTTTAGCTAGAAAAATCAATGAAAAATAGTGCAAATCGAAGACAAGATATCGCTAGTCGAATCAGTGGAACGGGAGAAGAACTCAAGCTTAGAATCAATGTTTTTATGCCTATACCTAGAGGGATGTGTTTATTCTTCAGGAAAAGCATGGGAATTGTAGTTATTCTTAAGAGGATCCTTGTCCAACTGTGGGATTTATATAGAGGAACAATGGCCACATCTCATAATCCCCCAAATCAGGGATGAAAGCTTGATAAATCTCAAGAAATATCCAGAAAGCTTAATAAAGTGAAAGTCCACAGGGAGAGATCATGCATGAATTGCATTTGTGTAGCATGCATGGAATATTGGCCTTGAAATTATCACCTCCCTATCCTGTAAAAAAAATATCCATGGGAAAGAGATGAACACAAATAAAATTAAGTTCAAGCAACCAAACATTGAAGGAATTCAACAATAGCTAAAGCAGTTCAAAGATGTCATTTCCTTCTTTGTTGAGAGATTCATGGATCTTTAGTGGAGCTTTAAGAACCACCAGATCGATTCCTTCATGTGGTACAAGAGACCAAATATCGTCATTCTGTGAAGGGTATTTGCATGTGGTTAAGGACAAAGGACTAAGGAATCTGGCGAAAGAGACAGAGTGGATAGATATCATGTAATCAATATTGTTCTAATTGTTTCTTCTAGAAATTAATAATATCATTGTTCTTTCCCTCACCCCACCCCCCAAATACTTGTCTTCACACATGTTTAATATTTTTATGGAGTAATATAATTCATTCACTTAAAACAATTTTGAATTTAAGAATTTGATTGTATTTAATATTAAGATCAATTTGAGAAAGGGTATTGTTTGACGTGTGTGTAGGTACATGAAACTTGTTGCAGAGATAAAGTGGAACACCCACAGATTAATGGGAAGATCAAGAAAGCAAGAGAAATATGTTCTACTTTTCTTATTTATATCTCATAATATAGCATCTTAACTTGTATTAAGTCAAGGAAAGAACATAGTAATAGGATTTATTGATTATCAGAAAACTTGTGTTAAGCCCTAAATGTGGGCAAATTTCCCCTTATATTGGTCACATTACATTAGTTTTGACATTGGATTGGTCCATTATTTCTAATTATCATTTGTATGGTTATATTAGTTACGTCAGCTTGGTTCATTTAGTTGTAATTGTACCTCGTAGTCCCCTATATATAGGAAGGAGACCTTTTCATTTGGAGCATCTTGTCTTGTCTTGTCTTGTGTACTCAATACATTGTATAAGGAGGTTTCCCCCTCGAAGAGGCTTTCTATTCATCTATGTTCTTCATTATTAATGTGTGGATTACACTTTCAGGTCTATTTTTTGTTTTTTTCATGTTCTTTTTGGAAAATTTGTTGCTTAACATTTGGTATCAGAGCTCTTTCAACCTTGGGACTGGTTTCTTCAAAACGAGTCATCTTGGAATTTTCTCTATAATTTTTTTTCTACAAGTTTTCAGATAGCAAGACTCAAAACCCATCTAGCTAAAATTCCTAAATATCTGTGGTCCAATTTTAAGATCATGATCCATTACAAGTTCGGATATATTCGTCGTGGAATGTAGGGTTTTTTAGTAGTTCAAAAACTAGTCTAAAACAAGTGTTTTGGGAAAATAGATCATATATGGGGCATGCGAGATCCAAATTGAGTGAGACCTATTGCATCAAAAAGAAGACAGACCACAATATATTCGGTATCTTTTTCATACTCGGATATGAAATATTGAACATGTGGAAGACCGTACTAGTTTTCTCTTCTAAAATGACCAAAAATAAGAAGTGTTGGGAGATTCACAATAACTTTATACTAGCGCAACAGAAATAGGTCATACCTGCAACATTGGAAATAGGACACATCATGATATAACAAGCCAAAGGTTTAGACCCAGTGGAACCAAAATTTCAAATTTACCTCAGTTCCAAGTTGGCCAGAAAACAATCTTCTAATCAAATTTTGAAAAAGGTACTCCATTTTAAATTTGAATAACTTTGAGTAGAAGGATCTATTTGAGATAAAACCTAGCGTGTGGTATCTATTTATATTGTTCAAAAATCCATCAAAAGGACAATCAAACGACCATACGACTCATCCCCGACATACGATGAAAGGGAAGACCTGTCTATTTAAGTGTCCCAGTTAGAAGATATGATTAAAGGATCTGTGAAAATAGTTGATTTAGTTAATTTAGAGGGGAAGTTGATGGAACATATGGATAATAAGATGGAGAAAAATATGAAAGGGTCTATGAAAACTATTGATTTAGTTAATTTGGAGGAGAAGTTGATGGAACATATGGATAATAAGATGGAAAGTATTGCTAAGCTCATACAAAATTAAAAGGATACTCCTCCTACAGGTGATGATGTGTTTCAAGATACTCAGTAGGATAAAGATAAGGTCCATGTTGAGAAACATTCCATGAATAAGAATATTCCAAGAGGAAATGATTCTAGTAATGGAAGTAACCAGGGATGGTCCTCCATGGGTATTCAACTCCCCAAGATTGGCATGAGGAAGTTTGATGGAAAAGACCCCATAACATGGATATTCCAGATGGAGCAATTCTTTTATATACACCAAGTGCCAAATCTTCAAAAGGTACCTATTGCATCTTTATATTTAGAATCTAAGTAGTTTGTGTGGTACCAATTTCTTTGTGAAAGAAATCCATTATCTCTTGGTCCATTTTTATAGAAGAATTGATATCATACCATGATGATGTTAAGACCAATTCCTTCTTTACCCAATTGATAAATCTAAGGAAAAAGGGACCAGTAAGCGAGCACATTCAACAATTTCAAATGTTGAGTCTAAGAGTGGAGAGCATGCCAAATGATAAACTATTGGATCTCTTTATTGGAACCTTGAAGGATAACATTCAACATGAGGTTCCTCTCTTTGAACCACCATCCTTAGAGAAGGATTTCATGGTAGCAATGAAGGTTGAAAGTAAAAATATGGCGATGGATACTAGAAAGACCACCTCCAACACATACAGAGAGAATAATGTTCCCTCTTCTAACTTTCCTTAAAGGTTGACACCTCAGCATATGGATGAAAGAAGAGAAAAAGGTCTATGCTTTAATCAATGTGACAACAAGTATAGTAAGGGACATAAGTGTGGTGAGAAGAAATTATTCTACATAAATTGTGAAGAGGAAGAACCAAAAGGATGGGAACCATCTCAAGATGAATAAATAGAAGAGACTACTTCCGAAGAGATTAATCCCACCATATCTTGTCATGATTTGACAGGAATTAGCACTCCTCAAACTCTCAAGATAGAAGGATATATCAAAAAGAAAAAGGTAACAGTGTTGATTGATTATGGTAGTATTAATAATTTTACTCATTATAAATTAGCCAAAGTTCTCAATTGCTTTGTATATCCAGCACCAAAGTTTCAAACTTTCAAGTAATGATTGCATATGGAGGAACTATAAATTTCGTAGGGAATGCCATAATATCAATCTTACAATGGAGAAATATGTATTGAATAGTCCAATGATTGTTATCCCAATGGGTGGTGCTAATGTTGTATTAGGGGTTCAATAGTTACAATCATTGGGAACAATGGCTTTCAATTTTCAGAAGCTTTTCATGAAATTTTAAAAAGGGACATCAAGGTGTAATTGCACAATTATGCTCTTTATATGTTCAAACATCTAAGACTCTTATTTCCCTAGATCTCCAAAGAGTCATTAATAAGAATTCCAAGGTATTTGAAGATATTCCAAAAGGTCTTCCACCTGTTTGAGATTCCGATCATGTTATTCACTTAATTCCAAGAAGTGTTCCCCCTAACATCAGACTTTACAGATACCCCTATGGCCAGAATAGTGAAATTGAGCGTATGATTGAAGAAATGTTAGAGTCTGGCATAATTAGGCCTAGCCAAAGTTCTTACTCCACACCAATGGTAATAGTAGACAAGAAGGAAGGCTTGTGGCATATGTGTCCATATTATAGAGAGCTCAACAAGATCACCATTAAAGGTAATTTTCCCATTCCTGTCATTGATAAATTGTTAAATGAATTACATGTAGCAGTTTTCTTCACAAAGTTGGATCTTTGTTCCGAGTATCATCATATTAGAATGAAGGATGAGGACATCCCAAAAATAGCATTCGGAACTCATGAAGGTCATTATGAATTTATGGTCATTCCATTTGGTCTCATGAATGCACCTTCCACATTTCAAGGTTTGATGAATTCCATTTTCAAGCCCTTCCTTACAAAATTTATGCTAGTATTTTTTGATGATATAGTAATCTATAGCAAGTCTTGGGAAGATCATGTTCAACATGTTGACAGGGTGCTACAATTACTAAAGGAGAAACAACATTATAGCACCCTAACTATGGAAGAATAGAAGCACCTCTAACAACATTATTGAAGAAATAATCATTTTCTTGGACTCCACGGGCAACTCAAGATTTTGAAGAACTTAAAGAGGCAATGTGAAAAGCTCTTGTTTTTTCCACACTAGACTTCACAAAAGCCTTTATTGTGGAATGTGATGCCACAAGAAATGGCATTGGTGTTGTTCTAATGCAAGGGAACCCCTTTGCTTTCGAAAGTCGACCAATCAAGGGAAAGAACTTACAAAAATCCATTTATGAGAAGGAAATTATGGCAATACTACATGCACTTAAGAAATGGTGTCCTTACCTAATAGGTAGGCACTCCAAGGTCAAAATAGATCATAATAGTCTTAAATACTTCCTGTAACAAAGACTATCTTCAGAAGAGCAACAAAAATGGGTAACCAAAATGTTGGAATATGACTTTGAAATCATCTATAAAAAGGGAAACAAAATGTGGTGGCAAATGCACTCTCCAGAAAAGATGAGGATGTTGGGTCATTACTTTATATGATTTCCATTATACAACCCAATTGGGTGGTAGCAGCAAGGGAAGAATGGAAAAATGACATATCTGTGTGGATGCTCATACAAAAGCTACGGAAGGATCCCCGTGTATCAGATACTTTTGCATGGAAAAATGATTTACTATGGTATAAAGGCTGCTTATATATGCAAGAACTCCCAACTCAAACAAAATATCCTTTTGGAATTGCATACCTCTCCTATAGGTGGGCACTTAGGATTCTTGAAAATGTACCACAGGGTCAAGAAGGAATTTTTTTGGGAAGGTCTTAAATCAGATGTTCAAAATTTTGTGGTAGAATGTTTGGTTTGCCAACAAAATAAGATTATCACATAACTACCCATGTCAGAAGGGAAGAATTTTATTATAGTGGTTGTTGATAGACTCACGAATTATGCACACTTTTGTGCACTTTCTCACCCTTTTAATGCAAGTATAGTAGATGCTGCATTCATGGATATAGTTCATAAGTTACATGGAAACACGAATATTATTGTAAGTGATAGAGATCCAATTTTCACTAGTAAATTTTGGATTGAATTATTTTCTTATTTGGGTACCCATTTGGCTCACAGTTCATCTTATCATCCTCAATATGATGGGCGAACTTAAATAGTGAACAAATGTTTGGAAAGCTATCTTTGTTACTTTGCATTTGATAAGCAAACACAATGGGTGAAATGGTTGTCCTTGGTAGAATGGTGGTACAATACTTCCTTCCATACATCATAAAAAATGTCTCCATGTATGGCACTTTATGGGTCCCAGTCTCCATCTATCACATCTCCCTTAAAAGGAAAATCTAAAGTGCAAGTTGTGGAAGATCACATAGAGAACTAGAAAGAAGTTCTCCAAATACTAAAAGACAACCCGGATATGTCAAAGAAGAAGATGAAACAACAATCAAATCAACATCATAGTGAAAGAAGTTTCGAAGAAGGGGATTGGATATTTCTGAGGCTACAACCTTACAAACAGATGTCCCCCAAGAAACTAAATAAGAATAATAAATTAGAGCCCAAGCACTATGGTCCTTAAAAAGTGTTGTAGAATATTGTTAGTATGGAATTCAAATTGGAGCTCCCTTCATCTTCAAGGGGACATCTAGTTTTCGATGTTTCCTACTTAACGAAGGTAAGCAAAGACAAGATTCCCATTCAAACAATCCTACCAGAGCTTAATGAAGAAGGAAAATTCATATTGTAACTTGAACAAATCACTAACACAAGGACCAAGTAGCTACAGAATCAGGCTATTATAGAGTACCTCATCAAGTGGAAGAACTTACCAATTGAAGATTCGACATGGGAAGATGAGTCCTTCATACAAAAGAATCCACAACTAACCAAGTGTTGAGGAAAACACTTGTCTAAAGGGGAGGGGCATGCTAATCCCTAAATGTGGGCACATTTCCCCTTATTTTGGTCACATTACATTAGTTTTGATGTCGGCTTGGTCCATTAGTTGTAATTATCATTAGTATGGTTATATTAGTTACTTTAGCTTGGGTCAATTAGTTGGGATTGTACCTCTTAGTATCCTATCTATAGGAAGGAGACCTTTTCATTTGGAGCATCATATCTTGTCTTGTCTTGTGTACTCAGTACATTGTATAAGGAGGTTGTCCCCTCAAAGAGGCTTGTTATTCATCTATGTTCTTCATTATGAAGGCATTGAGTACTCTTTCTGGTCTATTTTTGCTCTTTTCACGCTCTTTTTGAAAATTTGTTTCTTAACAACTTGACCCACCCTTCGAAGAATCAACCTTCAAGGGATTCTCGACATAAAAATAATGTCCTAGTGAAAACGTCATTGAAGGTTGAGAAAAGGCAAGGTTAGGTATGACAAAAATGTAATATTTATGTAGAGACCATTACAATTTTTATCACAAAAAATGCCATGACTGTTTATATTCCATCACCGCAAGAAAAGTGTAGGCTTTCATTAGAGTTCATTCCAATTCTAACATCAAGCTAGCGTGCAACGAATGTTTCACCCATATAAAAATTTGTTGCAAAGGAAATGATTGTGTGTGTGTTTTTTTGCAAACTAAATGAAGCATGGACACATTACCCCTTTCCAATTCGATTTACTGATGAAATTTTGGACAAGATCATTGGGAATGAGACATACTCTTATAGTGTTAAAGAAATGTAACCGTGGAAGATCTTCTAAATGTACTTATATATTGTATTATTGTATTCTCCTTCGGGAGATGTCATTGATGTAACTGATAATGTAAGAGTCATTGAAAGAGTCAATGTAAACCGTAGGACTTGTGTCGCCCTAGAGGAATCCAAAAAAGAATATTTTATTATGTACTTAACAAGTCGGCCTAGTCAGCCAGGACAAGTCAGCCCTGTTGGGGAAAAGTCACTTCAACTAAAGAATATAAATAGGAGGGTTGTGTTGCTCATTTGACATACTCACTCATATACTCAAGTTCGCATAGGAGAGAGAGAGAGAGAAGTCTGTTGGTGAAGGAGAGAAGTTGTTTTTTGTCTTGGGGTTTTATCAAGTATTTGGGGAATTCTATATTGAGGAATTTTTTCCTAGGTTTTCTCCCTTGTTGTTTCCCCAAGAGAAATTATGTGTTCTTTGTGATTTTTGTTCTTGTCTTTCTTTCAATGATTATATTGTTTAATTTTATTATGCTAAACAAGTAAAAACTTAACATGGTATCAGATCAGGCCTGAAAGAAAACATTGTGCAGCCACTGCAACTATAGAAACTAGGGCTTCTTATTCTTGGAGCTCTCTCCACATATCAGCTGAAAAAGAGGGTGCATCTAAATCACCTCACTAGGGCACATATTTCTGTCAAAGAAGAATTCAATTTCGAGAATTTTCATTTATGGGTCCACCACTGCAGCCTGGAGAACTAGGGCATCAACTTTTTGGAAGATCTGCTCACAGATTTGGGAGAAAGAGTACATTGCTCAACTCGCCTTGAGGAGGTACATATTTTCATCCAGTCAGTTTTCCAAGATCCTGAAGTTGGAAAATTAGGGTTTCTTTGTCAAACCCTAGGTCAAGGTAGAAGTAGTTTTTCAAAAGGACAACTTTTCTGGTAAGTACTATCTCCATTCTATTTCCCTTTGAGGTTCTCACATTATCAAAATGACAGGCACTACCAAGCTTGATGAGAATATTGAAGGAGTTGAGAACTTCAGGGCATGGAAATATAGAGTCATGTTCATTCTTGAAGAACATGACCTAGAAGGCTTTGTAAAGGAAGAAATTGCAGAACCAGAAGGAGATAATGCCAAATCAAGACACAAGAAGAATATGATCAAGGCTAAGAGGATCATAGGTGACTCTATCAAAGATCACTTGATTCCTCAAGTGTCCTCAAAGAAGACTCCAAAATAAATGTTTGATGCTTTGACCAGACTGTTTGAAGAAAAGAACATTAATAGGAAGGTGACCTTGAGAAATCAACTCAAGGGTGTGAAGTTTCAGAAGTCAGAGACTATGCTTTCATATTTCACTAGAGTATATCATATCAAAGAACAATTAAAATCTATTGGAGACATGATAGAATAAGCTGAAGTTGTGATGACCACCTTGAATGGTCTTCCAAGAGATTGGGAACCTTTCGTTCATGGCATATTCTCTAGGAAGAGATTAATTAAGTTCAGACAACTATGGGAAGAGTGCGTGCAAGAAGAAGAAAGAATAGCAGTAAGAGAATATAAACTAAATGATAATGAAGATCAGGCTTTGGCAACTCATGCCAAAGGAAGAAACAAAAGAAAGAATGATGTATGTTCTCATGACCACTCTCCTAGAAGACCTCAAAGATATCAAAGGAACAAAAGGGTCAAGAGAGACTTATCCTCCTTTGAATGTTTCTCTTGTAGCAAGATGGGACACATTGCAAGAAACTGTCCTCTCAGAGCTCAACAATTCAAGAAGCAGAAAAGAATATTTCATGCCCATGCAGCCGAGGACGATGAACATGATGATGAAATCAAGACCAGAGAAGATGAATATTCTAGTGAAGAATATGTTCTAATTTCAGCTCTCACTAGTTCAGTATCCCATGGAAGTGACACTTAGTTAGTAGAAAGTGGATCCTCCAAACACGTGACAGGATACAAAGACTCTCTTTCAGATCTTGTGCAGAAAGAATCTCCACACAAAGTGAAGCTTGGAGATGATTACTAATATCCTATCAAAGGTATGGGAGAGGATACTTACAAGTTGGACTCTGGAAAGTCCATGAAGATGGAGGAAGTCTTATATGTTCCAGGTTTGAAAATAACCTTCTTTATATCTCAGCATTAGATAAGAAAGGTCTTAGAGTTGCATTTGTAGATGGTGAAGTTCTTATGTGGCCAAAGGGGAAGACAATCAATGATGCAGTTGTTCTTGGAGTTGAAGAAGGAGGAATCTATAAACTCAAGGGACATGCAGATTCAACACTAAATGGTTAGTACCATGAACCCTTGTGAATTATGGCATAGAAGACTAGCTCATGTACACTACAAATATTTACCAATAGTGAGTAAAGTGGTGACTGGATTACCAGAAATCCAGGTTGATCATGAAGGGGTGTGCAAAGGATGTGCACAAGGAAACAGTACAAAGAACCCATTTCCAAGCAGTGATAGCAAAGAAAACATGGATTTGTGGACCTATGTCAACTACTTCATTAAGTAGGTATGTTTACTATGCTTCCTTTATTGATGATGATTCCCGCAAAACATGGATTTATTTCCTAAAGAATAAAAGTGAAGTATTTGAAAAGTTTAAAGAGTTTAAGGATCTTGTGGAAAACCTCTCTGAAAAGAAGATCAAGATACTAAGGTTAGATAATGGAGGAGAATACACTTCAGGTGATTTCAAATAATTTTGTAAACAAGAAGGGATTAAGAGGGAGATTACCATTCCCTATAATCCACAACAAAATGGTGTAGTTGAAAGGAATAATAGATCTATCATGGAAGCAGTGAAGGCCATGATCCATGATCAAGACCTACCCATGCATCTATGGGTTGAAGCAGCTAGAACCGCAGTTTATGTACATAATAGAATCTTCCACAGTGCTCTTGGCAACAAGAACCCAGAAGAGATGTTTACCAATTTGAAGCCGAAGTCAGTCATCTGAATATATTTGGGTGTCCATTATTCATACACATTCCAAAATAGAAGAGATCAAAATTGGAACCTTCGGGAAGGAGGGGATATTTGTGGGTTACAATGAGAAATCAAAGGCTTACCGTATCTATATCCCAGTATACCGCCAGATTGAGCATAGCAGAGATGTCACATTTGATGAAGATACAACTTTCAACAAATATAAGAAGACTCATGAGGATGAAGAGGAGCATGAAGCTCATAGAGTTATAGAAACTAACAATGCACCAAATAGGAATATTGAAGAAGAGCATATACCAGAAGATCATGATATGGCAGAACCTCAAAGACTTGAGGAACCAATTCATGAGATAAATCCATGGAAGAGAAGACCAGCTTGGGCACGAGAAATTATCCAAGATGCAGGAAAATATTGTGCCCCAGAAGGAACAAGTAGAGAAAGCAAGAGACCAAGGCCATACTCTAGTTATGTAGCCTTGATGTGCAACCTTTTTGAAGAAGAACCCACATGTTTTGAAGAAGCGATAAAGAAGAAGGAATGGTTAGATGTTATGATTGAAGAGTACTAATCCATCATAAAGAATGATGTTTGGGATGTGGTACCAAGACCAAAGGATAAGTTGGTAGTTTCATCAAAATGGATTTTCAAAACAAAACATTCAGCAGACGAAAGTATTGAAAAGTACAAGGCAATATTTGTAGCTCGGGGGTTCACTCAAAAGGAAGGAATTGATTATGAGGAGACTTTTGCTCATGTGGCTAGATATACTTTAATTAGAACCAACCTTTCCTTGGAATCTAAGATGAAATGGAAGTTACATCAGATGAATGTGAAGGCATCTTTCCTGAATGGAAAGATAGAAGAGGAAGTATACATCGAGCAACCAGAAGGATTTGAAAAGGATGACAGAAAAACACATGTATGTAAATTGAAGAAAGCACTATATGGGTTGAAGCAAGCAACCAGAGCATTGTATGGAAGAATTGATGGTTTCCTAATGAGCTTGGGCTTTACCAAAAGTAAAGAAGATTCCAAAATTTATTATAAGGTCATAGATGATGAACCTATGATATTGTTATTGTATGTGGATGATCTATTTTTGACAGGAGAAGACAAGCCCATCATTGAATGTAAGAAGAGGCATGCTGCAAATTTTGAGATGGAAAACCTTGGGATGATGCACTATTTTCTAGGTCTTTAAGTGTGGCAGTTTCCAGATGAGATTTTCCTAAATCAAGGAAAATATACGGTTGAGATCCTAAAAATATTTGGGATGTTGGATTGTAAGGACATGACTACCCCGATGTTGACAAACTTGAAGCTCTTGAATGATGCTTCATTAGAGAAAGTAGATGTTACGATGTACAAACATATAATTGGCTCATTAATGTATTTGACCAACACAAGACTAGATATATGTTTTGTTGTGAACACCTTGAGCCAGTAAATGGTAGAGCCTAGACATGTTCACCTAATTGCAACAAAACATGTGTTGAGGTACCTAAAAGGTACGTTGGACTATGGACTTAGATATGCATCAGATAGTGAGTTCAGATTGTACGGATATATAGACTCATATTGGGTTGGAAGTGCCGAGGACAAAAAGAGCACTTCAGGATGTTGTTTTAGTTTGGGATCAGGTATGATCTCATGGCTCAGTGGAAAGCATCCTTGTGTTTCTCTCAGTACAACAAAAGCTGAATACGTCACAGCATGTTCAACTTGCAGTGAAGGAGTTTGGATTTGCAAGATGTTGGCAGGATTGTTTGATGCAGAGATAGATGTGACCGATATTCTCTGCGATAATCAGAGTTGTATCAAGATGTCATAGAATCTGGTGTTTCATGTAGATCGAAGCATATCGAGATCAAGTATCACTATATCTGGGATATGGTGCATAAGGGAGCTGTAAAGCTCAAGTATGTTCCTACAGAGGAACAAGTTGTTGATGTGTTGACTAGGCCTCTATCTCGCATAAAGTTTGAATACTTTCAAGACAAGCTTGTTGTGGTCAGAAAGGACCTCCCTCGAAAGAGGGAGTGAATATGATGATTGGTCTGATAAGACCTCCTTCAAAAGAAGCAGTGAAGATGATGATTGGTCTGATAAGACCTCCTTCGAAAGAAGGAGTGACGATGATGTTGGTTTGATAAGAACTCTTTCGAAAGAAGGAGTGAAGATAATGATTGGTATGATAAGGCCTCCTTCGAAAGAAGGAGTGAAGATGATGTTGGTCTAATAAGACCTCCTTCAAAAGAAGGAGTGAAGATGATGATTGGTCTGATAAGACCTCCTTCGAAAGAAGGAGTGAAGATGGGTCTGAAAGGATCACCCTCGAAAGAGGGAGTAGTTTCTTGGAGCCTTGGTATGGCATCTCAGTCTAGGATTGGTACGTCAACCTGACAAGGCTTGGTTGATCTGAAAGGATTGGTATGTCAGCACTGGATAGATCCTAGGGGGATTGGTATGTCTGGCTAGGATTGTTTGGTCCGAAAGGATTAGTAAGCCAGACAAGGCATGTTTGATCCCTGGGTAGATTGGTATGTTTGGCTAGGCATGTTTGGCCCGAAAGGATTAGTAAGTCAGCAATGTCTACCAGAATGCCCACCACAATGCATATTCTAGATGATGATGATGTTCCATCATTCACATGTTGATGGTTGATGATGTTCTAGCATTCACATGCTGATGGTTGATGATGTTCCAACATTCACATGCTAATGGTTGATTATGTTCCAGCATTCACATGCTAATGGTTGATGATGTTCCAGTATTTACTTACTGATGTTTGATTTTGTTGTTCCAGTATTTACTTATTGATGTTTGATGTTGTTGTTCTAGTATTTACTTACTGATGTTTGATATTGTTGTTCTAGTATTTACTGTTTGATGTTGTTGTTCCAGTATTTACATACTGATGATGATATTGATGTTCCGACGGTTTCTTGCTGACGATGATGATGTTTATGTTCCAACAGTTTCTTGTTGACGATGATGATGTTAATGTTCCAGCAGTTTCTTGTTGACGATGATGATGTTGGTGTTCTAGTAGTTCCTTGTTGATGATGATATTGATGATGACGATGATGTTGATGCTCCAGTAGTTCCATGCTGATGAAGACCATGATGACGATGATGTTGATGATACCCCAAACATATGATGATGTTCCAAAAACTTCCTATGACATATAGAGTTTCACCAATCTATTGTACAACTATTGATGTTGGTGATGATGCTCGTAGAATACCTTCCTAGTTAAGAGGGAGTGTTAAAGAAATGTAACTGCGGAAGATATTCTAAATGTACTTGTCTATTGTATTATTGTATTCCTCCTTCGGTAGATGTCATTGATGTAACTGATAATGTAAGAGTCATTAAAAGAGTCAATGTAAACCCTAGGACTTGTGTCGGCCTAGAAGAATATAGAAAATAATATTTTATTATGTACTTAACAAGTCAGCCCATTCAGTTAGGACAAGTCAGCCCTACTGGGGAAAAGTCACCTCAACTGAAGAATATAAATAGGAGGATTGTGTTGCTCATTTGACACACTCACTCATCCACTCAAGTTCGCATAGAAGAGAGAGATAAGTTCGTTGGTGAAGGAGAGAAGTTTTTTTTTGTCATGGGGTTTTATCTTGTACTTGGTGAATTCTATGTTGAGGAAGTTTTGTCGGGGTTTTCTCCATTGTGGTTTCCTTGAGAGAAATTATGTGTTCTTTGTGATTGTTGCTTTTAGTGATTATATTGTTTAATGTTAGTGTGCTGAGAGGCGCTCTACAACCCAGTATGAGGGAGATCTTGTAACGTGTGTCCATGTAACGTTACACATGAGTATGAGAGAGATGTTGTAACGTTTGTCCAGTAACGTTACACGAGTAAAAAGTAATATGTCGGCCAATAATAAAACAAATAATAATAAAAAGACATAATACACAAAACAACATAAAAAAAATTATAAGATCAAGAATATGGGGCAAAGATAAGAGAAATAGCGAAGAGCAAATCTGATCAGCGAATTTCAAGCCTGCAGCTCCCTTTAACGTGAGAGTCTATTCAATTATGGAGTGTGCATTCGTGTTTTATCTTCTTCAATTCTAGAGTGTGCAATAACAGTTGCTCCCCTCCTCCCCTACTGCACATCCCTCCTCCCCTCCACTCATGTGAAGCCCTCCTCCCCCTACGTAGCCCTCCTTGCCTCCACTCCTGCGCAGCCCTCCTCCCCAACTCTTTCCCATGACCTCCTTTCCTCACCTCCACTCCTGTGCAGCCCTCATCCCCTCCTCTCTCCCCCGACCTCCTCACCTCTCGCGACCTCCCCTTTCACCGCCCCCTGCACCCTCCTCCTCCCCTTCTCCCTTTTTAAAAATTGCAACTTTGGTAGAAAAAAGTAAAGTTTCATTTGACATGGGATACGTTAATGCAAATATATATTTTAAAATATCAATTGAGCTCACAACAGAATAAAATATAAGACTGACCTATGTATAACTATGTGTATGTGACAATACTCAACTCCCTTAAGCAGCTGATGCATAATGTTCTGCAACGCAAACAGTGATATGCTCAACAACTAAATAAAAATATATACAATATATTTACAATGTACAATATAAACAATACAACGTTATACTATGTACAATGTAATGCATTGAAAAATATATATAAAGTGGACCTTGATGATCATGGGAGGTAGTGATTCATGGTTGGTTAAATATCTGTGATACAAAGCTCGAAGGTCACAGTCCATAAATTCAAACACCATATATACCGCCACATTTCCACCTTCACTGTTGTCGGTCTCCACAACCATCAACCTGCAGAGTATAAGCGAATTCGCAAATCAATTAGCTATGGAATAATTTAGCCCATCATTGGACTTGAGAATAAACGAGTGTTTATACCCTTTATAAATTGATCATTTATATATATTTTGATTTAAGAATAGGATAATCTTAAAAGAAAATGAATCTATTTTATTAAAAAAATTAAACTAAAAATCTTATTAGTTTTAGCTTTAAAATTTACGAGTTCTAAAGGTTTTATTGTCTTCTAATCTAACTCAAATGTTGGCAAAATGGATAAATATTCCAAATTTATTTGAACTTTGATTTCTCAGAAATTTATTTTAAAAAAGGGAAGAATGTTACAGGATTATCCTACTATTTTTTATTCCAAGGATATTACTCATTTCATTGTTTTTTTAATTTTTATTTTTTAAATGTTACATTAAACAAACTTGCGCCAGGTATCTAGCTGCAGAATCCACCAAATTTTGCTTTATATGCAATAAAAACATGAGAATAAAAATAAAAACATACATACTTGACAATGTTTTCACCACGGGAGAGCAGCTTGAGATTTGCGATTTCTTTTAGAGAACTGGAAGGAACCCCTTCGTCATTGTACTAGGAACATGTTCTCTTGAGAGCCACCATCTGACCTGGTGGCTCTCAAGAGAAGGTGCAAACCTCGGCTCAGGTATTGCACTCAAGGAGAGGTTTGCACCTCGGGAGATTTGATCCCTCTCGGCGCTTGATAGAGCCTAGGATTTGGATCTAGGTTTGTTATGCTAAACAAGTAAAAACTTAATATATATATATATATGGGTTCTCATGTTACCATTAGATTGTGACAATAGAGGAGGACAAGAACAAAACTATGTTTTCTACTGAGTGGGAGTCGTATGCTTATAACATAATGTCCTTTAGACCAAAGAATGCACATGTGGTGTTTTTAGGGTTGTAGTTGCCACATTTAGGGTGCGGTGTTCTTTAGACCTATAACAACACAAGACATACAGAGGTTAAGATGTAATAAACCATCATTTATAGAGCATAAATAGGAAACATTATACATGGAAAGATAAATATGACAGGAAATCAACTTTGTATTATGAGAATAAATTTGGGAACCAATCTTCATAGGCCTCTTTTGGTAGGGTGACCTTTCACTTGTGTAGAGATCCATTACAATAATTTTCGGAAAAAAAAAATCCATAGCCTTGTAGTTCTTTAAATAGGCTTCCTAGATACAAAACCGTAACTACTTCACATGGTCAAGTAATTAATAAGTACCAACTTCCTTGTGGGTCTTAATTAATAAATGGACCCCTTTTACATTGATCGTTAACTACTAGATACTCAACCTTATTATGAATAGATGGCCATATATAATTCATGGATAACTACTAAAGTAATTAGGAGGGTTACGGTAGGACCCTTTACATGCCTTCCCCCTTCAAAAGCAGTGTTGTTCTCAACATTCAAGGTGAGGAAATTGCTATAAAATTTCAGCTAGTTCCCAAGTAGCATCTTGTCGCATCATAGCTTTCCACTGAATCATTCCTTGGAAGCCAATATTGTTTCCAACCTTCCTCTTCCAGTTTTTGTAAGCTCGTCTACACTTTGTAATTAGACCCCACCACTTTTTTAAGACGAGACGTGAAATACTAGGTGAATCTTGGAGTGATCTGGTAGAGTGAGGTTGTAAGCCACTTGTACAATGTGCTAGAGGATTGTATAGGTTCCATGGAACTTCATATAGAGCTTGTGTTAGAGATGATACTTGAGAGATGTTTTTGTATAAGGTTGGAGTCGAAGAAACACATGATCCCCTACTTCAATGAAACACTTGGAACAATGTTGATATGTGTGTTGTTTCATTCTATTCAGGGCCATAACTAGGTCGTCTTTAAGGGTGCAGATAATATCTACTCGAGTGAAAAGTGTGTTGTCCACGAACTAAACTCTGGAGATACCTAGAATATAGGAATTAAGTGATAAGGGATTTTGGACAAATATTGATTCATATGGTGTCATTTTGGTGGAACCATGATAAGTGGTGTTGTACAACCACTTGGTCAGAGGAAGCCATTAGGCCCAATGAATTTTCATGTCTAGTGCAAAGCATTGCAAGTATGTTTCTAAGAATTTATTGGGCGCTTTCATTTGGCCATCCATTTGGGATTCTAAGTTGTGTTGTGATTCAATTGGGTGCCCTAAAGTTTAAACAGTTCCTGCCAAAAATTGCTTTAAAGGTAGGGTCATGATCAAATACAATAGAATTCGACATGCCATGGAACTTAAAAATATGATCCATAAAAACTTGTGCCACAAAGGAGGGAGTAAAATATTGTGGCAAGGCACAAAAGTGGGAATATTTGATCAGATGATTTACTACCACCATAATGACTATTTTATTTCTTGTCTTAGGAAGACCCACAATTAAATACATAGAGATATATGTCCATATTTTGTTCGGAATGGGAACTCATTGCAAAGCACTCACAGACATCACTATTTCACCCTTATGTCGTTGGCAAGTGTCACGGGTTGCAACAAAGTTTTGGATATCTTTTTTGATGCCTTTTTGGAATAAGGAGTGCTTAATTATTTCACAGGTTTATGAAATCCTGAGTGGCTTGTTGTTAGTGATGAATGTAACTCCTCTAAGAGTCATCATTTCAAGGATGAATCCAAAGTGAGAAAGATGTTCTCCTTATACCACAAGATATTTTGGTTCCATGTATACCCGTCCAGAGGGTCCGAGTCTTCTTGTAGTCATTTGATGAAGTATCGAACTGTGTCCTAGGCTAGTGATTCCTGTCATGCTTAATTAATCCATCCTAGAATTGGTAAGGATAAGGAAAAGAGGGAACCCTCCTCTTCAAATTGTTGAGACAAAGCATCTACCACTACATTGTTGCAACTCTTCTCATGAATGATCTCATAGTCATGACCCAACATCTTAGTGACCCATTTATGTTGTTCTGGGGAGGACAACCATTGTTTCGGGAAATATTTGAGGGTTGGTCTTGATTTGGAAACACTGCGCAATTAAATATGGTCACCATGTCTCAACTTTGTGAAGGATATCCAATGTCATGTCTCAAACGCACTAAGATTTCTTGGATCTAAGCCACCAATACCCATTAATCTTATTGAACTTGGCATCTAGGATTCGTGATTCTCAAAATTGTTCAATTCGAGCTCTGAAACTCAATTTTTCCTTTAGGATAGAAGTGATAGGATCAATAGGAATCATGAAAACATAGATTCTCATCTTAGGAACAAAAAATAAATCATGGAGTCATCGATCTAATTCTTCTGTGAGATATACATGGAATAAGGGTTATATATTAATGCAATTGTTTTCTCAAAAGTGATGGTGAAAACTAATACAACAATCCAATTCAAGAACATGAAATGCAATTAATGTAGTTCATTTTGTAGGTAGTTAGGTGATACTTATTTCACTTATTTAAGCAATAATAGATGAACTTGATGTTCATCATTTTGGCATTGAGTACATTTTTCTAGTATGATCAACTATATTGATTTATACTCTGATAATCCTCATTGTTTTTGCACTACCATTCCAATCTTGCAAGTCATAGAATCGCTACTGGCAATTCCAAAGTGATAACATTTCCTTTTCAATCCATTACAAATTGTATCTTCTTCAAGTTGGGGGTGGTAAGAGTTATGCTATGATTTAATAATATTCAACAATCTTTAAAATATGGAGAAAATTGTATGCCAAATGATTTAGACCTTGTTAATATACAACTATGGTATCTAAAATAGATGGTTGATTAGTTAATTGTTGTTCTGCATTTTCATGGTAATTGTTGGGGTTCCCTTTACATTGGTTGTCCCTACTTTGTGATGTGATGTGAGAAATTCAAATGTGTATTTGACATGAATATATGGTTTGAATTACCTTATCAAACCTTTTTGTGCTTGGATAATTGATAGATATAAATTCATTAGTATTTTGACTCCAACACCTAATGTTTATAAAAAATAGTAAGTAGTGCTCAAAGTATTCAAAATCTTCATTGAATATCTTTATTATTTATTTGATATTAATTCAACATGAGAATAACTTTAAGGATACCTCCCTTAGATTAAAAAAGTGCCAATCCTAAAGTGAGAGAAGATTGGTCAGTGACAATTAGCCTTCCTCTGAGTTTCCCATTTAGAGAGGCTTCCCTGAAACATTATTATTTCTAAAACAAAATTTCAAGGTGCTAGTTTAGATGATAACAAGCTCACATGCTATAGGAAACGTACATGATGCTTTCAACATAGGAAATTGGCTTACCAAAACTTTCAAATAAAATATATGTTATAGTGATTTCATATCCACACATATATGTACTACGTCAAAAATAACTTAGGAATGGTCAAGCAAATCAACTATTTAGTAATACCACTACTAAACAAAATGAAAATATAACATTGTTTTATTAATTAGTCTTAGTTCTAAAGAAAGCTTCAAAGCAAGTGAAGGTTGCAAACAATATTAAACATGTGATTAATCTTCAAATTTACTAACGAAGTTCTTGTTAGTGAGAATCTCACTTAGATTATGAATCATCATGAAGACCAAATAATCCTTCATTTAATAATAAAGTTCTAATTTGATTAGATATATATAATACTTCAAAAGTAATTGCAGAATCTCTTTAGTTAACTCTTTAAATTCTAATTAAATTTAGTTGAAAATTTGAAAGGCCTTGTTCTTATTATTAATGGGTTGAAAGGGAAGATGGTAAGTTTTATCAACCGAGAAGAAATATTGCATGAATTTTATGCTTGTGGTGTAATTATAATTGGGAAAATGTGTATGGTGGTGGAATTTTGATTGCCACAATTTTTTTTTACCATATGAATAAGTTGTTATCCAATGGCAAACCATTACTTTACTTGAGAAGGAGTTATGCAAATTACCTATCCATAGAGCGATTTGATGGATCTCCAAGCTAGATGCATTCCCAAGAATGAATTCTTTCTAAGCAATCGATTTCAATCCATTCCACCCAGCCAATAGTCGTAATACGGCTGGAAAGACCATAGAGCCTGTGATATGCTCCCTCCAACCACAGCATTCATATGCCCGTGGGCTAAATTTAAAATGTCACAAGGAACATATATGACCAGGGTTGGAATTGGATGTTCTGTAGAATGCTTTTTCCCTTTGAAAACGTATTTGACAGGGAATGAAATTTCATACAGGTTTAAAATTACAGGGATGAAAATGTTCAACCCATCAGTTTAACGTTTAGAAATACACACAACCCATCAAAATCTTTGATAAGCCTATAAGTAATTAACTAGAACAACTGTAAGTGGAAATCTTGTTTATTACAATCTAAGCTAAGCTAGAGGGAACCAAACATCTCGTTGGTCCAAACCTATCTATTGTTCCATGCTCTCTCCTCATTTCCCAATCTTGTTTTTTAACCTTTCCTATGGTTTGTGAAGTACTACATTTCTTTATCTTTGTCTACCCACAACCTTTATCTTTGATGGAAAGTTTTTTGCTGCCAAATCTCCTATGCGGAACTTAGGAAAATGTTACTTCCTATTGTAAATTATTTTTTTGTTTTTCAGGGGTAGTGACATCATCATTTCCATCAATGATCTAAAATGGCGCACAGTAACAAGGATAGCAAATTTTGTTAATTATTTGTCGAATATGTTACCATCATTCTTACAGTTGTTTTGGAATCATTTATCATGTTGTTACCATTTACCCTATAATAGAAGTTGATAGATTAGAGTTGGGAATAACTTTTTTAGGATGGATTAATTGTAGATTTTAGTTTCCTACTAGATGGGTTGTGGATTTTACGATATAGAGTGAATAAGTTGATAGATTAGAGTTGGGAATAGTTTTTTAGGATGGATTAATTGTAGATTTTAGTTTCCTACTAGATGGGTTGTGGATTTTACGATATAGAGTGAATAAGTTGTAGATTTTAATTTATTATGATGGATAGGTTATGATGAAAAAGTTATGAGTCATTGATTTTACATTTCAATGAATTTTTGTATTAAAATAGTGACATTCTACATGAATTGAGAGGTACTCACAACATCTAACCGTCATCTAAATCTCATCAACGAGCCAAGATTTCAAAACCATCGTTTTGACATGGTGCCTTATAATGGATTGCGGCTCATAATAGTTCTAGTAAGCCACTTTTGCGTTGAGCCAAAATTGTTTAGGGATGATAGGTGGTTGACAATTGGATGACAGGTGGAAAAGTATGGTTTATGTGACACTTAAATAACCAAACATCACGTTGAGAAGCATTTAATGACATTTTCTTTAGATTAAAATAATGTTGAAGTCTAAAAGAGGTTCGAAAAACAACGTCAAGGATATTGGAGTGACTAATGTCAACTTCTCCAGTTTGGATTACCAACTCTAATGGACTAATCAGAACAGGTACTTACCGTTAATTTACCTCTACTCTTTTACACTCTTCCTGTATGTTGACTATAGAAAACCTTCCATCCTCTATGTCTAATAAGTAGTTTGAACCAAATGATGATCATTTTATTAATAAGGAGAGTGATATTTTTTAGCCTATTTTATCAAGTGTAGATTCCCACGAACTTAGGAAGGCCGCTTGTGAAAGGTTTCAAGTTGCTCATGATTTTTTCCGCATACGGGAAGCTTGCTGGAGGCCATTGTGCTCCGAGCCTATCTTTTTCCTGAAATTGTTTCTTGGTGTGCTCATTGCTATGTTTCGAATAAGTGTTGTAATTTTTTTTGATGGGTTGAAGGTTTTATTCTTTATAAATGCTCATTTTATTGCTAAAATGTTTTTGCTTTTTCAGACCCTAGAACTTCTTCAAGAGGAAATCTAAACATTAAAATATAAAATCTTAAGTTAAGATGACAAGCTAAATATTTTAATAAGCTACATGGATAAATATGTTATTTTTCCTAAAACTCCTCCACCCTACAAGTCAAGCATTTGTCCCAAAATTTCTAAGCAAGTTATTTCTATGACGTGCCTAATGATAGGATATGAACATGACAAAACAGTTGATAAAGCTCTTCTAGGATTTATGGCTTCTCTTTGTACTCTATTTGATATACTTATGACTAGATTTGATCATGCTTTGCCAAGATAATTCATTTAAAGTTGACAAATTTTCATGTTACCAAATATTTTAAATATCAATCCTATCTCATTTACCTAATCTTGTATTATCAAGCTTCATAGTTTTAACACCTTGTAATTAAGATAGAGGATGAATTATTAGAAAATGTATAGCCAATTGTAGAATGGACTTCATTAGTGAGAAAGCACTGTGACAATCAAGGTTTCAATCAATTTGTAAATAAATTCATTCACACAGTGTATATTGTCTTTCATGGGAATCCTCCTCCTAGAAGTTTTATGGAGTATAAATACTTGTTGCAAGTGATTTCAAATACTAGGGTGGGAGATTGGTACTTATTCCAAGATCATTCAATCTTGAGGATATATGGTTATGAGTTAAAGCCATATTTGTTGCTAGCATTTTTAACTACAGTGATATTTTCCATGGAATATATTAGGCAAAGGTTTGATTCATATTTTATTCATTTTGCTTCCAAGATATACCGAAATACCTTCAAATTACCTAAGGAGGTAGGCCCCTTTTTGGTTAAGACTAGATCAACTAAGTCCTTGGTAGAAAATATCTTAGATCAGTTGAATTTTGAGCAAGGAGATGAATAGAAGTATGACCCACATTAGGTGATTTCCAAAAATAGGGTACAATTGAGTGTTGTTGCATATATACATCAATGGAATAAAGAATTGGAAAGGCTAGCAAACAAGGAGAGTTGGGAGTAGGTAGAGGAAATATTATAGGGAAACACACATCATCAATCACAACATAAAACTATAACTTTATATATAGTCCCAATTCCTAAATTAATTGATATTGATGTTTTTGAACGATAGACTACACCACACAGTGAAATCAAAACCCCTCAAAAGAAAGAGAGGAGTAAAAGGGTAGACCTTGAGACATTAAAATTTTAGTCAAATATGGAGATGGATGATCAACAAGAAGATCAACCAAAAAGAAAAAATATTAAAATAGAAGAACAAGTAGATCAAAAGGGTAAATTAGTTGTGTTTCAAGAGCGAATGCAAACATCAAGTGAGCCTATTTTGTCTATAAAGCATTTTACTTCAACCTTTATGCTTGGAAGAGATACACCTAATGATGAAGCATTTACTATAGCTGAGACTCAGAAATCCCAAAAATCTATGTTTTCTTATTTCATAGATGTTAAAAACCAAAATATCAAAATGAGACAATAATTAAATCCTCAAATATGGAAAAATGGAATGAAGGAGTAGAACAACCAAAATTCTTGTATGCATTGGATTTTAAACAAGGTTCTTTGAATTTAACTCTCTTAGAGCTAAAATATCATAAATTCAAAACAACATAAGACTATAGAGTCACTCAATTAAAATTGAAGTTAAATGAGATTAGTGTCGTTGACAAAATTGATCTACAAAAACAAACAAGTGAAATAATATTCATGGATGTGTTGTAGACAATTGCTAGCATGGGAAGACTTCATACTATGGTAAAAAAGGATGAGAGGTAATCAAAAGAGAAAAAAGTAGCCATCAAGGAGAAACAATTGAAGATAAAGGAGTTAGAGCATAAAATAATTGAATTAGATGCTAACCCAAATGCTCCAAATCTTATTCAATATATAATCAAGCAAAAGGATATAGAAATCCAGGTGTTGAAGAAGAAGCTTAAGATGCCAGACACTGAACATATTCAAACTCAAGAACTCCTAATTGTTGCAATTGTGCAACAAGAGAAGAAACAAATAATGGAACAAATGATGAAATTGAATGATGACCTCACTCTATGTAAACAAATCAAGGAAAAGTTGGAAAAAGAGAAGACAAAGATGATGGAATCCAAGCCTACCTTATCTCAATTAAATCAAGGGAATCCTCCAGAAGACCTTGTCGAGGTTTAATCAGATTTAAGCATCGAAGGGATTGAAGTGAAGGATCTTGGAGATACAATTATAAAGAAAGATTAGGAAATCATTATTCTATAAGATCATATTAGAAAAAGAGAACTACTCATCTTTGAAATTCAAAAGGCTAGAACAAAGATACATAAAAAGTTGGATCAAGCTCATAATAAGCTTGTTGGGAAAACATATCTCATTGGAGCTAAGCATCTATTATGGGATAAATTAGCTATGGAGATAACTAAGTTTTGGAATTATTTTATTCAAGTACACTATGAGTTTAGTTTGGTTGCTACAACTCAATGGAACATTAAAAAGAATTGTGAAGAACTTGGTAATAAGCCTCAAGTGCTAAATAATGTAATTAGGTTTCTTAATTCCAAGACTTGGGGTGAGTTGAAAGTATTAGGCGTGGTTGATTTGGACTTCTTTGATAATGGAGGCTAAGGTAATTACCAAGAGGAGTTTAATGTAGAATGTTGAAAACAAATGCAATGCTCTTTGAGAGACATTCAAGCATTCAAAAGTAATTTCAAAGAGTTGATTCATAAAGGGTTGCCCTCATTTTGGGACAACAATGGAAATCTAGTTCATCAAGATCTATATAATGATATGTTGGTTCAATCCATAGATGATTCTACAAAATTTTAGGATATGGAGGGAAATTTAAAAGGTTAATTTATCATTGATAAGCAATTTGAGGATTTAAAATTGTTGGGACACATATTGTTCGGTATTCTAGTAAGGCCTTACCATCTCAATATTTTTTGTCATCAGGCCAAGTCGGTAGAAGGTAGATATGGATATGTGTCCAACTGTCAGTACTGTTACGACTACCACATGCATGTGTAGAAGGAATATTAGGATCAATATTTATTTTAAGAAACACTTCCCTAATGGATTGTAATAGTAGTCAATCCAATTATTAAGAAAGCAAAGTATGAAATAAGAAAGCGGTTTACTACCCAAGGATCACCATTTTTTGTGTGCGAGAGTGTGACTATCCCTTAGAGAAGAAGATCGAAGCAAAGCACCTTAGAAGAGATTATAAGAGTAGAGGTGAATTGTATTTTGTTAATCTTTTAAGACTCATCCTTTCTATGTATCAGTATGTAAATTTCTTAGTGTTGTTTTGTCTTATTAACACACAATTTTTAGTCTATGTGTCTGAGATATTAAGCTATATAAATAAAATGTTGGAACATCACTTTGGTACTACATCCATTGTTGTATGAGTTTATTGGTGATTTAATTAAATTCACTTGTTTCATGTTTGGTACTGATAATATTTGCACGACGTGTCCACACCTATAAAGAGCCATATTATCTTTTTTATTTTCCAAGGACTATCATTTAAACTATTTATTTATTGTTGAATGGTGTGAGGAATAAATATTTTTCAAAATATAGATGTGTCTCGACTCATATAACATTCGTTGTTATTGAATTCCTTTCACTTAGTATATTTTTTTCTTAATAGGGTTTAAGATCTACTCTACTTTGAATACCTTTATCCCGTCCACATGTTATTTCTTTATTGCCCTTCATTATTTTCACCTAAATTATTTAAAGTGTATGATACAGTTATGGTGATGCCTGAGGGTTAAAGACTTTAGTGTATTTGTTCTCATATCTTTTGAGAGTTTGTTTCTGAAAAAGTTATCTAAGTGAGAGGATAATAAGTTTTCATATCATAACGAAAGTTTTCTTTAAAAATTTTATACAACTTTTACATCAAGATGCTTTGGCACAGTTTCCTAGCCAAGAAAATCTCAAGGAACAACACAATCCATATTTCATGTTGTCTGTAGTCAATGCACATTTTATTTACATGATGTATCCTTGGCACAGTTTCTTAGTCAAGAAAATCTCAAGGAACAACACAATCCATATTTCATGTTGTCTACAGTCAATGCACATTTTATTTACATGATGTGTGTGTTATAATTATAATTATTATTATTATAATTCACATTTATGCCATGTAAAGAGCTAAACTACCAAACCCAAAAAATTTCTTTTCACTAAACCATAGGAGCAATCATTGGATGAAGTTACATTAAGTCGCATGTAGAATACAAAAAACCTCAGAGAACCTATAGACTTAATGATCAATAGCACAAATTGTTTTTTGCCTTAGAGTAGGTGTTGGTGTGGGGACAATTCTATGGTATAACTAATATTGCCCTGAAGAGAGCATGAGTTGTAGATGGACCAAGCTAACTAATAAAAAGAGAAGGGTGTATAGGTACTTGGTTTGGATCTAGATTATGTGTGAGTATAGTAGTGTAATATCCCTTTTTCAAATTTATTAAAATGCCCAATTTTCCACTTTTTTTTCCCAATTTCGACCTTTGACTAGTTTTACTGTTTTGACCTCCAAATCAACCCAAATGCTCCCAAATCTTCTGTAGGAGTGTATGAATGGTATTTAGACTTGAATATAAGGTTCAGGGATGTTTTATGGCCCTCCAAATACTGCTGCAAACTTGATTTGTATTATGATCAATATATGTAATTTTGACTAGTAATTTGTGCATCAAATCCCCCTCGGGTAACACTGCAAATGGCCTTCCAAATGCCTCCAAACTCCCACAAATTTATGAACAGAGGTATATAATGTGTTAAGTATGTGATTAAGGTCTCATATGCAACATTAATTGATTTTTAATACTGTTCTAACTCTCTCACATTCAACAGCAAAAACCCCCAATTCGACCCTTGGGGAAATGGCACTATTTCACCTCCCAATACAACTAAACTGAGTAAAAATGCTTCAAATGCTCAAGTACAGTACATGAAACTTGTAGAAGACATCCATGGCAGTATATTTATCACAAATATATCAGAGAATCATCCATCCATTCGAAATAATCAACATTATAGTGTCATACATCAATGCATTGGGGAAATGGACATTGTTTGCTCATTAATCAATAGTTTTGCATACAACCAGTGGGTATTTCGACCTGAGACTTTCTGAATATGAATAAAAGAGGATATGAAGCTATTACAATCATAAATATATAATGAGAAGCTCTCTCAAGAAGCACAAGTGCTCACCAAAAACGCCCTCCCTCAAGGAGCACGAATATGCCTTCAAAACTGGAAACGGTGGAGAGAAAGTGCTGCACTAAACCAAACCATGAAAATTCCCGTAGTTGCTACCTGCAAATAAAAACTCCATTAAAGCACCATGAAAGACCTGAGTGGCCTCTCCAAACACCAACTTGGATGGGAATCTTTCACCCTCGAAATTGGCTAAGGCAAGAAACTAGTCATCCACTAGCTCTCTCTTCACAAATGCAATTTTTCTCAAATCATCAAAATCCATTCTCATACTTGATTTGTACATTTTATAACCAACATTAGCCTTCAAGCGGTTGAAATCCTCTCAATAGATTCAATAATTTTCCATTTAGAAAATATTCCTCATTTGCCACTTGTCTCCTAGTTCCAACCTTCCATCTTCTCCCAAATTCGAATTTGAGTCTCTTTAGATTCCTCCAACTCCATGAGCGCCTTCTTGAGCCTATTTTTGGGGATGACATGTCATAATGGTCAGGTGTAAGAAGTCAGGTCTGAATTTTGTCATAAAATGTCATAGATGCTTCATTATTGTTGTCATAAAACTAGGAAATCTAGCCCATGTGTCCACTAGTCTCCAAATTGACTCTTCCTCTCCCATGGAGGTTACTATTCCTTCCCATTTCGACCTAATATGCTCAATGCCATGTGTTATGACTTACCAACTCACCCAAGAGTGTTCACCTTCCCATGAATTCGAATTGGCAAGAGAGAGCTGCCATGTGTCATTGAAAAATCAAGCTAGTGTGGGTCCCACCACCTCCATATGTCTCCAAAACCACTTGCCACCTAGAATTTCTCTTGAATTTATTTATTCATCATATTTATTAAATGCTTGAACCCTTCTAATGTCTAAATATCATTTATTAGTTTCCTTATTACCATCCCACATGTGCCCATCCAACCTAGGAAACTAGTAGGATTGATGGGATTGTCTTACTATGCACTTATTTGAATGGGGACATTACAAGTAGCTACTTGGATAATCAAGTTCTTGGGAGATGCTATGATGCTCAGAATAACTAGAGAAGTAGTCTATAAAGAGGGGTGTATGGGAACCTTCTCTTGTGTGTTAAGGTTCGGAAATGACATCAATGGTCCTCGTAAATTAGAATTACCTTTCAATATATTAGTCATAGAAGACTACCTAGATATCTAAGTGGAGGAAAAGGCATCAATGGCCTCTTCTAAGAGACGATCCATAACATCAGAGAGTAAATCCATGGGTGCAGGAGCCTAGTAAAAAAGGTAATACACTCTATCCCTAATACAAAAAGTGAATATATATAATTAGTAAAAGGGGGACTATGAAAAAGAAGACAACTAAGCTATTGACGGGAAACAAACTCGCTAGAAAAACCTAAGTACATCAAGTTCACTAAAGGGTGTACATACCAATGAAGGTAAACACATGATATAAGCATACATTAACATCATTGTAAGGTACCTTTAGGTAAAACTATTTTCCTTCAAATTATAAAGGATTGATCAACTTTCAGCATAATTTTTTTTCGCATTTAATAATGTATAATCATGCTTTGATTTGGTGGGAGATTTATGTACATAATTTTTAGTTTGGAAAAAATACTACGGTGACTCAATTTTGTTTGCAAACACATGATAGTACATACCTATGTTCATTGGTTTGCTCTAAAGATTTTTTTTATCTTTAAAATTGTCATTGACATTGGTTTTATCAATGAGGGGGAATGTGATGTAGTACCATTTGTTGCAGGTGATGTGATGTTTTGATTCCCTTGTCTTGGGATAGGGATGCACTCATTTATAGTAGAGGAAAAAATTATTTGTCAAAATAAAAAGGGGTGGGGCATGTTTTATAAAAGAACAAAAACGAAATAATCAAGATTCTCTCATCACTTTTCACCAATTGAAATGAATCAAATAAAAAATAAAAGTCACATCTATTGATGTTGGATACCACATTGATCGTTCCTTGGCTACCCCTATGGCCTTTCTACAGTTTGAATTGTCAATATATTCTATTTCTTCAAATTCCAGATCACCAACATTGTGTTGCCTGATTCTTCTTATGTACTTTCTTGTTACAAGTATTCTAGTGGTCAAATATTGACTTTTGTTGGCTACAATTCATAAACATCATGGTTGGGTTCATTGCTAACAAGTAGTGGTACTAAATATCATAGTTGTTATTGCAGGTTCTGGGCCCGTCCTTTTGAAGCTTAGTGTCTAACATGATTTAGATTTTGTGCAAAAGTACTATTGGTTCAATTAGTACCTTTGTGTGAAATTTGGATCATGTTAGACACTAAGCTTCCAAATGACATGTGCATAACCAACAATAACAATTATGAGATTTAGTATCACAACCTGTTAGCAATAAACCCAACCATGATGTTTATGAAGAGGAGTCAACAAAAGTCAATATTTGATCATATGCCTCATGTCAGAAGACCAACGTCCTATATCTCCTAACCGACGTTCCTACAATTGGTTCGACAACTGGACATCGTATTTAACGTCCGAAAGATATCGGAATTCCAATGTCTATTGAATACAACCGACATTCTTGCAATGATTACGAAGACAAAAGTTTGAGCAGACATCAACATCTATGTTAGAAATAACATCAATATGCCGATGTCTGACGTCGAAATTTTGAGCAGCGTGTCCAATAATCATTTATGATTATGATGATGAAAGCTTGATCGGACATTGGTAAAGATGTCTGACCAATAGTCGAAGTTACGACGTCTTGTCAACGATGTGCTTCGGAGAGATTGTCCTAGTTTCAACAACAAATTGTCCATATGTTGTCATTGCAAATTAATTTGCAATGTGTTTTTCACATCGGTGGTTAGTTGGAATACTGGCAAGGTGTCCAACAATCATTTCCCATAAAAGTGCCAAGTGGTCAATGGTTGATGTCGCAATTCCGACTAGGTAACAACACATAAGTACTATGACGAACTTATGACACAATATTTTCGATGTTCTAAAGTAATTGTACTCCAACGTTCATACAACAAAAGTGTTGTTGATAAAACATTAAAAATAGTGCCCTTTTGTACTAGGCCAAGTTGGTGTTTCTTATGCAAGGATTATGAGGAAACAAATTTCCTTTTGACCATGTTCTATGCTTTTACTAAGTAAGTTAGGAAGGAATTGGAAGTAATAATGGGTAGGACATTAAACTAGATAGGTACATCTATAGAAGAAGGGCTTAGGCTTTGATGTGGGGATTCTAGGAACTCTGAAGTCTTATCATTTTTTTTTCCGCGGAAAATGCCAACACCTGCTATTCTGAAAGAATCAAGGTATGGGCAGATTTACAATCATTACATAGAAAGTCGGCTCCCAAGGAGCAAGTGTCACAAAGCAAGATTTGAACCCGGGTGGGGAGGATAACAACATTCCTCCCAACCACCCAATCTACACTCAATTGACTAAAAGAAGTCTTATCATTACCACTCATTACAATCTGGGGAATATGGCTAGCAAGAAACCAAAGTGTTTTAAAAAATCAAACTTTTCTTCCTATTCAATGTGTCATGTACAAAGTGTCATTATTTTAAGCCATTTTCCCTAAAAGAAACACAAGGAAAAGAAGAATGGTAGTGATAGAAGCTATTGAGGAAAATGGCCCTTGGGGTTTCTTTAATAGGGTAGCACAAGGGAATCCTTCTACTTTTGGAGCAATGGGGTGTCTATTTCTACAAGAGGATATTGGTGTAGGATTCAAAGCAAGGTTGGGGATTGGTACTAACCAACATAGATCCATCTTAAACATGGATCTATCAAGAACTGAGTCAGAGGCATCAAATTTCTGGAGGTGTAAATTGTTTTCCTAATGTGTAAAAAAATTGAGACAAAATAAAAATTACACCTCAAGAAATTTTATCCCTCTAGTGTTTGATAGTTCGGGTTTAAGATGAATCTATGTTGGTTTTACTTTTTTAAGCTTTATGTAAAATTTAAAATTATGTAGAAATATGACTCAATAGCGCATTTTGAATGTAAGTTTCTAAGTGATTGGAAATCGTCTCTTAATACCGTAGCTTGTAAACTTTATTTGATTTTTTGTTGTTGCCATGCCAACTCCTCCTCTCTATGCAACAAGTATGCAAAGATGATGGCATTGCTTATCCTTTTAAAACTGGCTCAAGAAAAAGGGAAACATAGACTACAAGTCTTTGGAGACAAATAGTTATCAAGTAGATGAACAAGGAGGCAGAGCTTAGGAATTTATGTTTACTTCCCTTATGGATTTGTTTACTCAAAATTTGTATATTTATATAGAGAGGATGATGATTTACTCAAACTTCTAAGAGATTTTTGTTGAAATCACGATTTATATTGTTTAAATTGCAATTTTGATTGCAGAAATGGATTGCGCCAATTACCCCTGAACATCCAAAAATATGCAATTCCAATAACCTAAAACAGCATTTCTATCGATTTCAACCAAATTTTGACCATAAAACCCTTGAAAAATTACTACTATTATATGATCGCAGATTTGGGTTACTTCAACTAATTATAACAAATATGGTTAAACATTTAGCTATTTTTCTGACAAGCATATTACGGATTTGAATCCTCTTGACTTACACCGATACAATCACGGCTGAAACTTTTGTTATCGGCCATAAATCTCAAGCACCAGGCAAGATAAACTCGATGTCCAAGCTTCACGATTACAGTCTGAAGACAGCAGAAGAAATCTATGCGACCGTGGCGGGGAAACCGTCCATTAACGTGAGTCTCTTTGCTCATCTGTGCCCGAATCATTCTCCGTCTCGTAATTTGTCCTTTAGTTCGCTTGTTCTGGTTATTTAATTTGCTACTCTCTGTCTACATTAATGCGAGGGCGTGGCTCAGAGTCTCAGCCAGTTGACAGGTCCGTGATGGTCATTCAAAGCTCAGTGTTGCTCAGAGATCGCATTTAATGCTACCTAACTTTCATGAATGGTTCAGTTTCGACACAGATTTTCACCGCATATCCGTTGCGACCGGAGTTCATAATTATAACGACCATTCTGTGTTGAAAGTGTTGGGGTGTTGCAAGGAGGCACGGACGGGCATGGGTTGCTTCAGAGGTTCCAGGGAAAGAGTTGAGTTAGATATTGAAGAAGCTAATTTGAAATGCCCAGATTCATTCTCATTTCCTGCTCACATAATCCCCATCAATACCCGTTCCACTAGCCTCAAGGGCACCAACAGAGGCATTGGGACGTCTCCGGATTCGAACCTTGGCCGAACGAAGGAGTCACAGGGTTCCCTTTACCATTCGGGTCCCCTGCCTGCGGAAACGGATTCGGTTTCCCAAAAGCCAGATTTCAGGCTCTCCGACCCGATTTGGCAGAGCAACGGCACGGCTTTCGGCGGACCACCGTTGCCCCTTCCTCTACCAGCTGACCCAGAGAATGCGGCTCGATCCGTTGCCTTCACGTCGGCGTCCCGACCATCTCAAGAAACGAAGCCTGGGTCGTGGACACCGTACGCTTCGGAGCCGAGGCCGTTGCCGCCCCCCAAGAACCAGCCCGCTACGTTCCGCGCTTTCAACAGGGAAGAACTCGCCGGAGCCTGCCAGAACTTTTCCCCAGAATTGTTATGCAGAGACGGAATTGCCGGACCTGTTTACAGATGCTGCTTGGGTAGTATGCCAGATGTCGACATTACTCGTATCTACTCCGAGCCTCCCAAGGTACGATTAGATTACTTCAATCTGAGGGTATTCGATTTTCAGGCTTCCGTCCTTATTTTTCGTGGATGATTTTTTTATTATTTTGGATTGCTGAAGAGCTTCAGAAAATGGATCGTGGAGTTGAAATCCGTGGCGCGGCTTCGGCATCCTCATCTTTGCGATGTTCTGGGCTTCTACGTCCACATCTCGCCCCCGGATTCGAACCCGAAACCCTCGGCGGAGCAGCTGGTGGTTTACGCCGGTATGCACAACGGCAGCCTTGATCGGCTGTTATACGGAAGGACTTACAATAAACCGCCGCTGGATTGGCCTTCTAGAGTGAAGATCGCGTTCGGGGCAGCTCAAGGCCTTGCGTTTCTGCACGAAATTTCGCCCGTTCAGGTTCTCCACTGAGCTTTTTAAGATAAGTTTTTCATTGTTTTCCGACACAATTTTGGTGCATTTGTCGGACAATACGTTTCCTACTGGTGATCGGAAATTTTTCCTACAAGATTTTTAGTGCACTTACCGGAAATGTATTTTGATTAGTGTCAAGAATATTTTTTGGTTCACAGACGAATTATTTTTCAGATACATTTTGAATTTTATGGCAGATACTGTCATCTTGTAGTAAACAGATAGGTGTTTCTGGTGTTTACTAAAAAAATCTATTTCTGAGATCATCTTGCAATAAACTAAAACCCTGAACATAAATCCCTAAAATAAATTCAGAATATAAACCCTAGGTATTAATTTCAAGCAAATCAAAGAAACAATGGAGTTTGTCCACTCATTACTTCTTTCAGTGATCTTCAAATTTACAATAATAAAAACAAAGATGATATAAACCCTACGTATAAATTTCAAGCAAATCAAAGAAACAATGGAGTTTGTCCACTCATTACTTCTTTCAGCGAGCTTTAAATTTCAATAATAAAAACGAAGATACGTTTCCATCGACAATTAAAAGACAAATCCAAGTGTTTTGCTATGTAAACACAATCCCGAACTCACCACAGCTTCCATGGCAGGTTGCGTACAGATGTTTCGAGACGTTGAATGTTCAGGTGGATAGATATTTCAATGCCAGGCTCTCGGATTACTGTTTCGCGAGGAGGCCGCCTGCGAATACTCATGTTTTGCAGAGGGTAAGAAAATCCAAATCGATTTGGGCAAAAATGCATAATCTTTTAAGCTTTTTATCAAATTTCTTTAGAATTTAATGTTCTGTTTGCAGGCGGAAGCTTACTCGGCCCCGGAGACGCTGAGAGACGGTCATATTTTTCCAAAGAGCAACGTGTGGAGTTTTGGAGTGCTGCTGTTGGAGCTGTTAACGGGCAGGAAAAACATGGACGCCCTCTTTCCGGTAGAAGAGCAAGATCTGGTGGCATTCAGCCGGTCCTTTCTGATGGAGGAGAGGAAGCTGTATCTGATAATGGACCCCGAACTGAAGGGCTTCTACCCTACGAGACATGCGAAGAGGATTGCCAATCTAGCCCTTGAATGCCTTCAAGAAGATGTGGTGCAGCGCCCTACCATGCGAGAAGTGGTTAATGTACTTCGATCTGTTTATAGTAGTAGCAGAAGCAGCAGCGCTTGTGTGAGATTGGTGCCCGCCATGAAAGGGGAAGAGAGAGCTCTCCTGCGCTGTGGCTCTACCCCGAACAACGATGGTCCGTTGTTTGTCTGCGAAGAAAGGAGGAGATCGTGTGCTTCTCCCCTTGTGCATTGTGGTGATCGCATTGGAAAAACACACCAGCAACAGCAACAGCAACAGTATGTGTTTTCTATGGCATCGAAACCAGTTGTTGACTGACGAATTAATCATGTTCTGTATTTTACTCCACGAGGAAATTGTTGTATGAATTTGAGGAACTACCTACTTACATTCCCAACTGAAATGTCAATTCGAAATCAACATGGAGTCTAATCTCGAACAGAAAGCTCTGGATTTTTTGTTTTTTCTCGTCCTGTTTATGCCAAAGGATTACGGCCCTACCATATGACCTTTTCGATTTGGCTGTATCTGAATCTGCACCCTGAAAATTATTTTCACAGAATTAAATATGGTTCATATAGAGCTTAAAAATTGTTCATATGGAGCTTAGTGTAAATTTTACTAAATACCAGCCTTGGTTTCAGTACCCAACAAATTAATTCACCAAGCATAGAAATTAAATGCATTTAAATGTGAAACTTGTAAACTGAAACACATGAGCAAAAATGCAGCAAAATAGACAGCCAAATAAATTAATGCATAGAAATTAAATGCATTTAAATGTGAAACTTGTAAACTGAAACACATGAGCAAAAATGCAGCAAAATAGACAGCCAAATCCATAATTTTTTTGGATAAATTACAATTAGAAAAACCAAACCCTTTTAGAGAAAACCACTTCAATAGAGAAATTTTATTTCAACCCAGAGAATTCTCACGGAAAATTACAACAATTAATACATAAATAAACGCACTCGAAAATCGTGCCGAGAAACCACTTCAAGAGAAATTTTATTTCAACCCAGAGAATTCTCACGGAAAATTACAACCATTAATACATAAATAAACGCACTTGAAAATCGTGCCAACACTCAGAAATCTGTCAAAGCAGAGAATGTACTTTTCTCAGCTCTATCACTCTCTCTTCACAATGTACTTTTCTCAGCTCTCTCAGTCTCTCCTCACAATGTATCTATTTCTTCCTAGAACTCCTTTTTTATCTCTTAATGAATGAGCAAATAACTAATTCTGATCTTGGGTCTCAAGATTAAAGGCTTGGGTCTCAAGTTTAAAGGCTGTGATATTTTTTCACTTTATTAAAATAATATTTTTACATTTGATCAAAACTTGTCATTTTCACTCACCATAAAGCAAAAAACACTCTAATTTTATAAAAATAAAGTTAATATTATTTATTTTCTCATAAAATCTTAAAATAATTCATATATTTTTAAAAATTTGTTTATACTTTATTCTTGATGTATAAAGTTTTATTTTATTTTTATTTTGGATGTGTAAGGTTTTAGTTATGATTTTTTTTTTTTGGGTTGTGTAAGGTTTTAGTTACGATTTTCGCTAAATCCAGGTGAAACCATGACTCCAAACATAAACATAAGTGATTGGATTTAAAATTACATACGATGGGACTCATGATGTGAATGGAGTTGTTTTTTTATAATAAAATAAATAAAACATAAAATTAAAAGTATTTAAATTGAAAATAAATTATATAAAAATTAAGGAGTAAATTAAATTTCTTTTGTAAGTAAGCAGAGCCTGAAAATTCTATTAATATAGTACAAAAATGGTATAGAGTTACAATCAGAGAGGCAAAAATCTCATAGCGGCCCTTCTCGAGTTGGAAAAACAGGGCTTCCTAGGTTCAGCTTAACAATTTCACAAGATAGCATTACAGCTTCATAGAGAAATACTAGAAACTCAAAACCAATCTTACTAGGAACAGAATTTAAGGAACAAAAGTTTAACCCAGAGCTACAAAACAATGAGAGCTATAAACAGGCTTCTTAGAGAACAACAAATAAATCCAGAAGATTACCAGAAACTAACATTGACTACAAGCACTTCCACCAACACAGGACAGAGAGTAAAAAAGCCAACCAAAATTGCACCGGGATCAACGAAACAACGAGCCAGGATTAAAAGGCCCTCCTTTGAGCCCGACTTCTGGCTTCTTGTGGATCTTGGATGCTGAGCTCCTCCACTAAAGCCTCCAAAGTGCGCATGCCCTCCATTCCATTCTGTTGATTTGCTTTCAGATCCTCGAGGATATCCTTAATGTTTTTGACAATTTGCTCCTGTGCCTGGATTTCCCGAGCAAGAAGAATTATACCCGCCCAGAATGGGTTGGCTGCAATCTGGTGCCCCTGCTGCTCTTCGACCTCCTGTTGCAGCGAAATCTCCAAGTGGGTAATTTGAGCCTCCGTAGCCTCGGGAGTTTCCTCCAGATAAAGGTGCGCCCAGTTGAACTCAATAGGGTGGTCATCCTCCAGGACGTTCGCCTGATTGGATGAGCCTTCCCCCCTTTGCCTTCTTCTCACACCGGTGTTTTGTCTAGATCCACGACGACTGCAGACACGCATGCAGGGGGCCATAATACACAAGAAGATGGTTCTCGACGAGAAAGAAATGCCCCCAAGTATTTGTAGCCACCTATTCCCGAAATGGAGCAAACACAACATATCACCTCTCTGGGTAAGGTAGGCTAATTTAACAGTGCGGGTATGCCTGCAACGATCCGCCTTTTTAGTTTTAAAATCCCAAGGTCTGCGATTAGATATGGTCATTGTACAGGGCCTTGAGTTGTCGTTAATGAAAATCATTATTATTCCATCCCTTCCCGAGGCCTCACATGCTTGGGATGTTGCAAGCCTTCGAATCAGTCTGTACCTAGTACGATCCCGCCAGCTAAGATCATTTCCTGCATCACTACTCTCATCTTTTTCTGTTCATTGCACTCTTCCTTACACTAAATGATGAACTTAATGGCACTCAAGCAAAATAAAAGGGGGACTCGTGTGGGAGATTTCAACAGGCCTACCAGCCTATTCTCCACTTGTAGGAATAATACCGATTGGGTATGTGGAATCATTTGACGGATGATCATTAGTGCGAGGCGGTCTTAGGCTTGCGTGTGTCCTTGCGTCCTCACTGCCATGTGCCTCTTCACCACTACGGTGGGTGGTACCATCCGGGAGGTTAAGATCGACGGTTGCGATCTCTAGACATCGTCCTCTCACCACATGATCACATGCATCTTCTAACATGCCAGCTTTGAAGGCGACATGTGCTTCGACTCCTTTGTTTGCCAACTCGTCCGCCAACCAATCACCTTTACGTCGAACATGCAGGAATTGGACAACCGGGGTGGTGAGCAACAGTTGTTGAAGTTGAGAAAGTCTACATTCCCATCTCCAATTATGCGAAATTTTGGCCACAGCCAACCCCCTCTGCATGCGTCCAACCATCATGATTAGGATACTGGAGTCTCCCTCCACTATCAGAGGTAACCAATTCTGAAGAATTGCCCATCTCATTCCATTCACAAGTCCTTCTATCCAGGTCGCCCCAGAAGACGCCGAGCACCTTCCCTGAGTCGTTTCTGACAGCACCCTCGAAACCTGCCGGAGCCGGGTTCCCTTTTGCCGCATCGTCAAAATTGAGCTTGAAGGTTCCACACAGAGGAGGTTGGCAGAAGTCGGGACTATGGGGTTGAGCCTTCCTTTCACGCGCTCCATCAATACATTCAGGTAATTTGTCCATCGATACATTCAGGTAATCTGTAAATCCCCCAGTCATTTAGAATTAATCTTTCTGCAGGATCTGCATTCCCAGAATCAGGGGGCCAATGGTTAAGTTGCAAAGTTTCCTTCAGGTGTAATTCAAGCATCGACCAGACTACCTCAGTACTGTGCTCCTTTCCCTCGAAAGTTCTCTGATTTCTTTCTTTCCAGACCTCCCAAACCACCAATCCAAGGAACAATTCTCAGATACGGTTTAGGAGTTCAGTTTTTAATGGCCGAGACTGCCATGTGGCCAGAGAGAGGTCGGAACGACCTCGAACCCTTGATGTCTTTCTGAATCTTTCTTTCCCCCTTACCTAGAGAGAAGAGGCCAGTGGGAATTCATCCAAAAGGTGATTGATGGATTCGCTTTCTTGAAGGCACATATAGCAGCAGGAAGGACCTGCAAGGCCCCTTTTCCAAATATTTTCCCAGCTTAGGATGCGACAGTGTATAATCAACCAACTAAAGGTGGCAATTTTAGGCCAGAGATTCTTCTGCCAGACCTTTTTCCATTTTTCCTCCCGCGACATTCTATCATGCCCTTCGAGAAGACTAACTGCTTTTGCAATGTTGAAATTCCCAGTGTTAGTGTAACCCCACTGGACTTTATCCGATCCCTCCACTAGTGGGATTTGACGTTTGATTATCTCCTCGTAGATGTTGTCCTGGTTCTCATCCGGGGCCAAGGCTTGCCACCACTGTTTTGGTTTCCAGATCCTGACATGATGCCCCTCCAACGTGGGTTCCCAAAAGTCTTGAACCTTTTCCAAGGGGATGCTCTGAAGGTACTGCATTAGCTCCTGAATGTCCTGTCTTTCAGCTAGTCTTGGAGATTGTTGCCACACGTCCCTGAGAAAGGAAGCAGAGGCTCCGTCTCTTATCTCCCAAAAGCTATGCTGTTGAACTAATCCCTGGTTCATTTGAGCCACTTTCCATATATGTGAACCAGGTAGGTCCTCCCCATATCTGATAAGGTCCTGCTTAGGCCAGTTGAAAGCATACTTTCTGTGCCAAAGTAGCGCCCATGGTTCCTTTGTGTGCGTGGTCCATCTCCACCAGATTTTGGCTCCCATCACCCTGCTAACACAAAGCGGATCACGTAATCTAAGGCCCCCCGTCTCTTTGGGTGTGCACAGAGTATCCCATTTCACCAGGGCCCATTTCCTTTGTTTTTGGGTTCCTCCCCACAGGAAGTTCCTCTGAAGATTGCGAATTTGTTTGAGGACTGCTTTTGGGGCAGCCAACACCGAGAAGAGGTAAACGGGCATGGCTTGAAGCACCGACTTAACCAGAATGAGATGGCTAGGAAAATTCAGGGCTTTGTACGTCCACAATTCAAGTTTACTCTTGAGTTTGTCTAGGAGGTCCTTCCATGAGACTTGTCGAATTGTGGATTCCATCAGGGGTGCACCCAGGTATTTAGACGGTAGATGCCCTTCTGAGAATTCTAGGATACACAGAATGTTTCTATGGGTAATTCTCGGCGTGTTGAAAAAATAAACCTAGGACTTTTCCTTATTGATTTCCAAACCACTGGCGCTAAGAAAGGTGTCTAGGATTCTTTTGATACCTTTGGCTTCCTGAACTGAGGAGGGACCCATCAACATGGTATCATCAACAAATTGCTGTTGGGTTTGGGGAGCCAACTCATTGCAAAGGTTTAAACCGCGAATGCCATTGCTTTGCTGAGTTGCTCGTAACATTCTGCTTAGTCCTTCCGCTATAATGATGAAGAGAAACGAGGATAAGGGATCCCCCTGACGAATTCCCTGGGAAGCCGAAAAGGGTTGAGAGGGTGTGCCATTAACTAGAATAGAGAAAAAGGGGGAGGAGACCAGGTTCATTACCCAATCGATCCAAATCATATTGAAGCCAAAAGCCCTTAACACCTCTGCTAAGAAGGTCCAATTTAGCTTGTCGTAGGCTTTGGACAAGTCCAATTTTAGAAGCATACCCAGTATTTTGTCCTTCTTCAAGGAGTGAATGGACTCATGTACCAGAATTATACCGTCAAGGATTTGACGCCCTTCCACAAATCCTGCCTACTCTGGAGAGATCAACAAGGGGAGGAGCGAACGTAACTGATTTGCAATGATCTTTGTTATGATTTTATAAATGACGTTGCAAAGGGCTATGGGTCTGAACTTGCCCGGGTCTTCCGTGCCCGTTTCCTTCGGAATGAGCGTTAGGAAAGTGGCATTGAGAGCTTTTAGGATGCTTCTTGACCGACGGGAATCTTCCACGATTTCCAGGACTTCCTCTTTCAACCACTCCCAACAGGTATGGAAGAATTTCGTGGTAAATCCATCAGGACCTGAGGCTTTGTTCGCCGCCATCTGTTTGATTGCTTCATCTAGTTCTTCCATGCTTATTGTTTCCATGAACAGCTTATTATGGTCCTCCGTGACCAGTTTCAGAATGTGTTGAAGGACTTCCTCCCTCTCAACCCGTCTATTAATAATGGGTTCTTCCAACAGGTCTACAAAGAATTCATTTAGGGTCTGTTCCATCTCCGGTTGCGTTTCCGCAAAACTACCATCCCCTCTCTTTAGGCGTACCACCCTGTTCCCATGCCGATATTGAATAGCAGCTTTGTGGAAAAATTTAGTCTTGTGTTCCCCCTCTTTCAAGCAACGGTTCCTGGATTTTTGTTTCCACAGGAGATCTTCCTGTTGATCCTTAAGGTTGAGTTCTTTAAGAAGGTTTTGTTCTTGTTCCTTTAACTCCGCAGAGTAGCCCTGGGCCATGGCGACATTCTGTACCTCCCGCATTTTTAGATCTAACAGTTTTTTCCCCTGGAAAATGTTCCCGAAGGTTTCCGTATTCCAATGCTTGATTTTACCTTTTAGGTACTTTAGCTTTTGTTGGAATTGGTACATTAGGGTTCCCGTAATAGGGGGACAGTTCTGCCACCAATGTCTCATTTGCTCCGGAAAATCAGGATGAAGGAGCCAAAATTGTTCAAACCTGAACAGCCTTCGGAGGTTCTCCCCTATTCTTTTCCAATCAAGGTTGATCGGCCATTGGTCAGAACCAACAGAGGGAAGCACCACTGCCAACAGTTCTCCCCCTCCCATCATGATGGATTCAGACACTACGAACCTATCAAGCCTGGATGCTATACTTCTATCCCCTACTCTTTTATTGTTCCAAGTGAACATGTCGTTAGAGGTTCTAACATCTCAATTAATTCCAACGTTTCAATCACCTCCGAGAAGTACTCACTACTGGGGTGTAGGCAGCGAATTCCCCCACGTTTCTCGTCCAAACTCATGATCAAGTTGAAGTCTCCCCCTATGACCCATGGGCGCTGACCGGTCTCTCTTTCAAGGCTGAGAAAAGAGTCCAAGAAAGAGTTCTTCAAATTAGCTGTAGACGGTCCATACACATTGGACAAGAAACCTCTGACTCTGGTTCCTATTACATGAAAGGAGGCCGATAAGATGAACTTAGAGGCCATCCAATCTGTCAGACTAACCTCCTTGGGGTTCCACAGAATGCTGATTCCCCCAGCCGTTCTGATTGCATCCGTTGCTATAACCTCACAATGTTTCCATATTTTCTTCTTAAGGGATTGTAGGTCCTCTTCAGAGCATTTAGTTTCTTGGAGAAAAAGTATAGATGGCCTTTCTAGTTCAATCTTTCGTCTCAGAAGACAGGTCTTTAGAAGGCTCTTGTAGCCTCTGATGTTCCAGGATGTAATCCGCATCTTATAACGATTTGGGGGTGGAGGAAGTTAGGGCCGCATCAATAGTTGGATACTGGACCAAGGCAACCAGTTTCTTCCCAACCATTTGAATCCTTTGGATATTACTTCGTTGTCCCCTTTTTTCCCCCCTGCTTTTCTTTTTCCCTTCATTTTCCTTATGGGATTCAGAGGCTATGCCCAGATATTTAAGATTTTTTGTCTTAATAATAGCTTTCTCTAATAAGGATACCTGTTGCGGGTGAATAGAGATCGGATCTTCTTCTGTGCATGCCGCCTCCAGTCCATCCAAGTCTAGATCTCCCAGTTCCATCTCTTCTCTGGCTTCCTCTTGCATGAAGCATTCTTCTCCCGCTACTTCCTTCTCCAAGTCCCGTACTGTGCTGTCCGGAATGAGATTGGTTATAATATCCCCCGTTTCTTTTTGTTGTGTCTCCTCCCTGGTGGTTTTCTCTTCTACTGTCTGCAGAACTTCATACCTATTGTGGGTCTGAGCTTTCTTGTGAACTTCTGGTCCCGGTTCTTTCTTGGTTGGCTGCTTCTTGTTTGCTACTTTGGTAAACCCTTCTGGATCTTTTCCTTCCGAGTTGGTATTCCCTCCTGGCTGTTTATTTAGCGGGCAGTCTCTAAAAAGATGTCCATGTTCATGGCATTGCCGACATCGAAATGGGATCTGTTCATAGTCTATTTCCTGAAACCAATCTTCATCCTCCCAAGTTAAATCGATCCCCTCCGGAAGATCTTGGGAAATATCCATATAGAGACAAATGCGAGCATACGAGGTGTATCTCATTTTCTTTGTTTGCTCAAAGACCTTGACAAATAATCCAAGCGTATTTCCAATGTCACTGAGGATTTCCTCCTTCCAATATTCGGTGGGTAAGGAATAAAGACGCAGCCAAACCAGGGCGATCGTTAAATTTTCCTTATCTGAGTTGAAGCGCTCTTTCCAGGGGCGAAGGTATAGCCCCGCAGAGTTAAAGAAATACGGCCCATTGTCAAATATGCGTGTGCGATCAGTCTCATTGAAGAAGATCACAGTAAATAACCCTTTGGCTCCAAGCTGTAGGTCATAATGACCTTGAGGCTTCCATGTTGTGTTGATCCACCAGACGAGAGCCTTCTCCGCTAGCTAGATTCCTACAAATTTTCCAATGAGCGCATGATATTTCATGTATTGGATGTCATTTCTAATTATTTCCGAGTTAATCTGGAGTTTAGGGACCCTTTTAGCTTTCGGTAGACAATGTCTAGGTCTCCTTGGTCTCCCGCTGCCTGAGCCAGATTGGAAGTTCCGCTAGTCCCTTCTCCTCCCGTTCCAGCCAGGAGGTCAGATTTGGGTCCCTCTTCAGTCCCTTTTCCTGTGTCGGTAGTCAGGGGAGAGGCCATGGCCTCGCCTCCAGTAGTCTTGCTCATGTCACTTCACAACCCGCAAACAGAGGAGGCCCTGACGACCATCGCCTTCCCCTGCAACCAGCCCTCGCCAAAGTTCCTAGAAAACCCTAGTGTTCTTCGGTGCACCGTCTTCCTCTCTCGTGCATAGAAAACCAAGAGTAAATTAATTTTATAACAAATTGATTATTTTAAAAAAATTAATTTGATAAAAAGTCCCAAAAAAAATTAAATTAAATCTTTATAATTTGGAACTGTGATTCATTTTTTACTTTATTTAGAATGAGACAAAACACTTGTAGCAACATATTAAATAAACTTAATGATGACGATGATTGTAGTTAACATCCCACTGAAATCTCTTAAAAAAATTAATTTGATAAAAATTCCAAAAAATAAATAAATTAAATCCTTATAATTTGGAACTGTGATTCATTTTTTACTCTATTTAGGATGAGACAAAACACTCATAGCAACATATTAAATAAACTTAATGATGATGATGATTGTAGTTAACATCCCATTGAAATCAACTCTGGTTTATTGGACCTTAAGAGGATTAGTATTGCTATAAAATTTTATGTTTGTGCTCAAAGAACTTAGAAAGAAGTCTTCCTAGGATTATCAAATTGCCTAGTTTTCACTAGATTTTAAAACAATTTCTTTGGTATGAGACCCACTTCTAGAAGATTTATGACTAAAAACCAACATAAATCCATCCTAAATGTGGATCTATCAAGCACTGAGAGGTATCCAATTTATTGAGGTGTTATTTTTTTAATGACTTTTATTCAGTTTTTAATGGTTTCAATGTAATATAATATATTGTATATGCCTTTTATATAATTATATATTTCTTTTTTACATAAACAATTAGTGTAATATATTAAAAGGGAGTTGTTGGCAAGAAGCCAAATCAACCAAAAATTACAAAAAGCATGTAGCTTGATAGGAAGAAGCAAGCTCTGAATTACAATATAGTCTATGGCTTCTCAAAAACTGTACAATACTACTTATAACATAAACGACAGAGATGTTTAAACTACTGTTTTTATTCAAAATGTACTCAGAATCCATAACATATTGCCCTAATACATATAAGCACTTCAAAAACATCACATTTTCATATTTGCAAATAAACTCTTACTAGTTATGGGTTGAGCCCCGTTGATCATTGTCTTCGTCCATAGTCGTGTTCCCTTGGTGGAAGGTGCGGTCCCCTAATTTTTGGAGGTGACAAAAGTAGCCTAACTTGGCGTTAGATCCAAATCCAACACCTGAAAATGGACATTGAGATATTCCTCCAAACACATTGAGATAATCATATCTTAATACACTTACATGTCTTCGAAATATTTTGCCTTTTTATTCTTAAAAAAATAAAACATAATTTTTTATTCATGAATTTTAACAATAATATAAAGAGCTTAAGCACAAAGGGCAAAGCTCAAAGGTGTCAAATAACTTTTCTAAATATTGATCAATAAGATCTGCAAAATTGAAAGGTTAACTTGCAAAGTGACTTAGAGCCTTCATGAATGCCTTTATTCATATTTCAAAAGTGGTTCCAATGTGTTAACCAAATTAACAAGTATTTAATTCTCATGTGTTGGTGTTGGAATTAACATTTTGTTCGACATTCTCTAGAAGATCTCACTACTTTCATTTGCCTCTGCGGCCCTACAAATCTTTCCTTACGCAAGTCTTTTGTTAATTATTTTTGTCTAATTTATGGATTTGTCTTCTCTACTTCATAAACTTTACCTGATAAAATGTAATTGAGAACAATATTTTTTCGGTTTTGTCTTCTCTACTTCATAAACTTTACATGATAAAATGTAATTGAGAACACTATTTTTTCGGTTGTATTTTGTTAATTCCTTTTACCTAATTTATGGAATTGTTTTTTTCTATTTTATCTAGGATAAGGTTTATTTAACAACAATATGATTTTGGTTGAAGATTTGAGAAAGTTATGGTTACTTAAGGTGGAGTTTAGATAAATGAACTATTCAAAACCACGAGAAATTGGTTACTTAAAACTATACTCATGAGATATGGATCATAAATTAATGGCATACACTATGTACATAATCCCAAAAATGATATATCATATTTTGTATTGCAAAATCTCCACAATACTTAAACATTATTCTTGTTTCTTATATATATAAAGGGATTGCGTGAAAGTTGTCACAAGTTAATAAAGTTCGTCTTATAAAGTCATAAATTTTTTAAAACTATCCAACAACCATAAAGTTTGTTAAAATTCTCACTTGGGCATACAATAAAGAACTTATTTTCTTAAATGTCACATGGAAAACAACATACATAAAGTATTTTCGTTTAGGTATAAAAGGAAGTGTTCACACATATACATAAAAATCAATTGAGTTGTCAAGATCAAAACCACGTGTGGAGGGGTTGTACTTGGAGGAATTGGAATGTAGCTTGGAAATGCCATGCTATAGTTTGAGAATGTGACATTGTAGCTAGGGGATGTTGACCTATAATTTTGGATGTTGGTTGGGGACTTTGGGTTGTATGTTGAAGCAATTACACCAAAAACTATACATGTTGGGAAATATGAAGGATGTGGGGTCGTAACTAGCTGATGTGGGGATGTAACTTGGATTTGTTAGACTATATCTTAGTGAAGTATGGCTATAGGTTGGTGATGTGGGAGAATTAGAAAGATTTGTAGGTTAGTTTGTTGTAGAAGTAAGACTATACCTAAGAGAATGAAGTTGCATACCTTATTTTTTTATTATTGGTGGTCATAGACATAGAGGCTCAAGCAAAAGAGGACACAAGAGAAGGTATGACTATTAGAGAAGATAAATTGTTAGGAGAGTAGGGATATAAGACGGTAAATACAAGTAGATATTTTAAAGGGGCCTATGGCTCTCAAACATGAGATAGAGTTATGGATTTGATTCTCAAGTTAATCCTTATGATATGTTTAATGACATAAATTGTTGAATTGATTCTTGAAAATTCAAAGTGATGGAGATGTGGAAATGAAATATTTAATGAATTTTAATATTTGAATTCGTGTAGGGGTACCCCTGCACTTTCACATTATTGATATGTGAGAGGCAATGAAGAGTGATAATAAGATATGTTTTGATTCACTAGAAGAAAAGGGTGTGCTCTTGATTAGAGAAAACCAACTAGGACATAGCATGTAGTTGATAGACTCAAAAAGGTTATTGAAACCTATCATGTGTGTTGAATAATTTCCAATGTGTGTACATGGAACTTATTTGAAGAGCTTGCAGGAGTCAATTAAAAAGAATGACCTCGTCCACATGAAAATGAATCATGTTCACTTTGCAAGAGGTTTGTCAACAAACAATGGTTTAATTATTGGGATGCACAATGATTGTGAAACATTAATATATTGGAAGTACACAAGGTTTTATAGTATAGAATGTGGATTTGTGTTTCTAAAAATGAGGTGATTTTAATAGAGCGGGTCAATGACATTATACCATCTAAATATTTTACAAAGATAGAGACAATTGAGCATAAGATAAATAAAAGATATTGAAAGAAACGTTTCCTTTCAAATATTCATGGCAATGATGTGGGTGAATCGAAGGAAGCCAACTAGCCATTGTTGTTGGACATTAACAGAAGATTGTTGCACATTGTGGTCCATGAAACTATAGTTAAGTTATATTAATTGTTATTGAACATTTTATTTTCATAGCCAAATTTTTATAGCACATTGTTGTTTGAACTAAAATAATACTATTATTAACTAAATCCCATATGTAGAAAACATATTCCCAAACATAATGATATTTGTTTCCAACATAAATTGAATGTGAACTGAAAGAAACATATGAATCACTGAATCCTATGTGCAAAAAAGTCTGTAACTATTTATCAGTTTAAATGAATGCTTATGTGAGTAATATATTCATACCATCATTTCTTTTGAAGGCCACAATATCAAATAATTTGTTTATGATTGTTGTCACTTGCTTGATTCATATAAAAGACTCATTATGAAAATATATAATTCTAAGATCAAAGTGTTCATTAAAAAAATTAATATGATTCAATCAATAATTTAAAACTTAGTTTTTCGCAGCTTAAATTGCATCAGTACTATTGCATTCCAACCCATCCCCTAGGGAGAATATCAGGGAATGAGATTATTGGGAATACCCAAGCCTTTTTATTACAAAAATGGCCACATATCTAATTTAGAATTTTTGGGTTATTAGTCATCCCATTACGCGAGAGAAGACTAAAGATTTAAATTATTAGTTCATCCCTTCTCTCAATAATAACATTGGGATTGGGATTAATGGGGATTTCATCCTTCCCTCAACTAGGATTGGGATTAAAGGGGATTTCATGGCCACAAATAAATTTAGGAGCTTAAGACAAGCTTTAAGTATCCCTTGAATAAGATTTGGGCATGAATATCTCCAATGAATCTTTTGGTTGTTTTGTAAATTTCCTAGGATCCACCTAAACTAGAGATGGTCTCCAAGGCTTCTTAGTAGAGATGGTCTCCAAGGTTTCTTTGAAATTTAGTTCTTGTAATTGAAGCATACTAATAATTTCCAAATTCTCAATTACACTTAATCATGTGTACTTTTTAAAATTACTATAGGGACTTTCCAAAATCATGGACATGAATTGGATTACTTGGACTTGGGAGGATAACCTCTATTATTAACTTTGGTTGGAATGCATTACATTGTTACGGTATGTTTGCATCTTTATTGATTTCCTGAGTTGAATATTTTGGTATATTTGAAAGTTGGTTCTTTTCTAAGTGCAAATGATTGTGACAAATTGACATGATATGACATATTATATTTCCATGGTTGGGTGGACATTGCTTGAGGCGACTTTAGCACCCCTTCGAATGGGGTATGTTATGTTGAACTTCCATTTATGTTCTATGAATTCCTTTTCAATATAGTAAGTGGGATACTCAAAATTAAGTATTTTTATGATGTTTTAGTATAATTATAAGTTTTATTTACAACTAGATTGGTTTTAAAAGTACTAGTTTTATATCCCAAGCAACATTTGTGTACAAAAGAGTTTTTTAATAATTATTTTGAAATGTTTTGTAACTTAATTTTTTTTCATATTTGTAATATAAGTCGAAAATATGATCAATAATCACGTCGAAATTTTGTAGGAACTAATGGTCAAACAAACTATTCAAATAATGGTTGAAGCTGCGTATTATAACATTTTTTTTATGTCAAAAAATTAATGGAAATGGACATTACAAATATGGTAAACAATTGTTACACAAAATGTTATTATTGAAGTAAAAAAATAATGTTGAAATTTTATTAGGAGATATAGGTCACAAATTTTATTTGAAGAAAACAAAATAGTTCCTAGTTTTGAGCTTATGTAAGACCTTACTCCTAATCATAGGTTAGATGTTGATCCCGAGTTTAGTTCTCGGTATTGAACTCTACTTAAGTAGGTAATAGGTTTGATCTTGATCATGATATCAAGCCTTGGTCTTGAGCAGCAAAGGCCCAAATTTTAATTACAATAGGGATATATATGTGCACATGAAATCAAACTGTGGTAAAATACTAGGTGAGACAAGGACACACAACACTCGGTACTAGATGAATCATGCAATACCCCTAGTTTTGACTTGGAATGTATTTAGCCAAAATTATGTAAATGATGTCAATATGCTAGTGTGGATTCCTAGTGCGGAGCTCAAGGCCAAGCCCTGACTGGTGAATGGCTAGGCATGTATGATGTATATATTTTATTTGGACGGTGTGGTTGGCTTGTTATGTTGATTTAGAATATATGTAAATATTATGTGCATAAATAATAAAATGGTCCAAGAATGGTTGTGTAAAGAGCAAAAAATGGGCTATGATTCCACCAGAGGGGAAGAGGAAAGGGGGTCTATGGGAGACTAAATCCTTGCTTCGAAGTGTCAACCGTAGAACTCACCCAAATTCTGTCATGTGCTTTGAATAATCCAATTATCTCCTTTTTTTACTATTTTCCAGTCATTAATGTATGTGTGAGGTTGGTGGGAAAATTAACCTCATTCAGTTATTGAAGCATGGGACTGAATGCACTTTTGTGACAGTTCTGTCATGACCAAAGTTAGTCTACAGCTGTTAAGAGTCCTTTCTTATACTTTCAGAAGCTATGTCAGTTGTCTTTTCACCATTTTATCATATCCCTTGGAGTCAACCCTCATTCTCTCATGCAAAATTTACACTAGGAAGAGCTCTCCATTGTTGTCCATGAACATACCAGACTGTTTTTAACCCAGAAATTCGAATTTGGAGAGAGTGTTGCAGATTTGGAAGTGAAAATTGATGGTTGTAGGTGAGCGGAAATATTGGGCAAGCTAATAACCCTTAACCATTGAGTTTTGTTGATCATAGGTGCTTGAAAAGACACAAATTGAAGCTACAGGTGGTTCTATAGCAACACATATCAGATTGGACTTCTTCTATGCACACAATAGAAGCACCAGGGAAGATGGATCACCCAAGAGAACCATGGATCGGTGAAGGGGATGCCTAAGCTAAGAGAGGTGTTGTGTGGGGTAGGTATTGTGGAAGCCAAAGCTATGAGGGTTGAGTGAGATCCCTTTAGAGCTCTTTATGAGCATTTGGATAAGCATATAGTGCATAATGGGTTGTGAGCTGAGAGAGAGAATATTGTAGGTGTTTCCTTCGCCCCAAGGCCTCATAGCCCATCTTGGGGTGGCATCTCAGCATAAAGAGTATATGTTGGACAGAGTGCCTATGGTTGGGTGGAAAATCGCTCTTACACAACTAGTTTCTTGGATATGCGTTGGATAAAGATAAGTATTCTCATGCATTTGAATTTGAAACGTTTTTCTTTAATGCATGTAATGCATATGCTTGTATTTGCATTCTATATGTGCGTGGATAGAGTTTAATTCCGTTGTGTATGTTTATTTACGTCTTTGCACACATTTTACCTATTATAAATTTGTATTATGGCTTTGGGGTGAAATTTAAGAGCCTGAATTTGGTTAATGTCCCCTCCCGATTGTCGTATTAGGTGAAGGGGATGTTACAAATCATCAATATAGTTGGTGTCATTAATGTACTAGTAGAGATATGAATATGTGTAGTGGGTTGAGGGCAGTCTATCTAAGCATCATAATCATAAATTACCTCATCATTCACACAATGCCCATTTGTAGATCCTATAAATAGACTCAACAAACAAGCTAGGGGATCACTCTCATAAGCTTGCACATTCCTCCTTACGTTCAAACCTCATATATATCTTGATTGTGATCTACATATTAGTACTTCATCCCTTTGGATTGCTATTGCGAACCAATCATAATAACTAGAAACTCCCTCATGTCATTGGTGCTATTTTTTCTAACTTATATTCATTTTGAGTATTACATTGCTGAAAATTAATTTCAAATGATTGATAAGAAAGAAATATTGTTAATTTATTGCGCCGAGAGGCGCTCTACAACCCAGTATGAGGGAGATCTTGTAACATGTGTCAAGTGTGTCGAGTAACAAAATAATACAAAGTAAACAAAAAAGAGTAATACAAAGTAAAAAGTAATAAATATTATGTCGGCCATAAACCAAAAAGAATAATACAAAGTAAAAAGTAAATATGAGGGCGATCTTGTAACTGTCGAGTAACAAAATAATATAAAGTAAACAAAAAAGAATAATACAAAGTAAAAAGTAAATATAAGGGAGAGTTGATATCTCTCGGCGCTTGATAGAGCCTAGGATTTGGATCTATGCTGGTATTTACATAATGATAATGATGTATAATTATCTAGTCATATATAATTATCCTTGACTATATTAGTAGTCTATGTTTGTCCTTTATATATGTCACTTAAAATCTCTCAAATTTGGTAGTATTTAGCATGTAAACAATGTCGTGACTGACTTTTTTAGTTGTGTTGTCACATGTTTTTCATTTTGTACTAGTCTATGTCGCTTCCTTGTTCTTGGAAAACCATCCATGAAAACATGGAGATGCTCTCCCATGGTCTAGTAGGTAAAGGTAAGGGATGGTATAAACCACCCATGAAATCATGGAAATGCTCTCCCATGGTGTAGTAGTATTGTATTACTAGGCTTGTTGGTACAATAAAGTATGCTTCCTCTATTAAACCAAGATATATATTATTTTGTTCTAAGCCAATACACATACCTCTATAAGATGGAAACTATCTTCCCAACACCAAAATACCCTAAGAACTTGTTGATGCCCAAAAAATATTATCATCGAATGTAGGGATTCTCCCCAATAAATGACCCCAATTAGATCACTCACTGTTTGGTATGGGGAATTCGTCCGGTTAACCAGTCCGACTACCATAGGTGTGTTTGTTTTTTGTTTACCGGTTGCGACCCAACCCACCGTTTATGTAGTTTTAGTTTTAAAGTATGAATATGCAAGTGATTTAACTAATTCATTTAACCTAGAACTGACAGGAAGAAGCCTCACAAGTGATGCGTAGGTTCTTACCTCCATATTACCACTTCTACCTTCTCAATTCGCTAAATTCTATTCTAAACTAACTAGTCTATCCCTACAGGGAGCAAATTTGAAGTAAGAGTAATAAGCTGGAAATGTTTCGACCAACCCAACATATAGTTGTTCAGACAAAGTGTTCACATTTACAGCAGAAAAAGATACCAAAGATAACTTCGATATAATTAAAACAATTTATTACTCGGTTAACACATAAACATTTGCATAGAAAATGAAATCATTCATCACAATTTGAAGTAGTTCAATAAAGTTAGAACAATCTCACAGTATGAGTTACGAATGAAAGAAGAAATAGTTCCACATTTGACATTCCACACATTCCACGCAAAGTATCTCCGTGCACACTTTTCCCAGCAAACAGTTCCTTCTCATTAGCAGTAAATTAGTTCTCTTACAAAATGTCCAGCTTCTATTATGCTAGCAAAAGTCCCTTCTCTAGTATCCCTCCCATATATTTATATTACAAAAGGTTTTGTCTTTACATGACCGTTCGTTTCAACTGCCCCCAAACCTTTGGACTACCCTGATTTGTCCTCTAGTGTTTGCACAAGAAATGCAATTAATTACAATTAAAAATTAATTCCCTGGTGGGTCCTCTAAACTAGAAAGATAATTATCCCACAAGTCAGCCTCTTCGAATATAATATTACACAGGAGAGGTTCTAATAATTTCAAAGATACTTTATGATAGGATAGCTCCTTTTCTACATTGATCACTCCTTCTGTGACGACTTTGTAGTTGTCTTCTAGGAAATAGGCATTTATGGATGCCTGCCCAATATAGTGATGGAGGTATTCTTCATTCAGTACATCCAACTTTCTGATATAATCCATATCTTCCCTCAATCCATTCTGCAGCTCAATTAAGTACTAATCTTTTGTAGGTAGCTCGTCCATATCTGGAGCCATGGCAAGATGGAATTTTTCATGAATTTGATAAATTCTCTTGTAGAATCCTACACACTTTTCGATGGATTTAGGTATTTCTACATACATCCTCCTGGAAGCTTTCCTGCAAAATTCAAGGAGTGCCATATCTAATTTAAGATCTACGGTCGTCTTGCTTGGTAGGTGATCAAGGAAGTCTGCATTTTCTTTCCTCCAAGCCATCTACTTTTTTTATCTTATTCGTAGTGTTAACCAACCTCTGTCATATCACCAAAGATTCCGCAACAATCTCTTTCATTCTTACTATCATTTGTTTCATTTTATAGATTTCTTCGGTCAACAATGCTTGTGAGTGGCCTATCTTTTCCTGTATTTTACATGCTTTCTCATGGAAAAGGGGTCATATCCTGTTTCTGATTTTTTTTCAACTCGACCTGTTCTAATAAAGACTTCTTATCCTTAATTAGCTCATCCATATGAACTTTCAATTCTTCTACCTACTGATTCGTTGTTGATTATTTCCCTTCCTATTCACTTATGCGGGTTTCAAAATCACTTCTTTTTCCCTCCATGATCAGCAGCTGTACAATTAAAGCATCCTTTTCAGTTTCCAGATCATGATAATCGGTCAGTAATATGTCTTTTTCAACAACTGCGGCATCATGCTTCCTTTTCAACTTAATTCCCTCACCTCACCCTTTCAATAGGTTATATTTTAGCTTCAACATTTTTTCTTTGTTGTGCTCAATGTCATTCAACAACTTATCAACATTATTTGCACTTGCTTGTGCAACTACTACGTTCACTGATGCTGTGAACTTGGGGTCTTTGTGGGTGCCTTCCATGATGGTGTTCTCTTGAATAGTTAGAACATCAGGATGTGCACCCATCTTCAATCTCTTTTCTGACCTTCTGGTGATTGTCTTCCTCCTCGAATCAAATATTATGGTGTCTAAATTTTCCATGGTATGTTGTTTGGATGGAGTGAAAGGGGTGATCCCAAGCTCTACAAATGGGAGGTGTGCCCTAGTAAGTATGACTCCTGACACTCCTGGTGGGTCTATATCCATGTCTTGGGGACTTGTGCCTCCACCTTGGGCTTCTTCTCTTTCCAAAACTTCCTTGGAATTGTCCTCTTCCTCTTTTCTCTTTTCTTGCTCGGCTGCTTCCTTTTCCTCTCTCTCTCTTCGTACTTCTTCTGCCTGTCTTTTATCTTCCTCTTCTCTCCTTTGTTTATTTACTGCTTCCTCCTGTACCTATCTGCCTCCTCTCTTTGCTTCCTTTCTGTTTCTTCCTTTCGTCGCCTTTCTGTTTTTTCTACTTGTATCCTCTCAACTTCTTCTCTTTTCTTTTTCAATTCGACTTCTTTTGTAGTACTAGCAACATGACTGGGGCCGACGCCACTTTTATGAACAAAACGTTTATTTAGCTCGGTCATATTACTTGCCCTCCGATACTCCCCTCGACCTTAAGGAAGTGACCCGTGTATTCAAAAGTAATTTTTCACAACGCACAATGCTAGGCGACCTTTTTCCGACTATCATTTCTCATGAAATTTTTTTCTCCAAAATGGAACGCTTCTAAGTCTTTTATGAAAAATTCTGCACCTTTCACCTTGGGAAATTTGTAGGCCCCAATAAAAAATGGTAATGGTGGGTAAGAGGCCTTCTTATTCTCGTTCAAAAAACTACCTATCCCATTAATAAAAACCTGCCTCACTGCCTCCTTGTACACTACAAAATCAGTCACATACTTAGGCATTAGAGACGGGGCTTTGGTACCCCCATACATCCTGATGTAGGCGCCTTCCGGAGAAAAGTAGTAGTCTCCATCTCATTTATGACTGTCAGAGCATTATAAAACATGCAATTTGGTTCTTCATTAAATATAAACCAATGCAAAGGAATAACAAGTTCATCACAGACGAGCTTGTAGTAGCTTGCATATTTGTGGGACCGTGTGAATTGATATGCCACATAAAGGGGGGATTTAGCTTGATTCCACGCACATCCAAATTTAGGGAAAGGATGTCCGACCAGTATGCAATCCATAAGGTATGAGGACATGAAAAAATATTCTTTCTTTTGGGTCATTCCTCCTTGGACTGCAACTATCATCGACGCCATGCTCTCTGAGATAATATATTCCCAATTGAAAATAGTGCCATGGAAGGCTATATGATGTATTAGTGGTACCTCGTTTAGCTTGTATATGTTCTCGTTTTCTCTACCGAAAACTCTTCTCAACAACAAAGCTATGATTCTAAAAGGTGTCCTCGTGTTATGGCTGTCGTGTTCCCCACTCGCTCTCCACCTCAGTTGCTTTCCTGGGATCATAATATTCTTGGCGTATTCAAAGTGGTCTATATTCACACCTCTGATCCAGTCCTCCATTATCATGACTTTGGGCGATGGTAATTGATATGCCGCAGCGATGTGACCGGGTTGGAATGAAGCAAATCCTTCCCCTCCTGTATTGGAGATAATCCTTATGCCTACATCTATGTAAGGTAGAATCCATTCGATGACTTCAGAACATGGGAAAATCTCTGGCCGGGTAGTTGCTTTATGGAGACCAGATTTCTTGATATTTTGATACACCATCATCTCTTCGATGGATGCATTAGGTACATTCTGATCTCTGATGGGATGATATAGTTCAACCCATTTGTATTCCAGGATGATTCCTATCGATGCTTTGGTGTCTTCAAATATAGTCTCTGTTGGAGTGTTTGCAACAATCTCTACATCAAAGTCTGCTTTAGCTATCTTGAGTTTTCGCTTAGCAGCTCTTTTTTGCATTTTTGAATGCTAATGAGACATTGAATCAATATATGAGCGCATTTTAATGCTAAAGCAATAGAATCAAGAAGCATGCAAATACATCCCTTATCAATATTGTTTACAGAAAAATGAAGTCATAAAATTTATTACTTCCATGATGCCTAGTGGATGTTGGTTATGTTGGTTATGTTTCAAAATGTACACTTGTGTGCAATAACCAATGTGTAACTTAATGTTCCTGTGGACTCAATCTAAAAAGGTCACCAAAATGTCCTTAAAACATGGTCTCATTATCCCAATCATATTTTAGTTTTGGAAGAGTTATTGCAGACCAATTTTTCTAGAGAAGACAAATAATGATAAAAAAGTACAAAAAACCTTATTTTCCCTTAAAATATTCGGGGTTCTAACTATTTAAATATCTTGGAAAGTTCAAAGTACACAACTCATTCCAATCCCCTTAGGTTGTCCAAACAAAAATTGAGGAATGGGATGGGTGTTAAACTAGAAATTCTACTACTCTTAGTATACTTTTTTGTCGTCAATCGAACCTACAACAAAAAAAAGAGCTTCAGACCCCGGGACTGTCCCCTCTTATCAATGTTCACTAAACGGGTGGCGGAAATGAAAAGGAATGAAAATGTCTTGTCGATGGTGAGGTATCAAGAGATGGCAGGAAGTGAAAAAGAAGCAATTCCGTGGATGTTTAGACAACAAACAAAAATATTTAAAACTAGTCCCAAATCTGGGCAGCGCTTGGTCAAAATAACAGTAATATTGTCGTATGTACTGAATCAACTGATATTTGGGGTATGAGCAATTAGGTCTTTGCGATGGAGGTTTCACATTGGGAAGGAAAATCAACCATGGTAGGCTGTGGAGGATAGGTGCTCATTCTACTACCCGTGGTATACCCACCCCACATAGTTAGATCAACTGGAAGGCGTCATATGAGCCATCGAGATGGATATCACCGGCTGGTAAGTATGGCCCGAGGCATTCGTTTAGACGGGAAGAACCCTAGAACGGTTTGGCCAAGAGACCTCTAGTTATAACGCCACCAGAAAGCTATCGACAATGTTTAACCCATGCTCAACTGGAAGACAATTAACAGTTTATCTAAGGGATTTCAAAATATATATATAAAACAAATACTTAGACAACCTAATGGAAAACATGTTTCAAACATGGGCAGAGTGCCAATGAAAGGACGCCTTTTCAAACATAGAACACAATGGTAAAAGACATCCTACTTGGCAGTTGAAGACTGGTCAAAAAAGCAATGCTCAACGGTGTTTGGTGTCTATCGTATGGTGGAGGCTCCGGTTGCAAACGGTGTTTGTAAAAAAACTATTTTTACCCTTTATATAACCCCATCAACCCTAGTAATAAATGCATGAGAGAATATGCTGGCGGGGTCCACCAATCGGTCAACGTTGTTTTAGTGTAAATCTTTTAACTATTTCCTCCTTAGGCATCGCAGCAAATTCGTTTTCGCACCGAAGCGTATCGACACTTTCCCATTTTTTGCTGAAGCGTTTCGACGTGACTTGACATTTTCTGCCGATCCTTTTATGGGATCCCTTTTAGCTTCCTGTTTTCCTTACTTCGGAGCCTTTACTTTTTCTCACTCGGCGAGATTCTTCATTCTCCAGCGACGAGTTTCGAGGCTTTTTTCTTTTCGTAGTGACAAGCTTCAATGCATTTTTTCAATTTTACTCTGACATTCCTTTTTGCCGAATCCTTTTCTCTTCATGCCGAAACGTATCATCGCCCTTTCCATTTTACCCCGAAGCATGAACTTACCAAATTTTGAAGCGCCATTTTCTATTTCGGCACCATAATTTAAACGTTTCGACCGTTTCGGTGGAAAATGGAAAGTCACTCCGAAACAAGAATTTTACCAAGAAAAACCAACATTGCTTCGACCGTTTCAGTGTGACTGAGGAGTTGCTCCAACCGTTCGGCGGAACTAGGGGAGTTGCTCCGACTGTTTCGGCAGAAAAACCCAAGTTACACCGATTCAGAAACTTGCCATTTTCACTAGTTTTTTAAAGAAAACATCTAAGTGACAAAAGTAAACTTATCAACCCAAACAAAATTCTAAGTAAATCAAAACTAGAAGGAGGGGCCCTACAATTTTAAGAAAATATTTGGGATAAGGTTGCAACAACAACAATTGGCGACTAGATGGTGAACACAGATCTCTGAACAACTCCTTGAAAATCACAATTTCCTGTATGTTAACAATCTGAATTGTAAGACAATGCCTTAATCAATTTTCCAGGATTTTAAACAGACAAAGTTTTATATAGGGAGATAGTATTTATTGTATCATATTGGTCATTCATTCCGTGAGATAAGGCAACCTAGACCAGATTTCCTGACCACTCTCCTGAGGCCAAAACATGGAGTTCATTTTTTAGTCCCATCTTTCGGTTACTTCTAAATATGACTCCATAGGATCGTAACAGGATCCAACAGATGTATTCGTTTGTTCTCCATTCCCATGCTACCAACATTTATTCAGATGCTTTACTTTGATGAGTTTTGTCGTCTAAGTCTTTAATTAATAGCCTTCTTCAGTCTTCAATATTTGACGCGGGTTCTTCCATCCATACTGTCCTTTTGTGTGAGTGATGAATTTTCTTTGTTTGTCATACTCACGGACGAAGAAGAACCCTTTCCAGATTTGTCATCTAGGAAATCTTCTTGATTGGATGTATTCATTTTCAAAACCATTTCTTTGATGGAGATGAAACTTTCAGAATTTTGACTCATCATTATGAGCCTTTTGGCTTTGATTTTGTAGCATGAGATCATTTTGATTGCCACACATCTATAAGACTTGCTTCCTTTCCATGGGTTAGTTATAGCAGACTGCCTGAGATGGTTAGTTATGTGTGAGTGAATGGATCCCCAAGATAGTAATTTAGAATTCGTGGGTCTTAGTTATTTTACAGGGTTTATAATGACTCAACATAAACATGAAGCGTGATTCCCTTTCTAAAACTGAGCAACAATTAAAATCACAAATGGCAATGTTATACAAAAAGAATTCCCTTTCTATGAAGCCAATTCTGATCTTTTGGTGATTAACAATGATCTCTATGAGATTGTTCAGATTCCTATATTTCCACATATCAAAATGTTGAGCTGGGGTTTATTCAGAACGAAATCAATCAATTAAAGCAAATCAAACAACAAGCAAACTGAGGCTGACACTAACTAACCTAGGAAGAAAATAAATGAAACTAGGGAAAGCTAAGAAGAAGCAAAAAAAATTATTTATGTACAACAGATGTCCCTAAATCTAGGTGAAGTACTATTTAAGGGCTAGGCCATTGAAAGGGAGATTTTCCTCCTCCCCTTATAAATCTTGCAATTGGTATGTCGTTGAGCCCAACTTTTACGCAATCTGATAAGGACCAAACCATAATTGTTGAAATTTCGTATGTTTTCCCTTGTCTTCATGCGGATGATCCCACTTCAGAACGAGGTCTCCTACCTCAAAAGTTCTCTTACCATACTTTCGTTTATCAAACCACCTTTTGACAACATCTTGGTGATGGTTGAACCTATCCTTGTCCTTTTTCCGTGATTCTTCGAGTTTCAGCAGAGTATTACTTCGTGAGTGTAGGATTTCACTACTTGATCCTTGAGATGCCTGATCTAATTGTAGGGAAGGGAGAAGTATGTTTGGTGGAAGTATAGCCTCTTTCCCATAGACTAATGTATAAGTATAAACCCCTAAAGAAACTTTTGGAGTGATTCTATCTTCCCACAAAGCATTGGGAAGAGCTACGTGCCAATTTCTCTGATTTTCAATAATTGTTTTCTTTAATATACAGATGATATTTTTATTTGTGGATTCTGCTAATCTATTTCCTTGAGGATAATTATTAGTTGAATAATGCAATTTAATTCCTCTTTCAAAAGAAAATTAACTCCACTTAACAGATGAGAAATAAGATGCATTATCAAAAACTAGGGAAATTGGAACCCCAAACCTGGTTATGATGTTTTCCTGCAAGAATATGATGACTGCATCTTCATTCACTTTATGCAAAGGAGTAGCTTCCGTCCATCGTGTAAAATAATCAGTGGTTGTGAGAATATATCAATGTTGTAGTGAATAATTTGGATTGATCTTCCCAATAATGTATAAGCCCCATTGCTCGAATGGTTTTGAGATGATAACTGGTTGCAATGGTCTTGCTGCTTTTGGTAGTCTACCAACACTCCTCTGACATATATCACATTTTCTTGCATAAGAATGAGCATATTTGAAAAGAGTGGGTCAATAGTATCCAACTCTTATTATTTTGTGAGCCGTAGTATCCCCCGAATAATGCCCCCCTGCAGGGCCATCATGTAACTCCTTGACTACCTTATTCGCATATTCTTTCTCAAGACACCTAAGAAAATATCCATCATATTTTTTTCTAAAGAGTACTCCATCTATTCTATGATAAGATGATGATTTCAATCGGAGTGCCCTTTTCTTTTGGTTTGTTTTTGTTGTTGGTTTTTAATGTAGCGTAGTGTTATATTTTTTTCTGTAGGAACAGGGGAGTAGATCCCCGTGGAATAAAATATATCTCTAATGCCTGTGTGCCTTGCATAGGAAGCAAGCAGTGAGGCCTGTGTTCCCACCTTCACCTTTATGATGAATATTAATATGGACACTCATTACTAATATAATTCATGTGTCATGCAATGTGTGTTTCTCTTGTCTTATATATATTATTGTTAATGTTTCTACTATGTTTTCCAGGTTTAGATTGTTGAGTTCCCTACAACTAGAGTATATGCATCATTTGGGTTCTTTTAGGATCATTTGATAATTATGGGAAGACATTAGGTAAAGAGGAATGGTCTAGTTGCAGTAGGCATAATCCAAGCCCTTATGGTCAGTGCAAGGCAATGGTACATGACCTCAATTTTTCAAGCCCCAAACCAAAACCAACAAAAAATAGAGGAATCCCTAAACTGGCCGACATCAAGGAATGAATAATTTTTTTAACAATTCATTGCAAGAAAGGATCGAGGTCAATAAGAGGTAGATCACTCACCTGTTATGGAGGCATGGTCGCTCTCCTTGGTTTGTTCATGTGACCTATGTCTCTGCCTTCTTTCTCCCTTCGTCATCTCTACCTTCTTGCTCCCTTTGTCCTCTTTAAGTCACACACCGACTGATCTGCTATGCTTTATGCAAGTATCACTACGAACAATTTGAGTAATGCATTGACCTCTCTCGTCTACTCCATGTGGGATGAAAGGGAGGAAGAGGAGTGTGCTTAGTAGTGTTCATGAGCGGGACGAAGGGGAGTGTGGTTACTAGTGTCCATGAGAGGGAGGAAGGGATGAATGGGAGTGTGGTCAATGTGAGAGGGGTCTAAGTTAAAATTATATGCTCTTATATTAAATATTTTTATCTATTTTAAATTATATATATACACTAAAAACTAAAATTTAATTTAAAAATAAATAAATAAAATTAAACATTCCTTGATGATGTCAATGATGACGACGATGACAACGAAGATGTTAGTAATGATGACGATGATGATGTTGACGACTACATCATATTCATCTCTGTCATCATCATGTCTATCATCATCATCATAGAGATGGTTGTCATTGTCGTCATCATCATCGTCATCGTCCTCATAGAGATGGTCATCATTGCCATCATCATCATCATCATCATCATCTAAGTAACTGACCAACCCTCAACCATAATTGACCATATTAATCAATGTTAACCATGGTTTACATAATTTGACCATATTTACAACCTAAACCATATTCAATATTGCTTGAACATATTAGGTACTACATTTAATATATGTTAATTACCCTTATCTCATTGACCCACCAATGTCCTACTCTCTTATCCCCAAATCCATTTGAAGTGTATCCCAATGATCATATAACTCACAAGCCTCATAACCTAGACATATTTAGCCATCATTGACCATACTAACCATCGTTACCCACTATTGACCATCATTGGCCATTATTGTCCATAGTTGACTAGTGTTGACCTTGTTGACAATGATGGACCACCTGTGGTCATGGTTGACCATAATTCATCGAGGTTTATCTAGTAACCCAGTCACCCATAATCCTCTAATTGATATTGTCCTATGTTGGAAAATGTTAACTATTAGTCAATATTGGTCTATTGGCACAACTAGCCACCTAACCCTAACCCACATATTATCCTACTAACCAAATAATCCAATTCAAGTGCAATTTAAATTATCCCATCATGTCTTAGAATGGAAGTAACATAACAATTGGATCCACAGGAATTGCAACCAATAAATCATTTGAATACATGTTACGTTTATGTTGTATTGACATACTAATGTCTCAATTATGACGATAAACTAAGTATGTTGGAATTGAGATGCCTTTTGGGGTTAAATTTAAAAATAGAAAAGGAATTTTTGACAAGATGTGCGATTTCCGCCTTCATTATCGAAAAAGACGTTGGAATTTGCATCCAAATGTAGTAGTGCCTTATGGTACTTTTCCAAGGTAAATTGTAATTCCTCAAATATTTTCATCTTCATGTTTTATTTCCATAGAATAGAGTTTAACAATAACTCCAATATTACCCTTCTTTAGGAGTTTTTCCATTCTATGAGAGTCAATGATTTACGAGAGTGCAAATTTTAACCCTTTGAGTTCATACTGAACTCATTCCAATTCAATTCTCATGAATAATTCATTATGGTTTGTAGAAATTATACACAATGTTCTCAACCATTGAATCTTGAAAACATCATCTATTCCTCCAATAAGAATGGCATACAATGGATTTGATTAGTGTAATGTCCCCTTCTCCATAGCACAACAGGGAAGGAAACATTAACAACATACCGGGCTTTTGTAACTTTAGCCCCAATAATTTTGCACATAAATAACTAACATTTTAAAAACTTCTATATGCAGATTCAATTCAATATAAACACAGCGGAATTAAACAATACATATGCACACAGTTTTCATCATGCATTCAACATATAAACAACAGTCATTATTTAAAATGCTTGCAGGGTATAGAATTAACATCAAGAATACTTATCTCGAATTATAATGGCCCAAACGACTGGCTACGTGAGAGCAACGTTCCACCCAACCATAGATCTCTGTCCAGCCTGTATTCTTTCAGCTGAGAGATCACCCCCGAGCTGGGATGTGTATCCACTAAGGAGGAACTAATTGGCTCACTCACAGTCAAGGTTTCACTCAAACAGCCATGCTAAGCCAACACACGGTTGGGTTTCTCAAGCATGCAATAGGAGATGGAGGAGGATGCTAGTCCATTGAGCTCAATCCCAGAGCCACATACCCTTCCAACTAGACTCAGCAATCCCATCCTCTATTCATACATCCACAATCGGATTTCTCACAAATCTGTCACAAACAACCCCAAATCCGTCACCCGTTTTCTGAGCTGCAAAAACTGGGTTTTCCCATGGCTTTTGGGGTAGCTATTGCTCCCAAATTCGCCCCAAGGTTCCTACCAATGGATCCCCCATTGGATTTCACTGTCCAATACCCAATCTGGGCGTTCTTGGCTTCCCAAAACGTGGGTTTCCTTCAAGTCGCGATTTCTGGTTTTCTCATTGCTGGGAGCTCGTTTTTTGGGTGGAGAAAGATGTCCCATACTTCCACAATGGAATGGGGATAAGGATGGAGCAACCCCCAAGATGTAGAGTGACTTGTGGGATAAGCCAAAAGAGCCCATACCTTCCCATACGAATTTCAGGGCTGCCCATACTCCATCAAAGTCATGGGCTGAAATCTCAACCACTTCCTTACAATTGGCATTAATGTCACCTAAGGAAGTCAATGGGTTCCCATAATGACAAATGGCAACCTATGGTTTACTCCCATAGCCCCCCCTCACCACTCCCTAGTGGATACACGTGGCCCCTTCTCATTCGTTGCCTCCGTAGCTAGCTTTGGACATTTTATATTGCCTGATGTTTATTTACATCCTATTACAATTTCCATGGCTTAAGAGCACATGGTATCAAAATATCAAATACTTTCCTTTTAAATAAAATTCGGCTTTCACTAGCGGGGCCTTGGCCTTGAGCTCCACGCTAGGAAAACATACATCACAAGTACACATTACATCCTAAGGGTCGAATTGGGGGTATTACATTCCCCTCCCCCTTAGAACAACACCGTCCTCGGTGTTCCAAGACCTAGGCATATATATATACAATTTACATATATCCAAAACTTCAAAACTTTGCAGATCTGCCCTGCATTCTATCCTTTACTTTGAACTTTCAGGACCAAGTCCTTTGATTTTCACGAGCTGCTCCTGCTGATTCGGATCTTCCAGCTCGTCCACAAGTCTGAAAACTTTATGGCTGCTACCTTCTTGAGGTTCTCTTGTTGGGCAATTGCGGAGGCAATGATCCCCTCCACATTTCCAACACTTCATTGGTTGCTTCATCTTTACCTGCTCGATTTCCTTTGAGTCTTCCCACCTGGAGCGTCTCTTAATCGGACGATTGGATGAATGCTTCTTCATTGATCCACTTTTCTCTCCTTTGCTGATTGCTTTCACAATGCTTTTTACCTCTTTCTGCAAACGAAGAGTGTCCTGCAAGACCTTGTGGTTCATCTCGTTCTGCTGCTTTTGCATCTTGAGCATCTCTCCAAGATTTTCTTGGGTCTTGGCAATTGTTTGAAGAAGACTTCCAGCCAATCCTGATAGCCCTTGGTCTGCTGCCATGGTCAATGGAAACAACTGACCACGCTTTGCTCACTAGAAACACTTTCCTGCACCGGCTGCAACCAATCGATTCAATTTCCACATGTGAAATTCATCATTACAATTCTCGTTAGGCCAAGCATAACCCCAAACATTTAAAAATCAGTCAATGGTTTATCCCCAGTTGACATGGATAGTCCATGCTTTACTCATGAGACTTCCACACTTTTTATGCTTTCCCAACATACACATGAATTCCTTCACGTTCATCCATTCACAATTCATTAATTAGCATTCACAATTCACTTTAATCGAATAAACACACTTTTAATTTCAGTCATGCATGCATTCAACAATTTTCTAATTTTATAAATGCATCAATAAAAAGGAAAGAGAGGGAGAGCAGTAAGAGTTTCTCCTCTTAGTCTTGTTCCATCCTGGAACCCACACCACCACTGTGGTTTTTCATGCTCCTGTCCTCTTTCACTTCATGTGAATGCTTGACCTGCCCTTCTCGGCTATGACACGTAGTGTCTATGGTCTATTCCAGATCTTTCAACCATGGAGTTCCTCCACTTGGTTGGTCAAACTCTTGGCTGCTAGAACTCACACCGTTCTACTAGCCCCATCTTTCATTACTGCTCATGCTGAGCTCTTTAGGGTGGTTACATGTCCACTCGCATCCTTAGTATGCTTCCATAGTCATTACTTCCAACAATACCTACACTCAAACAATGAATTAATTCACATGTTTAGTTTATTTTCATAGGAAATCATAACCAAATCATATACATATGTATATTCATAAGCAAGAAATTACAAGATAACCAAATACTTATCTGCACTAGATGTCTTCACTTTATTCCATAGGGTCCTTCTTTGCTTTACAAGCCTTGGAATCGCCTATGGATTTGGGTGTTTTGCCAGCGCGCAGGCTGCCCCTCAACATCTAATAGTCTTGTATGTTTTTCCAGCACGCAGGCTGCTCCACAACATCAAATAACCTTGTATGTTTGGCCAGCACGCAGGCTGCTCCAAATCATCAACCATCTCGCATGTTTGGCCAGCACGCAGGCTGCTCCCAATCATCAACAATCTCGCATGTTTGGCCAGCACGCAGGCTGCTCCAAATCATCAACCATCTCGTATGTTTGGCCAGCACGCAGGCTTCTCCAAATCATCAACAATCTCGCATGTTTGGCTAGCACGCAGGCTGTTCCAATTCATCAATAATCTCGCATGTTTGGCCAGCACGCAGGCTGCCTAAATCGTCAATAATCTGGCTCAACCAGCCACTTTCTGGATCTACCAAGCAACTTTTAGTTCTTTCAGGGTCCTTGCTTCCTGTATTGACCAAGGTTTCCAACAAAGAAACAATAATGCATCAGCTCACTGTTACAAGCTTTATGCTTGAAACCTTCATTATTTCAAATAAGAAATGAATGAAAATGAATACTTATCTGTACTGTGCATTTCCTCTCTGGTCCACAGGGTCCTGCTTTTACTTTATAAGCCTTGGGATCCTCCTGCGGACTAAGATGTTTGGCCAGCACGCAGGCTGTTCCAAATCATCAAATATTTAATGCCCTACCAGTACACCTTCACGCCGACTGGGTTTACCAAGCATTTGGTGGTGCCCAACCAGTCCCATACCTGGTTGGCCCTCTCCATTGCCGAGCCAGCACATACGTCTGGGTCATCGACCAATGGAAGGTAACTGCGCCACCGACCATTACAGGTCAAGGCTCCACTACTCTGCCTTAGGCTTGCATCAGCCTTTCACGGTATCACAATCCCTCAATGCGCATAACAATTCTTCACCCACACAAGGGTGGCACTTCTTCTCTTATGTAAGCCGGCGGTTCCATTAAGGAATTCTTTAGGTGACTTTCTTAACTGCAGGCTATCATGGCCTCATGATACCCACTCACCCTACGCAAGGGTTACCACTGCTCATACAGTATTCTTGATTACTATTTTCTTCACTTTTCTCTTTCAGGTGCAACACTGAGTTTCATATGTATAATCTGTCAACACAAAATGGATAGCGATCTCATTAGTATCGCTGCCCTAGAATTGTAAACATATTTCATAACATTCACTATCCAACCTTGAAACACCAGGAATGCGTCCATTCCCTTAAGGCGTAGTCAATATTGGCATCCCTAACATAACTCAACACCAGAAAGGCGTGCACTCCTTACTGATGTGAACTATGAAGGTCCTAATCATACTTCAAGCAGTCTTTCATGATGGAAATAAAATCAAAACATGCTCTGCATATTAACTCTAGCAATTAGACATATATATATATCATTCAGGGTTTATGGAAAACTTATCCATTTTGCCGATGTTATTTCCCTTCTTTAATGAGGAATGGAGGCTCCTTCTCTGAGTTGACAGTCCCTCGGTTTGCCATCCCAATTCCTTTTGATGTTACTTAACCTTCATATGTCTTACTGACATATTCTTCACCATCCCACTCATATTGTTTACCAATCATGTAGTGCAGATGAAACATTAATAATGTCTTATGGCATTCCACCTGGAACCCATTTTCAAATCATGGAATCCCTTCCCATGAAGTTTGGCTTCTGCAGGACCTCTGTCATGGTATTCCTGCAATGTGTCTTCCTGGCACACTTACTAAACAGCCAAACAGTCAGCAACATTTAGCAATACAATTTCAAATCCGATTGCTCCATAACCAATCCATGGCACTAATAATTAAATTTAGTATGCATTTGCAACTCTGTCTACTACAGAAATTGGTTTTCTTATCCATGAGGCTATCCTCATATTGTTTGGCTCCTGTAAGTGACACCACTCTACCCATTATAGTCTTATGCCTGCTGCCATACATGAGCATCCACTTACAGCATGTCCTCCTGACACATTTTCATATAAGCCAAACAGTCAGCAACTATTAGTAAAATTTCAAATTCGAAACATTTACAAATCTGATATTTACAACTGTTCTTACTAACAGAACTTAGAGCTCTCAACCATGAGAACCTTCTCATAACCTTTGGCTTCTACATGTGGTAGATCCCGGTCTCTACTATGGACTTATCCTCATTGCCATATGTAAGACCTTCCTACCGGAAACTAAAATTTCAATCAGCCAAACATGTCGTGAGTATCTATGCATATAATCATTCATTGCCATAATAGTCACTGAAGTGATCTCAGAATTATAACACTCAATAATTCAAACACCTTCAGCTGTTACATTTGAAATGCAATGAAATATATATATACACTTCTATATATGCGTCATTATCATAATAGAATTTTCAAGACATAGTCACACTATCCATGCAGCTTAACTAAATCGTAAATACTCATTATTTCACAGTCATATCATTCATACAACTCTGTCCTTCCACAAGGTATTCTAGCAGCCCATCAATCATGATTGGGGTCTTCATGCACTTACTATTTTGCATTCACAACAACCTATGAAATGATCCTAGAATTATCATCAATTCGTTATTTCATCCATTATTTATTTTGCAATAACATATGCATCATCCCTATGCATTCATACAATGCCTCACAAGATTTATAAAATCTCTTAATGCACATCTACTCAATGCCACCTTGCATTGTTTCATGAGTACTATGCATTCAAGCATATTATGATCGAGACATGACTATCTCATATAACTTGTATTACCATAATCAGGATCACTAATCCTCACTTGCCTTGGTTATTAAGCACATAACCAACATACACATGGAATTATATAAATTCATATGAATGCATTGATATTTCTAAACAGTCATAGGGTGTAAGGATCATTTCCTTCACTTACCCACACCTCACCAAGCTTGGTAGGTTAACAGTCCCAATTGGTAACCAGTATCACATGCAAACTATCTCAACATAACTCAAACATAGTTGAAGAGATCTTACCAAATCCCCTTTCCACATTCATGCAATTTGGCACCAATAATCATTACCTGCATGGTTACCATTAACATCACCTGATGTTACCTGATCAGTTGGCCTCTTACCAAGGCTGCTCGGTCCTTTTTCCAACTTTATGATCATAGATTTGTTGCACCATCCTTTCTGCATAAGGTTGCTGGCTTCATGCAACAACATCCCCAACATGTTTAGCCATGCTCTTTGTTATCTTTGGTCAGGGGTTTAAGGAATTATTCCATTTTCGATCCCTCCTCGTATCATGGAATTTCTCTTCCATATCATGCAATTGTAGAAATTGCCCATATTGACAACAAAATTTGTTTGTCAAAACAACCGCTGGCACTCTTCTGCACTAAATAACTATGATATCTGTAGACCTCATTCAAACTCTGGTCATGCATCATTGTTCTCTGCTGGACAAGCTTTCCAATGCATGTTTCCAGGCTTCATTCCGACATCAGGTGTGGAAACTGCATCCCTTCAAAAATGACAACTTTCACTCCCGTTCTGCACATTTTACACAGTTGCATTTTGATCCCGAATGCCAACTTCAGCCACCTGTGGAAGAAAATCTACAAGGAATCACAAAAACTTTTCTATCGGGCGGAGTTAGTCCTTATAACAAGGAACACTCGGAAATTCACGGATCTCAATTCCGATGCACCGTTCATGTTCTATGAATTTCTGGGTTTTGCTACTTCTCATTTTTCACATTTTCCCAAAATTCCAAATTTTGGGCCAAAAACGGCTATCTCCCAAAAAGTGCATTTCTGGAAAATCTTCGTCTAACGGAAGCTGTCCGTCTTAATGAGAATATGAAATGTCTAGTTCAGTAGAATTTCTGATTCCCACATCTAGGGTCACTTTTACTGTCCACAAGCTTTTCAAAATCCCGAAAAAGTGGCCCGGAACAGTGCTTTTTGGCCTTCTTGATCACCCCGACACCATATCCTTTGGAGTTTGGCTCCCAGATTCTGAACTTAACATCGTGCCTACTTCATGGCCGCGCCTGATCAATTTAAGCTCAAACCGACCTTCCGTCAATCCTCGGGACTCCGTCCTTCAAAAGTCACTATTATCCATTGTCTGTCAAATCAGAGTGTAATGGGCTACGGGTCTTCACTGGTCCTTTCATGGCCCTCGTCAATGGCCTCCGAGCCCCACAGGAATCATCACATTCTGAGTTCGGATGCTCCTGCTATCAAAAAATCGAGTTTTAGTTACTTTTTTTTTTTTTTTTTTTCTCGGGCCGGTTCTCCGAACGCTTCCGCAATGCGGAGCAGTTCGGCGAACGCTTCCGCAATGGCGGAGCGATTCGCTGAACTCTCCCGCACTGCGGAGCCATTCGGCGAATGCTCCCGCAACTGCGGAGCCATTCGGCGAAGGCTTCCGTTGCGGAGCCATTCGGCGAATGCTCCCGCAATTGCGGAGCCATTCGGCGAAGGCTTCCGCCGTTTCGGAAGACTTTCCCGAAGCCTCCCGCGATTTCGGAGCCCTTCGCGGAATCCTTCCGCCGTTTCGGAAAGCTTTCTCGAACCCTTCCGCAATTTCGGAACCGTTCGCGGAATCCTTCCGCAGTTTCGGAAGACTTTCCCGAACTCTTCCGCAGTTGCGGAACCGTTCGCGGAATCCTTCCGCAGTTTCGGAAGACTTTCCCGAACTCTTCCGCAATTTCGGAACCGTTCGCAGAATCCTTCCGCAGTTTCGGAAGACTTTCCCGAACTCTTCCGCAATTTCGGAACCGTTCGCGGAATCCTTCCGCAGTTTCGGAAGACTTTCCCGAACTCTTCCGAAACAAACTTTAAACGAAATTTTCGAAAACACTTTGAAAATTTTCTTCTTTTTCGGAGCGTTTCGCCAAATTTTTCCGCGTTGCGGGACAACTCGCGGAATCCTTCCGCAAATTTCGGAAGAGAATTCCTTCCGAAAATTTCGGAAGGGAATTCCTTCCGCAAATTTCGGGGCGACTTCCCGAATTCTTCCGCGCTGCGGAAAAACTCGCGGAATGCTTCTGCAGTTTCGGAGTAATTCGCCGAATGCTTCCGCAACTGCGGAAGACATTCGGGAATTTTCCCGAAACAGTCTTAAACGAATTTTTTTTTTTTTTTTTCAAACAGACTTAGGAAAAAAAATTTGAAATCTTTCATTATCTCACATTCAACAGTCCATGCAATGGATTCACAATTAATCCCTGTACATACAAAATACAAAATACAAAATGCATGTACACACAAAATGCATTTCAGTTTCTTTTAATGCGTTTTAGCTCCAAATACAAAATGGATGTACACTCAATGATTTGTATTTCTGTGAAGGGCCCAACAGCCGTAGTGTTGAACCTAGAGCTATGATACCACTCTGTAATGTCCCCTTCTCCATAGCACAACAGGGAAGGAAACATTAACAACATACCGGGCTTTTGTAACTTTAGCCCCAATAATTTTGCACATAAATAACTAACATTTTAAAAACTTCTATATGCAGATTCAATTCAATATAAACACAGCGGAATTAAACAATACATATGCACACAGTTTTCATCATGCATTCAACATATAAACAACAGTCATTATTTAAAATGCTTGCAGGGTATAGAATTAACATCAAGAATACTTATCTCGAATTATAATGGCCCAAACGACTGGCTACGTGAGAGCAACGTTCCACCCAACCATAGATCTCTGTCCAGCCTGTATTCTTTCAGCTGAGAGATCACCCCCGAGCTGGGCTGTGTATCCACTAAGGATGAACTAATTGGCTCACTCACAGTCAAGGTTTCACTCAAACAGCCATGCTAAGCCAACACACGGTTGGGTTTCTCAAGCATGCAATAGGAGATGGAGGAGGATGCTAGTCCACTGAGCTCAATCCCAGAGCCACATACCCTTCCAACTAGACTCAGCAATCCCATCCTCTATTCATACATTCACAATCGGATTTCTCACAAATCTGTCACAAACAACCCCAAATCCGTCACCCGTTTTCTGAGCTGCAAAAACTGGGTTTTCCCATGGCTTTTGGGGTAGCTATTGCTCCCAAATTCGCCCCAAGGTTCCTACCAATGGATCCCCCATTGGATTTCACTGTCCAATACCCAATCTGGGCGTTCTTGGCTTCCCAAAACGTGGGTTTCCTTCAAGTCGCGATTTCTGGTTTTCTCATTGCTGGGAGCTCGTTTTTTGGGTGGAGAAAGATGTCCCATACTTCCACAATGGAATGGGGATAAGGATGGAGCAACCCCCAAGATGTAGAGTGACTTGTGGGACAAGCCAAAAGAGCCCATACCTTCCCATACGAATTTCAGGGCTGCCCATACTCCATCAAAGTCATGGGCTGAAATCTCAACCACTTCCTTACAATTGGCATTAATGTCACCTAAGGAAGTCAATGGGTTCCCATAATGACAAATGGCAACCTATGGTTTACTCCCATAGCCCCCCCTCACCACTCCCTAGTGGATACACGTGGCCCCTTCTCATTTGTTGCCTCCGTAGCCAGCTTTGGACATTTTATATTGCCTGATGTTTATTTACATCCTATTACAATTTCCATGGCTTAAGAGCACATGGTATCAAAATATCAAATACTTGCCTTTTAAATAAAATTCGGCTTTCACTAGCGGGGCCTTGGCCTTGAGCTCCACGCTAGGAAAACATACATCACAAGTACACATTACATCCTAAGGGTCGAATTGGGGGTATTACAATTAGTTAGATTCCCCCATACTAAGTTTAATGTTATCACATTTTCCTTCACAATCGATTAGAGTAAATTTGGGGTTAAAATGGGCCAAGTAAGAAAAGTCATGCTTGTTAAGTTGGAAATTCAATAACTAATAATATTTCAAAAAATAGAGTCAATTATAATCATTGACTTGGACATATAAAAGTCAAGGATAATTATGTATGATGTTTCCATTTGACAATATTTAACCATATACACACATTAGCTTAGTTAAAATATTCGTGGGATTGGTCCTGGCTATTTAAGAAAGTTGAGAATAGAATCCAATGCTGGGAAAACATACTTCTTTCTGTTGGTGGGCGACTTATTCTAGTTAAAGCCATTCTTACCAGCATCCCCGTTAAATGGTTGTCTTTATTTAAAGCTCCCAGCTCGGTGTTGCATCGTATTAAACAACTCTGTTCAAAGTTTTTATGGGTTGGCGGGAAGGATCGTAAGGGTTTGATTATGGATAAATGGGAGCACATCACTGCCCCTGTTAGCTGTGGTGGTTGGGGACTAAAAAACATGGATGTATTTGGTAAGGCCCTTCGTCTAAAAAGCCTTTGGCAGGGTATATTTGGTTCCTCCTTATGGTCCAATGTTTTAAAAGTGAAATATATTAGACAGGATATATCGGTATGGCTCCGAGATCCCTTAAAAAGAGTAAGGAATGCTTCTATCATCTGGCGAGGCTTTATGAATGTATTTAATTGGATGAGAAATGACATGTATTGGCAAGTTGGATTGGGTCATCACGTCTTGGTTGGTGTTGATCCAATTCTGGGATTGGACAAGGAATACTCTTTATCTAGGGATATATTAGAGTTTTTAAGAGACATGAATTTCACCACCCTGGATAGAATGAGGAATTACATCTCTTTGAATAGCTCTTCCTATTGGATTAAAGGAGCAGATTTGGGGCTCGCTGGTCATCTTGAAGTGGAATGGAACAACTATTTCACGAGACTGGATTTGGTGGGCTGTAGGCTTTCCTAGCACAGGGATGTATTGAAGTGGAAAGGCAATCCCACCTCGGGGGAAATTACTGCTAAATCTGCTTACAAGATTATGATTAATTTTAGGAATTTTTTCCCACAGCAATGGTGACACAAGAAATTATGGAGTTGGAAGATTCTGGAAAAACTCAAATGCTTCGGTTGGTTCACACTCAAGGGGAAGTTAAAAACATGGGATGCATTAAACATAATGGGTTGGTCCAGCCCCAACAGATGTCCACTGTGTAAAACTGATGCAGAATCTACATATCACCTTCTTGTTGTTTGCAAATTTACTCGGGAAATTTGGTCTCGGGTTTGTTCTATTTTAGACATCCCTCACCTGTGGGGATTGGAGTATTTTGATCTATGCTTCCTTCAGTGGTACAGGACTGTTAAGACACACCCTCTGCTACCGGTTTTTATCTCTTGGGTTATCTGGCATACCAGAAATAAAGTAGTCGTTGAGGATTTGGATCCTATTTCTCAGAAAGTAACTGATCAACTTCTCACTACTTACTATTCCATTTTTAAAGGGAATAAGCCTCAAGTGATCAAACACAATGGAGTTTTTATTCCACAATATAATTGCCTTGTAATCTTTTTTGACGGGGCTGCTCAAAATGGCATTTCTGCTGCTGGGGGAGCCATTTTCCTAAATGATACACATTACTTTTCATTAAGGCTCAATTGTGGAAATGGGACGAATATGAAATCAGAACTCCTTTCATTATGGTGTGTTCTAAAAGTGGCTTATCAGTTTGGTATTGATGATTTGAAGATTTTTTGGGATTCTAGGGTCACCATCAAATGGGCGCAGTGTGAATATGATCTCAAAGTTCTGTCACTCTCACACTGGTGTTTAAGAATCAAAGAAGCTATTAAATTTTTCAGGAACATCACTTTTGAGCACATTTACAGACAACACAATTCTCTGGCTGATAAACTGTCGAAGCGAGCTTTAAGTGGGGTCTTTGGTATACATTACTGGGAGGAATCACTAAACTCTCAAGTCTGTCTATAATTTTCAAAGACATATCTGTTATGTTCCTGTTTTGGATGATCTTTTAATATTTTTGAGTGTCTGTAATCTTCAAAGACATATCTGTTATGTTCTGTTTTGGATATTATGAGATATTTTTTATTGATAGATTTCGCTGACTCCCTATGTGCTGATCAACAGAGCTTTTTTGTAAGATAGTTTTCTTGGATCATTGAGCATGCCTCTTTGTCCTATCATTTGTCTATTAATGACACGTCATTATCATGTACCTTTTGATTTGAATGAATAACATTGGTACGTTTTTTTCTACTGGAAAATATATTTTAAACACTAAATACGAATCATTTAATATTATTAATACTTGTATTATTTATTGTATGACATTATTATGTATTTTTTCTACTTTCATTTTTATTATTACTATTATATTAATGTGTAGTGACATTAAATATTAATAGTATATTTATTATATAATAATATTATATTATATATTATTTTTATAGAGTTATTGTACTATTATGTCCATAAGACCAACTAGTATGTTCGATTCGTACACTACGATACTTTTTTCATTTCCATGGTTTCACATAAGGTTTGGTTTATTGTATTAATTTTTTATTATTATGAAAATTGGTTTTGGTTTTGTCAGCTTGACGTCTGGAGATCGTTTCCTATGTAGGTTGTACACGAGGCAATGGTTGGAGCCAGGACTACATTAAAGTAGTATTGTTGGACTGTCTCTATATTTACTATATGTCCTAGTTTCTACCAGTTAAATATTCAACAAATTGGGGTTTACAAGTCTTAATAGTTACCTATGCAAGGGTGCAGTAAAATATGTTTTGACCGACTTAGATGTTTGTGTAAGTGATGCAGCTAGCACGACTCCTCATCGTCAGAGATCATCTTCATCTACTTTATTTGGGATGATTGGTGGGTTACATTATTTTCTCTAGATCGAAGCAAAGTATCTTGCTTTGCTCTTCAGGCAACATTTCAGAAGGATTCACGATGATATGCAGAAGGAGATATCACCCTTGATTGGCTTATGTATTCAAGTATCTGGACTTATACCTATCTTAACAAGAAAATTTTACCACCCAGAAATGTAGGAAGTGGAGTGATTGCTATTCCCTTAATGCCAATGGATGATTAAAAAACAAGGACAAAAATTGCATGCTAATACTTTAAATTTATATTTTTTTTGTTCTTATTTGCGCTTCCCACTTCTATTTTAGGCTGTTAATTTCTTTGGCACAAGAAATTATTGACATCTAGTTTTTGGTAGTATACTCCTTCAATAAAGTTTGAGATGTTAGTGGCCATTAATCCATATGATTAGTTTGAGATGTTAGAAACTAATCCATTAACTATTATCTATTGATTATTTTCTAATGTTTAGTTAGAAAGTAACTGACTTCTAATTTTCCATTCAAGCATCAAGAACAACAAGAACAACAAGAACAACAAGAACAAGTTTGATTAGAGAGTCTTCTAAATCTCATGCAAATGCAGCAACACAACAAGCTTTGATGGGTCATTGGCAAAGCATTGTAACGAGGTTGAGAAATTTTCTAAAAACATTATGTGATAATTATGTAAGTAATTGTATAAGGAAAAGACCTTGTCGTGGAGGTTTTCAGTGTTACGAGATTGGCAAAAATTGTAAAAAAAAATTCTGCTACAACCTTCGCTTTTGGTAGTGAAGGTTTTTGTTGAGGTTGTAATGGATATTCATTATAACTAAAAAATTTAAGCGTTCAAAGGGCCTTTTTTTGGTGCTTTATACTTTTATAATGTGCACCAATGCGTCATGTATAAGTAAACTCACCAATGCGTACACAACATTTCAATACACCGATGCTTATATAATATTGTAACTGCATCGGTGTCTGTTATACATACACATCGGTGCATACATTCATTGTCAATGTATCGGTGTATATATCACGTTGTGAAAGCACCGATGTGTTTCTTTCATACGCACTGATGTTTATATTTTAATCCAAACATTCTCGTGCTTATATTATATTACATACCAACATTAGTGCATGTAACATTCACATCCGCATCGATGCCTCATATTTTTTATAAAAGCATCGATGCGTTTGTATATTTAAATGCACCAATGTTGATATTGTATTATATATGCACTATTGTTTATTTTGTATTAAAAGATAAACGATACATATAATGTACCAATAAGCACCGGTGCGTATATTATCCCAAAGAGAATTGGTGGGTATAGTTTGGACAAAAGAACCGGTATTGATATTATATTATATATGCACTATTGTGTATTTTGTATTAAAAGATAAACAATGCGTACACTGTAACAATAAGCATTGCTGCATATATTATCCTAATGAGCATCGGTGCGTATAGTTTGGAAAAAAGCATAGGTGCTTATGTTTTAAAAAATTTAGTGGTGCCAATATTCATGGAAACGAATAAAATGCACTGGTTAGTTGAAATAAATAGATTGTGTATGTTTCTATGGTGAATTTTTCCATGTTGTAGATATGCAAATAATGTTTTTTTCTTTTCTAGTTTTACAAATTTTCAATCAATCATTCGAGAATCAATTTTTTTTAATAATATTTATTGCGTTTGGATATTGAACTGATTATACATATGTTCATTGTAAGCATGTAAATCATTCATATATTTAGCATTTGAATTAATCATCAATAAATAAATAAAAATGAATAATATTAATTTTTATATTTTAACTATTGTGTTTCGATATGTTGATTACAGCTTTGTTCATAGTCATGATGTAAATCATTCATATATTTAATATATAATGGAACATTTTGTGACATTAGACAATCTAGTAGAAGAATAAACCCATTTTATTATATAGGATTAAGAATCCAAAGGTCCTCAATAATTGTTACAATTATTGATTATTTATCCTCATCCAATTGGGGTGATATGTCTACATTAAACAAAACGTTTGTTTTTCACAGATGAAAATTCCAAAATATACAACTTACAGTGACAACATTCAAATGTATTGATCACCATTCATTGCTAGAATTATTGTAGTCACTCCAGTTGCTTCCATGCCCCATCTCTTGATCACCTTCATGGGATATTGTTCATGAGTTATTTGAAATATTGTGCTAATTGATCTCATTCCATTTCCTATTTTCGTGTTCCATCTACAAGCATAAAATAAAATGTGATGAGTATATCTACATTTATAGATTATATAATAGACATAAATGCGTAAATAAAAAAGTGTACGGATTCAACGAGTGAATCATAAGCTTCACACATATTTTTCAAACCATTCCTCATGTCATGTGTCAATAAATCATCTCTTGGGTCCACTGCATACTTTTTTCCTGTGAGTTTCATATGCCATGACAAAACATAGATATAATCAAATTTTTCTTATTGTTCAATTAATTATAAAAATAAGGGATGTAAAACAATATTTTTTTAACAAGAAAGAGAAGTGATATATATTAAACATGGAGATAAGTACAGGTACAAAAATCCATTTCGAGAAGGGTAGCAGGCAAAAAGATGATATATTGTTCTGAGAGAAGCAGAAGTAACTTTCTAGTACTAAGATTGATGTTTCCTGTCTATTCATGACTACTATTATTTGTCGGATATATACGAACATTCTGATTACATAAGAGGAGGCAAAAAAACATTTGACTACAATAAAAAGGAGAAGTAGTTAAACATTCTTGAAATTATTATGGAGGAATTCCTTCATGGGTCTATGAGTCTTCCTCCATAAGAGAGCTTTCTTCGCGGTGGTTCCCGGGATTTTTAGGTTTGGTGAGCTTCACAAATTCTTCCTTCATATCCATTATGGAGACTTTGATCTCAGCTAGACGAGCTTCCATCTTGTTGCTGCCATCCTGCAGGGTGTCGAACAGCTAACGCTTCAGGGAGAAGAGGAATTGCTTGAGTCCATCGAAGTTAGCTTGCTGAGACTCTTTAATGCCCTTAATATCCTTCTTTAGCTCCTCGAGCTCTCCCATCTGAACTTGAGCATTGAACTCGACATCCTCCATGCGCATATCCAACCTAATAATATCCTAACCTATGAGATTATTCTCGTCCAGAACCACCCTGGAGGCTTCAAACGCATTGCGGGCATGTTTTTTAATATCTCGGTGCGCCCCTCTAATCTCCTTGAGCTCTGAAGTTATTCTCTCGAAATTCATCCTTAAACGTGGCATAGGAGAGAGCCTAGGAATAGATCAAAGTTCAACTGAGAGAGGAACAACGTTACAATTGATATCTTCCAAGCCCGAAATAACCTGTTGCATAGTAGTACCGTCCTGCTGGATTTATGCATGCGAGATGAGACCGAGAAGATTTGTCATAACTTCATATGCGTCCGTCCTGCTGCTGCACCACATTAATGCTGGTGGAGGATTGAGGCCCTTCATTAAGGCATGGGCGGAGGAGTGAGCCACATGTCCACGAGGAACGTAAGGGGTTATGCATAAGCGCCCCCAACAATTCGATAAGGGTTAAAAGAAAGTATCCCAACATGACTAACTAGGACCTTGGTGAATCACCGTAATCCTTTCTTGGATCCTAGTTCCATGATTTTCCAAAAGGTCAACTTCTAATTTATTGTGCCTTAGGATATGGAAGAAATGGATCCTAGAAATATCGATGATGGAAACAATTTGATTCTAGATTCTGCTTAGAGCCTTATGATTTCCTCTCTGGATAACGATCTTAGAATACCCTAGAGCGTTGAATTGATCTATGTGAAGCGACTTCATGATTCCCATCCCTTGAAGAAGAGTAGCCCACTCAGCTTGATTATTGGTTCTCTTACCTAATCCCCAAGCAAATTGAGATACCTTGTTTCCTCCTGGTTCATAGATGACCCCTCCCGTATTTTCCACCCCTGGATGTAAAACAATATAGTTGCTTACAAATTGTTCAATTAATCCTTGATAACCCAACATATACTCACAACCCTTAATCCAATGTCAATCAAATGATCAGATGGCTCTTCACCATATGTTAGCACTTTTTTTAAAACATCCATGTACAATTTTAAGTTAATTACGATATAAACATCACAACAAATATAAAATCTCAAGAAAACCGCAAATACTCACAAACTTTCCTATCAACCCTTTGTTGTCTTGTCGTCCCGTCTGATGCACTTAATGGGTGCCATTTTCTTTTCGTTTATCTAAAACAAAACAATTTAAAATTAGTAATTCATTCGATAATTATAATCTGTGCACATTAAAAATAAAACAATAATTACATATGTATGATGCATGTTGTTGTTGGGATGGCTCCCTCTGCAATGTGGTTATGTTCATTTCTTTAACCACACTTTTTTTACATCCCTACCAACATATTTCGGATATTATGTTGTTATTCCTTTGGAATTTCAGCAATCTTCATGAAAAAAGAAAAGCACAATGAAAAAAAACGACAAATATTTATCTGAAAATAAGCATAGCAAAAATATTAAGAAACTATGTTTTGGACTAGTATATAAATATTATAGAAGATTATTTCAGCAATAATATCTTTTAAACGGTTTTTTTTGTTGTTATATGTTTTTTCCATTGTAAGTCTCACTTGTCTCATTGCCCACTGCTCCAAAAATGCTTCATGTAGTTTACTTATAACCTAATTATTAGAGTCATTGGATTGATTTTTGTATTGTAAATGAAAACTATGTCTATTCATTCTCTCCACTATATCCCTCAGTTTTATAAAAAAAAAACTCTCATTAACTTCCAGCACCACTACAATTGAACTGATAACCAAATCATCATCATTTACATTCTTCTTATTTTGTATCCTTTTAGGGCATCCTATTTGCTTGCTCTCTATCGATGCACAACATTCAACAAATTTGAAATCCATAGTTTGAAACATGCTATCAATTACTGTTCAGAAGCATTGTCAATTGTTGATGTATTTGTAACTTCAGAATGTATTTCACTTTTATATTTTATATTGTATTCATATGTCATTATACTTCCAATGGAGAAGTTTCATTCCTCCGACCGGGAAGATTATTATTGTATTTGAGTGGGTTATTAGACTCCCCTAGTGGGGTTGGCCCAAAGTTAGGTTGTAATGGGTTATTAGACTCTCCTAGGAGAAGTCGGCCCAGTTAGGGTAAAAGGAAAGTGAAAGTAAAGTATAAATAGAGAGGAGCATCCTCTCTATTTTATCATTCACTCACTCACTCATTCGCATAAGTGAGAGAGAGACAAGTTCACACAAGTGGAGGAGGAGGAAGCTGCTGGAGACCATCTTCTTGTTTTGGGGTTTTGTATTATTGCTCATTCTATCTCTGAGGAAGTTGCGGGGTTTTCTCCTTTATGGTTTCCCCAGTGAAATGCTTTGTGTCTATTGTCTCTTATGTTTGATATGTTGTGCATGTTGTTCTCTCAGATAAGATCCTAGATCATATTGAATTAAATGATAAAAATCTAACATGGTATCAAAGCTAACCTGAGAAGAAGACACTGTGCAGCTACGGAAGCTAGGGATTCTTAATTTTTGGGTCTCTTTCTACAGATCATCAAAGGCGGGAGGCTAGGCTCACTCTCCTAAGGAAGGCGCATCTTTCTTTCGAAACAAAATTTTATTCTAAGCATTTTCAGTTTTTGTCCTGTCACTGCTGTAGGAAATTAGGGCTTTTGACAGAAGTGGAATTTTGGAGTGATCTCGGCATAGGATTGTTCTCCTCAGCAAAATAGAAATTTAGAGACCAAGATCAAACTTTTTGGTTGGGTGAATCTCCGAGAAAGTCAAACCCTAATTTGACTTTTTGGACCAGAAAAACCAGAATTTGACAGAAGTTGCAGATCTGAAATTCGCAGGTCACTTTTGAGGGGTCATTTTTTGGAGTTTTCAAAATTTGAGCACACCAGCTTGCTTGCCTCAGTCAATTGCATCTTCCTATCCAGACAGAAGTTTCAAATTCCAGGTTTGAATTTTTAGGGTTTCTCTATTAAACCCTAACCAACTCTAGATCCAGTTTTAGCAATCAAGTGGTAAGACCTAAATCTTTTATTTCCATTTGATTTTCTCATTAAAGATGTCTCACCACACCAAGCTTGAGGATAATCTTGAAGGGGATGATAACTTCCAAGTATGGAAGTATAGGATTGGGTTAATCCTAGAAGAGAATGAATTGGACACCTACATAAGTGAAGAGGTTCCAGTTCCAGAGGGAGATGAGGCTAAGGCCTTACATAAGAAGAAATTGGTCAAGGCCAAGAGGATCATTGCAGATTCTATCAAGGACCATCTCATACCACATGTGTCATCTCTAAAGAAACCCAAGGAGATGTGTGATTCCTTAACCAAGCTATTTGAAGGAAAGAATATAAATCGGAAGATGACATTGGAGAACCAATTGAAGAATTTAAAGATTCAAAATGCCGAGACCATGTAGTCCTACTTTTCAAGGGTGTCCCATATAAAAGAAAAACTTGAAGTTGTGGGGGAAGATATAGAGAATGGATAAGTAGTGATGACTACCTTGAATGTTTTCCCTAGGTCATGGGATTCCTTCATTCAAGGAATTTGTGCTAGAAAGAAGCTCATCACATTCAGTAGGTTGTGGGAGGAATGCTCACAAGAAGAAGCTCAAATTGTAGCTTGAGAACAAAAGATGGGTAGTGAAGACAAAGATCTCACAATACACACCAGGAAGAATAACAACAAGAGGGAGCATCCTCATCACAAGAAGGGTAAACACCATCACCAGAATAAAAGGGATAACTTCAGATCCTGAAGAGATATATCCACCATTCGATTCTATACTTGTGATGAGACGGGACACTATTCTAGAGATTTTCCCAAGAACAAAAGCATCTCCCACAAGAAGAAGAAGAACAAAAGAAGACATCATGCTCACACTGCAGAGGATGATGAACCTCCTAGGAAGAGAGCCATAGAAGAAAGTGAGGATTCTTCAAGAGATGAAGAGTATGTTTTGATTTCTGCTCTCACAGGAACTGTTACACATGGAAGCAATGATTGGATTATAGATAGTGGGGTTTCCAAGCATATGACTAGATTCAAGGAATCCTTTATGAACCTATTTGAACATGAGTCACCCCACAAAGTGAAACTTGGGGATGACTACCAGTATCTTATAAAAGGAAGTGGTGAATCCTCTTATAAGCTAGACTCTGGAAAGTCCATGAAGATGAAAGATGTTATATTTGTACCAGGACTAAAGAAGAACCTTCTCTCCATCTCTGCATTGGATGAAAAAGGTATGAGGGTTGCATTTGTAGATGGCCAAGTTCTTATGTGGCCTAAAGGAAATACTATAGATGATGCAGTAGTGATTGGAGAGAAAGAGGGAGGATTATACAAACTGAAGGGCCAACCATAACAAGCCTTGGTCCATGAATCCATGGAGCCAAGTGAACTATGGCATAGAAGGCTTGCAAATGTGCACTATAGAGCACTACCTCTTACAAGCAAAGCTGTTGAAGGTCTTCTAGATATCCATGCAAAGCATGAAGGCGTTTGCAAAGGATGTGCGAAAGGAAAGAACACAAAGAAGAAATTTCCAAGTAGCGAAAGCAAAGTAAAAGGAATCTTGGAAATCATCCACTCCGATGTATGCAGTCCAATGTCATCCAGTTCTTTGAGTGGGTATGTATATTATGTTTCTTTCATTGATAATTTTTCTAGGAAGACATGGATATACTTCTTGAATAGAAAAGATGAGGTATTCAGTAAGTTTAAGGAATTCAAATCCTTGATCGAGAACCACACAGAGAAGAGAATCAAGAATTTTCGGTCAGAATGGCGGAGAGTTCACATCAGCAGCCTTCAAGAAATTATGCAGATATTTATGGATTAAGAGGGAGTTGACGACTCCATACAATCCACAACAGAATGGAGTTGTAGAAAGGAAGAATAGAACAATTATGGAAGCAGCAAGAGTGATGCTTCATGGCCAGGATCTTCCTATGCATCTATGGGTAGAACCTGCAAGGACAGCTGTGTATGTACAGAATCGTACTCCACATAGAGTACTTGACAACAAGAGAAGAAGCCTTCTCCGGCGAGAAACCAGAGATCAACCATCTCAGAATATTTGGTTTCCCAGTGTACATACACATTCCGAAAGAGAAGAGGACAAAGTTAGATCCTTCAGGAAAGAAGGGTATATTCGTGGGATATAGTGAAAGCTCGAAGGCTTACAGAATATATTTCCCAGGATTCAAGAAGATCGACATTAGCAGGGATGTAACATTTGATGAAGACTCAGCATATAACAAATCCAGAAAGTTACATGTTGAAGGCATTGAAGAACCAGAAGCACCCAGGATACGAGATACAACAATGAATGAAGTAAATCCAGAAGAATACCATGATATAGAAGATCCATAGGAACCTGTAGATCCGCCCGGTGAGAAGAATTATCACAAGAGGAAACTAGCATGGGTACGAGAAGAAATCCAAGATGCAGAGAGATATGGTGCTCCAGAAGGAATGCATAGAGAAAGCAAGAGACCGAGGCCATACACCAGTTATGTAGCCCTGATGTGTGACATCATTGACAAAGAACCTTCCAACTATGAGGAAGCAAGTAAGAAGAAAGAATGGAAGGATGCCATGATCAAAGAGTATCATTCGATCATGAAGAATGATGTATGGGATGTGGCCCCGAGACCAGAAGTGAAGTTTGTGGTGACTTCCAAATGGATCTACAAGATCAAGCATGCTGCAGATGGTAGCATAGAGAAATACAAGGAAATATTTGTGGCATGTGGCTTCTCCCAGAAGGAAGGGATAGAATATGAAGAGACATTTGCACCCGTAGCCAGATACACTTCCATCACATCAGTACTTGCTATGGTTGGAGTGATGAAATGGAAGATACACCAGATGGATGTCAAGACAACGTTCTTGAATGGTGTAGTGGAAGAGGAAGTATATGTGGAACAGCTACTCGGGTTTGAGACACATGACAGGGAGACTCATGTGTGCAAATTGAAGAAATCCCTATATGGTTTGAAACAAGAACCCAGGACGTGGTATGGAAGGATAGACAGCTTCCTGACTAGTTTGGGATTTACCAAGAGTAAAGTGGATTCCAAGCTTTACTACAAGGTTGAGGAAGGGAACCCAATGATACTCCTACTATATGTAGATGACCTGTTTGTGACAGGTGAGGATGGGTTGATTTTTGACACGAAGAGGAAGCTTGCTGCCGAGTTTGAGATGAAGGACTTGGGTATGATGCACTATTTTATAGGCATGGAGGTGTGGCAGAGTGCGGATAGAATCTTCCTTGGACAAGGGAAGTATGCAGTAGAGATCCTGAAGAGGTTCGGGATGATGGACTGCAAGGCCATGGCCATACCTATGGCATCGAACCTGAATCTATTATGTGATGCTTCATCAGAGTCGGTTGATGCCACGATGTATCGTCAGATGATTGGGTATTTGACGTACCTGACGAATATGAGACCATATATTTTCTTTGTTGTGAACACATTGAGCCAGTTCCTAACGGATCCGAGACATGTTCACTTGATTGCTGCAAAGCATATTCTGAGGTACCTGAAGGGTACGGTGGATTATGGGATCAAGTATGATGCGAATCAGAAGATTAACCTGGAGGGTTATGTTGATTCGGATTGGGCAGGAAGTGCCATTAATAGGAAGAGCACTTCGAGGTGCTACATCAGTGTGGGATCATGTGTGATCTCTTGGTTTAGCAGGAAGCAGTTCTGCGTGGCATTGAGTACAGCCGAAGCAGAGTATGTCGCAACTTGTTCGTCTAGTTGTGAGGCAGTATGGCTAAGGAAGCTACTGTCTGATTTGTTTGATCTCCAGTTGGATGCAACTTGTATATATTGCGACAACCAAAGTTGTGTAAAGTTGTATGAGAACCCAGTGTTCCATGATAAGTCGAAGCACATCGAGATCAAGTATCACTATATCAGGGATATGGTGTAGAGAGGAGAATTGAAGCTCCAATATGTTGCGATGGACGAGCAGATAGCCGATGTGTTGACCAAGCCGCTAGCTAGAGTGAAGTTCACGTACTTCAGAGAAAATCTTGGCGTACTTTAGATTGAGGTTCCTTCCAAGGGGAAGTGATGAGTCTGGAAGACGCAGATGCACATGGGCTATTCTCACATAGTGGTAGGAAAGTCCTCCTATGCTGGTATATGTAAGGGCTGAGCCATTCTCACATAGTGGTAGGAAAGTCCTCCTATGGTGTAGATTTAAGGGCTGAGCCATTCTCACATGGTGGTAGGAAAGTTCTCCCATGGTGAATATGTAAGGGTTGGGGCCATTCCGGCATGGTGGCAGGAAAGTCCTCCCATGGTCGTTGATGGAAGTGTTGTGCCTTTCCCGAATGGTGGTTGGAATTTCCTCCCATGTCGGTGATGTAAGTGTTGAGCCTTTCCTGAATGGTGGTAGGAAAGTCCTCCCATGTCGGTTGATGTAAGTGTTGTGTCTCACATGATGGTAGGAAAGTCCTCGCATGTTGGTAGACTAGGTCTCGTATGGTGGTAGGAAAGTCCTCCCATACTGGAGACATTGTGATGTGCATCTGGGCTATGCTCCGTTGACGATGAGATGATCTGAAGGTGATGAAGTGACAGTAGGGTACACAGGTTTTGTAGAGGCATATAATCAGTCCTGGGATGCTCTTCGGGTTTTGCAGTGGCATATAACCAGTCCTGGGAGATCTTGTAGGTTTTGCAGAGGCATATAATGAGTCCTGAGATGTACCTACTTGATGGCTTGCTCACAGAGATGATGAAGACCTACATGGAAGCTAGGCCTACATCCAACATGAAAAAGGGTTGGCTTTGTAGAAATTCCTATGACGAGTAGATTGGATATTGATGGTTGAGATAGCAGCAACAATGACGATGATGATCCAGTGACGAAGACTTGTGCTGATGAACTGTGTCAAGAGAATACCTTCCTAGTTAAGAGGGAGTGTTGATGTATTTGTAACTTCGGATTGTATTTCACTTGTATATTTTATATTGTATGCATATGTCATTATACTTCCGACAAAGAGGTTTCATTCCTCCGATCGGGAAGGTTATTATTGTACTTGAGTGGGTTATTAGACTCCCCTAGTGGGGTCAGCCCAGAGTTAGGTTGTAATAGGTTATTAGACTCTCCTAAGAGAAGTCGGCCCAGTTAGGGTAAAAGGCAAGTGAAAGTAAAGTATAAATAGAGAGGAGCATCCTCTCTATTTTATCATTCACTCACTCACTCATTCGCATAAGTGAGAGAGAGACAAGTTCGCACAAGTGGAGAAGGAGGAAGCTAATGGAGACCATCCTCTTGTTTTGGGGTTTTGTATTATTGCTCATTCTATCTCTGAGGAATTTGCAGGGTTTTCTCCTTTATGGTTTCCCCGGTGAAATGCTTTGTGTCTATTGTCTCTTATGTTTGATATGTTGTGCATGTTGTTCTCTCAGATAAGATCCTATATCATATTGAATTAAATGATAAAAATCTAACATTAATAAGACTTCAAACAAAACCCTCATGTTAATCATGTTTTGATCCACATAATTCCTGAGTTTGCAATAATTTTTTAAAGGTTTTTTGTTCCTTTTCACTAAGATTGCAAACAATCTTATAGATTTTCCTTAAAAAAATTCTCTGCATGACATGCATAAACCAATACACATCATTTAAACATACAAATAATTCCAATATATTATTTTTATATAAAATTATAAAAAATTACCATGTTATTTGTGTTGGATGTGTTTCCCTCTCTCACTTCAATGTAATTTTTATTCTATGATATTTTATCGACCATTTTTTATCAATAAACACCCTACATAATGAAACACATAAATTATAAAATATTTTTTTACATAATAAGTAAAGAATTTCATATAAAAATGTATTTGGTACAATCGGTGTGCACCATACAGAAATTCAGCACTCACTAGGCCATTTGGACCAAATTACGACGGCTAGTTCTTTGGCCTTCTAACTTCATATTGTAGGGATAATGACAAAGAATGGTTCCTCTAAATTTCGTTTCACATGATGTCACAATTCCGACAACATATTTATTGTTTCACACCCGACGTTGCTTGCAAACACGTGTCCTGCAATATTTGGTCCTTCAAATACATAACAAGTCATCGCAATACTGACGACATAGCCTATGACATTTTGACAGATCTCTCATGTGACCAAAATTATGTCACAACAACGACCTCAACCTCGTCGAAATTCTGCTCACGATCGTCGCTATTGCAATGACCATGTGTCATTATTGCGACATCTATCTCATCGGGATTCCACTTAAACATAAGTTCGAGTAGCTAGGATTCCACTCACGGGAATCTCTATTGTGACCATGAAACATCTCCATTGCGATGACCATCTATCAAAACTGTGACATCTATTTCATTGGAATTCCACTTAACCATAAGGTCGGCTAGCCAGGATTCCACTCATGGTTGTCGCAATGGAGACGATTGAGCAACGCTATGACGACATCCATGAAGTCAGAACATTAATGGAATCCACTATTTGTCTAGTGTTTTGGCCATCTCTCTGATGGTTGTATCCGTCGTGATATACGTTGCAATTCCGACGATGGAAACTATTTTTACAAAAAAATATAGATCCACAACCCTGGAGAATACTGTAGGTGCGTTCTTTGGGCCGAAGGAGGACATGACATTTTGTGCATACAACCCCCATTCCGTGGAAACTTTTTTATGCGTAAAACCCCCATTCATTGAAAAATGCTAATGACCACTTGTTCTCATTGAATGACACTACCCCCATTGCTACTAGTCATTTTTTTATGAAGAGTGTAGTGTTATGTTTCTTCATGGAGAGCTAGTTCTATAATAAAGAAGAGATGCTGTGAGAAATATACTAGTTCCAAAATAGTTGAAATGATTAGAACATATAGTCCCTTCTCCTCATGTAATTGATATTTTTTTTGTAAATCTAAAACATTCAAGCTATGCCTCTCTTCAACATTCATTGTAAGATAGAGGGATTACCTTCTTTCACGAGGGATTTAACCAATAAGTTGGATCAATTGATCCACACATCTATATGAATAGAAACATCAGTTGGTTAATGGTAATGGGGAAATAATGGGTTAATTAATAACCTCATGCAAAATATACCACCTAGTGCTAGCTATTGATTGTTGAAACAATCCTTTAAATGGCCTTTCTAGCTACGCCCTCCTATACTTAACATTTTAGGTAGATGGGATAACCTTCTTAAAAACTTTCCAATAATTTTGGCTTCCCACATAAATTTGAATTGGAATTGTACCCTTTTTCTTCTCATTCAATCAATTCTAATTTGCATGCTTGTAGGATCTTAGTACAGCTAACCATGTCCCCCGGGGCCTAATGTTGTCAACATCATAAATGTTATTTATAGATCTACAACATGACTCTAGATCACTAACAACTAGAACAATTCCTACCATCTATACAGTGATTATGCACTATCCAATGTGCCTCCATCTAGTGGAATTGAGGTAGTATAACTCCTCCAAAATAGCTACAGGATTTCAAACGAGTAGTTAATTCCCCAAGTTGTTGTTGTATGAGCCATTTTTCGAAAGACCTCTATCTCCAATGTAAGGCAATGTCTATTGATTCTGTTTTTTGATGAATTCCACCACTTAAATGATAAAGGAGGTAAACAAGAATATCTACATCATATGTTGAACAATGTTTTCCTTCTTGCAATGCATAAGTTGAAGAAAACTAAATATTTATTGAAGGACTATCTCTATCTTCAAGTACAACATGCCCCCAATTAACAATGAAATAATATGAATGCCTATGTGAATGTGCAACATGCATTACATGTTAAGCTTATGCATCCTATTATGTGATAATTTTAGGGTCATGGTGTAAGAAGAAACAAAGGTCGAGGGAATATATGAAGCCGCCATCCATGAGTGTGCTTCTAGCCTGCAAACATAAACCACCAATTCGACATTGTTGAAACATTTAACCATATCATTGATACATTTCACTAATAATAAGGAGAAGATGATATCCATGAAAGACATGTATTTTAGCATGATATTCCTTTTACTATTGTTGTAGCATGCCATAATGTTGTACAAGTTACTAATGTAGTAGCATTGTACTTAATTATTAGGAATAGCAAGAGGCATTGGATCATTTAAAGATAAATATTTCTTCCCATTCCACATTTATAGGATGACCACAAAGTATTTCAATGGAGAACTTGTGTGTACCAAATTCTATGCCAGAACCCACCTTTATCTAATATTACATGTTCAGGAAAAATATCCTTTATGTAAGGTATTAATAAATGTCCAAGTATTTTATTGTCCAAATATTTTACCATCCTCCCCGAAATGTCAATTGACATTGTGTGATATTTCCTTGATGAAATTCATGAACCTCCTAGTATCATTCAAAATTCCACCCTCACATGTCCCTGTTTAACTCAATTTAGACTTTGCAAGTTTGCATCAAAAGCATGCAACTGACATACCTACCTGCACAAATTCATTATTGTCCTCATAATTCTTTCACATGGTTTAAATAGTGAATGGAATACATTAGTGATTTTTCTAGTTTAGCAATATAAATCAATTATCATAATTGGCCAAACTGCTGGAAATTCTTACACTAGCAGTTGGATAGGCATGGTTTTCATTTATATACTTTATTGCAACAAAAGCCACACAATTTCCCCTATTCCTTGATACAAACCTCTTGTTAAGAATATGTTTCTAGGATTATGTTAAATGTACAAAGCATGGTGCAATTTACCAAGAATGTTGTCATGAATATTTTGGGGCAAACAACTATCTTCCAAAATTACAAAAAATGCACCAAGTTGAGGACTCTCCAGAGTGGAAATTTATTTCAAAGTATTCTACTCTGATGACTGATTTGAGCAAGACAAATGTTCACAGACAAACATAGTTGGATTCTTGTGAAACTTGGCATTGTTTTGACAAGGATAAAATCTAATTTCCTCAATCCAGTGATAGATATCTGGCTAAATTCATAAAACTTAGGAAAATTATCTCAAGTCTCAACCCCGAAGAAAAAACTTACCCAAATATTACAAAGGAATTCCATGTCATGTTATTGTACCATTCCTTGGAATCCCATAGGTAGATCGTAGGAAACATGGGTTCATCTAAAGAACTGTTCCTTTAGATGTTTTACCATGCATCCTTGCTTGACTTTGATTCTTACTCTTGCATTCCAATAACCACTAGAATATCTTCAATTTTATGCACTACGATTTGTTAGGTCCAAAATATATTTGGTTCAGAGTGACATATCATCCTTTGAGTGAATTATTTCCCGCTTCTATAAATTTTCTTAAGTATATGCACAACATAAGGATCATGTTTATACATTGAGTACTTCACAATTTATCCTATAACATTTCCAATTTACATACTATTTTCCATGATTGCAAGTTCCAATAGAAGGTCTTGTCTAGATGATGTTTCCTAACCGCTTTTCCACCAGTCTAGATCATTTCTAGTAGTTGCTTCACCATAAGTCTAGAATATTACCAAAAAGTGTCAAATAATCAATTGCATGATCCTTTGCTCACTATATACTTCAATTAATCTTCTTGTTATGCACTATGAGACTGGTGGGGTCCACAAACATGCAAACTCAAAGATCTAAAATAAGTTATTATGGAATATAGTAGAATAAGGCACCACAAAATATCAGTTTTTTCTCTAGTGAAGCACCTCAAAACCTATGTATTGGGTCATAATGGACTTTTGTCAAAAAATGTTTTTCTAAAACCTTAGATGGTTATCCCTAAATATCACTTAGTATCACAAAAAAAAATGCAATTCTTCTTATTCCAAGAATAAATGTCTAGTTGTTATCTTTTATTTTTCATATGATCTATTCCTGAAACATCCCGAAATTTCATAAAAATTAAAAACTTTTGAAAACAACACTAATTACGAAAATGATAATTGCGGAAATAATAATTGTTGGATTAACAACATTAATTGAAAAGTTGATAGTACTAAACATACTTTAATTTCTGTTTAGCAGCAATAATACAAGGACAGATTTAACAAATAATTAGTAACATGATTATGATGATAAATGAGCTAACATATTGGAAAATATGATGCGACACTTTTCTTTTGCAAAGATACTGACAGTTTGTCTTTTGATGCATAAGGGTGTCCTACGAGGTACCCTGGAGTTTACTTAGCTGCAACGCTAATGCACTTGAATATTCTATGTGCAAATGATAGGTAAAAAGGTTCAATAACTGTATAGTTAAAAGTACGTGTGTAAATCAATTCAATCGTCAAAATAGAAAAATTGTGAATTCTGTTATGAAAACAAGTATCTACAGGTATGATGGTTTAATGCTACTTCCCAATTCCTTGACACTGTCTTATTTGTTTTCTGATGTTGAAAATAATGACGTCAATAAGGTGTTCATGCTGTACACATTGTTGTCGTAAGCCAAAGATGTAATTCTAGCTTGGTTGTGGTTGTCGTCTTAAATAACTAATACTTGTAACGTATCAACGTCGTGATTGTACAATGATCCATCAAAGCATTGTAATCAAAGTTGGGGTATGAAATATCTGTCCATGGCATGTTCCTATGCTAGTTACTATTCAATAATCATTTCGAACCATCAAGGTGTAATCACCTATGTCATTTTATTTATCATTTTAATTCTATAAATGAAATAATAGAAATCATGGTTATTATGCTAACCATATGAATCATATGGTTTTCTATCCTATATAATAGTGTTATATTTGCAAAAATATTCATGATATGAATGAAATTCTACCATATTAAAATTTATATGCAAATCGAAACTTAATATATACATAAATGGATAGACTTAAGCCTTGATATTAATTTTGATCATAGACATTGGAACTTAAACTATGAACAATACAATTATGTTTACAAACATGAGAACTTAAACTATTAACAATACGATCCAAGGGTTTGAGCTTATAAAAGATTTCTACGAAGGTTTGATGTCGTATTAAATGGTACTGACATGAAATAAATGTCGATAGGGTGGCGAGATGCTGGTTCATTCAAGGCATAGGTCTCGAGCTGTCAAGGAGATCGAGTCTCGATCCTGCATTAAAAGCTTGAAATGAAAACTCCAGGTGACAAGGATTGTTTTCACTCCACGTATTGAAAAATCGCTGTAATGGTGAATGCCGAGACCACTGTGTAATGGTTGTAAGTTGATACTCCTCCGAGCTGGTATGTAAAACGATCCAATGTGATCCATCATGGCAATACCATGTATGTGAAGTGATAGTGCATTAAATGCAAGGGTTGTTCGACCCAAAGCAACCACGCTGGCACACTCATGAACGTTGATTGTGATGAGTTTGGACCATTAGATTACAACCCTAACTTCTGTCGTTGATTTGGTTTATGAGATTGGAAAGTTGTTCATTGTTCTATTATTTTGGTCTGTGTGGCCGACAAGCTGCCAAAATTTTAGGTGGAAGGTTTGTAAGAGGTTTGACCTCGAGACCTATAGATGGGAAATGAAGTTGCAGGTTATTCTTTCACAGTAATGGCGTCGTGCTAATAGCTTGGTCTCTGGTTTGAAATGTCAAAGATTTAATAGTTTTAAGCTTTTTGTTTTGGAAAAACAAATGAAAAACACACCATGGTGCAAGTGACAGAGGTTTACATGTCTCATCCATAGTGAGGAAATCATCATTTAACTGGTGAACCTGAAGAGTTCGGTCGCTTGCTGCGAAGGTAATTGTTTTTTGAAAAAAATAATGTTTTTCTTTTGTTGAACTTCATTTTTTAAGTTGAACATATAACTGTTATTTAACCCTGGCTATTGTTGTGTCAGTTGCAGGTTGTGAAGATCGTGTTGAACAAGGGTTTGGAAAGGTGCGCTTCCATTCCTGGTAAGCTCTGAGTCTAAAACCCTCATAGGTTCCCTTCGTTTGTGGTTGATGTGTTTCGAAGGGATGAGTAGCTAGTTTCTCAACGTGCCTCATCATTGTCTTCAGTTGTAAAAACTTAAAAACAATCTTTTGTTATTCGAATGGTGTCTGTGCAGGGCTTTGGCCTTCGTTTGTTTGCATGATACTTAATCGTTTGACTCTGATGTCTATCTCGTCGAACTGTGGTTATAAACTTGTCAATACAGAGGGTTCTTTGGATTTGATTTGAAATGTTTAAAGTTTGGGTTTAAACCCTATGCGTTTTCGTTTGGAAACATGTTGTAATCGTTTTGCTTCTGAGAACATCGTTTATCCTTCTTTAAGTTGGAACCTGTAATGGTGTAAACATTTGAGCACAACCTGCTGTTTAAGTTATGAAAGGATAAGTAGAGCCGAGGCTCATTTACAATGGATACAAGCTTTTCTCGATAATAAAAAAAATGCTATTATCATTCTATGTGATTTGTCTGTACTATGTGTTTGAGTGTTGTAGGTAGATAACGTGATTTTCGAACTAGGCCAGGGTTTAAAAGATTGTCGTGGAAGATAACTCTGTAAATATATAAACGATGTAATCATTTTTGTGTTTGAAAAGAAATAGAATGGGGCCATGCTCGAATTCAAATTTCGTTCTTGAATCGTAAAAGATATTATCTATGTAATTGTAAAATAACCCTTGTGATGAACTAGGGTTTGTATTGAAATTTTAAATGTGGATATACAAATCGTGTTCAAGATTCTGTTGATAATAATAATAAAAACCTGGAAAATGTGATCTAGGGTTTTTACAATTGATAGGATACTATGTTTTTGTACATATATGCAGTTCGTAATATAATAGATATTACAACATTCAGAATGAATAATACATGCAAATTGTAAAATGAAATGATAAGTGAGGATAATAGAGGTCTTGCATTTCCTTTGATTACAGTTCTGATAACACTTGTATGATCATTGGAAATTATTCTATCATTTATTTAGTGATGAAAACCACAATGTGTGTGTGAAAAGTGTATTGCCTGTAATTTGTAACTTTCATTCCTAGTCAATACATTTATCTATTTATAGCAAGTCTATTTACAATGCAGATATAATATGATGTAAGAAAACTTTGAATTTTATTTGTTCCTTATGTACATAGTGGAGATAAGAGTTTACAATATATTGTATAGGAAATAAACGATGTTTGTTTAAACTATAAATAATTAAATATGCTATAATATTTAAGTATTATACAGAACTTTCTACTATTATTAATTATAGGACAAAAACTAATAAACATATAATTACTATCTGTATCCATCGAATTCAATGGCAAATCGCCTATCCTGTAATCTATTCTTAATTTGCATATCTATACTAGAGTACGATGCATAAAACAACATGTGGAAAAATATAGATATTGGTTTATCAATTCCAATTCATCATTAAACTTTAACATTCAGATTTTAAACAAATTTAGAATTAGATTCTTTTTCGAAACAGAAAACAAAGATTACTAACTATACAGAAAAGAACTATTAGCTGAGATAAAGTAGAAAATTTGTAAAAACCTGGGTAAATCTGTAGGGCAACAAACAACCCTACAGATCTTCTATGTGATCCATGACAATGGATGAATCTTCGTCTTCATGTCACCATGAGCATATGTTCTTGAAGTAGAACATGATTTGACTTTCTTGGTGTACCTTTTGTGTTAGAAAACAACATAAACCTCATACAACATCACAATGCATTAGTACAATCATAAGTGTCAAAACCTTAATCAATGAATATCTTCTATTAAGGTGATACGGCAAGTCTAGTAATTAATCAAGATTGTACTGTAATGATATGAAGACAAACATATGATAAAATTAACCATGAAACATACTTGTAAGCCATACCTGTCAAGATTGCTTGTAATCTTCTTATGGAAGGTCTTAGCCTCATCTCCCTCTGAGACAGGAACTTCTTCACTTATGCTAGTGACCAATCCATCTTCTTCTAGGATTAACCCAATCCACTTGATTTGCAAGAACTGGACCTGGAGCTGGATTAGGGTTTGTCAAAGAAACCCCAAAAATTCAAACTTTGAATTTAAAACTTCCGAAAGGATAGAAATATGTGCCTTGATGAGCTGATCAAGTTGGTATATTCAGAATTTGAAAACTGCAAAGTTTCACCCCTCGAAATTGCCTTTTAGATTTCTGGATTCACTAGGGAGGACTCTGAATTAGGGTTTGAGTTTCCCAGAGCTTCACCCAACCAAAATATTTGATTCAAAACTCTAAGCTTCGATTTTTCTGAGGAGCTTCCAGCCGTGGTCACAGATTTCCAAAATTCCAATTTTTGTAGAAGCCCTAATTTTCCATCTTTCCGATCAAAGTCCCGAACTGGGGTTTGATCAAGCCTGGACTTCTGCCCAACCAAAAAATCTGATATTGGTCTCTAAATTTCGATTTTGATGAGTAGCATCCAGCCATGGTCTTCAATTACAAAAATTCCAACTTTCTCCGAAGCCCTAAATTCCGGAAGCCATGAATGCAGGTACTCAAAAAATAATTCTGTTTTGACGGAAATATGTACCTGATTGTTTCTGGTGTAACTCTGAAATTTTCGATACACAAGGTCTAAATTTTTTTCTTGAGATAGCCCAAACTGTTATCTTTCCATCCCGACAAGTCTGACCTCAATTGGATTCTCTGAGAGAGAGTTATGCCAAGTGTCGCAATGTGACCTGTTTATGGGATAATACAGGAGAGCGAACTTGTATGGCGTGCCACGTGTCACTGGTTCAACTTCGGTCTCTCAAAATTTTTCCTGAGATATTAAAGTCTTTGTACTACCTGTTACTATTTACAAAATTTCATTTGGAGCTTCCTAGCCCAAGTTATGACCTTTTTTCCCAAGGTCACCTGATTTTGACTCATATATGAAAGAGGCATAAACCCTATATTGTACAGATCATAAATCACAAAGTACAACCAATTAGAGGTTTTACTTTGGACACAAGGTACATGGGGATCTGATATTCGACCTGTAAAAGTTTTAGATCCTAAAAATTCTCCAAAACGGATTTATAGCGAAAGTGCTACGATGACTGGTTTTTGCTATATCAAGCCCTAGCATCGTAAGTGCAACAAGTGTCATACATGCCATATCATGCCTTCTTTTAGGCTAGCTCTGATACCATGTTAAATTTTCAGAATTTACTTCAATCTGATCTAGGATCTTAACTCAGAGAACAACATGTACAACAAATCTACATCATATCAATCATGGACATAATAATGCAAGCACACAAGAGACACAGAGTTTACTTGGGGGAAACCATAAAGGTGAAAAACCCCAATAACTTCCTCAGAGATAGATAGAGCAATGATACAACCAGAATACAAGAGATAGTCTTCTCCTAGCAGCAGAGCCTCCTCTTCCACAAGTGCGTCACTCTCCCAAGTGTGAGTGAGAGAATAGAATGTGTAAAATGAGAGAGACACACTCTCTATTTATACACTAACTTGACTTAACCTTTACTCGACTAGGTCGGCCTCAACTTAACCACTTAACATTATGCTGACTGGGCCGACCCCCACTAGGGTGGTCTAATAACCCTTTGACCCACATGGCCGACCCCCAATAGGGTGGTCTAATAACCCTTTGACCCACATGACTTATACAGGGCCGACCCCAACAAGGTGGTCTAATAACCCATCAAGTATAAGTTACGACACTTACAATATAAATGACGACACTTCCGTATAGAGGAATAATAACATCTCTATAGGAATACAACCACTTCCGTATAGAGGAATAATAACATCTCTATAGGAATACAATATACATATATGTGAAATACATTCTGAAGTTACATATATATCAACACATCGATGAGTGACACAACTATTTTTCCCAATCTCTTCAATATAAAATGGCGATAGTACGAGTTTATATCATGCGAATAAATGAACTGATGTCGAGCATAAGAAAACACCATCTGATTACTGGTCATTGATGTATACCATTAACAGATGAGAAGAGACCCATCGATAATGATGATGGACTCTAAGGTACTGAGTACAAACTAGCAAGTGTGAATATATGTTCTGAATTCGAACGCTTGTAGAATCAGATAATCAAGGGTCATTGATGTATACCTACTGTCATTTGCGAGGAAACCTGCCACTAATGACTGCAAGTTCCAAGATACTCTTGGGTTTCTAGATCCATTTCCTAGATGATGATTTGGTGTCGATAGGAATAGATCCATCGAAAGGAGGGAATTAATGCATCCCACATCAACCGATACGAAAAAAATATCAATTGTATGATATAATTTGGTAGAACTGCGAGATCCAACACTGTATATTGACACAAGGAATGCCGACATGATTGGTCAGGAATATTTGAGGAGTGGATGACTTTGTTTGAACTTCCCTTGAACACATAAAACGATGCAAAATGGACACTGTTTGTGTCAGAAATTGTTACTAAGGCTAGGGTAACAAGCCAACACAATCTCAAGAATAAAATCAATCCAAACTAGGTTTTTAGGGTTTTGTTTTGTAGGTTTTGGTAAGAAAACTTCAAGAGCATAATGGAATACATTCAACAATAAGTAAAAACTAATTCACATACATTTGTCCATGAAGATGTACATATATCTCAGAAATTCACCAAAAGATTGCACTGAAATTCATTCAATAAAAGACAAGCACTTACTGGAAATCATACATAAAAACCAGAAATGAAATTGTCAATCAAGAAACTGTATAAGTTCAAAATGAAGCCAACACATATCAGAAGTAGAATAAGGAGTCATATATTCATAGTTTCATCAAAAATGCAATATGAGAGTTTGCAATACTTAGCAGTGAACAAGTCTGGAATAATGCACAGCTTGCAGACCTCCTCTAGCTCTCCAAAAATTCGAACCCTTACAATGTCTTTTTTACCTCTCTAAATAGTTTTTTTATTCCCCCAAAACAGTTAGGGTTTCTCCTATTAATCCTCCATCGAATGACTAGATTAGGCAAAATAACATTTACATTTTTACAAATTACAATTTTGCTAAAAATAGCAAATCCTTAACAAAAAGCTTTAAATGAACCTAACTGCCCTAGATCTCTTTCGATGCCTCCACTAGCAAAGCTATGCCATCTGGACTTGAGGATCTTTTCTTCACCTTTTTGTGCTTTTGCTCCAGCTCAGCTATCCTTCTGTGTAGGTGTTCATTTTCATGCTGCAAGGTCTGAACTGTCCTTTCTAATTCTGAGCAATTCCTGTCAGCCATCCTTTTCCTCCTGAGTGCCTCCTTTGCATCAATCACCAACTCCTGAAAATTGTCATGAGTATCTTGAAGATCTTCCCTCAATCTTCTATTTGCTAGCATTAAACCATCATTTACTTCTTGCATATAGTTCATTTGATGCTTGTACTGTTTCACAGTCTTCTTCAAATTATCCTTGTCAGAATTTACCAGCTTTTCTATTGCAGCATCCTGATCTTCATTTGGTTTCCAAAACATGTTAAACTTCTTAAACATCAATTCCTCTGTCAATGGTTTTATAGTAATATCTTCAATGATAGGGTTTGAAACACCTATTACCTGTGCTGATTTAATACCTTCTGTTAACAATTTTCCAGAACTGTTTTCAACAATGGATTTAGAGCTTTCTTCACCTGTTACATTTACAGACCCAACCTCCTCTTTTTTAACTGAATGCAATTCATTTTTCTTTGACTGCTCCTCCATGGATTCTTCATCAGAAATGTCTACCTTATCAGTCTTCAATTTCGGATTCAACAACTTTTTCATATTTAATCTTAATTTGTTTTTAGACCTAGTTTTAGGTCTCCATAAAGAAGCTGGCTCTCCCATCATTTTTAGTGTCTTTCCTTGATATTGGACAGATGATAACTCTACCACTTATAGCTTTTTTATCTTCTTCTTAGGCTTGGTAGTTTTGTCCTCTATAGATTGATTTTCTTTAGTCTCAACTTTAACCTTGATCTCTGGAATGAACTGCTCATCCTCTAACATATAGCCCTCATCATCTGAGAGGACTGTGATAGGGCTTTTGGGAAGATTCTGGACTTCCTCTTTTGCTACAGGAATAACCTTGATATCAATTTTCCTCTCTTCATGAACCACTGTTATAGATGATGACTTATTTTCAAGAATTTCCTTTTCCTTTTTGTCATCGAATAATGAAAATTTGACTTCACTGTGCTGTGGAATTTCCTGAAGCTGACTGTCAGTCTGTCCTTCATCTGCTACCTGCTTTGTTTCCTTTTTAACTTTAATGCCATGTTTGTTTGCAGGTTTAGCTGAATACCCCAACTTTTGTACCATTACTCTTCCCTTATCAGTTTGCCTTTTGGGTTGCTGGTCTTCTCCTTTAGAATGAATCCCTGACCAAAACAAAAAGAAGTCCCAAGTTTTTTCTTCCTTCTGCAACACTGTAGAGATGATCAACTTGATGAGACCATGATGAAACAATGATTGAGAAGTATGATCATCCTGCTGTTTAATTTTGCTAGACATTTTCTGCAAGCTTTTGAAGAAAAAGAATGGCAAATTCATTTTTGACACCCCTGCCATGTGCTGCAAGAACCTGAGATGGTATTTGAAAACTAATGAGTACCTCCCTTCACAAGTTATATAGCTCTGAAGAATTCTTAAAGGTTCAATCCATTCCCTCTTGAAATTATGAATGATGATACCTTTGTTCCAGTCAGGAACAACATTGGGCAATAAGTATCTTTGAGGGTCAAACTCAAAAGGAGATTTCTTAAACCAGAGCTCGCCTTCATTATCAATTTCAGTGGCTTCTGAAATTAAATCTACAGTCAATTTGAATCTTAAAGGACCTATTATGATCATCTCATTCTTAAGTCCTTTGGAAAAATTGCATGATACTTGGGCATTAAAGCCATCTATCTTCTTGAAAAATTTCAACCATCCTGCCTGTTGGAAAAGCTCTGCACAATCTGGAAGTTTTTGGATCCATGTCAAGTCTGTTGGTTCAGCCCTATTAATCTTACCACTTTTACTGTTTTTTCCCATCTCTTTCTTGTCAAGGAACTAGACAGTCTAGTTTCAGGTTTCAGAATTGTCTTATAAGATGCTTTCTGGGCTGCAGGTTATAACAATTTAACCCATGCACAAATCTACAAACCTCCCTGTGTAACACCCGTATTAAACTAGCAGAATTCCCTCTGTTTAAACAAACTGAATTCTACAGGCAATTCTGTGAGTTTTTCAACGCCCTATTCTGATTAGGTCATAAAAGGAACAGTCATGCTAATTCCTTCTATCATGCTTCAGCTAACCATTTCAGTGATGAATTCTTCATCCTTTCATTCTATTACACCTTTCTCAGCGACCAATTTTTCAGAAGAACACGCAGCAGCAAAAACCCCAAATTCTTCAGTTATGAGGGTTTACGTAATACCTGTCAATTACTCCTGCATCATGGCGTAATGTCTTCAAATTGAGGTGTCAATAACGTTCCTCTTCGAGCACAGGTGTCCTCCTAACGTTTTCTTGGCTACAGGTGAAACGAATTCAATGCCCTAATTTCTGCTGGCGCCGGAATCACAGGTGTCTCCTTCCACAGCAACGTAATCCATTGTTCAACGATGAAGACTCCTCCTCAAACACTAAATCCTTAGTGATCATGCGTGTGACGAGGGAGATTTGACAGCGAAACCCGGAACTGGCTGGTCTCTGTGCAACTGAAACCCGCATAACCTGTAATGATGCCCCTGTCTCTCTTCGTGATTATCAACCAACAAACATCATGCGAAAATTGCTGCATACACGTGTTAAACACTTCACAAAATGCGATTAGACACTCACACTCTTCATGATGATTGAAATCAGATCAAGATTTTACGAAAAACTCATGCCACGATATTCCTGTAGCGCACTCTGTGTTAAACTTTGGTGTAGCGCTACAAGAATATCTTTAAACCAAAATTTAGCATATTTTCTAACTTTTGCCAAATTTATCAGAGATTTTGGCAGCTTTTTGATTTAGGCCACTAGTTTAGCTACTCTCTAAAGTCATAATTGATTCTCCTTTTGAATATATAACTCACCTTGACCCACTTTCAATATAAAAATGATCAAAATCAAATGAAATGTAAAGACTGGGCTCAAACTTTATCCAAGCATTCATAAGATTCTTAAGAAGGCAAAAAAACCAAAACTTAAAACCAACAATTAACTAAGGTAAACTCAAAAATCAAACCAAAATTTGGAGAGAAAAAACTAAAAATGCAGAGAAATTTACTGACTTAACATCTGGCTCCAGCTGCGGGATGAAGTCCTCCCTGTGAGGCTTCAAGAACCTGTAGACTAGTGCCTTCAGTCTTCCATTGGGCTATGGAGTCTTTATTCAATCTCACTCACACCGGTATATACAATGAAAAATGACCATGATCTTCATTTAACTGTAGAAATGCTTGAGGAATCGCCCATTAACAGGGCTGAGCAATTCCTCTCCTTCCAAAGACTGCAATATGAAAGTATTATTTTCCAAAACCTTAGCTATGAGAAAAGGGCCAAACCATAAATTATCAAATTTTCCATGTTTCCCCTTCTGTTCTTTTCTTGCATCCCATCTTAACACCATCTCACCTTCTGAAAAAATGTGATCTTTGATATTTCTGTCAAACCTGGTTTTCATTTTAGCTCTATACAGCTGGGCTTCTTTGTCTACCTTCTCTCTGTTCTGCTGTAACTCAATCATTTCAAAAATTCTCCTTTGCAAATCATCTGGTTCCTCTTGAGAATTTTGAAGGAATTTCATTACAGGGATTCCCAATTGTACTGGAAATACTGCTTCTGTTCCATAAACCAGCTGAAAGGGTGAAGTACCAATGGCTTGTTTTACAGTAATCCTATCTGCCCATAATGCATATTTCAACATTGAATCCCAAGATTTTTTATTTTGTTTGAGCAATTTTTTGATGCACTGAATGATATTTTTGTTAGATGATTCAGCCTGACCATTTCCCTGAGGATAATAGGGAGTTGAATGTTTTAGCATAATACCATTTTTTTCTCAAAAGGCCACCATTGCCTTGGATTTGAATGCTTTGGCATTATCAGTAATCAATCGTTGTGGGCAGCCAAACCTGCTCAGAATATTATTTTCTATGAAATCCATAATTACCTTATCTGTGGCATTTCTTGTGGGGATAGCCTCCACCCACTTTGTAAAGAAATCTGTGGCAGTCAAAATCCAATGATGTTGGCCTGAAGATGCTGGGTTTATCTCTCCAATAAAATCCAGTCCCCACTGCTGAAAAGGGGCATTGACTACAATAGGCTTCAAAGGTAAAGACAACAACTTCTGTTTTCCTGCAAACTTTTGACAAGGAATGCAAGTTCTTACAGTTTGATAAACATCTGTGAAAAGTGAAGGCCAATAGTAACCAGCTCTTAAAATTTTATAAGCTGTTGTTTTCCAATATTTATGCCCTCCACAGGCTCCTTCATGAGATTCTGAAATTACTTCCTTTATTTCAGCTTGATCTAAACACCTTAATAAGATTCCTGCTGGATCTTTCCAAAACAATTGACCTTCTATCAGACAGTATTTAGTAGTTTTCAATTTCAAGGACCTGGCAGCTTTTCTGTCTAAATGTTCTGGACATTGCAAAAATAGCAGAAAATGAACAATGTCAGCATACCAATCTGAAGATGAATAAGAATCCATGATTCTTTCTTTTTCTAGGATTACTTGATCTTCTTCAGGTGCTGATTCTTCTGTCATAGCATGTAACCCTAATGCCTGACAATTTGAGTCAGCCAGCAGTTTGGCCAATCCTTGTCCTTTGACCAGCTTGGTAGGTCTGATTTCCACTTCATATTCCATAATTTTGGCAATCCAACTTCCCCTCTTTCCTTCACTATCAGGTTGTGTCAAAACATCCTTCACTGCAGCATTTGGAACAAATGAAACAACCTTGGAGTGTAAAATATAAATTCTGAAAAATTTTAAAGCCTTTACCAGGGCATAGGCTTGTTTCTCCAAGATACTGTATTTTAGCTCGGAATCTCTAAGTGTTTTGCTGAAAAAGGCAATTGGTTGTTCCAATCCTTCTTCATTCTTTTGAAGTAATACAGCAGCAATGGTGTCCTCTGAAGCAAAAGAAAATGTAAGAAATTCTTTGTCAAAATTTGGACTCACCAGAACAGGTGCTTCAGTTAGAGCCACTTTAATCTTTTCAAAAGCTGTCTTTGCTTCCATAGTCCACTTGACTTCTTGATCCTTTTTTAACATGCCTGTAATTTGCTTAATGGTTTCAGCAAAATTAGGAATAAACCATCGCAGAAAATTGATTTTGCCAATAAATGATTGCACATCCTTTTTACTCCTAGGCAAGCTAATTTTCAGTATTGCTTTGACTCTCTCAGGGTCAATCCTGATACCATCAGCTGATACCAAGTGACCAAGCAACTTACCTTCCTGTACAGCAAAATGTGCTTTTTTAGGGTTTAAGGATAAGCCAAATTTTCTGCACTTTATGAAGGTTTGCTCCAAGTTTCAAATGTTCATCATCAGATTTGGAGAAAACTGTAATATCATCCAGATAAATCACCACAAACTTATCTTTTTCACCCACAAATGCAATATCCATGGCTCTCTGAAAGGTTGCTCCAGCATTCATTAAGCCAAAAAGGCATCTTGTCATACATAAATGTCCCCCCAGGGGGTTGTAAAAGCTGTTTTTTCTTTATCATCAGGGTGCATAGCAATCTGATTATACCCTGAGAAGCCATCTAGCATTGAAATCCTTTGAGCTCCAACCACCTGCTGCAAAACCTGTTCAATCTTGGGGAGGGGATAATTGTCCTTTAATGAGGATCGATTCAAATTCCTGAAATCAACACATAATCGAATCTCTCCATTCTTCTTTCTAACAGGAACCAAATTTGCCACCCAAGAAGAATACCTAAGAGGCACTATTATTTTTGCATCCAACAACTTCTTCAATTCTTTTTCAATAACAGGGAAACAGTGTTGGATTGATTCTTCTTAATTTCTGCCTGAAAGGTTTAACATTAGGTTTCAAAGGAACTTTATGCTGAATAACTGCAGTGTCATAGGTTTTCAGCTCCTTGTAAGACCAAGCAAATGTATCTATATATTTCTTCAACAGCCTAATATATCTACTCCTTTGCTCAGCTGTTAGGTTTTTAGACAATTTTACCATTCTGGGCTGTTCTCTGCTGAGCCAATATTGTAATCCTCTACATTGTCTTCTTAATACTGGATTACTGGTCTGGAAGGTGTATCATCCTTAGTGAAAATTCTCTCCAAAGGTACTAGGCCTTTCGGAATGAAATTACTCTTCAGTTCAATAATCTTATGTCCAGCAATCTCTTCTACAGTAAATTCATCTAACTGTTCATCCTTTTCATCAATTTCTTGATCAATTTGATTGTTTTAAAAATTCATCTACCAGCTCAAGAATTTTTTTTATTTCAAGGTCATCTTCAAAAACCCTCCAATGTTTCACATTATCTGGGACACATGGCCTATATCTCACTTCTATTGGATACCTTAATTGAGTGGTTTTTGGAATTCTGAAATGTGTGGCAGCCAGGGCTAAAGAATCTGCAGTTTCATTTTGATTTCTGGGAATATCAGTGATATTAAATGCAATAAAATAATTTTCAAGCATATCCCATACCTCATTTCGATATACTTTCAACAAACCCCTGCTTTACTTGATATTTATTCTTCACTTGTTGAACAATTAGTTCGGAGTCGCCAAATGCAGAAATCTGTTGAATTCCTAAATCTTTTGCAGCCTTCAATCCCAATAGCAGGGCCTCATACTCAGCAGTATTGTTGGTGGTAGCAAATTCTAACTTATACATAAGTTTCACCCATTTCACCTCCAGGAGAAATCAATAAAACTCCAGCTCCAGCACCTTCTTTACATGAAGACCCATCAAAATACAACTGCCATAATACATCCTGTTCTTCTTGACTGTGTTTTACAGGCTGATCTTTTTGTACTTGTAACACACCAGCAGAATTCTCTTCCTCACTAAATTGTAGTATGCATGAACCAAGGTCTTTATCCACAGAATACATTGGGTGATTTGTAGGGTTTTTTTCATCTGTGACTATGTAAGCCAACTGTAACTCTCTATAAAGTCTCCTGTTTTCCCCACCAAAAACAGGAATAGTTGCGTAAGAGAGATCCATCTGTAATGTTCCTCCAACTTTCTTAGCCCATGATCTAGACAGAAGTAAGCCAAATTTTGGTGTGATGTCAGCTACCACAACATCCATTATTACACTTTTCATGGGTAACTAAGTAAGATTGACAACCATATCTTTTATCACTCCTAGACATTTTACAGCTCGGGAGTCAAAGGCATATAGATCATGGTAAGGCTTAGTGACATTAAGGCCCAGGGCTTCCATCACGTATTTTGGCATCAAATTATGGGATGCTCCTGAATCTAGTAGACAGTTATGAATCATCTGCTCATGCACAGTCAGAGTTATATAAAATGGAGGAGAAGCACCAGCCTCATTTTCAGTCTTCTCAGCTAAAGCTGATCCAATAAAAATTCTAGGGTTTTCTTCCTGAAGATTCACTGTATCTGAAACTGGCTGATTATTTGGCATATTCATTACCTTCAAAACTGTATTCTTGTATGATGGATTTTTTATAAGTTCAGAAAATGGCACAGGAATTTTGAGTTTTCCTAATTCATTTTCCAAACTGAAATGTTGACCTGACTTGTTTACTTCTTCAATTTCTGTATTTTTCTTGGGTTTTTCTGCAGGTTGCTTCTTTTCTGCCACAGGATTAACAGTTGGTTTATCAAGAATAACTGGAGCAGGAACAGCAGCTTTCTTCTTAGGAGCTTGAACTACTTGTTTCGGTCCAGTTCTGAGATTAATAACCTTCTTGACTCCATTCTGATTGATAGCAGCATTTACAGCAGTTTCTTCACATTCCAAATCATCTTCAATCTCATATAAATCAGCATCATAATATTCAGAATTTAGAAAATCCTCTTCAGTAACAAAACCTGTAAACATTTTGTCTCCAATGTGGTTCATGTCTTGATCAGTCTCAGTTTCTTCAAAAAGCATCTGCTGATCAATTTCTTCCTCATCAACTAAATTATTTTGGAAAGGTGGGGGCACTTTTTGATCTTCATTTTCTCTCCTTTCTTGCTGGATGTCATTATTTCTTCGCTCCCTTGGCATGAATCTAGGTGCAAATTGTCTTCTAAACTGATTTTGGTTATTTGGATTCCTCTGAGCTTCTGGAGCAGGTTTAGCAGAATTCTTTTCAAGCTCTAGTTTGTTTAACTTTGCAGTAAGGATCTTAACCATTTTGGCCATCTCATCTATCTTGGCCTCAGCAGATTGAGAAGCAGAACCTGCTGTGACAGCTTCTTTCTTTCCCTTTCTTTCATACAACTGCTGAGATGTTTCATTCTTAAGTCTATTTGAAGCTAACAAATTAGACTCGACCTCTAGGGTTGCATCTTGCATGTTCAGCAGAGTGATAGGTCTCCTCTCTCTGAGTAATAAAGAAAATTCATGATCAAAAGCATTGGCGTATGTCAACTTAGCTGATGTTTCAGTGGGTTTAATTTCTGCTGGAATTCTACTGTACATCTTATTAAACCTCTTGGAAAAATCTGCAACAGTCTCATCTTTCTTTCTTCTGAGAGCTCCAAACTCAGTTATATAGTATGTGTGATCTTTAGTGTCTCCCCACTGTCTCATGAAAAGCTGATGGAGTTCTTCAATAATAGTAATGGAGTTAGCAGGCAACTCCCTAAACCATTTTATTACATCCCCATCTAGACTCTGAACAAAAACCCTCATCCACACATCTTTAATTTCAATATTCTGATTGTCAGCATAACTCATAAAAGCCTCCCAATGTTCCTCAGCAGTATTTTCCCCTTGACCATTAAATATAGGCATATATTTCTGATAATCACCTCCGGGCAAAGGATGTAGAGGCTGAGGTAAAACCTAATGGTGCATACCTAGCTGCTACCATTCTGTCCATCATATCCATAGGTGGATTTTGAGCTGCCATTGTGGACTGAAGTTTAGACTGAAGTTTCAGATTAGGGTTTGAAAAGGAAGGAATTTGACTGTGTCCTTTTTGAAAGGTATTCTTTCCTAGTTTCAGCTGAAATATTGGTATTTTATCAGGAGAAGAGATTTTAGCCTTCAAGAAACTTTTGGGATTAGTGAAAACCTGAAAACTGCTCTCAGAGAGGATAGGTTTTATACATGGTGAAATATCAGCTGGGTCTAGTGATTCACCTAACTGATGAGAATCACAACAAGTTGGCAAAGATTTGGATTTTCTGAGTTTGTTTGCTGTTTTCAAAATCTGCTCAGGGTCTGTCACACCCAGATTTAATGGAGAAACAGGCTTATTCCTGGTCCCAATCCCTTTGGAAGCCAGTGTGATTTATTTGGTGAAAATAGCCTTCAAAAATGCTGGTTCAAGTCCACCTCTTAAACCAGGAAAAATGATGAATATCCCAGGGAAGATATGCTTCAGCTTCGTCCCCGGCAACGGCGCCAAAGATGTTTGTGTCAGAAATTGTTACTAAGGCTAGGGTAACAAGCCAACACAATCTCAAGAATAAAATCAATCCAAACTAGGTTTTTAGGGTTTTGTTTTGTAGGTTTTGGTAAGAAAACTTCAAGAGCATAAGGGAATACATTCAACAATAAGTAAAAACTAATTCACATACATTTGTCCATGAAGATGTACATATATCTCAGAAATTCACCAAAAGATTGCACTGAAATTCATTCAATAAAAGACAAGCACTTACTGGAAATCATACATAAAAACCAGAAATGAAATTGTCAATCAAGAAACTGTATAAGTTCAAAATGAAGCCAACACATATCAGAAGTAGAATAAGGAGTCATATATTCATAGTTTCATCAAAAATGCAATATGAGAGTTTGCAATACTTAGCAGTGAACAAGTCTGGAATAATGCACAGCTTGCAGACCTCCTCTAGCTATCCAAAAATTCGAACCCTTACAATGTCTTTTTTACCTCTCTAAATAGTTTTTTTATTCCCCCAAAACAGTTAGGGTTTCTCCTATTAATCCTCCATCGAATGACTAGATTAGGCAAAATAACATTTACATTTTTACAAATTACAATTTTGCTAAAAATAGCAAATCCTTAACAAAAAGCTTTAAATGAACCTAACTGCCCTAGATCTCTTTCGATGCCTCCACTAGCAAAGCTATGCCATCTGGACTTGAGGATCTTTTCTTCACCTTTTTGTGCTTTTGCTCCAGCTCAGCTATCCTTCTGTGTAGGTGTTCATTTTCATGCTGCAAGGTCTGAACTGTCCTTTCTAATTCTGAGCAATTCCTGTCAGCCATCCTTTTCCTCCTGAGTGCCTCCTTTGCATCAATCACCAACTCCTGAAAATTGTCATGAGTATCTTGAAGATCTTCCCTCAATCTTCTATTTGCTAGCATTAAACCATCATTTACTTCTTGCATATAGTTCATTTGATGCTTGTACTGTTTCACAGTCTTCTTCAAATTATCCTTGTCAGAATTTACCAGCTTTTCTATTGCAGCATCCTGATCTTCATTTGGTTTCCAAAACATGTTAAACTTCTTAAACATCAATTCCTCTGTCAATGGTTTTATAGTAATATCTTCAATGATAGGGTTTGAAACACCTATTACCTGTGCTGATTTAATACCTTCTGTTAACAATTTTCCAGAACTGTTTTCAACAATGGATTTAGAGCTTTCTTCACCTGTTACATTTACAGACCCAACCTCCTCTTTTTTAACTGAATGCAATTCATTTTTCTTTGACTGCTCCTCCATGGATTCTTCATCAGAAATGTCTACCTTATCAGTCTTCAATTTCGGATTCAACAACTTTTTCATATTTAATCTTAATTTGTTTTTAGACCTAGTTTTAGGTCTCCATAAAGAAGCTGGCTCTCCCATCATTTTTAGTGTCTTTCCTTGATATTGGACAGATGATAACTCTACCACTTATAGCTTTTTTATCTTCTTCTTAGGCTTGGTAGTTTTGTCCTCTATAGATTGATTTTCTTTAGTCTCAACTTTAACCTTGATCTCTGGAATGAACTGCTCATCCTCTAACATATAGCCCTCATCATCTGAGAGGACTGTGATAGGGCTTTTGGGAAGATTCTGGACTTCCTCTTTTGCTACAGGAATAACCTTGATATCAATTTTCCTCTCTTCATGAACCACTGTTATAGATGATGACTTATTTTCAAGAATTTCCTTTTCCTTTTTGTCATCGAATAATGAAAATTTGACTTCACTGTGCTGTGGAATTTCCTGAAGCTGACTGTCAGTCTGTCCTTCATCTGCTACCTGCTTTGTTTCCTTTTTAACTTTAATGCCATGTTTGTTTGCAGGTTTAGCTGAATACCCCAACTTTTGTACCATTACTCTTCCCTTATCAGTTTTCCTTTTGGGTTGCTGGTCTTCTCCTTTAGAATGAATCCCTGACCAAAACAAAAAGAAGTCCCAAGTTTTTTCTTCCTTCTGCAACACTGTAGAGATGATCAACTTGATGAGACCATGATGAAACAATGATTGAGAAGTATGATCATCCTGCTGTTTAATTTTGCTAGACATTTTCTGCAAGCTTTTGAAGAAAAAGAATGGCAAATTCATTTTTGACACCCCTGCCATGTGCTGCAAGAACCTGAGATGGTATTTGAAAACTAATGAGTACCTCCCTTCACAAGTTATATAGCTCTGAAGAATTCTTAAAGGTTCAATCCATTCCCTCTTGAAATTATGAATGATGATACCTTTGTTCCAGTCAGGAACAACATTGGGCAATAAGTATCTTTGAGGGTCAAACTCAAAAGGAGATTTCTTAAACCAGAGCTCGCCTTCATTATCAATTTCAGTGGCTTCTGAAATTAAATCTACAGTCAATTTGAATCTTAAAGGACCTATTATGATCATCTCATTCTTAAGTCCTTTGGCAAAATTGCATGATACTTGGGCATTAAAGCCATCTATCTTCTTGAAAAATTTCAACCATCCTGCCTGTTGGAAAAGCTCTGCACAATCTGGAAGTTTTTGGATCCATGTCAAGTCTGTTGGTTCAGCCCTATTAATCTTACCACTTTTACTGTTTTTTCCCATCTCTTTCTTGTCAAGGAACTAGACAGTCTAGTTTCAGGTTTCAGAATTGTCTTATAAGCTGCTTTCTGGGCTGCAGGTTATAACAATTTAACCCATGCACAAATCTACAAACCTCCCTGTGTAACACCCGTATTAAACTAGCAGACTTCCCTCTGTTTAAACAAACTGAATTCTACAGGCAATTCTGTGAGTTTTTCAACACCCTATTCTGATTAGGTCATAAAAGGAACAGTCATGCTAATTCCTTCTATCATGCTTCAGCTAACCATTTCAGTGATGAATTATTCATCCTTTCATTCTATTACACCTTTCTCAGTGACCAATTTTTCAGAAGAACACGCAGCAGCAAAAACCCCAAATTCTTCAGTTATGAGGGTTTACGTAATACCTGTCAATTACTCCTGCATCATGGCGTAATGTCTTCAAATTGAGGTGTCAATAACGTTCCTCTTCGAGCACAGGTGTCCTCCTAACGTTTTCTTGGCTGCAGGTGAAACGAATTCAAAGCCCTAATTTCTGCTGGCGCCGGAATCACAGGTGTCTCCTTCCACAACAACGTAATCCATTGTTCAACGATGAAGACTCCTCCTCAAACACTAAATCCTTAGTGATCGTGCGTGTGACGAGGGAGATTTGACAGCGAAACCCGGAACTGGCTGGTCTCTGTGCAACTGAAACCCGCATAACCTGTAATGATGCCCCTGTCTCTCTTCGTGATTATCAACCAACAAACATCATGCGAAAATTGCTGCATACACGTGTTAAACACTTCACAAAATGCGATTAGACACTCACACTCTTCATGATGATTGAAATCAGATCAAGATTTTACGAAAAACTCATGCCACGATATTCCTGTAGCGCACTCTGTGTTAAAATTTGGTGTAGCGCTACAAGAATATCTTTAAACCAAAATTTAGCAGATTTTCTAACTTTTGCCAAATTTATCAGAGATTTTGGCAGCTTTTTGATTTAGGCCACTAGTTTAGCTACTCTCTAAAGTCATAATTGATTCTCCTTTTGAATATATAACTCACCTTGACCCACTTTCAATATAAAAATGATCAAAATCAAATGAAATGTAAAGACTGGGCTCAAACTTTATCCAAGCATTCATAAGATTCTTAAGAAGGCAAAAAAACCAAAACTTAAAACCAACAATTAACTAAGGTAAACTCAAAAATCAAACCAAAATTTGGAGAGAAAAAACTAAAAATGCAGAGAAATTTACTGACTTAACAGACACTTGGAAACATATGACTTTGAGTAACCGACCTTAATGAAATCCTCCAATGCCAGATGCATTAATGGAAGCTCCATTAGTGATGGGAAGGATAACCCATCAGTGGAGATCTGTTCAAAATACTAGTACAGTTTCCTAAGGAAAATGTAGAAGGTGCACTGACAACAGATACCAAATTATGTGCTGTGTTCAAGGGCGATAAGGACTGACTGTTGCCATTTTCTTCAAGGACATTATATGAAATGATTCAATTCTCTCCCTTTTTTGGATTTTTGGGTTTTCCAATTTTTAACCTTTTTCATTAATTGGCTTGAAAAAAGAATAAAGCATGCTATGATACATTAGAGGAAATGAGTGTATCACGGGCATGCGCTTAAATTTCAAGGGCATGGGTCAGGCCAAGGAAAAGATACATATTGCAAACAAGAGCTGAGCTAGTTATGTACACTCTTACAGATGTTTCCTCCATGGGTATGGTTCAAATATACAGAAGCAATGGTTTATATGAATCATGTAACAAAAAGTGACTGCAAAGGAAAATACACAACATAAGCAATAAGCAACAAAGCAGTTTGCACAGTTGTTCAAGTGGATATTTTAACACATGCTTAAGTAAAATGACAAAAAAATGGGATCCCATCGGGATATGGTCAAAAATGTATGAAAGAGAAATATGTGGTCTCAAACTCCAAGTCATGATGGGACTAATAGGGCTCCCGGACCTATAATAATAACTCAGCATGGGAACCAAAATGGCAATGGGGTTCTGACTAGGTTGTCCCATGTTCGGTAGGCTCTTTTGTCGGAATGGTGGAAAATAAATATATGAAGGGCTAACCCACCAATTTCCAACAGGTTCGACCCTGTGGAAAGTTTGGGTTGCAAAAGTTTCAAATGCATCTTTACAAAGGGATAGCCTAAACTTACATGAAAGCTTCCAAATATACCAAATCAGATCGAGGAACATGCAAATCATGCTCCTATACTTGGGTAGATTTACACCAATTATGCTCCCAGCGGCCCCACAAAAGATGTCCTTAGGTGGGTGCAACCAAATGTTTACAACTTCAGGGATCTTTTCATCTGATGATAAAATGTAATCAAAGAAATCATGTGAGATGGGAGATCTCACATCCCAAATGGGCCAAGTAACCAGATTGCATTCCTCCATCCATGGAAGATTTTGATCTGAGTCTATCGAAGCTATTCGATTAGCTTGGTATAAAACTTCTACGGAAAATAGGGGTGATCCAAATGCTTTCCAACATTTAAATGACATTACACAATATGAAGTCCCTTCATCTACTATGGTTCGAAAAATGTTCTTACTATGAGTCACTACATTAATATGAAAAACAACTTTGGAAGGGATCTTACATGTTGAATGGTCTATGTCTAATGTGATCGAAGTCGCATCGGATGGATCAACAGTGCCAATTGTATACAATAGTTCCTTTCTTTGCGTAGGATGATGTTGTAATACCTCCAAGGTTGACATGGCACATGGCACTTGAAATAGGTCCTCAAGAAAATTATTGTTCTGAGCATCTTGTGTGTTAGGATTATGCATTTTTCTATGTAGAACACCTTTGGGGGGGTGCGGTACTAAATCTATGGCTGGTTTCTCAATGGAGAGAGAACCACTTGGTTGTGATATCGATTGATCCGATGTACTAGGAGAGACATCATAAGAATCAGGTCTTGTTCGAATTTTCACCTTATGATCACACATGAAGACATTGGCATTGGGATCATTTCCCCCTAGCAGAGGTACGGGTGTCAAAATAGTGGGTTTTTTTTTCCCACTGCGTTGAAGCATGTTTGGTGCATCTCTTTTCCCAGATTTAACATTTTGCTTACTCTTGTATTTCTTATTCTTTTCTCTAAGGTCTTTGGATGAGAGTATAAGGATTTCATAATTCTGGGAAGGATTAGCACTTTTCTTATCCTTATACTTCTTCTTATTTCCTATAAGGTCGATGGATGATACTATAAGGATGTCAGAAGTGTTGGAAGGATTAGCAGGTTGATGCATTTCCTGGCCAGCTGTCGGTTGCGAAGTCTGAATAGAAACCTGTCCCAAATGTTGGGTAATCTATTCAAGTTGGTTGATGAAATACATCATACCATTGGCATGAGGTCCATGTGGTGGCATAGCTGGATCAAACACAGGTCTTGCAGGTTGGTTCCAAAAAGATTGGTTATTTCCTATAACCTGACCACTCCATTTCGGAATGGGGTTAATGGTTGGATTTCCCCCTTGCGGGGTTAGGCCCAAAAAGATTGGTTACTTTCTAGAACCTAGCCACTCCATTGATGTGGTCCTTGGGTGTGATAATATTTCCAAGGTGGGTTGCCCCTTTGCGGAGACTGACCCCAAGAATATTGGGCACTTCCTGGAACATGACCAATGAGTGGATTTTCTCCTTGTGGAGGTGGGGCCCAAGAAGATTGGTTACTTCTTAGATCCCAACCACACCATGGCAGTTGTCCTTGGGATTGAGAATAATTCCAAGGTTGATTTCCTCCTTGCGGAGGTTGCATCCAAAAATATTGGTTACTTTTTGAATGTTGTCCACTCCATGGTGGAACAGGATGGATGGATGGATTTCCTCCTTGCGGAGGTAGGCCCCAAAAATATTGGTTATCCGTTGGAACCTGACCACTCCATTGATTGTTTCTTTGTTTTTGATAAGCGTTCCAAGGTTGATTTCCCCCTTGCGGGGGTGTTTCCCAGGAAGATTGGTTACTTCTTGGAACTTCCCCACTTCATGGTGGAATGGGGTTGATAGGTGAATTGCCTCCCAGTGTGCTACCTGTTGGGGGTATGGGATTTCCCCTAGGATTTACACTAGGAAAAGTTGGATGATGACCTCCCGAGGAATTTCCACTCACATGTGGATCATATCCCCAATCGGAATTATTGTTCCATGGTCCATTGGTTTCGCCATGAATATTGAGATTCCATGGTAAAGGGTTTCCCCCAAAAATAGAACTTGAAAAAATGTTAGGTATACCAAGAGGATTTTGGTTTACTCCTTGATTTTTTTGACCTTGAGTAGCCAAACCATATGGAAAACCCAAATTTGGTAAGGCACACCCCCCAGTAGGGATTCCTACAGACGAAGTGGATGTACTTTTGGGATTGAAACCCGAAACTATACCAACTGGCACTGAAGTGCTGGTTGAACTTGTGCTAATGGAAGGCATACTAACTATTGGTATTGATGTAGAGGCCAAATTGGAATTATTTATACCTCTAGCAAATGTTTGAGGTTGCGATTATGTAGTCCCTTGTGCTCCTGATGAATCCATAAGGTCAATTGTGGGATTTTGCATATTAGTCCAATATCCGAAAAGAGGATTGATGTAATCAAGTGGCTCACTGATGTGAAGTACCACTGGGTCTGAAATATTTGTCAAGGGTGGGTTTACATGAGTAGTTGTGTTGTTCTCTAGTGTTTCAATTTCAAATGGAGCAAGATTATCAACAATGTATGTGTTTTCCTTGGTAGGTAATGTTTCGGTATTTGTTTGATGTTTTTCTTCTCTATTGTTGTTAATTGAATCTATAAGTTGTTCAGTTTCCAAGTCACAAGGTTGGGTGTTTTGTATTTGTCTTCTTGATGTAGCCGGGCCTTCAATTTCTAGTGACTCACCTTGCTGCCATCGTGATTGGCGGATTGGGAGAGTAGCCACTTTGAATAATTTGATAAAAGGACGTGTTTAAATTGATTTTGATCAAAAAATAGAATCAAACAATCCTAAGGAAGTCTAGAATCAACAAAAATAAAAAGTGTCCACACAGTAAAAAGGTCTTATAGATCTAAGCAATCAAACTACTTTTCCAAAGAGCCGAATCTCGGTGAAAAGATAGATTAGAGGGCCTTCTGAAACTAGTAGCTATTAAAGGATATGAGGCCTCAAACAATTTATAGCAGTGAAGGTATGAGAAACAATTACAATAAACTTTAATCGCCAGGGGTGAAAGTGTTGGTTCCTGACCAATCACCCTCCCAAGGAGTAAAAGATTCAAAGTCTGTCTTGGGTATTGCAAGAGTTCCCTACTTACAATAAACTATGTGACATCCTAGGAAGAGCAACTAAAGCTACCACTTCACAATCAATGGTCGGGCAGAACAGTTGTAAGTCGAGGACAACTCTCATAACCAGGTACTCTAGAAAAGTGATGTCACCCTAATTACTTGTCACTTCACATAGAATTCCTTGATGATATCATGTCCCACTAAAGAAGCAAGAGGGGGGAACCACCCTTATCTAGATTGACCTCGTTCTTAACGCATGTGTTAGAAGCGCTTTCCTGACAAGCATTTTTTGCTGCTAATGGATTTAAAATATCAATAATCAATGCTAGTTTTAAAATTTTTGCAGCCCAGGAGTGTTAACTCTCCAAACCTAATCTAGGACACTAACCTATTCTTGTTGGTGATATGAAAATCAAATGTTTGTCAATTTTAGATTAAGCACCAATTTTTAATAGGAGTTTGCTTAGTTTCAGGAGTGGAAGTGAAACTGGTGGTGTGTTGACTCAAAAAATATGACCCAAACAATGCAATATGCTCACTATGTTACCTTTCAATTCGATGAATGTTCTAAACTAATGAAAGGTTAGAGGTTCATGTGTATCTTTCAAATGTGCAAAATGTGTTGGTAGATTTTCTTTTTTTATGAACAGTTCTGCTGAAATATGGATAGTAATTGATTTTAAAATCAATGTAAACCAAATAGATATCTCATTGAAAATGAATCTAATTCTATTACATGGGGGATCTATGTTTCTCATTTGCAGGGCCACCCAAAAGTTTAAGCAAAGAGGATACACAAATCCCTTTGAAATGCTTATGAATTAAATTCTTTACACTTGAGATCTACTTTCTCATTTGCAAGGCCACCCAAAAGTGCAAGTAAAGAGGATACGGTAGCTCGAGAACTGTATGCGAAAATTGAAATCTACTCTATTACACTTGAGATCCACTTTCTCGTTCACAAGATCGCCCGAAATCCCAAGTGAAGAGGATACGGTGGCTCAAAAGAACAATGCTTGAAAAATCAAATCCTATACTATTACACTTGAGATCCACTTTCTCATTTGCAAGGCCACCCGAAAGTGCAAGCAAAGAGGATACAATGGCTCAGACACAACTTATCACAAGAAAATAGAGATATGACACTAAAATATTTTCTAATTGTGCATAACATAATGAAAATACTGTAGATCCAAAACAAAATTGAACTAATCAAAGTTTGTATTCGGCTTTGGAGGGAAATTGTTTTCAAAATGTCTCAAAGTGTAATGTTGAATTCTTTGTTTTTCAATGCAAATATATTTAGGAAATGTGTTTAAATGATCTTTTCAAATGTTATGATTGGGATTTGTTGTGATGTTTCAAATAAGCAAGTGCATGAGATTCAACAGTTAAAGGGTCTTAAGGTTCTTTGAACAAATCTTTGTGTTTTCTCAATTTTTGTGATTTGCAAACTCTTAAATGAATGAAACATATTTAGATATCAATCCTAATCCTATCCAATCATGGATCCAACAGCATTTGGAACAAATGAAACAACCTTGGAGTGTAAAATATAAATTCTGAAAAATTTTAAAGCCTTTACCAGGGCATAGGCTTGTTTCTCCAAGATACTGTATTTTAGCTCGGAATCTCTAAGTGTTTTGCTGAAAAAGGCAATTGGTTGTTCCAATCCTTCTTCATTCTTTTGAAGTAATACAACAGCAATGGTGTCCTCTGAAGCAAAAGAAAATGTAAGAAATTCTTTGTCAAAATTTGGACTCACCAGAACATGTGCTTCAGTTAGAGCCACTTTAATCTTTTCAAAAGCTGTCTTTGCTTCCATAGTCCACTTGACTTCTTGATCCTTTTTTAACATGCCTGTAATTTGCTTAATGGTTTCAGCAAAATTAGGAATAAACCATCGCAGAAAATTGATTTTGCCAATAAATGATTGCACATCCTTTTTACTCCTAGGCAAGCTAATTTTCAGTATTGCTTTGACTCTCTCAGGGTCAATCCTGATACCATCAGCTGATACCAAGTGACCAAGCAAATTACCTTCCTGTACAGCAAAATGTGATTTTTTAGGGTTTAAGGATAAGCCAAATTTTCTGCACTTTATGAAGGTTTGCTCCAAATGTTTCAAATGTTCATCATCAGATTTGGAGAAAACTGTAATATCATCCAGATAAATCACCACAAACTTATCTTTTTCACCCACAAATGCAATATCCATGGCTCTCTGAAAGGTTGCTCCAGCATTCATTAAGCCAAAAGGCATCTTGTCATACATAAATGTCCCCCAGGGGGTTGTAAAAGCTGTTTTTTCTTTATCATCAGGGTGCATAGCAATCTGATTATACCCTGAGAAGCCATCTAGCATTGAAATCCTTTGAGCTCCAACCACCTGCTGCAAAACCTGTTCAATCTTGGGGAGGGGATAATTGTCCTTTAATGAGGATCGATTCAAATTCCTGAAATCAACACATAATCGAATCTCTCCATTCTTCTTTCTAACAGGAACCAAATTTGCCACCCAAGAAGAATACCTAAGAGGCACTATTATTTTTGCATCCAACAACTTCTTCAATTCTTTTTCAATAACAGGGAACAGTGCTGGATTGATTCTTCTTAATTTCTGCCTGAAAGGTTTAACATTAGGTTTCAAAGGAACTTTATGCTGAATAACTGCAGTGTCATAGGTTTTCAGCTCCTTGTAAGACCAAGCAAATGTATCTATATATTTCTTCAACAGCCTAATATATCTACTCCTTTGCTCAGCTGTTAGGTTTTTAGACAATTTTACCATTCTGGGCTGTTCTGCTGAGCCAATATTGTAATCCTCTACATTGTCTTCTGAAGACTGGATTACTGGTCTGGAAGGTGTATCATCCTTAGTGAAAATTCTCTCCAAAGGTACTAGGCCTTTCGGAATGAAATTACTCTTCAGTTCAATAATCTTATGTCCAGCAATCTCTTCTGCAGTAAATTCATCTAACTGTTCATCCTTTTCATCAATTTCTTGATCAATTTGATTGTTTTAAAATTCATCTACCAGCTCAAGAAATTTTTTTATTTCAAGGTCATCTTCAAAAACCCTCCAATGTTTCACATTATCTGGGACACATGGCCTATATCTCACTTCTATTGGATACCTTAATTGAGTGGTTTTTGGAATTCTGAAATGTGTGGCAGCCAGGGTTAAAGAATCTGCAGTTTCATTTTGATTTCTGGGAATATCAGTGATATTAAATGCAATAAAATAATTTTCAAGCATATCCCATACCTCATTTCGATATACTTTCAACAAACCCTGCTTTACTTGATATTTATTCTTCACTTGTTGAACAATTAGTTCGGAGTCGCCAAATGCAGAAATCTGTTGAATTCCTAAATCTTTTGCAGCCTTCAATCCCAATAGCAGGGCCTCATACTCAGCAGTATTGTTGGTGGTAGCAAATTCTAACTTATACATAAGTTTCACCATTTCACCTCCAGGAGAAATCAATAAAACTCCAGCTCCAGCACCTTCTTTACATGAAGACCCATCAAAATACAACTGCCATAATACATCCTGTTCTTCTTGACTGTGTTTTACAGGCTGATCTTTTTGTACTTGTAACACACCAGCAGAATTCTCTTCCTCACTAAATTGTAGTATGCATGAACCAAGGTCTTTATCCACAGAATACATTGGGTGATTTGTAGGGTTTTTTTCATCTGTGACTATGTAAGCCAACTGTAACTCTCTATAAAGTCTCCTGTTTTCCCCACCAAAAACAGGAATAGTTGCGTAAGAGAGATCCATCTGTAATGTTCCTCCAACTTTCTTAGCCCATGATCTAGACAGAAGTAAGCCAAATTTTGGTGTGATGTCAGCTACCACAACATCCATTATTACACTTTTCATGGGTAACTAAGTAAGATTGACAACCATATCTTTTATCACTCCTAGACATTTTACAGCTCGGGAGTCAAAGGCATATAGATCATGGTAAGGCTTAGTGACATTAAGGCCCAGGGCTTTCATCACGGATTTTGGCATCAAATTATGGGATGCTCCTGAATCTAGTAGACAGTTATGAATCATCTGCTCATGCACAGTCAGAGTTATATAAAATGGAGGAGAAGCACCAGCCTCATTTTCAGTCTTCTCAGCTAAAGCTGATCCAATAAAAATTCTAGGGTTTTCTTCCTGAAGATTCACTGTATCTGAAACTGGCTGATTATTTGGCATATTCATTACCTTCAAAACTGTATTCTTGTATGATGGATTTTTTATAAGTTCAGAAAATGGCACAGGAATTTTGAGTTTTCCTAATTCATTTTCCAAACTGAAATGTTGACCTGACTTGTTTACTTCTTCAATTTCTGTATTTTTCTTGGGTTTTTCTGCAGGTTGCTTCTTTTCTGCCACAGGATTAACAGTTGGTTTATCAAGAATAACTGGAGCAGGAACAGCAGCTTTCTTCTTAGGAGCTTGAACTACTTATTTCGGTCCAGTTCTGAGATTAATAACCTTCTTGACTCCATTCTGATTGATAGCAGCATTTACAGCAGTTTCTTCACATTCCAAATCATCTTCAATCTCATATAAATCAGCATCATAATATTCAGAATTTAGAAAATCCTCTTCAGTAACAAAACCTGTAAACATTTTGTCTCCAATGTGGTTCATGTCTTGATCAGTCTCAGTTTCTTCAAAAAGCATCTGCTGATCAATTTCTTCCTCATCAACTAAATTATTTTGGAAAGGTGGGGGCACTTTTTGATCTTCATTTTCTCTCCTTTCTTGCTGGATGTCATTATTTCTTCGCTCCCTTGGCATGAATCTAGGTGCAAATTGTCTTCTAAACTGATTTTGGTTATTTGGATTCCTCTGAGATTCTGGAGCAGGTTTAGCAGAATTCTTTTCAAGCTCTAGTTTGTTTAACTTTGCAGTAAGGATCTTAACCATTTTGGCCATCTCATCTATCTTGGCCTCAGCAGATTGAGAAGCAGAACCTGCTGTGACAGCTTCTTTCTTTCCCTTTCTTTCATACAACTGCTGAGATGTTTCATTCTTAAGTCTATTTGAAGCTAACAAATTAGACTCGACCTCTAGGGCTGCATCTTGCATGTTCAGCAGAGTGATAGGTCTCCTCTCTCTGAGTAATAAAGAAAATTCATGATCAAAAGCATTGGCGTATGTCAACTTAGCTGATGTTTCAGTGGGTTTAATTTCTGCTGGAATTCTACTGTACATCTTATTAAACCTCTTGGAAAAATCTGCAACAGTCTCATCTTTCTTTCTTCTGAGAGCTCCAAACTCAGTTATATAGTATGTGTGATCTTTAGTGTCTCCCCACTGTCTCATGAAAAGCTGATGGAGTTCTTCAATAATAGTAATGGAGTTAGCAGGCAACTCCCTAAACCATTTTCTTACATCCCCATCTAGACTCTGAACAAAAACCCTCATCCACACATCTTTAATTTCAATATTCTGATTGTCAGCATAACTCATAAAAGCCTCCCAATGTTCCTCAGCAGTATTTTCCCCTTGACCATTAAATCTAGGCATATATTTCTGATAATCACCTCCGGGCAAAGGATGTAGAGGCTGAGGTAAAACTAATGGTGCATACCTAGCTGCTACCATTCTGTCCATCATATCCATAGGTGGATTTTGAGCTGCCATTGTGGACTGAAGTTTAGACTGAAGTTTCAGATTAGGGTTTGAAAAGGAAGGAATTTGACTGTGTCCTTTTTGAAAGGTATTCTTTCCTAGTTTCAGCTGAAATATTGGTATTTTATCAGGAGAAGAGATTTTAGCCTTCAAGAAACTTTTGGGATTAGTGAAAACCTGAAAACTGCTCTCAGAGAGGATAGGTTTTATACATGGTGAAATATCAGCTGGGTCTAGTGATTCACCTAACTGATGAGAATCACAACAAGTTGGCAAAGATTTGGATTTTCTGAGTTTGTTTGCTATTTTCAAAATCTGCTCAGGGTCTGTCACACCCAGATTTAATGGAGAAACAGGCTTATTCCTGGTCCCAATCCCTTTGGAAGCCAGTGTGATTTATTTGGTGAAAATAGCCTTCAAAAATGCTGGTTCAAGTCCACCTCTTAAACCAGGAAAAATGATGAATATCCCAGGGAAGATATGCTTCAGCTTCGTCCCCGGCAACGGCGCCAAAGATGTTTGTGTCAGAAATTGTTACTAAGGCTAGGGTAACAAGCCAACACAATCTCAAGAATAAAATCAATCCAAACTAGGTTTTTAGGGTTTTGTTTTGTAGGTTTTGGTAAGAAAACTTCAAGAGCATAAGGGAATACATTCAACAATAAGTAAAAACTAATTCACATACATTTGTCCATGAAGATGTACATATATCTCAGAAATTCACCAAAATATTGCACTGAAATTCATTCAATAAAAGACAAGCACTTACTGGAAATCATACATAAAAACCAGAAATGAAATTGTCAATCAAGAAACTGTATAAGTTCAAAATGAAGCCAACACATATCAGAAGTAGAATAAGGAGTCATATATTCATAGTTTCATCAAAAATGCAATATGAGAGTTTGCAATACTTAGCAGTGAACAAGTCTAGAATAATGCACAGCTTGCAGACCTCCTCTAGCTCTCCAAAAATTCGAACCCTTACAATGTCTTTTTTACCTCTCTAAATAGTTTTTTTATTCCCCCAAAACAGTTAGGGTTTCTCCTATTAATCCTCCATCGAATGACTAGATTAGGCAAAATAACATTTACATTTTTACAAATTACAATTTTGCTAAAAATAGCAAATCCTTAACAAAAAGCTTTAAATGAACCTAACTGCCCTAGATCTCTTTCGATGCCTCCACTAGCAAAGCTATGCCATCTGGACTTGAGGATATTTTCTTCACCTTTTTGTGCTTTTGCTCCAGCTCAGCTATCCTTCTGTGTAGGTGTTCATTTTCATGCTGCAAGGTCTGAACTGTCCTTTCTAATTCTGAGCAATTCCTGTCAGCCATCCTTTTCCTCCTGAGTGCCTCCTTTGCATCAATCACCAACTCCTGAAAATTGTCATGAGTATCTTGAAGATCTTCCCTCAATCTTCTATTTGCTAGCATTAAACCATCATTTACTTCTTGCATATAGTTCATTTGATGCTTGTACTGTTTCACAGTCTTCTTCAAATTATCCTTGTCAGAATTTACCAGCTTTTCTATTGCAGCATCCTGATCTTCATTTGGTTTCCAAAACATGTTAAACTTCTTAAACATCAATTCCTCTGTCAATGGTTTTATAGTAATATCTTCAATGATAGGGTTTGAAACACCTATTACCTGTGCTGATTTAATACCTTCTGTTAACAATTTTCCAGAACTGTTTTCAACAATGGATTTAGAGCTTTCTTCACCTGTTACATTTACAGACCCAACCTCCTCTTTTTTAACTGAATGCAATTCATTTTTCTTTGACTGCTCCTCCATGGATTCTTCATCAGAAATGTCTACCTTATCAGTCTTCAATTTCGGATTCAACAACTTTTTCATATTTAATCTTAATTTGTTTTTAGACCTAGTTTTAGGTCTCCATAAAGAAGCTGGCTCTCCCATCATTTTTAGTGTCTTTCCTTGATATTGGACAGATGATAACTCTACCACTTATAGCTTTTTTATCTTCTTCTTAGGCTTGGTAGTTTTGTCCTCTATAGATTGATTTTCTTTAGTCTCAACTTTAACCTTGATCTCTGGAATGAACTGCTCATCCTCTAACATATAGCCCTCATCATCTGAGAGGACTGTGATAGGGCTTTTGGGCAGATTCTGGACTTCCTCTTTTGCTACAGGAATAACCTTGATATCAATTTTCCTCTCTTCATGAACCACTGTTATAGATGATGACTTATTTTCAAGAATTTCCTTTTCCTTTTTGTCATCGAATAATGAAAATTTGACTTCACTGTGCTGTGGAATTTCCTGAAGCTGACTGTCAGTCTGTCCTTCATCTGCTACCTGCTTTGTTTCCTTTTTAACTTTAATGCCATGTTTGTTTGCAGGTTTAGCTGAATACCCCAACTTTTGTACCATTACTCTTCCCTTATCAGTTTGCCTTTTGGGTTGCTGGTCTTCTCCTTTAGAATGAATCCCTGACCAAAACAAAAAGAAGTCCCAAGTTTTTTCTTCCTTCTGCAACACTGTAGAGATGATCAACTTGATGAGACCATGATGAAACAATGATTGAGAAGTATGATCATCCTGCTGTTTAATTTTGCTAGACATTTTCTGCAAGCTTTTGAAGAAAAAGAATGGCAAATTCATTTTTGACACCCCTGCCATGTGCTGCAAGAACCTGAGATGGTATTTGAAAACTAATGAGTACCTCCCTTCACAAGTTATATAGCTCTGAAGAATTCTTAAAGGTTCAATCCATTCCCTCTTGAAATTATGAATGATGATACCTTTGTTCCAGTCAGGAACAACATTGGGCAATAAGTATCTTTGAGGGTCAAACTCAAAAGGAGATTTCTTAAACCAGAGCTCGCCTTCATTATCAATTTCAGTGGCTTCTGAAATTAAATCTACAGTCAATTTGAATCTTAAAGGACCTATTATGATCATCTCATTCTTAAGTCCTTTGGAAAAATTGCATGATACTTGGGCATTAAAGCCATCTATCTTCTTGAAAAATTTCAACCATCCTGCCTGTTGGAAAAGCTCTGCACAATCTGGAAGTTTTTGGATCCATGTCAAGTCTGTTGGTTCAGCCCTATTAATCTTACCACTTTTACTGTTTTTTCCCATCTCTTTCTTGTCAAGGAACTAGACAGTCTAGTTTCAGGTTTCAGAATTGTCTTATAAGCTGCTTTCTGGGCTGCAGGTTATAACAATTTAACCCATGCACAAATCTACAAACCTCCCTGTGTAACACCCGTATTAAACTAGCAGACTTCCCTCTGTTTAAACAAACTGAATTCTACAGGCAATTCTGTGAGTTTTTCAACACCCTATTCTGATTAGGTCATAAAAGGAACAGTCATGCTAATTCCTTCTATCATGCTTCAGCTAACCATTTCAGTGATGAATTATTCATCCTTTCATTCTATTACACCTTTCTCAGCGACCAATTTTTCAGAAGAACACGCAGCAGCAAAAACCCCAAATTCTTCAGTTATGAGGGTTTACGTAATACCTGTCAATTACTCCTGCATCATGGCGTAATGTCTTCAAATTGAGGTGTCAATAACGTTCCTCTTCGAGCACAGGTGTCCTCCTAACGTTTTCTTGGCTGCAGGTGAAACGAATTCAAAGCCCTAATTTCTGCTGGCGCTGGAATCACAGGTGTCTCCTTCCACAACAACGTAATCCATTGTTCAACGATGAAGACTCCTCCTCAAACACTAAATCCTTAGTGATCGTGCGTGTGACGAGGGAGATTTTACAGCGAAACCCGGAACTGGCTGGTCTCTGTGCAACGGAAACCCGCATAACCTGTAATGATGCCCCTGTCTCTCTTCGTGATTATCAACCAACAAACATCATGCGAAAATTGCTGCATACACGTGTTAAACACTTCACAAAATGCGATTAGACACTCACACTCTTCATGATGATTGAAATCAGATCAAGATTTTACGAAAAACTCATGCCACGATATTCCTGTAGCGCACTCTGTGTTAAACTTTGGTGTAGCGCTACAAGAATATCTTTAAACCAAAATTTAGCAGATTTTCTAACTTTTGCCAAATTTATCAGAGATTTTGGCAGCTTTTTGATTTAGGCCACTAGTTTAGCTACTCTCTAAAGTCATAATTGATTCTCCTTTTGAATATATAACTCACCTTGACCCACTTTCAATATAAAAATGATCAAAATCAAATGAAATGTAAAGACTGGGCTCAAACTTTATCCAAGCATTCATAAGATTCTTAAGAAGGCAAAAAAACCAAAACTTAAAACCAACAATTAACTAAGGTAAACTCAAAAATCAAACCAAAATTTGGAGAGAAAAAACTAAAAATGCAGAGAAATTTACTGACTTAACAGACACTTGGAAACATATGACTTTGAGTAACCGACCTTAATGAAATCCTCCAATGCCAGATGCATTAATGGAAGCTCCATTAGTGATGGGAAGGATAACCCATCAGTGGAGATCTGTTCAAAATACTAGTACAGTTTCCTAAGGAAAATGTAGAAGGTGCACTGACAACAGATACCAAATTATGTGCTGTGTTCAAGGGCGATAAGGACTGACTGTTGCCATTTTCTTCAAGGACATTATATGAAATGATTCAATTCTCTCCCTTTTTTGGATTTTTGGGTTTTCCAATTTTTAACCTTTTTCATTTATTAGCTTGAAAAAAGAATAAAGCATGCTATGATACATTAGAGGAAATGAGTGTATCACGGGCATGCGCTTAAATTTCAAGGGCATGGGTCAGGCCAAGGAAAAGATACATATTGCAAACAAGAGCTGAGCTAGTTATGTACACTCTTACAGATGTTTCCTCCATGGGTATGGTTCAAATATACAGAAGCAATGGTTTATATGAATCATGTAACAAAAAGTGACTGCAAAGGAAAATACACAACATAAGCAATAAGCAACAAAGCAGTTTGCACAGTTGTTCAAGTGGATATTTTAACACATGCTTAAGTAAAATGACAAAAAAATGGGATCCCATCGGGATATGGTCAAAAATGTATGAAAGAGAAATATGTGGTCTCAAACTCCAAGTCATGATGGGACTAATAGGGCTCCCGGACCTATAATAATAACTCAGCATGGGAACCAAAATGGCAATGGGGTTCTGACTAGGTTGTCCCATGTTCGGTAGGCTCTTTTGTCGGAATGGTGGAAAATAAATATATGAAGGGCTAACCCACCAATTTCCAACAGGTTCGACCCTGTGGAAAGTTTGGGTTGCAAAAGTTTCAAATGCATCTTTACAAAGGGATAGCCTAAACTTACATGAAAGCTTCCAAATATACCAAATCAGATCGAGGAACATGCAAATCATGCTCCTATACTTGGGTAGATTTACACCAATTATGCTCCTAGCGGCCCCACAAAAGATGTCCTTAGGTGGGTGCAACCAAATGTTTACAACTTCAGGGATCTTTTCATCTGATGATAAAATGTAATCAAAGAAATCATGTGAGATGGGAGATCTCACATCCCAAATGGGCCAAGTAACCAGATTGCATTCCTCCATCCATGGAAGATTTTGATCTGAGTCTATCGAAGCTATTCGATTAGCTTGGTATAAAACTTCTACGGAAAATAGGGGTGATCCAAATGCTTTCCAACATTTAAATGACATTACACAATATGAAGTCCCTTCATCTACTATGGTTCGAAAAATGTTCTTACTATGAGTCACTACATTAATATGAAAAACAACTTTGGAAGGGATCTTACATGTTGAATGGTCTATGTCTAATGTGATCGAAGTCGCATCGGATGGATCAACAGTGCCAATTGTATACAATAGTTCCTTTCTTTGCGTAGGATGATGTTGTAATACCTCCAAGGTTGACATGGCACATGGCACTTGAAATAGGTCCTCAAGAAAATTATTGTTCTGAGCATCTTGTGTGTTAGGATTATGCATTTTTCTATGTAGAACACCTTTGGGGGGGTGCGGTACTAAATCTATGGCTGGTTTCTCAATGGAGAGAGAACCACTTGGTTGTGATATCGATTGATCCGATGTACTAGGAGAGACATCATAAGAATCAGGTCTTGTTCGAATTTTCACCTTATGATCACACATGAAGACATTGGCATTGGGATCATTTCCCCCTAGCAGAGGTACGGGTGTCAAAATAGTGGGTTTTTTTTTCCCACTGCGTTGAAGCATGTTTGGTGCATCTCTTTTCCCAGATTTAACATTTTGCTTACTCTTGTATTTCTTATTCTTTTCTCTAAGGTCTTTGGATGAGAGTATAAGGATTTCAGAATTCTGGGAAGGATTAGCACTTTTCTTATCCTTATACTTCTTCTTATTTCCTATAAGGTCGATGGATGATACTATAAGGATGTCAGAAGTGTTGGAAGGATTAGCAGGTTGATGCATTTCCTGGCCAGCTGTCGGTTGCGAAGTCTGAATAGAAACCTGTCCCAAATGTTGGGTAATCTATTCAAGTTGGTTGATGAAATACATCATACCATTGGCATGAGGTCCATGTGGTGGCATAGCTGGATCAAACACAGGTCTTGCAGGTTGGTTCCAAAAAGATTGGTTATTTCCTATAACCTGACCACTCCATTTCGGAATGGGGTTAATGGTTGGATTTCCCCCTTGCGGGGTTAGGCCCAAAAAGATTGGTTACTTTCTAGAACCTAGCCACTCCATTGATGTGGTCCTTGGGTGTGATAATATTTCCAAGGTGGGTTGCCCCTTTGCGGAGACTGACCCCAAGAATATTGGGCACTTCCTGGAACATGACCAATGAGTGGATTTTCTCCTTGTGGAGGTGGGGCCCAAGAAGATTGGTTACTTCTTAGATCCCAACCACACCATGGCAGTTGTCCTTGGGATTGAGAATAATTCCAAGGTTGATTTCCTCCTTGCGGAGGTTGCATCCAAAAATATTGGTTACTTTTTGAATGTTGTCCACTCCATGGTGGAACAGGATGGATGGATGGATTTCCTCCTTGCGGAGGTAGGCCCCAAAAATATTGGTTATCCATTGGAACCTGACCACTCCATTGATTGTTTCTTTGTTTTTGATAAGCGTTCCAAGGTTGATTTCCCCCTTGCGGGGGTGTTTCCCAGGAAGATTGGTTACTTCTTGGAACTTCCCCACTTCATGGTGGAATGGGGTTGATAGGTGAATTGCCTCCCAGTGTGCTACCTGTTGGGGGTATGGGATTTCCCCTAGGATTTACACTAGGAAAAGTTGGATGATGACCTCCCGAGGAATTTCCACTCACATGTGGATCATATCCCCAATCGGAATTATTGTTCCATGGTCCATTGGTTTCGCCATGAATATTGAGATTCCATGGTAAAGGGTTTCCCCCAAAAATAGAACTTGAAAAAATGTTAGGTATACCAAGAGGATTTTGGTTTACTCCTTGATTTTTTTGACCTTGAGTAGCCAAACCATATGGAAAACCCAAATTTGGTAAGGCACACCCCCCAGTAGGGATTCCTACAGACGAAGTGGATGTACTTTTGGGATTGAAACCCGAAACTATACCAACTGGCACTGAAGTGCTGGTTGAACTTGTGCTAATGGAAGGCATACTAACTATTGGTATTGATGTAGAGGCCAAATTGGAATTATTTATACCTCTAGCAAATGTTTGAGGTTGCGATTATGTAGTCCCTTGTGCTCCTGATGAATCCATAAGGTCAATTGTGGGATTTTGCATATTAGTCCAATATCCGAAAAGAGGATTGATGTAATCAAGTGGCTCACTGATGTGAAGTACCACTGGGTCTGAAATATTTGTCAAGGGTGGGTTTACATGAGTAGTTGTGTTGTTCTCTAGTGTTTCAATTTCAAATGGAGCAAGATTATCAACAATGTATGTGTTTTCCTTGGTAGGTAATGTTTCGGTATTTGTTTGATGTTTTTCTTCTCTATTGTTGTTAATTGAATCTATAAGTTGTTCAGTTTCCAAGTCACAAGGTTGGGTGTTTTGTATTTGTCTTCTTGATGTAGCCGGGCCTTCAATTTCTAGTGACTCACCTTGCTGCCATCGTGATTGGCGGATTGGGAGAGTAGCCACTTTGAATAATTTGATAAAAGGACGTGTTTAAATTGATTTTGATCAAAAAATAGAATCAAACAATCCTAAGGAAGTCTAGAATCAACAAAAATAAAAAGTGTCCACACAGTAAAAAGGTCTTATAGATCTAAGCAATCAAACTACTTTTCCAAAGAGCCGAATCTCGGTGAAAAGATAGATTAGAGGGCCTTCTGAAACTAGTAGCTATTAAAGGATATGAGGCCTCAAACAATTTATAGCAGTGAAGGTATGAGAAACAATTACAATAAACTTTAATCGCCAGGGGTGAAAGTGTTGGTTCCTGACCAATCACCCTCCCAAGGAGTAAAAGATTCAAAGTCTGTCTTGGGTATTGCAAGAGTTCCCTACTTACAATAAACTATGTGACATCCTAGGAAGAGCAACTAAAGCTACCACTTCACAATCAATGGTCGGGCAGAACAGTTGTAAGTCGAGGACAACTCTCATAACCAGGTACTCTAGAAAAGTGATGTCACCCTAATTACTTGTCACTTCACATAGAATTCCTTGATGATATCATGTCCCACTAAAGAAGCAAGAGGGGGGAACCACCCTTATCTAGATTGACCTCGTTCTTAACGCATGTGTTAGAAGCGCTTTCCTGACAAGCATTTTTTGCTGCTAATGGATTTAAAATATCAATAATCAATGCTAGTTTTAAAATTTTTGCAGCCCAGGAGTGTTAACTCTCCAAACCTAATCTAGGACACTAACCTATTCTTGTTGGTGATATGAAAATCAAATGTTTGTCAATTTTAGATTAAGCACCAATTTTTAATAGGAGTTTGCTTAGTTTCAGGAGTGGAAGTGAAACTGGTGGTGTGTTGACTCAAAAAATATGACCCAAACAATGCAATATGCTCACTATGTTACCTTTCAATTCGATGAATGTTCTAAACTAATGAAAGGTTAGAGGTTCATGTGTATCTTTCAAATGTGCAAAATGTGTTGGTAGATTTTCTTTTTTTATGAACAGTTCTGCTGAAATATGGATAGTAATTGATTTTAAAATCAATGTAAACCAAATAGATATCTCATTGAAAATGAATCTAATTCTATTACATGGGGGATCTATGTTTCTCATTTGCAGGGCCACCCAAAAGTTTAAGCAAAGAGGATACACAAATCCCTTTGAAATGCTTATGAATTAAATTCTTTACACTTGAGATCTACTTTCTCATTTGCAAGGCCACCCAAAAGTGCAAGTAAAGAGGATACGGTAGCTCGAGAACTGTATGCGAAAATTGAAATCTACTCTATTACACTTGAGATCCACTTTCTCGTTCACAAGATCGCCCGAAATCCCAAGTGAAGAGGATACGGTGGCTCAAAAGAACAATGCTTGAAAAATCAAATCCTATACTATTACACTTGAGATCCACTTTCTCATTTGCAAGGCCACCCGAAAGTGCAAGCAAAGAGGATACAATGGCTCAGACACAACTTATCACAAGAAAATAGAGATATGACACTAAAATATTTTCTAATTGTGCATAACATAATGAAAATACTGTAGATCCAAAACAAAATTGAACTAATCAAAGTTTGTATTCGGCTTTGGAGGGAAATTGTTTTCAAAATGTCTCAAAGTGTAATGTTGAATTCTTTGTTTTTCAATGCAAATATATTTAGGAAATGTGTTTAAATGATCTTTTCAAATGTTATGATTGGGATTTGTTGTGATGTTTCAAATAAGCAAGTGCATGAGATTCAACAGTTAAAGGGTCTTAAGGTTCTTTGAACAAATCTTTGTGTTTTCTCAATTTTTGTGATTTGCAAACTCTTAAATGAATGAAACATATTTAGATATCAATCCTAATCCTATCCAATCATGGATCCAACAGCAAAATATAACTTGAAGCAAATGAATCTACCACAAATTTAAGAAAATTTTGAAATAAATGTCAATTTGGGCCATTTTTGGAGGTTTTTGGTAAGAAATTCCAAATCTAAAGAGCTAAAACTCTCCCAAATTTTCCTTAACTAGTGGTAAAATGATCCTAAGAATTTTTAAAATATTTTTGAAGGTCTGCAAGTACAAAAATAAATCCTAAAGCTGCCCTACAAAAGTGAAAATTCAAAACTAAGTGTCTTTTCAAGGTTCTTCTTCATGTTTTTTTCAATTTTTGTTATTTGCAAATTATGAAAGAAGTCAAAATTATTTCAAATATCAGTCCTAATCCTATCCAATCGGGGACTTAACAGCAAAATATGGCTTTAAGCAAGTGTATCTAACACCAATTTAAAGAAAATTTGGAAAGAAATGACAATTTGGGCTATTTTTAGTGGTTTTGGGAGGAAAATTGCCAATCTAAAGATCTTAACCCAAATTCTTCAAAAAATTTCAAAATTTTTCAAATTTAGTGATAAAATGATATTAAAAGATTTAGAATCCTTAAGAAGGTCTGCAAATGAAAAATTATAGGCACCAAACAGCCCCAAAACAAAGAGATCTCAAAACTAGTTCATAATTCATGCAAATCTGAAACAATGAGGCTTTGAAGCTTACAAAAGTGTGAAAATATCCCAAATATTTGGCTAAGGAGGATCAAAATGAGGTCTACACTCTGATATCAAGGATTCCTAATCCCATACAAGAAGAAAACATCAACAAAACAGAGGAAAGAGGAAAGAATTGGGCACAAATCTCAAGAAAAACTTTCAATGCACTCTCTAGCAAAGGAGGGTGAGATCTAGCTTCATATTTGATGTTTTTGAGAGTGTAGGAATGGATATAGGCTGGTTTTGGGCCTATAAACCTGCAACATATGTTCTTGAAGGGATCTTAAGGAATTCTTAGAGTAGATCTGAAAGTTTAGAACACCAAAAATGAATAAATTTTCAAGAAAAACCCTTCAATGCACTCTCTATCAAAGGAGGCTAAAATCTAGCTTCATCTTTGAAGTTTTTGGGAGTGTAGAAGTGAATATAGGCCAGTGTTTGTGCGATTTTGAATTGTTAGGAACTAGATTCATAAGACAATTTCACATGGAATATTTCATACAATGAGAGAATAAGAATATAGAGAATAAATTGTGGAAATCACTATGTATCTTATTCATTGATATGATAACAATATATAATACATCCTCCATGGAGAAAATCGAATTCCTTTGAGGCAATTAGGAAAGAGCAAAAAGAAAGGCTTAGAAAAGAAAAAGAAAAAACCTAGGTGACAAAAGAAGTTTCCAAAACTGTGTAGGCTCACAAATTGGCTAAGTATGGTATGGAAGCTCATGAGTGAGGTAAATAGAATGTGTTGATAGCTTTATAAGGTTAGATATGATGTGGAGGTCGAATTGGTCAAGTGGCAAAAGATTCTAAGTCAACTAGCTTTACCTTTACCAATAGAAAGCAGAAAAAACAGGACAAAGCTAACTAAATCAGGAAAGCACCTTCTAAACCAGAAATGGAAAGAAATCAGATAGAATCCAATGAAATCTTATCTAGAATATTCTCTAAGGAGCCCTAGTGACTTAGGATGGCAAGTGGTCCACTAAAAGAAAAAACTAGCATATTTCACCTAGTTAAAACTCAAGAAATTAATCATAAAAGATTAATTAATTTATCCCAAGTCTACAATAACATAGTGGGTTTTTTAAATATTCCAACACCCCACCTTAATCCTAACTTTATGTGATGGGAATCAGAAAAATATCAGAAATATAGGGCCCAAGCAACAAGGCTTATGGTCACCCCAATACAAAAATAACTAGTCCATGTAAACCAAGGAAACATGAAAAACCTCATGGAAAAAAAACCCTCCCTAAAAAATGGACATGATTGATGTCTTCATACTATCATGTTGCTCATTTGAATGAGCTAAATGGGTTGCTTTTGAGTAACTGACTTGATGAAGAGATTGTGGATGTCATGATCATGCATCAGTGCATCAATGTTGTGTAGGCAAGAACCATGTGTTGAAGATCTATGAAGTTCATCTTCTGATGATGGAGGAGCATCAAATGAATTTTTCTTATTGCTGTAATATATATAATCAGATCTGAAAAACATAATCAATGATGGAAAGAATATCTATGCATACTCCTTCCCAAGGAGAAACAATGAACTCAACTGGATCAATTTCTTCTGTAGTTGAAATGTGGTGCACTAGTTCTTGTATCTTCTTCTCAAACTGATGTAGGGACTTTATGACATTTAAAATGAGATCATGCAGATCTGAAATATCAGAATGTGAGTTATGTGGAGCAGCAAGTAGTAAAGATGTGGAGTCTCCATGATCGAACAGAGTTTCAGTAGGAAAAGTGTGAGAAACTAGGTCACCCTGATAGCTGAGCGAGCCTAGAGAGTGTGAGGACTTGAATTTTGAACCATGAGTGATGGGTTCGGGTCTATATGTGTGTAATATCAATCCAAAGATGGAAAAAAAATGGCTTTCCAACCAATGAAATATATGAAAGACAAAAGTGCAACAGAGGCAAGTGACACAGTGTAGGAAAACATAGAATTGTGTAATTTCTTAATTGGAGAACTTGGGGGTTGTAGCGTCTTTTGTGCATACAAGGGTTGGGAATATGATGTGGTATATGTAAAGACCTTCATATCATACTATAAATCATATTCTAAATCAGAATCTAAAATATTTGAATGGAGGTGGAAAGACCTTTCAGAAGATAAGTCAGAAGCTAGTAAAAATGACTAGTTTTGAGAGTAGACTTGGATGAAGTGACTGAAGATTGTTCCAAGGAAGAGGTGGAGGTTTCTAATTCTGATATGTTAGAATGTGAATCAATATCAAAGACATCGGAATTAATTTCACTCTAGCACTCAAAGCATAAACATGATTACCTTTGGGAGACGCTTGGAGACAGCGTTCTTGTTCTACAACAAGCTTGTCACTGTCCTTTCTTTGCAAAGTCAGGAACATCTATGTTATGTTCTTCAAGCATTTTGGCCATGATGTCCAATTTCTTCTTGAAGCAATATTTCCCAGGATGAGTGCCTTTGCAAGAATAACACTTGGGATTCTCCTTCTTCATCTTCTTGGATTTGGAATCTCCATCAAAATCCTCTTCATCTAACAATATCTTATGTTTGGATTTGTCATTCTTGAAACTCTTTGATCCATGAGAAACAAGTTCAAAGTATTTGGATGGTGATTGATCCCTCATTTGGACTAGCTTGCCCTTTTCCTGAGTGAGCAAATCAATGAATTCATCCAAGGTTTGCATCTTCCACTTGGGAACTGCAAGTCTTGTAGAATGAAAAGTAAACACAAATATTGAGTATTCAGAGCTCAGTTTTGACAAAATGGTAGGGATTAATTGCTCATCTTTATTCTGTATGCCACATTGCTTGATTTGAAGCAATAGCTTCTTGAATTTTGAGATGAACTCCTCCATAGAATCTAAATTATTTGGACTAAGATATGTTAAAATTTGAGCATTAATTCACAATACTCTTGGATCTTTACTGAGAGAATAACATATACAGTATATCAATGCATAACAATCACAATAAGCATGACAAGCATCACAAGAATCAAAAGCATGAGAGACTAGAGACACAGAGTTTCCGTGGGGAAAAACCTAAGGTGAAAAACCCCACAACTTCCTCAGAGATAGAGAGAGCAATGGCTCAACCAAAGTACAACCAAAATACACTTGAGATAGTCTCCTAGAGCAGATGATCCTCCTCCTCACTAGTGCGCCACTTTCTGAGTGAGAGAAGTGTGTCTTTTCGAATGATCCAAATAGAGATCTCTCGATCTCTATTTATACTTAACCTGTTTTCCCAGTGACCTTACGGGGCCGACTTGTCTATCTAGATACATCCACAATATAATATATATTTTAGGGCCGACCCCACAAATGGTGGTCTAATAACCCATCGGCAAGTACACACACTTGCGACACTTGTCAATCCACATGATGACTCCTTATAGAGGAATAACACATCTCTTATAAGGGTACAATAAATATATATGAAATACATAGATGAAATACATTCTGAAGTTACATATTCATCAACACTCCCTCTTAACTAGGAAGGTATTTCTCGACACAGTTCTGCTAGACAAGTCTTCTTCTCGAGATCATCGTCATCGATGCATCATCATCATCATCATCACTGCTGCTGCTATCTCAACCAATCTCTGACTCTACTCGTCATAGGAAGTTCTACAGAGCCAGTCCTTTTTCATACTGGATGTAGGCCCACCACCTACAGGTCTTCATCATCTGTGCGAACGGTCTAATAGAGGTGGCCTCTCAGGACTAATTTTATGTGCGGATGCAATACCGAAAAGAGTATACCAAGAAAATTTATGTGCCTACGCACGACCGACAAGATCTCCCAAGACTGATTACATGCATCTACTCCACAATACCTTTAAAGAGCATCCCAGGAACATTTATGTGCTGCAGCACGATCAGCAAGATCTCTAAAGAGCATCCCAGGACTTATTACGAGCATACAGCTCAACCTCTTGGATCTCCAGGACTGATTACATGTGGATAGACAAAACCTTTAAAGAGCATCCTAGGAACATTTATGTGCCGCAGCACGACCGGCAAGATCTCTAAAGAGCATCCCAGGACTAATTATGAGCACACAGCTCAACCTCTCGGATCTCCAGGACTGATTACATGTATCCGTAGTAATACCTCATCCCAGGACTGATTACGAGCACACAACTCAACCTATCGGATATTTGAGGACTGATTACCTACTACATAGCAATACCGAAAAGAGTACCCTAGGAACATTTATGTGCCGCAGCACGACCGACAAGATCTCCCAGGACTGATTACATGCTATTTGCACAACCTGCCACATATCATCTCTGACCTCCAAGTATCAACCTGAAACTCATGATCCAACGGATCATCATCGCACGAGGCATCATCCTGATGTCCATGATCATACTGATCATCATCACTTGTACCATCCTGGTACATATCATCTGGAGCAACATCCTGAAGCTCATCATCATGATCAACCTGATCATACAATGCATCCACCTAATGCACACCAAGTATCTACCTAATACATATCATCATACATGATCCACCTAATCATACAGTGTATCCACCTGATACAAATACAAATACATGATACATATCAACATACATGATCTACCTAATCATACAATGTATCCACCTGATACAGATACATGGTCCAAGCATCCAACATTATGCATATACAAATACATACAAATGATCCAACCGATCATATCTAGCATCCAACATGATGCGTACATACATATAAATGATCCAACTGATCATATCCAGATGTGTACATACATACAAATATAAATGATCCAACTGATCATATCCAACATCAACACGATGCGTACATACATACAAATATAAATGATCCAACTGATCATATCCAACATCCAACATGATGCATATACAGAACAGTAACTGGAGCATCCTCCTAATACTCATCATCCAGCGCTTACATCCATAGCCATGTGAAGGATCCTCCTTCCAACATGCTTGGGATGGCTTCAACAAATGTGTCCATCACTTCTTCCTCGAAGTGTCGTCGATCTGAAGAACACCAAGCCTCTCCCTAAAGTACTCGAACTTCACCCTGGCTAGTGGCTTCATCAGCATATCTGCAATCTGCTCGTCTGTTGCAACATACAGGAGTTTCACGGCTCCTCTCTACACCATATCCCTGATATAGTGATATTTGATCTCTATGTGTTTCGACCTGTCATGAAACAATGGGTTCTTAGACAGCTTCACACAACTCTGGTTATCGTAGAATATACCAGTAGCATCCAATGGGAGATCAAATAACTCAGATAGTAGCTTCCGTAGCCATACTGCCTCACAACTAGCTGAACAGGTTGCAACATACTCTGCCTCAGCTGTACTCAGTGCTACGCAGGACTGCTTCCTGTTGAACCAAGAGATCACACCTGATCCCATACTAAAGCAACACCCAGATGTGCTCTTCCTATCTGCAGCACTGCCAGCCCAATTTGAATCAACATAACCCTGTAGGTTAAACTTTTGATTTGCTTCATACTTGAGCCCATAATCCATTGTACCCTTCAGGTACCTCAGATCATGCTTTACAGCAACCAGATGAAAACTCCTCGGATCCGTCAAGAACTGGATCAATGTGTTCACTGCAAAGAAAATATCTGGTCTCGTGTTCATCAGGTACATCAAGGACCCAATCATCTGATGATACATAGAGACATCAACCAGCTCAGATGAAGCCTCACATAGAAGCTTTAGATTCGATTCCATGGGTGTGGCCATGGCCTTGCAATCCATCATCCCAAATCTCTTCAGAATATCTACTATGTACTTCCCTTGACCAAGGAAGATCCCACCTGAATTCTGCCACAACTCCATACCTATGAAATAATGCATCATTCCCAAATCTTTCATATCGAACTCAGCAGCAAGCTTCCTCTTAGTATCTGCAATCAACCTGTCATCTCCTGTTACAAATAAGTCATCCACATACATGAGTAGAATCACGGGATTCCCTTCCTCAACCTTGTAGTAGAGGTTGGAATCTGCTTTACTCTTGGTAAAGCCCAAGCTAGATAGGAAACTGTCCATCCTACCATACTAAGTTCTGGGAGCTTGCTTCAAGCCATACAAGGCTTTCTTCAATCTGCACACATATGACTCCCTGTCGTGTATTTCAAAATCGAGTGGCTGCTCCACGTATACTTCCTCTTCAACTATACCATTCAAGAAAGAAGTCTTGACATCCATTTGGTGTATTTTCCATTTCATTGCTGCAGCCAAGGCAAGTACTGTTCTCATGGAAGTATACCTGGCTACAGGTGCAAAAGTTTCTTCATAATCTATTCCCTCTTTCTGAGAGAAGCCACGAGCTATGAATCTTGCTTTGTATTTCTCTATACTTCCATCTGCAACATGCTTGATTTTGTAGATCCATTTGGAAGTCACAACAGACTTCTCTTTAGGTCTTATGACAACATCCCAAACATCATTCTTCATTATTGATTGGTATTCCTCAACCATGGCATCATTCCATTCTTTCTTTTCCGCTTCTTCTTCATAACTGGAAGGTTCTTTGTTCATAATGTCATAGAGTAAAGAAACATAGCTGGTATGTGATCTGGTTCTCTTCTTTGCTTTGTGTTCTTCTTCTGGAATGCCAAATCTTTCTGCATCTTGAATGAGCTCTCTAGCCCATGCAGGTTTCCTCTTGTGAGAGTTATTCTCACAGGGTGGATCTACAGGTTCTTGCGGATCTTCAAACTCACGAACAACTTCTGGAATTGCTTCAGTCATGGTAGTGTCTTGAAATCTAGTTTCCTTAGGTTCTTCATAAACTTCGATAGGTGCCTTCCTTGATTTGATGAATGCTGAGTTTTCATCAAATGTTACATCCCTGCTGACATCAATCTTCTTGAACCCTGGAAAGTATATTCTGTAAGCCTTCGAGCTTTCACTGTAACCCACAAAGATACCCTTCTTTCCTGAAGGATCTAGATTGGTCCTCTTTTCCTTTGGGACATGAGTGTATACTGGACAACCAAATATTCTGAGATGGCCGACTTCAGGTTTCTTACCAGAAAAGACCTCTTTTGGTGTCTTGTTGTCCAATATCTTGTGGGGTGTTCTGTTCTGCACATATACAACTGTTCTAGCTGCTTTTTCCCATAGATGCATAGGTAGATCCTAGTCATGCAGCATTGCCCTTGTTTCTTCCATGATTGTTCTGTTCTTCCTTTCTACAACTCCATTTTGTTGAGGATTATAAGGAGCAGTCAACTCCCTCTTAATCCCTGAATCACTGCAAAGCTTCTTGAAGTCACCTGAGGTGAATTCTCCACCATTGTCGGATCTGAATGTTTTGATCTTTTTGTCAGTTTGATTCTCCATCAAGGTTTTTAATTCCTTGAACTTATCAAACACCTCATCTTTGTTTTTCAAGAAGTATACCCAAGTCTTCCTGGAGAAGTTATCAATAAATGAGACATAGTAAACATACCCACTTGGATGACATAGGACCACATATATCTGAGTGGATGATTTCTAGGATATCTTTTGCCTTGCTTTCATTGCTTGGGAAAGCCTTTTTAGTATTCTTACCTTTTGCACATCCTTTGAAAAAACCTTCATGTTTGGTCTTGATTTCAGGAAGACCCTCTACAGCCTTGCTTGTAATTGGAAGTGCCGTATAGTGCATATGAGCAAGTCTTCTATGCCAAAGTTCACTTGGCTCCATGGATTCATGCACCATGGCATGTTCAGGTTGTCCTTTTAATTTATACAAACCTTCCTCTTGCTCTCCAATCACAACTGCATCATCTATGGTCTTTCCTTTTGGCCACATTAGGACTTGGCCATCCACAAATGCAACCCTCATACCTTTTGCATCCAATGCAGAGATGGAGAGTAAGTTCTTCTTGAGCCCAGGTACATAAAGGACTTCTTTCATCTTCAAATATTTTCCAGAATTTAGGTTGTAGGAGGCTTCGCCACTTCCTCTGATGGGATATTGATAATCATCCCCAAGTTTCACTTTATGGGGTGATTCATGTTCAGACATATTTACAAAGGATTCTTTAAACCCAATCATGTGTTTGGAAGCCCCACTATCAATTAACCAATCATTACAACCATGGGAGATAGTACCTATGAGAGCAGAGATTAGAACATACTCTTCTTCACTTGATGATTCATCATTACTATTATCACTTTCTGCCCTAGCCTTCTTCTTTGGAGGTTCATCATCTTCAGCAGCATGAGCATGGTACCTTCTTTTGTTACCCTTCTTCTTCTTGCTGGAGTTGTTGCTATTGTGTTTGTCCCTTTTGTTCTTGGGACATTCTGAAGCAAAGTGACCCTTCTCATTACAAGTGAAACACCTTAGATCTTTTTTGTCTTTGTGAAAATGATGACAAGATTTCTTCTTGTGATGGGATGGCTCCCTCTTGAACTTGCCCTTCTTAGTGTGAGCTGTGAGAGCTTGATCTTCATTTCCCATCTTCTCTTCTCTTGCCACAAGCCTTGCTTCTTCTTGAGAACATTCCTCCCATAATCTGCTGAAGGAGATTAACTTCTTTCTAGCACAGATCCCCTGGATAAAAGAGTCCCATGACCTAGGTAGGCCATTCAAAGTAGTCATAACAATTTCACCATTCTCCACCATTTCATCTACATCTTCAAGTTGTTCCTTGATATGAGATACCTTGGAGAAATAGGATTGAATGTTTTCTCCATTCGACATCTTGACCCCTTTCAATTGATTCCGTAGGGTCATCTTCCGATTTATGTTCTTTCCTTCAAATAGCTTGGTCAAGGAGTCAAACATAGCCTTGGGTGTCTTTAGAGAAGACACATGGGGTATGAGATGATCTTTGATAGAATCAACAATGATTCTCTTTGCCTTGACCAAGTTCTTCTTATGCAATACCTTAGCCTCTTCATCCTCTGGGATAGGGATGTCTTCTTTTATATATGAGTCCAACTCATTCTCTTCTAGGATTAACCCAATCCTATACTTCCAAGCTCGGAAGTTATCAGCCCCTTCAAGCTTGGTGTGGTGAGACATCTTAAAGAGTACTTCAAATGAAATAGAAAAGATTTAGGTCTTACCACTTGAAATGCTGAAAACTGGATCTGGTCCCGGATTAGAGTTTGTCGAAAAAACCCTAAAAATTCAAAATGTGAATTTCAACTTTCTGAAAGGATAGAAAGATGCGCCTTGATGAGATGATCAGCCTGGTGTATTCAGAATTTGAGATCAGCAAAGCTTTACCCTTCAGATTTTCCTTTTTGTCCTCCCGGGTTCATTGGGGAGAGCCCAGAATTAGGGTTTGAGTTTCCCGAAGATCTACCCAGCCAAAAATCTCAATCCAAAGCTCTAAACTTTGATTTTTGCAAGGATCTTCCAGCTATGGCTTCAGATTTCAGAAATTCCTATTTTTGTGGAAACCCTAATTTTTAGGGCCAAATCTGAAAATGCTCAGAATTGAATTCTGATTGGACAGATAGATTCTCCTTGATGAGTAGAGTCAATCTACTATACTGCTTTTCCAAAAACTGTGGAGAGAAACCCAATAAACAAGAAACTCAAGTTTCCGTCACTGCAAAATGTCTTCTTCTCAGGTTAGCTTTGATACCATGTTAAAATTTGAGCATTAATTCACAATACTCTTGGATCTTTACTGAGAGAATAACATATACAGTATATCAATGCATAACAATCACAATAAGCATGACAAGCATCACAAGAATCAAAAGCATGAGAGACCAGAGACACATAGTTTCCGTGGGGAAAACCCTAAAGTGAAAAACCCCACAACTTCCTCAGAGATAGAGAGAGCAATGGCTCAACCAAAGTACAACCAAAATACACTTGAGATAGTATCCTAGAGCAGATGATCCTCCTCCTCACTAGTGCGCCACTTTCTGAGTGAGATAAGTGTGTCTTTTCGAATGATCCAAATAGAGATCTCCCGATCTCTATTTATACTTAACCTGTTTTCCCAGTGACCTTATGGGGCTGACTTGTCTATCTAGATACATCCACAATATAATATATATTTTAGGGCCGACCCCACACATGGTGGTCTAATAACCCATTGGAAAGTACACACACTTGCGACACTTGTCAATCCACATGACAACACTTCCTTATAGAGGAATAGCACATCTCTTATAAGGGTACAATAAATATATATGAAATACGTTCCGAAGTTACATATACATCAACAAGATATATCAGCTCAATCTCCAACAAATGACCTCTGAGTTCGTCTTGTTTTCCAAAGAGAGATTTTAGCTTTGTCCACACTTCATTTGGAGTGGATAGAGAATCAATATGGAATAGAAGATATGGAGATACAGAGAGACAAAGTAATCCATAAGCTTCATCAAACCTATTGAACCATTTGGATTTTAATGCAATAGCTCTTGGCTCAGTTTCAAGCCCCATAGTGACTATACAATCCTCTGCTTTGAAGCTGGATGATCATATGTTCCTTCCAGTCAAATAAATTGAAGGGAGTGAGAGTCACAGCTTTGGTTTGATTTTGCTCCATATTGATGCGCTCCTGGTGATGGAAATACCTACAAAAAACACTCTTGGAAATTGTTTTGAATCAAGCTAGCTTTGATACCATGTGAGATTTTCAATTGCTAGGAACTAGATTCATAAGACAATTTCACATGGAATATTTCAGACAATGATAGAAGAAGAATAGAGAGAATAAATTGTGGAAATGACTATGTATCTTATTCATTAATATGATAACAATATATAATACATCCTCCATGGAGAAATCAAATTCCTTTGAGGAAATTAGGAAAGAGAAAAAAGAAAAGGGTTAGAAAAGACAAAAAAAACCTAAGTGACAAAAGCAGTTTCCAAAATTGTACTAGAGGCTCACGAATTGGCTAAGTATGTTATGGAAGCTCATGATTGAGGTAAATAGAATGTTTTGATGGATTTAGAAGGTTATATATGATTTGGAGGTCGAATTGGTCAAGTGGCAAAATATTCTAAGTCAACTAGCTTTACCTTTTCCACTAGAAAGCATAAAAAACATGACAAAGCTAACTAAATCAGGAAAGCACCTTCTAAACCGGAAATGGAAAGAAATCAGATAGAATCCAATGAAACCTTATCCAGAATATTCGCTAAGGTTCCCTAGTGACTTAGGTTGGAAAATGGTCCACTAAAAGACAAAACTGGCCTATTTTACCTAGTCAAAACTTAGGAAATTAATAATAAATGATTAATTAATTTATCCTAAGTCTATAATGACATAGTGGGTTTTTTAAATATTCCAACAGTTTTGAGACTATAACCTGTAGCATAAGTTCTTCAATGGATATTAAAGCAAATATGGAGTAGATCTGAAAGGTTGGAACACCAAAAATGAAGATATGTGCAAGAAAAATAAACTAGTAAGGTCGCCAATCTAATAATAGATTTTAAGGTAGTGTTAGATATACTTTAAAACATCTATATTACTATGAAGTAGGTGAATATTCAATTTCATAAATCCACAATCATGTATCATCCCCTAACATATTTAAAATCATGAATTAGAAGAGAATTGAATTGTTTCATATTAAGTTAAAGAAGAAGATACATACTTGCAATCTAGCTTGATGTGCATCCTTTCTCCTTTGCTATGAGATTTCCTTTCTCCGCCCTTTCCTTTTATGAAGATGCCAAGCTTTACAATCCTCCAAATCTCTCCAACATGCCTTTTCTCTTCCTTTTTCCACTTATTACCATGCCCCAAATGCCTTTGTTTTATAGCATTGGGAAATGGGCTCTCAAGTTTCTCTTTTTAATGTGGGATAATCCCTTTTCATGATTTTTTATTATTTTCTCTCAAAAACTCACTTTCCATAGCATTTTTAGGCTTTTGTCACAACTTTAGAATATTTAAGTACAATTAATGCACTTTTGTGCATTTCTTCTCACTATTTGATTGGTGGAGCTTAGATTTGAGCCTTCAATGAGTAGTTCAATCACTGAACCTTGTCTTCTTAGTCTTCCTCTTTCTTCACTCAATATTTATGATTTTGGATGCAGCGATTAGATAAGAGATGATGTGTTCTCTTGTGTACTTGTCTTTTGTCTTCATGTTGTGAGCACATAGTAAAATATGCTTCTTCTTCTCACTTTGTTAAGGGTGTTAATTTGATTGTTAACAATGGGTACTTTGAAAAAATATCATCTAGGATGTCACCCACAACCTCTTGTGCCTTTGAGGTTTATGCAACACAATATTGGAGATCTTCTACAACCATTGGAGTTGTCTCATCTGTATGTATTTCCATATTGGCAATATCCACAAGGAGAGTATCTAGACTAGGTCACACCTTAGAAACCCTAGTTTCTTTTCAAATTTTAACAACCTGAGATGAAGTTTATGGAGATTTTTCCTTCAACATATTATTGAATTTTACTAATTCACCATAGGTGGCTTTATTTTTCATGGCTTCCTGAAGCATTTATGTGTTGATGTAATTGTAACTTCGGAAGATATATTTTGTATTGTTATTATTATTGTCTTTTATTTGTACCTAAGAAGGAGATGTTTATTCCTCTGGTTAGAGATGTATTTATTACATTTGGTTATGTAAATTCATTGAGGTAAATCCTCCATTATAAGTTGGGGCAATAGATCCCCTTAGAGTCAATTCTATTAGGGTTATTGAGTCCCCTAGAGAAGTCGGCCCAGTCAGGTTTAGTTGGGGATGACCTAGCTAGTGAAAAGGTCAAGTGAAAGTAAAGTATAAATAGAGAGTTGGTATCCCTCATTTGAACACACACACACTCACTCAATCTCATTAGTGAGAGAGAGAAGACAAGTTTGCATAGGAGGAAAGAGAGAGAGTTGCAGAAGACCATCTTGTTTTGGGGTTTTCCATTTTGTGATATTGTATTGGTGACAATTCTATCTCTGAGGACGCTGCGGGGTTTTCTCCTTTATGGTTTCCCCAAAGAAAATATTTGTTTCTCTTGTTTTATGTTGTGCATGTTATTCTTTCATTTAAGATCCTAGATAACAATTAGAAAAATTAGAAAAACTAACATGGTATTAGAGCTAACCTGAAAAGAAGACATTGTGCAACTGCAAGAAGATAGGGATTCTAAGTTTGGGGTCTTCTCTCCACAGATCATCAAGAAAAGGAGTCTAGGATAAATCTCCCTAGGAGGGTGTATCTTTATGTCGAAGCAGAATTTGATTCCGAGAATTTTCATTTTTGGCTTGTCACTACTGCTAGAGGAAAACTAGGGCATCATCTATTTTGGGATTATGTTCACAGATTTGAAGAAGTGAGTACATTGGACAACTCGCTTTGAGGAGGCGCATCTCCTTGTCCAATCAAAAGTTCCAAATTCCAAGTTTGGAAAATTAGGGTTTCTCCGACAAATCCTAGGCTAGCCAGCTCCAGAACCAATTTTGGCATCTTAAAGTGGTAATACCTAAAAGCTTTGCTATTTCCATTTGAATTTCTCATTAAATATTTCTCACCACACCAAGCTTGAGGAAAATCTTGAAGGAGATTATAAATTATGAGCATGGAAGTATAGGATTTCTCTTGTCCTTGAATAAAATGAATTGGATAAGTATGTAAATGAAGAGGTTCCAACACCAGAGGGAGATGAGGCTAAAGACTTACAAAAGAATAACTTGGTTAAGGCCAAGAGAATAATTGCAGATTCCATTAAGGATCATCTAATCCCACATGTGTCATCTTTGAAGACACCTAAGAGATGTTTGATGCTTTGACAAAACTATTTGAAGGGAAGAACGCCAATCAAAAGATGACCTTTCGGAACCAACTTAAGAATGTGAAGATTCAAAATGCAGAGACCATGCAATCCTAATTCAAAAGGGTCTCTCGGATTAAGGAGAAACTTGAAGTAGTTGGAGAAAAGGTAGAAGAATGAGAGATTGTTATGACCACCTTGAACGGTCTCTCAAGATCATGGGAATCATTCATTCAAGGGATATGTGCCAGGAATAATTTAATCACATTCAATGGGATATGGGAAGAATGTTCACAAGAAGAAGCTCAACTTGTGGCTCGAGAAGATAAGATGGGAGAAAATGATGATCAAGCTCTCACGACACACGCCAGAAGGAGTCATAAAAAGAGGGAGCACCATCGTCACAATAAGAGGGAGAAACACCACCAAAGTAAGAGGGAGAACTTTAGAAGATATAGAAGAGATATATCCAATGTTAGATGTTATAAATGGGATGAGAAGGGACACTACTCCAGAGATTGTCCCAGAAACAGAGGCTCCAATAAGAAGAACAAAAAAAAATACACCATGCTCACACCGCAGAAGATGATGAACCTCCAAGGAAGAGAGTCAGAGAAGAAACTGATGAAGAATATTTCCTGATCTCAACACTCACAGGAATTGTCACAAATGGAAGTAATGATTGGCTTGTATATAGTGGATTTTCCAAGCATATGACGGGATATAAAGAATCCTTCACAAACCTATCTGAACATGAGTCACCTCACAAGGTAAAACTTGGGGATGATTACCAATACCCCATAAAAGGAAGTGGAGAAGCTTCCTACAAGCTAGACTCTAGAAAATATATGAAGATGAAATATGTATTATATGTTCCAGGACTAAAGAAGAACCTTCTTTCCATATCAGCACTAGATGATAAAGGTATGATGGTTTAATTTGTTGATGGTCAAGTCCTAATGTGGCCAGAGGGAAAGACTATAGATGATTAAATTGTGATTGGAGAGCAAGAGGGAGGTTTGTACAAATTGAAGGGCCAACCTGAACAAGCCTTGGTTTATGACTCCATGGAGCCAAGTGAACTATGGCATAGAAGGCTTGCACATGTGCACTATAGAGAACTACCCATTGCAAGCAAATAAGTTGAAGGAATTCCATAAATCCAGTCGAAACATGAAAGTGTTTGAAAAGGATGTGCGGAGGGAAAGAACGTGAAAAAGACATTTCCAAGCAGTGAAAGCAAAGCGAAAGGAATATTGGAGATCATCCACTCCTATGTATGCGGTCCTATGTCATCTAGTTAATTGAGCGGGTATGTATATTATGTTTCATGTATTGATGACTTTTCCCGTAAGACTTGGATAAATTTTTTGAAAAGCAAAGATGAAGTATTCAACAAGTTCAAGAAATTCAAAGCCTTGATCGAGAATCACACTGAGAAGAAGTGATCCGAATTTTAGGGGACATATTGTCTAAATTCGGATGTATAAGCCATAAAAGCATTAAATGGAGAGGCCACCCTCTCCCATTTATCATAAAAGCATTAAATGGAGAGGCCACCCTCTCATATCCATGGTATTTGGTAGCACATGGTTTTGGTCCATGGTATGGCCTCAAGACACATTGTAATAATGCTATATAAATGCCTAGCAAGCCTTCTCATGATAACAAGTTACTCATTTGGTTTCTATCCTACATTTATATTATTTTATTGAGTTATTATTGGGTATTGGTTCTGAGTGTCTTTCTTAGTATAGTTTGAGAGGTGAGGCTCAAAGAACCCTCTTTGAGCCTCACCCCTCCATGTGGCATGTTTATTCTATGTTTGTCCATCTATGCTATTCATAGCCCAGATCTCACTACTTTGTCTTTCTCACAGTTGGTTCATTGTTCGCTTTGGTTTTGAAGCTATCTCTTCTCCTCTCTCGGCATTCAAGTCTTCCAGGTCTCAGCCCCCAAGATCCGGATCAGTGGTATCAGAGCAGGTACGCTCTCCATCGGGACAATATTTTGAAGCATGATACGGGTTCAAGGGAGGTTCCACAACCTCTACAACAACCCATGCTTCTCTACAAACCCTTGGCATCTCTATACTCAACACTATCACATTCAGCATTCTTTAAACAGTTTCCATGGACTGCACATGATGTATTAGAGCCTCTACCATATCTCATTAGAAAGGTATTTCCATCATCTCAAATGGGTATTTCACGGAATTTCATTTTGTTTCCTGGTTTGTGAGATATGCTTGTTTGAAGTAACACATGTTTGTGCATAATGTGGCCGGACGTACAACAAATTTAAACAAGTGCTACAAACTCCACATTATGTCTCAGAGGTTCTACTATAGCTCATTGGAAAACTCTTTCCGTCATCTAAAATGGGTATTTCACGGAATTTCATTTCGTTTTCTGGTTTGTGAGATATGTTTGTTTGAAGTAGTACATGTTTGTACACAATGCGGCCGGACGTACAACAACTTTAAACAAGTGCTACAGACTCAACAAAATGTCTCAGAGGCTCTACCATAGCTCATTGGAAATCTATTTTTGTCAGCTAAAATGTGTATTTCGTGGTTTTCCATTTGGCTTTCTGGTTTGAGAGATATTATCAATTGAAACAACATATGTCTGCAAAATAGTGTGCGTGCGTCTCTTAAACTTCAAGAGACATTTTCTCAATCTATGGGCCACCTCAGAGCAAGTATGTTATATGGATGAAAAGGTCTTTTCGAGCTATCAAATGGGTCTTCAATGGAATTCAATTTCAGTACATGCATCAGAATCTATGAATTGATTTGTAGCAAGACATCAACTGCACCAAAGATCATGAATTTTTTAAAAATCTTAATGTAATCATGGTTATGGTTAACCATACAAAACCCACATTTATGTATTGTAATTACGGTTATGGGACAACCACACAAAACCCATGGTTATGGGTTAACCACACAAAACCCATGGTTATGGGTCAACCACACAAAACCCACAGTTATATATTGTAATCATGGTTGTGGGTCAACCACACAAAACGCACGGTTATGGGTTAACAACGCAAAACCCTACTCTTCAGTGGAAACAAGCTTGTCATTGCCACCATGGTTATGGGTCAACCACATAAAACCCACGGTCATAGGTCAACCACACAAAACCCATGGTTCTGAGTCAACTACACAAAACTCTTCTCTTCATTGGAATCAAGCTTTCCATTGCCATTATGGTTATGGGTCATCCTTCCAAAACCCACGGTTATGGGTCAACCACACAAAACCCTTCTCTTCATTGGTAACTAGCACATTGTAATCATGGGTCTCTTTTTAGCATGAAATGATGGGGACCATCATTTTCTAAGGGGGGAGGAATGATCCGAATTTTAGGGGGCATATTGTCTAAATTCGTATGTATAAGCCATAAAAGCATTAAATGGAGAGGCCACCCTCTCCCATTTATCATAAAAGCATTAAATGGAGAGGCCACCCTCTCATATCCATGGTATTTGGTAGCACATGGTTTTGGCTCATGGTATGGCCTCAAGACACATTGTAATAATGCTATATAAAGGCATAGCAAGCCTTCTCATGATAACAAGTTACTCATTTGGTTTCTATCCTACATTTATATTATTTTATTGAGTTATTATTGGGTATTGGTTCTGAGTGTCTTTCTTAGTATAGTTTGAGAGGTGAGGCTCAAAGAACCCTCTTTGAGCCTCACCCCTCCATGTGGCATGTTTATTCTATGTTTGTCCATCTATGCTATTCATAGCCTAGATCTCACTACTTTGTCTTTCTCACAGCTGGTTCAGTGTTCACTTTAGTTTTGAAGCTATCTCTTCTCCTCCTCTCTCGGCATTCAAGTCTTCCGGGTCTCAGCCCCCAAGATCCGGATCAAGAAGATCAAGACCTTTCGATCATATAATGGCAGAGAATTCACCTCGAAATATTTCAAGAACCTATGCTGAGAATCTGGGATTAAGAGGGAGTTGACCACTCCCTACAATCCATAACAGAATGGCATTGTAGAAAGAAAGAATAGAACTATAATGGAAGTAGCGAGAGCGATGCTTCATGACTAGTATTTTTTGATGCACCTATCGGTAGAAGCTGCGAGGACAACGGTGTATGTATAGAACCATACTCCTCATCGAGTACTAGACAAAAAGACTCCAGAAGAAGTGTTCTCCGGTGAGAAACCAGAAGTCAGCCATCTTAGGATATTTGTCTGCCCAGTGTACATCCACATTCCGAAGGAGAAGAGGACGAAAGTAGACCCTTCAAGAACGAAGGGTATATTCGTAGGATACAATGAAAATTCGAAGGCCTACCGAATATACTTCCCAGGATTCAAGAAGATCAAAACCAGCAGAGACATGACATTCGACGAAGACTCAACATACAACAAATCCATAAAGTTACCTATTGAAGACACTGAAGAACCTGAAGTTCCTAGGATTTGAGATGTAGTAATGGAAGAAGCAATTCCAGAAGATCATGAAGACCGCAAAATGGAAGAACCACAAAAACCTATAGATCCACCTCGTGAGAATAACTCCCACGAGAGGAAACCAGCATGGGTACGAGAGGAAATACATGATGCAGAGAAGTATGGCGCTCTAGAGGGGATGCACAAAGAAAGAAAGAGACCTAAGCCATACTCGAGCTATGTATCCCTGTTGTGCGACATCATTGACAAAGAACACTCCAACTATGAGGAAGCAGCAAAGAAGAAAGAATGGAAGGATGCCATGATCGAGGAGTACCATTCGATTATGAAGAATGATGTCTGGGAGGTAGTACCGAGACCAGAAGGGAAGTCTGTAGTGACTTCGAAGTGGATCTACAAGATAAGCATGTTGCAGATGGTAGCATTGAGAAACACAAGGCGAGGTTCGTGGCACGTGGATTCTCCCAGAAGGAAGGAATAGACTATGAGGAGACATTTTCACCTGTATCCAGATACACTTCCATCATATATGAACTAGCAATGGCCGTAGTGATGAAATGGAAGGTACACTAGATGGATTTCAAGACAATGTTCTTGAATGGTGTAGTTGAAGAGGAAGTGTAAATGGAGCAGCCACTCATATTTGAGACACATGACATGCAGACACATGTGTGCAAAATGAAAAAGACCTTGTACAAATTGAAACAGGCACCCCGGACGTGGTACAACAAGATGGATAGTTTCCCGATGAGCTTAGGATTTACCAAGAGTAAAGCAAATCCCTACAAGGTTAAGGTGGGAAATCCAGTGATACTTCTACTCTATGTAGATGACCTATTTGTAACATGGGAGGATGAGCTCATTGCAGATACAAAGATGAATCTTTCCATAGAGTTCGAGATGAAGGACCTGGGTATGATGCATTATTTCTTAGGCATGGAGATGTGACAGAGTGAGGATGGAATCTTCCTTGGTCAAGGGCAGTATGTAGTGGAGATTCTGAAGAGATTTGGAATGATGGACTATAAGGATATGGCCACACCCATGGCATCAAACTTGAATCTACTGTGTGATGCTTCATCAGAGTCATTTTATGCCACAATGTATCGTTAGATGATTGGTTCATTGATGTACCTGACGAACACGAGACCAGACATATGCTTTGCTATGAACACCCTGAGCCAATTCCTGACGGATCTGATACATGTTCACCTGATTGCTGCAAAGCATATATTGCAGTAACTGAAGGGTAAGTTGACTATGGGATCAAGTATGACACGAATTAGAAGATTAACCTGCAAGGTTATGTTGATTCAGATTGGGCAGGAAGTGACGTAGATAGGAAGAGCACTTCGGGATGTTGCTTCAGTATGGGATCTGGTATGATCTCCTGGTTTAGCAAGAAGTAGTCGTGCATGGAATTGAGTACATCCTAAGCGGAGTATGTTGCAGCTTGTTTGGCTAGTTGTGAAGCAGTATGACTTAGGAAGCTATTGTCTGATTTGTTTGATCTCCAGTTAGAGGATACTTGTATATTCTATGACAGCCAAATTTGTGTGAAGTTGTCCGAGAACCTGATGTTCCATGACAAGCCGAATCACATTGAGATCAAGTACCACTATATCATGGATATGGTGTAGAGAGGAGTAGTGAAGCTCCAGTATGTAGATACAGATGAGCAGATAGCCGATGTGTTGATCAAGCTATTAGCCAGAGTGAAGTTCAAGTACTTAAGAGAGAAGCTTGGTGTTCTCCAGATCGATGTTCCTTCCAAGAGGAATTGATGAGTCTGGAAGACGTAGATGCACATGGGTCATTCTCGCATGGTGGTAGGAAATTCCTCCCACGTTGGTAGATGTAAGGATCAATCCATTCTCACATGGTGGTAGGAAAGTCCTCCCATGTTGGTAAATGTAAGGGCCAAGCCATTCTCGCATGGTGGTAGGAAATTCATCCCATGTTGGTAGATGTAAGGGTTGAGCCATTCTCACATGGTGGTAGGAAATCCCTCACATGTTGGTAGATTTAAGGGTTGGGTCTTGCATGGTGGTAGGAAATTCCTCCCATGTTGGTAGACGAGGTATAGTATGGTGGTAGGTTTGTCCTCCCATACTGGAGACGTCCACCGGTCATAAGACACTATTTGTGCACCTAGGTAGGATCTCGCATGGTGGCAGGTTTGTCCTCCCATGTTGGTAGACGCGGGCTGACTGTTGTGGAACATGTGATGTGCATCTGGGTTGTGCTCTGTGTGATGATGAGATAATCTGGAGACGATGAGGCGATAATAGGAGACGCAGGTATTTGCAGTGGCAATATAATGATTGGTCCTGGGTTGTACCTACTTGATGGCTTGTTCGCAGAGATGATGAAGACCTACATGAGGGCTAGGGCTACATTGTAACATCCGTCCAATTTAACCCTAATTATTATTATTATTTTTGTAAAATAATTATAATTATGTAATTAGGCCATGGTGAGGAGCTCAAGGCCAAGGCCCCACCAGTGGACCTCGAGTCAGTATCATGATTATAAGTCTTAGTTAAGACTACAAAATTAAGAAAAATAAACACGACTAAACGATAAAATGAGCATGGAAGTATAGGATTTCTCTTGTCCTTGAATAAAATGAATTGGATAAGTATGTAAATGAAGAGGTTCCAACACCAGAGGGAGATGAGGCTAAAGACTTACAAAAGAATAACTTGGTTAAGGCCAAGAGAATAATTGCAGATTCCATTAAGGATCATCTAATCCCACATGTGTCATCTTTGAAGACACCTAAGAGATGTTTGATGCTTTGAAAAAACTATTTGAAGGGAAGAACGCCAATCAGAAGATGACCTTGCGGAACCATCTTAAGAATGTGAAGATTCAAAATGCAGAGACCATGCAATCCTAATTCAAAAGGGTCTCTCGGATTAAGGAGAAACTTGAAGCAGTTGGAGAAAAGGTAGAAGAATGAGAGATTGTTATGACCACCTTGAATGGTCTCTCAAGATCATGGGAATCATTCATTCAAGGGATATGTGCCAGGAATAATTTAATCACATTCAGTGGGATATGGGAAGAATGTTCACAAGAAGAATCTCAACTTGTGGCTCGAGAAGAGAAGATGGGAGAAAATGATGATCAAGCTCTCACGACACACGCCGGAAGGAGTCATAACAAGAGGGAGCACCATCATCACAATAAGAGGGGGAAACACCACCAAAGTAAGAGGGAGAACTTTAGAAGATACAGAAGAGATATATCCAATGTTAGATGTTATAAATGGGATGAGAAGGGACAATACTCTAGAGATTGTCCCAGAAATAGAGGCTCCAATAAGAAGAACAACAAAAAATACACCATGCTCACACTGCAGAAGATGATGAACCTCCAAGGAAGAGAGTCAGAGAAGAAAGTGATGAAGAATATGTCCTGATCTCAGCACTCACAGGAACTGTCACAAATGGAAGTAATGATTGGCTTGTATATAGTGGATTTTCCAAGCATATGACAGGATATAAAGAATCCTTCACAAACCTATCTGAACATGAGTCACCTCACAAGGTAAAACTTGGGGATGATTACCAATACCCCATAAAAGGAAGTGGAGAAGCTTCCTACGAGCTAGACTCTAGAAAATATATGAAGATGAAGGATGTATTATATGTTCCAGGACTAAAGAAGAACCTTCTCTCCATATCAGCACTAGATGATAAAGGTATGATGGTTTAATTTGTTGATGGACAAGTCCTAATGTGGCTAGAGGGAAAGACTATAGATGATTAAATTGTTATTGGAGAGCAAGAGGGAGGTTTGTACAAATTGAAGGGCCAACCTGAACAAGCCTTGGTTTATGACTCCATGGAGCCAAGTGAACTATGGCATAGAAGGATTTCACATGTGCACTATAGAGAACTACCCATTGCAAGAAAATAAGTTGAAGGACTTCCATAAATCCAGTCGAAACATGAGGGTGTTTGAAAAGGATGTACGAAGGGAAAGAATGTGAAGAAGACATTTCCAAGCAGTGAAAGCAAAGCGAAAGGAATATTGGAGGTCATCCACTCCTATGTATGCGGTCCTATGTCATCTAGTTAATTGAGTGGGTATGTATATTATGTTTCATGTATTGATGACTTTTCCTGTAAGACTTGGATAAATTTTTTGAAAAGTAAAGATGAAGTATTCAACAAGTTCAAGAAATTCAAAGCCTTGATCGAGAATCACACTGAGAAGAAGATCAAGACCTTTCGATCATATAATGGTGGAGAATTCACCTCGGAATATTTCAAGAACCTATGCTGAGAATCTGGGATTAAGAGGGAGTTGACCACTCCCTACAATCCATAACAGAATGGCATTGCAGAAAGAAAGAATAGAACTATAATGGAAGTAGCGAGAGCGATGCTTCATGACTAGTATTTTCGATGCACCTATCGGTAGAAGCTGCGAGGACAGTGGTGTATGTATAGAACCATACTCCTCATCGAGTACTAGACAAAAAGACTCCAGAAGAAGTGTTCTCCGGTGAGAAACCAGAAGTCAGCCATCTTAGGATATTTGGCTGCCTAGTGTACATCCACATTCCGAAGGAGAAGAGGACGAAGCTAGATCCTTCAAGAAAGAAGGGTATATTCGTAGGATACAATGAAAATTCAAAGGCCTACCGAATATACTTCCCAGGATTTAAGAAGATCAAAACCATCAGAGACGTGACATTCGATGAAGACTTAGCATACAACAAATCCATAAAGTTACCTATTGAAGACATTGAAGAACCTGAAGTTCCTAGGATTCGAGATGTAGTAATGGAAGAAGCGATTCCAGAAGATCATGAAGACCGCAAAATGGAAGAACCACAAAAACCTGTAGATCCACCTCGTGAGAATAACTCCCACGAGAGGAAACCAGCATGGGTACGAGAGGCAATACATGATGCGGAGAAGTATGGCGCTCTAGAGGGGATGCACAAAGAAAGAAAGAGACCTAGGACATACTCGATCTATGTAGCCCTGTTGTGCGACATCATTGACAAAGAACACTCCAACTATGAGGAAGCAACAGAGAAGAAAGAATGGAAGGTTTCCATGATCGAGGAGTACCAGTCGATTATGAAGAATGATGTATGGGAGGTAGTACCAAGACCAGAAGGGAAGTCTGTAGTGACTTCAAAGTGGATCTACAAGATAAAGCATGTTGTAGATGGTAGCATTGAGAAACACAAGGCGAGGTTCATGGCATGTGGCTTCTCCCAGAAGGAAGGAATAGACTATGAGGAGACATTTTCACCTGTATCCAGATACACTTCCATCATATATGTACTAGCAATGGCCGTAGTGATGAAATGGAAGGTACACTAGATGTATGTCAAGACAACATTCTTGAATGGTGTAGTTGAAGAGGAAGTGTAAATGGAGCAGCCACTCATATTTGAGACACATGACATGCAGACTCATGTGTGCAAAATGAAGAAGGCCTTGTACAAATTGAAACGGGCACCCCGGACGTGGTACAACAAGATGGATAGTTTCCCGATGAGTTTAGGCTTTACCAAGAGTAAAGCAAATCCCTACAAGGTTGAGGTGGGAAATCCAGTGATACTTCTACTCTATGTAGATGACCTATTTGTAACATGGGAGGATGAGCTCATTACAGATACAAAGATGAATCTTTCTGCAGAGTTCGAGATGAAGGACCTGGGTATGATGCATTATTTCTTAGGCATGGAGATGTGGCAGAGTGAGGATGGAATCTTCCTTGGACAAGGGAAGTATGTAGTGGAGATTCTGAACAGATTTGGAATGATGGACTACAAGGATATGGCCACACCCATGGCATCAAACTTGAATCTACTATGTGATGCTTCATCAGAGTCATTTTATGCCATAATGTATCGTTAGATGATTGGTTCATTAATGTACTTGACGAACACGAGACTAGACATATGCTTTGCTATGAACACCCTGAGCCAATTCCTAATGGATTTGATACATGTTCACCTGATTACTGCAAAGCATATATTGAGGTAATCGAAGGGTAAGTTGAATATGGGATCAAGTATGACGCGAATCAGAAGATTAACCTGCAGGGTTATGTTGATTCAGATTGGGCAGGAAGTGACGCAGATAGGAAGAGCACTTCGGGATGTTGCTTCAGTATGGGATCTGGTATGATCTCCTGGTTTAGCAAGAAGTAGTCGTGCATGGAATTGAGTACATCCTAAGTGAAGTATGTTGCAGCTTGTTCGGCTAGTTGTGAATTAGTATGACTTAGGAAGCTACTGTCTGATTTGTTTGATATCCAGTTAGAGGATACTTGTATATTCTGTGACAGCCAAAGTTGTGTGAAATTGTCCAAGAACCCAGTGTTCCATGACAAGCCGAAGCACATTGAGATCAAGTACCACTATATCAGGGATATGGTGTAGAGAGGAGTAGTGAAGCTCCAGTATGTAGATACAGACGAGCAGATAGCCGATGTGTTGACCAAGCTGTTAGCTAAAGTGAAGTTCAAGTACTTAAGAGAGAAGCTTGGTGTTCTCTAGATCAATGTTCCTTCCAAGAGGAATTGATGAGTCTGGAAGACGCAGATGCACATGGGTCATTCTCGCATGGTGGTAGGAAATTCCTCCCATGTTGGTAGATGTAAGGGTCAATCCATTCTCGCATGGTGGTAGGAAAGTATTCCCATGTTGGTAAATGTAAGGGCCAAGGGCCGAGCCATTCTCGCATGGTGGTAGGAAATTCATCCCCTGTTGGTAGATGTAAGGGTTGAGCCATTCTTGCATGGTGGTAGGAAATCCCTCCCATGTTGGTAGATTTAAGGGTTGGGTCTTGCATGGTGGTAGGAAATTCCTCCCATGTTGGTAGACGAGGTATAGTATGGTGGTAGGTTTGTCCTCCCATACTGGAGATGTCCACCGGTCATAAGACACTATGTGTGTGCCTAGGTAGGATCTCGCATGGTGGCAGGTTTGCCCTCCCATGTTGGTAGACGCGGGCTGACTGTTGTGGAACATGTGATGTGCATCTGAGTTGTGCTCTGTGTGATGATGAGATAATCTGGAGACAATGAGGCGATAGTAGGAGACGCAGGTATTTGCAGTGGCAATATAATGATTGGTCCTGGGTTGTACCTACTTGATGGCTTATTCGCAGAGATGATGAAGACCTACATGAGGGCTAGGGCTACATTGTAACATCCCTCCAATTTAACCCTAATTATTATTATTATTTTTGTAAAATAATTATAATTATGTAATTAGGCCATGGTGAGGAGCTCAAGGCCAAGGCCCCACCAGTGGACCTCGATTCAGTATCATGGTTATAAGTCTTAGTTAAGACTACAAAATTAAGAAAAATAAACGCGACTAAACCATAAACGACCGAACCCATCCAAAAGGAAAGATGAGATGGTAGACAAGCCATGAGAATATTAGGGCACCATACGAATAGAGTTTAGCCTTAAGTAGAAGACCTAAACTACTATAGTTAAATAGTAAACTTATACGGCTTCGACCTAATTCCACGCATTAACCTGCCATCCTAAAGGGCAAATCTAACGGCTGTTATAACAATTGGGTGACTTGCGACAAAGATCTAAGTAACAAGTGATGAAGCCATATGACATTAAGATACTTTGAGTAAGCCATGAAAATGGACCTTATATATATGTGTACCGGGAGATATCATATATATATATATTTATAATCATATAAGATTATAGTTGAGGTGATTATTAAATTATTATGATTAAAATGAGTGTGTTTTATAGCCTTAAGGAAGGCTTGTGATTATTAAAAAAGAAGCTTAAACACGGTATTAAGATATTTTATAAATACAACGAAAAGACCCAAAAATAGTCCCACTTATCAATTTTATTAAATGCACATTTGATGGACGTAAACCACTATATATTATTAGTACAATAATATTGCGACACAATATATATGTACATATATATGCTTATGAAATATTATAATAATATTTTATAATGCATTTTTATGACTATACAAATAGAAACAATTTAAGTATATAAATATGCGTAAAGATACTTACATAATCAAGGAGAAAGGGTCTTAGGATTAGCTTTAAAAGCTAATACATTTCAAGCCTATAAAGATCTATATGTTGAAGAGAGTTTTAATTATTTACAAGAAAAGGGAGTTCCACTTTTACAAAATATTTAAGACTAAAAAGGGGAGAAATGCGTTTATAAGTTATGAGATGCCTTATATACACTATAAGTGATTATATAAATCTTCTATCCTTATATTTTAAATGGTATTAAAAAAGAAGGCATTTTAAATGGTACTTAGATAAGGAATATTTACCGTCTACTTTATAAATATCTTTATACCTTGAAAGGACCAAAAGAAATGGTCGTCCTTTATTTGTGCTATTTGTATTGTGCATTGGGAAGTATAGTAGCACTAGATCCAAAATAAAATACATAAAATAATATATGATTTCTAAGAGTGGGCACACTCCCTTATTTTTTTGTTTTGACTGAGGAGTAGTATTAATTTCTCAAGAAAGACGGTTGGTTGAAAGACCACGAGGAGACACGAGAATTTATCACTCTTGGATGCTTCTTTGGAGTGCCAGCCAAAGAACCGAATTTTAATAATGTTAGGTAGTGGAGCATGATCCAAGATGGAGTTACTGCCATCTCAGGGTAAGAGAGATTTGCTTTTAAAATTATCTCCATGAGAGAACTCTCGATGATTTCCAGTTCAAAAGATTAACCGTTTCTTTTTGTTGTTGCTTGGAGGAGTGCTCTCTTGGAGTGCGGCACCTCTTTAACACCACTAGAAAACGTGTTCCCTCATCGGAGTGGAGCACTGCAAAAAGTTTTGTAGATAGTCACCTTACTGGGTAGTGGAAGAAACCGCTTATCACTTAAAATTGCCACTTGTCCCACTCATGGAACAACCCAATGCTCATCACTATATTATTGTCTCTTAAATGGAAAACAAAAGAATGGAGAGGGGGGGTGGAAAAGCGACTGGTGCATTGATTCTGCACTAGTGGTTAGACCTTCCTCTTCCTGGTGTCACTCGGATGGAAGGGGGGGAACCTCATTTTAAGAGTGCGATCAAAGAAAGACCCCGGCTTCTACGTTGGTTTCGGGTGAAGACCATGCACTCTATAGATATGCACACTGATCCCGGCCTTAGTTAATGGACATGATGCTTGCTAGATGCAAACTCTGTGATAAGAAGTTAAATCCAGCCAAACTTATAAACTCTGTCTTCGATCTGGCTGTTTGCCAAACGCTGTGTTGATATAATAGTCATTCTTATCTATTAAGTTACTGGGAAATAGTTTTAAACCAAACCTTACTTATACCAAATGGATTTTTATGCCTTTATATAGTCATATATATATATATTCAAATATGCACATACATATCTCTACACAGAATTGAGAAATCTGTGTTTTTAGTCTCTTCGTGGTTGTAATGTCTCTAGCTAAATCATAGTTATATATATATATATATATATATATATATATAAATCGAGTTATGGTTGCTGCCGAAAAGCATGTTTATTTAAAAATGTGAATCCTTGTCTAAAACATAGTGGAAATCCGAGTGTGGAATCGCTAGCAGCAGGCGAAGATAGTCGCACTTACATAACAAAATCGATCTATTTCAAAAGTTCTATGTAATAGTTTTAAAGTAGTATTGAAGGTCTCGAAAATTACTCTCTAAGAGAGACAGTGGTATAGTGGAAAATTGCAACTCCAATGGAGTTGCAAGCTGTAACCTTCTACAATGAATAAATGGAATAAATTGCGACCCTTCTTGGTGGACGTAGCCCAGGGTTCTGGGTGAACCACGTATCATATCTAGTCTCTATCATATGTGTGATTATTATGGTTTGTGTAACTGTTATGGCTCGGTTGTTTTAGTTGCATTTGCATTTTAACTCCATTATACATGCAAAAGGAATTTTTATATCAAATAGGTTTGTTAAAGTCATAGCCGCACTATTTGTTGCTGAGTCTACATAGATGTAAAATTTAGCTCAAATTATGATGTGATGTCTTGTAGGTAATTCCATTGAGGGCTAATGGAAGTAAATGAGAAATTAATTTCTAGATTTACTTTAAAAAAAAATGAATGACATGTATTAAATTGACTTATGCCATTAATACATTTGTATACGTGTCTATGAGGTATGTCGTTGAATTTCATACAAAGAAAATATAGATGGTTAAAAGGAATTATTAGCTTGACATGTTCAAAGTTATAAGTATAGAAGACATGATTCCTTGCAATAGCATGATCCTTGTTTTGATATAAAGGTTCCTTGTGATAGTGCTTATAACGTGTATGTGCATTTTAGGACATGGTCTTGAATAGATTTAAAATGAAACCGAGAAGGATGGAATTGCACTCTTGTTCAAACATGGAATCCTAGTTAGCCTTAGTATGATATACAGGATAAATGTATGGAATATTGGATGGTTAACAAGAGTAATAGGTGGATTTGTTTCATATTATGCATTATTACACTAATATAGATATCATTCCTATGTTGGTGATTATTAAGATATGGGTCCAAAGGATAGAAGCAACATACTCTTCTAAGTTGAATATAATTAACTAACACGGTCAAGGATGACAATCGTATAGTTATCAAATTGACATATAGGCTTTGTAGAAGCAAGAAGATTCTCTTTTTTTTATATTTATTTATTTTTATATATGAATAAAGGGGCTTTTTTTGTTGTTACAATTATTTAGGCCTCAAATGTGATGTTGAAAAGCAAGATACTTGGAGATGTTACGAACTAAGTTATTATAAGAATTTCATGAAGATATTACAAACCAATATAGTTGAGGAGTCATGAGATTTTGGTTGTGCCTTATGGTTTAGGTGTATGACATATTAACAATTCTTGGTAAGAGTCAATTCATTAAGGGATCATATTGTTTTTATGAATTTCAATTCATTGTTGTATCATAATTCTCTTAGGACGGCCATATGAATGTATTTTATTGTTTAGTTCTAATGAGTAAGATCTGCATGGAAATACTCAATTATGAGTCAATTTGTTAGATGGTTGTGTAACTTTTTGTATTCATCATTTGTTGGGATACTTGACTAAAATCAATATATAGTTATAAACCTTCCCTTCTATAATAAAGAAGTGACATGATTATTATTTCATACGATAGGTGAATTTATATGATTACGCATGAAGTATATGATTCGTAGACCTCGTAGTTGAATTTTGTTAAAAGATTTATATCCATTTATTTTCGTGTTTGCAAATACGACCATCGTCGTAAATTGTTCTTGAAGAACTACGACATATTATTATCGTTAATTAAAGTTAATAAAAAGAGTTAACCATTATTTTATTTTCTACATTGACAATTTCAGTATTTATTACTAATTTAAAACATTTTAAATTTTTACGAAATTTGGGGATGTGACATACATCTAGCATGAAAAAGGGTTGGATCTGTAGAACTTCCTATGACGAGTAGATTCGAGAGATGTCACCAATTGATGATCAACATGATGAGGATTGCAACAACAGTGACGGTGATGATCCAATATTGATGATGATGTTCCAACATTGATGATGGTCCAATATTGATGACTGTGGCAAGAGAATACCTTCCTAGTTAAGAGGGAGTGTTGATGTGATTGTAACTTTGGAAGATATTCACTTGTATTTTATACTGTTATTATTATTCTATTTTATTTGTACCTCCGACGAAGATGTTTATTCTTCCGGTCAAAGATGTATTTATTACATTTGGTCATGTAAATTCATTGAGGTGAATCCTCCATTGTAAGTTGTGGCATTAGATCCCCCTAGAGTAAATTTTATTAGGGTTATTGAGTCCCTTAGAGAAGTCGGCCCAATCAGGTTTAGCTGGGGCCTACCTAGCTAGTGAAAAGGTCAAGTGAAAGTAACGTATAAATAGAGAGATGGTCTCTCTCATTTGAACACACACTCAGTCACTCAAGTTCGCATTAGTGAGAGAGAGAATATAAGTTTGCATAGGAGGAAAGAGAGAGAGATACAGAAGACCATCTTGTTTTGGTGTTTTCCATTTTGTGATATTGTATTGGTGGCGATTCTATCTTTGAGGAATTTGTGTGGTTTTCTCCTTTATGGTTTCCTCGAGGAAAATCTTTGTGTCTCTTGTGTTATGTTGTGCATGTTATTCTTTCAGTTAAGATCCTAGATAATATTTATTAAAAGTAGAATAACTAACATTATGTGCAATTTAACACTTACCTATTCATTATACTTGAGAATTGGAAGACTATACCGCATTATTGTCTATTGTAGCTTACTTGTTCAAGGCTTTAGTAGAATTCATATTCTATTTTTTTCTTCTCTTTCAATCATTTTGAAGAGGCTTGACCTTACCTATACTTCAATATTTTAGACCTTAGCTTTTGTATTTTATTCATGAGCTATGTATGTTGTCAAAAACTCTTCCCATACTCGTCCCTCTCAAGTCAATGTTTCTTTAACAAGCAGTTTTATGAGTCTGTGATGGAAGAGACTCCTCTCAAGGTTATAACCTCGGTGTACTTACCTAGCCATATATATTATGTTGGTGCCTCCCTTTGAACATTATACATTTCTAAATATGGAATTCAACCTCTTTCCATGGAAAAATAGCTACCCAAACTCCACAAAAATATTCAAATGTCCTACATTTTGAAAACTCAATGTGATTATCTAATTGTTTGGTGCCACCAATCATATCCTATGTTCATACACTATCATTACTGTCCAAAACTAAAAACATAAGAGAGGATCCATTAACCTTCAAAACTCATACAAATGTCCTACTAGAGTTAGAGGATTGTTCCACCACATTCCGAAGAAAAAGTCTCCAAGTGTGGGCGTTTCCCTCAAACCTAGTCTAAATGGATAAATGCGTGGGTTCCAAATGGAATGTCCTCCAATAAACAAGGACTAAAATCCTTTAAGAAGACCAAATGCTTAACTAAATGGACAAAAATGTCCTTAAATATTGGTATAAATTGCAAGGAGATTTATCCACATTAGCTTTGGAAATATTTTCATTTTTTATGGCTGGGTGTTGCTCATGAGGTCACCACATAGGTTTCTACTATAGGAAAATTCTCTTATTTATTTCCTAGATCATCCATAGGTTGAGATATGAGGTTTCTTTACTACTTCTTTAACCCAGATTTGAAGTAATCAACTATTATTTTACTACTATTTCACACATAGCCTGCCAAGATAGACCAATAATTGTTGTTTATTGCTTCTTAATGCACAGTAAAGTTAGGAAAATGCCTAGATATCATGTTTAAGGATGCTTTCATGCCCGAAATTTGAAAATGATGTGGTTTCATTGTTGCTTTAACCCACATGACCACCTACATTTGAAAGAGATGCTAGTCTACTATCGTTTGATGGTTAAACGAGGCTGAAACATTCCTAGTTTGACCAAGTGCTGAGAAATGCTTCTCTTGTTACCAAAATTTGGAACAAATCCCATTACTACTAATTTATGGCTATTTTTACCCTTTACTTGCATGTTATGCTGCCTAGAACTGTAGATGAAGTGGTTTGTTTCTTGTTATGACTTCAAGAATTGCTTGTTCTTAGAGGATAGGCCATCTTACGATTGGTTTCACCCATTCTTACCCAAAATAATAGATCTAGAAATAATAGGTTTTTATTGCTACTTTTAGCCATGAATCCATCCAAGGGTTCCTAGGACTTGGAGAAATTGCCTTTCTTATCCATAGATCAACCACAATTTGAAAAAATGCTCTTTTGTTGCTGAAGATGTTTTTGTTTTGCATCCCTACTACTACAGAAATATGAATCAAAACTTATAACCCTTGTACTATCAACTTTCTAATACATGAAAATTATAAAGAATAGTTCAACTTATGCCACTATATCTATAAAATTAAATACCATCCAAACATGTGAGAAGAAGCCATGTTTTGCGGTCTCTAACCTTACGTTAGCATGAGAGAAATCCCATAAAAATGTCATTTTCATTATGCATATATAGATGGTATGGTTACCCTAATTATGCAATGGAGGTTTGCATTTATAGTTTTAACGTAGGCCTGGAATGTTTAACCATTGATCACATAATGTGTGGTTCTGACAGCTTCCAGTCAAATATGGTTGTACCCATCTCCCCATTTTAGGATCTGATGCGAGAAAACAAATTGTTATCTAACGTTACATAAGGGGAAACATGCTTTAATAGCCATTGGAATTTATATTTCAAATAATGAATTGTGTGCATCTGAAAGTGATTCTCCAGTTGAAAACTGCTCACGCTATTTATAGAATATCGTTGATAGAACCATATATACCACAACCATATATTCTTATTCGAATGAAATTCACAACACCAAAATGCAATCAAATACTTGAGAAAACCAAAAGCAATACAAAAGATGGCATAGTTATTTAACTCATTTGGACTCACTCTAAATTGATATAAAAAAATACATCTTCAAATTAAATAGTCATTAAAATTATTTGGATAACATACCTCCCCTGATCACATCTCATCCATCATTACGTTTGTTTAGTAGTTGCAGTGCCAAATCATTCAACCTCCATAAATATATACAAAATCAATACAAGTCATATTTGTACCATTATTTACCAATCGAAGATGCATTTTTATGAGAATGTTAGAACATACCTTTACAATGCTTCCAAGCACCTTATAAGCCTTCTTTTTGGACTGTCCCCTCATCATCCTAGATTAAAACATGGATTTACTCGATGAGAACAAAATACAAACATGATAGATAAATAACTAATTAAAATTCCTGAATAAGCTCCTCTTGGTTTTGAGAATAAATTATTGGGTTCGTCTAATATTGGAGCTAACCTCCCTCGATCTGGAGTAGCAACAAATTCAACATTGACTATGTTGTTGCTCTATTGGATCGAGTGAGGTTTGCTCCAATATTAAACGACTCCAATAAATTATTCTCTATTGAACAGGTCCAACCACGTGAAGTTGGAATCTCTTATGGCCCCTCCCCCCTCACATCACTCTCAATTCCCCAATAGCCAATCTATATTCTACTAGAAAATATGCATTAAAAATATAGAAAATTGATCAAATGTGATTGTAAATCTAAGCAAGAAAGTTGAGATAAAATAAGTACAAATTTGTTTGATTTCCTTTTGCTTTGAACATAATTAAGTACTAACCATCTATATTTCATATTTTACTATCATGAGTACAAAAAAGTATGCAATAACTCATTCAAAGGAAATGCAACAAAAAGTATGCAAGAACTGATTCAAAGGCATATGTCAAAAAAAATAGTTTTTATAAATGAGTTTTATCATCCAAAATATGTTCCAAGTACAGTACATCTATTTATATTATAATACTATTATACATCATCGTTTATTTTTATCCCTTTTCCTATAGTTCTTAAGAAATTCATCATCATCCATGTCATCTTCATTTTCGGTATGCTCTTAAGAAGTTGTTTGTGCTTGCGGCCTCTCACACAAAGCATGCCTGGTCTAGTACTCGCGGCATGGAGGTCGTTGTGATGGGACATCACCTAGAAACACAAAAAATATTAAATTTATATGGCCAGTTTGTAAATATCATTGAAGTAGTTCAGTACTGTTAAAAAAAACCTCTGCAATGTAATTATTTACTTGGTAAACTGGTCCGCATCGTTGGAATCACTGCTCTATGCTCCTCTTTAGTAGGAGGACCCTCAAGTACAACAATCTCTACCATTGAAACCACACAATTTATAAGGACACATTCCTAAATGTATAAGTACAAAAATTAGAAGTACAAAATCTATAACTACAAAATTATTAAGTATATGATTTATATCGAGCCATATTATTGTCATGGAACTCAGTCGTAGAACCATCGTGGGGCTACATGGGAGAACGATCTTATGGCGGCACTCCACTATCAGTGCATTGAGCTCCAATACTAATGGGCTCGTTCATAGTGATGCTCCCTTGATTAAAACAAAGATGTAACACATTAAATTTATGGATAATATTAAACACGAATGTATGTTTATAAGTGATGAAAGGTTAATGTGGATTCATTTTTATTTACCTTATCCTTCACACTAGATCTTGGGATCTTCCACGGATCTTCCCCAATATTTTTTTTTCTTTCAACCATAGCTTGATAGTCGGAACTATAACCAATATTGAGGTCTTCCTCCATGGTTATATTTCCGAAGTCGTCACTCTGCATTGCATAAGAGTCTCTATTTTTTATGTTATTGGATGCAATTACTTGAAAGTTGGAAGGAAATACAAATAATATTGTTAAGGTATTTGAGTAATTACAATTCCGATAATATTGTTAAGGCATTTGAGTAATTACAGTTCCGAAGTCGTCGCCCTGCATTGCATAAGAGTCTCTATTTTTTTATGTTATTGGATGCAATTACTTGAAAGTTGGAAGGCGATACAAATAATATTGTTAAGGTATTTGATTAATTACAATTCGTGACTATAAATTCAAGTAGCCTCCCTGGAATAGCTTGTGCTGGCCATGTTTGGAAATCCTTTATCTTGTTTCCTTCAAAGTGCCAGGAAACCTATCATTAAAAGTTTCAAGTATGTTATGCACCGCACTTTTATTTAGATCTAAAGAAAATTAAAGGTATTGACTTCAAGATGCAATTTACCTTATGGGACCAGGTGGTGTTTTTCCTTCTTTTCTAAATTTCTTCTCTTTTGCATCCTCAATGAGTGCCTTCCAATCCCTCTCTAGAATCATGAGAGGACACTTGTACCTAGGGTTCTTTTCGAAGTGAACCCTATAATTGTCGCTCGTATATTTTAAATATTGTCCAAATGCAGAGGTGACTGTGGTTTTATTAAATGTGTCTACCCCAAATAGGCCTTCAAGGTAATCCAAAAGTTCTTTTTTGAGTTTGGAATTTTGTGAATTCCACCTTGTGTGTATGGTGGGCCCAAAAATCATCAATGCCTTGGTCTCCAAATTCCTATAAAAATCGGCATTTCCTACACACAAAAATATATTATCATTAATTTAAAAATAATCATCTAGATGATTTATGTTTGAGGTGGACAACATGAAACAATTAAAATATTAAAAATTACCTAGCAGTTTTACTTGCTTTAAATGAATTCCTTCATCATTGACCATAAATGTGCTCGAAAGGGCCTCGTGGAGGTAACACGTATTGCTCCAAGAAATAAAACCATATAATCGACCAAATCATCAACTTCATATATGTCAGCACCTCTAGAGCTTAGTTGTGTGGCTTCCTGGGGATGCGTGTCATGGCTCCCAACTACAGGTGTGGAAGGTGGAAAACTAAATATCCTAGCAGGTATACGAGGGCCTTTGTTAGGAATCCGTGGCATTTGTGCAATCCCACTACTACCGAGACCATGCATGCCAAGGTCAACAGGTTGCAAAAATATCCATATAAGAAAGAAAATGTTTCTTCGTTTAGATAATCTTAAAGTTTAAAAAAATAAAAATCATAATTGATCTTATGACATAGCAATAAAAATATCAATTTAAATTATGGTTATTACCTCATATGTGTTAAGCTATGTCATAACTTGAAAGATCCTTTATTTGATTTCATGAGTTTCATCTACAATATCTAACAAGCGATCAAGTTCCTTGTTCAGTTTATTGATATTTTTATTTATTAATACCATCAGGTCGAAGGATGAGTACAAATACGCTTGGCCAAGCGAATCATGAGCATTGTGGCCCGTCGACTACATATTTCACCAAAATAAATGTTATTTCAGTTATGTAAAAAAATAAAATAATTGGTTTCCACACAAATAAAATTATATAAACAAATAAAAAAATCCATGTTAAATGTAAGTCGAAATTGTTACTCATTTACATGTTCTATGGCTGGCCCTTTTCCACGATCGTCCTGCCACATTATAATATATTTAGAACCGCCAAATATTTAAAAAATTGTTAAAGATAAAAAAAATTGATCACCACACAAATAAAATTATATAAACAAATAATAAAATTCACATTAAATGTGAATCAAAATTGCTAATTGTTTACCTGTTCTGAGGCTATTCATTGTTCATGATCATCCTACCACATTATACTATAATTAGAACCGCGAAATATTTAAAAAATTGTTATAGATAAAAAAAAAAAAACGATTGCCACACCAATAAAATTATATAAACAAATAATAAAATTCACGTTAAATGCAAATCAAAATTGTTAATTGTTTACATGTTCTGAGGTTATTCTTTTTCCACAATCATCCTGCCACATTACAATAAAATTAGAACCGTGAAATATTTAATACATTATTAAAGATAAAAAAAACATAATGCAATAAGTAGAGGTTTCTTAAATAGGTGTTGCATAAGTACTCGCACATTATTAGTCGATGTATCTAATCGATTCAAGTGATAATCCACTAATAACTCTTCCTTGGAATCTCTCTCTTTTATTGCGCACACGACTACCCAATTTCCTTCGCGTCCCTCATATATGCAATTTGGTTGCTTGTTTGTTGTCCAAGTTGTGTGTTTTTTATAAACCCTGGGATATTTCCGAAAGCTTTAGGCCTTCCATCAATATATATAGCATCTCCCTTATTTTTATCATTGTTTATTAGTTGCATATAATTTGCGGCGAGTGCATATATCTGCATACTTCGCATATACTGGACCAATAGCATCCAACCATTGCAATTGTAACACGGTCTGACATAGTCCATCAATTCAATTGCTATATTGTATTTTACTGTTATTCCATCCATGGAAAATATCCCCAGGCCATGCAAGGATCAGTGATCAAAATTGAACCCTTCCTAGCCCTTCCAAGGGGTTCAAAACCTTCCTAAAAGAGTAAGATAAAAATCACCCTTAAAAAAAATGCAAATTTTTGAAATTACTTGTCATTTGTGAAGGACAACAAATTTTATAAAATTTCAAAAGAAGGGTCACACTTTCGTCAACCCATCAATGTCTTCACTGGAAATTCTTGGTTGCTCAATGAATATTTATCCTATATATTATATGAGGATGGATGTGAAATGTAAACATGATTTAGAGTTCATCTTCCAATACTTGGATTTTGCATAGAAATACTAATTTAATTCGTATTCATTTTGGCTCTCATATATTTCTTAATGTAGTGTACCACTCCAAAACATTAAATCTAGCACATAGATCACCCCTAATCCTACCATCATATTGATGCATGCAACATTGTTAGTATCGCTTAATAAAAGCTTCCCAAAGAATCTTGGACACCTTGTCTTTCTAAGTTTTCACTTGAATTCATGGGTTATGAGAATTGTTGATCCTTGTCAATATGAGAATTGGCAATTTTGTTTCCATACTTAATCTTTTGAGATCCTAAAATCACCATAATTTCATTATCTTTGTTATCTTTTCCTCCCCCTTTTGGCTTTGTAAAATATTAACACAATTATTAGTAACACATTATGGATGTAAATTATAATGGCATTGGGGACTTATTAGTAAGATTAATTGTGAATGTATGACTTAATGACAAATTTGAAAAGCAAACAATAAGCATTGAATGAACTTAAAAAAATGTGGGCATCTCTCTTTTTCATGTTTACATATTCATCTCTTTAAAAGAATCTAACATGTTTATTTATAGTCATTTATTGCATTAGTAACGCTATGGGTTTTTGTGTTAAAATTTATGATATGGTTACAATGTCGATATATAATATTTGCTTATTATATGACCACATTATTGGGCCTTTGTATCACATGGTTTGCAATTAATGGAATTCCCATTATTACAATAGATACTTAAAGGGAAACATATAACTAATAATTAAATATATATCTCTCAGCAATCCACAAAACTTGAGGAAGTTTGGTTAGCTTATAAACTTGTACAAAACCAGGATTGTTAACTACACTTATAGCATTCAAAATATGATTTCGTTCATTTAATTTTGTACATCATCAAATACTTTCTTCTGTGTTCTCCAAAACAATTATTCTCATTTTCCTGACTCTATGCATCTTTATCTATCACACTCATTCCCTTTCTTATTGTTTTGTTATAGCTCAACTTTAACATCAGTGTGAATATTTACATGGAAAATATTTCAAGAATTCTCCATAACTTCTTTCCCTCTATCCCATCCCAAGCCCAATGTCAAAAAGACATATCCCTTTTGACATTATTAATTGGAACAACATGTTTGATGCATGTGTGGGATTCCTAGGAAAGTTATCAAAAAGGTAGTGTAATTCTTGTTATAACCAAACTTATGCATTATGGATTATGCTCTAATTGTTCCCACTCTCGCACACATTTTTGCATGGTTTGATTATAAGGTATATATGTTATCACTTTTTATTGAAATTAAAATATATGTATCTAGTGATCAATCCATTATAGACATTGTAAACAATTTGAAGAGAAATATTTTATTTATAATATTTATTCACATAAAGTGTATAGATAGTTTACTCTTGTCACTTAAAGTACAAATATTTTTTCAACTTTTTATCACAGAGGGTTGGATGAATATTTACCCTTCAACATTAAATTAATAGTATCGCTTCAATTTTGATCACTGGCAAGGAGGATGGTGCAATGAAATACATCATATTGTTGACATTGAATTCAGTGTCCAACAGAGGAAGTTCCTTAGGTACCCATTGTTTCACCAGATGTTGATACATGGGTGGCACCTCAATGTCTCCTATTCTCTCATCATCGTAGTGTCACATCCCTTCCCTTCAATCTGGATCAAGGAAGGTAACATGACGAAAAATTTGGGCCACTTCTACTTCTCATCCCCATTCATCATTAACAAATTCATACAAGTAAAATGCATGTGTGCAGATGCATAATACAATAAACACAGTGGAAATAACATTTGCTACACACATCTAACATGCATTTATCAGCACAATTTTAACATGCATCAATCAAATACATTTCATAATTAATACAAGAGAATACTTATCTTGGTATGAATTTGTCCCGAGCAACTGGCTATGCAACTGCAATGTTCCACTCAGCCATAGGCCAACTGTGCTCATAAATATCTCAACACAGCTGCCACCCCCGATATGGGCATGATTTCCACAAGGAAATGGAACCTACCAACTTATGCATAGCCAAACATATACCACAAATTATCAAAGCCTGTCCACAGCTGGGTTTATCAAGTTGTAAAGGAGGTAGAAAGGAAAGAATTGCTAAGCTAGTGAGCTCAACCTCAGAGCTATCACAACCTATACCAGATTTAGCTAGCTTGGCCCCCAAAATACCTACACACCCAACACAAGAACGTATTCCCTTCACTGCTCCACAGTCCCTCAGGCCATACCTTCCCTTCTAGTGCTCTTCAGGGTGTGCATAGAAAGGTAGCCAAATCCCTATCATATTTTGTGAGGTTACAATCTTCTCTAGGTTTATCAAGCCAATTATGGATCCTCTTCTACTCTTGGTTGCTTACATCCAAGTTCAATCCAAACAAGGAATGCACATAATCACAAGCATAGAAATATCCCCACACACACAGAGCAAGCACAAATTTTGGGCATGGAAAAACGATTTTAACTATGGGATGAACAAAACGAGATTTCCATGGGTTTTCCCAAATCGTGGCACACCAAAAATGAATTGTGGGGTGGAAAAATAACCACGAGGGGGTTACCAATCCAATTCCATCATATACATGGGAAACCGAGTGACAAAAATGTATCTCACAAAACCCCAACTCAATTTCCCTTCTTCCCCACTGTTCTACAACACAAAAACACCCTTCTTCCATCTAAAAATGAAGGAAACACGGGGAAAGACGTGGAGAAAAATGACCAGCAAGCTCAGATTGTGTGAGAGAGAAAATCATATGGATGAATGATGGGTTGAGGACAAAATTTGTGGGTCTTTTCTTTCCCAGGAAGACAAACACGATTTTCCAAAAATAGTGCCTTTCCCATACACAAAATTGGACAACCATACCTTCCATTTCCCAAAGTAATAACTACCTCAACCACCCCTTGGAAGAAATAAATGCTTGGGCACAAAATTCATTGTGGGTAGTTGATGGTTCATGGATTCTCTCATTCAAAATTGGATTGAAACTATTGGCTTCAAGGGTTTCAATATTTCCCTCTTTATTCCTTGTAAAAATCATGCCTCCATACTCTTGTCGCATCGCATAGCTAGTTGTGGGTATTTTTTTTTAAATACATTTTTACATGATATTTGTAACTTCCATTGTGTCAAGCTAGCATGCAATCCACATGCACGATTTTTAATTACCGATACATAAATGATAAGTCAATGGCAGGCCTTGGCCTTGAGCTCTTCATCATGATTTTATAACAATATTACATTATTTACAATTTTAATGCAATGGGGTCAAAATCGAGATATTACACGTAGGAGCATGATCCTCCTTTGGCAAGAAAAAATTCCATACATCTACAGAATTTTCTTCTGACCTTTTCACATATGGTTGTTCTTTGCCTATTAGATATACTACATGCAGTCACATTTCCCTCTTTTTGTCCTGAGCTTCCCTCACTCGACAAAGAAATAGCAGACTGGTACTTATTTGGTTGTGCCTTCAGTCGATTGAATCAGATATACAGTTAGCCAAGATTGTAAGAATATAGCGAGATATCTAAAATGAGACAATGAACTCATCACCTTGTACACTTTGACAATGAACTAATCACAATTCTAACATATGTCTCTACCATTATCACTTTGACTTGGTTTTTAATTAGCTTGACGTTAAAGGAGACTAAATGGGTGAACACTTCAAAGGTAGGCTCACCATTTGTTGCAAGTTTATCATCCATTTTAAAAATATCAGCAAGGTATGTATCTTTTGGGAAGTTGTTTTACATTTGCATTGGAGGGACATCAAGTGTAAGTCAAAGAAAGTCAAAAAATTTCCTTTTGAAGGTTTTAAAATATCTCTAATGCATATGTCAGGAACCTGAAGCAATTAAATGATGAAAATGCACGATATAACATAAATAGCATAACACAGAAGATATTTATTGATTGCAGGCCACTTCAAGGGGGAAACCTCCTTTGAGCAAGCTCAATACAAATAACTCATGGATTTCTTCATTGGCCTCAACACGTACTTATATACTAATAACTCATGGACGACTTACAAAGCATATGCGTCCAATACTATGGCTCAATACCATGGAACATATAATACTATGGGATAATACAAACTATGGATCAATACCATGGAACATTAATACTACGAGACGACTTACAAAGCATATGTGTCCAACAACAATATACGAACAAAGTAAAAAGAAGGGTTGACCTAGGTTCCTAACATCCCCTCCCCGTTAGAATTTGTTTTTCCTCAAAGCTTTAGATGTGGAAATTGTTGTTGAATCTGAAAGAGTGGCTCCCATGTAGCATCCTCTGGTTGCATTATGTGCCACTGAATAAATACCTCTGTGATAGATCGAGAGTGAAGATGATGAGTGTGCCTATTGAGGATGGCCTCCGGCTCCAAAATAATGGATCCTTCATTATCTAGTTCTAGTAAAATAGTTTGTCCTCTGAAGTTGGTGCCAAGAAATTTCTTTAGACAAGAGACATGAAATACTGGATGAATGCGGGAAGAAGGAGGAAGTTCCAATTTATAAGAAATGGACCCAATATTCTGAAGAACCTTATATGGCCCATAGAACTTTGGAGCAATCTTATGATGCCCTTCGAGTTTCAGGGAGGATTGCTTGTAAGGTTGTAGATGAAGAAAAACCATATCACCTGCTTGAAAAGTGCGATCAGAACGATGCTGATCAACTTGTTGTTTCATTCGATTTCTTTCCATGTGAAGGTTTTCCTGCAAAATGCAAAGAATCTGATCGTGATTTCGAAGAGCCGTGTCAAATTTCTGAACTGGTGAACTTCTGGAGGTGTATGGAAGAAGAAATGGTGGTGCCTAACCATAGACTGCTTCATATGGAGTCATTTTAGATGCCATGTGGTAGGAGCTATTGTACCACCATTCAGCGAGAGGGAGGCACTTTTCCCACTGATGTTGTTGTTCGGAGGTGAAGCAATGAAGATAAGTTTCTGAACATTTATTGATAAATTGAGTTGGACCAACTATTTGTGGGAGATAACATGAACTCATCTTCATTTTGGTGCCAGTGTGGCAAAATAGTGTTGTCCAAAAATAACTGGTGAAATTTGCATCACGATACGAGACAATGGAAGAAGGGATTCCATGAAGACGGAAGATATGGTCCAGGAAAATTTGTGCGACTAAGGAGGCAGTATAAGGATGGTTGAGGCCACAAAAATGACTATATTTGGAGAGGCAATCAACCACAACCAAAATCACTATCTTGCCTCTAGATTTAGGGAGCCCTTCAATGAAATCCATAGAAATATCTGTCCAAATCCATGTAGGGATGGGAAAGGGTTCGAGCAATCCTTGAAGGAGTGTCCTTTCACCCTTGTTGCGTTGGAAGGTATCACATTCAACCACCATCTGTTGAATTGTCCTTTTCATTCCTTGCCAAAAGAAGTTACGTCGTGCCCGCTCATATGTTTTGTGGAACCCAGAGTTCTCAGCCAATGAAGAAGCAGGGAGTTCATAGAAGACAACCTGTTGAAGATTGGTGCTCTGGGGAAGCACTAGACGACCCTTGTATCTTAGGGAATCACCATCCCAAGAGTAATGCGGTACAACAGAAGGGTTGTTGGTCAACCATTGGATGATTTGAGATAATGAGGAGTCATTGACATAGCCCTGTTGAATAGATTGCAACCAATTTAGAACAAGCATAGAAATAGAGGAAAGAGAAACTCAACCACCAAATGTGCGAGAAAGAAAATCCGCCACAAGATTGTCCTTACCCTTCTTGTAAGTGATCTTATAGTCATAACCCATGAGTTTTCTAACCCATTTATGTTGTGTTGGGGAGGAGACCTGTTGTTCCAGGAAATATTTCAGACCCTGGTGATCAGTCTTGATGGAGAAATGATTCCCTAATAGGTATGGCCGCCACTTCCGTACTGCATGCAAAATAACCATCATTTCCTTCTCACCTGTAGAGGTGGCTAAATTATTATCGGAAAGGGATCTTGAAGGTGGCAATCCCACTGGTTCAGCAAAGACACCTGCATATCTATCCAAAATTTGATGTAGATCCAAAGAAGTAGTGGAGACCGTTGATGGATGCATTTGAATGGAATGGAGTTGAGCGATGACACCATGTGAATTCTTCTTAAGGAAATTTTCTAGGTGATGTTAACTGATGATGCTGAGAGACCCTAGTTGTAAGCCCATCAATGTGTGTTTTTTCCCATTGACTGAAAACTGCATCCAAAGTTCAGCAAAATCCCATAAGATGGGGTTAAGTGTGCTTAACCGTTGAGCGCCCAAAACCACATCACATTCAACTAAGGAAAAGTCAAACATGTTGAAGCGCGGGTTATAATCTCCCATAGAAATTCGCACATTGCAACACTTCCCCTTGCAAGGTAAGGTGCCCCCATTGGCAATCATGACTTCAAAGTTGGAGCAAGGATGGACAAAACAGTTAGCCTGTTTGGCGATCTGAGGGTAAATGAAGTTATGAGTGCTACCAAAATCAATGAGTATTGTAAAAGGGAGCTTCTTGAAGTAACCCCTAACCCGCATTGTTTGTGGGGTGGTGACTCCGGCTAAAGCATGGAGAGATATCTCTGGGTGGACATCCTGAGATGAGGGTCAATAGGCGGCTGCTAAAGGTTGACCTGATCATCTATTGTATCTGGAGCTTCTTCACCAATTTCAGAGGCAGGAGGAGAATCCACATCCAAGAGATAGAACTTTTTCTCAACACATCTATGTCCCCGAGTGAATTTCTCATCACAATTATAACAAATCCTTTTTTCTCTACATGCCCGCATCTCTGCTTCATACAAATGCTTGATAGGAGTTGGTCGAGGAGCTTCCGTGATGGGAGGTCGTTGGGAAACCATATTTATGAATGGAACAAAAGTGGATTTGGAGCGTTGTTGAGATTTGATCTTGTCCTCCGCCAACTTAGCCAACCCTGGGAATTCCTTTATTGTGCTGGGATAGAACATTTTAACCTCAAATCGGATTGCATCTTTCAGACCACTTGTTGTCCCGGTTTTGCAACCAGGCTTAGTGCTATGGGCACCTGCTAACTAATAGCAGCAGTTTCAATGGAAATAAATAACAATAAACTAATTAAACAAGACTAAACATGGATCTATGCAAAGATATTAAGCAAATAACAAAAATAATTTAAAATCAAGAACAAGACAATGTAGAATAATGAATTTGTATTAAAAGAATGGGGCAAGCAAGTGCTTGCGGAATCAATACCTCTAATGGTGAGGTTGAATGGCTCCAAGGATGAGCAACTCCAATCTCCAATGGTCTCTTCTCCAATGTGGTTTGCAATGGCTAAAATGCTCAAGGGAGATTTCAGCAGCATAAGGATGAGATAATGGATGGATGTGAAATGAGGAGCCCCTACCACCTTTTTATAGGTTTTGGTGGTGGGGAATACCATTTGTGGTTTTGTGGAAACCAAATGGTATTGACCAACATGGTTTAGGTACTTTTCCCTCCTTTTTCCTTTTTTGAATAAAAATAAATATTTTAATTCCCTTTTTAATATTTTTGGGAATTTGGACCCTTTTTGAGGGTTTTTTATGCTTTTCAGGAAAAATAATCTTTTTTAATGGAAAAAGGGGTGTACTAAGGTCTTTTGGTGACCTTTTGTTGGTTTCAGAGGCTCAGATGGTGGAAAAGTGGACAAATGGGTCATGTGAATAAGGGAATGAGCTAGTGAGCACTTTTTAGGTGTTAACAGATTGCCCCCTGATGTGTGAGGGCAGGAGCTCATCGTATGGCCGATAGACATCATAGTTCTTTTGTCTTTTTTCAGGGGTTTGGGAAGGAGAAGAGACCGATTGGAGACTGGAGCCACGGCCCTTGGAAGCTGCAAGAAACAAAAAATATTACATGGCCTCAAATGAGGTATAATCTCTGATAATGGACGAGGCGGGCATTCCCATGCTCGTATGAAGACATATACATAACAATTAGTCCCAAGAAGGGGGATCTAATACATAAAGAATCTACTGGTACATCATAATGGTCCAGTGGGGACATTATTTTGTGATATACTCCTGATCATAACTGATCGCAATAACTGATACACTGGACTAGCTGATGAACTGTTGAAACTGAAGGTGTCCAATATCTGTAGGGACTCAAAGACTATGAGTCATCTCTGAGAAATAATATAACTGTATACTCAAGGTAGTATGAAACTGGGGTGTATCTGAATACTGTCGCCATGCGCAACCCGGATATCTATAGAAAAAGTGTAACTGGTTTTATCCATAGGAAGACTCTCAAATGTGGAGGAGTCAGGAGGTACCCGGGGTCTTCGACTAATAAGTGAACGGACGAATGCCCTGTGCGAGTCTCAACGATGCGATCAAGGTGTTGAAGTCGAGCATGTGAGAAACAACCATTTGGAGAGGCACTGAGGACTCTTCTCGAAATGATTTGTAGGCACTCATCATAAATGGTGATGAGTCCAAGACATAGGGACCTCTAGGTCTATCCTCTGGAATAAATTTGGTTGTTGTCGACAGAGGGAGACCAACAACTAACAAGGCAATGATGTTTCCTTGATAGGAGCGCGAGGTGTAGAACTGAAGTGTGGTAGTACTGATGGTAGGACTGACATACTTGTGGGGATGGGAAGTAACTGGGTCAAAAAGTGGGTAGACTCAAACTTCCTTTGCTCAGAGCATGATGGCATGGTTGACCTGGCAGCGTGGGGAACTGACTTGTAGGTGTGGGGATCATCGCTTTGACTGAATGGTATATATTGACTCTGGGGGGGAGGACGAGCTGGTAGGTGCCGTCGAGGGATTATCAAGGTGACATACTGCAGAATACTCTGAACAAAGGCGACCAGAATGGGGAAGCTGCCTGATGAGTAGATTTGATCTGTCATGGCGCCAAGAGGCACCATTGATTCCTTCTTCGTAGTTTTAATGAGCTCCAAGAAGGGATAAAAGTGTGCTCTGAAATGGTACGGTCCTTTGGATTTTGTGAGCCCAGGACGGCTCATGCTCATGGTTGCTTTCATGTTTAGAGAGTTTGAAAACGGTAAGTGGACTCTATTGGTGTTTCTTTTTCGTAATTTTAGTCTCCAAGGCCCGAAAAAGCATAAAATGATGCGGATGGAGAACTCTTCTAGCCGATGTGACTAGAGTATACCTTTTTCGTAATTAGTCTACAAGGTCCGGAAAAGGGGTAAACTTATACCAGGTAGACGCCCTTTCAGATACGTTTAACGAGCATGAAAGGAAGCAAGGTTGCTCGGCAATCTTTTCATTGTTTTAAGAGTCAGAAAAGATCTTAACAGAAACTCCCTAACTGCCTTTTTCGTAAAAGGGGTTGCTCGGCCCGAAAAAGGGATTAAATTATACCGAACAAAAAGGGGATTGATGGGGGCGAGAAAAGGTCTCAAGCGTCATCATGTGTGTGGGATATTGGATCCGGTGACAGAAAGATTGTCACAAAAGGGGGTTGCGGCCATTGTGGCACGCAAACCGAGGTAATGAGAGGGCGTTTTGAAAAAATGGCCGAAAAGTATGGGTGTGAGAGCGAGAAATGATCTCAAGCATCATCACAAGCGCGGGACAATGAATCCAGCGATATAAAGATGGTCAACCATGGAGAATGGCAGATGTGGCACGTAAACCGAGGCGACGAGGGGGGCATGAAAAAAATGCCCGAAAAATCTAGGCGTGAGAGTGAGAAATGATCTCTAGCATCATCACGAGCACGGAAACTGAATCCGGCGATATAAAACTCATCGAAAACGGATAACGGCCAATGTGGCATGCAAACCGGGGCGACAAGGTGTCGGGACACAATGTTGATATTGGTCCTGGTGAGAGCGAGAAATGATCTCAAGCATCATCACGGGCACGGAAATATGAATCCGGCAGTGCAAATGGTGCGAAAAACGGAGGTCATAAGGACTCCGGAATGGCTAAAGGAAAGAACTAGGTTAAAAAATGGCTACAAATAAAGGTGATCCCACCAAGCGAAGGATGCAGTGGTGGGGAGAAATGATGACCCGTGGGGGGGAACACTATGTGTATCAACTCAAATATACAAGTGACATGTGACCTCAAAAAAGGTTGAGATCACGAATATGAAAAAGTGAGCAGGGTTAATGGCCTGCCCCCATGCTATGTGCATGGGGTTTGTGATTGTGGATCATATGTGTGTTGGTTTGAACGATGGGCTCATTGAGGTGTTGAGATAGAGATGATGGGGTAGGTTCAAAATGATTGATCATGCCCCCTATCCCGGGGTCGAGGTAATCTATTATGCCCCCTAACTCAGAGGTGTCAATGTGGTGCAGATGTTGTCTCAGAGAGAGATCAATAGGGCATTGAACAACTGCTGGCGGGGTGTTATACCATGAGGCAATGGGTCGTGGTGGCATACTGAAGTGATGATATGATGATCGTGGATTCCCTTTGTGGGGTGGATGCCCCCAGTATCTCCGACGAGGATCACGATGATGGTGAGTAAGCAAGGTTTTGGGCCTGCCCCCATGTTGTGGACATGTGGTTTCCTCATCGATTTGAAAGGGTTGAACCTGTGTGTCAAAGGGATCAATGGAAGGGGCCGACCGGACAGAGGGGTATCCAGTGAAGATCGTATAAATGGCGGGGTCAAGGCCAGGCATTTTGGTATCTGACCAAGTAAAGACATCAGTGAGTTCTTGGAACAGTTGTTGGTATTCTCCGATCTCATGCTCACTATGGGAGGTTCCTAATGTGATGGTATGAATGGCACCAAGTGGGTCAGAGATGTCAATGTGGATGACGGGAGAAATATCGGCCATGGGATCCATTAACCAGTCGATTTTAGTAGGAAGGAAATCCTTGGACTCAACCGCGGATTGGGTAGCGGTGGTGGATGAAGTCTCTTCCGGGAGGAAGTATGGATGATGGTGCATGTCTTCCCCGGGATAATCAAAGGTAGTAGGAGTCTCGAGAACCTCTTCATCATTGCGGGAGCTTTGAGTGGTCAAATCGAGTGATGAGGTAGTGGTAGTCGAAGAGATCATGTAGATGGTGTTAATCTCTCCGGATGAGGATGATGCGGGAGGGTAGATCTCCTCGATAGTAGGGGGTGCCGTCTCTAGGTCCAAATTGTTCATCTCGTAGAGAGCTGCTATGTAGTCTGGGATGTCAGGACAGTTGTGGGAGTAGTGGCCGTAAATACCGCATATCGCACATGGGTGGTTGGTACGCAGTGATTTATCACGAGGCATGGGGTTTGGATCGAGTTTGACAACCAGGATGTTGGGGTCGTCGTCCAGCATTTGCATGTGTTCCTGCAATGCAAGTAACTGTGGACACTGATGAGTTGGATGGCCTAACTCATCACACAATGAGCATTTTGGAGGAGCACGAAATACGGGGGGAGGTCTAACTGCCTTGGGTGGGGGTACCGCAGTGTATGGTTGCGGGCCTCTTCCCCCAGTGGGTCTAATGAGTGGAGGGGGATTCGTCGATGACGAAGGAGTAGTGATACCGGGAGGTGGTTGGGTAGAAGTAACAATGGGTTGCACCGGTTGCAGGATGACATTTGGTGTCGGCGGTGGAACGGGAGGTGAAATATACCACACAGGTAATCCCAATGTTAACCCGGGGAGACTAAGGGTAGCCATAACCGGAGCGCTTACTACGCCCGAAGGAGGGAATAGAAAGGGGATTGTGTGGATGGGTGTAACACCGATGTGACTAGGGACCAATGGTGGTTTAGGGAACAAAGGTGGTTGATTACCGGGTGGTTGTGTATTCTGTGAAAGAGTACAGAGGTTCGCGACGTGGGTCTCCGGTGACAGTGGTGGAATGGCCTGGAAAGTAGAGGTCATCAGCGCCTCGGAGTAAAGTCCAGGTCCTATTGAGGAAATGAATGAGGTAGTCGCACCACAAACAGGTTGTTCAACCATGGGGAGAACATTTTCAGGTGTGGCGGGGGCCTTGGGATCGTAATAGGTGAGCTGGTCGACCTTGACCACGCGTCCCTCATGGGGGAACTGCAAGGTGCGAAATACGGATGAGGCAACAGCCCGCATGGCATACATGTAGTTGCGACCAAGTAAAAGGTTATAGTCTAGTTGGGCATTGATGACCTCAATGTCAATGAGCACGGTTTTACCCGCCAGCTGGACAGGGACATTGGCTAAAAGACCTTGGGGTTGAGCCGAACGGCCGTCGTAGGCTCGTAATGCAGTGGTGGACTGCTGGAGAGTAGGGGATCCCAACTTCTGCCAAACGAATGTGGACATGACGCATGTGGAGGCCCCTTCATCGATAATGCACCGATGGATGACAAGATTCCGAACAGAAACGGAAACTTGGAATGCTAATGAGGAAGGCAGTCGTGGTTCAGACTGGTCTGAATCAAATGCGATCAGCTGTGAATCATTGGGGTCAATGGCGCCAATGGCAGAGAGTAAAGTCTTGCACTGTGAAGGACAGTTTTTCAAAATTTCTAAAGCAGACATGGCTGCAGGAGACTGGGCTAAGTCGTCTACGATGTTGTAATTCGACGCAGCCCGAGGATTGGGATTATTGTTGATACGATAAAGTGGGAAGCGAGGTGCTTTGGAAGCGCCATCAAGTGGAGCCAGAGGTATACATAACGTTTGATCTGTGGGATTAACATTAGTGTTCTTGTCGGCGGGAGGGGCTTCAGAGGTGGAGCCATATTGGTTCCGACGAGTTTGGAGGTTAGCATCGGCAGTCGACATCATCAACAAATGGTGAGTACCTGAATCGAACATGGGTTGATCAGGGGCTGCATAAGTGATCTGCTGTGGTGGCACGTTGCCTTGAGGGGGGGCTAACGGCTGAGTGTTCACTACACCCTGGTTTGGAAAGGGGTTTTGCAGCACCAAGGGTTGATGTTGAGGTGGTGGAGGGTTGGGTGGCAGCTGAGGAGCCGCTTGCCCTTGACGATGGGCATCGTCGATCCAGAGTTGTCGAGCTCGCTCCAGATGTGGGCAAGCGTGGGTATAGTGGCCATAGACACCGCAAATAGAACAAGGATGGTTTGTTCGTAAATTAGCATTTTTGGCTTGCTTAGGTGGCCGATCAGGATTCTGATGAGCAGTCGCCGCGTTATTGTTTTGCGGAGGATGGGTAGGTTATGGAGCTTGGTTATGGTTTTGGTTGTTTCCACGGTTATGTCCTCTTCCTCGGTTTGGTTGCCCACCCTGGTTGCGTTGGTTATTTTGGTATTGGGGCTGATGTTGTTGTGCATAGACATGCCCTTGAGAATTGGGGGGATTCTGGGGAGCCGCAGGTGCGGGAGCAGGTTGCGGTGGGTAGTATGCAGGTGGAGCTGGAGGTGGTCCAGCTGCCTGTTGGGGTTGTTGGTACCCCTGAGCTGTTGGAGGTGCGAGATTAGCTGGTGCAGCTGGTTGTGGGTACTGCATCTGCTGTTGTGGGAACTGTATGGGGGTATGTGTGGTAGGTTGAGTATAGTATGTAGGAGGTACATATGCTGATGGCGCTTGCCCATAGCAATGTTGTGGACAAGAGGGTCCATGAATGTGATGGGTTTGGTTTGTTGGAGCATAAGAAGTTGTCGCTCTGGAACTGGATGTAGCCCTAGAGAGGTCTGGGGCAGGCATGGTGCTCACCATGCTGAAAGGTTTAGCCAAGGGTGTGATTTGGCCAATAATGCTATCGGCGACATGAGATGCCCCCGGCGCGTCGCTGCGTGAAGAGTCGCATCGTGGGGCGTCTGGTATGATTGTGTATAGATAACCCGACTGGGCGTAGATGAGATCAAACTGTTGGGCTTTTAGGATGGCCTCTTCTTCAGACTGGGGTCTTTCAGATGCCACATCCTTCGCGATGAGTGGGAGGAGGGATTTTAGAAACCAATCTAAAAAGATACGGTCGTCTAACTTAATTTTGCAGAGGCTCCGGCGTCGACGCCACTCATGAATATGGTCAGTGATGTGGGTGGCCGTATTCTGTCTGCAAGACAGTAGGATCTCGACGCCCGCATCATAGCGGACAGGTAACTGAAAGAATTGTAGAAAGGTCGAGGCCAGGGAGGTAAAGGTGGCATGCGTCCCATGGGGCTGCTCGATATACCACTTGGCTGCAGAGCCAGTGAAGGTGCGTTGTAAGAGCCGGAGGCGGACAGAGTCGTCCACTATGGAGTTGGAGGAACACCATAGATGGAAGGACATGATATGGTTCTGGGGGTCTTCACCCGTCTTACCCTCAAACTTAGGGATGTCAGAGGGGAGTTTGGTGGGCATGTGAGGCCACACAGGATCATGTCTGATGGGGTCATTTGTGAGCCTAGCTAAGTCTGGCAGGTTCAGACTCGCCATGTATGGTAAGCTAGCAGATGTGGTGACTGGAACCGGGATATGCCTAGTCATTGTGGTGTGGGGTCCAGTAGCACCTAAAGGTATGCTAGGTATGGAGGGTATGTGCCCTCCAATAGGTGTAGTCTGGTATGGGCCAGCGCCTCCAAGTGCAACATGGGTTACACTTGGGTTAGGAATAGCAGTGGGGATTCCTGGGATAGGGTTTGTGGGAACCAGAGGGGGTGTGACCCCTATGTTGGGCATGCCCATAACAGGTGGTGGACTTGTGTTGGGAATTCCTATAACAGGAGATGGCCCTGTGTTGGGCATTCCTAAATGTGGAGTGTTGCCCATATTGGGCATACCGGGGGGGGTGGTTGCTGCCGTGGACGGCACTGTAGTAGAAGGGTCTGTAGACGTCTCTCCTATGGTGCTGGTAAAGAGTGGATCAAATGGTGTTCCAGCCATAATGGTGGTTGGTGGTAACTCTGTGGGGTTTTCGGATTCTACCTCCAAATCAAATGTGAAGTGAGGTGTGTCAGAATCGGATGACTGTGCAGCTGATTGACGATGTGTCGAATCAAGGGATAAGGCTCTGCGTCTGTGACGTGGAGAGCCAAGTGGACTAAACTCTGGGAGTTCGCCCTGTAGACGACGAGAGCGTCTAAAATTCTCAATGGTGAGAATTAGGTTTCTGTGTGAAAAATATGTTTAAGTATCAGGTGGTGATATATATATAAAAGACTCAAAACCCTAATGCAACCAAGGGTGCAAGAAGGGGAGTGAAAAAGAAGGCTCTCAGGCCAAAAAATCAACCTCAGAAAAGGCACTTATTCTAGCAGCTGTGCTACAATAAGTGGAGGAAAGCAACAAATGGTCAGAGTACCAACATGCAAACGGCTTCTAGAAAAAATAGGTGTAACTAGACCAAAGGTGGGTTGAATCATGCAAACACCTAACTAAAAGTATTGTGACTCGAACAATCGATATCCTCTGCAAGGTGATGAAATCCAAGTCAGACAATATGAATGTTGAGACAACGGCTAGATATCCCCCTACCGGGAGGGACACCGGGTAATCAATCCTAAAGACAGGCTACTAGGATACTCCGTTCATGACGCGTCGAGAAAAGGTAAATCTGCCGTTTGGTCCTTTGATCGCAATATCCCAATACAGGGATATCCCGAGAACTGCGAATGGTAGCCCTTCGGTTACTGAATGGATTTCAGTATTCCACTCAGGCTTCCGGAACCATCCTCGCGACTTCAACCCTCCTAAGGGAGAGGCCTTCCCACAAACCGGTTGTCACCGCACCAAAAAGTACTAAGAGATTTTAGCTCCCTAATTGGACAACTTCTATGTCTCAGATGTAAGAACTGAGGGGTGTTATTGGAACACCTATCCCCCCAATACTACCTAGCTACAAGAATTCTTTTAGTGTTCCCCAAGTGGGGTTAAAAGTGTGTTGAAATTAGGGTACGTTTTAAGGCTTAATTCAATTTAAGTGATCGAGTGAGTGCACGTGAGGTATTGTAAACTGAACTTGAAAAATTAAATGCTTTACAGGAAATTTTTAAAAAATAAAGGATTTTTCGAAAATAAAAAGCAAATATTTATGACTTTTTTTTTTTTTTTTTTTCTTTTACTAAATGGAATTCAAATGCTTTTCAAAAAATAACTCAAAAAACAAAGAATCTTTGGATTTCTGAAAGCAAATAATAGACTTCTTTAAAAGAAATAAATGGATTTCTTTTTTCAAGTAAATTGCTTAGGGCAAGATTTTAAAGAAGTAAACAGGAAAAAACTTTAATCTAGATAAAAATGCAAAATGAGTCTTTCTTTCACTTTCTTGAAAATTTTTAAAAAGACTTCTAGATGTGCTTTTTTAAATAGTAAAATTTTTTTCAAAGCTGTAAAATATGCAGATTTTAATACTGTAAAAAACGGCTATGGGCAGAAAGTACAGTAAAAAAAAAAATTTCAAAATCGGGATGGCCGAATGAAAAATTCAGCCTCGCGGGTTTTGACAGAAAAGCCGCGATGGACCGCGCGGGTTTCTGTCGCACAGTCGCGATGGACCGCGCGGGATTTGGGCACACAGTCGCGATGTGCAGCGCGGAAAAAGTCCGCGAAGCCGCGATGTGCAGCGCGCAAATAGGCCGCGAAGCCGCGGTGAACCGCGCGGAAAAAAGGTCAAAGGCCGCGATGGATCGCGCAGAAAAAAGGCCGAAAGCCGCGATGGACCGCGCGGAAAAAAGGCCGAAAGCCGCGATGGACCGCGCGACTGTCAGGCTAAAAGCCGCGAGGCGAAATACGTGCACGGAAACCGAAAAACGAACCCGAAAATTGAGAATTTCGGGCTGTTAATGGGGCCAAAACTCAGAGCAGCAATGGATCTGCTGTCTAAGATGGCAGATCTATGGATCTAAAGGTTAAAAACTCATAAAAAACTAACATTAAAATCAAAACTAGAGATCTATTGTTCAAAACCCAGCGGAGTCGCCAAAAACTGTTGGCCCGGTTTTGCAACCAGGCTTAGTGCTATGGGCACCTGCTAACTAGTAGCAGCAGTTTCAATGGAAATAAATAACAATAAACTAATTAAACAAGACTAAACATGGATCTATGCAAAGATATTAAGCAAATAACAAAAATAATTTAAAATCAAGAACAAGACAATGTAGAATAATGAATTTGTATTAAAAGAATGGGGCAAGCAAGTGCTTGCGGAATCAATACCTCTAATGGTGAGGTTGAATGGCTCCAAGGATGAGCAACTCCAATCTCCAATGGTCTCTTCTCCAATGTGGTTTGCAATGGCTAAAATGCTCAAGGGAGATTTCAGCAGCATAAGGATGAGATAATGGATGGATGTGAAATGAGGAGCCCCTACCACCTTTTTATAGGTTTTGGTGGTGGGGAATACCATTTGTGGTTTTGTGGAAACCAAATGGTATTGACCAACATGGTTTAGGTACTTTTCCCTCCTTTTTCCTTTTTTGAATAAAAATAAATATTTTAATTCCCTTTTTAATATTTTTGGGAATTTGGACCCTTTTTGAGGGTTTTTTATGCTTTTCAGGAAAAATAATCTTTTTTAATGGAAAAAGGGGTGTACTAAGGTCTTTTGGTGACCTTTTGTTGGTTTCAGAGGCTCAGATGGTGGAAAAGTGGACAAATGGGTCATGTGAATAAGGGAATGAGCTAGTGAGCACTTTTTAGGTGTTAACACCACTGACAAAACAACTCCTGTAGAATTCATCAGACAATCCTTCTGTCTGATTGGCTAGTTTCTCAAATTCGGTCTGATACTCACTCACAGTGCCAATTTGGCGAAGCTTAGTGAGTGCTCCTGTGAAGTCATCAAAAGCACTAGGACCAAATCATTGCAAAAAGAGTTGGCAAAAATCTGTCCATTTTGGCTCTGCATGAACCTTGACGTACCAACAGAACCATTGAAGGGATTCATGTTCCAAATGAAAGGATGCAAGTGGAACTTTGTTGACATCAAAAGTATTATGCATACTGAAACATTGTTCTTCCCGGTATATCCATCTAGTCGGATCATCACCATTAAGCGAGGAAAATCAAGCTTTGGCCCATGAAAAGTGCTAGAAGAAGAGAACCTAGTGTCTACAGAAGACTCTAGCTGCCGTATATTGTTCATGGTTGAAGGCTAAAGATGGAGGCCGAGAATTTTTTCATCTAGATCTTGAATTTTGGTCTTGAGGGTTGCAAGTTTTTTCTCCATGTTTTTTTCTCCTGCGCGGGGGACAACCATAACCAGGATTTTTTCTTTTTTTCTTTTTTGGTAATGGGTAGAAAAACAAAAACAGAAACTTCTTTAGTAAAGGAAAATTTTGATTTGGGAAAAACTCTGATGGTTAATTGGGTTTTGACTAGGTTTTGGACACTTTTTTATGGACGGGAAAGCAGAAAATGGAAATTTCAGAAGCGGGGTGAAAGAATTGGAAAATTTGTCAGAGAGGGACAAAGAAGCAGAAATAGGAAGTGAACATTGTGGAAAAATTTGAAGGTGATTGGGTGAAAATCGAAGAAGTTATGGGAAACCCTAAAAATAAACAGATGTGGGATTTCTGGCTTTGGGAAGTGGAATTTGGGATAGGGTTTTTAGGAATGAAATATGTAGAATGGGATTGCAAGGGTATCAGTGAATTTTCAAGGGAAGCGGATTTAAAGAGAAGAAGATATGGAGAGAAAAAAAAATCAGAATGGATCTGCAACGACTTGGAATTGATGTGAAACAATTCTGGACAAATGTAATATGCTATTTATCAGCTAGAAATAGATAAGGACCCCAGGTATGCTTGGATTCCTAACGGTTCAGGGGATTGACTCAACCACCAACATTGTCTTACGGCTTGCGTATTAGGGAAGTACCCCTCACTCCACGGCTTAGGTAAAACTCATAACCGCTTTTCCACAAACGACAGCTCTTGGTTTACCTCACGGATGGGAACTAGTCAATCAGGTAGGGGTCATTTTCCTTTTCGCTGGCAGGTCCTCTCAATGAGATAGCTACTTCGGGGTTCTTGTGGTACTCCACACAATGAGTTTTAAGGCTATTCCCAAGTACTTCCACAGTTAATCGGATAGGTATTATTCCCAAATCCGAACCTGTAATTGAAAGGAACAATACAAATGTGAAAAAAATAAAAATTGGAAGAAATTCCACCCAGCGAGCCCAAGAAAGTGCTCTGATACCAGATGTGAGGAACCTGCAGCAATTAAATGATGAAAATGCACGATATAACAGAAATAGTAGAACACATAAGAGATGTATTGATTGGAGGCCACTTCAAGGGGGAAACCTCCTTTGAGAAATCTCAATACAAATAACTCGTGGATTCCTTCATTAGCCTCAACACGTACTTATATACTAAGTCTATGTGTCCAATACTATGGATCAATACCATGGAACATATAATACTATGGGACGACTTACAAAGCATATGCGTCCAATACTATGGATCAATACCATGGAACATATAATACTATGGGATAATACAAACTATGGATCAATACCATGGAACATATAATACTACGAGACGACTTACAAAGCATATGCGTCCAACAACAATATACTAACAAAGTAAAGAGAAGGGTTGACATGGGTTCCTAACAACATACCAATCATGTGGAGGAGAGGCAACTTCAAACTGAGGATGTTTGGGTTGTTAGCAAGATTGGATATCCATTTGGTAGACTCTTTATTCTTTAGAAGATTCAATAGCACATAGGACTCCAAGAAAATCCCAATGCTCAGCTATACATTTTATACCCACCCTTTCCAAGTACCCAATAATGCCTTATTCTCTCTTGAATGTTGAGTTCGTCAATATAAATAACAAAACACAAAATTGTTATGCTAGCAAAGGCAATGGTAAATAACAACATTTTGCAACACCTATCATATGGTAATATTGCATAAAAGTTGATGTACTATCACAATCTCGCAGAAGAAAGAAAGAGGGAATTATTGCATATTTTGCATTTAAGCAGTTCACATTGCAAGTTAATATATCCCTCAAAGCATCTCTGCTTGAGAATGTCAAGTGGATTTTCTCTTTAATAGTATCATTTGGAGGAAATCAACTCTATAGGCTAGTATCCTAAACTCTTTACTAGAGTTTATCACTTACAAAATTTAAGCTTTGGGAATGAAATCCAAGATATATGAGAATGCATGTTATGTTATGTTAATGGACATGAATGATATGCAATGTGTGTGGACTATGCAGATGATTTCCTAATGTGAGCCTAATTAGAAAAATTATATCTTACCTTGGAAACTTAGTTGGAAATACTAGTTACTATACTATCGTTGTGTGCAAATGAAAGGGAAAAAACATCAACAAATTGTTTTAGTAATTAGTATTAAGTGTTCACTAATTAGTAACCTGTGAAGTGGCCCTCTTTTCATTGAAGTTTCATATCTATCATCTATATTTATTATATTTCATATATTATGCCCCTATATATTGTTATAAACATAAATTCAATGCTTACCTCTAACATCAAAAAACATTTCTCATGTTTCTTGAATTCTTTGTAAAACTGGTTTTGAGATTTGACATGCTTATCTAGTGATATTTGGTAAAGGAAAATGCAACTTCAAGCATCATTCTAACAATTTTATTTTGTACTCCATATGAATGTGGGTATGAAAGAACCAAATCCATAGTGGCCAATGCTTACTTCTAGACATGTAGATAATACTCCTTCAAAATCAGTGAAAAGATTCAATAAAACCAATAAAAATCAAAGTGAAGCTAAGGTTTCTGAATTATCAAGGGAATGCAAGGAAGATGGGTAGTAGGAGACCTTGAAATATGGAAGTAGTTAGGAAACCAAAAAATACTCCAAGAGAAAGAATGGAACTAAGGATCAGTCCAATAATGGTTGAGCCTGAAAAAGGAAAATCCTGAGTGAAGAAAATGTGGATGGTACTGAGACACAAGATGAAGAAAATATTTCTAACTCTCATGCTAAGATTGTGAAAAGAGCCCTGCTTATGGGTCTCGGTTCCCCTACTGAATCTAAGGGGATTCTTTGCTTTCCCTTAAGTTGGAGGTTTTCAAATATTGATGTTAGATTTTTATCATCATTGACTTCTACAAGGATCCATGTTCTTGTACATGACTAGCTTGTTAAGAGGTGGGATCTGAATCTCTCATTATTTGAATTCCCATTCCTAAATAGTAATATTTCTTGAAGTAGAGTTCGAAGTGATAATCGGTTAAGGTAAGAGTGTTGATGTATATGTAACTTTGGAATGTATTTCATCTATGTATTTCATATATATTTATTGTACCCTTATAAGAGATGTGTTATTCTTCTATAAGGAAGTGTCGTCATGTGGATTGACAAGTGTCGCAAGTGTGTGTACTTGCCGATGGGTTATTAGACCACCATGTGTGGGGTCGGCCATAAAATATATATTATATTGTGGATGTATCTAGATAGACAAGGCGGCCCCATAAGGTCACTGGGCAAACAGGTTAAGTATAAATAGAGATCGGGAGATCTCTATTTGGATAATTCGAAAAAACACACTTCTCTCACTCAGAAAGTGGCGCACTAGTGAGGAGGAGGATCATCTGCTCTAGGAGACTATATCAAGTGTATTTTGGTTGTACTTTGGTTGAGCCATTGCTCTCTCTATCTCTGAGGAAGTTGTGGGGTTTTTCACCTTAGGGTTTTCCCCACGGAAACTCTGTGTCTCTTGTCTCTCATGCTTTTGATTCTTGTGATGCTTGTCATGCTTATTGTGATTGTTATGCATTGATATACTGTATATGTTATTCTCTCAGTAAAGATCCAAGAGTATTGTGAATTAATGCTCAAATTTTAACATGGTATCAGAGCTAACCTGAGAAGAAGACATTTTGCAGTGACGAAAACTTGAGTTTCTTGTTTATTGGGTTTCTCTCCACAGTTTTTGGAAAAGCAGTATAGTAGATTGACTCTACTCATCAAGGAGAATCTATCTGTCCAATCAGAATTCAATTCTGAGCATTTTCAGATTTGGCCCTAAAAATTAGGGTTTCCACAAAAATAGGAATTTATCAAATCTAAAGACATAGCTGGAAGATCCTTGCAAAAATCGAAGTTTAGAGCTTTGGATCGAGATTTTTGGCTAGGTAGATCTCCGGGAAACTCAAACCCTAATTCAGGGCTCTCCCTAGTGAACCCGGGAGGACAAAAAGGCAAATCTGAAGGGTAAAGCTTTGTTGATCTCAAATTCTGAATACACCAAGCTGATAAGCTCATCAAGGCACATCTTTCTATCCTTTCAGAAAGTTGAAATTCACATTTTGAATTTTTAGGGTTTTTTCGACAAACCCTAATCCGAGACCAGATCCAGTTTTCAGCATTTCAAGTTGTAAGACCTAAATCTTTTCAATTTCATTTGAAGTACTCTTTAAGATGTCTCACCACACCAAACTTGAAGATAAGCTTGAAGGGGCTAATAACTTTCGAGCTTGGAAGTATAGGATTGGGTTAATCCTGGAAGAGAATGAGTTGGACTCATATATAAAAGAAGACATCCCTATCCCAAAGGATGAAGAGGCTAAGGTATTGCATAAGAAGAACTTGGTCAAGGAAAAAAGAATCATTGCTGATTCTATCAAATACCATCTCATACCCCATGTGTCTTCTCTAAAGACACCCAAGGCTATGTTTGACTCTTTGACCAAGCTATTTGAAGGAAAGAACATAAATCAGAAGATGACCCTGCGGAATCAATTGAAAGGGGTCAAGATGTCGAATGGAGAAACCATTCAATCCTATTTCTCCAAGGTCTCTCAGATCAAGGAACAACTTGAAGCTGTAGATGAAATGGTGGAGAATGGTGAAATTGTTATAACTACTTTGAATGGCCTACCTAGGTCATGGGACTCTTTTATCCAGGGGATCTGTGCTAGAAAGAAGTTAATCTCCTTCAGTAGATTATGGGAGGAATGTTCTCAATAAGAAGCAAGGCTTGTGGCAAGAGAAGAGAAGATGGGAAATGAAGATCAAGCTCTCACAGCTCACACTACGAAGGGAAAGTTCAAGAGAGAGCCATCCCATCACAAGAAGAAATCTTCTCATCATTTTCACAAAGACAAGAAAGATCTAAGGTGTTTCACTTGTAATGAGAAGGGTCACTTTGCTTCAGAATGTCCCAAGAACAAAAGGGACAAACACAACAACAACAACTCCAGCAAGAAGAAGAAGGGTAACAAAAGAAGGTACCATGCTCATGCTGCCGAAGATGATGAACCTCCAAAGAAGAAGGCTAGGGAAGAAAGTGATGATAGTAATGATGACTCATCAAGTGAAGAAGAGTATGTTCTAATCTCTGCTCTCACAGGTACTATCTCCCATGGTTGTAATGATTGGTTAATTGACAGTGGGGCTTCCAAACACATGACTGGGTTTAAAGAATCCTTTGTAAATCTGTCTGAACATGAATCACCCCATAAAGTGAAACTTGGGGATGATTATCAATATCCCATCAAAGGCAGTGGTGAAGCCTCCTACAACCTAGATTTTGGAAAATCTTTGAAGATGAAAGAAGTCCTTTATGTACCTGGGCTCAAGAAGAACTTACTCTCCATCTCTGCATTGGATACAAAAGGTATGAGGGTTGCATTTGTGGATGGCCAAGTCCTAATGTGGCCAAAGGGAAAGACCATAGATAATGCAGTTGTGATTGGAGAGCAAGAGGGAGGTTTGTATAAATTAAAAGGACAACCTAAACATGCCATGGTGCATGAATCCATGGAGCCAAGTGAACTTTGGCATAGAAGACTTGCTCATATGCACTATAGGGAACTTCCAATTGCAAGCAAGGCTGTAGAGGGTCTTCCTGAAATCAAGACCAAACATGAAGGTGTTTGCAAAGGATGTGCAAAAGAAAAGAACATTAAGAAGGCATTTCCAAGCAGTGAAAGCAAGGCAAAAGGTATCCCGGAAATCATCCACTCAGATGTATGTGGTCCTATGTCATCCAGTTCTCTAAGTGGGTATGTTTACTATGTCTCATTTATTGATGACTTCTCCAGGAAGACTTGGGTATACTTCTTGAAAAACAAAGATGAGGTGTTTGATAAGTTCAAGGAATTCAAAACCTTGATGAAGAATCAAACTGACAAAAAGATCAAAACATTCAGATCCGACAATGGTGGAGAATTCACCTCAGGTGACTTCAAGAAGCTTTGCAGTGATTCAGGGATTAAGAGGGAGTTGACTGCTCCTTTTAATCCTCAACAGAATGGAGTTGCAGAAAGGAATAACAGAATAATCATGGAAGCAGCAAGGGCAATGCTGCATGACCAGGATCTACCTATGTATCTATGGGCAGAAGCAGCTAGAACAGCTGTATATGTGCAGAACAAAACACCCCATAAGATATTGGACAACAAGACACCAGAAGAGGTCTTTTCTGGTAAGAAACCTGAAGTCAACCATCTCAGAATATTTCGTTGTCCAGTATACACTCATGTCCCAAAGGAAAAGAGGACTAAACTAGATCCTTCAGGAAAGAAGGGTATCTTTGTGGGTTACAGTGAAAACTCGAAGTCTTACAGAATATACTTTCTAGGGTTCAAGAAGATTGATGTCAGCAAGGATGAATATAAGTTCAAGGACAGGTAATCCAGGAAGCAAAGATCAAGAGGGAGCACACTCCAGCAGCTCCTGCAAGGATGCATATTTTCAGAGGGAATTGACCATCTTCCTACATTCCACAACAGAAAGGTGTAGAAGAAGCTACTTCAGCAGCTCCTGCCAGGAAGCAAAGACTCAGAGGGAGTCCACCCAACAAACAAACAAAGATAAGTATGTCAATTATCATTTCTTGCCTATTTTGTTTGTTTAAATAATATTATGCTTATGTTCCTAGACTTAGGAGGTGTATTGTGCATATTAGAATGATTGCATTAATGAACATTATACTACTAATATGCATGTGATGGGTAAGTGGCCTATGGCACTGTACAACATTCCAGTGCTACTTATCTAGAATGAAACCTCTTTACTGACATGTTGGGAGTAGTGCAAACTCTTAACAATGTTCTGGTAGAGACTGGAAGGCATATAGAAAGTTGTGGAACATGGATAAATGTTGTGTTGAAGCATTGGCTAAGATAACGGCATGACTGCATGACATATTTCTTTATGTGTAAAGAATTTGTTCTGAAAATTATGAGATGTTTCTAATCATGCAATTTAACTTGTTTTGTAGGAAAGACCGTATATCTTCACCTACAAAAGGACTACAACATTTGTTCCAGCAACAAAGATATCTATTGAAGATATTGAAGTTCCCAGGATCTGGGATGAAGAAATGGAATGCCATGATCCGTCGATCATGAAGAAGATGTTTGGGATGTAGTCCCAAGACCTGACAGGGAGTCACATGTGTGCAGATTGAAGAAAGCCTTGTATGGCTTGAAGCAAGCTCCCAGAACTTGGTATGGTAGGATGGACAGTTTCCTATCTAGCTTGGGATTTACCAAGAGTAAAGCGGATTCCAACCTCTACTACAAGGTTGAGGAAGGGAATCCTGTGATTCTACTCCTGTATGTGGATGACTTATTTGTAACAGGAGATGACAGATTGATTGCAGATACTAAGAGGAAGCTTGCTGCTGAGTTCGATATGAAAAATTTGGGAATGATGCATTATTTCCTAGGTATGGAGGTGTGGCAGAATTCAGGTAGGATCTTCCTTGGTCAAAGTAAGTACACAGTAGATATTCTGAAGAGATTTGGGATGATGGATTGCAAGGCCATGGCCACACCTATGGCATCGAATCTGAAGCTTCTATGTGATGCTCCATCTGAGCCGGTTGATGTCTCTATGTATCGTCAGATGATTGGGTCCTTGATGTACCTGACGAACACGAGACCAGACATTTGCTTTGCGGTGAACACATTGAGCTAGTTCCTGACGGATCCGAGGAGTGTTCATCTGGTTGCTGTAAAGCATGTTCTGAGGTACCTAAAGGGTACAGTGGATTATGGGCTCAAGTATTAAGCGAATCAAAAGTTTAACCTGCAAGGTTATGTTGATTCAAATTGGGATGGCAGTGCTGCAGATAGGAAGAGCACATCTGGGTGCTGCTTCAGTATGGGATCAGGTGTGATCTCTTGGTTCAACAGGAAGCAGTCCTGCATAGCACTGAGTACAGCTGAGGCAGAGTATGTTGTAGCCTGTTCATCTAGTTGTGAGGAAGTATGGATACGGAAGCTACTGTCTGAGTTATTTGATCTCCCATTGGATGCTATTGGTATATTCTGCGATAACCATAGTTGTGTGAAGCTGTCTGAGAACCCAGTGTTTCATGACAGGTCGAAACACATAGAGATCAAATATCAATATATTAGGGATATGGTGTAGAGAGGAGCAGTGAAACTCCTGTATGTTGCGACGGACGAGCAGATTGCAGATGTGCTGACGAAGCCACTAGCCAGGGTGAAGTTCGAGTACTTCAGGGAGAGGCTTGGTGTTCTTCAAATCGATGACACTTCGAGGAAGAAGTGATGGGCACATTTGCTGAAGCCATCCCAAGCATGTTGGAAGGGGGATCCTTCACATGGATGTGGATGTAAGCGTTGGATGATGAGTATCAGGACGATGCTCCTGTTACTGCTTTGTATATGCATCATGTTGGATGCTGGATATGATCAGTTGGATCATTTATATGTATGTACGCATCATGTTGGATGCTGGATATGATTGGTTGGATCATTTGTATGTATTTGTATATGCATCATGTTGGATGCTTAGACCATGTTGGATCATGTTGGATGTTGTATCTGTATCAGGTGGATACATTGTATGATCAGGTAGATCATGTATGTTGATATGTATCATGTATTTGTATTTGTATCAGGTGGATACACTATATGATCAGGTGGATCATGTATGATGATATGTATCAGGTAGATACTTGGTGTGCATTAGGTGGATGCATTGTATGATCAAGTTGATCATGATGATGAGCTTCAGGATGTTGCTCCAGATGAGATGTACCATGATGGTACAAGTGATGATGATCAGTATGATCATGGGCATCAGGATGATGCCTCGTGCGATGATGATCCGTTGGATCATGAGTATCAGGTTGATACTTGGAGGTCAGAGATGATATGTGGCAGGTTGTGCAAATAGCATGTAATCAGTCCTGGGAGATCTTGTCGGTCATGCTGCGGCACATAAATGTTCCTGGGGTACTCTTTTCGGTATTGCTATGTAGTATGTAATCAGTCCTCAGATATCCGATAGGTTGAGCTATGTGCTCGTAATCAGTCCTGGGATGAGGTATTACTACGGAGACATGTAATCGGTCCTGGAGATCCGAGAGGTTGAGCTGTGTGCTCGTAATTAGTACTGGGATGCTCTTTAGAGATCTTGCCGATCGTGCTACGGCACATAAATGTTCTTGGGATGCTCTTTAAAGGTTTTTTCTATCCACATGTAATCAGTCCTGGAGATCCGAGAGGTTGAGCTGTATGCTCGTAATAAGTCCTGGGATGCTCTTTAGAGATCTTGTCGATCGTGCTGCGGCACATAAATGTTCCTGGGATGCTCTTTAAAGGTATTGTGGAGGAGATGCATGTAATCAGTCTTGGGAGATCTTGCCGGTCGTGCTTAGGCACATAAATGTTCCTGGGATACTCTTTCTGGTATTGCATCTGCACATAAAATTAGTCCTGAGAGGCCACCTCTATCAGACCGTTCGCACAGATGATGAAGACCTGCAGTTGGTGGGCCTACATCCAGTATGAAAAAGGACTGGCTCTGTAGAACTTCCTATGACGAGTAGAGTCAGAGATTGGTTGAGATAGCAGCAGCAGTGACAATGATGATGACGATGATCCCGAGAAGAAGACTTGTCTAGCAGAACTGTGTCGAGAAATACCTTCCTAGTTAAGAGGGAGTGTTGATGTATATGTATTTCATCTATGTATTTCATATATATTTATTGTACCCTTATAAGAGATGTGTTATTCCTCTATAAGGAAGTGTCGTCATGTGGATTGACAAGTGTCGCAAGTGTGTGTACTTGCCGATGGGTTATTAAACCACCATGTGTGGGGTCGGCCCTAAAATATATATTATATTGTGGATGTATCTAGATAGACAATTCGGCCCCATAAGGTCACTGGGAAAACAGGTTAAGTATAAATAGAGATCGGGAGATCTCTATTTGGATCATTCGGAAAAACACACTTCTCTCACTCAGAAAGTGGCGCACTAGTGAGGAGGAGGATCATCTTCTCTAGGAGACTATCTCAAGTGTATTTTGGTTGTACTAGGGTTGTGCCATTTCTCTCTCTATCTTTGAGGAAGTTGTGGGGTTTTTCACCTTAGGGTTTTCCCCACGGAAACCCTGTGTCTCTTGTCTCTCATGCTTTTGATTCTTGTGATGCTTGTCATGCTTATTGTGATTGTTATGCATTGATATACTATATATGTTATTCTCTCAGTAAAGATCCAAGAATATTGTGAATTAGTGCTCAAATTTTAACAAGGAGGAATCCATATCTTGGTGAAGAATTTGCCAAGCATAATTATTAGGTATAATTGTATTTGTTGTTTATTGTTAATACATATAGAGATATCTTGTTTAATGTTTAATTGCTTTGCACTTGAATACTTATTTGGTCGTGGAATTATTTTCTTGATAGATTAATTAGGATCAATATATAACTAAAATTACTTTTCTTATGATCACTATTGTTATAACCATAAAGACTTGAGGAAGCTTGTTGTTTTCTTGTGTGCAAATTACTAGAAATATAACTTATTGATCTCTTTAGGTAGTTATTTGTCAATATAACTTATTGATCTTGGAAATTAGATTGTTATTTCTTGGCTGCTCTATTAATGATATGCCCTAAGCCATTGGGGATTATTTCCTCAAATAGAGATGAAAAATCCTTGATATTTTTTCCTTTAGGGATTTATCTCTTTGTTTGCTAGTCTTGGTTTGTTAGACCTGTCAATTCCTTTCATTGATTATTATAAGATTGAATTGGAGAAGTTTTCAAGTTTTAATTATTAATTTTTAGCAATATCATGGGAATTTGCAAATGTGGTTGTGTTAGTCTTGAAGGTATGAACATAAATGTAAAAATCCCTATACACAAATAAACAAATATACCTTCAAAAGAAAGCACACTTTATTTCACCCTAATGCTTGACCTCTATTTTAAGCCATCTTGTTGTTATAAGAATTTGTTGGGATATTTGCAAATTTAATACAACATATAATTGATTTTCATGTGCAGAACTCAGACATGCATACTCTTTCCCCCCTCTTATTTAGGTATCCTACTACTCCTTATATAGAAGGTAGGATGGCAGCTTAAAATACATAACTATATTTATTTACTAAGTAAATTCTAAGCAAAATAATAATAGTTTTTTTTTTCTTTTTTTGTATGGTTAGTAGCTATAAAGTCACATTGGTAAATATGGGTTTAGGTTCCTAGGAAAATTAAAGGCTCAAACACTCAAACACTCAAACTAGTGTGCACATTTATCTAGCATCAACAAGACAAAGTCTCAAAGCTTATTTATGTGTGTTTGTGTGAAAGATAATTGTAAATTGTAGCATTTCCAAACATTAAAATCTTCCATAATTAGAGTTTGTTATTATTGTATACTCTTACTTGTTAATTTATAGCCATTAAATACATCAAAATTTATGTATAAAATCACACAACATGGACTCTAGGAGGACACTCATGATAAACATCAGTGTAGGTATCCCAATTGAAGTAAACAACATCCTCATTCTAAGTAGTAATTTGACTCCCTTAGGGATATCATCCTCAATTTTTGTTGTATATTTGCTTTGAATTGTTGGTAATTCAAAAATAACGTGCTTCCTAGTCTAATATTTTATTTCCGGAATTAAAATCGATGCAACATTCAACTCATGCAATCACCAACTTGAAACCATGCATCCATTCTACATCATGCATGATGCAAATAATGTTTTCAATGCATCTAGGATGTGTAAAGGGTGACCAAAATGTGCATAAGGCAAGAAGAGAGAGGGTTGGAGTGAAATTAGATTATCGAGAGAGAACTTTCCTTGCAAGCAAGAACCTCGAACTATGTATGACACAAATTGTAGGAAACCATTAAACAAACAACAATGTTTCTACATATATAACCATCAAAAAGCTTAAACCTTGAACGTTGGTGGCATTAACATCCTACTAAAACCAACATTTGTTCCTTCATAATCTTCTAATTTCATACCATAACCCTATTTCCATACTAACCTCTTTACCAAGTGTTGTATGTTAAAAACATAAGCATGTACATGTCACTCTATAGGTCATAAGACCTATAGAGGTACATCATAGTAGTCTGATATTAAGTGTGGTCATCTAACAAACCAATACCATACAACAAACATACCCAACTACCATAATATTGACATAACTTCAATCATGGGCATATGATGTTGAATCTGGGAAATATGCAACCAAATTATATCATCACATGCATATCTAGGTTCAAGCAGTGATTTGTATACAATCGTAAATCCACTTGAACAAGTTATGATTCTTTACTAACCGTAAATAAAAATAAATTATTTGGACTTGATAATATTTCCCGCATGTAAGTATAGCATTCACTTATAGATAGAAATCATGTTAACCAAATTAAAAATTCATATGTATAACTCATTCGAACAACATAATAATCTTGTGCATGCAACCTCTTCAAACCATTATGGGAATACACATATGCAATCCAAACAAATGTGTTAATGTGTATATAATTAGCCATCATATTTACTTCAAGACTTGGGCTTGTTAATCCTTTGGCCCAACAAATGGAGGAAATCCAAATATAGATATAAAACAAACCATTTGAATCATCAACTAAAACAATACACATCTAGCAGATTTAGAGTAGGGTTTGAGTTTTCACTTGTAAACTAAACAATACGATTGATATCCCATATCCACTAGTAACCACCTCAAGCACTTGGAAAATATTATACAAGAATACAATATTGAAATCACCCCATCATGGCCTCCAACATATGTTGTCAAGAGAAAATTATTTACATGATAATGTATTGAACTTAAAACATTTCATGATGCAAATATCAACATTGGCAACAACTAAACATTGAACCATTACCATCAAGCTCATAACCAACAAAAAACCAATTTGTAAGGAACACTACCAGCAAATATTTTGGATCAAGTTTGGGCCTTGAAATGTGGATAAAGGAAGTCAAAATGAGAGGATACCCTAGTCTAAAATACAATTTCCCACAATAGTAAAAAACACAATAGATTTTACTCAAATGCATGGGTTTATGTTTGACAAAGAATATGAGTAAATCATGGTGTGGGTTCAAGCCTCACAACATAACCACGCTCATATGAAATATGTTAATTAATAAGGAAATATTGGATTGATACATTGATGGCCATATATAACCATGAAAGGATTGCAAACCATAAAACTATCAACTACACAATGCACATGTTTATACCTAGAACAATACTAAAAATGGATCTTAATAAAAAAGGGATAGGGATGGACACAAATTACCCTACCTGCACATCCATTCACCACCATGCAAGCATGCATTCCATGTATATATCTTTCCTCCTTCCCAGCACTTTAGTTCATTATCAAATACATGATGGGTTCAACCTCTGTGAGTAGGTTGGGGGAAACAACATATAACCAAGTTGAAATTCCTCCTAGACAAGTTGCATACACCATATAAGTTGGGTTATTTAGTGGATCGCATCCCTCACTCACATTGGTAGAAATATTTCTCAATGGAAAGAGGAGGGACAAGATAAAAAAAAAAAAAACCAAGCTTCTAGAACCATAATAGAAATGCAAGGGGCATGGCCTCCATTCTACCTCAATCCCCCATAAATAGAACTCACAAAATGCTAAAGGGTGAGATCAAAGTGACCGTCATAAATACGGTGAAATCCATTCAAGTATTTTCTCTATCCCTCACCATTGGATCGAGATCAAAGGTAGAGAATGTTCCACATTAAACCATGCATAAATGTCGCGTAATCGAGTGTAAATGTGAAGTAATCATGAATATATGAAAAAATTAAAATATGTTCCTGTTAGTTCAAATATGCAAGGGTTTAATCAATCACTTGAGGAAAATCCGAATTAAATTTTTTTGAAAGGAGAATATGATGTCTCTGTAAAATATCGACGAAATATTCGAAGGATTGTAATAGCTTTATAAACGCATGATTGAATCTCAAACCAACGAAAACCAAGAAGCAATTTAAAATTTTAAAATATTAAGCACCGAGAAAATGTTATTTTTTCACAATTTTAATCAATATTATCTAGGATCTTATCTGAGAGAATAACATGCACAACATAACACAAAAGACACAAATATTTTCCTCAAGGAAACCATAAAGGAGAAAACCCCGCAACTTCCTCAAAGATAGAATGATCACCAATACAATGTCACAAAAGTAAACCCAAAAATAGAGATGGTCTTCAGCAGCTTCTCTCTTCTCCACTTGTGCGAACTTGTCCTCTCTCTCACTAATGCGAAATTGAGTGAGTGAGTGTGTGTATAAATGAGAGAGCCTAGCTCTCTATTTATACTTTACTTTCACTTTACCTTTTTCATTTGACAAGTCGGACCCAACTAAAGTTGACTGGTCCGACTCCTCTATGGGACTTAAAAACCCCAATACAAATGACTCTAGGGGAACTAATGCCCCGACTTACATGGGAGGGTTTACCTCAATGAGTTTACATGACCCAAATACAATAATGACTTCTCCGACCGGAGGAATAAACATCTCCGTCGGAGGTACAAATAAAATACAATAATAATTACAATATAAAATACAAGTGAATATATTCTAAAGTTACAATTACATTAACACTCCCTCTATACTAGGAAGGTATTCTCTTGACACGGTCATCAACACATATGGACACAAGTCTTCATCATTGGATCATTAATGTTGGAACATCATCATCAACACTAGATCATCACCGTCACTGCTGTTGCAATCCTCGTCATGTCGACCATCAATTGGTGATATCTCTCAATTCTACTCGTCATAGGAATTTCTACAGAGCCAAACCTTTTCCATGTTGGATGTAGACCTAGCCCTCATGTAGGTCTTCATCATCTCTGCGAGCAAGCCATCAAGTAAGTACAGCCCAGGACCAGTCATTACATTGCCTCTGCAAACACCTGTGTCTCCTACTGTCGCCTCATCATCTTTATATTATCTCATCGTCACACGGAGCACAGCCCAGATGCACATCACACGACACTTACATCAATGACCATGGGAGGACCAACCTACAACCATGTCGAAATGGCACAACACTTACATCAAAGACCATGGGAATACAAACCTAATACCATGCCGGAATGGCTCAGCACTTACATCAACGGCCATGAGAAGACAAACCGACTACCATGTCAGAATGGCTCGACACTTATAACAATGACCATGGGAAGACAAACCTACTACCATGTCAGAATGCCCCTGGTACTTATATAAACGACCATGGGAGCACACACCTACCTCCATGCCGAAATGGCCCCAGCCCTTACATCTGCACCATGGGAGGACACACCTACCACCATGTGAGAATGGATCAGACCTTACATCTACACCATGGGAGGACACACCTACCACCATGTGAGAATGGCTCATGTGCATCTGTGTCTTCCAAACTCATCACTTCCCCTTGGAAGGAACCTCGATTTGAAGTACTCAAACTTCACTCTGGCTAGCGGCTTGGTCAACACATTGGCTATCTACTCATCCATCGCAACATATTTGAGCTTCACTGCTCCTCTCTGTACCATATCCCTGATATAGTGATATTTGATATCAATATGCTTTGACTTTTCATGGAACATTGGGTTCTCGGACAACTTCACACAACTCTGGTTGTCGCAAAATATAGAAGTCGCATCCAACTGGAGATCAAATAAATCAGACAGTAGCTTCCTCAACCATACTTCCTCACAACTAGTCGAACAAGATGCGACATACTCTGCTTCAGTTGTACTCAGTGCCACGTAGGACTGCTTCCTGCTAAACCAGGATATCATAACGGATCCCATACTGAAGCAACATCCTAAAGTGCTCTTCCTATCTGCGGCACTTCCTTCCCAATCTGAATCAGCATAACCCTCCAAGTTAATATTCTTATTGGCATCATACCTGAGCCCATAATCAGTTGTACCCTTCAGGTACCTCAGAATATTCTTTGCAGCAATCACGTGAACATGTCTCATATTTGTCAGGAACTGGCTCAATGTGTTCACAACATAGAAAATATATGGTCTCGTATTCGTCAGGTACATCAAAGATCCAATCATCTAACGATACATTGTGGCATAAAACGATTATGATGAAGCATCACTCAATAGCTTCAGGTTCAATGCCATACATGTGGCCATGGCCTTGCAGTCCATCATCCCGAACCTATTTAGGATCTCTAATGCATAATTCCCTTGTCCAAGGAAGATTCCATCCGCACTCTTCCACACCTTCATACCTAGAAAATAATGCATCATGCCCAAGTCCTTCATCTCGAACTCTGCAGCAAGCTTCCTCTTCGTATCTGCAATAATCCCATCCTCACCTGTCACAAACAGGTCATCTACATAGAGTAGGAGTATAATTGGGTTCCCTTCCTCAACCTTGTAGTAAAGGTTGGAATCCGATTAACTCTTGGTAAATCCCAAACTAGTCAGGAAGCTATCTATTCTATCGTACCACATCATGGGTTCCTGCTTCAAACCGTACAAGGATTTCTTCAATTTTCACGCATGAGTCTGTCTTTCATGTGTCCCAAATTTGAGTGGCTTCTCCACATACACTTCCTCTTCCACTACACCATTCAATAACGTTGTCTTGACATCCATCTAGTGTACCTTCTATTTCATCACTGCAGCTGGAGAAAGCGTCGATCTGATGGAAGTGTATCTGGCTACAGGTGAAAATGTCTCCTCATAATCTATCCCTTCCTTCTAGGAAAATCCACGTGCCACCTTGTGTTTCTCGATGCTTCCATATGTAGCATGCTTGATCTTGTATATCCACTTGGAAGTCACAACAGACTTCCCTACTGGACTCAGGACCACATCCCAGACATCATTCTTCATAATCGACTGGTACTCCTCGATCATGTCATCCTTCCATTCCTTCCTCTCTGTCGCTTCTTCATAGTTGGAAGGTTCCTTGTCAATGATGTCGCACAACAGGGCTACATAACTAGAGTATGGCCTCGGTCTCTTGCTTTCTATGTGCATTCCCTCTGGAGTGCCATATATCTCTGGATCTTGAATTTCCTCTCATACCCATGTTGGTTTACTCTTGTGATATTTCTTCTCACGGGGTGGATCTACAGGTTCCTGTGGATATTCCATCTCGCGGTCTTCGTGTTCTTCTGGAATTGTTTCTTCCATTACTGCATCTCTAGTCCTGGGAAATTCAGGTTCTTCAATACCTTCAATAGGTACTTTTCTTTATCTTCATCACTTGTTCTTCGAAACAAGTCTCTCTTCTGGGTGATAGTACACGATCTTTCCTACAAGTCAATTTAGTTGTCTGGTTAGAAACATTTCATAATTTTCAAAACAGATTCTTATGCATAAAGACATGGGTCATATAGTCATGCAACTATCTTAGCCAAGGTTTCAACACAACATTCATCCATATCTTGTAACTTTCTAGATGCCTTCCATCTCTACCAGAACATTGTTAAGAGTGTGCACTACTCCCAACATGTCAGCAAAAAGGTTTCATTCTAGATAAGTAGCAATGGAATGTTGTACAATACCATAGGCCACTTACCCATCACATGCATATTAGTAGTATACTGTTCATTAATGCAAATATCCTAATATGCATAAGGCACAACCTAAATCTAGGAACATAAGTATGTACACCGCTGAACAATATTATTTAAACAAATATATAAGAAATGACAATTCAAATACTTATCTTTGTTTTTTTTTTGGGTGGACTCCCTCTTGATCTTTGCTTCCTTCCAGGAACTACTGGAGTCTCTGACAGAGTGTTCTTATTCATCGTATGATTTTGAGGTCCTATTCCTTTCTTGGTTATGATTGGAAATGTTGAGCAAGTATTCTAAACTTGCTGGAGTAGAATTTGTGTGTCCTGTCTTTTCTACCCTAATCAATGCTAAAATGGATGAGAGGCTTCCATAGAGCATCGATCTTTATTTGTTTTCTAGAGTCCAACTCTGTAGTATCTTCTCCTACTCCTTTCATGTAATATTGAAAGTCATCTCTAGATTTTACCTTATGAGGTGGAACCTTCTGAATGAACCCTTGTAACTGGTTACCTTCATTACAATACATATTCTTCATCACTTGAAGATTCATCACTCTCTTCTCTGGCTCTCTTCCTTGGAGGTTCATCATCTTCTGCGGTGTGAGCATGGTGCCTTTTCTTGTTGTTCTTCTTATTGTGGGAGACACTTCTATTTCTGGGACAATATTTGGAGTAGTGTCCCTTCTCATCACATGTATAACATCTAATGTTGGATAGATATTTTATGGATCTTCTGAAGTTCTCCCTTTGACTTTGGTGGTGGTGTTTGTCCATCTTACTGTGATGGTGCTCCCTCTTGTTATTATTCCTCCTGGAGTGTGTTGTGAGAGCTTGATCGTCGTTTTCTCCCATATTCTCTTCTCGAGCCACAATTCGAGATTCTTCTTGTGAGCATTCTTCCCACAACCTATTGAATGTGATTAACTTCTTTCTAGCACAAATCCATTGAATGAAGGAGTCCCATGATCTAGGGAGACCATTCAAGGTGGTCATCACAATTTCTCCATCTTCTACATTTTCTCCCACAGCTTCAAGTTTCTCCTTGATATGAGAGACCCTTGTAAAGTATGACTGCATGGTCTCTACATTTTGAATCTTCACATTCTTCAACTGGTTCCTCAAGTTCATCTTCCTATTTATATTCTTCCCTTCAAACAGCTTGGTCAAGGCATCAAACATCTCTTTAGGTGTCTTCAAAGATGACACATGTGGGATGAGATGATCCTTAATAGAATCTGCAATGATCCTATTGGCTTTAACCAAGTTCTTCTTGTGTAAGGCTTTAGCCTCATCTTCCTCTCGTTCTAGAACCTCTTCATTCACATAAGTGTCCAATTCATTCTCTTCTAGGACAAGCCCAATCCTATACTTCCATGCTCGTAAGTTATCATCCCCTTCGAGCTTATCCCCAAGCTTGATATGGTGAGACATATTTAATGAGAACCTCAAATGGAAATGACAAAGATTTAGATCTTACCAATTTGAGATGTTGAGATGAGATTGGTCTTGGAGTTGGTTGGCCTAGGGTTTGTCAGAGAAACCCTAAATTTTCAAACTTGGAATTTGGAACTTCTGATTAGATATAAATATGTGCTTGATTGAGGCGAGTATGCCGGTATACTTGGTTTCTAAAGATTCCAAAATTTCACCCTTGAAAATTCTCTTGCAAAATTATGATCTGCAGTTTCTGGCTTTTTCTGATTTTCTGCAGTTTCTAGTCCAAAGTCAAACTAGGGTTTGAATTTCCGGGATTTTTACCCAACCAAAAATTTTGATCTTGGAGAGGCGCACTTCGCTATTCCAATTGCACTCCAAAATTCCAATTCTGTGATGGGACAAAAAATGAAAATTCTCATAATCAACTTCTGCTTCGACAGAAATATGTGCCTTCCTTAGGCGAGTTATCCTAACCTCCTTTTGTTGATTATCTGTGGAGATAATTCTAAAAAATAAGAATCCCTAGCTTCTGTAGCTGCACAGTGTCTTCTTCTTAGGTTAGCTCTGATACCATGTTAGTTTTTCACAATTTTAATCAAGATTATCTAGGATCTTATCTAAGATAATAACATGCATAGCATAACACAAAAGACACAAAGATTTTCCTCGGGGAAACCATAAAGGAGAAAACCCCGCAACTTCCTCAGAGATAGAATGATCACCAATACAATGTCACAAAAGTAAAACCCAAAAATAGAGATGGTCTTCAACAGCTTATCTCTTCTCCACTTGTGCAAACTTGTCCTCTCTCTCACTAATGCGAACTTGAGTGAGTGAGTGTGTGTATAAATGAGAGAGCCTAGCTCTCTATTTATACTTTACTTTCACTTTACCTTTTTCATTTGACAAGTCAGCCCTAACTAAAGCTGACTGGGCTGACTCCTCTAGGGGACTTAAAAACCCCAATACAAATGACTCTAGGGGAACTAATTCCCTGACTTACATGGTAGGGTTTACCTCAATGAATTTACATGACCCAAATACAATAATGACTTCTCCGAATGGAGGAATAAAAATCTCTGTCGGAGGTACAAATAAAATACAATAATAATTACATTATAAAATACAAGTGAATAAGCCAGGGAGAAACTTAGCCATGAGGGAAAACGACCTCAAATAGAGACATGGAGACTAAAACGAGAGATTTAGGGCTCAATGCTCACCGATTTTGGAGGCATTGGATCCTCTATTGCGCTGCTCGGCTTTGTTCTGTGTTTATATCTCATTCTAAGATCCAGCTGGGTCATTCTGCTCAGCCTCCCTCTCCCCTACACGACCACAATAACCCCAATTTGAGATCGGTCGGTTGGGTTGCTTTGCTCATGAGATGGGTTGCTCTGCTCACAGGTTGGGTTGCTCCTCTCATGGGATGGGTTGCTCTGATAGAATGATTGAAGTCGGGCGGGAGGCTCAAGCTAATTGCTTGCACCAACTTCGGAAAGATGTAAGTGTTTTTTGTTTGATATATAGTTTTGTTTTATGTTTTTATATTTTAATTTATTGTTTATATATATTTATTTAAGTGTTATTTATTATTTATATTTATATTATTTATGTATTATTTATTATTTACATATTGAAAAATAAATTTTAATTAAAAAATAAAAATAATTTTTAATTTGTTTATAAATTTTGATTTTAAAAAAATTAAAATTTAATGATGAGGTCAGTGATGATGGAGTTGACTACATTGGTTTCGATGACGATCATCATCATCACCATCACCACCATATTGATCATTATCATCATCGTGATCATCATTTTCATGATCGTCATAAAGAACCCCATCGTCATCATAATCATCATCATTGTCGTCATCGTCGTCTGTAGTCATCATCATCATCATCATCATAAATAACACCCTCGTCATCATCATCATCATCGTCGTCATGGTGATGATGACGATGACGACATTGGTGTCGATGACGATGTCAATGGGATGACAATGACAAATTCAGTGAGTAACTCACCAAGGATGGTTTCGATTTCCCTTTCCATGGTCTAGGGATAACATCTAAGGTATTAGCCCATAACATATTTCCACTAGGCTCACAAAAAATGTTTAGGCATCCAAACAATACATATCTTTGACTATAGAATATTTGGTGTGTATGAGTTTGATATGATGGGTATTTAAAGGTTTGACACACTATGCATGTGTCTCAAGGATAAGGGCATGGAATGGTGGAAAAATCCATGATATTACTTGATAACATCTATGTGTGGGTCTGAAATGCCATATGTTGGGCCTTGAACCAAAATGTAGGCCTTACATATCCAATATTTAACATGTGAGAAGGATGTGCTGTTACATTTCAAGGTATGGCACACTAAGGATGGTTAACATGATCCAATCTTGATTTAAGGTAAAACTCCAATATCTTAGGGCATAACATTTTCATTTTGGGATTATGGTTCATGCATAGGGCCATAATCCACCACATGATCCCCACACAGGGAACTTTCAACCTAGAAATAAAAAATGGTGAGTGAAATAACAAATCGAAGAGACAACATAAATAGGAAGTTGTGGGTTACTGAAAGGAAGTATTTGGTACTATTGTGGTATAATGATATGTCTTGAGAGTAAACATAAAGAAAACAAAACAATGAGTGTCACAATGCAACAAGGTGAATCCATGATCCATAATCACGCACTTTTGCAACCAGTAGTGTAAATGTTGTTGATTTTTTATCCAACCATGTGCTATCAAGTAGAAATGTTGTGGATTTTTTCAATACCCTAATAATGAACAAAGAGTTGAAAATGATTGACCAATTTATTTTTGAAAACTAGCATGGTTAAACACTACAGATCACATGTTATGGAGTGAAGACGGAATGAAAATTTGAAAGTATACCACCCTATTAATGACCATTAGTTAAACATTAGGGGAAAATAACAATCAACTTGTTTATCACAAGTATTAACATGAAATGAAACTTGTATATACAAAGAAAGTATAACTAAAATACATTTTAGCCATTGAAGAAACAATAATCAAGAGATCAAGTGATACATGCTAATTGAAACATTGACATTGCAAGTTGTCTTGGCACCACCACACTAAACAACTCACATGGATAACAATTGACTCTCATCAATTGCTGAATGTGAATGGTGGAAAATGAAATCCAACCACCATATGAATGACCAAAGGCCACTTCTCACATGTTAACCCATCTTGTTTACCACCTTTGTATGAAAAAAAAGGCCACTTTCTTAGGCAAATAAATTCCTAACCACTATAACCCCTATTACTAACACTTTAGCCTTATAGTAATTATTCCTTCTAACCTAAAACCGTTTAACCCTTTTAAACCCTCCCATGTCATCAAGGCATGTGAACATTCTGCCCATGTCAAATTTCAGTGCATATAGAAACATTTTTTGGAAATTTCAACTTTGGCCCCATTCATAGGTCATTGTTGCCCATGTATACTCATGGTACAATGTCTTTTAGCTGTTTATTTTAAAGTTGGTTCGAGACGCACATTCCAACATCTAGTGCAAGGGAAATAATGTCGATAAAGAAGTACTTCATGATAAATTGCACAAGCTTCATCAGTTATTTATTGTCTTTGTTTGTTGTTTTCATCTAAGTTTTTTGTTCCATATAGAGTAGTACAAACCCATTATTTCAAGATGAAATGTTGTCTACCGCCTTCTTCTTGAAAGTTCAAATGAAACTAAGACGAGATCAGAGATATAGAGTACTCCTGGGTGTTTGAGTCATCTTTGAGTTCGGAAAGCCTCCCATATCGTTAAGGCATGCGAACTGTTTGCCCATGTCAAATTTCAGTGCATATAGAAACAGTTTGAGGAAATTTCAATGTTGACCCCATTCATAGGTCATTGTTGCCCATGTATACTCACAGTACAATGTCTTTTAGATTTTTCTTTTAAATTTGGTTCGAGACACACATTCCTGCGTCTAGGCAAGGGAAATAATGTCGATTCACAAGTACTTCATGATAAATTGCACAAGCTTCATCAGTTATTTCTTGTCTTTGTTTTGTGCTCTCATCTAAGTTTTTTGCTTGATATAAAGTAGTATGAACCCATTATTTCAAGATGAAATGTCGTCTACCACCTTCTTCTTGAAATTTCAAATGAAACTAGGATGAGATTAGAGATATAGATTACTACTGGGTAACTGATCCATCTTTGAGTCCGGAAATCCTCCCATATCGTCAAGCCATGCAAACAGTCTTCCCATGTCAAATTTCAATGCATACAGAAATAGTTTGAGGAAATTTCAATGTTGGCCCCATTCATAGGTCAGTATTGTTTCCCATATCTACTCATAGTACAATGTATTTTAGTTTTTTCTTAAAGTTGGTTCAAGACGCACATTCTAGCATCTAGTGCAAGGGAAATAATGTCGATAAACAACTACTTCATGATAAAATGCACAAGCTTCATCAGTTATTTCTTGTCTTTGTTTTTTTCTTTCATCTAAGTTTTTTTCTCCATATAGAGTAGTATGAACCCATTATTTCAAGATGAAATTTCCTCTACCGCATTCTTATTGCCACCAATCCCATGGATCTAATTAGCATGATGTCGGTTTTGAATGACATTGGCGATGAAATTGATTGAATAAAGCTTGTACGCTAATGATATAAAGATGAATGAGCTTCTCTTGGTTTCGAGAATAATTTCTTTTCTATTGAACAAGGCCAACCATGTGAAGGTGGAAGGTCATATGGCCCCTCCCCTCCCCCTCACATCACTCTTAATTCCCCAATACCCAATCTACAAAATAGAAAATAATCTAAAGTAACATACTAATTAGATTCAGGCATAGAACTACCAAAACAAAAACTAATTAAGGTGAAGTAAATGATCATTTTAGTTTAGCATGATGATGTACGCTATGGCCACTATTTTCAGTTTTGACATGATAAACATGTAACATAAGATATAAAAAAATGGCATAAAACTTAAAAACATGTAATAAACCCATGTAAGTAAATTATTTAAAGAGAATAATTAATACAAATTAAAATATATAGTTATGTACCTCATCCAACTCAACATATGTATCATCCTTCTTATGTGTCTTCTTCTTCATCCAACTCGACATATGTATCATCATCCGGTTCAGAAAGGGTGTTGAAAGGATTGACGATATCATCATCATCACTGTCATTTTGTAGCATATCTTCATCGATGTCATCATCAAGAACTAGTACATTGTCTCCTACGCCTGGTTCATCTTCTCCATCTTCTTGCTCCAGCTCTGCATCAACTTATTCTTCAATATCATATTCTTCCTCTATAGTATACTTTACTAGCCTTCCTCTTGGATCATATCTAACAACAAATGACCAATCCCTCTTACCTAGAACCTTTGAGTAAAAGACATGTTCACATTGGCTTGGAAAAACGTAGCGATCATTTTTATTTTCAAACACTGTTTTTTTAATCATCGAAAATCCGTTAGAATGCTCAACAACAGTTCTATGATCATCACCTCCATGCAGTAGTAACCTATATCATTTTACATCAAACATAACTAATTTGAAGGAATTAAATTCACGGTCAACTATATCATCCAAATACCCAGAGTATTTATTTTCATTTTCTAGGGGATGTCTATCTCTCCTAGAGGAAACATTAGTGACCTAGAATACTACAGTTAGCCCACTATCAGAAGAATTCTTGGTTTCATCCAACTGTTTGATCTGAAATTTATGAACATTGCACCACATAGCCTTGTGGTTTTTCAACTGCAATATGTGAGACATGTAAAAGATGGATTGACAATTAATAAACATATTTATATAACTTGGAAAGTATCTGAAAAAAACACACCCGTAGTCACATTAATATAATATAAAATAACTGGATAAAATGGGTGAATTTGTTTGCCTTTCCATCTTTCAAACCATATGCTAAATCTATTTCCTTATGTGTAACATCGGCACCTCCATTACAACGAGCTTCTCTAACCAATTCAGATAGTTGTTGCAATGATAACCTACCACCATGATGTTCTTTACATCTTTCAATCCATACCTTCATCCAGTCGATATTGTTTGCAATGTATAAATGTAGTGCCTCCCAATCTTGATGATCTAAATCAAAAAATCATAATTCAACAATATTAGATATTAGTTATAACCATGGTAAATATTAATAAATGATGAAAGAATAAGTATTAAATGAGTATGAACATATACACAAAAAACAAAAAAGTTATATGTATCATAAATCTCCACAATTTAATTACCTCTCACTTTCTTCATTCTACCTTTCCCCAACAGGTGCTCCAATTGAAATTTTGTATTTAACTACCTCTCACTTTCTTCATTCTACATTTCCCCAACAGGTGCTCCACTTCAAATTTTTTGATGGAGTTCACATCCCAAATGCAATCCATTGCATGCATATCTCGCACTGCTAACTTAGGAAGATACTGACTAATATACACCATGGATTGATATAACATATATCCCTTAACCATATAACCCTCAGGACATTCTTTGTCTAACCAAATCCTTCAATGATTTTAAGTGCCTCTCCACCATCCACATGATTGACCTTGTGTGTACAGGTCCACACGTTTCAATCTCCTCAACTTGGTGTATGAGGTAGTGTTATTGTGCATTGAAAAATGTTGGAGGTATATACTTTTGCATTTCACACATTAGTTGAGGAATTTTTTTCTTCCAATACTTTATATCATCTTGATGGATTTATTTCAATGACAACCATCTACATATCATTATGCAAGAAAATAACAGGTTTCAACAAAACATAATATATATTTACAATACAAGTAAAACACATGTCATTAAGTAAAACAACAAATTGAAAAAACATTTTGCATATAAATTAATCACAGTTACTTACCTCATGTATTTGCCAAGATCATATATAACTTGTTTGGTGTTGTTGTCAAATTTGTTTGGGAGAGATAGAGGTAGAGCATATTGTAACAATAAAAAAGAATCATTATGTGTTTCAAAAGTAAACAAAAAAAAAAATCCTAAAATATATATACAGTCAGTATATAAATATGAATACCAAATTATTACCTTAATGAAGGTATGCCAGTCATGGGTTTTTACCCCACCAAATTCACCTTTCTTCGTTAAGATATTATTTATGTTTGAAGAAAAAACTGTGGGAAATTTAATTCTTTGAATGACTTGTTTTACATCATTGCTTTGCTACTCTGGTAATAACCATGGAAGTTTATTTCAATCTCCATCACTATTTGATTGGATCACACTTTGCATTACATGATTGGCTTCCTGAATGTCAGTACAAATTTTGACCATTTTTTCTTTATTCCTCCTGCCATCTATGATTCGCCATAATGTTTATGTCATATTCTTCTCAATATGCATTGAATCAAACAAATGAGCTAGTTTTAGCTTCTCATAGTAGGGAAACCTAATGAATTGATTGGGATAACATTTCATTCCTCCTAGAATCCCATTATTACTACCTTCACGACAATGGCCTTGATGAAGCATAAAAGAAATCACAACAATAATTATCAAACATAGTAAAATCAATTTAATAATTAAAATAGACTTTCAAATTCAAAACATAAATATACAATACATAAACAAATTGTGTACCTTGACGATTTCGGTTATATTCCAACCTCCATAGGTGAGGTGCCATTCTTCGTGGTTTTAATCCAGACTCTTCTTTCCCATTGAAAAGATGTTTTTCAGTAGTGTGAAACCTATGGGTCTTCAAGAGGAAGTTCCTATACTCATCAAACACCATATTTTCTAACGTTTTCGGATAACGATACTTCATCTTAGGTCCACAAACTGGACATGCAAATTTACCCTTTGTTTTGAGGACCTGCAACAGATAGATCAATGTCAATTATACGATGGGATTATTTAAAAAGTGTGCATGATATCTTCAAAATAATTATATAGTATTAAAGTGCAACGGAACATTGCATACCACAAAAATGTGTTAGTCTTGGGGCATCATGAATTGTCCATACAAGCATTCCACGGAATTGAAATCTCTTCTACTCGATCGGTTTACAGATGTCATACATAGTGATGTCGATCCATAAATATATTATATCATTGATAAGAGGCTTGATATATATATATATTCATATATTTAACTTGGTAGTTTCCTAATTGTTTGAAATTACACATAATTACTAACATGATATGTATATATAAGTAAAATAAATAAAAGATAAATTATGCAAAAAACGAGACAAATGAAAATGTTACATTCAAAAAATTAATGTAGACAAATACCTGAAACAATCATTGTCAACATTATGTGCTCCCTCGTTATTGACATCCAAGGAGGAATGTTATTGTTGATAACAAAAATAGGACACACTGATTAAATAGACCAAATTTCTTTGAATGGATTAACATCGCTAGCTGCCAATGAAAGCCTAATATTACAAGGTTCATCTTTAAAATTTAGCAAATTTTTCCTCAATTTCCATAAATGCATAAGCATCTGCAGGCATTCGAAGGACACCATCTACACTTTTGTTCCGTGCATGGTAATCCATAAACTATGCTATGCACTTGAACAGTGGTTGCAAATGTGGAATTATGGGAATATGACAAAGAACCTTTCAAGGCACCATTTTTGTTACTTGATCGGTTCAATATATACTAATATGATATTTCGGGCATTCAATTTTCAACGCATGTTGTCCATAATATATAATATGATTATTAGGACACGCATCTATACTTTGATACTCCATTCCAATGTCTTTCATAATGGCAAGTAAATCTCAATATGTGCAAGGTAAAATAGTAACAGAAATTCACCTAACAATATACAACATAAAAAATAACTAGTTAATGTAAAGAATATTAATCGTAAATATTGCATTCTTATTTAACACATTAAATAACACTAAAAAAGGGGGACAAGTCAACCTTTATGTATATCTTATGAAACATATTACATACCTTAGGATCTATGTCATACAAGTGTTCTACAAATGATTCATAACCTTTAAGTTCATCAAAATCAATGTACGGAGAAAAGATTTTGTTGAGCATGGTTGTCATTGATGTCAAGGTTGAAGGCATTAATGACAAAGATTGTGATATGGTAGCCCATTCATAGATGGTGTGTGCTTTGGATCATTAGGTGGGCTATGACTTGATTGGGCATTGGAACCCACACATGTGATGACCCTTGGACATTATATGATCATGATGGAGCTTGCATGTACCTTTGTACTAGATGATGGAGTCCACTTGCTCTTTATGAAGAAATTATAGAGATCTAAATGTGCATCAACCTCTTGAACATGGCATATGGATCTCTAGAAATATTGTGAAAGAGAAGAAACCCATGCTTATGCCTACATGTTGAATGGAGCACTCATGGATGACACTATACTCCACATTGATGCATATAAATACATTACACATATTCCATTCACATGAAAAGCAAGTTCAAAAATGTAATTGGGCTTATGGTGACCCAAATGACCCATACTGTGGTCATTTGTTGTTGCCACGTTGGAGACATAAGAAAATGAGGTAATCAACCAACCTTATGATTGAAGTAACCTACAAGCAATAAATAAACAAAAATATTATAACAACCCCTTCAACAAGTCGGCCCAGTTCACAATGAAGAAATAAAAATAATAATAAACAAAAAATAAACTCATTTATGTTGGAATTCGGCTCAGTAAAATATATTATGGAAAATGTGTATAAATAGGTAACTTGCCTCATTTGGAATGTTAATGTGTGGAAGTTTGAGCTCTAAATTTTGGGCTTACTGAAGGACTGAAGCAGTCGCAGTTGAGGTCGGTTTTTAGCTCTAATTTTCAAGTTACTGAGGTAGCTATTGAAGAACTCGACCTTGATCTGATCCTGATTTTGACTAATTTTTTCTGGTTTCTCTTGCTATAATATTTTCGAATTCCTACAAAAATTTTGGATTAAATGCTTGATGAAATTTTGGGTTGAAGTGGTGTTTTATTTACTGCTCTGATCTCTGGTTAGACACAAGTTTGAAGGGCTGATCTGAAGTGATTTGAAGGGATCTGTGGAAGCCAGTAGTTGAAGACATTCAAATTGCACAATAAGGAAACAATAGCACAAATCCAAATCTATTAGCATTCATTGAAGAAGGCACAAGCATTTAAAGTGAAAGATGAATTTACAGATGCACTTGACATAGATCAGTTGATGGCAACAGTTTGACCTAATAGTTGTTATGATAGTTAACACTTTTGATTTGACTAGACATTGAATTCACACAAGGCATATTAACAGGCATTCATTTACAGAAGCCTTGAAGGCATTTGCAAGAGTTTTTTTGAAGCTTTGATCAAACCACAGAGGCAATAAGAAAGCTAAGTATTCTGATCTCTGTTTGGTGTCTAAATTGTAGCATTGTTTTTAACATGTGCATCAGTAAGCATAAGTATGAAGGCCTAATCTGAGTTAAGGCTAGTATATCCACATGTGATTAAAATCTTAAATATATTTGAAAGCATATTAAAGCAGCATTATTTATAGCAGCATAACATTGTATTGGACTCAGTAACTAAGCCACATCGGTAAACAAATTCACAGCACAGTGATTGTTGTGACCCTTGGCTTGGCTTGATAGCTTGACATGACAATGATGATGCAAGTGAAAGCTTGACTTGACGAAAAAGCTAGTACATGACATAGAATTGATGACAGTGATATATGATGACAGTGATATGTGATGATTGTGGACATAATTGATGACAATAATCAATATATGATGGAAAGTTAGTCTTTCATTTGAGGTTTGGATACCTCACCCCTTTTTAGTTGGAGATTAGAAAAACAGGCTAGGTCCTGTTGAAGAGTTGGTTCTCTTTGATCAATTGGTGTTAATGTAATCGCAAAGATTGAAGTCTTATATTGTACATCATATAAAATTACATATAAATTTTACTATACCAATCTTGTCTTGTGATGTGTTTGACTCTATGACATGCTTATGATTCATTGTTGATTAATTGATGAATGTTGATGTACTTAGTAACATAATGTGAATGATGAACTCTGCTTAACCTTGATGAGAAGTGAAAAAGTTTGAAATTGCTTGCACACTAATTCACCCCCCCCTCTCAATGTGCCCATTGTGTCTAACAATTGGTATCAAAGCGGCCTTCACCACAAGCTTTGCTAGCTTGAAGGAGATCTGTGAACACACAATGGAAAGACAAGCAGAGTTCTCCAATGATGAGGTTCCAGTATTTGATGTGACAAATTACTTTGGATGGAGAAGCAAGATAAAAGATTACCTGAAGAATTTTGGTGTTTGGTAGATTGTGATCAATCCACCCATTCCATCCAACAAGAAGACCAAGACAGCTGCACAAAAATATGCCAAGGACAACACTATTGCCTTGAAATTTCTTATGGATGTACTTTCAAGCTCCGTCAAAGAGAGTGTAGGAGAATACACTTCAGCCAAATACCTATGGTTTAAGCTGGAAAGTGAGTACCAAAGAGGAAACCAAGACACAAAGAAGGAAACAGAAGTCAAGCCCACTAAAGATGTGAAGCAAGAAGAAAAGGAAGTGCAAGCATCAGACATCAGTGAAGGTAAGGATATTTATGATTGTGGTAGCATTAATTGTGATGACATTGAAGATGTTAAGAAAGATTTCCTAGCACATATTTTAAAGGACATTGATCTCAAATACAACTCGAAGCTTAAAAAGAAGATTTTGGGGTCCTTCGAAAAATACCAAAAGAAGACTATGGATCTTCTCAAAAAACTCAATCACAAGAGGACAAGTTTACAAGATAAGCTAGAAGACAAAGAAGATGAAATTGAAAGACTAAACACCAAATTGATCAGGCAAGAAAAAGAACAAAAAGAGCCTAGTGAAGATTCGAAGAGCTTAAATAAACAAGGAAGGCCAATTTCGATTTGAAGATTCAACTTGAGGAATCCAAAAGGATAGAGGAGGTCTTGAAGAACTAGTTGGATGAAAAAGATAAGACTTGTCAAAATCTTGAAATGGAAGTGGTTGATCTCGGGAGGAAGAATGAAAACTCAAGTGCCTATGTTAAGTTCAATGACAGTTCTATCATCCTAGATAAGATCTTGGATTTTCAAAGATCCCCTTTTGACAAATATGGCTTGGGTTACAATAAAAAAGAAGAAAACTGTGAATATATCTCAAAGACTCCTAAAAAGACTGAAGCAAGCTCATCATCCCCCAAAAGTGAAATTCAAGTTGCCCCTCATATACCTACAAAAGACATCGAAAAATTTGGAGGACATCAAGGATTTAGTCCTATTCATCAAAGCAAGTTCAGAAAAGAGACATCCTCAAGGTGGAATCAAGAATACAGGTATGAAAATAGTTCCAATGGTTATTGCTACTCATGTAATGATTTTGGTCATACGGCATTGGATTGCAGATCTCATGCAAGAAGTGTTGGGCCTCCCAACAATACAGTTATATGTTGGACATGCAACCATATTGGCCATATTGCTTCCCATCGTTATACGATGAGATGTTGTAGTTGTAGTGGCTTTGGGCACAAAGCTCAAGATTGTTGGAATACAAAGAGACAATTCATGAGTGCATCGTACACATTAGCAAGGAAATCCTATGAACCGTGGAAGAAGGATAATGGAGGAAAAATTGAATCCCAAAGAATAAGTGCTCATTGTCAAGGACACTCTCGGGTATGGATGAAAAAGAATGTATTGTTGAATGAGAATGAAGTTGATCAGTACAAAGAAGATGGTTTCCATGTGGCAAGCCAAGCTTGATGTATTTTAAATACCATAGTCCAACTTTATCTCATGAAGTTGGAGGATGGAGTCAAGGATAAATGATGGTTACTCCAAACAGAGAAACAAGTCCTTGGATTGTTATACAACTATGCATGTTGATAGGGGGAACGAGTAGTTTCCAATGTTAATGAAGTGATCCTTGATTATGGAGGATCCGTCTTACCTTTTTGATGATCATATAACTCTACTCTATGAAGTCCTTGAAAACCATATGTTGGAAGATCTTGTTGAATCCCATAAATAAAAAGCAAGCTTAAATCCTTCCAAGCCAATCTTGAATTTGTACAACAATGAACTGTAGCATCAATAAGATTAGCCTTGAATCTCGATGCAGCAGTGAAAGTAATGTGAAGTCCTTGGGGATAGCACTTCATAACAACTATCCTTAAAGTCATTAATCCAAAGGCAAAAGGATGCATATCCACTAAAGGGATTGCGTAAAAAAAAAAAACTTATGTTGCATATTTGTGAGTCTTGCAATGTTGCACAAAGATACGAAGAAAATACTTATGAGATGCCTTGCTTACACCTTGATTTGAGAAATGACAACATAGTTGCTTCTGGTGGTTCTTAATCTTATCAAGATGATATCCTAGTTACCATGGTCAATATAATTGACCAAATTGAAACTGTGAATATCTCATGGAATGTTATAGTTTTAGCATTTTGGATTCCAAACATGACATGCAACAAGAAGCAAAAAGAAGAATTTATGGTATCTAAAGTGTCATATGGTTGATCTCTGCTCTCAAGCATTTAGCATCTCATTCTAAGGAATCTGAAGATATGAGCAGACAGCCTAGGGATATATCCTTTTTCTAAAATAAAGGATTCTGGATTCACAATAACTCTATCATCAAGAAATCCAAAGTCTCTTTGCATCTACAGTGGGTTCGTGAAAAAGACTAGGAGAACTTTTTACACTACCTCGAGCAATCTCTCACTACTGATAAAGATAGTTTGGGACAGACCTTAATTACTATCCTGATAAGGCGAGACATAAGGAGTATTGATTGATCTGGAAGAGATCTAAATTTCCCTTGAATAAGAGTTTTGAACAAGCAAAAGAAAAGGAGAAACTCAACCTTAGCAGGAAGCAGTCAAGCATCCCTCCAAAGGACTAAATGTTGATCAGTTTCACTAAGAATTAACAGTGTCTAATTGAGACAAGAAGATGAGTGAATTGTGATTGAGAGAAGACTAACGAATTCATTCTGAAGTCAAAGACTGACTGAGTTTATAACTGTGCTTGGGGAACAGTTCTCCATGGATGTGTTGGCTTTCCAAGCAGAAGTAATTTGGGAAGGTCTATTATTGTGAGTTATTCCATGAGCAACATTGACATAGCAAATTCCTTCAATGACTGGAAATGATTGGATTATAAGCATGAACAGTACAGATCCATGAGCATGAGCATGTGAGTAGTAAATTGGCATGAGTAGGAGATCAATGCTTAAGCACTTGGTTGTACTACCTTGATGACATCTTAATGGTGATTTAATTAATGCTTGAGCAGAAATACACTGGAAAGTAGTGACATGGTTTGAATTGCAGACCTAGATGGCATGAGAAACATCGTATTGACAAGCCTTTGAAATGATTAAATTGAAGACCCCTTGAATATGTGACGTGGACTAGGCAGCCTAAGTTACTTGAAACAAATTGGATTGAGTTGTGAATGAAAATTGACATGAGCAGGGGGATCTAGACCAAAGGAGGAGTAGGAAGGATGTTTTAGAAGAAAGACCAAACAATTACAGCAGCATATCAGATAGGGGCAGTAAAATTAATGACTGGTCCTGACACACATTCCAAGGTTGTGAAGCTTTTGATGACTTGATGGACAAGTGTTTGGCCCTTTGTCATTAATGTCAAAGGGGGATAAATTAAAATTTTGAATAAATGTTGCCATCAATGACAAAGGGGAAGTTTGTTGAGCATGGTTGTCATTGATGTCAAGGTTGAAGGCATTAATGACAAAGGTTGTGATATGGTATCCCATTCATAGATGGTGTGTGCTTTGGAGGACTAGGTGGGCTATGACTTGATTGGGTCTTGGAACCCACACATGTGATGATCCTTGGACATTATATGATCATGATGGAACTTGCATGTACCTTTGTACTTGATGATGGAGTCCACTTTCTCTTGATGAAGAGATCATAGAGATATAAATGTGCATGAACCTCTTGAACATGGCATATGGAGCTCTTGAATTTTGTGAAAGAGAAGAATCCCATGCTTATGTCTACATGTTGAATGGAGCACTCATGGATGACACTATACTCCACATTGAAGAATATAAATACATTACATTAAACTCCATGTTGATGCATATAAATACATTACATGTATTCCATTCACATGAAAAGCAAGTACAAAAATGTAATTGGGCTTATGGTGACCCAAATGATCCATACTGTGGTCATTTGTTGTTGCCACGTTGGAGACATAAGAAAATGACGTAATCATCCATATTTATGATTGAAATAACCTACAAGCAATAAAATAAACAAAAATATTATAACAACCCCTTCAACAAGTCGGCCCAGTTCACAATGAAGAAATAAAAATAATAATAACAAAAAATAAACTCACTTATGTTGGAAGTCGACTCAGTAAAATATTTTATGGAAAATGTGTATAAATAGGTAACTCACCTCATTTGGAATGTTAATGTGTGGAAGTTTGAGCTCTGAATTTTGGGCTTACTGAAGGACTGAGGCAACCGCAGTAGAGGTCGATTTTTAGCTTTGATTTTCGGGTTTACTGAGGAACTTTTCCTTGATCTGATCCTGATTTTGACTGAGTTTTTTTTTCTCTTGCTCTGAGATTTTCGAAATCCTACAGAAGTTTTGGAATAAATGCTTGATGAAATTCTGGGTTGAAGTGGTGTTTTATTTACTTCTCTGATCTCTAGTTAGACATAAGTTTGAAGGTTTGATCCGAAGTGAATTGAAGGGATATGTGGCATCCAGTAGTTGAAGAAATTCAAATTGCACAATAAGGAGACAATAGCACAAGCATCCAAATCTATTAGAATTCATTGAAGAAGGCACAAGCATTTAAAGTGAAAGATGAACTTACAAATGCACTTGACATAGATCAGTTGATGGTAGCAGTTTGACCTGATAGTTTTGATGATAATTGACACTCTTGATTTGACTAGATGTTGAAGTCACACAAGGCATATTAACAGGAATTCATTTATAGAAGCCTTGAAGGCATTTGCAAGATTTTTGTTGAAGCTTTGATCAAACCACAAAGGCAGTAAGAAAGCTAAGTATTTTGATCTTTGTTTGGTGTCTAAATTGTAGCATTGTTTTTTACATGTGCATCAGTAAGCATAAGTATGAAGGCTTGATCTGATTTAAGGCTAGTATATCCACAGGCGGTTAAAATATTAAATATTTGAAAGCATATTAAAGTGGCATTATTTATAGCAGCAGAACATTGTATTGACCTCGGTAACTAAGCCACAACAGTAAACAAATTCACAACACAGTGATTATTGTGAGCCTCGGCTTGGCTTGACAACTTGACATGACAATGATGATTCCAGTGAAAGCTTGACTTGAAGAGAAAGCTAGTACATGACACATAATTGATGATAGTGATATATGATGACAGTGATATGTGATGATTGTGGACAGAATTGATGACAGTAATCAATATGTGATGGCAAGCTAGTCTTGCATTTGAGGTTTGGATACCTCACCCCTTCTTAGTTGGAGCTAAGAAAACCAGGTTGGGTCATGTTGTAAGAGTTGGTGCTCTTTGGTCAGTTGGTGTTGATGTAATTGCGAAGATTGAAGTCTTCCATTTTACACCATATAAAATTACAAATAAAACTTACTATACCAATCTTTTCTTGTGATGTGTTTAACTCTATGACATGCTTAAGATTCATTGTTGATTAATTGATGAATGTTGATGCACTTAGTAGCATAATGTGAACGATGAACTCTGCTTAACATTGATGAGAAGTGAAATTTTTTTAAATTATTTGCACACTGATTCACCCCCCCTCTAAGTGTGCACATTGTGTCTAACATATTTTATATTGACCCTTTATTAAGTCGTTTATTTTCATTTTCCATCAGAGGTTCATCATAAATACCATCATTGTCCCCATTCTCATCTAGTCGACCGAACAAGTCTTGTATCAGTTGATTTGTCCCATCATATTGAATTATGGTATGGTCGTCATCTACTTCCATGGGATCATTAACTTGATCTTCATTATTCGCTTCGTGTTCCTCAGCTTGTACAACATCATTTCTACTACTACTTGGGGCATTCTATAGAAATTTAGGGGGCAACTCTAACTTTATAATTACAAACAATCATGCAAAATTAGTGCATGTATAACAAATACTAAAACAATATAAAATTTTACAAATACAACCAATATTAAGACAAATAATGAATATATATATATATAGCTAATTACCATGGGACGATATTCATTCGATCCCTTGTCCATGTGCCCATATTTTCTACAATGTTTTCTAGTTGTTGCTATTAAAATTCTCTCGGGACATCTCATAAAACAACTATTGCTAGGGAAAAAACATCTACCGTCACCATTTTCACCCTCTTCATTTCTTTGCCCACCTCTAATGTTTTATGACATTCTTCCCACAAAAATACAATGATGATTATAAAAATAAATCTGCTTTTTGCTCGACAAGAAGACCTTACACCCTTTCTGAATCGTTGTTGTTATAACAAAATTGTCGCAACATCTTTAAAATGGAACATATTTATAATTTTTATGACATCGGACTTCCAACGAAAGTTGACTTTGTCAAACAATGGGTGACCATTTGGAAAGGGAAACGGATACTATTTTGTTTGTCACAATTGCGACCCACTGTCCCATAATGTCCAAATTGCGACACAATGTAATGTATCGTCGTGCTTGTGACGATATGTTACATGTTGTCGCAATTGCGAAGAAAAGAATCATCGTCGCAATATCGATGAGATCGGGCGAGATAGAAAAAAATTGAAAATTTTAACATTTATCTTGGATTTTTCGACAATATAGTCAATTTATCTCATACCGTCAAAAGCCATTCATTGGATTTTTTTCCTATATGTACTAGTGATTGGTGCATCTTGTATGTTACAACGCACCGGTGCGTATGTTCAGTATAATACACAATGTTGAAGGTATTTATATTTCTTTAAAATAAAACAATTATATACGGTGCATCATTGAAATATAAACACATTGATGTGTATGTCCTGTAATTTGCGCACCAAATAATCTGTTGACAATTTTTTATCATCCAAAAATGGTGTGACTTATAAGGAATAATGCATCAGTGTGGTTATTGTTTAAAATGCACATCGCGGACCCCAAAAACGTTTTTGAAAAAAATCTTGACAAGGATAGTCCGGACATGTCGACTTCGAACTGAATAGCATCATGTTCTTGGTCCGAGAGCAACCCAAAGTCCCATATACTAATATATATAACCAAAACTTTTACATTGCTAAAAAAAAAATCTTATTGTGAAATAGAAAGAGGAATAGAAAAGATAAGGAAGGCAAGAACACTAGAGTTTGCAATAATGAAGATAACTCTAAATAAATAAGAACACAAGGGTTCACAACATTGAAATAACTTCTATATCCTCTATTTTCTTTAAGAATACATATAAAATTTATGTCATTTTTTTATTCTATTGAAGCAAAACTTACCTAAAATTACTCCTCTACAGAGTTGATTGTGTCCAGGATGATCCCTTACAAAAATTCTCTTCAAATAAATCTCTCTCCAAACTCTTTCATATAAATCTTTATTGCATAAGTCACTCCTCAAAATTTTAGTGAAAAAAGGATTAGGGTTTTCTTTTATTTATAAGATCATTGTTTTAAATCAAATTCCTGCTCTTTTTTCATTTAATATTTCATCCAATTGATGATAAACGTACACATCTTTTTTCTAATCAGGAATTCAATGTGACACTCAAATAATAGTGCACCAGTGTTCTATAATCATACAAGCGCACCATATAAATAGTAGAAAAAAATGAAAATATAAACTTTCACATTTTTTTGTCGAGATGACAATGCACGGAATAGATAATAGAGCATCGATGCGTATTACTGATATAAGTGCATTGGTGACATAGAAAAACCAAAAAAATGGAAGGGTAAATTTTCCCAATTAATACTTTATGGAGGTTTGTCCTTTGTGGAGGTGGTTGCAGAGGCTTTCCTCGATGCGCCTCCGAAAATATCGCAACAATGCGCCAGTCTTGTTAAGGCACACCAACGGGCCAATACAATTTTAGGCACACCAAATAGTTTATAAAAAAAGTGTGTTGCATGTTTCCCAATTTTTTTTAAGAATGAAGACGTATTGATTGTATTCCAATAAATCAAATGGTTGATTCTTCAAATTCCATCTCATATCATTCCAAGTTCAAATTCTCTGTTGTTATCACCAGTAAGTTCATATTTATTTTTATTTTTATTATCTATTTGAATTTATGTTGTCTTTTCACATGCATATGAATAATTGTGCATTGAATTTTGCAAGATCCTGATTTTGGATCAAGTTCAGATGCACATGATATTCCACCACTCCCAAAAATCCGCAAGGCCTTATCTAGAGAAACATATCATAGGTAAATGGTAAATGAAAATGGAAGTCCACATTACCCTGCCAATTGTGACATGCCATCATCCAGTAACCATCATGGACCAATAGTACTTCAGCATGAACTGGATCTCTTTTATGACACGCTAGTGGTATGTATATGTTCAAAATGTAAAGGGTTGAAGGAGAACCCTAGGCGTGTTACAGTATCCCATTATATTAATGATCAACTATCCAAATTGGACAGTCTAATACCCCCCACTGCGCTCAATGATCCAATAGGTGAAACAGAAAATACATGTAGGAACACTTCCATATGGTCATTCTTTGAAAAGTTGGAAGCCAAATCAAACATGTTTCATCATAAATTGACCAACCTCTCCTTATACTGAGTCAACTGAGAGTTCTAGTGAGCCAGCATATATATTAATACCACCCAGAAAATCTCTACAAAGAGATCCAAAAGGTTTTATGGGCTAAGTGAAAAAATGTCCAAGTAAAGGCAAAGGTCGGTTCAATTGTTGGAGGGTAGCAATGACTTCTCTCTTCCAATCCATCTATAAAGTAATACCAAACTAGTTACAATCGCGCTTTGTATAGAGCTTGTTTGTCTTCCTTGCTTGTGCCCGATGTTGGGATTGAATTCTCTTATCATGGTGACAATTACATGATCCCAAAGTCTAAAATAACTTATGCAAATCTTGGGTTGTTTATCCTCTCACATGTATTTGTTCCTCCCAAAAAGTCAGTAGCACTTATTCCATTTTGTGGTCATCTTCATAGTCGATCTAATTACTTGAATATTGTTAAATGAAAACATAGTATTTCCATGTATAGGTTTTGATGTATATGTAACTTCGGAATGTATTTCACATATATGTATATTGTATTCCTATAGAGATGTTATTATTCCTCTATACGGAAGTGTCGTCATTTATATTGTAAGTGTCGTAACTTATACTTGATGGGTTATTAGACCACCTTGTTGGGGTCGGCCCTGTATAAGTCATGTGGGTCAAAGGGTTATTAGACCACCCTATTGGGGGTCGGCCATGTGGGTCAAAGGGTTATTAAACCACCCTAGTGGGGGTCGGCCCATTTAGCATTATGTTAAGTGGTTAAGTTGAGGCCGGCCTAGTTGAGTAAAGGTCAAGTCAAGTTAGTGTATAAATAGAGAGTGTGTCTCTCATTTTACACATTCTATTCTCTCACTCACACTATGGAGAATGGCGCACTTGTGGAGGAGGAGGCTCTGCTGCTAGGAGAAGACTCTCTTGTATTCTGGTTGTATCATTGCTCTATCTATCTCTGAGGAAGTTATTGGGGTTTTTCACCTTTATGGTTTTCCCCAAGTAAACTCTGTGTCTCTTGTGTGCTTGCATTATTGTGTCCATGATTGATATGCTGTAGATTTGTTGTACATGTTGTTCTCTCAGTTAAGATCCTAGATCAGATTGAAGTAAATTCTGAAAATTTAACAATAGGATGTGCATGAATGGTTATGCTTTGGGAAACTTTAACAAGAAGAACCCGTTACATATTGTTGTTCAACCACGCACTCATGGGAACATTCTAGGGTTTTCATAAATAGCTCTAGGTGCTCATTGTTCAATGCAAATTGTTCATTTGAGGAACACTCCAATGACAAAGAATGCTTTATAAATAAAAATGCATCCAAATCTGTTGTTGTGCATGCAATACATAGTTTGTCTCGTAGTGATGATTTGTTAATAAATTATAATTTACGTAGATCACCAACTTCTCATAAAAAATGCCTTGCATTGAGTTTTCCTTTAGACGTGACCTTGGGGCATAAGAAATAAAGATCATTTATTAATTGTATTTTTGGATTTTCAATGAAATTAATGTTAATGTTTTGCTTAATTTCACACTTGTTTTATAAAGTGGTTGATTGCATGTGTACTATTGGAAAAAAAATCATGCTTCTAATACATGTTTGGTATAATGTTTCAACATACAAAATGGATTGTGTTTACTAATATAAACAATTTAATGTTCAAAAATTTTGCAACTAGGATTTCGACTACGATCAATCTATTTACTGTATCTATCATTGCACCCCAGTACAATGTCAAATCGAGAAAATGTCGCTAAATGAGTTGAATCAACCACCTATTCAATTCCCACTACATCATGAGTCACTAATTCATAACATCTATAGTAACTCTCGTTATTCACGAGGATATATACAAGCCATGGAGGGAATGTTGGTAAATGCATTCCAACAAGATGGACTCGAGAATGATGCTAATATTGTTGATGCCTTCTCTGAAAGCCTGAAATCTTCTTCCACCACCCCTCTCTTTGGGAAGGGATCAAGGTCTACCCAACTGGGGAAAAACATATTGGTGTACAACTTGAAAGGAATGTATGGTATGTCGAACATGTGTTTCTCAGAAATACATAGGTAACTAACCATCTAGTCCATTAAATCGACAATAAAAAGATATTTGTTGCATGCTTAATTAAAGTGTACATTTATATTTCCCACTAATTGCATGTTACTCAAAAGAAAAGGTACTTCCAAGTGATAACGTCCTCCTGAACAGCGGCAAAGCAACTGCTGAAAAAGTTGGGTGTTGAGTACATCATATAATGCTTGTTCGAATAATTGTATTTTATACATAGTTGAATACACGAACAAAGAGATATGCCCTAAATGTGTCCATGACAGATACCAAATATAAAAAAGAAAGGGTAAGGCACATGGTCCTCCTCATATGATATTGGGTAACATGCCTATAATCCCAAGGATTCAAAGGATTTTTCGTTGCAAAGAATTAGCCATGTTGCAAGGGTGGCATGCCTCGCACAAAAATGATCCAAGAATTATGTGGGTTCATGTAGACTCAATAGCCATGAAGCATATAGATGATAAATGGCCTAATAAATTCAAGGATGAAGTATGAAGCCTTCGATTTAGCATAGCCATGGAAGGAATTACCTTGTATTCCCTCCAAAACACTAATTATTCTGTTTGGTCAGTGGTAGTGATCAATAACAATATCCCTCCATGGTTTTCTGTGAAGAACGGACATCTTATGTTGGCTCTTATAGTTCCTGGTAGAAGAAAAGTGAAGAATATGGATGTTTACCTCCAACCATTGATTAACGAATTCAATCAATTGTGGAAAGGGATACAAGTACACGATGTATCAAGACCCATCTCGGTGGAGAGGTCTTTTACATTGTATGACATATGTGCATACACCAAACATGATTATCTAGGACTAGGAGTTTGGTCTGGTAAGCATGTTGATTGATTTACTTATATCCGTAATGTTATTTCACAAAATTAATTTGGTGCAACCGCCTTCTTTGGCGCTAATGTGTTTCGTATACAATAACATTGCAAGTCTTGTAACAAAAGGGTATCATGGATGTAAATGTTGTGAGCCTTCAATAAAGGCTAGGTGGTCCAACCACCTACGAAATCCTGGGTATGTTTGCTCGAGGGTGTTCCTCCCAGAAAACCACCCTTATAAAAGAGCAACATCTTCTTTCATGGTAAACCAAAGAGAACTCGAAGAATTGAAATAATGACAATGACACATTGGCTTAGGGCATATGATGCAAGGAAGGAAAAGGAATTGCATAGTTGTTCGATTCAAATGGGGAACCTATACTCGATGATACTGAATTTTTCGACACCTGTGTGAGAAAATGCCCTTTGGGATGAAAAGAAAATGTGTTTTTTATGAGCTTCCATATTGGGATCATCTTAAGATTGCCTACTCACTATATCTCGTGCATATATTCAAAAATATTTCATCTTCTTTTTAGAGGCACATATCATCAACAATAACTTACACATTGGTTTTAGGAGAGATCTTATTTTTTCGAATACCAAAAACAAACATTGACCAAGAAAAGAAAGTAGAGAGGTCGGAACCTCTTGGTCTTTTAAAGAAGGTGATGTCCCATGGACTTTGAATAAATATGATCTTTCTTTGGAAAAAAAATGTTATATTGAGTGTGAAGGCACCTTCATTATATGGAACAACTCTACAATGATGCTTCACAGTAGAAGAAGAATTGTCAAGGTTGAAATCGTGTGACCTCATTTTGTGAACTTAAATTTTATTTTATGGAGGCTGTGATCCAATGCAAGGAAGAGAACATGACTACAGATCTTGGGATTTTAACCAAAAACTCATCCCACTTCATTAGATTCATACAAATAAAACAAATGTGTGCAGATGCAAATCAACATAAACATGCACAGTCGAATTAAACTACCCACACACATTTTTCATGCATTTAACATCAGAAACAGAACAATCCATAATTAATTAAAACATTGCAGAAGTAAAATACGCATAGAGAGAATACTTATCTCGATGTAATGTTGTCCCAAGCAACTAGATATGTCACTACAACGTTCCACCCAACCATAGGCTAGTTGTGTTCATCAATCTCTCAACACAACTGCCACCCCCGAGCTGGGCATGATTTATACAAGGAAAAGGGGGCTCTCAAGCACAACACAGCCCAAGGAAACTTCACATCTAAGCCAAGCCAGTCCACAACTGAGTTTATCAGGCCAATGTGAACCCTTATATTTTTGGATGCTTGCATTCAAGCTCAAGCCAAAACAATGGATACCCAACCCATACACAGCAAGCTCAATTATTGGGCATGGATACCCATATGAGGTCACAACCTCCATAAAATAAAATTTCAGTTCACAAATGAGGTCACAGGGTTTGGTAGCCTTCACTTAGGACAACATACAATCCACAAATCAATCTAGATGTGGTGCAGCCTTCATAAAACACAATTGTCACATCCCCTCCCATCGATCCAACGCAAAGAAGAGAACATGACTACAGATCTTGGGATTTTTACCAAAAACTCATCCCGATTCATTAGATTCATACAAATAAAACAAATGTGTGTAGATGCAAATCAACATAAACATGCACAGTGGAATTAAACTACCCACACAAATTTTTAATGCATTTAACATCAGAAATAGAACAGTCCATAATTAATTAAAGCATTGCAGAAGTAAAATACACATAGAGAGAATACTTATCTCGATATAATATTGTCCCAAGCAACTAGCTATGTCGCTGCAACGTTCCACCCAACCATAGGCCAGTTGTGTTCATCAATCTCTCAACACAGCTGCCACCCTTGAGCTGTGAATGATTTATACAAGGAAAAGGGGGCTCTCAAGCTCAGCACAGCCCAAGGAAACTACACATGTAAGCCAAGCCAGTCCACAGCTGGGTTTATCAGGCCAATGTGAACCCTTCTATTTTTGGATGCTTGCATTCAAGCTCAAGCCAAAACAATGGATACCCAACCCATACACATCAAGCTCAATTATTGGGCATGGATACCCATTTTTAACACGAGGATTTACAAAACATGGAGTCCATGGGTTTTCCCCAATCATGGCACAGCAAAACGACGTATGAGGAGGGAAAAATCGACCATAGGGAACAACTCCAATTTCCACAGATATAGGGGCATTTGAATGGTGAAAACGACCTCCCAGGATGCCCAAATTGGATTTATTTTCTTCCCCGTAGCTCTGCAACACAAAAACGGATTCCCAGCTATGGAAAATGATGGAAAACATGAAGGAAAACGCCCCAACTAGCTCAGACTGCGTGAGGGAGAAAAGGCAATGGTGAATAATGGCTTGGGGAGCCATTTCGTGGGTGTTTTCTTTCCCAAGAAGCAAAAACACATTTTTCCAAAATGGTGGGTTGCCCATACTCAAATTTGGACAGCGATATCTCCCCATTCCCCAAGGCATTAACTACCTCAACCAACTCTTGGAAGAAATAAATGATTGGGTACAAAAGTCAACATGGGTAGTTGAGGGTTTATGGGTTCTCTCATTGACACTTGGCTTGACTTGATTGGATCCAAGGGTTTGAATATTTCCCTCCCAATTCCTTGTAAAATCATGCCCCCATCTCTTGTTGCATTGCATAGATAGTTGTGGGTATTTTATTAAAATGCATATTTACATGATATTTGCAATTCCATTGTGCCTGGATAGCACGCAAACCATATGCATCACTAAATCGATGGCGGGGCATTGTCCTTGAGCTCCTCACCACGATTTTATAACAATATTACATCATCTACATTTTATTGCAATGGGGTAAAAATCGGGATATCACAACAATAGACTGATCATAAAAATAACCTTAGTGGATGCGGCCTTCACAAATATGCACTCAACAGACATATGGGGACCAATGGAGCTCACGCCCTCCTCTAACAAGCATACAGGAAGCAAATCGAACCTCAAAAAAACCTCAACTGAGTCACGATTTAGTTTTCTATGGCAAACAATCTTTATATCACTCAAAGAACAACCAACAAAATATTACAGCCAGGTCACAGGAGAACAACAGCTATCACAGGTGGCTTGATTAGGGATTTTCAGGGTCATGACTCTCTTCATGGGTTAATAAAACATTCTTCAAGGACCACGACTCAATAACAGATGGAAGCAGTATTTATATGATCAAACCCTAGCATGAAAGCCTTGAAGTTAAACAGTCCAAGAAGTCAGAGCTAAGAATAAGATGATGTCAAAATGAGAAATTAGACTTCATTATATAGATATTTAACGACTTCTAGAAGGGTCATTAAATAATTCTTCAATCAAGTTAGGGTTCCATTAAATAAGGTAAGTACCAACACAAAGGGTTAAGACACCAAAATAATAAAACAACTTTAAAATATAAAAATATAGTTAAGGTGTCTAAGGTGGGTGCAAGGGTCAAGTCATCACACATATAATTAATTAGGTTAGGGTACAAGGACCAACAAGATGGTACAAGTCAAAACCATAAAACAAAGAAGGGTACATGACCCACAAACCCTAGGACCAAAGGGTGTACCACAAAGCTGGGCAATAAACCCTAATGCCCATAAGAACAAAACATCAAGGTGGTACAAATCAAGAAAACTCAAGGTGGGTAGATAACCCTTCTAAGCACAAGACCAAGAAACAACAAGGTGTAAAGACCAAGGTGGGGTACAACCAATCATCCATCTCTCAAATGTACAAGTGTTCCATACACTAACTAAAATTTCATCATCATTGTATAAGGAAGATCCACACTGGATGATGTGATCATATCGTCCTCCAGACTGCTCCATAGATCAAATGCTAGTGACTCCATTAAGGGGTGTCCGGTCCCTTGAGAAGACCATCTAGCTCAACCATCTCGAAGACCTAGAACAAGAGGACATCACACATCATCATCTTGGTTAACTTACCAAGATCCTCCATTCTAAAATAATGGATCTCAGCCCTAGGCTAAACTTCAATCCCAGAGTGAATCATGTTGATCAACCCCCTAGTCCTTGACCAGGTCCTCCATTCTCTTGGAGAATGGTCCTCAGCCCCAAGATGAGCTTTCAGTCCCAAACTGAATGTTGATGAACCACCTGCAGGATCTACTTGGTCCTCGTGACCAAGAATATGCCTGGTCCCATACCAGGAGGTCTCTATCTCAACATGCACGATTTTCTTGGTCCTCGTCACCAAGAACATGTCTGGTCCCAGACCAGAATACCCTAGAGACAAATAGGGACCCTAGCCACATGCTAGGGACTTTCCCATGGCATCAACCTGCTTGGTCCCTGACCAAGAACCATAGGAGACTGTTGGGGGGAGTAGGGTACCTTCTAGGGACTTACTCTTTACTCTGCCTAGTTAACTGACCAGGAACACTAGTTAACTAACTACGGTACCATCCTCTATGAGAATGGGTCTCGCAGTTGCACTAAATTTAACACTACCTCTTAGCAAGAGAGGCATCCTCGGTAACACTAAGCTTGTCGAGGATAGAAACTTAGTCAATACATCAGTAAGCCGACCACTGCACCATGGCCTTGACACGGTGATCATTTCTCTTGATGTGTCTCGACCTGTCATCGAGCATAGGATTTTTTGAGAGCTTCAAAGAGCTCTGAATGTCAGCAAAAACCTTGATCTTATAGATCCACTTGGAAGTTGCAACTGACTTCCCTTGTTGTCTAAGAATCACTTTCCACATGTCATTACCTATTATCAACTGGATATCCTTTATCATAGCATCTTTCCAAACCTAATGTTTGGTTGTCTCGGCGTAAGTGGATGATCTTGTATCAATGACATGGTTCTCACTAGAGCACCCTTGAAGCCTCTCAATAGGCTCCTCAATGAGATCAATTGAAGGCTTCTTGGCCTTCTCCCTCTACTTCTTTGAACGAGATGTCTCATAGTCTTCCATATCTGAGTCACTGGAAGTTTCCTGGTCTCCTCCCTCTACTCATATGAAAAAGATGACTCATGGATTGGTACTTATTGCACTTCCATATCTATAACACTGGGAGGTCACATCTCTTCTTTTCTGCAATCCCTCTCTGTTGGGGATTGAAGAGCACAGTTGGCTCCCTCTTGATCTCTGATCTTACTAGTTGTTCCATTTTAGTAAGAACAAGTCATCACAAACAAATACATGTTAGATTCTCTTTCGCTAACACATGGAAGAATAAATATCTAGGATAACCGATCATGTATTATGTGGAGTCTCTTACTCCCTCTGTACCTGAGTACTCAACTCCCTCTGGAATTGTACGTTTAACTCTAAGCATAAGAAGATCTCTCAAACTTTGTCATCAGAGCAAGTCACATCAATTTGATAGTCAACAATAATCAATATCAAATTAGCATTCATCCATATACTGGACAACTATCTAAATGCCATCAAGAGCATATCAATCACATATATCCAACATGCCATATGTTTCACCGTGACAATTTAAAAATATCAAAACAAGTTGGGATAGGAAATCCTCCCTCTTTATTTCTTCCCTTATGCAGAAGTCACATTGTGCATCTTGATCTTGTCATCATATTACTTCTCAAGTGTGCAATGGCATCATCATGCAGTACCATACATTCATTAGCACAATCTAGGTCACATCACAATCCTAGATATAAGAAATCAGGGCATGATAATTTCATGCATGGATGGACACTAAACTTCTTTGCACTTGCATATTCAGATCACAATGAATCAGAAGACTTCTAGAAAGTACCATGATCATGTAATCCCATGATTACTAAAGATAAGTCAAAATCTAACCATAAAGAGTTAGTCTAGCTCCTAACTTACCTCGTAAATACATACCTGAGATAAACCTTCTAAGAATGTTAGTCATACTTGACATACTTTTTTTTTAAAGAAGCGAGTTCACAGCTTGCTAATTTCATCATCTATTTTATGTTATCATATGGATTAGTAGCATCACTACCACATCTTTTATTTTCCAACCAAATAATACTTGTATGTGGCCATTCAACTCTGATTCATCTGACCTTTGTTCAAACCCATCTTCCCAACTTGATAAACTTTTGCCAAGAAACTTTCATTGTCAAGTTGGTTAGTACTCAAAACCATACCTTAGGATCTATGTAGACGTTGATTGGTTGCAAAATAGAGTTAGCTACAAGCCCTCAGCTCTGATACCATATTAAAATTTGTTTAGGGTTAAGGTTTGAAGCTGAGAAATCAATTTTTCACATACTTTAATGCAAAATTAAATGCAACAACCAGAATAATATAGTAGTAACTAAGCAGTATAAATTAAAACATATTTTTCATCTCTCTCAACTTTAACACTACCGAGTGGGTCCCTGTGTTAAAGTGAAATCTTCAGTAACATGTAATCACCAACAGTAGTATAACTAATAAAGAACTAACAATAACAATTACATGAATAAAGAAAACAAGTTAGGATACTTACCTGGAGTGTAGGACCCTTCCTATTTTATACTTGGAAGAATTAACTTTCAGAACAGACTGTGCCTCTCTGAGGCTAGTCAATCACTAGGAACAAGCTGACCCTTACTAGAGGGTAAGTACAAACCAGAGAGAGAGAGAGATGATAGGTTGTAGACAACAGTAGTGATAGTAAATGACAGTCAGAAACACAGTGACAGTATCAATCAAGACTCAACACAATAAAGGTCAACAAGCTCACAATAGATATGATCTCAACTAAGTCTCAGCACAAGAGATCTGCGTACAGGCAACTCTCAGCACACCAGATCTGATGACAGGTGACCAATGACAGTCTCAAACAGATGGATCTGACCACAAATAAAAACTCAGCATAAAAGATATGAACCAAGGGTAAGTCTTAGCACATAAGTTTGTCCACAAACAAGATTGGCCTTAAACAATGTCCCAACAAGACTGGCCTTAAACAATGTCCCAACATCTATATCAAACCACACAAAGGTGTCAACACAAAGATTAGACCTTAACAAGGTCTCAGCATATAGATAAGAGTCTCAAATGGTCCACGGAGGGTATTGGCCCTCACACACATCAACTAACAGCCCTGTATCTGAACATACGAGGTCACGACCTCCATAAAATTAACTTTCAAGGTTTGGCAGCCTTCACTTAGGACAACATGCAATCCACAAATCAATCTAAGATGTGTTGCAGCCTCCATAAAAAGATGAAGGGTACATAATATTTCACCGCATGACCAATTATTTCGCTGCATGACCATGACGAAGCTCATTGAAAGCATCATCATTTTTATCAATTATTCATTATTCAATATATTCTTATACATTGCAGAATACTTATGTCAATTGATAATGAATGCCACTACATTGATATTAGAGCCATCACGTTAATTATGCATAACGCTCAATTGCTTCTTACACTAACAATCTACACATAATTCATTCAAATTTGTTCTTACACATCCACATTTAACATCTGAAAAAGCATATTTTCCAACTAAATATGTTCGTCATACATTGCAATCTATCCTCTGTACAGTGAATTCACCATCTGTGCCAATGTACACACATGTTTAGTCCACTGCCAACTTTGTCGTAGAGTCATTTGGCCCATACCCATCCACGACCCACCAACGATCGACCATACCAGCTATCGTTGTTTTTCCGTCATACTATGCACCTCTGTTCATTTTCGTACAACCAACTCCATTGCACGATTTAGCATACAATTGCCTCTTAATTTGTCTCGTCACTTTTAAGAGTTATGCACAGGCACTTCTTCCACTATCGCTTATTTTTTCATGTTGGCATTTTATTCCTCAGTCTTCTTGGGTTATAAAGTGGCTTTGATCATAGATTAGAGTAATTAAATGAAACATTTTTTCCAGTAACTTAAATGTTACATTTTCAAAGAAAGAAATTAAAGTGGGTTCCATAGAGAAAAAGGAAAAACCCATGATGGTAAGCAATGAAGAATTACATGTCGAGATTAACCATTGTAGGGATGAAGTTAATACTGTAAAATTGACCAATTAACCAAAAGGAGTGACCAACTAATTGAAAGGGTAGATGCATCATTTACACAACCCTTAGTCCACCAAACACTGCCACCAAGCCCAGCATTGCCAAACACAAATTATCAGAGATCCAAATAACACAAGGTATCTAAATAAAATCAAAGTAGAGATACCTAAATATGATGGATTGGATGATCGAAGGGCAATTGTGAGGGTTAATAAAATGGAAGGAATTTTTTCTATCACCCCACCTTCTTGTGAATTAGAAAAGGTATCAATGGAATCTTTATATTTAGAAGGTGGTGCTTATGATTGGTTCGCATGGTGGTTTAGAAAAATTAGTGGTTTCTCAATTAACTAACAAATGTTGAAGATCTCCTTCAGAGGTTTCACGACAATGAATAAGATGACACTTGTGCCAGACTTTCCCATTTACAACAAATGGGAACAGTGAAAGAAGATGCCCATGAATGGGAAGTTCTTGCAACCAGATTTCCTGATCTTACAAATGACCAACTACTAAAAATGTATATTTTCGGGTTAAAACCCATTATCCGCAATGAGGCTATCGAGATCTAACAACTTGGTTGAAGCAAGAAGTATGTCCAAAATGATCAAAAAGGAATTTGATAAGTCAACAAGAGCTAGTTCTAGATTTTCCAAAAAATAACTAGTTACAACGATCATAAATATCACCATTCAGAAAGTGATAAAAAGAAATAAACAATTGTTGACGATATGTGAAGAATTAGTTCCTAGGACATAGATGTGAAGACATGTCCTTACAGTATTGTTATCACACAACTTGTAGTTGTCCCAAATGGTGATCATATCCAGGATGGTAGAGGCGTTGGACAACTAAAGAGGTGATCCAAGAGATTCCACGGTTCCTAAGGTAAAATGGTTGTCACGTTAATCGAGGCACTGTTCACTTTAGATCTAGCCTAAGCAATACCAAGGGGGAGACCCTAGCTAACCAATGATGGCTAACGAACCTACTCTAGACCTCCTAGGGAAGTGTGAAATTGAAAATAGGAGAAGATCAAGAGTGAATGGATCTAGATCTAGGGATTATAAGTGGACACATAGAGTTAGGGCTTGGTTGAGGAGGCTTATGGAAGGATAAATGTTCAACCATGCATAAAATATACCACTTATGAGTTTAATTGAGTAGATATAGATAGATCTAATGCCAATCAAGAAAACCCAAGTGGGGCCCACCCTTAAATTATGGAAACTGAGTAAAATGGGGCCCACAAGGCAAAATCAAGAGAGGAATGACACTATAAGGGTTCCCAATCAATAGACCTGATGTTTTGATGAGGAACAAGCAACACCCAGATGATAGATCTGGAAAGAGACCACCTTCCCACAAGTGCAACCTCCCTTGGAGAGGCCCGGTGCCTTAAATCAGGGGGTAAATGGAGTCGGATGCCCACCAAATTTGGTCTCCAAGGTTTATTAATTATTTGTGAGGTGGGTTTTAATTATTAATCCCAAGTTATCACCAAATCTATCAGATCTAAAAATATAGGGTTTTAAGATATGAGGGTTTGAAGTGACCAATGGGTAAAATGCATGAAACTAGATACATACTTTGTAGAACATACCTCAAAAGTTTGCGGCCATCTTGCAAATTGATAATCTTTCTCAAGTGAGGCAATCAAGAGTGAGATCCAAGTGCTCCAAGTGAACTCGTTACCCTTCCAAGTCGTCCAGTGTGCCCTTCCCTGTCCAAAACAATCTATAATGAGAATCAATCAAACATGGAAGAAGCTATACGGAAGAAGAGATGAAACAAAAAGCATCAAATATGTCACGAAAATACAATAATGATACTCCCTGAGACAAAGAACAATCCAAAGGAAAGATATGGGGTTTCCCCATAATAGTGTCCCCTCAAATCGTTCTCCTCTTCACCCACACGGCCTCCCTGTAGAGAAAACATTTGAAGCACAAGATCCATAATGATAACACAGGGAAAATATGGTATATTCAACTTGCAAGAGCATCCGACAAAGCTAGAGAAATAGATCTGCAAAAGTAGTATTTTATTCCAAGAGTTCAAGAGCCCAAAAGTGTGTTTACAATAGGGGGGTCTCTTCCTTAAATAGGAATGAGAGAGACCAAAACCCTAAACCACTTTATGAATGAGTGGTGGAGATCAAAAGATAAATACAATACAATCAACGACTAAGATGACCTGGAACAATATAACATGGATCAACTCACTAAGAGGGGTGCGCACTCACTAAAAGAGGCCCTAGGGGGGTGCGGACCACATAAAAATGGCTATGACAAGTGCGTACCACATACGATGACTAGGACAAGCAACTGTTAGTTTTTCATCATTTAATTCAATATGATCTAGGATCTTAACTGAGAGAACAACATGTACAGCATATCAGACACAAGAGACAAGAGACACAAAACATTTCACCGGGGAAAACCAAGAAGGTGAAAAACCCCGCAACTTCCTCAAAGATAGAATGAGCACCAATACAAAGATCACAAAGATCAAACCCAAAAGATAGATGTCTCCAGCAGCTACTCCTCCTCCACTTGTGCGCACTCCTCTCTCTCAACTATGCGAGTTGGATGAGTGAGTGAATGAATAGAATGAGAGAGTCACACTCTCTATTTATACAAATGACTTGACCTTCCTTTAACTCTAACTGGGCCGACCTCCCTTAGGAGAGTCTAATAACCCATTACCACTTGTCACTGGGCCGACCCCACTAGGGTGGTCTAATAACCCTTTAACTCATACAGGGCCGACCCCACCAAGGTGGTTTAATAACCCATCAAGTATAAGTTACGACACTTACAATGTAACTTGCGACACTTGCAAATACAAATGACAACACTTCCAATCAGAGGAATAATACATCTCTGTTGGGGATACAATAAAATACAAATGTAATATACAAGTGAATATCTTCTGAAGTTACAAATACATCAACACTCCCTCTTAACTAGGAAGGTATTCTCTTGACACAGGTCATCAATACATATAAGCACAATTCTTCAATTCTGAAGCTAGATCACCGTCATTGGATCATGGAGCATCATCGTCACTGCTGTTGTACTCATCATCTCGATCACTGGGGCTATCTCTAAATTCTTCTCGTCATAGGAAGCTCTACAGAGCCAGCCCTTTTTCATGCAGGATGTAGGCCTAGCCTCCTGTAGGTCTTCATCATCTCTACGAGCTGGCCATCCTGTGGAATCCTCAAGGCTGATTACGTGCGTCAACAAAACTCAAAAGAGCATCCTAGGACTGATTACAAGCTTACTGCTCAACCTATCGGATCTCCCAGGGAGCTATTACATGTGACATCCACAAAACCTTAAAAGAGTGTCTTGCGACCTGCAAGATCTCTAAAGAGCATCCCAGGACTGATTACGAGCTTATTGCTCAACCTATCGGATCTCCAGGACTAATTACGAGCTTACTACTCAACCTATCGGATCTCCAGGACTGATTACATGTGGTCCCCACAAAACCTTAAAAGAGTGTCTTGCGACCTGCAAGATCTCTAAAGAGCATCCCAGGACTTTTACGTGCCTAACACAACCTATCGGATCTCCAGGACTGATTACATGTGGTCTAGAAAAACCTTAAAAGAGTGTCTTGCGACGTGCAAGATCTCTAAAGAGCATCCCAGGACTTTAACGTGCCTAGCACTACCTATCGGATCTCCAGGACTGATTACATGCTTACCTCGCAAAACCTCGAAAGAGCATCCCAGGACTGATTACGAGCTTGCTGCTCAACCTATCGGATCTCTCAGGGAGCTATTATATGCTACTGCACAACCTGTCCACGACCATGGAGTATCATCCTAATACTCATGATCAACCTGATCATCCTCGCACGGAGCATCATCCTGATGCTCATGATCATACTAATCATCATCATACAGTGCATCATCCTGATGCACATCAACATCACATGATCGTCCTGATCATCATCATAGCATCATCCTGATGCATATCATCTGGAGCATCGTCCTGATGCTCATCACTCATGATCATCCTGATCATCATCATAGCATCGTCCTGATGCATATCATCTGGAGCATCGTCCTGATGCTCATCACATATGATCATCCTGATCATCATCATACATAGCATCATCCAGAACATCGTCCTGATGCTCATCACACATGATTATCTTGATCATCATCATACAGAACATCATCTGGAGCATCGTCCTGATGTTCATCACACGACACGTACATCCACAGCCATGGGAATGATCCTCTTACCACCATGCTTGGAATGGCTCTGCAAATGTGTCCCATCACTTCCTCCTTGAAGTATCTTCTATCTGAAGAACACCAAGCCTCTCTCTGAAGTACTCGAACTTCACTCTGGCTAGTGGTTTGGTCAATACATCTGCAATCTGCTCATCCGTCGCAACATACTGGAGCTTTACTGCTCCTCTCTGCACCATATCCCTGATATAGTGATATTTGATCTCGATATGCTTCGACTTGTCATGGAACAACGGGTTCTCAGACAACTCCACACAACTCTGGTTGTCACAGAAGATACAAGTAGCATCCAACTGGAGATCAAATAAATCTGACAATAGCTTCCTTAGCCATACTGTCTCGCAACTGGCCAAACAAGTTGCGACATACTCAGCTTTGGTTGTACTCAGTGCTACGCAGGATTGCTTCCTGCTAAACCAAGAGATCACACCTAATCCCATACTAAAGCAACACCCCGAAGTGCTCTTCCTATTTGCAGCATTGCCTGCCCAATCTGAATCAACATAACCCTCTAGGTTAACCTTTTGATTCACATCATACTTGAGCTCATAATCAACCGTACCCTTCAGGTACCTTAGAATATGCTTTACAGCAATCAAGTGAACATGTCTAGGATCCGTCAAGAACTAGCTCAATGTGTTCACAGCAAGGAAAATATTTGGTCTCATATTCGTCAGGTACATCAAGGACCCAATCATCTGATTATACATCGTGGCATCAACCGACTCTGATGAAGCATCACTCAATAGCTCCAGGTTTGATGCCATAGGTGTGGCCATGGCCTTGCAGTCCATCATCCCGAACCGCTTCGGGATCTCTACTGCATACTTCCCTTGTCCAAGGAAGATTCTATCTGCACTCTGCCACACCTCCATACCTAGAAAGTAAAGCATCATACCCAAGTCCTCCATCTCGAACTCGGCAGTAAGCTTCATCTTCGTATCAGCAATCAACCCAATCTCACCTGTCACAAGCAGGTCATCTACATACAATAGGAGTATCACTGGATTGCCTTCCTCAACCTTGTAGTAAAGGTTGGAATCTGCTTTACTCTTGATAAAGCCCAAACTGGACAGGAAGTTGTCAATCCTGCCTTACCAAGTCCTGGGTGTTTGATTCAAGCCATACAAGGCTTTCTTTAACTTGCACACATATGAATCCATGTCATGTGTCTCAAAACCGAGTGGTTGCTCCACATACACTTCCTCTTCGACTACACCATTCAAGAAAGCTATCTTGACATCCATCTGGTGTATCTTCCACTTCATCACTGCAGCCAAAGCAAGTATTGTTCTGATGGAAGTGTATCTAGTTACAGGTGCAAAAGTTTCTTCATAATCTATCTCTTCTTTCTAGAAGAAGCCACGAGCCACAAACCTTGCCTTGTATTTCTCTATGCTACCATCTGCAGCATGCTTGATCTTGTAGATCCACTTGGAAGTCACAACAGACTTCCCTTCTGGTCTCGGGACCACATCCCAGACATCATTCTTCATGATCGACTGGTACTCCTTGATCATGGCATCCTTCCATTACTACATCCCTGATCCTGGGAACTTCAAATTTTTCAATATCTTCAATAGGTAGTTTTCTTGAACTTCATAGATGGAACAAATGTCGTTGTCCTTCTTTTGTAGGTGATTGTATACAATTTTTCCAACAAGTCATTCAATTGCATGATTAGAACTTTCTCATAGTTTTCAGAACAAAATATTACACATAAGGACATATGTCATACAGTCATGCAATTATCTTAGCCAATGCTTCAATACAACATTTATCCATATCCCATAACTTTCTAGATGTCGTCCATCTCTACCAGAACATTGTTAAAGAGTGTGCACTACTTCAACATGTCAGCAAAGAGGTTTCATTCTAGATAAGTAGCAATGGAGTGTTGTACAGTACCATAGGCCACTTACCCATTACTATATTAATAGTATCTTGTTCATTAATGCAACTTTTCTAAAATGCATAATATAAATCCTAAATCTAGGAACATAAGCATGTACATGACTTAACAACATCATTTAAGTAATCATATATACAAGAAATGATAATTTAAATATTCATCTTTGTTTAGTTGTTGGGTGGACTCCCTCTCAATCTTTGCTTCCTTGCAGGAACTACTGGAGTGTGCTCCCTCTTGATATTTGCTTCCTTTATGATATCAATTATGTCTTTGAACTTCTATCCATCCTGTCCATCCTGGACCACTATGCATGCTTACGTGTGCACTAGTGTCATCATTGTGTCATCCTCCAGATCTTATACATAACATACATTCATTAGTATAATCTCAATACTATCAAAACATTATGATTCTAAATATGTATGGTCATGATCATTTCATACACAGGTAATTTATCACAAGTGTTTGTATTCAAGGTTTCAAGGAGTACTTCTTTTGCTCATGCATATTCTTATTTGACTATAGGACTCTTCTAGTTTGTCATATCATTATTCAAAGTAAGAGGCATAATATGCATAAGCCCATGATTACTCAAACTTATAACTTCATGAATAATCATTATCAATCATACAAAAGTATACTTATATGAGATCCTAACACAAGGTAGAATTCTAATTTGATATAGGAAAAACATACTTGGATTATCATGTTTGTGAGTTATGTCTAACATACCCAAACAATGTCTTCTTTGTTCTCTTCAATGATTTAGATACCTTGTGCTAGCAACCTACATATCTCATAAGTTAAGCATTGTAGAACCAAATTATACATACCTCGTAAGTAGAGCTTCTATGTGATCAATGGCTATGGATGAGTCTTTGTCTTCATGTCACCATGGTCATATGTTCTTGATCTAGAACCTGATTTGTCTTTCTTGATGTACCTTTCATGTTAGCGGACAACATCATCCTCATACAACACAACAGTGCATTAGTACAATCATAAGTGTCATAACCCTAATCAATGAATGTCTTCTATCATTCACATACATTCATACTTTTACTAAGGTTATAAGACAAGTCTAAAATTAATCAAGATTGTACTAACCTCAATAATATGAAGACAAACTTAATCATAAACAGATTTCAAAACATACATGTATTTCCTCAAGTCATACCTATCGGGATTGCTTGTAGTCTTCTTATGTAAGGCCTTAGCCTCATCTCCCTCTGGAACTGGAACTTCTTCACTTATGTAGGTGTCTAATTCATTCTCTTCTAGGATTAACCCAATCCACTTGATTTGTTGAAACTGGATCTGGAGCTAGCTAGGGTTTGACAGAGAAACCCTAAAAATCCAAACTTGGAATTTCAAACTTCTGTCTGGACATGGAGATGCATTTAACTGAGGCGAGCGAGCAGGTGTGCTCAGATTTTGAAAACTCCAAAAATAACCGGAGAGTTTCGGATTTGCAGCTTCTGTCAAATTCTGGTTTTCTGGTTTTTCTGGTTTTCTGGTCAAAATCTCGAACTAGTGTTTGATAGAGCCCGAGATTTTACCCAACCAAAAACTTCGATCTTGGTCTCTAAATTTCGATTTTGATGAGGAGCATCCAACCGTGGTCTCAGATTCCAAAAATTCCAACTCTTTCAAAAGCCCTAATTCCCCGCAATAGTGACGAGCCAAGAATGAAAGTGCTCAGAATCCAATTCTGTTTTGACAAAAATATATGCCATATTGTTTCTGATGTATCTCTGAAATTTCAGATCCTCAGGGTCTGAAATTTCAGATCCTCAGGGTCTGAAACTTCGGCCTGTGGTAGACTGACATGTCATCTTTCCAACCCCACAGATCTGACCTCAAATGGATTCTCTATGAGAAAGATATACTAAGTGTCGCAACATGACCTGTTTATGGGATGAAACAGCATAGCGAACTTGTACAGAGTGCCACATGTCACTGTTTCAACTTCAGCCTCTGAAACTCGAACTTGTGAAACTACAGTCCGTGCCCTAACTGACACTTTTTACAGAATTTCATTTGGAACTTCCTAGCCCGACATATGACCTTTGTGCCTAGGTCACCTGTTTAGGTCTACATTCTAGATCATATCTCTCAAAGTACAACGAATCTAATGTTGATCTTCTGACACAAGGTACATGAACATTTCATCTTCGTCCTGTAAAAGTTTCAGATCTTGAACCTTCGCCAAAACTTATTTATAGCGAAAATGCGACGATGACTAGTTTTTACTATATCAAGCCCTAGCTTCCAATTTGTTGCAAGTGCAACAAGTGTCGTAAATGCCATACAATGCCTTTCTTCAGGCTAGCTCTGATACCATGTTAGTTTTTCATCATTTAATTCAATATGATCTAGGATCTTAACTGAGAGAACAACATGTACAGCATATCAGACACAAGAGACAAGAGACACAAAGCATTTCACCGGGGAAAACCAAGAAGGTGAAAAACCCCACAACTTCCTCAGAGATAGAACGAGTACCAATACAAAGATCACAAAGATCAAACCCAAAAGATAGATGTCTCCAGCAATTACTCCTCCTCCACTTGTGCGCACTCCTCTCTCTCAACTATGTGAGTTGAATGAGTGAGTGAATGAATAGAATAAGAGAGTCACACTCTCTATTTATACAATGACTTGACCTGCCTTTAACTCTAACTGGGTCGACCTCCCTTAGGAGAGTCTAATAACCCATTACCACTTGTCACTGGGTCGACCCCACTAGGGTGGTCTAATAACCCTTTAACTCATACAGGGTCGACCCCACCAAGGTGGTTTAATAACCCATCAAGTATAAGTTACGACACTTACAATGTAACTTGCGACACTTGCAAATACAAATGACGACACTTCCAATCGGAGGAATAATACATCTCCGTTGGGGATACAATAAAATACAAATGTAATATACAAGTGAATATCTTCCGAAGTTACAAATACATCAACAGCAACTAGGAGTGGTGGGGCTAGGAGGTTTTATTATCCTTCACTAGCATCACCCCATGGCACAATGATATAAAATATGACTCAATAACATGTCCAAGTGACCAAATGACCAAATCGTGGCCCCCTCAATTAAAGAATAATACATCAAATCACAACCTGGAGAGTGTGTGGACCCCACTGAATGTTGCAAGCTGATCTGGAAGGAGTGGGATACATCATAAATGATCTCTGAACAAACCTCATGCCAAAACCTTGCCTCAATAAACCAAATCGATTTCTCCAATGACCTTTTTATCCCATTTTTATCCCACCTGAAAACCATCAAAATGCATGTAACTCACTACCTGATGCTCGGGCACAAAATTTGACTGTACCATCATGTCTGGAGATGGGGTAATATGGTAATAACAAGTGGTTGTACCACCTCTCTCCAATGTAGCTCCCTAGGGAAATGTGATAACTCAATGCAACTGTTGGACAGCCATTTCTGCATGGCGAAGACGATCAAAAGTGGAAATCTAACCATATCATCATTGAGAGTGCCTGAAACTAATAACTGAGTGTCTCAATGGACTCAAAAGGTCCAAATCTACTAGAGATGAGTACCCATACACCCTGTGGAAACTTGTAAGATCATCTGTAGCCTCAACCATAGCCGGAATATAATAAAATAATGACCTAGAAATAATGATAACCATAAAAAAAATACATCAACCATCATCTCAAACCTGTCCACTATATGGAATCATCATAGGTGTATCAAAGGACCACAAATCATCATCATATAGTATCACTGGTCCAACTCATCACGGATCCCAAGGTTGACTTGGTCAAATTAAGTATATGGAATCATCAAAGGTGTATCAAAGGACCATAAATCATCATCATATAGTATCACTGGTCCAACTCATCATGGATCCCAAGGTTGACTTGGTCAAATTAGGTTTGACCAGGTCAAGACTGATCAAAATATAACTCGGACTAGAAAAGCCTAATGTTGCAAGTGCAAATAGTTAAAGTATGCTCTGTTAATCATTCTCATAGCAAGACTTAAAGTATTAAGTATCATTTCACTGGCAGTTAATAGATAATTATATCAAGCATAAGTTTAAATAATCATTTACTTACAAAAGAACCTCAAGGATATACTCATTCTGTAAACATGATCATTTTTCTAGCAAAGGGTGAGGGTGAAGAATGCAAGGCTAAGATAAGGGGATGACTTAACTGACTCAACACTGTGATACTTTGGATAAGGGAAAGGGAATACACACTTAAGCGTATGTCGAATAATAAACACACAGGGAATGGCAGTGTCTCACAATTGGAATAAGTTGTTCAAAGAGGTGCTTATTCAACCTTGGCAAATGTCTACAACTCACATCCAAGCTGTATCAACTCCGTGAGGATCTTTTCTAGAACCGCCATGGACTGGGTGCTAGGCTAATCGTAACTTGAGGTTCTAAGGGACACTTAGAATTAGTTGTCCCTTACTCCATCTCACATCACAACCCGTGGGCTCCGTGAGGAATTAATCATTACATTATGTTTCCTTGGCCAGCAGTCTTTGGATTTAGCATACTTTTAACCACTACTTTCGTTAGGCCTATATGACACTTTTGGGGATTTTGCATGTGCTTAGAAGCACAACTGCCCAAGCTTTCATCCAGGGTGTTTTTCATTTCAGTTTCCATTTCATAGCTCTTTTGGGGATTTTGCATGTGCTTAGAAGCACAACTACTCCAGCTTTCATCCGGGGTGTTTTTCATTTCAGTTTACTTCACAGCCCTCTTTCATTGTGCTGAGAAGCACAGTTTTTAAAGTATTTTCATGGGTTTTCATAAGAGATATAACAATAGTTTCCATATGTAATGATGGTAGTACAATTTGCTTTAGGTTTTAGCCAACACAACTCAAGCAACTAGGGGGACTCTTTACAATCAAGACCAGACATCGGGGCAACCGACTAGAGTGATCAAGGTATCAAATCCAACTCATCAAAGGGTAAGTTCTATTGCCAACTCAGAGCCGAAACACAAACTAACAGGGACATAGACTGAGGTGGCCAGCAGTCTTTGGATTTAGCATACTTTTAACCACTGCTTTCGTTAGGCCTATATGACACTTTTGGGGATTTTGCATGTGCTTAGAAGCACAACTGCTCAAGCTTTCATCCAGGGTGTTTTTCATTTCAGTTTCCATTTCATAGCTCTTTTGGGGATTTTGCATGTGCTTAGAAGCACAACTACTCCAACTTTCATCCGGAGTGTTTTTCATTTCAGTTTACTTCACAGCCCTCTTTCATTGTGTTGAGAAGCACAGTTTTTAAAGTATTTTCATGGGCTTTCATAAGAGATATAACAATAGTTTCCATATGTAATGATGGTAGCACAATTTGCTTCAGGTTTTAGCCAACACAACTCAAGCAACTAGGGGGACTCTCTACAATCAAGACCAAACATCGGGGCAACCCACTAGAGTGATCAAGGTATCAAATCCAACTCATCAAAGGGTAAGTTCTATTGCCAACTCAGAGCCGAAACACAAACTAACAGGGACACAGACTGAGGTGTAAGTCAGGGTAAAAACCAATCAAGGGAGAGATAATGGATAGATGGGGAAAGTGAAGGTGATCCCTAAGCTAGCAAACCATAAAGGTGGGAATGATCATGTCCACACTCCTGAGAGTGGTAAAACCAACGAGTATAAAACAGGAGCTTCTAAATGTAAGTAACAAAACCATTTAGATAATCAATAATAACCATATTCATTTCATACATATATACTGCCAGATCACGATCACTAGATACTAAGTCAAGCTATCAAATGACCAAAAGAGCAAGATAATAAAACCAATGCACATCATATACCTGTTGGGCCATATACCTGTACCTGCTATCTGGATCATCAATAAACATTGAAACACTGCTGCTGAAACTCTGGGCACTGCACTGCTCTGTATGGGATAAAAGGTCATCTCGGTCATCAAATCTGAGGTCAAGAGGCTCAGCCTTGGCATAAGGTCTACTGCATGTCTGATCTGGTGCTGCTCTGATGTGTGAGTGATCATCAATAATACTGCTCATCATAGCTGATCTCACCAAAACTGTGTAAAGGCCAAGCTCAAAAATATACAATGAACTATTCTGCAATCATGGTAGCCCGGCTACTATGGATATGATAACAGGTACTATAGAATAGTGTATGGAAAGCAGGTAGAAGTCTCAAACCCATAAAATGAAACACTATAGCATACAACTCAGATTCCGACCGTGACAAAACACCTTCAAAAGTATGCCTGCCATCAATCTCATGCACACTACCAATTAGCAATGAGAATGATGTGTATCAAAAGCGAAATATAATTCTTGAAAGGAACAAACACAAAAACCACCTAGAAAGTATAGTCCACCTCATTTCCACCTCATCTTAGGAAGGTTGAGAAGATACAGATTCCAATAAAAGGGGAAACAAGCCTAAGATACAGATTCCAATAAAAGGGGAAACAAGCCTAATTATTATGCTTCGAGGACAAAGCATTCTTTGAATGGTGGAAATTTAACAAACATAAAAATGAATATAATGGTAATAATAATAATAATAATAAATACTAAATACATTAATGCATATAAGTATACCGTCACAAGGCTCATTGTAACCATCATCCCTTTTATCAATTATTCATTATTCAGTATATGCTTATAAATTGCAGAATTCTTCTGTAAATTAATAGTGAACAGGGAATGTCCACTACACAACCATGACTTAAACAATGTTAATGTAAACTTGGACAGTCATAAGCAGGAAGAACAATGCTCTGTTTTTGCCCTGTTTTTATGGACAACTCTCTCTACATATGGCACTCTCAGAAATGGGAGTTTTATACATAAATAAATCATTTATCAAAAACAAAAGAAGTATCCACCATGACAGAAAAAGAAAACTTCCTATACATTACAGTTTGCTGTTAAACAGAATAAAATTTTACAAGTCATTTTCCACAAGCAGAGATGCTTGAAAATAATCCTTATCAAAAACCGCCAACTATAGAGAACACAAAAATAGCTGAATATAAAATAGCCTCCTCCCTTTAGTAAGATGCAACTGAAAAAAATGCATCTCCCAATAAGAAAATAGTCATAAATGGATGTTCTTCATGACTTCTGCTTACTTTGTCTCCGTTTTGATTTAACTACAGACCATCCATCTGCTTTCTCTTCTTCAGAGAGTCTCCCTGCTGTCGAGCTTTGCACAGTATCTACTATTTCTGGTTGTTGATTCAAGTCCAAATCTATCTCCATCTCTGATCCAGGTTCACCCTCCTCTCCAGAGCTTTGATCCTCAGAATCCTCTTCTGTAAGCTGTCATTCCCAATGAACAGTGAAAATGTCAATCTTAATGGCAATTCCTAATGAATGATCAAAGAACTTGTAAAAACTGGCATCATTTAAATAAATTTGGCATATGGGAACACGTGAGGGCAACTATAAAAATTTAAAATTGCATATTCTGAAAGCAAAACACAAGAGCTTATCAGTCCTCTTGTAAAAATTATCGCATAAATGTATCATACAAAAACAAGAGAGAAGCATGTAACTAAGGGCAAAAGGGAAAAACATGAACAAGTGTACAACGCACATAAAATTACGGTTTTAGCGATCATAAAGAATAACAAAGGTTGACTGGCAATCATACTGTGACCTGAGTATACAATGTAAAAAGTAGCATCTCTAGCAGGTATGATATTTAATAAAAGTAAAAAGTTAGACTTCTATTTGTTCTAATTGTTTAGCTTCTTTTTTTATCATAAAAGAATTTCTTATAGTAGTTCCTTGACAATAACAGAAGGCAAAAACATGAACAAGTGTACAACACACATAAAATTACGGTTTTAGCGATCATAAAGAATAATAAAGGTTGACTGGCAATCATACTGTGACCTGAGTATACAATGTAAAAAGTAGCATCTCTAGCAGGTATGATATTTAATAAAAGTAAAAAGTTAGACTTCTATTTGTTCTAATTTTTTAGCTTCTTTTTTTTATCATAAAAGAATTTCTTAAAGTAGTTCCTTGACAATAACAAACTCCCTGACAAAATATCAAAAAGCAGTCTTCTAAATGTGAAGTCTCTACCTGAAAGAGGCAATGGAAATTTTAAAAAGTTCGCTGATAAATTTGCAAAAATATCTGTATACTGAATTCAAAGTCCCTACAGTTGCACATCTAACAAATATCTATGATTAGATTTAATTGAAAGTATGCATTAAATCACGACATCTAGCTAACTGCTTTACTCCAATCTAGTGTATGAAGGTTCATTGCCTAAGTGAATTTGTATATCAAAGGGTTTTGAATGAAAAAGGGATGTATATTTAACTCTCTTTTAAAGTTCATTAAAAATGATGAACTCCTCTGCAAACAGTAAAAGGAAAAGTATACCAAATACCAAGTCCCTGCCTAGGAGAGGCAAGCCAAAGGACTGAATTTTACAGCCTCTGTCTGTTTTAGTATCATCACTATGAAACTTCAGAAGACTGATCAGATTTGGAATGGCATAAATAATACAAGACATTTTTTAATTGAGTTATTCACACCATCGCTGAGTGCAATCTAGCTGTCTAATTTGACACAATTTCCGATGTGCGTTATCCCATAAGAACAAATTTAGTATCTTTTTAACCTGGAGAAAAAGCAGAGTCCAAATGAAAGCACGCCATTAAGTTGATAAATCTGAACTGATCTTACAGGCATCAAACCTAGGCATGGTGAATGATTTTAATATCCAGTTTACAGCAGACACTCTTGGTATTTTCATTCGTCACTTTCATCTATAATAATTCATCTTAATCCAGGAAAAAATACAGTATTGTCATAACCTGAATCTAGAATTTGCCAATGAAAAATCTGCTGATGCTGTGAAACCGGAGCTTTATATAAACCATCGAAACCAATTTCCCTTCAAAGTATATTCACAATAACACCGACTTGCATGCCTTAGATAAATATTTGCTATTTCCAGCATCATCGACCCTTGTCTAGCTGTCCATTTTGACCAAAGGTGCTTCATTTTCTAACAAAATGAAAGATTATATTCTCTGTAAAGCAGCCTTGCCCACAATTCATCAATTGCATTAATATTTCAAGCAATAATGATGATAACCATGGACCAGATGATTGGTTCTAGTAGTTGCTCTCTAATATAAAACTTCACCACTCCACTTGCCCTTCTCTGTTCATCTCATTTTGCTATTTACGTAGACATTTTGGCCACATTGATTATCATTTTGCAACACTTAAATTACTAAAGATAGCTCCACATGAAAGGTGCCAACATTATTTCTCAATATAGCTGCCTATGAAAAGTGCCAACATTATTTCTCAATACTGCATCATTCAAAATTCTCATTTTCAGTGTTGCTTCCGGTGCTGTAAGGACTAAAACAGCAGCAATACTTGCTTAGAGAAGCTGCAGGCCTTAAAGAATAGAATATGTCTCAAGATTTTACAAATAAACTGCTATAGTACTATATCTCTTGCTATAGGAGCTTATCCAAGCTTCTCAAGTAACAAACTCAAACTTATCTCAAGCATGAGAGAAAAGTATTTCCAAGGGCATCAGAAGTGGATATACAAGTCAAGTAGTATAGACCAAAGAAAAAACAAAATGTACAAAACATTACTCTTATATGTTGAGTTGAAAAGTGCCTTCTCAAAAGTCCGTTGGGCTGTGGGTCTAGTGGTAAGTGGCAATATTTACCCCCATGATGAATCAGGTTCAAGTCCTGGCCAGCATGCCCTACCTATTAAAGGACTGATAAAGTGGAAAGCGACCATGCTTAGGCATTTGCTGTACCCACTGTACATGACACTGAATTTTGTAGTCCCTGACTCCCTCCATCTAAATAGTGTGTTTCTCAAGCAAAAAATAAAAAATAAAAAATCTTTTTTGATCATGAAATATTTTGACTTCAAATAAGTCCTCCACTGCCGCTGCCATTGAATGGAAAGAAATCAGGAAAAAATTGTCTTTGCTAGAGCCTAGGATATAACAATATTGGCTTCATTCAGAATCAGTAATCAATCTGCCACTAGTTGCCTTTAATCACAATCAGTTATCAGTCTGAAACATTAAATTAAAAAAGAAAAAGGAAAAAAGGGCAAAAGTAAAGAGAAATGATAGGGATATTGTTACCAGTTTCGAAGGATAATGCAAAAACAAGGATAGAGCATTTTCAAGAAATATATTAGGAAAGGAGAGCTACTATAGCAGAGATTGTGCATACGACCCAAAGTTACCAGACTTGGAATCGGCAATAAATCAGCGAGGCAAAGGAGTAAAGAGTTTGAATCGGATTGGGAAAAAATCGGGAAAAAATCAGCAAATACAAAAAATTAAATATATTATATATATATATATATATATTGAGTTAAAAAAAAAAAAATCATAAATATTAAAAATAGCCATGTCCATATATTGCAAGATATCAAAAGATGTCAAAAAAATATCAATAGATGCCCAAAATATATCAATTCTTGGACATTAAATCCAGTGTTACAAATATCGTGTCGGCGAATATATTGCCGAGGGTCCGAAAAGAAATTATCGGATTTATCGGCGAAAGTGTCGACAAACATCGGCAATATATCGGCAGACTTAAAAAAATACAAAGATATTCATTTTTTTTCAATTTTCTAGACATCTAATGCAACAAGAACATCAAATAAACACATTACCACATGAATATGGAAAGAAAACCGATATATAAGATGTATAAGACATCTAGTGATAGATCACACATAAAAAATGAATCGTGTCCTGGATCCTGAGTCTTCGACTATTGAATCACCAAAAAAATACAATCAATGTATCTTATATACAATGAAATCAAGTAAATAAACAATTGATTCCCTCTACCCCTTTTACAAGCAAAGGTAATTGCTCTAGTAATGGCTTTGCCTCTAGAGCTAGAAGGCCCTAGCGGTCATGGGGGTTGTAGTGGACTCTATGTATATTTTAAATCGCTATGTATGTATATGCATATTTTTTATTAATAAATGAGCAAGGACATTTTAAAAAATGAATGTGAAACATAAACCATAAATAATACATGTCGGCAAATCATTGCCTATATTGCGATCCTATTCATCAATAACACCCTATGCCTCCCTCCTCTAGGCTCTAGTCCTTGCCTCTACCTTAAATCTCAAAGTTGATCCTCCAAGGACATTAGTCAACAACTCAACACCTTACAATTTTGATGAAACTTCCTAATCCAATCGTTAAAATAAGGTAGAAAAAACTTCCCATGCTTAATAAGTGATTTTGCTTGAGTGAAGAGTAAATTTTTATTAAGGTCGTGACAAAGGAGTTCAACAATCAACAGGACCAACATCAAGGTACATTGAGGGGATGATGTGCTTGATTAAATGCCAATCCCATACCCTCGTACATGATAAAATCTAGTGGAAACTTTGTAATCCTAAACTTCTAAAAAACTATTAAGTTTGTTGAATTCTGAATGGGATCTAAAACTCTACTTTTTGCATATGAAGTCCGATGAGGTTGGAACCACTCTCAAACATCCTGAAACAATTAATGGTAATGTTAAAAATTTAAGTAAAGGATAGAAAATGAAAGATAAGGAGAATGTCACTTTTACTTTAGGAATTTAGTATTACCATTTAATATGACCAATTACTAATGAAGAAGGCAACATTTTTTATGGGCACGACAATTTTTCTTTTCAAAACACGGCAAATGAGCAAAAAAAAAGCAAAAAATCGCAATATATTCAAAAAATCGCCAAAAAATCGGGGAAAATATCGGCCGATATATTCCCGATATATCGTCGAGGGTTAGCATCATGATATATCGGCGATGTTTGTAACAGTGAAATTTAAATCCATTAATTGTAATATTATTAAAATATAATTATATTTTCTTAATATGTAGATATCAAATATAATTATACACTATATATAAAAAAAATTATATTTAATATTATATAATAAGTAACATATAGTAATATAAGAATTTATAACATAAAACAAAATGGCATGCTGAAGAAGAGGGGTGGGCATAGTGGACTGGGTCGGTATACTAGGGCCAGTCGAAGTCGGGGCAATGGTGTTAAAATTCAATATGCTAAGACAGAAAATAGCAGCATTACATTCCATTTCACAATAATAGCATATACAGGATCACTGAAGAAACAACAAGTATAGCATAAACACAAGAGACACAGATTTATCCTGGGAAACCCTCATGGGGTAGAAAACCCAGCAAAGCTTCCTCAAAATAGATGACCAGCAATATACAAAGATGCAAACCAAAGACATGATCTCCTCCTCCACTATAGCAGACCTCTCCTCCACAAGTGCGCCTCTCTTAAGTGAGAGAGTGTGTCAAATGAGGAACACACCTCCTCTATTTATACACTACTCCGACTTTTCTTTTACACAAGACATGTAGGCTCGTATTTAACCAATGGGTTAAATACCCCACTACAACTGACTGGGCCGACCCCTCTAGGGTGGTCTAATAACCCTTTGACCCACATAACACATACAGGGCCGACCCTCCAATAGGGAAGTCTAATAACCCAAGTTACCACATTCTGACGGAGGAATAAACATCTCCGGATATACAATAAGATCTTCACGGAGGAATGAATCATCTCCAGAATAATAAAGTACAAATATAATATTCTTTGAAGTTACAATATCTCAACACTCCCCCTTAACGAGAAGGATATTATAACAGCATCTGCACGAGCAAGGAGTCATCAACATCATACATGATACATCTATAAATCATCGGAAGCTTTCTTCAATTTATCATCATCAGTAACTTGACTAGTTACTGGAACATCAACATCATCAGAGTTGATAGTACTCAATCATCAGCATCGTCATCACATGATCATCGTCATCACACGATCATCAACATCGTCATCAGCATCGTCATCACACGATCATCAGCATTGACATCACACGATCATCAGCATCGTCATCATACGATCATCAACATTGTCATCACACGATCAACAACATCGTCATCACACGATCATCAGCATCGACATCATACGATCATCAACATCGTCATCACACGATCAACAGCATCGTCATCACACGATCATCAGCATCGTCATCATACGATCAATCATGTTCTCTTTAGGACCTATGTCCATGGATGATGCAATCCTGTCATGTACCTTTTGAACCGAAGTCCAGGGACGATCCAGTCCTATCATGTACCTTTTGAGCCGAAGTCCAGGGATGATCCAATCCTATCAATTTTCAGAGACCTCATGTCTACGGCTCAATTCACAGGACCAAAGTCCAAGGATGATCCAATCCTTACCGTACATTTAGGACCACGTCCAAAGATGACTTAATCCTCCACCGTACATTTAGGACTACGTCCAAGGATGACTTAATCCTCCACCGTACATTTAGGACCACATCCAAGGATGACTTAATCCTCCACCGTACATTTAGGACCACGTCCAAGGATGACTTAATCCTCCACCTCCACCGTACATTTAGGACCACGTCCAAGGATGACTTAATCCTCCACCGTACATTTAGGACCACGTCCAAGGATGACTTAATCCTCCACCGTACATTTAGGACCACGTCCAAGGATGACTTAATCCTCCACCGTACATTTAGGACTACGTCCAAGGATGACTTAATCCTCAACCGTCCAACAAGGACTTCATTCTCGAAGACATACGTCTACGGCTCTTCTTTCGGACTGAAGTCCAGGGATGATCCAATCCCCTCACATGTTCACCAAGAACTCCATTCTCGAAGACATACGTCTACGGCTCTTCTTTCGGACTGAAGTCCAGGGATGATCCAATCCCCTCACATGTTCACCAAGAACTCCATTCTCGAAGACATACGTCTACGGCTCTTCTTTCGGACTGAAGTCCGGGGATGATCCAATCCCCTCACATGTTCACCAAGAACTTCATTCTCGAAGACATACGTCTACGGCTCTTCTTTCGGACTGAAGTCCGGGGATGATCCAATCCCCTCACATGTTCACCAAGAACTTCATTCTCGAAGACATACGTCTACGGCTCTTCTTTCGGACTGAAGTCCAGGGATGATCCAATCCCCTCACATGTTCACCAAGAACTTCATTCTCGAAGACATACGTCTACAGCTCTTCTTTCGGACTGAAGTCCAGGGATGATCCAATCCCCTCACATGTTCACCAAGAACTTCATTAAAACATGTGTCAATCATGTATCCTCATCATCAAAACATGTATAACAAAACATGTATCCTCATCATCAAAACATGTATAACATCTATCATCAAAAGCATGTATACATCTATCATCAAAAGCATGTATATCTAACATCAAAAGCATGTATGCATCTATCATCAAAAGCATGTGTACATCTATCATCAAAAGAAAAAATATAAGATTCCTAAATCTAAATAATTCTAAGTAACTAAGTGCAGCAAATTGATGGGATAGACTTGTTATCAGATACCATACTACTCCCCCTTTCGAGGAGGGTTCTTCTGGACTATACCAAGCTTGTCTCGGAAGTATTCAAACTTTACTCGAGACAGTGGTTTAGTCAAGATATCAGCAATCTGATCCTCAGTGCTTATATACTCGAGCTTGATAGCTCCTCTCTGCACCATATCTCGTATATAGAAGTATCGGATCTCTAAGTGTTTTGACTTAGCGTGGAATACAAGATTTTCTATCTTGATGCAGTTTTGAATGTCACACATAATCACAGTGGAATCCATTTCTAAGTCAAACACTCCATATAATAGCTTCTGAAGCCACGCTGCTTCACAGCTGGCAGAGCAGACAGCTATATATTCTGCTTCAGCAGTACTGAGAGCCACACTAGATTGTTTCTTGCTGAACCATGAGATCATGGTAGATTCAAGACTATAACATCCACCTGATGTACTCTTTCTGTCTGAGGCACTTCCTGCCCAATCAGAATCTGAGTAACCATGTAAACGGAGTTCATGACCTCCAAGATAATATAGACCAAAATCTAATGTACCTTTTAGGTACCTCACTACATGCTTTGTAGCTATTAAGCGAACCTTTCTAGGTTCTACTAGATACTGACTTAGGGTATTTGCAGCAAAGCATATATCTGGCCTAGTATTTGTTGAATACATCAATGACCCAATGATTTGTCTATATAGGGTTAGGTCCACTAAATCCGATGAGTCATTAACTAATAACTTCAAGTTGGAGTCCATGGGAGTGGCCATGGCTTTATACTCCAACATATCAAATCTTTTTAGAAACTTCACAGCATACTTACCTTGATTTAAAAGATTCCTTTTGGATCTTGCCATACTTCTAGACCTAAGAAGTAGTGCATTAATCCGAGATCTTTCATTTTCATTTCTGCAACCATTTTCATGATCTGTTTCTCATTCGTTGTCAGAAAGAGATCATCGTCATACAATAATGGTATGATAGGTTCATCATCCACAACCTTAAGGTAAGGTTAGGATCAGCTTTACTTTTGGTAAAGCCCAAGCTTTGTCATGAAGCTGTCAATTGTCCATTATTCACACTCTGCATTGAGTGATCTTCTGCATATCTATCTGTGCCATCTCTCGTCAGATGGGTCTACTAATATGAGCCTCAAAGTCATTCGAACTCTGTGGTGAGTTCCTTCTTGCATCCATGTCATATGGGTATAGAAGCCATATTCAACCTTGTAGCAAAGGTTGAGATCCACATCACCCATGATGATCATTAAGCTCATCAATTGACTACCAATCCTGGGTACCCATACAGAACCTGATTCACACTTCTTCTTTAATTACACTATTAGGAGAATGGTCTTATCTAGCTACTTGGAGCAAAACATCTCATCATGATTCTCTTCCTCTTTCTAAGAGAATCTTCTAGCCACAAGCCTTCTATAGTGTGTTTGATTTGTAAATCTTTTGTTGAACATCCATCGCTTGTTCAGTGTTCATCATTCATCATGATCTTTCCTACAAATCAAAATTAAGTACATGATTAGTAATACTTCATAATCATTAAATCATATTGACATGATAACCTATTATGCATACAACTATCATTTACATAGTTATGCAACTATTTTGACCAATACTTTGGCACAACACTTTCCCATATCCTGTATGCATACAGTGGCTATCTAGATGCCTTCCATCTCTGCCAGAACATACTATCGAGAGTGTGCACAGCTCTCAGCATGTCAGCAAAGAGGTTTCATTCTAGACAAGCAACAATGGAATGTTTGTCCAACTTACCAATCATATGCATATTAGTAGCATGATATATTCTAGGAATACAAATATGCATGCAAGCAATATCATTTACTATTTCTAATAACAACTCAAATACTTATCTTTTATGTTTGTGTGGTTGCCTCCCGCTTGATCTTTTGTATGTCTTATGAACTTATATTCATTCTATACCACTGTGCATGCTCAAGTGTGCACTAGTGTCATTCTCATGATCTCATATATTCATTAGTATATTCTCAATATTATCAAAACATTCTAATTCTAAATAATCTTGTATAGTCATGATCATTAGTATTCAGGATTTCAAGGAAGTCTTCTTTTACTCATGCATATTCTTGTTTGATCTAGTTAGTTAAATCATCAACCAAGATAAGAGACATAATATGCACAAACCCTTGATTACTAACTTTATGAATAAGCATAACCAATCATACCAAGTATACTTATATAAGGGATCCTAACACAAGGTAAGATTCTAACATGACATAGGAAAACATACCTGGATTAGTATACCTGCTTAGTTATGTACAACATACCTAAACAATCTCTTCAATGATTTAGAGATCCTGAGCTAGAACCTGCATGTCTCATAGGTTAAACATAATATAACAAAGTCATACATACCTCGTAAGTGGATGAGTCTTTGTCTTCATGTTGTCATGGTCATGGAACTTGATTTGTCTTTTGTGATGTACCTGTATCTTGTTAGCAGCAACATCAACCTCACACAACACCATAATGCATAAGTACAATCATATAGCCCTAATCAATGAATGTCTTCGATCATTCGCATGCATTCATACTGTTGCTAGAGTGATAAGACAATTCTAACATTAATCAAGATTGTAATAATAAATAACATGAAGACAAACACATTATGAACTTAATCAAGAATCAGATTTCAAGACATACCTGAACTTCCTTAAGTCATACCTGTCAAGACTTCTTGTAGTCTTCTTATGTAAGGCCTTAGCCTCAACTCCCCCTGAAACTTGATCTGGAGCTTGATTAGGGTTTGCTAGAGAAACCCTAAAAATTCAATCTTTGACTTTCATACTTCTGAATGGATGGAAGGATGTGTCTTGCTGAGCTGATCAAACTAGCATACTTCAATTTTGAAATTTCCAAAATTTGACCCCTCAAAATTGCCTTCGAAAATTTCTGGATCTTGTGGACAGGAACCCGAACTAGGGTTTGATGAAGCCCACCCTTCTGTCCAATCAAAAGGTTCGATCCAAGGCTCTAAACTCTTATTTTTCTGAGGAGCTTCCAGCCGTGGTTACAGACTTCAAAAACTCCAACTTTTGTTGAAGCCCTAATTTTCCATCTTTCTGATCAAAATCCCGAACTAGGGTTTGATCAAGCCCAGTCTTCTACTCAACCAAAAAATTCGATCTTCGTCTCTAAATTTCGATTTTCCTGAGTAGCATTCAGCCGTGGACTCCGATTCCAAAAATTCCAATTTTTTCCGAAACCCTAAATTCCAGAAGCCATGAATGAATGTGCTAAAAAATAATTCTGTTTTGACAGAAATATGTACCTGATTGTTTCTGTTGTAACTCTGAATTTTTCGATCCACAGGGTCTAAAAAAGTTTCCTGAGATAGCCTGGCCTGTTATCTTTCCATCCTGACAAGTCTGACCTCAATTGGACTCTCTGAGAGAGAGTTATGCCAAGTGTCGCAACGTGACCTGTTTATGGGATAAAACAGGAGAGCGAACTTGTACTGCGTGCCACGTGTCACTGTTTGAACTTCGTCCTCTGAAAACGTTTCCTGAGATAGTACAGTCTGTGTACTACCTGTTACTTTTTACGAAATTTCATTTGGAGCTTCCTAGCCCAAGTTATGACCTTTTTTCCTAGGTCACCTGATTTTGACTGAGATCTGGAAGAGGCAGAAACCCTAACTTGTACTAATCATAACTCACAAAGTACAACGAATCTGAGGGTTCCCTTTGGACACAAGGTACCTGGGGATGTTATATACGACCTGTAAAATTTTCAGATCATGAAACTTCGCATAAATGGATTTATAGTGAAAGTTCCACGATGACTGGTTTTTGCTATATAAAACCCTAACCTTCAAATTGTCGCAAGAGAAGCAAGTGTCGTAAGTGCCATACATTGCCTTCCTTCAGGTTAGCTCTGATACCATGTTAAAATTCAATATGCTAAGATAGAAAATAGCAGCATTACATTCCATTTCACAATAATAGCATATACAGGATCACTGAAGAAACAACAAGCATAGCATAAACACAAGAGACACAGATTTATCCTGGGAAACCCTCATGGGGTAGAAAACCCAGCAAAGCTTCCTCAAAATAGATGACCAGCAATATACAAAGGTGCAAACCAAAGACATGATCTCCTCCTCCACTATAGCAGACCTCTCCTCCACAAGTGCGCCTCTCTTAAGTGAGTGAGTGTGTCAAATGAAGAACACACCTCCTCTATTTATACACTACTCCGACTTTTCTTTTACACAAGACATGTAGGCTCATATTTAACCAATGGGTTAAATACCCCACTACAAATGACTGGGCCAACCCCTCTAGGGTGGTCTAATAACCCTTTGACCCACATAACACATACAGGGCCGACCCCCCAATAGGGAAGTCTAATAACCCAAGTTACCACATTCTGACAGAGGAATAAACATCTCCGGATATACAATAAGATCTTCACGGAAGAATGAATCATCTCCAGAATAATAAAGTACAAATATAATATTCTTTGAAGTTACAATATCTCAACAAATGGGAGGGGATAGAGCAGGGATCGACGAAGCAGGAATGGTCGAATCTGAGATGGTCATGACAAAGTTTTCCCACCAACTGATTGCTCGCCACTTACTTGCCTACCTGAGTGGGGAACCTTTCCAATGTTAATTCAGTAACTCGCAAGGAATAATTATAGTAAGAATCCGAACTTGCTTGTTCCAATTCCCAAATACACTTATAAATAGTTGTTTGCTTCCCCACCGTATAAAACATATCAAAAATCAACTTATATATATAAATTTTAATAACTGTGCCTAACTGGCCAGTTGTGATGCCAGACGCTCAGTGCCCGCTGAAGGAATGCCCGACGCGGAATGCCCGAAGAAGCCAGTCCCATTGTAACTTTGACATGCCATTCAAAACCTTTCGTTCTAAAATCCTTCGGCGATCATCCTTCCGTCCCTTTCCACAGTCGTCGATCACCATTGACTGTGTCTGTGGTCGCATTTATATGTCGTCGCGCGAATAGAGAGGACAACCACAGGCACATATATGTCTGTCGTTGTCGGGATAGAGGAGGAGAGAGCACGAAACCCTCAAAAAATGACCACCATCAATCCATCGACTACAATCAATTCGGAGAGGAGAGAAACCGAAACAACGAATCCTGTGAGTTAAAAGTCAGAAATCGGGCAGCCCAAGTTAAACTCAACCCGAACTAGTTCGGATCGTTTTGCTTCCAATCCGAGTCAAACTCACGAGTTTTCCGGTTTGACTCGCGAGTCCTGTAACTATGATACGACCTCCCTTTTTCCTTCTTTTGTCATAGAAGAGGCAAATGAGAGCCCTAATGGAGGAAGTCTCGAAAAGTTAACTGGAGAAGATTCTTTGTAGCTTTAAAAAGGACAAGAGTCCTGGTCCAAATGGCTGGTTGGTGGAATTCTTTACTGGATTTTATGATGTAATAGAGGAGGCCTTAATGAGAGTCATAGAGGAATCAAGAGAAAATCATGGGATGCTGCTAGCTTTCAATGCAACTTTTATTGTTGTGACTTTTGAAGAGTTTTGACCTATATCGTTTGGTAGCTGCATTTACAAAATTAAAGAAAAAGTGATAGCTCAGAGGGTGAGTCAATATTTCAAGAACAGCTTGGGTTCTTATCTGGAAGACAAATCCACCAAGCTATTGGAGTCGCACAGGAGGGTCTACACTCCATACAAACAAAGAAACTGTCTGCTATGGTGATAAAGTTAGACCTCTCAAAAGCATATGACAGGATCAATTGGCATTACTTGAAGTTAGTGATGCTACACCTTGGTTTTTGTCTGCAGTTTGTAAAGTGGTTAATGGGTTGTGTGTCAACAATCTCTTTTCCGTTGTTGATGAATGGCTCTACATCCATTTTCTTCCGACCTGGAAGAGGGTTAAGGTAGCAGTGCCCTCTTTCCACATTGTTATTCTTATCAGAAGTAGGAGAACTTAGCAAAGCTTTGCTAGAGGCAAATAGAACAGATGCTTTGAAAGAAATGAGACTAGGTAATTCAATGTACCTATCTCATTTATTGTTTGTTGATGGCATTCTCTTGTTTTGTTATGGATCTAGAAGGGGTTCATTTAAGCTTAAGGAGTTTCTACAACAGGTATGATGATTAATCTAGGGAAGTCATGAATCTCATTCTTTGGGTAAATGAAGAGGATATTATCTTTTCTTCATAATTATTTCCTTACCAACATATTGAGATACAAAGTCTGATGTACCTCAGGTTCTTTAGTTGGGCATCGCCATCAACCACTTGTATCACCTGGAATACGCCTAATCAACATGTCCTAACTGAACCCAAGCCAAGCACCTTATACTTGTGGAATGTGAGTGCTCATTTCACCATCGGCCATGATACATCATTGCCACCCAACCATAGACCACCATTTTTCACCTCCCCTAAGCTAAGCATAGTTGAACAACTGACTGCTCAACATGAAACCATGTAATCAGCCATCTAGGCCAACACATGATAGTCCATGAAGATCATGTTCCTGACTCATCAAGCAATCACATATCTTCATGGTACTACTACTTATCAACATCATTGCCTTGCCAAGGACAACACGCACAATCCATAACATTGCAAATCATGTCGTCCTTCGTCGAAGCCTGGTGTGCAACACTTTGTTGGGCCCTCACCCCTACTAGGTAAGACATCCTTGGTCCTCCTAGACAATGATCTACTGCACCACCCTAACCATATTGTGGTCTACCACCCACAAGTTAGTCACCAAGGCTACCAAAACATATGGACACATCATGCACCATTAGTCATGTTTGCTTGGCGTGCCATCTGTGCCATTGCTAATGGCACTTCAAGTCAGGTCCTTACATTCTCTCGAGAGGATTGGTATTAGTTTTTTATGGTTTGGAAGAATGGATAAAAGGGGGTATACCCTGGTTAAATGGCAGAAGATTGAACTCCCAAAAGATTTGGGAGGGTGAGGGTTAAAAAACATCTTCAAATTTGCACTAGCTATTTCGGCAAAAGAATGTTTGGAGGCGGATTTCATGTAAACTTTGGACTTCAGTGATGCATCAGGATTCAGAAGTATATAGCACCAACCTCTGGACGAGTGGATAAAATCACCTTCAAAGACTTTTCATAATGGCTCTGTCACCTGGAAAGCTGTGATAAAAGCTTTCCCAAAGATGGGCAAAAAGGTATGGCTTGATTAGGATCCTTGGGTAGGTTGTGGAGAAGAGTTTAAATTGCGTGGAAACTTAATTACTGCTCTCAGGGAGAAGGATCTTTTCAATCTGTCTGAAGTAACAGATTTTGTTAACTCCTCCATTTGGAAACAGGAATGAAAACAGAAGAACAATTAGGTCTTGTTGGAGAGCATGTTGCTGTGAGGAAAAGGTATACTTTTGTTAGATTTTATAACTCGGAGGTCTTCTACATAGGCTTGGTGTCTAGCCATGTAGAAAGGACCTAAGTGACTTTCATAGACATTAACTTTAGTGTTCTAAAGTTAATGTGATTTTTTATTAAATTGGTTATAGTGAAAATGATTTTTTAATTCATTTAGTGTAATTTGTCTCATCCTTTGACTTTGAAAAGACTAAGTCATCCAGAAGATGAAGAGACAAAGTCACTTGGAAGATGAAGTGACAAAGTCATTCTCTCATTAATAAAAAGAGAATTCTAGGTGAGTTTAGACACACTGAGTGAGAAAACTTTGGAGAGCTGAAGAGAAAGAGGAAGAGGTTGCAGCAAGAGGAAGAGGGCGCTGATTCCAAGGAAGGGAAGAGGCACAAATTCCAAGGCAGCAAGAGTGTGCACTGATTTCAGAGGGTCGTACAGCATTAAACAGGGCCGTACAGGGCAGGAATTTCGAGGAAGAGAGAAGCAGTGAGTACAGCGTATTTGGCACGGACTTTGAGGGCCATAAGGCTATTAATTGCTGCATTTATTGCACGCAGTTCAAGGCAGCGTACAGGAAGGAAAAATCAGGCCATACTTTTGCTCGGCACGAGTTCCAAGAAGGCCATACATGCCATACTACTTATTGGGCACGAAAATCGAGATTTGCTACTAAAATTGCAGACCGCACAGGTGCATTAATTGCTGAATTGTATTGCTGTAAAATTCTGACTTTTCTCTGTGAACTGCTTAATAAAATTATCTCATTGACTGGTTTTCCGAGTGGGGTTTTTCCAAGGGCATTGCCCAGAAAATCTGTGAAATGTGTGGTTGTGTGTTTATTGTTCATTTTTCCACTACATTTTCCAGATTAAATCTCAGTGTGTCCATTCATAAATTTTCAGATTTGAAATGTTTAGTTTTCCGTGCAAAAAATCTAAGTGCAAATAATTTATTGGAACTATAAATCATTTGGGCTTTAATGAAATTTCAACATGGTGCCAAAGCCAGGTTCTGATTTTTAACAGTGATAACCAGTATTTGACACAGAGGGCGGCAAGGGAATTGCTGAGTTTTTTTTTCACCTAGCAAATTGGGCTTGTTGTTGGTTGGTCTGTGAGTATAGCTTGGACACTTGGCTTGCGGTATGAGGATAGGCTTGTGGGTGCATCGAATTTCATTCCATGGAAGGAGAGGGTCACTTTGTTGTTGGAAGAACATGGGCTACGGGATATAACCAAGGAAATAGTCATGATTCCCACTGATCCTATTCTTTTGGAAGAATATCAAAGGAAGAATGTGAAGGCAAAGCGTATTATTATTGATGCAGTGAAAGACCACATTATGCCTCATGTGACCGAGAAAAAGAATGCCTTTGAAATGTGGGCAACTTTGATAAAGTTGCTTCAGAGTGATAATCAAAACTGGAAAATGGTTTTGAGGGAGAAGCTGAGAGATACTAAGATGACCAAGACCGACATGTTACATCATACCTAACCCGGATTTCACAGGTACGTGATGAGTTGATTGTTGTTGGCAAGATAGTGGGGAAAGTCGAGTTGGTGAGAACTGCCTTGAATGGTTTCTCGCAACCTTGGCAGGACTTTGTGTGCGATCGTTGCCAGAGAGAACATGCCTACATGGACTAGGCTTTGGGACGATTTCATACAGGAGGAGCTGAGAATCAGCTTCTTGCCACACACAGACCAGCAGCATGGGAATGATGAGGAGAATGTTGCTCTCACAAGGAAGAGCAAGCAGAGGCTCAAGAAAGGCCCAAGTGGTGGGTCTAGTTTAACAGGTGAACAAAAGAAGGACATGAGCAAAGTGAAATGCTTTGCTTGTCACAAGACTGGCCACTATGCGAGTCAATATCCAAACAAAAAGAAGAAGGGCAAGGATGAGATACAGACAACAGCATCAACTGAGATTGAGGACTTTGCGAAGAAGTTTGAGAAGGAATTTTCTCTAGTCTCTTGTCTTTCAGGCAGTGGTAGTGCAAGGCTTGAGGACATTGGAGCAGGGGTTGTGAGCAGTGGTTCATCTCGCCATATGACAAGAATGAGGTCAATGTTCCTTAGTTTTTCAAAGATAGACATCGACTTCCACCTGGGTTGTGGGACTAGTAGCATGCATGTGGTAAAGGGGGTTGGATGTGTGAGATTCCAGCTAGAGTCAGGAGGATCTCTGGAGGTCGCTGAGGTGTTGTTTGTTCCAGAGCTGAAGGTAAATTTGCTCTCTATTTCAGCTTTGGAGGATGAGGGATATAGCGGGGTGTTCCAACGTGGACAGGTACTTATATATATCCAGAGAGAGCTACCCTAAACATAGCAACAGTGCCTGGTGTCAGACAGGAGAGATCATACAGGTTGTTAGGACAACTTGTGGTTGGATCCAAGGGGATCTTGGATCCTAGGTCTGTGCCAGTATCAGGGACAGTTGGTTGTGTGGGTTCTTCCAGTACTGTAAGGAGACCTTGCTAGTACAAGATGACTCAGTTGGATGCTCAGGAGTTTGAGGAGACTCCCTAGAGAATGTTTTGCAGGGACAGGTCTTCAGCACAGATTCCAATGCAAGTGGCAGGGAAGCCTTCTAGTTCGAAGGGACCAACTACAATAGCGAATGGAGTGATGGGATTGGAGACATATCCAGGTGGAGGTGCTAGAAGTACCTCCCTTGCTAAGAGGGAGTGTCATATTTTATAGCTCGGGAGGTCTTCTACATAGGCTTGGTGTCTAGGAATGTAGAAAGGACCTAAGTGACTTTCCTAGACATTAACTTCAGTGTTATAAAGTTATTGTGATTTTTTATTGAATTGGTGAGAGAAAATGATTTTTCAATTCATTTAGTGTAATTTGTCTCATCTTTTGACTTTGAAGAGACTAAGTCATCCGAAAGACGAAGAGACAAAGTCACTTGGAAGATGAAGTGACAGTCATTCTCTCATTTAATAAAAAGAGAATTCTCGAAGAGTTTAGAAACATTGACTGAGAGAACTTTGGAGAGCTAAAGCAAAAGAGGAAGAGGTTGCAGCAAGAGGAAGAAGCCACTAAATCCAAGGATGGGAAGAAACACAAATTCCGAGGCAGTGAGAGTATGCACTGATTTGAGAGGGTCGTCTAGCAATAATGTGGGTAGCAATAATGTGGGTCGTACATGGCACAAATTTTGAGGAAGTGAACAACAATGAGTACAACATATTTGGCACAAATTTCGAGTCGTACAAGCTATTAATTCTTGCATTTATTGCACATAGTTCAAGGTAGCGTACAGGTAGAAAAATTCAAGCCGTACAAGCCATACTTTTGTTGGGAATGAGTTCCATAGAAGCCGTACTACTTATTGGGCACAAAAATCAAGGTTTGCTACTAAAATTGCAAACCATACAAGTGCATTAATTGATGCGTTGTATTGCTATAAAATTCTAAGTTTTTTCTATGAGCTGCTTAATAAAATTCTCTCGTTCACTGGTTTTCCCTGAGGGGTTTTTCTAGAGGCATTGCACAGAAAACTACTATGTCAAATGTGTGTTGTTCATGATTCCGTTGTGCATTTTCAGTTTGTTAGTGTAGAGCCTAAAATTTCTAAATAACCAATAATACATAAAATTTCAAATACATGCCATAAGATCTGAGGGAATTAGTTACATACCTGATTAGATGACCTGGTGATTGCCTTGATAGCTCCAATGTCTGCAACTGAAGGTGGTGGGATGACTCTCCACCAAACCAACCCTAGCCAATGGCTGAGGCCCCTGAGCCCCCAACAATTAACCATATGCCAGTGCTTGCTTGTTCTCTTTCCTCTTGTTGTTAGCCTCCTTCTTCTCCTCCTCTCCCCAAAGCTCTCAGTCCTCAAAGCCCAAAAGACCCCTCTCTCTTCTTGTCTTGCTCCTTTTATTTCCCCCTTCTCCCTTTTTCTTAATTTCTTGTTTAATTTCTATCATTATGCAAAATTTGTTTTCCAATACTTCTTTTTCATGTTTCATGTTATTATTTTACATTATATTATATTATAGAAAATATTCCATATATTCATATATGAGGGTTGTTACATACTCCCCCCCTTCAGGAAACTTCGTCCCGAAGTTATAATCCTCGAGCAATAAATACAATACTTATTCAATCAATCAAGTAAACCATAGACAATATAGGTAGCTAGTACTATTGTGAAGATAAGAGATTTATATGTGTGGCCATCACATAGAAATCTCCAACCTACACTAATACAATCAAGCACCTTAAGTTACCAGATGCTCTTAATTTAATCCCTATGTGTCTAGTATGCAACCATAGCAACAATTATGCATCATACACAAAGAAACATTAGACATTTAATTAATAATAAGTGTGTATTTGTATACTTCCCCTCTCCTTACTCACCCTCTCCCAGAGAATCATACCATCTGCCACCTCCATAAACCTCCCCTCCAACTCCAGATGGTCCCACTCGCCATGGCACAGGCCCTCTACTGTAACTTGCCCGCGGATCATATAGTAGGCATCAGAAGTTCCCCAAGAAGTTACCACGGCATTCCCACCCTCCCAACTTCTGGTAATAGTATGGCCTCATCGGAATTTAACCGGGATTTGGGCCTCATCAATGCTAACCGACATCTAGTTCCCGGTACCGTGATCCTGATATCAGGATCATTATACCTCAAGCATCTCGAAAGGCTAACCTAAATAGCCTCCACCTGCACCCTCAAGGCACTAGCCCCAGGCATCAAAAGTCCTTCTACATAAACCTCCCTCTGGTGAGTGTGCATCTAACCGTGGGTTTCTGGTAAAAGTCAAGCGCTGCTGGCATAGAGTTAATTGTTGAGCTTGTCCCCCAGCCCATAATATATTTATAGTAGCCATTCTCATTCATGGTTATGGGCTCCCACGAAATCATAGAATGATTAGCCTCACCGGGCTATTTGAGTGGCTTACCTAGAACAACTTGCACTTACCACAATGAATAATGGTTAGTATCCATTTCTCAAGATAATAAGATATCATGAAACCAACAAGTATGTCTTGTCACCAGTTCATATTGGCTTGCATTACATCATATGCCATTGTCATGATAAGACATGCCAAGTTAAACATCTATTACATTAAGATGCTACGTGCTACCATCATAAATTCGCCAAGCATCTCATTAATATGTCATTATAAGCTGCCATAATTCAACATCGGTAAATGAGGTGCCACACTACATGTCAATCATAAGTTAACAACTCATATAATCAAAGAACATGTCAAAAGCAAGCAATAAAACTACTTGCATGAAATGATAACAAGTCACATACCTTATCTCATCTACCTCTGGACACCATGACAGAGCTTTAATATATCATACTAAGTATCAACAAGAAATAACTTCATATTATGGACCAAATGTCATCCATCTCATGATAAACTATAAACCGCCATTATAAGTATCAACATATTCTATTAATTACAACTTATCAAGATCAACAACTTACATTTACTACATCTCAACAAGATCTTTTTCACATTCAAGATCACACATAAGAATATCATTTTAGCAAGACACATAAAAATACCAATGTTCCTATCTATCCATACTTATTATCAAACCTATTATCGGACAATATAAACAAGCTATTATTTACCCACTGCCTTCCTAGAGAAGTAAATCCTATCATGCTCAACATTCAATAGTTTATCAACTAGTTCATTTCAGCACATATTGAACAATTCAAGGCACATTCAATGCATATCTAGTGCGATGCAAATCCGAATTAATGCAACATATGTCTTATTATTGGTTTCATGTAATGTGCATCTACTATCCAGTCTTATGCTCATTCAATCCTATTTCACTTCTATTAAGTACATTATACAAGCACTATGCAATATCTTTGATTGTCTCATGCCTACTAGTGCATATCTAGCACATTTACTTTTCAAATGCATAGAATTTTCTCATACTAGGCCGTATCAAAAATACATATTTATATTTTCAAATATTTAATCCAAGAGGGATATGGCTACTCCCCTTTCTTCCCAAAACCTATAATTAATGTTATTTACCAATTAATCCACTTCATGGCCTATATATATTGCAATACCAAATCCTTCTAACACCTAAAATATATATATTTACAATTATCAATCAACAATGCATGAAATATAGTTGCAGTTACCATTAAATACCACTCAATGTACTACATGCACACTAATTCAAACGCATAAATAGTTCAAATGTAAAATATTATGATAAGCCAAATAATTAAATAATCCAATGTAAACTGTATTAACTAATGATGAGGCATGATGCAATATTACTTTAGTAATGCACAATGCATGCAATGATTATGATTCCAATATTAAACAAATAAATAAATAAATAACAAGAGAAACAAACCCATAAACAAATAGCCCAATACAATAAGCAATAGTATTAATAATACAATAGTAATTAGATAACCAATAAATATATAGGAAACTTTCCATTGACTATTCTCATAGACCCAGGGGCTACTGATAGTTTCATTTCTCCTTCCGCACTACATCAAACTTGTGAAGAATAGCCATGGCTAGCACAGTTGAATTACGGCCATTGGGACCTTGTTGATCATTAAACAATATAGATGACCCCTTCACACACAGAGTCGACCCTGTCCTTCTTTTCATAGTTATTATTACCTGATGGAATTTATATACAATCTAATCAACTAATATTTAATCATGGTGTAGTGTGAAACGATCCTCTAAAAGAAGACCTGACTCCCATTTATGAATGTTTTCTATTACATTAAGAAACCGCCTTAATAAAAGGGACCGATTCCCATTGATAGTTGAATTGATAATGTTTTGAGAAGTGATGTCTGTAGATGGTGTTTGGCTGATTAAAGCATCAAGGTAGGGAAAATCAAGACGCCTTTCAAGATTGATGGACAATTCAACTAGAGTGCAGCAGTTTGTGGGATTAGTTTTGTAAAATTTTCAATATTTTTTTATTTTTTAGGGTTTTAGGATTTTCTTATTTTTTTAAGCATTTTTATATATAATTGCAAAATAATAAATGGATGACAAGAAAGGGGATATGATCTTAATCTCAATCCCTAGGGCATTGAGAGATCTGTGGTCAACGTCTCCCTCTTAAGATGTTTTTCAAGCATTTCCAAGCTAGGGCATCACCTAGCAACCTCAAGGGTTTGGTAGGAGAGCCTACCTAGGGCAAATGAATAAGTCCAAGGCCCTAATAACAATAGAGAACTTCTATGTAGGGCGTTCCCTTCATACAAGTTGACAGAATATTAATAAAAAATCCCTATTTCAGAAAAATGCAACATAAACCACCATTTAACCTAACTAGGAGCATAACATACCAACATTCAACAAGAGATGAGCAAAGAAGTACCTGTAGGTCACTCTTGCGCATGAGTCATTCCAACTATTCTAGCATCAATCATGTGCATGTGTAAAGAAGAAACCCTAGAACATTATTCATCCACCTTTAAGCCAAAGAAGTCATCTCAAGAGAAGTATGCATCACCATAGAACCTCATAGAGTAAGAGAAAGAGAAAACATATCGTAATAGAACCCTTGTCTTATGATTTTACAATGAGTAGAGGATGTCTATTTATACTTTTTCATCCTCAACTTTTTAATTTTGAGCCTACAAGTCTAATAATAAAATAATAATATTTTTAGGGTAAATTCCTCATAACTTAAGGATTTAGCCATGTTGTCGTCGTATTGCGCACCTGGTTAACGCAGCAAAAATCTATGCTACTACTCGGTGTGCCCTTGGGGGCAAGTCTCGAGTCAAGGCTGTCAACTGATATTGACTCCTTCGTTTAGGCCAACTCCTAATCGAAGCCTAGGGGGGTAGTCCCTACGGAATGTTTCTAAGGCTATTAGAATGTTTCAGTGAATTAGTTAAGGATGTTTTTTAGGAGTTTAAGGAAGTTTATGATTAAAAATGGTTTCCAAGATTGCTTTGCAAAATAGTTTAAAAAGCTTTCACCAGCGAAATGAAATGACAACCAATATAGATAGCACAACAAAAATGTGATATAAAGCAAAAGTGAATGAACAACTTGTTGTGGACCAATGCCTTATGGTGTCAATATACAAGACATAAAAAATTTTACTAAAAGGGAAATGTTTTGCTATTGTCTCTTGGTTATTTTTAGAATATTAGTGATTCGAAGTTATTTAGGGAAAAAGGGGAGCTCCCGAGATACCATGAGGTACAGGGAGAAATGTCTGAAAAATTGAAAGATGGTGGCTCCAAACGAAGATGTGTGGGCTGGAATGCAGTCTCTAGGGCGGTGTTCAACACTACACCAACGAGGGTGTAGTCTAATTGTGCCCTAAGGTCGCCTCCCAATTGTTCCCGCTTCCTCTGAGAAATTTCCCCACACAAATTTCAATTAACATAGTGTCGGATTTCCACTATGTGATGGGTAGTGAATTTTATTATGTGAGTTGTTTAGATTAGATGTGAAACTTTAGAAAGTAGTTTATCGCTCTTTCTGATTTCCCACAGGGCTAGGCAAGATGCCCGCCAGGGGAAAGAGCATACTTTGAGCTATAAGCTAAATATTTATTCCAGTTAATGATTGTAAGAAAAGAATACTCAAAGCTTAAAATGGAAGTAAAGCAGCACAAAATCTATGTATCACTTTTCTGATCATCCACCACTAATCGGCAAAGCCTTTGTGTGGTGGTGAGAGCATACTTCGTGGCAACGAGATTTTGTGTTATTTCTAAATTACGCTTGCGAAAATAAAAAGTAAAAAAAAAAAAAATAAGTTAAGTATACAGTCCTGCAAACTAAAAGGTGTGTGTGTTTGGTGTGTTGTCAAAAAAAATTATTCCACAAAAATTGACACAATGCAAATCCCCCCAAGGGGGTGTGGACGCTGTTATCACCAATATTGTAGTTGCCCCTAAAAAGTGGATCCGTAAGGATGGTAGAGGGGACATTGTCGGCAACCAAAGTGTTGAACCAAGATAGCCTCGATCTCCAAGGGATTGGTTGTCACACCAATCGAGGCAATCTTCACTTGAGTTGTGAAAGCCAAGACAACAAGGGGGAGACCCTGATCTACTCCCGATAGGAGAGATCAAACCCAATTACGAGATCAAATCAGGAAAAGATGAAGTATGTAAGGTAATGGGTATGAACCCTAGATTTAAGGAATTAAGACCATTGTGGAGGCTTAGGAAAGTTGTGAGTTGATAAAGAATAGTAACACACAGTGACTTGACAATTAAGTGTGATTCCAAAATTCAAGTGCTAGTTTAAAATGATCAAATTCAGTTGCCTTGGGAAACGTGGCCCTTAAAATAGGGAAAGTGTCCCAAAGACTAGATTTCAGGTTAGGGGCTTTCTAGCACAGCTTGTGAGACAAATCTGACAGCGTTCGAACCAACAAGCTTAGCAAACAAGGTCAACCGACAGGTAAATAGTCACTCTCAGGAAAGTCGTGAGTGTTGAGAGAGGCTAGTGCCTTGGGGAATGGACCTATGGAGTCCTCCAAGCATGACGTTTTGGAGAACACACCTAGATAATTGCAAGAGCCATAAAACCCAGAAATGGTTATGTTGTTAACCAAGTCGTTTGAGCCAGGGATTTTTCAGAAGAAATTTACTTAGGGTTTTCAATGAAAATGACAGATGGGTAGTTTTGAGAAATAGAAATCTTACCTCACAAGCGTACCTGAACGCTGGAGATGTTTGCCAAAATGTTGAGGATTGTTCCCGCAAGATCAAATGAGAATTTGTTGATTTATCTTGCACCCACCAATTGCCCAGCTCCACATGTGCACCCTCCTCTTCCTGATGAACCAAGGACAAATAAAATCAATTAGTTCAAGCAAGAATGGAAGAAATACAAATGACGAGTAAAATTACAAAGAGTAAGAGCTACATAGACAATAATACTCCCTGTAACCGACGAAGAGACGAGAAGATAGCAGGGAGGGTCTCCCAGCCAATGCGCCTTCCTCACCAATTTGGCCTCCTCACCTGTAGATAAAGATGTGGAAAAATAGATATGCAAAATAATCACCAAACCGTCAGTGTAGAGGAAGAACGGTTTCAATCAACACCATTGACATCCAAATCCAAGAGACAAGTATCTGTGACAAAATATTTTATTCCAAAATTCCAGAGCCAAAAGTCCCTTTACAATGAGAAGCTCTCTCTTGTAAATAGGATGGAGAGATACCAAAACCCTAACCACCTTTTGAATGGATGGCTAAGATTAAAAGATAATAAATTTCTAATCTACGGTTGAGATGAGCTCAACATAAAGTACATGGATCAACTCAAAAATATAACACATACATGGACAAAATCGCCCTGGGAAGGGGGGGCCCCACTCAATGTGACAAAATAACATGACAAACCCGCTCATGGTGGGTCTAGGGGGCATAATCTAACCTCCCTAGTGTGTCCCCATGGCACAATAAAAACATATGACTCATCCTAGCACCAAATCGTGCTCCTGTGGGAAAGTCGTGAGCCTCCAAAGGCTCCAAAAAACCTCAAAATGTGCCAGAGAAATGTGTGAGGGCCCCACTGACTGATACAGCTGCTCTGGAGGGTGTGGGGGACATCAAATACATCATCAAAACAATTCCCATGCCAATTCCTTGCCTCAGTAGCCCAAATCGATTTCTTCAGTAGCCATTTTAACCATTTTTATGCCTCTGTAAATCCTCTGGAAAGTATAAAAACACCTGTAACTCTCTACCTGGTCACCTGGGGCCAAATCTAACTATACCAATGTGTCCGGGAACATAGCAATGTAGTAAAAACAAGTGGCTACACTCTATATCCCCTCTGTAGCGCCATAGGTGAGCCAATCATATCATGGAACTGCTCTAACAGGCCATTTTTAATGGCAAATATGCATCATAATGATAAACTGAGGAAAATACTTACTATAACTGCCCGGAACTGAAAACCAATTGTCTCAATGGACTCAGAGAGCCCAAATCTACTAAGGGTGTGTACTCATACACCATATGGATCTCTGCATGATCATATAATATCTCCAATATATCCAGACAGATAAAAATAATAATAATCTATAACTGATCAAATATAATAAAACTGCCAGATCATCATCATAAACCTGTAACCAATGCATGGAACCATAATAGACCACATATCATCCATCTACATCATCCAAGGTCTATCCACCTCATGCCATGTAGTTGACTTTGGTCAAACTAGGTTTGACCAAGTCAACATGACCCATAAAATGACCCAGGCTAAAAGTGTTAGAGGTTAAAACATGCTCTACAAGTCATTCAAGTAGCAATATAACATATAGTAATCAATTCTCTGGCAATCTAAAACCAAATATTAAACGTTTTTCAATATTATTATTATGACTCAGACTAGACTTTCAAGACTATACTCACTTTATAGCTGTGACCAATTTGCTAGTGATGGGTGAAGGCTAAAACTTATAAGGCTAGGCTAAAGGATGACCACTAACTTGACATTGTGACACTTTGGAAATGGAAAGGGGATACACACTCTCGCATATGCTGGACAAGCAAGAACACAGGGGAGGGCAATGTCTCACAAATGGGTGGTTGTTTCACAAGTGCCTATTCAACCTTGACAGATGTCTACAACTCATATCCAAGCTAATACAGCTCCGTGAGGATCTTTTCTAGAGCCGCCATGATTAGGTGTCCAGCAAACCGTAACTCGGGACTCTAGGGGACACTTAGAATTAGTTGTCCCTTACTCCATCTCACATGATAACTCGCAAGCTAGTGAGGAATAAATCAATACAAGTGAGGCCAGCAATCATTAGATATATCATTTGTTAAACCATTGCTTTTTAGGCCTTTACAGAGACAAATTCTATTGATTTAGGAATTTGATTTTCTCTCATATTTATTATTTTTTAATTAAATAATTTTGAGAAAATAATTTTGAGAAAATTTTTATTTAAGTGAAAAATAATCACTCACTTAGAACTTAGGAAAAGTGGGTTTAGGGATTTTATGGGTGCTCGTTTTCTAATTCACCTCCTAACAACACTTTTATCACATTTTGATTTTTTTAATTAAAATAATAAAAAATCTCATTAAACAGGAAAAAAAAATTGTCTGAATAACTTTAAAATCCTAGGACCTAGTGCATGTCCATATGACTCATTATTGATGGATAGCATGTTTAAAAAACATAGACACATAGGCTTTAATAACCTCCCTAGGCTCGATCACCATGGAAAATACTCCAGCTTTGGAGGTATGAGTGAAAAACTCGAGAATTATACGCCACTAAAGCGCAACGCATAATTCTTAAGGAAAAAACACTCTAGAGTATCCATTTGATAGCAAAACCTAAGGTAGGCCAAGCCTTTTACAAAAGTATCATGCTTAGACCAACTTATTACAATTCCCCCATGGGAGTCTGGACTCTAGACATGCAAATTTTACAAAGGGCCAAAAATTTGGCCTGATGAACTTCTAAACTCTGGCAATGAACAATGTAAGTTGTTCAAGTCTTATGTGGTTCACAAGTAGTCCACCTACGTGAAACTTCGTGGACAACATCTGGCTCCAACTATGGGACGCATGATTGATATGATCTTTAGAGCTGGAAATCATGCGAGAATCTAGAATCTTCCGATTTCTGCATGACACCAAAAGTGTATTAATCACATGTATATAAAAAAAAACCAAATGAAGCATTAAGTTGCATGATAATATACAAAGCATAATATACAAAAATAATATACATGCTATGATACAAAACTAGTATACAAAAGATACTATACAGAAATAATGTACAAAAAGAAAAGGTATAGGGTTTAGAAAAGCCCTGATACACGGATGCCCATTTGGCATCAGATATTATCTCTGAAGAATAGTTTCAAGAACTGCCCATTAACTGGCAAGTTGAGTTGTTCTCCATGCATATTGTTGAGAAGGAAAGAATTGGCACCAGCCAAGTCATATATAATAAAAGGCCCCATCCAGAGGCTGTCAAACTTCCCATGCAAGCCTGGTTTCTCTCTTCTCTTATCCCAAAGTAACACTGTGTCACCCTTCTGAAAAGCTCTCAGTCTAGAAGATTTGTCAAATTTTTTCTTTATCTTATCCCGATTTCTAATGCTTTTATCAACAACCTTCCTTCTGCTCTCATCCAACTCAACAATCTGATTGATTCTGTTCTGAATGGCGTCCTGATCTAAACTGAAAGATTGAAGTAACTGATATGCTGGCAACTTAAGATGAATAGGCAATTGAACCTCCATGCCATATACCAACTCAAAGGGAGACTTCCCGGTAGAACTCTTCTTGGTAATGCGGTCATCCCATAATGCAAATTTGATTTTGCTATCCCATGACTTTTTATTATCCCCAACAGTTTTCTTAATTATTGTCATTAAGTTCTTATTGTTGGATTCAGCAAGGCCATTTCCTTGTGGATAATAGTTTGATGAATGGGATAAGATAATGCCATACTTGAAACAGAATGCTGAGAATTCTATTGAGCTGAATGCTTTGGCATTATCAATTGTTATTTTCGCGGGCACACCAAACCTTGTGATAATGTTATCTTCAAAAAACGCCATGATCACAGTTTCGGTTGCCGCTTTGGTGGGAATTGCTTCCACCCATTTTTTGAAATAATCGGTCGCAGTAAGGATCCATGAATAACCATTGCTTGAGTTATCTTTAAATTGACCGATGAAATCAAGCCCCCACTACTGGAAAGGGGCTTGGACTATTACTAGTTTTAAAGGCAAGGCTACTAGATTTTGTTTTCCGACAAAAATTGACATTCTTGACAATTCCTAACATACTTATGCACATCTAAAAAAATACTTGGCCTGTAATAGCCTGCTCGGAGGATCTTGTGGGTTGTAGTTCTAGCTGCATAGTGACCACCACAAAATCCCGAGTGAAAGTCAACCAAGAGTCTTTTGGACTGTGGTTCATCGACACACCTAAGTATCAATCCGTTTGGGTTTCTCCAGCCCATTCCATCTTGGGTGATGCAATACTTAGTGGCCCTCAACCACAATGCTCGTCTCTTATGTCCTACTAGGTGATTTGGGCATGTGAGGTTGTTTAGGAAGAAAATGATATCTGTATACCATTCACATTGTTCTAATCGTTGAAGCTCTGCTGACTTGACCTATTCTGACAAACTGTTCTAACACACCATTCCCAAGGCTTCCTCATTCCCCTGAGTTAACATCTTTGCAATCCCTTGTCCTTTAATGCGTTTAGTGGGTCTAATTTCCAAGTCATATTCCTGGATTTTTGACACCCACTTCCCTCTTATCCCTAAGTAATCTTGCTAGGATAATGTCTTTTATTGTTGCATGTGGCACATAACCAATTATCTTAGAATAGCCGACATATGTTCTGAAATGTTTAAGGGATTTTACTAATGCACAGGCTTGTTTTTCCATTAAGGTATATTTTAACTCGGAGTTTTGTAATGTTCTACTCATAAACGTGATGGGTTGCTCGAAAACTTCATTGTTCTTTTGTAGCAATACCCCCGCAATTGTGTCCTCTAATGCAAATGAGAAAATCTAGAAATCCTTTGAATAATCAGGGCTAACCAAAACCGATGCTTTTGCTATGCTGTCCTTGATGCGTTTAAATGCACTTCTACCTTCATCCGTCCATATAAACTTAGCATCTTTCTTTAAAAAAAATTGTAATGGTTTCATTAATTCTGTTAAGTTCGGGATGAACCTCCTTATAAAGTTAATCTGACCGTTGAATGATTGGAGGGCTTTTAGATCTTTCAGCAAAGGTACTTTCTTTATGACCTCTACTCTTTCACGGTCCACTTTTACTCCATATTTAGTTATTATGTGGCCTAACAGTTTGCCTTCATCAATACCTAGTACTGATTTAGCTAGGTTGAGTGATATGCCAAATTTTCGACACTTCTCGAAAACTTGTTTGAAGTGTTTAACATGATCTGTCCTTTCCTTGGAAAAGATAGTCAAGTCATCCTTGTTAAAAAGTTAACCAAAGAAGGAGTGCATGAAAAGTTTTGCATGCACAGATGCATGCATAAGTGAGTTTTGCATGCACAGATGCATGCATAAGTGAGTTTTGCATGCACCCACTTTTAGGTTTTTGGTAAACCTAATTTTTCAGTGAGTTGATATAAGGAGACAGAAGGTGTTTGTCATGATTACCAAGCCAACTGATCTAAGATAGATTCAGTTGAGAGGTGGGCGACTTTCCTTGGGAAGGAGGGCACATTCTTTGAAGAGAGAGTGTCTGAGAGTTTCAAAGTAGCCTTGCTTCAGCGTTTGAGGAAGGTCTGTGACGATCAGAGCTCAGATCAACTGAGATCTGATCCAGTACAAGCATTTGTTATCTTGAGGGAGGGCGCACTTACCCATGCAGAGGAGGACACATTCAGCAGTTGGCCTTCTTCCGGAGCAGAGCAGATCAAAGCAGAGGGTTGAGAGAGGCAGTACAGTCACAGCTACTTGCAAGGTGACTCAGATCCAGATTGACAGTTAAGGCAGTTTTTCTTAGTACATGCATCAGCTAATGCATGCAGATCTAGGGCATTGACCAATTCAGGGATTGAGTGTTACATCTGAGGTAACACTATATTGTATTTCTTTCTTTCATATATTGCTCTGGGCTCGAGACTGAAGATAGCCCCACAGGATTGTTGGTTTTTCCCCGTTTGGGGATTCCAGGGTATATGCAGTGTCTTATGTGTGAATGATTGTCTTTATGTTGTAAAGAGATCGAGTTATTGAGTTTTATGTCTTTATGAGCTTAATGATATATGAGACTCAAACCGCTTGAGATCTCAGGGCTATCCAGAGGGAATAGTGATCTCTGGATTATAAATTTACAATCCTGATATATTTTAATTATTTTCCCAACCAACTCTTTAAAAGCGTAGTCCATAGCACGTTGAAAAGTGGCTCCCGCATTTGTTAAACCAAAAGGCATTCTGATGTATTCAAAAGTACCCCATGGGGTCGTGAAGGTAATCTTATGTCGATCCTCCTTATTAATTAATACTTGGTTGTATCCGGAGAATCCGTCCAACATGGACATTATGCCCGAACCTGTTACTCTCTGGAGAAGAGTTTCCATGTTCGGGAATGGGTAGTTATCTTTTAGGCAGGATGTATTTAGATTTCTAAAATCAATGCAAATCCTGATTGAACCATTCTTTTTCCTAATTACCACCAAATTTGAGCACCAAGTCGAATGTCTTGTTGGATGGATGATTCCTGCTGCCAACATCTTTTCTAATTCTTTCTTGACTATTGGTGCCATCTTTGGTTTATCTATCTAAATTTTTGCCAGAATGGCTTAATTTCTTTCAATTCTTGCTTTAATGGGATAGTATGCTGGAATACATCATCCCGATATAACTTAAGTTCATCATATGTGAATGCAAAAACATCCCTATACTCCTGTTACCGGCAAATTAGCAAGGCTAATTCCCAGTAAGCAAAAATAAGAACAGTGACCCAATGTCACCTCGGTCGTTGATCTAACTTCTTCGGAAGCAAATAACCTCCAAGGAGAAGTATCCTTATGACAACCTGTAGAACACTAGAACAACCACAGAACTATATTCTCTATGCAATTTGTAGTTAGACCAGTGCCTAAATGGAGTCAATATGTTTAATCAATCAATGCTAGTAAATGTAAATTAGGCAAAATGATACGATCAATAGAATCACCAAGTTGGGCTAGCATTCACCAAAGATTATTCAATGTAAGTGTAAAACCAATCCAAGATCCAATCAGATATAAACATGTAGCAAGACAATTCATAACCAATGGCAACACTTTGAAAGAGTATAACTATCAACTACTGAAATGTACGAGTCCTTGTAACAAGTTCGATTGTCTAATGTAGAAAAGTAGGATTTAAGATCATTCAATATTTAGCAATCAGGTATGGCATGCAAATACCATCCAATAGCAAAGTCCAAGCAATTGTAAACAAAGTTAAAAGTGACACTAAGAGTTAAGAGACCAAAGTTCACTTTCAGATCTGTATGTAATTACAGTTTTGACATGTTATAGCAGCAGAAGTAGAGAGTGAGTAAAATATTACAATCGATATTATTCACCAATAAGTAGCAACTGATAAACCAGCATTAATTATTAGATGTTTTCAAGAAATCTTTCATCGCGTGTAGCATAGAAAATCATCCATAAACTCAACTTGTTATTCCAAGTAAATGTAGCATCAAGTATCATATAATATCTTCGCATAAGATAACCTCAAACGACCAACTAGCTAAGGTACACACTTCTGTATGTTATTAATTTGAAAGATTACAAAGATATGAATATTAAGTGTTTTCCAATGGAATAACAAATCTCAAAACCTTAAAATAATGCTTGCCAAATACTCACCAAATAAAAAAGACTAAGACTATATTAATAATGCACAGAAAATGCAAATGGCCTAACAAAAAGGGCTATAAAACCGAACCATATAATCACTAATTCAGATTTTGTTTTCTGTGTATATTAGTACAGGTGTTAGGAGAGTAAGGAAAGGGTGACACAGGGTCTGCAATAAAATTGCAGACCTGTGTTAGGGCAGCGGATGGAAAGGAATGGCTGGCAGAAAAGGTGAAAGGGAAGAAAGGGTAGAGGGGAGAGACAAGGGAGAGAAGGCGAAGTAGGAAAGAGGGCCCGAATAGGGCAGCAGCAGGTTCGGACTGTGGGAGAGCAGGATAGGACTGTGGGAGCAGCAGGTTCGGACTGTGGGAGAGCAGGATAGGACTGTGGGAGCAGCAGGAGCAGGACTGCAGCAGAGGCCGAAGGATGGGCAGCGAGGGCTCAAGAAGGAAGGCCGAGAGTGGTAGCTAGGAGAAGGGAGGAGGGTGAGTTTGTAGGTAAGGAAAGGGAAGGGGAAAGAAGGGTGTGAAGGAAGTCGTAGGGAGGATAGTTTCTGCAGTTTCTGCAGTTAGGGCAAATTCAGAAAAATCAAAGTTTGAAAAAATAAAATAAAAATGAATTTTTACGTTTTTTTAATAACTAGAAATTGAAACTAATGCATAAAAAATAGCATAAAAAGAATTAAATTTTAAGCTAAGATAATATTTACAACATCTACAAACTTATAAAATTAAGTTTAGAAGTGTAGGAGAACAACTTAGAGTTTTATTAGTGAAATTCACCTAACCGTAGAGCATCTAAGAGGATGGCTTCCTCTTGAGATGGTGCTTGCCAAGTTTGAAAAGCTAGGGCTTCTTCAACAACTTCAAGAGTTGGTTGATGATGCCCTAGCTAAGCCAAACTTTGGAGACCTAAAACTCAAGTTTACAATTCTAGGGTAACTAAAGGTCAGAAGATGACTTATTCTAGGGCAAAATGCAACTCCAATGGCTACCATTCAACCTTAAACAAGCATACATCCAACATTTAACAAAACAACATCAAGAAAAAGACTTAGATACCTTCTTGTGCATGTGTCAAGCAAACAACTCTTAGCATCACCTTAGCAAAGAAACAAGAGGAAAGCCTTCAAAGATTTGTCCCCAAATTAGCAAGCATGATCATCCTCAAGAGGTGCACATCACTCACCTTCTTGTGCATGTGTCAAGCAAACAACTCTTAGCGTCACCTTAGCAAAGAAACAAGAGCAAAGCCTTCAAAGATTTGTCCCCAAATTAGCAAGCATGATCATCCTCAAGAGGTGCACATCACTCAAAGAGGCCCTAGTTAGGGCAAAAATCAGAAATAAAAGTGTAATCCCATAAAGTTGATGTGTAAAAATGAAGTAAGGAAAAGTTATTTATACTTTTCACACTCACTTTAAAAAAATAATTAAAATCCAGGCCGACAGACCTTTTTAAAATGTTAATTTGAAATTAGAAATATCAACTTAAAATTAAAACAAAAATAATATAAAATAATCATAGTAGTGGATAAATTGGGATGCTTTCCCCAGATTTGACCCACATGACTAAAAAGGCTAAAAATGAGCAAATCGGTTCGTTCTGAAGGCCAGACTGCGGAGGGGGGAATCGTCATGCCCCAACTAACCCCAACAGAAGTGAATATCGCTCAATGCCCCCCCCCAATCAAGCATAACAGTCTTTCCAAGAAGGATGACGTCATCTTTTGTAGGAGGGCCCAGAGAGAGGGCATTGGTGAGCTGGAGAGCAAGGAGGGTACTGGAGATGCTCTGGAGGATAAAAATGTGTCTCAGTGCTGAAACATCTGCCGTTGGAGTGGTGGAACAGAGTTGGGGTCATGTGACCCATTGATCCACCACTAGAAGCCTCGGACACCAACCTCGGGGCTTCAATACCTTTCATGAGGCAGTCAGCAATGCCACTAAGCCATAGTACTTCCAAGAGAGAAATCAGAGGGTCTGGCCATAATCCCTACTTAGAAAAAGCTGGCTAAACACCCCTCCTGGAGAGAAAAAAGACACCCTCTCCCTAGGGCACCTCTGCAAGTGTGTTGGAACTGGTACCATCGTAACAAATCCCTTACCAAGTTAATTAACTCATTCCGTTCTTTTTCTGAAGTTCCTTTTCCAATTTTTATTAATTTTGGATCTTTATCTGTTCTGATGTTTATTTCTATATATTCCCCAGGTTTGATCGTTTCCTTTTTATTCTTACGTCTGTCCTGCTGATCAAAACCATGCTCTAACACCACAAAGCCCCTAGGGATAGGATTGAACTGATCATCTTTTTCCTGATACTCTTTACCTTCCTCTTGGAAGATGACCTGAAAATCCGAAAATTCCTCCACATTGTGGATGAATCTCAAGATCTGTTCATCACTATGAAAAACCTGCCAATGGTGTACATTATCTGGAACTGATGGTCTAAAATTTATCTCTAGTGTACCATTCCCATTCAACAGTTCTTATGATGGTTGTTATACAAACATCGCAAAAAGTGTTATGATGAACCACATAAGTATATGGGTTTGATAATTGATGGCATGGAAGTGTTGATGCCGTTACTGCTAGTCTATCTGATAAAAAACAGGCTTGGAAAAGCCATTCAAAAACCCAGCATAACCCAGATTTCAGACTTAAGTAGTCACTAATTAAATGACAATTTACATGCACTTAAAATAATGAACAACAAGCTGAAATACTCATGCGGAGACTGTTAGCAGCGGAAAAACAATTATAACAGCAGTCTGAAAATTGCATGCACAGTGATTTTTGGTCAATACTGACCCTGGAAAAACCCACAAGGGGAAACCAGTTCAAGAGTAATTTATATTAAGCATTCTCAGGTAGAAATATGAGTTTACAGCAGCATTTAACCAGCATAAAAGGACTGTACCAACACCTTGAGAACTATGCAACACCTTGGAAATCGTGCCCATCCAAAAGTACGACCTGTCGAGTAAACTGTGCATTGCACTGCCTGGTAGATTAGAGTAGATAGGAAACCAAATAAGCCTACTTGGGCAGTAGTTAGTCTTTTCAGCCATTGAGTCTGGCACTTTGTTTATTTCTAAGCTCCTTTGTAAGCTCCTAGTTTAATTGAATACTTGTTACTTTTCTTTTTCCTGCACAATAAATTTCAAATTTTGCAAATTATGTTAGTAGTTTAATTTACTTTCTGCATTTATATTTCTGACATAGAATAGATTTTATTTCAGTTGGTTTTATATTTTTCCCACACATGCGGCATGAGGTATTTTTGATGTTTGTGAATGCAGAAATAGGTTGCAAAAATAAAAAGCTGGAAGCAAAATGGTAGAGTGCTGGATCGTGGATTCGAGTAGCAAAGTTCGAGGACCAGAGATTCTGAGGTTCTCAAGCACTCATTTTAGCAGAGCACTTGTCCTAGCCGGAGACAGATGTTATCACATATATAGTAGCCGGGCTACCATACATTATTTTTCTGATGCCAGTACACTATTCAGCCAATTCCCTTACATTTGAGATGCTGAGATGAACATCTATATTGGATCACTATCAGATTTTGGACAGCAGTTGTATTCCCCATGCCATGACTGAGTCTCAGGACACTCAGAGAGATGACCGATGTAGCCATTATACCATTTGTACAGAGCAGTCAGTAGTGCCCAGAGTTGCAGCAGCAATTTCAGAGGACAGATGATGGTACAGGTTGATGAGCATGCAGGTATATGACTCAGCAGGTATATCATTGTGTTATGGTTATATTGCTTTTATACTTATTTTTATAGCATGTCTTAGCACTTAGTGTCATGATCTGGCGATCATATAGATATGTGGACCTGGTTGATCTTATTATATATATTATATTGTCCCTACTCAGACTTAGAAGTTCACTATTCATACTCATTGGTTTTACCCTCCTTAGGGAGAATAGAGGTGATCATTCCACCATACCTTGGCTTGCTAGTGTTGGCTCCATTATTCATTGTCTTCATCCATCCATTGCCTACCTTTTAGTTTATCACCCTGACTTACTACTTGACTAGTGACATGGAGGATCTTTTCCCCACTGTAGCCTCTGTATTGGATGAGCTTCCCTGTTTATTGTGTCTCGGCTCTAAGTTGGTGACAAAACTTACCTATGGTGAGTTGGAGTTCCTTGTGAATTCCCCCTAGTCACTAAAGTTGTGTTGGCTAAACCTGAAACTTTTAGTGCTGCCATGAATACAAAATCTGGAAAAAATGAAATGCTATATCTTCTATGAAAAGCCCATCCATGCAATGTGTTTCTAAACACACATGAATGAAAGGCATGCCAAATGAAAATGGCCATGAAAATAAAATGTTATATCTTTTGGAAATGTAAATACCTAGGTAAACAAGCTGTCTGTGACACACCTAGAAGTGCTCAGGTAAACAAGTGCCTTAAAAACACACCTGCAGCAGAAAGCCTAAATAAATGTAAATCTATGCAATGTGTTTATAAACACACATAGATCAAGGCTATGGAAACTTCAGGCCCTAAAAGCAACGGAACTTAAATGCTATATCTAAATTATTGCTGGCCTTATTTGTATTATGGATTGTGCGCATCTGTTAAAGGTAAATAAACCCTCTTTGAACAACTCATCCATTTGTGAGACACCGCCATTCCCTGTGATGTTGCTCATTCAGTATATACTATGGTGTGTATTCCCTTTCCCATTGCCAAAGTGTCACAAAGTTAAGTCGGTCAAGTCATCCCTTAGCCTAGCCAGTATTTTAGCCTTCACCCTTCACTAGCAAATTGATCACAGCTATGAAGTGAGTATGGTCTTGAAAGTCTAGTCTGAGTAATAGTAATAATTAAATGACATTATATATGTGGATTTAGATCGTCAGTAATGATCACTTTGTGTTATAATTGTTATTTGAATAAGTTGTAGAGCATGCATTAACCTTTGACACTTTGTAGCAGCTTCCGATGATGGTCTGAGTTATATTTGGTCATGTTGACTTGGTCAAACCTAGTTTGACCAAGGTCAACCATAGGACATGAGATGGTTGGACCGTGTGATGATATGGATAGATGATATATGGTCTATGTACATGTACATGATGATTCTATGCAGCAGCTACAGAGTTATGATGATGATTCTTGGTTTACAGCAGTATTTGATCATTTACAGACTATTATTATTGGCCTTGTTTCGGTATATTGGATATATATATTGATCATGCAGAGACTCATATGGTGTATGAGTACACATCTTGGATGGATTTTGACCTTCTGAGTCCAATGAGACAGTTTGTTTTCAGTTCCGGGCACTTACAGTGATGATTGAGCCTCAGTAGGCTATCCCAGTGCAGTTTTGGTCTGTCGAAGGCCCTATCAGAGCAGATGTGATTTTTATCTAGTTGACCTACGGCGCTGTGCTTGGAGGGGGTGGTCCAGCCACTTGTTTTTACCATATTACCCCCCTCCTGGACACACTAGTGCCCTCACCTTGATAGCGCAGGCACTCCAGGAGGCAGTTTGGGGTAGTTTCACGCTTCTCGAGGCATTTCAAGATTGGTAGAAATGGCTATTGAGGAAATCGATTTGGGCTACTAAGGCAATGTCTTGGCATGGGATGATCAGTGATGATGGATTGCTGTCTTCCACACCTCCTCCAGTAGTTTCAGCTTCATCGGGGCCCGCATCCATCACTTATGGCACTTTCTGATGATTTTTGAGGTCTTTTGAGGCCTACGATTTGAACATGGAGGCACGATTTGGTATATTGATGACTATTTTATTATTATTGTGCTATGGGGATTGACCAAGGGTGTCTAAAATTACCCCTTGGACCCACCATAAGCTTCTTATTATATTTTGTCATCATGATTTGGTGGGATTCCCCTCTTCTAGGGCGATTTTGTCCACATATATTATATTTTATTAGTGATCCATGTATTTTATTGTTGAGCTCATCTCAACCATTGATTAGACATTTGTATCTTTTAATCTTAGCCACTCATTCAAAAAGTGGTTAGGATTTTGATGCCTCTTCTTCCTATTTAAAGGAGAGAGCTTCTCATTGTAAGGGGTCTTTGGCTCTTGGATTATTGGTATTGTTATCACCTAAACTGTAGTTACCCCTATGGATGGATCCAGTCATGGATGGCAATAGGGAAGGGCAACTCAAAAGGTGCAACCACGATCACCTCGACCTCCAAAATATGGTTGTCACGCCAGTCGAGGCAACCTTCGCTTTATGTTATCTAGCCCAGACAACAAAGGGGGAGACCCGATCTACTCCCGACAGGAGAGATCAAAACCAAGACACCAAATCAGGGTATTTCTAGTTGAAGTTAGGTGTATGGTTTATCCTAGACCTAAGGATGAAGTCACAAGCCAAGTGAGGGGTTCAATAGGTATAGCTTTGGTTCATAGTTGATGTGAGAGTGACTTATAATGTTTGAAGTGAGATCTAGGGCTAGTGTACTAGGTCAATGTCAAAAGATCCACTGCCATGGGAACCGTGTCCAATGCAGGGTTGTTTAGGGGTCAGATTGGGGCTAACTAGTACATGAGACAATCTTGACCATGGTCCATGATGTCTTCAAAGGTATAGTTCACCATGCAAAAGTCAAACCACAAGTCAATCCCACAATCTAGGAGAGTGGGTTGTCTTGGAGATAAACCAGTGCCTTGGGAATTGGGAAGTGGAGTCAAAGTAGGGTTGACTTTATGGTTTAGGACTCCTACAACATGAGATAAGTGGACAGTATAGGCCTTGATGGTTGAATGTATCTAGATCTAGGTTTAACCCAAGTGGACCACAATCCCTTAAAACAAGGAATGCAGTCCCCAAGGCAAGATTTGACAAAGTGACAGTCTAGACCTAGGTTTTGAATTATTCCGGTTTCAGATTTGCAATAATCTCAAGTACCCAGTTCCTAGAAGTGAGTGAACTCACTTCTCCAAGGTGGTGCGACTTTACCCAAGGAGGCTTCAATTGGGGTTTAGGTGGGTCAAATCATGTCGGATGGCATCCAAACTTTAGATCCTAGTAGATCGGTCAGGTAGGAGTATGGATCTATAATTTTGTGGCAATCCACCGGTTAGATCTTAGTAGATCTGAGTTTAAGTGTTCCAAGTGGTCCAAAATGGGGATTAAATCCCTTAAAATGTGGAATAGGGCCCACAAGGTGAATTTCAGAAAAGTGACAACCTGGGTGTATGTTATTTGATGTGTAAATGTCAAATCAAGTGGAATCTCAAACACCCACCACCTAGATCTAGGTCAACTTGCCCAACTAGAGAAGTGCGCCTTGCTTGGGAGAGGCTAAGTTGGCCTGGGAAGGGGATCAAATGGAGGCCAATCCCCACCAAACTATAGATCCGAGATGCCTTGGATGCTACAGAGGTGGGTTTTCAGTATTATGCCCAACAACCCACTAGATCTAAGTAGATCTGAGAAAATATAAAAATGAGGGTTTTAAGATATTTAGGGTTTTAACAATTTATGAGTTATGTCAATGGATTGGATAGAGGAAAGAGAAACAAACCTGTGGATCTTACCTGGGTAACCTTGTAGATGCCTTGATGATGATGATCTATGCAATCCCGATCAATTTGGAAGCTTTGAGGTAGTTTCTATGCAAATCGATTTTGTCCAAGAAGACAATGCGCCCTCTCTCCTGCACAACAAACGTCAACAATATCAGATTTGATGCATCAAGAGATAAGACTAATGCCACAAAAGAAGTAACAGAAAGATAGCATAGATCACAATGATACTAATGATAACCCCCTGATACAAGCGAATGCCAAGAAAGTCGATTTGAAGAAGCCTTGCAAAATCGCCCTTGTTGAAGTCGCCCTCCTGTAAACAAACAATGATTTCCAAAAAAATAGATCTTGCCACAATTTCCAAATGCTAGGTTGCAATAGACTTTCCAATCACCATCTAAGAACACCAGATGCAAAGGAGACCACAAGAATTTCCACAAGAATATTTTTCTATACCAATAATCCAAGAGCCAAAGACCCTTTACAATGAGAGGCTCTCTCCTTTAAATAGGAAGGAGAGGCACCAAAACCCTAACCACTTTTTGAATGAGTGGCTAAGATTAAAAGATACAAATGTCTAATCAATGGTTGAGATGAGCTCAACAATATAATACATGGATCACACATAAAATATAACATAAGTGGACAAAGTCGCCCTAGGAGAGGGGAGTCCCACCAAATCATGATGACAAAATATCATAAGAGGCTCATGGTGGGTCCAAGGGGTAATTTTATCCCTCCTTGGTCAATCCCCATGGCACAATAACCAATAAATAATCATGAAAGTACCAAATCGTGCCTCCAAGGTGAAGTCGTGGTCCTCAAAAGACCTCAAAAATCCACAGAAAGTGCCATAAGTAATGGATGCGGGCCCCGATGAAGCTGAAATTGCAGGAGGAGGTGTGGAAGGTCCCGATCTATCATCACTGATCATCCCATGCCATAACTTTGCCTCAGTAGCCCAAATCGATTTCCTCAATAGCCATTTCTACCAATCCTGAACTGCCTCGGGAAGCGTGAAACTGCCCAAACAGCCTCCTGGAGTGATGGCGCTGTCAAGGTGAGGGCACCAATGTGTCCGGGAGGGGGGTAATATGGTAAAAACAAGTGGCTGGACCACCCCCTCCATCATCAGCGCCCTAGGTCAACCGGATAAAAGTCATCTCTGCTCCGACAAGGCCTCCAACAGACCAAAACTGCACTAGGACAGCCTACTGAGGCTAAATCATCACTGTAAGTGCCCGGAACTGAAAACAAACTGTCCCATTGGACTCGGAAGGTCCAAATCCATCCAAGATGTGTACTCATACACCATATGAATCTCTGCATGATCAAAATAAATATCCAATGTACCGGAACAAGGCCAATAATAATGATCTGTAAATGACCAAACACTGCTGTATCCCAAGAATCATCATCATAACCCTGTAGCTGCTGCATAGAATCATCCTGTATGTGTACATAGACCATATATCATCTATCCATATCATCATAAGGTCCAACATCTCATGTCTCATGGTCCTCCATGGTCAGACTAGGTCTAACCAAGACCAAATACAACTCAGACTATCATCCATGGCTGCTGCAAGGCGTCAAGGTTAATACATGCTTTATAATTTATTCAAATAGCTACTAAAACACAGAGTAATCATGACTGGCGATCTAAATCCAAATATATAGTGTCGTTAATTATTATTATTACTCAGACTAGACTTTCAGGACCATACTCACTTCATAGTTGTGATCAATTTGCTAGTGAAGGGTGAAGGCTGAAATAACTGGCTAGGCTAGGGGATGACTTGACTGACTTGACTTTGTGACACTTCGGCAAGGGAAAGGGAATGTACACCATAGTATATACTGAATGAGCAATAACACAGGGAATGGCGGTGTCTCACAAATGGATGAGTTGTTTAAAGAGGGTTTATTCACCTTCACAGATGCGCACAATCCATAATACAAACAAGGCCAGCAATTGTTTAGATATAACATTTAAGTTCCATTGCTTTTTGGGCCTGAGGTTTCCATAGCCTTGATCTATGTGTGTTTACAAACACATTGCATAGATTTACATTTATTTTTAGGCTTTCTGCTGCAGGTGTGTTTTTAAGGCACTTGTTTACCTGAGCACTTCTAGGTGTGTCATGGACAACTTGTTTACCTAGGTATTTATTTTTCCAAAAGATATAACATTTTATTTTTCATGGCCATTTTCATTTGGCATTTCTTTCATATACAAGATATAGCATTTGATTTTTCCAGATTTTGTATTGATGGCAGCACTAAAAGTTTCAGGTTTAGCCAACACAACTTTAGTGACTAGGGGGAATTCTCAAGGAACTCCAACTCACCATAGGTAAGTTTTGTCACCAACTCAGAGCCGAGACACAATAAACAGGGAAGCTCATCCAATACAGAGGCTATAGTGGGGAAAGGTCCTCCATGTCACTAGTCAAGTAGCAAATCAGGGTAATAATCTAAAAGGTAGGCCACGGATGGATGAAGACAATGAAATGATGGAGCCACCACTAGCAAGCCATAGTATGGTGTAATGATCACCTCTATTCTCCCTAAGGAGGGTATGTACCAATGAGTATGGATAGTGAACTTCTAAGTCTGAGTAGGGACAATATAATATAAATAATAGGTCAACCAGGTCCATGTATCTATATGATCGCCAGATCATGATACTAAGTGCTAAAACATGCTATAAGAATAAGTATAAAAGCAATCTAACCATAACACAATAATATACCTGCTGAGTCATATACCTGAATGCACATCAACCTGTACCATCATCTGTCCTCTGGAACTGCTGCTGTAACTCTAGGCACTACTGTCTGCTCTGTACCAATGGTATAATGGCTACATCGGTCATCTCTCTGAGTGTCCTGAAACTCAGTCATGGCATGGGGAATACAACTGCTGTCCACAATCTGATAGTGATCCAATGTAGATGCTCATCTCAGCATCTCAAATGTAAGGGAACTGGCTGAATAGTGTACTGGAATGAGAAAAATAATGTATGGTAGCCCGGCTACTATATATGTGATAACAGGTATAAAAAAACTTTCTTGTGGAAATTCTTGTGGTCTCCTTTGCCTCTGGTGTTCTTAGATGGTGATTGGAAAGTCTATTGCAACCTAGCATTTGGAATTTGTGGTAAGATCTATCTTTTTGGAAATCATTGTCTTGTCTACAGGAGGGCGACTTCAACAAGGGCAATTTTGCAAGGCTTCTTCAAAACGACTTTCTTGGCATTTGCTTGTATCAGGGGGTTATCATTAGTATCATTGTGATCTATGTTATCTTTCTGTTACTTCTCTTGTGGCATTAGTCTTATCTCTTGATTACATCAAATCTGATATTGTTGACGTTTGTTGTGCAGAAGGGAGGGCGCATTGGCTTCTTGGACTAAATCGATTGCATAGAAAACTACCTCAAAGCTTCTCAAATTGATCGGGTTTGCATAGATCATAATCATCAAGGCATCTACAAGGTTACCCAGGTAAGATCCACAAGTTTGTTTCTCTTATCTTGATCCAATCCATTGACATAACTCATAAATTGATAAAACCCTTATTTCTTCAAACCCTCATTTTTACATTTTTTCAGATCTACTAATATCTAGTGGCTTGTTGGGTAAGATATTGAAACCCACCTCTATAGTATCCACGGCATCCCGGATCTATAGTTTGGTGAGGATTGGCCTCCATTTGACCCTCTTCCCAAGGCATTTAGCCTCTCCAAGCAAGGGCGCACTTCCTAGTTTGGTGGGTTGACCTAGATCTAGTATGTTGGTAGTTGATATCCCGCTTGATTCATGATCTACACATCCAATAACCTACCCCTAGATTGTCACTTTTCTGATTTCTACCTTGTGGGCCCTATTCCACATTTTAAGGGATTTAATCCCCATTTTGGACCACTTGGTATCTTCAAACTTAGATCTAGTAAGATCTAGCCATCGGATTGCCTTGAAATTGTAGATCCACACTCCCACCTGATCAACCTACTTGGATCTAAAGTTTGGATGCCATCGGACTTATCTTGACCCACTTACCCACATTTTAGCATCCTTGGGTAAAGTCGCACCACCTGGGAGAAGGGAGTTGTCCCACTTCTAGGACGTGGGTACTTGAGATTTCAGTGGAATTGGAACGGGAATAATTCAAAACCTAGGTCTAGTAGGTCACTTTGTCAAATCTTGCCTTGGGGATAGCATTCCTTGTTTTAAGGGACTGTGGTCCACTTAGGTCAAACCTAGATCTAGACCTATTCATCCATCAAGACTTTAATTGCCCACTTGTCTCAAGCAATAGGAGTCCTTAACCACAAGTTAACTTTACTTTGACTCCATTATCCCAATTCCCAAGGCACTGGCCTCTCTCCAAGTCAATTCGACTTTCCTAGATTGTTGGATTAACTTGTGGTTTGACCCTTGTGTGGTGAATTAAACCCTTTGATGTCATCATGTGTCATGATCAAGCTTGTCACTTGTACTAGTTAGCCCCAATTCAACCCCTAAACTACCCTGCATTGGATACAGTTCCCAAGGCAGTGGATTTTCTCACATTGAACTAGTACTCTAATCCTGGATCCTCTTTCACAAATCATAAGTCACTCTCACATCAATAATGAACCAAAGCTATACTCATTGAACCCCTCACTTGTCTTGTGACTTCATCATAAGGTCTAGGATAAACCATACACCTTACTTCACTTAGATTTAACTTGATTTGGTGTCTTGGTTTTGATCTCTCCTGTCGGGAGTAGATCGGGTCTCCCCCTTTGTTGTCTGGGCTAGATAACATAAAGTGAAGGTTGCCTCATCTGGCGTGACAACCATCTATTGGAGGTCGAGGTGATCGTGGTTGCACCTTTTGAGTTGCCCTTCCCTATTGCCATCCATGAGTGGATACATCCATAGGGGTAACTACAGTTTAGGTGACAACAAGGCCCTCTAGTGAAGCAACGTCGAGTCACTCGAGGCATTAAATTCTCGGCCTTTTCCGTCCCCTCCACCAGCCTGGACTGGTTACCACGCTTAATCCCCCCATAGCTCTCAAGTGTGCGAGTTCTTTTTGTCTCCTCATCGACACCTAGGATTGGCTCTCAACCATGCCCACGCTCAATCCCCCCCGCATTTTCACCCTTCTGCTTCGAGCTCCCCTTGATCCTCTGCTCTGCAGATTCCTGTTACCCTGCTCCTGCAATCCACGAGCTACTGCTACTGCTTTCCACGTGATCCAACTCATCTCCACCAACACCTCCTTCCTACTTGACTTCATGGGGCAATCGAAAGGAACCAGCGGCAAAAAGAAGATTGTGGCATAAGAACATGAGCAAACTAGGAAGGGTTATGGGGCCGAGAGTTCTATTCCTGTTCGCTTGCTGGTTGACAATTGGGAGGCCCGCATTATTGCTAACAGCCTCTCCATGGGGAGTCAAGCTCAGACATGGGATTCATACTGATTAGTGAAGAACATGCTCGGTGAGCTTATGGAAGACATGTTGACCAATTGGGCCACTGTGAGACATGCCACGCAGAACCTGAGTGCCACCCTACCCAACATGGCCACCACCCTCAGTACTCTGGAAAACACCCTCAGCTGGGAGGCCTATGCCCCTTCCGTCACCTCCGACATGATTTTTGTCTTGAGAGCAGCGCTCATGGTGCCACCCCACCGGTGGTCAGAACTATGGTGCCGCTTGGCGATTTGGCCACCCTTGCTGGCATAAATTTGAACGCCCCAGCAGGTTCTGGTTCAGTCCCTCCCCGTGGCAAGGCTCTTGATTTCCTAAAGGGTAAGGAGCTGGTACAGCCCGCCTTCCCCATTCCCTCCACCCTGGGCCCAATCTTGGCCAAGCGCACCCGCAATGAGAAGGATCGCAGTGAACATGGTTTCAGGAAGACAGCTCCACTACCGGTGAAGCTCCTAGTGCGTGACATTCGGCCTCATGCGAAAGCAACTCCGCCTACAACAAAGGTCACTCCACCAGCCGTGATGGACACTCTGCCGTAGCACGACAACGTGGAGGACAACGCCTGGTACAACTGTCCCATCCTGGAGGAGACTCCCTCTGACGCTAAGGCACCTTCTGCTCCCTGATAAGGAGGTTTTCCAGCAGTCTTTTGTTTTTTGCTTAAGCTACACTGTTACTCTGTTTACTTTCTATGTTTCCATGGTCATGAATCCTCTTCTAGTTTATCATGTTTCCCAAACTCTGGGCAAGTTTTTTTTGTATAATTTGGATCAGAACTACCTAGACTCCTCAGATCTTCATGGTTGGCTCAGACCACCTCGGAATGTACTTATTTCTGTACTTTTACTTCTTCTAGCTTAATAGAATTTTGTAGCATTACAAAAAAAAACTGAGGTAGTACGACCCAGCAATTAATGCAGCAAAGTTGCCTTGGGAATCGTGCCCCTCTCTTGGGAATCGAACCCCCCTCTTGAGAAACTAACCTCCCTTCTCTAAAACTCAGAAATTTCTCCAAAATGCTCTCTTGAAAAACTGTCTTGCACACTACCCTAGATCCGACGGACAAGATCTAATCTTGTCATCAAGGGACAAGATTCATTCCCTCCAAAAATGAATCGGTTACACTTTTTAATAAAGTGATTTCCAGTGTTCCACAGGGACGCATCCCGCAAGGTCGGGAACGTGTTTCCCACGTTTCCTGCGTCCCGGGGACTCCTAACGATACGTTCCCCCCCACCCATGCCCTGAGAATATTTTTTTTTATGTTTTGCCATTATTTTCACATATTACAATCCAAACTTAGTACTACTTAGAAAATAAATCAATATATTTAGTATTTACATTGCACAATCATGAATATACGTCAAATGAAATATTATTTTTGGTATTTTATTTTATTTTTATAATTTTAGGGACGTCCCGCCCGCCCCTCGAATTTCCCTAAAATTTGGGGGTGGTCTCCCTGCTCCCACGTCCCCCCGTCCCAGAAACTTGGGGGAACATTGGTAATTTCACTTTATGAAATACGAGCACTTTTATTACATAAAGTCACTTTAAAAAAAATAAACTAGGAACATTACATAAAAAGTCACTTTATTAAAGAGCCACTTTATTAAAAGTCAAGTGCCCAGGTAATGTAAAAGTATGATCACTTCCGCATACAAGACAAATATGCGGAGTGCTTCCCGAGCTAAAAAGATAACACTATCTGCCATGCAATTCTGATCTCAAGGAATATCAATATGGTTTAATGCATCAAAGAATTCCAGTGTATCCCGTATTGCATTCCTATATCTTTTGTCTTTCACATTTGCATGCATACTTGTTCCTTACTTGGAGAATTATTTAAGTCCGAGTCTCCTTTTATACTTGGCAGTTTGATACCCATGTCCTTAGCAATTTCCAATCCTAGAAGTAATGCCTCATCTCAACCACATTATTAGTTGCCTCAAATTCTAACCTATAAGCAAAGTTGAAAGTTTGCCCACTAGGTGAAGTGATGACAACACCTGCCCCTTTTTCCCACTCTAGAATGTGCTCCATCAAAGTTCATTCTCCAAATCTCGTCAACTTTCTCATCTTTGATTTGTTCTTTTACAGGGGCTAAAAAGTTGGAGTAAATTGCAGAGTTTCCATTATGATCAATGTTGTATACATATTCATTTGACAAATTTTTTGGATCTTCAACATGATACTTCTTAGCTCTTTCAGTATGCAATTTAACAAGAGAATCTTTTGATGCAGGTACTGTGACATAACTCCAATCCATTTGGATGGAGCCCCTTAAATCAACAGCCCACTATCTCGAAAGGAGCATGCCCCACTTGTCACGTACATCAATCACTAGGATATCCATGGTGATGTGGATAGCAGGGTACTTAGCCAATTTCACAAGTATATTCAAAATGATGCCAATCACATCAACATGTCTGGAATCCATGGCACAAACATTCGAATATGGTATAGTGATCTTCAGTTTCAGCTTTTCCATAACCTTTCTGGTCATGATATTTGATGAGGCCCCGGAGTCCAACATACAGTTGTGTAGAAGAAGACCTTTTATCATCAATGATACATAAAACGGCGGGTCATCTTCTTTACTTGAGTCCATAGTATGTAAGACAACTAGGGGGTCTTTCCTCATCAGCTTTCTTTTGAAAAGGGGCTCTTACTTTAGGTTGTTCACAATTTATCTCTTTTGGAGGATCAATGACATTCATTAACTTTTCCTTTTGACAAGGGATCTTGATGGCTTCTGTGGCAAGGATCAAGACTTTAGAAAATTCAAACCATTTACCTGAATCAATATCAACAGAAACAGAGTTAGGCTTACGTGGAGTTATAACCTTTGGTACATATTGTTGTTTGGCTTTAGGGGCTCCAGCATAATCCCGCCTCTGATAGGTAAGTCCTTTGTCTTTAGGCATTTCTTTAATCTGCTCTGGAGTAGGCATTTCACCATAAGCATTAGCTAACTTATCTTTTTCTTGACTATGCTCTCTAGCCTATTTCCATGTTTCTTTAGAGAGGGGGTGAACATGCCCTACTGTGTTGATGAACTCAGGCTCGCTTGTAAAAACATCACTACTGCTACTTCCCAGATACTCGTGTTCTAAGGCTTAACAAGCTACATAGCATGTAGACTCTTCATGTAATGCATCACAAGGTCTACAATATGTACGAACTTCTTCAACCATATTGGCGGTTTCAAGCTGATGAGGCATTTTATCATCTTGAGTAGGTCCTTCCTTCTACCACTTACTCTTTGGAGGAAAGGTTTTTTTATTTGCATATGATCTTTCTACAGCAACCACCCTATTCTGCATTGTTTTAAGCTAAGTGACATAGTTGGCTTCCATTGCCTCCATACGTTCACTCATCTCCTTCATATTTTTCTCATAAGACTCTTGCATTTGATTCATGGGTGACTTATCCTTAGGTTCATGATGTTTAACAATAGCTCTTGTGAGCCAAGGGATGTTTGATTTACTCTATGACTGCATATTAAGATCAATTTTTACAACTAAGTCTTTGGAAGCTTTCAGAGTTCCTGGTTCTTTATCCATTAACATGAATCTGATTTCTCCACTTAATGCCTCCATATAGTAAACTAAAATAGATTTATCAGTGGGCTTGAAGTCGGCATGAAAACTGGCAACCAGATCTCTGAATTTCTTATTGAATTCCTCCATTGTTTCATTCTCATTTCTTCGGATGGAATGGAGGGCATTCAATAGGTGGCGTGGTTCTTTCTTTTCTCTCCACCTTTCCATGAAACCTTTAGTCAAGGCCTCATAAGAATCATAGGTATTGTCAGCCAATCCTATGAACCATTCAGCTACATCATCTTCCAATGACAATGCAAAAAGCCTCATGTAGACATCATCATGTTGTTGGGCGGGGGTTCGACACCAAATCAGGTTTCTAGCAAATTTTTGAAGGTGAACTATTGCCGAGATGGCATTGTTTCCATGAAAAGTAGGTAGCTTTTCAATAGCTCTTTCAGGGAGCTCATGTGGATATCCTAAAATCTGAGTGAGGTTAAGGGGTTTGAAAATTTTATCCACCGGAGACGATTCTTTATTTGAATTAGAGTTACTAAACAAAAATTGGATTTCTATGAGGGACTCGGATCCTAAATGTTAAAGGACCCTACGAGAAGTAAGTCTAGCATGCCTCCTTCGATAAAAAACCCTTCCAGGCCCAGGAATGAAGCTGACTAAACCATCACAAGTTCTTCTTGTAGAATACCTCATTGTGTTATTAGACAGTGGAGCCAACAGGTGGATCGAGTGAATCTCAGATTTGTTTAACTAGACACACCAAAAGGTAAAAAACAAAAAGAAGTTAAAATGTCGCACCCAGGGATAAAAGATTTATCCTTATAGCAATGACGCCAAAAAATAACCTCCCTAGGCTCGACCACCATGGAAAATACTCCACCTTTGGAGGTATGAGTGAAAAACTCGAGACTTATACGCCACTAAAACGCAACGCATAATTCCTAAGGAAAAAACACTCTAGAGTATCCCCTTGATAGCAAAACCTAAGGTAGGCCAAGCCTTTTACAAAAGTATCATGCTTAGACCAACTTATTACAATTCCCCCATTGGGGTCTGGACATGCAAATTTTACAAAGGGCCAAAAATTTGGCATGACGAACTTCTGAACTCCAGCAATGAACAATGTAAGTTGTTCAAGTCTTCTGCAATTCACAAGTAGTCCACCTAAGTGCAACTTAGTGGACAACAAGCCCTAAAATAGGCAAAAATAGCAAAAATAGACTAAAGTAAGGCTTCACTTGATGAAATAGTGAGCCGAAGAGGGACGTCATGCCCCAACTAACGCCAAAACGATCATTGTCCCTCAAACCCCCCTTTCCAACTTGTAGGCTCATCTGATGGAAGGATGACGTCATAGGCTAGAGACACTAGAGGAAGGGGCTTTGAGTGTTGACAATAGGTCCAAGTGGGTGAATGAGGTGTGCTAGATAGGGGATAACAACCCTTTACAAAATGCAATCACCTCTACATAATAAAAACCAAGGTGGTCATGTGCCCCAATGGGTCACCCCAACAAGCTTCGGACACCAATTCATGGGCCTAAAGCCTTGCATGGTGGGGACATCCACACACTGAAGGGGCAATCAACTATGCCACAAAGCCAAGTTCTTCTAGGAGTGAAACCAAGGGGGCCTGCCATGACCAATCCCAGGGGACAACAGACCCTAATCCAAATATCCATACAATATAACCCACTTTGGCCTTTACAATAAAAATTTTAGACCCCTTTCTCTAGGTCTAGCCCTATTGGTACACTGCTACAGCTTTGATGCGTAACACTGGCTCCAACTACAGGACATGCGCTCTTCCTGGGAGTGTATGAGAACCCCTAGGATCTTCTGGATACCTCTAGACCTGCACACACATCTCACAACAAAGACATGAAATGCATCAGAGGCAGTCACTTTCGTCCTGCCTTGCTCAAAACAAAATGCAAATAACTCAGAATGCAAGAACAACAAGTGCAATGCATAAATAACTGTAAATGATAAACTCAAAATGAAACTACGTCTACGATAATACAAGAAAAGGGGATGCCCATAAGGCATCAGATATCACCTATGTAATACTTTTTTAGAATTTGCCTGTTGACTGGCAAAGGAAGCTTTTCTCCATTCAGATGGCTCAAGCGGAAGGAGTTTGTACCTGCAACATCATCAATTTGATATGGTCCGAACCAAAGACTTTCAAACTTACCATGTTTACCTAGTTGTTCATTTCTTTTGTTCCATCTTTCTGAAAGTTGCGCTGGCGAGTCTTCTTATCAAACTTACCTTTGGTTTTCTCTTGATTTTGTGCCAGGTGGTCGAAAGCTTTTCTGCAACTTTCATCAAGTTCTATTAGTTGATTAATTCTTTACTGGACAACATCTAGATCTGGGACGTGCTGTTGGAGGATCTTATATGCGGGAAGCTTCAATTGGATAGGCAACGTAACATCAAGCCCATATACCAGCTCAAAGAGGCTTTTCCCAATTGATTCTTTGTGTGTAATCATGTCTTCCCATATTGCATATTTCAACTTATTGTCCCAACTTTTCTCATTGTCACCAACAGTCTTCTTTATGATATTCATCAAATTCTTGTTGCTTGATTCAACCAATCAATTTCCTTGCGGACAGTAGTTGGAAGAGTGGGGCAATATAATACCATAATCAAAGCAAAAAGTAAGTAATTCACCTAAAATGAATGCTTTGGCATTATCTGTAACAATCTTGGCCGGAGTCCCAAAGCAAGTGATAATTATGTCCTCAAGAAAATCCACAACAACCTGTGTTGTAGCCTTCTTGGTTGGGATGGCCTCAACCCATCAGGGTAAAATCATTTGTAGTTGTCAATATCCATTTATGACCATTGCTAGAATTTTCTTTGAACTCACCGATAAAATCTAGGCCCCACTGCTGAAATGGTACCTCAACTATGACTGGTTGCAATGGTAGGGTTGCGAGCTTCTGCTTTACGGTAAAGAGCTGACAAGGCTGACAACTTCGAAAATATCTGTGCACATCCTAGAAAATAACTGGCCAAAAGTAACCGGATCGCAATATTTTGTGGGCAGTAGTAGAAGCCGAATGATGTCCACCGCATACCCCTTTGTGGAATTCTTCGATTAACTTGCTTGCTTCTGGAGGGTCAATACATGTGAGGATCAATTCGTATGGGTTCTTCCATCCGAGTCCCTTAACTACTTGCTCTATGAAAAGGTCTAAGAAACAATACTCGGAGGCTTTCAACTTCAATGCTCTCTTCTTATGATCAGGAAGGTGGCTAGGACACGAGAGATTCTTCAAGTAGTACACAATATCCTTATACCAATCACATTGTTCCAATTCTTCAACAATTGATGAGACCATAGGAAGAGGCCCCTCTTGCAGATCAAGGCCTTCTTTATTTCCTTCTGCCATCAACTGAGCTAATCCTCTTTCTATAATTAGTTTTGTGGGTTGGATTTCCAGATCATACTCTTGGATCTTTGTGATCCACTTCCCTCTAGTATCGAGACTGTCTTGCCGCTTTGGAATTTCCTTCACTATTAGATGTGGCACATAAGCTATGATCTTTGAATATCCAACATATACCCAGAAATTTTTTAGTGACATCACTAGTGCATAGGCCTACTTTTCCATGGCGTGGTACTTTAGTTCCGAACTATTCAAGGCCTTGCTTATGAAAGCAATGGGTTGCTCTTCATTTTGATCATTCTTTTGTAGTAATACTCTTGCAATAGTGTCAGTAGATGCAAAAGAACATATCTAAAATGGCTTGGAATAATTAGGACTTACCAATATCGGAGCTTGCATGATAGCATCTTTAATGCTCTCAAATGCTTTCTTAGATTCATCGTCCCATTTGAAATCTGCATCTTTCGTAAGCAACTTATTCAAAGGTTTAGTCATTTCGGCAAAATTTGGAATGAACCTACGAAAAAAATTGGTCTTTCCAAAAAATGACTGCAAAGCTTTCAAATGTTTAGGTAAAGCAATTTCTTTTATACCTTTAACTCGCTCGGGATCAATTTTTACTCCATCTTTGTAAACAATATGGCCAAACAATTTACCTTCTATAACTCCAACAATTGATTTCTTAGGGTTCAGTGAAATACCATATCTGCGACATCGCTCAAATACCTGACGGAGATGCTTGGCATGATCCTTTCTCTTCTTTGAATAAACTGTGAGATCATCTTCATATATTTCCAATATCTTTTGCATGATGTCTCGGAAGGCATAATCCATAGCTCTTTGAAACGTAGCTCTGGCATTCATCAGGCCAAAAGGCATCCATAAGTACTCATAAGTACCCCAAGGAATCGTGAATGCAGTCTTGTGTCAATCTTCTTTCTTTACAGCGATTTGGTTGAAACCAGAGAAACCATCTAGGGAAGACAGCATCTGAGAAGCTTTAATCCTTTGCAATAGCAGTTCCATATTGGGCAAAGGATAATTATCCTTCTTTGATACCACATTTAAGTTCCTAAGACCAAGCAAACTCTTATATCACCTGATAGTACAAGAGCTATGATCTTGGCTTCAACCATCTTCTACAATTCATTCTTCACTAGTGGAGCTAACTTCGGATTTACATTTCTCAATTTATATCGGTGAGGTCAAGCACCTTCATTTAATGGTATGGCATGCTAAATAATATTCTTGTCATAAGTCTTGAGCTCATCATATGACCAAGCAAATACATCTTTGAATTCTTGTACCAAGGCTATCAATTCTTTTCTTTCTCTAGGTTCAAGTGCCTTGCCGGCCTTTATAGGCTTACAATACCAAGAACAAAACTCACTGAAAGCAAACACACTGTAACTCCAAACACACTTACTGAAAATTGAAACTACTAACTTAAAACATTCTTTAAATACCTCTTCTTTGAAAACAACTCTTGAACCAATATGGCTCCTTCAAGCTACTCTCTATTCCACTAAAAGGTAGTCTTCTAGCTGTAATCCAACATCATCATTGTACATCATCTCCACATGAAATGTCTTGTGATTGATAACCCTCATAAAGTTATGATATCGTACTCCCAAATCCTAGATTTACCCTGAACTATAAAACAACAATCCCCACATGCATATCTCATAACCCCAATGGGATATAGTTTCTCCAATCTATAAGAATCCTAGACTATCAAACAACTATATATCCTCCCCTAAATCAGTCCATGTCTTCCTATGTTGCGGAGAACTCCTAGACTGCCCACATACCGATACTATAGACTCATGGAAACTTGGAAACTTCTAGGAAACCCCCAAGTGCCCATGATGGGCGTGGAACCCATGAGAAGTCTAAAAAACGCTAGCCCTAGTCTATAGAAAATAAAGACAAATTAACCTCTAAATCATTTCTAAACCTACTTGCAAATTAACCTATCATTCTTATTTTATCGCAAGATAATTTGTTATTTAAATAAATAAAATATGCATATATATATATATATATATATATATATATATATATATATATATATCATGTTTCTCCCAACATACCCATTTGGGGGGGGCACATTTCCAAGCATTCCCATTTCCGAAACTTGTACACAGTGCCATGTTTCATGCAACTTACATGTCTTCAAAGTGTAGGCCTTTTAAATGTTGATTTTTACAAATCCATACTCAATTTAACAGTCATAATAATTTATGCAATTATTACTAAAAAATACGCAAGATCTCAACAAAACAACGTAGAGGAATGAAACAAGAAATCATACACACATTTGACGCTAGATTTACGCTAGAAAACCCCAATTGGGGAAAAAACAGCAACAATAGATTTTATTATTAATAAAACCCCTGAGCTACCATCCTAGGATAATGGCCCACTAAGGAAAATACAATGACAAATGCTAGCTCTCAAACCTCAAGATCAGTCCTTCAATCTTGTTGGTTGCTAACCCTTGTTTCCCTTGCTTCGTTCCTCAAACCCTGCCCTACGCACTTGGTTGAAAGTCCTTCTACAACCACTCAGTGGGATGTCCCTCTCTCACTCTGTGTGACTGATTGATGTTATGTTTGTTCCTCTCCTTAGGCTTCCTATTATAACATCTCAATGAACAAAATATCTTGGGAAAATACCATGGACTATCAAATACCAAGGGCCCTAAGTCACTTTTCAGTCATTAGCCAACATTAAGTAAATAATGTGCTTTTTCCTAAGTTAGACTAAGGAATGAGATCAAAAAGTCTCTTGCTCCTCAAGCAAGCTCCTACAGAGGTCTTATGGACGACTCATGCATGCCCCACACCTGGCCTATGCAGAAGTACCTATCCGATGCTACAAAAATCAACACTCCCTCTTAGCGAGGAAGGTACTTCTCCGAGAGCCGCCTATAACTAGTTCTCCCTCTAACTCTGGATCACTATTGCTCACATCATCCTACACTTTGGCATTCCTCCAACCCTGCTAGTCGACTACTCCTTGCTTCCTAGAAGACAAGGAATCGATGATCCTACAAATGGTACACATTAGTGCCAAGAATTTCGAAAACTTCGTCAAACGCATGCTCTCTGTCCTGGGCTCCTAGGAGTTGTCTCCTGCTCTTGAGCATCCATTAATGTCATCTCATACCAACTAAGTCTCTTGTCAAAACTAGAAGGGGCCAACTCCCTCTTCCACACTGAAGGTCTACTCCCCATATTGGAAGTCTATGAACTCTGCTCACCCTTCAATATCTTATGCTCCTTAAAGTATGATACTAACACCAATCCAACTACAGGCTTGCCCTGTAATCTGTACACCTTTTCTCTCTGACACTAAGAACTCATGTTGAGTCTGTGCTAGCTTCTATCAGTCGAATGAGAACTCGCACCCTCTCAAAAGAGAGAGGCATGCCCACTGTCCTCCAATGTTCATATTGAGGCCAAGTTCATCATGAGCTCTAGTACATAAAACACATCTGACACCTCCAAGGATCCTCCTAACTCTAGTTGAAACATGATTGTTCTAAATCACTTCCTGCCCCTGCCCAAGGCAACTACTCGAAATTTCTTGCCCTAGCAAATGCCCTTTCCTTGGTGGCTGCTAACGACAACTTGCCTAGCTGGTGGCTTATCTTGTTGTGGCAGCTACAGTCGGTTTCCTCCTAGCGGTTGGCTATTGTTCTCTTCATCCGGCCCTATTCCTCCATGGCCAGTGTGGCGTCGATGCACTCCTGTCCGCAACTTCCTACCAGATGTGGCTTCAGCTGACACAGCCCACGCTGCTAGTAAACACTCACGACTGGTCTCCGCAACACCATTGATCCCAACCATCAACAACTCCCCATCTGCCTCTGACTTGCTGGAGACCGATCCCTGCGATCTGCAGTACGCCTTCAACCTGTGCATAGCACTGCACTCCGACCACCAGCACCATGGCCTCCCTGGAGACTCAACCCTCTGCGTCGTCTGTTTTCCCCCACCGTAACTCGTCATCAATTACTCCTGCCGTCGAACACTCCCCACGCCACCAATCCATAGGTCGTAGGGTGACTGTGCCTTGCAATGGCATTTACGAGCTTGAGTCCCTGCGTCTATCTACTGACCGACGGCTTTGGCCCGCTTCCCAGCTCTCACCCAATCCATGTCGAACTACGCCCGGTCCCTTCGTGCAAGCCAAGCCCCAATCCGATGCCTAACACCTTCATCGTTTAGCTCAACACTGGTTCTGACCTGCCACATCTACATCTCTCCTCAGCCACGACATAGTCAATACTCTGGCAACTACACGTACGATATCTGTATGACCCGTACTGTGATCATATGAAACTCCTTTCTCCTATTTTTGTTTGTGAATCCCCTCAAATTCTCAATTTCCCTCGGAGCTTCATCGGCTCTGATACCATGTAGATTTTTACAAATCTAGACACGATTTAACAGTCTTAATAATTTATGCAATTATTACCGAAAAATACACTAGATCTCAACAAAACAACGCAACGTTATGAAACGGGAAATCATACACATTTGACCCTAGATTTATCCTAGAAAGCCCCAACTAGGGAAAAACCAGCAACAGTAGATTTTATTATTAATAAAATCCCTGGGTTCCCATCTTGGAATAATGGCCCATTGGGGAAAATACGATGACAAATGCTAGCTCTCCCTTTCTTCGATCTTGCGGGTTGATAACCCTCGCTGCCCCTGCTCTGTTCCTCGAACCCTGCCCGGCACACTTGGCTGAAAGTCCTTCTCCAACCACGCAGTGAGATCTTCCTCTCTCACTATGTGTTACTGACCAATGTTATGTGACTGTCAAATACCTCCTCTCACCTAGGCTATCTTTTATAACATAACAATATGCAAATACCTAGGGCCAATACCATGGACCACTGAATACCATGGGCCCTCACTTTGTTGAAATATTGTAACTTTGAAGAATATTCTATTGTATTTTATTATTGTAATTTATTCAAAGATGTTTTATTCCTCCGTCGGGATGTTATTATTGTATTTGGTCATCATAGAGTCATGAGGTAAAACCTCCTTTGTAAGTCAGGTTGATAGAACCCTCCAGAAAGTAATAGTATATTGTTTTGAGTCTTCCTAGGTAAGTCGGCCCAGTTAAGTTTGTTGGGGCTGACCTAGTTAGTGAAAAAGTCAAGTGGAAGATAAAGTATAAATAGGAGTGATGTTTTCCTCATTTCGACACACACACTCACTTGTGTAATTCGCAGAGGAGAGAAAGAGAGAGATATTTGCAAGGAGAAGGAGCACTTGTTTGGGGTTCTGTCTTTGTGCTTTTGATCATCTATATTGAGGAAGTTTTGTTGGGTTTTCTTCCCCTAGAGGGTTTCCCAGGATAAATCTGTGTCTATCTTGTGATTGTGTTTCTTTCAGTGATCCTATATATGCTATTGTTGTGAAATTGAATTGAATACTGATGTTATCTATCTTAGCATATTGAATCTTAACATGATATCAGAGCTAGCCTGAATAGGACAGCTTTCACAAGGTGAAACTCTCTCTCTTCTCCCTCCAACAAGAAATTAGGATTTCTGTCAAAGTTGGAATTTTGGAAATATGATTGCATAGAAAGTTGCACCTCCCTAGGGCGCATCTATTGAGCCCTAGATCAAATTTTTTGAGTGGGTAGATCTTCGAGAAAGTCAAACCCTAGTTTGACTTTGGACCAGAAAAACCAGAAAACCAGAAAAAGTTAGAAACTGCAGATCTGAAATTCGCAAGTCAATTTTGAAGGGTGAAAATTTGGAATCTCCAGAAACCAACTGTACCAGTCAATTCACCCAAGTCAAGCGCATCTCCTGGTAAGGTCAATTTTGCATTTTGAAAATTTTCATTTTTTTGGTGACCTCCTAGATAAGATGGCCCCAAGCACTAAGCTTGAGGATAAGCTAGAAGGCATAGAGAATTTCCGAGCATGGAAATATAGGATTGGCCTCATTCTTGAAGAGAATGATCTTGCCAAATGCATCAAGGAAGAAGTTGCGGAACCTAAAGAGGCTGAAGCTAAGGAGAAGCACAAGAAGGACCTGATTAGGGCAAAGAGGATCATTGCTGATTCTATCAAAGACCACTTGATTCCTCAAGTGTCATCCAAGAAGACCCCGAAGGAGATGTATGATGCCCTAGCCAAAATGTATGAAGGAAAGAACATCAATAGGAAGATGAATTTGAGAACTCAATTGAAGAGTACCAAGATGTGCCAAGGAGAATCCATCCAAGACTACTTCACAAGGGTCTCCCAGTTCAAGGAGCAACTAGAAGCCAATGGAGACTCCCTTGATGAAGATGAGCTAATTATGGCTGCTCTCAATGGTCTCACTAAACCTTGGGATTCATTCATCCAGACTATGTGTGCCAGAAAGGAAAGCATGAAATTTGACATTGTATGGGAAAATTGCATCCAAGAGGAGGCCAGAGTAGCCAATAGAGAAGCTCTACTTAAAGAAGATGATCAAGCCCTAGCCACCCATACCAGGAGAGGAAGAAGTCAATCTAACTTCAAGAAGGAAAGCCACAAGGAGTCTCAACCTCCCAAGAAGTTCCAAAGGACAAGAGGAAACAATCCAAGAAGAAAATACTCCGACTTTCAATGTTTCAATTGTAACAAGCTAGGACACATTGCCAGAAATTGTCCGTTGAAGAAAGAAGAATACAAGAAGAGGAACAACAACAAAACACATCATGCACGCCTAGCTGAAGATGAAGATGAAGAAGAAGAGGAAAAAGGAGCTCAAAGAAAACAAGCAAAAGAAGATACAAAAGAATATGTATTATTCTATGCACTCTCTAGGTTTGTGACACCTGGAGAAGATACATGGCTCATTGATAGTGGTGCTTCAAAGCACATGACGGGACAAAAGAAAACTCTGTCAAAACTTGAAGAGAAGAACTCTCCTCAGAAGGTATCATTAGGAGATGACTATCAATATCCTATCAAAGGAATTGGTGAAGCAAGCTACAAGCTTGATTCTGGAACCCCCATGAAGATGAAGGAATTCTTATATGTACCAGGTTTGGAGAAGAACCTACTTTCTATCTCAGCATTAGATAAGAAAGGATATAGGGTTGCATTCATAGATGGACAAGTACTTATGTGGCCCACAGGAAAATCAATTGAAGATGCAATTGTCATTGGTGAAGAAGAAGGAGGCTTATATAAACTCAAGGGACATTCAGAAACAACCCTTGTTCATGAGACCACTAGCCAAAGTGAATTATGCCATAGGAGGCTTGCTCACATCAACTACAAAGCACTACCCCATGTGAGCAAAGTATTGACGGGATTACCAGATTTGAAGATCGATCATGAAGGCATTTGCAAAGGATGTGCAAAAGGAAAGAATATCAATAATCCATTTCCGAAGAGTGAGACAAAGACTAAAGGTACGTTGGAATTAATCCATTCAGATGTATGTGGTCCAATGCCCTCCACATATTTGAGTGGTTATGAATATTATGTTACATTTATTGATGACTATTCAAGAAAGACATGGATATATTTCTTGAAAGCAAAGGATGAAGTATTTGGAAAATTCAAGGAATTCAAAGCCTTGATAGAAAATCACTCAAAAAGAAGAATCAAGACACTCAGAACAGACAATGGTGGAGAATATACTTCAAAAGATTTTGAAGCCTTTCGTAAAGAAGCTGGAATCAATAGGGAACTAACTACTCCCTACAATCCTCAAAGAATGGTGTTGCAAAAAGAAAGAATAGGACTATCATGGAAGCAATGAAGACAATGATACATAATCAAGATCTTCCAATGCATCTATGGGATGAAGCCGCAAGGACGACAGTTTATGTACAGAATAGATTATCCCATAGCGCCCTTGGATTCAAGACTCCAGAAGAAATGTTCACAAGAAAGAAGCCTAAAGTGAGCCACCTCAAGATATTTGGTTGCCCAGTATATGTTCACATACCAAAAGAAAAGATAACCAAGTTGGACCCTTCCGAAAAGAAGGGAATGTTTGTTGGATACTGTGAAGCCTCCAAAGCCTTCAGAATATACATTCCAGGATTCCATCACATGGAGATTAGTAGAGATGTAACATTTGACGAAGAAGCATCTCTCAAGAGATCCAGAAAGTGCCAGCATGATGAAGTATATGAAGAAGATGTACCTCCCAGGAACGTAGAAGCTGAAGCTACACCCTCCCCCGAAGATGAAACACCAGAAGACCATGATATGCTAGAACCTCAAGAACCCCCTACTATGAATATGTCACGAAAGAGAAAGCTTGCTTGGGCAAGAGAAATTATACAAGCAGCAAAGAATTATGGAGCTCCAGAAGGCTCCACAAGAGCAAGCAAGAAGCCAAAGCCATTTTCCAGTTATGTGGCTTTGATGAGTGATCTTGTAGATCAAGAACCTACCAGTTATGAAGAAGCTATACAGAAGAAAGAATGGGTAGAAGCAATGACGGAAGAATACCAATCAATAATGAAGAATGATGTTTGGGATATAGTTCCCAAACCAGAAGGAAAAAGTGTGGTATCTTCCAAGTGGATCTACAAGATAAAGAATGCAGTTGATGGAAGTATTGAGAAATACAAGGCAAGGTTTGTGGCTAGAGGATTCTCTCATAAAGAGGGAATTGATTATGAAGAGACATTTGCGCCAATAGCAAGGTACACTTCCATTAGAACCATCATGGCACTTGCATCCATGATGAAGTGGAGTTTACACCAGATGGATGTGAAGACAGCTTTCCTGAATGGTGTGATCGAGGAAGAAGTGTACACAGAATAGCCACAGGGATTTGAAGTTGAAGATAGACAGACTCACGTATGCAAGTTGAATAAGGCTCTATATGGATTGAAGCAAGCTCCTAGAGCTTGGTACAGAACGATAGAGAGCTTTTTGACGAGCTTGGGCTTTACCAAAAGTAAAGCTGACCCTAACCTTTACTTTAAGGTTATGGATGATGAACCTATCATATTATTGTTGTATGTGGATGATTTATTCCTTACAGGAAATGAGAAACAAATTGTAGAGTGCAAGAAGAAGCTTGCTGAAGAATTTGAGATGAAAGGCCTTGGATTGATGCACTATTTTCTAGGTCTGGAAGTATGGCAGAGCCCAGAAGGAATCTTTCTCAACCAAGCAAAGTATGTTGTGGAAATCCTAAAAAGATTTGATATGTTGGAATGTAAAGCCATGGCCACACCCATGGATACCAACCTGAAGTTGTTAGCTGATGAATCGTCAGAGTTAGTGGATGTGACTTAGTATCTGACGAATACCAGGCCAGATATATGCTTTGCTATCAACACCCTGAGTCAGTATCTAGTTGAGCCTAGACGTGTTCACCTGGTAGCTGCAAAGCATGTGATGAGGTACCAGAAAGGGACGATAGACTTTGGTCTATACTATGTTGGAGATCATGACTACAGATTGTATGGTTATACAGATGCAAATTGGGCTCGAAGTGTCTCAGACAGGAAGAGCACCTCAAGTGGATGTTACTGTTTGGGATCCGCCATGATCTCATGGTTTAGCAGGACGCAGTCCAATGTTGCTCTCAGCACAGTTGAAGCAAAGTATATAGCAGCTTGTTCTGCTAGTTGTGAAGCCATATGGGCTTTGAAAGTTGATGTCAGGTCTATTTGACCTGGAGTTGGATACCACGGTGATTCTATGTGACAACCAGAGTTGTATAAAGATGACGGAGAACCCAGTATTCCATGACAAGTCAAAGCACATAGAAATCCGGTATTTTTACATACGGGATATGGTACAAAAGGGAGCTATAAAGCTCCAGTATGTGAGCATTGATGAGCAAGTTGTTGATTTGTTGACTAAGCCTCTGTCTCTAGTGAAGTTTGAGTACTTCCGTGACAAGCTTGGTGTGGTTCGAAAGGACCTTCCTCGAAAGGGGGAGCAATGATGATGATGTTGCAGTGGGATTGTATCATCCCTGGACATTAGTCCTAAAGTGATCCGCAGACTTTTGTCTCCGTGATGTAGTTGCAGTGATGATGATGTTGCAGTGGGATTGTATCATCCCCAGACATTAGTCTTAAAGTGATCCGCGGACTTTTGTCTCTGTGATGTGGTTGGGATTGTATCATCCCTGGACATTAGTCCTAAAGTGATCCGCAGACTTTTGTGTCTGTGATGTGCTTGGGATTGTATCATCCCTGGACATTAGTCCTAAAGTGATCCGCAGACTTTTGTCTCCGAGATGTGGTTGGCATTGTATCATCCCTGGACATTAGTCCTAAAGTGATCCGCACACTTTTGTCTCCGTGAAGCGGTTGGGATTGTATCATCCCTGGACATTAGTCCTAAAGTGATCCGCAGAATTATGTCTTCGTGATGTGGTTGGGATTGTATCATCCCTGGACATTAGTCCTAAAGTGATCCTCAGACTTTTTTCTCAGTGATGTGGTTAAGATTGCATCGTCCTTGGACTTATGTCATAAAGTGAGAGGGATTGATCATCCTGTAATTGGATCATGTGTGTTGCAGGTTATGTTGATGCAGATGATGTTGTTGTTGATCGAAAGATCAAGATGTTGTAGCTAATTGAAAGATCAAGAGTTGTTGTTGCTCAAAAGATCAAGAGTTGTTGCTGATCGAAAGATCAAGTGTTGTTGTAGACGATCGGGCGATCGAGTGCTGCAGAAGATGAAGATCAAAGATGAAGACTCGATACTGTAGAAGATGATGATCCAGTACTTAAGATGTTGAAGATGTTCCAATTGCTGATATTGTTGAAGAAAACTTCCGATGATTTATAGATGTGTCACCTTGATGTTGTTGATGATGCTCTCTCTCCTTGCTCCTACAATTGATGTTGTTGTTGTCAGTAGAATACCCTTCTCGTTAAGGGGGGGTGTTGAAATATTGTAACTTCGAAGAATATTCTATTGTATTTTATTATTGTAATTTATTCAAAGATGTTTTATTCCTCCGTCGGGATGTTATTATTGTATTTGGTCATCATAGAGTCATGAGGTAAAACCTCCTTTGTAAGTCAGGTCGATAGAACCCTCCAGAAAGTAATATTATATTGTTTTGAGTCTTCCTAGGTAAGTCTGCCCAGTTAAGTTTGTTGGGGCCAACCTAGTTAGTGAAAAAGTCAAGTGGAAGATAAAGTATAAATAGGAGTGATGTGCTCCTCATTTGGACACACACTCACTTGTGTAATTCGCATAGGAGAGAAAGAGAGAGATATCTGCAAGGAGAAGGAGCACTTGTTTGGGGTTTTGTCTTTGTGCTTTTGATCATCTATATTGAGGAAGTTTTGTTGGGTTTTCTTCCCCTAGAGGGTTTCCCAGGATAAATCTGTGTCTATCTTGTGATTGTGTTTCTTTCAGTGATCCTGTATATGTTATTGTTGTGAAATTGAATTGAATACTGATGTTATCTATCTTAGCATATTGAATCTTAACACACTTTACATAGAGTAATTACAGAAAGAACATTCACTTTAATAGTTCACTTAATTAAAGTGAAACTCCTAAGTTTGAGAGGTCTTTTGGACGACTCCTACATGCCTGACACCTGGCCTATGCAAAAGTACTTGTCTGATGCTACAAAAAATAATATTAAAATGTGAACAATGTTAGTTCTTCAACGTGGTCATCACCGCTATTAATATCAAGTGGACCTTCAGCAATGGCTACATTTATTGATTCTTTAAGCTTTTCTTTGAGAAGGTAACTAGCAAGGGTTGTGTGACCTATCTTTGTAGATCTTTAACTAAAGCCCTCTTCAAAATTAGAAAAAGTTTCCTTAAACTTGTCAAGTTCCTCTAGAACCTTCTTTGGATTTGTTTAGACATCACAAAAGCATTATGTCCTGACAATATTATGAAGGACCTCAAACTCGTCTACCTCCTACAAGAGTTGACTCGAGACTTCCAAACATTCTAGATAACACCTTGCTTGAAACATTGAGATGGCTTCCTTGGCTAGGGTTGTAGTAATAAGTAAATGACACTTCGGATGGGTTGAAATGGGTAAGATTAAAATTCAAATCTTGTAAATTATTTCCACTATGTGCTTGATTTATTCTAGTCCAAACCCTTCATTCTGCTGTAGAAATTCAAGCTTGATTTTGTAAAAAATTTTGAGTTTTCTGCTTGCTGGTTTATGTCAACATTTCAGTGGTTTTCATTTACAGTCGGTTTTGCATAGGCTGCAAACTACTTATGAAAATTTCCGAGACAATTAAACACGCTGAAAATTCATTCTAACTGACAGAAAATAAATTTTAACATGCACACCATAAAAAAGAGACTCAGAAATTTTTGGCAACTGTGCCTTGGAGAAACCCCCACGGGGAAAACCAGTAAGAGAGAGAGAGAGAGTTTATTATTTCTTCAGTAAATCTCAGTACATAAATTTTACAGCATAAATGTACTTATCTCCACCATGAAATTTCACCCAGAAAATTATCTCGAAATGAGTGCCAAATTGCTGCCTCAATTTCTATGCCTGAGTGTTGCCTCGAAATCTATGCCAAACACTGTCTCGAATTCTGTGCCAACCTGCCTCGATTTATGTGCCTACTTCTGTCTCGATTTCAGTTGCTTCGGTCCGTACAAGGCTTTCCTCAACCTGCACACATGAGAATCTCTCCCATGAATGTCGAATCCCTGTGGCTACTCTAAGTACACCTCCTCCTACAGAAGACCATTGAGAAATGCGGTCTTCACATCCATCTAGTGGATCTTCCAACCCATCTCTGCTGCTATAGATATCATTGCTCTGATGGAAGAATACCGAGCAACTGGCGCAAAAGTCTCATCATAGTCAACTCCCTCAACCTGTGAAAACCCCCGAGCCACAAACCGAGCCTTGTACTTCTCCACACTGCCATCTGCAGCATGTTTTATCTTGTAAAGCCACTTGGAAGTCACAACTGACTTCCCCTCTGGTCTCGGCACTATCTCCAAAGCATCATTCTTCATGATGGAATGGTACTCTTCCATCATGGCATCTCTCCACACCTGATGTTGAGAGGCCTCCTCAAATGTGGAAGGCTCAGAGTCACGAAGACTCGCAACAAGAGCCATACCTAACCTGTCTGGCATCACAACTGTCCTGACCACCCCCTGGGGCCTACCAAATGCCTTTGCTTCCTTCAAGGTATCCTGAAGCCATTTAGGCTTTCTCTTCCTTGAAGGCTCCTCCCAAACTGGTCTATCCTCATCTGAGGAACTCCCAGAAGCATAAGGTCCAACACCCCGAGGACCAAGAACCGATGAACCAGTGCCTAAAGAACCTGTAACCTGCAAACCAGAACCTGAACATGTACCTGAAGTACTTGTCACCTGAACCACTAAACCTGTAGAAGCTATGCCTGTACTCTATGATCCAGTCACTCCAGAAACCTGTGGACCTGAAACCTGTATCGAAGAAGCCTGTGTCAACTGAGGTGTGGGAATTGGTGGCTCCCGCTGCTCTATCTCTCTCGACTTCCTAAAGGCTCTCTCCTCATCAAACTTTACCTCCCGCCTAACAACAACTCTCTTCTGGCCAAGTAGGTAAAGCCGATAGGCCTTCGAAGTCTCGTCATATCCCACAAATATGCCTCTCTCAGCAGTGGGCTCAAACTTCGTCCTCTTCTTAGAAGGGACGTGAGAGTAAGTCAAAGAACCAAATATACGAAAGTGGCTCACCTCAGGCTTCTTGCCTGTGTACATCTCCTCTGGAGTCTTCCTCCCCAAAGCACGGTGAGGACTCCTGTTCTGCAGATACACTGCAGTGCTGCATGCCTCTGCCCATAGAAAGAACGGTAACCCCTGATCATGAAGCATCGCTTTCGCTGCTCCCACAATCGACCTGTTCTTCCTCTCTGCTACTCCATTCTGCTCAGGAGTGTAGGGAACTGTCAGTTGTCTTTGTATACCCTCCTGTCTGCAAAAAGCATCGAACTCCCTGGAGGTATACTCACCCCCATTGTCTGATCTCAACATCCAAATCTTCCTCCCTGCCTGCTTCTCCACAAGGGCTTTGAACCCTTGGAAGACACTCAATACTAAGGGAGACTTCTTGCTCCTCAAGAAGTAGATCCAGGTCTTCCTGGAGTAGCCATCAATGAAGATGATGTAGTACTCATAACCAGTCAAAGAGACCGATGACATAGGACCGCAAATATCCGAATGGATCAAGTCAAGCACTCCTGCTGCTCTCGTCTCACTGCTTGGAAAAGCAGTCTTGGTGTACTTTCCCAAAGCACACCCCCTGCACACATCACTCTGCTCAGTGCTAAACTCGGGTAAACATGTAACCATGCTCCTCAACAATCTCAGAGCTGGGTGATGTAGGTGGGCCATCCTCCGATGCCATAGCTCACATAGCTCACTGTTGTTGCTATGTGCTAGAGCGTGCTGCGGCTGAAACAATAACTTGTACAGTCTTCCACATCTAACCCCAATGTCCATGGGGGTAGATACACCTGTAGTCCTGGGAATACCTGCACTCTCCCATCTAAGAAACACACCCCAAGGCCCCTGTCCTCAATAGTGGAAACTGAAACAAGGTTCTTCTTCAGCCCAGGGACATACAACACATCCCTCAGAATCATGGGACTCATAGACTCCCTTTGAAATGTAATGGTCCCCTAACCAACTGCTCTAACAATGGTATTGTCACCAAGTACAACCTCCACATCTCTACCTGTTTGTGATAGCTCGGAGAACAACTCTCTAGCACCTATCATGTAGCTCAAGGCTCCGCTGTCAATGTACCAAGTTCTAGTGGTGGATGGACTCGTCTGATGGCCTGCCAACAATGAATGCTCAATCTCCATATCCATATCTGTGCTGGTGGCTAAAGAGACTCTCTCTCCCTCTCAATCTGTCCAGCATATAGGGAAAACTCCCTCTGAAACCTGTCTCCAAAGTCATCAACCTCTGCTGAGGCTGATGTCTGTTGTCCCTTCTTCTTCTTCTTGTTTGGACACTGTGAAGCATAGTGCCCAAACGTCTGACAACCACAGCACTTGATTTTACTCAAGTCCTTCTTCTGTCCACCCTGTTGCTGCTGCTGCTTGGCCCCACCCTTCTTCTTCTTCCCCTTTGCTGTCAATGCCACGCTCTCCTCATCTACCCCCCTCTGTGATGAACTGCCCTGTACGAGACCTCTCCTGGTCTCCTCCTGCACAAAGTCATCCCACAGTCTCTCTCAAGAAGGTAGGTTCTCTCTACCCACTATGGCCTGCACAAATGCACCCCAGGGCTTTGAAGCCCCATTCACTGCTGTACGTACAAGCTCAGTAGCATATATCACCTCCCCAACCGCTGCCAGTTCATCCCGAACTGCAGATATCCTAGTGAGGTATGCTGTCACTCCCTCTCCTTTTCTGAGTTTTCTGATTGCTAGTTTATGTCAACATTTCAGTGGTTTTCATTTACAGTCGGTTTTGCATACGCTGCAAACTACTTATGAAAATTTCCGGGACAATTAAACACGCTGAAAATTCATTCTAACTGACAGAAAATAAATTTTAAGATGCACACCATAAAAAAGAGACTCAAAAAATTTTGGCAACTGTGCCCTGGAAAACCCCCACGGGGAAAACCAGTAAGAGAGAGAGAGAGAGAGAGAAAGAGTTTATTATTTCTTCGGTAAATCTTAGTACATAAATTTTACAGCAAAAATGTACTTATCTCCACCATGAAATTTCACCCATAAAATTATCTCGAAATGAGTGCCAAACTGCTGCCTCGATTTCTGTGCCTGAGTGTTGCCTCGAAATCTGTGCCAAACACTGTCGAATTCTGTGCCAACCTGCCTCGATTTCTGTGCCTACTTCTGTCTCGATTTCAGTGCCAACTTTTGCCTCGATTTCTCTGCCAAAGGACAGTCCTGAAATCTGTGCAAAAACAGTCTTGAAAACTATGCAGCAAGTACAGTCCATACGGACTATACAGACCTAGGAAAATGTGCAGAAATTATTCTGGAAAACTGTGCCCAGAATCAGCATAGAAACTCGTGCCCTTGTCTTGGGAAATGTGCCCAGCATTAATGCATTGAAAATCGTGCCTGTCTCGGGATGTGTGCCCAACTGACTATCTTGGTTTCAGTGCCCAGAATCACACTGCTGTACCTTCCTCGATTACTGTGCCACTCATAAATGCTTCCACGAGCAGCCTCGAAATGTGTGCCCTCTCTTCAAGCTGAAAACTGGTGTCTCAATTTTCGTGCCAATGAACTCCTCAAATGGATGCCTCGAAATTCGTGCTACCTCCAGCTCTTCTCTCTTCTCTCTATTTCTGACTTCAATCAACAAAAGTGAGTCAAAATGCCTCCCTCGTGCCTTTTTGATCAAACCCTAGGGTTTCCTAAATCTAGTGGTTGAGATTGATTTAGATCAATGGATGAAATTAAATGCTCCATTTATTTCTCATAAATAATTAATTTCACTCACCCACTTAAATTTATCAAAAAGTGACTTTCATTTTATAAAGTCTCATTAAGTGCAATAAATGTGAGGGTCACCTTTTTCCCCCTTTCTAAGTGACTTAGGCAAATGTCACTTGGGGAACACTTCCCTAGGTACAAAACTAACAGATTTCATCCTATTATGTATCATGTATTAAACCTGGAGGCTATGTAAAGGAGACCTGATACTAGCACCTTTCTCAAGACTGCTTTGTTCTTTATTGATAGCAGCTCCCTTCTATTCCCTGTATAATGGGTGAGATATTAGATCAAATCAACAGCTACAGCAAGATGTATGGCGGCTACAACATATCGTCTGGCAACTTACATACAATAGCCCAACATTTCATGCCAGCGATTTGTTTGGCAACTGACATGTACGGGAGCTTTCAATTACCATATGGCAACTTCACTCTCCTTCACATGTCAGAAAAAAAGGACAATCCATGGACAAGCTTCTCTTATTTTTCACACGGTAACTATTCTCTCCCTTGCTAGTTGGATTTCTCTTCCATAGACTCCAAGACAGTGTATCCTTCCTCTGATGGCGGCTCACATAGTGAGCTTAGGATATCTTCATATCTAGCTGCTAGCTTCCTTTTAGTAAAGGGAAGATCGACCCTCTTGACTAGTGGTTGTACGACTGCTTCAATCCTTTGATTTGCTCGACAAATATAGGTACAGTAGCCCCCTTGTATTCAAATGACAGCTAAGATGAAGATGGCAGCTTCCAATCACAATGCATGTCTCTTCTATTGAACAGATTGTTTGCCTCTCACAACTCCATTTCTAGCTAGGTCAATAACGAACCCATTCCGATACCATGTTATGAAATAGCAATTAACATTAAATCATGAAACCCTACTTAGGGTTTAGTGAAGAAGCAAACCATAAAAACCTGATGAACACAATAACTCAATATGATATTACAAAAATACTTCAAACGGTTACAAGGGGAGTCACCTCTCTTATATAGAGTTCAAGAGGTGATATTTATCCAAAACCCTAAAAGTTAATAATAACCAAAATGGCAAAACCCAATCACTAAAGTGACTATTACACATGTAAGCCTTATATTCTAACATTACTCGTGATTCACAGGAAAATGTAAAATAAAACACAATGCACTTCCTACATGGACAACCAATATAAACCATACATCCAAATATCCAACAAAATTATGAAAAAAATGAACTTTCCAGTTGCCGAATTACTACAGTGCATTCAAAATCACCTAAAGTAACTAAATCTGCAGATATCTAGATGAAACTGAATAAAAACATACTCACAAAATTGCACCCTAGTTCCTAGCATAATGAAGAAAGCAAAATGAAAACGCAATATTTCATTGGCTGTGAGAAAACGCTTTAGCTAATGTTCTTAGAGACCTTAACCTTTGGTGTACAAAATGTATTGATAAACCCCATCCGTTGTCAGATTCTGCATCACTTCTAGCAATGGGCATCACAGAATCTTCTAAATTTATCAAAAACAGGAAATGGACAAAGCTTAACATGCTTGGAAGGTTGATAAATCATCCCGCTTTTCACCTACTTGTCCTCAAAATCAATATATTCCACAGATCACTATATAGCATTGTTGATCCACAAATTAGGTCCTGGTGAACAAAATCAGAAAAAGGCTTGCACAAAATCATAAATGTCATAACGCTGAAAGGTTGTTATAATGCTAAGAATTTCATGTCGAATTTAGGAATTTATTACAGCCTTGCCTAAGAATCCAATCTCAAAACAAAGACAACATTAAATAAAATAAAGGATAGCCATATATTGTTCATTTAATGACAACTGTACTAAATATTATATAAAAGCTCTGCTAGATATTAAATGACAGCTGCACTACATATTGAATGGCAGCTAAAAAACTGGTTAAGTGACAGAACCATACAACATCTGTCTTATGCATTAAATAATAGCTAAAATGCCTAATAAAATAGCAGCTGTACTTGCGCGTTAATTTTTTACCTTGCCACTTATTAATAGCATATTAGCAAGCAATATGGCTATTAAGTTTTAACAGCAGACACGCGTGCTCTTAAATAGCAGGCCCCCTCCAATAAATATAATGGGCCAACCTGCATTGAATATAGCAGCTATACAACCAAGAACCCCTAAGGCCTAAAGCCTGAATTACAAAACAAAGAATAATCCCTATTAATTGTTTAGAGGCCCCTTTTTAGGTTTTGATGTTTTTTCACCAACTACCTTCATAAAAAAAATTCAAGGGACAGGCTAAAGTCATAATTCATTTCTTACAGTTATTACCAAACCTAATGGTAAGTGACACTTTACTATAAGAGACTGATAGCTAACGTTGTGATGAACCTATACAAAAAGGAATCGTGACATTGGGAACATATTATGACTGATGACCTTTTTATTATATTATCATTTTACCACGAAAGCTTGTACATTGGAATTCTAGAAAAACAAATATAGACAGAACAAAATCTCGTTCGAAATACAATTCCAACATTATAACACCTACAATACTATAGCAACACCCATCCAAGATTCCAAACCATCTTTACTAAACTGTTGCCAAGAATTTTAAACTACTTTCAATGTGAGGGCTTCCAGATTATTCACATGCAATGCAAATCGTAATTAGGCTTGAAATTTTATGAACGTTGCTTAAACTGATTTAATTGACAGCTTAAAGCAATCGTGTTCTACACATTGAAAATTTCAAGCAGCAAAACTTTGAATGGATTTGGAAAAAGCTAATCTTAAGAATGCTCAACTTTTGTTAAAATGCAAGTCAAATCCCGCTAGCTCACCCGACCCAAGTTCAATTCCCCTTAAGGGTGACTTAGTTGGGAGGCGACACCCAAAAACCCAGTCAAGTTGAGGCTGGTGCGGTCCAGGCTGAGTGCGATCCCCGGGTGATTTTGAAGGCTTAGATGCCCCTGGGTCGTGGTTTCTCAGACCACAGGCCACTCCCGCAAGTCAAGGAGATTCGAGCAAACAAAAAAAAACTTTTGTTAAAATGCAAAGCATTGCCAAAATATTTATTCTTTTACCATCAATGATACCATTTAGCAAAATGATTCATTATAGATTACCTTTTGGCATTTAGAAGCAGGTTGCACAGTTGAGCACGAGATTTGTAATTTAGAAACCATATCATAATTGCCTTGGAGACACTTCTCGTGCAATAACATCACTTGCTGCGCTACCTGTGATTAGCTACTAGTGAGAATTTATCCTACTGCAAAAAAACATAAGCTGCGTAGCATTTGTATTTTTTATTTATTGAAAAATAAATAGAGAAAAAAAGAACACATTTCTTTAACTATGTATGATAAGCAAATACAAGAATCCCACACCTGATGAACTCTTAAGATATACCCAACAGAAAATGATAGGATGTCTAATTACAATTTCAAATTTATTGCGCAAGTAGTCCATCCCAATTAGTGACAAAGGTAGAGAATACAACCTCACCTAAAAGACATAATGTTATATTGAATCTCAGCTTATGGAGCTAGAATGTAGAAGAATACAACCATGCATGGAGTACAGAAGAATACAGTAATGCCTAAAACAAATATGATGTTACACTGGATTTCAGCTTACAGAGTTAAGAGGGGTGCAGGGAAGAAGTTTTGCAGACAACTGAAGAGACCTCCAAAATTTCTGACAATGAATTAAAGGCTGGAACCCTATTAATTTATTTAAAAAAGGTAAAACCACATTTATAAAACATAATATATGCAATCAAATAATTAGAAATATATACATTGAAACATCTATGTACCAGCTATACAATTGTTGAGATAAAATCACTGACTTTTAAACATAATTAAAATACAAAGAAATGTAGATACATCATCATGATTCCATCAGAAGTATATATTCCAAAACAATACAAAAGAGGACATTGTCAGCCATGCTCCAACCGCTTGCACTTAGTCCTTTGCATCTAAATTATCCACAATGTTTTGGCCATAGTCCTTTGCATCTAAATTATCCACAATGTTTTGGCCATATTACTGCGCAAACTAGCAGGTTGTAATTAAAGCCCCGAAGATTGCTGCTAGCCACGGTAACCTAAGAGGTGTTACCCACTGTCACCACGAAAACTACCTGTGCTGCTGTGCACTTTCAGTTGGCTCTTCTCCAACTCGAGGGGGCATCCCTAGATAGGATTGCTAGATCTAGGGTTGCTAGGCTATGACAATGAGGGCACAAGGTGATTTGAAAGAGATAGCCTTAGCAAAACGGGGATTTGGAGTTTTTAGGGCTTTTATAATAAGTATGGAAAGACCGGAGATCAGTGCCAATATCGAACTAGGGGAATGGAGTCAAGGTGAATCAAATGGCAAGTGAAGCCAAGAAGAATGTCCTTCAAGAATTGGTCTAGTTCCTTCAGAGATTAGGGATCGGGACTAGAAAACAAGTCACGTCACCAATAAGGATAACAATGGGGTTCAAGGTCTACAAGAATGAGCTCCAGCAGGGGTAAGTCCTAACCATCCAAGATAAACCATAGAGAAAGTAAATACCATGAAACCCTTGCCAAGGGAGCCAAAGCTATGCGAGACAAGGTCCAAAATGCTTACCCAAACCATCAAAGGAGAATGTGCAAGCCAAGAGCTCAAGACGCCCTCTATGCGAGACAAGGTTCAAAATGCTTACCCAAACCATCAAAGGAGAATGCACAAGCCAAAAGCTCAAGACGCCCTCCTTCCAAGAGTTATCACAACCAGTGTTACAAACATCGGCGATATATCGCCAACATTGTGATATATCGCGATATTCCCAGCTCGGCAATAATATCAACAAATATCGGCGTTTTCAAAATATCGGCAAAAAACGGCAAGTATCGCCAAAAATCAAGAAATATCGACAAAAATCGGAACATATTGCCAAAAAATCGGGAAATAATAAATATCGACCGAGTCAAAAAATTAATATTTGTATTTTTTAATTTCGCCGATATATTGCGGAAGTTTACCAACATTTTCCCTAATAAATCCAATATTTTCTTTTTGGACCCTTGGCGATATATTCGCCGACACGATATTGGTAACACTGATCACAACGATTCAACTGGATCAATCGTTGAGAGGTTTGTAAAGCCTTAAACACTCCACCATTAAACATTTAAGCATCAACATAGAACCAAGAAGAAGAGACTTCAAATATTGACAACACTAGATCCACATAGAACGAACCCTTGAACCATAAATTGCACAAAAAAAAGATATACCGTTGAAGCTCCAAAAGAGAGAGAACTCTCAAAGTCCAACCATCAGGAAATTTCCTTACTAACAAGCTACTACATGTCCACTTCTTTGTCGTTGCTATTCCAAGTATAATGAACAGTCCAATACTCACAGTGACCCTAATGCAACAGTCACTTCTTCATTTTACTTTCTTTGCCCTTGAGATCATCAACTCTTCCAACCTTTAATCTAAACATGTTTCAAGCATTAGCATACCCAATAGCATAAGATATAAGTTTGTGGAAAGAAGAGAATGCTACCACCTTTGTAAGGTGAAAGAGTCGATAATTTTAAAGAAAAACTCCATATTTTTGTTTGACCGCTAGAATAAATCTAGGTCACTTCTCTTGAAGATGAAAACGAGTCCAAACTTGGCCTTAATTGCCTAGAGACCTTGGATCTGCCCAAGACTTAAATTCATCCTTGTTTACTAATGTATGGAAGTGGAAACAAGTCGAAGACAAACCCAAGAAGCTTCCTTTGTGCCTAGGATTGTCTCCTCAAGCTGTGAAATGATGAAGACTTATGTAGAAGGACTTGTCAAACCATTTTTACCCCAAAATTGCCTTCAAACACAAAGTTACCCCATGGAGAGTGTGATTAAAATCACACGTGGACACCCATACAAAATGAGGGGTGTTACGTGGTAGCAATACCAGTGCACCTTCAGTTGTTCCCTAGGGAGAGAGGGTCATTTTTTTCTGACCAGGAAGGGTTTTTTCCAGCATTTTTTTATTAGAGGTTATGACCAGGCCCTTTTGGTTCCTCTCTTGGGAGTACTATGGCTTAGTGGCATTGTTGACTGCCTCATGAAACGGCTTGAAGCCCTGAGGTTGGTGTTCGGGGCTCCCGGGGGTGGGTCATTGGGTCACATGACCCCCCACCTGTTTTATCATTCCGGTGGCATTTCTCTCAGCACTGAGGCTTACGTCTCTCTTCCAGGTCACCGTCCACACCCTCCTGGTCCCTCTGCACTGCAGCGCCCTCTCTTCTTGGGCTCCTAGTCATGATGACATCATCCTTGTACCAGGCCTACATTGCTTGATATGGGGGTGGCGTTGAGGGATTGTAACCATTTGTTGGGGTTAGATGGGGCATCACGGCCCCCCCCTTACCACTCCAGCGTTCCGTTCGGAGTGATTTGCTCATTTTTAACTATTTTAGTCATTTTTGGATAAACTCTGGGGAAAATGCCCCAAATTATCCCAAAGATTTGATTATTTTATGTTATAATTTTAAGTTGACATGTTTTAATTTTAAATTGACATTTTAAAGCATATAGGCTCTGTTATTTTTTTTAAAAGTGAGTGTGAGATCATATAAATACAATCTCCTCACTTCATTTTTACACACAACTCATGGGATGAAATTCATTATGCTGTTATTTTACCCTAGAAGGGCCTTATGAAGTGATGCACACATCTTGGAGGATGATTTTTCTTGCTCTTGGATGAAGTTGGACGTTTTCTTTGTCTTGTTAATGCTTTGTGGATGCTAGAATGGTTGGAATAAATCAAACTCAAGTAACTCTTTACATTTTTAAGGTTTGATTGATGAATGGTAGGTAAATTTTGCATCTTGAATGATTGAATGGTAGCCCTAGAGATACATTCTCTTTGAATAAGGATTTTGCCTGTCTTTCTATCCTCATTGCATAGTAAAAACGCTCCCAAAATGAGGTTTTTACAAAGTTTGGCCTTGGAGCTCCAACTTTGCCCTAGTTTAGGCTCTTGAAATCAACCCTAGAGGCTGTTCCAAGAAGCCCTAACCTAGTTGACAAGGAGAATCACCTCCAAGAGGAAGGTTGGTCACCTTGGTCACCTTCCTCTAAGGCTAGCGTTTGGGGTAACATCCATTAAAACCCTAAGTTATCAACTTTTACTAAATTTTACTTGCATTTTCATGTGTAAATTCGCATTTTCATGGTAGAATTAGGGTTAGAATTATATCTGCAATTTTATAACTAAAACCATTAAAAATCAAAAATTTATTTTTTTCAAATTTTTGGCCTTCCTAAAATTTCGGCCTCTCCTACAAATTCGGCCTGCCCTCTTTAGCCCTAAAAACCCTAGGGAAAAACTTTAGGAAGCCCTAAAGATACAAAAAATAAAAATTTAACCTAAAATTTACCCTAACCTAAACCCTAACTCATCCTCTTCCCTTTAGCCCTCACGGCCTCTACCTTTAGGGTCACAGCTCTCTCCCTCTAGGCCTAAACACTTCCCTTTAAACCCTTTTCCAAACACTAGCAACCCTAGGGTTGTCTCCTTTCCCTCACAACCAACCTCCTTTTACCTCGGCTGCTCTTCTTTCTTCCCCTTGCAACCTCGGCCCTACTCTTCTAGGCCTACCCTAAGGCTCTGCCTTGTGTAGGCAGCATTTTCCTCCCTCATTCAGCCTTGCTTTCTTCCATATCTCAGGTCTGCAATTTTAGGACAGCTTGTGCACAAATCTTTTGCAGCCCTAGACCTGTAACAAGACAAACATAAACAACATCTCAAGGGTTAATCAAAAGTGGATTTTAATTACTCCTAAGTGAAGCTAATAAAAAAGACTGAAATATCATATTAAATGCATGCTACAGGATTGCAATTTCAGAGTTAGATAAATCACACAAAGGCCTGTTAGTAGCATTGTGATTGTAGATACTGGCCATTATTTGGTGATATCATAATTGTATTGTCTCTACTATATTACTTGCTATTGCAATCATTGTCCTAAAGATACTATCTACTGCTGTAAATTGTTTACAAATGTTGGTTGTTACTGTTGATTACACTTGTTCAATGGTAAAATTTGCTACTATTTATGGTCGTTGTTTATACATGCTAAGGTATTATATCATATGCTGATTGGTGTCAACACTAACGGCTTATAAATTGATTCTGATTTGTATTTATTGTTCACTGATATGAATGGCTAGATGTTCCTTGTGATAAAACTTAATATAGCAGCCTAAACTATAACTCTGCTTACCTTTCCAAAGACTGATATTGTTGTCACGCTCCATCATTACAAATGATCTTTGATATGATACCTGTGTTTCAGACCTTACTTTCCTCAAACTGATTGGATAGTGTTTTACTATTGGTGCCACAGTGGTAGAAACAAGTTGGAGTACATATTTTGACAAATGTTTTTATGCTGTCCATTCATACATCAGACCTGAAAGTGAATTATTATTGCTAATCTAACATCTGTGCAATGAATACACACTGAAAATAGTGCTATTGGTGGAATATACAGTTGGTTCACAATTCAGATTGTTTGCTAATGATATTTGGTTTAGAACTTCAACCTATTGGCATATAATAAAACCACTATTGTTCAATTGCAATATTATTCAGACATTTAAAATTATGCTTGCTTGAACTAATCATTTTCCACTAGTATTCTCTATATGACTCCATTAAGACACTGATCTATATATGAGGTTGTGGAAGGTGTTTGGTGTAATTATTGACAGGCATATTAATAAGGGCTCTACCCTTGGAGGTTACGACTCTCCGAAGCAGTTGGCAGTGTGACTGAGGTGACAGTGGTCACACTCTCCCTACATTTGTTCATCAGATACTAGCCCTGCTAGTTCATCTGGTAACATTTTTGGCGTCGTTGTTGAGGACATTTCAAAGATTGAAGTGGTTTATCCGGAGTCATTTACACCCTTGGCAAAACGACACTTGGTAAGAACTCACAGGTGAGTCCATCTTCCTTATATTTTTAAAATATCAATTAAGGACTAACCCTGCAAGTCGTATCCGGCGACTCCATTGGCAATTACTACTTCCATCAACCAAGTACATTCTTGATTAGGACTTTGGTGAGATTTGTTTTGGTCTAACTTGACAAGTCTCTCCTGGCGACTCCCACTGAAGAAAATTAAAAACAAGTACTCTACAAGAGCAAGGCCAAAGAGGTGAGCCTTATTTTGTCATTTATAATATTTTCGTTAAAGGTTGACCTTGCAGGTTATATAAGGCGACTCCACTGAAGAAAACAACCAACAAGAGATGATATGGCTTCCATTGAAGAAATACGATTCCATAATCCATATGCTCCATTAGATTTCTCGGATGGTCCGGGGTATCCAAATTGGTCATGCAAACACGGGTGATTCGAAGCCACCCCCATATTCTGTCAACATGAAGATACAGCTGCGGAGCATATTGCGAAGGTCAGAGAACATCTTATAACATGGGATATTAAGGATGAAGATCTCAGGATGATACAGTTTGTAAGGTCTCTTGACTTGCGGAATACCAAGAATATGAGTGATTGGTATCATGGATTTCCTCCTCAAGGGATTTCTTCACTCTCACAATTAGTTAAAGCATTCAGGAAAGAGTGGGGACCTAACCTCAACGAAGAAATTATTGAGGCCATGATTTGCCTTCCCATGAAGGAACCAATCAAAATAACTCCCAGAGAGCATTTCGCTCCTCTCAATTTGCCAAACGGTTTGAAGCAGATCCCAGAAGCATTTTTGGCAAGAGAATTTTGTGATAAAGATGATGACCCTATGTACTTCATCAAATATTTTATGTAGACTGTGTCGTCTTTAATCGTTCAAAAAGATGAGGAATCATATATGAAGGCTTTTGCATTGCATCTAGAGGATGAGGGACTTGATTGGTTTCGGCAATTGGGAAACGGTACAATATCTTCTTTGGCAGAGTTGATACAAATATTTTGCAGTCGTTGGTGCCCAACAAAGAGTGAGGATTGGATGCCTTATGTCGAAGTAGCAAAGGAATGGTTTCAGAAAGAAAATAATGAAGAAAAGTACAACAAAGATGATCAAATTGTCTCGACCCCCGGGACAACATGAGGCATTCCTTGTTGAAGATGTGTGTGATGGTGATCAGGTTTCGGAAGACTTACTTGAAGAAACTATTGTTCAAGATATTGTGGATGACATCATAGGCCTTATGTCCCAAGATGAAGGTCCTTAGGAAGACAAATATGATCAGGATCCAGGAAATGAAGACCAAGAAGTCTTGATTGAAGAAATTGAAGAACAGAAGGAAATGGTGAGTGCCCCTTGCCATCATAAAATAGTTTCTTATGATATCTCGGATCTCTTGAAGCAGAATGACAAAATTCATGAGGATGACGATTATTGGAGGTTTATGGGTCCACCACTTTATGATTTTTCAAGACCTAGTTGTTAAGTTTAGCATAAAATTCACAACAAGAGAATAATAAGGATCACTGAAAGAACATAATCACAAGATAGACACAGATTTATCCTAGGAAACCCTCATGGGGTAGAAAACCCAACAAAACTTCCTCAATATAGATGATCAAAAAGTACAAAGATGAAATCCCCAAAACAAGATCTCCTTCTCCTTCGCAGATATCTCTCTCTCTCTCCTATGCGCAATCCACAAGTGAGTGTGTGTCAAAATGAGGAGCACACCTCCTCTATTTATACTTTATCTCTCACTTGACATTTTACCCAGCTAGGTCGACCCCATAACTAAATGACCAATTACTAACCAAGCCGACTTCTCTAGGGGACTTAAACACCCCATTACAACTGACTCTAGGGGAACTAATGCCCCGACTTACATGGGAGGTTTTACCTCAATGACTTTACATTATTAAATATAATAAATACATCCCGACGGAGGAATAAAACATCTCCGAATAATAATAATAATAAAGTACAAATAGAATATTCTTCGAAGTTACAATATTTCAACACTCCCCCTTAACGAGAAGGGTATTCTAACAACATCTGCAGGAGCAAGGAGAGGTCATCAACAACATCATAATGATACATCTATAAATCATTGGAAGTTTTCTTCAATCATCATCAACAACTGGAACGGCTGCTGGAACATCTTCAGTACCGGAACATCAACATCTACAGTACTGAGTCTTCATCTTTTGCAGCACTCGATCACTAGATCGTCTACAGCAACATCATCATTTGGATCTCTCGATCAACAATATCATTTGAATCTCTCGATCAACAGCATCATCTGGATCTCTCGATCAACAGCATCATTTGGATCTCTCGATCAACAACATCATCAATATTTGGATCTCTCGATCAACAGCATCATCTGGATCTCTTGATCAACAGCAGCATCAATATCTGGATCTCCCGATCAACAACATCATTTGGATCTCTCGATCAACAACAGCATCAATATCTGGATCTATCGATCAACAGCATCATCTGGATCTCTCGATCAACAGCATCATAATCTGCAACACACATGATCCAATTATGGGATGATCGATCCCTCTCACTTTAGGACATAAGTCCAAGGACGATACAATCCTAATCCACTTACGGGATGATCAATCCCTATCACTTTAAGACATCACACCATGTTTAAGGACGATGCAATCCTGATCTACTTATGGGATGATCAATCCCTATCACTTTAAGACATCACACCATGTCTAAGGACGATGCAATCCTGATCTACTTACGGGATGATCAATCCCTATCACTTTAAGACATCACACCATGTCTAAGGACAATGCAATCTTGATCTACTTACGGGATGATCAATCCCTATCACTTTAAGACATCACACCGTGTCTAAGGACGATGAAATCCTGATCTACTACGAGATGACCAATCCCTATCACTTTAAGACATCACACGATGTCTAAGGACGATGCAATCCTCTCATCAACTTAGACAAAGTCTAAGGACCACTCACAAAGACACAAGTCTTTGGATTCATTTAGGACTAAAGTCCAGGGATAATGCAATCCACTCGTCAACTTAGACCAAGTCTAAGGACCACTCATCGACCTCATCGTCGGTACAGGTATCCTCATCATCAACCTCATCGTTGGTACAGGCATCCTCATCATCGACCTCATCGTCGGTACAAGCATCTTCATCATCGACCTCATCGTCGGTACAAGCATCCTCATTATCAACCTCATCACTCCCCCTTTCGAGGAGGGTCCTTTTGAACTACACCAAGCTTGTCTCGAAAATACTCAAACTTTACTCGAGACATAGGTTTGGTCAATACATCAGCAACTTGCTCATTATTGCTCACATACTCGAGCTTTATATCTCCCTTCTGCACCATATCCCGTATATAGAAATATCGGATCTCTATGTGCTTTGACTTATCATGGAACACTGGATTCTCCGTCATCTTGATACAACTCTGGTTGTCACACAGGATCACAGTGGAGTCCATCTCTAAGTCAAATAGTCCTGACAACAACTTTCGAAGCCATATGGCTTCACAACTAGCAGAGCAAGCTGCTATTTATTCCGCTTCAACTGTGCTGAGAGCTACACTGGACTGCTTCCTGCTAACCATGAGATCATAGCAGATCCCAGACAATAGCATCCACCCGATGTGCTCTTTCTGTCTGAGGCACTTCCAGCCCAATCTGCATCTGTATAACCGTACAATCTGAAGTCATGATCTCCAAGATAATATAGACCAAAATCTATTGTACCTTTTAGGTACCTCATCACATGCTTTGCAGTTGTCAGGTGAACATGTCTAGGCTCAACTAGATACTGACACAGGGTGTTCATAGCAAAGCATATATCTCACCTAGTATTCGTCTGATACATCAACGACCCAATAATTTGTCTGTACTGAGTCACATCCACTAATTTTGACGATGTATCAGCTAACAACTTCAAGTTGGTATCCATGGGAGTGGCCCTGGCTTTACAATCCAACATATCAAACCTTTTCCATATTTCCACAACATACTTTCCTTGGTTGAGAAAGATTCCTTCTGGGCTTTGCCATACTTCCAGACCTAGAAAATAGTGCATCAATCCAAGGTCTTTCATCTCAAATTCTTCAGCGAGCTTCTTCTTGCACTCTACAATCTGTTTCTCATTTCCTGTCAGAAATAAATCATCGACATACAACAATAATATGACAGGTTCATCATCCATAACCTTAAAGTAAAGGTTAGGGTCAGCTTTACTTTTGGTAAAGCCCAAGCTCGTCAAAAAGCTATCTATCCTTCCGTACCAAGCTCTAGGAGCTTGCTTCAATCCATACAGAGCCTTCTTCAAGTTGCATACGTGAGTCCGTCTATCTTCAACTTCAAATCCATGTGGTTGTTCTGTGGTTCTAATGGAAGTGTACCTTGCTACTGGCGCAAATGTCTCTTCATAATCAATTCCCTCTTTCTGAGAGAATCCTCTAGCCACAAACCTTGCCTTGTATTTCTCAATACTTCCATCAACTGCATGCTTTATCTTGTAGATCCACTTGGAAGATACCACACTTTTTCCTTCTGGTTTGGGAACTATATCCCAAACATCATTCTTCATTATTCATTGATACTCCTCCATCATTGCTTCTACCCATTCTTTCTTATGAACTGCTTCTTCATAACTGGTAGGTTCTTGATCTACAAGATCACACATCAAAGCCCACATAGCTGGAAAATGGCTTTGGCTTCTTGCTTACTCTTGTGGAGCCTTCTGGAGCTCCATACTTCTCTGCTTCTTGTATGATTTCTCTTGACCAAGAAGGCTTTCTCTTTCATGATATATTCATAGTTGGAGGTTCTTGAGGTTCCAACATATCATGGTCTTCTGGTGTTTCATCTACAGGGGAGGGTGCAGCTTCTACATTTTTGGGAGGTACATCTTTATCATATACTTCTTCATATTGGCACTTTCTGGATCAAATGTCACAACTCTACTGATCTCCATGTGATGGAATCCTGGAATGTATATTTTGAGGGCTTACTTCAAGCTCCTTTCTTGTGAACATGTCCTCTGGATTCTTTTATAGTCGAACCATTATCACTTGTTCTACGGAACAAGTCTCGTCATTCTTCATTTGTAGGTGTTCGTTGTATGATACTTCCTACAAGTCAAATTCAATAGCATGAGTAGAAACATCTCATAGTTTCCAAATATATATGCATAAAAACATAAATCAGACTATCTTAGCCAATGCCACAACATTCATCCATATCCCATATTCATATGGTAACTTTCTAGATGCCTTCCATCTCTACCAAGACATTATTAAGAGTGTGCGCTACTCCCAATATGCCAGCAAAGAGGTTTTACCTCTTTGTTGACATATCATATGTGTTGATCTACACTTCCTCTTCAACTACACCATTCAAGAATGTTGTCTTGACGTCCATCTGGTGTACCTTCCATTTCATTACTCTGGCTAAAGCAAGTGTAGATCTTATGAAAGTGTAGATCCTCGTAGTCTATGCCTTTTTCCTAGGTGAAGCCACGTGCCACAAATCTTGCCTTGTGTTTTTCGATGCTACCATATGCAGCATGCTTGATCTTGTAGATCCACTTTGAAGTCACAATAGACTTCCCTTCTAGTCTCGGAACTATCTCCCAGACATCATTCTTCATAATCGATCGGTGCTCTTCGATCATGGCATCCTCCCATTCCTTCCTTTTTGTTGCTTCCTCATAGTTGGAAGGTTCTTTATCAATGATGTCGCATAATAGGGCTACATAGTTGGAGTATGGTCTGGGTCTCTTGCTTTCACTGAGTGTCCCATCTAGAGCACCATACTTCTATGCATCTTGTATTGCTTCACGTGCCCATGCTGGTCTTCTTTTATGGGAGTTCTTCTCACGAGGTGGCTCTATAGGTTCTTGTGGTTTTGTTATGTCATGGTCTTCGTGATCTTCTTGGATTGTGGCTTCCATAACTATGTCTTTGGTTCTGGGAGCTTCAGGTTCTTCAATTTCTTCAATGGATAATTGTCTTAACTTGTTGTAGGATGAGTCTTCATCAAAAGTTACGTCTCTGCTGATTTTGATCTTCTTGAATCCTGGGAAGTATATTCGGTAAGCTTTTGATGTGTCACGGTATCCCACGAATATGCCCTTCTTCCCTGAAGGATCTAGTTTTGTTCTCTTTTCTTTCGGGATGTGTATGTACACAGGGAAACCAAATATTCTGAGATGGATGACTTATGGTTTCTCGCCTGAGAAAGCTTCTTCTGGAGTCTTGTTGTTCAATACACAGTGAGGTGTACGGTTTTGTACATACACAGTTGTTCTTGTTGCTTCTGCCCATAAGTGCATTGGGAGGTCTTGATCATGGAGCATTGCCTTCGCTACTTACATTATTGTTCTGTTCTTACGTTCTGCAACGCCATTTTGTTGAGGAATCACTTGAAGAATCATCCCTTTATCCTCTGGTTTTCTTCCTTACCGGTTCATTATCTTCAACAGTGTGAGCATGATGCCTCTTCTTGTTGATTCTTCTGGAGGATCCTTAGTTTCTGGGACAATTTCTTGAATAATGTCCTTTCTCATCACATGTGAAGCAACTAATACTGGAGAGGTCTCTTCTAGGTCCTGTTGTCCGCCGAGATGCACACTAGCAGTAGAAATCTTTCGAAAGTTGTCTCCTCACTACAAGTGGGAGAGGTGTGGCCTTGGGGGCAAGCAATGAGCCAGGTACTGTCACCCGAATCCCAGCTCCTCCGTTTAGGCAAAGTCCTAACGAAGCCAAGGGGAGTAGTCCCTACAAAGAGTTGTCTATGGCTCTATGTTTTTGAATGTTTTAAGGTGTTGCGGATGCGGATGGGTGTTTTTTAGGAGTTTTATAATGAGATCACAGTTTATAAAAGTAAGATAAAAATCAATCCACGTTGCGATCACAAGACACGAGATTTAGAGATAAACAATTCAATGAAGACTTGTTTAAATAAGATAGCATCCACAGATAAATAACTTAAACAAATTCCAATGGACAAATGGCCCAAATTAATGGTGATGCATAAAAGTTCAAAAGACCAGTGCCAAATGGAGTCAAATATACGAAGTGCTTGGGGATGTTGAAGATACAAGTCTCGGAGTAATGTTGGTGAGAATGTTGTGCAAATTATCTTGGTTGATTTTGAGTGTTTTAGTGATCTTGATTATTAGGGCTAATAAAGCAAGGTATGAGTCCAACCAGAAAAAATATACCTTCAGTGGCTCCCCTTGGTGACCTAACGGACCGTCCAGTATTCTAGGCTAGGTGTCCAATGGATTTAACCAGCAAGCTAGAACTCTATGACAACGGTGATTTCCGGCGCCACCAGTAGGAATTTCCCCACTACCTGAGTATTTCTTGAAACAACGCCGATTCGTTGGTTTATGGGGGTGAAGACTTTATTATGGTTATCACTTGTAAGATTTAACAAATCCAATCACCGTTCTGAGTAATAATCCAACTTTATAGGGTTGGCAGAGCATACTTGGTGATGGAAAGCAACGAAATAAATTTTAAAAAGGGGGATGTGAAGTTGAAGCTTTTATTAAGAGCACAATGAGACCTCTCCGACAGAGAGTGCTCTTGACTTCATCTTATGACAAAGTTCAAGAGTCTTAGTTAATCTACATGCAATGCAATGCAACAATACAAGTATGCTCTCCGATAGAGAGTGCTCTTGACTCGTCTTGCGACAAGTTCAAGAGACTTATCTACACTAAATGATATGCAAGGCAGAAAAAGAAAGTGCAAGTAGTTTGATTAATTTAGCAATGGAAATATATAGTGTACTTGCAAATAATGAGAGAAATACTGAAAGCAAAAACTAAGCTAAGTACGGAAAGAAAGCAAACAACCAACAAACTTCCCAAAATGGGGGAAGTTGGGAGTGGGGACTTAAAAACCCCACTCAAAATGATCTTTTATTAATGATTACAACTTTTGAGGAATTTCAACCATTGAGAGAAACTGAATGTAAAGAGAACTTGAAACAAGAAGTCTTATGACTTCTTTTACAAAAGGAGAATGAGAAGTTTTAAATCTTCTTGGTTTATTGCTCTTCTTGATGATGTCTTCTTCTGTGGGATATCTCCAAATGGTTTTAAGTTTGTCTTCATGCTTTACATTTGCAATTTCTCTTCTCAACACCTACAACCAAAAGTCCAATACTCATGCACCCATTAGCGTTAGTCAAAATCAAAACAAATCTAAGATCTAGGAGCAATAATGGAAACTAGATGCAAACTGTTACTAACCACTAACCTATATGCACATTCTTTTTTAATGCAAGTTTTAACTTTTAAAATGAGATCTAAATTTTATCAACTTCGAAAGAAACTAGATTCAAACTAGAATGAGATGCAAGCTAAACTAACAAGATGAAAACTTCTAAGTATGAGATCTAATTACTTCAAAAGAAACTAAATGCAATATCAACCAAGATTAAAACTTGAACAAGAAGGGAAACAAAAAGGAAAGGAAGAAGAGATAGGGTAAGACGAGAGCAAAGGAGGAGAAAAGGGAGAGGGACGAAAGCTAGGAAGATGAGGATGGAGATCCAAAGGAGAGAAGGGTAGAAGGCTAAAGGAAAAACGAAGGACTAAGGAATGAGGGAAAGTCAAAAAAAAACGAAAGGGAAGAGGAAGGTTTGAAGGAGAGGGACGAAAGGAGACTAGATGAAAAGCTAGGGAAAACGAAGCTAGAGGAAAGAAGGAGACGAGAGCAAGATCTAAGGAAAAACTAAAGGAAGAGGGCAAAGAGAAGGGAAAGAAGGCCAAAAACGAGAAGGAGAGAATGGCTAAAGCAAGTCAAGAAACCAAGGCAAAAACAAACAAGGTAGGATCAACCTTGGAACAAGATGACCACTAGAACACTAGTCCCGAAAACCTTCCAGCTAGTTGGATGCCCGCAAGGATGCTAGTGGGGATAGAGAAGTAGCCACAAAATAATGTGGCCCTTGGGATGAAATCCCAAGGTACTATCTCAAGCCAAAACTTTAACAGAAAGAAGACAAAGAAGAGTATGGGAATGATAAACTTGAAGATCCACTACTCAAAAAGGTAACCAGAAAGAAAGATAGATTCGAATTGAAGATGGAGCTTTGGAGTAAGATCTCCTTATGTTTTTCTTCTTGGAACAAGCCCAACTCTGTAGATCCTAAAAGACAACAATGTTAGAAGGTTCTTATGATGATGGAGATGAGATCCATGCAACTGAGCTCACACCCTTCTCCAAATGGCAAGATCTGTTAAGACAATCAACTTGAAACCCAGCGAGATCAAACAAAACAACTAGTATGCTAGGAATATTAAATCAAGATCAATACTTCATATAACTGAGTACTTGTATTCATCTAGATTATAACAAGCTTTGCATAATAATCCAACTTGACAACTGCAAATGGAAAATCTTATGTTCTAACAATAGACCTCTAAAGCTAGTTATTTGATCCAACACATAAGAAACAATTTGAAAGCAAGGAAAGATATCACCTCATAATAGACACATCCACCAATGAAGAAATAATCACATAGACCTCCAAAGTCGAAAAGCTTTATTCAATGAAAAACTGATTACAATTTTAGCAGAGTTTCTATGCCCAATTCTCCATGAGAAGAGAGGAGGAATACCTCTCTTTAAATAACAAAACAAGACAACCAAACCCCTAATTCGAATTGGCTTCAAGGAGAGAGCCAATGGCATAGACATGAGTCGAATTCCAGTTTAGATCCAATCACAATCAAGCTTGGAATCATAATCCAATACATAGATCGAATTTCTAGTTGGTGTGAGTGGGGAGGTGGCCTCCACCTTGGCAAGGCGCCCCCCACTTCTCATTGGAAGCTCCTTCGAACCAATACTTAGCATCCACATCACCAAGTCGTGAACCATCAAAGGAAGGCGTGAATGCCATAATGGTGAAACTTGGAGCTCAATACATAAGTTAACTCGAGTTTAAAGGGAGACAAGCATGTGATGTGGCCACCAATTGAGGAAGGCACCCACTTTTTATTTAATGCTAACTCAACCATCCACAAAACCACTAACACATAACCAATTCGTGAATTGCATGAAGGAGGGTGAATTTGCTCACATGGATTGACTTCTGGTGACTGGATACTTCACTGTATGTGATTGGAGTTTGAGTGGAATCTTCATTAATGCCTGTGCCATGTCATTTAGCCTTTTATTTTAATCCATTTGGATTAAATCTGAGAGGATTGGATTATCTCCAATTATTAATTTTTTGATTTAATTAATTAATAATCCTCTTTTATTGATTTTTTGAGGAATTATTAATTAAGTGGCCAAATGACGATCTGAAGCTTAGGATAATGTTGCCCGGGGTCTAAGTATGATTTTTTGCTTAGGAATTAAGCCTCCAATCACTGAAAAACACCCCCGGACGACTGACATATTACAAATTGAATTTTTCCACTTAAACTATGGAAAAATTAATTATTAAAAAAAAATTAAAAAATAAAATAATTAGTTGTCCAACGCGTCTGGTAAAAAAAATTCGGATGACATCTAAAAACCATTATAGACCTAGGAAATGACCACTGACTCGACTCATATTGTCTAGTAGGCTTATATACATCAGTTGGACTCTAATAACCCCTCATGGCCAGAATTTCAAAATCGGGCATTCCAACTTTGGAGGAAGTGGGAGAAAACCTTGTCAATTATATCTCGGCTGAAGGCAAAGTATAATTGATCAGGGTAAAAAACTCCCTGGAATACCTTACTTGATAAACCAGTCATGGGTGACCAAGTCACTCAAATCTTACTAGTACACTTTATTACAAAAACCCCATGGGGCATGGTCATTTCAAGACAGACAACAAACTAACTAGCCAAAACTGGCTAGGCACAAAAAATGGATCATCTGATACACTGGAACACAAACACTTATCATGTTTGTCATATGGCGGCTCTTCAGATAATCCAACTATGGTACAAATAAGTTGGTAATAGGTCCATGATTCCTATGGGATCTTCTATACTTCTTGTGATGGTAATCCTCCCTCTTGTTTTGATTCTTCTTGGTATGAACAGTTAGGGATTGGTCATCATTAGCCCCCATCATTTCTTCTCTTGCTACTAATCGAGCTTCTTCTTGGGTGCATTCTTCCCATAATCTGTTGAATGTGATTAGCTTCTTTCTGGCACATATTCCTTGAATAAATGAGTCCCATGATCTTGGGAGACCATTCAAGGTAATCATCACAATCTCTCCTTCTTCAACATAGTCTTCAATTGCTTCAAGTTGTTCCTTGATCTGAGCGACTCTTGTGAAGTAAGATTGAATGGTTTCTGATTGTTGAATCTTCACATTCTTGAGATGGTTCCTCAAAGTCATCTTGCGATTGATGTTCTTTCCTTCATATAGCTTGGTCAAGGCCTCAAACATCTTCTTCGAAGTCTTCAAAGATGATACATGCGGGATGAGGTGATCTTTAATGGAGTCTGCAATGATCCTTTTGGCCTTGATCATGTTCTTCTTGTGAATTGCTTTTGCCTCTTCTCCCTCTAGTTCTGGAACCTCCTCATTGACATACTTGTCCAAGTCATTCTCTTCTAGGACTAGAGAAATTTTATAATTCCATGCCTGGAAGTTATCAGCTCCTTCAAGCTTGGTGTGAGTTGTCATTTTGATATGAGAACCTCAAATGGAAATAGCAAGGAGTTAGATCTTACCAATTTGAGATGCCCAACCTGGTTCTAGAGTTGGTTGACCTAGGGTTTGATAGAGAAACCCTAATTTTCCAAACTTGGAATCTTGAATTTTGCTTAGATAGAAAGATGTGCCTCCTCAAGGCGAGTTGTCCAGTGTACTTCTTTTTCCATATTGGTGGATGGAAGCTCCAAAAACTTGATGCCCTAGTTTCTCCCAACCCCGGTGACTAAGTCAAAAATGAAAATTCTCCAAACTGAATTATGCTTCCACCAAAAGATGCGCCTCCTTGAGGCGAGTTAGCCTAGCCCTCTTTTCTGGATGATCTATGGAGACAAGACCTTGGAATTGGAAGCCCTAGCTTTTTGTTGATGCACAGTGCCTTGTTTCAGAGTCGCTCTAATACCATGTTAGTGTTTGCACTTTAATTCAATTATGTTAGATCTTTAAACTAAAAGATAGACAAGCACAGCAATACACAAAAGACACAAGAAATTTACTCGAGGAAACCATAAAGGAGAAAACCCCGCAACTTCTTCAGTAATAGATTCGTCACTAGTACAATATCAAACCAAGATAGAAAACCCAAAAGATAAGATGGCTTCTGCAGCTTCCTTCTTTCTTCTCCAGCGAACTTGTCTTTTCTCCTCCTTGGTGCGAACTTGCTTGAGTGAGAGTGATGTACAAATGAGAGGGTGCCTCTCTATTTATACTTTATGTGTGACTGACCTAATTCCCCAATGGGGCCGATTTCTTAACTGACTGGGCCGACCTCTCCTAGGGAGACTCAAAAATACATTTTACATTTATCTTTCTGGGGACTATTGCCCCGACTTACAATGGAGGTTTTACCTCGATATTCTTACATGACCAAATACAATAATGACATCCCCGAACGGAGGAAAAACATCTCCGACGGAGGTACAATAAAAGTACAATAATAATATACAAAAGAATATCTTCTGAGGTTACATTTACAACACTATGATGGTTGCATGAAAGGAGACGTTTTAGATGCTTAGATCCACAGCTTTCAAACCTTATTTCACAGATGCTCTAATCTACTAGAATCTCAACATGTGGTGGTTGTTGCATATCACCTCAACAACATTGCTCAAATTTGGTGGCACAACCAGATCACACATGGTACCCAACAACGTTCTTCAGATGGTAGACCATTGATACATGGGATTCAATATGCCAAGCTCTCAGAAGACATTTTATCCCCCAAGTTACCTGCAATAATTGATATTTCAGTGGTTCCAGCTTTGTCAACACCTAGGTCAAAGTATCTATACTTATATCACTACAATCTCCAAAATTTGCCTCCAACTTTAGGTCTGCAATTCTAAACAAATACTCATACTCAAATTTATAGTTGCGTAATAAAAGTTTTAGACTGGAAATGAATTTATTCGTTGATACCACTCTGGAAGAAACCTTCCTCCATGCTCTAGCGTTAGAGCATCTCAAGTTTCGACACCCTATCCTCTCTCTAACCCTACCCCTCGACAAACCCTCCTCACTCACAACACTAATGCACTCACAGGCCGTATGACCTCAAACCCTAGCCACCACTTAACCCCGAGGGTTTATTCATACCTTTTAATAACCCATGCAGTTACCTCAAACCAAGCCTATCGTCCCTTCTCTAATAACTACTAGATAAAGGATCAACAAGCCTCACTAGTCATTAACAATGGTAGCCAATACAACCTCATCTCACAAGACTTAATGCTCTTTTGCCATCAGTTCTTTTCATAACACTGTCCTTTCTGATGTGGCCACCCTCCACCACACCAATATGATCTTAGGCTTACCATACCAGCAACAAGATCAAGCCATCTATGATGCCCAGCATTCTACCTATCAACTCCGTAACGATGGTAAGATATATGAATCATCCTTTACAAATCTTCACCCAACTCCTAAGACTGACACCCCATCCTATTCCTCTAGCCAAGACGTTGTACACTAGGTAACATTACAAAAGGATCTTTCCCTCTACATTATACACCTTGTCAAACCTAATCTACACCTGCAAGTTACCCCAACTACATTGCAACCCCTTCTCAAAAATATATAGTGATGTTTTCAATGAATGAACCCACCGGTCTCCCTCCTCTTCGAGCCATTGAACATTCCAATGTTGAAAAACTCTCCGAAAAATTGGCGATTTTTTATAAGGCTCGATTTTTTCAAGCCAAAAAATCATGATTTTTAAAAAAATCTTAACCTCACAAGTTTTTCAAAAAAGTCGCGGGTTGATGGAAAAAAGCGCCGAAGACACCAAATCTGCGTCATAAGAGAGGGAAAGTGACTTTTGTTTTGTCATTTGCTTGAGTTGATTGTTGAAGGAGTGAGAAGGGCAGGAGGAGACCATCAACCACTTTGGAGGCATCCAAAGTTCAAACACCATTTGTCATCATCATTAAGAATTTTTGTGGAGCAAGGATTCAAGAATCAAAACATTTGCCAATCAACCAATTGAATCTTCCTCTCACAGCCTATAGGTATGTAGTGTTTCTTCTATCTTTTCCATAGTTTTTTTTGCACGTTTGCTTGCATATTTTCTTGCCTATCTTCCTCTATTTTTTTGCCATTTTGCCAATGATATCCATGTCCATAAATATTAAAAACAGTCACAATGTAAGGGGGTTTGAGAATGTAATAGCAGGCTTGTTATCCACTTTTGAGTCCTTGATTAGACAACTATGATGTTTCAGGATTCAGTATCGACTTTGATGTATCATTCTATATTTGCAATGACTACATGATGATGATATATATCAGTGCTTTCTCCATATTTATGTTCCAATGTGTTTATTTGATGTTATTGTTGCTTTATATGTTTAAAATTCCAATATGTTTATTTGATGTTTGTCGATTTTTCCCGATTTTTTCGCCGATGTTGCCGAAAAGTTGTATTTGGGACCCTTGTCGACTTTTTGCCGATGCCAACTTTTTCAACATTGGAATATTCTATCGACTTGATACATGGCACCTCCCTACTATTATCACATCTATGTTAGCTGGAGCTACCATACTGCAGACTGTGTGGCCGAAGACCGCACAGTACTTTTTTTCCAGATTAGAGATCCGATGCCTTCAGAGGAGGCAGACAGTTTTGTTCAGATTGCCCCGAGCAGTTATATCAGAGGGGACAGTTGGTTGTACAGTGGTACAGACATGTTACTTAACATTTACCACAGGGTCACCCTTCCATGCCAGGCTTTGATATGAGCCCATTGAGACAGTTGCCTAGTCTTGTTTTGATTGAGACTATCACAGAGTATTGTTGGTTTACTATTTGTGCCCGGATTCAGCAGAGATCCAGTTCAGAGACAGGCTCAGCAGCAGGTATATGGTGCAACAAGTATTGCATTTATATATATTGCTCATGATTGTTGCTTAGACTTGTTTATACATGATAGTACACTAACTCTACATATGATGATTGATGTGGTGATCTAGTTTTATGATATGTGGTTGGGCCCTTGGTGATATCAGTCCACCCCTTCCTAGTAGGCTCCTGTTATATGCACACCGGGTTACACCCCTATTCCTAGTATAGACTTGATCATTTCGTCCCCCTAGGCAGCTGACTTTGGATCCACCTTCACCTTCTCCATCCATCTGACTCATACATGACATTCTTTCCCGACTTGGATTCCGATTTGTGACTTTGAGGATCCCTTTCCCCACTGATCTCTGAGTATGCCATGATTCCCTGTCTATTGTGCCTCGGCTCTTTAGTGTGTGAGATGCACTCTCAAACCTGGGATTTGCTCCTGTCGGTTGCCCCCGATGTTGCAATGCAGTTAGGATTGTGGAGCCTCACCGGGTGTTCCCCATTGGTCATTGAAGCATGTATTGCTCACCCCCATTACTTTGCAGTATGAGCACCATTGTTATATCTATTGAGATATGTATGTAGCCCAAAAGGGCCTTGATGTAAATTGAAGAAATGAAGAAATGTAAAGCAAGCCAATAAAGGGCTTTTTGTAAATCCAAATCTAGCCAAAAAAGGGCTAAGTATGAAACTCATTGTAAAATCCATGCAATGTGTTTATAAACACACATGGACACAGGTCAGCCATACATGTCAGCATTTTTAGTGGTTATTCCTTACCTAGTCCTGCGGGGCAAGGAGGTGAGAGGGAGTAAGAGACAAGCTCAAAATTGTCCCCTAGAGTCTCAAGTTACGGTTTGCCGGACACCCAGTTTGGCAGCTCTAGAAAAGAACCTCACAGAGTCTTCGAGCACGGATGTGAGTTGTGAGATACTTGTCAGATTACCAGTGGCGGTTTCCCTGCACTATACCTATTTGTGAGACACCGCCCTTCCCCGTGTTTTGTCATGGTATACTTATCTCAGTGGACCCTACTTTCCCGAGTTATCCGAAAGGTCACATGATCCTCATCCTTGTCATCCCTTATTCTTCACCATGTATTCCACATCACCCAATGTCAGCTAGGTGGTCAAGTCTATAGGTTGTGCATAGCAGTTGAGTCCTTTTTGATGTGGTGGGCCCACCTCACCTGGGGCCTTGTATTTTCCGAGATTTAATGCAGTTTTTTATCACCATATTATTATCATGATGTTTAGTAATGTACTAACTTGTATAAGGAAGCCTTTCGCTTCATGATTGTATACAGGTATTCAGCTAGCACTATTGTTGACCAGATTTGACTTGGTCAAACTAGGTTGACCAGGCCAAAAATGGGCCCGAAAAAATGTTGCAACCGGAATTTCGATTTCGGTCAATTATTATCTACAGGGGTCCCATATGAGCTTCCAAGTAACAGAATGCAAAAAGATCGAGGCGTTTGTGAGATTTTTAATTATTACTGGTCATTAATGAGGTGTTTTAATTAAAAATCATGGATTTTGGGAAAATAGTGCCTAAGTGATGGATCGGGGTCGTTCGAGTGGTCATTCCTACTATTTTTGGGGTCCATGATCACATTGTTGCAAACGGTTCGGCAATCCGGGCACTCTAGGTGGGTCAAAAGCCCAAATTTCATCTTCAGCAATAAAAACCAGCAATAAAATACATGGAAAATCAAAAATTGACAAAGGCAACTATAGCAAAGGGTAAAAATCAATGGTTGGCAAATAAAGTGGTGATTCCTAAGGTAAAATGGTAATGTTTAACATGGTATTTGTGCATTGTGGGTCCCTCCATTGGGCCAGCTCACTACATGGGTCAAATTTCCCCATTGGAGGCGTTTTTCCTCCTTGGCATTTTCAATTTGATGATGATGTGTATTGTGGGACCTTGGTATAGTGAGTTGGGGGGATAAAACACCCTATAGACACCCCCCAACCACCTTGTATGTATTGTAGGGGCCCCACAAGGGGACCCCCTCTCCACTAGTGCGCTTCCTTGAGCAATTCGCACCCCCATGAGGAGGCATCTCCTCCATTTGTTTTGTTGATGAGGGATTAAATCCCAACCCTCCATTTTGGGGGGAAACTTGTTGTGAGAGTGGCCTCCCTCTATAAGAGAAGGCACTCACCCATTGTACCACCTCTCTTGGCATTTTTGGAGTTGAATAGAAGAGAAAAACGTTGCTCTTACTTGATTCTTGTGTGATACTCTTATGAGATTGTTGATTGCCATACCATCTTGATGCACTAGTGTATATTGCAGGTTGTTTCCAGCACTATTTCTCACCGTTGTTTTGCAGCTAGCACAAGTCTTGGAGGAGGGCGCACCATTTGGCTGCCACTGCTGCTCCATTCTTCAGATTTGGTCACAAAAAGGGAAGTGTTTTTGCCATTTTCAGCCAATCATTTCTCTCATCTTTATTTGTGTTGCTGTAAATTTCACTTATTTGTCAATACTAATTTGATCTATTGTCCATTGGTGTTGGCAGGCAAGGAAGACGAGTTGGTGGGGACTGAGCAATTCGATTTCACCTGGGAACCTGCAATACACTCTATTTGATCTTCGGGACGTACAACCTCATCAAAATCCGAGATATCAGCTGGTTTCAAGTAGGTGTTACATCTTCTTCTCTTGTATTTCAATTTCCAGCTTGTTGAAGAGAGAAAATTCACTAAAACCCTAAAAATTAAAATCTTTAAAATCAACTGTTAGAATTAGTTTCTTTTGCAAACCCACTAATGATATTTGCTTAAAACCCCATATCTCAAGTTTCATTTAATTCCAACTCAGTTTACCCTTAGAACTAGGCACTGGTCCCCCATTGATTTCGCCCTCCTTGGGCATTTTAGCCAGTCACGCTGTTGGGTTATTTTTCGGGTTGTGGGTATTCTTGATTTGAGTCTAGAACATAGTTTTATCATAAGAAAATAAGTTTCGTCGGTTGGAAGTGATTAAAAACGTTAATTTCTCGCTGCCCTAGGTCCTTTTGACTCACTGTTTAACCATTTCCTTGGGCAGTTTTACTTCAGCACTTCACTTCCATCTTAGGTAACTCCCTAGACTATTTCAGCCATTAAATCACTAAGCTAATCCTATTTCCTAATCATACTTGATTGCTGGTCACTCATTACACCACTCTTGTTTCACCGTTTGTGTCCATCAGTTGGCTGAATTTAGACTTAGGAGTTCACTTACACCCATCCCTTGTCTTTATCTCTTATTCTTTTGGGTTTGGGTGTATTTTTTGTCTCTCAACCATCATTGGTTGAGCAAGGTCTCCCCCCCGACTTGGCTATGTGCCTCGTCGAAAGTGACAATAGCCTTGTCCGGTGTGACTTCCGTTCATTGAACGGAGGACTTGGCTGTTGCTGGTTACACCTTCCTAGTTGTCCATCCTCTACCATCCCTATTGGGACACCTCACTTCAACAGCTAGAGATAGTGTGATAACACCTACCTAATGCCCCAGCCTACTATTTCTCACCTACAAAAACCACCGAACTGGAAAAACAAATTCAAAACCTCCTTAACAATGGTCACATCCAATCGAGCTCCTTCCCCTGTGGATCCCTAGCCTTCATTATTCCAAAAAAAAAAGAAGGACAAGAAACATCTGGTCACTGATTATCATGCTCTTAATATGATCATAGTCAAAAAACAATACCCTTTACCCCATATCGATGATTTGTTGGACCATCTCAAGGGTGCTAAATTCTTCACCATGTTCGACTTAACGGTAGGTTATCATCAAATTCATATGACTTTTGTGTAAATTTCCTTAAAACCCAACTAGGGCTAAAAGTATGCCAATTAATTGCTACCAATAACCACACATGGATTTCTTCACTATGCAACGGAATAATAAATACTGAAAGAAATATAGCAGCAATCACATCAATAGAGACAACACGATCTTTTTGGGTATAAACCCCCGGACAAAACCCAAGATGGGAAAAACGGTGCAGCAGTATGAGAATATATTTTATTTCAGAAAATATGGAGCCTTTTACAAAACAGAAAATTGATTTTTCAGCCCACAATGGCAAAATCGAATCACACAGAAATAATGAGAAAAGCCTGTTTGCTGGCATGGATCCCAACACAGCAAGCTGCTGCTGCTGTACGGCCTGCTGTACGGAATCCGTACGAACTGGATTGTGCGGACTGTACGGAATTCCATACGGTCACCTCTGCCTGCTGCTGTTTCTCTCTCCTGCAAATCTGCCTTAGTTTTATGGTTTTCTGCTCCTCTGTCTTCTTCTCAAAACTCTCTCTCTCACACTCCTTTTCTCCATCTCTGTCGGAATGCAATTGTGTCCTCTCCACCAATTGACCTTTCTTTTATAACTCAATGCTAAGCGAAAACCCTAATCTCACTTATATTTTATAAAAAGTATTTCATTAAGTCAATAATTAATTAGATCACTTTAATTTATTTTCCAAAGTGAACTTAGGAAAAGTAAATCAAATACATTTTATTGGCTTCTCTCATTTTAATGTCTTTTGCATGCAAGGACACATGCATGCAGGAAGACCTTCCTTTGTTGTCACTTTCTAACATTTTGGAGACACATGGAAGATAGCTTTTCAAACCAAATTTGGCTTCTATGAATGGTTGGTGATGCCCTTTCGACTCACCAATACTCCTATCACATTCATGACACTGATCAATGATTTTTCCACCTAAGCCAGTTTGTGGTGATATATCTGGATGGCATACTTATTTTCAATGGCACTTGAGATGAACATATGCAACAGGGTTGAAAAATTATGAACCTTCTATGCGCACACAAACTGCAAGCCAAAAGTAAAACAATCAGTCTTTGGCCAAACAATGGTCTAGTACCTTGGCTTCCTTATCGGACCCAACGGTATTCACCCAAACCCTGCTAAAGTGCAACCTCTCTCCTCATGGCCAACCCCAACTTCAACCACTGCATTACAGAGTTTCCTCGGCAATCTCAATTTTTACAGACAATGCATTCCTTAGTTTTCGTAGGTGGCACACCCATTACATCAACTCTCTCATAAGCCTACCTTTACTTGGTCCAAAGCAGCTGAGGAGAGTTTCCAGCAACTGAAGGTTGCACTCTGTTCAAATCTAGTTCTGCAGCTCCCAGATTTACAACATCCCTTTGAAATTGAAATTGACGCTTCGTAATATGCCATAGGAGCCATGCTTAAACAAGGAGGTCATCCTCTGGCCTATCATTTTGAGACAATGATGGAAGCCAAAATCAACTATATCACATATGATAAGGAGTTTTACGCCCTGGTCCAAGCCTTGAAGCATTAACATCCACTATATCTTGGGTAAGGAAACAATTCTACATAAAGATCACCACCTGTTGATTTTTTAAAATCTTTGGTCGAAGATACAAGAATAGTGTCATCTAAAATAAGCATCCTAAATTCAACAATTTCATCTGGTGATTAAGTATAGGAAAGGCAGTTCCAACAAGGTGGCAAATATGTTGAATCGCCCTCCAGCTCAAGCTTTGCATATCCTGAATGTGCATTGTGTAGCACATGAAGAGTGGAAGCAACAATATGCTTCAGATCCCTTCTTTGGTCCCATCTGGCATGCCATACATCACACCACTGAGGTACAAGCTAAACCAGTTGTGTACCAAATACGACAGATCGCCGCATTCTCATTCAAGAAGCACATGCTTCTTCATAAGGAGGGCACTTCAACAAAACCAAAACTCTCCAACATCTGCAGGACAATTTCTTTTGGCCCTCTATGCCCTGATACGTGAATCTTTTCTCAAACAATGTGCCCTTTGCAGGCAGAGCAAACCAGCCCATCAAAAGCAGGGCCTATATCAACCATTCTTTGTTCCTTGTCAGCCTTAGAAATCAATTTCCATTGATTTTCTAAGTGGACTACCCATGGCATTAAACAAACATGATTGTATCTCTGTTGTTGTATGTGAATTCTCCAAGATAGCTATTTTTATGTCTTATACTAAGACGAACTTTGCTTAACAAGCAGCAACTCTCTTCTTCTCTCAGGTTTTGTCCATTTGGCTTACCACTTAACATTGTCTCTGATCGTGATTTTTGTTTCCTTTGCACATTCTAAAAAACATTGTGGCAACTCCTTGGATGTCCATTGTCAGCTAAATTTCTCCACGGCTTTTCATCCTCAAACAGACAGACAAACTAAGGTAGTCAACTACAGCCTAGTACAAGCTCTCCATGTCTACTACTCCAGCAACAAACACTGGGATATATATTTATATGTCCTTCAACACAGCTAAAACCATGTTATTCACACAACTACAGGGTATTTTCCTTTTGAAGCATGCTATGGATATCATCCTCTAGCACCTTCTGAGCTGCCTATCACTCTCCCACCCAGTACCTCACCACAATAGCAGCACAAACAGCAGATTGCTTCGAGTTTTGTTTAGAAAATGGCCCATATTCAACAGCTCTTATAGCATCTCAATCCCCCAATAAGATTCTGCAGGATTGCCATCGGGTACCAGTTGACTTTCAAGTTGGAGATAAAGTTTGGTTACACTTTACAAGCAATGTTTCAAAGGACAACACCACCATAAGCTGGAACACGTCCACTATGGTCCATACACCATTTTGTTAAAGATCAATGACAATGCTTATCGTCTAGAGTTTCCCTCTCAGTTTGGGCATACATAGTGTAGTAAATGTGAACAGTGTTAAGCTGTATGAACCTTCGCTCCTGGAAAATGCAGTCCAGATTTCTCATCTAGCAGATAACATCTCAGATTTCCAGTCACCTTTTGCCACAGACACCTTGTTGGATATCTGGATTCTGTACCCATTGCACTTGACGTCATCAAAACACTTCATATCTGGTCGGATGCAAAGGGCAACTTCCTACTCAAGCAAAATGGTTTTCTTCACCTGCCTTTCAAGCCACCTTCCCACCTCTTCTGGAGAAAGTGGGGACACTTTCCACTAAACGGGGAGGAACTGATAAGGAATAACTAGTTCTCCCAGAACACACCCCCAGCTCCAGCACATTCTCTTAGAAGGCACCCCTCTTCCAACTTTACGTAGAATGCATTTTTTAGCATCTTAGCAGCCCTCAAGCTGTGTGCATTTAGATAGGGCATTATGTTCAGGATGTGTGTATTTCTTTATTATTTTCTTGTGTGGGTAGTTAGAATGTATACATCTTGTAAAGCCTATAAAAGGGCTATGATTATTGATTTTCATTATTAAAATGTGAGTATCCTCAATTATCTCTGAGATCTGGGACTCTCGTGTTTACATCCTTTTTGGATCTATTCCAGTATTCTATTTAGTTCTTGGAACATTTGCAGGCTTGCATCTGGGTTTTCTCCTCTATTTTTGGCGTGCAGGTTTTCATTTCTAATCATCTCCCACTTCTTCCATACAACCAGCATAGATCCATTTTAGACCCGGATCTATCAAGCACCGAGTGGGATCCAATTTCATGAGGTGTAATTTTTTTATCTTGAATTTTTTACACATAAAATTTAAACCTCAAGAAATTTGATCCCTCTCGGTGCTTGATAGATCCAGGCTTAAGATGGATATATGCTGGTTTTATTTTTTTATTTACAGGATGACATGGATTTTTTTAATTACTTTTCATTTGGTTTTAATTTTTTATTTTATGAGCGACGTGAATTTTTTTAATTACTTTTTCTTTTTGTTAATGTAATGTTACCTTACGTGACAACATCTCCCCCATACTGGGTTGTAGAGCACCTTGCTCCTCTCGGTGCAATAAGGGAGTTTGTTGTTATCCAACCTCCATTCACAACTCACTGAATACTACTTTGCCAGCTATGACTTATGTCAAACCATTCATTATATAGAAGAACAGACAAATGAATACCGGACCCAAATATAAGATTAATAGGGCTAAAATAAATCAAGAGTAACTTTGTCAAAAACTCCACATTGGCACATGTAACCTTTGGGGACCTTAGAATGAAAAATCAATTCCTCGAACATGACAAAAGGGAAAGCTTGTTGCTAACTTGCCAGACCCCAAACAACAGAAGAAATGACAATTTCTCAGACGTCAGTCCAGAATGAAAAATGCTCAGGTTTATCCATGACTTCTTCAAATCTGCAATTAGAGGGACAGCTTCAATAAAACTATCTGGGCTCTTCTGTTCTTAACAGTCTTCCAATAAATCCTTATAATACAAATATCTGGATTCACGAGCAGCCCAACTTTAGCTTGTACTGCCTCTTTAAGACTAGGCTTTGAATCTAACTATTAACAATCATTACAGCATCATAATCTTCTTCGTGATATTTTTCTATTGAAGGACCCCATTCTCATATATCCATTCCATTGACACCATTGCCTGCTCCAGAAACAAGCTCCTTAGCATCATTCCTTACTTTCACTGGTTTGAGATACCCATAAGATCCAAAATATTTTTCAGGTAACAAGGAAGAACTATATGCCAATCATTTGCAATGAAGATAGCATCCTCCCCATAAGGCCCATTAAAGTATTCACTGCTTAAGACATTAAGAATCCTTGGAGTTTCAATAGCTGGCTGACATAAGAGACCAAAAGTAGAGTTCATTAACTTAGCAATCTTCACCACTAATCTGGGTAACAACACACCTCCATCCAACAACTATAATGATTATGGGCTGAATGAAGAATGGCTGGCCTATAAAAAAGTTTTCTTATTAAGGTATTCAAATTCTTGCTGTCCAATTTCTGATGTTACCATTCCATTTTCTGTTCTATTATATTAACCAGCATATTCACTTACCAACTGCATTCTGTTTGGACAGAACTCTGTATACAGTACCATGGAGGAGGGGGCTAAAATTGGAGAGGGTCCTTTTGAAGAAGGCTTATGAGCAATTGTTTCTTCACATGCTGTTTCCCACTTTCGCCTGTATTCGATTCCTTGGAAGTACATTCCTCAATGTCAATTTCCATATTTCCTGAAGTTTCTAGGAATTTGTTTGACATTGCCTCTTTACAAGAAAATGTGGCATTTGTGTCTCGCTATTCTGATCATTATAAATTGAGTTTGCTTTCTCAATCCCAAAGCTCAGACTGAAGCAAGAGAGACATAGGACTAACACACTCGATTCAAGTCTGTTTATAAAATATAGAATCCAGATGCCCTTTTCAAATAAAATACCAAATCATCAAATTCAAGTTTTGAAGTGTTTTGACCCAATACACCCTTAGGCCTTAACACAGTTATAAATCACAGAGATTAGAATAGCTCTTCCAAAGATACAACCTTCAAATAAATTCCTGAAGCAATAATTTGAACCCCAAACATTACGAATATGTGATACAGCTTCTCTTTCACAGCCAAAAAAACAAATTCCTCATCCTCGTATCTGCTATGCAAGTGCTAGCAGAATCCTTGTCCAATTTTACACCACTAACAGCAGATTTAGAATATATAATAATGTTCCTTATTTGTATGAGTCCAGCCTCCAACAATGGAATAAGAGGCAATTATAAAGTAGAATAGCAGTCAGGATTTGTAACCAACACATGCATTGCAAAAACCATAGAGTAAGAAAGGACCATGCATCAGCAGCCTTTGTTTGCATCCAACTATACTTCACCTTGATAGTACTATGAGTAACAAATCTATGTTTACTATTATAAAAACTGATGTCAACTCTCTGCCAAGGTGTCTGTGTGAAACCTGGCACCATTTCCTCTTCTTCTGGATCTGTTTAACATTGATTTGTAGTAGCTACTCTGTTTACTATTTCTTCTGATAATTCCAATTCAGGCAGAGGAGGCAGTGACCTCTGGAGTAAGGATGCAGCATTTGCCCAGATAAACAAATTACTACCAAAGTAGAAGAATAGTGGAAATAAGTGACTATATATATCCTGATCTCTCAAACAAGTACCATGCAACTGTAGCAGCAACAAGTACACCAATACATACACCTTTTCTACTCCATAGCATCACGTCAACATCCATTACTCCGCCAAAGACTTCATAAATGGTTTTTTGTTGGTTAAAGAGCTGATATGGAGAAGGCGGCACATTGCCCATAGGAAAACTTTAGGTCTCTGAAGTAAAAAAGTAGTTTTTATTTGCACAATTTCTGTCTTTTGTAAGGCACTTACCTTGGATTTGGATGATAAGTTCCAGTGCCACCATGGTATATACTATCAATGCAATTCTTCACCATATAATCAGTTGAGTCTACTGAAACGTTGAAATTTTCCCAGTAGCCGACTAGAGTTGGGCTGCAAGGCTGCAACAGGAACAAACATATTCCCACAGCTTACAAGGTGCGTGAGCATGCTCTTATTAGGTTACAGTACTTTAATTTGATTTTGAAGCGGAGGGTATCCCCCTTCCTAATTTGTCTCTATAATCATTTTAAGGACTCAAATATACCCAACTTTGCTCTCACATTTTAGCACCGTCTAGTCTTTTACTCTTTCTGATGTCATTACTAAAGGTGCATAAAGTAATTACAAATTCAATTTAGGGTTTCTTTTAAACAACAATCAAGCACAAATGATTACAAGGATCTGGCATTTTAACAATGAACCTTTTGACCTTTTGATAGACTATAAAATTTTAGGAAATGTAATCAAAATGAAACTTGAAACAAAAGGAGAATTCTTTAAAAAATACCTCCTCAAGGCTACCATCCTCTGTTTCTGTGTTAAAAGAAAGTATCATGTTCTCATCGAGCATTTCTTCCAATTCATCAATATAACATGTTTCTGACAATCAATGCGCAACAGAAAATGTATTAGACAACGAAAGATTATAAACTACTGTAAATATTATTGTTCCCATTAACAATAGATGGAGAGCCAATTCATGATAACATTGTCCATAGGTGATAGGATTGCATGTATGTCATCAAAGACAAGAGAAATTATTACGAAGTAAATTAGATCCTTTCTGAACATGAGGAAACAACCTCGCTTAGAGATCACTTCAACAATATTAGCACTGGACATTCAAAAGCTTTAATCTCAACACATATGAAAGGGCAGAAAACCAATGAACATGGCATTACTGCTGTTAACTATTGATGACACTGCACTATAGGTATAACTTTCTTCAAAAGTATGCTCAGTGTTGTTTCTGGAACATGTGATCTGACTATTGAGGCTTACAAACATATGCTGAGTTATAATATTGTGAATGCATGTGCTAAATATGGATGGATATAGATATGCAGCTGTAAATCTTTTGTTATAATCCATGGATTGTAGCAAAAAATTTCACAGATGTTGTATGGGCGTTTGGCCTTAAGTGTAAACATTAGGACAATTAAATTTTACTTTTCCATGACGTAAATGTTGAGCACTATTAAAGAGTGTGATAAATGTCTGCATGGGGGATTGACTCCACAAAAATGGCCATTTATGAATCAATAATAGCTGACCTTGTTGAGTAGCAGTTAAGTTTGAGTCCCGTTTAAAGCAATGTTACCAGAACCAAACTGATGGTCAAACTGGCCGACCCCAGGACCCAGAACCAGACAAAAACCAGATCAAAAAACCGGTTGAGCAAAAATACATAAAATATTCATATTTTCAAAATATGTGTGTGTGTGTGTGTGTGTGTGCATCCATGTAAATAAAATTTCCAATGGAAAATAAAGTGTAACCACGGGAAATCAAAGCTTGCTAAAAGGCAAAATGCAGACATATTACACAAATTTACAATCCTTTCTCTAGTGGACAATCAGTGAGTAGCTCATCTTGAACAAGGTGGTTTCTAGACACGGCCACTACCAATGGAAATCTATAAGTCTCATTCCATTATAGGAGTTGAAGAAACAACACAAACTTAAACGAACAAGGAAATTACATTGTATAACCAAGGAAGAATCAAGATTGAATCTCTCCACACATTTCATTCATCAAGGAGATAAGAAAGCCTCAAGAATGAGGTTGTTTGAGGTCTGCCCATTAGAATTTCATGGTGCCAAAGATGAGGTTCGAATCTCGATATTCATGGAAGACTATAGTAACATAGAAATAGTAGAATCTAACAAAGCACAGAGACCGTTTCTGGAACTAGTGTCAAAGGAGAGAAAGCATATGATATTTGTTGGGAAGAGTTTCTGAGGTTGCAGCAAAGATATCAGGCTCCAAACTTCAGCGATGTTCAGGTGTTTTCCATATATGCAGAAGATTTTCTCAGCGATGTTCAGGTGTTTTCCATAAGGTTCTCAGGTTGCAGTAGAAATCTCAAGCCCCAAACTTTAGCAATGTTCCAAGTGTTTTCCATTTCTGCTAGAAGAGGTAAATAACAATTCATAGATCAACATAATTCCCAAGGGGAGAGAATAGTAAGGATACAGAACTTAGGAGGTGTTTAAGTAAATGAAGCCAATCGGTTCAGTACAAAGCCGCCGATTTTGAGAAAATCCCGGCGATTCCTTATCAATCCCGGCCATTTCAGTACAAAACTAGCCAAAAACGTTCAGATGTCGTTGATTGGCCCGGAAAGCTCACGGAACTAGTCGGACCGACTGGTTTTTCAGGTTCCAGGCCCATTCTAATAACATTGATTTAAAGACATGAGACAAGAGGGTTCTAGATGGGAGATCTCTGCATGGGACTAGAGGTGGACCACATGTTGCAGCATTCATATCTGCCAATGGAATTGACTACCTCATTTGAGACCAAGTAAAAATCCAAGTGCTTTTGACAGGCCATGAATGCCGCAAATCTCAATGGATAAGGCCAAAGTGTCATCGACAATAAAGGGCTATTTTAACAAACAAGAAAAATACGAAAATAAAATCTCACCAGTGAAGTTAGTGAGCCAAGCTACAATATCAATCACGAACTTTGCTCTTTCTAGCAAGAATCTCTTCCTCCCTATTCATTCTACGCTGCCATTTGCAGGGCCATCAAACTAGAGAGAATCAACCCCATTCCTTCCTCGAATTTGCTCAAACCTTCTACTAAAATCACCTGCAGGAGGAAGCCATATCTTGTTGGATTTGGATGAGTCTCCACTCCAATTATACTTGGCCTCGGCTCTAATCCTTGTGAATGTCACACCCCTCTCCTATGTTCCCTCTTAAACTCTATGGTCATGATTCAAGGAAAACAAAACAAGTGAAAAACATAGTCAATGATGCCCTAATCCAATCATTTGCCTTCCCAATGGTCTTGAACCAGACACCTACTACTCTTTCTTTGTGACCCCTTCATCAACCTCCTCACAAAAACCACTAAACAGGATATGGTCTACTTTCCCAGCAAAGCCTTGAACATGCTATCCCTTCCTTCTCAACCCCCTTACACAGCCAACCCCTTTCAGATGATGATTTAGAGGGGCAAGGTCTATACCTATTATTAAATTTAAGTCATTAAATTATTGTGCAATTTGATGGACTAAAAGAATTTGGTCAGAGTTCTATCATGTTCAGCACATGCAGATAGTAATAAGAAAAGTAATCATTGATAAACATCCCAAGCTCTCATTGAACCCTATCTCACATTGTTGTTGTGCACTTTGGTGGCCATGGATCCGGCCTTAGGAGGGTGTCACCCTCCGCTCCCCCCTCGCCCCACCTTGCCTAATGCAAAGGCTACAGCCTTTCATGCTCTTGTCACCTCCTTGGGAAAATCGATCCAAAAGGCCCAACCCTCTCATTTTATGAAAAGGATGGACCATATCCCTGAAGTCACCCTTCCTGCCTCCGCCTCCCATCATAAGGCTCTGGCACTAGCTAAAAGAGGCCTCATTGGTCAATTTACAAGAAAATGGCCTTCACCCAGATCAATGGATATTTGGTTTCAAAAAAACTTGCAAGTTCGCATTGAAGGAAAACTTTCATATTATTTTTGTGGAAGAGGGTTTTATGCATTTATGTTTGAAGCCAAAGAAGATCATGATCTCATCTGCATAAATGGCCCTTACTTCTTCAGCACAAGAGGACCTTAACCGTTGGATGTTAGATTTCGACACTGAACTAGATGTACTTAAGTTGTTCTTGTCTGAGTTCGTCTTCCTCATTTGCCTATGCATTGCTAGAATGATGACACATTCAGGAGCACTGGTACCAATTTAGGCAAATGCATTGACAAATCTGAACCAAAAGCAGGTATTTTTGTATACGCAAGGATATGTGTAGTAGATATAGAGAAAGAAATGCCGTAAGCACTACTCTTCACACTAGGCAACTGGAAGCATGTGCAAAAATTGGATTATGGGCAGCTTCCCTTCAAATGCAAGGTTTGTCCCGAGTATTGCCACTTCACCAAATATTTAAAAAATTCTCCATCAAAGCAAGCCCCCACTAAAAAGGAAGATCAATGGCAGCAAGTGAAGGAAAAGTTTGTTCCAAATCAAGCCACCACCTTAGGAACAGCTCCTCAAAAAGGGAAACCGACTTCTTCCCTCTATCAGGTTTGATGTTCTTTCTCAATCTGAATCAAATCCTACTAAAGTTGTTGTTCCACCCCGACCCAACCCCTCTAAGCAAACCCATTTGTCCCTGTCGACTACCCAGAATCCTTGCACCACTACAAACCCTCCTTTAACCTCCTCATCTTTAATCCCTCCTCCCTCGAATGATGTTATATTTTTCCTTGACCCCTCTTCGTTCTTGTCAAGCTCGCCCATCCTTACCGAGTCATAGGTTGATGTCCTTCTCACTCCCACCATTGAATCACATGAGGTCCCTCACCATGAGTCGAAACCAAGTCTAGATCACCCTTCCTCTCATTTTAGTGGGGTTTTGACAAGGAAGATGGCTCAACAACAACAACAAGAGGAAAACATGGAAGAGGAACAGCTTCCAAAGTAAGATGGAAGAAAATCTGCAAGGGAAAAAAGGGAAGAGACAGCAAATAAGGAAGACTTCCAAGGAATACTTAAAATTCATTAGGAGCAGGGACTAATCTTAAGGCAATCACAAATCCAAGAAAAGGTGTGCCACCCGATGGGCCAAGTGGAAGCTCCAAACCATCCCAAGGTAAATAATGAATATTGTCTCCTAGAATTGTAGGGGTTATTGGAATTTGTGCAACTTCGGAAGATATTATTATTGCATTTGTTTGTACCTCCTAAGGGAGTTGAACTTGATATAATTAATTATGTAAACCCTTGAAAGAATCAATGTAAACCTTGGGGTGAAAAGAAAGCAAAAGAAAAGATTAAAATTAGATTATTAATTGCCCCCAAGTGAAGTCGGCCCAGTCAACTAGACAAGTCGGCCCAGTTAGGGTAAAAGCCAGTTTGGCACTTGTATAAATAGAGGGAAAGTTCACCGCATTATTCACTCACTCACTTCACACAATTTCGCATCACTTGGAGAGAGAAGTTCGCACTGTAGAAGGAGAAGACTATTTTGGAGTTTCTATCTTTGGAAAGCGTTTCCATCTTTTCTCTTTTATGATTGTACTCTGATCTCGGAATTATCATCTCTATACGAAGGTTGCTGGGTTTTCTCCCATTTGGGTTTCCCAGGATAGACTCTTGTGTTATTGTTTTGTGCTTTGTCTTTCTTCTAGAGATCCTTTTTATGCATTTGAATTATTATGCTATGAATGTATGGAAAACTAACAGGGGTTTGGGTAGTAAGACTAAAATGGAAGCTTTGGAAGAACTAATAAAAGAATAGATTCATAGAACCCAATCATTCTCCTCATCTAGAAGAAAATAGTAGTGGAAGAAGCATTTAATGCAGAAACCAAATTGTTGGAGAACAAGTACAGCAACAGCAGTAAACTCTAGAGGTGCATCAACGGGGGATGTGCACACTGTGGAATCACACACATTTCTCTACATTATACTAAAAAACTTAAAAAGCATGCAATACTGGATCTATACAGACCTGGTCCATAACAACTCATGAAAGCACATCAAATTATTCAATATTTATGCATCGATGGCACACAGAGAGAAAATGAATGTTGGAGAACTATCAAAGAATGAAGGACAATATCTAAATTCAAGGGTGTATCTTGGCATGAGATCTTAATTTAGTTCTGAGGCCTGACAAAAAAAGGGGGAAGCACTGTGAGGGACCCCTTGTGGGAGGACGTGGAAAACTTAATCCAGGGATGAGATCTTTTAGATATCAGGCCAAAGAAAGGTAAATTTACCTGGACTAATAGAAGAGCAGGCCCTGGTCATATTGCTGCAAGATTGGATAGGTTCCTTGTTCATAATGATCTGCTGTTGGAAAATATGGAGATCGCTTAAAAAATTACCCCATCAATAGTTCCAAACCATAAGCCAATGTTTCTTTCCCTTCAACAATCCCAGAATTACAGTCCATTACCTTTCAGATTTAATCCTATTTGGCTACAACAAAGAGATGCTATGGAGATGATAGACAGGACTAGGCAAACCCCTATTCAAGGATAGCCATTCTATATATATGGGAAGAAAAACTCAAACTAACAAAGAGGATGCTGAAAGAGTGGATTTAAAACTAAATCAAGGATTCGATCTCAGAAAGAAAAGAGTTATCTCAACTGTTTGCTTCATTGCAATTAAGAATGGAGGATCAAGAGGTAACCTCTCAGCAAATTTTGGGGGAAAGAGGAAGAGGTATTCAGCATACAGGAAACAGGAAGAGGTATAGAGGTTGAAGTTGTGCAGTCTTTGGCTGAAGGCCAGTGAGAAGAATACATCTTTCTTTCACAAACAGCCGAAGGCTAGACAAGTCAGGAATAATGTCAAAGAAAACATAGTGACACAGGCAAAAAGGGTACAAATTATAAAAAAAATCAAACAAGTAGCATTTCATCACTTTCCAGATCTGCGCACGATAGAGGAGGAAGATCCAACAAATGTTCAGCAGATTATTCAAGGAGTTCCCTGTTTAGTTACCCACGAAGATAACTTAGAGCTAGATAAAGAAATAACAGAAGAACAAGTTATATAGGCCATAGGGAGCTTGGAGCCCAACAAAGCACAAGGATGTGATGGATTCTCCATACACTTCTTCCTAGACTGTTGGGGTTCAATTAAACATGATCATTGTCACACACTCAGGGTCAAGAAGAAAGCCAAAGCTAGAAGGTGGCACAAACACTTCGTTCCTTGATCTTATCCTGGAAAACTCCAACACCCCCTTGTTCACTAGATTCCAACCTATTTCATTGTCTAACACTGCAGTCTACATTTAGAACAGGTGTCCTCACAGGATCCTGGAGGATAAAAAACCAAAGGAGGCATTCACTGGTGTGAAGCCAAAGGTGAGTCATTTCTGCATCTTTGGTTGTCCAATTTATATACATATACCAATAGAGAAGACAACCAAGTTGTAACCCTCCAGCTGGAAGGGTTTATTTGTAGATTACAATGAGACTTCAAAGGCCTACAAGATCTATATTCCATAATAGAGGAAGACTGTAGTAAGAAGGGATGTAAAGTTTGAGGGAGACTTTGCATCCAAGAAGTCTCATGAGCCTATTCCAGTGACAGAGGATGAGGAGTAGGAAGCTTTGAAGGTTGAGCCAAGGTCACCAATGACTTCCAGTTTAAAACAACAGCCCTCAGGTGAAGAGGAGGATATAGTAGCTCCTTCCAATTTTGTTAGGAGACCTCAATGGTTCACTCAGACATTGAGGGATGCTTAAGAGATTGTTGAGGATCCTAGGAGCACATTTAGGGAGACCAAACCTTCGAAGAAGTTTCCAAACTAGATGGCATTGATGAGCAACAACATAGATTCAAATCCTTCCACTGGAGGCAATAGACCAACAAGTTTGGCGAGATGCCATGGTGGATGAGTACACCTCCATCATGAAGAATAATGTATGGGAAATAGTGCCGACCAAAGAGGAAGTCAGTAGTGAGTTCCAAGTGGCTCTACAAGATTAAGCATGTAGCAGATGGCAGCATCGAGAAGTTCAAAGCAAGGTTTGTGGCAAGACCGCTCTCCCAGAAAGAGGGAGTGGACTATGAGGAAAAAATTTCTCCAATTGCTAGGTACATTTCCATTAGAGCAGTTATGTCTTTAGTTTCATTTATGGGATGTAGAATACATCACAAATGGATGTGAAGATAGCTTTCCTCAATGGGATCATTGAGGAAGAAGTGTACATCTAACAGCCTCGGAGCTTTGAAGGAGCTGGGATGGAGTCCCATGTTTGTAGGCTTAAGAAGGCCTTGTATGAACTCAAGCAAGCACTGAGAGCATGGTAATCCAGGATAGATGGATATTTGCAAAGTGTGGGATTCGCCAAAAGTGACGCGGATCCTAATCTATGTTATATATTTGCTGGGATTGATCTACTTGTTTTCGTGTTGTATGTAGGTGACTTGTTCTTACATGTGCAGAGAAGCTCATTGTAAGGTGCAAAACAGATATGGCAGCTGAGTTTGAGAAAAAGGATATTGTAATCGGCATGATGCATTACTTCTGGGGTTTGGAGGTTTGGCAGAGACCAAGGAAAATATTCCTTGGGCAGGGTAAGCATGCAGTTGAGATCATAAAGAGGTTTCAAATGAAAGACTGCAAACTTATCGCCACACCTATGATCACTAATCTGAAGAAGGTGAAAGCTTCAGATTTAGAGTTGGTGGAACCTATGTTGTATAGGAAGCTAATAGGTTCCTTGATGTATGAGTCAATTCATGGTGGAGTCAAGGCAAGAGCATTCAATAGCAGCAAAAGATGTGCTCGCATACTTGAGGGGCACAATGGAGTATGGTTTGAAATATCTTGGAGATGGTGGGGTGAGATTGCAAGGGTATACAACTCAGATTAGGCGGCAATGCAATAGATCGGAAGAGCATCTTAGGGTATTGCTTTAGCCTTGGATCATGTATGATATCTTGGTTCAATAGGAAGCGGAATTCCATGGCACTTAGCTCAACAGAGGTAGAATACATCGCAGCCAATACTGCTAGTTTTAAGGCCATCAAGCTTTGCAAGTTGCTTGCAAAGTCATTTGATCTAGTTGGATCCCACGGTGATATATTGTGATAATTAGAGTTGTATCAAACTGGCTAAGAATCTAGTATTTCATGACAGGTCCAAACACAGAGAGATTAGAGATCACTTTCATACGAGATAGGATTCAAAAGTGAGCAGTAAAGCTCCAGTAAGTTCCCATAGATCAATGAGTAACTGATATTCTGACCAAGCCATTAGTGAAAGGGAAGTTTGAAGCATTCATAGACAAACTTGGATTGGTGCAGAATTCCTTCCTTGCTAAGAGGGAGTGTGGAGAAATGTAGCTCGGATGGGAACTTCTTGCACAAGTTTCAATGTGAACGTGCAGGAAGTGATTCAAGACATTTTGTAAAGTGACCACTTGGGAAAAGTGAGTAAATTTTGTATTTTATAATTCACTTAGAAAAAGTGAAATCTTATGTTTTGAATTTGAAACTCATAAAGTGGATTTCATAATTAACGACTTAGACTAGATTTAATCTAGGCGATCCATCTCAAAATAAGATTAGGGTTTTGGAAAAGCATAAAGTTTGACAAGATAAAGAAGTCGACTCAGTTGAGCAAACAGAGTGCATCAGGGAGAAGGGCGATTTGTTGAAGTAATCATCAAATACAACAGCAAATTGTACAATAGTTGTTGTTTTTCCCTTTTTGTGCAAGTCATAAATCCCAGTTGTAGGCCATACACCTCTGTTCAAGGGTGATTTGACCAACTGTACCATGGTTGGTTTTAGCTAGCTATGGAGGTTACCTTGCAACTTTGATCACTCAATGATAAGTCGATTTGAAGGAGAAATCAGTTGTGTATGTGTGCATTTCGTTTATGCCTTCGTTGCTCACTTTTCCAACTATTGTGTGATTGATGCTATGCTTAGAAATTAATTTCTAAGGTTAAATATGAAGTCGTCTAAAACCACAACACTTTGCACCTTTTCCGATGCTTTTTCCAGCAAAGTTCCTCTATATATCCAGCAAAAATTCCAGGTGGGTGCAGAGTTCCAAGGGTGTAGTGGCAGAGTTCCTCTATGGAACTATGCCCTCGGGGGTTTTCCCCCATTTTAAACCGACCCAGATGCTCGAAAAATCGATCAAAGTTCTGGATCAATCGAAACTCTGCCTTCTTTGAGTTGTCAGATTCCGGCCAAGGAGGTGCAAAGTGTTGTGTTTTTAGACAATGTCGTTAAATATATTATGTAATTGATTTGTTTGATTGAGAACATAAGGAAATCAATAACATAGGGTTTCAAAATTTTAACATATGATTCCAGTAACTCTGCCAAAATTCATCTTTAGGAAGATGGCATTCTTGGGGGACAACCTCCAACTCAGAGCGATTCCCTTTCACATCTTCAAAGAGGGGATGTAGGAGAACTAAATTTAGCTCTAAGAGATATTTCAAATTGGGATTATCAAAACTGTGGCCTGTGGGCAGGTTGGAGAAAGCCAAATTTATCGAAAAACCTCACAGAGGAGTAGAACTTTCTACAAAAATTAAGTGGAGTAGCTCTATTAATTTCTCAATAACAAATCTGATTTATGTTCTCAATAATTTGTATGCCTAGAAATAAATTACTATTGTAGTTTACTGCTGAAATTATAAACAAAAACACACTGATATTTTAACCAATAAAATGCAGCGAAATAAACATGAAATCAATCACATTTGACACAAGTGTTTACCCTGGAAAACCCCAATGGGGAAAAACCAACATTCAATGATTTTATTAAGATAAAATCTAGGTTCCCATCCTGGGATAATGGCCCACCTAAGGAATAATACAAAACAGCAAATAGCATAGCCTATCACACCTCAAGATCTTTCCTCCAATCTTGTTGGGTGCTACTCCTTTGTTGCCCCTTGATCCTTTCCTCGGACCCTGCCTCTACACACTCAGATGAAAGTCCTTCTCCACCCAATACAATGAGATCTCACAATCTCACTTTGTGTATCTTGTGCCTCTCCTCCTCTCCTTGGGCTTTATTTTATAACATCTCAATGACCAAAACCCTAACCCTCAACCTCCAAAGTGATGGATGGCTGATATTAGATCTCAAGCCTCACTTAAGATCAACGACTGTGACTTAATCTGAAGTTCACTTTTAGTCATTAGCCAACATTAAGTTAATTAATGTGCTTTTCCTAAGTTAGACATAGAAAAGAGATATAAAAGTCCCTTACTCAATAAATTGAGCAAGTACCTAGAGAAGTAATAGACAACTCCTACATACCTGACACCTAGCCTATGTAGAAGTCCCTGTCCAATGCTACAAACATCAACAAGCTCTAATAAGCAAAAATATCTAGGACAAGAGAAGCTAAGGAAAACAAGCAGACAACTACACTGCCGAAAAAGGATATCGATCAAAATTAGCTTACTAGATTGACACTCATTAGCTATGTGGAGATCAATGTGGAAAGGAGAAACTTTTTATGTTGGACACTCGTACATGGTAAGGTGTTGACAACAAACAATCTAAGAAAAAGAGTCATACAAGGGTCATTGAGATGTTTATGTGCCAAGGAAGAAGAAATATTGAAGCATCTCTTCCAAGAAAGTGAATTTACTCAAAAAAATTGGCAAATATCTTTCTTAGAGGTGGATCCTCAAGTAAACATGCCTCAAAACTGGAAAGAGATGCTTCAAATCTAGAATAAAAGATATAATGGATCTTTTAACAACAAACCGCTCATGAAGCGAATGTGGATTGACTCGCCCAAATAGCTTTGCTGGAAAGTTTGGTTGGCTAGAAATAAGGTAATATTTTGGAACTAATCCCATCCTCCTCATAAAGTCACAGCTCTAGCTCAAGGATTGCTAACTGAAACCATATTGGTGAAAGGGTTGGCAGAACAAAATATATCAAGGTTGAAAGTAGCAGAGGGAGTATGGCTAAAGGAAATCCTTATAAGGGGTGTAAAATATAGCTGAAGAGGCCAAGAAAGTCAAATTTGTGGCAGCTAGAAATGACAAAAGAAGAGTTGCATAAGTGAAAATTATCAAGAAACACTCACAGTCTATGTTTTGATGGATTCTCGAAAGGCAATCTAGGGGTGGCATTAGCAAGGGAAATCATCTCTGATCCCGATGGAGCTCAAAAATTGCCTTCGTCTGGGGTTTACGTGAGGCAACCAATAACCAAGCAAAAATCCTGGCCCTCTATCAAGGATTGTTGTTTGGCAAGGAGTTGAGGACTTGTCAATCATAGGTGACTCAACTATAATCACCAACAATATGTATCACAACTCAAGCCCGAAGGATCCTACTCTTCTTAGTCTAGTTTAGAGAGCACAATTGTTGACAAAAGGATATGACTTTGTAGCCTATTATCGAATCTTGAGAAAGCAAAATGTCGAGGCAAACCTACAGGCAAATTTGGTAACATGTTTGGAAAGAGGGAAATTAAATAATAGGGGGGAGGCATTAGTCCTAAGCCACCTCCCATCAGATTATTCAATTTAACCAAGGTTGAAATGCACTCCCATAATAAGACAAGTGGCAATGACAATGGAGGGTGGAGTCAAGCTCTTTAAGGCTTACAATAGGCCTAGTACACAATTACCTCATGCTTCAAGGTATGCACTTATCATAGCAATGATGGAACATCATGTTAGTTTTTATAGCCTGGTAGGTACTTCTACGTTGGGGGTGTCTAGCAACATAGAAGGGGCTGAGCATAACTCTCTAGACAGTCTTAGCACTTTTATAATACTTTATTGTATTAGGTGGTATTTGTTAGCCCATGGTACTGGAGGGTCAATGGTATTGGGCTATGTTGTTGGGAGCGAGGAGCGGGAGCAGGAGCGAAAAGCGAAATTTTCAAAAGCTTCCGTTTTGGGAGCGTTTTGGGAGTGTTTTTTATATAATACATATTTTAATTTATTTTGATACATATATAGAAAAAAACATACATAATGCAAAAATAGTTGTAGAAAACATGAAAACATAGATATAACTATTGGATTAATGATGATTATTAAATCATCAACCATTTAGTACACATATACCATCAATAATCTAGCAACTATAACTTATAACATTGTCATCATTTTCCCTCAACAAACTCTAATAAATAACATCAACCACAATGAAATAGAGCATTATATTTATTACTAGAGAGTTGTAATATGTAATCAACAATTCAAATTTCAAACGTAGTTTCAAACTTCAAACTGACCATCAAGAACAAACCTAACTTGTGCCCAAAACTTGACATCAAGAATACTGTCCTCCACCTCTTGAAATTCATGTCCAGCAAATGTTGATGCAACGTTGTCTTTCAAACCCTGCCATGAATCACTTGAGACCATACTAGCCAATGACTCTTTTGCTTCAAAAGGCGCTTGAAGGTGAGGTGGTAGCTAGCAAATATGGTCTTTGCAATTTTAAGTAGCTTCAACCTAGAGTAATTGCAAAAAAGTGGTGGGCCATGCTATGATTGGTAAAAAAAATTATCATTTTCTTCCCTCTTGTACAATGCACCATTCTATTTATAACTAGGGTCCTTCATCTTAATAATATCACACATCAAAAGGTTTGGTGTGTGAACCAAACGCCCTAATGAAAATATGTTAGGGTACATATCCTCAATGACTGCTCTTGCTACCTTACAATTAGTCGCGTTATCAACGATGACTTGAATGAGATTGTTCGACCCAACTTCTTGAACGGTTTTAATTAAAGGTTCTGTTATATTAATACTAGTCTTGTAACATAGTAGTCATGGGCTAAAAGGAAGACCGCAGCACTAGCAAACACACCAAGAATATTTATCAATGACCAACCACTACATTTGTCCAAGCACTAGATATAATGTGAATGGATACTAGTACTCCATATTCAGTCCAATCATTTGTAAAATGTCCTAGACCATTATGGATTTTGGCTCTTTCCCTATTAAGCCCATGGTTTTGGATTTTTCATACTCGAGGCTCGTGTATCCTTTAGGGGCACCATTGATGGCTTGTACCATTTCATGCTAATAGGGTGAATGAAGAGCATTGAATGGTACACCACATGCATAGAGAAACCTGAAAATTTTTGCATCCACGTCATCCTTGCAACATTCGTTAAGGGAATCTAAAATTGTTTTAAGCATAGGTGAGAATCCACTACCATGGGGGGATGGGGATTGACCACCATACATTCTATGTGAGCTCGAAGTCTTAGATTCAACCCTTGATTTTTTGGATTTGTTTTGCGCAACCTCCTCTTGTATTTGTTTCTTCTTTCACTGGAACAGGGTTACATGTTTTGACTCCTATAGCCCTTATCCCATGGCATAATGCCATATAGATGCTTTCTCACATGGGTATATGAACCTATGTAAGTTTTATTACAATAAGGGCATATAAACTTTGATTGTGGTTCCACCCTCTTTCTCTCACCCAAGCCTTGTCACATACTTCCACAAGGGTGTTAAAGTCTCCTTGTGTTTTTGTCCATCACCATTGTTAGCTTCATCGTCAACGCCCCCTTCCATTTCTTTCTCATCTCAACAATATGTGCCACCGCTTACTTCGTCCTCCTCACCATTGGTATTTTAGCTTCCCAACACCACAATCATGATAAAAAATGGAACCAAAAGGAAAAACCATATAGCCATCATATTTCTTGATCCAAGATGAGAATAACTTGCTACCTACAATAGAATAATGGGGAAGGAAAAATGGGAAAGAGTATAAGAGAACACTCAAGATTCAACATAGTGGAATTTTAAAAAAAAAACAAAGAGTGGGTTTTAGAGCCTACCTCTTTAGCTCTCCAATAGTGATTGAATGTAACTATGGAAGCCTTCAATCTCCCTTCCAAGCTCTCACAAACAACAACCTTCGATCGACCTTCCAAGCTCTCACAAATTTGCTTATTAACACTAGCTAACATCCCACTCAAAACCCTAGAAAAGAGGAATAACATGAGTGAAATGAGAAATAGAATGAGAGAAAATGAAGTGAGTGAGTGTTTCAATCAACTAAAGGAACCCTAGTCATGCCTAGAGCAATGATTGAATCTTTGTCTTGGTTCACACAAGCAAGAGAGAAAAAAGAAGCACCTCTGACTGGCGGGAGCTAAGTGAGAGCATTGAGGGAGCATCTTTTGTCCCCTGGGAGCGTTGAGGGAGCGACCTGGGAGCGTTGAGGGAGCTATCCGGGAGCGTTGAGGGAGCGCTCCCTGTTTTGCCAAGGAGCGTTTTTTTCCTAGGGAGCACGCTTCCGAGGGCGCTTCCTAATCGCTCCCTCTAGGAGCACGCTTCGGGAGCAAAGCGGTGAGGGGGGGGTGCTCCCCCACAGCTTAGGTATTGGGTGAGCCCATGGTATTGGGTGTCCCATGGTATTGCCCATGGTATTGACATAAAGTGAAGTTATAAAAGGAGTCTAAGGAGAGTGTTCTAATCATCACATGAAGGAGTGAGTCATATCTCTTGTGAAGTGGTCACACCACCAAGTCAGGAGTGAGTCATATCTCTTGTGGTGGTCAATTGGTCAAGAGTGATTCATATCTCTTGAGTGGACAAGAGTGAGTCATATCTCTTGTGAGTGATAGAAGTAAGTCATATCTTCTGTCTGAGTTTGTCTTTTTCTGTTGAGGGATTGGGCATAGTGAGAGTCAGGAGTGTTAAATTTATAGCTTCGGAAGCTATTACAGATTATCACTTCTGCTACCACGTGTCAGCTCCAGCAGTTGCTGTGTGTTCTGTCAAAAGACCTTTTTTGTGCCAAGTGACAAGTGTCCACCTAGGGGGCTGCTTAGGGCGGTTCCTCCCTAGGGAGCTGCTTAGGGCGGTTCCTCCTAGGAGACTGCTTAGGGGGCTGCTTAGGGGGCTGCTTAAGGCAGTTCCTCCCTAGGGGGGTTGCTTAGGGGGCTACTTAGGGCGGTTCTCTTAGGGCTTGGGACAGTCGCCCTAAACTATTAAAAGGGTGCCAACCCTTTCTTATTACACATTCATTTTTCATTCTGATTTATTTCTTGAAGAGAGCTCTTGGAGGAGGTCGAAGGAGCAGGCAGAGATACTATGAACTGACAAGCAGGCAGAGAACATTGTCAACAGAGGATGGCATTCATTTTTGTTATGTGTAGAAGCAGGCAAAGATCACTATGAGCAGAGGGTGTCATACAGTTCTAAAGTAGGCAGAGATCACTATGAACAAAGATAGTCATACAGTTCTGGTATAAGTTATGTCTGCTATTAATTTTTTGCCCTAGCACAGAGAAGTTTATGATGATGTAATTTGAATCTGATATCTTATATAAGAAAGATTGTTTGGTTGGAGTTTTTCCCTCTTCTAAGGGTTTTCTCCAGGATAAATCTACTGTGTTCATGTGGAATGAATTTGTGCATCTTATTTTTAACTGCTTGAATTAAAATTGATATGGTATCAGAGCTTTGGATGTGAACAGAGCTCAGTTCTGTAATTCATGAGCCTACATAGGTCCTAGGATTTAAGTTTTATAAAGCACAATCCTAAGTTTCCTGTCCAAGCATGTCTTCTTCCATTTATGTTTGGCCTGAAGATAGGCTAGAGGGAGCTTCAAACTTTAATGTTTGGAAGCTCGAGATTATGAATATTTGCCAAGAGTTAGAACTAGATCATTTTGTGACTACAGTGGTGGAAGAACCAGTTTCTAATGTTGGTAAGGCAGCCTTCAGAAGAAATCAAGCTAGGGCAAAGAGAGTTATTTTTTATTCTGTAAAAGATAGTATTATGCATGTACTAACTTCTCTGATGACAGCTAAAACTGTTATGATACTCTTGTGAAGTTGTATGAGAAGACTACACCCAATCAGAAGAGAAATATGAAGAACAAATTGAAGTTTTTACAGATGGAGAAAGGTGAGTCTATTGCATCCTTTTGTTCTAAAATTGCTCAGATTCGTTATCAGTTACTTGTCACAAGGGGTAACTGTTGATGATGACGATCTTGTTCAAACCATATTTGATGGTCTTCCATCTTCATAGAGCACTTTCCTTTCTAGTGTGAATGGTAGAGAGATTCAACCTACTTTTGAGCGTTTATGGCATGACTACTTTCAAGAGGAAAATCACATGACTTCAAGAAGTCATGTTGCTAATGATGACAGTGTTGCTTTGGTTGCAAAAACAAGAAGAGGAAAGAAACCTTTCTTTAAAAGGCATTTCCAGGAAAACAAGCTCAAAGGAAACTTCAAAGGTAAAAATTTTGATATGTCTAAAATTGCATGCTATAGTTGTAACAAGATGGGACATTTTGCTAAAGACTGTAGATCCAAGAAGAAAGTCTTCCATAAAAGGAAGCATCATGCATTTACTGCTGAAGAAAGAGGATCAGGTAAGAAGGCAAGTGAATCTACTGAGAGACAGGAGAACAGAAAAGAATACTACCTAGTGTCCGCTCTTTCTGGTCATCTAACTACTGATCAGAACACTTGGTTGGTTGATAGTGGAGCTTCAAAACATATGACTGGTTACAAAAATATTATTTCAAATTACAGGAAGAGACTTGCTCAGTGCAGGTACAACTTGGTGACAATTCATGCTATGAAATCAAAGGGGTCGGTTCCATCTCTCTTCAGTTAAAGTTTGGATCCATCATTCATATTGATGAGGTCTTATTTGTTCCTGGCACGACGAAGAACTTGTTGTCAGTCTCTACACTTGAAGATAAAGGCTACAAGGTGGCCTTCATGGATGGTAAAGCAGTTCTCTGGCCGGAAGGTGGTCAGCTAAGTTCAGCTGAAGTCATTGGAATTCGAGAAGGAGGTCTCTACAAGGTAACGAATCATTCTGCTCGTGTTCTTGTTCATTCTACAGTCAGTCCCAGCGAGTTGTGGCACGGAAGATTCAGTCACCTTCACTTCAAAGCTCTTCCTGGACTTCAATCTATGGTAAGTGGTATGCCCTCTATTTCTTTTGATAAAGTTGAAGTATGCAAAGGTTGTTTACTTGGAAAAAATGCAAAGAAGTCTTTTCCTCACAGTAGTAGAAAAACTGAAAAGATCTTAGAGCTTATTCATTCTGCTACTTGTGGACCAATGTCTTCTCCTTCCCTGAATGGATTTTTGTATTATGTCATATTTATTGATGATCTTTCTAGAAAATGTTGGATTTATTTTTTGAAGTTGAAAAGTGAAGTGTTTTCCAAATTTAAAGAATTCAAAGCTTTAGTAGAAAACCAGACAAGAAAACACATTCAAATTCTAAGATCTGATAATGGAGGGGAATATGAATCTTGTGAGTTCGAAAGTTTTTGTAAGGAAGTTGGTATCAAACGTCAATTAACTGTTCTGTGCAATCCTCAGCAAAATGGCGTGGCTGAAAGAAAGAACAGAACTATTTGTGAGGCTGCAAAAGCCATGATGTTCGATCAAGATCTGCCCAATTCTCTTTGGGCAGAAGCTACAGCCACAGCTGTATACATTCAGAATATATGTCCACATGCTATCCTAGAAGGATAAAACTCCTGAAGAAGCTTTCTCTGGTAAGAAACCAAATGTAGATCACTTAAGAGTATTCAGGTGCCCAGTTTACATCCATGTTCCTAAAGAGAAGAGAACAAAGATGGAACCCTCCGGAAAGAAAGGGATCTTTATCGAATATAGCAAATCTTCTAAAGCTTACAGAAACTATATCCTAGATCAGAAACAGATTGAGGTTAGCCAAGATGTAACTTTACATGAGGAAGTTGTTTTTAAACGATCTAGAGAGCTTCAGATCGATGATGAGCCAGATTCTCCTCCAGCCGAGACTTAGGGTTCTGACTTTCAGAGGGAGGAAAGTCATGATGATCCAATGGATCAAGATTCAGTGTTGGAACCTGCTAAGGTGTTAGAAAGGTCTCTTGAAGATTCTCCTATCAAGAGAAGACCTGCTTGGTTCAAAGAATTTCTACAAGAAGCAGAGAAACATATAGCCCCTTCAGGAACCTTTAGAGAGAGCAAAAGGCCTCAAAGATTTACAGGTTATGTTGCTTTGGTAAGTAACATTAGTGATGTGGAACCTTCTTTGTTTAACGAAGCTAACAAATTACAAGTTTGGAAAGATGCCATGTTGGAGGAATACAAGTCCATCATGAAGAATAATGTATGGGACATAGTTCCCAGGCCCAAAAATAAGTCAGTGGTCTTATCCAAATGGCTATATAAGATAAAACAAGCAGCTGATGGGAGTGTTGAAAAGTACAAAGCAAGATTTGTTCGCAGAGGCTTCTCCCAAAAGGAAGGGTATAGACTATGATGAGATATTTGCACCAGTAGCCAGGTATACTACTATCTGCACAATTATCTCTCTTGCTTCTGTACTTGGATGGAAATTACATCAAATGGATGTAAAGACTACTTTCCTTAATGGTGAAATAGAGCAGGAAGTATATGTAGAACAACCTGATGGCTTTGCAATGCATGAAAAGGAAACTCATGTATGTAAGTTAAAAAAGGCCCTGTATGGTCTTAAACAAGCACCCAGAGTTTGGTATAACATAATTGACGGCTTTCTGCAAGGATTAGGGTTCAGTAAATGTATCGCAGACTCTAACCTCTATTTTAAAATTGTTGAAAATCAACCTCTGATTTTGGTGTTGTATGTAGATGATCTTTTCCTTGTAGGAGAAGAAAAGCAGATTGCCAAATGCAAAGAGAGACTCACTGATGAATTTGAAATGAAAGATCTAGGAATGATGCACTATTTCCTAGGTTAGAAGTTTGGCAGAAACCAAACGAGATTTTTCTATCTCAAGGAAATTATGCAGTAGACATACTGAAAAGGTTTGGTATGATGAATTGCAGGAGTATGTCAACTCCTATGGTTGCAAATTTAAAGAAGTTACATGACTCAAGCTCAGGAGAAGATTTGGTGGACCCCACCATGTACAGGAAACTTGTTGGGTCATTAATGTATCTAACTCATACCAAACCAGATATGCAGTTTGCAGTGAGCGCATTAAGCCAATTTATGGCTGAGCCAAGAGAACGACATTGGGTGGCAAGTAAGCATATTCTAAGATATCTTAGAGGTACCATAGCTTATGGGCTAAAGTTCACATCCAATGGTGGTGTGATGTTGCATGGTTATGCAGATTCAGATTGGGCGGGAAGTCCAGTAGACAGAAAGAGTACCTCTGGTTACTGCTTCAGTTTGGGATCAGCCATGATCTCTTGGTCCAGTCGGAAACAGGAATCTATTGCTCAGAGCACAACTAAGGCTAAATATATTGTTGCAAGTAATGCCAGCAGAGAAGCAGTATGGCTCAAAAAACTCATGTCTGGGTTGTTTAATGAAAAGCTTGAGACTACGATTATCCACTGTGATAATCAAAGCTGCATGAAGCTCACAGAAAATCCGGTATTTCATGACAGATAAAAGCATATTGATCTAAAGTACCATTATATCAGAGATATGGTACAACGAAATGTGATCAAGCTGAAGTATGTTGCAACAGATGATCAGGTAGCTGATATCCTGACAAAACCACTGCAGTTGGTGAAGTTTGCTCACTTCAGAGACAAACTTGGAGTTGCAGAGAATGCCTCCGTCTCTGAGAAAGAGAATGACCAAAAAGGAATACTCCAAGGTCTGAGGTCATAAGTGACCACCCTGGAGCTAGCTAGGGAGACTTGGAGATTAATCAGTTCTATGAGTCATGGCAAAAGTCAAAGTGAATATAAAAACTTTGTGAGCCAAGACAAAAGTCAGAATAAAAGTGATCAGGCCTTTAAAATCTTGTGAGATTATGACAATAGTCAAGGAAAAAGGACAAGCCTAGTGAGTCATGTCAAAAGTCAAGACAGGCAACCTTGTGAGCATTTAGCAAAAGTCAAGGTATCTAGCAAAAGTTAGGAAGAACATACAATTCCTATGAGCTAGAAACAAACAATCTTCCTTATATAAAATATCAGTTAATAATAACTTCCTTGCTAAGAGGGAGTGTTAAATTTATAGCTTCGGAAGCTATTACAGATCATCAATTCTGCTACCACGTGTCAGCTCCAACAGCTGCTGTGTGTTCTGTCAAAAGACCTTTTTTGTGCCAAGTGACAAGTGTCCACCTAGGGGGCTGCTTAGGGCGGTTCCTCCCTAGGGGGCTGCTTAGGGCAGTTCCTCCCTAGGGGGGCTGCTTAAGGGGCTGCTTAGGGAGGTTCTCTTAGGGGATCTGCTTGGGACAGCCACCCTAAACTATAAAAAGGGTGCCAACCCTTTCTTATTACACATTCATTTTTCATTTCGATTTCTTTCTTGAAGAGAGCTCTTGGAAGAGGTCGAAGGAGCAGGCAGAGATACTGTGAGCTGAGAAGCAGGCAGAGAACATTGTCAGTAGAGGATGTCATTCATTTATGTTATGTGCAGAAGCAGGCAGAGATCACTGTGAGCAGAGGTTGTCATACAGTTCTGAAGCAGGCAGAGACCACTGTGAATAGAGGTAGTCATACAACTCCGGTATAAGTTGTTATGTCTGCTATTAATTTTTTGCCCTAGAACAGAGAAGTTTATGATGATGTAATTTGAATCTGATATGTTATATAAGAAAGATTGTTTGGCTGGAGTTTTTCCCCCTTCTAAGGGTTTTCTCCAGGATAAATCTATTGTGTTCATGTGGAATGAATTTGTGCATCTTATTTTTGACTGCTTGAATTAAAATTGATAAGGAGTCTGAGATCTGGTGAATCATATCCGGAGGCTTGTCATTGTAAGTGTTGATTACAACCCTGAAATAAAAGATAAACTATTGGCTGGTTTTCCCTTGTTGGGGTTTCCAGGGTAATTATGGTGTTGTGGTTTTCTCTGTTTATGGTTGCTTATCAGTGTATTACATTTATCTTTTCTAGGTTAATTAAGTAAAAGATTGAAACTGTAATCTTGATTTGGTAAGGCTGAAAAATTTACAACTATAATCTTGATTTGGTAAGGCTGAAAAATTTACACATCACACTGAATGTGATGTCAATTGGGTTTAGACAAAGTGGTTATGGTATGGAGTGTTATCCTCCCCACCCAAATTATATTCCTGCAAGTGACATGTTGAGCTCATAATGAGTATAATATTGTTCACTTGGTCGTGTGCCCTGAAGAATCTAGGGTTTATCTTGGGTACCATCCATGAAATGAGGGGAAGTGCTTGGGGGTTTGCCCCAGGATAATTACCTAGAAAAAAAAATCACACCAAATGTAGGATTAATTTAAGAGTGAGATTTGGACATCGATCTAATGCAAGATTGGGATATTTGTTTGATGGATATGACCTCTTTTGTTGCTGATGGAATGCTCCTCTATTCGCTATGTGTCATCTCTCCAGGGGGTCTTTGAAGGTGGGTTAGCACACAGGGGACCTTCATAGCCTCCACTTTGTCACAAGCTCTGCAGGCATTCTAGGAAATTTGGGAATTAAAGAGGTGCTTGTGTTGAAGCTTTAATCCAGGTTGGCAGCATGGAACCACCATAGCCATCCAAATCATTGTGCATTGCGTGAAGTATCTCACCTATGTAGAGGCATCAAGCACTATGAGAGACACACAAAAGCACTACAGGAATGTCATGGTTTATTAGTCAAGAAACTGGATAAATGGAGAAGAAATTGGGAGAGAAGGCAAGAGGATGAAAAATACTCCTGGAACCATCAAAACCAACAAATATAAGAGGTGGAATTCCTACTGGAAAGAATGAAATTAAGGCATCAGAGAACAACAATTACAGGCGGCAACAACAATATTAGACTTGATGAAATGGAGGAGAAGATGAAAGGGCTTCTATAAAGGGTGGAGCACCTTGAAGCAAGAAGGAAATTGTCAAAGGAAGCAACGCACTCATATTCTCCTCCATTTGATGGTTTCTGTGGGCTTGAGCAGTGGAAAGAAGAAGAGAAGGCAATAGTACAACATGCAGCGTATCGAGAAATGAACCAGTTTGAGGAGGCCTAGGCCTCCAAGGTTGGTGGAAAAACTCACCATGGGCAAAACCCTTTTTACAACTTTTATATTATTACATAGTCTACAAGTATGTTATGTTAGTTGGGCAGTTTGTCAAGCATTACACATGTCATCTAGAATGTAAAAGATGCAGTACTATCGAGCTAGATAAAGTTGTTAGCAAGGCAAAAGTTTGTTGGACTCTTTTTGGAACGGTAAGAGTGAATCTGCCGATTTGTATTATCATGTTGGACAGTTTGGCCACAACTTTATTTTAATAAAAATATATTTGTTTCTGTTAAAAAACAAATAAATAAATAAAAATTGGTCAATAATCTGATGGGCCTGGTCTTTAATCTTTGAAAATTAAGTGGTTAACTAATTATGTGGAATGAATCTCTTGTTTCGTAGAGTTCTGTAAAATAAATAGACATAAGAGAACCCCTTATCCAATAAACAAAGTCTTATACATCAATTTAGTATCTATAATGATCTTTAGCTTATTTTCATAATAATAAATTAACATCAAAGAAATTATCAATTATGTGATAATCACTTTTATAAATACCTTTTTCTCTCTTTTATATAAGCAATGAGCTAAGTGAGTGCTAATGGATGATAGAATTGACTTTCAGGTTACTTTCTCTACATTTGGCTATAACAACACTCATGTATTTGAAGGTGAGTTGTCAAAAATTTATGTGACTCATCGGAAGCAAACCTAACACTACCTTTAACCTTGGCCCCTGACATTTCCATCCATTGAGTCAGGTGGAAAAAAAATTGGTAGTGCAACACCAAAACTTGTTGGATGACGGTGATAGAATTGACTTACAGGTTACTTTCTCTACATTTGGCTATAACAACACTCATGTATTTGAAGGTGAGTTGTCAAAAATTTATGTGACTCATCGGAAGCAAACCTAACACTACCTTTAACCTTGGCCCCTGACATTTCCATCCATTGAGTCAGGTGGAAAAAAAATTGGTAGTGCAACACCAAAACTTGTTGGATGACAGTGAACTTTAGGGAGAAAGGACTAATCCTAAACTGGAGCTCAATCTCAAATTACAGGGGTAAACACATTGAAAAACACTAGAGGCATGGAGGGCTTTACTGGCAGAGAAGAAGGTTTGAAGAGAAGTGTTAATGATCCTCCAAAAATAAGAAAAGATAATTTTATTAATGTCCAAAGAGAAAAAGCGATGTGTCCGTAAGAAAGGGAACCTAGCCCTTTTGGTTTTAGGAAATCATGTCAAAATGAAACAGGTTGTCATATTGGCTTCACAAGTTTTGCTTGGACGATTGTAGGGATGGCACATCTGTGACAAAACCCTTCGATCTTGGTTGAATCTAGTTGGGAACCTTTTATTGGTTACAGTCCTCAATTCTATATTTTAGCTAGAGACCAAATGGCCTTTTATCTTTTGATCGATAGCTCGTGCGGAAATGATCTTGAAGACCTGTTGGCACTGGGAGTCTACTCAATTGCTCTTGAAGAAGTGGACATCGTTGTTCAATGCCAAGTTAGAAAAAACTTTCATTGTTCCAGTGTGGGTGAAGTTACCAGGCTTGCCTTTGAAATTCTAGTCCTTAGAGGTGTTTTGAGATTGGGTATACTATCAATTCTTTTATGAAGGCAGATAGTTTCTTGAATTCAAGAATTATGGCTATAGGTAGGATTCTGGTTGGCACTGATCTCAAAGAGGGATTAGCAGAAGAAAGGACTATACAAAGAGGGTCGATTATTCACAAATTTTGGAATACTCCAGGATTCCTTTCAAGTGTGTCAGATGCCACAGGTATGGCCATTTGGTAGCAAACTGTGTATTAAAGCACCACAAAAAAACCTAGGTTAAAAAACCAGTTGCTCATCGGGGGGAGAAGCTAGAGAGATCACTGTAATCATTCCTAGGAAAGATAAGTATGAGACGGTCTTGAAAGATCCAAGGCTCAAGCAGCTTGAACTTGAGGAACATTCCTCAAAAGGGAGCCAAAAATTTTGGGAGATGGATCCTCCGTGTAATGAGTCAAATAGGGGTACAAATTGTGAAGAAGCAATGGAGATGAACACCACTTCCCAAAAACACAAGGAATGGGGTAAGTTGATTCACGTCCTTCCCTTTGAGAATTATTTTTCTTTGAACTCCAATTGAGAGGAGATAGTAGAAGGGATGGCTTTAGGATCTAAGGCCCTTAGATTTTGAATCTAGAGTTCTATAGGCTAGTAGAAGCCAGCTCTCCCTCTCCAGATTCTACACTTCCTGTAGAAGAAAAGGATAAAGGACAGTTGTTAAAATCCTCATCTCTTAATAAAGGCCATTTAAATCATATCTACAATTCCTTGGAAGATAAAGGGGGTTTGGAGGGATACACAAGATATAACATAAGACCTCAACCTTCGAGCATGAAGCCATTTGATACCCGAATGGGGGTGGATTGTGAATGAAGTTTTGGGTTCCCTTGGTAATAGAAGGGATAGAAAGTCTTCAATGTCCCTGGCATATGAAAGAACCAAGAACGATATTTTAGTTGGAAAACAAAGGAAACCGGATGGGATTTGTTGTCCGCCGAGATGCACACCAACAGCAGAAATCTTTCGAAAGTTGTCTCCTCACTACAAGTGAGCGAGGTGTGGCCTTGGGGGCAAGCAATGAGCCAGGTACTGTCACCTAAATCCCAGCTCCTTCGTTTAGGCTAACTCCTGACGAAGCCAAGGGGGGTTGTCCCTAACAAAGAGTTTTCTATGGCTCTTGTGTTTTAAGTGTTTTTAAGGTGAAATGATGCGGATGGGTGTTGTTTAGGAGTTTTTATGATGATCACAGATTTACAATAATTGAAAATTAAGAAGCACAAAGATAAACTTGCAAAGTATTTAAATACACCACTGGTTGATAAACAAAGCATCCACAATGAGATAATACTGAATGGAATAAAGTATGCACTTCAGATATATAAATGAAATAAACAAAGGACCAGTGCCTTATGGAGTCAAGATTGCAGTGCTTGGGATGCTAAGATACAAGAGTTCAATGTGTTTGTGAAATCATTTTGCAAGTGTTCTTTGTAAATTTTAAAGTAAATTTTAAGTAATCTTGATTATTAAGGCTAAGAAAGCAAGGTATTGAAGTCCAACCGGAAGAAATACTTTTAGTGGCTCCTCTCGGTGACCTGACGGACCGTCCAGTATTCTAGGCTAGGTGTCCAAGGAACTTAACCAGCAAGCTAGAACTCTATGACAACGGTGAATTCCGGCGTCACCAGCAAGAATTTGCCCACTACCTGAGTATTTATCGAAAAACAACACCGGTTCGTTGGTTATGGGGGTGAAGATTTAATTACGGTTACCACTTGTGAGATTAATCAAATCCAATCACCGTTCTGAGTAATAATCCAATTTTTTAGGGTTGGCAGAGCATACTTGGTGGTGGAAAGCAATGAAATAAATTCATATTTTACTCAAAGGGAAAAATGAGTTGCAAATTTTATTAGAGCACACAAGTGAACCTCTCCGACAGAGAGTGCTCTTGACTTGTCTTCTGACAGAGGTTCAAGAGACTTTGACTAATCTATATGCTAAGATGCAGTAAAAATGCAAAACTGATGCTCTCCGACATAGAGTGCTCTTGACTTGTCTTATGACAAGTTCAAGAGTCTTGGTTCTTTTTAAAAGATAAGCAGATTGAAAGCAAAGAAACCAAATGAAAGCTCAATAAATAACAATGATCTAACAATTAATATACTAAATAGCAAAAATGAACTAATCTAGCAATTACTGTTCTAAGCAAAAATGAAACTATTCTAAGTACTTGAAGCAAATCTAAGCTAAGAACACACAAGACACTCTTCCCCAAATGGGGAAGAAAAACCAACTATGGGAGGCTTTATCCCACTTAGCCTTATTTTATTAATCAAGTACAACTTTTGAGGATTTTCAACCTTTGAAAGAGAAATGAAGATAGTAGAAGCAAATTTCAAATAGCTCTTAAGAGCTTTACAAAAAGGAGAGTGTTTAAGTCTTCATGGTTCAAATCCCAAGTGTTTGGATCTTCCTGGTTTGGTGTTTGGTTTCAAATCTCCTTTTGGTTTTTTTGCAAATTTTCTCTTCTTCACTTCAAATCTTCTCCTTGAGTCTGATTTTCTTTTCAAACACCTACAAAAGACAAATCAACTCAAGGCACCCATTAGATGTTAGCAAAATCAAACAAAGATGAAACTACTTAGATCTATAACTTGCAAAAAACGAAACTAGATGAGATCTAATGCAACTCTTCAAAAAGGAATAGATGTAAACTAGATGCAAGATAAGAAGATGAGATCTACTAATGCAAGTCTAAATGAATCTAGAAAAGCAAATACAAACTAAAATCTAACAATGCAATGCAAAGTATGATCAAATGAGACCTAACTACTAACTTTTGAAAGAATGAAAACTAACTACTACTAACAAACTTTTGTTGCCTTTAGTGAACTTTTTGAAGTGCTCGACGAGAGACGAAAGGGAGGAAGCTTGAAACAAGTCAAAAGGGGAAACGAAAGGAGGAATGGGAGGCCAACTTGAGGAGGGACGAGAGCTAGAAGTTGAGAGAAGTGACAGGGAAAGGAAGGGGACGAGAGTAAGGTAAAAAGGGTAAAGACGAGAAAGAAGATGGATGAGAGCAAGGTAAGAGGAGAAGAAAGAGACGAAAGGAGAGAGATCTAGGGAAGACGAAAGCTAGGATGAAGAAGGAAAGTAGAAAACGAAAAGAAGAAGGAGGTAGGACGAGAGGGCTTGAAGAGATCAAAAATGAAAGCAAGGAGATAAAAGCTGGCAAGTAGGAAGAGACTAGCAAAAGGCAAGGACCAAACAAGGCCAAGGAGAAGAAGAAGAAGCCAAAGGAGTTTAACTTGAAGATCTAGGGCTTCTTGAAAGTAACCAAGTAACAAAGTTTTAAATAATTTGAGAGATGGATCTTCGAACTAGTGTCTCATCCCAAAATTTGAGGCTTGAAATCAACTTTAGGAGGCCCTGAAATGCCCACAATGTCAGAAAAATTGGTCCTTTGAAGAGATGAGAGAGCAACCGAGCTCAAACTTCTCTTCAAACCTGGGAGATCTGCACAAGATACCACTTACAAACACATCTTGATCAAATCTAGTATGCAAAGCAAAATGGGATTAGAAGAGTATCAGTATTTCCAACTACAGTTTACTACTCCTTGATCACATAAAACCCAGCATAAATGGACAAATTGAACTACAAATGCCCACCCTATGGACTTAATAAAGCCTTCTAAGCTAGCAAATTTGATCAAAATAATGAAATGCAAGTAGTAAATAAGAACAAGATCACCTTGATATAGATGAAGCACTTACCATGACAGAATCAGTACACCATATGGACCTCCAAATTCACTTTATTTCCAATAGCAAAAGCTAAAACACAATTACAATTTGGCAGAGTAAGCTTGCCCAAAAATTCCATGAATAAGAGAGTGCAAAGCACCTCTACTTATACAAAAATACAAGAGCTCAGAGCCCTAATTCGAATTGGCACAAGAGGGAGCCAATAGCACAGTCATCCAATCGAATTCCAATCAAATCCTCCAGAACTCCAGGCTTGGAGTGAAGATACACCACATAACTCGAATTTGCATTGAATGGTGAGTGGGGAGGTGGCCTCCACCTTGGCAAGGCGCCCCCCACTCCAACTTTGTAACCTTCGCCATAGCTTTGTAGTATACATCAAGCAAATGACAACCCTCCACCTTGCAAACACGTGAGCACCCAAAGGGATACGTGAGGTATCAAGGAGATAGCTTTGGAGCTAATGTAGGGATAGCTCGAGTTAGCATGAGTTAAAGCTATGTGAGGTGGCCACCAATTGAGGGAGGTGCCCACCTTTGCCATTAATACAATCCAACAACCCATTTACCAAGTGCCACATGCCCAATTCGTGAATCCCATGAAGGAGGGCGAATTCTCTTAAAGGAGATCTCACCTGGTGACTAGATAGTTAACTGAAGTTGAGTGGAGTTGATTGGAATCATCATGAATGCCTTGTGCCATGTCATTTAGCCTTTTATTTTATTCATTTTGGATTATTTTGGAGAGATTTGAATTATCTCCAAAATATTCATTTTTAATAATTTAATTAATAATTTCTCTGTAAATGGTTTTTTGAGAAATTATTAATTATGAGGCTGAATTGACATCCGAAACTTAGGATAAGTTGGTCCGGGGGTCATGTATGATTTTTGGCTTATGAATCAAGCCTTCAAACTCTGAAAACGGGCCCCGGATGACTGACATATTACAAAATTGATTTTTCCAATTAAATATTTGGAAAAATAATTAAAAATAATAAAAACTCAATCCAACGCGTCCGGTAAAAAAAATTCGGACAGTGTTTTTATTGGACGAGGACCCTATAAAATGACCATCTAAGACATACATGGTGTCTAGTAGGATTATACACATCAGTTGGACTCTAATAACCACCCAAGGCTCAATTTTCAAAATCGGGCATTCCAGCTTTGGAGGAAGCGGGAGAAACCCTCGTCAATTATTTCTCGACTATAGGCAAAGTATAATTGATAAGGGAAAAAACTCCCTAGAATGCCTTAGTTGATAACCAAGTCATGGGGGACCGAGCCTCTCAAAAATCCTACTAGCACACTTATTAGAAACCCCGTGGGGCCATGGTCATTTTGACTGAAAAATAAAATTGGCTAGCCAAATTTGGCTAATTATTGCAATCTGAACCCCTGGAAGTGAACACTGATGGTGTTCCAACACTGGCGGCTCAATGGAGGTTCAACTATTTGTACAAAAAAGTTGGTAACAGGGTTCTTAAAGCAGCACACCCCAAAGGTGTAAACCCATGATCTTTTTGTCATTGAACTTGAGAGGGATGGGAAACCCCTCAAAGAAATTAACTCTTCGCAGGTTGATCGAAGTTAATAAGCCTAATTTTACTGTTGCAAGAATTAATGGGGGATGGGCAAAAATGCATTTGTGAGTTAGAAAAGTTTTTGGGTGACTAGGGCTTTATCTTTTTGGATCCAATTGGATGCTCTGGGGTTTGATTTCCACCTGGTGAAAATGAAGTTTTGATTCTGTTAACTTGTTTTCCTTTGATTCGTGGATAGGTATAGTTCTCCATGTGCAAGAATGTGGAGAAGATATGACAATTTTTAATATCTGTGGACCATGTTCAACCACATGGCCTTTTGGGATAAGTTGCTTTCCAAAAGTTTCTTTCGTCATGGGCATATCATTTTAGGAGGTGGCCTAAATCTATTAGTAGAGTAGAAGCTTGGGGTCCAACCACAAATTTGGATGTTCTATCAAAATATTTTGTGCAAAAGTTAGTTGACCTAAATTTACATGACATAGAGCCAGTAAAGTTGAATCCTACTTACAAAAACATAAGGTCTGGTGAAGGAAGGATAACCAAACACTTGGATAGATTTTTGGTTGGATGACTCTCTTAACAATGATTAACTCGGGATCCGATAGTAAATAGGCATCAGTGGTGAATCAAACCATGTGTATTTGTAGATTGCAAAAGGAAGGAAGAAACACCCAAGCCCATACAAATTTAATCCTAGCTGGCTTGGGGATCTGGAATATTTTAGTATGATTAGAGAGGCATGGATACTATACAATGAGTCCTCCAACAAACTCGCTGCACTACAATCCTAAGGAATCTCAAGACCCTAAAGAACCTATCCATAGAATGGGCACATGAAAAAAGAGTCAAGGATGAACAGGTTTTAGCCGATGTGGAAATTCACTTGGAAGAACTCTATAACAAAGAACATGCTAGTTTTCCTAACAGTGCATACAAGAATGAAGTGAAGTCTTTGGAACAAAAGAGACGCAACATTTTAGCAAACAAGGAAGCTGCCTGGAGGCTTAAGAGAAGAGAGTTGTTACTAGATAAGGGTAATGATAATACTAAATTCTTCTACCGTTACGCCAACTACCAAAAAAACATGAATACTATATCGCAGTTGCAAAAAATTGATGGCACTATGGCTTACAGTTTCATTGATATTGCTCATATGAGTGTGGATTCATTTATTAACTTATACAAAGAGTAAAGCAAAGCGACAATAGCTAAAGTAGCTAAGATGTCTACATTTTTCCAAGTTCTGTTTCAGATGATGATAATCAGTCTTTGTTGGTGGAAGTCACAAAAGAGGAACTCAAGTTGGTGTTGCACAGCTTCCAGAAAGACAAGAGCCCCAGGCATCGAGTTCTTCATGAATTTTTAAGAGTTACTAGAAGAAGATTTTCAAAGGATTATTAATGATTCCAAGGTATCGGAGAGGATGTTAGCAGCCTTCAATTCAACTTTTTCTGACACCAAAATCTGAGAATCCGGTCTCTTTTCATCAGTACCGCCCAATCTCCTTGTGTAACTATATTTATAAAATTAATGCAAAGGTAATTGTTCTAAAGGTCAAGAGGATCTTGTTAGCTACAATCTCTCACTAACAATTTGGGTTCTTGACTGAAAGGCAGATTCATGAGGCTATTGGAGTAGCCCAGGAGGGTTTACACTCCATCAAAAGAAAAAAGCTTTAAAGCGAGGCTATTGGAGTAGCCCAATAGGGTTTACACTCCATCAAAAGAAAAAAGCTTTAAAGCTATCCTCTAAGGTAATCAAGCTAGATCTTTCAAAAGCTTATGACAGAGCAAGTTGGTTGCATTTGAGGATGATTATGAGTCACTTGGGATTTGATGTTCATTTTGTAAAGTGGGTCATGAGTTGTGTGTCATCACTCATCATTTCCCTTTGTAATTCTCATAGATGGTTCTACATCAATTTTTTTTAAACCATGAAGGGGGCTTAAGGCAGGGATGTCCATTATCTCTCTTGCTATTTCTTTTCATTGCTAAAGGGTTATGTAAAGCTTTGAGAGAGGCAAATAGGACCAGCACATTCAGAGGAATAAAGATTGGACAAAGTATTAATCTGTCACATCTATTCTTTGTCCACAATATCTTGCTTTTCTATGATGACTCAAGAAGGGATGCCCTAAAACTTAAAGAGATGTTGGACCTTTACTGCATAGCAACAGATGTGTTAGTCAATATTCAGAAGTCTACAGTCTCTTTTAATGGGCTAGATGAGGATAAAATTGCTTATTTTCCCAACTATTTACCAAAAGATTGATTCGGAAGATCAGCTGAAGTACTTAGTTTTTTTCTCAAGCCCATTAATTATGAAAAGAGAGATTGGAAGTGGCTATAATTGTTAAGGTGAAGAGGAGGTTATATGCATGGTATAATTGATGGTTGTCTCGAGGAGGCAGAATTGTTCTTGTCAAATCAGTGCTCAAAGTGATATCGATGTTTTGGATGTCCTTAGCATTTATACCAAAAGGTATTTTGGAAAAACTTAAGCAACTAAGCTTCAGATTTTTGTGGTCTTGTAATAAAGAGAACTCAGGCATCCCCCTGTTTAAATGGAAACATTAGCTCTTTAAAAAGCATGGGGGCTGGGGTCAAAAAAACATATTTTCATTCAATAAAGCATTGGCAGACAAACATGTTTGGAGTCTGATCAATGGTAAAGGGCTTTGGTGCAAGATCATAACTCAAAATTATAATGCACTAGACAGAGTGGAAGATTGGATCAAGAACCGATCAAAAAAATGGCAAAATGGATCGATCATCTGGAAAGCAATTGTTTTAGCATTTCCCTTAATAGGTCATTGGCTTGTTTGGAGGATAGGCAATGGCACAAAAGTCCGAATAGGATCGAATCTGTGGGTTAGCAGAGGACAAAGCTATAGATTACCTGTCAGAGTGATTGAAAAGCTACATGAGGAGGATTATTTCTTTATTAATCAAGTAGAAAATCCGGATTTATCCACAATCTGGCGACAAGAATGGAAATCAACGGGCATGATATGTTTGGAAGGAAGAGATGCAATTGATTGATAGAGTTATATATCAGTGCTTAGATCCAGTCATGTTTGTATTTCTGAAAACTAAGACGAATTGTTGTGGGGAAGAAAACTTGGACACGGGAGCTTACACTCCTAAATCTAGATACGAAACCTTAAGCATAAATGAAGATGTAGAGCAATCTGCATGGTGGTGGAAAGTCCTGTGGAAACTGAAATGTCCACCAAAGGCTACGATCTACATGTGGTTGGCACTCAAAAATAAGTATTTGACATGGGACAATCTACAAAAATGAGGAAACTGGGACCAGGCTAGTGCATCTTATGCAAAGACTCTGATGAGTCGATTGCTCACTTGTTATTAACATGACGGTGACCAATTACAATGCAGGTATGGAAAGAACTCAAGGCTATTACAAGGTTAAAGGTGGTATGGAGGGTTGCTACTAATGATGAAGCTCTAAAAAAGTGGTATGCCAATTCTGTCGTAAGAAAGGTCCAAGCTTTAACTTTGATAGTAGGTCTAGGGATCTCGTTAACATGTAGCATATAAATTTTTGAAGAATGAAAATTACTCCTGTTGTCTGCCGAGATGCACACCAGCAGCAGAAATCTTTCGAAAGCTGTCTCCCCCACTGGAAAGTGGGGAGAGGTGTGGCCTTGGGGGCAAGCAATGAGCTAGGTACTGTCACCTAAATCCCAGCTCCTCCGTTTAGGCTAACTCCTAACGAAGCCAAGGGGGGTAGTCCCTACAAAGAGTTTCACTAAGGCTCTTATGTTTATTAATGTTTTTTGATGAAGTGATGCGGATGGGTGTTGTTTAGGAGTTTTTTGATGATGATGACCACAATTACAAAAATAGACACAAGATGATAAGCAATCCACGTTGCGATATAAGAGTGCAAGATCAACAGTATATCAAAGACTTTAAAAAATGAGATAGCATCCACAGATAAATGATTTCAAAAGAACAAATGGCCCAACAATATAAGTATATGAAAAGTAAAACAATTAGACCAGTGCCTTATTCATTGGGTGAAGGAGTCAAAAGTTTGAATGTAATGCTGGGGGATGCTGAAAAAGTAAGTCTTGATGGTAGTTGTTCGTGAGATCGTTGTGCAAATTATCTTGGTAAATTATAAGTTTTTTAGTGGTCTTGATTATTAGGCTAAAAACAAGGATATCAAAAGTCTGGAAATAGTACTGGTAACCTCTTAGATGATAGGTCGAAGCCACCCAAATTTCAAGAGGGTAAGTGTTCAATTGGCTTGACCACCCTTGAGTCTGACAGCGGGATTTCGGCACCACCTGTTTCAGGAAACAACCTCAGTAAATCTTGAAAGCAACGCCGGTTCGTTGGTTGGGGTAAAGTTTTATTAAGTTATCACTTGTGAGATTAGCAAATCCAACAACTTTCTGAGTACTAGCCCAACCCTTTCAGGTTGGCAGAGCATACGAGTGTTAGAGAATCGACCAAGATAAATTAATTATGAAGGGGTGTGAGTTGGAATATTGTATTATTAAAGCACAGTTCAACTCTCTGATAGAGAGCGCTCTTGACTTAGTCTTAAGACCAAAGTTCAAGAGACTTTAATTAATCTAAATGCCTAATGCAAGGGAAATGCAACAACTAAATGCTCTCCAACAGAGAGTGCTCTTGACTTGGATTTGGCCAAGTTCAAGAGACTTTAGTTCTTTTTTTATTAAAAAGAAACAGTTGTACCTTGAAGAACAAATATGAAGCTTTAAAATGACTGAAAATAAAATGATGATAATGAGATGTAACAAGATGCTTGAAACAAACTGAAAATAAACTTAGTGTTCTACCAAACAATATTAATCTAAAGGTGGGATCTATTTCCGAACAAGGTTGATCACAAGAACCATTAGTCCTTGAGACTTTCCAGCTAGCTGAAACTTCGGCAAGGAGGCTAATGGGGAACGAGAAGCTACCACAAAGCTATGTGGCCTTTGGGATGCAATCCCAAAGTTTGCTTACTCTAGTCAAAACTTGGAAATGGAGTATAATGAAAATAAAGAAGTTAATCTAAAGAATGAAACAAGAGAAATCTAAACTAGCAAAGCACAACACTCTTCCCCAAATGGGGAAGAAAACCCAAAAAGTGGAGGACTCCTCCACTTAGCCTTTTATTTATTTATTACAAGTGCCTTAGGAATGAGATCCTTGCAAGGTCTTTTGAGAAAAATGAAATAACTAATGAGAACTTTAAAATTAGAAACCCTTGAGGGCTTTTTTACAAAGGATAGTGCTTGTAGTATTTGTCTTTCTTGGTTTGAGTCTTCCCTTGGGTTTGATCTTCTTCAGTCTTGCTGTCCAAAATCACCTTTTCTTCTTCAAAGTAACCTACACAAGTCTCAAAAAGTCTCAATCAAGGCACCCATTAATCATTAGAAAAAGACAAAACAATGAAACTATTTAGACTAAAATCTATAAAAGACTTTGAAAAAACTAGATTTATGAGATTTTATTTCGAAATATGCATAAATGTAAAACAGACCAGCAAACAACATATGCCTAAAAGATGATGGGAAAGAGATCTAAAACATAAAAATTTTGAAATATTTTTGGTATATAAAATCTATCTTTTAAGTGAGAAATAAAATGCAAACAAGTGCAAGCTAAATGCAAATTTCCACTACCCTACAAGCTAAATGGATGCAAACTATGAGATCTAAAAATGCCTAAATGCTAACTTTTTCAATGTATGAAACTTATTAATAAAATGCAAAAAAGTGATATCTAACTACTAACTCCTTTAACAAACTAACTTTTAACAACTTTTTGTGTTTTGTGAAGGTAATCAAGGATGGACGAAAGGAAGACTTAGAGGTGGGAAAGGAAGGCAAAAAGAGAGAAGAAGGGGTCCTAATGAGGATAGACGAATGGATGAAGAGCAAGGTTGGAGCGAATGGATGAAGGGAGATGTCTTAGATGAGGAGGGATGGAGAGGCTTAGCAAATCATGTCAAAAGAGGGAGATTCAATGGAGAAAACTAGATAGCTAGAGGATGGAAGCTAGGGTAACCAAGGTAATTTGTTTTGAAATGCTTGTTGATGGAGGAAGAGGCAAGTCTCTTCTACTCATTTCCTCTCTTGAGATAAGAGAGTCCTTTGGGAACCTGCAAGAAAGTTTGATTAGGTGCTAATAGCCATTGATGGGCAAAGAGTAACTTGATCTCCAAGTCATTCTCCACCTTGTGTGAATCCTACAAAACTCTTACACATTAAACAAGCCAAACCGAATAGTACATTTCTAACAATTATAGAACATATACTAAATAATGAAAAGCTTGAAGTAAAGAGTAAGGTGAGAAAGATGTCACCAAGCAATGTGAAAGACAACCCCAAAAGCTCTTGATGGACCTCCAAAGTCACTATTTCATTCAAGAATCAAACAAATGTTACAATAATATTTTGGCAGAGTGTTCATGCTCAAAATATCCATGAGAAGAGAGCCAAAATGGCCTCTCTTTATAACAAAATAACCAAGTTAAAACCCTAATTCGAAATTGGCACTAAGGGAGCCAATAATACTTGATAAAACTCCAAATTCCAATCACCAACCAATCAAGATGTGGCTTGGAGTGATAACATACCAACTAACTTGAGTTTGTAATGAATTAGGGTGGGGAGGTGGCCTCCACCTAGGCAAGGCGCCCCCCATCCCTTCTTGTAAACTCCATCCATCAAATAGCAATCCTCCACATCACAAAAACGTCAAGTTAAAGGAGAGGGCGAATTTCCCAACTGTAGATCACTCATAGTGCTCCAAAACTGATCTGAATCAGGTGGGTGAAGATTCCAATCATCATAAATGTTTTTTGCCATGTCATTTTGACTTTTACTTTATTCAATTTGGCATTTTTTCAAGAGATTTAAATTATCTCCAATTTATTATTTTTTGAATATTTTAATTAATATTTCTCAGTTTTTTATTTTTTGAGAAAATATTAATTATGAGGCCAAATAATTGTCTAAAACTTAGGGTTAGCTGGTCCAGGGATCATGAATGATTTTTGGCTTAAGGTTCAAGCCTTCAATCACTGAATTCGGATCCCTGATGACTGACATATTACAAATTGAAATTTCTCCATTTAAACTATAGAGAAATTTATAAAAATTTAAAAAATAATTAAAAACCCAAAACCGGAGGACCCGGTAAAGAAAATTCGAAAATTTTTCTGAGGGTTCTAGGGACCTAGGACATGACCAAAACCTATTCTAATAGTGTCTAGTAGGCTTATATACATCAGTTGGACTCTAATAATCCCCCATGGCTAAAATTTTCAAAATCGGGCATTCCAGCTTTGGAGGAAGCGAGAGAAAACCTCATCGATTATAGCTCGGCTACAGGCAAAGTATAATTGACAAGGGAAAAAACTCCCTGGAATACCTTAGTTGCTTAATCAAGTCATGGGGAACCGAGACACTCAAAATCCTACTAGCACACTTTATTACAAACCCCCAAGGGGCCATGGTCATATCGACTAAAAACAAAAACCGGCTAGCCAAAATTGGCTAACTGCTGCAATCTGAAACCCAGATACTCTGGAAGTGAACACTGATGTGTTGCAACACTAGCGGCTCAATAAGGTTTCAACTATTTGTACAAAATAGGTGATACCAACTCCCATTACAATGTACCATCCAAACTCCAGAGTAAGTCTACTTTTGAAAATTGTGTGCAGACCACAAAAGAGAAGCTGCCGAGACAAATCATCATTGACCAGATTGATAAAAGTGGTTCCTAGGCTTATTTTGACAGGGTCTGTCAAGGGGAGCCCTCGCTATGTGGTGCAGAAGGATTTTTATAAATGGGAGATGCACATCTTTTCAAATTCAAACCTGGATTGTGCAGTGGTACTAATCATATAGCTGAACATATGGCTCTAAAACTTTTATTAATGCTTGCAGCCAAAAAAGGTGCACACATCCTACAAATGTTTAGTGAGTCACTTGTCGCTATAAATTGTATGAATGGAGTAAATTACTTGAACAACTACACTATCACCCCCATCTATGAGGAGAGACAACTTTCTCAGACTGCATTTAATACACTTGCCTTTCACCATGTGTACAGTGAGGAGATACAACTTTCTCAGACTGCATTTAATACACTTTCCTTTCACCATGTGTACAGAGAAAGGAACATGGACACTGATGGCTTATCAAAAGCTGGGCTGCACATGGATGCTGGGACTTGGCACATTCTGGAAGAAGTGGATGGGCAAATAAATGAATATTTTCATGCTCCATTTGTCTAGTTTCATAACTGTCTATAGATTGTATATTAAAAGGACTGTTTACTATTTTGGGGACTTTACTAGTCTGTTCTAGTTGCAGATCCATGAGGATCCTGATGCATCTTATTTTTGAGTCTGTTATTTGGACAAGCTTTCAAAAGATACAATGCAGATAGACTGTATTTTGATAGAGAAGGTCCTACCTGAACATTTTCATAGTTTCTCCCTTCAATGGGACTGCTGGAATGAATTTTTCAAAATGCATCTGCGAAATGTAATTATGTTGATATATTAATGAAATTATGACTGTTTTCCAGTGTTCCATGGGGACGCGTTTTTGCATTTCCTGCGTCCCGGAGATGGTGAAACTCCATGGGAAACATTTCTGAACTACATGGTGAAACGTTTCAGTCTGTGGCGAAACTCGTTTCTCCATGACGAAACTTGGGGGGACTTCCTGGCGTCCCGCACGAAACTCCGAAACTCCAGTGAACCTTCTGGGTGTCCCTCACGAAACTCCGAACCTCCAGCGAACTTTCTAGGCATTCAGACAATCATATATAATCATGATGAATCGTGTAATGTGTTTGTATTATTAATTTATCAGATTATGAATTACATTGCATGATTGCACAATGATGAATGTAGTATTTAGTAATTTACTAATTTGCATGGGATGAATTGTTATTGTTGGGATTTATATTTTTCATATTTTTTATTTTTACAATTTTTATGACCCCGACGTCCCCTCATACCCCTCGAATTTTCCTAAAATTTGGGGGTGGTCTCCATGCGTCCCGAATGTGCATCTCCCCGCTCCCGCGTCCTGCCATCCCGGAACGTTGGGGGAACATTGCTTTTTTCTGATTAAAAAAAGGAAAAAAAAAAAAAAACTGAATCCAGACTTGAAAAGTAATGCAAGTGTTAAAGCTGGTTGTGTTCAAGTGGTTAAATTAAAGCACTGCCAGTGCTCAGATGAGGATTGAAAACCCCCCAAAGACATGTTGTGGCATTCATGCTGCCAATGGAATTAACTACCTCATACGAGACCGGGGAAAATCTGAATGCCTTTGACAGGCCATGGATGCTGCAAATCTCAATGGAGAAGGACAAAAACAGGTTCAGGGTGAATTTGAGGGAATAGACACCCCTAAGCCATGGCATCCACAATAAGGGGCTATTTAAACCAAACAACAATAATTGGGATAAGGACTCTTTGTTGAAGTGTTTTGAACTTTCGTGTGAAGACAATTCTGTTGTGAACCACACTGCCTTGTCTTGCTTTGTTTTGTGGGGAATCTGGTTAGCAAAGAACAAGTCACTTTTTCAAGGATTTGAAACACATCCAGGGCAAGTGGTTAATCAAATCAGGAGTGCTTATTGGGGGTAGCAGGAAAATTCCCGTTCCAAAAGCTTAAAGGGTTTTAATGATGCCTGTGATTGATAATTCAATGGTCTGGGGCTTCTTTCATGGTGCTTGTCAAGGGACCCCGGTTAACTGTGGCTCAGGATGTATTTTATTTCTGGCAAACTCTCATTATTTTAACATAAAATATGGTTCATGTCATGTTTCTAACAATCGAGTTGAGTTATATGCTTTGTTGCTTTTGTTGAAATATACTGCAGATAGGGAAATTCTGAAGCTTCAAGTAATGGGTGATTCTAACTTATTTGATTGATTGGGCTAATGGCAAAAATATGCTGATTAATATGGTATTGAGCCCAGTCATGAGCAGAGTTGAGGACATTAAAAGAAGTTTTGAAAATATCTCCTTTCTACATATTTACCAGGAATTTAGCATGAAGGCATATCAGTTCCCAAAGGAAGCCTTGGCTCTCCACAAAGGAATCATCACTGTTCAAGAATAGAGAGATGGAGGTTTGGTTTCTGGCACTGAAAGATTCCTTTTCAATAATTCTGTAAATGATATATCTCTGTTTTTTTAATGCTTCAGCAGTGATAGGAAAGGGTCTGTAGAACCAAGTTGTCGAGATATGTTGTGTGATGTTTTGAGGTTATAGTAGACTTTGTTCGGAGGACTGTATTATACAGTATCTAAATTAGGTTGCAAATATAAACAGTTTCTCTTTTGGGGACGAAAAGCCAAGGTCAAAGTATATTTTGGTTTCCTCTCAAACCTATCAAATAAAGATTTTTCCACCAGAAGAAAATAAACAAGAAAAATAAGAAAATAAAATCTCACCAGTATAGTGGAGAGTTAGTGAACCATGCCAATAAGGTCAATGTATATTTTGGTTTCCTCTCAAAAATATCAAATATAAAGATTTAACAAGAAAATTAAGAAAATAAAATCTCACCGGTAGAGTGAGTGAACCATGCCACAATGTCGGCCGCTAACTTCTGTTCTTTCTGGCGAGAATCTCTTCCTCCCCATTCGTTCTGCACCGCCATTTGCAGGGCCATCCAACTAGAGAGAATCAACCCCACTCCTTCCTCGAATTTGCTCAAACCTTCTGCTGCAAGCACCTGTGGGAGGAAGCCATTTCCTGCTGGATTTGGATCCATCTCCACTCCAATTATGCCCGGCCTTGGCTCAAATCCCTGTGAATCTCACCCCCCTCTCCTATATACCCTCTTAAACCCTAGTAATACCCTGTATCACTGTGGTCGCGATTCAACGAAACACAAACAAGCTAAAAACGTGGTTGCGCATCCAACCCTTTACGAAGTCCTTCCCGATTTCTCTCGTCGAGCAATCACTCTTACTTCTATGTCCCCGCGTAGGATAAAAGATAACTAAAACGCCCCTCTCTTCGGGTGATTTTTGGTCAAAATTGTTAATGCAATTATTATTTTTGCAATTTCGGCAATTATGTTTATCGTGTTTATCCATTCTAAAATAAATGCCTGATTTTAGAACAACCCAGTCACCCAAATTGCAATTTGAGCACTTTAAATTGCAATTTTAGCAATAATTATTATACGGGATTCCAACTAATCCAGGGTGTATGGAACAATGTGCATACTTTTAAGATAATAAATAATTATAAAATTAACAATGAAATTATATTAAATTGTTTTGATTTTTTCCTTTTTATAGAGCTGGCATTGATGAACAAAATTATTCAATCTTATATATAGAACTGGCATTAATGATATTGATGAACAAAATTATTCAATCTTATTTATAGAGCTGGCATTAATGATATTGATGAACAAAATTATTCAATCTTATTTATAGAGTTGGCATTAATGGCATTGATCAACAAAATTATTCCAGTTTAAAGTTCAACTATCAACAAAATTATCAATGCCCTTGGAAGAACATATCACAATGGGTTTGGATGGCAATTTACATATTTATTTCATTCTGTCATGTAAGGATTCATAAATGCAAATGTGATTAGGGATAATTGAGAGGACATGTTTAATTTAGAATAAGATGGATTTTCTTATAGAAAACATAATTTCAAACGGGGTACAAGAGAGAGCCACTTGAAGGTCACAAAGAGGATTGTTCACTATATTGGGAATACATATTTGGGAGGAAAGCGTATCTTCAAAACTAAGAAAGTAGTTACCAGCAGTTAAATATGCTAGGAAAGCATTAAACAACTTGTAAGGAGGATGTTAAAAACTTAGAAACAGTTCCAAGTTGTTATATAAGCAAGTCACTTTTTTGCAGCACTTTGATGACATGGCATAGTCTCCATCACACATACAAGTCTTGCACGAAACATTCACTACAGTATCGATGTTCCTTATCTTTTAACTTATTATAATTATGGAGATTCAGGAATACTTCTTTTCAACTTTTTTAGGCATAGAAAAAAATCTAAAACAAATAAGTGACTCTTTACCTTTTTAAAATTCAATAGACGAAAGTTAACCTGTTAATAACTATCATCATCGTCATTTATTTCAAAATTTTAATTATCACCATTTATTTCTAAATTTTAATCATGTGATAAGAAATATAAATATTATTGATAAATTTTTAGGTTCAAAATTTGAAAATTTAAGCTACCATAAAATTATGATAATTTATTTTAAAAAATTGGGAGTTTGGATTATAGTGAAGCTATTCTAGTTTCTTTTTTATAATATAAAAGTTTGGATTATGATGAAGCTATGTTATTTTATTTTATTTTAAATTTGGGTGTTTCTTCTTTCATATTAAACTTTGGATATCATTTTTTCCATTTTAAGGTGTTTTCATTAGTCTAACTATCCTCGACGATTTGACCAAGGTGCCTATGTAACCCTTAATTATGTTAGACGACAATCGGAGGCCTACCCATGGTCGATTTCAATGTTATAGACTACTTGCAACCTTCCTCCTCCAGTTGTTCCATTCATTCAAACACTTTGTGTTGGCCATGTCTTCCTTTGCATCACCTCGGCACATCTACCCTCTTTATTGCATGTATGTGTTGCTACCAACTCATTTTTCCTATATATTGTGTTTATGACATTGTTTTAAGTTTGGGTATTCACAATTTGGTTGTTCCTATTAGATCTTATTGAATCTAGCTAGTTTTTCAACATTGCTACCTAAAAGAGCTTGGGATATGTTTTAAGTGATAATACTAATCTTCACGTAGGTTTTGTGATATATTTGTTTAGATTGTTTTATGTTTTGGGCATTTCAATCTGGTTATTGATGTGTGTCTAGAAATTTACCTCAAATTGGGTTTAGTAGCAATAATGGGGGGTTGTACACCCATAAGGTCTTTTATTTGTGCTTCAATGTGTGTGTGTGAGGAAAAGGGGAATTTTAGAACTGTATTGATATAATGTGGTTTTGTTCTATAGATTCACTAGGTTGAGTATAGTGGGTATTTTTTATTGGTACGGATTCAAAGAAGTGCTTTGTATTGAATCTTTGGTTAGGACATGGATCTGGTTTCTTTGTAATCATGATCAGTGCATGGTTTTGAACCTTGTATAATTGAGGGTTGCAAAGATAAATTATTGGATTTATTCTTGATTGTGAAACAGAACTATCATTATTTCCAGTATCTTGTCTTTTTTGGATATTCATTTGTTCACAATAGATAAATTATTTTTTATATGTTAATTGCATAACCCAATTGTTGTTTTTCCTCTATAATTTTTTTTATATCTTTATGTAGGTTTGGATTGATTGAAAAGATTAACCTAATTGGGTAGGGTTTCCTTTTGTGTTTTGATGGTAAATAACTCTCGGATGTGTAGTTGCATGGCAAAAATTATTTATTTATACAAGGCAAATGATGGTTGATCTTCTATATATTATGTAACTGAAGACTCTTCCTAGTCCATGGTTGTTCATATTTACATGAACACAATCCCAAAGGATTACATATCCAACATTCCTCCCCTTAATCTGAAGCGGTGTTGGTAAGTCCGAGCATGTTTCTAAACTTCTCAAACTTTTCTCATCTAAGTGCTTTGGTGAAGATGTCTGCAATTTTCTCATTCATGGAACAATGTCATAGATGAATTGTCTCGGCCTCTACATGATGTTGAATCAAATGGTACTTTGTGTTGATGTGCTTGGTTCGATCATGGAATCTGGGATTCTTGGCCAACTTGATTATAGAAGTGTTGTTGCTCAATAATGGAGAGGATTTATCTTGTTTCTCCTGCGAATCTTCAAGTATCTTCCTGAGCCACGCTGTCTATTTCGTTGCTTCAACAACAACCACATATTCTACCTCTGTTGTTGAATCTGCTAGAACTAACTATTTGTGTAATCTCCAGGAGACAGTTATTGATCCAAGACTCATTGTGTATCCAAAAGTAAACGCTCTTATCTCTTTGTCGCCGTCAAAGTTTGAATCAGAGTACCCTATAAGTTTGAAGTCATCCACCTTGGAGTACTTGAGTCCAAAGTCTTGAGTGCCCTTCAAGTATCTTAGAACTTGTTTTGCAAAATACTAGTGTCCTTCACAAGGTTTGTGCATGAACCTTGAAGGGATGCCAACAACATATGAAATATATGGTTGGCGAGGTAGATAAGGCTTCCTACAAGCTGTTGGTACTTGGTCGCATCCTCAAATTCTTTTCCTTCAATTAATGTGAACTTCAACTTTTGCTCCATTGAGGTTGAGAGAGGGTTGAATTATATCATGCAAAATCTGTTTAACGGTTCTCCAGCATACTTCTTCAGGGAGATGAATATGTACTTAGGATGTTGAATGACTTCAATTCCCAAGTAGTAGTGAAGGTGTCCCAGATCTATCATTTCAACGCCCTTCTTCAAATCTTTCTGTATGGATGCAATATAACTTTCAGCGTTCCCTGTCATCAAAAGGTCATCTACATACACCACAAGAAACACAATAGATCTTCCAACTATCTTTACAAACAATGTTGTGTCATCAAGATTATAGTGTTTGAAATTTAACTTTAGAAGATGCTCGATTAGCTTTCCATACCATGATCGAGGTGCTTGTTTCAGGCCATACAAGGACTTGACGAGTCTGCATACCTTGTGTTCTTGTCCCTTCACAACAAAGATTTCTAACTGAGACATGAAGATATTTTCTTTCAAGTCTCCATTCAAGAAAGTTGTTTTTACATCCATTTGGTGGATTATCCACCCATTTTGTGCAGGAAAAGATAATAAGGTGCGGATGGTAGCCCATTTTGTTGTGGGGGATGTTGGTACCAATTTTGACCACTTTAATTTTATGAGCAATTGAGCCTTAAACTAGGTGCCTACCTACCCGCTAAAATTATGTTGATGATTTGGATGGTCTAATTCACATATTTCATCTGTGAATTAAATATAATATTAAGAGAAAAATTAATTTTCCTTTTATATTATATTATTATAATGTAAAAGCCTTTTTGAAAAAGGTAAATCATGAGCATCCCAGATCAAATGGATCTCGTGAATTCAGGCTTGAAAAGTTGCAAGAAAGATAATCAAAAGCACATGGGCCTGAATTCAAAACCACTAATATGATGTGGCGGGCTCTCATCGATTCAGGCTCCCCAAAGTGGTAATTGGAAACCGTTTTTCTGTGACCCTAAAACCATCAATTGATAAAAGATGTTTTAAGACATGTGGTATTTTGTCTTTTATATTATATTATTATGATGTAAAAGCTTTTTGGAAAAAGGTAAATCATAAGCATCCTAGATCTACGGCTCTCATGAATTAAGGCTTGGAAAGTTGCACGAAGGATAATAAAAGGCATATGGGCTTGAATTCAAAACCACTAATATGATGTGGCAGGCTCTCATCGATTCAGGCTCTCCAAAGTGATATTTGGAAACCGCTTTCTTGTGATCCTGAAAACACCAAGCTGATAAAAGATATTTTAAGACACGTGGAGAATCACGCACCTACAGGAGACATGTTTTTGCGTGGACTGTTTTGGGCAAACCGTGAGGAATTAGCTCAAACGGTTGAAAAATCACTTCATAAATGGGCCAATTTACCTTTCATCATGGGCCATTTTCAAAACAAATGCATGAATTGCGAGATATTCGGGTCCGTTTGAGACGGTTTTTTCCAGTATTTTTTTGTTACATCTAGCTGTAAGATCTATTTTTCTGTTATTCTCTCTTCTCTCTCTATTTAAACAAGGACATTTCAAATTTGAGGGGGCAGCGAATTTTCTCAAGAAGGGAGAGGGTTGAGCCAGCCATTGCCGGCATGCCATCATGTAATTACTTTTAGTGAAGAGAAACCGATCATTGGATTCATGATCCTGATGGAGGAGCAAATGTAATGTTTTTTTTGCGGACATTAAGATCACTGGCTATAGCAGCTTGTATTTCTCTTGTATTTCTCTTGTATTTCCACAATTTTTCCTCTCTACTAATCTTTCTTGAAATAAAAGATTTGGGCAACAGTTTAGCAATTATTCAAAGTTTTTGAATATTTTGTTAAATGAATATGCATCTATGTTGGGCAGGGACTGCAATCTTGGTTGGCTCTTTGTTTAACTATATATGCATTTTTGTTGACAAGTTGGTTCAAGAAGATTTTGCATCCTGTTAGAAACTGTTGACTACTCTGAAACGATTGAGGCTCAACACGTTTACTCTTTCATCAATACTTTCAAGACTTTCAAGAACTTGTCAAAGAGGCACTCCTTTTAGTTCTCTCCTTTTCACCTTCTAAGTCCATCCTCATTTAAAGCTAGTTTATTGTTCCATTCAATGAAATTCCTTTGTAATTGATATTATGTCCAATTTAGTTTTTAAAGTTCTTCTTTCTTACTCCATGCCCAATGGAAAAGCCTCTGAGCAGAGAGTTTGCATATCTCATCCCCAACTCTACTAGTAACTGCTTCCAACCAAATTCCATATTAATTCCTTGTTAAATCCGGCTTATTCTCTTGAAGTTCTAATAACCTCTGTTTCTCAATAAGCAAAAAGTGTTAGATCAATAATCTTGTGAGGGAGCCCCCTCTAATCTTAGTGCCAGCTAAAGATTTAAAGATTGGTTGAAATATGTTCTTCGCTTGATCCCTTACAACCAGGAATCAACCGGAGTACTAACATAAAATGTCGTCGTTGCCAAGGACGCGAAAGTGAAAGAAAGTTTCCCTAGGTAGAACGAAAAAGGTTAAAGATCTGGCTCTTGAAGGTGAACAAGAGTTAGACACAAGTTGTTCAAACAATTCACCTTGGCGACTCCACATTCTGGTGATTCCACTGGGGATCATACTCAGGTTCAACGGATATACCAATTGCATCAAGCAAGAAAGAGCATAATAAAGAAGATCTAGCAGCTTGCAATGCAGGCTTCTAAAGATCAATTTTCTCCTTTTCTTTTTTTCAAAAAGCAAAATGGTTGAAAAGGGAGTTGTTTCTTGTGCTTTCCATTTTTAAGATCCCATAGAAGCATGTCTAAAGTATTCAAGAGGGTTTCCATTTTCAGTTTGTTGTACATTCAGAAGCTCATATTTCTTTGCAGTCAAAAGCATAAAAGTTTTGACAAGAGGGTACAGATTGAGTGTCAATGAGGCCAAAATTTAAAGTTGCTGCAGATGAAGGCACTCGAACTACTGTTCTCAACAGATCACAAGGATCGGTTGTCCCCATTGGAGCCAATGTTGGTACCAATTTTGACCACTTTCATTTTACGAGCAATTGAGCCTTAAACCAGGCACTTACCTACCCGCTAAAATTATGTTGATGATTTGGATGGTCTAATTCACATATTTCATTTGTGAATTAAATATAATATCAAGAGAAAAGTTAATTTTCCTTTTATATTATATTATTATAATGTAAAAGCCTTTTTGAAAAAGGTAAATCATGAGCATCCCAGATCAAACAGCTCTCATGAATTTAGGCTTGAAAAGTTGCAAGAAAGATAATCAAAAGCACATTGGCCTAAATTCAAAACCACTAATATGATGTGGCAGGCTCTCATTGATTTAGGCTCACCAAAGTGGTAATTGGAAATTGTTTTTTTGTGACCTTGAAACCACCAGTTGATAAAAGATGTTTTAAGACATGTGGTATTTTGTCTTTTATATTATATTATTATAATGTAAAAGCTTTTTGGAAAAAGGTAAATCATGAGCACCCTAGATCTACGGCTCTCATGAATTAAGGCTTGGAAAGTTGCATGAAGGATAATCAAAGGCACGTGGGCCTAAATTCAAAACCACTAATATGATGTGGCAGGCTCTCATCGATTCAGGCTCTCCTAAGTGGTATTTGGAAACCGCTTTCTTGTGACCCTGAAACCACCAAGCTAATAAAAGATATTTTAAGACACGTGGAGAATCGCGCACCTACAGGAGATGTGTTTTTACGTGGGCTGTTTCGGGCAAACTGTGAGGAATTAGCTCAAACAGTTGAAAACCCACTTCACAAATGGGCCAATTTAGCTTTCTCCATGGGCCGTTTTCAAAACAAATGCATGAGCTATGAGATATTAGGGTCCATTTGAGATAGATTTTTCTAGTATTTTCTGTTACATCCAGCTGTAAGATCCATTTTTCTATTATTCTCTCTTCTCTCTCTATTTAAACAAGGACATTTCGAATTTGAGGGGGCAACAAATTTTCTCAGGAAGGGAGAGGGTTGAGCCATCCATGGCCCCCAGGCCATCCTGTAATTACTTTCAGTGAAGAGATACCGATCATTGGATTCATGATCCTGATGGAGGAGCAGATGTAATGTTTTTTTTTGTAGAGATTACAATCATTGGCTGTAGCAGCTTGTATTTCCATAATTTTACCTCTCTGTTGATCTTTCTTGAAATAAAATATTTGAGCAACAGTTTAGCAATTATTCAGAGTTTTTGAATATTTTGTTAAATGAATATGCATCTGTGTTGGGTAGGGACTGCAATCTTGGTTGGCTCTTTGTTTAACTATATATGCATTTTTGTGGACAAGTTGGTTCAAGAAGATTTTGCAGCCTGTTAGAAACTTCTAACTACTCTAAAATGATTAAGGCTCAGCATGTTTATTCTTTCATCAAGACTTTCAAGACTTTCAGGAACTTGTCCAAGAGGCACTCCTTTCAGTTCTCTCCTTTACACCTTCTAAGTCCATCCTCATTCAAAGCTGGTTTACTGAATTCCTTTGTAATTGATATTATGTCCAATTTAGTTTTTAATGTTCTTCATTCTGACTCCATGCCCAATGGAAAGGCCTATGAGATGAGAGTTTGCATATCTCAGCACTAACTCTACTAGTAACCGCTTCCAACCAAATTCCATATTAATTCCTTGTTAAATCTGGCTTATTCTCTTGAAGTTATAATAACCTCTGTTTCTCAATAAGCAGAAAGTGTTAGATCAGTAATCTTGTGAGGGAGCCCCCTCTAATCTTGCTGGCAGCTAAAGATTTAAAGATTGGTTGAAATATGTTCTTCTCTCGATCCCTTACAGCCAGGAATCAACCAGAGTACTAACAGGGGAGAATGTCTCTTCATAGTCAATTCCTTCTTTCTTTACATAGCCTTTCACCACAAGCATGCTTTGTGTTTGTCAAGTGAGCCCTATGATATATATTTGTTCTTGTATACCCACTTACAACTAATTGGTTTGGTTCCAACTAGAGGGTAAACTAGCTTCTAGGTTCCATTCTTCATGATCACATCATATTCATTTTGCATGGATTCTTCCCACTCATCACGAGTAGCAGCCTCTTCAAAGGAAGTTGGTTCAAGTTAGTAAATAAATTCAATTCACAATCAAATGAGACATCCATGTCATCACTTGAGTTATCTGCATCTCCTCCATCTTCTTGTTTGGTTGAGCTTCTTGTTCCCGTCTTTGCAACTTCATCTAGATGGGCATGTTATCACCAAACTTGTAGTTGCCCCTAGAGATGGATCCAATATGGATGGCAGAGGGGATGGGCAACCAAAGAGGTGCAACGAAGATAGCCTCGACTCCCAATGGATGGTTGTCACGCCAATCGAGGCAATCTTCACTTTATGTTATCTAGCCCAAGACAACAAAGGGGGAGACCTAGATCTACTCCTGATAGGAGAGATCAAACCAAGACACCAGATCAAATCAAGTATGGATGAAGTACTTAAGGTGTATGGTAAACCCTAGATCTATGGATGAAGTCACAAAGTAAGAAGTGGGTTGGATCAAGAGGTTTGAGCAATGTTGATTTGGTCCAACTTGGTTATGTGAGTGACTTATGAGATGTAAAACCAGATCTAAGATCAGGGTACCAGTCAAATGTGAGAAAATCCTCTGCCTTGGGAACCGTGTCTAATGTAGGGTAATTAAGGACCAAATTGGGGCTAACCAATACCAAAGATAAGCTTGATGAGTGGATATGACAATGTCTAGGTGTTCAAGCAGTGAGACAAAGACCAAACCACAAGCAAACTTAACAAACCAAAAAAGTCATGAGGGTTTGGAGAAAGATCAGTGCCTTGGGAAGTGGGCCAAATGGAGTCGGATATCCACCAAACTGTAGATCAGGGATGTTGAGGTGTAAAGCTAGGTGGGTCTTGAAAATTAGGATCATCCAAAGGCTAGATCTCGGTATATCTGAGATCTAAGATGTATCACCAAGTGACCCAAGTGGGGCGCAACCCTCAAAATGAGGAATGGGGCCCATAAGGTGAAAATCACTAAAGTGACACACTAGGGGTAGGTTATCAACAGTGTAGATTATGGATCAAGTGGGATCTCACCTACCCAGGTGCTAGATCTAGCCAAACTCACCTATCCAAGAAGTGCGACCTCACTTGGAGAGGCTAATTTGCCTTGGGAAATGGGTCGGATGAAGTCCAATCCACACCAAACTATAGATCCGAATTGCCGTGGATGCTATAGAGGTGGGTTTTAAATGTTTTACCCAAAATCCAAGTAGATCTTAGTAGATTTGAGAAATTGTAAAATTAGGGTTTTAACTTATGAGGGTTTTCAGTAACTTAGACAAATGGATAGATCATGGAATGAGAAATTTACCTTGAGATCATACCTTAGTGAATGGTGAGGTTGCCTTGTTGTTGAGGAAGATTCCCACGGAGATCAAATGGAAGATCTTTGATTTTCCTTGCTTGAATTGATGCCCTAGCTCCACACGTGCGCCCTCCTCTACCTGTCAAACCAAGGAAAGTCGATTCAATCAGAATGATCAATCATGGAGGAAATACAAGTATAAGCGAATGATAACACAAGATAGAAGGTCCTAGGACAGTAATACTCCCTGTTACTGGCGAAGAAACCCAAAGAAGAAGCGGGGAGAGTCTTCCCCTACCAATGCGTCCTCCTTGAACCAATTCGGCCTCCACCTGTAGATGACAAAATCATGGAACAAAATCGATAGCAAGATAAATCTCCAATAACCCAGTGCAAAGTAAGAATCAACGAACGAAATCCAGAAGCATTCACCACAACACAATAGATAGATGCAATAGTATTTTTCTATTCCAATAATCTAGAGCCAAAAGTCCCCTTTACAATGAGAAGCTCTCTCCTTTAAATAGGATGGAGAGAGGCCATAATCCTAACCACTTTTTGAATGAGTGGCCAAGATTAAATGATCAAAAGATCTAATCAATGGTTGAGATGAACTCAACAATACAATACATGGATCACTAATAAAATAATACATCAAATAGACCAAATCGCCCTAGGAGAGGGGGTCCCACCAAAAGTATGTGATAAAACATAAGATCTAGCTCATGGTGGGTCCAAGGGGTAATTATCAACATCCTTGGTCAATCCCCATGGCACAATATCCAAAAATAAATAATCTAGACACCAAATCGTGCCTCTCTGGGAAAGTCGTGAGCCTTAGGAGGCTCCATAAATCAATATAAAATGCCATAAGTGATGGGCGTGGGTCCCACTGGAAGCTAAAACTATTGGAGAAGGTGTGGAAGACATCCCACTCATCATCACAAGTCATCCCATTCCATAACCTTTCCTCAGTAGCCCAAATCGAATCCTTCAGTAGCCATTTTCACCATTTTTGGACTGCCTCGGGAAGTGTGAAACTGCCCAAACTACCTCTTGGAGTACCTGCGCTGTCAAGGTGAGGCCATCAAGCTGTCTGGGAGGGGGGGTAATATGGTAATATCAAGTGGCTGGACCACTCCCTCCATGCACATCGCCCTAGGTGAACCAATCAAATCTCTGCTCTGCTCTGACAAGGCCTCTGATAGGTCAAAACTGCTCTAGGATAACCAACTGAAATCACTGTAACTGCCCGGAACTGAAAACAAACTGTCCCATTGGACTCAAAAGGTCCAAATCCATCTAATATGTGTACTCATACACCATATAGACCTCTGCATGGTAAAAAATAAATGCTCATCATATCCCGCATACCCAATAATAATAATCTATAAAAGTGCTGAAAAGCACAAATCATCATCATAAGCCTGAAACCACTGCATAGAACCACCATGGTGACCTGTACCAGACCATATATCATATCTCTGTGTCATCTGAGGTCTGCCAGCTCATGTCCTGCGGTTGACTTTTGGTCAAATTGGGTTTGACCAAGTCAACAATGACCCAAAATATAACTCATGCTATCATCACAATGTTGCAAGGTGTCAAAGGTTAAAGCATGCTTTACAATCCATTCAAATAGCAATTATAACAAAAAGTAATCATTACTGGCAATCTAAATCCAAATGTATAAGGTCATTAATTATTATTATTACTCAGACCAGACTTTCAAGACCATACTCACTTCATAGTTGTCATCAATTTGCCAATGAAGGGTGAAAGTTAAAAATAAAATGGCTAGGCCTAAGGATGATTTACTGGCTTAACACTGTGACACTTTGGATATGGAAAAGGGAATACACACCATAGCATATACTAGACAAGCAATAACACAGGGAATGGCGGTGTCTCACAAATGGGTAAGTTGTACAAAGAGTGTTTATTCACCTTGGCATATGCTCACAATCCATAATACAAATGAGGCCAGCAATCTTTTTGATATAGAGTTTAAGTTCCATTGCTTTTTGGTCCTTTAGTTTCCATAGCCTTTGATCTATGCGTGTTTATAAACACATTGCATAGATTTACATTTTATTTAGGATTCTTGCTGCAGGTGTGTTTTTAAGGCACTTGTTTACCTAAGCACTTCTAGGTGTGTCTTTAGATAGCTTGTTAACCTAGGTATTTACATTTCACAATAGATATAACATTTGATATTTCTTTGCCGGATTCATTTGGCTTTTCACAATAGATATAACACTTTCTTTTCACAATTTTGCATTTATGGCAGTACTATCTGTTTCAGGTTTAGCCAACAACATCTTTAGTGACTAGGGGGAATAATCCAACTCACCAAAGGTAAGTTTTGTCACCAACTCAGAGCCGAGACACAATAAACAACGAAGCTCATCCAATACAGAGGCTACAACAAGGAAAGGTCCTCCATGCCACTAGTCAAGTAGTAAGTCAAGGTAAATAACAAACTGGGTAGGTAATGGATGGGTGAAGACAATGAATAATGAGACCAACATTAGCAAGCCAAAGTATGGTAGGAATGATCACCTCTAATTTCCCTAAGGAAGGTAAAACCGATGAGTATAAGTCCAAAACTTCTAAATCTGAGTAGGGACAATATGATATATATATAAAGTACAACTAGGCCCACATATCTATATGATCGCCAGATCATGATACTAAATGCTAAGACATGCTACAAGAATGAATATAAAAGCAATATAACCATAACACCAAAAAATACCTGCTGAGTCATATACCTGAATGCTCATCATCTAAACCAACCTCTATCCTCTGAAATTACTGCTGTAACTCTGGGCAATACTGACTGCTCTATATAAATGGCTAAATGGCTACATCGGTCATCTCTCTGAGTGTCCTGAAACGCATTCATGGCATGGGGAAGAAAACTGTTGTCCATAATCTGATAGTGATCCATAATAGATGCTCATCTCAGCATCTCAATGCAAGGGAACTGGCTGAATAGTGTACTAGAATCTGACAAATAATGTATGGTAGCCCAACTACTATATATGTGATAACATCTGGCTCCAGCTGGGACAAGTGCTCTGCTGAAAAGAGCGCTTAAGAACCTCAGAATCTCTGGTCCTCGAACTCTGCTACTCGAATCCTCGATCCAGCATTCTATCTCTGCAACTGCTACAAGCATATCACCTAACATCTGCAAAATGGCCAGAGCTATACCTAACTCACAGACCTGATGTCAGAACGTCGCATGTATATATATATAAATCAAATAAACAACAATATTGAAACCGAAATACATAAAATATAAGTGCAGAAAAGTAAAGCTAATCTACTAACATAACTTAAAAAGTTTGGTTTTATTGTGCAGGAAAAGAAAATGACAGGTACTCGGCTAGACTAAAAGCTTCAAAGGTGAGCTTAAGGAAAAGACAAAAAATGTGCCACACTTAATGGCTGAAAAGACTAACTACTGCCCAAGCAGGCTTATTTAGTTACAAAGGTTTTTAATCGGTGCTACTGAAATCCTAAAACGCACCAATGCAGTACAAGTGTGGACGCATCACTGCATCTAATACATAAAATCACCAATAATGAAAATCCCCTTCGGATACAAGAAAAATGAATAATGTTATATTTAAAAAAATGACTTTATTGGTGTCTTAAATGATGGATAAGCCCTGATGCGTACATACATGAAACGCACAATATTTGGCCCAAAAACATGCACCATGCATATATAATTATAAAACAAAAACCATAAATGGTGTGCTAAGTAACCACAACAACTCCAGTGCGTCTGTAAATCTAACGCACCGTATATGGCCCAAAATCAAAGTCCAAACATAATATATTTAAAAAACAAAAAGTAAGCAGTGCGTTATAACCCAACAATGACACTGGTGCGTTATGCATATTACAACACCAAATTAAAAAATTAAAAAACAATCACCTCATCAATTCTAATTTTTTTTAACATATGGTGTGTTTACATATAGATACAACCCCGTTGTGTCACATGAGACAAATGCACGAAGGTGTTAAAAATAGATGCACATCGTATAAGGGATTAATTAAAACTATTTGTGTTATTAAAAATGCCACGACCACATTTTTATTTTATTTTATAACATAACGGTGTGTTAGTGGTCCACGAAAGCACCAGGGCACCTAGTAACATATCGACCTGTTGTGTCCTTGAGCTGGGCGCACCGAATCAAGGAGTTGGGCACTCCGGATCAGGGTTGAATAATAAAAAAATGCTAGTTGAACTATTCATTTTTACTCCCTACATTGCTCTTCATCCCCCAAGCATCATTGCCACCTTTGCCTCCCTACATCGCCCTGCCATCCATGCTCCTCTTACCTGCATTTCTCCATTTCTCCTATCCGCTACCCTGTATGTGGGATTTTTGTCAAACGGTGGGCAAAGTTCATTTTTTAGACTACGTGGGAATCATACCTCCCTAGCAAGCAAATGTCCAGGTAATCTCCTTGTTTTGTTCTAACTTAAATTTTTAGCAGATTACAAATTGAAATTAAGCTTTAATTTCCACCGTAAATTTGCAGGCAGCACCGACAGTGGTGCACTTTTTCACAAGCAAAGTAGCGCACCGTTTTAACGATACTCTTCATATTATAGTGCACCGCTTAATTTTAATAAAATTTTAAAAAATGGTGCGTTAATTTATGTATAGCGCACTATTTAATTTTAATTAAAAGAATTAAAAACAATGTGTTAATTTATATATACGCACCAGTGCGCACCGTTAGGATGATGTGTTAAATGATAGAATACCACCATATTAAATTTTAAAAAAAAAAACCTAACCGGTGCGTTCTATGGTGTAGAACAACCCGGTGCGTTGTATTAAATTAGGCACACCAAATACCAGTGTGTCGTTTAAACCTCAATGAGAATGCACCTTTACAGTGTGGTAGTTGACCCAAGCGCACAAGGGAGATATAATTAAAAATTAAATTTTTTATTTCGGTGCGTAGTGTTATTCATTACGTACCACTTATGGTGCTTTTCTAGTTAATCACACCAACATGCACACATGCACCATCTCCATAAATGCATGGGCCAATACCGATGCATTATCTTCCTTTGTGCACACTACTAGCAGTGCAGAGACATTTAGCATACATACAGGTTCTTCCCTTTTATGGAAGCACCAGCACCATCCGAAGATCCCCTATTAGCGCTATGGCGGTGCATACTATGAACTTATATACTCATTGATCCAGTGCTAGTTGTGTTATGAACGCACTGGTGCTTTTTATTAATACAATGCATCGTGACATTTTTATAAAAATATTTAATATATTTGGTGCGTTACATATAAGTAGCGCACTGTTACCGATGCACATATATTTATACGCACTATATGTGGTGCTTGATTGTTTTTGAGGTGCACCGGTTTGGAAATTCATTTTTTTAGGAAAAAATATTATTTCATATTGATAAATATAATTCTCATTTAAATTTAATTTTTTATGTTTTATATAATAGACTAATGTATTTATTTGTTAATCAGATACGTCAGCATAAAGAGGAGCATCAACAACAACAACAACAACAAGTTGACCCATACAATGCTTTATGGGCATGGGAGGCTAGAGAGAGGGAGAAGGAATTGTACCATTACCCCATTACTGCATAGACGTGGGCCCTCTTGAGGGAAGTAGGCCTCCTTAAGTTCTATGAGGAGGCTACATCCCCGAAGGGGAACTCGGTATTTTTGGACCAGTTGATCCATTAGTGGGATCACCAGAGACAGGCCTTCCGCGTTGGTCCTGATCAGTGGTTTGACCCCACTGAGGAGGATATATATTTTATCACGGGGATATCAAGGAGAGGGGAGGATTTTCCCCACTTCCCTGATGTCCCAACCAAATAACATCTGAATTATAGGATTCCCTTATTTAATTCAATTCAATATTCATATTATTTCCTAGTAGGAGGGTGAAACCTCATCAAAGAAGTTCACATGATCAATGGAAATATAGTTCAACACTTTGATTGCTTTGATTCGAAGTGAGCAGGTTTCGAAGTCTTCAAAGTGAAACCCACTCACTTTGATTCCTAACTAATGTGGGATAATAATTCTTATTATTTATAAGCCAAATAACCTATGAACTGGCTTAGGGAGTTATGGTACAAAATAATTTTCTTACAACCTGAGATAATCAACACTGGTAGAGGTGAAATGTTTTGAGGGTAAACCTACAAGTATAATGCATTATTTCTAGCAATAAAAATTAGTTTCAAACATCTTAACAACGGTTGCACAACCTTCTCTTTGAAAAAATATATCATCTTTTACATAGGACTTATGAGTGTATTGAGAATCTCTTGTCATGCATTCAACGTACATCCATGACTCATATAAGATATAGATTCTATATCATAATCAAGTTCATATGTCATTCTTCTATTGTCTATGTGGGACCATCCAATAGATTTGGCGAAAATTGCATCCCTTAGACTGTGTATATGATTGAGTGTGTGATCTTGGATCTGCATGATTTAGGAAAGTGTGTAATGTGTTGAAGATTATCATGAAATGCCATGTAGATCATGTAAAGAAATGAAATGTGTATAGAGGTGAAATTATTTGAAGTCTACGCTGTGAATGAAATGCATTTTTCTTAACATCCAAAGCAAATTTGAAACATCTTAATCATTGACATCTTTTTTTTTACAAAAATATATATTTAAGAATTCTACACACAACTCTAGAGTTCATTATCTATTTCGCAATTTCATCAAACTAGTTTGGCATAGAGCCCTGACTCATAAAATATATAGATTATTAATTGTGCCAAGAGGCGCTTTCTACAACCCAAGTGAGTGAGATATGTCATGGTGATGTTGCGTATATGTCAGCTCCAAAAAATAATATAAAAAAAAATAGATATAAAAAAGTTTTAAAATCAAATAAATGTCGGCTCCAAAAATCGGCTACATTGTAAAACATATTTACATAGATATATATTAAATTTCAAATTCAAATTCCATTGAAATAAATCATTTTATAAATAGTTACAAGACAGCTAAATTTATAAGATTTATGTGTTATTATTTACAACATGATTCTAAACTGAAATAGTTGGTGCTAAAGAATGAGATATATATTAGTTTTGTAATAATTGCAAGTTAATTAATAATTATGTAAATTGCAACTGTTTTACTCCATCTTAACTCTATCTCTATCAAGCACCGAGAGGGATCAAATCCATTCAAATGCAAACATTTTTTGATACAACTGAAGAATTAGACTACCAGAGTATCATTACAACCCAAACACAAATACAAACTAAACATCAAATCAAACTTTGATTCGAATATTCCATTTCCTATTCAAACATAAATTTAGTTAATTTTTTTTAGCATAACAGTGCGCTTCTTTTTTTGGAATGAAACAGATAGTAGATTTTATTAAAAATGGAAGAGCAGAAATCCTCAACAACAAAAAAATACATAAAACCATAAGGATTCTTTCTATCTGAAAGTCCAAAAAGGAACCATATATGTCTATGCCTTGTTCAAATTTCCTATCCCGAGAGAAACCCTCTAATACTATATAGCAGAAGTTATATTGTCTTACATATTGACCTAACAAAATTAGAAAAAATCACTACATGATTTCTAACTAAAACAAAACCCATGGAACATTTTCCTCCTGCTTGATTGCGAGAGGAGTAACTGATAAAGCTTCTGCCTCCTTTTCCTTTTGCTTCTTGTGGAGATCAACAATTTATTTCTCCAAGGAATCCACTTTAGCTTTTAATTCCTCCATTTTGTATTGTTGCTCGTCCAATCTATCTGCCATTAAGTCCAATTGAAGATGGAAGTTCCCGCGCATCCAATCACTGTCAGCCTTCTTCCTCCTGCCATTCTTCCCAGCAACAATCTCTGCTGCTTCTGTCTCGTTCTTCCCAATCCACTCTCTGACTTAGTCTGCGCAAGCCATGGTTTAGCTTCCTGACCCTGCATTATGCACAACAAAATGGCTATCGTTCGTCCTCGTCTCGACTCATAGTCACTTATGCACATTCTGTCCTTCAATTGATAAATACACGACCAAGAGAACACCAGAGAATGAGTTGGGGAAAACCAATGCATAAAGCATACGAATCGACGGTGAGAGATTTATAATTCAATTTCCTTCCTCTGACATCGACATTATATCCATTTATGGCCATCATTTCCCATGAAAACTCAGCATACGATGACCCGATCCTGATATCCAACTCCGATGGATGATGACGCATCCAGGGCCTGAACACTCATGGGAGCAGCTGAGGGAATAAATGCAAAGTTGTCTATCTACATACCCAAGAGCCAGATCCATAATCTCGTACCAAAGCTTGCTTGAAGTCCGTATTCTGATGACGAGGCAAAGTGGGAGAGATATGATTACAGGGAAAGCCGCCTTCTCCCCATCGCTGGAAACATGCATAATCTCCATGCGTCCTAAACCTTAGTAATGGTGATAGCATAGGGAGTGATTATAATCTTGTCTTGAGTCTAAAGTTGGGGGAGGTGAGGCAAGGTGAAGTCTCCCCTACCATGGTTTACATTAAGAACCGTAGGGAATTTCCACATGGTGAACCTCTCTACCTTGAAAATGAATGTCTCCTTCATTTCGGGAAGATGCATGACTATCCAACAAATCAGGAAAGGAGTTATGTCAGTGGAGGATATGGAAGCAATCAACCGAACTAATATATTCCAAATTTGTCCATATTCTTGATTGAATTCTTGCTTAGGCATTATTTTTAAGCAGAGTCCGAACTCTAATAGCACGAATCGTAGTTCGGGAGTCTCCCAAAATAGCAACTTCGTTAATTATTCTTTCTAGAAGCACTTTGGTGCCCATCCAAAGGGCTAACATTTTTGCTCGGTTATTTGTTTCCACACCGAGACTCCATGTGAATTCTTCCACGATGCTTCCTCCAGGGTCAAAAAGGACCCCACCCGCACCTGCCACTCCACATAATGGTGCACTTATAAAACTAAGATACATCGGTGCATTTTTAATTCAAGATGCACCGATGCGATAAGAAACACACTGAACCAATTATGAACATTCACTAAAATATCTGCGAACTAAATCTTCTATTATATTTTTTATTTTATTTTATAGTGACGAATAGTGTTTGTATTAAAAGGGAGGATTAACCTCAAAATTATAGAGCTTCAGCCTTCAAAAAAACTTGGCTGACTGAAGATTTTAAAACAAAAATGTTAAAAAAGAGCAGAGTCTCATGACAATCTTTACAAAATCTACTTCTATTACCTTCTAACTGGATACTGTAAACCTTGATAAACTGACCTAAAAGCAAAATACATTTGAAAAACATGAAAATAACTCAGAAATGCTAGGGAAACTGGGATTCCATCTTTCCTCTATGCTGGTGGGGTGGGGAACCATCCCCCTTATCTTTGGCCTGCAATTTCAGATGCAACTACTTCACAAGAGCTTCCAGGTTGGCTATTCTGGTTTCCATCACAACAATGTGAGTCTGTTGTTGCTCGAAGCTTGTGGTGGATATGCCCTGAGTAGTTCCAGTATTGTCCCGAATGGCTTGCCTTGGTAGGATTTCAAAATCTTGACAAGCCTGGACCTCTAAGGCCATGATTCCCAACTGATATTCCACCTGACACAGTCTTTCCGACATGACCTGATTAACCTGCTGTTGCTCGTGCATCCAGGCCTCAATCACCGTGACATAATCATTGTGGATGACCCAGGTTTCGTGCTCCAACTCCTCCAATTGCTCCGTTCTCTCCTCAGTCTGATCCATCTTAGCCTCAACATTATGTTTGAAGCTTTTAGTAGTCCTCTTCTGAGTCTTCAAGGAGTCTTTGATGTTTCGCAGGCGTCTCCCCATGGCCACAATCTCATGTTCCAGCAAACAGTCACGACTTTCATCACTAGATTCCATGACTTCGTTCCTTTTGCCGGTTAAATTCTCAGTGCTCACACCCGAAAGGTTTTGCAAACGTGTGATGGAGGGGCGGCCAACCACGGAGCATGAGATAATCAAAAGCAAAATGCCATCTTTCTTAAGGAAGAGCAATCGAACATGTGCTGTTATTAAAATACCAGGGGCCTCATGCTTGCTCGGGTCACCGAAATTTATCGCAGCAGTGCAGATGTCAGCTTGAAGACGGGGCCGTACCATTTCATTTGTGGATCCATAACATCCGAATTCTTCCCACGGGCGAGAGGTCTGTTCCAGTCCAGAGAGAACCAGGTGATATAACTTCGCCTTCTCCCATTAAGAAGCCACGCGCGGGTTTCAAAGTCCACAACCCTCCACCTATTCTAAATGTTTAATGCATCCCCCCAACTGTCTTGCGGGTTCCAATGTGCATTGACGCCCACTGACGGCGGGACAACTCACTTCCGACTACAAGTTCGTGCCGACATCTTCGATGAGGTCATTGAGCATCAGCGTGCTTGGAGCCAACGTGGTTTCCTTGTTAGCAGCTCAGTCAGCCTCCATGTTATTTTTATGGAGGACGTGGAAAAATTGCAGATTGTGGAATAAGGAGACCAGGCCACGGATTCTGGTGACGGTTTGATTCAGCTGGACATAGATCGGAGTTGATTTATTGATCATGAGGTTGATGAGACTTTGGGAGTCTCCGACAATTCTAGCTTGCACGATGTCTTTTCTCTTGAGTTGACAAAGGCCCCGAAGGAGAGCTAAAGCCTCAGCTTGATTGTTGGTTGTGATGCCCAAGCCCCAGGAGTACTGAAGTTCTATTGTTTCAACGAGACAAAGGATTATCCCTCCCCCTCCTGCCAGCCCATATTCTGCTATATTTGTTACTAGATATTTATATCTGCATTTTTCAATATTGTAAAACTGATGCGTGAAATATATATGATAGCCCTGGTGCTTGCATTTACTACGGGTGCACCAATGATCGGGAAAATATAAAAAAATGCATGGAAATTTGTTTTATGTTTATTTTCGTATTAAGTCTTATCAGTGCGCTTAACTATATATAACACACCGGTGTGCTATAAATACACGTGCACCGGAAAAACTGAAAATAAAATTAGAAAAAGCCTGATTTTTTATTTTTTACAATTGAAAAAAGAACGAGAATTTATTTTTCGAAAAATCAATTTCATAAACTGTTTTAAATACTTGAAACCTAATCACTTTTTCATTATTTTGCCAAAATTTTGAGAGAAGAATTTTGTAATATAGAGTTGTTAGGGTGGACTATGGAGCAAGTGAATCATTCAGAAGATCGGAATTTGTAAGATGTGGTGCATCACATAAAACTCTGGATAGAAAAAATTTAGAATTTTACCATTGATCTCAATAATAATTTTTTTACTATTTCATTTAAAAAATTTCTATTTGCATTCTCGTTGCAAAATTTCACATTAGGGTTTATCACTTCATAAGTAGGGATTTTTATTTAATGGGTTTTTGCTTCTATAGATAAGTCGTTTAGTATGTGATAGAAGGATACCACACATTGCATGATTGGATCCCAAACCATGTCGACCCTGCCATTTTCTTTTTTCTTTTTCTAAAAAAATGTTTTTTGTCGTTTATGTGCATCATGATTTAGTATCAAGCACCGGTGTGCTTATATTTTAAGCACGTCGATTGGTCATGATTTTTTTAAATGCGACAAAAAAGTGGTGCGTGAAATAAATAAAAAACGCACCAGTGTTTTTAAATCGACATAACGCATTGGATAATGTCGTAAGATACTGTCTAATATATGCCATGGCTTACTTTTATTTTCTTTTTTTCTTATTTTAGACCGTACGTAGCCCCACATTCATTATTACAAACATTAAATTTTCATAAAATAATTAAATTTTTTCTAAGAATAAAAAATACTTATCTATCAGTTAATATGTCCATGCAGGGCCAAAAAATGAGGAAACTTGATAAGATTCTTTGCAATCTAAGTGCAAAAGAGCATAAAACATTGATGGAAAATTTGCATAATGATGAATTAGGTAAATCAAAAGTACTCATATTGATCAATATGAGTTATTTTATTGAATTATCATTAATAATATATTTAAGAATATTTGATAACATGTTTCAAACAATCCATTTCACATATGTTTAATGTTCTGCAGGGACAATAAGGTAACGGAATGTTGTCCTAAGAACATAAAAAATAATTAAGATGTAGATGATGATGAATTGTTCCTCAACTCATATGTACATGCAAATAAATAATCCAACATTAAATAATAGTCTTCAATGTTTTGTTGCATAAAAGAAAACAAAATGCACCCCAATCAACACATAAGACAAGATGACAAGGAATAAAATGGTCGATAGCAAAGTTTGTGAGTAATTGTCATATCATTATAACAACTTAAGATTTCATATTTGTTGTAATCTTTATATTTTATTTTACACTTACCATCATTGGATGTCTTCAAGCAGGTGTTAACATACAAACAAGAGTCATCGGGAGATTTGATTGGCATTGGGTTAAGTATGAGTTGTGAGTATATGTTGGCATATTAAAAACTAACTGTGGACTTTGTAAGTATACATGCTGTTTTAATTCCCTCATTGTTTAATTAATGAAACAACAACAATCTCTTATATTAAATATATGAATTTACAATGGGGTATAAAACTGCAGGAAATAAAGTATGAAGTGGAGCCAACAGAACAGTTGTTGAAAGAAGGCATGAGATTTGGTTTTGAAAGAATGTGTATCATTCATGACACGGTTCTTTCCTTGGTACGTTTTAAAATTTACATAATGATCATCATGTATACTATCTATTTTAGTTTGCATTATGTCCACCAATGTAGATACACTCATTACACTTTACTTTTATGTATGTAGACGGAAGCTGAAGATGAGGAACCGAATCGAGGAAATCAATAAGACATTCAGCCAAATAACCCAAGTCATGCAAGTAGCTTGAGCACTGACAACAGTTCCAGCCAAGAGTGATGATCATCAATATAATTGGATGTTAATGCAAGCTGATGTTTCTTTTGAAATAATTGTTTGTGGAAATCAGACATTTTGTATAATGTAATGGACATAGTGTCCCAATTGAAAGACAATGGGCTACCAATAAGTGTAACTTAAATATTGACATTTTGATTATTGTGGAATTTTATGCTATCCCACTTTGTATGATAGAGATTTTTATTCATATATAATAAAATATTTTTTTGATTCTATTGCATTGTCCAATGTCATTGTGAAATGTTACACCGTTGATTAAATATATGGATGATTAAAAATATTATAAGGAAGAGGTGTGGAATTCCATGATATAACAAATTAAGCCAAATATCATATCCAAATGCAATAATGAAAATTCAATTTATATGAACACTATTGTAAGAAATATGTCAATTTCTGATAAAAAATGAAACAAAAAATTACATTGTCATTAATGTGTCACACCGGTGCTTCTATGAGAAAAATGCCCTGAATACTCACTATGGTGCTTTTTCGTTAGATTCATGCACCAGTGCATTTTAAGGTATAAACACATCGATGCTTTAATAAATATGATAGCACCGGTGTGCTTACAGAAAAAAAGGCAGCATCGGTGCACTGATAGAAATAGGCGGCATTGGTGCACTATTATTATCATGTCTAAAGCCACCCGTTCGGTGCATTAGTTTCCTATTTTCGCACTGGGTATTTCATTAAGTTGAATAGCACCAGTGCGATATTCTTATAAAGCGTTGGTGCTTATAATATTGTAAAGCACCAATGCTTTTTTGTGTATAACGCACCATCTCGTGATTTTTGTGAAGCATCGATGCAATTTTTAGATTTATAGCACCGGTGCATGTAAGTATAAAGCACCAGTGCAGGTAAGCATAAAGCATCAGTGCTTAATATTTTACTATGCATTGGTGCTATAATATTTTCGTAAGCACCTGTGCGTAGTTATTATAAATGCATCGATTTTGAAACCTCCACTCTAACCTCCGACCACTGTGTTTTATGTATTTATACAAAATTCCTTAAAAACCTTCTCTAAAACATTTGCTACCAGTAATAGAGGTTGTAGTGGAGATTTTTTTGACAATTTCGACCAATCTTGTAACACTAAAAACCTCTACTACGGTGCCTTTTCCTTGTAGTGAACCAAAAATCCTGAGATGCCTCACCGAAGGGAGGTGGCCATTCCACATTTCATATGGATTCTTGTCTTCAAGAGCATGAGATGGGATTCTATTTCTTAAATAGAAAGCACACAATACTTCATCACCCCAAAACTTCAGTTTTACAATCTTGAAAAACATCATTGAGCGTACCATATTCATTAAGGTTCTATTCATTCTTTCAACCACTCTATTTTGTTGAGGGTTATAAGGAACTTAAGTTTGATGTGCATTCCTAGGTTTATGAAGATAGTCTTCAAAATAATTAGAAGTGTATTCTTTTAATCCATTATCAATACGAAGTGTGCCAATATGAGATTGTGCTTGATTTTCTATCCATGCATGAAAATTCTTGAATGTTTGAAATGCTTTAGATTTTGGCTTTAACAAGTATACCCAACACATTCTCGTGTAGTCATCAACAAAGGTCATGAGGTATCTATTACCATTGGTAGAAGGAATAGGCATGGGGCCACATAGTTCAGAGTGAACCAACTCTAACTTTCTACATGCTCTGAATTTTGACTCTTGGAATGGCTACTTATTATGTTTTCCTAGTATGCATGCATCACATTTGTTCATCATCCTATGAATGGTGGGAAAACCAAAGACACCATTCTTTCTCAACAAACGAAGACTGTTATAATTTAGATGACCATTTCTAGCATACCATAACAAACTGTATGACATATTACCTTCTCCATGTTGAGAGAGGTAGGAAAAGTTCTAAACTTCTGTAGATGAGCCCTTCAACTTCAACAACTTTCCATCTTCATATCCAATCATGATGACCTTGTTATTAGAGAAATTCCTTATCTCTACAATTCCATTGAACATATGGATGGAATGGCCTTGTTTTCAAATCTGCACCAAGTACAATAGGCTTCTCTGCAACTCTAGAAGATAGAGAACATTTTTCTACACGAAGTCAGGGAATCCATGTAACTTGAGCTTGATGGAACCAATTCCCTTTGGTTTAAGGCTAAATTTGTCTTCAAAATACACTATACCATCTACAATGTCATCCAGTTCTTCAAAATAATCTTTTCTAAAGGTCATGTGGGATGTTCCACCAGTATCAAGCAGGAAACATTCTTTGTAAGATGGGAAATATGTGATTTCATTTATTCCAAGATTACAATGTGCAACAATACAATGAGCAGAATCATGACCTTTACCAACCTCTTGGATTTTATTTTAGTCTTCTTTCTTATGGTTATGTCTTTCTTTGATGGAGTCCCAAGGGGCCCAACACTAATCTGCTTCATGTCCATTCTTCCTATAGCACTTACACTTCAAATCTGGTCTTTTGCTTGAGTTATTTATGCCCCCCTGCCCCTCATGTTTCTTCTTCCTCATCCTCTTTTGCTGCTTTCTCCCTTGTAAGGGTATTTGGATTGGTTCTTTGCTTTCTAAGCAAGGCATAGAGTCTCTATAGTAGGCTCACAAGTCTCCTTTCCAAAGGATTTCTGTATGTCTGCAATATTCTCCACCAAGGTGTCAAAGGTAATATCTTTGAACTTGTCACTAGCTTGAAGTGATTCAAGGTAGTGTAAATGTGTAGGATAGAGTGACTTGACAAAGGCTGCAAGTGGAAGGCCAGGTTTCATTCCATAGGTTTGAATCTTGTGCATGATTGCTTTGATCTCAAATGCAACCAACATGGGATCATTAACCTTCACCCTCTAAACTGAACAATTCCAACATTAGTTGAATCACCTCAATTTCAAGATGTGAGCCATACAAAACCTCCAATATTTTCAAGGCTTCAAAACATGATGTTGTAGGCAGTATGTGTTGACTCACCTCTTTAATTACTATTGCAGAGATCATTGCTAGTGCCTTGTTTTCTTTGGTCTCCCATATTTCTCGTTCTTTCTCTGATGATGGTGGCTTTGGATCATATTTCAATGTCACTCCCTCTTTTGTTTTGAAAGTGGTGCCTTCACAAATCCCCTTCCACAGATCATTGTAGATGAAGGCAGCTTTGATCTTCCTCGACCACTTAGGGTAGTTGTCTTTTCCAATGAGTACTGCACCTACTATGTTTGCTAGTGAATTCATGTTTACCTGCAAATGGACATAGTTTTTGGGAAAGAGTAAAAGGTGCAGGTTTGAGTCTCCGCCACCTTTTTAATACAGTCCTTGCAAAATTTCAACTGCTAAAATTAGTCTTTTCAATAAGCTCAATTCAATACACTATTCTATACTATGGAGGACTATGTCTTTGCAATAGTAGTTTACAATTCAATATTTACATGAAAAAAATATGTATGTCTCATGTGTAGGGATGACAAACATTTCATGCAATTTACATGCTTGCTTTTCATTAACCGAGAGGGGAGATAAATGACCTCTAACTTCACCATAAAATAATGTATGTACAAAACTCAAACCACTTAAACGAAATAAAAATTGATACCAGTTAGAGAATGCAGCTCCATGTAGTGAGAGTAGCGCATCAACAAACAAATAGTGTTAGGGTTTCCTCCCTAGTCTTTGCAGATCGTAGTTCAATATGAAGAGGTCACAGCTCAAAAGAATATCATGCACCAGACTTTATATTAGTTCCATGCTCTAGCTTGTATCTCATGCAGCAGTATCCATTCCATGTAGGCAATAATCACTCCAACACATAACTAGTTCAAACTCCACTTACAAATGAGGGGAATGACCTAGGGTTTTAGCTCAATCCAACTCAATGCATCTTTTCTCTAGTTCGTAGATAATTAGTAGAGAGGTATATATCATCATCAGTATTCAATTCAGACTAGTATCCTTGCTCTTCCAGCTTCAATATGCCCACGCCATCATGCAACTTCAGTTACATTCTCACGTTCAATAGGTTCATGTCGGGTTTACCAAGCAAGAGCTTCTTCAACCTTCAAGAGAGTAGCGGTAATGGATAGAGAGCCCATGCACTTCGAGTCTCCTTTCAAAAGGAGAGATTGGTGGATATGTAGTTGAGATAGAAATGGAGAAATGGATAGAAAAAGTTGCAATGTGTAGCAGTATGCAACAAAATGGAAAATAATTGTTAGAGATGCCCATAACAGAGGGGCATTACACTCTAATGGTGATAGTGTTTCTAGATTTAGAGAAAGAATGGTCCATTGTAGCGAGCAAAGCGTAGGACCAAGGAGGGCACTAAGAGTAGAATGGACGAGCAAGCAGGAAGAATTCCAGGACATGACTGAGAGCAACGGGAGTTATGGTAGCCAGTATCTGATACCACTGATGGTAAATAACTCCCGGATGTGTATTATTCATGGTAGAATTTATTTATTTATATAAGGCAAATGATGGTTGATATTTTGCATCTTCTATAATGGAAGACTCTTCCTATTCTATGGTTGTTCATATTTACATGATCACAATCCCAAAGGATTACGTGTCCAACATGTTTGGATGTTATTTGTAGCAACATGGTGGTTTCTTTGGGTTCCATATTAGATGGATCCATGGTATTCCAGTATGAGAATGTTCACAAAAACCCTATTGCTCAATTCTTAAGAGTGAAGAGGTCAGAGAGACCTTCACTAGAGGATATGAACCGCAAGGTTTCTAAGGTTTATGAGGAAATTAATTCATTGCAAGCAAGGGTGGAGGAAATCAATTAATTCATGAATGGAAGGCATCAAGATAGGAACTCAGTATTTGCTTAGATCATTGATGATAAGAAGCATCTTTCAGAACTAAGTATGCAATTTAAGTTTATGTTGGATGAGAAGAAGGCCATCAAGGAAGAGCTTGATGGGAGACAAAGATCAAGAGTGAATGCAATATAAGGCAAGATCTCTTTGAGACAAACTCCTATATGTCCCTGTGGATGAAATTGATAAAGAGATCAAAAGATTGACCTCTCGAGAGGAGCATAGGTTGATTAACAAGTGAATAATATGAGGAACTCTATGGATTTTGTCTTTGAGCATACTGAAAGAAAGAGAATCTTTCAATGGATGAAAGTTCTCAATTTGCATTGTTTCAAAAATTAAAGAGAAAGATCAAATTTTGAATGTTATCAAGAAACAACAAAAAGAGGAAGGGAAATAGAATGAATTCTTGGAGGAGAAGGAAAATACACCACTTTCTGATATTCCAACCCTTATCGAGGAGAAGAATGTTGCATTTGATAATATCAAAAGTCTTATGGATCGTATAATTCAAATGATGAATGATTTTCAACTGAAAGAACAAGAACATTGGTTAAAGGAAAAGGAATGGAGGCAATGACAAGCAATGGATAGAAATCTTAAAATTGAAAAAAGTGAGGCAAAATGGAAGGAGTGGAAGGATATTAGGAGATAGAGACAACTTGAGAATTGTGTGCCACCTTATACAAATGAGCTTATAACTTATGATCAGATTGTCTCATACTTGCAAAGGTTTGTTCCCTTAGAGAGGAATCTACCTCAACACCTCAATAGGCAAAAACAGTTTCACATAAGGGTTTTGATGATTTGGAGTAGATTAAGAAAAATCGACCAGATGAAGATTTGGGAGGTTGATTCTCAGGACTTGGCTCCAAAGGAAAACCTAAAAAGGCTAAAGGGTCAACTGGTGGAAAGTTGAAAGAGAGAACTTTATTATCTATTGATGTCATATCTTCCTTTCCAAAAGCTGGTATGAGAGCCCCTTCGACAATTGGTGACGTTCAAACTAGCTTGACTGAGTTGAAAGCAAAAAAAGATCAATTTTTGAAGTGCAAATCTAATGAGAGTAACCCAAAAGAAACTAGTAGTAATGGGGTGCATGAATTTGCAAATAAAATCACATAACTTTTAAAAGAGAGTGTAGATCCTGGAAATAATGATGATGGCCAAGAGGAAAACAAAGAAAAGGACATCGACATATTTCTGGTTAAAGATACTACTGAAAGACTTGAAGTTTCACATCAATATATTGTTGCTTCTAATGGTGATTGTTGTAATAGAGAATTTTTGGGGAAAATCCAAAAAAAATCATCATGGCAGAGTTATATCTTTAATTCCCGGGGGTAGTAGTGAAAGGTTCCCCGCGAATAGCCTGGATGCACCATGAAACTCTTTATGAGTTAATCATGGCCATTCATGCAAGATGACACTATCGAGCGTTAGCAGCGAGGGGTTACCTGTGAATGGCCATGATTCATCTATGCAAATCCCAACTTTCCTATCCATTCATGCACATAGACATGTTGTGGAGTAATAGGAAGGGTCCCCTCGTGAATGGCTAGAGATAGACCACATAAATTCTAGCATTTAATCGTAGCCATTCATGCAAAAATACATGCATGAGAGGTGACTGTGGGTGGTCCCCCATGAATGGTTTAGAGTCAACCGTGTAGTTCCCAATGCTTAATCTCAACCATTCACACAAAAGGACATGCGAAGGCGATACAACGAAGGAGTCCCCCTCAAATGTTATTTATGATACTATGTAGCTCCCATCTTTTGATTGTAGCCATTCACACACAAAGACATGATTGGGTGGTGCCCCACAACTAGTCGCAGTGAGACCTTGACGAATGTGCAAGTTAGATATCAACCATTCGCACAAAGTAGAAGTCAACCACTTATCACACGTGCAAGGATATTCAATATTCTCGGGGATCTGCCATGTCACCTCAGATGGAATCTCAATGACAAATCACCCACCAACAATGCAACATGTGTGGGCTAGGCTTGAACCAGTCAACCTTCAGGTACTAACCAATAAGGAGTGGACACATGTCCCTCCATCTTAGACAAAAATACATCGACACCATTTATTTTTCCATTTCACTCATGAAATAGACCTAGCAAAATCCAACTAACCACAGTTGCGTTCATCCTATACTAGTTGGCTAATTTTCCAAGCGGTGGAGAAAATTGGTTTCTTCATTTATTAAAAACAAAGGAGAAGGGTGGTCACCTCTTCAAGTCACAATGGGACCTATGTTATTAATGCAAGAGAGGTATCGTGGAGGCCAAATATTTCTAAAAGAGCATAACTAATTAAATGTAATTGAATTCCTTTCCCCAAATCAAATCACACACAAAAACAACTCGAAGGATCAATGATGCATATTAAATGAGGCAATCAGATGCACACTACAAGGAAAAACACCCTCTAGTGGAGGTTTTTGCAGAAGCTCCTAGAAAAAGAGCTCAAATGTCCATTTATAGCGGAGGTATCTAGTGAAAGCGAGCGGGTGGAGGTTTTAGTGGATGTTTTGGACGATGCTTTCATACATACAAAACGCATCGGTGCACCTTAAGTTTATACGCCCCAGTGCGTCAATCAAACTAATTCACCGATGACAAAAATCTGTGTTCAATCGGAGGAAAAAAATTATACTTCAACCCAAAACACAAATCAATGCATTCGATATATACGTACGCATCGATGCATAACACAATTTAACACACTATCTCAAAAAACCTCTGCCTAGAAAACTATATATGTTTTAAAAAAATAATGACAAATACAGTGCTTTCCATATACCTAAAGCACCGATGGAATTTTTTTTTATATTAATCAATCCCTTAACATTGTGTTTTGTTGTTTCCACTGCACCGATGTGTTCGTTACTTAAGGGCAACGTAGAAGGGTGAAATTAAAACAATTGTTGTGTAGATTTTTTTAAAATATTTTTTATATTCTTTAATGGTGTGTTTATATCTCTAAAAAGCATTGATGCGTCCAATACTTTGGAGCATCGCATTAGGTTAAAATTTAAAAAAATGGTAGAATTTTTTAAAATAATTTAATATTCGCGCATGATGTGTTTAGTTAACGCAAACACATCGACACGTCGTATAGTGGAGAGCACTAGGATAGGGTTATATTTAAAATTGCGGGTCACAATTTTTATGTTTTATATTGACTATTGGTGCGTTTATAGCTATCCTTTGCATAGGTGCGTTTCCATATCGGGCACACTATAGCAAGGTTAAATTAAAAAAATTATCGACCAGTAAAATCATTTTTACTGCCTTTCAGTGTTGTAGAGCTCCTAAGCATCGGTGTAATTCTTTCCTCCCTGAAGCGCCCTGCCATTAGTGCTGCCTGTGCTTGAATTTCTCCTGTCGGTTGCTCGCTACGTGGCTTTGGAATTTTGCCGAACATTGGGTAAATTTGGATTTTTGGTCTACATGGCAACCATGCCTCCCCAGCATGCAACTGTCCAAGTAATGTCTTTGTTACGTTCCAATTTAAAGTTTTAGTGGATTAAATTTTAAAATTCACCTTAAATTTAGTTACTTAAAAAATGTTGATGTATATGTAACTTTGGAATGTATTTCATCTGTGTATTATATATATATTTAAGAGATGTGTTATTCCTCTATAAGGAAGTGTCGTCATGTGGATTGACAAGTGTTGCAAGTGTGTGTACTTGCCGATGGGTTATTAGACCACCATGTGGGGTCGGCCCTGATTTATATATAATATAATGTGGATGTATCTAAGTAGACAAGTCGGCCCCATTAGGTCACTGGGAAAAAAGGTGAGTATAAATAGAGATAGGAGATCTCTATTTTACTCACTCGAAAAAGTAACTCACTATCTATCTGAAAGTGGCGCACTAGTGAGGAGGAGGAGGATCATCTGCTCGGAGACTATCTCAGTGTTATTTGGTTGTATTTTGGTTGAGCCATTGCTCTCTCTATCTCTGAGGAAGTTGTGGGGTTTTTCACCTTAGGGTTTTCCCCACGGAAACTCTGTGTCTCTTGTCTCTATGCTTTTGATTCTTGTGATGCTTGTGATGCTTGTCATATTATGATTGTCATGCATTGATATACTGTAGATGTTATTCTCTCAGTAAAGATCCTATAGTATTGTGAATTAATACTCAAAATTTAACATGGTATCAGAGCTAACCTGAGAAGAAGACATTTTGCAGTGACGGAAGCTTGTGTTCCTTGTTTATTGGGTTTCTCTCCACAGAGTTTTGGAAATCAGTATAGTAGATTGACTCTACTCATCAAGGCGCATCTATCTATCCAATCAGAACTCAATTTCGAGCATTTTCAGATTTGGCCCTAAAAATTAGGGTTTCCACAAAAATAGGAATTTCTGGAATCTGAAGGCACAGCTAGAAGCTCCTTGCAAAAATCGAAGTTTAGAGCTTTGGATCGAGATTTTTGGCATTTTTGGTTGGGTAGATCTGCGGGAAACTCAAACCCTAATTCAGGGCTCTCCCCAATGAACCCGGGAGGACAAAAAGTCAATTTTGAAGGGCAAGAATTTGCTGATCTCAAAATCTGAATGCACCAGGCTGATCAGCTCATCAAAGCACATCTTTCTATCCTTTCAGAATTTGGAAATTCACATTTTGAATTTTTAGGGTTTCTCTAACAAACCCCAATCCGGGACCAGATCCAGTTTTCAGCATTTCAAGTGGTAAGACCTAAATCTTTTCTATTTCCATTTGAAGTACTCTTTAAAGATGTCTCTCCACACCAAGATTGAGGATAAGCTTGAAGGGGCTGATAACTTCTGAGCCTGGAAGTATAGGATTGAGCTAATCCTGGAAGAAAATGAGTTAGACTCATATGTGAAAGAAGACATCCCTATCCCAGAGGATGAAGAGGCCAAGGTATTGCATAAGAAGAACTTGGTCAAGGCAAAGAGAATCATTGCTGATTCTATCAAAGACCATCTCATACCCCGTGTGTCTTCTCTTAAGACACCTAAGGAGATGTTTGAATCTTTGACCAAGCTATTTGAAGGAAAGAACATAAATCAGAAGATGACCCTGCAGAACCAATTGAAAGCAGTAAAGTTTCAGAATGGAGAAACCATTCAATCTTATTTTTCAAGGGTCTCCCAGATCAAGGAACGATTAGAAGCAGTAGATGAAATGGTGGAGAATGGTGAAGTGGTGATGACCACTCTAAATGGCCTACCCAGGTCATGGGATTCCTTTATTCAAGGAATTTGTGCAAGGAAGAAGTTGATCTCCTTCAGTAGACTTCGGGAAGAATGCTCTCAAGAAGAAGCTAGACTTATAGCTCGTGAACAAAAGATGGGAGGTGAAGATCAAGCTCTTGCAGCTCACACCAAAAGAAGCAAAACCAAGAAGGATCACTCTCGCCACAATAGATCCTATCAAAAGAATAAGAAAGACCTAAGATGCTTCACATGCAATGAGAAGGGTCACTTTGCTTCAGATTGTCCCAAGAACAAAAGGGATAATAACAACAACTCCAGTAAGAAGAAGAAGGGAAGCAAAAGAAGGTTTCATGCTCATGCTGCCGAAGATGATGAACCCCCAAAGAAGAAGGCTAGGGCAGAAAGTGATAGTGATGATGACTCATCAAGTGAAGAAGAGTATGTTCTGATCTCTACTCTCACAGGTACTATTTCCCATGGTTGTAATGATTGGTTGATTGATAGTGGGGCTTCCAAACACATGACTGGGTTCAAGGAATATTTTGTGAACCTATCTGAACATGAATCACCCCATAAGGTGAAACTTGGGGATGATTATCGATACCCAATCAAAGGAAGTGGTGAAGCCTCCTACAACCTAGATTCTGGAAAATCTCTGAAGATGAAGGAAGTCCTCTATGTACCTGGGCTCAAGAAGAACTTACTCTCCATCTCTACATTGGATGCAAAAGGTATGAGGGTTGCATTTGTGGATGGCCAAGTCCTAATGTGGCCAAAGGGAAAGAACATAGATGATGTAGTAGTGATTGGAGAGCAAGAGGGAGGCTTGTATAAATTGAAGGGACAACCTGAACATGCCATGGTACATGAATCCATGGAGTCAAGTGAACTTTGGCATAGAATACTTGCTCATATGCACTATAGGGCACTTCCAATTGCAAGCAAGGCAGTAGAGGGTCTTCCTGAAATCAAGACCAAACATGAAGGTGTTTGCAAAGGATGTGCAAAATGAAAGAACATTAAGAAGGCTTTCCCAAGCAGTGAAAGCAAGGCAAAAGACATTCTGGAAATCATCCACTCAGATGTATGTGGCCGTATGTCATCCAGTTCCCTAAGTGGGTATGTTTACTATGTATCATTTATTGATGACTTCTCCAAGAAGACTTGGGTATACTTCTTGAAGGGCAAAGATGAGGTGCTTGATAAATTCAAGGAATTCAAAACCTTGATGGAGAATCAAACTGACAAGAAGATCAAAACATTCAGATCCGACAATGGTGGAGAATTCACCTCAAGTGACTTCAAGAAGCTTTGCAGTGATTCAGGGATTAAGAGGGAGTTGACTGTTCCTTATAATCCTTAACAAAATGGAGTTGCAGAAATGAAGAACAGAACTATCATGGAAGCAGCAAGGGCAATGTTGCATGACCAGGATCTTCCTATGCATCTATGGGCAGAAGTAGCTATAACAACTGTATATGTGCAAAACAGAACACCCCACAAGATATTGGACAACAAGACACTAGAAGAGGTCTTTTCTGGTAAGAAACCTAAAGTCAGTCATCTCAGAATATTTGGTTGTCCAGTATACACTCATGTCCCAAAGGAAAAGACGACTAAACTAGATCCTTCAGGAAAGAAGGGTATCTTTGTGGGTTACAGTGAAAGCTCGAAGGCTTACAGAATATACTTCCTAGGGTTCAAGAAGATTGATGTCAGCAGGGATGTAACATTTGATGAAAACTCAGCATTCATCAAATCGAGGAAGGCACCCATCGAAGTTTATGAAGAACCTAAGGAAACAAGATTTCAGGACACTACCATGACTGAAGTAGTTCCATAAGCTGTTCGTGAGTTTGAAGATCCACAAGAACCTGTAGATCCACCCCATGAGGATAACTCTCACAAGAGGAAACCTGTATGGGCTAGAGAGCTCATTCATGATGCAGAAAGATTTGGCATTCCAGAAGAAGAACACAGAGCAAAGAAGAGAACCAGATCACATACCAGTTATGTTGCTTTACTCTGTGACATTATGAACAAAGAAACTTCCAGTTATGAAGAGGCAGCAGAAAAGAAAGAATGGAAGGATGCTATGGTTGAGGAATACCAATCAATAATGAAGAATGATGTTTGGGATGTTGTCCCAAGACCTAAAGAGAAGTCTGTTGTGACTTCCAAGTGGATCTACAAAATCAAGCATGCTGCAGATGGCAGTGTAGAAAAATACAAAGCAAGATTCGTAGCTCATGGTTTCTCTCAGAAAGAAGGAATAGACTATGAAGAAACCTTTGCACCTGTAGCCAGGTATACTTCCATCAGAACAGTACTTGCCCTGGCTGCAGCTATGAAATGGAAAATACACCAGATGGATGTCAAGACTGCTTTCTTGAATGGTGTAGTAGAAGAGGAAGTATATGTGGAACAACCACTTGGTTTTGAAATACATGACAGGGAGTCATATGTGTGCAGATTGAAGAAAGCCTTGTATGGCTTGAAGCAAGCTCCCAGAACTTGGTATGGTAGGATGGACAATTTTCTATCTAGCTTGGGATTTACCAAAAGTAAAGCGGATTCCAACCTTTACTACAAGGTTGAGGAAGGGAATCCTGTGATTCTACTCCTGTATGTGGATCACTTATTTGTAACAGGAGACGACAGACTGATTGCAGATACTAAGAGGAAGCTTGCTGCTGAATTCGATATGAAGGACTTGGGAATGATGCACTATTTCCTAGGTATGGAGGTGTGGCAGAGTGCAGAAGGGATCTTCCTTGGTCAAGGGAAGTATACAGTGGATATCCTGAAGAGATTTGGGATGATGGATTGCAAGGCCATGGCCACACCTATGGCATCGAATCTGAAGCTTCTATGTGATGCTTCATCTGAGCCGGTTGATGTCTCTATGTACTGTCAGATGATTGGGTCCTTGATGTACCTGACGAACACGAGACCAAACATTTGCTTTGCTGTGAACACATTGAGCCAGTTCCTGACAGATCCGAGGAGTGTTCACCTGGTTGCTGTAAAGCATGTTCTGAGGTACCTGAAGGGTACACTGGATTATGGGCTCAAGTATGAAGCGAATCAAAAGTTTAACCTACAGGGTTATGTTGATTCAGATTGGGCTGGCAGTGCTGCAGACAGGAAGAGCACATTTGGGTGTTGCTTCAGTATGGGATCAGGTGTGATCTCTTGGTTTAGCAGGAAGCAGTCCTGGGTAGCATTGAGTATAGCTGAGGCAGAGTATGTTGCAGCCTGTCAACTAGTTGTGAGGCAGTATGGAAGCTACTGTCTGAGTTATTTGATCTCCCGTTGGAGGCTACTGGTATCTTCTGTGATAACCAGAGTTGTGTGAAGCTGTCCGAGAACCCAGTGTTTCATGACAGGTAGAAACACATAGAGATCAAATATCACTATATCAGGGATATGGTGCAGAGAGGAGTTGTGAAGCTCCTGTATGTTGCGACGGACGAGCAGATTGCAGATGTGCTGACGAAGCCACTAGCCAGGGTGAAGTTCGAGTACTTCAGAGAGAGGCTTGGCGTTCTTCAGATCGAGGACACTTCGAGGAAGAAGTGATGGACACATTTGCTGAAGCCATTCCAAGCATGTTGGAAGGAGGATCCTTCACATGGCTGTGGATGTAAGCACTGGATGATGAGCATCAGGATGATGTTCTGGTTTCTGCTTGGATATGATCACTTGGATCATTTTTATGTATGTATGTACGCATCATGTTGATGCTGGATATGATCAGTTGGATCATTTATATGTACACATCATGTTGGATGCTGGATATGATCAGTTGGATCATGTGTATGTATTTTGTATATGCATCATGTTGGATGCTTGGACCATGTATCTGTATATGTATTAGGTGGATACATTGTATGATCAGGTGGATCATGTGAGGTGATATGTATCATGTATTTGTATCAGGTGTATACATTGTATGATCAGGTGGATCATGTATGATGATATGTATCAGGTAGATACGTGGTATGCATCAGATGGATGCATTGTATGATCAGGATGATCATGGATGACGAGCTTCAGGATGTTGCTCCAGATGACATGCAGCAGGACGTTGCAGTGATGATGATCAGGATGATCATGGATACATCAGGATGATGTATGGTGAGTATCAGGTTGATACTCTATGGTCGTGGATCAGGTTGTGCAAGATGAGCATGTAATCCAGTGCCCTGGGAGATTTGCAGATGGTCTTTCGAGGTTTTGCCTATGGCATGTAATTCGGTGCCCTGGGACATCTGGCAAATGCTCTTTCAATGTTTTGCTCTGGAAGGACATATAATTCGGTGCCCTGGGAGATCTGTAGATAGTCTTTCGAGGTTTTGCCTATGGCATGTAATTCGGTGCCCTGGGATATCTGGCAGATGCTCTTTCGAGGTTTTGTCCTATGGCATGTAATTCGGTTCCCTGGGAGATCCGATAGGTTGGGCTATGTGCCCGTAATCAGTCCTGGGATGCTCTTGCGAGGTTTTGCCATGACCACATGTAATTCGTTGCCCTGGGAGTTCCTATAGGTAGAGCTCTGTGCTCGTAACAGCCTGGGATGCTCTTGCGAGGTTTTGTGGTGAGGTCACATGTAATTTGGTGCCCTGGGAGATCCTATAGGTAGAGCTGTGTGCTCGTAACAGCCTGGGATGCTCTTTCGAGGTTTTGTGACGCACGTAATAAGTCTTGAGGATTCCACAGTATGGCCAGTGATGATGAAGACCTGCAGGTGGTTGGCCTACATCCAGTATGAAAAAGGACTGGCTCTGTAGAACTTCCTATGATGAGTAGAGTCAGAGATTGGTTGAGATAGTAGCAGTAGTGACGATGATGATGACGATGCATCGATGACGATGATCCAGAGAAGAAGACTTGTCTAGCAGATCTGTGTCGAGAAATACCTTCCTAGATAAGAGGGAGTGTTGATGTATATGTAACTTCGGAATGTATTTCATATGTGTATTATATATATATTTATTGTACCCTTATAAGAGATGTGTTATTCCTCTATAAGGAAGTGTCGTCATGTGGATTGACAAGTGTCGCAAGTGTGTGTACTTGCCGATGGGTTATTAGACCACCATGTGGGGTCGGCCCTGATTTATATATAATATAATGTGGATGTATCTAAGTAGACAAGTCGGCCCCATTAGGTCACTGGGCAAAAAGGTGAGTATAAATAGAGATAGGAGATCTCTATTTTACTCACTCGGAAAAGTAACTCACTATCTATCTGAAAGTGGCGCACTAGTGAGGAGGAGGAGGATCATCTGCTAGGAGACTATCTCAGTGTTATTTGGTTGTATTTTGGTTGAGCCATTGCTCTCTCTATCTCTGAGGAAGTTGTGGGTTTTTTCACCTTAGGGTTTTCCCCACGGAAACTCTGTGTCTCTTGTCTCTATGCTTTTGATTCTTGTGATGCTTGTCATATTATGATTGTCATGCATTGATATACTGTAGATGTTATTCTCTCAGCAAAGATCCTATATTATTGTGAATTAATACTCAAAATTAAAAAAAAAAAAACATAAAATTGATGTGTGGTGCATTTGTGCTATTCGGCTTGCACAGCGCCAATGCTGCACCCTAAAAATTTACAAGGCACACCATTTGTGTGGTTGATAAACATTGTCAACTATAGGGCACTGTTATTATGACGTGCTATGTGTTGAATAAGGCACCACATAAACGTACTTAAAAATAACAACAATGTTCCTGGTGCCTTTACTTTTACTGGTGCACTGATGCCGACAGGAACAACAAACACCGATGCATGATATTATTTTAGATGCAACATTCTAACCACAAACTGAAACCGTGTTTAATTATTCAACAGTGTATTGGTGCACCAATTTCATCATTTCATCTGTGTCAAGAGTCACAACAAGCACTAGTGCATGATATGATTTTAGATGCACGGGTCTAACCACAAACCAAAACCGTGCTTAATTATTCAACCATGTTACGGTGCATCACTTTTACTGATGCATTGATGCCGAGAGGTGCAACACACACTAGTGTAAGATATGATTTTAGATGCATCGGTCTAATCACAAACCAAAATCATCTTTAATTTTTCAACCATGTACCGGTGCATCACTTATACTGGTGCACCGATGCCGATAGGCACAATAAACACAAGTGCATGATATGAGATTAGACGCGCCAGTCTAACCACAAATCAAAACCGTGTTTAATTATTCAACCGTGTTCCGGTGCATCACTTTTACTAGTGCAGTTGTGTCGAGAGGCATAGCAAGCACCGATGCACTGGTCTAACCACAAACCAAAATTGTGTTTAATTATTCAACCATGTTCCGATGCATCACTTTTACAAGTGCATCGATTCTGAGAAGCACAACAAGCAACGATGCATGATATGATTTTAGACGCACCGGTATGACCACAAACCAAAATTGTGTTGAATTATTCAATCGTGTTCCAGTGTATCTCTTTTACCAGTGCAATGGTGCCCACGGGCACAACAAGCACCGGTGCAATGGTGCCAACGGGCACAACAAGCACCGGTGCATGATATGAATTTAGATGCATTGGTCTAACCACAAACCAAAACCTTGTTTAATTATTCAACTTTGTTTAGTTATTTTTACAAATAAATGTAAAGTCTTTGGTGCATTTATTTTTTAATAGTGCACCGGTAGCAGTGCTCTATATATTTAAAAGCACCGTAGGTAGTGCTTCACATTTTTTTCAGGTGCACCAATTTGGAAATTCATTTTTTAATGAAAAAATATTTCACAACATATGCTGGTGTGTATTATTAATACGTCCACACCATCGGTGGTGCGTTCAATATTGTAAAATGAACTAACCCAACCTAAAAAAATCTTCCATCACTGTACACCTTCCTATTTTCAGTCATGGCCACACCGGTCCCGATGCATTAAGAACTATCGTATGAACTATGCATGGGGTGGACACGTGTGTATAAAGCAAAGGTGCACCCTTCTTATGGACACACCATCTTAAGAATTATATAATTGTTTGGCGATTTTTAAAAATAAATGGTTTGTGTCTTTGATGCGTTCATTACCTAGTGGTGCATCATAAGTGGCGTGATGTAGATACAAAAGCATCGCAAGCGGTGCTTGACTGTGTTTTGGGTGCATCGCTATGGAAATTAATGTTTTTTAAGAAAAAAATATTTTTTCATATTAATAAATAAAATAATCATTTAATTAATTTTTTTATTTGAAAACAGTCATTACGCAGGAACAATGATGAGTGAGGAAGAGCTGCGTTAAACGAATTTGAAACTCGATGTTTCGTTTAACGCAGCTCCTCCTCACTCATAATTTTTGTATGTTTCATATATACATGTTTGTGTCTATGTATGAGACCGATGGAAGTTATATGTGAATCATAGACGTGAGCATAAAGGATAGAAACACCACCACCAAGAGAGAGTGGGCTTGTACAATGTTGTACGGGTGTGGGAGGACAGAGAGAGGGAGAGAGACTTGTACCCTCCGCCCATTATTGATCATACACAATACCTCTTGAGGGTTTTCGACCTCCTGAAGTTCTATCAGGAAGCTACATCCCTCAAGGGGAACTCAACTTTCTTGGCACGGTTGATCCATTGTTGGGATCAATGTAGATAGGATTTTAGGATTGGTCCTGATCTACGGTTTCATCCCACATAGGAGGGCATTTACTTCATCACTAGGTTATCCAGAAGAGGGGAGGATTTTCCCCAGTTCCCTGATGTCCCACTTAGTGTCGCAAGAGAGAGTACTCTCAAAGATATATCAGTGATGAGGTCACTGAACCTGCTCATTTTCAGGTTTCTGGACAGCTATGTATTGTTGCTTTCAGTGCAGAGGAGGTTAAGTGCCTCTCTCTTTTACTTACGATGGTGGAACACTCCACCACTGATGGGAAACATTAGTTTCCCTCTATTGTATTATGTTGATTCTTTAGTGTGGAGACCTAGATGCATTAGGTGGTATTCCATTTTTTTGTGGCAGTTTTGTTTTGCTTTGGATCGATGCTGTGCACAGTTTGAGGGGAGGGTAAACTTCCCTTTTGCTTCAAATCTTTTTTGTTTATTTTTTGAGAGTCTTTCGACCACGAGGCCATCATTTACTGCTTCCCTCTTAGGAGATGTCCGAGGTGCAAATGCACATGTGGGGACAGATGCTGCCCAAGAGGGGCCAGCCAGAGTTCCTAGGGAGGATCACATCAAAGGTACTACCAACGAGGAGGACCATACATTGGACCCTGTGCCATATCCGTACACGGGGTTGGACTAGAGAGGATGTCACAACATCGTTTTCACCTAGGATGAGCCACCAAATGACAGAGGTAATATTTGTGTTATGTTTAAATTAATCTAGTTGCATTTTACTGTCTTACTTAATGCAAATTAAATTTATCTAACATTTTCTTTAAATTGTTTTATTGAATTGTTTAATGAAATTATCTAATTATTATTGTGTACTATATAGTTTGTAGACATTAGCACGTACGATGGGGAGGGGCCTCCACCAATTCAAGTTTATGAGGATATGAAGGAGCCTGAGTTTCCTATGTTTCCTAGACCCAACCTATGATGCAAGCCAAATGTTAGGTTTTGAGAGGTTGTGGTGGACAAGTTATCCACATTGTTGGCTTGAAGAGGAGTCCAACCTATACGGCTGTAAGATATCATGCGACACCCTGACCTGGTAGAGTTATGGAGGATGGTTCCTCATGATATCAGTTATTTGATGCAATATATCATCGGTGCATCCATCCTTCTAGCTACTGGGAGGGAGGACGATTATACATCTGATGAGGGCAACAATCATCCTCCTCATCCACCTCCTCTTCCTCCTCCTCACCATGACGATGGAGCCTCGACATCTCATCCACCATCTCCTCCTCTTCACCATGACGTATGACTAGTATCTACTCCTCCACACCCAACCGACCCACCACCATCTTCGATTCATGATCCACAGGTAAACTGACCAACCTATCCTCCTCATCGACCCGGCCATCCACCATCTCCTACTTCACCCATATCCTAGGCTCTAAACACAATGGTCACAACAGTTGAGAAACATCATCACGGAGATATCGACTATGATGATCTCCATGTTGCTTTGTTACTTGATAGAGGTACTGATGCCTCTGGCTTTGTTGGTGGAGGTGCCAATGACTTTGTCTCTACTAGCAAAGGTAGTGATGCCTTTGGTTCCAGAGGTGGACTAACTATCTCATAGTATTTATTGGACTCGAGATGTATATTTGGCACATACACACACACACATGTGTGTGTGTGTGTGTGTGTGCAAATATGTGCACACACACACACACATATGCCATATATATATATATATATATATATATATATATATGGACCTTTTATAGAAAGATGCTTTGGATTGTTTGGAAGGCACTTTATTTTGGCAGGAATTCTTTCAAAATTGCTTAGTATCTGAAGGATCTCTGCCATCTTTTGTTTAATCTGGATTTTTTGTATGATGTTCCTCCACATCTTAAGGATGGTTTGTCTGTCTTGGTAGTGATATATTTTGGATCGATAGTTTTTTTTTGTATATTTGGAACAATTCAGTCTGGTCTGGAGAAACTATTCTTTTGATGGACATATGTACTTTTTGATTCTATAATGAATATCATAAGTACCGCTTTTTCTGCTTGAATATATATATATATATATATATAAGCTGATATTTTTTTCTCTTAGATTTAATTATCATAAGCTTGACTTTATCCATCTTAATGTTAAGTTTATAAAACTTATAAAATGATTGAGAAGGTTGAGTTTCTTATTCATGAAGAGATTTAGAAATTTAAATATAAAAATAATAATGTAATCTATGAAGGATGACAAAAAGTCTAGCCATGTTAATTTCAATGTAGCCATCCTCTTTTAAACATTTCTTGAATTTTGCACCGAGAGGAGTGAGGTGCTCTCTAGCCCCCCCAATATGGGGGATGTTGTAACGTAACGTAACGTTACCAAAAATAAAATAAATTAAATTAAAAAAATACATGTCGGCTCATAAAATTAAAAAAAAAATATATGTTTGCTCATAAAATAAAAAATTATGAAAAGTAATTAAAAAAATCTACCTCAACCTAAAAAATAAAAATAAATAAAACTTAAACCAAAATCTATCAAAGAAGAGAGGGATCGAGAAATTGGATCCCTCTCGGTGCTTGATAGATCCGGGTTTAAGATGGATCTATGCTGGTTTTATTAACATAGATGTCAAAAAAGATGCTATAAATAGGGTACCTTTGCTTAATGCAAATATTACAATTGATGTGCACTTGGACACTGAGTATCACATTTAAACTTTATATGAGGATTTAAGAAGTATACGATTAGTTCAAGAAAATAGTGATGTCATTATGGCCAAAGTTTGTTATCAAAATGATATGAGGACTCTATTAATTTATAACTAGAATGGAGAGATCACTTAGTCGTTACATGGATGTATACTCTTATTGGGTACAAATTTATTATGCATCGAATTGTCAAAAAGGCATAGTTTGGAGAGTGCATGTGTTCTTGTGGGGCTAAATGCCAAATATGAATTAAGGTTGACTAGATGAATGAATTTGACTATATTTTACACGTAGAAACCAAATAAAGCGTTTGCCTAGGATAAACTATGATATTGGTGTAGATTATGGTCAAGACTCTAGGTACACACTTCCCTTCAATATGCAAGGAGATTGGTCATGAATACCCCTCATGTCATGCTAAAGAATTAATTGTGCTAGTGACGACGAGTGGTGAATTGTTATAAATAACTTCATCTAGCAAAACCTTAATGTGATTGCATTGTTAGAGTTTGAAAGTTGAATTGTGATTAGTGAAGGCATTAATATTATGTAAACTAATAGAATGAAATCTAATGATAGAGTGGGTTAGTGTTACTTAACAAATAAATAAAATGCATTCACACATTATATATGTCATTTTTAAGTGTAATTAATTTGTAAATGAACTATACATTACGAATAATTATTAAAATTTGTTTATTACTTACTAGTTAATATTAACATAATTAGTATAAAATGACTATTTCCATATTGTAAGAAATTCATATTAAATATAGACACATATGATACACACTTACCTATATTTTTTCAATATCGACATGCCATGACAATGGTGCCACAATAATTATAATGTTTTATACTAAATATGCAATGAGATATAAATACCTTCAGGTAAAATAAAATTCTTTTTCAATCAATCATTCCATACAATCACAAATTACTTGATAGACAAACACATTTTGTATCAAATCGATTGTTAGCCGACTAAACTTGTTTAAAAACATCCGGTAATTAACTTTCCATTTCCATTATCATAAGATGAAAAATAAACAATATAATTAAAGAATTAAAGATAACAATAATGAAATGATACATCAACATTGTAAATGATGAAATAAAACATGTACATATCAGTCTATGTTGCCATCACCCTGATTATCTTCCTCACTTGGCATGATAGCACTGTTGTTCTCAAAAATATGTTTTGATCTAGGGTTGTGTCTTAATATGAACCACCAACCCCTATCCAACACATCCGGGTAAAAAAAAACTTGGTTGTAGTGTTTTGAGAAAACATAAGGCTCCTTAGTTTCATCCCACATCTTTCTAGAGTTGATACATATCATCCCACTATCACGATATTCTTTTACATTATTCTGGTTGAAGGTGTCCCACAACTTGCCCCTAAAAATAACACATTGGAAAGATGAGAAGTACACTTGAATGGTCTCTTGTATCTTTCCGGCATAACCGAACTTCCCCCCTATTAGGTTTTGATTGTTGTGGCTAGCATGGCTAGATTGGTCGAACTCGACTTCCACTCCACAGTCTTGTGTGGCACGTCCATCACTAGCACCCTCAGTGTGAAAATGATACCCATATGCCCACATAGATGGGAAAAAATGCACCTGTAAAAAAGTGAACAAATGACGGTGTCATATGTCTAATAACCAAAACATTAATATATAAAATATATATGTTAAAATTCAAATGTGCATTATAAAATTACAAATGTACACAAAGAGATTATTACCGATTTGTTGCACTTGATCCCTGTGTTTAGTGCATCCTCTTTAGCACTTAGGCAATGACCAGATGCACCATATTTCTCTTTGACTTGGTCAACAACCCAACTATTGGGAAGATCATTGGCATATTTTCTTTTAAATGATCAGGATAAGGCATGCATCTACCGTTCAACCATTTGAATTCTTTCATATCAATGTCCCATTTCCGACTCTTCTTTTCATACAATGCGACCCACGGTTGTGTTTTCTTCACATTGCAAAGAATGAATTTATTGATGGCAACCATTTCTGAATTCGTTGTTGTATTCATGAAATCAAATCGACATATAGTACATATGAGATCAAATATACATTATGATGTTCATTGTGAATAATTACTATGTATAAATGTGACAAAAGATAAGCGACTTACTCTTTATCATGTGCCTTTTTTCGTTCGTTTGGAGTAGCTTCCCTTCCCTTTTGTCCTCATCGTGTTCGTCATCCCAAATCACTGTGCCTATTGTGTGGTCGATTTGATTGATGTACTCACTAACATAATAGAATGACTAATATACTATGTACCCCTCTTCCATAGACCCCTTGGGTTTTTCCCTTTGTCGAACAAATCCCTTCAATTTTTTCATGTACCTCTCTAAGAATAACATCCAACAACATGAGAGCACCCCGACTAATTCAACCTCATCAACTAGGTGATTTAGAATATGAATTTGCAAGTCCATGAAACTCGTCGGCAGTTCCTTCTCAAACATACAAACAATCTCAACTATCTCTTGACGCCACTGTGGAATGCTATCCATGTGAATTTCCTTTGATTTGATCCATCGTACAAGTGCATATGGTTTAGACATGGCATGCCGTAGGTCCTTGAGAAAGTAATGGTTCACACACCCACACATGAGCAAAGGATAATGATACTAAAAAGTTAACACATAAAAATTTAATTGCCTTTTAACTTGTGGGGTAAAATATTAAAAAAACGTAAAAAACATTTTTTTTACATACATACCCTTAGCACGTTCAGATGGTCATGTGATTAAACCCGAAAAATGTTAGTCTACAGTAAAGCAACGTCGTAGAGTAGACCCATATAAAGGAGGAACCTTCACACCCAATATAACTTCATTTTCCAAAGAATGATCATCTTTCTTCAAAACCCATGGGACATCACCTTCTTTAAACGACCAAGAGGGGCTAGCCTCTCCTCTATTTGATTATATTGGCCAATGCTTCTTTTAGTATTCAAATAAATAATATCTCTCCTGACAACCAACATGTCACTTCATTTTGATGATATGTGCCTCCACAAAGAAGATGAAAAATTTTAAAAATATATGCATGGGATCTAGTAAGTGGACAATCTTAAGATGCTCCCAATATGGGAGCTCATAAAATATCGATTTCCTTTTCATCCCAATGGGAATTTTCTCAACATAGGTGTCAAAGAATTCAGTATCATCAAACATATGTTCCCCATTTGAATCAAACATTTCTACAATTTCCTTCTCCTTCTCTTTGTCATATTCCCTAATCCAGTGAGCCGGTGTCATTATTTTAGGTCTTTGGTTTTTCTCTGGTTTACCATTAAAAGCAAATGTTGCTCTTTAATAAGGGTGGTATTCTGGGAGTAATACCCTCGAGCAGTCGTACATCGAATTTCGTAGGTGGCTGTACCACCTAGCCTTCATAGAAGGTCCACAACATTTACTTCAATGACACCCTTTTGTTTCAACACCTATGGTGTTATAGTATACAAAGCACATTGGTGTTGAAGATCAATACAATCGCACCGAATTAAATATGCCAAAAAATATTGTCACAGATATAAACAAATCAAAGAACATGTTTACCATGATAAAATCCTAATCCTAGATAATCATGTGTGGTGTATGCACATATGCCATACAACATAAAACTCCTCTTTGTTGGGATGGGTCTTGATACATCATATACATGTATCCCTTGCCATAATTCCTTCAATTCATTGATAAATGATTGTAGGTAAACATTCATATTATTCACTTTTCTTCTACCAGGTACTATAAGAGCCAACATAAGATGTTCATTCTTCACAGAAAACCATGGAGGGATATTGTTATTGATCATTGTTATAGGCCAAACATTATAGTTGGTGTTTTGGAACATCCATGGCTATGCTCAATCAAAGGCTCTGTACTTCATCCTTGAATTTACCAGGCTGTGTATTCTCTATATGCTTCATGGATATTGAATCTGTTGGGACTCACATAACTCTTGACTCACTTTGGTGCAAGGCATGCCATCCTTGCAACATAGCTGATTCTTTGCAACGAAAGAGCCTTTGAATCCTTGGGATTATAGGCATGTAACTCAATATATTATGAGGAGGACCATTATATTTACCCTTGTTTCTTGCTTTTGGTACCTGTCATGCCCACATTTTCGATGTATCTCTTTGTCTGCATATTCGCCTCTATATAGAATACAATCATTTAGATACGCATGATATGATATGTACTCAACACCCAACATTTTCAACATTTGTTTTGCCTCTTTGTAGTTATCGGGCAAGACATTATCATTCAGAAGTAACTTATCTTTGAATAACTTGGAATTAGTGGGAAATATAATGTACACTGTCATTTAACATTCATAAAATCGACCATTTTCAATGTTGATTGTGTGAAAAGATTCCTCAAAATATAAGGGACTTGATGGTTAGTTACTCAAAAGTGTCAAGAAACACGTGTTTGACATGCCATACATTGATTTCAAGTTGTATAGTAACATTGTTGTCCCCATCTTGGTAGACTTTGACCGTCCAGGTCCAAAGAGAGGGGTGGTGGAATTCGATTTAAGGATTTCGAAGAAGGTATCAGTGACATGAGCATCCTCCCCTAGCTCATCGTGATGGAATGCATCTACGAGCATTGCGTCCATGGCACCCATATCTAGTAAGAATTCATCCATACCAACCTCTATTTCATTGCCTCCATTGCCAACATGTGAAGAACTATTGTTACTGCAAGCATTCCCAATTGATGAGTCTAGATGTAGTGGGAATTGAATAGGCGGTTTATTCAACCGTGCTTGGTATTCTTCCTCTCCGAGTGGCACTCTTTTTGCAACCTTCTCTCGATTAAACATTGTAGTGGGGTGCAACGAGGGATGGTAGGTAGGTCGTTCATCATCAAAATCCCGATTTAAAAAATATTGAACATTAAATCAATGATATTAGTAAGCACAACGCAATTGGTTTGTTCAAACATTATACCAAACAATTATAATAGAAGCATGAGAATTTTTTGCAATAGTAAATGTCCAACCGCAGGCAAATTATAAAACAAAAGTTCAAATTGAGCAATACATTTACATTAATCCAATAATAAGATACAATTAATCAATGATTTTTTCTTACACCCCAAGGGGGCGTCTTAAGGTAGTCCCAATGCAAGGCGTCTTTGATGAGAGGTTGGTGGTCTACAAAATTTATGGTCTATCAACAACTTTTCACTAAGATATAAGCTATGTATTGCATGCACAACAACAAATCTGGAGGCTTTCCTTTTCATAAAGAACTCCCGGTCATTGGAGTGTTCCTCAAATGAACAATTTGCAGAAAATAAAGAGAACCTAGAACTATTTGTGAAGCCTGCAATGTTCCCATGAGTTCATGAACGACCATCGATATACAACATGTTCTTCCTGTTAAAGTTTCTAGAAGCATAACTATTCATGCACATACTATAAATAGAAATGTTATGTTTGTATTTAACAATATTCAAGTAATCAGACCAATAATAAACAGGACCACAAAATGGCATAAGTGTTATTGACTATTTGGGAGGAACGAGTGCATGTGAAAGGATAAGCAACCCAAGATTTACAGGATTTATCTTAGACTTGACAATCATAAAATTATTACCACAAAAGGAGAATTCAATTCCAACATTGAGAATAGCAAGAGAAGATGACCAGGCACCAGACAAAGTGTGGTTGTAACAAGTTTGGTATTTACCTTGCAAATGCACATGAAGAGATAAGTCATCGCTACCCTCCAACAATTGGAACGACCTTGGTGTGTACTTGGACATTTTTGCTCTCAACTCATGCAACTTTTTTGATCTCCTAGTAGAGATGTTTTGGGTGGTATTGATATCATACTTTGGATCACTAGAAATTTCAGTTGACTGAACAGAAGCAGAGGGGTTGGTCAATTTAGGATGGAATATAATTGTTTTGGCTTCCAACTTTTCAACAAATGAGCATAGGGAAATGTTCCTACGTGTCTTTTCTATATCACCTATTGGATTTTTTACTGCGGTAGGAGGTATTAGACCATCAACATTAGGTATTCGATCATTAGTATAATTAATGAGTGTGACACGCCGAGGGTTCTCCTTCAACCCTTGACATTTTGAACAACCACACACTATTGGGGTGTCATAAAAGAGATCTAGCACACGACGAACTACCATTGATGACACATGATTTTGGATGGAAGATGGCATGTTACAATTGAAGGGTAAATCAACTGTCCATTTTCACCTACCAATTGCTTGCAGTATCTTGCTCCGATAAGAGCTTAGGACGTTTTGCAACTAGTGGAATATCTTGTGCATCCGAACTCAATATTGAATCGGGATTTTGCAAAATTGAATACGTTGTTATTCAGATTCACATGGATAAATAAACAAAATATAAATAAAATATGAACTTACTAGAGATGGATAGGGAGAACTTGATGAACTTTGAACAATATGGAATGAGCTAGAATTTGAAGAATTAGCCATTTTATATTATAACCTTTTCTCCCTGCATTTGAGCCAAATCAACAATCAATACATGTCTACAGTCTTAAAATAAATTTTGAAAAACATATCACAATCTAACTTCCAATATAGTTTTGCACTAATTTTTTAAGAATAAGGTGAGTTTAAGAAACATATATATACTATGAAGTATTGTAATTGGCGTGGATGAATCCTAAAAGAACATTTGAGATGAATATACCATTTTAAGTTAAAACATATAATCATAGGGATTTTTAATTACTCCGATGCGCTTTAAAAATACAACTGCACTGTTGTGTCCCACGTAACCAAATGCACCGGTGCATCTAAAACACGTACGCACCATCGTGAAACATCCGCAAAAGAAAATATCCGCTATATTTTAAAGTGGATATTTAATTATGCATTTTTCAATATAATTGGCACCGGTGTGCTTAGTATACATAAGAGCACCGATGCGATGATATCTATCATACGCACTGGTGTGATCATATTTATCATACACATTGGTGAATGATAATTCTTAATTTTAATTTTTTTACTGTATGCCAATTCAGTGCGTTATAATAATTATAATGCACAAGTGCATGTATATCTTCCTTGTGCATTGATTTTTGCAAAAAAAAATATAAAATAAATCTAAACTGTGCATTGTATGTTAACTCGCATAGGTGTGCTTGGATACACGAGCGCACCGATTATTAGAAAATCAAAAATAAAAAACCCACAATTTTTTTCCCATAAATTAAAAAAAGAGCGGGAATTTCTTTTTTTTAAAACTAATTTCATAAAGTGTTTTAAAGAAAAACCTAAACACTATTTTATTGTTTTGCCGAAATTTTGAGAGGAGAGTTTTGCAAGAGATGCTTACCGACGGAGGAGTTTGGAGCAACCAAATTATTCCGAAGATCGAAATTGGTAAGATATGGTGGATCACACAAAACTCTGGATAGTAGAAATTTCAAGTATGTAATTTTTTTATTTTTTTTACAGAAGCGGTTAGAATTTTATATTAATAAAATCTCAGGTGCCTTAGCACTTGGAAATTTACAACTGTGTCTGAGAGATTTCGAGATGTCCTCTACCATCCACCACGTGGGTCGATTAAGCTTTCTCTTGCCCAGGCTTTTGGTTTCCATCATTCTGGCGATTTCAAATTGGTTATAAAGTCTTCCCATATTCACGAACTATCCCAGCAGCCTGCAGAAGAACATGAATTATTTTAAATTTAACAGAGGTAGCAGACAGAGAACTTTTGCACTGTCTTTACTTTTCATTCTTCCTCATCAAGTCGACCCTTGATCCTCCTTCTTCTGCACTGGCTTTTCTTGTCATTCTTATGAGCTTTCTTTGCTTCCAAGTCGACCTAACCTTCTCCCCTCCACGATTTTTCCCTGGTCGCAATCCATCTCCAGCTTCTCCAACTAGCTGCCACGACCTTTCCTTCCTGAGTATTTTTATGGAATTGCATCCCAATCCTATGAATTTTCAGTGCTTAGCGTTCCCGGGGAAAGGAGCACTGCTCTATTGGCCTCACTGTCCGCTTCTACATTGTTTGCCCGGTGCACATGATAGAATTCTATCCTATCAAAGGAGCTGATCAACTTTTTAATTCTGCTAACATGCATTTTTAGTCTTAGATCCTCTGGAGCTGAGTTCTTTACCAAATACCTAATAATATTTTGCCAGTCTCCTACTACTCTGGCTCTTCCAATTCCATTATTTTTGAGTTGGCGAAGTCCTTGTAGTAATGCAAGAGCTTCAGCCTGATTGCTTGTGGATATGCCAAGTTCCCAGGCATACTTAATTTCAATCTTATCTTCATCATTTCGAATTATCCCTCCTCCTCCTGCATTTCCAGGATTCCCCTTAGCCGCTCCATCAAAGAAAAGACTGTGCATCTCCGAATTTTTCCTCCACTTAGTAAAATCTTCTCCTTCTAATCTGATTTTCCAGCACTCCAGCTTTGCCGAAATTTCATTTGCAGAGGGGGATCTAATATCCATATTAATCCCCCATTCTATTTCCTCTTTGCTGATATTGTTAACAATTTTCAAGTCGACAGAGCTCTGTAGAAATTCTTTGAGGAGACCTCTAGCTTTTGCCCATACTTGCCCAGGTTTAGATGCTTTTTCTTGGAAAACTCTAGCATTTCTTTCGAGCCAGATTTCCTAGCATACCAGCTTAGGCAATGCCATCCACCCAGTATTGAACCAGCCTTTGGAGTTGAGAGATCCATAATATAAAGAATTCCAATTTTCAAATAGCGAGTTAATTTTGTCAGGGACAACAATTCTGTTTCTCCAATTGCCTAAAGCTTCATTCCAGACCTCTTGTGAGAAAAGACAGTTTAAAAAGAGATGCTCAGAGGTCTCTACCTGAAAAAGGCATAAAGGGCATCGAGAGGGCCCATTAAAGCCCTGCTTTAAGAGATTATCTCCAGTTAAAATGCTATTGTGCGCCAAGGTCCATATGAAGAAGTCAACTTTGGCTATGCTTTTACTATTCCATATTCCATTCCAAATCGCTGGGTTTGTGGGAGCTGAGGGAATGTTTTTAATCACATCATAACCTTGGGCAACTGTATACACTCTAGATTTGTTTCCCCAACCTCTAGAGTCATTTCTTCTTTTTGACAATGGAGCTTTCCCTACCAATCTCTCTTTAAGCAGCATCCAGGCTTGAGATAACTCAGAGGGGATTCTCATAATGTTCCAGCCCTTCCACTCATCTCCAACCCACTCTGAGATGTCCCAAAGAGTGTTTAGATTTTCTTGAGTCATCTAGTTCCTTAGCTCTTGGAGTTCTGGAACTTCAGCCAGAGGTTCCCCCCCCATAATTTTATCATTCCAAATGTTTATCAATTTCCCATTTCCAGGGATCCAAAAGAGATGGTCTTTGATCAGGGGGAGAGCTTGTTTGCAGAGAGTGAAGATAGGAGATCCAGAGCGGGCAGTAGGAGGGGAGTCAAGGCTCCTGACTTTGGAGTTCTGAAAGTATTTTTTCCACATTACTTTTTGGGCCCAACCAGGTTTTCTGCGAACTTGCTTCCAAAGGATTTTAGCTCCCAGCGTAGTGTTCTGGGATTTTAAATCTTTTATTTGCAGACCGCCTTCCATAAAGGATTTGGTTACTTTTTCCCACCTCACCAACGAGATCCTGCACTCGTTGTTTCTCCCTCCTTTCCAGAAGAAATGTCTAAGTAGTTTCTCCACCTCCTTAAGAATCCCCGCCGGGGCTAAAAGCAAACAACCTTGAAAGATGGGTAGACTAATCAAAACTGATTTTATTAGCACCAACTTTCCTGCTAGATTTAGCCAGTTAGTTCCGCACGACAACAATTTTTGCTTGAACTTGTCAACCAAAGGGAGCCTTTCCTTTCTCCTGGGCATGCTTTTGCAAACAGGGAAACCAGGGTATTTAAATGAATTCCAGCTGGTGGTGCCATTAAACCCAAAAATTCTGGTTATAGAGCTTAATTCCCGTCTTGTCAAATTCCAGCCAAAGATTTGACATTTCCCAGCATTCACCTCACTTCCCGATGCAGAGCAATAGCAGTCCAGGTCATCTTTGAAAGCCCTAGCATTGATCACAGAGGCACCTCCTAGGAGAAGAGTATCATCTGCAAACAAAGCATGGTTTATATCTCGAACACCTCTAGCAATTTTTAGGCCCAAGAGAATTTGGTCTTGTCTTCTTTTTTCTAAGAGAAAACTTAAAACAGAAGCTTGAATAAAAAAGAGTAGAGGGGAGAGAGGGCATCCCTGGCGAAGCCCACGAGAGGCTTTGAAGAACTCAGCCGCTCTACCGTTGACCAGCGGGGCAATCCAGGGTTCTGCTATGCAAGCCTTGACAAGTATGTAAATTATTACTATTGATCTCAATACATGATTTATTTATTTCCCATTAAGATTTAAAATAAATTCAGAAAAAATAAAATATTTCATAGTTACCTTCAATGCTCCTTTGTTGTTGCACCCTTTCGTTTTATGCGGCTACAAAATTTCACATAAGGGTTTAACTCCCATTATTATTTCACAATTAGGATTTTTCTTTTTAGGCATTTTAGATTTAATGGGTTTGTGGTTTTATCTATAAGGAGTTGGGTGCAATGGGATCACTTATTGCATTGATCCAAAACCTTATCGGCCCTATCAGTTTTTTTTTTCTTTAAAAAACATTTTCACTGTTTTCAATGCAGTTGTTTTTGTATAATGCATCAGTGCGATCATTTTCGTATAACGTATCAGTGCATTTGGAATAAAAGCGCACTGGTAATCATTGGTGCTTTAGATTATATATAGCGCACTGAAAAAAGTGTATGTCGTATGATTAATTTATTTTTCGTTAACGATGCATTTTGATTTGATGCACCGGTGCGTTGATGACATAGATACACCTAGGCGTTTTAATTCTTGAAGTGCACCGATATGGCATACTACTTTTTTTATTATCTTGAAGTTATGTAATTTATTTGTATAATATATTTAATAGCTTCTCTATTTAATGGTCCGGGTTGTTTATTGATAGAAAATGCGTGGTAAGAGTTCAATAAACAATAATTCTAATCAGAATGATGGGAGCACATCCAAAAACGCGAAGAAGGCAAGTTCTTTGTAATTTCTATATTAAATCGATATGTTTGAATTATAAGTAAGTTTAACTAATATGTATTGGTTAGTGTGTGTCATGCAAAGCCAAAAAATGAGGAAGCTGAATAAAATACTTTGCAATCTAAGTGCAGAAGAGCATAAAACCTTGATGGAAAAGTTGCAGATGGGTGAATCACTTGGTCTTCTTACCTTTCAATTTAGTGTCTTTATCAACATTGGGAGTTGGAACTTGCTGAGAGGGTTTGGGACCCTTGTTTTGTTTATTGTTGCAAGGTTTTTGTTTCTTTGGATGCTTGGCTTTATCCTTTTGTTGTGCTGCAAAGGATTTGTTATATGAACCTCTAGTGTTGATCACTCTAAGATGCAGGATCTTGTCTTTCTATTTAACTAAAGAATTACAAAATTCTTCAAGAGAGGTGGTTTGTAAGTCACCCCTAGATTTTCTATGATGGAGTGAAAAGTAGACACATGTCACGTTCCCTCCCATCAATCCAATGCAAGGAAGGGATCATGACACTAAGATCTGGGCTTTTAGAAAACTTAGCCCCATTTGTCATGAACAAAACAAATGGCATTACAATAAAATGCATATATGTGCAGATGCAAATAAAAGCAAATATGCACAACGGAATAGAACATCATCCACACACCTTTCACATGCATCCATCATATCAATAACAACCATCCATTAATTAAAACAATGCAGAAGTAAAACACAATAAAATAAATACTTATCTTCATGGTGCAATTGTCCCAAGCAACTAGCTATGTCGCTGCAACATTCCACCCAACCATAGGTCTCTTCCCAGCCTATATTCTTTCAACACTCAGAGACCACCCCTGAGCTGGGCATGATATCTACAAGGAAAAGGGAACTTCCAGGCTCAACACAACCCAAAGCAATGGATACCCATCTCAACCCTAGCATTCTCTTACACACAGAACTCAGATATGGGCTTGGAAACACATTTTTAGCAATGAGAGTTAGAAACTAGATGGACATGGGTTTTCCCCAAGACGTGGGCACACCAAAAACAGATTTGTGAGAGGGAAAATCGACCATAGGGAAGAAAACGATTTCTCCCATAGATATACAAGCATTCAATGGGCCAAAACAAACTCCATGGACCCCAAATCGATTTTCCCTTCCTTCCCCACAGTTCTACCACATAAAAACGCCCTTCTCCCATCTAGAAAACAACAAAAACCAGAAAAAAAAACGTGGAGGGAAACGCCCAGGAAGCTCCCAACTCGTGAGAGAGAAAAACTGATGGGTGAATAATGGATTGGGGATCAATTTCATGGTTCCTTTCTTGCCCAAGAATCCAAACACAAATTTCTATGAAGGGTGGCTTGCCCATACCCGAATTTGGATAGCCATACCTCTCCATTCCCCAAGGCATTAACTACCTCAACCAACTCTAGGGATAAATGAATGATTGGGCACAAAAGTCAACATGGGTAGTTGAGGGTTGATGGGTTCTCTCATTGACACTTGGCTTGGCTTGATTGGCTCAAGGGTTTGAATATTTCCCTCCCAATTCCTTGTAAACATCATGCCCCCATCTCTTGTTGCATTGCATAGCTAGTTGTGGGCATTTATATTAAAATGCATATTTACAATTCCCATGGCTCACTAGCACATGGGTAGCATAATATCAAATAATTGCCTCTTTAAGGTTGAGTGTTCACTAGCGGGGCCTTGGCCTTGAGCTCCACGCTAGGAATCATACATAACATGCATACAATATTTACATTATAGCCCAAAATATCCTAAAGGTCAAAATGGGGGTATTACAATACAAAAACAGAACAAGGACTACCAAGCTTAGTAATAATAACATAAATACATTGGATATATGGATAAGGTATCTTGTATTCTTCAACTTCGGAGTTTAATTGATAGCTATGTCCATGTTGTATAAATTGAAATGTACCTGTGAATAAATTTCTCAAAAAATATCTTCATCTGCTACATTGAAGTGGATGTTTTATTTAACATTCCAATGTATTCACATTTCTCTATAAATAATTCATGATGTCATACATAAAATGATCAACAATATAAGAAATACAATATAATTTTGTTTTAAAATTACATATCACATTTATACATTGATATTAATGCACATTATAGGCAATTTAAAGTTATTGACTTTGTGCCTTGTTGCCTTATAATATGATATTATAGCAATTTTACAAATATTAATTGATTTAAGTGTGCAAATGTATTAAATGTTATGGATTGGGAAATCAAATATCTTATAGTTCAAAATGTTCAACTCATTCACCTATAACTATATTCCCATTAATTTAGCATGAATAGTCCACTTAGCATTTATTATCATGTAAATTATTTCATGTAAATGATTCAAATCTCGCTTGTGTCATGTTTGTACCAAATGACATGAGATTCGTTGATTCACTAGAATATCAAGAACCGAAGTAAAATTTCCCCTTAAAAAAATTAAATAAAAATCAATAAATAACTATGTGCCTCGATGGCTCATATAAGATTATTTTAATTGCAAATAATCCATTGAATAACACAATTTGGAAAACAAAAGTATACATTAGAAAAAAATTATTGTGTTGCAACAAAGTCAATGCAAACGAAATTATAAACAATAATAAAAATGTATATTAATGTACTATATTTCAAAAAAATATAAATCATACAAATTGATTCGCCAATAACTATGTCCATGTTGTATTGAAAAATTTGAATGTACTTGTGAACAAATATCTCAAAAAAATATCTTCATATGCTACAATGAAGTTGTTGCTCTATTGAACATTCGAATGTATTCACGTTTCTTTTTGATATGATGAAGTGTCTTAAGAAAGGGGAATAAAACTTGCATAAGCCAAGTATCTTTCTCCTGTCCTGTATAGGCCTTTATCAAGATATGGTTTGACCGATATCTAATGGGATTTGATGTATCTATTAGCAATACATTTGATTCTCCATATTTATCTCCATACTGGGACCACACATCGCTCAACCTTTTCTCATAAAATTGTATTGTACTCCCTCTGAATTTTGTTTGCAAATGACAATGAGACCTATCCCATGTGAATTGAAATTACCTGATATCAATGTTTGATTTTTCAAGTACTTATTGGATGTACTTGTTAGTGACATTCAATGTCCATATTGCAACATCATAATTTTTCGAGCAGTATTTCAATAATTCCGAATGAAAACCTAAAAAAATAGCACATGTCACCAAATTCCCAATCTGGTTTTCTTTGAATTTGACAAGTTGGTTCATATCTAATGTATGATGAGAACAATACTCCTTCCATTTCAAAGATCAACAACGTCTTGCGACTTATATCAATTATCATATGCAATGCAACCACATATATTACATTGACATAGCTCCACCTCATTACTTTTAAGAACATCAAAACATAATATTAAAAGCATTTTGAAAAATCATGTAATTCCTATTTATTATCATTTTTTAAAAATTTGTATACATAGGAATTTTACGAGGTAAATGAAAATTAAAAAACATAATTACAGTGGCCCCATTCTAGTGAAAAAACCAATGGTATGTTAATATGTACATCAACCTAATAAATTTATTCTATTTTTATGGAATAAGTCTTCCATGAACACATCATATCAGTAACTTTTGTAAAAAACATGAACTTTTGATTTTACCATTCAAAGTTGGGTGTTTGTGAAATCAAGGATATGCTCGAAAGTATTTGCATTGGAAAGGGGACATTGCAAACCTTGGAAGACTATTTGTATTTTATGTCCTAACATGCTGCTCATATGAAATCCCTAGATTGTTACCATGTAATACCCCCAATTCGACCCTTAGGATATATTAGCCTTTAATGTAAATAATGTGTACATGTGATGTATGTTTTCTTAGCGTGGAGCTCAAGGCCAAGGCCCCGCTAGTGAAAGCCCGAATTTTATTTAAAGGGCAAGTATTTGATATTTTGATACCATGTGCTCTGAAGCCATGGAACATTGTAAAAGGGTGTGATTAAACATCATGCAATATAAAATACCAAAATTGGCTACGGGGGCAACGAATGAGAAGGGGCCACGTGTATCCATTAGGGAGTGGTGAGGGGGCTATGGGACTAAACCCTAGGCTTCCACATGTCATTATGAGAACCCATTGAATTCCCTAGATGACATTTATGCCTGTTGTAAGGAAGTGGTTGAGATGTCAGCCCATGGCTTTAATGGGGGATGGGCAACCCAAAAATTCGTATGGGTAGGTATGGGCTCTGTTTACTTGTCCCACAAGTCACTCTACCTCATGGGAGGTGGCTTCATTCTCATCCCCATTCCAGGGTGAAGGAAGCTAGCATCAGTCACCACCCAAAAATGAGCTCCCAGTAGAGAGAAAACCAGAAATCGCGACTGTGAGAGAACCCACGTTTTGGGAAGCCAAAAACGCCCAGAATGGGTATTGGACAGTGAAATCCAATGGGGGATCCGTTGGTATGAGGCTTGGGGCGAATTTGGGAGCAATGGCTACCCCAAAATCCATGGGAAAACTCAGTTTGGATAGCCCAGAAAATCAATGACGGATTTGGGGTTATTTGTGACAGAGTTGTGAGAAATCCAAGTGTGGATGTATGAACAGAGGATGGAATTGCTGAGTCCAGCTTGAAGTGTATGTGGCTCTGGGATTGAGCTCAGGGGACGAGCATCCTCCTCCATTTCCCATCACATGCTTGAAAAACCCAACTGTGTGTTGGCTTAGCATGGCTGTCTGAGTGAAACCCTGACTGTGAGTGAGCCATCTAGTTCCTCCTTAGTGGATACACAGCCCAGCTCGGGGGTGATCTCTCAGCTGAAAGAATACAGGCTGGACAAAGATCTATGGTTGGGTGGAACATTGCTCTCACGTAGCCAGTCGTTGGACATTTGCGTTGCAAGATAAGTACTCTCTGTGGTTTACCTTATATGCATTATGTGTTTGCAGTGTACTAATTCAGAATGGTAATTATTCATGTTAATGAAATCGATATGTAGTCTGTGCATAGCCTAAGAAGGGGATTGAACTCCCTTCCTATTGATTGCTTGAGATAAATATGCTGATGCAATCTATGCTGTATGTGTGTCGTTATGTTTAATTCCACTGTGTTTTATTGAGTTTAAATTTGCACACAGAAGTTTTAATTGTTATGAAATTATGAGTAAAAGTATTGGGGCTAAGTTTACAAAAGCCCGGTGTGTTGTTAATGTTTCCTTCCCTGCATTTGATGATGGGCGAAGGGGACATTACATACCACTTGTAAGAAGGATGTGGTTCATTTAGTAACATAATTGATAGGGGTGAGGAAGGAGAGTGAGAAGTAACACAACAAAGTAGGAGCGCGAATATGAAGTCGAGGACTGCTCTTTACCTTGTTTTATACAATAAAACCATCTATGTACTTAATTATTTTGTTACCAAACCGAGGTAGTATAGTTCACCAAATCCCTTCATCTTTGCTATATTTTGCATGTTTTCATAGTAGAGGACTAGGAACATAAGCTCATATAGCCAATAGAGTCCATTTGGCCTAATAGAATATGTATTTACTTTCCTGTTGCAGAGGCGTGGACAAAAGCAAACACGACAGTGGTATTGGATCCCCCTTCCCTTGATAACTTTGTTAGGGAAGAATTCGCTGACCTATGGGTCATTGAAGGATGTTTCTCTTATTTTTTGAAACAATCTAATATCTTGTCTCTTGTATATAACAACCCAAAACTTGCTGATAAAAGTGGTAGTGAAGGATTAAAAGAGCAACAACAACTCAAAATACATGACAGTTCTGAATCTAAAACATAATTTATGAAGTTGATAATACTGAGCCAAAGGTTTACACAAATATTTTAATGGGGGAATTTTGATCAAGAAAATGAATTTATAAAAGTTTGAATACATTAACCAGCTATAATTCTGGAGGGGACCCTGTTCAAAAGGCTGCAAAAACCAAAACATTAACAACAAATTGAGACATGCAAACCAAGATCTCAAATCTAGAAGAGAATCCTAATCTTTTATTACAAGCATCAATAAAAATCTTAAATCTAAGTATTTGAAGGAAAAAATAGGAAAATTGAAGGAGAAGAGCTATTTCACAGAAGAATTTTCTTTGGTCGCTCATGTAGAGTCCTTGTTGCATAGGGAAACAAACATTGTCAAAGCAAAGTACCCTAATGTGACCATATCCATTTAATTCTACCAATTTTTTCAAAAGAAGTCATTGCTCTCAATAAACTAGAAACTTGTATTTAGAAAGTCCATTGATTCACATTTTCCAAATGCTCAGAAAGAAGCTTGGAGAGTAATTTCCATCTTGCACTCACTATGCACAGTGAAAAACACTATTTTTAAAGGGATGTCCCCTTGCCAGATGATAACATATCACTAACTTTTGTAAGAAACATGAACTTTTCATTTTACCATATTATTTTCTGTCAAATACTCAAATTTTGTGTATCCTAGGAGGACAAACTTCAAACAATAATCAATCATTGTATGCAAAGTTACTTGAAATTAAAATTGACGATGTGAATCAAACAAAGGAAGGTATCATAATTTTTTGGAAGGGGAAAAGTGCTTCAAGAAACATGCTCCTCAAAAGAAATTCCAAAAACGGATAGTAACATCAAGAAGAGGAATAAAATGTTACTTTGAAGGCTCCTTAAAATGGGAACTCCATCAAAGACATCAAAAATCCAAAGAATATCTTGCTCCAGTAAAACTAGATTGCCAATTAAGAATTCTAAACAACGGAGAATCGAAATCATTATGCAACTTGCAATCCAAAAACCTTTGTGAGGAAACACATGGAAAAATTATGCAAATTTGAAATTGACAAGGATAAGAAACTTATAATGATAACTCATAATCAGATGCATTTTTTACATTCATCGGAAAATCTGACTTGTAGAAATGGTTTTAATCTAGCCACCTTGAACTCTAATGTGATTTGACTAGAACATAAAAACAATACCCCATCCATATGATCTACAAGAATAAATCTCAGACTTAACATAACAAAAATGATGGAATGTGCTCCATATCTTATTGGAGAGCGCTAGAGTTTAAAAGTACCAATCGCAAGATATTTATCAAAGAATCTCCCATATATGAAAAAAATGAGCCGGCTAATCCAACTACCACACTACAATATGTATTGCATAAATATATCTTTCTGCAATGACAATTGTTGGATTATCAACAACCTTATGATATTTCATGCTCGTTGTCTTGATTAATGCCTTTGTTCTTATAGTTCCCTATAATACAAATTCAAAATTGTTATAAAATGTGACAATTAAATAAATTTTAAAAAATAACAAGAGGAAAATGAAACAAATTCTACACATGGTATGCTATCTTCTTCTCCTTCTATTTCCATCTCCAAACTTTTTTCAACATTGTCCAAACTATATTGATTGTTGCGTTGTTTCCCACAATCATCATTTTCTATTTTAGAATCTCCATCATTACTCAATGTAGTAAAAGAATTGCCAATTAAGAAAGCTAAACACTATAAAATCAAAATAGAAACAACAAAGGAAGTTGATGGATCTTGGGTTTGACAATTGAGCAGATAAGAAAATAACAAGAGAAACAACCAAGAAAATTATGTACCTAGTAGGATATCTTCTTCTCCTTCTCTTTCCGTTTCCAAACTTTTCTCAACATTGTACACACTATGTTGATTGTTGCTCTGTTTCCCACAATCGTCATTTTCTGTTTTACAATATCCATCAGTAGTCAATGTAGAAAAAATATTTCCAATTAAGAAATCTAAACAACATAAAATCAAAATATAAACAACAAAGGAAGTGTATTACCTGAATTTTCCAGTAAGTTGGTGGATCTTGTGTTTGTCAGCTAAAAAGATTTTTGAATATCCCACATGTTTGTCCTTTGTGACTCTGTTTGTACAATGCATGCAATTCTTCTTTTATACGTAGAACAAACCTTGATCAAATTTGTCCCCGCATAAAGAGAATAATCACTTTTTCATCATTACATTGTTGGTTCTTTTCTAAAAAATCCATCCGAAAATCAAAATCTCTCTCACTTTCATCAATTGTGTCTTCAAAAGTGTGAGTGTATTTTGAAGCCTCAAATTTCTTTAAGTCTAAAGTATAGAAATGTATAGTCAAGACATTATCATGACTATAATAACTATTTTGTTTTTGATATTCATAAAGGCCATTAGTCATGTTGTAGTTGAACCTGGAGTTCTTTATGGCAATTTCCAAATCCTGGCGCACATCAGTAAATGACCAAAGTTCTTCTAATAGAACTATAGTAAGGTCATCCAACTCATTATTTTTGATAAAAAATCGAAAAAAATCAAGATAATAACCATTGTAGAATGGTTCTTTTTTCAAAGCCAATGTATCCAAAACAACAAAGTCAGTCCATAGAGTTGGCTGCAATTGATGAGGAAAAGAGTGCAAAAGTGTTGACAAAAGACCAATCCCCCCAAAAGGGCAACCGAATTCAAAATTGTTGTCAACTTGCTGTATGTTTATTGATCCATTTATTATTCTGTCAAGGACTCCACATGCTTGCTAAGAAATGGACTCTATTTTTGTCTTTCGTGTTCCTTTCACATAGGGAGACCCTACAACAGTTTTGCAAAAGTTGGCAAATATGATATCATCAATTTCATAATGCTCGAGAATATTGAATGTGGTAAGAGTCTTATTATTCAATTTCTCATCATGATTTTGACAATATTCAACCATTGCATCTAAGACTGTTCAATTGGTTTTCAATTTAGAACAATAATATTTTAATTTTATTGCATTGGTTGGATGGTTCACTGGAATAGAAAACCAAATAGTTCCATCCAATAGCTTATCTGCTATAGAAGCAATCTCTTCATTGGTTAGTCCTTGAAGGGGGCGAAAAGAAGCAGTTGTCAAACTCTGTAGATATTTGTCTTGTACTTTTCAAAATATGGTTGACTCGGAGAACACTTCAATGTGCCTAGTTGGTAACAATTAAAAACAATGTCCCATTTATCCCAAATAGCTTGATCAACATATAAGAGAATTTTTTTATCAACAAAATTTGAAATTGCACAATCAAAGAATGAGCACAACATTTCATCGTCAACCTGTAAAAAAAATGAATATAAACTAATAAGAATTCAATGTAGATATGAAAATATAAATTATATTTTAAAATTAAATAAGTTAGTATATACTAATAAGATTTCATTCTAAATATGAAAATATAAATTATATTTTAAAATTAAATAAGTGAATATATACTAATAAGATTTCATTATAAATATACTGGGTTGGCAGGTGCGGGGGGAGTTTTTCTTAACTCCGAAGGAAACAAAATGGATGACTTTGCATGGGGAATTGGGAAAAAAACCAATAACGAAGCTGAATGGTTAGCCATGATAAATGGGATGGACATTGCCAGAAACAAAGATATCAACGACCTAGTGGTTTTTTGAGACTCTATGTTGGTGATAAGAGAAGCAAGGGAAATAGTTAGTATGCGCCGAAAACCTATCTCCATGTTGCATCAACACTTCTTCCTCTCGACCAAAGATTTTCACTCTATTACTTTCTTTCACATACTTAGGAATTGCAACAATGGTGCTGACACCATGGCTAATCTTGGGGCAAGTTTAAATTGTGGTCATGCACTTCTCAATGGCATCCACCAACTCAATGTTTGGGTTCCTTAATTTTTTCCCTATGTTCTACCCCCCTACCCTCCCCTCTACTCACCAAGTGACGACCTCATTAACTCCTCAAATCTCACCGAGATCCACCTGCACACATCAGTTGTCCCCTCGACGGTTTTGGTGGTCATCCCTGATAGACACCACCTGTACATCATGCAGGGATTTATGGTGGACAAGCCCCAAGATGGTGAAGGGCTATTTCATGCAGGTTGGTGGCGGTTGTAGCACCTTGTGCTTGCTTTTGAATTCCTGCCTTGTGCTTCCTGTTCCGGTCTGTATTTTCTTCTGCAGTGTTGATTTTGGAAGGCCTTTGTTTCGGGGAACTATGGGGGATAGCAATCAATGTCCTGCTACCCTGCACTGCAGAAAATGCAGAAAGAATGAACAGAGCACCCTGGGGTGGACTGGCACTGGTAGCAAGAAACGTTATTTATCTTAAATCTTTCAGGATTCTGGCTGTGTTGATTCTTCTAGGGGGGGTGGCTCTAACTCGACTTGTCTAAATCACCCTAAGGCGATTGAATCTAGAAATGGGGTACATGGATGCCCCTCGAAAATACTCTCGATCATGGTAACATGGGTGTTGTTTTGTTTCCCAACTATGGCTTCGCTACTAGTTAGTTCTCGGTCTCTGGTTTCCACACGACTCCATGTGACATTAGTAAAGGTTCTTTTCGTCAGCAATATCATGGTAGTCCTGGTGATTTGGGCAACAGGGGCTCCCCTCAGGGACATGAAAGTCCCTCCCCCAAGATTCATCTACAGGTACAAGATCTGGAAGCACAAGTCCGCTGGCTTAAGGGGGAGCTCGCAGACATGAAGAAATCCATCTCCCATCTGGCTACCTTTGTGCAAATCTCAAATTCAAAAGTGAGGGCTAGCACAGGTAAAATGAAAGACTTCTTTGAAAAGATTATGGGAAAACATGACACCTTTTACAGTTGCCTGCGAATTGTTGAGGCCAAAGTGGACTATGTGAGGACAAATAGTGGGAGCATCCCTCCGGTCATCCTGAACATCGACGACAACAACAATGGCGCAACTGCTGGCACCAAGGAGAAAGCTGCTCGTAACCGTCACGAAAATCAACTCTAGTCTGTGTATTTGCCTATCGGCCTGATTTATACTGTTTTAAGACTTATGTTCCATTTCTATGTTTTTCTTCTACTGCTTTGTATTAGTCTAGTTTGTTAAACTCTACAGTAGTGGTAGCAACACCTATATCTACAGTTGTATCAGGCTTAATGCCTTTTTTGAACTTCAGAGGCTGGTAATTTCAGAGTCTATCTCGACAGCTTTGATGTTTTGGGATCAACCTCCCCTTCTCTATGTAATTTTCTCCACCTTTTAATATAAAGCCTGTTATCCGTTTGTGTAAAAAAAAAAGATTTCATTATAAATATGAAAATAATAAACCACGAAGTGCCAAAATAATTAAAAGTACATACCTTGTCTTCAACTGTCTTAGAATTTCCAATCCTCCTTTTTTTTAATATGTCATTGGAAATTAAGAAATTTCTTGCAGAGCGCACATAATCAATGAATGGAGTTTTGAAGAACACCTTATTTGCAGAATTTAATTGACAACAAATGTGAATCACAACACTTGGCTCAACTGATGGATCCAAGAATTGAGCACTACGTTCTTTATACTTTTTCTTTGCCTCCATAGAAACACTATATTTAAGATTTGTTAGAATTTATTTGGCTGCTTGAATGGTGTGTTGGCCATCAACTATCCAAAAGTTGATGTTCTTGGCATTTATTCATGTCTCGTTTAAAATTTTGACAGGGTCTACTAGTGGATCAGACTCGTTGATATCGAATGGAATGAGAAAAGCATCAGGCAATGATGTTTGAAATTTCTCTAGGAATGATTTCACTAATAATTAAACATTGAAATGATCCCATGATATTGATTTAAAAACTTTGGGAGCTTCTTTACATCTTTCAACATCAACATTTCTTCTAAAAGAGGTTGAAAATAAATAACATTTCTTGAAGGATTCGTGAATTTCATCACATTTGTCTACAAGCTTGACCATCTGAGATTCAACTTTACTAGCCTTCTGGAATTCTGCAGTAGGTATGAAATCACTACCTACAATGGTCACTTCCAGGTCTTTTAGATATACCCTCCTCAAAGCAAGTAACTGTGCATCAAGTTTATCATCTGGTATTTTATTAGGTAATTTGCCTCTTTGATGCAAATAAAGAAGCACAGATGATGTTTTTGTTAAATTTTGAGCATTAATTCACAATACTCTAGGATCTTTACTGAGAGAATAACATGCACAGTATATCAATGCATAACAATCATATCAAGCATGTCAAGCATCACAATAATCAAAAGCATGAGAGACAAGAGACACAGAGTTTCCGTGGGGAAAACCCTAAGGTGAAAAACCCCACAACTTCCCCAGAGAAAGAGAGAGCAATGGCTCAACCAAAGTACAACCAAAATACACTGAGATAGTCTCCTAGTAGCAGATGATCCTCCTCCTCACTAGTGCGCCACTTTCTGAGTGAGAGAAGTATGAGTTTCCGAGTGATTCAAATAGAGATCTCCCGATCTCTATTTATACTTAACCTGTTTTCCCAATATCCTTATGGGGCCGACTTGTCTAGTTAGGTACATTAATTATATATTACATAAAATAGGGCCGACCCCACACATGGTGGTCTAATAACCCATAGGCAAGTTCACACACTTGCGACACTTGTCAATACACATGACAACACTTCCTTATAGAGGAATAACACATCTCTTATAAGGGTACAATAAATATACATAGATGAAATACATTTCAAAGTTACATATACATCAACACTCCCTCTTAACTAGGAAGGTATTTCTCGACACAGTTCTTCTAGACAAGTCTTATTCTCGGGATCATCGTCATCATCATCGTCACTGTTGCTGCTATATCAACTAATCTCTGACTCTACTCGTCATAGGAAGTTCTACAGAGCCAGTCCTTTTTCATACTGGATGTAAGCCCACCACCTGCAGGTCTTCGTCATCACTGGCCATACTGTGGAATCCTCAGGACTTATTACGTGCATCACAAAACCTTGCAAGAGCATCCCAGGACTTATTACGGGCACACAGCCCAACCTATCGGATCTCCCAGGGAGCTATTACATGTGACCCTACCACAAAACCTCGAAAGAGAATCCCATGACTGATTACGAGCACACAGCTCAACCTATCAGATCTCCCAGGGCGCTATTATATGTGGTCACCACAAAACCTTGCAAGAGCATCCCAGGACTTATTACAGGAACACATCCCAACCTATCGGATCTCCCAGGGCGATATTACATGTGGTCATGACAAAACCTTGCAAGAGCATCCCATGACTTATTACGAGCACACAGCTGAACCTATCGGATCTCCCAGGGCGCTATTATATGCCATAGGACAAAACCTTGAAAGAGCATCTACTAGATATCCCAGGGAGCTATTATATGCCAGCGGCAAAACCTTGCAAGACTATCTGCAGATCTCCCAGAGCACTATTATATGTCCTCCCAAAGCAAAACCTCGAAAGAGCGTTTGCCAAATCTCCCAGGGAGATATTATATGCCAGTGGCAAAACCTAGCAAGAGAATCTGCAAACCTCCCAGGGTGTTATTATATGCTTATCTGCACAACCTGTCCACGGCCACAGAGTATCAACCTAATACTCACCATACATCATCATCCCGATCATCATCGCTGCAACATCCTGCTGCATGTCATCTGGAGCAACATCCTGAAGCTCGTCATCCATGATCATCCTGATCATATAATGCATCTACCTGATGCATACCAAGTATCTACCTGATACATGTCATCATACATGATCCACCTGATCATACAATGTATCCACCTGATACAAATACAAAAGCATGATCCACCTGATCATACCTGATACATATCAACATACATGATCTACCTAATCATACAATGTATCCACCTGATACATATACAGATACATGGTCCAAGCATCCAACATGATGCATATACAAACTACATACAAATGATCCAACCGATCATATCCAGCATCCAACATGATGCGTACATACATATACATATAGATGATCCAACTGATCATATCCAGCATCCAACATGATGCGTACATACATATACATATAAATGATCCAACTGATCATATCCATCATCATACATGATGCGTACATACATATACATATAAATGATCCAATTGATCATATCCAGCATCCTCCTGATGCATATACAGAGCAGTAACCGGAGCATCGTCCTGATGCTCATCATCCAGCTCTTACATCCACAGCCATGTGAAGGATCATCCTTCCAACATGCTTGGAATGGCTTCTGCAAATGTGTCCATCACTTCTTCCTCGAAGTGTCATCAATCTGAAGAACACCAAGCCTCTCCCTGAAGTAATCGAACTTCACCCTGGCTAGTGGCTTCGTCAGCACATCTGCAATCTGCTCGTCTGTCGCAATGTACAGGAGCTTCACAGCTCCTCTCTGCACCATATCCATGATATAGTGATATTTGATCTCTATGTGTTTCGACCTATCATGAAACACTGGGTTCTCAGACAACTTCACACAACTCTGGTTATCACAAAAGATACCAATAGCATCGAACGGGAGATCAAATAACTCAGACAGTAGCTTTCGTAGCCATACTGCCTCACAACTAGCTGAACAGGCTGCAACATACTCTGCCTTAGCTGTACTCAGTGTTACGCAGGACTGCTTCCTTCTAAACCAAGAGATCACACCTAATCCCATACTGAAGCAACATCCAGATGTGCTCTTCCTATCTGCAGCACTGCCATCCCAATCTGAATCAACATAACCATGCAGGTTAAACTTTTGATTCGCTTCATACTTGAGCCCATAATCCAGTGTATCCTTCAGGTACCTCAGAACATGCTTTACAGCAACCAAGTGAACACTCCTCGGATCCGTCAGGAACTAGCTCAATGTGTCAACTGCAAAGCAAATATCTAGTCTCGTGTTCGTCAGGTACATCAGGGACCCAATCATCTGACGATACATAGAGACATCTACCGGCTCAGATGAAGCATCACATAGAAGCTTCAGATTCGATGCCATAGGCGTGGCCATGGCATTGCATTCCATCATCCTGAATCTCTTCAGGATATCTACTGTGTACTTCCCTTGACCAAGGAAGATCCCACCTGCACTCTGCCACACCTCCATACCTAGAAAATAATGCATCATTCCCAAATCTTTCATATCGAACTCGGAAGTAAGCTTCTTCTTAGTATCTGCAATCAATCTGTCATCTCTTGTTACAAATAAGTCATCCACATACAAGAGTAGAATCACAGGATTCCCTTCCTCAACCTTGTAGTAAAGGTTGGAATCCACTTTACTCTTGGTAAATCCCAAACTAGATAGGAAACTGTCCATCCTACCATACCAAATTCTGGGAGCTTGCTTCAAGCCATACAAGGCTTTCTTCAATCTGCACACATATGACTCCCTGTCATGTATTTCAAAACCGAGTGGTTGCTCCACATATACTTCCTCTTACACTACACCATTCAAGAAAGCAGTCTTGACATCCATCTGGTGTATTTTCCATTTCATTACTTTTATATTTCTCTATGTTGCCATCTGCAGCATGCTTGTTCTGATAGATCCATATGGAAGTCATAACAAACTTCCCTTTAGGCCTTGGGACTACATCCCAAACATTATTCTTCATGGTCGATGGATCATGGCATTCTTCCCATATCCTGGGAACTTCAATATCTTCAATAGATAATTTTGTTGTTGAACAAATGTTGTAGTTCTTCTTTTGTAGGTGATGGCATACGATCTTTCCTACAAGACAAGTTAAATTGCATGATTAGAAACATCTCATAGTTTTCAAAACAAATTCTTATACATAAAGAAATATGTCATACAGTCATGCAATTATTTTAGCCAATGCTTCAATACAACATTCATCCATATCCTGTAACTTTCTAGATGCCTTCCAATCTATACTAGAACATTGTTAAGAGTTTGCACTACTCCCAACATGTCAGCAAAGAGGTTTCATTCTAGATAAGTAGCAATGGAATGTTGTACAATGCCATAGGCTTACTTACCCATCAAATGCATATTAGTAGTATACTGTTCATTAATGTAATCATTCTAATATGCACAATACATATCCTAAGTCTAGGAACATAAGCATATGTATCATTGAACAATTTTATTTAAACAAACAAATATGTAAGAAGTGGTAATTAAAATACTTATCTTTGTTTGTTTGTTGGGTGGACTCCCTCTGAGTCTTTGCTTCCTTGTAGGAGCTGCTAGAGTGTGCTCCCTCTTGATCTTTGCTTCCTGGATTACCTGTCCTTGAACTTATATTCATCCTTGGTGCCTATGCATGCTTATTAGTATCATGATTGTGTTATCCTTGTGATCTCATACAAAATCAGACATTCATTAGTATATTCTCAATACTATCAAAACACAATAATGTCAAGCATGTATAGTCATGATTATTTCAAATAGAAATAATAAGCATTAGCATTCAAGGTTTATATAGGACTCTTATGGTTAGTCATATCATACGAAACATAACCTGTCTAAATCTATGATTACTCGAACCTATGACTCTTCTGGTTAGTCATATCATTAATTAAGGTAAGACACATAATATGCATATACGCATGATTATTCAAACCTATGTCTTTATGAACAATCATCATCAATCATGCCATGCATACTTATATAAGAGATCCTATGATATAAGGAAAACATATCAGTTCACCATATTTGCTAGTTATGTCTAGCAATGTTTTCTTGTTCTCTTCAATGACTTGCATAACTCATAAGTTAACCTTTTCAAAACCAAATCATACATACCTCCATGTGATCCATGACTATGGATGAATCTTTGTCTTCATGTCACCATAGCAAGTTTAGGTTGACCCTTCAATTTGTACAATCCTCCCTCTTGCTCTCCAATCACCACTGCATCATCAATAGATTTATCCTTTGGCCATATTAGGACTTGGCCATCTACAAATGCAACCCTCATGTCTTTTGCATCCAATGCAGAGATGGAGAGAAGATTTTTCTTGAGCCCAGGTACATAAAGGACTTCTTTCATCTTCAAATATTTTCCAGAATCTAGGTTGTAGGAGGCTTCACCACTTCCTTTGATTGGGTATTGATAATCATCCCCAAGTTTCACCTTATGGGGTGATTCATGTTCAGACAGATTTACAAAATATTCTTTAAACCCAATCATGTGTTTGGAAGCCCCACTGTCAATTAACCAATCATTACAACCATGGGATATTGTACCTGTGAGAGCAGAGATTAAGACATACTCTTCTTCACTTGATGAGTCATCTTCACTTTCTGCCCTAGCTTTCTTCTTTGGAGGTTCATCATCTTCGGCATCATGAGCATGGTACCTTCTTTTGTTACCCTTCTTCTTCTTGCTGGAGTTGTTGTTGTTGTGGTTGTCCCTTTTGTTCTTGGGACATTCTGAAGCAAAGTGACCCTTCTCATTACAAGTGAAACACCTTAGATCTTTCTTGTCTTTGTGATAATGATGAGAAGATTTCTTCTTGTATTGGGATGGCTCCCTCTTGAACTTGCCCTTCTTAGTGTGAGCTGTGAGAGCTTGATCTTCATTCCCCATCTTTTCTTCTCTTGCCACAAGCCTTGCTTCTTCTTGAGAACATTCCTCCCACAATATGCTGAAGGAGATTAATTTCTTTCTGGCACAGATCCCCTGGATAAAAGAGTCCCATGACCTAGGTAGGCCATTCAAAGTGGTCATAACAATTTCACCATTCTCCACCATTTCATTTACAGCTTCAAGTTGTTGATCTAAGAGACCTTGGAGAAATAAGATTGAATGGTTTCTCCATTCGACATCTTGACTCCTTTCAATTGATTTCGCAAGGTCATCTTCTGATTTATGTTCTTCCCTTCAAATAGCTTGGTCAAAGAGTCAAACATCTCCTTGGGTGTCTTTAGAGAAGACACATGGGGTATGAGATGGTCTTTGATAGAATCAGCAATGATTCTCTTTGCCTTGACCAAGTTCTTCTTATGCAATACTTAGCCTCTTCATCCTCTGGGATAGGGATGTCTTCTTTTATATATGAGTCCAACTCATTCTCTTCCAGAATTAACCCAATTCTATACTTCCAAGCTCGAAAGTTATCAACCCCTTCAAGCTTATCCTCAAGATTGGTGTGGTGAGACATCTTAAAGAGTACTTGAAATGGAAATAGAAAAGATTTAGGTCTTACCACTTGAAATGCTGAAAACTGGATCTGGTCCCGGATTAGGGTTTGTCGAAAAAATCCTAAAAATTCAAAATGTGAATTTCAACTTTTTGAAAGGATAGAAATATGCGCCTTGATGAGTTGATCAGCCTGGTGTATTCAGAATTTGAGATCAGCAAATCTTTATCCTTTAGATTTGCCTTTTTGTCCTCCCGGGTTCACTAGGGAGAGCCCTGCATTAGGGTTTGAGTTTCTCGGAGATCTACCCAGCCAAAAATCTCGATCCAAAGCTCTAAACTTCGATGTTTGCAAGGAGCTTCCAGCTATGTCTTCAGATTTTAGAAATTCCTATTTTTGTGGAAACCCTAATTTTTAGGGCCAAATTTGAAAATGCTCAGAATTGAATTATGATTGGACAGATAGATTCTCCTTGATGAGTAGAGTCAATCTACTATACTGCTTTTCCAAAATCTATGGAGAGAAACCCAATAAACAAGAAACTCAAGTTTCCGTCACTACAAAATGTCTTCTTCTCAGGTTAGCTCTGATACCATGTTAAATTTTGAGCATTAATTCACAATACTCTAGGATCTTTACTGAGAGAATAACATGTACAGTATATCAATGCATAACAATCATATCAAGCATGTCAAGCATCACAAGAATCAAAAGCATGAGAGACAAGAGACACAGAGTTTCCGTGGGGAAAACCCTAAGGTGAAAAACCCCACAACTTCCTCAGAGATAGAGAGAGCAATGGCTCAACCAAAGTACAACCAAAATACACTGAGATAGTCTCCTAGTAGCAGATGATCCTCCTCCTCACTAGTGCGCCACTTTCTGAGTGAGAGAAGTATGAGTTTCCGAGTGATCCAAATAGAGATCTCCCGATCTCTATTTATACTTAACCTGTTTTCCCAATATCCTTATGGGGCCGACTTGTCTAGTTAGGTACATCAATTATATATTACATAAAATAGGGCCGACCCCACACATGGTGGTCTAATAACCCATCGGCAAGTTCACACACTTGCGACACTTGTCAATACACATGACGACACTTCCTTATAGAGGAATAACACATCTCTTATAAGGGTACAATAAATATACATAGATGAAATACATTCCGAAGTAACATATACATCAACAGTTTTCATGCATATGACATTGCGGTATTTTATTACGTTAGTGATACGTTCTAAAAGATTTGTACAACTATTTAACCCAGATTTACCGAAGCTCTCAAAATTATCCAACTTAAACATTGAATATTTTATTGTATTTGAGGGATCCTTACTTGAAGCTTCTATCAAATATGGTCTAAATTTATTATACTCCACTCGACAAGAAAATAATTTTACTTCATTTTATTTAACAACCTCCACTTGAAAGATAATATCACTCTCACCATCAACATAATAGTTAACAATTATTCCCAATATATCTGGATTTTCTCCACCTGTGGATCCAAATAGGTGCATATAGGGGTACTATTTAGAGGAGTATCTATCCGAATATACCAGTCTCTCACAAACTCAAATTTATTGGATGTATTAAACTTTCTAATCATTTCAAAATTAGAAGTGGAAAGAGTTGTTGAAATTGCAATCCGAGGTGAATGAATTTTTATTTTTTATTTTTATGATGAACGTATCATTTTGTTTCCTTTGGAACTGAGCGATTCTGAAAACAATAATAAGATATTATTATCATAAATCAAAATGAAATTATATTTACAAATATTATCATATATTTTCCACAAGGACCATCTTATATAACAATTTCTAAAGGAGAATACATAACGTATAAAACTACCATACTGGATGGAGGCATTGTTTGTGTATCACTTTTTTTTTTCCCAATACTTTAGTTCGAATTTCAGCTGCACCAGGTTCCATGATTTCTAAAAATAATAGTAGAAAACTTTGTCTATAATTTCAAATGGATGGAAAAACACAAATTACCAAACATTATTAAACAACTTGATAATATAAAACAAGAAAGTTCATGTCATATGCAAGCTTGCAACCCAAAATAATGATATATCAAACTTCATTTAGTCTCAAATTTCATATTAGAATATTCTATAACTATTTGTAAATGAATATAAACTAGATTAAAATGTCATACCAGTGGCACGAGACATGCATTGTGTCATATTTTTATTCCTTTTTTTTATACTTTCTTTACAATCTCACTCGCATCATTGTTCTTGGCATCTAAAAACAATTGTAGAAAAATATTATAATAATTTTAGATTAATAAAAAATTCGTTGTTTAAAAAATATTATCAAATCCTCTTCTAACATTTCATTTCATAAATATAAATAAGATCAAGAAAGTTCTAACCATGGGCAATCTTAGTACAAGAAATATGATTGTGTAACCATTTATAACGAAATATAATCTAATTTTGAAACCACCATACCATGTAAAGATGAGTTTCGTGGTGTCTTTTTCAAAGTTTCATTTTTCTTGGATGAATCCTTTGAAATTTCAGTGGCTTGGTACTCCATCATTTCTAAAATTAAAAGTTAAAAACTATTACCATAATTTCAAATTATGGAAGAAAAAATTAGATTTCTAGCTTTGTTTCATATTTGAATATACAAATTATTTCTTCAAGCACAAGTTCACAAACACATCACTAACAACAACATTTCACTCAAAATAATAATTAACGTTTGCTGGCTTTCCTTAGCCCTAAGCACAAAGCCATTTCTAATAACAACATTGCACCAATTCGAAAAGCTAACATGCGCTAGATATACTTCTATCATAACCACATTGCTAACAAATAACATTTAACCATCAAGGGAAGCTAGCATGTGTTAAATTTCATTCTCGCACAAGCAAAAGGGATTTTCTGACAACATTGCACAGTTAATGAGATCTAACGCATGTTAGATTTCCTTCCAGCACAACCACATTGCACCATGAAGGAAATATAACACATGTTAGCTTTCCTTTTAGCACACACACATTGACATCAAATATATTGCACATTAAAGTAAATCTAACGCATGTTAGCTTTCCTTCTAGCACAAGTACAAGAGAATTTCTAACAACATTGCATGTTGAATGAAAGCTAACGTGTGTTAGCTTTCCTACTCGTACAACCACATTGCCAACAAACAACATTTAACCATGAAGGAAAGCTAGCATGTGTTATATTTCATTCTAGCACAAGCAAATGGGCATTTCTGACAATTGTGCACAATGAATGAAATCTAATGTGTGTTAGCTTTCCTACCAATACAACCACAGTGATATCAAATACATTGCACAATGAATAAAATCTAATGCGTGATAGCTTTCATTATAGCACAAGCATAATGGCATTGTACAATGCATGTTAGTTTTCCTTCTAGCACAAGCACAAGGGCATTTCTAACAACAACATTACATGGTGAATGAAAGTTAGCACGTGTTAGTTTTCCTACCCGTACAAGCACATTGCCTTTAAATTCATTGCACCATGAAGGTAATATAATGCATGCTAGCTTTCCTTCTAGCACAAGGAGAAGGAAATTTCTTACAACAACATTGCATAGTGAACAAAAGCTAATACATGTTAGCTTTCCTTATAGCACAAGCACACTAACGAAAAACTAGAATGCGCTAGCTTTCTTTCTATCATAGCCACATTTCCAACAACAACATTTAACCATGAAGGAAAGCTAGCATGTGTTATATTACATTCTACATAAGCATAAGGGCATTTCTAAGAACAATGTACAATGAATGAAAGCTAACGCGTGTTAGCTTTCCTACCGGCACAATCACATTGCACCATGAAGGAAATCTGAGTCATGTTAACTTTCCTTTTAGCACAAACACATTGACATCAAATACATTGCACCACTTAGGAAATCTAACGCATGTTAGCTTTCCCTCTAGCACAAGCACAAGGGAATTTCTAACAAGAACATTGCATGGTGAATGAAAGCTAACTCGTGTTAGCTTTCCTATCGGTACAACCACATTGCCATCAAATACATTGCACCATGAAGAAAATCTAATGCATGTTAGCTTTCCTTATAGCATATGCATAATGACATTGCATAGTGCATGTTAGCTTTCTTTCTAGCACAAGCACAAGGGCATTTTTAACAACAAAATTGCATGTTGAATGAAAGCAAACCCATGTTAGCTTTCCTTCCGGTACAAACACATTGTCATCAACTACATTGCACCATGAACTAAATCTAACGCATGTTAGCTTTCCTTCTAGCACAAACACAATAGCTTTCCTTACAACAACACAATAGCTTTCCTTACAACAACATTGCACAATGAAGGAAAGATAACGCATAGCACAAGATCAATTCAAATAACAACATTGCATAGTGAATGAAATCTAACGCGTGTTAGATTTTCTACCAGTACAAGCACATTGCCATCAAATTCATTGCACCATGAAGGAATTCTAACACACGTTATCTTTTCTTCTAACAGAAGCACACAGACAATTCTTACAGCAACATTACATTGTGAATGAAAGCTAACATGTGTTAGATTTCCAACTGATACAACCACATTTACTTTGAATACATTGCACCATGAAGGAAATCTAATGCATGTTAGATTTCCTTCTAGCACAAGCACAAGGGAATTTCTTACAACAACATTACATAGTGAAGGAAAGCTAACACATGATACATGTTAGATTTCCTTCTAGGATAAGCACAAGGGAATTTCTTACAACAACATTTCACATTGAATGAATGCTAACATGTGTTTGATTTGTAGTTTACTGTAAGGAGCCTGACTTGGATGATAGTGCAGGGGTATGGTGCGGGGGGTTGATTGTAGAATCTAAAGGACCAAATTGAGGGGTTTTGCCCTGAAGCCTCTGAGTGTATCTCAGAGGATCAATACTAATTGGGTGTAAATTAAAAACAAGTGTGGGATTATGATAAGATAAATCTAAAAAAACCTAATGCAACCAAGTGTGCAGAAGGTGAGTGTAACAAAATGGAAAACAAGCCAAAAGAAGCTCAAAAAACCTAATTCGAGGTGAGCTCAATAAAATGGCAAACAAGCCAACAAGTAACACCTAAAAAATAGAAAATGATTCGCTAACCTATTAGGTAAAGGAGAAAGAAATCACCTATCTAAAAAGATGGAAGCCCTCACAAATCGTATCCCCTATAGGCTGATGAAATCCGCAGTCAGAAAATACGAAATGGAAGACCAATATGGTCAAGGTATATCTCCCTACCGAGGGGGATCTCGGGAAAAAGATCCCTAAAAGAATGGAAACTAGTCTACCTTGTTTCGTTCAGAAAGATTACCCACAACTTCTGTTTGTAGACAATGAGTAGGTGTCCTTCAGTACAGAGTGGAGAGCAAAATTCCACCCATACCTCTGGAACCGGTCTTGCCACTTTCCCTCCTAAAGGAGACCCCCCCTGACAAATCGGTTTCAACCGTTCCAATAAATACAAGAGGATTTTGGTCCCCTAAAAAGATGACTGCTATGTATCAGATGTAAATGACAAAGGTGAATTATTTGGATGCCTATCCCAGTTTCCTAACTTGACTACTAAATTCTTTTTGGTCCTCAAGTGAGGTTAATATTTGTTGAGTTAAGGTTAATTTTAAGGCTTCGTTGGCGGCATAAACCAAGAGATAGTTTGATTTAGGGAGTGATTGTGTGCATTGGTGGTGTGTACAATAACTACGAAATTAAATGCTTAACATAAATGAAAAACTTCCAATACTAAGTCTAAACTTTTTTTTTTGAAAACATCATTTCAAAGTAGAAAGGCTACAACTAAGCATTTATTATTCAAAGCATAAATTTTTTTAACAAGCCTTGGGATTTGAGAAGGAAAGGTTTTGTTCAGTGAAACCCAATGCAATTTTTGTATTGATAGGTCAAATTCATGAAACTCATTCATGAGAGAGCATGGATGGCTTCATCACATCCATCAATCCTATACACACTTGCTGGAAGATGCAGAACTCGATTCTATTGGTAAGTTCTTGATCCAGGCCCCTGTACCAAATTAACATGTGTACCTGAATGACTGTTGGATGGGAGTGAGAACTAGCCATAAAATAGAATCTGAAACTCAGATTGGTGAACCATCCATTATGTTGGGTCCAGGACATGGGACTTCATGTAGGACACCCCTCGCCCATTCAACAACATGGCCCGGAGCTTGATTTACCTGACGATATGAGAAGCTAGGGATTTGTTCAATGAGACCTAATGAAATTTTTGCATTGGGGGGTCAAATTCACGAAACTCTTCCTTGAGACCAGGTATATAGCTTCATGACATTCAAAAGACCTATACACACCTGCTGGAAGTTGTAGAACTCAATTTTGTTGTTTAGTTCTCGTTTTAGGTCTCAAGACCGAATCAACATGTGTCCTTGAATGGCTTTTGGATGCGAGCGAAAACCGGTCATAAAGTACAATCTAAGACTTGAATCGATGAACTGCCAATTGTGTTGGGTTCAAGACATGAGGCTTTAGCTAGGACACACCTCGCCCATCCAATTTCATGGCCCAAAGATTGCTTTACTAGGTGATTTGAGAAGCTAGGGTTCTGTTCAATAAGAACCAATGCATTTTTTGCATTGTGGAGTCAAATTCATGAAAATGGTCCTCAAGATCCCACGGACGACTTCATGACATACACTAGGCCTATATACACTTGCTAGAAGTTTAAGAAGTCGATCCTGGTATCAGTTCTAGATTTAAGCCCATGGACCAAATCAAAATGTGTCCCTAAATGGCTCTTGGATGCGAGTGAAAACTCACCATAAAATGCAATTTGAGACTCAGATCAATGAACCGTTGATTCCCTCTGGTTTGGGGCACGAGGGTTCAGCTAGAACACCCCTCACCCATCGAATTCCATGGCTTATAGCTTGCTTTATCATGAGATTTGAGAAGATAGGGTTTTCTTCAATGAGAGCAAATGCAATTTTTGCACTTGGAAGTCAAATTTACAAAACAACTCCTTGAGAGCAGTTGGATGGCTTCATGACATCCACCAAGCCTATACACACCCACTGGAAGTTGCAGAACTCAATTTTGATGCTCAATTCTCGATCCAGAACCCTAAATGAAACCAATCTTTGTCTGTGAATGACTCTTGGATGCGAGTGGAAATATGCCATAAAATGGAATTCAAGGCTCCAATCGATGAACAATTGATTCGATGGGGTCTGGGGCACGCGGATTCAGCTAGGACACCACTTGCCTATTCATTGCCATGGCCCAAAGCAAACTTTATCTGGCGATTTGAGAAGCTAGGTTTTTGTTCAATGAGACCCAATGTTGTTTTTGCATTGGGAAGTCAAATTCAAAAAACTCTTCCCCAAGAGCAAGTGGACAACTTCATGAAATCCACCAAGACTATACACACCTACTAGAATATGCAGAACTTGATTCTACCTCTCGATTCTAGATCTAGTCCCTGGACCAAATCAACATGTGTCCCTGAATGGCTCCTGGATGTGAGTGAAAATTTGCCATAAAATGCAATCCAAGACTCGGATCGACGAACCGTCGATACCATTGCGTCTAAGATAGATGTCTTTAGCTAGAACACCCCTCACCCATCTAGTGCCATTGCTTGAGATTTACCCTGCTTAATGATCTAATAAGCTAATGTTCTTTCCAATGGGACCCAATGCAAAGATTGAATTGTGGGTGAAATAAAAGAAACTCTTTCCCGAGAGCCCATGGACGGCTTCATCACATCCAGCAGGCCTATATACAGTTGTTGGAAGTTGCAAAACTCGATTCTGTTGCTCAATTCTAGATCTAGTCCCTTGGACCGTAATCAACATGTGTCCCTGGATGGATATTGGTTGACATCTACAACTCACCATAAAATGCAATCCAAGACTTGGATTGTTGAACCGTTTATTGAGTTGGGTCCGTGGCACAGGTCTTCAACTACAAGACCCCTCGCCGATCCAGTGCCATGCCCCAATATTTCCTTGCCTTGCGATTTGAGAAAGTATGGTTCACTTTAGATGCTCTACACGCTTTTCCTTTGTAAAAATATTCCTACAAATACTTTCCAAGTATGCATCCCTAATAGACGCCATAAAAAAATATGTCGCCAACAACCTCATGACCATGTTTGTTTGTTGAACTACTGTAGAAAATGATAGTTGATATGGCCAAATCATTCATGCAAAAAATTTCTCACTTCATATAAATGAGCGAGAAGGATAAAAAAGGAAACTTTGGAAACAAAGTTGAATAAGATGTACAATCTTGAGTGGTGATCAACTTTAGCAACAACAAATGTATCATTGTTTGTCATCACACTAATGACCACTAAATCAGATGTAAACTCAACTTGCCTACTTGAACTAGAATGAGTGATGTGGTAGATGGATAGGATATTGGTAGACAATTAAGGTACACAAAATAACATTTTGGAATGTTACATCATCCACATCAATATATAGTCTCCCACGAACTTCATCAAAGGTGTTATCCCCCATTCAGATAGAATAATACAAGTTTCAAAATATGAAAATTCATCTTGAGATAAATCCATGTAATGTGAACAACCCAAGTCAAGTACCCAATAAGATGGTTGTTATTCCATTGCTATAAGTGCATGTGTTGCAACCTTTCTCCATTTGTTTTCTTGTGCCTTTGAGGATTGCATATTTGATGCATTTTTATTGACATAATGAAGAAGGTCAATATTATTCTTTTCAACAAGATGAGTAAGATGAAATCTTTTTGTATTCATGCATGTATGTTCATCATGCCTGAGTCTATTGCAGTAGGAACACTTGCCCTTCTCGAACTTGTTCGTTTCAACCATTGAATGAGAGGTCTCATGAATATATTTATATTTATGATCTTTGTCCTTCTTTTCTAAATTATTTTGTTTCTGCATGCTATTTTTAGGTTCCTTTGAATCCTTTATGCCCTAATTTACAACAAGCACATGAGCCTTTAAGGTCTTTTAGCTGCGTATTAGAACAATTTTATATTTCTTCCTTATCAATTCTATACTAAAGTTGTTAAGGAATGGCATTTTCCAAGTAGTTAAGTGCATTCATGGTAACATGGAAGGTGGATAATATAATAGAGTAGTTTTGGGCAAGTTTGGAAAAAATGGATAGAACCAACTACCTTTCATCGTTTTTAGTCCCACACAGCTTCAACTTCAACCTCTGATATTTTAAATTGGCGTCAAAGTCCTAGATAATGTCAAATCTACTTGGGCACAAGCTAATTATCATTCTCTAGATGATGAACTCTCAATATGTCTTTCTTCCCAAAGAGAATTTCCAACATGATCCAAACATCATTGTGTTATTTTGTAAACCAATGTGAAAGAGAATGACAGGAGTATAGAGTGACATAGTAATCTATATGTTTGATCATGTTGGTTAAACCATTTTGTCTTTTCATCATCAAATATGGCTTCAAATTCAATTCCCATATCTATTATGTAAAACCATTCTCCTGAAAAGAATCATCACCTTCGATTTATAATCATAGTAATTGAATGTTGTTAAGAGTGATTTCTAATCCTTATCCATTGTTGTAGGAATAGTATTGTTGCAGAGCATGGTGAAAATGAGGCATTTTTAGCTTTAGATGAGCCACAACAAGATGCTATAGGAAATTTGTAGGAGCCGGTATGATTTGTGCTCAACAAGACACTTGAAAATGACCTATATGGATTTCTCGTTGAATGCATATAAATATTTTGTAACCATATTTTGGAGCATGGAGGATACAAACACTATGAAGGATTGCTCTATATTTGGAAGAGATATTTTAATAACCTCCATGTAATGCACATAAGTTAATTGAGTCACAATGAACCTGAGAATGGAGATCATGCAAAATCATTGAACCTATTATTCATGGAAGAATCATATAATAGTATCATACTTCATCTTTGGCTCAGAATGTGTTGGCCTCTCTCAATAACAACCCTTTAATTTTGGTAAAAATGAATGGGTCCCCCCATTTTAAGGCTTTATCAACATATTCATTATCAATGACAATGGGCCCATGTAATATTTACATCCATGTCTGTTTATTTTTGGTTTAGGATTTGAACTTTCATTGGCAAAATTTCTACAATATGAGTTATTCACTTTTTCGTTGGAGATGTAAAGAATGCAGAGTTATACTGTATTTAGTTATGGTTATCCATGGAAATAATTTATAATTGTTTTACATTTTGGATTCCATGACTAAAATTATGGAATCCAAAAGACGAAGTATAGTTCAATTATTTTGATTTTTGTTAATTCTGCATCCTTTTAATGGAATTCTGCAGCTTGTTCTCAATCACCAAAATGCTTGTATAGGGGAAATGGTAATCCAACTTTGTGTTTATTGCATCCAGGATGATTATGGCTTCTGTCCAACTTCATGAATAAATTTGTATTTCTTTCACCTATAAAATTCAACATGTTTTATAGCACATATTTTAATTTGTTATTACATACTTTTGGGTGAGAGTTAATATTTGATATCATGAAATATGGGCATGTGTATTAAATCGTTGATAATTTATCAACATTGTTTGGGAAAGACTATGGTCTATGTTAACAATTGATTTTTGTTCCAAGGTCCCTTGGCACCATTTACTTATATCATTTCATTTTCTTTAATATTTTTTATTGGATTGTTACCAAGGGTATTCAATGATTGACTTCTTAATTCAATTGTGATTCAATAAGACTATTATGAACATAGCTTGACCCAAACTCCTAATAATTTGTCACTTCTAATCTATGCATAAACATGGAATGGCGGTCCTTAATTGCCTTATAATTCAACATGAGTTAAAAGGTTGATTTTCCAGTTGATTTGGTAATCCCATATGTCAAACCCTCGTTTGTTCATTTAATTACTTAATTTATTGATTATTTCGATTTGATGCCAGTACTTTTCAAGCCCTGGTGATGGTCATTTGGTAAATGAAATGAATAACACCAAATCCTTCTTTTGGATAATGTGTACATTCTCCTCAGTTGCTTGCATTCAACCTGTTTATAGAACCCAAGTCTCCTCAACACCTTAGAAAATGCTATCATCACAGCTCCCTGACGTGGCATACTTGATGGTGATTGGTTTGTGCGATGATATGTCGTGACCATAAACTCTTGCCTTCCTAAACAACACCTATCCCTCTCTTGTACAGATTATTAATACATCACTTAGAGTGCTCTATACCTTGTGAGTTATTACTTAGCATGCCTGATCATAATCCCTCTAAAAAAACTGACAAGCCAAGGCGTCAAGGCCCATACCTTATTGATGTTTCATGTGGGAGGGTTTTTACAATGCATTCACCCATCAAAATCCTAGTTCAATCTCGGTCTTGTTCTATTTTTTTTTTTGTTGAAATCCTAAGTTATGGAATCCTGTGTCGCCCATTGTGGTCACGAGGCAAGCTTGTAGAATTGAACCTGATAATGCAAATGCCGTTATGTCGGATTCCGAATTTCTCAAGGGTTTTGAGAAAGTTGGGTGGATAGAATTCATCAGGAGATTTCGTGTTTATAGTAGAAAAGTCACAATAGCCTTCGCTAAATCGTTTGATGGGAATAAGGCTATGGTCGAGGATGTAGAATTGCAGATTGATGAGGAATTCATTGTTGCAGCCATAGGTCTTTCAAATGAGTGAGAGAAATGGGTCAAGCACGTGCCTCTGAAGAATGCGCCATGTAAGCAATTATTAGATAAGCCCATCAATACTGAGCTAAAGGTATACCTTTGACCTTTTCCAAACCTAAATGGAGGAATATGTTCAAACCTATATGTTATTTTATCACCTGCGAGGGTGGATATAGTAACGTTTTGAGGTATCATGTTAGGATTTTCATGGCCACATTGGGGTTTCAGTTTAACTTACCCCATTTCTTGTTCCTTAGCCTCAAAGCTATGGCATTGTGCTATCATGTAACATTTAAGGATTCCGACCAGGTTTTATGTCATTTCGGCCTAATCAGAATCCTCGTTGAGTTCCATCTTATGCAATTGGGCCAAACATGGCTTATCTGTTTAGAAGGCAATGGGTTCGATAGGGTGAAATCAGAACGATTATCACCAGCCCCAAATGTTGAGTATCCTTCCCCTCCAAATATGGATCAAAATTCTGTCCCCGAAACTCAAATATCCTTTCCTATGGATACACTCTTGACCACCCCGATCCAACATCTTCTTTCCATGAGGAATCAGTTTCATTTGAGCTGGTGACACAAAATCAGGTTCACTCAGAGTTATGTGTCCAAGGGGATGTTCAGAAACTACATAGTCAAGAGGTTTCACGATGCTAGGATAAATGCTTGAGTGACCATATCTACAAGATTAAACCTTCATTTATTGTACAATTGACGGATTCAATGCCTCTGTCACCGAATTGCAGTCAATTTATAGGTTCAGTTCCTCAAACACACTCTGAGTCTCATGACTATAATGAATCCCTGGATCATATCTTTAATTCTGCTTTAGAAAGGATTGGGGTTGTTTGCTTGTTGAGTGATTTGAATAAATTAAAAGATTTGGTTGAAAACAAAGTTCATAAGGTTATCAATGTGAATGCAGCTTCATATACTTTTCAAAGTTCTGCTGCAATCGAACAAAACAACGTTTCTAGTACTATCGTGAAAAATGAGTTTGCAAAGGGGCCGATTAAAAATGACAAGATTGATGATCATAAGTCTCCAGGAAAAATCGATGTTCCATCAATCAAAAAGTCGCGACCTAGAAAGACGTATTGCAGGCCTGAAAATAAAGTTAAATCCAAAAGACAAGCTCATATTCTCTCCCTCTATGCGAGCTATAGAAAGGATAAACAAAATAAGCCGAGAGTTTAGTCGGAATAGATTCCAGTCATTGACGCACCAGATCGGGATGAATCCAAACTTGATGCAGACTCACAAAAGAGGGAAAACGAGGTAGTGATAGACTCTGATAAGGTCACTCCGGAATGTGAAAAAAGAGTTGAGAAGAGTTCTGATGAAGCTATACAGAAAGTTAAAAAACAAGAACAACATTTTTCTCAATATAATTTCGTGAGTAATCCTCTCCCATGTATAGAGTCACAACCTTGTGGTCCTGGTATAGGTGTAATGCTTCAAAAACTTGAGGAAGAATCAAATGTTTCAAATAGTCAACAACAAGCAACAAATATGGATGTGGATGCAAAACAGGGTTGTACTGCTGATTGTAGGAATTTGGTAGATTATTATCAGGCTACCATATATTCAATGGTACAATAGATTATAGACCTTAAAGGTAGAATTGGAGATCTCAAAACACATAAAATATTGATAAATTAACAACACTAGACCGAGGTCAGTGAGCTTAAGAAGAGGCTCATAAATTCTACTGATAACACAATTATTAATACAACAGGCGTAAATATCTTCGTCAACCCTAGTTCCAGTGATTTTGTGAAGAGGAAATCATAGAATCATTTTGATTTTTGTCCCTGTATATGTAGCTACTTATATATATTTTTGTTTAAAGGCAAGTTCTAGGTTGATTTGAATTATTGAGTGGTGTTATTTTCATTATTAATAGGTGTATTTCTCTTTAATAAGAAGCAGCTGCAGAATTAGAGATTTAGCAACCATTTTGTAATGACCCTTTTTTAAAATTTTATTAAAATGCCAATTTTTCCACTTTTTCCCCAATTTCGACCTTTGACTAGTTTTACTGTTTTGACTTCCAAATCAACCCAAATGCTCCCAAATCTTCTGTAGGAGTGTATGAATGGTATTTAGACTTGAATATTAGGTTCAGGGATGTTTTATGGCCCTCCAAATACTGCTGCAAACTTGATTTGTATTTTGATCAATATAGGTAATTTTGACTAGTAATTTGTGCATCAAATCCCCCCTGGGGTAACACAGCAAATGGCCTTCCAAATGCCTCCAAACTCCCATGAATTTATGAACAGAGGTATGTAATGTGTTAAGTATGTGATTAATGTCTCATATGCACCATTAATTGATTTTTACTATTGTTATAACTCTCTCACATTCAACAGCAAAAACCCCCAATTCGACCCTTGGGGAAATGGCACTATTTCACCTCTCAATACAAACAAACTGAGTAAAAATGCTTCAAATGCTCAAGTACAGTACATGAAACTTGTATAATATATCCATGGCAGTATATTAATCACAAATATATCATAGAATCATCCATCCATTCGAAATAATCAACCTTATAGTGTCATACATCAAAGCATTGGGGAAACGGACATTGTTTGCTCATTAATCAATAATTTTGCATACATTCAATGGGTATTTCGACCTGAGAGTTTCTGAATATGAATAAAAAAGGATATGAAGCTATTAAAATCAAAAAAATATCATATGAAGATCTCCCAATGAGTGCAAGATCTCACCCAAAGCGTAATCCCTCAAGGAGCCCGAATATGCCTTCAAAATTGGAAATGGTAGAGAGAAAGTGCTGCACTAAACACAACCATGAAACTTCCTGTAGCTGCTACCTGCAAATAAAACTCCATTAAAGCACCATGAAAGACCTGAGTGGCCTCTCCAAACACCAACTTGGATGGGAATCTTTCACCCTCGAAATTGGCTAAGGCAAGAAACTAGTCATCCACTAGTTCTCTCTTCACAAATGCAATTTTTCTCAAATCATCAAAAGCCATTCTCAGACTTGATTTCTACATTTTATAACCAACATTAGCCTTCAAGGGGTCGAAATCCTCTCAATAGATTCAATAATTTTCCATTTAGAAAATATTCCTCATTTGCCACTTGTCTCCTAGTTCCAACCTTCCATCTTCTCCCAAATTCGAATTTGAGTCTCTTTAGATTCCTCCAACTCCATGAGTGCCTTCCATGAGCCTATTTTTGGGGCTGACATGTCATAATGGTCAGGTGTAAGAAGTCATGTCTGAATTTTGTCATAAATGTCATAGATGTTTCATTATTGTTGTCATAAAACTAGGGAATCTAGCCCAAGTGTCCATTAGTCTCCAATTTGACTCTTCCTCTCCCATGGAGGTTACTATTCCATCCCATTTCGACATAAGATGCTCAATGCCATGTGTTATGACTTACCAAATCACCCAAGAGTGTTCACCTTCCCATGAATTCAAATTGGCAAGAGAGAGCTGCCATGTGTCATTGAAAAATCAAGCTAGTGTGGGTCCCACCACCTCCATATGTCTCCAAAACCACTTGCCACCTAGAATTTCTCTTGAATTTATTTATTCATAATATTTATTAAATGATTGAACCCTTCTAATTTCTAAATATCATTTATTAGCTTCCTTATTACCATCCCACATGTGCCCATTCAACCTAGGAAACTAGTCGGATTGATGGGATTGTCTTACTATGCACTTATTTAAATGGGGACATTACAGTCCTCCCCACCCAAGATTGCTTGTCCTCAAGCAATTTCAAATTTGGATGCTGCAAAATCTTCTCCTCTTCCCATGTGGCATCTTCATTTGGTAAGTCCTTCCATTGCACTAAATATTCTTTGATGGTTCTACTCCTCAACCTTCTTTCCCGTGTCTTCAAAATCTTTTCCGGAACAAGTGTGAGCTGACCTTCATCATCCAAAGGAGGAAGTATTTCTGAAGTGATGATTTGCTGACCAAGAGTTTTCTTAAGACAAGAAACATGAAATACATTGTGTATTTTACTCCCTTCCGGAAGTTCTAGTTCATATGCTACTTCTCCAACCTTCCGCACTACCTTGTATGGCCCATAGTACCTTGGCTTTAATTTTTCTGCTCCATTTTTTTTGAAAGATGTTTGTTTATAGGGCTGCAACCTTAAATATACTAAATAATTGACTTGAAAGGTTCTCTCTTCTCTATGTCTATCAGCATATTGTTTTTGTTGATTTTGAACAACCTGCAAATTGTCTTTCAAGAGCTTTAAAATTTCTTGGCTCTCTTCCACCCAATATTTAGCCTTTGGGGCTCTACTATCACCAAATATAATGTCAGCAAATGTAAGTGCATCATAACCATATAATGCTTTGAAATGAGACATTCCTATTGACATATGATGAGTGGTGTTGTAGCAAAACTCACCCAAGTGTAGCCATTTTGCCCATGCTTTTTGCTGCCCTCCCACATAGTTTCTTAGGTATCCTTCAAACCATTGGTTTATCCTCTCTGTTTGTCCATCAGTTTGTGGATGATAGCTGGTACTTGGAGTCAATTGAGTGCCTACCAATATAAAAATTTCTTTCCAAAAAGCACCCATGAATTTACTATCTCTATCACTGACAATGCTCTTGGGAAGCCCATGCAATCTGAAGATTTCTTTGAAAGAAATATTAGCCACTTGTGCAGCACTAAAAGATGATGTAACAGCAAAAAAATGAGCAAATTTTGTGAACCTATCAACTACCACATAGATACAATCCTTACCCAAGGATTTAGGCAATCCGGTGATGAAATCCATGGAAATACTGTCCCATTTTTGCTCCGGAATGGGCAATGGTTGTAATAGGTCGGCTGGACACGTAAGTTCTGATTTGTTTTGTTGACATGATTTAGATTCATTCACATACTTCTGAACATCTTCCTTCAGCCCCTTCCAAAAAATATTTGCCTCAACTGTCTATAAGTTTTGAAGATCCCCGGATGGCCCGCCAGTGGGGAATTATGTGCTTCTTGCAAAATTCAGTACTTGAGCTTGGAGTTATGAACTAAATAAATTCTTCCCTTATAATATATCAGCCCATTCAAAATCCTATAATTATCATCCCCTTTGATTCCATCCAACACATCACAAGCAAATTTGTCTTTGGCATATTCAACTAGTAGCATGTTTTTCCAATCCTTGGCAATATCCATGAGAGAAAAAGAAGGCCTTATTGACAAAGCATCTGCTACTATATTATTCTTTCCTTTGACATATTCAATATCAAAATCATAAGCTTGAATCTTGCTTACCCACTTTTGTTGCCTTTCATTTAGATCTTTTTGGGTGAGAAAGTGTCTTAGACTATTGTGGTCAGTTTTCACCACAAACTTGCTGCCCACCAAGTATTGTCTGAATTTGGCCAATGCATGCATAATGGCCAGCATTTCTTTATAATATATGGAGTAAATTTTTTCATGAGGCTGCAACTTTCTGCTCTCAAAGGCTATGGGGTGTTGGCCTTGTTTTAGGACAGCCCCTATTCCTCCACCTGAAGCATCACATTCCACAACAAAAGGTTTAGTAAAATCAGGAAGTGCAAGTATGGGACAACTACTTATTACCTCTTTCATTTTTTGGAAGGCCTTTTCAGCCTCTTCATCCCACTTGAAAGCATCCTTCTTAGTCAAATCAGTGAGTGGAGAAGTCAACTTGGAGAACCCTTTCACAATTTTTCTGTAGTAGGTGCATATGCCAATAAAGCCTCTCAATTCGGTAATATTTTTTGGTGATGGCCATTCCAAGATAGCCCTGATTTTTTCCATGTGTACCTTCACTCCTTCTTTCCCAATAATGTGCCCAAGATACAATAGTTCTTTCATTCCAAATTCACATTTTGATAATTTAGTAAATAAGGACTCTTCTTGCAAGATTTTCAACACAATCTCTAACTGCTGCAAATGCTCTTCCCATGTTTTACTGTAAATGAGAATATCATCAAAGAAAACCAAAACAAACCTTCTTAGTTGCTTGCAAAATATCCTATTCATACATGCTTGAAAGGTGGTTGGAGCATTGGTTAACCCAAAAGGCATGACAAGAAATTCAAAGTGGCCAAAATGACATCGAAAAGCGGTTTTTTGCACATCTTCATCTTTCATTTGAATTTGGTGATACCCTGATCTAAGGTCAATTTTTGAGAAGTATTTGGCCCCATGCAGCTCATCCATGAGCTCATCAATCCTAGGAATAGGATACCTATTCTTTATAGTCTTTTTGTTCAAGGCTCTAAAATCTATGCACATTCTCAATTTTCCATCTTTTTTCTTCACTAGCACCACTGAAGAAGCATAAGGGCTAGAGCTTGGTCTAATGAGTCCCAACTCTAGGGTTTCTTGGATAGCTTTTTCAATCTCATCTCTAAACCTTTTAGGATGTCTATAAGGTGGTATCTGAATGGGTGAAGTACCCTCCTGCAAAACAATACTGTGCTCAACCCCCCTATCCGGTGGCCTACCATGTGGAAGGTCTCTAAAAACCTTTTCATATTTTTGTAAAAGTCTCTCTATCTCCTTTGGGTGTTTGAAAATATTTATAGTTGGCTTGGGAGATGTAATATGACATTCAGCAGCCCATTCTATATCCCCATGCCTCAATATAGATCTCATGCTATTGCAAGTCACTACTTGATTTGGATAAGTGTGTTGCCCTCTCACAACTCTTTGTACTCCTTTTGAATCTTGGAATTTCATTTCGGGAATTTGATAATTTACTGTATGCTCTCCTATTGAATACAACCATTGCACTCCCAAAACCACATTAGTATCAGCAACATCAACCACATAAAAACTATCAACAAAAGTATAGTTACCTACGGTGACTTGCAGCTTTGGAACCCATGTTTTGCATTGCATTGTGTTGTGACCGGGAATGACAACTGTGAAGCCATCAAATGGTTCAATAGGTATCTTTCTTTTCTTGACAATCTCTGCATCAATGAAGTTATGAGTGGCTCCTCCATCTACAAAAACTGAAGTTCTTTGTCCTTGTACCACACCTTTGCATCGGATAGTATGATAGCGAGGTACTGCTGAAAGCACTGCCATTCTTGCTTTGTCCAGTGAAGGATGATTTTCTTCTTGTCTTTCCTCTTCTACTGCTGTCTCATATGCCTCTTCTTGATCTGAAATATGTCCATCTTCATCCATGCCCCCATCATACCCCTCATTATCAGAAAATACTTCTATGTATTGAGCCTTTCCTTTGGTACATTTGTGCCCCGGTGTCCATGGTTGGAAGCATGTGAAGCATAGTTTCTTTTTTCTAAGTTCATCCCTGTTTAGTCCCTCTTTTTTATTCCTCTCAAATGACTCTCTTTGCCAAGGTTTCTTATCATATCCATCCCTTTGCCAAGGTTTCTTTTCAAATTTATAGCTAGGCTTAGGAGGAAATCTCGTTCTAGGAAGCACATTTTGGAGATCCCTAGTCAAGCTCATTGCATCTTTTAATGTAGTTGGCTTGTGGGCTTTGACCAAACCTCTTAAGGGTTCAGCCAAACCTTCAGTGAACAGCAATACTAATCTTCCCATAGATACATCAGCCACCTTGACTGATAATTTTTGAAAGTCCATCATATATTCAGTAGGGGACCCAGTTTGCTTCAATTGAGCTAGTTCTTTGAAAGGCAATTCTGGATCTTTTTGTTCAAATCTTTCTAGTACCCTGTCAACAAATTCTCCATATGTTTTAACCTGATTATGACCCAAGGTTTTCAGCCCATGAAACCACCATTCATTGGCATCTCCTACCAAATGCAAAATGGCCATTTTTAATGCATCCTCTTCCAACATAGGATTCAGCTGAAAATATACATCCAATTTTTGCACCCAAGTGTTAGCAGAATTTTGAGAAGAACCATCAAAAGTAGGAAGTGACATTTTTCCAATAGCACTATTTAATTATTTGTTTTGGAATGGACTCCTATTGTCTCCCTTCCTATTAATCTTTTTCATAGCATCAATGTAGTCACTGAGTGGTACACCTCTTTTACACTCTTCATTCAAATCATTCCAATCATTTACTAGTTTCTTGTAATCCAATTCAAGATTGGGCTCTTCTTTGGGTGTGAGAAATTTAGGTGCAGTAGGCCTTTGTGCGCTGTGAAATTCATCAGGTCTATTATGAGGTCCTGTACTTGAGAAAATATGCTCATTCCCTTTCATCTTTTCTCCTGAGTGTGAACCACTATTATCTCATATTATCCCTTTGCTTTGAAGCTGGCTAATCAACAATTCGAATCCTTGCAACAATTTATCACCTATCCTATCCATGTTTGCTGAAATTTTAGAGAAACATGGATCTAAGGTTGCAATAAGTTCCTCCTTATGTTTTAATTTGTCATCCTCCTCTCTACCCATTGTTTTAGTGAAAGACTCCTCTTCTTCTACTACCTCTTCTTCAACAAAAACCTCTTCAACTACTGGTTCAAAGGGTGGTGGATTATTCTTTTGACTTATTGTTAAGACCATCAGGTGCCAAGAACATGCTCTGATACCACTTGTAATGACCCTTTTTTAAAATTTTATTAAAATGCCAATTTTTCCACTTTTTCCCCAATTTCGACCTTTGACTAGTTTTACTGTTTTGACTTCCAAATCAACCCAAATGCTCCCAAATATTCCGTAGGAGTGTATGAATGGTATTTAGACTTGAATATTAGGTTCAAGGATGTTTTATGGCCCTCCAAATACTTCTGCAAACTTGATTTGTATTCTGATCAATATAGGTAATTTTGACTAGTAATTTGTGCATCAAATCCCCCCTGGGGTAACACTGCAAATGGCCTTCCAAATGCCTCCAAACTCCCATCAATTTATGAAAAGAGGTATTTAATATGTTAAGTATGTGATTAAGGTATCATATGCACCATTAATTTATTTTTACTACTGTTCTAACTCTCTCACATTCAACAGCAAAAACCCCCAATTCGACCCTCAGGGAAATGGCACTATTTCACCTCTCAATACAAACAAACTGAGTAAAAATGCTTCAAATGCTCAAGTACAGTACATGAAACTTGTATAATATATCCATGGCAGTATATTAATCACAAATATATCAGAGAATCATCCATCCATTCGAAATAATCAACCTTATAGTGTCATACATCAAAGCATTGGGGAAACAGACATTGTTTGCTCATTAATCAATAATTTTGCATACATTCAATGGGTATTTTGACCTGAGAGTTTCTGAATATGAATAACAGAGGATATGAAGCTATTACAATCAGAAAAATATCATATGAATCTCTCCCAATGAGTGCAAGATCTCACCCAAAGCGCAATCCCTCAAGGAGCCCGAATATGCCTTCAAAATTGGAAATGGTGGAGAGAAAGTGCTGCACTAAACCAAACCATGAAACTTCCTGTAGCTGCTACCTGCAAATAAAAATCCATTAAAGAACCATGAAATACCTGAGTGGCCTCTCCAAACACCAACTTGGATGGGAATCTTTCACCCTTGAAATTGGCTAAGGCAAGAAACTAGTCATCCACTAGTTCTCTCTTCACAAATGCAATTTTTCTCAAATCATCAAAAGCCATTCTCATACTTGATTTCTACATTTTATAACCAAAATTAACCTTCAAGGGGTCGAAATCCTCTCAATAGATTCAATAATTTTCCATTTAGAAAATATTCCTCATTTGCCACTTGTCTCCTAGTTCCAACCTTCCATCTTCTCCCAAATTCGAATTTGAGTCTCTTTAGATTCCTCCAACTCCATGAGTGCCTTCCTTGAGCCTATGTTTGGGGCTGACATGTCATAATGGTCAGGTGTAAGAAGTCAGGTCTGAATTTTGTCATAAATGTCATAGATGCTTCATTATTGTTGTCATAAAACTAGGGAATCTAGCCCAAGTGTCCACTAGTCTCCAATTTGACTCTTCCTCTCCCATGGAGGTTACTATTCCATCCCATTTCGACCTAAGATGCTCAATGCCATGTGTTATGACTTACCAACTCACCCAAGAGTGTTCACCTTCCCATGAATTCGAATTGGCAAGAGAGAGCTGCCATGTGTCATTGAAAAATCAAGCTAGTGTGGGTCCCACCACCTCCATATGTCTCCAAAACCACTTGCCACCTAGAATTTCTCTTGAATTTATTTATTCATAATATTTATTAAATGCTTGAACCCTTCTAATGTCTAAATATCATTTATTAGCTTCCTTATTACCATCCCACATGTGCCCATCCAACCTAGGAAACTAGTAGGATTGATGGGATTGTCTTACTATGCACTTATTTGAATGGGGACATTACACATTTCATGTTATATTATTTTTTTTCTTCATATTTTTACTTATTCATTTTTTTCATATTTTTCTCTATCTCAGATATGTGGATAGCGGATGTATATTTTGGTCAAAGTTATATTGAGATCATCTACCGGGCATTGATGGAACATGCGTGGCTCAATGAGTAATCCCCCTGGGACTCAGACAGATCTATTGGAACTATTTTCGTTAAAACCATAAGGGATCAATAATCTCACTTTAAATTAGTTTTGTTGTAATAATTAATGTAGGATAAACCTTGAACAATATTCCTAAATTAATATGTTAAGATCCTCATTTCTTGGGGTTTTAACGATGAGATACTAGGAAAAGTATTTTGTTTATATACTGGGATATGAGTATGAGGAAGAGGATATATTTATTTATTTATTTTATTTATATTTATATTTATTTTTTAATTTTTTAAATTTGTTTTTCTTCTAAAAATTGGTGTCGACGACTTTCAAGAAATATTAACACAAATGTTTCATGCATTGATGTTTCAAATTTGTTTGTATTTGAATGTATTCTCTTACATGTGAATTTTGTAATATTAATGTTGTCGGTTGTTGTTAATTTTTCGCATTTTATAACTGAAGATCGTGACTGTGATTCATTTCCTTCGATTTATTAAGTGGTACCGTGTTTTATATTTGAATTGTAATTCCGATCTAAAACATGTATATTCATTTAAAATTTTACATTAGTTCATTATCATTCATTATCATTAGCTAGATGCATATTCTGCATATTAAATTCTCCATTCAATTGATTAAAATCCCCCGAGTTAAAAATTAAAAGGAAACAAAAAGAAAGAAAAATGGAAAAAAATCTAAAACTAACTTTAATCCCAGAAAGAACCTTAGAACATGCTTCTATAAGGCTATTGTGCAACTAGTCAACTTTATGTACTAAGACTGCTGCTTGTATTTTATGTTATCAAGGATAGACTCTAGAGCTATAGCGCTGTCCCTCTGAGCAAAAGTCTGCATTAAAGTGTAATGATAAGGAATAGTGAGATATGAAGAAAAATGTACTTGTGTTCATTGTTGAATGAATCGAAACCAGATAGGAGGTTTATTAAATCCACCTCATTTAGAGCGCAAGAAGTCCTGGTAGATGAAAAAAATCCCAAATCAAAACCTCGCTCTGCTCTTCTTTCCTGCGTGCTCTTTGGAGACTGTGACTAACCGAACACCCACGCCTAGCTTGTTAGTATCTGGATTTGTCTCGCAAAATTTTGGATTCTAGCAGCGCATATGTAAAAAGAAACCCAATCCTCCCTGCCAGAATGTTCGAAAGTATTCTAAGTCAGTCTGGTCAGTCTTCACTTTTTGTCCTAAAGCTTTGCCTAATAACCTCATCATCTCTCTAAGTCTTTTAACTTTTCATCCTCGACTTTATACTTCACATATTACATATCTCATATGCGCAAATGCCAAAGTTTATGGGTATTGGGATTCAAGAACAGAGCATGATCATATGGTCCAAGAGTATTGCACCCATACTAAATACTAGGCCACCGAGTTTCTGATATTGGCAAGCGATGGAGTATGGAAAACGATTGGGAATGAAGAGGCCGTAGATTTAGTAAAGGAGGTGATGGATCTAGAGACTGCGGCTAAACCCCTGGTTGATAGAGCTGCTGATAAGGGAATTAGCTCAGAAAATCTCTCGTGTATTGTTATACGCTTCAATTAAATGATCATGGTGGAGCTGCCAACATTCCTGGAAAATTAATGTTGATTCAGCGTAGTGAAGTGTATGTTTTTTTAACCATGTTTATATCCAGAGATATTTGTTCCAATTCTGAGGATCGATCCAATATTTTACGAGTATCGTGTTGCTGAAGAAGAGAGAGCTCTTGCACAGACGAGTGATTCTCAGAATGGTGCAGCCAGTACAAGCAATACAACATCTCGACAGGGTAACAATTTGTAAAAAGGGTGCTTCTCAATAGCAAACAAATTATCAAATTCTAGCCTCTGTACTCTATCAAATGCCTCCGAGGATTTTCAAGATTTCCCCCAAAACGCACTGTCTCCACCTAATGAACCAGAGGTAAATTTGTTAGCATTTAAAACATACAGATGCCAGCTACAGGATTTTAAGAACCCATGACAAGTGGAAAAGTATACGAGGAGAAGATCAACTTCAACATTAAAGAAGGATATCCCAGATTTAAAGGAGTGCCAAAATTAGTATCAATCCCACATCTAAAGACAAGTGGTCAAAAGATGGATATTCATAAATTTCTTCCTAATTTAACCCAATGGTTAGAGGATCGATTTCAAATGTCTAGGCAAAAATTCTCATCAGATGAGCCATTTACCACTGATTTCCAGGCAGGGTTTTTGCATTTGGAGGCAAATAAGGAGCAGTAAAATATTCTCAGGCATCGAACTAACATTCAAAGGATCTATTGGCAGTTGAACATAACATTTTCAAATGTTATTTATTTTTAGGTAGATTCAATTCCGAGATTTTTTAGAACAGCTTGCTCATTGTATTTGTCTATTTAAAAAAACTTATCATTAGGAAGAAAAGAGAGTTCCAGCCGAGGGCTAAGACTGTACTGGCAGAGGCATGTATTATATTTCCTGGGTTATTAAAGATGCTTTGCAGTGATTATATACGATTGAACTTGCTTTGTTTTAATTTGAAATGATAAATACTGCATGTTGTTCATAATTTTGTTCTGTGTATGGTCCTATTCATCTGTACCAGAATTCTTATGTTTCAGCTATATGTTCTTTAGTGATCTGAAACAGAGCTGGTTCTTTCCCTACATAAGTTCATGCTCATAACTTTATACCTTTGTTTATTATGTTTATGCATTCTCTGTTTGGTATATCTGCTATGTTTTCCTGATCTCAGTGATATTCATTTGCAAATAAACTCTCAAACCTAATCATCCATTTAACAATTTTAAGATTTCTCTAAGCTTGGCTCTCTTGCCGTCGAGAGTTAAATTTAGTGATAACACAACTTGTTCTGGCAGATGAAAAAAATCCCAGATCAACACCCCGTGCTGCTCTTATTGCCTGCGTGCTCTTTGGATATTGTTACCAAATGAAAAATGTTTCCCAACTCGATCTAACAACTGAAAATCAACCCATATCAGCGTTTGAAATTGGCAACAAAACGCTAAATTTGTTAATTGGATTTTTTGTTTTCCTTTTTTATTTTATTTCTTTTTTGGATTTTTTTAAAAAACGTTCCTTCATTTGTGTATTTTTTTTGTTTTTTTGTTTTAATTCCTTTAATTGATTAATTGATTCATTCCTAGTCTAACAATATAAATTTCACATCAAGTCTACGTACTAGGGAGGTCAAATATTTATGCATGGGCACAAATATTTATGCATGCCTATATTTTTTGATGGGTAGATGGTTTAAATGTTTCAACAATATTATAACGTAGATCTTGGAATACATCATGGAATTTTCTAACAAATTAGCGTAGATATTGGAATACATCGTGTATTTTTCTTACAAATATAACATGGATAAAAAACACTTTGAGGAATGTCCTAGAAGGATGGAATATTTGATACCATTGTGGTTTAAGATGTTTGTAGAGAAAGGAATAATGAATATTTCACCGGACCCAATCAAAGTGTAAACTTCACATGATGGGGGAGCCAAGGAAATTGAGGGAGGGGTAATGAATTAAGAAGTTAAAATATGGAGCCAAAGAAACATAATAAAGTTGATGCAGAGAGATGGGAAAGAAGGAATTTATGGAGAGAAGTGATCTATAAAGTCCAACTAGGTGACTTGACAATTAGGGGAGAAGTCATATTAGATGGTGGTATAAATTATGAAGAAAGAATAAGAACCATATAGACTACCATGGTGAGAAACCAAGAAGACAGGGAGGTATAAGGAGGAGTGGTTGAGGGAGAAGGAATTCCATATGAGTGTGTTATATAGATGGAAACTGATAGAAACGAAGTAGGGAATGTCTAGTCACAATGGAAAGATCATGAGAAAAATGATAGTTCATAGGATGAAAGTAATGTTATCCTAGATAGTGATTATGCCTCCAGTTAGGGTATGAGTGATTCCACATAGAGCGAGGACACTTGTGTAATGGAAAAATTGTTGGCCAAGATGAAAATTGAGTAATTATGTAGATATGATTAGGATACTACAAGAGAAACATAGTTGGAAATACCCTCTTCATGAAAAATACCCCTCACACTTATCTTCATAGAAGAGGAAGAAGTCAATTCAGTGAATAGAGAAACAATAGACGTAGTATAATAGAGAATAGGAGCTATAACAAATAATAATTGTGAAACAATAATAAGAAATTTGAATTTTAGTAAAATTAGTTTACTTGATAATAGCACGACCACCAAACTCCCTATGTTAAATGGAACTAGAAAGGATGACATAGAGAAACACTAGTTTATCTATGAAGCCATCTAGTTGACAAACAAGAATAAATTTATGGAGAGAAGTGATCTGTAAAGTCCAACTAGGTGACTTGAGAATGAGTGGAGAAGTCATATTAGATAGTGGTAGAGTAAATTATGAAGAAAGAATAAGAACCATAGAGACTACCATGGTGAAAAACCAATAAGAGAGGGAGGTATAAGGAGGAGTGGTTGAGGGAGAAGGAATGCCATATGAGTGTGTTAGATAGATGGAGAATGATAAACTCGAAGTAGGGCATGTCTAGTCACAATGGCAAGATCATGAGAAAAATGATAGTTCACAGGATGAAAGTAATGTTAGCCTAGATAGTGATTATGCCTCCAGTTAGGCTATGGTTTTTAACACATGGAGTGGTTCATTGAATGGGGCTACAACCCTATATAATAATTCCTCTTGCCCAACATAGGATATCCTTATAAGCTTAAGTGTTAGAAATCGGCATACACCTGTAGGTTGCTAAAGGTTTCATAGAACCACCTTTAGGATTGACACAAGTTTAAAATCAATTGGATACCTTAACCAACCGACTATAGGAGATGTCCAAAGAAACAAAAATAACAAATAAAACATGTGGAGAACTCGATGTAGGATAGAGGGTCACTACAATATTGAATTCCTTGTTTTGAACAATTATGTCATCATTGCCACATCAAACGCCTTCTCGATAGGAAGAAAACCATACTAGTGTGAAACCTATAAGCCATAGGGACATTATCCCAATAGGCATCCCATGAAAAAATATCAAACATATAGGAATACACTATTCTATGTATTCTAGAAGTTCACGGGGCATGATGTGAACAATTGTAGGTTGCTACAATTTATGAAAGAAAACATGATGGATGCATATATGGTGCAAGCATCTAGGACAAGCACAATGGGGGGTGGAAGGTGGATACAAAGGACAAAAATGTTACAATGGATTAAGCAGTCAAGGACATAGTGGAGCCCCTACATGATATAAATGCTTATAACTAGGGCACATAAAGAGGAATTTCACTAAACCTCTAGCCATGTGTGGACATTGTCATAGTATAAAGCACAAGATTAAATATTGCCTATAGTTGATAGAGAAATAAAGATAAATGAATATGATCACTACAAATCCTTGAAACAAGGAATATAGAACTATCTAAGATTGGAACATCATTGTTACCTATCTATCTAAGATTGGTAAATCAATATAGAACTATGCAATCGGAAGAGTGGAGGATGTTGAAGTAGACATGAATGGGGTAATGACACTAGTTGATATTGAAGTTATAAAAATTAACGAATGAAAACAATCCATATCTTTCCTTGCTAGTGATACACCAAGGATTCAACAACAAATTGATTTTGAACTTGAAATACGAAAAGATGTATTTTGAGACTGTTATTTTAAGAGTGGTTTCCCCATTGGATCCGACCCAAGGAGAAATATTCATAAAGCCTATAAAAGAAGACATTTGAAGCACTATACCAAAAAAATATAGTATCATATCATGGATGGATGATTTTACCAATCCTTACTATATCTATGGAGAATTGAGTTTGAAAAGTATATATTCATTTGATACAAATTCAAACGAAGCAGTTAATAGGTGGAAAAATAAGGGCTATAAGATGTGTACTTGGAGATTCACTTGCACTAAAAATCAATGCACTAGATCAAAGTAAAACAATGCAACCCTCCCAAGTACAATGGAAATAAAACCTTTCATTGATCAATTAGAGGAATTTATACAAGGAGAAGTAAGGGTATAGGCATTGGATGCAACCTTAAGAGGAACCCAGTATGAGTAATGGTGGGTCACTCATAGAGATAGCATAGCCAAATGGGAAGGTTTGTTTGTTTAAGGTGTGTACAAGTCTAAAGGAAGAATAATATTTGATGCAAATAATGATATTGGAGTGCAAATAAGAAATCAAATTATGACACATATCTAAACACATTTGATTATGGGATGCATACGAGGATGCTATGGACACATTATGATGTAAATGGGGATGCACTAAGATGTAAAAGTATGATGCAAAGGGACACAAATGGGATCTAGAAACATAAATGGAACACAACACAATATTAGAAGGACACAAAAGGGAATATAGGGGGATGCAAAAAAGGCCATTTGTCCTAAATTAAGTTTCCCTCCCATGTGAGATACAGATACAAGATGATACAACAATGTATTGTAGCATTGTGTGATTTGTGAATGCAATTGTAATTGGGGTGTATCTACATCATTTCACTACCCATGGATATACCACAACAATTATATCTAGGCATCATTCTACCATAACAATGGTCCAAACACCAATGAAAGGAGTGGAACCATCACTTGGTTGTTGAGGGTAACAATGATCTTGGGAAAAAGAGAGTAAACAAGTCAAAAGGGACACTATTTATTGATCAATTATGAGATAATGTGAACCTATTTTTGTGCTAGAAAGAAAATTTAGAACTATAAGGTAAATTTGGTTTCTCCTCCTAGGTATCTATGTGTTCTAGTCTATTGAAATGAACAGAAAACCAAACTGAAGTACGAGGGAGGGGATAGAGTGTTTTTTTGCCTTGTTAATCTTCGAACGAAAGTGTATAAGTCATTCATAAATTAAATAACATAACATAGATATATATTCAAAATAACCTAGATATATTATAATAACTTTTAAATCAAATTTAAAATTACAAAATTAAAATTAATAAGGCATTACATCATAAAGTTTAACGTTAGTGCTAGTATATTCAAGTTAAAATATTTAGAGTCAAATAGTTTGACTTTAAATCAATATTTCAATAATAATTAAGGCATTGCATGATAAAGTTTAACCTTAATATATTCAAATTAATAAGAATAGATTACATAAAATATAATTTATTTAATTTATGACTAACCGACTACTGTTAGAGTTTACCATGTCCACCAAAGATTCTAGATCCACCAAGGATTCCAGATCCCATGTAATATTTTTTTGGAAAAATGCCAAAAATAATACCAAATTAACTAAATTTGCCACATAATATTTTTTTTGGAAAAATCCAAAAAATACCTAATTAACTAAATTTGCCCCTGAAAAATATATGGGTTGTCTTTGCGTTGCCACATCCACGGGTTAACTTATTGCCAAATTCAAGCACTGGTCCGATGTCATGTTCCTTCCTTAGTGGCCACTTGGTCAAGATTTGGACCCTCCAATCCCTAAGGGTCTAGGAAGAAGAATTAAATGAAGGATAGTTAATTAAGTGGGATACATTTTGGTACAAGGCCTATAGTCATTAATAATTTAATACTTTTAATTTTTAATTATTTCCTTAATATTATTAATCAAAATTTTGGAAAGTGGTGATGTTCACATGTCTAGGAGGGCGCATGACGATAAGGTGGACCTCACCTACTCAAGTGGAAAAATATAGAAACAACAAGGAGTCAACTAAAAGCAAGGTGGCAGCGTAAAAAGATAGAAATAGGCAAAAGCACAAAGCAAGAAAGTCAAAAAGAAGGAAAGGGCAGAAAGCAACCAGTTTGAAAAAGAAGGCAACATCCAGAAAAGCTAAGGAGGGCGTAGTTGCTAAAATCAATTGAAGACATAAAGAAAGCAAGTTGCATAAGGAAAAAATGTTGCTAATTCTCTCAAGGAAGGCGCCCTCACCTCTCACACGTTCCAATGAATTTCCCAGGAAGCTACACAAGTTATAAAAGGATACTAAGGCACACCGTCACATCTTTTATTCTATTGTTATTTGTCTTGAGAGCATTTTGCTTCTCAGAGTTGAGTGATGTAACTCAACCAAGATTGGGAGATGAACCCCAATCCAGTTATTGTTCCAGTTTGTCCATGATCAGATCCAGAGCTATGGAATGATGATATACAGGCCTCCATCAATCCATCATTGAAGAATATAAGATATACAGAGAGTGATTCTCAGTCACAATACAATTGGAGAGAGTTTTGAAGAAGTTACTCTGGAGGAGATAATCCATTTCAGTGAAGGCGCCCCTGAGCAGCTCCTGAATTCCAGTGCACCCTCCATATGCATATACCAGCTTTGATTTTATCCTTCTTTCAGATCTAGTTTAGAAATCCTCATTCTTCTCCTCATCTCATACTCATTCTCTCAGTTTGTAAGATTTCTCTAGCATTAGAGACTCCTTGAAGATCTGAAGATTAGAAACTCCTCTAAATTATGATTAGGATATTCAATTTCGATTTGCTGCTGTTAATTAAATCATTTCAGAGACCTCATATACTTTGGAAGTGAATTTTTTAATCCTCTAAGGCAATTTGAATCAAGCAATTCCAAGACTAGCTCTTTAATCACTTTTTCTTGACTAGTTTTACAATTTTTGTAATTCAGAGCTATGTATGAGTCAGTTTTCTATTCTGATGGTCATTTGTGAATCCTAGACCCTAATGAAGCATACCCAACCATATATATGAGGATTCAAAGGCCTCTCATCCTTCTTGGAAGAACTTGGAAAACTACTAGTTAAGCAGTCCAAGATAGCACCCTTGCCTCTTTGGTTTCGAAATTCAACTAGAACCTCCCAAATTCTTATAATCTCTTGTGCAACACCTAACTAGGAGGTTAATATATAATACAATCCATTTGGTTACCTTCAGGTGTGAGAAAATGAGTTTAGTATGCATATGTTGGTGTGCCCAGGAAGCCTCAGAGTAGACCTCAGCGGTAGCTGTTGTTGAAACGTAAATGGCCCCAGTAACTTGTGCATGGGACTTAGAAGCTAGCCCTAAATCTATTATGTTTTCTGCTGTACATTCAACCTTACCTTTTGCAGATCCTAAATATCCCAAATTCCTAACCCTAGAGGAGTCTTATTGTGCCCAAGACCAGCTCTTTTCCAACTAGTTTTGTTAACTAGTTTCTTCTCGTGAAAAATTGCGTTATAAGTTATAAATTTTGGATAATATCATCTCCAACCTGATCAGGTATATTACATCAGAGTTGTTTTTGAGTTGCCAGATCGTTTTTTTTTGCACTGCATGTTTCCTTTGTCCTCTGGCTCATGCACGGATATTTTCTTGGGTGTGGGTGTGGCGTATTTTGGTTACAATGTCCAAAGAGCACGCATGAAAGCAAAAAAGAAGCTATAGTTCGACAGAATCACTGGTGGAGGGAAAGGTTTTGGGGCATAGTCAAGGCCAGTGAATCTGCAAATTTGTTGGAACAATATCTCTTCAAGGTATGGTTGGAAAACACTCTGCCTGTTAATTTTCAGTATTAAATCACAATACTATAGGATCTTTGCTGAGAGAATAACATCTACAGTATATCAATGCATGACAATCATAGTATGACAAGCATCACAAGCATCACAAGCATAGAGACAAGAGACACAGAGTTTCCGTGGGGAAAACCCTAAGGTGAAAAACCCCACAAACTTCCTCAGAGATAGAGAGAGCAATGGCTCAACCAAAATACAACCAAATAATACAGAGATAGTCTCCTAGCAGATGATCCTCCTCCTCCTCACTAGTGCGCCACTTTCCAGAGAGAGAGATATATACTTTTCCGAGTGAGTAAAATAGAGATCTCCTATCTCTATTTATACTCACCTTTTTGCCCAGTGACCTACTGGGGCCGACTTGTCTACTTTAGTACATCCACATTATATTATATATTAATTAGGGCCGACCCCATAAGGTGGTCTAATAACCCATAGGCAAGTACACACACTTGCGACACTTGTCAATCCACATGACGACACTTCCTTATAGAGGAATAACACATCTCTTATAAGGGTACAATAAATATATATATAATACACAGATGAAATACATTCCGAAGTTACATATACATCAACACTCCCTCTTAACTAGGAAGGTATTTCTCGACACAGATCTGCTAGACAAGTCTTCTTCTCTGGATCATCGTCATCGATGCATCGTCATCATCATCGTCACTGCTGCTGCTATCTCATCCAATCTCTGTCTCTACTCGTCATAGGAAGTTCTACAGAGCCAGTCCTTTTTCATACTGGATGTAGGCCCACCACCTGCAGGTCTTCGTCATCACTGGCCATACTGTGGAATCCTCAGGACTTATTACGTGCGTCACAAAACCTCGAAAGAGCATCCCAGGATATTACGGGTACACAACTCCAACCTGTAGGATCTCCCAGGGCGCTATTACATGTGACCCCACCACAAAACCTCGAAAGAGCATCTTAGGATGTTACGGGTACACAACTCCGACCTAAGATCTCCCAGGGCACAAATTACATGTGGTCCACCACAAAACCTAGCAAGAGCATCTCAGGATGTTACGGGTACACAACTCCGACCTGAGATCTCCTAGGGCACAAATTACATGTGGTCATGGCAAAACCTCGCAAGAGCATCTCAGGATGTTACGGGTACACAACTCCGACCTGAAATCTCCCAGGGCCCAAATTACATGCCATAGGACAAAACCTCGCAAGAGCATCTCAGGATGTTACGGGTACACAACTCCGACCTGAAATCTCCCAGGGCACAAATTACATGTCCTCCCAGAGCAATGTCTCGAAAGAGCATCCCAGGCTGTTACGGGTACACAACTCCGACCTATAGGATCTCCCAGACATGCTCATCTGCACAACCTGATCCACGGCCACAGAGTATCAACCTGATACTCACCATACATCATCCTGATGTACTCATGATCGTCCTGATCATAATCACTGCAACGTCCTGCTGCAAGTCATCTGGAGCAACATCCTGAAGCTCGTCATCCATGATCGTCCTGATCATCAATGCAACATCCTGCTGCATGTCATCTGGAGCAACATCCTGAAGCTCATCATCTATGATCATCCTGATCATCACTGCAACATCCTGCTGCATGTCGTCTGGAGCAACATCCTGAAGCTCGTCATCCATGATCGTCCTGATCATCAATGCAACATCCTGCTGCATGTCGTCTGGAGCAACATCCTGAAGCTCGTCATCTATGATCATCCTGATCATCACTGCAACATCCTGCTGCATGTCGTCTGGAGCAACATCCTGAAGCTCGTCATCTATGATCATCCTGATCATCACTGCAACATCCTGCTGCATGATCTACCTGATCATCAATGCATCTTCCTGATGCATACCAAGTATCATACATGATCCTCCTGATCATCAATGTATCCACCTGATACAAATATATGATACATATCATCATACATGATCCTCCTGATCATCAATGCATCTACCTGATGCATACCAAGTATCTACCTGATACATATCATCATACATGATCCTCCTGATCATCAATGCATCTACCTGATGCATACCAAGTATCTACCTGATACATATCATCATACATGATCCTCCTGATCATCAATGCATCTACCTGATGCATACCAAGTATCTACCTGATACATATCATCATACATGATCCACCTGATCATACAATGTACCCACCTGATACATATACAGATACATGGTCCAAGCATCCAACATGATGCATAAACAATACATACACATGATCCAACTGATCATATCCAGCATCCAACATGATGCGTACATACATACATAAAATGATCCAACTGATCATATCCAACAGAAACTAGAACATCATCCTGATGCTCATCATCCAGCGCTTACATCCACAGCCATGTGAAGAATCCTCCTTCCAACATGCTTGGAATGGATTCAGCAAATGTGTCCATCACTTCTTCCTTGAAGTGTCCTCGATCTGAAGAACGCCAAGCCTCTCTCTGAAGTACTCGAACTTCACCCTGGCTAGTGGCTTCGTCAGCACATCTGCAATCTGCTCGTCCGTTGCAACATACAGGAGCTTCACAGCTCCTCTCTGCACCATATCCCTGATATAGTGGTATTTGATCTCTATGTGTTTTGACCTGTCATGAAACACTGGGTTCTCGGACAGCTTCACACAACTCTGGTTATCACAGAAGATACCAGTAGCCTCCAACGGAAGATCAAATAACTCAGACAGTAGCTTCCGTAGCCATACTGCCTCACAACTAGCTGAACAGGCTGCAACATACTCTGCCTCAGCTGTACTCAGTGCTACGCAGGACTGCTTCCTGCTAAACCAAGAGATCACACCTGATCCCATACTGAAGCAACACCCAGATGTGCTCTTCCTATCTGCAGCACTGCCAGCCCAATCTGAATCAACATAACCCTGCAGGTTAAACTTTTGATTCGCCTCATATCTGAGCCCATAATCCACTGTACCCTTCAGGTACCTCAGAACATGCTTTACAGCAACAAGGTGAACACTCCTCGGATCTGTCAGGAACTGGCTCAATGTGTTCACAGCAAAGCAAATGTCTGGTCTCGTGTTCGTCAGGTACATCAAGGACCCAATCATCTGACGATACATAGAAACATCAACTGGCTCAGATGAAGCATCACAAAGAAGCTTCAGATTCGATGCCATAGGTGTGGCCATGGCCTTGCAATCCATCATCCCAAATCTCTTCAGGATATCTACTGTGTACTTCCCTTGACCAAGGAAAATTCCATCACTCTGCCACACCTCCATGCCAAAAACAAATAGTGCATCATCCCCAAGTTCCTCAACTCGAACTCGGCAGCAAGCTTCCGCTGTGTGTCGGCAATCAATCTATCCTTTCCTGATACAAACAGGTCATCCAAATAGTAGTATCGCTGAATTGCCTTCCTCAACCTTGTAGAAAAGGTTGGAGTCCGCTTTATTCTTGGTAAAGCCCAAACTGGATAGAAAGCTGTCTATCCTACCATACCAAGTTCTGCACACATATCTGACTACACCATGCTGTCTTGAAATCCATCTGGTGTATCTACTATTTCATCACTTTTATATTTCTCAATGCTGTCATCTGCAACATGCTTGATCTGGAAGTCATAACAAACTTCCCTTCAGGTCTTGGGACTACATCCCAAACATCATTCTTCATGATCGACGGATCATGGCATTCCATTTCTTCATCCCAGATCCTGGGAACTTCAATATCTTCAATAGATATCTTTGTTGCTGGAACAAATGTTGTAGTCCTTTTTGTAGGTGAAGATATACGGTCTTTCCTACAAAACAGGTTAAATTGCATGATTAGAAACATCTCATAATTTTCAGAACAAATTCTTACACATAAAGAAATATGTCATACAGTCATGCAATTATCTTAGCCAATGCTTCAATACAACATTTATCCATATCCCGTAACTTTCTAGATGCCTTCCAATCTCTACCAGAACATTGTTAAGAGTGTGCACAACTCCCAACATGTCAGCAAAGAGGTTTCATTCTAGATAAGTAGCAATGGAATGTTGTACAGTGCCATAGGCCACTTACCCATGTATATTAGTAGTATATTGTTCATTAATGCAACTATCTTAATATGCACAATACATATCCTAAGTCTAGGAACATGAACATATACATCATTGAACAATTTTACTTAAACAAACAAATATGCAAGAAATCATAATTAAAATACTTATCTTTGTTTGTTCGTTGGGTGGACTCCCTCTGAGTCTTTGCTTCCTTGCAGGAGCTGCTGGAGTCCTAATCTGAAGTAGCTTTTTGTACACCTTTCTAATGTGGAAAGTAGAGAGATGGTCAACTCCCTCTGAACATCTGCATCCTTGCATAAACCACTGGAGTGTACTCCTTTTCTTTCTTGCAGGAGCAACTGGAGTGTGCTCCCTCTTGATCTTTGCTTCCTGAATTACCTGTTCTTGAATTCATATTCATCCTTGGTCCCTATGCATGCTTATTAGTATCATGATTGTGTTATCCTTGTGAACTCATATAAAATCATACATTCATTAGTATACTATTAAAACACAATAATCTCAAGCATGTATAGTCATGATCATTTCAAACAAAAATAATAAGCATTAGCATTCAAGGTTTATGTAGGATTCTTATGGTTAGTCAAATCATAAGAAACATAACATGTCTAAACCTATAATTACTCAAACCTATGACTCTTCAGGTTAGTTGAATCATCAATCAAGATAAGAGATATAATATGCATAAAACCTGTGATTATTCAAACCTATACCTTCATGATTCTTCTGTTTAGTCAAATCAATCAATATAAGAGACATAATTCTTTTACTTATATTCCTGTTTGACCATAGGACTTTTCTGGTTAGTCATATCATTAATCAAAGTAAAAATCATAATATGCCTAAACCCATGAGTACTAACTTCAATGACTTGTGCTAGTAACCTGTATATCTCATAGGTTAACCATTATAAAACCAAGTTATACATACCTCGTAAATGGATCTTTTATGAGATCCATGACAATGGATGAATCTTTGTCCTCATGTCATCATGATCATATGTTCTTTGAACCAGAACATGATTTGTCTTTCTTGGTGTACCTTTCATGTTAGTAGACAACATAAACCTCATACAACACCATAATGCATTAGTACAATCATAAGTGTCAACACCCTAATCAATGAATATTTTCTATCGTGCATTCATAGTTTTATTAAGGTGATATGACAAGTCTAAAATCAAGATTGTACTAACCATAATAACATGAAGACAAACATACCATAAACTTAATCATGAACAAATATCGAAACATACCTCGATTAGTCATACCTGTCGGGATCGCTTGTAATATTCTTATGTAAGGCCTTAGCCTCATTCTTTGGAGGTTCATCATCTTCGGGAGCATGAGCATGAAACCTTCTTTTGCTGCCCTTCTTCTTCTTACTGGAGTTGTTGTTATTATCCCTTTTGTTCTTGGGACAATCTGAAACAAAGTGACCCTTCTCATTGCATGTGAAGCATCTTAGGTCCTTCTTACTCTTTTGATGGAATCTTTTGTGGTGAGAGTGATCCTTTTTGGTTTTGCTTCTTTTGGTGTGAGCTGCAAGAGCTTTCTCCTCCCATCTTTTCCTCACGAGCTATAAGTCTAGCTTCTTCTTGAGAACATTCTTCCCTCAGTCTGTTGAAGGAGATCAATTTCTTCCTTGCACAAATTCCTTGAATAAAGGAATCCCATGACCTGGGTAGGCCATTTAGAGTGGTCATTACCACTTCACCATTCTCCACCATTTCATCTACTGCTTCTAATTGTTCCTTGATCTGGGAGACCCTTGAAAAGTAAGACTGAATGGTTTCTCCATTCTGAAACTTCACTGTCTTCAATTGGTTCCGCAGGGTCATCTTCCGATTTATGTTCTTTCCTTCAAATAGCTTGGTCAAAGATTCAAACATCTCTTTGGGTGTCTTGAGAGAAGACACATGGGGTATGAGATGGTCTTTGATGGAATCAGCAATGATTCTCTTTGCCTTGACCAAGTTCTTCTTGTGCAATACCTTGGCCTCTTCATCCTCTGGGATAGGGATGTCTTCTTTCACATATGAGTCCAACTCATTCTCTTCCAGGATTAGCTCAATCCTATACTTCCAGGCTCGGAAGTTATCAGCCCCTTCAAGCTTATCCTCAAGCTTGGTGTGAAGAGACATCTTTAAGAGTACTTCAAATGGAAATAGAAAAGATTTAGAACTTACCACTTGAAGTGCTGAAAACTGGATCTGGTCCCGGATTAGGGTTTGTCAGAGAAACCCTAAAAATTCAAAAAGTGAATTTCAAAATTCCGAAAGGATAGAAAGATGCGCCTTGGAGAGCTGATCAGCCTAGTACATTCAGAATTTGAGATCAGCAAAGTCTTGTCCTTCAAAATTGCCTTTTTGTCCTCCCGGGTTCACTAGGGAGAGCCCTGAATTAGGGTTTGAGTTTCCCGGAGATCTACCCAGCCAAAAATCTCGATCCAAAGCTCAAACCTTCGATTTTTGCAAGGAGCTTCCAGCTGTACCTTCAGTTTCCAGAAATTCCTATTTTTGTGGAAACCCTAATTTTTAGGGCCAAATCTGAAAATGCTCGGAACTGAATTCTGATTGGACAGATAGATGCGCCTTGATGAGTAGATCCAATCTACTATACTGAATTTCAAAAATCTGTGGAGAGAAACCCAATAAACAAGGAATACAAGCTTCCGTCACTGCAAAATGTCTTCTTCTCAGTTAAGCTCTGATACCATGTTAATTTTCAGTATTAAATCACAATACTATAGGATCTTTGCTGAGAGAATAACATCTACAGTATATCATTGCATGACAATCATAGTATGACAAGCATCACAAGCATCACAAGCATAGAGACAAGAGACACAGAGTTTCCGTGGGGAAAACCCTAAGGTGAAAAACCCCACAAACTTCCTCAGAGATAGAGAGAGCAATGGCTCAACCAAAATACAACCAAATAATACAGAGATAGTCTCCTAGCAGATGATCCTCCTCCTCCTCACTAGTGCGCCACTTTCCAGAGAGAGAGATATATACTTTTCCGAGTGAGTAAAATAGAGATCTCCTATCTCTATTTATACTCACCTTTTTGCCCAGTGACCTACTGGGGCCGACTTGTCTACTTTAGTACATCCACATTATATTATATATTAATTAGGGCCGACCCCATAAGGTGGTCTAATAACCCATAGGCAAGTACACACACTTGCGACACTTGTCAATCCACATGACGACACTTCCTTATAGAGGAATAACACATCTCTTATAAGGGTACAATAAATATATATATAATACACAGATGAAATACATTCCGAAGTTACATATACATCAACACTGCCACTATGTTGTGCACTCATTGTATTTAATTAAGCTATAACATATTTGTGAATGGTGCAATATGTTCTTCTGATATGACCTACCATCTCCCAACGCCTTTCTAATAGGATAAATTTAGAGGTGAGTTAATTTCAGTGCCATGGTATTCTTTACATATACAATACTTTAGTAGATGAGAATGCACACCATATGTTTGGTGAAATGCCAGAGAGAGAAAACCCTTGTTGCTATACCTTTTAAATGCCAAAATAATGTTGAATGTGTATCTTACAAGAGTATTTTTGTTATTAAATCTGCACTGAACATGCCTGTGCAATAAGGCTGAGTTTTAGGGTGTATAATCAAGCTCAGGGATTCCTGGATTTGATAGCCTCAGTATCAAAATGGTGGAGGTATATATTTAGGATAACGGGGACAAAGATCTTCCTTGGGGTAGGTCCTTCAAATCATTGAACTCCATGACGCGTCGAATTTGGTTTGTCAAAAAGATGATATGAGTTCAACGAACAACTTATCCTTCACGTGTCTTCTAATTTCCTTGAGAAGCAGGTTATGTGGCACAGAAGGAAAGCACTTTTAAATATCGAATTGAATCAATAAATCTATTCCTGTCCATGAGAAGACATCAGAAATATCCTAAGGCTCTCGTGGCTAATACACGCGTAACATGATCAAGTTTTGTCTCAATGATAGATTCCATGATTCTTTAAATGCAATAGAGAATCACTCGATTGTGAGGATAAGGAATGGTCAATCCGCGCATTTATTTTTGCCCGGTTTGGAAACAATGTGGTGGAATTTAAATACTTTAAATGAAAAGTGCCCAATTTTTTTATCGAATTACTATAGTGATTCAGTTTAAAGAGGGGTATAGCATCAATAGTTTGCTCGCCTAAAGCTAGAGTGAAGGACCAAAGGGTCCTTTGTACTTCCTCTATGGAAAGAGTTATATTTACGGGATTCACTACTGACTCAAGGACTTAAATTGATTTTCCCTATTTATTCAGGGTCATAACCTTATATTTTAGTTTTTCTTCATTAGTGGTGGCTTTGTTAATGAGATCCTCTATATGTGCTAGCCCAAAATCCTTCATCAAGAAACCCAATTTGTGAAAATCATCATAGAAGCGTGCACCAGAGAAGAAAAAGAAAATAAGGGTACCATAAGATAAAAGGGGAAACATAATCGTGGCATCATAAGACTGATTCTTATCCTTTAGATTTCGTGTAAAGAATCCATGGTGCCCATAGAATTTTTGAAAGAGCGTTGACCAAACGCTACGTACAATTCCTACCTATAGCTCCCACCTACAATCCAATCGGTTGTCACTGCCAATTAGCTGTCATATCTATCTTTGTCATGTCAAGACTTTTGGAATGTTTGTTGTGTCACTTTGATTTAATGCTATTCCTTGCGAGAATATTTGCAGTCCTGTTATTTTACAGTGCCCTTGGATATGCTGTTACTTACAATATTATTAGACATGATCTTCAAAACATACTGCTATACTTCATTCGGATTTCAGAGATACATTAAAGCTAGGCCTTTAGATATACGAATGCTTCTAACTCACTTGTGCTGCTATAGTCCTTCTCTAGTGGCTGTAGCTTTGATTTACTCAGAACTCCAAGAGAAAATTTGTAACTATCTTTCTACTGTCCCGAATTTCATTGCTATATCAAGACTTTACCATGCTGCTGCTATCATGAATGCAGAGATAAGCATACATTAGATAATTGCTTCTGTGACTTCCTGAAAACCATCTCTGTGCAACACGAACTCAGATCTAAAGAACTCTTCTTTCTACCTACGACTAGGATATCCATAACACACTTGTTCTTCAAACTTCTTCACATAGGTCTGCGGCTGCCTCAGACATCATGCATCATCGAATTATGAGTTTGTTTAACCCAAACTTTAAACTTCCAACCTGCTTCTTCATTGTCTTTCTTATGTTGTTGTTCAGATGCCTTAAAAATTAGGTCATTTTCATAGTGGATACCCGAATCTCAGATCCATTGGAATACACTTCAATCAAAAAAATCTTTCTATGTCTTGCACTTTGTCACCTACCCAAATTCTGAAAATATTATTTTATTTGCAAAATACTTTATGTTAAAATTTTAATTTCAAAGTTTTGAAATTATGACCAAGTTTGGTCAAGGATGAATGTCATTACTGATTATTATTATTTAAATAGATTAAGTAGGAGACAAACACCCAAGGGAACTGTTAAATGAGTGTTCACTGGCCCACTAAGAGGAATGGAAGCTGTTAGAAGGCATGGGACAGATGGGAACAATTGCACTTCACCACTAGCTGTTGGTTATGGGACAACTACCCCTAATAATGTGGCATTATCCCCCAGGTGGTGGGAGTGGGAAGGCAGCTCATTTAATGACCAAGTAACAACTGAAAAGGCCTAGGCAGCCTACATAAGGCAAATTCGAATTGAGCAAGCAGCTCTTACACAATATTTTCTCCAGAAATATTCCTCATGTGCATCAGGTGATCACTGAGAGATTCGAATAGGGAGGCTAGTTGTGAGTGCAATCATAAGTCTGCAAACTATTTTGATAAGGAGAGCCAGAGGAGCTAGTGCAGGTCCTTTGGACTGCTAGTTCTTGAAGATTTGACAATTATTGCTACTGCAAGTGGAGATCCTAAATTCCTAAGTTTCTTCCTCCTGTTGGTTCAGTGAACAGGCTCGGGGGTCCTAAGGAAAGTACTTGGCTGTCTTCAGGAATTGGTTGGGTGGAACAGTCTTCTTGGGCTGTTTGTTTCCCTACATAATTAATCCAGGTTTAACTGTTTCCTAATTTATTTCAGTTAATAGTTCTGTTAAGTAAAAATTAGTAATCTCTGTTTTGAAAAAGAATTGATAAATCCATCTCTACATTTTTCCACATGCTGTTAATTGCATCGTACTCTAGTATAGAGAAGCAAATTAAATGAAGATGAAAGATAGGCAGATTGCCATTGATTGGATAGATAAGTATAGTAATTGAAATGATTTTCACTTTCTGTCCTATAGCTAAATGTAGTAAAGATTTACTGCATAGTATCTGAATGATACAAGATATTTTATTATTTCATGAAAAACAAATATTGTTTAACTTCTGCACAATACATATTTGTTTTCTTATCTCTATTATTTACATAGTAAATAAATTCAATTCAAGACTTTCATTTATCACATCTTCAATTAAATAGCATTGCTACTGTTTATTATAAGCTGTAAGTAATAACAAATACGCATTATTCATGTTTCACACACACACTTTATTTCTTCACAAAATCTCCGTTTCATCAATTATTCAGTATTACCAGAAACTAAAAACAAAAGAAATGTAAACCCTATCTTGTTTACAACCATCGCATTTTCCATCTACATCACAAACTGTGTTTATTATTCAAAGCTTGGTTTCGTATCATATATAAAACCCTAGATTAGTAATTCTAAGTTTTCATCATCGTTTTCAACAATCAAACAAAACATGATCTACATTCATGTTTAAATTACAGTACAAAAACCCTAGTTTTTGCTCGAAGATTTTCTGGAGTCTTTCATACGAAAACATCTTTACCAAACCATAGAAAAACTAGAGTCTGGGCATAGCCCCCTTTGCATTTTCTTTTACAGTAAAAAAAACAAACTACTTTGTCGTTTTCTAATACACAGAGTTTATTAACTAAGAAAATGCATACAATTGTGCATAGTTCTACCGTCATTATCTTTTACACAGAACTCAAACGAATAGTTTAAAACAACACTTCCCATTGCTGAGATTAAAACGTAGCATACATAGCGTAACGAGCTTCGGCTCTAAATTCTATTTCATTAAAACTTAACCCAAAACATTTCAGAGTTCAAGTTTCGAACCCAACACAGGTTACAACGTTACAAAGGAATCATCATTGTACCGGATCGACATTACAATTACAATGAAAATCACACAGGGTTTATCCCCACCCTCTAAGCTCTTAAAACGAGTTTTCAAAACTCACAACATTGACGAGCTAAGTATCTATTAAGCCATATAACATTTAAACAGACGAGGGTCGTTTCCCCTGTACAATATTCTTTTCAAACATAAAAGTTCTTCAAAGAAACTCAACTGATAGACAACGCCGAAAACATGGTGGAAATACTTGTTACAGAGTACGTGAAAACCTTATCAACCAAGTCCAAATGGGCACCTACGAGGGTTTGAGACCCGGAGCTTACCAGGAATGGAGGGTTGCCAACCTTTTCCAAACCCTTTCCCAAGCCGACATTCGAATCCTGTACCTATCATAAAACTGTAGAAGGGTTAGACATTGATTAAAAATGAGCTGTAAGTTAAACTTTTCAGACATCTCTAAGTCTTATTTAAAAAAAATAAAAAATAAACTCACCTTTAGCAACAGTGACCGAGCTCCATGTTTTTCACCAGCAAATGATGAACTCCATGAATGGACCGAGACCAGGACATTTTCCTCTCTTCACAGAAGTGTTTTGCTTCCACTCAAATTAGAAACGAAACTATATCTATCAACTCGACAACAATGCAAACCAAAGACACGAGATTTTATCACAACGCCATGATAGCAGAATGAAACCTACAACTATCAACTTAAACCTATAGGTCTCGAGGTCGAATCCCCTCACATTTCTTCTAACCCTAACATCCAGCAGCCTGTCGGCCTCGCTGCCCGAAACAATAGTGAACAATGAAAGTCATTAACTCTCTATCAATCAACACAACGACGAAACGCTAGGGTTACATCCAACGTTCCAAATTCATCATAATCAATGATCACGGGTGAGCCAACAAGGTTACATTGGGTCGAACAACAACTGTATTTATTGCTCCATCATTTCACAAGCACGGCCTTGCCACCTTGGCTCACGATGGATCGTTTACATCCAACTTGGAGGAGTTTCAAACATAGAAACATTACACAGTGGCTTCCGCATTCACCGTTGTATTATTATTGCATTACATAGAAGTGCTAACAGTCCTTGTCACCATGGAGTATGGGTCGAGCAATTAATGCAGGATTGATACACTATCTCCACTCCAGCTCGAAGCACATGCCGAGCTTTAAGACTTGTCAACCTGTCCATTCGTTATTAAATACATGTCAGTATCATATATATCAAACGATATAGTTCTAAGTTTATGATCACGAATTCGATTTTAGTGATATTTTATATTGATATTAAAGTTTTATATGTTATTTGATAGTCATGTTCATAGTCATAGTATTAAGTTCCAACTATAGGAGAGTTTAACATTGTGGACATTATTTTATTATAAGGCACACGACTTTTATATATTGTGAATAGTTAAAAGTTGTCAAATTATTGCATAGGTTAATAATTCATAAGAATTATAATGTTAACATTGTAATTTTGATTATTATCTATACTTCTTCATAGTTCTCAATGTTGCTAATATTAAAAAGATAGAGTTTGCATTTTGGTATTTCAAACTAATTCAATGATTAAATATTAGCATAAAAACCATGTTAATACTATACACTTCATACCCAAACTTCTTAATGCAAGCATTTAATGGTTTAGTGATACAATTACTATGTTAGTACTATGCAAGTATTAATTATCTTAAGACGACGACAAAGCCAGCTACAACAATGACGTTGGTCACAACAACGAACCTAACAGTTTGATGATTTTAATAGACGACTTTGTTTTTAAATATTGTTGAGTTGTAAGACAACATTTGAAACCAGTAAAGATAACCATGTAATTCATACCTGCATGCTTGTTGGGAGTCGCAACATATTTCATAACATTCTATTTATTTACGACGTTGAATTGAACTATACACATACTTTGAATTTATGCAGTTATGAAACTTCTTACCTGTCGTCTGCACATAGAAACATTTCAAATGTTTTAGCGTTGCAGCTAAGTAAACTCCAGGGTACCTCGTAGGACATCCTTGGACATCAAAAAGCAAATTGTCAGTGTCTTGTCAAAATAAAAGTACCGCATCATATTTCTGACCTGTCAGTACTTTTATTACAATAATCATGTTGTCAAAATTGTGTTAAGTTGTCGTTATCAAATGTTGCTAACTCAAAAATTAAATTATGATTAGTACGAAACAACTTTTTAATAGATGTTGTCGTAATCAAATATTTATTATTTTCTGTTGCTATATTTATCTTATTTAATGCCATTTTTAAATTTTTATGAAAATTTGGGATGTTACACACTTGCGGTTGCCTCAGTGTTCTTTGCATACCCGAATTTCAGAGCAAAAAAACTTTAAAAATTTGAACTTTGAATGAGATTGTCTTGAGATATATATACTTGTTTCAACGTGGAAAGTAGGGCCTTCAATTTGGGCCGACTTAACATTTTGTTCAATTTAATATTAATTAAAATCTCCATTTAGTAGGCCGAATTATAAAAAAATAATTTTATTCTTGTTATTTTGATGACTGTCCAATTAATGAGGAGATAGGGCTACTTTTAGGGCTGTTTTAAAAATCCATTAAAATCCCTTTTTAAAGCCACATTAGGATGCATATAATTTAAACCACAGAGAATAATTATCTTTAAGATGAAACTGTCCAACAATTGGCTATGTGAGAGAAACGTTCTACCCAACCAGAGGTCTCTGTCCAACTTGTATTCTTTCAGCTGAGAGACCACCCCCAAGTTGGGATGTGTATCCACTAAGGAGGAACTAGACAGGCTCACTCACAACCATGATCTCACACAAAGAGTCATGCTAAGCCAACACACGATTGGGTTTATCAAGAATGCAAGGGACAAATGAGAAGGATGCTAAGCCAGTGAGCTCAACCACAGAGCTACAAACATCTCAACTAAAATCAAGCAGTCATGGCACCCACAATACCTACCACACCCAACACAAGGAAGGTCCCCTTCTCTGCTGCACAGTCCCCCAGGCGTCCCTTCCCTCCAGTTCTCTTCAGGGTGGGCATAAAAAGGTCCAGCTGCTAATTTCTTGAGATTCTAGCCTTCACTGGGTTTATCAATCAATCCAATCCTCTGTTCCCTCAGGCGTCCTTTCCCTCCAGTGCTCTTCAGGGTGGGCATAGAAAGGTCCAGCTGCTAATTTATTGAGATTCTATCCTTCACTGGGTTTATCAAGCAATCCAATCCTCTGTTCAAACATTCACACTTGGATTTTCTCAATTCGATGGCCAAAGAACTCAATCCCGTAATTGGATTTCTGGGCTATAAAATCTGTGTTTTCCAATGGATTTCGGGGTATCTAATACTCTCAATTTGCCCCAAGGTTCATATCTATGGATCCCCCATTGGATTTCACTATCAATACCAAATTCTGGGCGTTTATGGCACTTCAAAACGTGGGTTCATTCACAGTTGCGATTTCTGTTTTTTCTCACTGTTGTGCATGTCTAATGGATGAAAATTGATGCTAGGATGTTCAACAATGGAATGGGAATGAAGAAGAACGAATTCCCATGAGGTAGAGTGACTTGTGGTACAAGAAAAACAGAGCCCATACCCGCCATACGAATTTCTGGGCTGCGCATGCTCCATTGAATCCATGGAGATTCTTGTTCTCCTGAGGATGAACCTGCTTAATAGGTTCGAAACTTGTCGAATTGAAAAATTCTTTCCGCAGACTCCTCTAGCTTTTAACTTTCTTACAACTGAATTAAATGTTAGTGAGGAAAGTCAAATGGGTTCACAAGATGACATTTGGCAGCCTATGGTTCTATCCCACAACCCCTCACCACTCCCTAGTGGAATACACATGGCCCCTTCTCATTAGTTGCTTCCATAGCCAGTTTTGGTATTTTATTGAAATATTAATATTTACATCAATTTACAATATTTCATGGCTTAATAACACATGGGTAGTAAAATATCAACTACTTGCCTTTTTAATAAAATCCGAGCATACACTAGTGGGGCCTTGGCCTTGAGCTCCACGCTAGGAAAATATACATCACATGTACACAATATTTACATTAAAAGTCAATATATCATAAGGGTCAAAATTGGGGTATTACATTCCCCTCCCCCTTAGAACAACACTGTCCTCGGCTAAACTGAACAAAAATGGAAATGCCCCTCTCATGGCATCCTCCAGCTCCCATGTAGCCTCATCGGGACTAAGGTGCTCCCATTGGACCTTTACCTGCCCGATGGCTCTGTTTCGGAGCAATGTGACCTTCTTGTCGAGGATGCGCATAGGCTCTACTTGGAACTCTCCCTCGGGATCCACCTTTATCACATCCCAATCAATCATATGATTAGGATCATGTACATACTTCTTAAGCAAAGATAGATGGAAAACATTATGAGCTCTTATGTTAGCAGGAAATGAAACTCTATATGCAACTGGTCCTATCCTATCTAGGACTTCAAATGGCCCACAATATCTTGGTTCCAACTTGGCACAACTCCCCAACTTGAGAGAAATTTTTCTTGGTTTCACTCTCAAATAAACATGATCTCCAATTTGATATTCCTTAGGCACTCTTTTCAAATCTGCATAACTCTTGTTCCTGTCCTGAGCTACCTTTAAATTCTGCCTGATCTTAAAGACTTCCTGTTCCATTTCCTTGATCATCTCTGGCCCAAGCACAACCCTGTTCACCGGACTATCCCAATTCATTGGAGTCCTGCATCCTTTGCTATACAATGCCTCAAATGGACTCATTCCCAATGATGCGTGTTGTCCATTATTGTATGCAAATTCTACCAAGTGTAGGCAATATTCCCACTTGGATGGTTTATCTATCACATACATTCTCAACATGTCTTCAAGAACCTAATTCACCCTCTCAGTTTGGCCGTTTGTTTGAGGATGATATGTTGTACTGAAATTCAACCTAGTTCCCAATTCCTGAAATAATCCCTTCCGGAAATTGGAAGTGAACTTTGTATCACGATAAAAAATTATTTCCTTGGGCAATCCATGCAATCTGAATATCTCTCTCATGAAGATATTTGCAATGTCATTAGCCTTGTGAGTGGACTTGACTGGAATAAAGTTAGCTACCTTTGATAGCTTGTCCACCACAACCATGATTGAATCATGCTTCTTCACTTTCATGGGAAGACCTGTTATAAAATCCATAGAGATCACTTCCCACTTCCACTCTGGAATGGGTAAGGGCTGCAACAATCTAGCTGGATGTTGGTGCTCTGCCTTGACTTGTTGGCACTTTTGACACCTAGCAATGTACTCAACTATACCCTTCTTTATACCATTCCAAAAGTATTGCTTTCTTGCTGTTGTTATAGTTTTCTGATATCCTGGGTGTCCAGAATATGGCATTTGATGTATTTCATCCATCATAAGCTTCTTCAAATCTGCACTCTTTGGAATGTACAGTCTGGTACCTTGATAAATGAGAACCTCATCATCACCCAATTGATATCTTGCATATGTTTCCTCCACACTACCCTGCTGCAACTTTTCTTTAATTTGAAGGCAAGTTTCATCACCGTTTTGGGCTTCAAGAACTCTTGTCTTCCAATCTAATTTACACGCACTTAATGCTGCAACATGAAATTTTCTGCTAAGAGCATCTGCAACCTTATTCTCTTTCCCTTTTACATGCTTAATTTCAAAATAAAATTCACAAAGGAATTCCATCCACCTAGCTTGCCTAGCATTCAAGTTTGGTTGGTCAAACAAATACTTCAAACTCATGTGGTCTGTCCCAAGCTCGAATCTTCTTCCCAACAATAATGTCTCCACATTTTGAGGGCATGTACAATGGCTGCTAATTCTAAATCATGGGTGGCATAATTCTTTTCATGCTCTTTTAATTTCCTTGACTCATAGCAAATAAAAAACCCTTCTTGCATGAGCACTCCACCTAGCCCTTCAATGCAAGCATCTGTGCACACCACAAAATCCTTCTTTGGATCTTCTATCTTCAAAACAGGAGCGCTGGTAAGTAACTCCTTTAACTACTGAAAACTTTGCTCACATTTTTCAGACCATACAAACTTGACATTCTTCCTCTGTAATGAAGTGATTAGGTGCGCTATCTTGGAGAATCCTTCAATGAACCTTCTGTAGTATCCAGCAAGACCCATGAAAGATCTAACATCTGAAACATTCCTTGGAGTATGCCAATCCATGATGGTATTAATCTTCTATGGATCAAGTGCAATACCCTCCTCTGAAATGACATGACCCAAGTACTGCACCCTCTTTTGATCGAATTCACACTTGCTTAGCTTGTCATACAACTGGTGTTCTCTAAGGACTTGCAACACCATCCTTATATGTTAATTATGTTCTTCTTCATTCCTTGAATAGACAATGATGTCATCCAAGAACACAATTACAAACTTATCCAAATATTTGCTAAAGACACTATTCATGAGACACATGAATGTGGCAGGTGCATTGGTAAGACCAAATGGCACCACAGTGAACTCATAATGACCATATCTAGTTCTGAAAGTTGTCTTGTGAATGTATTCTTCTTTAATCCTCACTTGATGGTAGCCAGACCTCAAGTCAATCTTTGAAAACACCTTAGCTTCCTTCATTTGATCAAATAAGTCATCATTTCTTGGTAATGGATACTTATTCTTGACTGTCACTTTATTAAGCCGCCTGTGATCTACACAACCTTAAAGTCCCATCCTTCTTCTTAACAAATAACACCGGTGCTCCCCAAGGAGACACACTTGGCCTAATATACCTCTTGTCCATTAAATCTTGTAGCTACATTTTTAACTCTACCAATTTCGGTGTGCTCATTCTATAAGGAGCTTTGGAATTCGGTGTTGCCCTTGGAGCAAGATTGATGGTAAAATCAATATCTCTCTTTGGTTGTAGTCCCGACACTTCATTCAGAAACACATCGTGGAACTCTTGCAACAATGGGAAGTCTTCTATCCTTGGTCCTTTGTCCTCTGATGAATCTGACATATGAACTACATATAATTGACAACCTTTCTTATAAAAAAATTTCAACTGTAAGGATGAATTTTGTCTTACTGAAACTTGCTTGGGAATTCCTCTTACCAATCTTGGCCTTCCCTCTTCATCAAAGCACTCAAGTGCTTTCTCACAATAGTCCAACTTGGATCTATGTCTTTCCAACCAATCCATGCCAATTAAGGCATCATACGATCCTAATGGTAGTACATTTAATTCTGCATGTGTGTGGAGTCCATTCAATTCTATGGGGCACTCCACCACTACTTCACCCACTTTTCTCTTGGTCCCTGTGGCTAATTGAACTGGACAAGACTTATTATGCTTCACTTTTCTAAGAGAACAACCTTCAACCACTTTTGGAGAAACAAAACTACGAGTAGATCCTGGATCAATCAAAATAGAAATAGATTGCTTAGCAATCTTACCTTCAACTTCCACCACTGATGATTGATGGTCTGCCTGATGATTATCCAACACTGCATAAATTCGAGGCGTTTCGCTTGCCATATCCTCCACTGTAGCTACTCCCTTTAAGTTGTGCAAACGTCAGGGATTCTCCTTTCGATGTGGTAAGTACAATCTTTAAACAATTACAAGCATATGCATATCCCTATGAACCAACATTGATCTATAGAGACCGTTCACCATCGTTTAGGTATTTTGCTGAGATAATCGATGAATATTGTATCCTGGCATTGATCCATGCAGATCGATCGCCATTCCTTTACATAAAACAAGAAAAAATTTCAACAATAATACAACGATCTCATTATGGGCAGAATGAGAACGCTGTCGTGAATGGGTCGCCCAACAGAAGAAATATTTGAAGCGCGTTTAAGCGTCACTTTAATAATATTCTTTCTTGGATTACCGACTCAACATAAATGAACAATTTGAAAATAAAAAAACATACTCATGCATTGCCATGGGCGCCTAACGCAAGCCCATAAATAAAACGAGGTTATACCGAGTTATGTGCATCCATGATTGAGTCGCGAGGATTCACAATTTCTTCCCTTGTTACGACAATCCACTTCAAGCTCATTTCATAGAAAGCATTTATACAATTAATATAAATTACAATAATTCCAGCCTTTTAACATATATAACCATTATTTAAAATCCATGCATTTTTCACATATATTTGAAACTAAATAAATGTTACCTGATCGGACAGATGCTCGAGTTGTTGACGGTGATACTGGAGCTCAAGTTCTTCTCGATCCTCTTCCAAACATCAGAATTCATCGACGGACACCCAACCATATCGAGAGTACTCTTCTTCCTCCCGAACCCCCCAGCAAATCGGGTTGTAGAGCTCACACACACACTAGAGATCCAGAAGTGGGCTTCCCCCCCACAAATACCTCTTGCCAAACTCACAATAGAAGCAAATCAATGTCTTACAATCATTACGGTAGTCATACAACCATAGGGTATCCTCCCATTTCCTCTTTCCTTCCTTAAGTAGGAAATTCCTCTGCGACACATGTCGCTTCATGCAAATATGCCTAACATTTTAATTATTCAAATATAATTAGCTCACCCTGCCATGTCTCTAATTCCTGAGGGTGTGCACCTACATTCCTATATTTACTCAAGTTTGTCCACCCTGATGCTTCAATCTAGTTTCTATTTTTGTGGATGCAAGTGGAGATGTCTACATGCTAATGTTTTAGTCTACTATTTGCTTGTAAACAAATATTCTCCATTATTTTAATTACAAATATTTATTTCATGTGCAAATGGTCTAAATGCAAACCTATATGCTTAATGCATGATATTCATCGATTGTTCTCACCTTGGGACTAGGAACCACTTTGTCGGGTCCATCCATCCCTCATTTTCTTTTTATCAACATGGTACCACATCGTCGGGTCCTTTCCCTAGCACTTTTCCATTGCATCTAATTTGCGGGAACTTCATGTAGGGATTTATGATTCGTTACCTTCAATCCTCTGTCTACACTCTATTAGAGACTAATGGTGTTGGGGAGTAAGTCCGTTATTACTGCGCGCCCCCCAACCTCATACGTGACCAACTCCGTCATGGTCCACTTCACATGACTTCATGCCTCCCCGAGTAAGCGAATATGTGCTTCTCAACTCGTGCGTGGAATCCGTAGGAATTCGATACCGTTGTCGTTCCTCCATGTGTGATTTTATTCGTACTCTACGACCCATTTATTTCCTTTTTGAGTCCATTGGTGAATCATTTCACCTGTCGCTGAACACATGCTCCAAAGCACACATTAGTAGCTCTTTTCTCATTCATCGTAATTCATTTCATAATCCACTAATCGTTAAGCAACCATAATTTACTCATAACATCATATATTTTGTCAATCTGCTAATCATTAAGCCAATATGCATTTCTTCCAATCATATCATATATTTCATAACATAGCTAACCATTAAGCATCATATTCATGTATACACATCATATATTTCATAAAACAGCTAAACATTAAGCAAGCAGACATTTATTCATCAAATTCAAATAAAGTCTCCATTTCCACAAATGTCATTCAATTCATTGTTTTCATTCATCAATTTGTCATCATGCACATCATTGGGTGTTTCTCAATTATTCAAAATATATAATCATAGGGTCATTTTATTAAAGTTTTATTCATCCGGGTCACTCGACGAGTGCCCTAAAGGTCTACATCAGTATAGGGGCACTACATACACCCCTTCTTATTTAGAACTTCGTCCTGAAGTTCAAAATAAATACGGAAAGCTACGACGGATCTCAGTTGCGTCCTCTCAAGTCACAGAGCTAGGACTATAATTGTCCCACTGCACTTTGACTTGATCAATCACACGGTGCCTAAGTTTCTGTGTGCGCTGGTCCAATACCCGGATCGGATCGATCATCACGGCCCCGTCATCCGTTATCTGCACATTGTTCAGATCAATAACATGTGAAGTATCAGGAACATATACAGAATCGTGAAAAGCATTGTGAATCCTACTTAAAGATGACGGAAAGTCAAGACGATAGGCAACCGGTCCTATCCGTTCTAAGATCCTAAAGGGTCCTACAAACCTAGGAGATAACTTGGCTCCCTTTCCAAATTTTATTGATCTCTTCTGTGGTTTTACTCACAGAAATACCTTATCTCCACTATCATAACTTCGATTCGTCCTATGCGCATACGCATAAATCTTCTACTGATCCTGTGCTTCCTTCAGTTGAGCACGGATGGTCACCATCTGATCTTCCATTTCCTATATCACTTCTGGGCCTAACAATGCCCCATCTTCCAATATATACCAACTTATGGGAGTTCTACAAGGTCGTCCGTAGAGGAATTCGAAAGGTGCCATTAGAATTGAACTTTGATAACTGTTATTGTAGGAAAACCCCACTAAATGTAGCTATTCCTCCCATCTTTTTTGTTGATCCATTATGTACATCCGTAACATGTCCTCCAAAAATTGGTTCACCCTTTCAGTTTGTTCGTCGGCCTCTGGGTGATATGTTGTACTAAAGTTGAGTTGAGTACCTAGGGCTTCTTGGAAACTTGTCCAAAACCTTCCAGTAAATACCGAACCTCTATCAGAAATAATATTTTTTGGTATTCTGTGCAATCTTACTACTTCATTCATGAAAACTTTAGCAATTTCAGGAGCTTGCTACGTGTTCTTGATTGGTAGAAAGTGGGCACTCTTGGTAAGAGTGTCGACTACTACAAAAATGGTGTCATATCTTTTGTTGGTCAAGGGTAGACCAACTATAAATTCCATGGAGATGACTTCCCATTTAGATTCAGGAATCGCATGCAGTTGGAGCAATCCGACGGGGTGTCGGTGTTATGCTTTCACCAACTCGCATTCCATGCACTTTGCTACGATACTTACCACATCGTTCTTCATTCCTTTCCAAAAGAATAATGGTTTCAGATCTGCATACATTTTATTTACTCCGGGAGGAGCTCTATAAACTACCCTATGGGCTTCTATCAAAATCAAATTTAGAGTCTCTTCATTTTATGGTACACAGATATGTTTGTTATACCTCAGTAACCCATCCATGTCCAAGGAGTACCCTTCATACTTGGGAATCCTCATTTGCTCAGTCTCCAATTCCGTTTTCACTTCGTTATAGCATGTGTCATCCTATTGTGGTGCTAGAATATTCTCTCTTAGGTTGGTTTTCATCGGTATAATAGAGAATATCCTAGGTCTCCGACTGAGTGCATCAACTACTCTTTTTAAGGTTCCCTTTACATAAGTAATGTCGAAATCGTACTCATTGAATAACTCCGACCATATTCTCTATCTAACATTTAAGTCGCTTTGAGTGAATATATGTTGTAGCTCACAGTGGCCTGTCTTTAGCTGAAATTTCCTTCTGACCAAGTATTGTCGTCATAATCTTAATGCATGAATCACCCTGGTCATTTCCATATCATGGGTTGCATAGTTCTCTTCGTGAGGTCTTAGTCTTCGGGATGTGTAGGCAATCACCCTTCCTTCCTGCATCAATACTATTACATCGTAATCTTCCACCCTATGGGCATCAACATTATTTGGCCTGTAGAATCCATTTTAGTGACTCAGATCCACTTATATCCTTCAGACACTATTTTGCCCTATTTTTATCCCTACCCGCCTGTTGCATCACTATAGCATGCGTACCCGTGAGTTGCATCACTATAGCCCGCGGGTATCAAGTAAAATGGTAAAAATCACTATTTATTACTTTTTACTCCCAGAAAGCGATCATTGGGTGACCTTTGGCTCTCCATCTGCCCAAGTAATGCCTCGATGTGTCCTTTCACCTACCTTTGAGAGGACTATATATTGAGCACATATGGCTTATGGACGGGAGGAAGAAGAGAATAGCAAGAGAACTCTAGTGGATTTTTGCCCTATCTTGAGTCTACACTCATTGATCCTTGTAGTTGTGAACCCTTTATGTTCACCTTCCAAACTCCTATCTAGTTTGAGTTTGCCATTCATGGAGGATTGAAGTGGTGGAGGCACAAGTGGATTGATTCAGATCTTGGTTCAAATTGGTTGCCGGCAAGAGGTCGTATCATCTTGTACTTCTTCTTGTTAATTAATAGAAATACTCATATTCTCGTCCATCATGTTGTGAATGTTGTTTATTATACATTGGGTTACATTTGTTTGTGATATTATGGACCATTGTTATTGATAATGTTAATGTCATTTATATAGTATATGTACTTGTTGGATATTGGCTGTCAAGACTAATTTGTAGATTTCAAGTGCATGGATTGAAAGCTCCAACGGGGATCTACATCAAACGTTTGGATCGAGGTTGGTTACATTTCTCCGTTATCTTAATATTGTCATTTATAATAGCATTGTTTTGAGAATTGAGTTGATTTCTGGTAGTCATCTGTCTCTTGTGGTATTTTTGTGTTGGAGAAAACTCACTATGGCTTGGGAATACCACAACAGACAGATGAATACCAGAAATCAACTCAATTTTCAAAACAATGCTATTATAAATGACAATGTTAAGATAATGGAAAAATGTAACCAACCTGGATCCAAACCTTTGATGTAGATCCCCGTTGGAGCTTTCAATCCATGCACTTGAAATCTGCAAATTAGACTTGACAGCCAATATCCAACAAGTACATATAATATATAAATGACATTAACATTATCAATAACAATGGTCCCTAATACCACAAGAAAATGTAACCCAATGTATAATAAACAACATTTACAACATGATGGACGAGAATATGAGTATTTCTATTAATTAAAAGAAGAAGTACAAGGTGATACGACCTCTTGCCGGTAACCAATCTGAACCAAGATCTAGATCAATCCACTTGTACCTCCACCACTTCAATCCTCCATGAATGGCAAACTCAAAATAGATAGGAGTTTGGAAGGTGAACATAAAGGGTTCACAACTACAAGGATCAATGAGTGTAGACTCAAGATAGGGAAAAAATCCACTAGAGTTCTCTTGCTATTCTCTTCTTCCTCCCGTCCATAAGCCATATGTGCTCAATATATAGTCCTCTCAAAGGTAGGTGAAAGGACACATCGAGGTGTTACTTGGGCAGATGGAGAGCCAAAGGTCACCAATGATCGCTTTCTGGGAGTAAAAAGTAATAAATAGTGATTTTTACCATTTTACTTGATACCCGCGGGCTATAGTGATGCAACTCACGGGTACGCCTGCTATAAGGATGCAACAGGCGGGTAGGAATAAAAATAGGGAAAAATAGTGTCTGAAGGATATAAGTGGATTTGAGTCACTGAAATGGATCTTACAGGCCAAATAATGTTGATGCTCACAGGGTGGAAGATTACGATGTAACAAATGCCCCCTAGTGTGTGAGGTCAGAGACTGATGCTACGATGGACGAAATACATTATAAAACTCAGAAGTGGAGTGATGGAGACACAAGTGGAAAGAGTAGCTCACTCGTCATAATACAATAGTATCCCTGAATACATGTCGGTAATACAACAATCTGATACAATGGCCATGAATAGGCAGTATATAATGAATACATGTCATAAGTGATCATAGCCATGATCCCTCTACAGTAAGATATTGTCTCCTGTTGAAAAGAAGACAACTAGTGCAAAACTGGAGGTACAAATTGCTGAAATTTGAGAGGTGATATCTCAGATGTAAGGTCAAAGTCATATGTAGCATACTGAATGCCACAATCACCTGGGGTCTTCTACACAAGTCTTCGACGATGCAAGTCCCATCAAGTGAATAAAGGAGTTGGGGTCGAACCTGATGAGACATCGTTTGATTACCGGTCATTGATGTATACCGTTAACAGATGCGATATGACCCACCAATAATGAAAATGGGCATCAAGGCATAGAGTACAATCATCGGAGTGTGAATAAATGGGTTGAAGTCGAACACTAGGATGAATCCATTGATTAGGGGACATTGATGTATTCCCAAAACTGTCGATGGCGAGAGAACCTGCCACTAATGACTGCAAGCCTTAAGGTACTAAACTGAACTCTAAGCATCAAGTCCCGGAATAATAGGGTTGAAGTCGACGGAACGAGACTCGCTAGAAGGAGGGCATTAAGGCATCCCCCATCGACCAACACGAGGGTACCAGCAATGCTGAAAGATTTGGAAGAACTCAGGTAAAACGGATTGACTCAATAAGGATGGCCGACATGCAATAGTCAAGAGATCTGAGGAGTGGCCGACACTGGTTCAAGACTTCCTTTGAACAAGAGCATGAGTAGATGGATAGACTCAGGCAGCATAGACTTGACATAAACTGTGCAATGCAGGAGGCATTACAGAGGGCTCCATAGTGACTGGAAGCTTAACCGATCGGTGGAGTAAACTGAGAAACAAGTACATCTCCTAAGGCCCAACTATAGTCCCGACTCATAATATACGGAGTGGAATGAATTCTCTGTTCAAAGGTGACACAACAACTGCCAACAAGAAATAGTGACCATAATTCCGTCCGGCTTTTTGGAATATTTGATTTTTTTGGTCTTTTTCATATTTGGGAAAAGCTTGAAAAATAATAAAATTTCTTATAGTACAACAAGTGGGGGAACGAGTGTCAAATAGATACCAAACTAGTCCCAAGCAGTGGAACATACCTACGCTCAATGCAAGGAAGTGCGTGCAGGATGTGGACACTTGGGGGTATGTCCCCTCAGGGTCAAAAGGGTCATCAAATTGTGAAGGGAAAATATAAGCTCTGTAGGGTTCGACAGGGAAAAGTGCTCAGGCACGAGGCTAACAATTGAGTAAGCGGGAGACGGCACAAGGCTCAAGCAGCAAGCAGGATGATGCAATGCAATCACAACATGATATAACTGAGGGGAGTCCTTAAGGGAAATGGCTATCATAAGACAAAGTAGAGTATGAGTATTTATCGCAATGTCATGGCGTAACTACAAAGGACTCCCAATCCTAATGGACAAACAACGGCATGAGCACCATAATGCATAAAGGGGTTCTAACTAGGGTAACCATGTTCGGAAAAGCCCTATCGCCACATAACGATACTTCTATAGCAGTGTGAAGGTTCCGTATCAGTTACGAAGCGGGGTCGCACCTAGGGTTTATGAAAATGGTCAATAGGTCAAATGCATAATGCATGCGAAAATGGTTTCTAACCTATATGCCAGGTGTGAAATGGTTCAAAACAACTTTCGCCGAGGAAACCTGATTAAAAAACACTACTCCATGACACGATATTAGTTCATAACTGCTCAAAATGGCAAAAAGTATAGAGAAGTGGGTCCAGAAAATTATAAATAGTAATAAAATTTTCCAAATTACAATTCATTTGCACTATTCACCAATTTGGAGTTGTTTGGTTAGTTTTCACCTGAAACTTCAGTTGCCTATCCTGGGAGCTACAAGCGACCATTCAGCGAACCGTCCAGAGCAGGTTGGTGGTTACTTCCATACCTTTCATTTCCATGATTTTATTTCAGTTTTTACCGGTGGGTTTTTAAGTTTGGCCAAGCCCTAGATGGCTTCGGCGCTACCCACAGGCTATAACTATGCAGGTCGCGGGTAGGGCACCAAACGCACAGTCAAAAAATAGACTGCCCGCGGGTACCCGTAACTGTATACAAATTAGCCCACGGGTATGGCCATGAAGAAATTTTTAATCATGAAACTGACCAAAACTTGTTTGCTTTCCACTCCAGGATGGTTCTAGAGTGGAGGGAGAGAGAGCATGACTAGGTTGATGAGGCCATGCACAATGATTTGCAAGCGCCACAGGCATTGCAAGCATGTGGTTTGTACAAGTTCTGGATTATAGGGGGTTCAAGGGCCCAAAACCTATTACTCCTTCACCTGATAGACTACTGGGATGTGGATGCACAAAACCTCCCCTTTACGTGACAAACCGGTAATGAAGTATATATCCTCCACTTCCAGAACTTGTACAACCCACATGCTTGCAATGCCTGTTGTGCTTGCAAATCATTGCGCACGACCTCATCAACCTGGTCATGCTCTCTCTCCCTCCACTCTAGAACCATCCTGGAGTGGAAAGCAAACAAGTTTTCGTTAGTTTCATGATTAAAAATTTCTTCACAGCTGTACTTGCAGGGTAATTTGTATACAGTGGCGGGTACCCATGGGCAGTCTATTTTTTGACTGCGCGTTTGGTGCCCTACCCGCGACCCGCATAGTTATAGCCCGCGGGTAGCGCCGAAGTCATCTAGGGCTTGGCCAAACTCAAAAACCCACCAGTAAAAATGGAAATAAATGCATTGAAATGAAAGGTATGGAAGTAACCACCAACATGCTCTGGACGGTTCGCTAAACGGTCGCTTGTAGCTCCCAGGATCGACAACTGAAGTTTCAGGTGAAAACTAACCAAATAACTCCAAATTGGTGAATAGTGCAAATGAATTGTAATTTGGAAAATTTTATTACTATTTATAATTTTATGGACCCACTTCTCTATAGTTTTTTCCATTTTGAGCCATTATGAATTAATATCGTGTCATGGAGTAGTGTTGTTTAATCATATTTCCTCGGCAAAAGTTGTTCTGAACCATTTCAGACCTACGGCAGGTACGTTTCACACCTGGCATATAGGTTAGATGCCATTTTTGCATGCATTATGCATTTGACCTATTGACCATTTTCATAAACCCTAGGTGCGACCCCGCTTCGTAACTGATACGGAACCTTCGCACTGCTTTAGAAGTGTCGTTATGTGGCGGTAGGGCTTTTCCGAACATGGGTACCCTAGTTAGAACCCCTTTATGCATTCTGGTGCCTATGCCGTTGTTTGTACATAGGATTGGGAGTCCTTTGTAGTCACGCCATGTCATTGCGATAAAGACTCATACTCTAGTTTGTCTTATGCTGGCCATCTCCCTTAAGGACTCCCCTCAGTTATATCATGTTGTGATTGCATTGCATTATCTTGCTTGCCGCTTGAGCCTTGTGCCGTCTCCCGCTTACTCAATTGTTAGCCTCGTGCCTGAGCACTTTTCCCTTGTCGAGCCATGTAGAGCTTATATTTTCCCTTCACAATTTGATGACCTTTTGACCCTGAGGGAACATACCCCCTAGTGTCCACATCCTGCACGCACTTCCTTGCATCGAGCATAGGTATGTTCCACTGCTTGGGACTAGTTTGCTAGCTATTTGACACTCGTTCCCTCACTTGTACTATAAGCAATTTTATTCTTTTTCAAGCTTTTTCCAAATATGAAAAGACCAAAAAAATCAAATATTCCAAAAAGCCGGACGGGATTATGGTCACTATTTCTTGTTGGCAGCTGTTGTGTCGCCTTTGAATAGAGCATTCATTCCACTTCGTACATTATGAGTCGGGACTATAGTTGGACCTTAGGAGCTATACTTGTTTCTCAGTTTACTCCACCGATTGGTTACGCTTCCAGTCACTATGGAGCCCTCTGTAATTCCTCCTGCATTGCATAGTTTATGTCAAGTTTATGCTGCCTGAGTCTATCCATCTGCTCATGCTCTTGTTCAAAGGAAGTTCTGAACCAGTGTCGGCCACTCCTCAGATCTCTTGACTATTGCATGTCGACCATCCTTATTGAGTTAGTCTGTTTTACCTAAGTTCTTCCAAATCTTTTAGCATTGCTGTACCTTGTGCTGGTCGATGGGGGATGCCTTAATGCCCTCCTTCCAACGAGTCTCGTTCCGTCGACTTCAACCCATTTATTCCAGGACTTGAGGCTTAGAGTTCAGTTGAGTACCTTGAGGCTTGCAGTCATTAGTGGCAGGTTCTCTCACCATCGACAGTCTTGGGAATACATCAATGTCCCCTGATCGATGTATTCATCCTAGTGTTCAACTTCAACCCATTTATTCACACTCTGATGATTGTACTCTGTGCCTTGATGCCCATTTTCATTATTGGTGGGTCATCTCGCGTCTGTTAATGGTACACATCATTGACTGGTAATCAGACGATGTCTCATCAGGTTCGACCCCAACTCCTTTATTCACTTGATGGGACTTGCACCATCGAAGAATTGTGTAGAAGACCCCAGGCGATTGTGGCATTCAATATGCTACATATGACTTTGACCTTACATCTGAGATATCACCTCTTAGATTTCAGCAATTTGTACCTCCAGTTTGCACTAGTTGTTTCCTTTTCAGGAGGAGACCATATCTTACAGTAGAGGGATCATGGCTATGATCACTTATGACATGTATCCATTATACTGCCTATTCATGGCCATTGTATCAGATTGTTGTACTATACCGACATGTATTCAGGGATACTATTGTATTATGACGAGTGAGCTGCTCTTTCCACTTGTGTCTCCATCACTCCACTTCTAAGTTTTATAATGTATTTCGGCCATTGTAGCATCAGTATCTGACCTCACACATTAGGGGGCATCTATTATATCGTAATCTTCCACCCTGTGAGCATCAGCATTATTTGGCCTGTAGGATCAATTTCAGTGACTCAGATCCACTTATATCCTTTAGACACTATTTTTCCCTATTTTTCCTACCCGTCGGTTGCATCACTATAGCAGGTGTACCCACGAGTTGCATCACTATAGCCCGCGGGTATCAAGTAAAATGGTAAAAATCACTATTTATTACTTTTTACTCCCAGAAAGCGGTCATTGGGTGACCTTTGGCTCTCCATCTGCTCGAGTAACACCTCGATGTGTCCTTTCACCTACCTTTGAGAGGACTATATATTGAGCACATATGGCTTATGGACAGGAGGAAGAAGAGAATAGCAAGAGAACTCTAGTGGATTTTTTCCCTATCTTGAGTCTACACTCATTGATCCTTGTAGTTGTGAACCCTTTATGTTCACCTTCCAAACTCCTATCTAGTTTGAGTTTGCCATTCATGGAGGATTGAAGTGGTGGAGGAACAAGTGGATTGATCTAGATCTTGGTTCAGATTGGTTGCTGGCAAGAGGTCGTATCATCTTGTACTTCTTCTTGTTAATTAATAGAAATACAACCCACTAAAGCCCAACTATAGTCCCGACTCATAATATAAGAAGTGGAATGAATGCTCTGTTCAAAGGCGACACAACAGCTGCCAACAAGAAATAGTGACCATAATCCTGTCTCACTTGTTGTACTATAAGCAATTTTATTCTTTTTCAAGCTTTAACCAAATATGAAAAAGACCAAAAAAATCAAATATTCCAAAAAGCCGGACGGGGTTATGGTCACTATTTCTTGTTGGAAGTTGTTGTGTCGCTTTTGAACAGAGCATTCATTCCACTCCGTATATTATGAGTCAGGACTATAGTTGGGCCTTAGGAGCTGTACTTGTTTCTCAGTTTACTCCACAGATTGGTTAAGCTTCTAGTCACTATGGAGCCCTCTGTAATTCCTCCTGCATTGCACAATTTATGCCAAGTCTATGCTACCTGAGTCTATCCATCTACTCATGCTCTTGTTCAAAGGAAGTCCTGAACCTATGTCGGCCACTGCTCAGATCTCTTGACTATTGCATTTCGGCCATCCTTATTGAGTCAGTCCATTTTACCTGAGTTCTTCCAAATCTTTCAGCATTGCTGGTACCTCATGTTGGTCGATGGGGGATGCCTTAATGCCCTCCTTCCAGCGAGTCTCGTTCCGTCGACCTCAACCCCTTTATTTTGGGACTTGAGGATTAGAGTTCAGTTGAGTACCTTGAGGCTTGCAGTCATTAGTGACAGGTTCTCTCATCATTGATAGTCTTGGGAATACATCAATGTACCTTGATCGATGGATTCATCCTAGTGTTTGACTTCAACCCATTTATTCACACTCTGATGATTGTACTCTGTGCCTTGATGCCCATTTTCATTATTGGTGGGTGATCTTGCGTCTGTTAACGGTATACATCATTGACTGGTAATCAGACGATGTCTCATCAGGTTTGACCCCAACTCCTTGATTCACTTGATGGGACTTGCACCATCGAAGACTTGTGTAGAAGACCCCAGGCGATTGTGGCATTCAGTATGCTACATATGACTTTGACCTTACATTTGAGATATCACCTCTCAGATTTGAGCAGTTTGTACCTCCAGTTTTGCACCAGTTATCTTCTTTTCAGCAAGAGACCATATCTTACTGTAGAGGGATCATGGCTATGATCACTTATGACATGTATTCATTATATACTGCCTATTCATGGCCATTGTATCAGATTGTTGTGCTATACCGACATGTATTCAGGGATACTATTGTATTATGATGAGTGAGCTGCTCTTTCCACTTGTGTCTCCATCACTCCACTTCTGAGTTTTATAATGTATTTCGGCCATCGTAGCATCAGTCTCTTACCTCACACATTAGGGGGCATCTTTTAAATCGTAATCTTCCACCCTGTGAGCATCAATATTATTTGGCCTGTAGGATCCATTTTAGTGACTCAGATCCACTTATATCCTTCAGACACTATTTTGCCCTATTTTTCCTACCCACTTGTTGCATCACTATAGCATGCGTACCCGCGAGGTGCATCACTATAGCCTGCGGGTATCAAGTAAAATGGTAAAAATCACTATTTATTACATTTTACTCCCAGAAAGCGATCATTGGGTGACCTTTGGCTCTCCATCTATCCGAGTAACGCCTCGATGTGTCCTTTCACCTACCTTTGAGAGGACTATATATTGAGCACATATGGCTTGAGTTTGCCATTCATGGAGGATTGAAGTGGTGGAGGCACAAGTGGATTGATCTAGATCTTGGTTCAGTTGGTTGCCGGCAAGAGGTCGTATCACTTTGTACTTCTTCTTGTTAATTAATAGAAATACTCATATTCTCGTCCATCATGTTGTGAATGTTGTTTATTATACATTGTGTTACATTTGCTTGTGATATTATGGACCATTGTTATTGATAATGTTAATGTCATTTATATATTATATGTACTTGCTGGATATTGGCTGTCAAGACTAATTTGGATATTTCAAGTGCATGGATTGAAAGCTTCAATGGGGGTCTACATCAAACATTTGGATCGAGGTTGGTTACATTTCTCCGTTATCTTAACATTGTCATTTATAATAACATTGTTTTGAGAATTGAGTTGATTTGTGGTAGTCATCTGTCTGTTGTGGTATTCCCAAGCCATATGTGCTCAATATATAGTCCTCTCAAAGGTAGGTGAAAGGACACATCGAGGTGTTACTCGGGCATATGGAGAGCCAAAGGTCACCCAATGACCGCTTTCTGGGAGTAAAAAGTAATAAATAGTGATTTTTACCATTTTACTTGATACCCGTGGGCTATAGTGATGCAACTCGCGAGTACGCCTGCTATAGTGATGCAACAGTCGGGTAGGAATAAAAATAGGGAAAAACAGTATCTGAAGGATATAAGTGGATCTGAGTCACTGAAATGGATCCTACAGGCCAAATAATGCCGATGCTCACAGGGTGGAAGATTACGATGTAACAGATGCCACCCAATGTGTGAGGTCAGAGACTGATGCTACGATGGCCGAAATACATTATAAAACTCAGAAGTGGAGTGATGGAGACACAAGTGGAAAGAGCAGGTCACTCGTCATAATACAATAGTATCCCTGAATACATGTCGGTATAGCACAACAATCTGATACAATGGCCATGAATAGGCAGTATAATGGATACATGTCATAAGTGATCATAGCCATGATCCCTCTACAATAAGATATGGTCTCTTGCTGAAAAGGAAACAACTGGTGCAAACTGGAGGTACAAACTACTGAAATCTGAGAGGTGATATCTCAGATGTAAGTTCAAAGTCATATGTAGCATAATGAATGCCACAATCGCTTGGGGTCTTCTACACAAGTCTTCGATGGTGCAAGTCCCATCAAGTGAATAAAGGAGTTGGGGTTGAACCCGATGAGACATCGTCTGATTATCGGTCAATGATGTATACCGTTAACAGACGCGAGATAACCCACCTATAATGAAAATGGACATCAAGGCATAGAGTACAATCATCAGAGTGTGAATAAATGGGTTGAAGTCGAACACTAGGATGAATCCATCGATCAGGGGACATTGATGTATTCCCAAGATTGTCGATGGCGAGAGAACTTGCAACTAATGATTGCAAGCCTCAAGGTACTCAACTGAACTCTAAGCCTCAAGTCCCGGAATAAATGGGTTGAAGTCGATGGAATGAGACTCATTGGAAGGAGGGAAGTAAGGCATCCCCCATCGACTAGCATGAGGTACCAGCAATGTTGAAAGATTTGGAAGGAATCAGGTAAAACGGACTGAATCAATAAGGATGGCCGACATGCAATAGTCAAGAGATCTGAGGAGTGGACGACACTGGTTCAGGACTTCCTTTGAACAAGAGCATGAGCAGATGGATAGACTCAGGAAGCATAGACTTGACATAAACTGTGCAATGCAGGAGGCATTACAGAGGGCTCCATAGTGACTGGAAGCTTAACCAATCGGTGGAGTAAACTGAGAAACAAGTACATCTCCTAAGGCCCAACTATAGTCCCGACTCATAATATACGGAGTGGAATGAATGCTCTGTTCAAAGGCGACACAACAATTTCCAACAAGAAATAGTGACCATAATCCCATCCGGATTTTTGGAATATTTGATTTTTTTGGTCCTTTTCATATTTGGGAAAAGCTTGAAAAACAATAAAATTGCTTATAGTACAACAAGTGAGGGAACGAGTGTCAAATAGATAGCAGACTAGTCCCAAGAAGTGGAACATACCTATGATCGATGCAAGGAAGTGCGTGCAGGATGTGGACACTCGGGGGTATGTTCCCTCAGGGTCAAAAGGTCATCAAATTGTGAAGGGCAAATATAAGCTCTGCAGGGATCGACAGGGGAAAAGTGCTTAGGCACCAGGCTAACAATTGAGTAAGCGGGAGCCGACACAAGGCTCAAGCGGCAAACAGGATGATGCAATGCAATAACAACATGATATAACTGAGGGGAGTCCTTAAGGGAGATGGCCAGCATAAGACAAAGTAGAGTATGAGTCTTTATCGCAATGACATGGCATGACTACAAAGGACTCCCAATCCTAAGGACAAACAACAGCATGGGCACCATAATGCATAAAGGGGTTCTAACTAGGGTACCCATGTTCGGAAAAGCCCTACCACCACATAACGACACTTCTAAAGTAGTGTGAAGGTTCCGTGTTAGTTACGAAGCGGGGTCGCACCTAGGGTTTATGAAAATGGTCAATAGGTTAAATGCATAATGCATACGAAAATGGCATCTAACCTATATGTCAGGTGTGAAATGTACCTGCCGTAGGTGTGAAATGGTTCATAACAACTTTCGCCGAGGAAATATGATTAAAAAACACTACTCCATGACACGATATTAGTTCATAACGGCTCAAAATGGCAAAAACTATAGAGAAGTGGGTCCAAAAAATTATAAACAGTAATAAAATTTTCCAAATTACAATTCATTTGCACTATTCACCAATTTGGAGTTATTTGGTTAATTTTCACCTGAAACTTCAGTTGTCGATCCTGGGAGCTACAAGCGACCGTTCAACGAACCGTTCGGAGCACGTTGGTGGTTACTTCCATACCTTTCATTTCCATGCTTTTATTTCAGTTTTCAGCGGTGGATTTTTTAGTTTGTCCAAGCCCTAGATGGCTTCGTCACTACCCGCGGGCTATAACTATGCAGGTCGCGGGTAAGGCACTAAACGCGCAGTCAAAAAATAGACTGCCCGCGGGTACTCGCCACTGTATACAAATTAGCCCGCGGGTACGGCCGTGAAGAAATTTTTAATCATGAAACCAACCAAAACTTGTTTGCTTTCCACTCCAGGATGGTTCTAGAGTGGAGGGAGAGAGAGCATGGCAAGGTTGATGAGGCCGTTTGCAATGATTTGCAAGCACAATAGGCATTGCAAGCATTTGGGTTGTACAAGTTCTGGAGTATAGGGGGTTTAAGGGCCCAAAACCTATTACTTCGTCACCTGATAGACTACTGGGATGTGGATGCACAAAACTTCATCCTCAACGGGAAAACCCTTACACTGGAAGTGGAGGATATCTACTTCATTACCGGTTTGTCCCGTAGAGGGGAGGTGGCCAGTCTTCGGTCTCGGACCGTGGGTGGTGGGATCACTGTTCAGTACTACATAGCGTGGTACTGTCTTGCAAACACTCATCTTCCTACTATCCTCAAGCGAATGGTCAGGTTGAAGCAGTAAATAACTCTTTGAAGACCATTCTCCAATGTACCATCCAATAAAGCAAGACCAATTGGCATATCATGTTATATCCTGCTTTGCGGGCATATCGAACCGTAGTTAAGACTGCCACTGGTTTCTCACCATTCCAGTTAGTTCATGGTGTGGAGTCACTTTTACCGATTGAATGTGAAATCCCTTCGCTCAAGCTGGCCATAGAGCTCCTCCCTGATATGACATATATTGAGCAATCTTTAGTACACCTCGAGCAACTTGACGAGCAATGTCGAGATGCCGCTGTGGCCATTGATGTTAACAAGCGTTGTGTCAAAGTTCAATATGATAGGTCTGTCCGTCCCTGGAAATATGCTGAAGGTGACTTGGTACTTTTGTATGACCAAGCTAAAGAACCCCTGGGGGCAGGCAAGTTCAATCCCATGTGGCACGGTCCTTACATTGTGAGGCGTGTTCTCGAAAAAGGAGCTTATGAGTTAGAAGACTATGAGGGAGTTTCCTTGAAGGAGCCTAGAAATGGGCTCTACCTCAAGCGGTATTACGCTTGAACCTTTGGTTCGAGCTGATACTTTTGTACACTATTGTATAGTTTTTTTCTGTACATAGTTTAGCTTGCCCTTTTTGGTTGTTGGGTCTGTTTATTAGCTTGTGTTTGATTGACAGATGTCAACGGGATCTCCTACATTCTTAGGTTTCATGGATGGTGCTAGCCGACATACACAGCAGCTTGCTTCTGCTGCCTGGGTTATCTTCTCACCTGACCACCTAGTTGTGTCCTTAGGAGGCGCTTGTCTCGGTCCTACATCTAATAATGTGGCTGAGTATAGTGCCATTATTGAGCTACTTCGGGATGATATTTCACATGACATCCAGTCTTTAGAATTCCGTCTGGATTCACAACTAGTTGTGTCTCAGCTGAATGGGCAGTACCGTGTACGAGACACTACATTACTACGGATATTCCTTAAGGTACAACTCTTGGAGAGACATTTTTTTTCAATTACATATATTCATATTTCGAGAAGTCTTAATTATATATCTGATGCATACGCTAACTATGTATTAGATTGGCATTTGTCACACTCATCATGAAGCACATAAATACAAAGACATTCATACATTTGTACATACACACATGTAGTAGAACCGAGAACCAAAGTTATATATATATATAAATATTTCCAAAAATGGTAGTGTCATACAAAACTGGAGCCCATAGCCCTCAAAAATATACATATCGATACAAAAAAATGAGACCCTGGGATATCTAATCCCTCCGAGGAGGTCTAGCTGCTGCCTCAATGGGATGTGTCTCATAGAAGTACTGTACTGCATTGGCTACCCACTGCAGTAGCCGCATCCACTCACCATGAACACCCACTACTTGGCGCTGCATGGCCTCAGGTAGTCGGTCTACCTCTATCTGTGGTACTTGGGCAACCATCCGTGATATGTTGTGCCGTAATGTCTGAAGTGTGTGCCCTGCTGCAGCATCTGCTGCCTCATCACCTCTACCCCGACGACCATGTCTCGGGAAGCCCTCGGGTCTCATTGGGCCTTTGTCTGCGAGAAAACAGTCAAAATTTAGCACTTTATGCTACCACCAAAAAGTTTTTTGCATTTCAACTATAATGAAAAAATCCATAAAAATTTAATAAACACAAAACCAAAAAGAGTACTTACCGATGTCTCCGAATGCTGCACCTGGTGGGAGCGACATGTACCGATATTGTTTGAAGTCTATCCCCGCATAGGGATAGTCCTCTATAGCGATCACCTGCCGGTTCCATTAGCGAAAGAACTCCTCAGTATATGGTGACGCCAGACGGCCACCACCCTGTCGTGTCAGGATCTCAGCCCACCGGGTCAGGGCTGGATCACGGAGACTGTGAGGAGGGACATCCACCCTCGGGCAAAGCCCCGAAACCCTCTCAAAGAAGAAGCTGCATAGAATGCTACCATACCCAAAGTTTTTGGCCTTCCCCTCTTTGCATTTTGTCAATTGTGTCTTCATAGACACTAGCAGTGTAATACACCAGTCGAATATCGTAGGTTGCATGCATTGTGATGCATAAAACATCACCGACCTGGATGCCTGGTGCAGTGCTTTGGATCCAGTGATCCGCACTAGGGTAGCCACAATGATCTTTGTGCTCAGATCTACTATGGCGTTGAAGGGCACTTGGCTTCCCACCGCTCGTGTGTTTGCGGGCCAATACCGCGCTATGTAGTCCTGAATAGTGATCCCACCACCCACGGTCCAAGACTGAAGATTGGCCACCTCCCCTCTATGGAACAAACCGGTAATGAAGTAGATATCCTCCACTTCTAGTGTAAGGGTTTGCCCGTTGAGGATGAAGTTTTGTGCATCCACATCCCAGTAGTCTATCAGGTGACGAAGTAATAGGTTTTGGGACCTTAAACCCCCTATACTCCAGAACTTGTACAACCCACATGCTTGCAATGCCTGCTGTGCTTGCAAATCATTGCGCACGGCCTCATCAACCTGGTCATGCTCTCTCTCCCTCCACTCTAGAACCATCCTGGAGTGGAAAGCAAACAAGTTTTGGTCAATTTCATGGTTAAAAATTTCTTCACGGCCGTACCCGCGGGCTAATTTGTATACAGTGGCGGGTACCCGCGGGCAGTCTATTTTTTGACTGCGCGTTTTGTACCCTACCCGCGACCCGCATAGTTATAGCCCGTGGGTAGCGCCGAATCCATCTAGGGCTTGGCCAAACTCAAAAACTCACCGGTAAAAACTGAAATAAATGAATTGAAATGAAAGGTATGGAAGTAACCACCAACTTGCTCCGGACGGTTCGCTGAACAGTCTCCAGACGATTCGCTGAACAGTCACTTGTAGCTCCCAGGATTGACAACTGAAGTTTCAGGTGAAAACTAACCAAATAACTCCAAATTGGTGAATAGTGCAAATGAATGGTTATTTGGAAAATTTTATTACTATTTATAATTTTCTGGACCCACTTCTTTATAGTTTTTGCCATTTCGAGCCGTTATGAACTAATATCGTGTCATGGAGTAGTGTTTTTTAATCAGATTTCCTCTGCGAAAGTTGTTCTGAACCATTTCACACCTATGGCAAGTACGTTTCACACCTGGCATATAGGTTAGATGCCATTTTCGCATGCATTATGCATTTGACCTATTGACCATTTTCACAAACCCAAGGTGCGAACTTGCTTCGTAACTGACACAAAACCTTCACACTGCTATAGAAATGTTGTTATGTGGTGGTAGGGCTTTTCTGAAATGTGAGATGCATATCTCAGTAATTCCATGAAACAGATTTCATATTCTTGCACCGCCTGTTGCCCTTGTCTTAGGGCGTTGAAGTCGTTTAACTGTCATTCGATGAACTCATAGGACAGATAATGTTGATGGAAATGCTCGTCTAACAATTCCCATGAAACCTCCTCCTGTTCCAAACCTAGTTGTGGTCGCAAATTTTTCCACCATAGGAGAGCTTCTCCCTTTAGCTGCAGAGCTTCCATGCGGACCTTCATGTTGGAGGTGTAATCCCTCAGTGAAAATTACATAGCCATGTTTTCTAACAATGCCTCGGCATCAGTTCCTTCAATGGAAGCACAAAATTCTGGAAATCTGATCTTTTCCAGTTCTCGGTGTATGTTGACCGGTGGTGGAGTTGTTGTTACGGAGGCTACATGTGAGTTGTCGTTCTTGCGATCTAATCTCGTAACCAAGGCTTCTGACATTTATTGGAAGCTCCTCATCATGGTGACCACTTCTTCGGCAGGAATGGTTTCCTGATCTTCTTGCCGCGGTGGCATTGCTGACGAATTTTAAGTGGGTGGAGGACATCCAACTTGTCCTCTCCCGCCCCTTCCTCTCCCTCTTTGTCCGCGACGATCCATGTCCTAGATTCGATGGGAAATTCATTAGCTTTCAACATGTTATAAAAGTTTGTAATTGCGACAATTTAATTTAAGTAAAATCAATTGAATGTTTTTGCGGAAGATGAAATACAAGTTTTCTAGGTCTGGTTAAGGTTCGACCTGCTCTGATACCAAATGTAGGGTCCAGCTCGGTTAAGAAAAAAAAATTGTAATTAAGTAATAAGTCATTTTCGTATCGTGATTGTTGATAAGAATTTAATTTCTTTCTGGAAACATAGATTCAAGGTAATAATATCTTAACTTAGTTGTATAGGTAGACTCATTCTCCTAACCAAGACCCTAATCTAAACCATATCATAACCTAATCAAATGCTCATTCTACTATCTTCATACATTCACATGTGTTGACCATGGTAATTAAATTAAAGAAATTTGTAAACTACGATTCTTTCTTCTAAGCATCCAATCTCTTTTAATTAACCAACTCTATTTATCCATGAGCTAAACTACGCATAATCACAATTCTTTTGTCTGGTTCAACAATTAAATATACATCACATGAAATTCTTCCCATCACGTAAATATAAATTAATATACAACTTATGGAGATCCTGAAACCAAATTGATGTGAATATTAAAGATACATCATATTTAAACCCTGTACACAAGTTAATATGAATGATTAATATACAATGTATGAAAATCCGAACACAATTGAGTGAAGATACCATTAATTATACTACAAGTCAAACTTAAATGACACTTCCATAATAATATAATCACTACCTAACTCCTACTCTATTTCATACATTACTAAATAATCAAGATCTCAGCATTTAATAATTAATGGACCACTTGTATTCCATATGGGGTTGACTTGGAAGCTAACCCCAAGACATACAGATTATGTCCCCAACGAGCATGACAAGTCATGGAACTCGACATACAAAAATTTACTCTGACTACTTATCCTATTTAAATTTATACAACACAAATATTGATTGACTCGAAGTCGTCGATCTACGTAGATTTGAGCTCGACTCAATGTCGATCAGTGATCTTTCTACTTGGATGTCGAACATGTAATACATTTATTACCAAACCTCTGTAATTAATTAATGGGCATTACATGCAGTAGCATGGCATCGATCGCTGGATCGTATGCATGCTCTGCAAATTCGGAGGCAACCGATATATATAATATGCAGTAAACATAAACATTGCGTCGATCCATAAGTGGATTGCGCTCCAACCTAAATGAAATGCAGAAAGAGATAATACATCAATCACTTGGTATCGATCTACAGAGATCGATCACCATCGGTGATCATATGGAGGAGGTATACGTATTGTTGAAAAAAATCCATCGCCGAATGAGATTGGGCATTGATCTACAGAGATCGATTCCCACCCACTCCGATCTATATACAATTATAAACATAATCAGACAACCAATGATATTTGGTTACAATTAATGTTATACTCTATTCAACATCGCACAAATGATTTGGTCATCGATCCTTAAGGGTAGATCACCCTCAGTACTTATACGTGCTGCAAGTGTAATAAATGCCACAGAAGGTTCCAGCATCGATCCACTGAGATCGATCATTGTCCATTTGATTGGCATGCAAGGGTGATAAATTATTAAATTTTTTAGGCATCCATCTATAGGGATTGATCGCCTTCTGCTTCAACGAGTTGCATATAACAATATTCAAACAAGACAAAAGCATAGGAATGATATTATAGATCCGACATCAATCTATGATGATCGATCGCCATCCTTTCTCCGCGAGATTTTATGTGAAACATTATACAGAGATACAAGTATAGAATGGTATCGTCGATCCAGCATTGATCCATGAAGTTCGATTGCCATCCTTTCTTAAGAAATATTATATAGAACAATAAACAAAGATGCAAGTATAGAATGGTATCGGTGATCTGGCATCGATCCACGAAGATTGATCACCATCCTTTCTTAAAAACTGTGATATAAAACAATAAACATAGATGCAAGTATAGAATGGTATCGACGATCCGGCATCGATCCATGAATATTGATCGTCATCCTTTCTTAAGAAGGGTTATGTAGAACATTAAAACCAAAAGCGATCATATGAAAAGTTTGCCCCAATTCGACATTGATCTACAAAGATCGATTGTCGCATTCCATCAACGAGTGGTATGGGTAAGCATTTAAATAAAGCAAACTTATGAAATGTGGCCACTATCTGGCACCGATCTGTAGAAATCGATCATCGTCCTCCATCCCGAGTGGTATGTACAAACGTTTAAACAAATAGCAGTCAAATAAAATGTTACCACGATTTGACATCGATCTAGGAAGATCGATCGCCGTCCTCCATACCGAGTGGTATGTACAACGTTTAAACAAATAGCAAACATATGAATGTTACCACGAGTAGAGATCAATCGTCGTTATCCATATTGAGTGGTATGTAAAAAAAATTAACAGGTAGCAGACATGTGAATAATGTAACATTAACAAGATACAAGCATACAAAACGATACCACGACCTGACATCGATCTATGGAGATCGATCTCTGTCCTCCATCAACGAGTGGTAAGTAAAATATTTAAAAAATTACAAGCATATGCATATCCCTACGAACCAACATTGATCTATAGAGACCGTTCACCATCGTTTCGGTATTTTGTTGAGATAATTGATGAATATAGTATCCTGGCATCGATCCATGCAGATCAATGACCATTCCTTTACATAAAACAAGAACAAGTTTTCAACAATAAGACAACGATAATACAACGATTGCATTATGGGAAGAATGAGAACACTGTCGTGAATGGGTCGCCCAACAGAAGGAATATTTGAAGCGTGTTTAAGCATTACTTCAATAATGCTGAGATTCTTTCTTGGATTACCGACTCAACAGAAATGAACAATTCGAAAATATAAAATAGACTCATGCATTGCCATAGGCGCCTAACGCAAGCCCATAAATAAAACGAGTTTATACTGAGTTATGTGCATCCATGATTGAATCGTGAGGATTCACAATTTCTTCCCTTGTTACGACAATCCCACTTAAGCTCATTTCATAGAAAGCATTTATACAATTAATATAAATTACATTAATTCCAGCCTTGTAACATATATAACCATTATTTAAAATCTATGCATTTTCCACATATATTTGAAACTAAATAAATGTTACCTAATCGGACAGATGCTCGAGTTGTTGATGGTGATAATGGAGCTCAAATTCTTCTCGATCCTCTTCCAAACTTCAGAATTCACCGGTGGACGCCTCAGTTGACCGCCCGACCATATCGGGAGTACTCTTATTCCTCCGGAACACCCGAGAAAATCAGGTCGTAGAGCTCACACACACACTAGAGATACAGAACTGGGCTTCCCCCCCACCAAGACCTCTTTCGAAACTCACAATAGAAGCAAATCAATGTCTTAAAATCATTACGGTAGCCATCCAGCCATAGGGTATCCTCCGCTTTCCTCTTTCCTTCCTTAAGTAGGAAGTTCCTCTGCAACACATGTTGCTTCATGCAAATATGCCTAATATTTTAATTATTCAAGTATAATTAGCTCACCCAACCATGTGTCTAATTCATAAGGGAGTGCACCTACATTCCTATATTTACTCAAGTTTGTCCCCCCTGATGCTTCAATCTAGTTTCTATTTTTGTGGGTACAAGTGGAGATGTCTACATGTTAATTTTTTAGTATACTATTTTCTCCTGAACAAATATTCTCCATTATTTTAATTACAAATAATTATTTCATATGCAAATGGTCTAAATGCAAACCTATATGCTTAATGCATGATATTCATCAATTGTTCTCGCCTTGGGTCTAGGCACCACTTCGTCGGGTCCATCAGTCCCTCATTTTCTTTTTATAAACATGGTACCACATCATTGGATCCTTTCGTTAGCACTTTTCCGTGGCATCTTATTTGCGGGAACTTCATGTAAGGATTTATGATTCGTTACCTTCAATCCTCCGTCTACACTCTATTGGAGACTAATGGTGCTGGGGAGTAATTTTGTTCTTACTGCGTGCCCCCCAACCTCGTACCTGACCAAATTCGTCATGGTCCACTTCGCACGACTTCATGCCTCCCCGAATAAACGGATAGGTGCTTTTAAACTCGTGCATGGAATCCATAGGAAGTCGACATCGTAGTCGTTCCTCCGTGTGTGATTTTATTCCGACTCTACGACCCATTTATTTCCTGTATGAGTCTGCCGATGAATCGTTTCACTTGTTGCTTCACACATGCTCCAAAGCACACATTAGTATCTCTGTTCTCATTCATCACAATTCATTTCATAATCCATTAATCGTTAAGAAACCATAATTTACTCATAACATCATATATTTTGTCAATCTGGTAATCATTAAGCCAATATGCTTTTCTTCCACTCACATCATATATTTCATAACATAGCTAACCGTTAAGCATCATATTCATGTATACACATCATATATTTCATAAAACAACTAATCATCAAACAAGCATACATTTATTCTTCAAATTTAGATAAAGTCTCCATTTCCACAAATTCCATTCAATTCATTTTTTTCATGCATCAATTTGTCGTCATGTAAATCATTGGGTGTTTCTCAATTATTCAAAATATATAATCAAAGGGTCATTTTATTAAATTTTTATTCAGCCGGGTCACTCGACGAGTGCCCTAAAGGTCTACATCAGTCTAGGGGCACTACAGTAGCACTACAGACAGAGGGTGCAACTATTGGTGGCACTTCATAGAAGAATGGTGGAGTTCTTCATGGCTAGAGCAAGGAATATAATTGATCATATTCATGCATGAAATAAACAAGGAGATTTGGATAAGACATAGATTATATATGAAGAAAGTGTAAATTGGCGTCTACAGGATTTGAGAGATTTCAAATGGATAAGATTGATGACAAATCATTTAGCAATTGGATCCTTGTTTTCAAGGATCTTATCAGTGTTTCTAGTTGACACAAAATCAACACCATATACATAGATTGCTCGTTAGAGACAAATGGTTAAGCTTCCCCAAATTTTCAGTAAGTTGCGGGTAATCCAAAGAATTCATCGAAGTGGTAGAATAAAACAACAAAAATTGATTCAAAGATATGTGGCAAGACATTTGTCAAAATGGAGAAAGATCATTTTGAGATCTTTTAGTTATCAATTAAGCCATCGATAGTTAACTTCTAGGCATACTTCGAGATAGGAATTGAGATTTCCAAGTGTCGAATACAGTTCCTAATTTCTTGCCATGATTCGAAACCTCTTTCTATATTTAGTTAGTTATTGTATATCTGTCCCAAAAAAACATGTAGCAGTTGTAATTTTTTTTATATATTTCATGATTTGTAATACAGGAAGGGGTTCAGTCCTGAGTGGAAAACTCATTGGGCCTTGTGTATTTCAGACTTTTACTTTCAATAATAAGATTCAAACATAGTACTTGAATATGGCTTTACAGATTCATGTTATAGTATCTCATGGTCTGTTTCTCAGTGTACTTGTTGCTTGCTTTGTTTTTCCATACTGTATTGTTATTCTATTTTGAATGGATGTACAATTCATCCTATGATGCTCTATGTTGTTACATTCAGATATTTCGCCTTTCCCTCTGACAATTATGAGATCATTCATTCATTGCCAAATGCTCTGTTGTAATTGAATTATATCCCTTATTCTGCCTTCATTCTAAAAATATATGATGACTAATGAGATGTTGTATGTCTTACATGTGAATGCATATGTTCATATAACCAGTTTTGATGATCTTGAGATGATATACTTACACTCTGACTCCATATCGCAATGGATGTTTCACTATGCCCTACCATACTTAAAAAACATTCACTTACATAAGATCTAGCCATTGTACTGATTACACAACCGGTTACTAAAGTGGCATTGGGTGACTAAGTTGTAAGAGAGAACCCTCTCTGGGTTGGAAGGGCTAGATTCCAATATGAAAGCTTGGTTTGAGGTCACCTCAAGGATATTTCGAAACAGTCTAGGAAATTTCTCAGTGATAACACTCTCGAAAAGGATTTTCATTGAAGATGACAAATTAACTACAGAGCTAGTATGGTCGTCGATCTCGAGCCTATTTTGCTCCTTGTTATACATGTATGTTTTAAATCAACCTATTTTGGTTTTTAAAAAAATATCATACATGATGTAATGAGACCACTTCACTAGTGCATATCAAAAAACTTAACCCTCCTTAGGGTTGTTAGAGAATCCTAAAGGATGATATTTACCCACTACCACTTTATGGCTTGTTTGGCAACATTTGTTTTATAAGAGATTGAAAACTACTTTGATTCATATCTCTCTCATCAACTCTCGTTATTCACAGATTCCACATGCTTTTGAGGAAAACTGAAATAGGTGTATAAAACTGACTTTAACCAAAAAAAACACAAGTTATGAATATTGTTTAACTTCTATGTATAGGTTTTCAGTGAATGGTATACCACAAGCTCACTATGTCATCTTATAAGGAGGATATGATTTTCTTGCCTAAATAATTTCACAACAGTTCCTTAAAATTTCTAGTGTTCTATTTCTTTGAGGATCTGACCTCTTCTACTTAAAATAAAGAACTACAAAAGAATAAGTTCAATTGGTTTTGAGGACTGGACATTGTAACAATTTCATTGCTTCACATGGTATGTAACATCTATGCTTTCTATGTTGAGTAGCATCTAGGCAATAACTTGGAATGGAAGCATCAATATTTCTAAAATTGGTATTGTTTCTACATAATTTAGGAAACAATTTTTCATGGGAATAAAGGAAATTCAAATATTATAAAGGAATACATGGATAGCCAATTGTAAAAATATTATATGGTGTAGGGTAGTGATGGAAAAAGTGATTGTTCTTCTGTGGCATTGATGGAACTTAAGGCATTGTTTAAAGAGTAGACTATGTAGTGATCTTTCAGAATGCATAGAATGGTATGTTGAAGGGGACTGCTAACATAACATTTTAACAAAGTCCAACAGTATAAGGTGGATCTTGTAGGTTTTAAATTAGGGTCCATTCCTAGATGGAATTGAGTGTTGGCAGTGGAGATTGAACTTGTCGAGTTGGAGTGATGTATACAAAAGTAGAAATAGGTTGTCTCTTTTATATATGTTTTGCATTTGGTATTTTCCTTTTACCAAAGGATTTCAAGTTTTGGGTGAATTTGAATTGGAGACCAAGAATTAGTGGAAATCTGTGTGGATATCATGATGATTTTCCATTTTTTAGTCCCGAAAATGGCTATATTTAATAATTTTAAGGCATTTAACTGTAGGTTTCTATACTCAGCTCGAACTGAGTTGATTCTTAATTTGAATGAAACTGTAATTTTTGGCTTCCAAATTTTGGGAACCTAGAACATTAGAGGCAATTGAGGTTAAGTTGGGTAAAAAATAAGGTTTTTGAGCATACATGGGAAATAATATAATGGTGACATATGAACTGAATAGTATTGAAGAGATATGGAAATGGTACTACCTGATGTGATTAACTTAAATGTATGTGAAACAACAAGAATCGAACCCTCGGACTACAGGAAGATTCTATTCAAGTATGGAGACTATTAAATTTTTAATACATTGCAAGCAGACCTGCACTCCTATTCTAACCCTAGATACCTTTTGTTTACATGTAATTTCTCATCCCACCCTCCTATCCATAACCGGGAGTGAAATATTCTTCATATTTCACAAAGACCCTCAATCAATAATTGGCTCACAAAGAGTGAACATGTTACAAGCCGGATTTGAAACCGGGTGGGAAGTGTTGATTGAGTTGTCATTGATGCCAACAAAGGACTTACAGTGACCTCATCAGTTGTCATTGATGATACCAAGGTATGTTGCACAGAAAGGCTTGGGTGTTGGAACCCATACTTACCATGACTTGATGACCTTTTTGGAATACATGATGAAGTCTTTGCTTGATGATGATGCCATAATGATGATTCTCTTACATATGGTAACATGGACAACTTGAAGCCATAAGGAACGTTGAAAAATGTTGAACTTGAAGAAGCCCTTCAACACTATTGAAATTTGTGCTATGATGAAGTCCTAAAACCATTTTTGAAGCCTTCACACATGGTGTATGATGGTATGGGTATAAAACCATTGTTGACTTCCCTTGAAGCTCTCGAACTATACAAATGGTATAATAAAGGCAGTTTGATGATAAGCCTTTGATCTTGGAACTTATGCATGAGGTAACTTGGGTTTTGAACCCACACCTATGTGGCTTGTAATCATGAAGAGAAGACGTCATTAATGAACCTTAATGACACTTAAAGAAGCCTAACTTTATCCAAGATGTAATACCCCAATTTTGACCCTTATGATATATTGGCTTTTAATGTAAATATTGTGTACATGCGATGTATGTTTTCCTAGCGTGGAGCTCAAGTCCAAGGCCCCGCTAGTGTATGCTCGGATTTTATTAAAAATGCAAGTAGTTGATATTTTACACCCATGTGCTATTAAGCCATGAAATATTGTAAATTGATGTAAATATTAATATTTCAATAAAATACCAAAACTGGCTATGGAAGCAACTAATGAGAAGGGGCCATGTGTATTCCACTAGGGAGTGGTGAAGGGTTGTGGGATTGAACCATAGGCTACCAAATGTTATCTTGTGAACCCATTTGACTTTCCTTGATGACATTTAATTCAGTTGTAAGAAAGTTGTTGAGAAATTAGTGCATGACTTCAATGGAGCATGGGCATCCCAGAAATTCGTATGGCAGGTATGGGATCTATTTTTCTTGTACCACAAGTCACTCTAACTGATGGGAATTCGTTCTTCCTCATTCCCATTCCATTGTTGAACATCCCAGCATCAGTTTTCATCCATTACACATGCCCAGTAGTGAGAAAAACCAGAAATCGAAACCGTGAATGAACCCACGTTTTGAAGTGCCATAAACACCCAGAATTTGGTATTGACAGTGAAATCCAATGGGGTATCCATAGATATGAACCTTGGGGCGAAATTGAGAGTATTAGATACCTCGAAATCCATTGGAAAACCCAGTTTTAATAGCCCAGAAATCCAATTACGGGATTGAGTTATTTGGCCATCGAATTGAGAAAATCCAAGTGTGAATGTTTGAACAGAGGATTGGATTGCTTGATAAACCCAGTGAAAGCTAGAATCTCAAGAAATTAGCAGTTGTACCTTTCTATGCCCACCCTGAAGAGCACTGGAGGGAAGGGACGCCTGAGGGACTGTGAAGCAGAGAAGGGGACATTCCTTGTGTTGGGTGTGGTAGGTATTGTGGGTGCCATGACTGTTTGAGTTTAGTTGAGATGTCTGTAGCTCTGTGGTTGAGCTCACCGGCTTAGCATCCTCCTCATTTGTCCCTTGCATGCTTGATAAACCCAACCGTGTGTTGGCTTAGCATGACTCTTTGTGTGATATCATGGCTGTGAGTGAGCCTGTCTAGTTCCTCCTTAGTGGATACACATCCCAGCTCGGGGGTGGTTTCTCAACTGAAAGAATACAGGATGGATAGAGACCTATGGTTGGGTGGAACATTGCTCTCACATAGCCAGTTGTTGGACAGTTTCATCTTTAAGATAAGTATTCTCCGTGGTTTAAATTATATGCATTTTGTGCTCTACAATGTTTAGTTGATGACTGTTATTGATATTTTGGATGCATGATGTAGTTGTGTGTGTGGATAATGTTAATTTCCGCTGTGTTTATATTGAGTATGATTCTGCACGCATAAGTTTTATTTGTTATGAATTTGTGAGTAATGAACGGGGCTGAGTTTAGCAAATAAGCCCTGGAATGTTAGTCATGCTTCCTCCCTTGCATCGGATTGATGGGAGGGGACATGACAGAGTGGTATCAGAGCCCATGTTGCAACACTAGGGCTGCTTGGGCCAAATTGTGAGTTACAGACAGATATCAGAGTGTTTTAGCGTGGTATTGATGAAGTTTTGGGCAACATTTTGATTTGGAAAATGGAAGAAGTAGAGTTCTCAGGTGTGGCAGGGGATCACACCATTGCATAGATATCTACAAGAGATTTCCAATGGTACCAGACTCACCTTATTTGGTTAAGGGACGAGGGAGATATGAGCCCTGCAAGTTGTAGGAATAGAGGTGTTTTCACAATTGTAGATTGCGGAAATGAGGATTTCCAAATTTTGCGTTTTGGATTTCCATAATTCCGCACCCGCAATTGTGGGATTGCGGAATGTTGATGTATTTGTAACTTCTGAAGATATTCACTTGTATATTGTATGTATTACATTTGTACTTTATTTTATCCTCAACGGAGATGTATTATTCCTCCGATTGGAAGTGTCGTCATTTGTATTTGCAAGTGTCGCAAGTATTATTGTAAGTGTCGCAACTTATATTTGATGGGTTATTAGACCACCTTGGTGGGGTAGGCCCTGTATGAGTTGTGTGGGTCAAAGGGTTATTAGACCACCCTAGTGGGGTCGGCCCAGTGACATGTGGATGGGTTATTAGGCTTCCTTAGGAAGTCGGCCCAGTTAGAGTAAAAGGCAAGTCAAGTCATTGTATAAATAGAGAGTGTGTCTCTCTTAATCTATTCACTCACTCACTCACTTCTCATCAGTGAGAGAGAGGAGGAGTGTGCACAAGTGGAGGAGGAGAAGCTACTAGGAGACTATATCTTGTTGTGGGGTTTGACCTTTGTGATCTTTGTATTGGTGCTCATTCTATCTCTGAGGAAGTTGTGGGGTTTTTCACCTTCTTGGTTTCCCCCAGTGAAATGCTTTGTGTCTCTTGTCTCTTGTGTTTGATATGATGTACATGTTATTCTTTTAGTTAAGATCCTATATCATATTGAATTAAATGATGAAAAACTAACATGGTATGAGAGCTAGCCTGAAGGAAGGCATTGTATTGCATTTATGACACTTGTTGCACTTGCGACAAATTGGAAGCTAGGGCTTGGTATAGTAAAAACCAGTCATCGTGGAACTTTCGCTATAAATCAGTTTTGGCGAAGGTTCAGGATATGAAATTTTACAGGTTGAATATGAAGTTTCCATGTACCTTGTGTCCGAAGAAAAGCCTCAGATTCGTTGTACTCTGTGAGATATGATCCGTACAAGTCAGGGTTTCCGCCTCTTCCAGAATGTAGTCCTAAACAGGTGACCTAGGAAAAAAGGACATTTCTCGGGATAGGAAGCTCCAAATGGAATTTCGTAAAAAGTGACAATTAGGGCACGGAATTTAGTTTCACAGGTCTGGGTTTCAGAGGCCGAAGTTTAAACAGTGACACGCGACACTCCGTACAAGTTTGTTATATTGTTTCATCCCATAAAAAGGTCACGTTGCGATTATCTCTCTAAGAGAATCGATTAGATCTCATATCTATGAGGTTGGAAAGATGACAGGTCATTCTACCACAGGACGAAGTTTCAGACCCCGTGGATTCGAAATTTCAGAGATGCATCAGAAACAATATGACATGTATTTCTGTTCAAAACAGAATTGGATTCCGAGCACTTTCATTCTTGGTTTGTCACTGTTGCGGGAAATTAGGGTTTCTGAAAAAGTTGAAATTTTTGGACTCGAAGACCACGACTAGATGCTACTCATTAAAATTGAAATTTAGAGACCAAGATCTAAGTTTTTGGTTGGGTAGAACCCCGTGCTTTATCAAACCCTAGTTCGGGATTTTGACCAGAAACCTAGAAAAACTAGAAAACCAGAATTTGATAGAAGCTGCAGATCCAAAACTTTCAAAGTCAATTTTGAGGGGTCAAATTTGGGAGATTTCAAAATTGAAGTATACCAGCTTGATCATATCAGCAAGGCGCATCTTTTCATCCAATCAGAAGTTTGAAATTCAAAGTTTGAATTTTTAGGGTTTCTCTGACAAACCCTAATCCAGCTCCAGATCCAGCTTCAACAAATCAAAGTGGATTGGGTTAATCCTAGAAGAGTATGAATTGTCACCAACATAAGTGAAGAAGTTCCAGTTCCAAAGGGAGATGAGGCTAAGGCCTTACATAAGAAGACTACAAGCAATCCTGACAGGTATGACTTGAGGAGATACATGTATGTTTTGAAATCTGTTCATGATTAAGTTTATAATATGTTTGTCTTCATATTATTGAGGTTAGTAATAATCTTGATTAATTCTAGACTTGTCATATCACCCTAGTAAAAGTATGAATGCATGTGAATGAAAGAAGACATTTATTGATTAGGGTTACGAAACTTATGATTGTACTAATGCACTGTGGTGTTGTATGAGGATGATGTCCGCTAACATAAAAGGTACATCAAGAAAGACAAATCAAGTACCAGATCAAGAACATATGACCATAGTGACATGAAGACAAAGACTCATCCATAGCCATGGATCACATAGAATCTCTACTTACGAGGTATGTATAATTTGGTTCTACAATGGTTAAATTATGAGATATGCAGGTTACTAGCATAAGTCATTGAAGAGAACAAGAAGACATTATGTAGGTATGTTAGACATAACTAGCAAGCATGATAATCCAGGTATGTTTTTCCTATATCAAGTCAGAATCCTACCTTGTGTTAGGATCTTATATAAGTATAATTGGTATGATTGATAATTCATGAAGTTATAAGTTTGGGCAATCATGGGTTTATGCATATTATGCTTCTTAGTTTGATTAATGATATGAAAAACTAGAAGAGTCCTATGGTCAAATAAAAATATGCATCAGAAGTCCTCCTTGAAACCTCGAATACTAACGCTTGTGTATGAAATGATCGTGACCATACATGATTAAGATTATTTAGAATCATAATGTTTTGACAAGTATTGAGATTATACTAATGCATGTATGATTATGTATGAGATATTGAGGATGAAACTAGTGCACACTTAAGCATGCATAGTGGTCTAGGATGGATAGAAGTTCAAAGACATGTAATCATGATGATATCATAAAGGAAGCAAAGATCAAGAGGGAGCACACTCCAGGAAGCAAAGATCAAGAGGGAGCACACTCCAGTAGTTCCTGCAAGGAAGCAAATATTGAGAGGGAGTCCACCCAACAACCAAACAAAGATAAGTATTTGAATTGTCATTTAATATATATTTGATTACTTAAATGATGTTGTCCTGTCATGTACATGTTCCTAGATTTAGGATGTATATTATGCATTTTAGAAAAGTTGCATTAATGAACAAGATACTACTAATATGCAAGTAATGGGTAAGTGGCCTATGGTACTGTACAACATTCCATTGCTACTTATCTAGAATTAAACCTCTTTGATGACATGTTGGGAGTTGTGCACACTCTTAACAATGTTCTGGTAGAGATGGAAGGCATCTAGAAAGTTACGGGATATGGATAAATGTTGTATTAAAGCATTGGCTAAGACAATTGCACGACTGTATGACATATATCTTTATGTGTAAGACTTTGTTCTGTAAACTATGAGAGGTTTCTAATCATGCAATTGAACTTGAATTGTAGGAAAGATCGTGTAAAATCACCTACAAAAGAAGGACTACAACATTTGTTCCAGCAACGAAGTTCAAGAAAAACTATCTATTGAAGATATTGAAGAATCTGAAGTTCCTAGGATCCGGGATCAGTAATGGAAGAATGGCATGATCAAGGAATATCAGTTGATCATGAAGAATGATGTTTGGGATGTGGTCCCAAGACTAGAAGGGAAGTCTGTTATGACTTCCAAGTAGATCTACAAGATCAAGATTGCTGCAGATGGTAGCATAGATAAATACAAGGCAAGGTTTGTGGCTCGTGGCTTCTCCCATAAAGAGGGGATAGATTATGAAGAAACTTTTGCACCTGTATCCAGATACACTTCCATCAGAACAGTACTTTCTCTGGCTGCAGTGATGAAGTGGAAGATACACTAGATGGATGTTAAGACAGCTTTCTTGAATGGTGTAGCCGAAGAGGTTGTGTATGTGGAGCAACCACTTGGTTTTGAGACACATGACACAGAGTCATATGTGTGCAGATTGAAGAAAGCCTTGTATGGCTTGAAGCAAGCACCTAGGACATGGTATAGCAGGATAGACAGCTTCCTGTCCAGTTTGGGATTTACCACGAGAAAAACGGATTCCAACCTTTACTACAAGGTTGAGGAAGGCAATCCAGTGATACTCCTACTGTATGTGGATGACCTGTTTGTGTTAGGTGAGATTGGATTGATTGCTGATACGAAGAGGAATCTTGCTGTCGAGTTTGAGATGAAGGACTTGGGTATGATGCATTACTTTCTAGGTATGGAGGTGTGGCAGAATACAGATGGAATCTTCCTTGGACAAGGGAAGTATGCAGTAGATATCCTGAAGCGATTTAGGATGATGGACTGCAAGGCCATGGCCACACCTATGGCATCGAACCTCAAGCTACTGAGTGATGCTTCATCAGATTCGGTTGATGCATTGTCAGAAGATTGGGTCCTTGATGTACATGACGAACACGAGACCGGATATTTTCTTTGTGGTGAACACATTGAGCCAGTTCCTGACGGAACCTAGACATGTTCACCTGATTGCTGTAAAGCATATTCTGAGGTACCTGAAGAGTACGGTTGATTATGGGCTCAAGTATGATGCGAATCAAAGGTTTAACCTGGAGGGTTATGTTGATTTAGTTTGGGCAGGCAGTGCTACAGATAGGAAGAGCACTTTGGGGTGTTGCTTCAGCATGGGATCCGGTGTGATCTCTTGGTTTAGAAGGAAGTAGTCCTGCGTAGCACTGAGTACAGCTAAAGCAGAGTATGTCGCAACTTGTTCGGTTAGTTGTGAGGCAGTATGGCTTAGGAAGTTACTATCTGATTTATTTGATCTCCATTTGGATGCTGCCTGTATCTTCTGTGACAACCAGAGTTGTGTGTAGTTGTCAGAGAAATCAGTGTTCCATGACAAGTCGAAGCATATTGAGATCAAATATCACTATATTAGGGATATGGTGCAGAGAGGAGCAGTAAAGCTCTAGTATGTTGCGACGGATGAGCAGATTGCAGATGTGTTGACCAAACCACTAGCCAGAGAAAAGTTCGAGTACTTCAGAAAGAGGCTTGGTGTACTTCAGATCGAGGTTCCTTCCAAGGGGAAGTGATGAGTCCGGAAGACGCAGATGCACATGGGAGTTTCTGACATGGTTGTAGATGTGTTCTCCCATGGTCGATGTAATTGGCGATCTTTTTTGACATGGTTGTAGATGTGTTCTCCCATGGTCATGATGTAATTGCTGAGCCATTCTCACATGGTGGTAGATGTGTTCTCCCATGGTGTATATTTAAGGGCTGAAGCCATTTTTCACATGGTGGTAGATGTGTTCTCCCATGGTGAAAAAGTAAGGGTTGGAGCCTTCCCCGAATGGTAGTAGATGTGTTCTCCCATGTCGGTGGTGTAAGTGTTGTATGATGTGTATCTGGGTTGTGATCCATGGACGATGAGATGATCTGAAGAGGATGATCATGAGATGATGATTATCAGCACGATCATGTGTGATGAGCATCGGGATGATGCTCTAGATGATATGCATCAGGACGATGCTGTGATGATGATCAGGATGATCATGTGATGATATGTATCAGGATGATGCTATGATGATGATCAGGATGATCATGTGTGGTGAGCATCAGGTCGATGCTCCAGATCTTGTACATCAGGATGATGTATTGTATGATGATGATCAGGACGATCATATGTGATAAGCATCAAGTCGATGCTCCAAATGTTGTACATCGGGATGATGTATTGTATGATGATGATCAGTACGATCATGAGCATCAGGAGGATGCTCCGTGCGAGGATTATCAGGTGGATCATGAGTATCAGGTCAATACTCCGTGGCCGTGGATAGGTTGTGCAAGTAGCATAGAAAAGATCCTGGGAGATCTGTTAGGTTGAGCTGTGTGCTCGCAAAAGTCCTGGGATGCTCTTTCGAGGTTTTGCTACAGGTAGCATAGAAAATATCCCGGGAGATCTGATAGGTTGAGTTGTGTGCTCGTAAAAGTCCTGGGATTCTCTTTCAAGGTTTTGTTACAAAAGGCATGTAATCAGTCCTGGAGATCCGATAGGTTGAGCCGTGTGCTCGTAAAAGTCCTGGGATTCTCTTTAGAGATCTTGCAGGTTGCAAGACACTCTTTTAAGGTTTTTCCTGACCACATGTAAAAGATCCTGGGAGATCTGATAGGTTGAGCCGTGTGCTCGTAAAATTCCTGGGATGCTCTTTCGAGGTTTTGTGGTGGTCACATGTAAAATATCATGGGAGATCCGATAGGTTGATCAGTAAGCTCCTAAAAGTCCTGGGATTCTCTTTCGAGGTTTTGTTGACGCACGTAATCAACCGTTAGAATTCCACAGGACAGCACGCTCGCAGAGATGATGAAGACCTACAGGAGGCTAGGCCTACATCCAACATGAAAAAGGGCCGGCCTTGTAGAACTTCCTATGATGAGAAGAATTGAGAGATAGCACCAGTGATCGAGATGAAGAGTACATCAACAATGAAGATGATGCTCCAGTGATCCAGTGATGATGATCCAGCTCTAGTATTGAAGACTTGTGCCTATATGTATTGATGACTTGTGTCAAGAGAATACCTTCCTAGTTAAGAGGGAGTGTTGATGTATTTGTAACTTCGGAAGATAGTCACTTGTATATTGTATGTATTACATTTGTACTTTATTGTATCCCCAACGGAGATGTATTATTTCTCCGATTGGAAGTGTCGTCATTTGTATTTGCAAGTGTCGCAAGTATTATTGTAAGTGTCGCAACTTCTATTTGATGGGTTATTAGACCACCTTGGTGGGGTCGGCCCTGTATGAGTTGTGTGGGTCAAAGGGTTATTAGACCACCCCAGTTGGGTCGACCCAATGACATGTGGATGGGTTATTAGGCTTCCTTAGGAAGTTGGCCCAGTTAGAGTAAAAGGAAACTCAAGTCATTGTATAAATAGAGAGTGTGTCTCTCTCATTCTATTCACTCACTCACTCACTTAGCATTAGTGAGAGAGAGGAGGAGTGCGCACAAGTGGAGGAGGAGTAGCTGCTAGGAGACTATCTCTTTTTGTGGGGTTTGATCTTTGTGATATTTGCATTGGTGCTCATTCTATCTCTGAGGAAGTTGTGGGGTTTTTCACCTTCTTGGTTTTCCCCGGTGAAATGTTTTGTGTCTCTTGTCTCTTGTGTTTGATATGCTATACATGTTGTTCTTTCAGTTAAGATCCTAGATCATATTGAGTTAAATGATGAAAAACTAACACGGAAAGGAGTATTTCCGGGTTGGAAAGTTGGCATTTCCGCACCCGTAGTACGAATTGCGGGATTGCGGAAAGGAGTATTTCCGGGTTGGAAAGTTGGCATTTCCGCACCCGCAGTACGGATTGCGGGATTGTGGAAAGGAGTATTTTCGTGCTGGAAAGTTTGCATTTCCGCACCCACAGTACGGATTGCGGAAAGGAGTATTTTCGGGTTGGAAAGTTGGCATTTCCGCACCTGCAGTACGGATTGTGGGATTGCGGAAAGGAGTATTTCCGGGTTGGAAAGTTGGCATTTCCGCACCCGCAGTATGGATTGCGGGATTGTGGAAGGGAGTATTTTCGGGTTGGAAAGTTGGCATTTCCGCACCCGCAGTACAGATTGTGGGATTGCGGAAGCAATATATATATATATATATATATATATATATATATATAGAGAGAGAGAGAGAGAGAGAGAGAGAGAGAGAGAGAGAGAGAGAGAGAGAGAGCCCGAAACTCGATTTTTGGATAGCAGTAGCTTGGAAAATCAGATATGGATGAGTTCCGTGGAATTCTGAGGCTATTAACGAAGGCCATGAATGAACCAGTGAAGATCCCAAGCCCATTATGCTCCAATTTGACATAAAATTGGAATTAATGGTTTTTACAAATTGGTGTCCCGACGCTTGACAGAAGGTCGGATCAAGCTAAAACTGATATGGAGCAGTCATGGAGCAGGCACAATGTTAAGTTTGGAATTTTGGAGCCAAACTCCAAAGGATGTGGAGTCGGGGTGAGTGAGAAGGCCAAAAAGCACTATTCCGGGCCACTTTTTGAAGATTTTGAAAAGCTTGCAGTGGATGAAAGAGACCTTAGATGAAGGATTCAAGAAATTTACTGAACTCAACATTTCATACTCTCATTAAAACAAACAATTCACATTAGACAGAGATTTTCCATAAATGCATAGTTTGGGAGATAACCATTTTTGGCTCAAAATTTTGAAATTTTGGAAAAAGTCAAAAGTTGAAAGTAGTCAAACCCAGAATTTTATAGAAGATGAATGGTGCATCGGAACGGAGATCCTCAAGTTACTGAGTGTTCCTTGTTGTATGGACTAACCTCTCACAGTAGAAAAGTTTTCCTGAATCTTCCTATATTTGCTTCTATAGGTGCTTGAAGTTGGCATTTCAGAATATTTTACAAATGTGTAAAAGTGAAGAATTTTGGTAAGAATTGTCATTTTATAATGCACAGTGCTTGCAGCTCATAAGATTTAAATAGTTGTAGCAGAAGCAACATACAGGGAAAAGGGTCTCCAAAGGAAAATGGTGACCATAAATGATGCTCAAGATCCTTATGAGCATGATGAAGATGTGATAGGAGAGAATGTGCAAGAAGGGAATGCTGAGACTGAGTCTAATGGGAGAAGGGAGCAAATAACTCCTCGGAATTTGGTTGAGACCATGGTAAGCTTCAATGAAAGGTTGATGAAGGCTCAAGAAGAACAGAACCAACTCAACGCTGCTATTTTGCAGAGCCTTAATGATATGCAACAGAAGATAAACCTTGGGTCCAACCCAAGCAATGTAGGTGAAGAAGGAAGAGATGTAGAGAGTCGCTCTAGGGGTCGTTCAAAGAAGAGGACTCCAAGCCCAAGGAAGAGTTCTGTGAGCAAGAAGCATAGAACAACTTCCTCAATATCTTCTTCCAGCAAGTCATGTGACTCCAAAGGTTCTCGAAGAAGTCCAAGGCATACTTCTAGCATATTTGAGGGAAGGAAGAAATTCAAAGGCATCCCACGGGGAGAATTCAGGAAGGCAAGACCTCCCACATTTGATGGAGAGGGTAAGACAGGACAAGAGGCAGGGTGGTGGCGGTTTTAGCACCCTACGCTTGCTTTTGAATTCCTGCCTTGTGCTTCTTGTTCCGGTATGTATTTTCTTCTCCAGCGTTGATTTCGGAAGGCCTTTGTTTCGGGGAACTATTTGGGATTGCAATCAATGTCCTATTGCCCTGCACTACAAAAAATGCAGGAAGAATGAACAAAGCACCTCGGGGGGGACTGACATTGGTAGCAAGAAACATTATTTATCTGAAATCTTTCAGGATTTTGGTTGTGTTGATTCTTCTAGGGGGGGGGTGGCTCTAAGTCGACTTGTCTAAATCACCCTAAGGAGATTGAATCTGGAAATGGTGGTACATGGACGCCCCTTGATAATACTCTCAGTCATGGTAAAAGGGGTGCTGTTTTGTTTACCAACTATGGCTTCGCTATTGGTCAGTTCTCGGTCTCTAGTTTCCACATGACTACGTGTGACATTAGTAAAGGCTCTTTTCGTCAGCAATATCATGGCAGTCCTGGTGATTTGGGCAATAGGGGCTCCCCTTAGGGGCATGAAAGTCCCTCCCTTGAGATTCATCTGCAAGTACAAGATCTGGAAGCACAAGTCCGCTGGCTCAGGGGGGACCTCGCAGACATGAAGAAATCCATCTTCCATCTCGCTACCTTTGTGCAAATCTCAAATTCAGAAGTGAGGGCTAGCACGGGTAAAATGAAAGACTTCTTTGAAAAGCTTATGGACAAACACGACACCTTTTACAGTTGCCTGCGAATTGTTGAGGCCAAAGTGGACTGTGTGAGGACAAATAGTGGGAGCAGCACTTCGTTCATCCTGAACATCGACGACAACAACAATGGTGCAACTGCTGGCACCAAGGAGAAAGCTGCTCGTAACCATCACGAAAATCAACTCTAGTCTGTGTATTTTCCTATCGGCCTGATGTGTACTGTTTTAAGACTTATGTTCTATTTCTATGTTTTTCTTCTACTGCTTTGTATTAGGCAAGTTTGTTAAACTCTACAGTAGTGGTAGCAACACCTATATCTATAGTTGTACCAGGCTTAATGCCTTTTTTGAACTTCAGAGGCTGGTAATTTCAGAGTCTGTCTCGACAGCTTTGATGTTTTGGGATCAGCCTCCCCTTCTCTATGTAATTTTCTACACCTTTTAATATAAATCATGTTATCCGTTTGTGTAAAAAAAATTATTTCATTATAAATATGAAAATAATAAACCACGAAGTGCCAAAATAATTAAAAGTACATACCTTGTCTTCAATTGTCTTAGAATTTCCAATCCTCCTTTTCTTTAATATGTCATTGGCAATTAAGAAATTTCTTGCAGAGTGCACATAATCAATGAATGGAGTTTTGAAGAACACCTTATTTGCAGAATTCAATTGACAACAAATGCGAATCACAACACTTGGTTCAACTGATGGATCCAAGAATTGAGCACTACGTTCTTTATACTTTTTCTTTGCCTCCATAGAAACACTATATTTAAGATTTGTTAGAATTTATTTGGCTGCTTGAATGGTGTGTTGGCCATCAACTATCCAAAAGTTGATGTTCTTGGCATTTATATCTGTCTCGTTTAAAATTTTGACAGGGTTTACTAGTGGACCGGACTTGTTGATATCAAATGGAATTAGAAGAGCATCAGGCAATGATTTTTGAAATTTCTCTAGGAATGATTTCACTAATAATTTTACATTGAAATGATCCTGTGATATCGATTTAAATACTTTGGGAGCTTCTTTACATCTTTCAACATCAATATTTCTTCTAAAAGAGGTTGAAAATATATAACATTTCTTGAAGGCTTCGTGAATTTCTTCACATTTGTCTGCAAGCTTGACCATCTGAGATTCAACTTTACTAGCCTTCTGGAATTCTGCAGTAGGTATGAAATCACTATCTACAATGGTCACTTCCAGGTCTTTTAGATATACCCTCCTCAAAGCAAGTAACTGTGCATCAAGTTTATCATCTGGTATTTTATCAGGTAATTTTCCTCTTTGATGCAAATAAAGAAGCATGGATGATGTTTTCATGCATTTGACATTGCGGTACTTTAGAACGTTAGTGATACGTTCTAAAAGATCTGCACAACTGTTTAACCCAGATTTATCGAAGCTCTCAAAATTATCCAACTTAAACATTGAATATTTTATTGTATTTGAGGGATCCTTACTTGAAGCTTCTATCAAATCTGGTCTAAATTTATTATACTCCACTCGACAAGAAAATAATTTTACTTCATTTTCTTTCACAACCTCCACTTGAAAGATAATATCACTCTCACCATCAACATAGCAGTTAACAATTATTACCAATATATCTGGATTTTCTCCACCTATGGATCCAAATAGGTGCATATTGGGGTACTATTCGGAGGAGAATCTATCCAAATATACCAGTCTCTCACAAACTCAAATTTATTGGATGTATTAAACTTTCTAATCATTTCAAAATTAGAAGTGGAAAGAGTTGTTGAAATTGCAATCTGAGGTGAAAGAATTTTTTTTTTATAAATTTTTTATGATGAACATATCATTTTGTTTCCTTTGGAACTGAGCGATTCTGAAAACAATAATAAGATATTAGTATCATTAATCAAAATGAAATTATATTTACAAATCATAGCACACTAACGGAAAACTAGAATGCGCTAGATTTCTTTCTATCATAGCCACATTTCCAACAACAACATTTAACCATGAAGGAAAGCTAGCATGTGTTATATTACATTCTACATAAGCATAAGGGCATTTCTAAGAACAATGTACAATGAATGAAAGCTAACATGTGTTAGCTTTCCTACCAGCACAATCACATTGCACCATGAAGGAAATCTAAATCATGTTAAATTTCCTTTTAGCACAAACACATTGACATCAAATACATTGCACCACTTAGGAAATCTAATGCATGTTAGCTTTCCCTCTAGCACAAGAACAAGGGAATTTCTAACAAGATCATTGCATGGTGAATGAAAGCTAATGCGTGTTAGCTTTCCTACTTGTACAACCACATTGCCATCAAATACATTGCACCATGAAGAAAATCTAATGCATGTTAGCTTTCCTTATAGCATATGCATAATGACATTGCACAGTGCATGTTAGATTTCTTTCTAGCACAAGCACAAGGGCATTTTTAACAACAACATTGCATGTTGAATGAAAGAAAACCCATGTTAGATTTCCTTCTGATACAAACACATTGTCATCAAATACATTACACCATGAACTAAATCTAACGCATGTTAGCTTTCCTTCTAGCACAAACACAATAGCTTTCCTTACAACAACATTGCACAATGAAGGAAAGATAACACATAGCACAAGATCGATTCAAATAACAACATTGCGTAGTGAATGAAATCTAACGCGTGTTAGATTTTCTACTGGTACAAGCACATTGCCATCAAATTCATTGCACCATGAAGGAATTCTAACACATGTTATCTTTTATTCTAATAGAAGCACACGGACAATTCTTACAACAACATTACATTGTGAATGAAAGCTAACATGTGTTAGATTTCCAACTGATACAACCACATTTACTTTGAATACATTGCACCATGAAGGAAATATAATGCATGTTAGATTTCCTTCTAGCACAAGCACAAGGGCATTTCTTACAACAACATTGCATAGTGAAGGAAAGCTAACACATGACACATGTTAGCTTTCCTTCTAGGATAAGCACAAGGGAATTTCTTACAACAACATTGCATGTTGAATGAATGATAACATGTGTTTCATTTGTAGTTTACTGTAAGGAGCCTGACTTGGATGATAGTGTAGGGGTATGGTGCGGGGGGCTGATTGTAGAATCTAAAGGACCAAACAAAGGGGTTTCGCCCTGAAGCCTCTGAGTGTATCTCGGAGGATCAATACTAATTGGGTGTAAATTAAAAACAAGTGTGGGATTATGATAAGATAAATCTAAAAAAACCTAATGCAACCGAGTGTGCAGAAGGTGACTGCAACAAAATGGAAAACAAGCCAAAAGAAGCTCAAAAAACCTAATTCGAGGTGAGCTCAATAAAATGGCAAACAAGCCAACAAGTAACACCTAAAAAATAGAAAATGACTCGCTAACCTATTAGGTAAAGGAGAAAGAAATCACCTGCCTAAAAAGATGGAATCCCTTACAAATCGCATCCCCTGTAGGATGATGAAATCCGTAGTTAGAAAATATGAAATGGAAGACCAATATGGTCAAGGGATAACCCCCTACCGAGGGGGATCTCAGGTAAAAGATCCCTAAAAGAATGGAAACTAGTCTACCTTGTTCCGTTCAGAAAGGTTACCCACAACTTCTGTTTGTAGACAATGAGTAGGTATCCTTCAGTACAGAGTGGAGAGAAAAATTCCACCCATACCTCTGGAACCGGTCTTGCCACTTTCCCTCCTAAGGGAGATCCCCCCCGACAAATCGGTTTCAACTGTTCCAATAAATACAAGAGGATTTTGGTCCCCTAAAAAGACGACTGCTATGTCTCAGATGTAAATGACAAAGGTGAATTATTTGGATGCCTATCCCCAGTTTCCTAACTTGACTACTAAATTCTTTTTGGTCCTCAAGTGAGGTTAATATTTGTTGAGTTAAGGTTAATTTTAAGGCTTTGTTGGCGGCATGAACCAAGCGATAGTTTGATTTAGGGAGTGATTGCGTGCATTGGTGGCGTGTACAATAACTAAGAAATTAAATGCTTAACATAAATGAAAAAATTCCAATACTAAGTCTAAACGTTTTTTTTGAAAACATAATTTCAAAGTAGAAAGGCTACAACTAAGCATTTATTATTCAAAGCATAAATTTTTTGAACAAGCCTTGGGATTTGAGAAGGCAAGGTTTTGTTCAGTGAAACCTAATGCAATTTTTTTATTGGTAGGTCAAATTCATGAAACTCATTCATGAGAGACCATGGATGGCTTCATCACATCCATCAAGCCTATACACACTTGCTAGAGGATGCAGAACTCGATTCTATTGGTAAGTTCTTGATCCAGGCCCCTGTACCAAATTAACATGTGTACCTGAATGACTCTTGGATGGGAGTGAGAACTAGCCATAAAATAGAATCTGAAACTCAGATAGGTGAACCATCCATTCTATTGGGTCCAGGACACGAGACTTCATGTAGGACTCCCCTCGCGCATTCAACAACATGGCCCAGAGCTTGATTTACCTGACGATATGAGAAGCTAGGGATTTGTTCAATGAGACCTAATGAAATTTTTGCATTGGGGGGTCAAATTCACGAAACTCTTCGTTGAGACTAGGTATATAGCTTCATGAAATTCAAAAGACCAATACACACCCGCTGGAAGTTGTAGAACTCAATTTTGTTGTTTAGTTCTCGTTTTAAGTCCCAAGGCCAAATCAACATGTGTCCTTGAATGGCTCTTGGATGCGAGTGAAAACCGTTCATAAAATACAATCTAATACTTGAATCGATGAATTTCCAATTGCGTTGGGTCCAAGACAGGAGGATTTAGCTAGGACACACCTCGCCCATCCAATTCCATGGCCCAAAGCTTTCTTTACTAGGCGATTTGAGAAGCTAGGGTTCTGTTCAATGAGAACCAATGCATTTTTGCATTGCTGAGTCAAATTCATGAAAATGGTCCTCGAGATCCCATGGATGACTTCATGACATACACTAGGCCTATATACACTTGGTAGAAGTTTAAGAAGTCGATCTTGGTATCAGTTCTAGATTTAGGCCCATGGACCAAATCAAAATGTGTCCCTAAATGGCTCTTGGATGCGAGTGAAAAATCGCCATAAAATGCAATTTGAGACTCAGATCAATGAACCGTCGATTCCCTTGGGTTTGGGGCACGGGGATTCAGCTAGAACACCCCTCACCCATCGAATTCCATGGCTTATAGCTTGCTTTACCGTGAGATTTCAGAAGATAGGGTTTTCTTCAATGAGAGCAAATGCAATTTTTGCACTTGGAAGTCAAATTTACAAAACAACTCCTTGAGAGCAGTTGGATGGCTTCATGACATCCACCAAGCCTATACACACTCACTGGAAGTTGCAGAACTCGATTTTGATGCTCAATTCTCGATCCAGAACCCTAAATGAAATCAATCTTTGTCTGTGAATGACTCTTGGATGCGAGTGGAAATATGCCATAAAATGGAATTCAAGACTCCAATCGACGAATAATTGATTCGATTGGGTCTGGGGCACGTAGATTCAGCTAGGACACCACTTGCCTATTCATTGCCATGGCCGAAAGCAAAATTTATCTGGTGATTTGAGAGGCTAGGTTTTTGTTCAATGAGACCCAAAGCAGTTTTTGCATTGGGAAGTCAAATTCAAAAAACTCTTCCCCAAGAGCAAGTGGACAACTTCATGAAATCCACCAAGACTATACACACCTACTGGAATATGCAGAACTTGATTCTACCTCTCGATTCTAGATCTAGTCCCTGGACCAAATCAACATGTGTCCATGAATGGCTCATGTATGTGAGTGAAAAATTGAGATAAAATGAAATCCAGGACTCGGATCGATGAACCGTCGATACCATTGCATCTAAGACAGATGGCTTTAGCTAGAACACCCCTCACCCATCTAGTGCCATTGCTTGAGGTTTACCCTGCTTGGTGATTTAAGAAGCTAATGTCATTTCCAATGGGACCTAATGCAAAGATTGAATTGTGGGTGAAATAAAAGAAACTCTTTCCCGAGAGCCCATGGACGGCTTCATCACATCCAGCAGGCCTATACACAGTTGTTGGAAGTTGCAAAACTCGATTCTGTTGATCAATTCTAGATCTAGTCCCTTGGACCGTAATCAACATGTGTCCCTGGATGGATATTGGTTGACATCTACAACTCGACATAAAATGCAATCCAGGACTTGGATTGTTGAACCATTTATTGAGTTGGGTCCGTGGCACAGGTCTTCAACTACAAGACTCCTCACCGATCCAATGCCATGCCCCAATATTTCCTTGCCTTGTGATTTGAGAAAGTATGGTTCACTTTAGATGCTCTACACACTTTTCCTTTGTAAAACAATTCCTACAAATACTTTCCAAGTATGCATCCCTAATAGACCCCATAAAAAATATGTCGCCAACAACCTCATGAACATGTTTGTTTGTTGAGCTACTGTAGAAAATGATATTTGATATGGCCAAATAATTCATGCAAAAAATTTCTCACTTCATATAAATGAGTGAGAAGGATAAAAAAGGAAACTTTGGAAACAAAGTTGAATAAGATGTACAAGCTTGAGTGGTGATCAACTTTACCGACAACAAATGTATCATTGTTTGTCATCACACTAATGACCACTAAATCAGATGTAAACTCAACTTTCCTACTTGAACTAGAATGAGTGATGTGGTAGATGGATAGGATATTGGTAGACAATTAAGGTACAAAAAATAACATTTTGGAATGTTACATCATCCACATCAATATATACTCTCCCACGAACTTCATCAAAGGTGTTATCCCCCATTAAGATAGAATAATACAAGTCTCAAAATATGAAAATTCATCTTGAGATATTCCATGTAATGTGAACAACCCAAGTCAAGTACCCAATAAGATGGTTGTTATTCCATTGCTATAAGTGCATGTGTTGCAACCTTTCTCCATTTGTTTTCTTGTGCCTTTGAGGATTGCATATTTGATGCATTTTTATTGACATAATGAAGAAGGTCAATATTATTCTTTTCAACAAGATGAGTAAGATGAAATATTTTCTTATTCATGCATGTCTATTCATCGTGCCTGGGAATATTGTAGTAGGAACACTTGCCCTTCTCAAACTTGTTCGTTTCAACCATTGAATGAGAGGTCTCATGAATATATTTATATTTATGATCTTTGTCCTTCTTTTCTAAATTATTTTGTTTCTGCATGCTATTTTTAGGTTCCTTTGAATCCTTTATGCCCTAATTTACAACAAGCGCATGAGCCTTTAATGTCTTTTAGCTACCTATTAGAACAATTTTATATTTCATCCTTATCAATTCTATAATAAAGTTGTCAAGGAATGGCATTTTCCAAGTAGTTAAGTGCATTCATGGTAACATGGAAGGTGGTAATATAATAGAGTAGTTTTGGGCAAGTTTGGCAAAAATGGATAGAACCAACTACCTTTCATCGTTTTTAGTCCCACACAGCTTCAACTTCAACCTCTGATATTTTAACTTGGCGTCAAATTCCTAGATAATGTCAAATCTACTTGGGCACAAGCTAATTATCATTCTCTAGATGATGAACTCTCAATATGTCTTTCTTCCCAAAGAGAATTTCCAACATGATCCAAACATCATTGTGTTATTTTGTAGATCAATGTGAAAGAGAATGACAGGAGTATAGAGTGACATAGTAATCTATATGTTTGATCATGTTGGTTACACCATTTTGTCTTTTCATCATCAACTATGGCTTCAAATTCAATTCCCATATCTATTATGTAAAACCATTCTCTTGAAAAGAATCATCACCTTCGATTTATAATCATAGTAATTGAATGGTGTTAAGAGGGATTTATAATCCTTATCCATTGTTGTAGGAATAGTACTGTTGCAGAACATGGTGAAAATGAGGAATTTTTAGCTTTAGATGAGCCACAACAAAATGCTATAGGAAATTTGTAGGAGCATATATGATTTGTGCTCAACAAGACACTTGAAAATGACCTATATGGATTTCTCGTTGAATGCATATAAATATTTTGTAACCATATTTTGGAGCATGGAGGATACACACACTATGAAGGATTGCTCTATATTTGGAAGAGATATTTTAATAACCTCCATGTAATGCACATACGTGAATTGAGTCACAATGAACCTGAGAATGGAGATCATGCAAAATCATTGAACCTATTATTCATGGAAGAATCATATAATAGTATCAGACTTCATCTTTGGCTCAGAATGTGTTGGCCTCTCTCAACAACAACCCTTTAATTTTGGTAAAAATAAATGGGTCCCCCCATTTTAAGTCTTTATTAGCATATTCATTATCAATGACAATGGGCCCAGGTAATATTTACATCCATGGTCTGTTTATTTTTTGTTTAGGATTTGAACTTTCATTGGCATAATTTCTACAATATGAGTTATTCACTTTTTCGTTGGAGATGTAAAGAATGCAAAGTTATACTGTCTTTAACACATGGATGAAAGTAATGTTAGCCTAGATAGTGATTATGCCTCCAGTTAGGCTATGGTTTTTAACACATGGAGTGGTTCATTGAATGGGGCTACAAGCCTATATAATAATTCCTCTTGCCCAACATAGGATATCCTTATAAGCTTAAGTGTTAGAAATTGGCATACACTTGTAGGTTGCTAAAGGTTTCATAGAACCACCTTTAGGATTGACACAAGTTTAAAATCAATCGGCTACCTTAACCAACCGACTATAGGAGATGTCCAAAGAAAAAAAAATAACAAATAAAACATGTGGAGAACTCGATGTAGGATAGAGGGTCACTACAATATTGAATTCCTTGTTTTGAACAATTATGTTATCATTGCCACATCAAACACCTTCTCGATAGGAAGAAAACCATACTAGTGTGAAACCTATAAGCCATAGGGACATTATCCCAATAGGCATCCCATGAAAAAATATCAAACATTTAGGAATACACTATTCTATGTATTCTAGAAGTCGATGGGGCATGATGGGAACAATTGTAGGTTGCTACAATTTATGAAAGAAAACATGATGGATGCATATATGGTGCAAGCATCTAAGACAAGCACAATGGGGGGTGGAAGGTGGATACAAAGGACAAAAATGTTACAATGGATTAAGCAGTCAAGGACATAGTGGATCCCCTACATGATATAAATGCTTATAACTAGGGCACATAAAGAGGAATTTCACTAAACCTCTAGCCATGTGTGGACATTGTCATAATATAGAGCACAAGATTAAATATTGCCTATAGTTGATAGAGAAATAAAGATAAATGAATATGATCACTAAAAATCCTTGAAACAAGGAATATAGAACTATCTAAGATTGGAACATCATTGTCACCTATCTATCTAAGATTGGTAAATCAATATAGAACTATGCAATCGGAAGAGTGGAGGATGTTGAAGTAGACATGAATGGGGTAATGACACTAGTTGATATTGAAGTTATAAAAATTAATGAATGAAAACAATCCATATCTTTCCTTGCTAGTGATACACCAAGGATTCAACAACAAATTGATCTTGAACTTGAAATACAAAAAGATGTATTTTGAGACTGTTATTTTAACAGTGGTTTCCCCATTAGATCCGACCCAAGGAGAAATATTCATAAAGCCTATAAAAGAAGACATTTGAAGCACTATACCAAAAAAATATAGTATCATATCATGGATGGATGATTTTACCAATCCTTACTATATCTATGGAGAATTGAGTTTGAAAAGTATATATTCATTTGATACAAATTCAAAAGAAGCAGTTAATAGGTGGAAAAATAAGGGCTATAAGATGTGTACTTGGAGATTCGCTTGCACTAAAAGCAATGCACTAGATCAAAGTAAAACAATGCAACCCTCCCAAGTACGATGGAAATAAAACCTTTCATTGATCAATTAGAGGAATTTATACAAGGAGAAGTAAGGGTATAGGCATTGGATGTAACCTTAAGAGGAACCCATTATGAGTAATGGTGGGCCACTCATAGAGATAGCATAGCCAAATGGGAAGGTTTGTTTGTTTAAGGTGTGTACAAGTCTAAAGAAAGAATTATATTTGATGCAAATAATGATATTGGAGTGCAAATAAGAAATCAAATTATGACACATATCTAAACACAATTGATTATGGGATGCATATGAGGATGCTATGGACACATTATGATGTAAATGGGGATGCACTAAGATGTAAAAGTATGATGCAAAGGGACACAAATGGGATCTAGAAACATAAATGGAACACAACATCATATTAGAAGGACACATAAGGGAATATAGGGGGATGCAAAAAAGGCCATTTGTCCTAAGTGGAGTTTCCCTCCCATGTGAGATACAAATACAAGATGATACAACAATGTATTGTAGCATTGTGTGATTTTTGAATGCAATTGTAATTGGAGTGTATCTACATCATTTCACTACCCATGGATATACCACAACAATTATATCTAGGCATCATTCTACTATAACAATGGTCCAAACACCAATGAAAGGAGTGGAACCATCACTTGGTTGTTGAGGGTAACAATGATCTTGGGAGAAAGAGAGTAAACAAGTCAAAGGGACACTATTTATTGATCAATTATGAGACAATGTGAACCTATTGTTGTGCTAGAAAGAAAATTTAGAACGATAAAGTAAATTTGGTTTCTCCTCATAGGTATCTATGTGTTCTAGTCTATTGAAATGAACGGAAAACCAAACTGAAGTACGAGGGAGGGGATAGAGTCTTTTTTTGCCTTGTTAATCTTCGAACGAAAGTGTATAAGTCATTCATAAATTAAATAACATAACATAGATATATATTCAAAATAACCTAGATATATTATAATAACTTTTAAATCAAATTTAAAATTACAAAATTAAAATTAATAAGGCATTACATCATAAAGTTTAACATTAGTGCTAGTATATTCAAGTTAAAATATTTAGAGTCAAATAGTTTGACTTTCAATCAATATTTCAATAATAATTAAGGCATTGCATGATAAAGTTTAACCTTAATATATTCAAATTAATAAGAATAGATTACATAAAATATAATTTATTTAATTTATGACTAACCGACTACTGTTAGAGTTTACCATGTCCATCGAAGATTCCAGATCCACCGAGGATTCCAGATCCCACGTAATATTTTTGTGGAAAAATCCCCCAAAAATACGAAATTAACTAAATTTGCCCCTAAAAAATATATGGGTTGCCTTTGCGCTGCCACATCCATGGGTTAACTTATTGCCAAATTCAAGCACTTGTCTGATGTCATGTTCCTTCCTTAGTGGCCACTTGGTCAAGACTTGGACCCTCCAATCCCTAAGGGTCTAGGAAGAAGAATTAAATGAAGGATAGTTAATTAAGTGGGATATATTTTGGTACAAGGCCTATAGTCATTAATAATTTAATAGTTTTAATTTTTAATTATTTCCTTAATATTATTAATCAAAATTTTTGAAAGTGGTGATGTTCACATGGCTAGGAGGGCACATGAGGACAAGGTGGACCTCACCTACTCAAGTGGAAAAATATAGAAACAGCAAGGAGTCAACTAAAAGCAAGGTGGCAGCATAAAAAGATAGAAACAGGCAAAAGCACAAAGCAAGAAAGTCAAAAAGAAGGAAAGGGAAGAAAGAAACCAGTTTGAAAAAGAAGGCAACATCCAGAAAAGCTAAGGAGGGCGTAGTTGCTAAAATCAATTGAAGACATAGAAAAAGCAAGTTGCATAAGGAAAAAATGTTGCTAATTCTCTCAAGGAAGGCGCCCTCACCTCTCACACGTTCCAATGAATTTCCCAGGAAGCTACACAAGTTATAAAAGGATACTAAGGTGCACCATCACATCTTTTGTTCTATTGTTATTTGTCTTGAGAGCATTTTTCTTCTCAGAGTTGAGTGATGTAACTCAACCAAGATTGGGAGATGAATCCCAATCCAATTATTGTTCCAGTTTGTCCATGATCAAATCCAGAGCCATGGAATGATGATATACATGCCTGCATCAATCCATCATTGAAGAATATAAGATATACAGAGAGTGATTCTCAGTCACAGTACAATTGGAGAGAGTTTTGAAGAAGTTACTCTGGAGGAGATAATCCATTTCAGTGAAGGCGCCCCTGAGAAGCTACTGAATTCCAGTGCGCCCTCCATATGCATATACCATATCTGATTTTATCCTTCTTTCAGATCCAGTTCATAAATTCTCCTTCTTCTCCTCATCTCATACTCATTCTCTCAGTTTGTAAGATTTCTCTAGCATTAGAGACTCCTTGAAGATCTAAAGATTAAAAAATCCTCTAAATTATGCTTAGGATATTCAATTTCGATTTGATGCTGTTAATTAATAATTTCAAAGACCTCATATACTTCGGAAGTGAATTTTTTAATCCTCTAAGGAAATTTGAATCAAGCAATTCCAAGACTAGCTCTTTAATCACTTTTTCTTGACTAGTTTTACAATTTTTGTAATTCAGAGCTATGTATGAGTCATTTTTCTATTCTGATGGTCATTTGTGAATCCTAGACCCTAATGAAGCATAACCAATCATATATATGAGGATTCGAAGGCCTCTCATCCTTCTTGGAAGAACATGGAAAACTACTAGTTGAGCAGTCCAAGATAGCGCCCTTGCCTCTTTGGTTTCCAAACTCAACCAGAACCTCCCAAATTCTTATAATCTCTTGTACAACACCTAATTAGGAGGTTAATATATAATATAATCCATTTGGTTACCTTTAGGTGTGAGAAAATGAGTTTAGTATGCATATGTTGGTGTGCCCAGAAAGCCTCAGAGTAGACCTCAGCGGTAGCTGTTGTTGAAACGTAAATGGCCCTAGTAACTTGTGCATAGGACTCAGAAGCTAGCCCTAAATCTATTTTGTTTTCTGCTATACATTCACCCTTACATTTTGCAGATCCTAAATATCCCAAATTCCTAACCCTGGAGATCGATTTTTGAGATGCCAGATCGATTTTTTTTTGCACTGCATGTTTCCTTTGTCCTTTGGCTCATGCACGGATATTTTCCTAGGTGTGGGTGTGGCATATTTTGGTTACAATGTCCAAAGAGCACGCATGAAAGCAAAAAAGCAGCTACAGTTCGACGGAATCACTGGTGGAGGGAAAGGTTTTGAGGCATAGTCAAGGCTAGTGAATCTGCAAATTTGTTGGAACAATATCTCTTCAAGGTATGGTTGGAAAACACTCTGCCACTATGTTGTGCACTCATTGTATTTAATTAAGCTATAACATATTTGTGAATGGTGCAATATGTTCTTCTGATATCACCTACGATCTCCCAACGCCTTTCTAATAGGTTGAATTTAGAGGTGAATCAATTCCAGTGCCATGGTATTCTTTACATATACAATACTTTAGTAGATGAGAATGCACACCATATGTTTGGTGAAATTCCTGAGAGAGAAAACCCTTGTTTCTATACCTTTTAAATGCCAAAATAATGTTGAATGTGTATCTTACAAGAGTATTTTTGTTATTAAATCTGTACTGAACATGCCCGTGCAATAAGGCTAAGTTTTAGGGTGTATAATCAAGCTCAGGGATTCCTGGATTTGATAGCATCGGTATCAAAATGGTGGAGGTATATATTTAGGATAACGGGGACAAAGATCTTCCTTGGGGTAGGCCCTTCAAAGCATTGACCTCCATGACGCGTCGAATTTGGTTTGTCAAAAAGATGGTATGAGTTCAATGAACAATTTATCCTTTACGTGTCTTCTAATTTCCCTGAGAAGCAGGTTATGTGGCACAGAAGGAAAGCACTTTTAAATATCGAATTGAATCAATAAATCTATTCTTGTCCATGAGAAGACATCAGAAATATCCTAAGGCTCTTGTGGCTAATACACACGTAACATGATCAAGTTTTGTCTCAATGATAGATTCCATGATTCTTTAAATGCAATAGAGAATCACCCGATCGTGAGGATAAGGAATGGTCAATCCGCGCATTTATTTTTTCTTGGTTTGGAAACAATGTGGTGGAATTTAAATACTTTAAACGAAAATTGCCCTTTTTTTTATCGAATTACTATAGTGATTCAGTTTAAAGAGGGGTGTAGCATCAATAGTTTGCTCGCCTAAAGCTAGAGTGAAGGACCAAAGGGTCCTTTGTACTTCCTCTGTGGAAAGAGTTATATTTACAGGATTCACTATTGACTCAAGGACTTGAATTGATTTTCCCTATTTATTCAGGGTCATAACCTTATGTTTTAGTTTTTCTTCATTAGTGATGGCTTCGTTAATGAGATCCTCTATATGAGCTACCCCAAAATCCTTCATCAAGAAACCCAATTTGTGAAAATCATCATAGAAGTGTGCACCAAAGCAGAAAAGGAAAATAAGGGTACCATAAGATAAAAGGGGAAACATAATTTGGCATCATAAGATTGATTATTATCCTTTAGATTTCGTGTAAAGAATCCATGGTGCCCATAGAATTTTTGAAAGAGCGTTGACCAAATGCTACGTACAATTCCTACGTATAGCTTCCACCTACAATCCAATCGGTTGTCACTACCAATTAGCTGTCATATCTATCTTAGTCATGTCAAGATTTTTGGAATGTCTGCTGTGTCACTTTGATTTAATGCTATTCCTTGCGAGAATATTTGCAGTCCTGTTATTTTACAGTGCCCTTGGATATGCTGTTACTTACAATATTATTAGACATGATCTTCAAACATACTGCTATACTTCATTGGGATTTCAGAGATACATTAAAGCTAGTCCTTTATATATATGGATGCTTCTAACTCACTTGTGCTGCTATAGTCCTTCTCTAGTGGCTGTAGCTTTGATTTACTCAGAACTCCAAGAGAAAATTTGTAACTATCTTTCTACTGTCCCGAATTTCATTGCTATATCAAGACTTTACCATGCTGCTGCTATCATGAATGTAGAGATAAGCATACATTAGATAATTGCTTCTGTGACTTCCTGAAAACCATCTCTGTGCAACACGAACTCAGATCTAAAGAACTCTTCTTTCTACCCATGACTAGGATATCCAGAACACACTTGTTCTTCAAACTTCTTCACACAGGTCTGCGGCTGCCTCAGACATCATGCATCATCGAATTCTGAGTTTGTTTAACCCAAACTTTAAACTTCCAACCTGCTTCTTCATTGTCTGTCTTATGCTGTTGTTTAGATGCCTTAAAAATCAGGCCATTTTCATAGTGGATACCCGAATCTCAGATCCATTGGAACACACTTCAATCAAAAAAGTCTTTCTGTGTCTTGCACTTGTGGTTGCCTCAGTGTTCTTTGCATACCCGAATTTCAGAGCAAAAAAATTTAAAAATTTGAACTTTGAATGAGATTGTCTTGAGATATATATACTTGTTTCAACGTGGAAAGTAGGGCCTTCAATCTGGGTCGACTTAACATTTTGGTCAATTTAATATTAATTAAAATCTCCATTTAGTAGGCCAAATTATAAAAAAATAATTTAATTCTTGTTATTTTGATGACCGTCCAACTAATAAGGAGATAGGGCTACTTTTAGGGCTGTTTTAAAACTCCATTAAAATCCCTTTTTAAAGCCACGTTAGGATCATCAAACAACCCTTCTTCTTGTGTCACATCCCCTCCCATCAATTCGATGTAAGGGAGGAAACATGACTAACTTTCCAGGGCTTATTTGCTAAACTCAGCCCCGTTCATTACTCACAAATTCATAACAAATAAAACTTATGCGTGCATAATAATACTCAATATAAACATAGCGGAAATAAACATTATCCACACACACAACTACATCATGCTTCCAACATATCAATAACAGTCATCAACTAAACATTGAAGAGCACATAATGCATATAATTTAAACCACAGAGAATACTTATCTTTAAGATGAAATTGTCCAACAATTGGCTATGTGAGAGAAACGTTCCACCCAACCATAGGTCTCTGTTCAACTTGTATTCTTTCAGTTGAGAGACCACCCCTGAGCTGGGATGTGTATCCACAATGGAGGAACTAGACAAGCTCACTCACAACCATGATATCACACAAAGAGTCATGCTAAGCCAACACACGGTTGGGTTTATCAAGCATGCAAGGGACAAATGAGGAGGTTGCTAAGCCAGTGGGCTCAACCACAGAGCTACAAACATCTCAACTAAAATCAAACAGTCATGGCACCCACAATACCTAACACACCCAACACAAGGAAGGTCCCCATCTCTGCTGCACAGTCCCTCAGGCGTCCCTTCCCTCCAGTGCTCTTCAGGGTGGGCATAGTGTTAAATTTTGAGCATTAATTCACAATACTCTAGGATCTTTACTAAGAGAATAACATGTACAGTATATCAATGCATAACAATCATATCAAGCATGTCAAGCATCACAAGAATCAAAAGCATGAGAGACAAGAGACATAGAGTTTCCGTGGGGAAAACCCTAAGGTGAAAAACCCCACAACTTCCTCAGAAATAGAGAGAGCAATGGCTCAACCAAAGTACAACCAAAATACACTGAGATAGTCTCCCGGTAGCAGATGATCCTCCTCCTCACTAGTGCGCCACTTTCTGAGTGAGAGAAGTATGAGTTTTCAAGTTATACAAATAGAGATCTCCTGATCTCTATTTATACTAGTCTGTTTTCCCAGTGACCTTATGGGGCCGACTTGTCTAGCTAGGTATATCAACCATATAATAAATATTTCAGGGCCAACCCCACACATGGTGGTCTAATAACCCTTCGCCAAGTACACACACTTGCGACACTTATCAATACACATGACGACACTTCCTTATAGAGGAATAACACATCTCTTATAAGGGTACAATAAATATATAAGAAATACATAGATGAAATACATTCTGAAGTTACATATACATCAACACTCCCTCTTAACTAGGAAGGTATTTCTCGACACAGTTCTGCTAGACAAGTCTTCTTCTCGGGATCATCGTCATCGATGCATCGTCATCATCATCGTCACTGCTGTTGCTATCTCAACCAATCTCTGACTCTACTCATCATAGGAAGTTCTACAGAGCTAGTCCTTTTTCATACTGGATGTAGGCCCACCACCTTCAGGTCTTCGTCATCACTGTCCATACTGTGGAATCCTCAGGACTTATTATGTGCATCACAAAACCTTGCAAGAGCATCCCAAGACTTATTACGGGCACACAGCCCAACCTATCGGATCTCCCAGGGAGCTATTACATGTGAACCTACCACAAAACCTCGAAAGAGAATCCCAAGACTGATTACGAGCACACAACTCAACCTATCGGATCTCCCAGGGAGCTATTATATGTGGCCACCACAAAACCTTGCAAGAGCATCCCAAGACTTATTATGGGAACACATCCCAACTTATCGGATCTCCCAGGGCGATATTACATGTGGTCATGGAAAAACCTTGCAAGAGCATCCCAGGACTTATTACGAGCACACAGCTCAACCTATCGGATCTCCCAGGGTTCTATTATATGCCATAGGACAAAACCTCGAAAGAGCATCTGCTAGATATCCCATGGAGCTATTATATGCCAGCGGCAAAACCTTACAAGACTATCTGCAGATCTCCCAGGGCGCTATTATATGTACTCCCAAAGCAAAACCTCAAAAGAGCGTTTGCCAAATCTCCCAGGGAGCTATTATATGCCAGTGGAAAAACCTAGCAAGAGAATCTGCAAACCTCCCAGGGCGCTATTATATGCTTATCTGCACAACCTATCCATGGCCACAGAGTATCAACCTGATACTCACCATACATCATCCTGATGTATACATGATCATCTCGATCATCATCACTGCAACATCCTGTTGCATGTCATCTGGAGAAACCTCCTGAAGCTCGTCATCCATGATCATCCTGATCATATAATGCATCTACCTGATGCATACCAAGTATCTACCTGATACATATCATCATACATGATCCACCTGATCATACAATGTATCCACCTGATACAAATATAAAACATGATCCACCTGATCATACGTAATACATATCAACATACATGATCTACCTGATCATACAATGTATCCACCTGATACACATACAGATACATGGTCCAAGCATCCAACATGATGCATATACAAAATACATACAAATGATCCAACCGATCATATCCAGCAACCAACATGATGCGTACATACATTTACATATAGATGATCCAACTGATCATATCCAGCATCCAACATGATGCATACATACATATACATATAAATGATCCAACTGATCATATCCAACATCCAACATGATGCGTACATACATATACATATAAATGATCCAACTGATCATATCCAGCATCCTCCTGATGCATATACAGAGCAGTAACTGGAGCATCATCCTGATGCTCATCATCCAGCGCTTACATCCACAGCCATGTGAATAATCCTCCTTCCAACATGCTTGGAATGGCTTCTGCAAATGTGTCCATCACTTCTTCCTCGAAGTGTCATCAATCTGAAGAACACCAAGCCTCTCCATGAATTACTCGAATTTCCCCTGGCTAGTGGCTTCGTCAGCACATCTGCAATCTGCTCGTTCGTCGCAATGTACAGGGGCTTCACAGCTCCTCTCTGCACCATATCCCTGATATAGTGATATTTGATCTCTATGTGTTTCGACCTATCATGAAACACTGGGTTCTCGAATAGCTTCACACAACTCTGGTTATCACAAAAGATACCAGTAGCATCCAACGGGAGATCAAATAACTCAGACAGTAGCTTCTGAAGCCATACTGCCTCACAACTAGCTGAATAGGCTGCAACATATTCTGCCTCAACTGTACTCAGTGCTATGCAGGACTGCTTCCTGCTGAACCAAGAGATCACACCTGATCCCATACTGAAGCAACATCCAGATGTGCTCTTCCTATCTGCAGCACTGCCATCCCAATCTGAATCAACATAACCCTGCAGGTTAAACTTTTGATTCGCTTCATACTTGAGCCCATAATCCACTGTACCCTTCAGGTACCTCAAAACATGCTTTGCAGCAACCAGGTGAACACTCCTCGAATCCGTTAGGAATTGGCTCAATGTGTTCACCGCAAAGCAAATATCTGGTATCATGTTCGTCAGGTACATCAAGGACCCAATCATCTGACGATACATAGAGACATCAATTGGCTCAGATGAAGCATCACATAGAAGCTTCAGATTCGATGCCATAGGTGTGGCCATGGCCTTGCAATCCATCATCCTGAATCTCTTCAGGATATCTACTGTGTACTTCCCTTAACCAAGGAAGATCCCACCTACACTCTGCCACACCTCCATACCTAGGAAATAATGCATCATTCCCAAATCTTTCATATCGAACTCGGCAGCAAGCTTCCTCTTAGTATCTGCAATCAATCTGTCATCTCCTGTTACAAATAAGTCATCCATATACATGAGTAGAATCACAGGATTCCCTTCCTCAACCTTGTAGTAAAGGTTGGAATCCGCTTTACTCTTGGTAAAGCCCAAACTAGATAGGAAACTGTCCATCCTACCATACCAAGTTCTGGGAGCTTGCTTCAAGCCATACAAGGCTTTCTTCAATCTGCACACATATGACTCCCTGTCATGTATTTCGAAACCGAGTGGCTACTCCACATATACTTCCTCTTCAACTACACCATTCAAGAAAGCAGTCTTGACATCCATCTGGTGTATTTTCTATTTCATTGCTGCAGCCAGGGCAAGTATTGTTCTGATGGAAGTATACCTGGCTACAGGTGCAAAAGTTTCTTCATAATCTATTCCCTCTTTCTGAGAGAAGCCACGAGCTACGAATCTTGCCTTGTATTTCTCTACACTACCATCTGTAGCATGCTTGTTTTTGTAGATCCATTTGGAAGTCACAACAGACTTCTCTTTAGGTCTTGGGACAACATCCCAAACATCATTCTTCATTATTGATTGGTATTCTTCAACCATGGCATCTTTCCATTCTTTCTTTTCCGCTGCTTCTTCATAACTGGAAGGTTCTTTGTTCATAATGTCACAGAGTAAAGCAACATAGCTGGTATGTGATCTGGTTCTCTTCTTTGCTCTGTGTTCTTCTTCTGGAATGCCAAATCTTTCTGCATCTTGAATGAGCTCTCTAGCCCATGTCGGTTTCCTCTTGTGAGAGTTATCCTCACGGGGTAGATCTACAGGTTCTTGCATATATTCAAACTCACGAACAACTTCTGGAATTGCTTCAGTCATGGTAGTGTCTTGAAATCTAGTTTCCTTAGGTTCTTCATAAACTTCGATAGGTGCCTTCCTTGATTTGATGAATGCTGAGTTTTCATCAAATGTTACATCCCTGCTGACATCAATCTTCTTGAAACCTGGAAAATATATTCTGTAAGCCTTCGAGCTTTCACTGTAACCCACAAAGATACCCTTCTTTCCTGAAGGATCTAGCTTGGTCCTCTTTTCCTTTGGGACATGTGTGTATACTGGATAACCAAATATTTTGAGATGGCTGACTTCAGGTTTCTTACCAGAAAAGACCTCTTCTGGTGTTTTGTTGTCCAATATCTTGTGGGGTGTTCTATTCTGTACATATACAGTTGTTCTAGCTGCTTCTGCCCATAGATGCATAGGTAGATCCTGGTCATGCAACATTTCCCTTGCTGCTTCCATGATTGTTCTATTCTTTCTTTCTGCAACTCCATTTTGTTGTGGATTGTAAGGAGCAGTCAACTCCCTCTTAATCCCTGAATCACTACAAAGCTTCTTAAATTCACTTGAGGTAAATTCTCCACCATTATCGGATCTGAATGTTTTGATCTTCTTGTCAGTTTGATTCTCCATCAAGGTTTTGAATTCCTTGAACTTATCAAACACCTCATCTTTGTTCTTCAAGAAGTATACCCAAGTCTTCCTGGAGAAGTCATCAATAAACGAGACATAGTAAACATACCCACTCAGAGAACTAGATGACATAGGACCACATACGTCTAGGTGGATGATTTCCAGGATATCCTTTGCCTTGCTTTCACTACTTGGGAAAGCCTTCTTAATGTTCTTACCTTTTGCACATCCTTTGCAAACACCTTCATGTTTGGTCTTGATTTCAGGAAGACCCTCTACGACCTTGCTTGCAATTGGAAGTGCCCTATAATGCATATGAGCAAGTCTTCTATGCCAAAGTTCACTTGGATCCATGGAGTCATGTACCATGGCATGTTCAGGTTGACCCTTCAGTTTATACAGTCCTTCCTCTTGCTCTCCAATCACTACTGCATCATCAATTGTTTTACCCTTTGGCCACATTAGGACTTGGCCATCTACAAATGCAACCCTCATACCTTTTGCATCCAATGCAGAGATGGAGAGTAAGTTCTTCTTGAGCCCAGGTACATAAAGGAATTCTTTCATCTTCAAATATTTTCCAGAATCTAGGTTGTAGGAGGCTTCACCACTTCCTTTGATTGGGTATTGATAATCATCCCCAAGTTTCACCTTATGGGGTGATTCATGTTCAGATAGGTTTACAAAAGATTCCTTAAACCCAGTCATGTGTTTGGAAGCACCACTGTCAATTAACCAATCATTACAACCATGGGAGATAGTACCTGTGAGAGCAGAGATTAGAACATACTCTTCTTCACTTGATGAGTCATCATCACTATCATCACTTTCTGCCCTAGCTTTCTTCTTTGGAGGTTCATCATCTTCGGCAGCATGAGCATGGTACCTTGTTTTGTTGCCCTTCTTTTTCTTAATGGAGTTGATGTTATCCCTTTTGTTCTTGGGACATTCTGATGCAAAGTGACCCTTCTCATTGCATGTGAAACATCTTAAATCCTTCTTATTCTTTTGTTGGTTGTGATAGGATCTCTTGTGGTGAGAGTGCTCCTTCTTGGGCTTGCTTCTTTTGGTGTGGGCTGCGAGAGCTTGATCTTCACCTCCCATCTTTTCTTCACGAGATACAAGCCTAGCTTCTTCTTGAGAGCATTCCTCCCACAGTTTACTAAAAGAGATCAATTTATTTATTGCACAGATTCCTTGAATAAAGGAGTCCCATGACCTCGGAAGGCCATTCAGAGTAGTCATACCAACTTCACCATTATCCACTACTTCATCCACAGCTTCAAGTTGTTCCTTGATCTGAAAGACCTTGGAGAAGTAAAATTGAATGGTTTCTCCATTCAACATCTTGACCCCTTTCAATTGATTCTGCAGAGTCATCTTCCGATTTATGTTCTTCCCTTCAAATAACTTGGTCAAAGAGTCAAACATCTCCTTGGGTGTCTTTAGAGAAGACACATGGGGTATGAGATGGTCTTTGATGGAATCAGTAATAATTTTTTTTCCTTGACCAAGTTCTTCTTATGCAATACCTTAGCCTCTTCATCCTCTGAGATAGGGATGTCTTCTTTTATGTATGAGTCCAACTCATTCTCTTCCAGGATTAACCCAATCCTATACTTCCAAGCTCGGAAGTTATCAACCCCTTCAAGCTTATCCTCAAGCTTGGTGTGGTGAGACATCTTAAAGAGTACTTCAAATGGAAATTGAAAAGATTTAGGTCTTACCACTTGAAATGCTGAAAACTGGATCTGGTCCCGGATTAAGGTTTGTCAGAAAAACCCTAAAAATTCAAAATGTGAATTTCAACTTTTTGAAAGGATAGAAAGATGCACCTTGATGAGCAGATCAGCCTGGTGTATTCAGAATTTGAGATCAACAAAGCTTTACCCTTCATATTTTCCTTTTTGTCCTCCCGGGTTCACTAGGGAGAGCCCTGAATTAGGGTTTGAGTTTCCTGGAGATCTACCCAGCCAAAAATCTTGATCCAAAGCTCTAAACTTCGATTTTTGCAAGGAACTTCCAGATATGTCTTCAGATTTCAGAAATTCCTATTTTTGTGGAAACCCTAATTTTTAGGGCCAAATCTGAAAATGCTCAGAATTGAATTCTGATTGGATAGATAGGATCTCCTTGATGAGTAGAGTCAATCTACTATATTGCGTTTCCAAAATCTGTGGAGAGAAACCCAATAAAAAAGAAACCCTAGTTTCCATCATTGCACAATGTCTTCTTCTCAAGTTAGCTCTGATACCATGTTAAATTTTGAGCATTAATTCACAATACTCTAGGATCTTTACTGAGAGAATAACATGTATAGTATATCAATGCATAACAATCATATCAAGCATGTCAAGCATCACAAGAATCAAAAGCATGAGAGACATGAGACACAGAGTTTCCGCGGGGAAAACCCTAAGGTGAAAAACCCCACAACTTCCTCAGAGATAGAGAGAGAAATGGCTCAACCAAAGTACAACCAAAATACACTGAGATAGTCTCCTAGTAGCAGATGATCCTCCTCCTCACTAGTGCACCACTTTTTGAGTGAGAGAAGTATGAGTTTCCGAGTTATACAAATAGGGATCTCCCGATCTCTATTTATACTAGTCTGTTTTCCCAGTGACCTTATGGGGCTGACTTGTCTAGCTAGGTATATCAACCATATAATATATATTTCAGGGCCGACCCCACACATGGTGGTCTAATAACCCTTCGCCAAGTACACACACTTGCGACACTTGTCAATACACATGGCGACACTTCCTTATAGAGGAATAACACATCTCTTATAAGGGTACAATAAATATATATGAAATACATTCCGAAGTTACATATACATCAACACATAGAAAGGTCCAGCTGCTAATTTCTTGAGATTCTAGTTTTCACTGGGTTTATCAATCAATCCAATCCTCTGTTCCCTCAGGTGTCTCTTCCCTCCAGTGCTCTTCAGGGTGGGCATAGAAAGGTCCAGTTGCTAATTTATTGAGATTCTAGCCTTCACTGGGTTTATTAAGCAATCCAATCCTCTGTTCAAACATTCACACTTGGATTTTCTCAATTCGATGGCCAAAGAACTCAATCCCGTAATTGGATTTCTGGGCTATAAAATCTGCGTTTTCCAATGGATTTTGGGGTATCTAATACTCTCAATTTTGCCCCAAGGTTCATATCTATGGTTCCCCCATTGGATTTCACTGTCAATACCAAATTCTAGGTGTTTATGGCACATCAAAATGTGGGTTCATTCACAGTTGCGATTTTTGTTTTTTCTCACTGTTGGGCATGTGTAATGGATGAAAACTGATGCTGGGATGTTCAACAATGGAATGGGAATGAGGAAGAATGAATTCCCATGAGGTAGAGTGACTTGTGGTACAAGAAAAACAGAGCCCATACCTGCCATACGAATTTCTGGGCTGCCCATGCTCTATTGAATCCATGGACTGATTTCTCAACAACTTTCTTACAACTGAATTAAATGTTAGTGAGGAAAGTCAAATGGGTTCACAAGATGACATTTGGTAGCCTATGGTTCAATCCCACAACCCCTCACCACTCCCTAGTGGAATACAAATGACCCCTTCTCATTAGTTGCTTCCATAACCAGTTTTGGTATTTTATTGAAATATTAATACTTACATCAATTTACAATATTTCATGGCTTAATAGCACATGGGTAGTAAAATATCAACTACTTGCCTTTTTAATAAAATTCGAGTATACACTAGCGGGGCCTTGTCCTTGAGCTCCATGCTAGGAAAACATACATCGCATGTACACAATATTTACATTAAAATCCAATATATCATAAGGGTCAAAATTGGGGTATTACATTCCCCTCTCCCTTGGAACAACACCGTCGTTAGTGTTCTCAAAACTGAACAAAAATGGAAAGGCCTCTCTCATGGCATTCTCCAGCTCCCATTTAGCCTCATCGGGACTAAGGTGCTCCCATTAGACCTTTACCTTCCTGATGGCTCTGTTCCGGAGCAATGTGACCTTCTTGTCGAGGATGCGCATAGGCTCTACTTGGAACTCTCCCTCGGGATCCACCTGTATCACATTCCAATCAATCATATGATTAGGATAATGTACATACTTCTTAAGCAAATATACATGGAAAACATTATGAGCTCTTATGTTAGCAGGCAATGCAACTCTATATGCAACTAGTCCTATCCTATCTAGGACTTCAGATGGCCCACAATATCTTGGTGTCAACTTGGCACAACTCCCCAACTTGAGAGAAATTTTCCTTGGTTTCACTCTCAAATAAACATGATCTCCAATCTGAAATTCCTTATGCACTCTTTTCAAATATGCATAACTCTTTTTCCTGTCCCAAGCCGCCTTTAAATTCTGACTAATCTTAAAGACTTCCTGTTCCATTTCCTTGATCATCTCTGGCCTAAGCACTACCCTGTTCACCAGACTATCCCAATTCACTGAAGTTCTGCATCCTTTGCCATACAATTCCTCAAATGGACTCATTCCCAATGATGCATGCTATCCATTATTGTATGCAAATTCTACCAAGTGTAGGCAATATTCCCACTTGGATGGTTTATCCATCACATACATTCTCAGCATGTCTTCAAGAACCTGATTCACCCTCTCAATTTGGCCGTCTGTTTGAGGATGATATGTTGTACTGAAATTCAACCTAGTTCCCAATTCCTGAAATAATCCCTTCTAGAAATTGGAAGTGAACTTTGTATCACGATAAAAAATTATTGCCTTGGGCAATCCATGCAATCTGAATATCTCTCTCATGAAGATATTTTCAATTTCATTAGCCTTGTGAGTGGACTTGACTGGAATAAAGTGAGCTACCTTTGATAGCTTGTCCACCACAACCATGATTGAATCATGCTTCTTCACTGTCATGGGAAGACCTGTTATAAAATCCATAGAGATCACTTACCACTTCCACTCTGGAATGGGTAAGGGCTACAACAATCTAGCTGGATGTTGGTGCTATGCCTTGACTTGTTGGCATTTTTGATACCTAGCAATGTACTCAGCTATGTCCTTCTTCATACCATGCCAAAAGTATTGCTTTCTTGCTGTTGTTATAGTTTTTTGATATCCTGGGTGTCTAGAATATGGCATTTGATGTATTTCATCCATCACAAGCTTCTTCAAATATGCACTATTTGGAATGTACAGTCTGGTACCCTGATAAATGAGAACATCATCATTACCCAACTGATATCTTGCACATGTTTACTCCACACTACCATGCTGCAACTTTTCTTTAATTTGAAGGCAAGTTTCATCACCGTTTTGGGCTTCAAGAACTCTTGTCTTCCAATCTAATTTACACGCACTTAATGCTGCAACATGAAATTTTCTGCTAAGAGCATCTGCAACCTTATTCTCTTCCCCTTTTACATGATTAATTTCAAAATAAAATTCACAAAGGAATTCCATCCACCTAGCTTGCCTAGCATTCAAGTTTGGTTGGTCAAACAAATACTTCAAGCTCATGTGGTCTGTCCCAAGCTCGAATCTTCTTCCCAACAATAATGTCTCCACATTTTGAGGGCATGTACAATGGCTGCTAATTCTAAATCATGGGTGGCATAATTCTTTTCATGCTCTTTTAATTTCCTTGACTCATAGAAAATCAAAAACCCTTCTTGCATGAGCAATCCACCTAGCCCTTCAATGCAAGCATCTGTGCACACCACAAAATCCTTCTTTGGATCTTCTATCTTCAAAACATGAGCGCTAATAAGTAACTCCTTTAACTGCTGAAAACTTTTCTCACATTTTTCAGACCATACAAACTTGACATTCTTCCTCTGCAATGAAGTGATTGGGTGCGCTATCTTGGAGAATCCTTCAATGAACCTTCTATAGTATCCAGCAAGACCCATGAAAGATCTAACATCTGAAACATTCCTTGGAGTATGTTAAGTTTAAACCAAATAGACTAGCAAGATCACTAAAAGAAACATAATCACAAGATAGACACAGAATTTACCCTGGGAAACACTCATGGGGTAGAAAACCCAGCAAAGCTTTCCTCAATAAGATGATCAACCAAAATACAAGATGTGCTCTAAGGCTTGTCCTTCTTCTCTACCTCACATGCAGACCTCCCAGACACAAGTGCGTTACTTTTTGAGTTGTGGAAGTGTGTCAAATGAGGAGCTCTCCTCCTCTACTTATACTGATTCCCGACTAACCAAAATCCCTAATGGGGCCGACCTCTCCTTGTGAAGTCTAATAACCCCTAAAATATAAACTCAAGGCCAACCCCCACATGGTGGGTCTAATAACCCTAGTTACCACAAACCATCGGAGGAATAAACATCTCCAGATACATAATAGAATCACCTCGGAGGAATGAAACATCTCCGGAATAATAATGTACAAATATAATATTCTTAGAAGTTACAATATTCAACACTCCCCCTTAATGAGAAGGATATTATAACAACATCTGCAGGAGCAAGGAGTCATCGACTACATCACACATGATACATCTGTATATCATCGGAAGCTTTCTTCATTACATCATCATCAGTAACTCAACCAGTTACTGGAACATCAACATCATCATCATCATCATTTGCACGATCATCAGCATCGTCATCACATGATCATCAGCGTTGTCATCACACGATCATCAGTATCATCATCACACGATCATCAGTATCGTCATCACATGATCAATCCGAACCATTCATTTAGGACTATATCTAAGGATGATTTAATCCTCACCCCGTTCATTTAGGACTGTGTCCAAGGATGACTTAATCCTCACCCCGTTCATTTAAGACTGTATCCAAGGATGACTTAATCCTCACCCCGTACATTTAGGACTGTATCCAAGGATGACTTAATCCTCTTCCCGTACATTTAGGACTGTATCCAAGGATGACTTAATCCTCTTCCCATACATTTAGGACTATGTCCAAGGATGACTTAATCCTCTTCCCGTTCATTTAGGACTATGTCCAAGGATGACTTAATCCTCTTCCCGTACATTTAGGACTGTATCCAAGGATGACTTAATCCTCTTCCCGTACATTTAGGACTATGTCCAAGGATGACTTAATCCTCTTCCCGTTCATTTAGGACTATGTCCAAGGATGGCATAATCCTCACTCCTGTCCATCAAGGACTTCATTCTCGGAGACCATACGTCTACGGATTCTTTTAGAACATATGTTCAAGGATGATACAATCCCACCTGTATCCTCATCAACACAGATATCATCAAAAGCATGTATCCTCACCAATACATATACTATCAAAAGCATGTATCCTCACCAATACATACATCATCAAAAGCATGTATCCTCACCAATACATATATCATCAAAATAAAAGCAAGTAAAATAAGTATTCTAAGTATAAGAGTCCTAAATCTAAATAATCTAATATCCAAGTGTAGTAAACAGGTATCCACATCATCGACCTTACTGTCGATGAGGCAATCTCATTATCAGTGACTACACTACTCCCCCTTTTGAGGAGGGTCCTTTTGAACTACACCAAGCTTGTCTCGGAAGTATTCAAATTTCACTCGAGACAGAGGTTTGGTCAAAATATCAGCAATTTGATCCTCAGTGCTCACATACTCGAGCTTAATAGCTCCTCTCTGCACCATATCTCGTATATAAAAGTATCGGATCTCTATGTGTTTTGACTTATCATGGAATACAAGATTTTCTGTCATCTTGATACAACTTTGATTGTCACACATAATCACAGTGGGATCCATTTCTAAGTCAAACACTCCAGATAGTAGTTTCTGAAGCCATACTGCTTCATAACTAGCAGAGCAGGCAGCTATATATTCTTCTTCAGCAGTACTGAGAGCCACACTGGATTGTTTCTTGCTGAACCAAGAGATCATGGCAGATCCAAGTCCATAACATCCACCTAATGTACTCTTCCTGTCTGAAACACTTCCTGCCCAATCAGAATCTGAGTAACCATGTAATCTGAGTGCATGATTTCCAAGGTAGTAAAGACCAAAATCTAATGTACCTTTTAGATACCTCATTACATGCTTTGCAGCTATTAGGTGAACCTTCCTTGGTTCTACTAGATATTGACTCAGGGTATTTACAGCAAAGCATATATCTGGTCTGGTATTTGTTAAATACATCAATGACCCAATGATTTGTCTATATAGAGTTATATCCACTAATTATGATGACTCATCAACTAATAAATTCAAGTTGGAGTCCATGGGAGTAGCCATGGCCTTACACTCCAACATATCAAATCTTTTCAAAATCCCCACAGCATACTTACCTTGATTTAAAAAGATTCCTTTTGGTTCTTGCCATACTTCTAGACCTAAGAAGTAGTGCATTAATCCCAGATCCTTCATTTCAAATTCTGAAGAAAGCTTCTTCTTATATTCGATAATTTGGTTCTCATTTCCTGTTAGAAATAGATCATCTACATACAATAGTAAAATAACAGGTTCATCATCCATAACCTTGAGATAATGATTTGGGTTAGCTTTACTCTTGGTAAATCCCATGCTTGTTAAGAAACTGTCAATCCTTTCGTACCAAGCTCTGGGAGCTTGCTTCAATCCATACAAAGCCTTTTTCAGCTTGCATACATGTGTTCTTCCATCTTTAACCTCAAATCCTTGTGGTTGTTCTATGTACACTTCTTCTTCAATGACACCATTTAGGAAGGCTGTTTTAACATCCATCTAGTGTAATTTCCACTACATCATAGATTCAAGTGCCATGATAGTTCTAATTGATGTGTACCTAGCAACTGGTGCAAATGTTTCTTCATAGTCTATTCCCTCCTTTTGAGAGAATCCTCTGGCTACAAATCTTTCCTTATATTTTTCAATGCTACCATCAGCAACATGTTTTATCTTGAATATCCATTTGGAAGAAACCACACTTTTATCCTTTGGTTTGGGTACTATATCCCAAACATCATTTTCCATTATTGACTGGTACTCTTCTGTCATAGCTTCTACCCACTCTTTCTTCTGAGCTGCCTCCTCATAGATGGTGGGTTGTTGATCCACAAGATCACACATCAAGGCCACATAGTTGGATACTAACTTGGGTTTCTTCCTTTCTCTAATGGAACCTTTAGGAGCTCCATATTTTTCAGCTCCTTGAATAATGTCTCTAGCCCATGCTGGCCTTCTTTTTCTAGATAGATTTGTAATGGGGGGTTCTTGAGGTTCTATCATGTCATGGTATTCTGGTGCATCATCTTCAGGGATGGGTACAACTTCTGTGACTCTAGGAGGTGTATCTTATTCATAGATTTCTTCAAGTTGGCACTTCCTAGATTTCTTGATAGCTGCTTTTTCATCAAATGTTACATCTCTACTTATCTCCATATGATGAAAACCAGGTATGTAAATTCTGAAAGCTTTGGATGTTTCACAATATCCAACAAATATTCCTTTCTTACCAAAGGGATCCAACTTGGTTCTCTTTTCTTTTGGAATGTGAATATACACAGGACATCCAAATATTTTAAGATGACTTACCTCAGGCTTCTTTCCTGTGAACACTTCTTCTGGAGTCTTAAATTCAAGAGCACTATGAGAAAGTCTATTTTGTACATAGACAGCTGTCCTGGCTGCTTCAACCCATAGATACATGGGAAGATCTTGATCATGTATCATAGTTTTTACAACTTCCATGATAGTTCTATTCTTTCTTTCAGCAACCCCATTTTGTTGGGGATTGTAGGGAGTGGTTAGTTCCCTCTTGATTCCAGCTTCTTTACAAAAGTCTTCAAATTCCTTTGAAGTATATTCTCCGCCATTATCTGTTCTGAGAATCTTGATTTTCTTTTCTGAGAGATTTTCTATTAAGGCCTTGAACTCTTTGAATTTTCCAAAGACTTCATTCTTACCTTTTAGAAAATATATCCAAGTTTTCCTTGAATAGTCATCAACGAAAGAAAGATAGTATTCAAAACCACTTAGGGATGTGGTGGGCATTGGTCCACATACATCTGAGTGTATTAATTCCAAAATGTTCTTAGTCTTTGTTTCACTCTTTGGAAAAGGGTTCTTGACATTCTTCCCTTTTTCACATCCTTTGCATGAGCCATTATGGTCAATCTTTAAATCTGGTAAACCTATGACCACCTTGCTCACATAGGGTAGAGCCTTGTAGTTAATGTGAGCAAGCATTCTATGCCATAGTTCACTGGGGCTAGTGGTTTCATGGAAAAGGGCAGCTTCTGGGTGACCCTTGAGTTTGTAAAGACCTCCTTCTTCTTCACCAATGACAATTGCATCCTCAATAGATTTTCCTTTGGGCCACATAAGTACTTGACTATCAATAAATGCAATTCCAAATCCTTTCTTATCTAGTGCTGAGATAAAAAGTAGGTTCTTCTTCAATCCTGGAACATATAAAATTTCTTTCATCTTCAAGAGTGTCCCAGAGTCAAGCTTGTAGCTTGCTTCACCAATTCCCTTGATGGGATATTGATAATCATCTCCTAGAGATACCTTTTGTGGAGAAGAATTTTCTTCAAGTCTTGAGAGAGTTTTCTTTTGACCTATCATGTGCTTTGAAGCACCACTATCAATGAGCCATGTATCTTCTCCAGGAGACACAGATCCAGAGAGTGCAGAAAATAGAACATATTCTTCTGCATCTTCTTCTTCATTTCTTCTAGACCTTTTCCTAGGGATAGGCCTTTCTTCTTCTTCTTCATATTTGGATCTTTTCCTATGAGACCTTACTTCCTCTTCTTCTTCTTCTTCACTATCATCTTCTGCAAGATGTGCTTGATGTCTTTTATAGTGAATATTTTTTTTCTTTATTGAAGGACAAAATCTAGCAATGTGTCCTAGCTTATGACAATTGAAACATTGGAAGGAAGAGAACTTTCCTTTTCCTTTCTTCTGAAATCTTTGTGGATATTGAGACTCCTTGTGTTTGTCCTTCTTGAATTAAGATTGATTCTTTCTTCTCTTATTGTGTGTAGCCAAGGCTTGATCATCCTCCTTGAGAAGGGCTTCTCTGTTGGCTACCCTAGCTTCTTCTTGAACACAATCTTTCCATACTACATCAAACTTCATACTCTCTTTTCTGGCACACATAGTTTGTATAAATGACTCCCAAGGTTTAGTGAGACCATTTAGAGCAGTCATCACAAGTTCATCTTCATCAAGAGTATCACCAATGGCCTCTAGCTGTTCCTTGAATTGGGAGACCCTTGAGAAGTAGTCTTGAATGGATTCTCCTTTGTGCATCTTGGTACTCTTTAACTGAGTTCTTAGGTTCATCTTCATATTGATGTTCTTTTCCTCATACATCCTTCTTAGGGCATCATACATTTCCTTTGGGGTCTTCTTGGAAGACACTTGGGGAATCAAGTGGTATTTAATAGAATCAACTATGATTCTCTTTTCCCTAATCAAATCCTTCCTATGCTTCTCTTTGGCTTCATCTCCTTCAGGTTCTGCAACTTCGACCTTGATATAATGAGCAAGATCATTCTCTTCAAGAATGAGACCAATTCTGTATTTCCATGCCTGGAAATTCTCTATACCTTTAAGCTTGTCTTCAAGCTTAGTACTTGGAGCCATCTTCTTTTGGGGGAGTCCAAGAGATTGGAGTTTAAGAGATGGAGTAGTACTTACCAGGAGATGTACTTTGCTTTCCGGATCTGCAACAGAATTTCTGGTTTATCGCACTTTTGGTAGAAATAGGGTTGACTTTCCCGAACTTCTATCCAACCAAAAATATCGATATAGGGCTCAAAAGATTGATTTTGAGAAGGGCTATTCAACCATGAAACCAAAAACCAAAAATACTAACCTTTTGCAGAAACCCTAATTCTTGGGAGAGAGAGAGAAAGATAATTTCACCTTGTGAAAGATGTTCTATTCAGGCTAGCTTTGATACCATGTTAAGTTTAAACCAAATAGACTAGCAAGATCACTGAAAGAAACATAATCACAAGATAGACACAGAATTTACCCTGGGAAACCCTCATGGGGTAGAATACCCAGCAAAGCTTTCCTCAATAAGATGATCAACCAAAATACAAGATGTGCTCCAAGACTTGTCCTTCTTCTCTACCTCACATGCAGACCTCCCAGACACAAGTGCGTTACTTTTTGAGTTGTGGAAGTGTGTCAAATGAGGAGCTCTCCTCCTCTACTTATACTGATTCCTGACAGACCAAAATCGCTAATGAGGCCGACCTATCCTTGTGAAGTCAAATAACCCCTAAAATATAAACTCAGGGCCGACCCCCACATGGTGGGTCTAATAACCCTAGTTATCACAAACCATAGGAGGAATAAACATCTCCGGATACATAATAGAATCACCTCGGAGGAATGAAACATCTCTGGAATAATAATGTACAAATATAATATTCTTAGAAGTTACAATATTCAACAGAGTATGCCAATCCATGATGGAATTAATCTTCTCTGGATCAACTGCAATACCCTCCTCTGAAATGACATGACCCAAGTACTGCACCCTCTTTTGATAGAATTCACACTTGCTTAACTTGTCATACAACTGGTGTTCTCTAAGGACTTGCAACACCATCCTTATATGTTAATTATGTTCTTCTTCATTCCTTGAATAGACAAGGATGTCATCCAATAACACAATTACAAATTTATCCAAATATTTGCTAAAGACACTATTCATGAGACACATGAATGTGGCAGGTGCATTGGTAAGACCAAATGGCACTACAGTGAACTCATAATGACCATATCTAGTTTTGAAAGCTATCTTGTGAATGTATTCTTCTTTAATCCTCACTTGATGGTAGCCAGACCTCAAGTCAATCTTTGAAAACACCTTAGCTTCCTTCATTTGATCAAATAAGCCATCATTTCTTGGTAATGGATACTTATTCTTGACTATCACTTTATTAAGCCGCCTGTAATCAATACACAACCTTAAAGTCCCATCCTTCTTCTCAACAATTAACACCGGTGCTCCCCAAGGAGACACACTTGGCCTAATATACCTCTTGTCCATTAACTCTTGTAGCTGCATTTTTAACTCTACCAATTTCGGCGTGCTCATTCTATAAGGAGCTTTGGAATTTGGCGCTGTCCCTGGAGCAAGATCAATGGTAAAATCAATATCTCTCTTTGGTGGTAGTCCCGACATTTCATTCGAAAACACATCGTGGAACTCTTGCAACAATGGGAAGTCTTCTATCCTTGGTCCTTTGTCCTCTGATGAATCTGACATATGAACTACATATAATTGACAACCTTTCTTATAAAAAAATTTCAACTGTAAGGCTGAAATCTGTCTTACTGAAAATTGCTTGGGAATTCCTCTTACCAATCTTGGCCTTAACTCTTCATCAAAGCACTCAAGTGCTTTCTCATAACAGTGCAACTTGGCTTTATGTCTTTCCAACCAAATCATGCCAATTAAGGCATCATAAGATCCTAATGGTAGTACATTTAATTCTGCATGTGTGTGGAGTCCATTCAATTCTATGGGGCACTCCACCACTAATTCACTTACTTTTCTCTTGGTCCCTGTGGCTAATTGAACTAGCCAAGACTTATTATGCTTCACTTTTCTAAGAGAACAACCTTCAACCACTTTTGGAGAAACATAACTATGAGTAGATCCTGGATCAATCAAAACAGAAATAGATTGCTTAGCAATCTTACCTTCAACTTCCACCACTGATGATTGATGGTATGCCTAATGATTATCCAACGCTGCATAAATTCGAGGCATTTCCCTTGCCATATCCTCCACTGTAGCCACTCCCTTTAAGTTGTGCAAATGTCAGGGATTCTCCTTTCGATGTGGTAAGTACAATCTTTAAACAATTACAAGCATATGCATATCCCTGCGAACCAGCGTTGATCTATAGAGATCGTTCACCATCGTTTAGGTATTTTGCTGAGATAATCAATGAATATTGTATCCTGGCATTGATCCATGCAGATTGATCGCCATTCCTTTACATAAAACAAGAAAAAAATTTCAACAATAATACAACGATCTCATTATGGGCAGAATGAGAACGCTGTCGTGAATGGGTCGCCCAACATAAGAAATATTTGAAGCGTGTTTATGCGTTACTTTAATAATATTCTTTCTTGGATTACCGACTCAACATAAATGAACAATTCGAAAATATAAAACATACTCATGCATTGCCATGGGCACCTAACGCAAGCCCAGAAATAAAACGAGGTTATACCGAGTTATGTGCATCCATGATTGAGTTGTGAGGATTCACAATTTCTTCCCTTATTACGACAATCCCACTCAAGCTCATTTCATAGAAAGCATTTATACAATTACTATAAATTACAATAATTCCAGCCTTGTAACATATATAACCATTATTTAAAATCCATGCATTTTTCACATATATTTGAAACTAAATAAATGTTACCTGATCGGACAGATGCTCGAGTTGTTGACAGTGATATTGGAGCTCAAGTTCTTCTCGATCCTCTTCCAAACATCATAATTCACCAACGGACACCTCGTTTGACCACCCAACCATATCGGGAGTACTCTTCTTCCTCCCGAACCCCCAAGCAAATCGGGTCGTAGAGCTCACACACACACTAGAGATCCAGAAGTGGGATCCCGCCCCACCAATACCTCTTTCCAAACTCATAATAGAAGCAATTCAATGTCTTACAATCATTACGGTAATCATAGAGCCGTAGGGTATCCTCCCATTTCCTCTTTCCTTCCTTAAGTAGGAAATTCCTCTGTGACACATATAGCTTCATGCAAATATGCCTAACATTTTAATTATTCAAATATAATTAGCTCACCCAGCCATGTCTCTAATTGCTGAGGGAGTGCACCTACATTCCTATATTTACTCAAGTTTGTCCGCCCTGATGCTTCAATCTAGTTTCTATTTTTGTGGGTGCAAGTGGAGATGTCTACATGCTAATGTTTTAGTCTACTATTTGCTCGTAAACAAATATTCTCCATTATTTTAATTACAAATAATTATTTCATGTTCAAATGGTCTAAATGCAAACCTATATGCTTAATGCATGATATTCATCAATTTTTCTCACCTTGGGACTAGGAACCACTTTGTCAGGTCCATCCGTCCCTCATTTTCTTTTTATCAACATGGTACCACATCATCGGGTCCTTTCGCTAGCACTTTTCCATTGCATCTGATTTGCGAGAACTTCATGTAGGGATTTAGGATTCGTTACCTTCAATCCTCTGTCTACACTCTATTGTAGACTAATGGTGTTGGGGAGTAAGTCCGTTCTTACTGTGCGTCCCCCAACCTCGTATGTGACCAACTCCATCATGGTCCACTTCACATGACTTCATGCCTCCTCGAGTAAGCGAATAGGTGCTTCTCAACTCGTGTGTGGAATCCATAGGAATTCGATACCGTCGTCGTTCCTCTGTGTGTGATTTTATTTGTACTCTACGACCCATTTATTTCCTTTATGAGTCCATTGGTGAATCGTTTCACCTATCGTTGAACACATGCTCCAAAGCACACATTAGTAGCTCTTTTCTCATTCATCGTAATTCATTTCATAATCCACTAATCGTTAAGCAACCATAACTTACTCATAACATCATATATTTTTTCAATCTGCTAATCATTAAGCCAATATGAATTTCTTCCACTCACATCATATATTTCATAACATAGCTAACCGTTAAGCATCATATTCATGTATACACATCATATATTTCATAAAACAGCTAAACATTAAGCAAGCATACATTTATTCATCAAATTCAAATAAAGTTTCCATTTCCACAAATGTCATTCAATTCATTGTTTTCATTCATCAATTTGTCATCATGCACATCATCGGGTGTTTCTCAATTATTCAAAATATATAATCAAAGGGTCATTTTATTAAAGTTTTATTCATCTGGGTCACTCGACGAGTGCCCTAAAGGTCTACATCAGTATAGGGGCACTACATACACCCCTTCTTATTTAGAACTTCGTCCTGAAGTTCAGAATAAATAAGGAAAGCTATGACAGATCTCAGTTGCGTCCTCCCAAGTCGCAGAGCTAGGACTATAATTGTCCCACTACACTTCGACTTAATCAATCACACGATGCCTAAGTTGCCGTGTGTGTTGGTTCAATACCCGGATCGGATCTGTCATCACGGCTCCGTCATCCATTATCTGCACATTGTTCAGATCAATAACATGTGAAGTATCGGGAACATAATGTTGTAATACAGAATCATGAAAAGCATTGTGAATCCTACTCAAAGATGATGAAAAGTCAAGACGATAGGCGGCCGGTCCTATCCGTTCCAAGATCCTAAATGGTCATACAAACCTAGGAGATAACTTGGCTCCCTTTCCAAATTTTATTGATCTCTTCTGTGGTTTTACTCAAAGAAATACCTTATCTCCAATATCATAACTTCGATTCGTCCTATGTGCATACGCATAACTCTCCTACCGATCCTGTGCTTCCTTCAGTTGAGCACGGATGGTCACCATATGATCTTCCATTTCCTATATCACTTTTGGGCCTAACAATGCCCTATCTTCCAATATATCCCAACTTATGGGAGTTCTACAAGGTCGTCCGTAGAGGAATTCGAAAGGTGCCATTAGAATTGAACTTTGATAACTATTATTGTAGGAAAACCCCACTAAAGGTAGGTATTCCTCCCATCTTTTTTGTTGATCCATTATGTACATCCTTAACATGTCCTCCAAAAATTGGTTCACCCTTTCGGTTTGTTCGTCGGCCTCTGGGTGATATGTTGTACTAAAGTTGAGTTGAGTACCTAGGGCTTCTTGGAAACTTGTCCAAAACCTTCCAGTAAATACCGAACCTCTATCAGAAATAATATTTTTCGGTATTCTGTGCAATCTTACTACTTCATTCATGAAAAATTTAGAAATTTCAGGATCTTGATACGTGTTCTTGATTGGTAGAAAGTGGGCACTCTTGGTAAGAGTGTCGACCACTACAAAAATGGTGTCATGTCTTTTGTTGGTCAAGGGTAGATCAACTATAAATTCCATGGAGATGACTTCCCATTTAGATTCAGGAATCGCATGCAGTTGGAGCAATCCGATGGGGTGTCGGTGTTATGCTTTCACCAACTCGCATTCCATGCACTTTGCTACGATACTTACCACATCATTATTCATTCCTTTCCAAAAGGATAAGGTTTCAGATCTGCATACATTTTATTTACTCCGGGAGGAGCTCTATAAACTACCCTATGGGCTTCTGTCAAAATCAAATTTTGAATCTCTTCATTTTATGGTACATAGATACGTTTGTTATACCTCAGTAATGCATCCATGTCCAAGGAGTACCCTTCATACTTGGGAATCCTCATTTGCTCAGTCTCCAATTCCGTTTTCACTTCGTTATAGCATGTGTCATCCTATTGTAGTTCTAGAATATTCTCTCTTAGGTTGGTTTTCATCGGTATAATCGAGAATATCCTAGGTATCTGACTGAGTGCATCAACTACTCTGTTTAAGGTTCCCTTTACATAAGTAATGTCGAAATCGTACTCACTGAGTAACTCCGACCATATTCTCTGTCTAGCATTTAAGTCGCTTTGAGTGAATATATGTTGTAGCTCAAAGTGGCCTGTCTTTAGCTCAAATTTCCTTCCGACCAAGTAGTGTCGCCATAATCTTAATGCATGAATCACCGTGGTCATTTCCATATCAAGGGTTGCATAGTTCTCTTCGTGAGGTCTTAGTCTTTGGGATGTGTAGGCAATCACCCTTCCTTCCTACATCAATACACACCCAACTCCATCCTTCGATGCATCCGTACAAACTAGAAAATCTTTGTCCATGTCAGGAACCTTCAGTATTGGTGTTGTCATCAATAACTCCTTAAGTTTAGTAAAAGCCTCTTCACATTTCTCAGTCCACACAATTGGTCTATTTTTCTTTTGTAATTTTGTTATGGGTCCTGCCACATTGGAGAAAACTTCTACAAACCGTCTATAATATCCTGCCAATCCCATAAATCTTCGTACCTCATGTACGTTGGTGGGTATCGACAATTCCCAAATTGCCTCAATCTTTGTCGGATCCATTGCAATCCCATCATCGGATATAATGTGTCCAAGGTAGTGAATCTCCTTCTGAAAGAACGAACACTTGGACAACTTCCCGTATAAATTATTCTCTCTTAAGCATTGTACCACTATTCTCAAGTGTTCCTCATGTCTTGAGGTGTTCTAGAATATATCAAAATGTCATCCAGAAATACTTGCACAAACTTGTCTAGGTATTGACGAAACACACCATTCATTAAGTTCATAAATACGCTTGGTGCATTTGTCAATCCAAAAGGTACCACTACAAACTCAAAGTGTCCAAATATTATCTTGAAGGCAGTCTTAGGGATATCTTCATCCTTAATCCTCAACTAGTGATATCCCGACCTCGGATCTATCTTTGAAAATACTGTTGCTCCTTTCATTTGAACAAAAATGTCATCAATCCTCGGTAGAGGGTGTATTGATTTCTTATAGTTTCCTTGTTTAGTTGATGGTAATCAATGCGCAAATGCCATGATCCATCTTTCTCCTCGACAAATATCATAGGTGCTCCCCATGGAGATACACTGGGTCTAATCAAACCCAGATCTAATAACTCTTGAAGTTGGATCTGTAATTCTTTCAATTCTGGTACCGACATTCGGTAAAAAGTTCTAGCTATAGGTTAGGTCCCTGGTTTCAGTTCAATAGTGAAATCTGATTCACGCTGCGGCGGTAGACCAGGCAGTGAAACTGGAAATACATACATGTATTATGAAAATAGAGGATGGTCAATTACTTCCACTTTATCTCCTTCATTGTTCATAGCTATTATTGCATAAATTTGGCATCCCTTTCTCATACTCTTCTTTAGTTGCATGGTTGAGATCATCCTTAAGGAAACTTTCCTTTTCCTTCCCGTAAGTACTCTCTTGTAACCTTCATCATCATGAAAGGTTAACTCCTTGCTTCGGAAATCCATTACTGTTGAATCTGCCTCAAGCCATTCCATCCCTAGGATTAGATCATAAGTGCTTAACTCCATAGCATAGAATGACACTCTAGTAGAGCATACCCCTAAGTCAACTTCACAATCTTCTACTTTGAGACCCACTCTTTAGATACTAAAGGAGGCTATTTAGACAAGTAGAAATCCTCTTGGCTGATTGCTATCATCTTACTACGTTCTAATGCTTTAAATTAAATGAAACTTTCAGTAGCACCAGGGTCTACAAGTAAAGAGAATACATTATCGTCTATCTTACCAGTGGTCTCGAGGATTGTAGATTGGTGTTCGACTTGGCGATTTTTGATAGTCGGATGAATCTAGTGTGGTCGTCCCATATCAGCCGTAGTGGGTTGTCGAGGTCCTTGAATTCTTCCATTCCCTTGGTTCTACCAAGGGCATTCACTCTAGAAGTGTGGCCCTCCACATTTCCAACATCCAGACTTTGGACCTCTGGTAGTATTTCTAGTTGGTACATTGTTCTGTCACGGCCAGAACTGTGTTGGTTTCCCAAAAGGTTTTACTTGATCATTTCTCGGTGGCGGTGGTTGGTAGGGTGCTCTTCCATCTATCTGGGATCTTCCGCTAAATGATCCTTTCCCAATATTCTTCTTTCCATAGTGATGCTTGGGTGAAACAAAAAATTGACTGCCTCGGTCAACACTGACAAAGTTCCTACTAGGTGGTGCTTTACATGCAAGCTCTTCTTCGGCTATGAGAGCCTTTTGGACCACGCCATGTAAGGTAGGTCGAATTAGAATGCGAACCTGATCCCTGATATTCGGGTTCATCACAAAGATGAACTTGTTGACCTTTAACTTTTATGTTGAAATGTGAGATGCATATCTCAGTAATTCCATGAAACAGATTTCATATTCTTGCACGACCTGTTGCCCTTGTCTTAGGGTGTTGAAGTCGTTTAACTGTCGTTCAATGAACTCATAGGACAAATAATGTTGATGGAAATGCTCGTCTAACAATTCTCATGAAACCTCCTCCTGTTCCAAACCTAGTTGTGGTCGCAAAGTTTTCCACCATAGGAGAGCTTCTCCCTTTAGCTGCAAAGCTTCCATGCGGACCTTCATGTTGGAGGTGTAATCCCTCGGTGAAAATTACATAGCCATGTTTTCCAACAATGCCTCAGCATCAGTTCCTTTAGTGGAACCCCAAAATTCTGGAAATATGATCTTTTCCAGTTCCCGGTGTATGTTGACCGGTGGTGGAGTTGGTGGTACGGAGGCTATATGTGAGTTGTTGTTCTCTTGATCTAATATCGTAACCAAGGCTTCTGACATCTGTTGGAAGCTACGCATCATGTTGAACACTTCTTCGGCATGAATGGTTTCCTGATCTTCTTTCCGCAGTGGCATTGCTGACGGAGTTGAAGTGGGTGGAGGACGTCCAACTTGTCCTCTCCCGCCCCTTCCTCTCCCTCTTCGTCCGCGACGATCCATGTTCTAGATTCGATGGGAAATTCATTAGCTTTCAACATGTTATAAAAGTTTGTAATTGCGACAATTTAATTTAAGTAAAATAAATTGAATGTTTTTGCGGAAGATGAAATACAAGTTTTCTAGGTCTGGTTAAGGTTCGACCCGCTCTGATACCAAATGTAGGGTCCGGCTCGATTAAGAAAAAAAAATTGTAATTAAGTAATAAGTCATTTTCGTATCGTGATTATTGATAAGAATTTAATTTCTTTCTGGAAACATAGATTCAAGGTAATAATATCTTAACTTAGTTGTATAGGTAGACTCATTCTCCTAACCAAGACCCTAATCTAAACCATATCATAACCTAATCAAATGCTCATTCCACTATCTTCCTACATTCACATGTGTTGACCATGGTAATTAAATTAAAGAAATTTGTAAACTACGATTATTTCTTCTAAGCATCCAATCCGCTTTAATTAACCAATTCTATTTATCCACGAGCTAAACTATGCATAATCATAATTCTTTTGTCTGGTTCGACAATTAAATATACATCACATGAAATTCTTCCCATCACGTAAATATAAATTAATATACAACTTATGGAGATCCTGGAACCAAATTGATATGAATATTAAAGATACATCATATGTAAACCCTGTACACAAGTTTATATGAATGATTAATATACAATGTATGAAAATCCGAACACAATTGAGTGAAGATACCATTAATTATACTACAAGTCAAACTTAAATGACACTGCCATAATAATATAATTACTACCTAACTCCTACTCTATTTCATACATTACTAAATAATCAAGATCTCAACATTTAATAATTACTGGCATGCAAGGGTGATAAATTATTAAATTTTTTAGGCATCTATCTACGATTTGCCTTCTACTTCAACGAGTTGCATATACCAATATTCAAACAAGACACAAGCATAAGAAGGATATAATAGATCCGGCATTGATCTATGATGATCGATCGCCATCCTTTCTCGGCAAGATTTTATGTGAAACATTATACAGAGATACAAGTATAGAATGGTATCGTTGATCCGGTATCGATCCATGAAGATCGATCGCCATACTTTCTTAAGAACTATTATATAGAACAATAAACAAAGATGCAAGTATAGAATGGTATCGATGATCTGGCATCAATCCATGAAGATTGATCGCCATCCTTTCTTAAAAACTATGATATAAAACAATAAAAAGAGATGCAAGTATAGAATGGTATCGACAATCCAGCATCGATCCATGAATATTGATCGCCATCCTTTCTTAAGAAGGGTTATGTAGAACATTAAAACCAAAAGCGATCATATGAAAAGTTTGCCCCAATTCGACATTGATCTACAGAGATCAACTGTCGCATTCCATCAACGAGTGGTATGGGTAAGCATTTAAATAAATAGCAAACTTATTAAATGTGGCCACTATCTGGCACCGATCTGTAGAAATCGATTGCTGTCCTCCATCCCGAGTGGTATGTACAAACGTTTAAACAAATAGCAGTCAAATAAAATGTTACCACGATTTGACATCGATCTAGGAAGATCGATCACCGTCCTCCATCCTGATTGGTATGTACAACGTTTAAACAAATAGAAAACATATGAATGCTACCACGAGTAGAGATCGATCGTCGTTATCCATATCGAGTGGTATGTACAAACAATTAACAGGTAGAAAACATGTGAATAATGTAATATTAACAAGATACAAGCATACAAAACAATACCACGACCCGACATCGATCTATGGAGATCGATCGCTGTCCTCCATCAACGAGTGGTAAATAAAATCTTTAAAAAATTACAAGCATATGCATATCCCTACGAACCAACATTGATCTATAGAGACCATTCACCATTGATCGCATTATGGGAAGAATGAGAATGCTGTCGTGAATGGGTCGCCCAATAGAAGGAATATTTGAAGCGTGTTTAAGTGTTACTTCAATAATGCTGAGATTCTTTCTTGGATTACCGACTCAACAGAAATGAACAATTTGAAAATATAAAATAGACTCATGCATTGCCATAGGTGCCTAACGCAAGCCCATAGATAAAACGAGGTTATACCAAGTTATGTGCATCCATGATTGAATCGTGAGGATTCACAATTTCTTCCCTTGTTACGACAATCCCACTCAAGCTCATTTCATAGAAAGCATTTATACAATTAATATAAATTACATTAATTCCAACCTTGGAACATATATAACCATTATTTAAAATCCATGCATTTTTCACATATATTTGAAACTAAATAAACGTTACCTAACTGGACAGATGCTCAAGTTGTTGATGGTGATAATGGAGCTCTAGTTCTTCTCGATCCTCTTCCAAACTTCAAAATTCACCGGTGGACGCCTCAGTTGACCGACCGACCATATCGAGAGTACTCTTATTCCTCCCGAACACCCGAGAAAATCAGGTCATAGATCTCACACACACACTAGAGATCCAGAATTGGGATTCCCCCCCACCAAGACCTCTTTCCAAACTCACAATAGAAGCAAATCAATGTCTTACAATCATTACGGTATCCATCTAGCCATAGGGTATCCTCCCCTTTCCTCTTGCCTTCCTTAAGTAGGAAGTTCCTCTACGACACATGTCGCTTCATGCAAATATGTCTAATATTTTAATTATTCAAATATAATTAGCTCACCCAACCATGTGTCTAATTCGTGAGGGAGTGCACCTACATTCCTAGATTTACTCAAGTTTGTCCCCCCTGATGCTTCAATCTAGTTTCTATTTTTGTGGGTGCAAGTGGAGATGTCTACATGTTAATGTTTTAGTATACTATTTGCTCCTGAACAAATATTCTCCATTATTTTCATTACAAATAATTATTTCATATGCAAATGGTCTAAATGCAAACCTATATGCTTAATGCATGATATTCATCAATTGTTCTCACCTTGGGTCTAAGCACCACTTCGTCGGGTCCATCAGTCCCTCATTTTCTTTTTATAAACATGGTACCACATCATTGGATCCTTTCGTTAGCACTTTTCTGTGGCATCTTATTTGCGGGAACTTCATGTAGGGATTTACGATTTGTTACCTTCAATCCTCTGTCTACACTCTATTGGAGACTAATGGCGCTGGGGAGTAATTTTGTTCTTACTGCGCGCCCCCCAACCTCGTACGTGACCAAATTCGTCATAGTCCACTTTGCACGACTTCACGCCTCCCTGAGTAAGCGGATAGGTGCTTTTAAACTCGTGCATGGAATCCGTAGGATGTCGACATCGTCGTCGTTCCTCCGTGTGTGATTTTATTCCGACTCTACAACCCATTTATTTCCTTTATGAGTCCGTTGGTGAATCATTTCACTTGTCACTTCACACATGATCCAAAGCACACATTAGTATCTATGTTCTCATTCATCATAATTCATTTCATAATCCACTAATCGTTAAGAAACCATAATTTACTCATAACATCATATATTTTGTCAATCTGCTAATCATTAATCCAATATGCATTTCTTCCACCCACATCATATATTTCATAACATAGCTAACCGTTAAGCAACATATTCATGTATACACATCGTATATTTCATAAAACAGCTAATCATTAAGCAATCATACATTTATTCATCAAATTCAGATAAAGTCTCCATTTCCACAAATTCCATTCAATTCATTTTTTTCATGCATCAATTTGTCGTCATGTAAATCATCGGGTGCTTCTCAATTATTCAAAATATATAATCAAAGGGTCATTTTATTAAATTTTTAATCAGCTGGGTCACTCAATGAGTGCCCTAAAGGTCTACATCAGTCTAGGGGCACTACAATAGCACTACAGACAGAGGGTACAACTATTGGTGGCACTTCAGAGAAGAATGGTGGAGTTCTTCATGGCTAGAGCAAGGGATCGAATTGATCATATTCATGCATGGAATAAACAAGGAGATTTGGATAAGACATAGATTATATATGAAGAAAGTGTAAATTGGCGTCTACAGTATTTGAGAGATTTCAAATGGATAAGATTGATGACAAATCATTTAGCAATTGGATCCTTGTTTTCAAGGAGCTTATCAGTGTTTCTAGGTGACACAAAATCAACACCATATACACAGATTGCTCGTTAGTGAAAAATGGTTAAGCATCCCCAAATTTTCAGTAAGTTGCTGGTAATCCAAAGACTTCATCGAAGTGGTAGAATAAAACAACAAAAATTGATTCAAAGATATGTGGCAAGACATTTGTCGAAATGGAGAAAGATCATTTTCAGATCTTTAGTTATCAATTAAGCCATCGATAGTTAATTTCTAGGCATACTTCGAGATAGGAATTGAGATTTCCAAGTGTCGAATACAGTTCCTAATTTCTTGCCATGATTCGAAACCTCTTTCTATTTTTAGTTAGTTATTGTATATCTGTCACAAAAAAACATGTAGCAGTTGAGGAAAATGTAATTTTTTATATATTTCATGATTTGTAATACAGGAAGGGGTTTGGTCCTTAGTGGAAGACTAATTGGCCCTTGTGTGTTTCAGACTTTTACTTTCAATAATAAGATTCAAACATAGTACTTGAATATGGCTTTACAGATTCATGTTATAGTATCTCATGGTTTGTTTCTTAGTGTATTTGTTGCTTGCTTTGTTTTCCGATACTGTATTGTTCTTCTATTTTGAATGGATGTACAATTCATCCTATGATGCTCTATGTTGTTACATTCAGATATTTCACCTTTCCCTCTGACAATTATGACATAATTCATTCATTGCCAAATGCTCTGTTGTAATCGAATTATATCCCTTATTCTGCCTTCATTCTAAAAATATATGATGACTAATGAGATGTTGTATGTCTTACATGTGAATGCATATGTTCATATAACCAGTTTTGATGATATTGAGATGATATACTTACACTCTGACTCCATCTCGCAATGGATGTTTCACTATGTCGTACCATACTTAAAAAACAATCACTTACATAAGATCTAGCCATTGTACTAATTACACAACCGGTTACTAAAGTGACATTGGGTGACTAAGTTGTAAGAGAGAACCCTCTCTGGGTTGGAAGGGATAGATTCCAATCTGAAAGCTTGGTTTGAGGTCACCTCAAGGATATTCCGAAACAGTGTAGGAAATTTCTCAGTGATAACACTCTCGAAAAGGATTTTCATTGAAGATGACAAATTAACTACAGAGCTAGTATGGTCGTCGATCTCGAGCCTATTTTTCTCCTTGTTATACGTGTATGTTTTAAATCAACCTATTTTGGTTTTTAAAAAAATATCATACATGATGTAATGAGACCACTTCACTAGTGCATATAAAAAAACTTAACCCTCCTTAGGGTTGTTAGAGAATACTAAAGGCTGATATTTACCCACTACCACTTTATGGCTTGTTTGGCAACATTTGTTTTATAGGAGATTGAAAACTACTTTGATTCATATCTCTCTCATCAACTCTTGTTATTCACAGATTCCACATGCTTTTGAGGAAAATTGAAATAGGTGTATAAAACCGACTTTAACCAGAAAAAACAAGTTATGAATATTGTTTAACTTCTATGTATAGGTTTTCAGTGAATGGTACACCACAAGCTCACTGTTTCATCTTATAAGGAGGATATGATTTTCTTGCCTAAATAATTTCACAACAGTGCCTTAAAATTTCTAGTGTTCTATTTCTTTGAGGATCTGACCTCTTCTACTTAAAATAAAGAACTACAAAAGAATAAGTTCAATTGGTTTTGAGGAATGGACATTGTAACAATTGCATTGCTTCACATGGTATGTAACATCTATGCTTTCTATGTTGAGTAGCATCTAGGCAATAACTTGGAATGGAAACATCAATATTTCTAAAATTGGTATTGTATCTACATAATTTAGGAAAGAGTTTTTCATGGGAATTAAGGAAATCAAAATATTATAAAGGAATACATGGATAGCCAATTGTAAAAATAATATATGGTGTAGGGTAGTGATGGAAAAAGTGATTGTTCTTCTATGGCACTGATGGAACTTAAGGCATTGTTTAAAGAGTAGACTATGTAGTGATCTTTCAGAATGCATAGAATGGTATGTTGAAGGGGACTGCCAACATAACATTTTAACAAAGTCCAACAGTATAAGGTGGATCTTGTAGGTTTTAAAATTAGGGTCCATTCCTAGATAGAATTGAGTGTTGGCAATGGAGATTGAACTTGTCGGGTTGGAGTGATGTATACAAAAGTAGAAATAGGTTGTCTCTTTTATATATGTTTTGCATTTGGTATTTTCCTTTTACCAAAGGATTTCAAGTTTTGGGTGAATTTGAATTGGAGACCAAGAATTAGTGGAAATCTGTGTGGATATCATGATGATTTTCCATTTTTTAGTCCTGGGAATGACTATATTTAATAATTTTAAGGCATTTAACTGTAGGTTTCTATACTCAGCTTGAACTGAGTTGATTCTTAATTTGAATGAAACTGTAATTTTTGGAACCTAGAACATTAGAGGCAATTGAGGTTAAGTTGGGTAAAAAAATAAGGTTTTTTAGCATACATGGGAAAGAATATAATGGTGACATATGAATTGAATAGTATTGAAGAGATATGGAAATGGTACTACCTAATGTGATTAACTTAAATGTATGTGAAAAAACAAGAATCCAACCCACATACTACAGGAAGATTCTATTCAAGTTTGGACACTATTAAATTTTTAATACATCGCAAGCAGACTTGCACTCCTATTCTAACCCTAGATTCCTTTTGTTTACATATAATTTCTCATCCCACCCTCCTGTCCATAACCGAGAGTGAAATATTCTTCATATTTCACAAAGACCCTCAATTGGCTCACAAAGAGTGAACATGTTACAAACCGGATTTGAAACCCGGTGGGAAGTGTTGATTGAGTTGTCATTGATGCCAACAAAGGACTTAAAGTGACCTCATCAGTTGTCATTGATGATACCAAGGTATGTTGCACAGAAAGGCTTGGGTAACCTATACTTACCATGACTTGATGACCTTTTTGGAATACATGATGAAGTCTTTGCTTGATGATGATGCCATAATGATGATTCTCTTACATATGGTAACATGGACAACTTGAAGCCATAAGGAATGTTGAAAAATGTTGAACTGGAAGAAGCCCTTCAACACTATTGAAATGTGTGCTATGATGAAGTCCTAAAACCATTTTTGAATCCTTCACACATGGTGTATGATGGTATGGGTATAAAACCATTGTTGACTTCCCTTGAAGCTCTCGAACTGTACAAATGGTATAATAAAGGTTGTTTGATGATAAGCCTTTGATCTTGGAACTTATGCATGAGGTAACTTGGTTTTTGAACCCACACATATGTGGCTTGTAAGCATGAAGAGAAGACGTTATTAACGAACCTTAATGACACTTAAATAAGCCTAACTTTATCCAAGCTGTAATACCCCAATTTTGACCCCTATGATATATTGACTTTTAATGTAAATATTGTGTACATGCGATGTATGTTTTCCTAGCATGGAGCTCAAGTCCAAGGCCCAGCTAGTGTATGCTCGGATTTTATTAAAAATGCAAGTAGTTGGTATTTTACACCCATGTGCTATTAAGCCATGAAATATTGTAAATTGATGTAAATATTAATATTTCAATAAAATACCAAAACTGGCTATGGAAGCAACTAATGAGAAGGGGCCATGTGTTTTCCACCAGGGAGTGGTGAGGGGTTGTGGGATTGAACCATAGGCTGCCAAATGTTATCTTGTGAACCCATTTGAATTTCCTTGATGATATTTAATTCAGTTGTAAGAAAGTTGTTGAGAAATCAGTCCATGGCTTCAATGGAGCATGGGCATCCCAGAAATTCGTATGGAAGGTATGGGATCTATTTTTCTTGTACCACAAGTCACTCTACCTCATGGAAATTCGTTCTTCCTCATTCCCATTCCATTGTTGAACATCCCAGCATCAGTTTTCATCCATTACACATGCCCAGTAGTGAGAAAAACCAGAAATCGCAACTGTGAATGAACCCACGTTTTGAAGTGCCATAAACACCCAGAATTTTGTATTGACAGTGAAATCCAATGGGGTATCCATAGATATAAAACTTGGGGAGAAATTGAGAGTATTAGATACCCCAAAATCGATTGGAAAACCCAGTTTTCATAGCCCAAAAATCCAATTACGGGATTGAGTTATTTGTCCATCGAATTGAGAAAATCCAAGTGTGAATGTTTGAACAGAGAATTGGATTGCTTGATAAACCCAGTGAAAGCTAGAATCTCAAGAAATTACCAGTTGTACCTTTCTATGCCCACCCTGAAGAGCACTGGACGGAAGGGACGCCTGAGGGACTGTGAAGTAGAGAAGGGGACCTTCCTTGTGTTGGGTTGTCACGTCCCCTCCCATCCAACAAGCTAGATGGAGAGGATCGTGACGGTTGAACCGGGCATCCAGCCCCATACATTGAAATCAAGCATTCAAATTGAAGAATAAAAATGCATACACATTCACATAATACATAAGGGAGATATGAAGATGCATAATTATTAGAAAACACAGCGGAGTAATAAGAATTTCACATCCATCATACATTTAAGATGTTCATCAAATGATAAATGCCAATTTACACAAGAGAATACTTATCTCAAAAGGCAGTCCCACGCAACTGGCTATGCAACTGCAACGTTCCACCCAACCGTAGGCCAGTGTGCTCCTCAATCTTTCAGCACCACTGCCACCCCCCGAGCTGGGCATGATCTCTACAAGGAACCAGGGAACAACAGACTCACACATAGCCAGACATACACCAAAATGAGCCAAGCCAATCTACAATTGGGTTTATCAGGCTGCTAGGAGATGGGAAGGAAGAATTGCTAAGCTAGTGAGCTCAACCACAGAGCTATGGGTACCTCTCTCAGATCTATCTAGCTTGGCACTCACAATGCCTACACACCCAACACCAGGAAGTATTCTCTTCACTTCCATACAGTCCCTCAAGCCATACCTTCCTCTCTAGTGCTCTCAGGGTGTGCATAGAAAAGTAGCCAGCCCTCTTAATCTTCTTGAGAGGATACTCCCTACACTAGGTTTATCAAGCCAATTCTGTCCACTACCATTCCAGTTTCTTGCTCATGGGTTCCAAACAAAACAGGGATCCACCTAACAGCAACCTACACTGGTTGAGCATGAGAAAACGTTTGCAACAGTGGGATGCATGAGATGGGGTTTCCTGGACTTCAGAAAAACGTGGGTAGACTCAAAACGTGTTGGCACTTTGGAATTTCGACTGGGGAAACAAAACCCATTCCAGAAAAACGCCCTAGGGCCAAAAACGCCCTCACCCTCGATCCCAATTCGCGTCCCTCCTTCCCCAGCTGTTGCACAATCCAAAAACGAGTTCCTGGGCATGGAAAAACACAGGGTTATGGTGAAAAACGTGAGGATAACTTCCTGTGAGTTCAAGCTGCGTGAGAGGAAGAACGTAATGCATGAGGAATGGCCTTGGGTAGCATTTCGTGGGGGTTTTCTTGCCCAGCAAGCCAAAAATACGATTTTCAGGTTGGTCGCTTGCCCATGCACGAAAATCTGACTTGCCCATACTCTTTCATTCCCAAGGCATTAACTGCCTTAACCAATTTCTTGGAAGAATTAAATGATTGGGTACATGAGACAAAATGGGTAGTTGGTGGTTTATGGGTTTCCCCATTGACACATGGATTAATACCATTGGCTCAAGGGTTTGAATAGTTTCCCTCCCTTTTCCTTGTAGAACCATGCCCCTTCTCTTTTGTTGCATTGCATAGCTAGTTGTGGGTATTTTGCATTAAAATTCGTATTTACATGGTGTCTTATATACATTGTGCCCATCTCGCACAAGAACCATAGGCATCTATTTTAATTGCCGATACATAAACGCTAAATCAATGGTGGGGCCTTGGCCTTGAGCTCCTCACCATGATTAAGTTACAATATTTACATCATTTACAAAGGGGGTCAAAATGGGGACGTGACATGGGTGTGGTAGGTATTGTGGGTGCCATGACTGTTTGAGTTTAGTTGAGATGTCTGTAGCTCCGTGGTTGAGCTCACTGGCTTAGCATCCTCCTCATTTGTCCCTTGCATGCTTGATAAACCCAACCGTGTGTTGGCTTAGCATGACTCTTTGTGTGATATCATGTTTGTGAGTGAGTCTATCTAGTTCCTCCTTAGTGGATACACATCCCAGCTCGGGGGTGGTCTCTCAGCTGAAAGAATACAGGCTGGACAGAGACCTATGGTTGGGTGGAACGTTGCTCTCACATAGCCAGTTGTTGGATAGTTTCATCTTGAATATAAGTATTCTCCATGGTTTAAATTATATGCATTTTGTGCTCTGCAATGTTTAGTTGATGACTGTTATTGATATTTTGGATGCATGATGTAGTTGTGTGTGTGGATAATGTTTATTTCCGCTGTGTTTGAATTGAGTATGATTCTGCACGCAGAAGTTTTATTTGTTATGAATTTGTGAGTAATGAACGGGGCTGAGTTTAGCAAATAAGCCCTGGAATGTTAGTCATGTTTCCTCCCTTGCATCGGATTGATGGGAGGGGACGTGACAGAGTGGTATTAGAGCCCATGTTGCAACATTGGGGCTGCTTGGGCCAAACTGTGAGTTACAGATAGATATCAGAGTGTTTTAGCGTGGTATTGATGAAGTTTTGGGTGACATTTTGATTTGGAAAATGGAAGAAGTAGAGTTCTCAGGTGTGGCAGGGGATCACACAATTGCATAGATATCTCCAAGAGATTTATAATGGTACCATACTCGCCTTATTTGGTTAAGGGATGAGGGATATATGAGCCCCACAAGTTGCAGGAACAGAGGTGTTTCCGCAATTGTAGATTGCGGAAACGAGGATTTCCAAATTTTGCGTTTTGGATTTCCACAACTCTGCACCCGCAATTGCGGGATTGCGGAATGTTGATGTATTTGTAACTTTGGAATATATTTACTTGTATATTGTATGTATTACATTTGTACTTTATTGTATCCCCAACGGAGATGTATTATTCCTCCGATTGGAAGTGTCGTCATTTGTATTTGCAAGTGTCAGAACTTATATTTGATGGGTTATTAGACCACCTTGGTGGGGTAGGCCTTGTATGAGTTGTGTGGGTCAAAGGGTTGTTAGACCACCTTAGTGGGGTCGGCCCGATGACATGTGGATGGGTTATTTATTAGGCTTCCTTAGGAAGTCAGCCCAGTTAGAGTAAAATGCAAGTCAAGTCATTGTATAAATAGAGAGTGTGTCTCTCTCATTCTATTCACTCACTCACTCACTTCGCATTAGTGAGAGAGAGGAGGAGTGCGCACAAGTGGAGGAGGAGAAGCTGCTAGGAGACTATCTCTTGTTGTGGGGTTTGATCTTTGTGATCTTTGTATTGGTGCTCATTCTATCTCTGAGGAAGTTGCGGGGTTTTTCACCTTCTTGGTTTTCCCCAGTGAAATGCTTTGTGTCTCTTGTCTCTTGTGTTTGATATGCTGTACATGTTATTCTTTCAGTTAAGAACCTATATCATATTGAATTAAATGATGAAAAACTAACATGGTATCAGAGCTAGCCTGAAGGAAGGCATTGTATGGCATTTATGACACTTGTTGCACTTGCGACAAATTGGAAGCTAGGGCTTGGTATAGTAAAAACCAGTCATTGTGGCACTTTTGCTATAGCTCAGTTTTGGAGAAGGTTCAGGATCTGAAACTTTTACAGGTCAAATATGAAGTGTCCATGTACCTTGTGTCCAAAAGATAGCCTCAGATTCATTGTACTCTGTGAGATATGATCCGTACAAGTTAGGGTTTCCACCTCTTCCAGAATGCAGTCCTAAACAGGTGAACTAGGAAAAAAGGTCATTTCTCGTGATAGGAAGCTCCAAATGGAATTCCGTAAAAAGAGACAGTTAGGGAACAGACTGTAGTTTCACAGGTCTAGGTTTTAGAGGCCGAATTTTAAACAGTGACACGTGGCACTCCGTACAAGTTTGTTATATTGTTTCATCCCATAAAAAGGTCACATTGCGACAATTGGCATATCTCTCTCTAAGAGAATCCATTAGTGCTCATATCTATGGGGTTGGAAAGATGACAGGTCATTATACCACAGGATGAAGTTTCAGACCCCGAGGATTCGAAATTTCAGAGATACATCAGAAACAATATGACATGTATTTCTGTTCAAAACAGAATTGGATTCCGAGCACATTCATTCTTGGTTTATCACTACTGCGGGAAATTAGGGTTTTTGAAAAAGTTGGAATTTTTGGACTCGAAGACCACAGCTGGATGCTCCTCATCAAAATTTAAATTTAGAGACCAAGATCGAAGTTTTTGGTTGGGCAGAACCTCGTGCTCTATCAAACCCTAGTTCGGGATTTTGACCAAAAAACTAGAATTTGACAGAAGCTATAGATCCGAAACTTTCAAAGTCAATTTTGAGGGGTCAAGTTTGGGAGATTTCAAAATTGAAGTATACTAGCTTGATCATCTCAGCAAGGTGCATCTTTTAATCCAATCAAAAGTTTGAAATTCAAAGTTTGAATTTTTAGGGTTTCTCTAATAAACCCTAATCCAGCTCCAGATCTAGCTTCAACAAATCAAAGTGGATTGGGTTAATCCTAGAAGAGTATGAATTGTCACCTACATAAGTGAAGAAGTTCCAGTTCCAAAGGGAGATGAGGCTAAGGCCTTACATAAGAAGACTACAAGCAATCTCGATAGGTATGACTTGAGGAGATACATGTATGTTTTGAAATTTGTTCATGATTAAGTTTATAATATGTTTGTCTTCATATTATTGAGGTTAGTAACAATCTTGATTAATTCTAGACTTGTCTTATCACCCTAGTAAAAGTATGAATGCATGTGAATGATAGAAGACATTTATTGATTAGGGTTACGAAACTTATGATTGTACTAATGCACTATGGTGTTGTATGAGGATGATGTCCGCTAACATAAAAGGTACATCAAGAAAGACAAATCAAGTACCAGATCAAGAACATATGACCATAGTGACATGAAGACAAAGACTCATCCATAGCCATGGATCACATAGAATCTCTACTTACAAGGTATTTATAATTTGGTTCTACAATGGTTAAATTATGAGATATGCAGGTTACTAGCACAAGTCATCGAAGAGAACAAGAAGACATTATGTAGGTATGTTAGACATAACTAGCAAGCATGATAATCTAGGTATGTTTTTCCTATATCAAGTCAGAATCCTACCTTGTGTTAGGATCTTATATAAGTATAATTGGTATGATTGATAATTCATGAAGTTATAAGTTTGGGCAATCATGGGTTTATGCATATTATGCTTCTTAGTTTGATTAATGATATGACAAACTAGAAGAATCCTATGGTCAAATAAAAATATGCATCAGAAGTCCTCCCTGAAACCTTGAATACTAACACTTGTGTATGAAATGATCATGACCATGCATGATTAAGATTATTTAGAATCATAATGTTTTGATAAGTATTGAGATTATACTAATGCATGTATGATTATGTATGAGATATTGAGGATGACACTAGTGCACACTTAAGCATGCATAGTGGTCCAGGATGGATAGAAGTTCAAAGACATATAATCATGATGATATCATAAAGGAAGCAAAGATCAAGAGGGAGCACACTCCAGTAGTTCCTGCAAGGAAACAAAGATTGAGAGGGAGTCCACCCAACAACCAAACAAAGATAGGTATCTGAATTGTCATTTATTATATATTTGATTACTTAAATGATGTTGTCTAGTCATGTACATGTTCCTAGATTTAGGATGTATATTATGCATTTTAGAAAAGTTGCATTAATGAACAAGATACTACTAATATGCAAGTAATGGGTAAGTGGCCTATGGTACTGTACAACATTCCATCACTACTTATCTAGAATGAAACCTCTTTGCTGACATGTTGGGAGTTGTGCACACTCTTAACAATGTTCTGGTAGAGATGGAAGGCATCTAGAAAGTTACGGGATATGGATAAATGTTGTATTAAAGCATTGGCTAAGACAATTGCATGACTGTATGACATATATCCTTATGTGTAAGACTTTGTTCTGTAAACTATGAGAGGTTTCTAATCATGCAATTGAACTTGAATTGTAGGAAAGATCATGTACAATCACCTACAAAAGAAGGACTACAACATTTGTTCCAGCAATGAAGTTCAAGAAAAACTATCTATTGAAGATATTGAAGAATCTGAAGTTCCTAGGATCCGGGATGCAGTAACGAAAGAATGCCATGATCAAGGAATATCAGTTGATCATGAAGAATGATGTTTGGGATGTGGTCCCAATACTAGAAGGGAAGTCTGTTGTGACTTCCAAGTAGATCTACAAGATCAAGATTGCTGCAGATGCTAGCATAGAGAAATACAAGGCAAGGTTTGTGGCTCGTGGCTTCTCCCATAAAGAGGGTATAGATTATGAAGAAAATTTTGCACCTGTAGCCAGATACACTTCCATCAGAACAGTACTTGCTCTGGTTGCAGCGATGAAGTGGAAGATACACCATATGGATGTCAAGACAACTTTCTTGAATGGTGTAGTCGAAGAGGATGTGTATGTGGAGCAGCCACTTGGTTTTGAGACACATGACACAGAGTCATATATGTGCATATTCAAGAAAGCCTTGTATGGCTTGAAGCAAGCACCCAAGACATGGTACGGCAAGATAGACAGCTTCTTGTCCAGTTTGGGATTTACCAAGAGTAAAGAGGATTCCAACCTTTACTACAAGGTTGAGGAAGGCAATCCAGTGATACTCCTATTGTATGTGGATGACCTATTTGTGTCAGGTGAGATTGGATTGATTGCTGATATGAAGAGGAAGCTTGCTGCCGAGTTCGAGATGAAGGAATTGGGTATGATGCATTACTTTCTAGGTATGGAGGTGTGGTAGAGTACAGATGGAATCTTCCTTGGACAAGTGAAGTATGCAGTAGATATCCTGAAGCATTTCAGGATGATGGACTGCAAGGCCATGGACACACTAATGGAATCAAACCTCAAGCTATTGAGTGATGCTTCATCAAATTCAGTCGATGCCACGATGCATCGTCAGAAGATTGGGTCCTTGATGTACCTGACGAACACGAGACTAGATATTTTCTTTGCGGTGAACACGTTGAGCCAGTTCCTGACGGAACCTAGACATGTTCACTTTATTACTGTAAAGCATATTTTGAGGTACCTGAAGGGTATGGTTGATTATGGGCTCAAGTATGATGCGAATCAAAAGTTTAACCTGGAGGGTTATGTTGATTCAGATTGGGCAGGCAGTGCTAGAGATAGGAAGAGTACTTCGGGGTGTTTCTTTATCATGGGATTAGGTGTGATATCTTGGTTTAGCAGGAAGCAGTCCTGCATAGCACTGAGTACAGGTGAAGCAGAGTATGTCGCAGGTTGTTCGACTAGTTGTGAGGCAGTATGGCTTAGGAAGCTACTATTTGATTTATTTGATCTCCAGTTGGATGTTGACTGTATCTTCTGTGATAACCAGACTTGTGTGTAGTTGTCAGAGAAATCAGTGTTCCATGACAAGTCGAAGCATATCGAGATCCAATATCACTATATCAGGGATATGGTACAGAGAGGAGCAGTAAAGCTCCAGTATGTTGCGACGGATGAGCAGATTGCAGATGTGTTGACCAAACCACTAGCCAGAGAAAAGTTCAAGTACTTCAGAAAGAGGCTTGGTGTACTTTAGATCGAGGTTGCTTCCAAGGGGAAGTGATTATTCTGGAAGACGCAGATGCACATGGGATTTTCTGACATGGTTGTAGATGTGTTCTCCCATGGTTGATGTAATTTTTGAGCTTTTTCGACATGGTTGTAGATGTGTTCTCCCATTGTCATGATGTAATTGCTGAGCCATTCTCACATGGTGGTAGATGTGTTCTCCTATGGTGTAGATGTAAGGGATGAAGCCATTTTTCACATGGTGGTAGATGTATTCTCCCATGGTGAGAAATTAAGGGTTGGATCCTTCCCCGAATGGTAGTAGATGTATTCTCCCATGTCGGTGGTGTAAGTGTTGTATGATGTGCATCTAGGTTGTGCTTCGTGGACAATGAGATGATCTGAAGAGGATGATCATGAGATGATGATTATCAGGACGATCATGTGTGATGAGCATCAGGACGATGCTCTAGATGATATGCATCAAGACGATGCTGTGATGATGATCAGGATGATCATGTGATGATATGTATCGGGATGATGCTATGATGATGATCAGGATGATCATGTGTGGTGAGCATCAAGTCGATGCTCCAGATATTGTACATCAAGATGATTTATTGTAGGATGATGATCAGGACGATCATATGTGATGAGCATCAGGTCGATGCTCCAAATGTTGTACATCAGGATGATGTATTATATGATTATTATCAGTACAATCATGAGAAGCAGGAGGATGCTCCGTGCGAGGATGATCAGGTGGATCATGAGTATCAGGTCGATAATCCATGGTCGTGGATAGGTTGTGAAAGTAGCATAGAAAATATCCTGGGAGATCCGTTAGGTTGAGCTGTGTGCTCGCAAAAGTCCTGGGATGCTCTTTCGAGGTTTTGCTACAGGTAGCATGGAAAAGATCCTGGGAAATATGATAGGTTGAGTTGTGTGCTCGTAAAATTCCTGGGATGCTCTTTCAAGGTTTTGTTACAAAAGGCATGTAATCAATCTTGGAGATCCGATAGGTTGAGCTGTGTGCTCGTAAAATTCCTGGCATTCTCTTTAGAGATCTTGCAGGTTGCAAGACACTCTTTTAAGGTTTTTCCTGACCACATGTAAAAGATCTTGGGAGATCCGATAGGTTGAGTCGTGTGCTCGTAAAAGTCTTGGGATGATCTTTCGAGGTTTTGTGGTGGTCACATGTAAAAGATCCTGGGAGATCCGATGGGTTGATCAGTAAGCTCGTAAAAGTCCTGGGATGCTCTTTCGAGGTTTTGTTGACGCACGTAATCAGCCCTGAGAATTCCATAGGATGGCATGCTGGCAAAGATGATGAAGACCTACAAGAGGCTAGGCCTACATCCAGCATGAAAAAGGGCTGGCTCTGTAGAACTTCCTATGACGAGAAGAATTGAGAGATAGCACCAGTGATCGAGATGAAGAGTACATTAGCAGTGAAGATGATGCTCCAGTGATCCAGTGACAATGATCCAGCTCCAGTATTGAAGACTTGCGCCTATATGTATTGATGACTTGTGTCAAGAGAATACCTTCCTAGTTAAGAGGGAGTGTTGATGTATTTGTAAATTCGAAAGATATTCACTTGTATATTGTATGTATTACATTTGTACTTTATTGTATCCCCAACGGAGATGTATTATTCCTCCCATTGGAAGTGTCGTCATTTGTATTTGCAGGTGTCGCAAGTATTATTGTAAGTGTCGCAACTTATATTTGATGGGTTATTAGACCACCTTGGTGGGGTCGGACCTGTATGAGTTGTGTAGGTCAAAGGGTTATTAGACCACCCCAGTGGGGTCGACCCAGTGACATGTGGATGGGTTATTAGGCTTCCTTAGGAAGTCGGCCCAGTTAGAGTAAAAGGAAACTCAAGTCATTGTATAAATAGAGAGTGTGTCTCTCTCATTCTATTCACTCACTCACTCACTTAGAATTAGTGAGAGAGGAGGAGTAGTAGCTGCTAGGAGACTATCTCTTATTGTGGGGTTTGATCTTTGTGATCTTTGCATTGGTGCTCATTCTATCTCTGAGGAAGTTGCATGGTTTTTCACCTTCTTGGTTTTCCCCGGTGAAATGTTTTGTGTCTCTTGTCTCTTGTATTTGATATGCTATACATGTTGTTCTTTTAGTTAAGATCCTAGATCATATTGAGTTAAATGATGAAAAACTAACACGGAAAGGAGTATTTCCGGGTTGGAAAGTTGGCATTTTCGCACCCGCAGTACAGATTGCGGGATTGCGGAAGCAATATATATATATATATATATATATATATATATAGAGAGAGAGAGAGAGAGAGAGAGAGAGAGAGAGAGAGAGAGAGAGAGAGAGAGCCTGAAACTCGATTTTTGGATAGCAGGAGCTTGCAAAATCAGATATGGATGAGTTCAGTGGCATTCTGAGGCCATTAATGAAGGCCATGAATGAACCAGTGAAGATCCCGAGCCCATTATGCTCCAATTTGACATAAAATTGGAATTAATGGTTTTTACAAATCGGTGTCCCGATGCTTGACAGAAGGTCGGATCGAGCTGAAACTGATATAGAGCAATCATGGAGTAGGCACAGTGTTAATTTTGGAATTTTGGAGCCAAACTCCAAAGGATGTGGAGTCGGGGTGAGTGAGAAGGCCAAAAAGCACTATTCTGGGCCACTTTTTGGAGATTTTGAAAAGCTTGTAGTGGATGAAAGAGACCTTAGATGAAGGATTCAAGAAATTTATTGAACTTAACATTTCATACTCTCATTAAAACAGACAATTCACGTTAGACAGATATTTTCCATAAATGCACAGTTTGGGAGATAGCCATTTTTGGCTCAAAATTTTGAAATTTTGGAAAAAGTCAAAAGTCAAAAGTAGTCAAACCCAGAATTTTATAGAAGATGAATGGTGCATCGGAACGGAGATCCGCAAATTGATGAGTGTTTCTTGTTGTATGGACTAACTTCTCCCAGTAGAAACGTTTTCCTGAATCTTCCTATATTTTCTTCTACAGGTGCCTGAAGTTGGCATTTCAGAATATTTTACAACTGTGTAAAAGTGCAGAATTTTGGTAAGAATTGTCATTTTATAATGCACAATGCTTGCAGCTCATAAGATTTAAATAGTTGTAGCAGAAGCAACATACAAGGAAAAGGGTCTCCAAAGGAAAATGGTGACCATAAATGATGCTCAAGATCCTTATGAGCATGATGAAGATGTGATAGGAGAGAATGTGCAAGAAGGGAGCAAATAACTCCTCGAAATTTGGTTGAGACCATGGTAAGCTTCAATGAAAGGTTGATGAAGGCTCAAGAAGAACAGAACCAACTCAACGCTGCTATTTTGTAGAGCCTTAGTGATATGCAGCAGAAGATAAATCTTGGGTTCAACACAAGCAATGTAGGTGAAGAAGGAAGAGACGCAAAGAGTCACTCTAGGGGTCATTCAAAGAAGAGGAATCCAAGCCCAAGGAAGAGTTCTGTGAGAAATAAGCATAGAACACCTTCCTCAAGATCTTCTTCCAGAAAGTCATGTGACTCCAAAGGTTCTCGAAGAAGTCGAAGGCATACTTCTAGCAGATTTGAGGGAAGGAAGAAATTCAAAGGCATCCCACGGGGAGAATTCAGGAAGGAAAGACCTCCCACATTTGATGGAGAGGGTAAGACAGGCCAAGAGGCAGGGTGGTGGCGGTTGTAGCACCCTGCGCTTGCTTTTGACTTCTTGCCTTGTGCTTCCTGTTTCGGTCTGTATTTTCTTCTACAACGTTGATTTCGGAAGGCCTTTGTTTCGGGGAACTATGGGGGATTGCAATCAATGTCCTGCTGCCCTGCACTGCAAAAAATGCAGGAAGAATGAACAGAGCACCCCGGGGGGGACTGACACTAGTAGCAAGAAACGTTATTTATCTGAAATCTTTCAGGATTCTGGCTGTGTTGATTCTTCTAGGGGGGGTGACTCTAAGTCGGCTTGTCTAAATCACCCTAAGGCGATTGACTCTGGAAATGGTGGTACATGGACACCCCTCGACAATACTCTCGGTCATGGTAACAGGGGTGTTGTTTTGTTTCCCAACTATGGCTTCGCTACTGGTCAGTTCTCGGTCTCTGGTTTCCACACGACTCTGTGTGACATTAGTAAAGGTTCTTTTCGTCAGCAATATCGTGGTATTCCTAGTGATTTGGGCAATAGGGGCTCCCCTTAGGGGCATGAAAGTCCCTCCCCCGAGATTCATCTACAGGTACAATATCTGGAAGCACAAGTCCGTTGGATCAAGGGGGACCTCGCAGACATGAAGAAATCCATCTCCCATCTGGCTACCTTTGTGCAAATCTCAAATTCAGAAGTGAGGGCTAGCACGGGTAAAATGAAAGACTTCTTTGAAAAGATTATGGGCAAACACGACACCTTTTATAGTTTCCTGCGAATTGTTGAGGCCAAAGTGGACTGTGTGAGGAAAAATAGTGGGAGCATCCCTTCGGTCATCCTGAACATCGACGACAATAACAATGGCGCAACTGTTGGCACCAAGGAGAAAGTTGCTCGTAACCATCACGAAAATCAACTCTAGTCTGTGTATTTGCCTATCAGCCTGATGTGTACTGTTTTAAGACTTATGTTCTATTTCTATGTTTTTCTTCTACTGTTTTTTATTAGGCCAGTTGGTTAAACTCTACAGTAGTGGTAGCAACACCTATATCTATAGTTGTACCAGGCTCAATGCCTTTTTTGAACTTCAAAGGCTGGTAATTTCAGAGTCTGTCTCGACAGCTTCGATGTTTTGTTATCAGCCTCACCTTCTCTAAGTAATTTTCTCCACCTTTTAATATAAATCATGTTATCTGCTTTTGTAAAAAAAAAATATTTCATTATAAATATGAAAATAATAAACCACAAAGTACCAAAATAATTAAAAGTACATAACTTGTCTTCAATTGTATTAGAATTTCCAATCCTCCTTTTCTTTAATATGTCATTGGCAATTAAGAAATTTCTTGCAGAGCATACATAATCAATGAATGGAGTTTTGAAGAACACCTTATTTGTAGAATTTAATTGACAGCAAATGCGAATCACTACACTTGGTTCAACTGATGGATCCAAGAATTGAACACTACGTTCTTTATACTTTTTCTTTGCCTCCATAGAAACACTATATTTAAGATTTGTTAGAATTTATTTGGCTGCTTGAATGGTGTGTTGGCCATCAACTATCCAAAAGTTGATGTTCTAGGCATTTATATCTATCTCGTTTAAAATTTTGACAGGGTTTACTAGTGGATCAGACTCGTTGATCTCAAATGGAATCAGAAGAGCATCAGGAAATGATGTTTGAAATTTCTCTAGGAATTATTTCACTAATAATTGAACATTGAAATGATCCCGTGATATCGATTTAAAAACTTTGCGAGCTTCTTTACATCTTTCAACATCAACATTTCTTCTAAAAGAGGTTGAAAATAAATAACATTTCTTGAAGGCTTCATGAATTTCATCACATTTGTCTGCAAGCTTGACCATCTGAGATTCAACTTTACTAGCCTTCTGGAATTCTGCAGTAGGTATGAAATCACTACCTACAATGGTCACTTCCAGGTCTTTTAGATATACCCTCCTCAAAGCAAGTAACTATGCATCAAGTTTATCTTCTGGTATTTTATCAGGTAATTTGCCTCTTTGATGCAAATAAAGAAGCATGGATGATGTTTTCATGCATTTGACATTGCGGTATTTTAGAACGTTAGTTATACGTTCTAAAAGAACTGCACAACTGTTTAACTCAGATTTATCGAAGCTCTCAAAATTATCCAACTTAAACATTGAGTATTTTATTGTATTTGAGGGATTATTACTTGAAGCTTCTATCAAATCTGGGTCTAAATTTATTATACTCCACCCGACAAGAAAATAATTTTACTTTATTTTCTTTCACAACCTCCACTTGAAAGATAATATCACTCTCACCATCAACATAGCAGTTAAAAATTATTCCCAATATATCTGGATTTTCTCCACCTGTGGATCCAAATAGGTGGATATCAGGGTACTATTCAGAGGAGTATCTATCTTAATATACCAGCCTCTCACAAACTCAAATTTATTGGATGTATTAAACTTTCTAATCATTTCAAAATTAGAAGTGGAAAGAGTTGTTGAAATTGCAATCTCAGGTGAATGAATTTTTTGTTTTTTTTTATGATGAACGTATCATTTTGTTTCCTTTGGAACTGAGCGATTCTGAAAACAATAATAAGATATTATTATCATAAATCAAAATGAAATTATATTTACAAATATTATCATATATTTTCCACAAGGACCATCTTATATATTGTTTGTGTATCACTTTTTTTTCTTTTTTTTTCCCAATGCTTTAATTCGAATTTCAGCTGCACCAGGTTCCATGATTTCTAAAAATAATAGTAGAAAACTTTGTCTATAATTTCAAATGGATGGAAAAACACAAAATACCAAACATTATTAAACAACTTGATAATACAAAACAAGAAAGTTCATGTCGTATGCAAGCTTGCAACCCAAAATAATGATATATCAAACTTCATTTAGTCTCAAATTTCATATTAGAATATTCTATAACTATTTGTAAATGAATATAAACTAGATTAAAATGTCATACCAGTGGCACGAGACATGCATTGTGTCATATTTTTATTCCTTTTTTTTATACTTTCTTTGCAATCTCACTCGCATCATTGTTCTTGGCATCTAAAAACAATTGTAGAAAAATATTTCAATAATTTTAGATTAATAAAAAATACGTTGTTTAAAAAATATGATCAAATCCTCTTCTAACATTTCATTTCATAAATATAAATAAGATCAATAATTTTCTAACCATGGGCAATCTTAGTACAAGAAATACGATTGTGTAACCATTTATAACGAAATATAATCTAATTTTGAAACCACCATACCATGTAAAGATGAGTTTCGTGGTGTCTTTTTCAAAGTTTCAATTTTATTGGATGAATCCTTTGAAATTTCATTGGCTTGGTACTCCATCATTTCTAAAATTAAAAGTTAAAAACTATTACCATAATTTCAAATTATGGAAGAAAAAATTAGATTTCTAGCTTTGTTTCATATTTTAATACAAAAATTATTTCTTCAAGCACAAGTTCACAAACACATCACTAACAACAACATTTCACTCAAAATAATAATTAACGTTTGCTAGCTTTCCTCAGCCCTAAGCACAAGGTCATTTCTAATAACAACATTGCACCAATTCGAAAAGCTAACATGCGCTAGATATCCTTCTATCATAACCACATTGCTAACAAATAACATTTAACCATGAAGGGAAGCTAGCATGTGTTAAATTTCATTCTCGCACAAGCAAAAGGGCTTTTCTAACAACATTGCACAGTTAATGAAATCTAACGCGTGTTAGCTTTCCTTCCAGCACAACCACATTGCACCATGAAGGAAATATAACACATGTTAGCTTTCCTTTTAGCACACGCACATTGACATCAAATATATTGCACATTAAAGTAAATCTAACGCATGTTAGCTTTCCTTCTAGCACAAGCACAAGAGAATTTCTAACAACATTTCATGTTGAATAAAAGATAACGCGTGTTAGCTTTCCTACCCGTACAACCACATTGCCAACAAACAACATTTAACCATGAAGGAAAGCTAGCATGTGTTATATTTCATTCTAGCACAAGCACATGGGCATTTCTGACAATTGTGCACAATGAATGAAATCTAATGCGTGTTAGCTTTCCTACCAGTACAACCACAGTGATATGAAATACATTGCACAATGAATAAAATCTAATGCATGATAGCTTTCATTATAGCACAAGCATAATGACATTGTACAATGCATGTTAGCTTTCCTTCTAGCACAAGCAAAAGGGCATTTCTAACAACAACATTACATGGGGAATGAAAGCTAGCACGTGTTAGTTTTCCTACCGGTACAAGCACATTGCCTTTAAATTCATTGCACCATGAAGGTAATATAATGCATGTTAGCTTTCCTTCTAGCACAAGGAGAAATTTTTTTCTTACAACAACATTGCATAGTGAACAAAAGCTAATACATGTTAGCTTTCCTTCTAGCACAAGCACACTAACGAAAAACTAGAATGCGCTAGATTTCTTTCTATCATAGCCACATTTCCAACAACAACATTTAACCATGAAGGAAAGCTAGCATGTGTTATATTACATTCTACATAAGCATAAGGACATTTCTAAGAACAATGTACAATGAATGAAAGCTAACGCGTGTTAGTTTTCCTACCAGCACAAACACATTGCACCATGAAGGAAATCTAAATCATGTTAACTTTCCTTTTAGCACAAACACATTGACATCAAATACATTGCACCACTTAGGAAATCTAACGCATGTTAGCTTTCCCTCTAGCACAAGCACAAGGGAATTTCTAACAAGAACATTGCATGGTGAATGAAAGCTGACGCGTGTTAGATTTCCTACTGGTACAACCCACATTGCCATCAAATACATTGCACCATGAAGAAAATCTAATGCATGTTAGCTTTCCTTACAGCATATGCATAATGACATTGCACAGTGCATGTTAGATTTCTTTCTAGCACAAGCACAAGGGAATTTCTAACAACAACATTGCATGTTGAATGAAAGCAAACCCATGTTAGCTTTCCTTCCGGTACAAACACATTGTCATCAAATACATTGCACCATGAACTAAATCTAATGCATGCTAGCTTTCCTTCTAGCACAAACACAATAGCTTTCCTTACAACAACATTGCACAATGAAGGAAAGATAACACATAGCACAAGATCAATTCAAATAACAACATTGCATAGTGAATGAAATCTAACGCGTGTAATATTTTCTACCAGTACAAGCACATTGCCATCAAATTCATTGCACCATGAAGGAATTCTAACACACGTTATCTTTTCTTCTAACAGAAGCACACAGACGATTCTTACAACAACATTACATTGTGAATGAAAGCTAACATGTGTTAGATTTCCAACTGATACAACCAAATTTACTTTGAATACATTGCACCATGAAGGAAATATAATGCATGTTAGATTTCCTTCTAGCACAAGCACAAGGGCATTTGTAGAATCTAAAGGACCAAACTAAGGGGTTTTGCCCTGAAGCCTTTGAGTGTATCTCGGAGGATCAATACTAATTGGGTGTAAATTAAAAACAAGTGTGGGATTATGATAAGATAAATCTAAAAAAACCTAATGCAATCGAGTGTGTAGAAGGTGAGTGCAACAAAATGGAAAACAAGCCAAAAGAAGCTCAAAAAACCTAATTCGAGGTGAGATGAATAAAATGGAAAACAAGCCAACAAGTAACACCTAAAAAATAGAAAATGACTCGCTAACCTATTAGGTAAAGGAGAAATAAATCACCTATCTAAAAAGATGGAATCCCTCACAAATCGTATCCCCTATAGGTTGATGAAATCTGCAGTCAGAAAATACGAAATGGAAGACCAATAAGGTCAAGGGATATCTCGCTACCGAGGGGGATCTCGGGTAAAAGATCCCTAAAAGAATGGAAACTAGTATACCTTGTTTCGTTCAGAAAGGTTACCCATAGCTTCTGTTTGTAGACAATAAGTAGGTGTCCTTCAATACAAAGTGGAGAGAAAAATTCCACCCATACCTCTGTAACCGGTCTTGCCACTTGCCCTCCTAAGGGAGATCCCCCTTGACAAATCGGTTTCAACCGTTCCAATAAATACAAGAGGATTTTGGTCCCCTAAAAAGACGACTGCTATGTCTCAGATGTAAATGACAAAGGTGAATTATTTGGATGCCTATCCCCAGTTTCCTAACTTGACTACTAAATTCTTTTTGGTCCTCAAGTGAGGTTAATATTTGTTGAGTTAAGGTTAATTTTAAGGCTTCATTGGAGGCATGAACCAAGTGATAGTTTGATTTAGGGAGTGATTGTGTGCATTGGTGGTGTGTACAATAACTAAGAAATTAAATGCTTAACATAAATGAAAAACTTCCAATACTAAGTCTAAACTTTTTTTTTGAAAACATCATTTCAAAGTAGAAAGGCTACAACTAAGCATTTATTATTCAAAGCATAATTTTTTTTAACAAGCCTTGGGATTTGAGAAGGCAAGGTTTTGTTCAATGAAACCCAATGCAATTTTTTTATTGGTAGGTCAAATTCATGAAACTCATTCATGAGAGACCATGGATGGCTTCATCACATCCATCAAGCCTATACACACTTGCTGGAAGATGCATAGCTCGATTCTATTGGTAAGTTCTTGATCCAGGCCCCTGTACCAAATTAACATGTGTACCTGAATGACTCTTGGATGGGAGTGAGAACTAGCCATAAAATAGAATCTGAAACTCAGATCGGTGAACCATCCATTCTGTTGGGTCTAGGACACGGGACTTCATGTAGGACACCCCTCGCCCATTCAACAACATGGCTTGGAGCTTGATTTACCTGAAGATATGAGAAGCTAGGGATTTGTTCAATGAGACCTAATGAAATTTTTGCATTGGGGGGTCAAATTCACGAAACTCTTCCTTGAGACCAGGTATATAGCTTCATGACATTCAAAAGACCTATACACACCTGCTGGAAGTTGTAGAACTCAATTTTGTTGTTTAGTTCTCGTTTTAGGTCCCAAGACCAAATCAACATGTGTCCTTGAATGGCTCTTGGATGCGAGTGAAAACCGATCATAAAATACAATCTAAGACTTGAAATCGATGAACTACCAATTGCGTTGGGTCCAAGACATGAGGCTTTAGCTAGGACACACCTCGCCCATCCAATTCCATGGCCCAAAGCTTGCTTTACTAGGCGATTTGAGAAGCTAGGGTTCTGTTCAATGAGAACCAATGCATTTTTTGCATTGCGGAGTCAAATTCATGAAAATGGTCCTTGAGATCCCATGGACGACTTCATGACATACATTAGGCCTATATACACTTGCTAGAAGTTTAAGAAGTCGATCCTGGTATCAGTTCTAGATTTAGGCCCATTGACCAAATCAAAATGTGTCCCTAAATGTCTCTTGGATGTGAGTGAAAACTCGCCATAAAATGAAATTTGAGACTCAAATCAATGAACCGTCGATTCCCTTGGGTTTGGGGCACGGGGATTCAGCTAGAACACCCCTCACCCATCGAATTCCATGGCTTATAGCTTTCTTTACCGTGAGATTTGAGAAGATAGGGTTTTCTTCAATGAGAGCAAATGCAATTTTTGCACTTGGAAATCAAAATTTACAAAACAACTCCTTGAGAGAAGTTGGATGGCTTCATGACATCCATCAAGCCTATACACACCCACTGGAAGTTGCAGAACTCGATTTTGATGCTCAATTCTCGATCCAGAACCCTAAATGAAACCAATCTTTGTCTGTAAATGACTCTTGGATGCGAGTGGAAATATGCCATAAAATGGAATTCAAGATTCCAATCGACGAACAATTGATTCGAATGGGTCTGGGGAACGCGGATTCAGCTAGGACACCACTTGCCTATTCATTTCCATGGCCCAAAGCAAACTTTATCTGGCGATTTGAGAAGCTAGGTTTTTGTTCAATGAGACCCAAAGCAGTTTTTGCATTAGGAAGTCAAATTCAAAAAACTCTTCCCCAAGAGCAAGTGGACAACTTCATGAATTCCACCAAGACTATACACACCTACTGGAATATGTAGAACTTGATTCTACCTCTCGATTCTAGATCTAGTCCCTGGACCAAATCAACATGTGTCCCTGAATGGCTCCTGTATGTGAGTGAAAAATTGCCATAAAATGCAATCCAGGACTCGGATCGACGAACCGTCGATACCATTGCATCTAAGACAGATGGATTTATCTAGAACACCCCTCACCCATCTAGTGCCATTGCTTGAGGTTTACCCTGCTTGGTGATCTAAGAAGCTAATGTTCTTTCCAATGGGACCCAATGAAAAGATTGAATTGTAGGTGAAATAAAATAAACTCTTTCCCGAGAGCCCATGGATGGCTTCATCACATCCAGCAGGCCTATGCACAGTTGCTGGAAGTTGCAAAACTCGATTCTGTTGCTCAATTCTAGATCTAGTCCCTTGGACCGTAATCAACATGTGTCCCTGGATGGATATTGGTTGACATCTACAACTCGCCATAAAATGCAATCCAGGACCGGTATTGTTGAACCGTTTATTGAGTTAGGTCCGTGGCACAGGTCTTCAACTACAAGACCCCTCGTCGATCCAGTGCCATGCCCCAATATTTCCTTGCCTTGTGATTTGAGAAAGTATGGTTCACTTTAGATGCTCTACACGCTTTTTCTTTGTAAAAAAATTCCTACAAATACTTTCCAAGTATGCATCCCTAATAGACCCCATAAAAAATATGCCGCCAACAACCTCATGACCATGTTTGTTTGTTGAGCTACTGTAGAAAATGATAGTTGATATGGCGAAATCATTCATGCAAAAAATTTCTCACTTCATATAAATGAGTGAGAAGGATAAAAAAGGAAACTTTGGAAACAAAATTGAATCAGATGTACAATCTTGAGTGGTGATCAACTTTACCAACAACAAATGTATCATTATTTGTCATCACACTAATGACCACTAAATCAGATGTAAACTCAACTTGCCTACTTGAACTAGAATGAGTGATGGGGTAGATGGATAGGATATTGGTAGACAATTAAGGTACACAAAAGAACATTTTGGAATGTTACATCATCCACATCAATATATACTCTCCCACAAACTTCATCAAAGGTGTTATCCCCCATTAAGATAGAATAATACAAGTCTCAAAATATGAAAATTCATCTTGAGATAAATCCATGTAATGTGAACAACCCAAGTCAAGTACCCAATAAGATGGTTGTTATTCCATTGCTATAAGTGCATGTGTTGCAACCTTTCTCCATTTGTTTTCTTGTGCCATTGAGGATTGCATATTTGATGCATTTTTATTGGCATAATGAAGAAGGTCAATATTATTCTTTTCAACAAGATGAGTAAGATGAAATCTTTTCTTATTCATGGATGTATGTTCATCGTGCCTGGGACTATTGCAGTAGGAACACTTGCCCTTCTCAAACTTGTTCATTTCAACCATTGAATGAGAGGTCTCATGAGTATATTTATATTTATGATCTTTGTCCTTCTTTTCTAAATTATTGTGTTTCTGCATGCTATTTTTAGGTTCCTTTGAATCCTTTATGCCCTAATTTACAACAAGCGCATGAGCCTTTAATGTCTTTTAGTTGCCTATTAGAACAATTTTATATTTCTTCCTTATCAATTCTATAATAAAGTTGTCAAGGAATGGCATTTTCCAAGTAGTTAAGTGCATTCATGGTAACATGGAAGGTGGATAATATAATAGAGTAGTTTTGGGAAAGTTTGGCAAAAATGGATAGAACCAACTACCTTTCATCGTTTTTAGTCCCACACAGCTTCAACTTCATCCTCTGATATTTTAAATTGGTGTCAAAGTCCTAGATAATGTCAAATCTACTTGGGCACAAGCTAATTATCATTCTCTAGATGATGAACTCTCAACATGTCTTTCTTCCCAAAGAGAATTTCCAACATGATCCAAACATCATTGTGTTATTTTGTAGATCAATGTGAAAGGGAATGACATGAGTATAAAGTGACATAGTAATCTATATGTTTGATCATGTTGGTTAAACCATTTTGTCTTTTCATCATCAACTATGGCTTCAAATTCAATTCCCATATCTATTATGTAAAACCATTCTCCTGAAAAGAATCATCACCTTCGATTTATAATCATAGTAATTGAATGGTGTTAAGAGGGATTTCTAATCCTTATCCATTGTTGTAGGAATAGTACTGTTGCAGAACATGGTGAAAATGAGGCATTTTTAGCTTTATATGAGCCACAACAAGATGCTATAGGAAATTTGTAGGAGCCTATATGATTTGTGCTCAACAAGACACTTGAAAATGACCTATATGGATTTCTCGTTGAATGCATATAAATATTTTGTAACCATATTTTGGAGCATGGAGGATACAAACACTATGAAGGATTGCTCTATATTTGGAAGAGATATTTTAATAACCTCCATCTAATGCACATAAGTGAATTGAGTCACAATGAACCTGAGAATGGAGATCATGCAAAATCATTGAACCTATTATTCATGGAAGAATCATATAATAGTATCAGACTTCATCTTTGGCTCAGAATGTGTTGGCCTCTCTCGACAACAACCCTTTAATTTTGGTAAAAATGAATGGGTCCCCCCATTTTAAGGCTTTATCAGCATATTCATTATCAATGACAATGGGCCCAGGTAATATTTACATCCATGTCTGTTTATTTTTTTATTAGGATTTGAACTTTCATTGGCATAATTTCTACAATATGAGTTATTCACTTTTTCGTTGGAGATGTAAAGAATGCAAAGTTATATTGTCTTCAGTTATGGTTATCCATGGACATAATTTATAATTGGTTTACCTTTTGGACACCATGACTAAAAGCATGGAATCCAAACGATGAAGTATAGTTCAATTATTTTGATTTTTGTTAATTCTGCATCCTTTTAATGGAATTCTGCAGCTTGTTCTCAATCACCAAAATGCTTGTATAGGAGAAATGGTAATCCAACTTTGTGTTTATTGCATCCAGGATGATTATGGCTTCTATCCAACTTCATGAATAAATTTGTATTTCTTTCACCTATAAAATTCAACATGTTTTATACCACATATTTTAATTTGTTATTACATACTTTTGGGTGAGAGTTAATATTTGATATCATGATATATGGGCATGTGTATTAAATCGTTGATAATTTATCAACATTGTTTGGGAAAGACTATGGTCTATGTTAACAATTGATTTTTGTTCCAAGGTCCCTTGGCACCATTTAATTATATCATTTCATTTTCTTTAATATTTTTGATTGGATTGTTACCAAGGGTATTCAATGATTGACTTCTTAATTCAATTGTGATTCAATATGACTATTATGAACATAGATTGACCCAAACTCCTAATAATTTGTCACTTCTAATCTATGCATAAACATGGAATGGCAGGCCTTAATTGCCTTATAATTCAACATGAGTTAAAAGGTTGATTTTCCAGTTGATTTGGTAATCCCATATGTCAAACCCTCATTTGTTCATTTAATTACTTAATTTATTGATTATTTTGATTTGATGCCAGTACTTTTCAAGCCCTGGTGACGGTCATTTGGTAAATGAAATGAATAACACCGAATCATTCTTTTGGATAATGTGTACTTTCTCCTCAGTTGCTTGCGTTCCACCTGTTTATAGAAGCCAGGTCTCCTCAACACCTTAGAAAATGCTATCATCACAGCTCCCTGACGTGGCATACTTGATGGTGATTGGTCTGTGAGATGACATGTCGTGACCGTAAAGTCTTGTCTACCTAAACAACACCTATCCCTCTCTTGTACAGATTATTAATACATCACTTAGAGTACTCTGTACCTTGTGAGTTATTACTTAGCATGCCTGATCATAGTCCCTCTCAAAAAACTGACAAGCCAAGGCGTTAAGGCCCATACCTTATTGATGTTTCATGTGGGAGGGTTTTTACAGTGCATTCACCCATCAAAATTCTGGTTCAATCTCTGTATTGTTCTATTTTTTTTTGTTGAAATCCTAAGTTATGGAATCCTGTGTCACCCATTGTGGTCACGGGGAAAATTTGTAGAATTGAACCTGGTAATGAAAATGTCGTTGTGTCACATTCTGAATTTCTCAAGGGTTTTAAGAAAGCTGGGTCGCTAGAATTCATCAGGAGATTTCGTGTCTATAGTAGAGAAGTCACAATAGCCTTCGCTAAATCGTTTGATGGAAATAAGGCTATGGTCGGGGATGTAGAATTTCAGATTGATGAGGAATTCATTGTTGCAGCCATAGGTCTGTCAAATGAGGGCGAGAAATGGGTCAAGCACGTGCCTCTGAAGAATGCGCCATGTAAGCAGTTATTAGATAAGCCCATCAATCCTGAGCTAAAGGTATACCTTTGACCTTTTCCAAACCTAAATGGAGGAATATGTTCAAACCTATCTGTTATTTTATCACCTGCGAGGGTCGATATAGCAACGTTTTGAGGTATCACGTTAGGCTTTTCATGGCCACATTGGGGTTTCAGTTGAACTTACCCCATTTCTTGTTGCTTAGCCTCGAAGCTATGGCATTGCACTATCATGTAACATTTAAGTATTCCGACCAGGTTTTATGTCATTTCGGCCTAATCAGAATCCTTGTTGAGTTCCATCTTATGTAATTGGGCCAAAAATGGCTTATCTTTTTAGAAAGCAATGGGTTCGATAGGGTGAAATCGGAACAGTTATCACCAGCCCCAAATGTTGAGTATCCTTCCCCTCCAAATATGGATCAAAATTCTGTCCCCGAAACTCAAATATCCTTTCCTATGGATACCACTCTTGACCGCCCCGATCCAACATCTTCTTTCCATGAGGAATCAGTTTCATTTGAGCTGGTGACACAAAATCAGGTTCACTTAGAGTTATGTCTCCAAGGGGATGTTCAGAAACTACACAGTCAAGAGGTTTCACGATGCCAGGATAAATGCTTGAGTGACCATATCTACAAGATTAAACCTGCATTTATTGTACAACTGACGGATTCAATGCCTCTGTCACCGAATTGTAGTCAATTTATAGGTTCAGTTGCTCAAACACACTCTGAGTCTCATGACTATAATGAATCCTTGGATGATATCTTTAATTCTACTTTAGAAAGGATTGGGGTTGTTCGTTTGTTGAGTGATTTGAATAAATTAAAAGATTTGGTTGAAAACAAAGTTCATAAGGTTATCAATGTGAATGCAACTTCATATACTTTTCAAAGTTCTGCTGCAATCGAACAAAACAACGTTTCTAGTACTATCATGAAAAATGAGTTTGCAAAGGGGCCGATTAAAAATGACCAGATTGATGATCATAAGTCTTCAGAAAAATCGATGTTCCATCAATCAAAAAGTCGCGACCTAGAAAGACGGATTGCAGGCATGAAAATAATGTTAAATCCAAAAGACAAGCTCATATTCTCTCCCTCTATGCGAGCTATAGAAAGGCTAAACAAAATAAGCCGAGAGGTAGCCGGAATAGATTCCGGTCATTGAAACACCAGATCGGGATGAATCCAAACATGATGCAGACTCACAAAAGAGGGAAAACAAGGTAGTGATAGACTCTGATAAGGTCACTCTGGATTGTGAAAATAGAGTTGAGAAGAGTTCTGATGAAGCTGTACAGAAAGTTAAAAAACAAGAACAACATTTTTCTCAATATAATTTCGTGAGTAATCCTCCCCCATGTATAGAGTCACAACCTTGTGGTCCTGGTATAGGTGTAACGCTTCAAAAACTTGAGGAAGAATCAAATGTTTCAAATAGTCAACAACAAGCAACAAATATGGATGTGGATGCAAAACAGGTTTGTACTGCTGATTGTAGGAATTTGGTAGATTATTATCAGGCTACCATATATTCAATGGTACAATAGATTATAGACCTTAAAGGTAGAATTGGAGATCTCAAAACACATAAAATATTGATAAATTAACAACACTAGACCGAGGTCAGTGAGCTTAAGAAGAGGCTCAGAAATTCTACTGGTAACGCAATTATTAATACAACAAGCGTAAATATCTTCGTCAACCCTAGTTCCAGTGATTTTGTGAAGAGGAAATCATAGTATCATTTTGATTTTTGTCCCTGTATATGTAGCTACTTATATATATTTTTGTTTAAAGGTAAGTTCTAGGTTGATTTGAATTATTGAGTGGTGTTATTTTCATTATTAATAGGTGTCTTTCTCTTTAATAGGAAGCAGCTGCAGAATTAGAGATTCAGCAGCCATTTCATGTTATATTTTTATTTTGTTTTTCATATTTTTACTTATTCATTTTTATTTTATTTTTCTCTATCTCAGATATGTGGATCGTGGATGTATATTTTGGTCAAAGTTATATCGAGATCATCTACCGGGCACTGCTGGAACATGCTTGTTTCAATGAGTAAGCCCCCTGGAACTCAGACAGATCTATTGGAACTATTTTCGTTAAAACCATAAGGGATCAATAATCTAACTTTAAGTTAGTTTTGATTGTAATAATTAATGTAGGATAAACCTTGAACAATATTCCTAAATTAATATGTTAAGATCCTCATTTCTTGGGGTTTTAACGATGAGATATTATGAAAAGTATTTTGTTTATATACTGGGATATGAGTATGAGGAAGAGGATATATTTTTTTATTTTTTATTTTTTATTTTTTTATTTTTTTATTTTTTTAACTTTTTTTTCTTCTGAAAATTGTCGTCGACGACTTTCAAGAAATATTAACACAAATGTTTCATGCATTGATGTTTCAAATTTGTTTGTATCTAAATGTATTCTCTTACATGTGAATTTTGTAATATTAATGTTGTCGGTGGTTGTTAATTTTCTAATTTTATCACTGAAGATCGTGACTGTGATTCCTCTCCTTCGGTTTATAAAGTGGTACTGTGTTTTATATTTGAATTGTCATTCTGATCTAAAACATGTATATTCATTTAAAAGTTTACATCAATTCATTATCATTCATTATCATTAGCTAGACGCATATTCTGCATATTAAATTCTCCATTCAATTGATTAAAATCCCCGAGTTAAAAATTAAAAGGAAACAAAAATATCCAGAAATAAAAATGGAAAAAAATATAAAACTAACTTTAATCCCAGAAAGAACCTTAGAACATGCTTCTATAAGGCTATTGTGCAACTAGTCAACTAGTCAACTTTATGTGCTAAGACTGCTGCTTGTATTTTATGTTATCAAGGATAGACTCTGGAGCTATAGCGCTGTCCCTTAGAGCAAAAGTCTGCATTAAAGTGTAATGATAAGGAATAGTGAGATATGAAGAAAAATGTACCTGTGTCCATTGTTGAATGGAATCGAAACTAGATAGGAGGTTTATTAAATCCACCTCGATCATAGAGCAAGAAGTCCTGGTAGATGAAAAAAATCCCAAATCAAAGCCTCGCTCTGCTCTTCTTTCCCGCGTGCTCTTTGGAGACTGTGACTAACCGACACCCACACCGAGCTTGTTAGTATCTAGATTTGTCTCGCAAAATTTTGGATTCTGGCAACGCGTATGTAAAAAAAACCCAATCCTCCCTTCCAGAATGTTCAAAAGTATTCTAAGTCAGTCTGGCCAATCTTCATTTTTTGTCCTAAAGTTTTGCCTAATAACCTCATCATCTCTCTAAGTCTTTTAACTTTTCATCCTCGACTTTATATTTCACATATTACATATCTCATATGCGCAAATGTCAAAGTTTATGGGTATTGGGATTCAAGAACATAGCATGATCATATGGTCCAAGAGTATTGCACCCATACCAAAGACTAGCCCACCGAGTTTCTGATATTGGCCAACGATGGAGTATGGAAAACGATTGGGATTGAAGAGGCCGTAGATTTAGTAAAGGAGGTGATGGATCTAGAGACTGCGGCTAAACCCCTGGTTGACAGAGCTGCTGAGAAGGGAATTAGCTCGGAAAATCTCTCATGTATTGTTATACGCTTCAATTAAATGATCATGGTGGAGCTGCCAACATTCCTGGAAAATTAATGTTGATTCAGCATAGTGATGTGTATGTTTTTTTAACCATGTTGATATCCAGAGATATTTGTTCCAATTCTGAGGATCGATCCAATATTTTACGATTATCGTGAGACGAGTGATTCTCAGAATGATGCAGCCAGTACAAGCAATATAACATCTCGACAAGGTAACAATTTGTAAAAAGGGTGCTTCTCAATAGAAAACAAATTATCAAATTCCAGCCTCTGTACTCTATCAAATGCCTACGAGGATTTTCAAGATTTCCCCCAAAACGCACCGTCTCCACCTAATGATCCAGAGGTAAATTTGTTGGCATTTAAAACATACATATGCCAGCTACAGGATTTTAAGAACCCATGACAAGTGGCAAAGTATACGAGGAGAAGATCGACTTCAACATTAAAGAAGGATATCCCAGATTTAAAGGAGTACCAAAATTAGTATCAATCCCACATCTAAAGACAGGTGGTCAAATGATGGATATTTATAAATTTCTTCCTGATTTCAACCAACAGTTAGAGGATCGATTTAAAATCTCTAGGCAAAAATTCTCATCAGATGAGCCATTTACGACTGATTTCCAGGCAGGGTTTTTGCATTTGGAAGCAAATAAGGAACAGTAAAATACTCTCAGGCATCGAACCAGCATTCAAAGGATCTGTTGGCAGTTGAACATAGCATTTTCAAATGTTATTTATTTTTAGGTAGATTCAATTCCGAGATTTTTTAGAACAGCTTGGTCATTGTATTTGTCTATTTAAAAAAACTTATCATTAGGAAGAAAAGAGAGTTCCAGCCGAGGGCTGAGACTATACTGGCAGAGGCATGTATTACATTTCCTGGGTTATTAAAGATGCTTTGCAGTGATTATGTACGATTGAACGTGCTTTGTTTTAATTTGAAGTGATAAATACTGCATGTTGTTCATAATTTTGTTCTGTGTATGGTTCTATTCATCTGTACCAGAATTCTTCTTAGGTTTCAGCTGTATGTTCTTCAGTGATATGAAACAGAGCTGGTTCTTTCCTTACATAAGTTCATGCTCGTAACTTTATATCTTTGTTTATTATGTTTATGCATTCTATGTTTGGTATATCTGTTATGTTTTCTTGATCTCAGTGATATTCATTTGCAAATGAACTCTCAAACTTAATCATCTATTCAACAATTTTAAAATTTCTTTAAGCTTGGCTCTCTTGCAGTCTAGAGTTAACTTTAGTGATAACACAGCTTGTTCTGGCAAATGAAAAAAATCCCAGATCAACACCCCGCGTTGCTCTGATTGCCGCGTTGCTCTGATTGCCTGCGTGCTCTTTGGATATTGTTACCAAATGAAAAATGTTTCCCAACTCGATCTAGCAACTGAAAATCAACCCATATCAGTGTTTGAAATTGGCAACAAAACGTTAAATTTGTTAGTTGGATTTTTTGTTTTCCTTGTTTATTATATTTCTTTTTTGGATTTTTTGAAAAAACATTCCTTCATTTGTGTATTTTTTTTGTTTTTTTTAATTCCCTTAATTGATTAATTGTTTCATTTCTAGTCTAACAATATAAATTTTACATCAAGTCTACGTATTAGGGAGGTCAAATATTTATGCATGGGTACAAATATTTATGCATGCCTATATTTTTCGATAGGTAGATGGTTTAAATGTTCCAACAATATTATGGCGTAGATCTTGGAATACATCATGGAATTTTCTGACAAATTAGCTTAGATATTGAAATACATTGTATATTTTTCCAACAAATATAACATGAATAAAAACCACTTTGTGGAATGTCCAAGAAGGATGGAATATTTGATACCATTTTGGTTTAAGATATTGTTTGTAGAGAAAGGAATAATGAATATTTCACCGGACCCAATCAAAGTATAAACTTCACATGATGGGGGAGCCAAGGAAATTGAGGGAGGGGTAATGAATTAAGAAGTTAAAATATGGAGCCAAAGAAACATAATAAAGTTGATGCAAAGAGATGGGAAAGAAGGAATTTATGGAGAGGAGTGATCTGTAAAGTCCAACTAGGTGACTTGACAATTAGGGGAGAAGTCATATTGGATGGTGGTAGAGTAAATTATGAAGAAAGAATAAGAACCATATAGACTACCATGGTGAGAAACCAAGAAGATAGGGAGGTATAAGGAGGAGTGGTTGAGGGAGAAGGAATTCCATATGAGTGTGTTATATAGATGGAAACTGATAGAATCGAAGTAGGGAATGTCTAGTCACAATGGAAAGATCATGAGAAAAATGATAGTTCATAGAATGAAAGTAATGTTAGCCTAGATAGTGATTATGCCTCCAGTTAGGGTATGAGTGATTCCACATAGAGCGAGGACACTTGTGTAATGGAAAAATTGTTGGCCAAGATGAAAATTGAGTAATTATGTAGATATGATTAGGATACTACAAGAGAAACATAGTTGGAAATACCCTCTTCATGAAAAATGCCCCTCACACTTATCTTCATAGAAGAGGAAGAAGTCAATTCAGTAAATAGAGAAACAATAGATGTAGTATAATAGAGAAATGGAGCTATAACAAATAATAATTGTGAAACAATAATAACAAATTTGAATTTTAGTAAAATTGGTTTACTTGATAATAACACGACCACCAAACTCCCTATGTTAAATGGAACTAGAAAGGATGACATAGAGAAACACTAGTTTATCAATGAAGCCATCTAGTTGACAAACAAGAAGAAATTTATGGAGGGAAGTGATCTGTAAAGTCCAACTAGGTGACTTGAGAATGAGTGGAAAAGTCATATTAGATAGTGGTAGAGTTAATTATGAAGAAAGAATAAGAACCATAGAGACTACCATGGTGAAAAACCAATAAGAGAGGGAGGTATAAGGAGGAGTGGTTGAGGGAGAAGGAATGCCATATGAGTGTGTTAGATAGATGGAGAATGATAAACTCGAAGTAGGGCATGTCTAGTCACAATGGCAAGATCATGAGAAAAATGATAGTTCATAGGATGAAAGTAATGTTAGCCTAGATAGTGATTATGCCTCCAGTTAGGCTATGGTTTTTAACACATGGAGTGGTTCATTGAATGGGGCTACAACCCTATATAATAATTCCTCTTGTCCAACATAGGATATCCTTATAAGCTTAAGTGTTAGAAATCGGCATACACCTGTAGGTTGATAAAGGTTTCATAGAACCACCTTTAGGATTGACACAAGTTTAAAATCAATTGGCTACCTTAACCAACCGACTATAGGAGATGTCCAAAGAAAAAAAAAACAAATAAAACATGTGGAGAACTCGATGTAGGATAGAGGGTCACTACAATATTGAATTCCTTGTTTTGAACAATTATGTCATCATTGCCACATCAAACGCCTTCTCGATAGGAAGAAAACCATACTAGTGTGAAACCTATAAGCCATAGGGACATTATGCCAATAGGCATCCCATGAAAAATATCAAACATATAGGAATACACTATTCTATGTATTCTAGAAGTCGATGGGAAAGATGTGAACAATTGTAGGTTGCTACAATTTATGAAAGAAAACATGATGGATGCATATATGGTGCAAGCATCTAAGACAAGCACAATGGGGGGTGGAAGGTGGATACAAAGGACAAAAATGTTACAATGGATTAAGCAGTCAAGGACATAGTGGAGCCCCTACATGATATAAATGCTTATAACTAGGGCACATAAAGAGGAATTTCACTAAACCTCTAGCCATGTGTGGACATTGTCATAGTATAGAACACAAGATTAAATATTGCCTATAGTTGATAGAGAAATAAAGATAAATGAATATGATCACTACAAATCCTTGAAACAAGGAATATAGAACTATCTAAGATTGGAACATCATTGTCACCTATCTATCTAAGATTGATAAATCAATATAGAACTATGCAATTGGAAGAGTGGAGGATGTTGAAGTAGACATGAATGGGGTAATGACACTAGTTGATATTGAAGTTATAAAAATTAATGAATGAAAACAATCCATATCTTTCCTTGCTAGTGATACACCAAGGATTCAACAACAAATTGATTTTGAACTTGAAATACAAAAAGATGTATTTTGAGATTGTTATTTTAAGAGTTGTTTCCCCATTGGATCCGACCCAAGGAGAAATATTCATAAAGCCTATAAAAGAAGACATTTGAAGCACTATACCAAAAAAGTATAGTATCATATCATGGATGGATGATTTTACCAATCCTCACTATATCTATGGAGAATTGAGTTTGAAAAGTATATATTCATTTGATACAAATTCAAAAGAAGCAGTTAATAGGTGTAAAAATAAGGGCTATAAGATGTGTACTTGGAGATTCACTTGCACTAAAAATCAATGCACTAGAGCAAAGTAAAACAATGCAACCCTCCCAAGTACAATGGAAATAAAACCTTTCATTGATCAATTCGAGGAATTTATACAAGGAGAAGTAAGGGTATAGGCATTGGATGTAACCTTAAGAGGAACCCAGTATGAGTAATGGTGGGTCACTCATAGAGATAGCATAGCCAAATGGGAAGGTTTGTTTGTTTAAGGTGTGTACAAGTCTAAATGAAGAATAATATTTGATGCAAATAATGATATTGGAGTGCAAATAAGAAATCAAATTATGACACATATCTAAACACAATTGATTATGGGATGCATATGAGGATGCTATGGACACATTATGATGTAAATGGGGATGCACTAAGATGTAAAAGTATGATGCAAAGGGATACAAATGGGATCTAGAAACATAAATGGAACACAACATAATATTAGAAGGACACAAAAGGGAATATAGGGGGATGCAAAGAAGGCCATTTGTCCTAAATGGAGTTTCCCTCCCATGTGAGATACAAATACAAGATGATACAACAATGTATTGTAGCATTGTGTGATTTGTGAATGCAATTTTAATTGGGGTGTATATACATCATTTCACTACCCATGGATATACAACAACAATTATATCTAGGCATCATTCTACCATAACAATGGTCCAAACACCAATGAAAGGAGTGGAACCATCACTTGGTTGTTGAGGGTAACAATGATCTTGGGAGAAAGAGAGTAAACAAGTCAAAGGGACACTATTTATTGATCAATTATGAGATAATGTGAACCTATTGTTGTGCTAGAAAGAAAATTTAGAACTATAAAGTAAATTTGGTTTCTCCTCCTAGGTATCTATGTGTTCTAGTCTATTGAAATGAACGGAAAACCAAACTGAACTACGAGAGAGGGGATAGAGTCTTTTTTGCCTTGTTAATCTTCGAACGAAAGTGTATGTCATTCATAAATTAGATAATATAACATAGATATATATTCAAAATAACCTAGATATATTATAATAACTTTTAAATCAAATTTAAAATTACAAAATTAAAATTAATAAGGCATTACATCATAAAGTTTAACGTTAGTGCTAGTATATTCAAGTTAAAATATTTAGAGTCAAATAGTTTGACTTTCAATCAATATTTCAATAATAATTAAGGCATTGCATGATAAATTTTAACCTTAATATATTCAAATTAATAAGAATAGATTACATAAAATATAATTTATTTAATTTATGACTAACCGACTACTGTTAGAGTTTACCATGTCCACCGAAGATTCCAGATCCACCAAGGATTCCAGATCCCACGTAATATTTTTGTGGAAAAATCCCCAAAACAATACCAAATTAACTAAATTTGCCACGTAATATTTTTTTGGGAAAAAGCCAAAAAATACCAAATTAACTAAATTTGCCCCTGAAAAATATATGGGTTGCCTTTGCGCTGGCACATCCACGAGTTAACTTATTTCCAAATTCAAGCACTGGTCCAATGTCATGTTCCTTCCTTAGTGGCCACTTGGTCAAGACTTGGACCCTCCAATCCCTAAGGGTCTAGGAAGAAGAATTAAATGAAGGATAGTTAATTAAGTGGGATACATTTTGGTACAAGGCCTATAGTCATTAATAATTTAATAGTTTTAATTTTTAATTATTTCCTTAATATTATTAATCAAAATTTTGGAAAGTGGTGATGTTCACATGGCTAGGAGGGCGCATGAGGACAAGGTGGACCTCACCTACTCAAGTGGAAAAATATAGAAACAACAAGGAGTCAACTAAAAGCAAGGTGGCAACATAAAAAGATAGAAACAGGCAAAAACACAAAGGAAGAAAGTCAAAAAGAAGGAAAGGGCAGAAAGCAACCAGTTTGAAAAAGAAGGCAACATCCAGAAAAGCTAAGGAGGGCGTAGTTGCTAAAATCAATTGAAGACATAGAAAAAACAAGTTGCATAAGGAAAAAATGTTGCTAATTCTCTCAAGGAAGGCACCCTCACCTCTCACACGTTCCAATGAATTTCCCAGGAAGCTACACAAGTTATAAAAGGATACTAAGGCGCACCATCACATCTTTTGTTCTATTGTTATTTGTCTTGAGAGCATTTTGCTTCTTAGAGTTGAGTGATGTAACTCAACCAAGATTGGGAGATGAATCCCAATCCAGTTATTGTTCCAGTTTGTCCATGATCAGATCCAGAGCCATGGAATGATGATATACAGGCCTACATCAATCCATCAATGAAGAATATAAGATATACAGAGAGTGATTCTCAGTCGCAGTACAATTGGAGAGAGTTTTGAAGAAGTTACTCTGGAGGAGATAATACATTTCAGTGAAGGTGCCCCTGAGCAGCTCCTGAATTCCAGTGCGCCCTCCATATGCATATACCAGCTCTGATTTTATCCTTCTTTCAGATCCAGTTCAGAAATTCTCCTTCTTCTCCTCATCTCATACTCATTCTCTCAGTTTGTAAGATTTCTCTAGCATTAGAGACTCCTTGAAGATCTGAAGATTAAAAACTCCTCTAAATTATGCTTAGGATATTCAATTTCAATTTGCTACTGTTAAGTAATAATTTCAGATACCTCATTTACTTTGGAAGTGAATTTTTAAATCCTCTAAGGCAATTTGAATCAAGCAATTCCAAGACTAGCTCTTTAATCACTTTTTCTTGACTAGTTTTACAATTTTTGTAATTCAAAGCTATGTATGAGTCAGTTTTCTATTCTGATGGTCATTTGTGAATCCTAGAGTCAGTTTTCTATTCAAAGGCCTCTCATCCTTCTTGGAAGAACTTGGAAAACTACTAGTTGAGCAGTCCAAGATAGGGCCCTTGCCTCTTTGGTTTCCAAACTCAACCAGAACCTCCCAAATTCTTATAATCTCTTGTACAACACCTAATTAGGAGGTTAATACATAATACAATCCATTTGGTTACCTTCAGGTGTGAGAAAATGAGTTTAGTATGCATATGTTGGTGTGCCCAGGAAGCCTCAAAGTAGACCTCAGCGGTAGCAGTTGTTGAAACGTAAATGGCCCCAGTAACTTGTGCATAGGACTTAGAAGCTAGCCCTAAATCTATTATGTTTTTTGCTATACATTCACCCTTACATTTTGCAGATCCTAAATGTCCCAAATTCCTAACCCCGGAGGAGTCTTATTGTGCCCAAGACCAGCTCTTTTCCAACTAGTTTTGTTAACTAGTTTCTTCTCGTGAAAAATTGTGTTATAAGTTTTAAATTTTGGATAATATCATCTCCAACCTGATCAAGTATATTACATCAGAGTTGTTTTTGAGATGCCAAATCGATTTTTTTTTTCACTTCATGTTTCCTTTGTCCTCTGGCTCATGCACGGATATTTTCCTGGGTGTGGGTGTGGCGTATTTTGGTTACAATGTCCAAAGAGCATGCATGAAAGCAAAAAAGCAGCTACAATTCGACGGAATCACTGGTGGAGGGAAAGGTTTTGGGGCATAGTCAAGGCCAGTGAATCTGCAAATTTGTTGGAACAATATCTCTTCAAGGTATGGTTGGAAAACACTCTGCCACTATGTTGTGCACTCATTGTATTTAATTAAGCTATAACATATTTGTGAATGGTGCAATATGTTCTTCTGATATGACCTACGATCTCCCAACGCCTTTCTAATAGGTTGCATTTAGAGGTGAATCAATTCCAGTGCCATGGTATTCTTTACATATACAATACTTTAGTAGATGAGAATGCACACCATATGTTTGGTGAAATTCCTGAGAGAGAAAACCCTTGTTGCTATACCTTTTAAATGCCAAAATAATGTTGAATGTGTATCTTACAAGAGTATTTTTGTTATTAAATCTGCACTAAACATGCCTGTGCAATAAGGCTGAGTTTTAGGGTGTATAATCAAGCTTAGGGATTCCTGGATTTGATAGCCTCAGTATCAAAATGGTGGAGGTATATATTTAGGATAACGGGGACAAAGATCTTCCTTGGGGTAGGCCCTTCAAAGCATTGACCTCCATGACGCATCGAATTTGGTCTGTCAAAAAGATGATATGAGTTCAACGAACAACTTATCCTTCACGTGTCTTCTAATTTCCCTGAGAAGCAGGTTATGTGGCACAAAAGGAGAGCACTTTTAAATATCGAATTGAATCAATAAATCTATTCCTGTCCATGAGAAGACATCAGAAATATCCTAAGGCTGTCATGGCTAATACACGCGTAACATGATCAAGTTTTGTCTCAATGATAGATTCCATGATTATTTAAATGCAATAGAGAATCACCCGATCGTGAGGATAAGAAATGGTCAATCCGCGCATTTATTTTTTCCCGGTTTGGAAACAATGTGGTGGAATTTAAATACTTTAAACGAAAAGTGCCCATTTTTTTTATCGAATTACTATAGTGATTGAGTTTAAAGAGGGGTATAGCATCAATAGTTTGCTCGCCTAAAGCTAGAGTGAAGGACCAAAGGGTCCTTTGTACTTCCTCTGTGGAAAGAGTTATATTTACGGGATTCACTATTGACTCAAGGACTTGAATTGATTTTCCCTATTTATTTAGGGTCATAACCTTATTTTAGTTTTTCTTCATTAGTGGTGGCTTCGTTAATGAGATCCTCTATATGTGCTACCCCAAAATCCTTCATCAAGAAACCCAATTTGTGAAAATCATCATAGAAGCGTGCACCAGAGCAGAAAAGGAAAATAAGGGTACCATAAGATAAAAGGGGAAACATAATTTGGCATCATAATATTGATTCTTATCCTTTAGATTTCGTGTAAAGAATCCATGGTGCCCATAGAATTTTTGAAAGAGCGTTGACCAAACGCTACGTACAATTCCTACCTATGGCTCCCACCTACAATCCAATCGGTTGTCACTGCCAATTAGCTGTCATATCTATCTTTGTCATGTCAAGATTTCTGGAATGTCTGCTGTGTCACTTTGATTTAATGCTATTCCTTGCGAGAATATTTGCAGTCCTGTTATTTTACAGTGCCCTTAGATATGTTGTTACTTACAATATTATTAGACATGATCTTCAAAACATACTGCTATACTTCATTCGGATTTTAGAGATACATTAAAGCTAGTCCTTTAGATATATGGATGCTTCTAACTCACTTGTGCTGCTATAGTCCTTCTCTAGTGGTTGTAGCTTTGATTTACTCAGAACTCCAAGAGAAAATTTGTAACTATCTTTCTAATGTCCCGAATTTCATTGCTATATCAAGACTTTACCATGTTGCTGCTATCATGAATGCAGAGATAAGCATACATTATATAATTTCTTCTGTGACTTCCTGAAAACCATCTCGGTGCAACACGAACTCAGATCTAAAGAACTCTTCTTTCTACCTACGACTAGGATATCCATAACACACTTGTTCTTCAAGCTTCTTCACACAGGTCTGCGGCTGCCTCAGACATCATGCATCATCGAATTCTGAGTTTGTTTAACCCAAACTTTAAACTTCCAACCTGCTTCTTCATTATCTGTCTTATGTTGTTGTTCAGATGCCTTAAAAATCAGGCCATTTTCATAGTGGATACCCGAATCTCAGATCCACTGGAACACACTTCAATCAAAAAAATCTTTCTGTGTCTTGCACTTGCGGTTGCCTCAGTGTTCTTTGCATACCCGAATTTCAGAGCAAAAAAACTTTAAGAATTTGAACTTTGAATGAGATTGTCTTGAGATATATATACTTGTTTCAACGCGGAAAGTAGGGCCTTCAATCTGGGTCGACTTAACATTTTGGTCAATTTAATATTAATTAAAATCTCCATTTAGTAGGCCGAATTATAAAAAAATAATTTGGTTCTTGTTATTTTGATGACTATCCAACTAATAAGGAGATAGGGCTACTTTTAGGGCTGTTTTAAAACTCCATTAAAATCCCTTTTTAAAGCCACGTTAGGATCATCAAACAACCCTTCTTCTTGTGTCGCGTCCCCTCCCATCAATTTGATGCAAGGGAGGAAACATGAGTAACTTTCCAGGGCTTATTTGCTAAACTCAGCCCCGTTCATTACTCCCAAATTCATAACAAATAAAACTTATGCGTGCATAATAATACTCAATATAAACACAGCGGAAATAAACATTATCCACACACACAACTACATCATGCTTCCAACATATCAATAACAGTCATCAACTAAACATTGAAGAGCACAGAATGCATATAATTTAAACCACAAAGAATACTTATCTTTAAGATGAAACTATCCAACAACTGGCTATGTGAAAGAAACGTTCCACCCAACCATAGGTCTCTATTCAACTTGTATTCTTTCAGTTGAGCGACCACCCCCGAGATAGGATCTGTATCCACTAAGGAGGAACAAGACAGGCTCACTCACAACCATGATCTCACACAAAGAGTCATGCTAAGCCAACACACGGTTGGGTTTATCAAGCATGCAAGGGACAAATGAGGAGGATGCTAAGCCAGTGAGCTCAACCACAAAGCTACAAACATCTCAACTAAAATCAAACAGTCATGGTACCCACAATACTTACCACACCCAACACAAGGAAGGTCCCCTTCTCTGCTGCACAGTCCCTCAAGCGGCCCTTCCCTCCAGTGCTCTTCAGGGTGGGCATAGAAAGGTCTAGCTGCTAATTTCCTGAGATTCTAGCCTTCACTGGGTTTATCAATCAATCCAATCCTTTGTTCCCTCAAGCGTCCCTTCCCTCCAGTGCTCTTCAGGGTGGGCATAGAAAGGTCCAGCTGCTAATTTATTGAGATTCTAGCTTTCACTGGGTTTATCAAGCAATCCAATCCTCTGTTCAAACATTCACACTTGGATTTTCTCAATTCACTGGCCAAAGAACTCAATCCCGTAATTGGATTTCTGGGTTATAAAATCTGCGTTTTCCAATGGATTTCGGGGTATCTAATACTCTCAATTTCGCCCCAAGGTTCATATCTATGTATCCCCCATTGGATTTCACTGTCAATACCAAATTCTAGGCGTTTATGGCACTTCAAAATGTGGGTTCATTCACAGTTGCGATTTCTGGTTTTTCTCACTATTGGGCATGTGTAATGGATGAAAATTGATGCTGGGATGTTCAACAATGGAATGGGAATGAGGATGAATGAATTCCATGAGGTAGAGTGACTTGTGGTACAAGAAAAATAGAGCCCATACCTACCATACGAATTTCTGGGCTACCCATTCTCCATTGAATCCATGGACTGATTTCTCAACAACTTTCTTACAACTGAATTAAATGTCAGCGAGGAAAGTCAAATGGGTTCACAGGATGACATTTGGCAGCCTATTGTTCAATCACACAACCCCTCACCACTCCCTAGTGGAATACACATGGCCCCTTCTAATTAGTTGCTTCCATAGCCAGTTTTGGTATTTTATTGAAATATTAATACTTGCATCAATTCACAATATTTCATGGCTTAATAGCACATGGGTAGTAAAATATCAACTACTTGCCTTTTTAATAAAATCCGAGCATACACTAGCGGGGCCTTGGCCTTGAGCTCCAAACTAGGAAAACATACATCGCATGTACACAATATTTACATTAAAAGCCAATATATCATAAGGGTCGAAATTGGGGTATTACATTCCCCTCCACCTTAGAACAACACCGTCCTCGGTGTTCTCAAAACTTAACAAAAATGGAAAGGCCTCTCTCATGGCATCCTCTAGCTCCCATGTAGCCTCATCGTGACTAAGGTGATCCCATTGGACCTTTACCTGCCCGATGGATCTGTTCCGGAGCAATGTGACCTTCTTATCGAGGATGCGCATAGGCTCTACTTGGAACTCTCCCTCAGGCTCCACCTGTATCACATTCCAATCAATCATATGATTAGGATCATGTACATACTTCTTAAGCAAAGATACATGGAAAACATTATGAGCTCTTATGTTAGCAGGCAATGCAACTCTATATGCAACTGGTCCTATCCTATCTAGGACTTCAAATGGCCCACAATATCTTGGTGTCAACTTGGCACAACTCCCCAACTTGGGAGAAATTTTCCTTGGTTTCACTCTCAAATAAACATGATCTCCAATCCGAAATTCCTTATGCACTCTTTTCAAATTTGCATAACTCTTTTTCCTTATGCTTGGGCCAGAGATGATCTGCCTTTAAATTCTGTCTGATCTTAAAGACTTCCTGTTCCATTTCCTTGATCATCTCTGGCCCAAGCACTACCCTGTTCACAAGACTATCCCAATTCACTGGAGTCCTGCATCCTTTGCCATACAATGCCTCAAATGGACTCATTCCCAATGATGCATGCTATCCATTATTGTATGCAAATTCTACCAAGTGTAGGCAATATTCCCACTTGGATGGTTTATCCATCACATACATTCTCAGCATGTCTTCAAGAACCTGATTCACCCTCTCAGTTTGGCCATCTGTTTGAGGATGATATGTTGTACTAAAATTCAACCTAGTTCCCAATTCCTGAAATAATCCCTTCCCGAAATTGGAAGTGAACTTTGTATCACGATAAAAAATTATTGCCTTGGGCAATCCATGCAATCTGAATATCTCTCTCATGAATATATTTGCAATGTCATTATCCTTGTGAGTGGACTTGACTTGAATAAAGTGAGCTACCTTTGATAGCTTGTCCACCACAACCATGATTGAATCATGCTTCTTCACTGTCATGGGAAGACCTGTTATAAAATCCATAGAGATCACTTCCCACTTCCACTCTGGAATGGTTAAGGGATGCAACAATCCAGTTGGATGTTGGTGCTCTGCCTTGACTTGTTGGCATTTTTTATACCTAGAAATGTACTCAGCTATGTTCTTCTTCATACCATGCCAAAAGTATTGCTTTCTTGTTGTTGTTATAGTTTTTTGATATCCTGGGTGTCCAGAATATGGCATTTGATGTATTTCATCCATCACAAGCTTCTTCAAATCTGCACTATTTGGAATGTACAGTCTGGTACCCTGATAAATGAGAACATCATCATCACCCAACTGATATCTTGCACATGTTTACTCCACACTACCCTGCTGCAACTTTTCTTTAATTTGAAGGCAAGTTTCATCACCATTTTGGGCTTCAAGAACTCTTGTCTTCCAATCTAATTTACACACACTTAATGCTGCAACATGAAATTTTCTGCTAAGAGCACCTGCAACCTTATTCTCTTCCCCTTTTACATGCTTAATTTCAAAATAAAATTCACAAAGGAATTCCATCCACCTAGCTTGCCTAGCATTCAAGTTTTGTTGGTCAAACAAATACTTCAAGCTCATGTGGTCTGTCCCAAGCTCGAATCTTCTTCCCAACAATAATGTCTCCATATTTTGAGGGCATGTACAATGGATGCTAATTCTAAATCATGGGTGGCATAATTCTTTTCATGCTCTTTTAATTTCCTTGACTCATAGCAAATAAAAAACCCTTCCTTCATGAGCACTCCACCTAGACCTTCAATGCAAGCATCTGTGCACACCACAAAATCCTTCTTTGGATCTTCTATCTTCAAAACAAGAGCACTGGTAAGTAACTCCTTTAACTACTGAAAACTTTTCTCACATTTTTCAGACCATACAAACTTGACATTCTTCCTCTGCAATGAAGTGATTGGGTGCGCTATCATGGAGAATCCTTCAATGAACCTTCTCTAGTATCCAGCAAGACCCATGAAATATCTAACATCTGAAACATTCCTTGGAGTATGCCAATCCATGATGGCTTTAATCTTCTCTGGATCAACTGCAATACCCTCCTCTGAAATGACATGACCCAAGTACTGCACCCTCTTTTGATAGAATTCACACTTGCTTAACTTGTCATACAACTGGTGTTCTCTAAGGACTTGCAACACCATCCTTATATGTTAATTATGTTCTTCTTCATTCCTTGAATAGACAAGGATGTCATCCAAGAACACAATTACAAACTTATCCAAATATTTGCTAAAGACACTATTCATGAGACACATGAATGTGGCAGGTGCATTGGTAAGACCAAATGGCACCACAGTGAACTCATAATGACCATATCTAGTTCTGAAAGTTGTCTTGTGAATGTATTCTTCTTTAATCCTCACTTGATGGTAGCCAAACCTCAATTCAATCTTTGAAAACACCTTAGATTCCTTCATTTGATCAAATAAGTCATCATTTCTTGGTAATCGATACTTATTCTTAACTATCACTTTATTAAGCCGCCTGTAATCAATACACAACCTTAAAGTCCCATCCTTCTTCTCAACAAATAACATAGGTGCTCCCCAAGGAGACACACTTGGCCTAATATACCTCTTGTCCATTAACTCTTGTAGTTGCATTTTTAACTCTACCAATTCCGTTGTGCTCATTCTATAAGGAGCTTTGGAATTTGGCCCTGCCCCTGGAGCAAGATCGATGGTAAAATCAATATCTCTCTTTGGTGGTAGTCTCGACATTTTATTCGGAAACACATCGTGGAACTCTTGCAACAATGGGAAGTCTTCTATCCTTGGTCCTTTGTCCTCTGATGCATCTGACATATGAACTGCATATAATTGACAACCTTTCTTATAAAAAAATTTCAACTGTAAGGCTGAAATCTATCTTACTCAAACTTGCTTGGGAATTCCTCTTACCAATCTTGGCCTTCCCTCTTCATCAAAGCACTCAAGTGCTTTCTCATAACAATCCAACTTGGATTTATGTCTTTCCAACCAATCCATGCCAATTAAGGCATCATAAGATCCTAATGGTAGTACATTTAATTCTGCATGTGTGTGGAGTCCATTCAATTCTATGGGGCACTCCACCACTACTTCACTTACTTTTCTCTTGGTCCTTGTGGCTAATTGAACTAGCCAAGACTTATTATGCTTCACTTTTCTACGAGAAAAACCTTCAACCACTTTTGGAGAAACATAACAATGAGTAGATCCTAGATCAATCAAAACAGAAATAGACTACTTAGCAATCTTACCTTCAACTTCCATCACTGATGATTGATGGTCTGCCTGATAATTATCCAACGCTGCATAAATTAGAGGCGTTTCCCTTGCCATATCCTCCACTGTAGTTTCTCCCTTTAAGTTGTGCAAACGTCGGGGATTCTCCTTCCGATGTGGTAAGTACAATCTTTAAACAATTACAAGCATATGCATATCCCTACGAACCAGCATTGATCTATAGAGACCGTTCACCATCGTTTAGGTATTTTGCTGAGATAATCGATGAATATTGTATCCTGGCATCGATCCATGCAGATCGATCGCCATTCCTTTACATAAAACAAGAAAAAACTTTCAACAATAATACAACGATCTCATTATGGGCAGAATGAGAATGCTGTCGTGAATGGGTCGCCCAACAGAAGAAATATCTAAAGCGTGTTTAACCGTTACTTTAATAATATTCTTTCTTGGATTACCGACTCAACAGAAATGAACAATTCGAAAATATAAAACATACTCATGCATTTCCATGGGTGCCTAACGCAAGCCCAGAAATAAAATGAGGTTATACCGAGTTATGTGCATCCATGATTGAGTCGTGAGGATTCACAATTTCTTCCCTTGTTACGACAATCCCACTCAAGCTCATTTCATAGAAAGCATTTATACAATTACTATAAATTACAATAATTCCAGCCTTGTAACATATATAACCATTATTTAAAATCCATGCATTTTTCACATATATTTGAAACTAAATAAATGTTACCTGATCGGACAGATGCTCGAGTTGTTGACGATGATACTGGAGCTCAAGTTCTTCTCGATCCTCTTCCAAACTTCATAATTCACCAACGGACACCTCGTTTGACCACCCAACCATATCGAGAGTACTCTTCTTCCTCCCGAACCCCCAAGCAAATCGGGTCGTAGAGCTCACACACACACTAGAGATCCAAAAGTGGGCTCCCCCCCCACCAATACCACTTGCCAAACTCATAATAGAAACAAGTCAATGTCTTACAATCATTACGGTAGTCATAGAGCCATAGGGTATCCTCCCATTTCCTCTTTCCTTCCTTAAGTAGGAAATTCCTCTGCGACACATATCACTTCATGCAAATATGCCTAACATTTTAAGTATTCAAATATAATTAGCTCACCTAGCCATGTCTCTAATTCCCGAGGGAGTGCACCTACATTCCTATATTTACTCAAGTTTGTCCGCCCTGATGCTTCAATCTAGTTTCTATTTTTCTAGGTGCAAGTGGAGATGTCTACATGCTAATGTTTTAGTCTACTATTTGCTCGTAAAAAAATATTCTCCATTATTTTAATTACAAATAATTATTTCATGTGAAAATGGTCTAAATGAAAACCTATATGCTTAATGCATGATATTCATCAATTGTTCTCGCCTTGGGACTAGGAACCACTTTGTCGTGTCCATCCGTCCCTCATTTTCTTTTTATCAACATGGTACCACATCGTCGGGTCCTTTCGCTAGCACTTTTCCATTGCATCTGATTTGCGAGAACTTCATGTAGGGATTTAGGATTCGTTACCTTCAATCCTCTGTCTACACTCTATTGGAGACTAATGGTGTTGGGGAGTAAGTCCGTTCTTACTGCGCTCCCCCCAACCTCGTATGTGACCAACTCCGTCATGGTCCACTTCACATGACTTCATGCCTCCCCGAGTAAGCGAATAGGTGATTCTCAACTCATGTGTGGAATCCGTAGGAATTCGATACCGTCGTCATTCCTCTGTGTGTGATTTTATTCGTACTCTACGACCCATTTATTTCCTTTTTGAGTCCATTGGTGAATCGTTTCACCTGTCATTGAACACATGCTCCAAAGCACACATTAGTATCTCTTTTCTCATTCATCGTAATTCATTTCATAATCCACTAATCGTTAAGCAACCATAATTTACTCATAACATCATATATTTTGTCAATCTGCTAATCATTAAGCCAATATGAATTTCTTCCACTCACATCATATATTTCATAACATAGCTAACCGTTAAGCATCATATTCATGTATACACATCATATATTTCATAAAACAGCTAAACATTAAGCAAGCATACATTTATTCATCAAATTCAAATAAAGTCTCCATTTCCACAAATGTCATTGAATTCATTGTTTTCATTCATCAATTTGTCGTCATGCACATCATCGGGTGTTTCTCAATTATTCAAAATATATAATCAAAGGGTCATTTTATTAAAGTTTTATTCATTCGGGTCACTCGACGAGTGCCCTAAAGGTCTACATCAGTGTAGGGGCACTACAGACACCCCTTCTTATTTAGAACTTCATCCTGAAGTTCAGAATAAATACGGAAAGCTACAACGGATCTCAGTTGCATCCTCCCAAGTCGTAGAGCTAGGACTATAATTGTCCCACTGCACTTCAATTTAATTAATCGCACAATGCCTAAGTTGCCGTGTGTGCTGGTTCAATACCCGGATCGGATCGGTCATGACGGCCCCGTCATCCATTATCTGCACATTGTTCAAATCAATAACATGTGAAGTATCGGGAACATAATGTTGTAATACAGAATCGTGAAAAGCATGGTGAATCCTACTCAAAGATGACGAAAAGTCAAGACGATAGGCAACCGGTCCTATCCGTTCCAAGATCCTAAATGGTCCTACAAACCTAGGAGATAACTTGGCTCCCATTCCAAATTTTATTGATCTCTTATGTGGTTTTACTCACAGAAATACCTTATCTCCAATATCATAACTTTGATTCGTCCTATGTGCATACGCATAACTCTTCTACCGATCCTGTGCTTCCTTCAGTTGAGCACAGATGGTCACCATCTGATCTTCCATTTCCTATATCACTTTTGGGCCTAACAATGCCCTATCTTCCAATATATCCCAACTTATGGGAGTTCTACAAGGTTGTCCGTAGAGGAATTTGAAAGGTGCCATTAGAATTGAACTTTGATAACTGTTATTGTAGGAAAACCCCACAAAAGGTAGGTATTCCTCCCATCTTTTTTATTGATCCATTATGTACATCCTTAACATGTCCTCCAAAAATTGGTTCACCCTTTCGGTTTGTTCGTCGGCCTCTGGGTGATATGTTGTACTAAAGTTGAGTTGAGTACCTAGGGATTCTTGGAAACTTGTCCAAAACCTTCCGGTAAATACCGAACCTCTATCAGAAATAATATTTTTCGGTATTCTGTGCAATCTTACTACTTCATTCAAGAAAACTTTAGAAATTTCAGGAGCTTGATACGTGTTCTTGATTGGTAGAAAGTGGGCACTCTTGGTAAGAGTGTCGACTACTACAAAAATGGTGTCATGTCTTTTGTTGGTCAAGGGTAGACCAACTATAAATTCCATGGAGATGACTTCCCATTTAGATTTAGGAATCGCATACGGTTGGAGCAATCCAACAGGTTGTCGGTGTTATGCTTTCACCAACTCGCATTCCATGCACTTTGCTACGATACTTACCACATCATTCTTCATTCCTTTCCAAAAGAATAATGGTTCCAGATCTGCATACATTTTATTTACTCCGGGAGGAGCTCTATAAACTACCCTATGGGCTTCTATCAAAATCAAATTTTGAATCTCTTCATTTTATGGTACATAGATACGTTTGTTATACCTCAGTAACCCATCCATGTCCAAGGAGTACCCTTCATACTTGGGAATCCTCATTTGCTCAGTCTCCAATTCCGTTTTCACTTCATTATACCATGTGTCATCCTGTTGTAGTGCTAGAATATTCTCTCTTAGGTTGGTTTTCATCGATATAATCGAGAATATCCTAGGTCTCCGACTGAGTGCATCAGCTACTCTGTTTAAGGTTCCCTTTACATAAGTAATGTCGAAATCGTACTCACTGAGTAACTCCAACCATATTCTCTGTCTATCATTTAAGTCGCTTTGAGTGAATATATGTTGTAGCTCAAAGTGGCATGTCTTTAGCTCAAATTTCCTTCTGACCAAGTAGTGTCGCCATAATCTTAATGCATGAATCACCGTGGTCATTTCCATATCATGGGTTGCATAGTTCTCTTCATGAGGTCTTAGTCTTCGGGATGTGTAGGCAATCACCCTTCCTTCCTGCATCAATACACACCCAACTCCATCCTTCGATGCATCCATACAAACTAGAAAATCCCTATCCATGTCAGGAACCTTCAGTATTGGTGTTGTCATCAATAGCTCCTTAAGTTTAGTAAAAGCCTCTTCACATTTCTCATTCCACACAATTGGTCTATTTTTCTTTTGTAATTTTGTTATGGGTCCTGCCACCTTGGAGAAAACTTCTACAAACTATCTATAATATCCTTCCAATCCCATAAATCTTCGTACCTCATGTACATTGGTGGGTGTCGGCCATTCCCAAATTGCCTCAATCTTTGTCGGATCCACTGCAATCCCATCATCAGATACAATGTGTCCAAGGTAGTGAATATTTTCTGAAAGAACAAACACTTGGACAACTTCCCGTATAAATGATTCTCTCTTAAGCATTGTAGCACTATTCTCAAGTGTTCCTCATGTCGTCAGGTGTTCTAGAATATATCAAAATGTCATCCAGAAATACTTGCACAAACTTGTCCAGGTATTGACGAAACACACCATTCATTAAGTTCATAAATATGCTTGGTGCATTTGTCAATCCAAAAGGTACCACTACAAACTCAAAGTGTCCAAATATTATCTTGAAGGCAGTCTTAGGGATATCTTCATCCTCAATCCTAGCTAGTGATATCCCGACCTCGGATCTATCTTTGAAAATACTGTTGATCCTTTCATTTGAACAAAAAGCTCATCAATCCTCGGTAGAGGGTGTATTGATTTCTTATAGTTTCCTTGTTTAGTTGAAGGTAATTAATGCACAAACACCATGATCCATCTTTCTTCTTGGCAAATATCACAGGTGCTCCCCATGGAGATACACTGGGTCTAATCAAACCCAGATCTAATAACTCCTGAAGTTGGATCTGTAATTCTTTCAATTTTGGTACCAACATTCGGTAAGGAGTTCTAGCTATAGGTTATGTCCCTGGTTTCAGTTCAATAGTGAAATTTGATTCACGCTGCGGCGGTAGACCAGGTAGTGCAACCGAAAATACATCCATGTATTCTGAAAATAGAGGATGGTTAATTACTTCCACTTTATCTCCTTCCTTGTTCATAGCTATTATTGCATAAATTTGGCATCCCTTTCTCATACTCTTCTTCAGTTACATGGTTGAGATCATCCTTAAGGAAAATTTCCTTTTCCTTCCCGTAAGTACTCTCTTGTAACCTTCATCATCATGAAAGGTTAACTCCTTGCTTTAGAAATCCATTACTGTTGAATCTGCCTCAAGCCAATCCATCCCTAGGATTAGATCATAAGTTCCTAACTCTATAGCATAGAATGACACTCTAGTAGAGCATACCCCTAAGTCAACTTCGCAATTTTCTACTTTGAGACCCACTCTTTAGATACTAAAGGAGGCTATTTCGATAAGTCGAAATCCTCTTGGCTGATTGTTATCATCTTACTACATTCTAATGCTTTAAATTAAATGAAACTTTCAGTAGCACCGGGGTCTACTAGTAAAGAGACTACATTATCGTCTATCTTACCAGTGGTCTCGAGGATTGTAGATTGGTGTTCGTCTTGGCGATTTTTTATAGTCGCGTGAATCTGGTGCGCTCGTCCCATATCAGCCGCAATGGGTTGTCGAGGTCCTTGAATTCTTCCATTCCCTTGGTTCTACCAAGGGCATTCACTCTGGAAGTGTGGCCCTCTACATTTCCAACATCCAAACTTTGGACCTCTGGTAGTGTTTCTAGTTGGTACATTGTTCCGTCACAGCCCGAACTGTGTTGGTTTCCAAAAGGTTTTACTTGATCATTTCTCGGTGGCGGTGGTTGGTAGGGTGCTCTTCCATCTATTTGGGATCTTCCGCTAAATGATCCTTTCCCAATATTCTTCTTTCCATAGTGATTCTTGGGTGAAACAAAAAATTGACTGCCTCGGTCAACACTGACAAAGTTACTACTAGGTGGTCCTTTACATGCAAGCTCTTCTTCGGCTATGAGAGCATTTTGGACCACGCCATGTAAGGTAGATCGAATTAGAATGCGAACCTTATCCCTGATATTCCGGTTCATCACAAAGATGAACTTGTTGACATTTAACTTTTATGTTGAAATGTGAGATGCATATCTCAGTAATTCCATGAAACAGATTTCATATTCTTGCACCGCCTGTTGCCCTTTTCTTAGGGCGTTGAAGTCGTTTAACTATCATTCGATGAACTCATAGGATAGATAATGTTGACGGAAATGCTCGTCGAACAATTCCCATGAAACCTCCTCTTGTTCCAAACCTAGTTGTGGTCGCAAATTTATCCACCATAGGAGAGCTTCTCCCTTTAGCTGCAGAGCTTCCATGCGGACCTTCATGTTGGAGGTGTAATCCCTCAGTGAAAATTACATAGCGATGTTTTCCAATAATGCCTCGGCATCAGTTCCTTCAGTGGAACCCGAAAATTCTAGAAATCTAATCTTTTCCAATTCCCGGTGTATGTTGACCAGTGGTGGAGTTGGTGGTACGGTGGCTACATGTGAGTTGTCGTTCTCGTGATCTAATCTCGTAACCAAGGCTTTTGACATCCGTTGGAATCTCCTCATCATGGTGACCACTTCTTCGGCAGGAATGGTTTCCTGGTCTTCTTTCCACAGTGGCGTTGCCGACGGAGTTGAAGTGGGTGGAGGACGTCCAACTTGTCCTCTCCCGCCCCTTCCTCTCCCTCTTCGTCCACGACGATCCATGTCCTAGATTCGATGGGAAATTCATTAGCTTTCAACATGTTATAAAATTTTGTAATTGCAACAATTTAATTTAAGTAAAATCAATTGAATGTTTTTGTGGAAGATGAAATACAAGTTTTCTAGGTCTAGTTAAGGTTCGACCCACTCTGATACCAAATGTAGGGTCCGGCTCGGTTAAGAAAAAAAATTGTAATTAAGTAATAAGTCATTTTCGTATCGTGATTGTTGATAAGAAATTAATTTCTTTCTGGAAACATAGATTCAAGGTAATAATATCTTAACTTAGTTGTTTAGGTAGACTCATTCTCCTAACCAAGACCCTAATCTAAACCATATCATAACCTAATCAAATGCTCATTCCACTATCTTCATACATTCACATGTGTTGACCATGGTAATTAAATTAAAGAAATTTGTAAACTACAATTATTTCTTCTAAGCATCCAATCCGCTTTAATTAACCAACTCTATTTATCCATGCGCTAAAATACGCATAATCACAATTCTTTTGTCTGGTTCGACAATTAAATATACAGCACATGAAATTCTTCCCATCACATAAATATAAATTAATATACAACTTATGGAGATCCTGGAACCAAATTGATATGAATATTAAAGATACATCATATGTAAACCATGTACACAAGTTAATATGAATGATTAATATACAATGTATGAAAATCCGAACACAATTGAGTGAAGATACCATTAATTATACTACAAGTCAAACTTAAATGACACTGCCATAATAATATAATCACTACCTAACTCCTACTCTATTTCATACATTACTAAATAATCAAGATCTCAACATTTAATCATTAATGGACCACTCGTATTCCATATGGGGTTGACTTGGAAGCAAACCCCAAGACATACGGATTATGTCCCCAACGAGCATGACAAGTCATGGAACTCGGCGTACAAAAATTTACTTTGACTACTTATCCTATTTAAATTTATACAACACAAATATTGATTGACTCGAAGCCGTCGATCTACGTAGATCTGAGCTCAACTCAATGTTGATCAATGATCTTTCTACTTGGATGTCGAACAAGTAATACATTTATTACCAAACCTCTGTAATTAATTAATGGGCATTATACGCAGTAGCATGGCATCGATCCCTGGTTCATATGCATGCTCTGAAATTTGCAGGAAACCAATATATATAATATGCAATAAACATAAACACTATGTCGATCCATAAGTGGATTGCGCTCCAACTTAAATGAAATGCAGACAAAGATAATACATCAATCACTTGGTATCGATCTACAGAGAACGATCACCATCGGTGATCATACGGAGGAGGTATACGTAATGTTGAAAACAATCCATCGCCGAATGAGATCGGGCATTGATCTACAGAGATCGATTCCCACCCACTCCGATCTATATACAGTTATAAACATAATTGGACAACCATTGATATTCGGTTACAATTAATGTTATACTCTATTCGACATCGCACAAATCATTTGGTCATCGATCCTTAAGGGTATATCACCCTCAATACTTATACGTGCTGCAAGTGTAATAAATCCCACAGAAGGTTCTAGCATCGATCCACTGAGATCGATCACTGTCCATTTGATTGGCATGCAAGGGTGATAAATTATTAAATTTTTTAGGCATCTATCTATAGGGATCGATCGCCTTCTGCTTCAACGAGTTGCATATACCAATATTCAAACAAGACTCAAGCATAAGAAGGATATCATAGATCCGGCATTGATCTATGATGATCGATCGCCATCCTTTCTCTGCGAGATTTTATGTGAAACATTATACAGAGATACAAGTATAGAATGGTATCGTTGATCCGGCATCGATCCATGAAGATCGATCGCCATCCTTTCTTAAGAACTATTATATAGAACAATAAACAAAGATGCAAGTATAGAATGCTATCGGTGATCTGGCATCGATCCATGAAGATTGATCTCCATCCTTTCTTAAAAACTGTGATATAAAACAATAAACAGATATGCAAGTATAGAATGGTATCGACGATCCAGCATCGATCCATGAAGATTGATCGCCATCCTTTCTTAAGAAGGGTTATGTAGAACATTAAAACCAAAAGCGATCATATGAAAAGTTTGCCCCAATTCGACATTGATCTACAGAGATCGATTGTTGCATTTCATCAACGAGTGGTATGGGTAAAGATTTAAATAAATAGCAAACTTATGAAATGTGGCCACTATCTGGCATTGATCTATAGAAATCGATCGCCGTCCTCCATCCTGAGTGGTATGTACAAACGTTTAAACAAATAGCAGTCAAATAAAATGTTACCACGATTCGACATCGATCTAGGAAGATCGATCACTGTCCTCCATCCTGAGTGGTATGTACAACATTTAAACAAATAGAAAACATATGAATGTTACCACGAGTAGAGATCGATATGCAGAGATCGATCGTTGTCATCCATATCGAGTGGTATGTACAAATAATTAACAGGTAGAAGACATGTGAATAATGTAATATTAACAAGATACAGGCATACAAAACAATACCACGACCCGACATCGATCTATGGAGATCGATCGCCGTCCTCCATCAACGAGTGGCAATTAAAATCTTTAAAAAATTACAAGCATATGCATATCCCCACGAACCAGCATTGATCTATAGAGACCGTTCACCTTCGTTACGGTATTTTGCTGAGATAATCGATGAATACAGTATCCTGGCATCAATCCATGCAGATCAATCACCATTCCTTTACATAAAACAAGAACAAGTTTTCAACAATAATACATCGATCGCATTATGGGAAGAATGAGAATGCTGTCGTGAATGGGTCGCCCAACATAAGGAATATTTGAAGCGTGTTTAAGTGTTACTTCAATAATGCTGAGATTCTTTCTTGGATTACCGACTCAACAGAAATGAACAATTCGAAAATATAAAATAGACTCATGCATTGCCATAGGCGCCTAACGCAAGCCCATAAATAAAACGAGGTTATACCGAGTTATGTGCATCCATGATTGAATCGTGAGGATTCACAGTTTCTTCCCTTGTTACGGGAATCCCACTCAAGCTCATTTCATAGAAAGCATTTATACAATTAATATAAATTACATTAATTCCAGCCTTGTAACATATATAACCATTATTTAATATGTTACCTGACTGGACAGATGCTCGAGTTGTTGATGGTGATAATGGAGCTCAAGTTCTTCTCGATCCTCTTCCAAACTTCAGAATTCACCAATGGATGCCTCGGTTGACCGCCCGACCATATCGGGAGTACTCTTATTCATCCTGAACACCCGAGAAAATCAGGTCGTAGATCTCACACACACACTAGAGATCCAGAACTGGGCTTCCCCCCACCAAGACCTCTTTCCAAACTCACAATAGAAGCAAATCAATGTCTTACAATCATTACAGTAGCCATCCATCCATAGGGTATCCTCCCCTTTCCTCTTGCCCTCCTTAAGTAGGAAGTTCCTCTGCGACAAATGTCGCTTCATGCAAATATGCCTAATATTTTAATTATTCAAATATAATTAGCTCACCCAACCATGTGTCTAATTCGTGAGGGAGTGCACCTACATTCCTAGATTTACTAAAGTTTGTCCCCCCTAATGCTTCAATCTAGTTTCTATTTTTGTGGGTGCAAGTGGAGATGTCTACATGTTAATGTTTTAGTATACTATTTGCTACTGAACAAATATTATCAATTATTTTAATTACAAATAATTATTTCATATGCAAATGATCTAAATGCAAACCTATATGCTCAATGCATGATATTCATCAATTGTTCTCGCCTTGGGTCTAGGCACCACTTCGTCGGGTCCATCAGTCCCTCATTTTCTTTTTATAAACATGGTACCACATCATTGGATCCTTTCGTTAGCACTTTTCCGTGGCATCTTATTTGCGGGAACTTCAAGTAGGGATTTACGATTCGTTACCTTCAATCCTCTGTCTACACTGTATTGGAGACTAATGGCACTGGGGAGTAATTTTGTTCTTACTGCGTGCCCCCCAACCTCATACGTGACCAAATTCGTCATGGTCCACTTCGCACAACTTCACGCCTCCCCGAGTAAGCGGATAGGTGCTTTTAAACTTGTGCATGGAATCCGTAGGAAGTCGACATCGTCGTCGTTCCTCCGTGTGTGATTTTATTCCGACTCTACGACCCATTTATTTCCTTTATGAGTCCGTCAGTGAATCGTTTCACTTGTCGCTTCACACATGCTCCAAAGCACACATTAGTATCTCTGTTCTCATTCATCATAATTCATTTCATAATCCACTAATCGTTAAGAAACCATAATTTACTCATAACATCATATATTTTGTCAATCTGCTAATCATTGAGCCAATATGCATTTCTTCCACTCACACCATATATTTCATAACATAGCTAACCGTTAAGCAACATATTCATGTATACACATCATATATTTCATAAAATAGCTAATCATTAAGCAAGCATACATTTATTCATTAAATTTAGATAAAGTCTCCATTTCCACAAATTCCATTCAATTCATTTTTTTCATGCATCAATTTGTCGTCATGTAAATCATCGGGTGTTTCTCAATTATTCAAAATATATAATCAAAGGGTCATTTTATTACAATTTTATTCAGCCGGGTCATTCAACGAGTGCCCTAAAGGTCTACATCAGTCTAGGGCCACTACAGTAGCACTACAGACAGAGGGTGCAATTATTGGTGGCACTTCAGAGAAGAATGGTGGAGTTCTTCATGGCTAGAGCAAGGGATCGAATTGATCATATTCATGCATGAAATAAACAAGGAGATTTGAATAAGACATAGATTATATATGAAGAAAGTGTAAATTGGCGTCTACAGGATTTGAGAGATTTCAAATGGATAATATTGATGACAAATCATTTAGCAATTGGATCCTTGTTTTCAAGGATCTTATCAGTGTTTCTAGGTGACACAAAATCAACACCATATCCACAGATTGCTCGTTAGAGACAAATGGTTAAGCATCCCCAAATTTTCAGTAAGTTGCTGGTAATCCAAAGACTTCATCGAAGTGGTAGAATAAAACAACAAAACTTGATTCAAAGATATGTGGCAAGACATTTGTCAAAATGGAGAAAGATCATTTTCAGATCTTTTAGTTATCAATTAAGCCATCGATAGTTAATTTCTAGGCATACTTCGAGATAGGAATTGAGATTTCCAAGTGTCGAATACAGTTCCTAATTTCTTGCCATGATTCGAAACCTCTTTCTATTTTTAGTTAGTTATTGTATATCTGTCCCAAAAAAACATGTAGCAATTGAGGAAAAGTAATTTTTTATATATTTCATGATTTGTAATACAGGAAGGGGTTCGGTCCTTAGTGGAAGACTCATTGGCCCTTGTGTGTTTCAGACTTTTACTTTCAATAATAAGATTCAAACATAGTACTTGAATATGGCTTTACAGATTCATGTTATAGAATCTCATGGTCTGTTTCTCAGTGTACTTGTTGCTTGCTTTGTTTTCCCATACTCTATTGTTCTTCTATTTTGAATGGATGTACAATTCATCCTATGATGCTCTATGTTGTTACATTCAGATATTTCACCTTTCCCTCCGACAATTATGACATAATTCATTCATTGCCAAATGCTCTGTTGTAATCAAATTATATCCCTTATTCTGCCTTCATTCTAAAAATATATGATGACTAATGAGATGTTGTATGTCTTACATGTGAATGATTGTGTTCATATAACTAGTTTTGATGATCTTGAGATGATATACTTACACTCTGACTCCATCTCGCAATGGATGTTTCACTATGCCCTACCATACTTAAAAAACATTCACTTACATAAGATCTAGCCATTGTACTAATTACACAACTGGTTACAAAAGTGACATTGGGTGACTAAGTTGTAAGAGAGAACCCTCTCTGGGTGGGAAGGGCTAGATTCCAATCTGAAAGCTTGGTTTGAGGTCACCTCAAGGATATTCCTAAACAGTGTAGGAAATTTCTCAGTGATAACACTCTCGAAAAGGCTTTTCATTGAAGATGACAAATTAAATACAGAGCTAGTATGGTCGTCGATCTCGGGCCTATTTTGCTCCTTGTTATACATGTATGTTTTAAATCAACCTATTTTGGTTTTAAAAAAAATATCATACATGATGTAATGAGACCACTTCACTAGTGCTTGTCAAAAAACTTAACCCTCCTTAGGGTTGTTAGAGAATCCTAAATGCTGATATTTACCCACTACCACTTTATGGCTTGTTTGGAAACATTTGTTTTATAGGAGATTGAAAACTACTTTGATTCATATCTCTCTCGTTATTCACAGATTCCACATGTTTTTGAGGAAAACTAAAATAGGTGTATAAAACTAACTTTAACCAGAAAAAACAAGTTATGAATATTGTTGAACTTCTATGTATAGGTTTTTAGTGAATGGTACAACACAAGCTCATTGTTTCATCTTACAAGGAGGATATGATTTTCTTGCCTAAATAATTTCACAACAGTGCCTTAAAATTTCTAGTGTTCTATTTCTTTGAGGATCTGACCTCTTCTACTTAAAATAAAGAACTACAAAAGAATAAGTTCAATTGGTTTTGAGGACTGGACATTGTAACAATTGCATTGCTTCACATGGTATGTAACATCTATGCTTTCTACGTTGAGTAGCATCTAGGCAATAACTTGGAATGGAAACATCAATATTTCTAAAATTGGTATTGTATCTACATAATTTAGGAAACATTTTTCATGGGAATTAAGGAAATTAAAATATTATAAAGGAATACATGGATAGCCAATTGTAAAAATATTATATGGTGTAGGGTAGTGATGGAAAAAGTGATTGTTCTTCTGTGGCACTGATGGAACATAAGGCATTGTTTAAAGAGTAGACTATGTAGTGATCTTTCAGAATGCATAGAATGGTATGTTGAAGGGGACTGCTGACATAACATTTTAACAAAGTCCAACAGTATAAGGTGGATCTTGTAGGTTTTAAAACTAGGGTCCATTCCTAGATGGAATTGAGTGTTGGCAGTGGAGATTGAACTTGTCAGGTTGGAGTGATGTATACAAAAGTAGAAATAGGTTGTCTCTTTTATATATGTTTTGCATTTGATATTTTCCTTTTACCAAAGGATTTCAAGTTTTGGGTGAATTTGAATTGGAGACCAAGAATTAGTGGAAATCTGTGTGGATATCATGATGATTTTCCATTTTTTAGTCCTGGGAATGACTATATTTAATAATTTTAAGGCATTTAACTGTAGGTTTCTATACTCAGCTCGAACTGATTTGATTCTTAATTTGAATGAAACTGTAATTTTTGGCTTCCAAATTTTGGGAACCTGGAACATTAGAGGCAATTGAGGTTAAGTTGGGTAAAAAGATAAGGTTTTTGAGCATACATGGGAAAGAATATAATGGTGACATATGTACTGAATAGTATTGAAGAGATATGGAAATGGTACTACCTTATGTGATTAACTTAAATGTATGTGAAACAACAAGAATCCAACCCTCGGACTACAGGAAGATTCTATTCAAGTCTGGACACTATTAAATTTTTAATACATCGCAAGCAGACCTACACTCCTATTCTAACCCTAGATACGTTTTGTTTACATGTAATTTCTCATCCCACCCTCCTATCCATAACCGAGAGTGAAATATTCTTCATATTTCACAAAGACCCTCAATCAATAATTGGCTCACAAAGAGTCAACATGTTACAAGCCGGATTTGAAACCGGGTGGGAAGTGTTGATTGAGTTGTAATTGATGCCAACAAAGAAATTAAAGTGACCTCATCAGTTGTCATTCATGATACCAAGGTATGTTGCACAGAAAGGCTTGGGTGTTGGAACCCATACTTACCATGACTTGATGACCTTTTTGGAATACATGATGAAGTCTTTGCTTGATGATGATGCCATAATGATGATTCTCTTACATATGGTAACATGGACAACTTGAATCCATAAGGAATGTTGAAAAATGTTGAACTTGAAGAATCCCTTCAACACTATTGAAATTTGTGCTATGATGAAGTCCTAAAACCATTTCTGAAGCCTTCACACATGGTGTATGATGGTATGGGTATAAAACCATTGTTGACTTCCCTTGAAGCTCTCGAACTGTACAAATGGTATAATAAAGGCAGTTTGATGATAAGCCTTTGGTCTTGGAACTTATGCATGAGGTAACTTGGTTTTTGAACCCACACATATGTGGCTTGTAAGCATGAAGAGAAGACGTCATTAATGAACCTTAATGACACTTAAAGAAGCCTAACTTTATCCAAGATGTAATACCCCAATTTTGACCCTTATGATATATTGGCTTTTAATGTAAATATTGTGTACATGCGATGTATGTTTTCCTAGCGTGGAGCTCAAGTCCAAGGCCCCACTAGTGTATGCTCGGATTTTATTAAAAAGGCAAGTAGTTGATATTTTACACCCATGTGCTATTAAGCCATGAAATATTGTAAATTGATGTAAATATTAATATTTCAATAAAATACCAAAACTGGCTATGGAAGCAACTAATGAGAAGGGGCAATGTGTATTCCACTAGGCAGTGGTGAGGGGTTGTGGGATTGAACCATAGGCTGCCAAATGTTATCTTGTGAACCCATTTGACTTTCCTTGCTGACATTTAATTCAGTTGGCAGAAATTTGTTGAGAAATCAATCCATGGATTCAATGGAGCATGGCCATCCCAGAAATTCGTATGGCAGGTATGGGATCTATTTTTCTTGTACGACAAGTCACTATACCTCATGGGAATTCATTCTTACTCATTCCCATTCCATTGTTGAACATCCCAGCATCAGTTTTCATCCATTACACATGCCCAGTAGTGAGAAAAACCAAAAATCGCAACTGTGAATGAACCCATGTTTTGAAGTGCCATAAACACCCAAAATTTGGTATTGACAGTGAAATCCAATGGGGTATCCATAGATATAATCCTTGGGGCGAAATTGAGAGTATTAGATACCCTGAAATCCATTGGAAAACCCAGTTTTTATAGCCCAGAAATCCAATTACGGGATTGAGTTATTTGGCCATCGAATTGAGAAAATCCAAGTGTGAATATTGAACAGAGGATTGGATTGCTTCATAAACCCAGTGAAAGCTAGAATCTCAAGAAATTAGCAGTTGTACCTTTCTATGCCCACCCTGAAGAGCACTGGAGGGAAAGGACGCCTGAGGGACTGTGAAGCAGAGAAGGGGACCTTCCTTGTGTTGGGTGTGGTAGGTATTGTGGGTGCCATGACTGTTTGAGTTTAGTTGAAATGTCTGTAGCTTCGTGGTTGAGCTCAATGGCTTAGAATCCTCCTCATTTGTCCCTTGCATGACTGATTAACCCAACCGTGTGTTGGATTAGCATGACTCTTTGTGTGATATCATGGTTGTGAGTGAGCCTGTCTAGTTCCTCCTTAGTGGATACACATCCCAGCTCGGGGGCAGTTTCTCAGCCGAAAGAATACAGGCTGGACAGAGACCTATGGATGGGTGGAACATTGCTCTCACATAGCCAGTTGTTGGACAGTTTCATCTTACAGATAAGTATTCTCCATGGTTTAAATTATATGCATTTTTTGCTCTGCAATGTTTAGCTGATGACTGTTATTGATATTTTGGATGCATGATGTAGTTGTGTGTGTGGATAATGTTTATTTCCGCTATGTTTATATTGAGTATGATTTTGCATGCATAAGTTTTATTTGTTATGAATTTGTGAGTATTGAACGGGGCTGAGTTTAGAAAATAAGCCCTGGAATGTTAGTCATGTTTCCTCCCTTGCATCAGAGTTTTTGAGCGTGGTATTGATGAAGTTTTGGGCGACATTTTGATTTGGAAAATGGCAAAAGCAGAGTTCTCAGGTGTGGCAGGAGATCACACCATTGCATAGATATCTCCAAGATATTTCCAACGGTACCAGACTCGCCTTATTTGGTTAAGGGACGAGGGAGATATGAGCCCCGCAAGTTGCAGGAATACAGGTGTTTCTACAATTGCAGATTGCGGAAACGAGGATTTCCAAATTTTGCGTTTTGGATTTCCACAATTCCGCACTCGCAATTGCGGGATTGCAGAATGTTGATGTATTTGTAAATTCAAAAGATATTCACTTGTATATTGTATGTATTACATTTGTACTTTATTGTATCCCCAACGGAGATGTATTATTCCTTCGATTGGAAGTGTCGTCATTTGTATTTGCAAGTGTCGGAACTTATATTTGATGGGTTATTAGACCACCTTGGTGGGGTAGGCCCTGTATGAGTTGTGTGGGTCAAAGGGTTATTATACCACCCTAGTGGAGTTGGCCCAATGACATGTGGATGGGTTATTAGGCTTCCTTAGGAAGTCGGCCCATTTAGAGTAAACGGAAAGTCAAGTCATTGTATAAATAGAGAGTGTGTCTCTCTCATTCTATTCACTCACTCACTCACTTCGCATTAGTGAGAGAGAGGAGGAGTGTGCACAAGTGGAGGAGGAGAAGATGCTAGGAGACTATATCTTGTTGTGGGATTTGATCTTTGTGATCTTTTTATTGGTGCTCATTCTATCTCTAAGGAAGTTGCGGGGTTTTTCACCTTCTTGGTTTTCCCCAGTGAAATGCTTTGTGTCTCTTGTCTCTTGTGTTTGATATGATGTACATGTTATTCTTTCAGTTAAGATCCTATATCATATTGAATTAAATGATGAAAAACTAACATGGTATCAGAGCTAGCCTGAAGGAAGGCATTGTATGGAATTTATGACACTTGTTGCACTTGCGACAAATTGGAAGCTAGGGCTTGGTATAGTAAAAACCAGTCATCGTGGCACTTTCGCTATAACTCAGTTTTGGAGAAGGTTCAGGATATGAAACTTTTACAGGTTGAATATTAAGTGTCCATGTAACTTGTGTCCGAAGGACAGCCTCATATTCATTGTACTCTGTGAGATATGATCCGTACAAGTTAGGGTTTCCGCCTCTTCCAGAATGCAGTCCTAAACAGGTGACCTAGGAAAAAAGGTCATTTCTCAAGATAGGAAACTCCAAATGGAATTCCATAAAAGTGAAAGTTAGGGCACGGACCGTAGTTTCACAGGTCTAGGTTTCAAAGGCCGAAGTTTAAACAGTGACACGTGGCACTCCGTACAAGTTTGTTATATTGTTTCATCTCATAAAAAGGTCACGTTGCGACACTTGGCATATATCTCTCTAAGAGAATCCATTAGAGATCATATCTATGGGGTTGGAAAGATGACAAGTCATTCTACCACAGGATGAAGTTTCAGACCCCGAGGATTCAAAATTTTAGAGATACATCAGAAACAATATGACATGTATTTCTGTTCAAAACAGAATTAGATTTCGAGCACTTTCATTCTTGGTTTATCACTGCTGCGGGAAATTAGGGTTTCTAAAAAAGTTGGAATTTTTGGACTCGAAGACCACGGCTGGATGCTCCTCATCAAAATTGAAATTTAGAGACCAAGATTGAAGTTTTTGGTTGGGAAGAACCCCATGCTCTATCAAACCCTAGTTCGGGATTTTGACCAGAAAACCAGAAAAACCAGATTTTGACAGAAGCTACAGATCTGAAACTTTCAAAGTCAATTTTGAGGGGTCAAATTTGGGATATTTCAAAATTGAAGTATACCAGCTTGATCAACTCAGCAAGGCGCATCTTTTCATCCAATCAAAAGTTTGAAATTCAAAGTTTGAATTTTTAGGGTTTCTCTGACAAACCCTCATCCAGCTCCAGATCCAGCTTCAACAAATCAAAGTGGATTGGGTTAATCCTAGAAGAGTATGAATTGTCACCTACATAAGTGAATAAGTTCCGGTTCCAAAGGGAGATGATTAAGTTTATAATATGTTTGTCTTCATATTATTGAGTTTAGTAACAATCTTGATTAAATCTAGACTTGTCTTATCACCCTAGTAAAAGTATGAATGCATGTGAATGATAGAAGACATTTATTGATTAGGGTTATGAAACTTATGATTGTACTAATGCATTGTGGTGTTGTATGAGGATGATGTCTGCTAACATAAAAGGTACATCAAGAAAGACAAATCAAGTACCAGATCAAGAACATATGACCATAGTGACATGAAGACAAAGACTCATCCATAGCCATGGATCACATAGAATCTCTACTTACGAGGTATGTATAATTTGGTTCTACAATGGTTAAATTATGAGATATGTAGGTTACTAGCACAAGTCATTGAAGAGAACAAGAAGACATTATGTAGGTATGTTAGACATAACTAGCAAGCATGATAATCCAGGTATGTTTTTCCTATATCAAGTCAGAATCCTACCCTGTGTTAGGATCTTATATAAGTATAATTGCTATGATTGATAATTCATGAAGTTATAAGTTTGGGCAATCATGGGATTATGCATATTATGCTTCTTAGTTTGATTAATGATATGACAAACTAGAAGACTCCTATCGTTAAATAAAAATATGCATCAGAAGTCCTCCCTGAAACCTTGAATACTAACGCTTGTGTATGAAATGATCATGACCATGCATGATTAAGATTATTTAGAATCATAATGCTTTGATAAGTATTGAGATTATACTAATGCATGTCTGATTATGTATGAGATATTGAGGATGACACTAGTGCACACTTAAGCATGCATAGTGGTCCAGGATAGATAGAAGTTCAAAGACATATAATCATGATGATATCATAAAGGAATCAAAGATCAAGAGGGAGCACACTCCAGTAGTTCCTGCAAGGAAGCAAAGATTGAGAGGGAGTCCACCCAACAACCAAACAAAGATATATTTGATTACTTAAATGATGTTGTCCAGTCATGTACATGTTCCTAGATTTAGGATGTATATTATGCATTTTAGAAAAGTTGCATTAATGAACAAGATACTACTAATATGCAAGTAATGGGTAAGTGGCCTATGGTACTGTACAACATTCCATTGCTACTTATCTAGAATGAAACCTCTTTGCTAACATGTTGGGAGTTGTGCACACTCTTAACAATGTTCTTGTAGAGATGGAAGGCATCTAGAAAGTTACGAGATATGGATAAATGTTGTATTAAAGCATTGGCTAAGACAATTGCATGACTGTATGACATATATCTTTATGTGTAAGACTTTGTTCTGTAAACTATGAGAGGTTTATAATCATGCAATTGAACTTGAATTGTAGGAAAGATCGTGTACAATCACCTACAAAAGAAGGACTACAACATTTGTTCCAGCAATGAAGTTCAAGAAAAACTATCTATTGAAGATATTGAAGAATCTGAAGTTCCTAGGATCTGGGATGCAGTAATGGAAGAATGCCATGATCAAGGAATATCAGTTGATCATGAAGAATGATGTTTCGGATGTGGTCCCAAGACTAGAAGGGAAGTCTGTTGTGACTTCCAAGTAGATCTACAAGATCAAGATTGTTGCAGATGGTTGCATAGAGAAATACAAGGCAAGGTTTGTGGCTTGTGGCTTCTCCCATAAAGAGGGGATAGATTATGAAGAAACTTTTGCACCTATATCCAGATGCACTTCCATCAAAACAGTACTTGCTCTAGCTGCAGTGATGAAGTGGAAGGTACACCAGATAGATGTCAAGACAGTTTTCTTGAATGGTGTAGTCGAAGAGGATGTGTATGTGGAGCAGCCACTTGGTTTTGAGACACATGACATGGAGTCATATGTGTGCAGATTGAAGAAAGCCTTGTATGGATTGAAGCAAGCACCCAGGACATGGTACAGCAGGATAGACATCTTCCTATCCAGTTTGGGCTTTACCAAGAGTAAAGCGGATTCCAACCTTTACTACAAGGTTGAGGAAGGAAATCCAGTGATACTCCTATTGTATGTGGATGACCTGTTTGTGTCAGGTGAGATTGGATTGATTGCTGATACGAAGAGGATGCTTGCTACCGAGTTCAAGATGAAGGACTTGGGTATGATGCATTAGTTTCTAGGTATGGAGGTGTGGTAGAGTATAGATGGAATCTTCCTTGAACAAGGGAAGTATGCAGTAGATATCCTGAAGCAGTTCAGGATGATGGACTGTAAGGCCATGGCCGCACCTATGGCATCGAACCTCAGCTATTGAGTGATGCTTCATCAGATTCAGTTGATGCCACGATGCATCGTCAGAAGATTGGGTCCTTGATGTACCTGACGAACACGAGACCAGATATTTTCTTTGCGGTGAACACATTGAGTCAGTTCCTGATGGAACCAAGACATGTTCACTTGATTCCTGTAAAGCATATTCTGAGGTACCTGAAGGGTACGGTTGATTATGGGATCAAGTATTATGCGAATCAAAAGTTTAACCTGGAGGGTTATGTTGATTCAGTTTGGGCAGGCAGTGCTGCAGATAGGAAGAGCACTTCGGGGTGTTGCTTCAGCATGGAATCAGGTGTGATCTCCTGGTTCAGCAGGAAGTAGTCCTGCGTAGCACTAAGTACAGCCGAAGCAGAGTATGTCGCAACTTGTTCGACTTGTTGTGAGGCAATATGGCTTAGGAAGCTACTATTTGATTTATTTGATCTCCAATTGGATGTTGCCTGTATCTTCAGATAAGTCAGTGTTCCATGACAAGTCGAAGCATATCGAGATCAAATATCACTATATCAGGGATATGGTACAGAGAGGAGCAGTAAAGCTCCAGTATGTTGCGACGGATGAGGATATTGCAGATGTGTTGACCAAACCACTAGCCAGAGAAAAGTTTGAGTACTTCAGAAAGATGCTTGGTGTACTTTAGATCGAGGTTCCTTCCAAGGGGAAGTGATGAGTCTGGAAGACGCAGATGCACATGGGATTTTCTGACAATGTTGTAGATGTGTTCTCCCATGGATGATGTAATTGGAGAGCTTTTCCGACATGGTTGTAGATGTGTTCTCCCATGGTCATGATATAATTGCTGAGCCATTCTCACATGGTGGTAGATGTGTTCTCCCATGGTGTAGATGTAAGGGCTGAAGCCATTTTTCACATGGTGGTAGATGTGTTCTCCCATGGTGAAAAAGTAAGGGTTGGAGCCTTCCCCGAATGGTAGTAGATGTGTTCTCCCATGTCGGTGGTGTAAGTGTTGTATGATGTGCATATGGGCTGTGCTCCGTGGACGATGAGATGATCTGAAGAGGATGATCATGAGATGATGATTATCAAGACGATCATGTGTGATGAGAATCAGGACGATGCTCTAGATGATATGCATCAGTACGATGCTGTGATGATTATCGGGATGATCATGTAATGATATGTATCAGGATGATGCTATGATGATGATCAGGATGATCATGTGTGGTGAGCATCACGTCGATGCTCCAAATATTGTACATCGGGATGATGTATTGTATGATGATGATCAGGATGATCATATGTGATGAGCATCAGGTCGATGCTCCAAATGTTGTACATCAGGATGATGTATTGTATGATGATGATCAGTACGATCATGAGAAACAGGAGGATGCTCCATGCGAGGATGATTAGGTGGATCATGAGTATCAGGTCGATACTCCGTGGCCGTGGATAGGTTGTGCAAGTAGCATAGAAAATATCCTAGGAGATCCGTTAGGTTGAGTTGTGTGCTCGCAAAAGTCCTTGGATGCTCTTTCGAGGTTTTGCTACAGGTAGCATAGAAAAGATCCTGGGAGATATGATAGGTTGAGCTGTGTGCTTGTAAAATTCCTGGGATGCTCTTTCAAGGTTTTATTACAAAAGGCATGTAATCAGACCTGGAGATCCGATAGGTTGAGCTGTGTGCTTGTAAAAGTCCTGGAATTCTCTTTAGAGATCTTGCAGGTTGCAAGACACTCTTTTAAGGTTTTGCCTGACCACATGTAAAAGATCTTGGGAGATCCGATAGGTTGAGCCGTGTGCTCGTAAAAGTCCTGGGATGCTCTTTCGAGGTTTTGTGGTGGTCACATGTAAAGATCCTGGGAGATCCGATAGGTTGATCAGTAAGCTCGTAAAAGTCCTGGGATGCTCTTTCAAGGTTTTGTTGACGCACGTAATCAGTCCTGAGAATTCCACGGGATGGCATGCTGGCAGAGATGATGAAGACATACAGGAGGCTAGGCCTACATCCAGCATGAAAAAGGGATGGCTCTGTAGAACTTCCTATGACAAGAAGAATTGAGAGATAGCACCATGATCGAGATGAAGAGTACATCAGCAATGAAGATGATGCTCCAGTGATCCAGTGACGATGATCCAGCTCCAGTATTGAAGACTCGTGCCTATATGTATTGATGACTTGTGTCAAGAGAATACCTTCCTAGTTAAGAGGGAGTGTTGATGTATTTGTAAATTCGGAAGATATTCACTTGTATATTGTATGTATTACATTTGTACTTTATTGTATCCCCAACGGAGATGTATTATTCCTCCCATTGGAAGTGTCGTCATTTGTATTTGCAAGTGTCGCAAGTATTATTGTAAGTGTCGCAACTTATATTTGATGGGTTATTAGATCACCTTGGTGGGGTCGGCCCTGTATGAGTTGTGTGGGTCAAAGGGTTATTAGACCACCCCAGTGGGGTCGACCCAGTGACATGTGGATGGGTTATTAGGCTTCCTTAAGAAGTCGGCCCAGTTAGAGTAAAAGGAAACTCAAGTCATTGTATAAATAGAGAGTGTGTCTCTCTCATTCTATTCACTCACTCACTCACTTAGCATTAGTGAGAGAGAGGAGGATTAGCTGCTAGGAGACTATCTCTTGTTGTGGGGTTTGACCTTTGTGATCTTTGCATTGGTGCTCATTCTATCTCTGAGGAAGTTGCGGGGTTTTTCACCTTCTTGATTTTCCTCGGTGAAATTTTTTGTGTCTCTTGTCTCTTGTGTTTGATATGTTGTACATGTTGTTCTTTCAATTAAGATCCTAGATCATAATGAGTTAAATGATGAAAAACTAACATGGAAAGGAGTATTTCCGGGTTGGAAAGTTGGCATTTCCGCACCCGTAGTACGAATTGCGGGATTGCGGAAAGGAGTATTTCCGGGTTGGAAAGTTGGCATTTTCGCACCCGCAGTATGGATTGCGGGATTGTGGAAAGGAGTATTTCCGTGCTGGAAAGTTGGCATTTCCACACCCGCGGTACGGATTGCGGGATTGCGGAAAGGAGTATTTCCGGGTTGGAAAGTTGGCATTTTTGCACCCGCAGTATGGATTGCGGGATTGCGGAAGGGAGTATTTCCAGGTTGGAAAGTTGGCATTTCCGCACCCGCAGTACAGATTGCGGGATTGCGGAAGCAATATATATATATATATAGACAGAGAGAGAGAGAGAGAGAGAGAGAGAGCCTGAAACTCGATTTTTGGATAGCAGGAGCTTGCAAAATCAGATATGGATGAGTTCAATGGCATTTTGAGGCCATTAACGAAGGCCATGAATGAACCAATGAAGATCCCGAGCCCATTATGCTCCAATTTGACATAAAATTGGAATTAATGGTTTTTACAAATCGGTGTCCCGATGCTTGACAGAAGGTCGGATCGAGCTGAAACTGATATGGAGCAGTAACAGTGTTAATTTTGGAATTTTCGAGCCAAAATCCAAAGGATGTAGAGTCGGGGTGAGTGAGAAGGCAAAAAAGCACTATTCCGAGCCACTTTTTGGAGATTTTGAAAAGCTTGCAGTGGATGAAAGAGACCTTAGATGAAGGATTCAAGAAATTTACTGAACTCAACATTTCATACTCTCATTAAAACAGACAATTCACGTTAGACAGAGATTTTCCATAAATGCACAGTTTGGGAGATAACCATTTTTGGCTCAAAATTTTGAAATTTTGGAAAAAGTCAAAAGTCAAAAGTAGTCAAACCCAGAATTTTATAGAAGATGAATGGTGCATCATAATGGAGATCCGCAAGTTGCTAAGTGTTTCTTGTTGTATGGAATAACTTCTCCCGGCAGAAAAGTTTTCCTGAATCTTCCTATATTTGCTTCTACAGGTGCCTGAAGTTGGCATTTCATAATATTTTACAACTGTGTAAAAGTGCAGAATTTTTGTAAGAATTGTCATTTTATAATGCACAGTGCTTGCAGCTCATAAGATTTAAATAGTTGTAGCAGAAGCAGCATACAGGGAAAAGGGTCTCCAAAGGAAAATGGTGACCATAAATGATGCTCAAGATCCTTATGAGCATGATGAAGATGTGATAGGAGAGAACGTGCAAGAAGGGAATGCTGAGACTGAGTCTAATGGGAGAAGGGAGCAAATAACTCCTCGGAATTTGGTTGAGACCATGGTAAGCTTCAATGAAAGGTTGATGACTGATCAAGAAGAACAAAAGCAACTCAATGCTGCTATTTTGCAGAGCCTTAGTGATATGCAGCAGAAGATAAACCTTGGGTCCAACCCAAGCAATATAGGTGAAGAAGGAAGAGATGTAGAGAGTCGCTCTAGGGGTCGTTCAAAGAAGAGGACTCCAAGCCCAAGGAAGATTTCTGTGAGCAAGAAGCATAGAACACCTTCCTCAAGGTCTTCTTCCAGCAAGTCATGTGACTCCAAAGGTTCTAAAAGAAGTCCAAGGCATACTTCTAGCAGATTTGAGGGAAGGAAGAAATTCAAAGGCATCCCACGGGGAGAATTCAGGAAGGCAAGACCTCCCACATTTGATGGAGAGGGTAAGACAGGCCAAGAGGCAGGGTGGTGGCGGTTGTAGCACCCTACGCTTGCTTTTGACATCCTGCCTTGTGCTTCCTATTCCGGTCTGTATTTTCTTCTGCAACATTGATTTTGGAAGGCCTTTGTTTCGGGGAACTATGGGGGATTGCAATCAATGTACTGCTACCCTGCACTGCAGAAATTGAAGGAAGAATGAATAGAGCACCCCGGGGGGGACTGGAACTGGTAGCAAGAAACGTTATTTATCTTAAATATTTCAGGATTCTGGCTGTGTTGATTCTTCTAGGGGGGTTGGCTCTAAGTCGGCTTGTGTAAATCACCCTAAGGCGATTGACTCTAGAAAAGGTGGTACATGGACGCCCCTTGACAATACTCTCGGTCATGGTAACAGGGGTGCTGTTTTGTTTCCCAACTATGGCTTCACTACTGGTCAGTTCTCGGTCTCCGGTTTCCACACGACTCCGTGTAACATTAGTAAAGGTTATTTTCATCAGCAATATCGTGGTAGTCCTGGTGATTTGGGCAACAGGGGATCCCTTCAGGGGCATGAAAGTCCCTCCCCCGAGATTCATCTGCAGTTACAAGATCTGGAAGCACAAGTCCGCTAGCTCAGGGGGGACCTTGCAGACATGAAGAAATCCATCTCCCATCTGGATACCTTTGTGCAAATCTCAAATTCAGAAGTGAGGGCTAGCACGGGTAAAATGAAAGACTTCTTTGAAAAGATTATGGGAAAACACGACACCTTTTATAGTTTCCTGCGAATTGTTGAGGCCAAAGTGGACTGTGTGAGGACAAATAGTGGGAGCATCCCTTCGGTCATCCTGAACATCGACGGCAACAACAATGGCGCAACTTTTGGCACCAAGGAGAAAGTTGCTCGTAACCGTCACGAAAATCAACTCTAGTCTGTATATTTGCCTATCGGCCTGATGTGTACTATTTTAAGACTTATGTTCTATTTCTATGTTTTTCTTCTATTGCTTTGTATTAGGACAGTTTGTTAAACTCTACAGTAGTGGTAGCAACACCTATATCTACAGTTGTACCAGGCTCAATGCCTTTTTTGAACTTCAGAGGCTGGTAATTTCAGAGTCTGTCTCGACAGCTTTGATGTTTTGGGATCAGCCTCCCCTTCTCTATGTAATTTTCTCCACCTTTTAATATAAATCCTATTATCCGTTTGTGTAAAAAAAAAAGATTTCATTATAAATATGAAAATAATAAACCACGAAGTGCCAAAATAATTAAAAGTACATACCTTGTCTTCAAGTCTCTTAGAATTTCCAATCCTGCTTTTCTTTAATATGTCATTGGCAATTAAGAAATTTCTTGCAGAGCGCACATAATCAATGAAGGGAGTTTTGAAGAACACCTTATTTGCAGAATTTAATTGACAGCAAATGCGAATCACAACACTTGGTTCAACTGATGGATCCAAGAATTGAGCACTACATTCTTTATACTTTTTCTTTGCCTCCACAGAAACACTATATTTAAGATTTGTTAGAATTTATTTGGCTGCTTGAATGGTGTGTTGGCCATCAACTATCCAAAAGTTGATGTTCTTGGCATTTATATCTATCTCGTTTAAAATTTTGACAGGGTTTACTAGTGGATCAGACTCGTTGATATCAAATGGAATCAGAAGAGCATCAGGCAATGATGTTTGAAATTTCTCTAGGAATGATTTCACTAATAATTGAACATTGAAATGATCCCGTGATATTGATTTAAAAACTTTGGGAGCTTCTTTACATCTTTCAACATCAACATTTCTTCTAAAAGAGGTTGAAAATAAATAACATTTCTTGAAGGCTTCGTGAATTTCAGCACATTTGTCTGCAAGCTTGACCATCTGAGATTCAACTTTACTAGCCTTCTGGAATTCTACAGTAGGTATGAAATCACTACCTACAATGGTCACTTCCAGGTCTTTTAGATATACCCTCCTCAAAGCAAGTAACTGTGCATCAAGTTTATCATCTGGTATTTTATCAAGTAATTTGCCTCTTTGATGCAAATAAAGAAGCATGGATGATGTTTTCATGCATTTGACATTGCAGTATTTTAGAACGTTAGTGATACGTTCTAAAAGATCTGCACAACTATTTAACCCAGATTTATCGAAGCTCTCAAAATTATCCAACTTTAACATTGAATATTTTATTGTATTTGAGGGATCCTTACTTGAAGCTTCTATCAAATCTGGTCTAAATTTATTATACTCCTCTCAACAAGAAAATAATTTTACTTCATTTTCTTTCACAACCTCCACTTGAAAGATAATATCACTCTCACCATCAACATAGCAGTTAACAATTATTCCCAATATATCTGGATTTTCGCTACCTATGGATCCAAATAGGTTCATATTGGGGTACTATTCGGAGGAGTATCTATCCGAATATACCAGTCTCTCACAAACTCAAATTTATTGGATGTATTAAACTTTCTAATCATTTCAAAATTAGAAGTGGAAAGAGTTGTTTAAATTGCAATCTGAGGAGAATGAATTTTTTGTTTTTTTTATGATGAACGTATCATTTTGTTTCCTTTGGAACTGAGCAATTCTGAAAACAATAATAAGATATTATTATCATAAATCAAAATGAAATTATATTTACAAATATTATCATATATTTTCCACAAGGACCATCTTATATAACAATTTCTAAAGGAGAATATATAACGTACAAGACTACCATACTGGATGGAGGCATTGTTTGTGTATCACTTTCTTTTCTTTTTTTTACCAATGCTTTAGTTCGAATTTCAACTGCGCCAGGTTCCATGATTTCTAAAAATAATAGTAGAAAACTTTGTCTATAATTTCAAATGGATGGAAAAACACAAAATACCAAACATTATTAAACAACTTGATAATAAAAAACAAGAAAGTTCATGTCGAATGCAAGCTTGCAACCCAAAATAATGATACATCAAACTTCATTTAGTCTCAAATTTCATATTAGAATATTCTATAACTATTTGTAAATGAATATAAACTAGATTAAAATGTCATACCAGTGGCACGAGACATGCATTGTGTCATATTTTTATTCCTTTTTTTTATACTTTCTTTGCAATCTCACTCGCATCATTGTTCTTGGCATCTAAAAACAATTGTAGAAAAATATTTCAATAATTTTAGATTAATAAAAAATACGTTGTTTAAAAAATATTATAAAATCCTCTTCTAACATTTCATTTCATAAATATAAACAAGATCAAGAAATTTCTAACCATGGGCAATCTTAGTACAAGAAATACGATTGTGTAACCATTTATAACGAAATATAATCTAATTTTGAAACCACCATACCATGTAAAGATGAGTTTCGTGGTGTCTTTTTCAAAGTTTCAATTTTCTTGGATGAATCCTTTGAAATTTCACTGGCTTGGTACTCCATCATTTCTAAAATTAAAAATTAAAAACTATTACCATAATTTCAAATTATGGAAGAAAAAATTAGATTTCTAGATTTGTTTCATATTTTAATACAAAAATTATTTCTTCAAGCACAAGTTCACAAACACATCACTAACAACAACATTTCACTCAAAATAATAATTAACGTTTGCTAGCTTTCCTCAGCCCTAAGCACAAGGTCATTTCTAATAACAACATTGCACCAATTCGAAAAGCTAACATGCGCTAGATATCCTTCTATCATAACCACATTGCTAACAAATAACATTTAACCATGAAGGGAAGCTAGCATGTGTTAAATTTCATTCTCGCACAAGCAAAAGCGCTTTTCTAACAACATTGCACAGTTAATGAAATCTAACGCGTGTTAGCTTTCCTTCCAGCACAACCACATTTCACCATGAAGGAAATATAACACATGTTAGCTTTCCTTTTAGCACACGCACATTGAGATCAAATATATTGCACATTAAAGTAAATATAACGCATGTTGGCTTTCCTTCTAGCACAAGCACAAGAGAATTTCTAACAACATTGCATGTTGAATGAAAGCTAACGCGTGTTAGCTTTCCTACCCATACAACCACATTGCCAAAAAACAACATTTAACCATGAAGGAAAGCTACCATGTGTTATATTTCATTCTAGCACAAGCACATGGGCATTTCTGACAATTGTGCACAATGAATGAAATCTAATGCGTGTTAGCTTTCCTACCAGTACAACCCCAATGATATGAAATACATTGCACAATGAATAAAATCTAATGCATTATAGCTTTCATTATAGCACAAGCATAATGACATTGTACAATGCATGTTAGCTTTCCTTCTAGCACAAGCACAAGGGCATTTCTAACAACAACATTACATGGGGAATGAAAGCTAGCACGTGTTAGTTTTCCTACCGGTACAAGCACATTGCCTTTAAATTAATTGCACCATGAAGGTAATATAATGCATGTTAGCTTTCCTTCTAGCACAAGGAGAAGGAAATTTCTTACAACAACATTGAATAGTAAACAAAAGCTAATACATGTTAGCTTTCCTTCTAGCACAAGCACACTAACGAAAACTAGAATGCGCTAGATTTCTTTCTATCATAGCCACATTTCCAACAACAACATTTAACCATGAAGGAAATATAGCATGTGTTATATTACATTATACATAATCATAAGGACATTTCTAAGAACAATGTACAATGAATGAAAGCTAACGCGTGTTAGCTTTCCTACCGACACAAACACATTGCACCATGAAGGAAATCTAAATCATGTTAACTTTCCTTTTAGCACAAACACATTGACATCAAATACATTGCACCACTTAGGAAATCTACTCATGTTAGCTTTCCCTCTAGCACAAGCACAAGGGAATTTCTAACAAGACCATTGCATGGTGAATGAAAGCTAACACGTGTTAGCTTTCCTACTGGTACAACCACATTGCCATCAAATACATTGCACCATGAAGAAAATCTAATGCATGTTAGCTTTCCTTTTAGCATATGCATAATGACATTGCACAATGTTAGATTTATTTCTAGCACAAGCACAAGGGCATTTCTAACAACAACATTGCATGTTGAATGAAAGCAAACCCATGTTAGCTTTCCTTCCGGTACAAACACATTGTCATCAAATACATTGCACCATGAACTAAATCTAACGCATGTTAGCTTTCCTTCTAGCACAAACACAATAACTCTCCTTACAATAACATTGCACAATGAAGGAAAGATAACACACAGCACAAGATCAATTCAAATAACAACATTGCGTAGTGAATGAAATCTAACGCGTGTTATATTTTCTACGGGTACAAGCACATTACCATCAAATTCATTGCACCATGAAGGAATTCTAACACACGTTATCTTTTCTTCTAACAAAAGCACACGGACAATTCTTACAACAACATTACATTGTGAATAAAAGCTAACATGTGTTAGATTTCCAACTGATACAACCACATTTACTTTGAATACATTGCACCATGAAGGAAATATAATACATGTTAGATTTCCTTCTAGCACAAGCACAAGGGCATTTCTTACAACAACATTGCATAGTGAAGGAAAGCTAACACATGACACATGTTAGCTTTCCTTCTAGGATAAGCACAAGGGAATTTCTTACAACAACATTCCACGTTGAATGAATGCTAACATGTGTTTGATTTGCAATTTACTGTAAGGAGCCTGACTTGGATGATAATGCAGGGGTATGGTGCGGGGGGGTGATTGTAGAATCTAAAGGACCAAACTAAGGGGTTTCGCCCTGAAGCCTATGAGTGTATCTCGGAGGATCAATACTAATTGGGTGTAAATTAAAAACAAGTGTGGGATTATGATAAGATAAATCTAAAAAAAACTAATGCAACCGAGTGTGCAGAAGGTGAGTGCAACAAAATGGAAAACAAGCCAAAAGAAGCTCAAAAAACCTAATTCGAGGTGAGCTCAATAAAATGGCAAACAAGCCAACAAGTAACACCTAAAAAATAGAAAATGACTCGCTAACCTATTAGGTAAAGGAGAAAGAAATCACCTATCTAAAAAGATGGAATCCCTCACAAATCGTATCCCTGTAGGTTGATGAAATCCGCAGTCAGAAAATACAAAATGGAAGACCAATATGGTCAAGGGATATCTCCCTACCGATGGGGATCTCGGGTAAAAGATCCCTAAAAGAATGGAAACTAGTCTACCTTGTTTCGTTCAGAAAGGTTACCCACAACTTCTGTTTGTAGACAATGAGTAGGTGTCCTTCAGTACAGAGTGGAGAGCAAAATTCCACCCATACCTCTGGAACCTGTCTTGCCACTTGCCCTCCTAAGGGAGATCCCCCCTAACAAATCGGTTTCAACCGTTCCAATAAATACAAGAGGATTTTGGTCCCCTAAAAAGACGATTGTTATGTCTCAGATGTAAATGACAAATGTGAATTATTTGGATGCCTATCCCCAGTTTCCTAACTTGACTACTAAATTCTTTTTGGTCCTCAAGTGAGGTTAATATTTGTTTAGTTAAGGTTAATTTTAAGGCTTCGTTGGCGGCATGAACCAAGCGATAGTTTGATTTAGGGAGTGATTGTGTGCATTGGTGGTGTGTACAATAACTAAGAAATTAAATGCTTAACATAAATGAAAAACTTCTAATACTAAGTCTAAACGTTTTTTTTTAAAACATCATTTCAAAGTAGAAAGGCTACAACTAAGCATTTATTATTCAAACCATAAATTTTTTTAACAAGCCTCGGGATTTGAGAAGGCAAGGTTTTGTTCAGTGAAACCCAATGCAATTTTTGTATTGGTAGGTCAAATTCATGAAACTCATTCATGAGAGACCATGGATGGCTTCATCACATCCATCAAGCCTATACACACTTGATGGAAGATGCAGAACTCGATTCTATTGGTAAGTTCTTGATCCAGGCCCCTGTACCAAATTAACATGGGTACCTGAATGACTCTTGGATGGGAGTGAGAACTAGCCATAAAATAGAATCTGAAACTCAGATCGGTGAACCATCCATTCTGTTGGGTCCAAGACACAGGACTTCATGTAGGACACCCCTCTCCCATTCAACAACATGGCTCGGAGCTTGATTTACCTGATGATATGAGAAGCTAGGGATTTATTCAATGAGACCTAATGAAATTTTTGCATCGGGGGGTCAAATTCACGAAACTCTTCCTTGAGACCAGGTATATAGCTTCATGACATTCAAAAGACCTATACACACATGCTGGAAGTTGTATAACTCAATTTTGTTGTTTAGTTCTCGTTTTAGGACCCAAGACCAAATCAACATGTGTCCTTGAATGGCTCTTGGATGCGAGCGAAAACCGATCATAAAATACAATCTAAGACTTGAATCGATGAACTGCCAATTGCATTGGGTCCAAGACATGAGGATTTAGCTAGGACACACCTCGCCCATCAAATTCCATGGCCCAAAGCTTGCTTTACTAGGCAATTTGAGAAGCTAGGGTTCTGTTCAATGAGAACCAATGCATTTTTTCCATTGCGGAGTCAAATTCATGAAAATGGTCCTCGAGATCCCATGGATGACTTCATGACATACACTAGGCCTATATACACTTGCTAGAAGTTTAAGAAGACGATCCTAGTATCAGTTCTAGATTTAGGCCCATGGACGAAATCAAAATGTGTCCCTAAATGGCTCTTGGATGCGAGTGAAAACTCGCCATAAAATGAAATTTGAGACTCAGATCAATGAACCGTCGATTCCCTTGGGTTTGGGGCACAGGGATTCAGCTAGAACACCGCTCACCCATCGAATTCCATGGCTTATAGCTTGCTTTACCGTGATATTTGAGAAGATAGGGTTTTCTTCAATGAGAGCAAATGCAATTTTTGCACTTGGAAGTCAAATTTACAAAACAACTCCTTGAGAGAAGTTGGATGGCTTCATGACATCCACCAAGCCTATACAAACCCACTGGAAGTTGCAGAACTCGATTTTGATGCTTAATTCTCGATCCAGAACCCTAAATGAAACCAATCTTTGTCTATGAATGACTCTTGGATGCGAGTGGAAATATGCCATAAAATGGAATTCAAGACTCCAATCGACGAATAATTGATTCGATTGGGTCTGGGGTACACAGATTTAGCTAGGACACCACTTGCCTATTCATTGCCATGGCCCAAAGCAAACTTTATCTGACAATTTGAGAAGAAAGTGGACAACTTCATGAAATCCACCAAGACTATACACACCTACTGGAATATGCAGAACTTGATTCTACCTCTCGATTCTAGATCTAGTCCCTGGACCAAATCAACATGTGTCCCTAAATGGCTCTCGTATGTGAGTGAAAAATTTCCATAAAATGCAATCCAGGACTCGAATCGACGAACGGTCGATACCATTGCATCTAAGACAGATGGCTTTAGCTAGAACACCCCTCACCCATCTAGTGCCATTGCTTGAGGTTTACCCTGCTTGGTGATCTAAGAAGCTAATGTTTTTTCCAATGGGACCCAATGAAAAGATTGAATTGTGGGTGAAATAAAATAAACTCTTTCCTGAGAGCCCATGGATGGCTTCATTACATCCAGTAGGCCTATACACAGTTGTTGGAAGTTGCAAAACTTGATTCTGTCTCTCAATTCTAGATCTAGTCCCTTGGACCATAATCAACATGTGTCCCTGGATGGATATTGGTTGACATCTACAACTCGCCATAAAATGCAATCCAAGACTTGGATTGTTGAACCGTTTATTGAGTTGGGTCAGTGGCATAGGTCTTCAACTACAAGACCCCTTGCCGATCCAGTTCCATGCCCCAATATTTCCTTGCCCTGTGATTTCAGAAAGTATGGTTCACTTTAGATGCTCTACACGCTTTTGCTTTGTAAAAAAATTCCTACAAATACTTTCCAAGTATGCATCCCTAATAGACCCCATAAAAAAATATGTCACCAACAACCTCATGACCATGTTTGTTTGTTGAGCTACTGTAGAAAATGATAGTTGATATGGACAAATTATTCATGCAAAAAAATTCTCACTTCATATAAATGAGTGAGAAGGATAAAAAAGGAAACTTTGGAAACAAAGTTGAATATGTACAATCTTGAGTGGTGATCAACTTTACCAACAACAAATGTATCATTATTTTTCATCACACTAATGACCACTAAATCATATGTAAACTCAACTTGCCTACTTGAACTAGAATGAGTGATGTGGTAGATGGATAGGATATTGGTAGACAATTAAGGTACACAAAAGAACATTTTGGAATGTTACATAATCCACATCAATATATACTCTCCCACGAACTTCATCAAAGGTGTTATCCCCCATTAAGATAGAATAATACAAGTCTCAAAATATGAAAATTCATCTTGAGATAAATCCATGTAATGTGAACAACCCAAGTCAAGTACCCAATAAGATGGTTGTTATTCCATTGCTATAAGTGCATGTGTTGCAACCTTTCTCCATTTGTTTTCTTGTGCCTTTGAGGATTGCATATTTGTTGCATTTTTATTGATATAATGAAGAAGGTCAATATTATTCTTTTCAACAAGATGAGTAAGATGAAATCTTTTCTTATTCATGCATGTATGTTCATCGTGCCTGGGACTATTGCAGTAGGAACACTTGCCCTTCTCAAACTTGTTCATTTCAACCATTGAATGAGAGGTCTCATGAGTATATTTATATTTATGATTTTTGTCCTTCTTTTCTAAATTATTTTGTTTCTGCATGCTATTTTTAGGTTCCTTTGAATCCTTTATGCCCTAATTTACAATAAGCACATGAGCCTTTAATGTCTTTTAGTTGCCTATTAGAACAATTTCATATTTCTTCCTTATCAATTCTATAATAAAGTTGTCAAGGAATGGCATTTTCCAAGTAGTTAAGTGCATTCATGGTAACATGGAAGGTGGATAATATAATAGAGTATTTTTGGGCAAGTTTGGCAAAAATGGATAGAACCAACTACCTTTCATCGTTTTTAGTCCCACATAGCTTCAACTTCAACCTCTGATATTTTAAATTGGCGTCAAAGTCCTAGATAATGTCAAATCTACTTGGGCACAAGCTAATTATCATTCTCTAGATGATGAACTCTCAATATGTCTTTCTTCCCAAAGAGAATTTCCAACATGATCCAAACATCATTGTGTTATTTTGTAGATCAATGTGAAAGAGAATGACAGGAGTATAGAGTGACATAGTAATCTATATGTTTGATCATGTTGGTTAAACCATTTTGTCTTTTCATCATTAACTATGGCTTCAAATTCAATTCCCATATCTATTATGTAAAACCATTCTCCTGAAAAGAATCATCACCTTAGATTTATAATCATAGTAATTGAATAGTGTTAAGAGGGATTTCTAATCCTTATCCATTGTTGTAGGAATAGTATTGTTGCAGAACATGGTGAAAATGAGGCATTTTTAGCTTTAGATGAGCCACAACAAGATGCTATAGGAAATTTGTAGGAGCCTATATGATTTGTGCTCAACAAGACACTTGAAAATAACCTATATGGATTTCTCATTGAATGCATATAAATATTTTGTAACCATATTTTGGAGCATGGAGGATACAAACACTATGAAGGATTGCTCTATATTTGGAAGAGATATTTTAATAACCTCCATGTAATGCACATAAGTGAATTGAATCACAATGAACCTGAGAATGGAGATCATGCAAAATCATTGAACCTATTATTCATGGAAGAATCATATAATAGTATCAGACTTCATCTTTGGCTCAGAATGTGTTGGCCTCTCTCAACAACAACCCTTTAATTTTGGTAAAAATGAATGGGTCCCACCATTTTAAGGCTTTATCAGCATATTCATTATCAATGACAATGGGCCCAGGTAATATTTACATCCATGTTTGTTTATTTTTTGTTTAGGATTTGAACTTTCATTGGCATAATTTCTACAATATGAGTTATTCACTTTTTCGTTGGAGATGTAAAGAATGCAAAGTTATACTGTCTTCAGTTATGGTTATCCATGGACATAATTTATAATTGTTTTACCTTTTTGACTCCATGACTAAAAGCATGGAATCCAAAAGACGAAGTATAGTTCAATTATTTTGATTTTTGTTAATTCTGCATCCTTTTAATGGAATTCTACAGCTTGTTCTCAATCACCAAAATGCTTGTATAGGGGAAATGGTAATCCAACTTTGTGTTTATTGCATCCAGGATGATTATGGCTTTTGTCCAACTTCATGAATAAATTTGTATTTCTTTCACCTATAAAATTCAACATGTTTTATACCACATATTTTAATTTGTTATTACATACTTTTGGGTGAGAGTTAATATTTGATATCATGAAATATGGGCATGTGTATTAAATCGTTGATAATTTATCAACATTGTTTGGGAAAGACTATGGTCTATGTTAACAATTGATTTTTGTTCCAAGGTCCCTTGGCACCATTTAATTATATCATTTCATTTTCTTTAATATTTTTTATTGGATTGTTACCAAGGGTATTCAATGATTGACTTCTTAATTCAATTGTGATTCAATATGACTATTATGAACATAGATTGACCCAAACTCCTAATAATTTGTCACTTCTAATCTATGCATAAACATGGAATGGCGTGCCTTAATTGCCTTATAATTCAACATGAGTTAAAAGCTTGATTTTCCAGTTGATTTGGTAATCCCATATGTCAAACCCTCGTTTGTTCATTTAATTACTTAATTTATTGATTATTTCGATTTGATGCCAGTACTTTTCAAGCCCTGGTGACGGTCATTTGGTAAATGAAATGAATAACACCGAATCATTCTTTTGGATAATGTGTACTTTCTCCTCAGTTTCTTGCATTCCACCTGTTTATAGAACCCAGGTCTCCTCAACACCTTAGAAAATGCTATCATCATAGCTCCCTGACGTGGCATACTTGATGGTGATTGGTCTGTGCGATGACATGTAGTGACCGTAAACTCTTCTCTGCCTAAACAACACCTATTCCTCTCTTGTACAGATTATTAATACATCACTTAGAGTACTCTGTACCTTGTGAGTTATTACTTAGCATTCCTGATCATAATCCCTCTCAAAAAACTGACAAGCCAAGGCGTTGAGGCCCATACCTTATTGATGTCTCATGTGGGAGGGTTTTTACAATGCATTCACCCATCAAAATTCTGGTTCAATCTCGGTCTTGTTCTATTTTTTTTTGTTGAAATCCTAAGTTATGGAATCCTGTGTCACCCATTGTGGTCATGAGGCAAATTTGTAGAATTGAACCTGATAATGAAAATGTCATTGTGTCACATTCCGAATTTCTCAAGGGTTTTGAGAAAGCTGGGTGGCTAGAATTCGTTAGGAGATTTCGTGTCTATAGTAGAGAAGTCACAATAGCCTTCACTAAATCGTTTGATGGAAATAAGGCTATGGTCGGGGATGTAGAATTGTAGATTGATGAGGAATTCATTGTTGCAGCCACAAATTTGTCAAATGAGGGCGAGAAATGGATCAAGCACGTGCCTCTGAAGAATGCGCCATGTAAGCAGTTATTAGATAAGCCCATCAATCCTGAGGTAAAGGTATACCTTTGACCTTTTCCAAACCTAAATGGAGGAATATGTTCAAACCTATCTGTTATTTTATCACCTACGAGGGTCGATATAGAAATGTTTTGAGGTATCATGTTAGGGTTTTCATGGCCACATTGGGGTTTCAATTGAACTTACCCCATTTCTTGTTGCTTAGCCTCAAAGCTATGGCATTGCACTATCATGTAACATTTAAGGATGTCAACCAGGTTTTATGTCATTTCGGCCTAATCAGAATCCTCGTTGAGTTCCATCTTATGCAATTGGGCCAAAAATGGCTTATCTTTTTAGAAAGCAATGGGTTCGATAGGGTGAAATCGGAACTGTTATCACCAGCCCCAAATGTTGAGTATCCTTCCCCTCCAAATGTGGATAAAAATTCTGCCCCCGAAACTCAAATATCCTTTCCTATGGATACCACTGTTGACCACCCCGATCCAACATCTTCTTTCCATGAGGAATCAGTTTCATTTGAGCTGGTGACACAAAATCAAGTTCACTCAAAGTTGTGTGTCCAAGGGGATGTTCAGAAAATACACAGTCAAGAGGTTTCACGATGCCAGGATAAATGCTTGAGTGACCATATCTACAAGATTAAACCTGCATTTATTGTACAACTGACGGATTCAATGCCTCTGTCACCGAATTGCAATCAATTTATAGGTTCAGTTGCTCAAATACACTCTGAATCTCATGACTATAATGAATCCCTGGATGATATCTTTAATTCTGCTTTAGAAAGGATTGGGGTTGTTCGTTTGTTCAGTGATTTGAATAAATTAAAAGATTTGGTTGAAAACAAAGTTCATAAGGTTATCAATGTGAATGCAGCTTCATATACTTTTCAAAGTTCTGCTGCAATCGAACAAAACAGCGTTTCTAATACTATCGTGAAAAATGAGTTTGCTAAGGGGCCGATTAAAAATGACCAGATTGATGATCATAAGTCTCCAAGAAAAATTGATGTTCCATCAATCAAAAAGTCATGCCCTAGAAAGACGGATTGTAGGCCTGAAAATAATGTTAAATCCAAGAGACAAGCTCATATTCTCTCCCTCTATGCGAGCTATAGAAAGGCTAAACAAAATAAGCCGAGAAGTTAGTCGGAATAGATTCCGATCATTGACACACTAGATCGGGATGAATCTGAACCTGATGCAGACTCACAAAAGAGGGAAAACGAGGTTGTGATAGACTCTGATAAGGTCACTCTGGAATGTGAAAAAAGAGTTGAGAAGAGTTCTGATGAAGCTGTACAGAAAGTTCAAAAACAAGAACAACATTTTTCTCAATATAATTTCGTGAGTAATCCTCCCCCATGTATAGAGTCACAACCTTGTGGTCCTGGTATAGGTGTAACGCTTCAAAAACTTGAGGAAGAATCAAATGTTTCAAATAGTCAACAACAAGCAACAAATATGGATGTGGATGCAAAACAGGGTTGTACTGCTGGTTGTAGGAATTTGGTAGATTATTATCAGGTTACCATATATTCAATGGTACAATAGATTATAGACCTTAAAGGTAGAATTGGAGATCTCAAAACACATTAAATATTGATCAATTAACAACACTAGACCGAGATCAGTGAGATTAAGAAGAGGCTCAGAAATTCTACTGGTAACGCAATTATTAATACAACAGGCGTAAATATATTCGTCAACCCTAGTTCCAATGATTTTGTGAAGAGGAAATCATAGTATCATTTTGATTTTTGTCCCTGTATATGTAGCTACTTATATATATTTTTGTTTAAAGGTAAGTTCTAGGTTGATTTGAATTATTGAGTGGTGTTATTTTCATTATTAATAGGTGTCTTTCTCTTTAATAAGGAGCAGCTGCAGAATTAGAGATTCAGCAGCCATTTCATGTTATTTTATTTTATTTTATTTTATTTTTATTTTTTTTCATATTTTTACTTATTCATTTTTATTTTATTTTTCTCTATCTTAGATATGTGGATCGTGGATGTATATTTTGGTCAAATTTATATCAAGATCATCTACTGGGCACTGCTGGAACATGCGTGGCTCAATGAGTAAGCCCCCTGGGACTCAGAGAGTTCTATTGGAACTATTTTCGTTAAAACCATAAGGGATCAATAATCTAACTTTAAGTTAGTTTTGATTGTAATAATTAATGTAGGATAAACCTTGAACAATATTCCTAAATTAATATGTTAAGATCCTCATTTCTTGGGGTTTTAACGATGAGATACTAGGAAAAGTATTTTGTTTATATACTGGGATATGAGTATGAGGAAGAGGATATATTTTTTTATTTTTTTTATTTTTATTTTTTATTTTTTATTTTATTTATTTATTTATTAATTTTTTTTTCTAATGAAAATTGGTGTGGACGACTTTCAAGAAATATTAACACAAATGTTTCATGCATTGATGTTTCAAAATTGTTTGTATCTGAATGTATTTTCTTACATGTGAATTTTGTAATATTAATGTTGTCGGTCCTTGTTAATTTTCTCGATCGTGACTGTCATTCCTCTCCTTCGGTTTATAAAGTGGCACTGTGTTTTATATTTGAATTGTCATTCCAATCTAAAACATGTATATTCATTTAAAAGTTTACATCAATTCATTATCATTAGATATACGCATATTCTGCATAGTAAATTCTCCATTCAATTGATTAAAATCCCTCAAGTTAAAAATTAAAAGGAAACAAAAATATCCAGAAAGAAAACTGGAAAAAAATCTAAAACTAACTTTAATCCCAGAAAGAACCTTAGAACATGCTTCTATAAAGGCTATTGTGCAACTAGTCAACTTTATGTGCTAAGACTACTGCTTGTATTTTATGTTATCAAGTATAGACTCTGGAGCTATAGCGCTGTCCCTTAGAGAAAAAGTCTGCATTAAAGTGTAATGATAAGGAATAGTGAGATATGAAGAAAAATGTACCTGTGTCCATTGTTGAATGGAATCGAAACCAGATAGGAGGTTTATTAAATCCACCTCATTCAGAGAGCAGGAAGTCCTGGTAGATGAAAAAAATCCCAAATCAAAACCTCGCTCTGCTCTTCTTTCCTGCGTGCTCTTTGGAGACTGTGACTGCCAGAATCTGGATTTGTCTCGCTAAATTTTGGATTCTGGCAGCGCGTATGTAAAAAAAAACCCAATCCTCCCTGCCAGAATGTTTGAAAGTATTCTAAGTCAGTCTGGTCAGTCTTCACTTTTTGTCCTAAAGCTTTGCCTAATAACCTCATCATCTCTCTAAGTCTTTTAACTTTTCATCCTCGACTTTATACTTCACATATTACATATGTCATATGTGCAAATGCCAAAGTTTATGGGTATTGGGATTCAAGAACAGAGCATGATCATATGGTCCAAGAGTATTGCAGAGGCCACCGAGTTTCTGATATTGGCCAGCAATGGAGTATGGAAAACGATTGGGAATGAAGAGGCCACCGAGTTTCTGATATTGGCCAGCAATGGAGTATGGAAAACGATTGGGAATGAAGAGGCCATAGATTTAGTAAAGGAGGTGATGGATCTAGAGATTGTGGCTAAACCCTGGTTGATAGAGTTGCTGAGAAGGGAATTAGGTCAGAAAATCTCTCGTGTATTGTTATACGCTTCAATTAAATGCTCATAGTGGAGCTGCCAACATTCCTGGAAAATTAATGTTGATTCAGCGTAGTGATGTGTATGTTTTTTTAACCATGTTGATATCCAGAGATATTTGTTCCAATTCTGAGGATCGATCCAATATTTTACGAGTATCGTGTTGCTGAAGAAGAGAGAGCTCTTGCACAGACGAGTGATTCTCAGAATGGTGCAGCCAGTACAAGCAATACAACATCTCGACAAGGTAACAATTTGTAAAAAGGGTGCTTCTCAATAGCAAAAAAATTATCAAATTCCAGCCTCTGTACTCTATCAAATGCCTACGAGGATTTTAAAGATTTCCCCCAAAATGCACCGTCTCCACCTAATGATCCAGAGGTAAATTTGTTAGCATTTAAAACATACAGATGCCAGCTACAGGATTTTAAGAACCCATGACAAATGGCAAAGTATACGAGGAGAAGATCAACTTCAACATTAAAGAAGGATATCCCAGATTTAAAGGAGTACCAAAATTAGTATCAATCCCACATCTAAAGACAGGTGGTCAAATGATGGATATTTATAAATTTCTTCCTGATTTCAACCAACGGTTAGAGGATCGATTTCAAATCTCTAGGCAAAAATTCTCATCAGATGAGCCATTTACCACTGATTTCCAGGCAGGGATTTTGCATTTGGAGGCAAATAAGGAGCAGTAAAATATTCTCAGGCATCGAACCAGCATTCAAAGGATCTGTTGGCAGTTGAACATAGCATTTTGAAATGTTATTTATTTTTAGGTAGATTCAATTCCGAGATTTTTTAGAACAGCTTGGTCATTGTATTTGTCTAGTTAAAAAAACTTATCATTAGGAAGAAAAGAGAGTTCCAGCTGAGGGCTGAGACTGTACTGGCGGAGGCATGTATTACATTTCCTGGGTTATTAAAGATACTTTGCAGTGATTATGTACGATTGAACCTGCTTTGTTTTAATTTGAAGTGATAAATACTGCATGTTGTTCATAATTTTGTTCTGTGTATGGTCCTATTCATATGTACCCGAATTCTTATGTTTCAGCTGTATGTTTTTCAGTGATATGAAACAGAGTTGGTTCTTTCCCTACATAAGTTCATGCTTGTAACTTTATACCTTTGTTTATTATGTTTATGCATTCTATGTTTGGTATATCTGCTATGTTTTCCTGATCTCAGTGATATTCATTTGCAAATGAACTCTCAAACCTAATCATCCATTCAAAAATTTTAAGATTTCTCTAAGCCTGGCTCTCTTGCAATCGAGAGTTAGCTTTAGTGATAACACAACTTGTTCTGGCAGATGAAAAAAAGCCTAGATCAACACCCCGCGCTGCTCTGATTGCCTGTGTGCTCTTTGGATATTGTTACCAAATGAAAAATGTTTCCCAACTCGATCTAGCAACTGAAAATCAACCCATATCAATGTTTGAAATTGGCAACAAAATGCTAAATTTGTTAATTGGATTTTTTGTTTTCCTTTTTTATTTTATTTCTTTTTTGGATTTTTTGAAAAAATGTTCTTTTATTTGTGTTTTTTTTGTAAAGTAAATTATGAAGAAAGAATAAGAACCATAGAGACTATCATGGTGAAAAACCAATAAGAGAGGGAGGTATAAGGAGGAGTGGTTGAGGGAGAAGGAATGCCATATGAGTGTGTTAAATAGATGGAGAATGAGTGTGTTAGATAGAACCACCTTTAGGATTGACACAAGTTTAAAATCAATTGGCTACCTTAACCAACCAACTACAGGAGATGTCCAAAGAAAAAAAATAACAAATGAAACATGTGGAGAACTCAATGTAGGATAGAGGGTCACTACAATATTGAATTCCTTGTTTTGAACAATTATGTCATGATTGCCACATCAAACACCTTCTCGATAGGAAGAAAACCATACTAGTGTGAAACCTATAAGCCATAGGGACATTATCCCAATAGGCATCCCATGAAAAAATATCAAACATATAGGAATACACTGTTCTATGTATTCTAGAAGTTGATGGGGCATGATGTGAACAATTGTAGGTTGCTACAATTTATGAAAGAAAACATGATGGATGCATATATGGTGCAAGCATCTAAGACAAGCACAATGGGGGGTGGAAGGTGGATACAAAGGACAAAAATGTTACAATGGATTAAGCAGTCAAGGACATAGTGGAGCCCCTACATGATATAAATGCTTCTAACTAGGGCACATCAAGAGGAATTTCACTAAACCTCTAGCCATGTGTGGACATTGTCATAGTATAGAGCACAAGATTAAATATTGCCTATAGTTGATAGAGAAATAAAGATAAATGAATATGATCACTACAAATCCTTGAAACAAGGAATATAGAACTATCTAAGATTGGAACATCATTGTCACCTATCTATCTAAGATTGGTAAATCAATATATAACTATGCAATCGGAAGAGTGGAGGATGTTGAAGTAGACATGAATGGGGTAATGACACTAGTTGATATTGAAGTTATAAAAATTAATGAATGAAAACAATCCATATCTTTCCTTGCTAGTGATACACCAAGGATTCAACAACAAATTGATTTTGAACTTGAAATACAAAAAGATGTATTTTGAGACTGTTATTTTAAGAGTGGTTTCCCCATTGGATCCAACCCATGGAGAAATATTCATAAAGCCTATAAAAGAAGAAATTTGAAGCACTATACCAAAAAAATATAGTATCATATCATGGATGGATGATTTTACCAAGCCTTACTATATCTATGGAGAATTGAGTTTGAAAAGTATATATTCATTTAATACAAATTCAAAAGAAGCAGTTAATAGGTGGAAAAATAAGGGCTATAAGATGTTTACTTGGAGATTCACTTGCACTAAAAATCAATGCACTAGATCAAAGTAAAACAATGCAACCCTCCCAAGTACGATGGAAATAAAACCTTTCATTGATCAATTAGAGGAATTTATACAAGGAGAAGTAAGGGTATAGGCATTGGATGTAACCTTAAGAGGAACCCAGTATGAGTAATGGTGGGTCACTCATAGAGATAGCATAGCCAAATGGGAAGGTTTGTTTGTTTAAGGTGTGCACAAGTCTAAAGGAAGAATAATATTTTATGCAAATAATGATATTGGAGTGCAAATAAGAAATCAAATTATGACACATATCTAAACACAATTGATGATGGGATGCATATGAGGATGCTATGGACACATTATGATGCAAATGGGGATGCACTAAGATGTAAAAGTATGATGCAAAGGGACACAAATGGGATCTAGAAACATAAATGGAACACAACATAATATTAGAAGGACACAAAAGGGAATATAGGGGGATGCAAAAAAGGCCATTTGTCCTAAATGGAGTTTCCCTCCCATGTGAGATACAAATACAAGATGATACAACAATGTATTGTAGCATTCTGTGATTTGTGAATGCAATTGTAATTGGGGTGTATCTACATCATTTCACTACCCATGGTTATACCACAACAATTATATCTAGGCAGCATTCTACCATAACAATGGTCCAAACACCAATGAAAGGAGTGGAACCATCACTTGGTTGTTGAGGGTAACAATGATCTTGGGAGAAAGAGAGTAAACAAGTCAAAGGGACACTATTTATTGATCAATTATGAGATAATGTGAACCTATTGTTGTGCTAGAAAGAAAATTTAGAACTATAAAGTAAATTTGGTTTCTCCTCCTAGGTATCTATGTGTTCTAGTCTATTGAAATGAACAGAAAACCAAACTGAAGTACGAGGGAGGGGATAGAGTCTTTTTTTGCCTTGTTAATCTTCGAACGAAAGTGTATAAGTCATTCATAAATTAAATAACATAACATAGATATATATTCAAAATAACCTAGATACATTATAATAACTTTTAAATCAAATTTAAAATTACACAATTAAAATTAATAAGGCATTACATCATAAAGTTTAACGTTAGTGCTAGCATATTCAAGTTAAAATATTTAGAGTCAAATAGTTTGACTTTCAATCAATATTTCAATAATAATTAAGGCATTGCATGATAAAGTTTAACCTTAATATATTCAAATTAATAAGAATATATTACATAAAATATAATTTATTTAATTTATGACTAACCGACTACTGTTAGAGTTTACCATGTCCACCGAAGATTCTAGATCCACCAAGGATTCCAGATCCCACGTAATATTTTTGTGGAAAAATCCCCAAAACAATACCAAATTAACTAAATTTGCCACGTAATATTTTTTTGGAAAAAGCCAAAAAATACCAAACTAACTAAATTTGCCCCTGAAAAATATATGGGTTGCCTTTGCGCTGCCACATCCACGAGTTAAATTATTGCCAAATTCAAGCACTGGTCCGATGTCATGTTCCCTCCTTAGTGGCCACTTGGTCAAGACTTGGACCCTCCAATCCCTAAGGGTCTAGGAAGAAGAATTAAATGAAGGATAGTTAATTAAGTGGGATAAATTTTGGTACAAGGCCTATAGTCATTAATAATTTAATAGTTTTAATTTTTAATTATTTTGTTAATATTATTAATCAAAATTTTGGAAAGTCGTGATGTTCACATGGCTGGGAGGGCGCATGAGGACAAGGTGGACCTCACCTACTCAAGTGGGAAAATATAGAAACAACAAGGAGTCAACTAAATGCAAGGTGGCAACATAAAAAGATAGAAACAGGAAAAAGCAATAAAAAACAGGCAAAAGCACAAAGCAAGAAAGTCAAAAAGAAGGAAAGGGTAGAAAGTAACCAGTTTGAAAAAGAAGGCAACATCCAGAAACGCTAAGGAGAGCGTAGTTGCTAAAATCAATTGAAGACATAGAGAAAGCAAGTTGCATAAAGAAAAATTGTTGCTAATTCTCTCAAGGAAGGCGCCCTCACCTCTCACACGTTTCAATGAATTTCCCAAGAAGCTACACAAGTTATAAAAGGATACCAAGGTGCACCACCACATCTTTTGTTCTATTGTTATTTGTCTTGAGAGCATTTTGCTTCTCAGAGTTGAGTGATGTAACTCAACCAAGATTGGGAGATGAACCCCAATCCAGTTATTGTTCCAATTTGTCCATGATCAGATCCAAAGCCATGGAATGATGATATACAGGCCTACATCAATCCATCATTGAAGAATATAAGATATACAGAGAGTGATTCTCAGTCACAGTACAATTGGAGAGAGTTTTGAAGAAGTTACTCTGGAGGAGATAATCCATTTTAGTGAAGGCACCCTTGAGCAGCTCCTGAATTCCAGTGCGCCCTCCATATGCATATACCAGCTCTGATTTTATCCTTCTTTCATATCCAGTTCATAAATTCTCCTTCTTCTCCTCATCTCATACTCATTCTCTCAGTTTGTAAGATTTCTTTAGCATTAGAGACTCCTTGAAGATCTGAAGATTAAAAACTCCTCTAAATTATGCTTAGGATATTCAATTTCGATTTGCTGTTGTTAATTAAATCATTTTGGAGACCTCATATACTTCGGAAGTGAATTTTTTAATCCTCTAAGGAAATTTGAATCAAGCAATTCCAAGACTTGCTCTTTAATCACTTTTTCTTGACTAGTTTTACCATTTTTGTAATTCAGAGCTATGTATGAGTCAGTTTTCTATTCTGTTGTTCATTTGTGAATCCTAGACCCTAATGAAGCATACCCAACCATATATCTGAGGATTCGAAGGCCTCTCATCCTTCTTGGAAGAACTTGGAAAACTACTAGTTGAGCAGTCCAAGATAGCTCCCTTGCCTCTTTGGTTTCCAAACTCAACCAGAACCTCCCAAATTCTTATAATCTCTTGTACAACACCTAATTAGGAGGTTAATATATAATAAAATCCATTTGGTTACCTTCAGGTGTGATCAAATGAGTTTAGTATGCATATGTTGGTGTGCCCAGGAAGCCTCAAAGTAGACCTCAGCGGTAGTTGTTGTTGAAACGTAAATGGCCCCAATAACTTGTGCATAGGACTCAGAAGCTAACCCTAAATCTATTATGTTTTCTGTTGTACATTCACCCTTACATTTTGCAGATCCTAAATATCCCAAATTCCTAACCCCGGAGGAGTCTTATTGTGCCCAAGACCAGCTCTTTTCCAACTAGTTTTGTTAACTAGTTTCTTCTCGTGAAAAATTGTGTTATAAGTTTTAAATTTTGGATAATATCATCTCCAACCTAATCAAGTATATTACATCAGAGTTGTTTTTGAGATGCCAGATCAATTTTTTTTTGCACTTCATGTTTCCTTTGTCCTCTGGCTCATGCACAGATATTTTCCTGGGTGTGGGTGTGGCGTATTTTGGTTACAATGTCCAAAGACAACGCATTAAAGCAAAAAAGCAGCTACAATTCGACGGAATCACTAGTCGAGGGAAAGGTTTTGGGGCATAGTCAAGGCCAATGAATCTGCAAATTTGTTGGAACAATATCTCTTCAAGTTATGGTTGGAAAACACTCTGCCACTATGTTGTGCACTCATTGTATTTAATTAAGCTATAACATATTTGTGAATGGTGCAATATGTTCTTCTGATATGACCTACGATCTCCCAACGCCTTTCTAATAGGCTGAATTTAGAGGTGAATCAATTTCAGTGCCATGGTATTCTTTACATATACAATACTTTAGTAGATGAGAATGCACACCATGTGTTTGGTGAAATGCCTGAGAGAGAAAAACCTTGTTGCTATACCTTTTAAATGCCAAAATAATGTTGAATGTGTATCTTACAAGAGTATTTTTGTTATTAAATCTACACTGAACATGCCTTTGCAATAAGGCTGAGTTTTAGGGTGTATAATCAAGCTCAGGGATTCTTGGATTTGATAGCCTCAGTGTCAAAATGGTGGAGGTATATATTTAGGATAACGGAGACAAAGATCTTCCTTGGGGTAGGCCTTTCAAATCATTGACCTCCATCACGCGTCGAATTTGGTTTGTCAAAAAGATGGTATGAGTTCAACAAACAACTTATTCCTCACGTGTCTTCTAATTTCCCTGAGAAGCAGGTTATGTGGCACAAAAGGAAAGCACTTTTAAATATCGAATTGAATCAATAAATCTATTCATGTCCATGAGAAGACATCATAAATATCCTAAGGCTCTCGTGGCTAATACACGCATAACATGATCGAGTTTTGGCTCAATGATAGATTCCATGATTCTTTAAATGCAATAGAGAATCACCTGATCGTGAGGATAAGGAATGGTCAATCCACGCATTTATTTTTTCCCGGTTTGGAAAAAATGTGGTGGAATTTAAATACTTTAAATGAAAAGTGCCCATTTTTTTTATCGAATTACTATAGTGATTCAGTTTAAAGAGGGGTATAGCTTCAATAGTTTGCTCGCCTAAAGCTAGAGTGAAGGACCAAAGGGTCCTTTGTACTTCCTATGTGGAAAGAGTTATATTTACGGGATTCACTACTGACTCAACAACTTGAATTGATTTTCCCTATTTATTCAGGGTCATAACCTTATATTTTAGTTTTTCTTCATTAGTGGTGGCTTCGTTAATGAGATCCTCTATATATGCTACCCCAAAATCCTTCATCAAGAAACCCAATCTGTGAAAATCATCATAGAAGCGTGCACCAGAGCAAAAAAGGAAAATAAGGGTACCATAAGATAAAAGGGGAAACATAATCGTTGCATCATAAGATTGATTCTTATCCTTTAGAGTTCGTGTAAAGAATCCATGGTGCCCATAGAATTTTTGAAAGAGCATTGACCAAACGCTACGTACAATTCCTACCTATAGCTCCCAACTACAAGCCAATCGGTTGTCACTGCCAATTAGCTGTCATATCTATCTTTGTCATGTCAAGATTTCTGGAATGTTTGTTGTGTCACTTTGATTTAATGCTATTCCTTGCGAGAATATTTGCAGTCTTGTTATTTTACAGTTCCCTTGGATATGCTGTTACTTACAATATTATTAGACATGATCTTCAAAACATACTGCTATACTTCATTCGGATTTCAGAGATACATTAAAGCTAGTCCTTTAGATATATGGATGCTTCTAACTCACTTGTGCTGCTATAGTCCTTCTCTAGTGGTTGTAGCTTTGATTTACTCAGAACTCCAAGAGAAAATTTGTAACTATCTTTCTACTGTCCCGAATTTCATTGCTATATCAAGACTTTACCATGCTGCTGCTATCATGAATGCAGAGATAAGCGTACATTAGATAATTGCTTCTGTGACTTCCTGAAAACCATCTCTGTGCAACACGAACTCAGATCTAAAGAACTCTTCTTTCTACCTACGACTAGGATATCCATAACACACTTGTTCTTCAAACTTATTCACACAAGTTTGCGGCTGCCTCAGACATCATGCATCATCGAATTCTGAGTTTGTTTAACCCAAACTTTAAACTTCCAACCTGCTTCTTCGTTGTCTGTCTTATGCTGTTGTTCAGATGCCTTAAAAATCAATCCATTTTCATAGTGGATACCCGAATATCGGATCCATTGGAACACACTTCAATCAAAAAAATATTTCTATGTCTTGCACCTGCGGTTGCCTAAGTGTTCTTTGCATACCCGAATTTCAGAGGAAAAAAGCTTTAAAAATTTGAACTTTGAATGAGATTGTCTTGAGATATATATATACTTGTTTCAACGTGGAAAGTAGGGCCTTCAATCTGGGCTGACTTAACATTTTGGTCAATTTAATATTAATTAAAATCTCCATTTAGTAGGCCGAATTATAAAAAAAGAATTTTATTCTTGTTATTTTGATGACCATCTATTAGGAACCCATGTCTTTACTTTGTTAGTATGTTGTTGTTGGACGCATATGCTTTGTAAGTCGTCTCATAGTAATTGTTGATCAATAGTTTGTGTTATTGTTGTTGGCGCATATGCTTTGTAAGTCGCCCGTAGTATTGTTGATCCATAGTTTGTAGCGGCCCATGGTTTTGACCCATAGTATTGGCGCCTAGACTTATTATATAAGTGTGTGTTGAGACCTATGAAGGACCGTGAAGTTATTTGTATTGAGCTTGCTCATAGGAGGTTGCCCCCTCGAAGTGGCCTATGATCAATATAAAAGTGATTCTGAGTTCTGTCATTTCTGCTATTTCGCATATTCGTATTAATTAATTATTGCAGGTGCATCACATCTGGTATCAGAGCACTTTCTTGGGCTCGCTGGGTGAAATTTCTGCCAATTTTTTTTTGCATTTGTTGCAGGTTCGGATTTGGGAATAATCCCTATCCACTTAACTATGGGAAGTACTTGGGCATAATCCCTAAAACTCATTGTGAGGAGTACCACAGGAACCCCGAAGTAGCTGACCCATTGAGAGGACCTGCCAGCGAAAAGGGCAACGACCCCTACCTGATTGACTAGTTCCCACCCGTGAGGTAAACCAAGAGTTGTCGTTTGTGGCAAAGCGGTTATCAGTTTTACCTGAGCCGTGGAGTGAGGGGTACTACCCCAATACGCAAGCCGTCAGACATCATTGGTGGCCGAGTGAAACCCCTAAACTGTTAGGAAGCCGCACATACCTGGGGTCCATATCTACTTTCAGCTGAACTATTGTCGATCACTACTGCGTCGTTTCAGATCCATTTTGCAAGCTGTTCCAGATCCAGCCGTTTTCAATCCATTCGACGCTGTTCAAGATCCCTTCCGAGCCGTAGCCGCTCCAGTCTGGAAAAAAAAAAATAAAAAAAAATTCAGCTTTTTGTCCATCTCTTCCTTGTTTTCACTCTGTTTCCCTTGAAATTTTCGGGGAACCCCTGTCATCCCATTCTGCATATTTCATTCCTAAGGACCCTATCCCCAATTCCCCTTCCCAAATCCTGAAAGCCCACATTTGTCTATTTTTAGGGTTTGCCATAACTTCCTCAGATTTCACCCAATCACCTTCAAATTTTACCACAGAGTTCCTTTCTGAATTCTGCTTCTTTGTCCCCCGCTGCCAAATTTTTCCATTCTTTCACCCCGCTTCTGAAATCCTCATTTTTGCTTCCCTGTCTAGTCGACAGTGTCCAACACCTAGTCAAACCCCAATTACCCTTCAGATTTTTTCCCCAGTCCAGATTTTCCCTTACTGAAGCAGTTTCTCTTTTTGTTTTCCTACCCAGTCAAAAAACAAAAAACAAAAACTCCTGGTTATGGTTGTCACCTGTGCAGGAGCAAAACCCATGGAAGAAGCACTTGCAGCCATCCAAGCCAAACTCCAGGATCTGGATGAAAAATTTCTCGGCCTCCATCTTGAACATTCAGCTATGAACAACAAACGGCAGTCTGAGTCTTCATCAGACAATGGGTTCTCTTCTTCCAGCAATTTCCGTGGTCCGAAGCTTGATTTTCCTCGCTTCAATGGTACTGATCCAACTGGATGGATCTATCGTGCAGAACAGTATTTCAGTCTACATAATACTTTTGATGTCAACAAAGTTCCGCTGGCATCCTTTCACTTGGAACAGGAAGCTCTTCAATGGTACCGTTGGTACATCAAGGCTCATCCAGAGCCCAAATGGTCAGACTTTTTCCAGCTCCTTTTGCAACGATTTGGTCCTAGTGCTTTTGATGACTTCACCGGAGCCCTCACTAAACTTCGCCAAATTGGCACTGTGAGAGAGTATCAAACCGAGTTTGAGAACCTAGCCAACCACACCGAACGATTGTCTGATGACTTTTACCGGAGTTGTTTTATCAGTGGTCTAAAGGATGCCATCCGCTCTGAGGTCAAAATGTTCTGTCCCACCACAATGATGGAAGCCCTAGGGTTGGCTAAGTTGGCAGAAGACAAGATTGCAGCCCAACAACGCTCCAAGCCCACTTTTGTTCCCTTCCGAAATATGGGTTCTCAGCGACCACCTATACCGCAGGCTCCTCGACCGACTCCTATCAAGCGTTTGTCTGAAACAGAGATGCAAGCACGCAGAGAAAAGGGGCTTTGCTATAATTGTGATGAGAAATTCACTCGGGGACATATATGTGTTCAACAAAAGCTCTATCTCTTAGATGTGGAGTCTCCGCCTGCCTCTGAAATTGGTGACGAAGATCCAGAAACACTGGATGCTCTGGTCGACATTTAGGAACCGCCTATTGACCCTCCGTCTCAGGATGACCAGCCAGAGATATCTCTCCTTGCTTTAGCTGGAATCACCACCCCCCAAACAATGCGGGTCAGGGGTTACTTCAAGAAGCTTCCTCTTACAATACTCATTGATTCTGGTAGCACTCATAATTTCATTGACCCTCGGATCGCCAAACAAGCTGATTGTTTTATCCATCCTTGCTCCAACTTTGAAGTCATGGTTGCCAATGGGGGCACCTTACCTTGCAAAGGGAAGTGTCGAAATGTGCGTATCTCTATGGGAGATTATACCTTGCACTCTGACATGTTTGCCTTTCCCTTAGGCGGATGTGATGTGGTTTTGGGCGCTCAATTTCGCCCCAAGATTCATATCTATGGATCCCCCATTGGATTTCACTATCAATACCAAATTCTGGGCGTTTATGGCACTTCAAAACGTGGGTTCATTCATAGTTGCGATTTCTAGTTTTTCTCACTGTTGGGAATGTGTAATGGATGAAAACTAATCATGGAATGGGAATGAGGAAGAACGAATTCCCATGAGGTAGAGTGACTTGTGGTACAAGAAAAACAGAGCCCATACCTGCCATACGAATTTCTGGGCTGCCCATGCTCCATTGAATCCATGGACTGATTTCTCAACAACTTTCTTACAACTGAATTAAATGTCAGCAAGGAAAGTCAAATGGGTTCACAAGATGACATTTGGAAGCCTATGGTTAAATCCCACAACCCCTCACAATTCCCTAGTGGAATACACATGGCCCCTCTCATTAGTTGCTTCCATATCCAGTTTTGGTATTTTATTGAAATATTAATACTTACATCAATTTATAATATTTCATGGCTTAATAGCACATGGGTAGTAAAATATCAACTACTTTCCTTTTTAATAAAATCTGAGCATACACTAGCGGGGCCTTGGCCTTGAGCTCCACGCTAGGAAAACATACATCGCATATACACAATATTTACATTAAAAGCCAATATATCATAAGGGTCAAAATTGGGGTATTACATTCCCCTCCCCCTTAGAACAACACCGTCCTCGGTGTTCTCAAAACTGAACAAAAATGGAAATGCCTCTCTCATGGCATCCTCCAGCTCCCATGTAGCCTCATCGGGTTTAAGGTGCTCCCATTGCACCTTTACCTTCCCGATGGCTCTGTTCCGGAGAAATGTGACCTTCTTGTCGAGGATGCGCCTAGGCTCTACTTGGAACTCTCCCTCGGGTTCCACCTGTATCACATTCCAATCAATCATATGATTAGGATCATGTACATACTTCTTAAGCAAAGATACAAGGAAAACATTATGAGCTCTTATGTTAGCAGGAAATGAAACTCTATATGCAACTGGTCCTATACTGTCTAGGACTTCAAATGGCCCACAATATCTTGGTTCCAACTTGGCACAACTCCCCAACTTGAGAGAAATTTTCCTTGGTTTCACTCTCAAATAAACATGATCTCCAATCTGAAATTCCTTATGCACTCTTTTCAAATCTGCATAACTCTTTTGCCTGTCCTGAGCTGCCTTTAAATTATGCTTGATCTTAAAGACTTCCTGTTCCATTTCCTTGATCATCTATGGCCCAAGCACTACCCTGTTCACCGGACTATCCCAATTCACTGGAGTCCTGCATCCTTTTCCATACAATTCCTCAAATGGACTCATTCCCAATGATGCGTGCTGTCCATTATTGTATGCAAATTCTACCAAGTGTAGGCAATATTCCCACTTGGATGGTTTATCCATCACATACATTCTCAGCATGTCTTCAAGAACTTGATTCACCCTCCCAGTTTGGCCGTCTGTTTGAGGATGATATGCTGTACTAAAATTCAACCTAGTTCCCAATTCCTGAAATAATCCCTTCCAGAAATTGGAAGTGAACTTTGTATCACGATAAAAAATTATTTCCTTGGGCAATCCATTCAATTTGAATATCTCTTTCATGAAAATATTTGCAATGTCATTAGCCTTGTGAGTGGACTTGACTGAAATAAAGTGAGCTACCTTTGATAGCTTGTCCACCACAACCATGATTGAATCATGCTTCTTCACTGTCATGGGAATACCTGTTATAAAATCCATAGAGATCACATCCCACTTCCACTCTGGAAAGGGTAAGGGCTGCAACAATCCAGCTGGATGTTCGTGCTCTGCCTTGACTTGTGTGCACTTTTGACACCTAGCAATGTACTTAGCTATGTCCTTCTTCATACCATGCCAAAAATATTGCTTTCTTGCTGTTGTTATAGTTTTCTGATATCCTGGGTGTCCAGAATATGGCATTTGATGTATTTCATCCATCACAAGCTTCTTCAAATCTACACTATTTGGAATGTACAGTCTAGTACCCTGATAAATGAGAACATCATCATCACCCAACTGATATCTTGCACATGTTTCCTCCACACTACCCTACTGCAACTTTTCTTTAATTTGAAGGCAAGTTTCATCACCGTTTTGGACTTCAAGAACTCTTGTCTTCCAATCTAAATTACACGCACTTAATGCTGCAACATTAATTTTTTTGCTAAGAGCAACTGCAACCTTATTCTCTTTCCCTTTGACATGCTTAATTTCAAAATAAAATTCACAAAGGAATTCCATCCACCTAGCTTTCCTAGCATTCAAGTTTGGTTGGTCAAACAAATACTTCAAGCTCATGTGGTCTGTCCCAAGCTCGAATCTTCTTCCCAACAATAATGTCTCCACATTTTGAGGGCATGTACAATGGCTGCTAATTCTAAATCATGGGTGGCATAATTCTTTTCATGCTCTTTTAATTTCCTTGACTCATAGAAAATCAAAAACCCTTCTTGCATGAGCACTCCACCTAGCCCTTCAATGCAAGCATCTGTGCACACCACAAAATTCTTCTTTGGATCTTCTATCTTCAAAACAGGAGCACTGGTAAGTAACTCCTTTAACCGCTGAAAACTTTTCTCACATTTTTCAGACCATACAAACTTGACATTCTTCCTCTGCAATGAAGTGATTGGGTACGTTATCTTGGATAATCCTTCAATGAACCTTCTGTAGTATCCAGCAAGACCCATGAAAGATCTAACATCTAAAACATTCCTTTGAGTATGCCAATCCATGATGGCATTAATCTTCTCTGGATCAACTGCAATACCCTCCTCTGAAATGACATGACCCAAGTACTGCACCCTCTTTTGATAGAATTCACACTTGCTTAACTTGTCATACAAATGGTGTTCTCTAAGGACTTGCAACACCATCCTTATATGTTAATTATGTTCTTCTTCATTCCCTTAATAGACAAGGATGTCATCCAAGAACACAATTACAAACTTATCCAAATATTTGCTAAAGACACTATTCATGAGACACATGAATGTGGCAGGTGCATTGGTAAGACCAAATGGCACCACAGTGAACTCATAAAGACCATATCTAGTTCTGAAAGTTGTCTTGTGAATGTATTCTTCTTTAATCCTCACTTGATAATAGCCAGACCTCAAGTCAATCTTTGAAAACACCTTAGCTTCCTTCATTTGATCAAATAAGTCATCAATTCTTGGTAATGGATACTTATTCTTGACTGTCACTTTATTAAGCCGCCTGTAATCAATACACAACCTTAAAGTCCCATCCTTCTTCTTAACAAATAACACTGGTGCTCCCCAAGGAGGCACACTTGGCCTAATATACCTCTTGTCCATTAACTCTTGTAACTACATTTTTAGCTCTACCAATTCCGGTGTGCTCATTCTATAAGGAGCTTTGGAATTCGGCACTGCCCCTGGAGCAAGATCGATGGTAAAATCAATATCTCTCTTTGGTGGTAGTCCCAACACTTCATTCGGAAACACATCGTGGAACTCTTGCAACAATGGGAAGTTTTCAATCCTTGGTCCTTTGTCCTCTGATGAATCTGACATATGAACTGCATATAATTGACAACCTTTCTTATAAAAAAATTTCAACTGTAAGGCTGAAATTTGTCTTACTGAAACTTGCTTGGGAATTCCTCTTACCAATCTTGGCGTTCCCTCTTCATCAAAGCACTCAAGTGCTTTCTCATAACAGTCCAACTTGGCTCTATGTCTTTCCAACCAATCCATGTCAATTAAGGCATCATAAGATCCTAATGGTAGTACATTTAATTCTGCATGTGTGTGGAGTCCATTCAATTCTATGGGGCACTCCAACACTACTTCACTTACTTTTCTCTTGGTCCCTGTGGCTAATTGAACTAGCCAAGACTTATTATGCTTCACTTTTCTAAGAGAACAACCTTCAACCACTTTTGGAGAAACATAGCTATGAGTAGATCCTGGATCAATCCAAACAGAAATAGATTGCTTAGCAATCTTACCTTCAACTTCCACCACTAATGATTGATGGTCTGCCTGATGATTATCCAACGCTGCATAAATTCGAGGCGTTTCCCTTGCCATATCCTCCACTGTAGCTGCTCCCTTTAAGTTGTGCAAACGTCGGGGATTCTCCTTCCGATGTGGTAAGTACAATCTTTAAACAATTACAAGCATATGCATATCCCTACGAACCAGCATTGATCTATAGAGACCTTTCACCATCATTTAGGTATTTTACTGAGATAATCGATGAATATTGTATCCTGGCATCGATCCATGCAGATCGATCGCCATTCCTTTACATAAAACAAGAAAAAAAAATTCAACAATAATACAGCGATAATACAACGATCTCATTATGTGCAGAATGAGAACGCTGTCGTGAATGGGTCACCCAACAGAAGAAACATTTGAAGCGCGTTTAAGCGTTACTTTAATAATATTCTTTCTTGGATTACCGACTCAACAGAAATGAATAATTCGAAAATATAAAACATACTCATGCATTGCCATGGGCGCCTAACGCAAGCCCAGAAATAAAACGAGGTTATACCGAGTTATGTGCATCCATGATTGAGTTGTGAGGATTCCCAATTTATTCCCTTGTTATGACAATCCCACTCAAGCTCATTTCATAGAAAGCATTTATACAATTAATATAAATTACAATAATTCCAGCCTTGTAACATATATAACCATTATTTAAAATCCATGCATTTTTCACATATATTTGAAACTAAATAAATGTTACCTAATCGAACAGATGCTCGAGTTGTTGACGGTGATACTGAAACTCAAGTTCTTCTCGAACCTCTTCCAAACATCAGAATTCACCGACGGACACCTCGTTTGACCACCCAACCATATCGGGAGTACTCTTCTTCCTCCCGAACCCCCGAGCAAATCGGGTCGTAGAGCTCACACACACACTAGAGATCCAGAAGTGGGATTCCCCCCACCAATACCTCTTTCCAAACTCACAATAGAAGAAAATCAATGTCTTACAATCATTACGGTAGTCATCCAGCCATAGCGTATCCTCCCATTTCCTCTTTCCTTCCTTAAGTAGGAAATTCCTCTGCGACACATGTCACTTCATGCAAATATGCCTAACATTTTAATTATTCAAATATAATTAGCTCACCCAGCCATGTGTCTAATTCCTGAGGGATTGCACCTACATTCCTATATTTACTCAAGTTTATCCGCCCTGATGCTTCAATCTAGTTTCTATTTTTGTGGGTGCAAGTGGAGATGTCTACATGCTAATGTTTTAGTCTACTATTTGCTCGTAAACAAATATTCTCCATTATTTTAATTACAAATAATTATTTCATGTGAAAATGGTCTAAATGCAAACCTATATGCTTAATGCATGATATTCATCAATTGTTCTCGCCTTGGGACTAGGAACCACTTTGTCGGGTCCATCCGTCCCTCATTTTCTTTTTATCAACATGGTACCACATCGTCGGGTCCTTTCGCTAGCACTTTTCCATTGCATCTGATTTGTGGGAACTTCATGTAGGGATTTAGGATTCATTACCTTCAATCCTCTGTCTACACTCTATTGGAGACTAATGGTGTTGGGAAGTAAGTCCATTCTTACTGCGTGCCCCCCAACCTCGTACGTGACCAACTCTGTCATGGCCCACTTCACATGAATTCATGCCTCCCCGAGTAAGCAAATAGTTGCTTCTAAACTCGTGCGTGGAATTCGTAGGAATTCGATACCGTCGTCGTTCCTCCGTGTGTGATTTTATTTGTACTCTACGACCCATTTATTTCCTTTTTGAGTCCATTGGTGAATCGTTTCACCTGTCGCTGAACACATGCTCCAAAGCACACATTAGTAGCTCTTTTCTCATTCATCGTAATTCATTTCATAATCGACTAATCGTTAAGCAACCATAATTTACTCATAACATCATATATTTTGTCAATTTGCTAATCATTAAGCCAATATGCATTTCTTCCACTCACATCATATATTTCATAACATAGCTAACCGTTAAGCATCATATTCATATATACACATCATAAATTTCATAAAACAGCTAAACATTAAGAAAGCATACATTTATTCATCAAATTCAAATAAAGTCTCCATTTCCACAAATGTCATTCAATTCATTGTTTTCATTCATCAATTTGTCGTCATGCACATCATCGGGTGTTTCTCAATTATTCAAAACATATAATCAAAGGGTCATTTTATTAAATTTTTATTCATCCGGGTCACTCGACTAGTGCCCTAAAGGTCTACATCTGTATAGGGGCACTACATACACCCCTTCTTATTTAGAACTTCATCTTGAAGTTCAGAATAAATACGGAAAGCTACGACGCATCTCAGTTGTGTCCTCCCAAATCGCAGAGCTAGGAATATAATTGTCCCACTGCACTTTGACTTGATCAATCACACAGTGCCTAAGTTGCCGTGTGTGCTGGTCCAATACTCGGATCCGATCGGTCATCACAGCCCCGTCATCCGTTATCTGCACATTGTTCAGATCAATAACATGTGAAGTATCGGGAACATAATGTTGTAATACAGAATCGTGAAAAGCATTGTGAATCCTACTCAAAGATTACGGAAAGTCAAGACGATAGGCAACCGGTCCTATCCGTTACAAGATCCTAAAGGGTCCTACAAACCTAGGAGATGAATTGGCTCCCTTTCCAAATTTTATTGATCTCTTCTGTGGTTTTACTCACAGAAATACCTTATCTCCAATATCATAACTTCGATTCATCCTATGCACATACGCATAACTCTTCTACCGATCCTATGCTTCCTTTAGTTGAGCACGGATGGTCACCATCTGATCTACCATTTCCTATATCACTTCTGGGCCTAACAATGCCCTATCTTCCAATATATCCCAACTTATGGGAGTTCTACAAGGTCGTTCGTAGAGGAATTTGAAAGGTGCCATTAGAATTGAACTTTTATAACTGTTATTGTAGGAAAACCCCACTAAAGGTAGGTATTCCTCCCATCTTTTTTGTTGATCCATTATGTACATCCTTAACATGTCCTCCAAAATTGGTTCACCCTTTCGATTTGTTCGCCGGCCTCTGGGTGATATGTTGTACTGAAGTTGAGTTGAGTACCTAGGGCTTCTTGGAAACTTGTCCAAAACCTTCTGGTAAATACCGAACCTCTATAAAAAAATAATATTTTTCGGTATTCTTTGCAATCTTACTAATTCATTCATGAAAACTTTAGCAATTTCAGGAGCTTGATACGTGTTCTTGATTGGTAGAAAGTGGTCACTCTTGGTAAGAGTGTTGACTACTACAAAAATGGTGTCATGTCTTTTGTTGGTCAAGAGTAAACCAACTATAAATTCCATGGAGATGACTTCCCAATTAGATTGAGGAATCGCATGCGGTTGGAGCAATCCGACGGGGTGTTGGTGTTATGCTTTCACCAACTCGCATTCCATGCACTTTGCTACGATACTTACCACATCCTTCTTCATTCCTTTCCAAAAGAATAATCGTTTCAGATCTGCATACATTTTATTTACTCCGGGAGGATCTCTATAAACTACCCTATGGGCTTCTGTCAAAATCAAATTCCGAATCTCTTCATTTTATGGTACATAGATACGTTTGTTATACCTCAGTAACCCATCCATGTCCAAGGAGTACCCTTCATACTTGGGAATCCTCATTTTCTCAGTCTCCAATTCCGTTTTCACTTCGTTATACCATGTGTCATCCTATTGTAGTGCTAGAATATTCTCTCTCAGGTTGGTTTTCATCGGTATAATCGAGAATATCCTAGGTCTCCGACTGAGTGCATCAGCTACTCTGTTTAAGGTTCCCTTTACATAAGTAATGTCGAAATCGTACTCACTGAGTAACTCCGACCATCTTCTCTGTCTAGCATTTAAGTCGCTTTGAGTGAATATATGTTGTAGCTCACAGTGGCCTGTCTTTAGCTCAAATTTCTTTCTGGAAACATAGATTCAAGGTAATAATATCTTAACATAGTTGTATAGGTAGACTCATTCTCCTAACCAAGACCCTAATCTAAACCATATCATAACCTAATCAAATGCTCATTCCACTATCTTCATACATTCACATGTGTTGACCATGGTAATTAAATTAAAGAAATTTGTAAACTACAATTATTTCTTCTAAGCATCCAATCCGCTTTAATTAACCAACTCTATTTATCCATGAGCTAAACTACGCATAATCACAATTCTTTTGTTTGGTTCGACAATTAAATATACATCACATGAAATTCTTCCCACCACATAAATATAAATTAATATACAACTTATGGAGATCCTGAAACCAAATTGATATGAAATACATCATATGTAAACCCTGTACACAAGTTAATATGAATGATTAATATACAATGTATGAAAATCCGAACACAATTGAGTGAAGATACCATTAATTATACTACAAGTCAAACTTAAATGACATTGCCATACTAATATAATCAATACCTAACTCCTACTCTATTTCATACATTACTAAATAATCAAGATCTCAACATTTAATAATTAATGGACCACTTGTATTCCATACAGGGTTGACTTTGAAGCTAAACCCAAGACATACAGATTATGTCCCTAACGAGCATGATAATTCATGGAACTCGGCATACAAAAATTTACTCTGACTACTTATCCTATTTAAATTTATACAACACAAATATTGATTAACTCGAAGTCATCGATCTACGTAGATCTGAGCTCGACTCAATGTCGATCAGTGATCTTTCTACTTGGATGTCGAACAGGTAATACATTTATTACCAAACCGCTGTAATTAATTAATGGTCATTATACGCAATAGCATGGCATCGATCCCTGGATCGTATGCATGCTCTGCAAATTCGCTGGCAACCAATATATATAATATGCAGTAAACATAAACACTGCGTCGATCCATAAGTGGATTGCACTCCAACTTAAATGAAATGCAGACAGAGATAATACATCAATCACTTGGTATCGATCTACAGAGATTGATCACCATCGGTGATCATACGGAGGAGGTATATGTAATGTTGAAAACAATCCATCGCCAGATGAGATCGGGCATTGATCTACAGAGATCGATTCCCGCCCACTCCGATCTATATACAGTTATAAACATAATCGGACAACCATTGATATTCGGTTACAATTAATGTTATACTCTATTCGACATCACACAAATGATTTGGTCATCGATCCTTAAGGGTAGATCACCCTCAGTACTTATACATGCTGCAAGTGTAATAAATGCCACAGAAGGTTCCAGCATCGATCCACTGAGATCGATCATTGTCCATTTGATTGGCATGAAAGGGTGATAAATTATTAAATTTTTTAGACATCTATCTATAGGGATCGATTGCCTTCTACTTCAACGAGTTGCATATACCAATATTCAAACAAGACACAAGCATAAGAAGGATATCATAGATCCGGCATCGATCTATGATGATGGATCACCATCCTTTCTCCGCGAGATTTTATGTGAAACGTTATACAGAGATACAAGTATAGAAAGGTATCGTCGATCCAGCATCGATCCATGAAGATTGATCGCCATCCTTTCTTAAGAACTATTATATAGAACAATAAACAGAGATGCAAGTATAGAATGGTATCGGTGATCTGGCATCGATCCATGAAGATTGATCGCCATCCTTTCTTAAAATTTGTGATATAAAACAATAAACAGAGATGCAAGTATAGAATGGTATTGACCATCTGGCATCGATCCATGAAGATCGATCGCCATCCTTTCTTAAGAAGGGTTATGTGGAACATTAAAACCAAAAGCGATCATATGAAAAGTTTGCCCCAATTCGACATTGATCTACAGAGATCGATTGTCGCATTCCATCAACGAGTGGTATGGGTAAGCATTTAAATAAATAGAAAACTTATAAAATGTGGCCATTATCTGGCACCGATCTGTAGAAATTGATCGTCGTCCTCCATCCCGAGTGGTATGTACAAACGTTTAAACAAATAGCAGTCAAATAAAATGTTACCACAATTCGACATCGATCTAGGAAGATCGATCGCCGTCCTCCATCCCGAGTGGTATGTACAATGTTTGAACAAATAGCAAACATATGAATGTTACCACGAGTAGAGATCGATCTGTAGAGATCGATCGTCGTTATCCATATCGAGTGGTATGTACAAACAATAAAAGGTAGCAGACATGTGAATAATGTAACATTAACAAGATATAGGCATACTAAACGATACCACGACCCGACATCGATCTATGGAGATCTATCGCCATCCTCCATCAATGAGTGGTAAGTAAAATCTTTAAAAAATTACAAGCATATGCATATCCCTATGAACCAACATTGATCTATAGAGACCGTTCACCATCGTTTTGGTATTTTGCTGAGATAATCAATGAATACAGTATCCTGTCATCGATCCATGCAGATCAATCACCATTCCTTTACATTAAACAATAACAAGTTTTCAACAATAATACAGCGATCGCATTATGGGAAGAATGAGAACAGTGTCGTGAATGGGTCGCCCAACAGAAGGAATATTTGAAGCGTGTTTAAGCGTTACTTCAATAATGCTGATATTCTTTCTTGGATTACCGACTCAACAGAAATGAACAATTCAAAAATATAAAATAGACTCATGCATTGCCATAGGTGCCTAACGCAAGCCCATAAATAAAACAAGGTTATACCGAGTTATGTGCATCCATGATTGAATCGTGAGGATTCACAATTTCTTCCCTTGTTACGGCAATCCCACTCAAGCTTATTTCATCGAAAGCATTTATACAAATAATATAAATTACATTAATTCCAACCTTGTAACATATATAACCATTATTTAAAATCCATGCATTTTTCACATATATTTGAAACTAAATAAATGTTACCCGACTGGACAGATGCTCGAGTTGTTGATGGTGATAATGGAGCTCAAGTTCTTCTCGATCCGTTTCCAAACTTCAAAATTCACCGGTGGACGCCTCGGTTGATCGCATGACCATATGAGGAGTACTCTTATTCCTCCTGAACACCCGAGAAAATCAGGTCGTAGAGCTCACACACACACTAGAGATCCAGAAGTGGGCTTCCCCCCCACCAAGACCTCTTTCCAAATTCACAATAGAAGCAAATCAATGTCTTACAATCATTACGATAGCCATCCAGCCATAGGGTATCCTCCCCTTTCCTTTTGCCTTCCTTAAGTAGGAAGTTCCTCTGCGACACATGTCACTTCATGCAAATATGCCTAATATTTTAATTATTCAAATATAATTAGCTCACCCAACCATGTGTCTAATTCGTGAGGGAGTGCACCTACATTCCTAGATTTACTCAAGTTTGTCCCCCCTGATGCTTCAATCTAGTTTCTATTTTTGTGGGTGCAAGTGGAGATGTCTACATGTTAATGTTTTAGTATACTATTTGCTCCTGAACAAATATTCTCCATTATTTTAATTACAAATAATTATTTCATGTGCAAATGGTCTAAATGCAAACCTATATGCTTAATGCATGATATTCATCAATTGTTCTCACCTTGGGTCTAGGCACCACTTCGTCGGGTCCATCAGTCCCTCATTTTCTTTTTATAAACATGGTACCACATCATTGGATCCTTTCGTTAGCACTTTTCCGTGGCATCTTATTTGCGGGAACTTCATGTAGGGATTTACGATTCGTTACCTTCAATCCTCCATCTACACTCTATTGGAGACTAATGGCGCTCGGGAGTAATTTGTTCTTACTGCGTGCCCCCCAACATCGTACGTGACCAAATTTGTCATGGTCCACTTCGCACGACTTCACGCCTCCCCGAGTAAGCGGATAAGTGCTTTTAAACTCGTGCATGGAATCCGTAGGAAGTCGACATCGTCGTCGTTCCTCCATGTGTGATTTTATTCCAACTCTACAACCCATTTATTTCCTTTATGAGTCCGTCGGTGAATAATTTCACTTGTCACTTCACACATGCTCCAAATCACACATTAGTATCTCTATTCTCATTCATCATAATTCATTTCATAATCCACTAATCGTTAAGAAACCATAATTTACTCATAACATCATATATTTTGTCAATCTACTAATCATTAAGCCAATGTGCATTTCTTCCACTCACATCATATATTTCATAACATAGATAACCGTTAAGCAGCATATTCATGTATACACATCATATATTTCACAAAACAGCTAATCATTAAGCAAGCATACATTTATTCATCAAATTCAGATAAAGTCTCCATTTCCACAAATTCCATTCAATTCATTTTTTTCATGCATCAGTTTGTCGTCATGTAAATCATTGTGTTTCTCAATTATTCAAAATATATAATCAAAGGGTCATTTTATTAAATTTTTATTCAGACAGGTCACTCGACAAGTGCCCTAAAGGTCTACATCAGTCTAGGGGCACTACAATAGTACTACAGACAAAGGGTGCAACTATTGGTGGCACTTCAGAGAAGAATGGTGGAGTTCTTCATGGCTAGAGCAAGGGATCGAATTGATCATATTCATGCATGAAATAAACAAGGAGATTTGGATAAGACATAGATTATATATGAAGAAAGTATAAATTGGCGTCTATAGGATTTGAGAGATTTCAAATGGATAAGATTGATGACAAATCATTTATCAATTGGATCCTTGTTTTCAAGGATCTTATCAGTGTTTCTAGGTGACACAAAATCAACACCATATACACAGATTGCTCGTTAGATACAAATGGTTAAGCATCCCCAAATTTTTAGTAAGTTGCTGGTAATCCAAAGACTTCATCGAAGTGGTAGAATAAAACAACAAAAATTGATTCAAAGATATGTGGCAAGACATTTGTCAAAATGGAGAAAGATCATTTTCAAATCTTTTAGTTATCAATTAAGCCATCAATAGTTAATTTCTAGGCATACTTGGAGATAGGAATTGAGATTTCCAAGTGTCGAATACAGTTCCTAATTTCTTGCCATGATTCGAAACCTATTTCTATTTTTAGTTAGTTATTGTATATCTGTCCCAAAAAAACATGTAGCAGTTGAGGAAAATGTAATTTTTTATATATTTCATGATTTGTAATACAGGAAGGGGTTTGGTCCTGAGTGGAAGACTCATTGGCCCTTGTGTGTTTCAGACTTTTACTTTCAATAATAAGATTCAAACATAGTACTTGAATATGGCTTTACAGATTCATATTATAGTATCTCATGGTCTGTTTCTCAGTGTATTTGTTGCTTGCTTTGTTTTTCCATACTGTATTGTTCTTCTATTTTGAATGGATGTACAATTCATCCTATGATGCTCTATGTTGTTACATTCAGATATTTCACCTTTCCCTCTGACAATTATGACATAATTCATTCATTGCCAAATGCTCTGTTGTAATCGAATTATATCCCTTATTCTGCCTTCATTCTAAAAATATATGATGACTAATGAGATGTTGTATGTCTTACATGTGAATGCATATGTTCATATAACCAGTTTTGATGATCTTGAGATGATATACTTACACTCTGACTCCATCTCGCAATGGATGTTTCACTATGCCCTACCATACTTAAAAAACATTCACTTACATAAGATCTAGCCATTGTACTGATTACACAACCGGTTACAAAAGTGACATTGGGTGACTAAGTTGTAAGAGAGAACCCTCTTTGGGTTGGAAGGGCTAGATTCCAATCTAAAAGCTTGGTTTGAGGTCACCTCAAGGATATTCCGAAACAGTCTAGGAAATTTCTCAGTGATAACACTCTCGAAAAGGATTTTCATTGAAGATGACAAATTAACTACAGAGCTAGTATGGTCGTCGATCTCGAGCCTATTTTTCTCCTTGTTATACATGTATGTTTTAAATCAACCTATTTTTGTTTTTAAAAAAATATCATACATGATGTAATGAGACCACTTCACTAGTGCCTATCAAAAAACTTAACCCTCCTTAGGGTTGTTAGAGAATCCTAAAGGCTGATATTTACCCTCTACCACTTTATGGCTTGTTTGGCAACATTTGTTTTATAGGAGATTGAAAACTACTTTGATTCATATCTCTCTCATCAACTCTCGTTATTCACAGATTCCACATGCTTTTGAGGAAAACTAAAATAGGTGTATAAAACTGACTTTAACCAGAAAAAAACAAGTTATGAATATTGTTTAACTTCTATGTATAGGTTTTCAGTGAATGGTACACCACAAGCTCACTATTTCATCTTATAAGGAGTATATGATTTTCTTGCCTAAATAAATTCACAACAGTTCCTTAAAATTTCTAGTGTTTTATTTCTTTGAGGATTTGACCTCTCCTACTTAAAATAAAGAACTACAAAAGAATAAGTTCAATTGGTTTTGAGGACTGGACATTGTAACAATTGCATTGCTTCACATGGTATGTAAAATCTATGCTTTCTATGTTGAGTAGCATCTAGGAAATAACTTGGAATGGAAACATCAATATTTCTAAAATTAGTATTGTTTCTACATAATTTAGGAAACAGTTTTTCATGGGAATTAAGGAAATTAAAATATTATAAAGGAATACATGGATAGCCAATTGTAAAAATATTATATGGTGTAGGGTAATGATGGAAAAAGTGATTGTTCTTCCGTGGCACTAATGGAACTTAAGGCATTGTTTAAAGAGTAGACTGTGTAGTGATATTTCAGAATGCATAGAATGGTATGTTGAAGGGGACTGCTGACATAACATTTTAACAAAGTCCAACAATATAAGGTGGATCTTGTAGGTTTTAAAATTAGGGTCCATTCCTAGATGGAATTGAGTGTTGGCAGTGGAGATTGAACTTGTCGGGTTGGAGTGATGTATACAAAAGTAGAAATAAGTTGTCTCTTTTATATATGTTTTGCATTTGGTATTTTACTTTTACCAAAGGATTTCAAGTTTTGGGTGAATTTGAATTGGAGACCAAAAATTAGTGGAAATCTGTGTGGATATCATGATGATTTTCCATTTTTTAGTCTTGGGAACAGCTATATTTAATAATTTTAAGGCATTTAACTGTAGGTTTCTATACTCAGCTCGAACTGAGTTGATTCTTAATTTGAATGAAACTGTAATTTTTGGCTTCCAAATTTTGGGAACCTGGAACATTAGAGGCAATTGAGGTTAAGTTGGGTAAAAAAATAAGGTTTTTGAGCATACATGGGAAAGAATATAATGGTGACATATGAACTGAATAGTATTGAAGAGATATGGAAATGGTACTACCTGATGTGATTAACTTAAATGTATGTGAAACAACAAGAATCCAACCCTCGGACTACAGGAAGATTCTATTCAAGTCTGGACACTATTAAATTTTTAATACATCGCAAGCAGACCTACACTCCTATTCTAACCCTAGATACCTTTTGTTCACATGTAATTTCTCATCCCACCCTCCTGTCCATAACCGAGAGTGAAATATTCTTCATATTTCACAAAGACCCTCAATCAATAATTGGCTCAAAAAGAGTCAACATGTTACAAGCCGGATTTGAAACCGGGTGGGAAGTGTTGATTGAGTTGTCATTGATGCCTACAAAGGACTTACAGTGACCTCATCAGTTGTCATTGATGATACCAAGGTATGTTGCACAGAAAGGCTTGGGTGTTAGAACCCATACTTACCATGAGTTGATGACCTTTTTGGAATACATGATGAAGTCTTTGCTTGATGATGATGCCATAATGATGATTCTCTTACATATGGTAACATGGACAACTTGAATCCATAAGGAACGTTGAAAAATGTTGAACTTGAAGAAGCCCTTCAACACTATTGAAATTTGTGCTATGATGAAGTCCTAAAACCATTTTTGAAACCTTCACACGTGGTGTATGATGGTATGGGTATAAAACCATTGTTGACTTCCCTTGAAGCTCTCGAATTGTACAAATGGTATAATAAAGGCAGTTTGATGATAAACCTTTGATCTTGGAACTTATGCATGAGTTAACTTGGTTTTTGAACCCACACATATGTGGCTTGTAAGCATGAAGAGAAGACGTCATTAATGAACCTTAATGACACTTAAAGAAGCCTAACTTTATCCAAGATGTAATACCCCAATTTTGACCCTTACGATATATTGGATTTTAATGTAAATATTGTGTACATGCGATGTATGTTTTCCTGGCGTGGAGCTCAAATCCAAGGCCCTGCTAGTGTATGCTCGGATTTTATTAAAAAGGCAAGTAGTTGATATTTTACACCCATGTGCTATTAAGCCATGAAATATTGTAAATTGATGTAAATATTAATATTTCAATAAAATACCAAAACTGACTATGGAATCAACTAATGAGAAGGGGCCATGTGTATTCCACTAGGGAATGGTGAGGGGTTGTGGGATTGAACCATAGGCTTCCAAATGTTATCTTGTGAACCCATTTGACTTTCCTTGCTGACATTTAATTCAGTTGTAAGAAAGTTGCTTAGAAATCAGTCCATGGCTTCAATGGAGCATGGGAATCCCAGAAATTCGTATGGCAGATATGGGCTTTATTTTTCTTGTACCACAAGTCACTCTACCTCATGGAAATTCATTCTTCCTCATTCCCATTCCATTGTTGAACATCCCAGCATCCGTTTTCATCCATTACACATGCCCAGTAGTGAGAAAAACCAGAAATCGCAACTGTGAATGAACCCACGTTTTGAAGTGCCATAAACACCCAGAATTTGGTATTGAAAGTGAAATCCAATGGAGTATCCATAGATATGAACCTTGGGGTGAAATTGAGAGTATTAGATACCCCGAAATCCATTGGAAAACCCAGTTTTTATAGCCCAGAAATCCAATTACGGGATTGAGTTATTTGGCCATCGAATTGAGAAAATCCAAGTGTGAATGTTTGAATAGAGGATTAGATTGCTTGATAAACCCAGTGAAAGCTAGAATCTTAAGAAATTAGCAGTTGTACCTTTCTATGCCCACCCTGAAGAGCACTGGAGGGAAGGGATGCCTGAGGGAATGTGAGGCAGAGAAGGGGACATTCCTTGTGTTGGGTGTGGTAGGTTATGTGGGTGCCATGACTGTTTGAGTTTAGTTGAATGTCTGTAGCTCTGTGGTTGAGCTCACTGGCTTACAACCCTCCTCGTTTGTCCCTTGCATGCTTGATAAACCCAACCGTGTGTTGGCTTAGCATGACTCTTTGTGTGATATCATGGCTGTGAGTGAGCCTATCTAGTTCCTCTTTAGTGGATACACATCCCAGCTCGGGGTTGGTCTCTTAGCTGAAAGAATACAGGCTGGACAGAGACCTATGGTTGCGTGGAACGTTGCTCTCACATAGCCAGTTGTTGGACAGTTTCATCTTAAAGATAAGTATTCTTCGTGGTTTAAATTATATGCATTTTGTGCTCTGCAATGTTTAGTTGATGACTCTTATTGATATTTTGGATGCATGATGTAGTTGTGTGTGTGGATAATGTTTATTTCCACTCTGTTTATATTGAGTATGATTCTGCATGCATAAGTTTGATTTGTTATGAATTTGTGAGTAATGAACGGGGATGAGTTTAGCAAATATGCCCTGGAATGTTAGTCATGTTTCCTCCCTTGCATCGGATTGATGGGAGGGGATGTGACAGATTGGTATCAGAGCCCATGTTGCAACACTGGGGATGCTTGGGCCAAACTGTGAGTTACAGACAGATATCAGAGTGTTTTAGCGTGGTATTGATAAAGTTTTGGGCGACATTTTGATTTGGAAAATGGAAGAAGAAGAGTTCTCAGGTGTGGCAGGGGATCACACCATTGCATAGATATCTCTAAGAGATTTCCAACAGTACCAAACTCGCCTTATTTGGTTAAGGGACGAGGGAGATATGAGCCCCGCAAGTTGCAGGAATAGAGGTGTTTCCGCAATTGCAGATTGCGGAAACAAGGATTTCCAAATTTTTCGTTTTGGATTTCCACAATTCCGCACCCGTAATTGCAAGATTGCGGAATGTTGATGTATTTGTAACTTTGGAAGATATTCACTTGTATATTGTATGTATTACATTTGTACTTTATTGTATCCCCAACGGAGATGTATTATTCCTCCGATTGGAAGTGTCGTCATTTGTATTTGCAAGTGTCACAAGTATTATTGTAAGTTTCACAACTTATATTTGATGGGTTATTAGAACACCTTGGTGGGGTAGGCCTTGTATGAGTTGTGTGGGTCAAAGGGTTATTAGACCACCCTAGTGGGCTCGGTCGAGTGACATGTGGATGGGTTATTAGGATTCCTTAGGAATTCGGCCCAGTTAGAGTAAAAGGCAAGTCAAGTCATTGTATAAATAGAGAGTGTGTCTCTCTCATTCTATTCACTCACTCACTCACTTCGCATTAGTGAGAGAGAGGAGGAGTGCGCACAAATGGAGGAGGAGAAGCTGCTAGGATACTATCTCTTGTTGTGGGGTTTGATCTTTGTGATCTTTGTATTGGTGCTCATTCTATCTCTGAGGAAGTTGCGGGATTTTTCACCTTCTTGGTTTTCCCCAATGAAATGCTTTGTGTCTCTTGTCTCTTGTGTTTGATATGTTGTACATGTTATTATTTCAGTTATGATCCTAGATCATATTGAATTAAATGATGAAAAACTAACATGGTATTAGAGCTAGCCTGAAGGAAGGCATTGTATGGCATTTATGACACTTGTTGCACTTGCGACAAATTGGAAGCTAGGGCTTGGTATAGTAAAAATCGTTCATCGTGGAACTTTCTCTATAACTCAGTTTTGGCGAAGGTTCAGGATCTGAAACTTTTACAGGTCAAATATGAAGTGTCCATGTACCTTGTGTATGAATTTCAGCCTCATATTCGTTGTACTCTGTGAGATATGATCCATACAAGTTGGGGTTTCTGCCTCTTCCAGAATGCAGTCCTAAACAGGTGACCTAGGAAAAAAGGTCATATCTCGGGATAGGAAGATCCAAATGGAATTTCGTTAAAAGTGACAGTTAGGGAACGGACTATAGTTTCAAAGGTCCGGGTTTCAGAGGCCGAAGTTTAAACAGTGACATGTGGCACTCCGTACAAGTTTTCTATATTGTTTCATCCCATAAAAAGGTCACGTTGCGACACTTGGCATATCTCTCTCTAAGAGAATCCATTAGAGTTCATATCTATGGGGTTGGAAATATGACAGGTCATTCTATCATAGGACAAAGTTTCAGACCCTGAGGATTCGAAATTTTAGAGATACATCAGAAATAATATGACATGTATTTCTATTCAAAACATAATTGGATTCCGAGCACTTTCATTCTTGGTTTGTCACTGCTGCAGGAAATTAGGGTTTCTGAAAAAGTTGGAATTTTTGGACTCGAAGACCATGACTGGATGCTCCTCATCAAAATTGAAATTTAGAGAACAAGATTGAAGTTTTTGGTTGGGTAAAACCCCGGGCTCTATCAAACCCTAGTTCGGGATTTTGACCAAAAAACTAGAGTTTGATAGAAGCTGCAGATCCAAAACTTCCAAAGTCAATTTTGAGGGGTCAAATTTGGGAGATTTCAAAATTGAAGTATACCAGCTTGATCAGCTCAGCAAGGCGCATCTTTTCATCCAATCAGAAGTTTTAAATTCAAAGTTTGAATTTTTAGGGTTTCTCTAACAAACCCTAATCCAGCTCCAGATCCAGCTTCAACAAATCAAAGCGGAATGGGTTAATCCTAGAAGAGTATGAATTGTCACCTACATAAGTGAAGTTCCAGTTCCAAAGGGAGATGAGGCTAAGGCCTTACATAAGAAGACTACAAGCAATCCCGACAGGTATGACTTGAGGAGATACATGTACGTTTTGAAATCTGTTCATGATTAACTTTATAATATGTTTGTCTTCATATTATTGAGGTTAGTAACAATCTTGATTAATTCTAGACTTGTCTTATCACCCTAGTAAAAGTATGAATGCATGTGAATGATAGAAGACATTTATTGATTAGGGTTACGAAACTTATGATTGTACTAATGCAATGTGGTGTTGTATGATGATGATGTCCGCTAACATAAAAGGTACATCAAGAAAGACAAATCAAGTACCAGATCAAGAACATATGACCATAGTGACATGAATACAAAGACTCATCCATAGCCATGGATCACATAGAATCTCTACCTACAAGGTATGTATAATTTGGTTCTACAATGGTTAAATTATGAGATATGCGGGTTACTAGCACAAGTCATTGAAGAGAACAAGAAGACATTATGTAGGTATGTTAGACATAACTAGCAAGCATGATAATCTAGCTATGTTTTTCCTATATCAAGTCAGAATCCGACCTTGTGTTAGGATCTCATATAAGTACAATTGGTATGATTTATCATTCATGAAGTTATAAGTTTGGGTAATCATGGGTTTATGCATATTATGCTTCTTAGTTTGATTAATGATATGACAAACTAGAAGAGTCCTATGGTCAAATAAAAATATGCATAAGAAGTCCTCCCTGAAACCTTGAATACTAACGCTTGTGTATGAAATGATCATGACCATACATGATTAAGATTATTTAGAATCATAATGTTTTGATAAGTATTGAGATTATACTAATGCATGTATGATTATGTATGAGATATTGAGGATGACACTAGTGCACACTTAAGCATGCATAGTGGTACAGGATGGATAGAAGTTCAAAGACATATAATCAAGATGATATCATAAAGGAAGCAAAGATCAAGAGGGAGCACACTCCAGTAGTTCCTGCAAGGAATCAAAGATTGAGAGGGAGTCCACCCAACAACCAAACAAAGATAAGTATTTGAATTGTCATTTATTATATATTTGATTACTTAAATGATGTTGTCCAGTCATTTACATGTTCCTAGATTTAGGATGTATATTATGCATTTTAGAAAAGTTGCATTAATGAACAAGATACTACTAATATGCAAGTAATGGGTAAGTGGCCTATGGTATTGTACAACATTCCATTGCTACTTATCTAGAATGAAACCTCTTTGCTGACATGTTGGGAGTTGTGCACACTCTTAAAAATGTTCTGGTAGAGATGGAAGGCATCTAGAAAGTTACGGGATATGGATAAATGTTGTATTAAATCATTGGCTAAGACAATTGCATGACTCTATGACATATATCTTTATGTGTAAGACTTTGTTCTGTAAACTATGAGAGGTTTCTAATCATGCAATTGAACTTGAATTGTAGGAAAGATCGTGTACAATCACCTACAAAAGAAGGACTACAACATTTGTTCCAGCAACGAAGTTCAAGAAAAACTATCTATTGAAGATATTGAAGAATCTGAAGTTCCTAGGATCCGGGATGCAGTAATGGAAGAATGCCATGATCAACGAATATCAGTTGATCATAAAGAATGGTGTTTGGGATGTGATCCCAGGACTAGAAGGGTAGTCTGTTGTGACTTCCAAGTATATCTACAAGATCAAGATTGCTGCAGATGGTAGCATAGAGAAATACAAGGCAAGGTTTGTGGCTCATGGCTTCTCCCAGAAAGAGGGGATAGATTATGAAGAAACTTTTGCACATGTAGCCAGATACACTCCCATCAGAACAGTACTTGCTCTGGCTGCAGTGATGAAGTGGAAGATACAACAGATGGATGTCAAGATAGCTTTCTTGAATGGTGTAGTCGAAGAGGATGTGTATGTGGAGCAGCCACTTGGTTTTGAGACACATGACACAGAGTCATATGTGTGCAGATTGAAGAAAGCCTTGTATAGCTTGAGCAAGCACCCAGGACATGGTACAGCAGAATAGAAAGCTTCCTGTCCAGTTTGGGATTTACCAAGAGTAAAGTGGATTCCATCCTTTACTACAAGGTTGAGGAAGGCAATCCAGTGATACTCCTACTGTATGTGGATGACCTGTTTGTGTCAGGTGAGATTGGATTGATTGTTGATACGAAGAGGAAGCTTGTTGTCGAGTTCGAGATGAAGGACTTGGGTATGATGCATTACTTTCTAGGTATGGAGGTGTGGCAGAGTACATATGGAATCTTCCTTGGACAAGGGAAGTATGCAGTAGATATCCTGAAGCAGTTTAGGATGATGGAATGCAAGGCCATGGCCACACCTATGGCATCGAACCTCAAGCTATTGAGTGATGCTTCATTAGATTCGGTTGATGCCACAATGCATCATCAGAAAATTGGGTCCCTGATGTACCTGACGAACACGAGACCAGATATTTGCTTTGCGGTGAACACATTGAGCCAGTTCCTGACAGAACCTAGACATGTTCACCTAATTGCTGTAAAGCATATTCTGAGGTACCTGAAGGGTAGGGTTGATTATGGGATCAAGTATGATGCGAATCAAAAGTTTAACCTGGAGGGCTATGTTGATTCAGATTGGGCAGGCAGTGCTGCATATAGGAAGAGCAATTCGAGATGTTGCTTCAGTATGGGATCAGGTGTGATCTCTTGGTTTAGCAGGAAGCAGTCCTACGTAGCACTGAGTACAACCGAAGCAGAGTATGTTGCAGCTTGTTCGGCTACTTGTGAGGTAGTATGGATTAGGAAGCTACTATTTGATTTATTGGATCTCCAGTTGGATGCTGTCTGTATCTTCTGTGACAACCAAAGTTGTGTGTAGTTGTCAGAGAACTCGGTGTTCCATGACAAGTCGAAGCATATCGAGATCAAATATCACTATATCATGGATATGGTGCAGAGAGGAGCAGTAAAGATCCAGTATGTTGCAACGGATGAGCAAATTGCAAATGTGTTGACCAAACCACTAGCCAGAGCGAAGTTCGAGTACTTTAGAAAGAGGCTTGGTGTACTTCAGATCGAGGTTCCTTCCAAGGGGAAGTGATGAGTCCGGAAGATGCAGATGCACATGGGATTTTCTGACATGGTTGTAGATGTGTTCTCCCATGATCGATGTAATTGCCAAGCTTTTTTGACATGGTTGTAGATGTGTTCTCCCATGGTCATGATGTAATTATTGAGCCATTCTCACATGGTGGTAGATGTGTTCTCCCATGGTGTAGATGTAAGGGCTGAAGCCATTTTTCACATGGTGGTAGATGTGTTCTCCCATGGTGAAAAAGTAAGGGTTGGAGCCTTCCCCTAATGGTAGTAGATGTGTTCTCCCATGTCGGTGGTGTAAGTGTTGTATGATGTGCATCTGGGTTGTGCTCCGTGGACGATGAGATGATCTAAAGAGGATGATCATGAGATGATGATTATCAGGACGATCATGTGTGATGAGCATCAGGATGATGCTCTAGATGATATGCATCAGGACGATGTTGTGATGATGATTAGAATGATCATGTGATGATATGTATCAGGATGATGCTATGATGATGATCAGGATGATCATGTGTGGTGAGCATCAAGTCGATGCGCCAGATATTGTACATCAGGATGATGTATTGTATGATGATGATCAGGACGATCATATGTGATGAGCATCAGGTCTATGCTCCAAATGTTGTACATCAGGATGATGTATTGTATGATGATGATCAGTACAATCATGAGCATCGGGAGGATGATTCGTGCGAGGATGATCAGGTGGATCATGAGTATCAGGTCGATACTCCGTGGCCGTGGACAGGTTGTGCAAGTAGCATAGAAAAGATCCTGGGAGATCCGTTAGGTTGAACTATGTGCTCGCAAAAGTCCTGGGATGCTCTTTCGAGGTTTTGCTACAGGTAGCATAGAAAAGATCCTGGGAGATCTGATAGGTTGAGCTGTGTGCTCTTAAAAGTCCTAGGATGCTCTTTCGAGGTTTTGTTACAAAAGGCATGTAATCAGTCCTGGAGATCCGATAGGTTGAGCTGTGTGCTCGTAAAATTCCTGGGATTCTCTTTAGAGATCTTGCAGGTTGCAAGACACTCTTTTAAGGTTTTTCCTGACCACATGTAAAAGATCCTGGGAGATCTGATAGGTTGATCCATGTGCTCGTAAAATTCTTGGGATTCTCTTTCAAGGTTTTGTGGTGGTCACATGTAAAAGATCTTGGGAGATCCGATAGGTTGATCAGTAAGATCGTAAAAGTCCTGGGATGCTCTTTCGAGGTTTTGTTGACACACGTAATCAGCCTTGAGAATTACACAGGATGGCACGCTGGCAGAGATAATGAAGACCTACAGGAGGCTAGGCCTACATCCAGCATGAAAAAGGGTTGGCTCTGTAGAACTTCCTATGACGAGAAGAATTGAGAGATAGCACCAGTGATCGAGATGAAGAGTACATCAACAGTGAAGATGATGCTCTAGTGATCCAGTGACGATGATCCAGCTCCAGTATTGGAGACTTGTGCCTATATGTATTGATGACTTGTGTCAAGAGAATACCTTCCTAGTTAAGAGGGAGTGTTGATGTATTTGTAACTTCAAAATATATTCACTTGTATATTGTATGTATTACATTTGTACTTTATTGTATCCCCAATGGAGATGTATTATTCATCCGATTTGAAGTGTCATCATTTGTATTTGCAAGTGTCGCAAGTATTATTGTAAGTGTCGCAAGTTATATTTGATGGGTTATTAGACCACCTTGGTGGGGTCGGCCCTGTATGAGTTGTGTGGGTCAAAGGGTTATTAGACCACCCCAGTGGGGTCGACCCAGTGACATGTGGATGGGTTATTAGGCTTCCTTAGGAAGTCGGCCCAGTTAGAGTAAAAGGAAACTCAAGTCGTTGAATAAATAGAGAGTGTGTCTCTCTCATTCTATTCATTCACTCACTCACTTAGCATTAGTGAGAGAGAGGAGGAGTGCGCACAAGTGGAGGAGGAGCAACTACTAGTAGAATATCTCTTGTTGTGGGGTTTGATCTTTGTGATCTTTGCATTGGTGCTCATTCTATCTCTAAGGAAGTTGCGGGTTTTTTCACCTTCTTGGTTTTCCCCGGTGAAATGTTTTGTGTCTCTTGTCTCTTGTGCTTGATATGCTGTACATGTTGTTCTTTCAGTTAAGATCCTAGATCATATTGAGTTAAATGATGAAAAACTAACACGGGAAGGAGTATTTCCGGGTTGGAAAGTTGGCATTTCCACACCCGCAATACGAATTGTGGGATTGCGGAAAGGAGTATTTTCGGGTTGGAAAGTTGGCATTTTCGCACCCGCAGTACAGATTGTCGGATTGCGAGATTGTGGAAAGGAGTATTTCTGGGCTGGAAAGTTGGCATTTCCACACCCACAGTACGGATTGCGGGATTGCGGAAAGGAGTATTTCCGGGTTGGAAAGTTGCCATTTCCGCACCCGCAGTACGAATTGCAGGATTGGGCAAAGGAGTATTTCCAGGTTGGAAAGTTGGAATTTCCGCACCCGCAGTACGAATTGCGGGATTGCGGAAGGGAGTATTTCCGGGTTGGAAAGTTGGCATTTCCGCACCCGCAGTACAAATTGCGGGATTGCGGAAGCAATATATATATAGAGAGAGAGAGAGAGAGAGAGAGCGAGAGAGAGAGAGAGAGAGAGAGAAACTCGATTTTTGGATAGTAGGAGCTTGCAAAATCAGATATGGATGAGTTCAGTGGCATTCTGAGGCCATTAACGAAGGCCATGAATGAACCAGTGAAGTTCCTGAGCCCATTATGCTCCAATTTGACATAAAATTGGAATTAATGGTTTTTACATATCGGTGTCCCGACGCTTGACAGAAGGTCGGATTGAGCTGAAATTGATACGGAGCAGTCATGGAGTAGGTACAGTGTTAAGTTTGGAATTTTTGAGCCAAAATCCAAAGGATGTGGAGTCGGGGTGAGTGAGAAGGCCAAAAAGCACTATTTCGGGCCACTTTTTGGAGATTTTGAAAAGCTTGCAGTGGATGAAAGAGACCTTAGATGAAGGATTCAAGAAATTTACTAAACTCAACAATTCATACTCTCATTAAAACAGACAATTCACGTTAGACAGAGATTTTCCATAAATGCACAGTTTGGGAGATAGCCATTTTTGGCTCAAAATTTTGAAATTTTGGAAAAAGTCAAAAGTTGAAAGTAGTCAAACCCAGAATTTTATAGAAGATGAATGGTGCATCGGAACGGAGATCTGCAAATTGTTGAGTGTTCCTTGTTGTATGGACTAACTTCGCCTGGTAGAAAAATTTTTCTGAATCTTCTTATATTTGCTTCTACAAGTGCCTGAAGTTGGCATTTCAGAATATTTTACAACTGTGTAAAAGTGTAGAATTTTGGTAAGAATTGTCATTTTACAATGCACAGTGCTTGCAGCACATAAGATTTAAATAGTTGTAGCAGAAGCAGCATACATGGAAAAGGGTCTCCAAAGGAAAATGGTGACCATAAATGATGCTCAAGATCCTTATGAGCATGATGAAGATGTGATAGGAGAGAATGTGCAAGAAGGGAATGCTGGGACTGAGTCTAATGGGAGAAGGGAGCAAATAACTCCTCGGAATTTGGTTGAGACCATGGTAAGCTTCAATAAAAGGTTGATGAAGGCTCATGAAAAACATAACCAACTCAACGCTGCTATTTTGCAAAGCCTCAGTGATCTGCAGCAGAAGATAAACCTTGGGTCCAACCCAAGCAATGCAGGTGAAGAAGGAAGAGATGCAGAGAGTCGCTCTAGGGGTTGTTCAAAGAAGAGGAATCCAAGCCCAAGGAAGAGTTCTGTGATCAAGAAGCATAGAACACCTTCCTCAAGATCTTCTTCCAGCAAGTCATGTGACTCCAAAGGTTCTCGAAGAAGTCCAAGGCATACTTCTAGCAGATTTGAGGGAAGGAAGAAATTCAAAGGCATCCCACGGGGAGAATTCAGGAAGGCAAGAACTCCCACATTTGATGGAGAGGGTAAGACAGGACAAGAGGCAGGGGCATGGCTTCTTGGGATGAAGAAATATTTCAGGATTCATGATTACTCAGGAAATGAAAAGGCCAGAATTTCCATTTACAATCTAAATGGCATAGCTTCAATTTTGTGGGACAACCTCTTGGAAGTTAAAGGGATCAATGAAAGGAAGATCAACTAGGAGAGATTTAAGAAGTATTTCAAGGAAAAATACATTTCTGCTAGGTATTATGACAGCGAGAGGAAAGAGTTCAATGAACTCAGGTTGGGACAGAAATATATGGAAGAGCATGTCCATAAATTCTTGGAATTGTTGAGGTATGTGGACTATATCAAAGAAGAGAGGATAAAGATCCAATGCTTCCTTGGAATCCTACCTCAAGGTTTCAAAGATAGAATTGAGTTTGTCAATCTACCAAGTCTAGATGAATCCATTAGAATGGAAATGCATTTCTATGTGCGAAATAAAGGAAAATCATAGGTTCACCCAACATGGAAAGGGAAGCCAAGAGGAAGGTTTGATCAAAAGAAAAGTGGGTTCAAGCCACCATTCAAAAATCAGACTAGAACCTTTCCACAGGGGCAACAAGCAAGGAGTGGATTCAAGCTAGCAGTAGCTGCAGATAAAGCATCAAAAGGACTGCTTCAATGTTGGGGATGTTAATTAGAGAAAATTTGGGTAAAAAATGGGCCTCCTAAGGAAAATAATAAAATAATAGTAGAGAGAGAATAAAAAAACTATTTTTTTGGATTGTATTTTCAACTTATCTCCTTGTAGGTTTACTCAAATTTCAAGAAAGAGGACTCGTTGGATGCATAATTAAATTACGCATCCAAAGATTACCCATGTTGCATACTTTTAACAAAATCCATACCATGAAAAATTGAAAGACATTAAAAAATGTGTTTCTAGTGAGAGAAAACACATTTTTTTAATGTATTTTTTTATTTTTCATGGTGTGGATGTTGTTAAAAGTATGCAACATGGGTACTCGTTGGATGCATAATTTAATTATGCATCCAACGAGTCCTCCTGCTTGAAATTTGAGTAAACCTACAAGGAGATAAGTTGAAAATACGATAAAAAAAATAGTTTTTTATTTTTTCCCTCCATTTTTTTTACATGCACCTTGTTTGAATTTTAAAGCATTTTGATTGGCTAATATGTGATGACAAGAAATTGTACTTTAGGGTTAAAAGGCCCATTTTCCATCCAAATTTCGGCTGAGTGTTGAGATGCATGCAACTCTGTGGTTGAGCTCGATGTCTTAGCAATGCCTCCCTTGTTGTCCCTGTTCGCCTGATAAACCCATTGTCGGTTGGCTTAACATGATCACCTTATCTGATATGTTTGATAAACCCAATGGTATGATGTCTTGGCATGATTGTGTTGCTTGGTATGCCTGATAAACTCACTGTAGGTTGGCTTATCATGACCAGATAGCTGGTATGTTTGATAAACCCAACTGCATGCTGGCTTGGCATGATCCTGCTGTTGGTATGCTTGATAAACCCAACTGAAAGTTGGCTTAGCATGACCAGTGTGTTCCTGAATCCTTGATAAACCCACTATAGGTTGGATTAGCATGGTTAGGTGCCCTAGAATGCTTGATAAACCCAACTACAAATTGGCATAGCATTGGGATGAAACCTTGACTATGAGAGAACCTGATAGCCCTCCTTAGTGGATACGCATCCCAACTCGGGGGTGATCTCTCAGCTGAAAGAGTATAGGCTGGACAGAGATCTAAGGTTGGGTGGAACATTGCTCTCACTTAGCCATTTGCTTCAGAATTCAAAGATAAGTACTCTTGTTATGTTAAATGATGATGTTTCATTGTTATGAATGGTTGCTTATGTGCAAATGTGGAATTGTAGAATGCATGTTTATATGAATTTGATGGACATGAAGTCATGTTCAGACCTGGGTAAAGGGCTGAGTCCATTGTTATATGAGTATCCTTGTATTGCATCAGTTTAATGCATTATAAGTCTTGCATGTAATAGATGTATTTGTTAGATCTGATTTAATGCATTTTACATGTTATGATGTGTATGATTAACTTGGAAATGAGATGTATGCTTACATCTGATCCTTAGTACGGAGGGGAATTCCCTGGAGGTGTTTCAGAACCCCATGTGGATCAAGTGGAAGAAAATTCATGACAGGAAGAAGCTTTAAGTCTCTTTGGCAGAATTATGGACCTACCTTCAGTGGGAAATTTGATAGGGAAGGAGTGCTCATACGGGGAAGGGATTTCGCCGTTGGATAGAGCTTCCCAAGCGCTTTCCAATGGTACCAACCTTGTCTTATTTGGACCAAGGATGGAGAAGTTATGCATCTCCGAAGTTGTGTGAAAAGTTGCCATTACAGGGGTATGGTTCTGCATGCCCGCATCCGCAATTGCAGATTGCGGATTGCAGAAGTGACCGTTGACAGGATATGAGATTTGGCACTGTTAGGAACCCATGTCAACCCTTCTCTTTACTTTGTTAGTATATTGTTGTTGGACGCATATGCTTTGTAAGTCATCCCGTAGTATTTGTTGATCCATAGTTTGTATTATTGTTGTTGGACGCATATGCTTTGTAAGTCGTCCCATAGTATTTGTTGATCCATAGTTTGTACTGGCCCATGGTTTTGACCCATAGTATTTCCGCCTAGACTTAGTATATAAGTTTGTGTTGAGACCAATGAAGGCACTGTGAAGTTATTTTGTATTGAGGTTGCCCCCTCGAAGTGGCCTGTGATCAATAAAAGTATTTTGTGATCTGATATATCGTGTATTCATCAATTAATTGTTGGAGGTTCTTCAAATATTATATCAAAGCACTTTCTTGGGCACGTTGGGTGAAATTTCTGCCAAGTTTTTTTTTCACATCTGTTGCAGGTTTGGATCTGGGAATAATCCCTATCCGCTTAACTGTGGGAAGTACTTGGGCATAAGCCCTAAAACTCATTGTGAGGAGTACCACAGGAACCCCGAAGTAGCTGGCCCATTGAGAGGACCTTCCAACGAAAAGGGCAACGACCCCTACCTGACTGACTAGTTCCCACCCGTGAGGTAAACAAAGAGTTTTTGTTTGTGACAAAGCGGTTATCAGTTTTACCTAAGCCGTGGACTGAGGGGTACTACCCCAATACGCAAGCCGTTAGATAGCATTGGTGGCCGAGTGAATCCCCTGAACCGTTAGGAAGCGGAGCATACATGGGGTCCATATCTATTTTCAGCTGCAAAATCAGATATTTTCTTTGTCCAGAACTGTTGTCAATCACTTCCGCATTGTTGCAGATCCATCTGTTGCCGATCACTTCTGCATCGTTGCAGATCTCTCTATTTTCGATCACTTCCACGCGGTTGTAGATCTATCTGTTTCTGATCCCTTCCGCGCTATTGCAGATCTATCTGTTTCTGATCCCTTGTTTTCACTCTGTTTCCCTTGAAACTTCCCTGACACTCCTGTAATCACATTCTACATATTTCATTCCTAAGGACCCTATCCCAAATTCCACTTCCCAAAGCCAGAAATCTCACATTTGTTTATTTTTAGGGTTTGCCATAATTTCTTCAACTTTCACCCAATCACCTTCAAATTTTACCACAGAGTTACTTTCCTAATTCTGCTTCTTTGTCCCTCTCTGCCAAATTCTCTCTTTCTTTCACCCCACTTCTGAAATCCTCCTTTTTTGTTTCCTTATCCATTCGATAGTGTCCAAAACCTAGTCAAACCCAAATTACCCTTCAAATTTTTTCCCAAATCCAGATTTTCCTTTACTGAAATAGTTTCTGTTTTTGTTTTTCTACCCACTAAAAAAAAAAAAATCTTGGTTATGGTTGTCACCCGCACCGGAGCAAAAATCATAGAGGAAGCACTTGCAGCCATCCAAACCAAACTCTAGGATCTTGATTTAAAATTTCTCGGCCTCCATCTTGAGCATTCAGACATGAACACCAAACGACAGTCCGAGTCTTCATAAGACAATGGGTTCTCTTCTTCCAGCAATTTCCGTGGTCCGAAGCGTGATTTTCCTTGCTTCAATGGTACTAATCCGACTGGATAGATCTATCATGCAGAACAATATTTCAGTCTGCATAATACTTTTGATGTCAACAAAGTTCCACTTGCATCCTTTCATTTGGAACACGAATCTCTTCAATGGTACAGTTAGTACATCAAGGCTCATGAAGAGCCAAAATGGCCTGATTTTTGCCAGCTCCTTTTGCAACGATTTGGTCCTAGTGCTTTTGATGACTTCATAGGAGCCCTCACTAAACTTCATCAAATTGGAACTATGAGAGAGTATCAAATTGAATTTGAGAAACTAGCTAACCACACCGAAGGATTGCCTGATGACTTCTACCGAAGTTATTTTATCAATGGTCTAAAGGATGCAATCCGCTCTGAGGTCAAAATGTTCTGTCCCAACACAATGATGGAAGCCCTGGGGTTGGATAAGTTGGAAGAATACAAGATTGCATCCCAACAGTGCTCCAACCCCACTTTTGTTCCCTTCTGAATTATGGTTTCTCAACAACCTCCCATCCCGCCAGCTCCTCGACCAACTCCTATCAAGCATTTGTCTGAAACAAAGGTGCAGGGCAGAGAAAAAGGGCTTTGTTATAACTGGGATGAGAAATTCACTCGGGGACATAGATGTGTTCAGCAAAAGCTCTATCTCTTGGATGTGGATTCTCTACCTCCCTCTAAAATTGGTGAAGAAGCTCCAGATACAATGGATGCTCAGGTCGACATTCAGGAGCCGCCTATTGACTCTCCATCTCAAGACGACCAGCCAGAGATATCTCTCCATGCTTTAGCTGGAATCACCACCCCCCAAACAATGCGGGTCAGGGGTTACTTCAAGAAGCTTCCTCTTACAATACTCATTGATTATGGTAGCACTCATAATTTCATTGACCCTCGGATCGCCAAACATGTTGATTGTTTTATCCATCCTTGCTCCAACTTTGAAGTCATGGTTGCCAATGGGGGCATCTTACCTTGCAAAGGGAAGTGTCATAATGTGCGTATCTCTATGGGAGATTAAAACCTGCGCTCTGACATGTTTGGCTTAACCTTAGGTGGATGTGATGTGGTTTTGGGCGCTCAATGGCTACGCACACTTGACCCCATCTTATGGGATTTTGCTGAACTTTGGATGCAGTTTTCCCCTAATGGTCAAAAACACACATTGACAGGCTTACAACCAGGGTCTCTCAGCATCATCACTTCACATCGCATAGAAAAAATCCTTAATAAGAATTCACATGGTGTCATCGCTCAAATATGTTCCATTCAGATGCAACCATCAGCGGTCTCCACTACTCCTTGGATCTACAACAAATTCTAGATCGATAGACAGGTGTCTTTGTTGAACTAGTGGGATTGCCACCTTCAAGGCCAAAGGACCATGGTATTCAACTCCTCCCTGGAAGCATTCCTCCCAACATCAGGCCCTATCGCTACCCATTTCACCAAAAAATAGAGATTGAAATGCTCGTTCGAGACTTACTGAAGCAAGGTATTATTCGCCCAAGCACTAGTTCCTTTTCTTCACCCGTTCTTCTTGTCCACAAAAAAGATGGGTCATGGCGCATCTGCATTGACTTCTGAGCACTTAATCACCTCACCATAAAGGATAAGTTTCCAATTCCTGTTGTTGATGAGCTTCACGATGCTCAATTTTTCTCCAAGTTGGATCTTTGATCTGGGTATCATCAAATTCAGGTTCATGAGGATGATATCCCTAAAACAACTTTTTGCACACATGATGGCCACTATGAGTTTTTGGTCATGCCCTTTGGCCTCACTAATGCTCCTTCCACATTACATGCCTTGATGAATAAAATATTTCGGCCCTACTTGCAGAAATTCATTCTAGTATTCTTTGATGATGTCATGTCCCAAATTTGGCATTGGGTCACAATGGCCTAATCACATTGGCCATATTCATTAGAGTTTGTCAAATTGATGTTCAGGGTCAAATAATTGCCAAGGAGGAAAATTACTAGTTTCCTAGGTTTTGGGTGGAAGCTTTGGGATTTGGAATAAGGGGGATAATAAATGATGTTTGAACATTAGAATGGCATAAATATTTAATAAAGGAGCTAAATAAATATATACAAGTGAAAATCAAAGTGGCATTTGATCATGAAGACACATGGAGGAAGTGGGACCCACATATGGCTAGATTTCCCCACTACACTTGGCATCATTCTCTCACCAATCCGAATTCAAGGTGAATGGTAACATACGTGGGGGAGTTTAAAAAGTATTATTCATGGCATGACTCATCCAAGGTCGAAATATAGAGGAAGAGTAACTCCCATGCAAAAGGAAGAGGCAATTTGGAGCTAGTGGGACACTTGGGCTAGATTCCCTAGCTTTTTTACAACAATGATGAAGATTCTATGACACCTATGACACAAATCAGACCTGAAGGTTGACATATGACATATATGACATGTAAGGGCTAAAAATAGCTTCCAAGAGGGCGCTCAAGGGAGTTAGGGCAGCTAAGATGCTTCCACATGTGATTTGGTGGAAGTGGGAAACTAGGAATTGTTGTACAAGTGGCATTCTTTGGAATCTCTTCCCAAATTGAGTTGGCATGAGTCTCTTGGAATGAATTCGACCCATGGAGTACATTAGAAGTTTATAAATGTCAATAACAAAGAAGGAAACCAGCTTTTTATCATTTGTAGAATTTGCAATTGCATTTGTGAAGAGGGAGAGCTAGTGGATGACTAGTTTCTTGCCTTAGCCAATTTCAAGGGTGAAAGATTCCCATCCAAGTTGGTAATTGGAAAGGCCATTCAGACCTTTCATTTGGAGCTTTATGGAGTCTTTATTTTCAGGTGTAAGATACAGGGCAGCTCATGGTTTCTTCTATTGCATCTCACTCCTTCAACCATTTCCAGTTTTGATGGCATATTCTTGATCCTTAAGGGAGGGCGTTTTTGGTGAGATATTGTACTCTTTGGGGGAGATTCTAATGCCCCATTCCTTTTTTAATATGAATTAAATACTATTTTCTTCATCTCCAGAAAGTTTCAGGTCGAAATTCCAAGTAGAAATGATAAATCTCATTTTTAATGAAAGAACAGTGCCATTTCCCAACTATCTTGTTGTGAATGAATGTAATGTTGATGATTTCGAATAAATGGATGATTATCTGAAGCATTTGTGATTAATGGACTGCCATGGATGTATTTTAAAAGTTTCATGTACTGTACTTGAGCATTTGAAGTATTTTTACTCAATTTAATTGCATTGGGAGAAGAAATAGTTCCATTTCCCCAAGGGTCGAATTGGTGATTTTTGCAGTTGAATGGGAGATGGTTGAAACAGATATAATAATCAATTAATGGTGCACATGAGACCTTAATAACATACTTAATACATTTCCTACCTCTTTTCATAAATTTGAGTGGGTTTGGAGGCATTTGGGAAACCATTTTCAGTACTTACCCTAGGGGGATTTGAACCCCAAATTACTAGTAAAATTGCATACTTGGTCCAGAATCTTAAGAGAGTTTTCAGAGGTATTTTGGTGGCCATATATCATACCTGAACATCATATTAAATTCCTAATATCATTAATACACCTTCCTGAAATATTTGAAGGCATTTGGAGTCAATTTGAGACCTAGAGACAAATACTAGTCAAAGGGAAATTACTAGTAAAGTTTCCTACATTGGCCAGAATTGAAAGAGGATTTGCACAAGTATTTTAAAGGTCCGAAATCATCCATGAAATACATATTTATGTTCTAACATCATCCATATACCTTCTTAGAATATTTGGGATCAATTGGAGCAATTGGGGGACCTAGAGCTCAAAACTAGGCAAAGGTTTAACTAGGGAAAAAAGTGAAAAATTGCCATTTTAATAAAATTCCAAACAAGGGACATTCCAGATGATATCCTCATCTACAGTAAAACATGGGCTGAACATCTCCATCATCTGGATCTTGTAATGCAACTTTTCTCTAACCATCATCTCCACGCCAAACAGTCTAAATGTGTTTTTGGACAGAAGGACGTCGAGTATCTCGGGAACATTATCTCAGCACAAGGGGTTCGCGTGGATCCTGCCAAAATCGCTGCGATGAACAATTGGCCGCATCGTCAGACACTCAGGAGCCTTCATGGTTTTTTGGGGTTGACTGGATACTACCGCAAGTTTGTTAAGGATTATGGGAATATTCCAGCTCCATTAACTGCTCTATTGAAAAAGGATGCGTTTACATGGACACATGTTACTGAGTGTGCATTTGACAAACTGAAACAAGCTATGTGTACTACACCTGTTCTAGATATGCCCGAATTTTTCAAGCCCTTCACTATTGAGAGTGATGCTTGTGGCAATGGACTTGGTGTTGTTCTCCTTCAAGATGAACACCCCATTGTGTTCACCAGCAAAGCCCTTTCAGGTAAGAATTTAGTTGCCTCTACATATGAAAAGGAAATGATGGCTATTTTGCATGCAGTACAGAAGTGGCGACCATACCTATTAGGGAATCATTTATGCATCAAGACTGATCACCAGAGTCTAAAAATTTTCCTGGAACAATGTGTATCCTCCCCAGCACAACAGAAATGGGTTAGAAAACTCATGGGTTATGATTATGAGATCACTTACAAGAAGGGTAAGGACAATATTGTGGCAGATGCTCTTTCACGCACATTTGATGATCAAGGTTCTCTTTCGGCTATTTCTATGCATGTTCCAAATTGGTTGCAATATGTTCAACAGGGTTATGCCAACGACTCTTCATTATCTCAAATCATCCAACGCTTGGCCAACAACCCTTCTGATGTACCACATTATTCTTGGAATGGTGCTTCCCTAAGATACAAGGGTCGTCTGGTACTTCCCCAGAGCACAGATATTCAAAAGGTTGTCTTCTATGAACTCCATGCTTCTCCATTGGCAAGGCACTTTGGGTTCCTCAAAACGTATGAGCGGGCACAATGTAACTTCTTTTGGCAGGGCATGAAAAGGACAATTCAACAGATAGTGGCTGAATGTGATGCCTGCCAGCACAATAAGGGTGAAACGACACTCCTTCCGGGATTGCTCAAACCCTTTCCCATACCTACACGGATTTGGATAGATATTTCTATGGATTTCATTAAAGGGCTCCCTAAATCTAGAGGGAAGACACTGATTTTGGTTGTGGTTGATCGCCTCTCCAAATATAGTCATTTTTGTGCTCTCATCCATCCCTATACAGCCTGCTCAGTCGCTCAAATTTTTCTAGACCAAATCTTTCATCTTCATGGAATCCCTTCTTCCATTGTCTCAGATCGTGATGCGACTTTCACTAGTCATTTTTGGACAGAACTATTTCGCCACACTGGCACCAAACTGAAGATGAGTTTAGGATATCACCCACAAACAGATGGTTAGACTGAAATTATCAATAAATGATTGGAAACTTATCTTCGTTACTTCACCTCTGAACAACAGCATCAGTGGGCAAAGTGGCTCCCTCTTGTTGAATGGTGGTACAATACCTCTTACCACACTGCCTCTAAAATGACTCCATATGAAGCAGTTTATGGTCAAGCACCGCCAGTTCTTCTTCCACACACCCCTAGCAGTTCAACAGTTCAGGAAGTTGACACGGTCCTTCGAAACCGCGATCAGATTCTTCGCATTTTGTGGGAAAAGCTTCACATGGCAAGAAATCGCATGAAGCAACAAGCCGATCAACACCATTCTGAGCACACTTTTGAAGTAGGTGATATGGTTTTTCTTCATCTCCAGCCTTACAAGCAATCCTCCCTGAAACTCAAAGGGAGTCATAAGCTCGCTCCAAAATTCTATGGTCCATATAGGATTCTTCAAAACATTGGGTATGTTGCTTATAAATTGGGACTTCCTCCTTCCTCCCGCATTCATCCAGTATTTCATGTCTCTTGTCTAAAGAAAGTTCTTAGCACCAACATCAGAGGACAAACTATTTTACTAGAACTGGATAATGAAGGATCCATCCTTTTCCAGCTAGAGGTTGTCCTCAATAAGCGTACTCGTTAGCTTCACTCTCGCTCTATCATAGAGGTCTTAATTTAGTGGCACAGAATGCAACCAGAGGATGCTACATGGGAACCACTCCTTCAGATTCAACAGTGATTTCCACATCTAAAGCTTTGAGGACAAAGCTTTTTCTAAGGGGGAGGGGATGTTAGGAACCCATGTCAACCCTTCTTTTTACTTTGTTAGTATATTGTTGTTGGACAAATATGCTTTGTAAGTCGTCCTGTAGTATTTGTTGATCCATAGTTTGTACTGGCCCATGGTTTTGACCCATAGTATTGGCGCCAAGACTTAGTATATAAGTTTGTGTTGAGACCAATGAAGGCATCATGAAGTTATTTTGTATTGAACTTGCTCAAAGGAGGTTGCCCCCTCGAAGTGGCCTGCAATCAATAAAAGTATTATGTGATTTGATATATCGTGTATTCATCAATTAATTGTTGCAGGTTCTTCACATATGACAAATCCTGTATTCATCAATTAATTGTTGTAGGTTCTTCACAGGCACTTCCGCATCAGCAATTGCGGATTACGGGTTCGTCGTTGCAGATTACGGATTGCGGGTCCGCCGTTGCGGATTGCGGATTGCGGAAAGGTAAGCTTTCCAGATATGAGGTTTGGCACTTTTGCATCCGTAATTGCGGAGTGCAGATTGCGGGTTTGCCATTGCAGATTGCGGATTGTGGGTCCGTCGTTGTGGATTGCAGATTGCGGAAAGGTAAGCTTTCCGGATATGAGGTTTGGCACTTCCACATCCACAATTGCGGATTGCGGATTGTGGACTTGCTATTGCAGGTTGCAGATTGCGGATCCGAGTCATTCCAACTGTGTGTGTATTCAGTTGAATTTGAAAAAAAAATGTATCAGGGTCTCCAATGGCCATGGAGGTCAGTGGGGACGTGACATTCATTAACAAATGGAACATAGAACTTATCATTTATGGCGACTTTTTTTAATTCTCTATAATAAATACAAAGCCTATACGATCCATCCTTCTTCCTGACAAGTATGACTAGGGCTTAGAATGGACTCTTACTACGTGTAATCATGCCAGAGCCTAATAATTCTTGCACCAACCATTCAATCTCTAATTTGTTTTTGTGAGATTTCTTGATGATTTTTTTTCTAATTGGAGTTGAACCTGGAATCAATTCTATGATGTGATCCCTAGAACGTGGTGTGGGGATGCCATGAGGAGGGTTTTGGAGGATGTTACTATGTTTTCCTAGGAGTTGCTCTAATCCCCTTGGATGTGTATTTGGACTTTCATTAATTTTTCCTTCCATAACATAGAATGTAAGAAAAGGTCACACACCCCCTTTTTAATCATTTTTCCATTTTATTGGATGAAACAATTTGGGGAGGAGGGTAGTTGATAGTGTGAAGCTTGTACTTCTTCCCATTTTCATAGAATTTTATAAATTTTTCCTGTAAATTTAATCGTATTGTGCCAAGTGTTTCCAACCATTAGGCCCCTAAGACAATGTCGACACCTCCAATCATCATAGCATACATAGGTGATTTCAACTTGTAGTCCCTTATAGCTATCTCTACCTTATGGCATTTCTCATCACACGAGGTAGTCTTTTTCCCTGGTATTGATACTTGGAAACTAGAGGTGGGATAGATGAATAAGTTTAATTGTTTTGCTACCTTGGAATCTATAAAATTATGTGTACTTCCATTATCAACCAACGCTATCACTTTAGTTTTTTTATGTATCCAAACATTTTGAGAGTTTGGGGTTAAGAGATACCAGTCATCACATCCATTGATATTCTTGGAGTGAGGTTAGCTTCCTCTATGTTGGATTAGACGTCATATTTTTCTGAGTCTTAAGAAGATACGTCGCCATCCTCTGGCATCATTATCGTCGTCATTATTATTATTTTCACATAGAAAGAAATTTTTTCTTTTACATTTATGCCTTGGGAACTAGTTAGGAGCATTACACCTACAACATGGATTATCATCCTTCTTTGCACTTGTTCTTAAGTGGGGTGCTATATAAATAGGTGGTTGATGTGCTTTTTGTTCTTCTTCAATCAGTTTCGCTTTTTGGCGTGCCTGTTCAACATCCTCCACCTCTAGTAATTTAATCTTGCTTTGGATACTTGGTTTCAACCCACCAACGACAATTTGGAGAAGGTTCTATTTAGTTACACCATTGACACAACTAGCCAACACCGGGAGATTGTTAAAATGCTCTTCCACTGTCCCATTTTTTTTGTAAACGGGTGAGTTTGGTGTAGATTTCATCCTCTTCCATATCTTGAAACCATTTGAAATTTGTTTTCTTGAAAGTGTCTGAATCTCTCACCAGTCGTCCAATTTGTGAATCCCACCATAGGAACCAATCACACACTAATTTGTCCAGATACATTGCCGCAATGTTTATTTTTTCGTTGTCATCATATATTTGGTGCATCACGAAATATTTTTCGATTTTACTAATCCATCATGTGCCATCACGATTATCTTCTCCATCAAACTTTGGTATGTCAATTTTCACTTTGTGTACAATGTTGTTGTATTGACCTGTATTTGATGAGAAATGCGGTCGTGATGAATAATGGGAGTTTCTCATACTGTTATTAGTGTTTATGGAGGCCTAAAATTCATCTTTAAATGACAGGACTTCCTCCAGTGTATTGTTGACCATTGACATTTCTTGACGAAACCCTTCTATTGTGGCAATACTTTTGGCATTGGATTCGTCTTCATTTGTTTTGCTGAGTCTTCTAGTCGTTGCCTCTCTGTATTTCATGTATTCATATTGGAATTGGTTTAAATAATAATATTATTATTTTAAAAATTCATAGTTTGGGGAAAAATTATTAAATAATAATATTATTTAATAATTTTGGTGGGATATTTTAGGGTTTCAAACCCTAGTGGAGGTGAGCAGTTGGAGATAGGGGAGAAGGGAGAAAGGGAGGATGAGCGATGAAGTCGCATGATATATGGGAAGGCATGCTAGTGGAATGACATACTGCGTGAGGAAAACGTGGAAGTGTGGGGAGGGTTGGGAGTGTGGCGAGGAAGAGTTGCGTGAGTGGTGAGGAGTGAGAAGTGATGGAGGGGTCGTGTGGGTGGTGGAGGGAGGGTGTAGAAGGGAGAAATGGGTGGTTGATGCAAATGTGAATGGTGTGTGGGGAGCTCGAGTGAAGAGATGCATGGAGATACGTGTGAGAAGACTGGAGAAGAGTGTGTGGATGAGTGAAGGATGAATGGAAAGAATGAAGAATGGTGCACCAGACTAAAGACTTTGATAACACCTTGGGAAGAATAATTTTCCAAATAATATATGTTTATTGATTGAATGATGAATATTACAAGGAATCATGCAAATTATATACATTTGAATAATTATGTTTTAATAAGTGTGTCCTTTCAATGTCGCTTTATTTAAAACAATAATACTAATGATAATTAAATTATTTAGTTATATTACAGACTAGCATGGTAATATATATTGACACTTAGACTTTAATAACCTCCTAAGTCCTAACCAACAAGACAACTACTCTGGCTTTGGAGGATTGAGTGAAAAACTCAAAAATTATAAGTCGTTGAAAAGCAACATATAATTAACATGGAAAAAAACACTCTAGAGTAGTTGGCTTGATGTTTAAGTCCTAAGAAAGCCAAGTCTTTACATAAAGTCATCATGCTACGACAATCATTACAACTCCCCCAAGGGTGTATGAACATTTGTAAAAAGAAAAAATGGGCCATAGAGGCCTGCACAGACTTTTGATCTCTAATGATGAACAATAAACTTGTTCACACTTTGGTGGCTCACTGAAATTCCAACTAAGTACAACTTAGTGGGTAACATCTGGCTCCAACTTCGGGATGCGTGCTCGATCTGGTCTTTAGGAAAGGAGAGGATACGAGAACCACAAAATATCTAGTTTTGTAGCTTGTAAAAAGATCTCAACTTGACAAGCCAACTTTCAATAGTACAAGGGTTTTGTAAAATCCATTGGGCATAAGTTGCATTTATTCGAAAGAAAGCCAAATGAAACTAACTAACAAAAGAGACTATCATTCCTAAGTACAAAAAAGAAATGCAGAGAGTAAATGCTCACTTTAGGGAGCTTATTTTCCTGCTCCAAGCATGATAAAATAACATTCTAAGTAAAATAAAAAATCCAATGTAACCATCTAAGCATTTTATCAATTTAGAGTTTTTTTCCCTTGTCTTTGGTTACCAGCCAAAGCAAGGACACATTTATTAAAAAAATCAAACTTGCACGAATATTCAAGATGAGGGGGTTGGATGGGAGATCATAAGTATGCATAGTGTCATCAAAATGATTCCAAAAATGATGAGTCCTCCCACGAGATTCTTCTATCCAAGATTGGATAGGACTGAGATATGAATATGTCAGATGGGTCAGATCAACCACTCCATCATACTTTTCAAAAGGGCATATCAGATGATAACTCTCTGTGTAATCCCCATGATGCTCCAAATCATAAGAAACCTTTGCATGTGAAGATGAAGGTTGATACTGATGTTCCAGTAACTACATCACATGTGAATCTTCAATTCACTTCCTCTCCTGGTATTTATTACTAATACTCATATATGGCTCTAACTGATCATATGAAAAATCTGTTTTCTCCTCTTCCATATCAAGATTTCCCAAGGTCTTTGAATGAACACTCCCTTCTTTAGATACATCAAAAATGGGTTTTTTAATGTATGTCCAACAGTCATCATCCACATCATTTTCAAATATTGGTGATTTGTCATCAATAGCATCATGCCCTTGGCTATGCCTGTCCTCCTCATGTTTAAAATTATTATCTTCAGAGAGCTTGATATCAAAGATATTACAAGGGGTAAAACTTTCCAAACCTTCATCACTATGTGGAGAGCATGGTTGAGTGTCATCATACACATTACAAATTTCATCATGATATTCTTTATAAGTGTCAACATCTGTAATGGTTTCCTCTTGAGGAAAATCTGGAATATACATGTGATCATCTTCACTAAAATAATCCTAAGGACACTCCAAATATTCAATGTCTTTTACCATGGCAATATGAGGGGGGTCTTCAACAATATCTTCAATGACTCTGGCTCTTCATGAACTTTTTCAATGGGGTCATAATGAATCTCTTCTTTAGAGTCATGTTGTGCTCTAGGGAGAAAGACAAAATGTTCTTTAATAAGCTTCCTAATCTCTGCTTCATTGAAATTACTTAGAGGCGGCTCCAAATATTCAGAGTTTTCTATCACGATGACACAAGGTGATTCAGGATATTCAACAATATTTTCAATCAAGTGTGCTTCATGAACCTATTTAATGGGATCATCATGGAGGTGATGCTCAATAGTGTAAGTTGTGGGTTTCCTTATCCTTACCAAGATATTTCATATGATGTTCTCCCTAGGTAGGATGGGAGTGATTCTTTCGAGGAGACTTTTCAAATCACTCAAACCAGTATACCATTTCTCAGAAAACACATCCAAGAACTTTGGAGAGAGGTAATGCATTTATTTGGAATATCCTCATAAAACCAATAATAAGCATCTTCCTCCAAGGTACTAGCAAACATCTCCATCATATTATCCTCATGACAAACATTGAAATTCCCCAGAACTTGAAGAAAGGACACGATGTGTGAGAAAGCTAGATCATCATTTCCACGAAAGACTAAAAGATAATCACATACATCCTCACCATCATGATAGTTAGGAAAACCAAGGATATTCGAGAAATTTATGGGAGTAAAAGTATTGGCATTCTGAGACTTTTTATCATCCATAACAACTATCAGCAACATATATTTGAAATGACCACGAAGTATGTTTGTTCTGAATCAAGGGAGATGTCAAACAATGAGCTTTAAAGATTTTTATTGTGTTGCATGGGATCATATACACACAACAACTATCAACAATCTTTATGAGAAACAAGTTTGTATCCCTTCAATGGAATCGCCATGTGAGAAGAAAAATATGCATTTTAAAACTCTCACAAAAATTTCCTTTTTTTTTTGCTTTTCTTTGTAATTTTATAAAAGTGAAAAAGGTTAGTGGAGTCACCAGAATAAAAATAAATATATACTCTAAAGATTCATCAAACAAAGAAAAAAAAAATGAGAAAAAAAGTCGTATTCCAGGAATAAAAATATTTATCCCTGGAAACAACACCAAAATGTTGCCACCTAATACGCACCTCAGGTAATGTGGCAGAAATATTCAAGCCATTGGGTGCGTCCATGGGGGAAATTCATGAGGTAATATAGTGTCACTCAACACTCAAATCCTCCATCTATGCCAACTCCTAGCAAGCCAAGGGGGTGGTCCCTAATAAAAGAAACTAAGGCTGATTACGCTACACGAGAAAAGAAAGATCTAGTAGTTTAAATTACTAAAACAAGAAAGCAAAAACAAATGAATTAAAGATAGCAGCATGCAATATGATTAATAATGACACATAATTGATTAAGCAAGTGATTGTAAAATAGACCAATTCCAATAGAGTTAAATATTTGTTGAAAGGAAATGTTTTGTTGTGCTTCTTGGTCAATTTTAATTATTATGAATGAGTTGATTAAGGATGGGTTAAATATGGTTTGACCCACTTCGTATTTTATCCTTGCTAGTAAGTGCAAAGCAATTATACCAAGTTTCCAAGAAGGTGAGACATAAATTCTGTGTAGAGTATCCCCCTAACTCCTTGGTAAGTTGAATGCGAACCACTTACTATTGATGATAAAACTTGGGTGAATTTTCCTATTAAACTAGCCACACAAATCCCCTTTCTTATTGTTCCACAGATTAGGCAAGATTGTGATGGACAAGAGCATACAAGGGACCAAGCCAAGGTTCGTTACTTATTATTCGAAAAATGAAAGAAAGGAGACTAACTAGTATAATCTAAGAAAATAACTGAAAAAATAATATACAAGTTAGTAAAACCAAACAATATGAAAGCAAAAAAGCAAAAAACCTCACACCGTGAAAATGACGCAAATCCCCCAAGAGGAGAGGATGTAGGCACTGGGTATCCCACTTGCTTTATTATTATTATTTACAACTTGTTTAAGGTGGATTCCTATGGTACTTATCAATTCGTATCCAACAGGTTTACAAGTTTCATAAAAAATGACTTCAAGGCAAGCAGGGTTCTCTTGGGGTCCTGGATGACCTGAATCTTCGATTTTTTTACAACACTTTCTCTTACTTGTTCATCAAAAGAGTAAAACCAGCCACCTATTATGCACCAAATGTGCTACATAAGACTTTAAAATCATACAAATATTTCAATTTTAAGTACTGAAAGATAGAAAATGAGCACAAGTACTTAAAAAGAAACTAGATCTACTTAAAGAAAGGCTTGAAAACTGGATCTATTTGATAAAAGCATACTTAGTAAACTAGCATTAGATATTCTAAAAAGGAATAATTAGCTAAGCATCCAAGATATTAACCAATGAAGAATTTGATTTAAAAAGGGTGAAGGAAAGAGAGAAGAAAGGAGCGTTAAAGCTTGGGAACTTTTGGGTCGTGGAGTCTTCAAAGTGGGACTATGAAGGACTATGCTCTTCTTGAAGCCTTGAAGATGGAAAATATGCAAACAAGCTCAAGACCCTTCTCCAAGTAGAACAACCTACACCTATAAACAAAGCTTGCACAAGATAGGTTTAAAAAATATTGGGGTTAACTACAAAATAAACCCAAAAAACATGTGTTTAAACAAAAATCACATGTATCCCCAAGAGATCTAATGTAACTAAGTATTAAAATAATAATCAAACAAGAAATTATCTTACCCTACAGAGAGATAGCTCCCCTTATAATCCAAAAAATTAACTAAGCAAAAGATGCAAGAATTGAAAAGCAGATACAAGTTACCTCACAAGAATAACAGTGAACATCCACACACATAATGAGACACGCCATTGTAGCCTCCAAATCCTTTTATTATTCCAAAATATATTACAAAATATAGAAGTGGAGCTTCAATATCCTTTCAGTCCTCTAAGCATTAGAAAAGAAGATCCAAGCTGCCACTTGCTTAAATAGCACAAGGAAGCCCAAGGGGGCACATTTCCTATGAGGGAGTGATTTGGAGTGGAGACGAGCTGGATAGAAGTTAACTGGGGTAATTGAGAGTGTTTTGGGGGACATGGGCACCACCTCTCAAGAGGTAGGAAACCCACTCCTTATCTTGTGCCACCTCTACCACATGAAGTGTGCCCCTCAATAGAGAATGTGCCCTCTCTTGGACCATATGCGGCACCTCTCCATGGAGCCTTCACCAACCAAATCTATACTTTAGTTAACTTGCCCTCCACTAGCATTGAACTCGCCATCACTAGAATCTTGTATCCGATATGTTTCCATGATTAGTGGGATGCCAATTTTGACTTTATTATGTCTTTTTTGGCCTTTTTCGAGAGAAAGTCAATTTTAGTGATAATTAATTACTAATTTTCTCTCAAAAGTGGGTTTAGGGGTTAAGTGGGTTCTATGCCAGGTTAGAAAAAAATCACCCCCATGGACAATTCCACCTCCTAACACCACTTTGTTGACTTTTTTTATTTTTACATTAAAAACATTACAAAATTGCCCTTTTTATGGGAAATTTTATTTTTTATGAGAAATTAAAAACACCTAGGGTGGACGAGAAATTAAAAACACCTAGGGGGGACTTAGTACATGTTCATGTGACTCAGAAATAGTGACTAGCATGGAAATATACATTGACACTTAGAATTCAATAACCTCCTAAGGCCTAACCACCACGATAAATAATCCAGCTTTGGAGGATTGAGTGAAAAACTCGAAAATTCTAAGTCGTTGAAAAGAAACATATAATTAACAAGGAAAAAACACTCTAGAGTATTCGGATTGATGTTTAAATCCAAGTGTTTTACCTAAATTCATCATGCTACGACACTCATTACAACTTCCCCAAGGGGGTATGAACATGCGTAAAAAAGAAAAAATGGGCCATAGAGGCCTGCACGGACTTCTGAGCTCTAATGATGAGTAATAAACTTGTTGGCAGTGAATGTTGGGTTCATATCCCAAATGAATAACAAAAAAAATTAGAACCCAATTCTCACAAATGTATTTTCATTGGTTATTGTGAGGATTCTAAAGCGTACAGGTTGTTTGATCCCTCTGCCCAATGTGTCATTATTAGGCGATATGTTCAGTTTGATGAAGTCTCTCCTCCTTCTAAATATGTTGAACATCATGTTATCTTGAATTTGCTTTCACCTTCTGTTACTTCTATCTATGTTACTCCTTCTGCACCTTTTGTGCTTATAATTGATCCTAGTTCTCCCTCTTCTTCAAGTACTCTACCTGAATGTTCTGAAGATACTAGTATGGTTCCTACCACTAATTCTCTTCTTGTTTGGGCCAAAACACTTGAATCTGTAGGTTTTCAGATTGGCCTTCCTTCCAATACTCGTAGAACTAGATATGACTTTGCTCTTATGACTAAATTTTTTGCCACAGATGATCACTCTACCTATTATCAAGCTAAAGATAATCCTACATGGGAAAAAACAATGCAAACTAAGTATGACTCATCGATGAAGAACAAGACTTGGAATCTTGTTCCCATTCCTCTTGGAAAGAATTGAGTTGGATGTAATTGGATATATAAAATGAAGTTTACTACAGATGGACATATTGAAAAACATAAAGCTTGGGTAGTAGCAAAAGGATTCTCTCAACAAGAAGGTATAGATTATACTGAAACTTTTTCTCTAGTTGCTAAAATGAACACGATAAAAACTATTCTTTTACTTGTTGCATCGTATCAATGGGAAATACACCAAATGAATGTTAAGAGTGTCTTTTTGAATGGTGATCTTAGTGAAGACATTTATATGCAACAACCACCTAGCTTTATTATTGCCGAAACTTCAAGTTTGGCATGCAAATTGAACAAGTCTTTATATGGTATTAAGTAAACACCTAGAGCTTGGTATCAAAAGTTTGATGATTATTTATTGAAGAATGGTTTAAGCAGTGTGTATCTAATCCAAATCTGTATGTGAAGCACTTTGATGATGATGTTCTCATAATTGTACTTTATGTGGATGATCTTATTATTACTGGAAGCCATCTTACATTGATACAAGAAATGAAGGATAATCTTAAAATTGAATTTGAAATGACCGATCTAGGCCTATTACATTATTTTTTGGGTCTATAGATTTGGCATATGGAATATGGTATTTTACTCTCCCATCCTTAGTATGCAACACATTTGTTTGTGATTGTAAATCGTCGCCTACAGCATTTTAGTCCTCTGTAAAGTTAATTGTTGATTGTGATACTCCTCTTGTTGATGCGACATTGTATCATCAGCTTGCAGGAAGTTTGATATATTTGACACACAATAGACCGGATATCTCTTTGCATTCAACATGGTTTCGAGGTTTATGCAAAAGCATCTTGAAAGTCATTGGACAAGAACAAAGAGAATTCTCAAATATTTACAGAGGACATTACATTATAGTGTGTTCTATTATAGTAGGGTTGCAGTTTCACTCCTTGGTTATACAAATTCCGATTGGGCATGGGATACTTTAGATAGAAGATCCACTGCAAGATAATAAGATATATATTTCAGCTTGGTTCAGGTCCGATTTCATGGTCTATTAAGAATTTGAGAACTCTTTCTCTTTATTCTTGTGAAGTAGAGTACAGGGAAGCTAAAGAAGTAGTGTGGATCCAACATGTTCTGACAGAGGTTGGTCTAGTATAGAATTCTCCTACTAAGTTGATATGTGACAATCAGAGTGCAATTCAACTTGTGTACAATTCAGTGTATCGCTCCAAAAATAAACACATTGACTTGGATACTCATTATATTAGAGATCTTGTTGCAGATGGCATTATTTGTTTGGAGTATTGTCCTACAGAAAAGCAAGCAGTTGATATCTTCACCAAATCCATGACAGAAGCAAAGTTCGTGTATCTTCACAGTTTGTTGGGAATGCATGAAGTTGTCATCAAGGGAGATAGTTGATGTAATGACATCTTCCTCCTTTTATGTGTTTTTCTCATAGTCATCATTAAGGGGGATTGTTGGAATATGTAATTTTAATAATTACATGTATAATGATGTCTAGTTGATGTCATAAGATGTCATAACTAGCATTGGAAGGAAAATTCAAACAAAATAACTCTTAATATTATAATATTGAGTTGTCCCACATTTAAAATGGAGAAAAATACAACTTTTACCATTCATTATTTAAAGAGGTGGAAAATCATTTATTCCACATGTAATTGGGATGTTATTCTTCCATACCCCTTGCTATATAATAGAGGTGAGGGGGGGCCTTTGGAGGTATCTTGTAAATGAATTGTGATGTATTTATAATACTCAGGGATAGCATATGTGGAGTGGAGATCAAATTGTAATGTTGGAGATATTTTGAGGAATAAAAATATTTTTCCCTTCCCAAGAATGTTTCCCCATTTGGGGTTTTACCATGTATATCTAGTGTTCTATTGTCTATTCTTGTATCTCCATTTTTATTCATGTTCTTTGTTACTTGATTAGATATAAGGCTAGAATATCTCATGATATGCATGTTTTGTATTGTTGTATTATTTTCTCATATTCTATATATTCTAACATTCGAGAACCATATGAATCGAGTCTTATTATTAATAAAAGGCATATGAAGATTTCACTCCATTAGGAATATTCAATGAACTCGACTTGCTTGAATATTGTTAATAATCCATTGCACCTATTTTCTAGATAGACTCGAGCTTTAACCTACTATGCCATCAAATTCGCTTCGGCCTCATTTTCCAGTCAATCATATGAAGAATGGAGACAACATTAATGGAGGGACTATGTCTATCATGCATTGGTACCTTTCCTTTTAAATCGATCGGTGAGAAATCATCAATTGCTCTTGGAGACAAAAACTTAACACATCAAACCAATGACAATGAGATAGAACAAGAGAAAGACTACCTATCCTCAATTGCCACCGTTTCTAGAGGAAAATATTTAGCATAAAATCACCACTTTCCATGTGGGCAATGTGTAGGTGATTCAGGAGGATCATTTTGATTGATCCATAATGAATTCTTCACATGCTAAACAGAAGGTCACTATCACATAGAGCTCGTCAAAATATTTCTAGAGACACTTGATTCATCCCAAATAGACATCATCTTCCCAAGATATCAAGTTCTGAAGTTTGTCACCAATAGGAAAAAAAAGGAAAATGGGTGCCACGTGGCACCATTGGAAGAGTGGCACGTGGCCTATATGTTGAGGTGGCAATTCCACAAATGGGCACGTGGCAGTAAGATGTTGAGATGGCAGGTTGACATGGACCAATGGTTGGTGGACATGTGTCAATCAAAGGCTTGAAGTGGCACCTACGTGGAAATAGGTGTCCCAATGAGAGGCTTCCACGTGGCATCTCCCACTGCCCTATTTCACTTATGGTTTATGAAAAAATTATGGAGGCAGTCCGGGTCGAACCCCTGACCTCCCACACTCTATCTTCGCGACTTATGAATAGGCCCATTATTGTTCCTTAATATGAACATGGTAAAACTTTTATTTAAGTTTTAAAATGTTTTCCTTTAGAAGAAAATAGGGCCGAGGGAATAGCCCTTAGGCTCATTATATATGCCAAACTATGCCAACAAACCAATGGAATATGCCAATTATATATGTATTGTTACAATAAAGCATTAAGGTGTGAAGAACCTGCAATAATTAATTAATGAAAATACATGAGATAACATAAATAACAGGACTCAGAATTGCTTTATTGATCGCAGGCCACTTTGAGGGGGCAACCTCCTTTGAGCAAGCTCAATACAAATAACTTCACGGTGCCTTCATTGGCATTAGCATAAACTTATATACTAGTCTATGCGGAAATACTATGGGTCAATACCATGGGACATATAATACTACGCGACGACTTACAAAGCATATGCGTCCAATACTATGGATCAATACTATGGGCTAATACATACTATGGATCAACAAATACTACAGGACGCCTTACAAAGCATATGCATCCAACAACAATATACTAACAAAGTAAAGACATGGGTTCCTAACATCCCCTCTCCCTTAGAAAAAGCTTCGTCGTCAAATCTTTAGATGTGGAAATTGATGTTGAATCTAAAGGAGTGGTGCCCATGTAGCATCCTTTGGTTGCATGTCATGCCACTGAATGAATACCTCTATGATAGAGCGAGAGAGAAGAGGGCGCCCTTTGAGTGTCAGGGAGGATTGCTTGGAAGGCTGTAGACAAAGAAAAACCATATCAACTACTTGAAAAGTGCGCTCAGAACGGTGTTGATCGGCTTGTTGTTTCATTCGAATTCTGGCCATGTGAAGAGTGTCCTGTCAAATGCGAAGAATCTGATCACGGTTTCGAAGAACTATGTCAATTGCCTAAACTGGTGCACTGTTGAGGGTGTATGGAAGAAGAAATGGCGGTTCCTGACCATAGATTGCTTCATATGGAGTAATTTTAGATGCAGTAGGGTACCACCATGCAGCGAGAATGAGCCATTTCACCTACTGAGGTTGTTGTTCGGAGGTGAAGCAACAAAGATAAGTTTCCAAACATTTATTGGTAATGTCAGTCTGCCCTCCAGATTTTGGGAGCCCTTCAATGAATTCCAAAGACATATCTATCTAGATTTGTGTAGGGATGGGTACGGGTTCGAGCAATCCCGGAAGGAGCTGGAAAGTATCATATGCAGCCACCATCTGTTGAATTGTCCTTTTCATTCCCTGCCAAAAGAAGGTATGTTGTGCCCGCTTATACATTTGGAGGAACCCGGAGTGCCTGACCAATGGAGATGCATGGAGTTCAGAGAATATATCTTGTTGAAGATCTGTGCTCTGGTGAAGCACGAGATGACCCTTATATCTCAGGGAAGTGCCATCCCAAGAGTAATGCGGTACATTAGAAGGGTTGTTGGCCAACCGTTGGATGAGTTGAGATAAGGAGGATTCATTGACATAGCCCTATTGAATAGATTGCAACCAATTTGGAACATGCATAGAAATAGCTGAAAGAAAAACTCGGTAATCAAATGTGAGAGAAAGAGCATTTGCCACGAAATTGTCCTGACCCATCATGTAAGTGATCTCATAGGCATAACCCAGGAGTGAGAGAACCCATTTCAGTTGTGCGGGTGAGGAGACCCGTTGTTCCAGAAAATATTGCAGACTCTGGTGAGCAGTCTTGATGTATAAATAATTCCCGAATAGGTATGTCTGCCACGTCTGTACTGCATGCAAAATAGCCATCATTTCCTACTCAGATGTAGAGGCGGCTAAATTCTTACCTGAAAGGTCTCTTGAAGGCGGAAATCCTACTGGTTCAACAAAGACACCTACATATCTATCCAAAATTTGTTGGATATCCAAGGGAGTAATGGAGACCGTTGATGGGTGCATCTTAATGGAATGGAGCTGAGCGATGACACCATGTGAATTATTCTTAAGTAGCTTTTCCAGGCGATGTGAACTGATGATGTGGAGAGACCCCGGTTGTAAGCCTGTAAATGTGTGTTTTTCCCATTGAGTGAAAACTGCATTCAAAGTTTAGAAAAATCCCATAAGATGGATCCAAGTGTGCGTAACCATTGAACACCCAAAACCACATCACATCCACCTAAGGCCAAGGCAAACATGTCAGAACGCAAGTTATAATATTCCATAGAGATACGCACATTGTGACACTTCCCCTTATAGGGTAAGGTGACCCCATTGGCAACCATGACTTCAAAGTTGGAGCAAGGATGGACAAAACAATCAGCCTGTTTGGCGATCCAAGGGTCAATGAAGTTATGAGTGCTACCAGAATAAATGAGTATGGTAAGAGGGAGCTTCTTGAAGTAACCCCTGACCCGCATTGTTTGGGGGGTGGTGACGTCGGATAAAGCATGGAGAGATATCTCTAGTTGGTCATCCTAAGATGGGGGGTCAAAAGGCGGCTGCTAAATGTCGACCTGATCATCTATTGTATCTAGAGCGTCTTCACCAAGTTCAAAGGCAGGCGGAGAATCCACAGCCAAGAGATAGAGCTTTTGCTCAACACATCTATGCCACCGAGTGAATTTCTCATCACAGTTATAACAAAGCCCTTTTTCTCGGCATGACTGCATCTTTGCTTCATACAAATGCTTGATAGGAGTTGGTCAAGGAGCTGGCGTGATGGGAGGTCGTGGGGAACCCATATTTCTGAAGGGAACAAAGGTGGGTTTGGAGCGTTGTTGGGCTGTGATCTTGTCCTCTACCAACTTAGCCAAGCCTAGGACTTCCATCATTGTGTTGGGACAGAACATTTTAACCTCTGAGCGGATTTCATCCTTGAGACCACTAATAAAACAACTCCTGTAGAATTCATCAGACAATCCTTCTGTGTGATTGGCCAGTTTCCCAAATTATGTCTGATACTCTCTCACAGTGCCAATTTGGAGAATTTTAGTGAGTGCTCCTATGAAGTCATCAAAAGCACTAGGACCAAATTGTTGCAAAAGGAGATGGCAAAGATTTGTCCAATTTGGCTCGTGATGAGCTCTGATGTACCAACGGTACCATTGAAGGGCTTCCCGTTCCAAATTAAAAGATGCAAGTGGAACTTTATGGACATCAAAAGTATTATACAGACTGAAAAATTGCTCTGCCCGGTATATCCATCCAGTTGGATCAGTACCATTGAAGCGAGGAAATTCAAGCTTCAGCCCACGAAAATTGTTGGACGAAGAGAACCCAGTGGCTGCAGAAGATTCTGGTTGTTGGTTATTGTTCATGGCTGAATGTTGAAGATGGAGGCTGAGAAATTTTTCATCCGGATCTTGGAGTTTGGTTTTGAGGGCTGTAAGTTCTTCCTCCATGATTTGTGCTCCTACACGGGTGACAACCATAATCAGGAGTTTTTTTTGTGTGAATGGGTAGAAAAACAAAAACAAAAACTGTTTTAGTAAGGGAAAATTTGGATTTGGGAAAAACTCGAATGGGTAATTTGGGTTTGACTAGGTTTTGGACACTTTCTGATGGACAAGTAAGCAAAAAATGGGGATTTCAGAAGCGGGGTGAAAGAATGAGAAAATTTGGCAGAGAGGAACAAAGAAGCAGAAATAGGAAATGAACACTGTGGTAAAATTTGAAGGCGAGTGGAATTTCATTAGAGCTTCGCGGGATCGGAGGAGGACGCCACTGAGATAGCCGTGATCTAGGGTTTCTGCGCCTGCAGCCGCCATGGCTGTGCCTGGGGGAGGGTCCCCCCCTCCCTCCTCACCCATCTCTGCGAAAGAGGCATTCAGAAGGATCACCAACCCGTGTGGTAAGAATTCTGCGGCCACTGAGATTCTGAAATTCGTTAAAAAATTGGATGAAATCCCTGAAGTCGAGCTACCAGCGGAGAGCTCCATTAAAACTGCTTTATCCCTCTCCTCTCGTGGACTGGTAGGCCAGTTTATGGGCCTGTGGCCTTCGGTGAGAACTACCGATGACTGGATACAACGAAACTGGAGGCCCCATCTGAAACACAGTGTAACGTGCTATCCAGTGGGAAGAGGTTTTTACATCTTTGAATTCATTTCAAAAGATGATAGAGACCTAATCTTCAGAAACGGACCCTATTTCATGGGCACTCAAGGACTCTATCTCAAAAGATGGACCCCGGATTTCGATCCAAGCATTGATGTTCCAAAGGAAGTGCCGGTCTGGGTACGTCTTCCAAACCTGCTTGCTCATTGCTGGAACCCTGATGCGCTGGAAAAAAATTGGGAATCACCTTGGTAGGTACATAGATAAAGCGGATCCAAAGGGGCAATATTCATGTGCCCAAATCTGTGTGGAGGTTGATCTAGAAGCAGGTCTACCAGAAGCAATCAAGATTTTCGTCGGCTCCTGGAGTCATTTTCAAAAACTAGACTATGAGCAACTGCCTTTCAAATGCAGGCTCTGCCATGAGCATGGACATTTTCAAAGATCTTGCCCAAAATCCCAACCCCAGGAGGAGACGGAGGGTTGGCAAAAAGTCAAGAAAACAAAATCAGCAGCTAAGACCCAAGAAAAAAGAACCATGAACTCAGGACAAATTCCAATGTCAAAAGATCCCTCCAAAGCCAAAGAGACTGATTCGGGGGAAAAAGAAGCAGACCAGTTTAAAAATCCCACATCGAGCAAGGTAAATCAATCTCAGGACTCAGTCACAGAAATAATTGGGTTGGTTGATAATACAAAGAATAGCCATGAAGGAAATCTCGAAGCTGGAGAAATCCCACAAGAAGAAAACGAGGGAAAGTCACCCCAAGATCAAATAGATAATCAACCTCCTGACTCCCCGAGAATCTCCTCTGACCCTAAGATTCCAAAGGATCTGGATCACGAGCCCACCAATCTGGATTCTGAATCAGGGGGATGCACAGATGAAGCAGCTTCAGACACCAGCAGTTCACATGCTACCCCTAATCAGCCCGCCAAAGTTCTAGGACGCAAATCAAAGAAAAAACACAGGGAAGAGAAAGCCCTTCAGGACATAAACAAAGGATCCCAGCAAACAATTGACTCAATGATCACCAGATCAAAGCAAGGCCAGGGCCTCAAAAGGGCCCCCACCCCTAAGAAAGTTTAAATGCGATACGCCTCCTGGAACTACAGAGGTCTAGGCTCCAAACCTAAACAAGAAGCTCTGAAGGACATCATAAAAATCAATAAGCCTGACATCCTCTTAGTTCAGGAGACGAAATTGGAGGACTCAAACCTCCAGCAAGCTGCATACAATTTCTGGAAAAAAGGACCGGGGAAAGCCATCAGCTCTAGAGGAGCCTCGGGAGGAATCGCCACCTTCTGGGATGAGTCCAAATTCAACCTCATTGAAGACCACTGCAGCATGCATTGGATCTACACCAAGCTTCAACATATTGACTCCGGAATACAAGTAAGTCTGTTCAATCTCTATGTTCCAAATCTGGCCTCTGACAAAGTTCAATGCTGGGAAATGTTGGAATCCTTCCTTTATCTGCACTCTCCAAACAACATCATCCTAGCAGGAGATCTCAATGTAACTCTGTCTGCTGATGAAAAGAAAGGAGGCTCCCCAATAAGAGACCAATCCATAGAATGGGTGGAGGATCTTATCTTGGGATGGGACCTCATTGATATCAAACCCTCGGTAGGAAAATTCACCTGGACTAACAAAAGGCTGGGCCCGGGTCACATAGCGGCTAGGCTTGACAGATTTCTGATCCATTCCGACTTCCTCCTGCTTGGACTTTTAGCTACCTCCAAAATCCTCCCTAACTGTATCTCTGATCACAAACCCATTCTACTGGAACTCTCCTCGGAAACAAATCTGGGCCCTATCCCTTTCCGATTCATCCCTCTTTGGATACTCCAAGAAGACTTTCATCAAGTAGTCTCTAACTTCTGGTCAGTCCCTATCCCAGGCTCTCCTTCCTTTTCCTGGGAACAGAAAATTAAAAGGCTGAAATCGGACCTTAAATCCTGGGCGAAGCGTATCACCTCCCCTACTTCTGGCAGAATTGAATCCCCAAAAGCTCTGGAAGACCATCAACTATCCCTGGAAACAACCGCCTTCACTCCTCAGATTCAAGCTACGGAAACAAAACTCCAAAAGCATTTCTACCAAGCTTGTAGGGTAGAAGAAGAATATTGGAGACAAAAATCAAGGAGCTTGTGGCTAGATAGTGGAGACAAAAATACCTCCTACTTCCACAAACAAGCGGAGGCCAGAAAGAACTTCAAAGCTGTCACCGAGATCAACTATCAAGGCTCCCTGATCAACAACTTTAATGACATCAAAAAAGCCGCTTTCAACACTTTCAAAGACCTTTTTTCAGCTCCAATTGAAGACCCTCTAAATCCCCTTGATCATCCTTTTGATACCATCCCCAACCTGGTCCATGATTCTGATAACAATCTTCTCACTGCCCCAATATCCATGAAGGAACTAAAATTAGCCCTCTTCCGAATGAAACCTGATAGTGCTCCGGGCCCGGATGGCTTCACTGCAAGATTCTATACCAACTGCTGGGACCTGATAAAGCTAGATCTGCTTAGAATGGTGAGGCATACGCAAAAGAACAACAAGCTGGGGGGAAGCACTAATTCTGCCTTTCTTAATCTGATTCCAAAAGAAAAAGGGGCCAATCATTTCTCCAGATTCAGACCTATCTCTCTCTGCAATCTGAGCTACAAAATTGTAACCAAAATCATAGCAAATAGACTCAAAAAAGTGTTGCCACGAATAATTCCAGAAAATCAAGGAGGGTTCATAAAAGGACGACAGATTCAGGATAATATTTTGCTGGTCCAAGAGGCAATTCACTCAAGCCACCAGTCCAGAGAAGGAGGCATGGTGATTAAACTTGATTTAGCCAATGCCTTTGACAGAGTTAATCACGAGTTCTTGTTCCTGGTTATGAAGAAACTCGGGTTCTCAGACCTTTTTGCAAAGTGGATCCAAGGATGCATAAGCTCACCCTGGATAGCTCCTCTGATCAATGGACGACCCACTAAATTCTTCCAAGCCTCTCGGGGCCTTAGACAAGGCTGCCCCCTCTCCCCGCTGCTCTACGCAATCCAAGCATCGGTCCTAAGTTTCCAACTGATCAAAGCCCAGCAAAGGAACGTCCTCCCAGGTCTCCATATGGCAGCTAACGTGAATAAGATCAATCATGCACAGTTCACAGATGATACACTACTTCTGGGAGCAGCTAGTACCCAAGTTGCAAGTAGATTCAAACATGAGCTGGATATCTACAGACATGTCTCTGGCAGCAAGATCAACTTCCAAAAAAGCAAGATTTTTGGCTGGAATTGTATGATCAGAGAGCTGGGCGAGATAGCTAGAATCTTAGGAATGGAAGCAGTCCATGAATGGGATTCCATTACCTACCTGGGTGTTCCAATTGCTAAAAGTACTCCAAAAGAAAACCAATGGAATCCAATCCTGGACAAATTTAAAAATCGAATTCAAAACTGGGGCTCAAACTGGCTAAACCAGGCAGGAAAGACAGTCCTCATAAAATCAGTCTTGATGAGCATCCCGATCTACCAAAACTCCATCCTCCTTGCCCCTTCTCTGATTATCGGGAAAATGGAAAGACTAATCAGGAAATTCCTTTGGGAAGGAGGTAAAGGAAACAATCACAGACTTCATCTGGTAGGATGGGATAAAATTCAAAAGCCTTACAAGGAAGGAGGTCTGCAATTCAGAAGTTTGGCAAGACAGAATATGGCCATGGGAGCAAAAATACTCTGGAAACTAGTCTCAGGCCGTGAAACTTGGAGCAAAAAAGTCATAAGGAAAAAATACTTCCCAGGCTCAAGATTAAATTGCCTAGATAAGCCACCTCAAAGAAAGAAAGGATCTCCAATCTTTACTCTCTTCAACAAGGTCCTAGAGCACTTCACAAGCATTCTTTACTGGATCCCTGGCAACGGGAAAAAAATAAATCTCTGGGAGGACTCTATTATGGGAGACCAGCCCCTAGGAAAGGCTACTGAAATTGGTAATCTGAAAGCCTGGATGCAACACAGAAACAAAGACACACTCTGGGACATCTCCATCTGGGAGGAAGAAGGAAAAAAAAGCTGGAGTGATTGGAATCTTGGCGAGGTCCCTGCGGATCTAATAGGGGAAGCCGAGATCCTGTTACAACTACTTCAAAGTAAAGCCCCTCTCTCAGAGACCACCAAAGACCAAAGAGGATGGGGGCATGGTTCTGGATACTATACAGCAGCAGAAGGGTATAGATCTCTCCAAAATGTGCACCACGCCCCCCCCAATCCAGCTAAGTGGAACTTCATCTAGACCTTTCCCATCATCCCAAAAATTGACTTTTTTTGCTGGACGGTAGCACACAATAGCATCTTAACTGGACACACGCTAAAAATACGTGGAATGGAAGGGCCTACAAGATGTCCCCTGTGTCTCATAGATGAAGAAACAATGACTCATCTGCTGCTAACGTGCTCTTTCTCAAAAGAGGTCTGGAAGCAGGTTCTCCTCCCATGCCATGGGAATTTTGACATTTATGGAATTTTATCTGACCTCTTCTCCAACTGGATTAAAAACTCCCCATTTGAGCTTCATAAGAAAAACCGTCTTAAAACCATCTGGATGTGGATCCCTAAAGTAACTTGCTGGAAGATCTGGCTGGAGCGTAACAGACGTATCTTTAGAGATGAGGCAAGCTCCAGCTCCAGGGTAGCAGCCAAATGCGAGGCCTTTTTTGGGGAAGCGGCGGACTCTAGAGTGATTTCCAACATTAGAAGCCTTAGTCCTGTTGAGGCAAGCTGGTTGGATAAATTCAAACTAAAAGATGCCCTTGAAGCTATCTCTCTTTCAACTCATGAAAACTGGGAAATACGGATGTGCGATCCTTAATTTCATACTTGGAGAACGTCGCTAAGGGAGTATTGCCTCTTCTTTGATGGGGCCTCCAAGGGAAACTCAGGAAAGGCTGGAGCAGGGGGAGTCCTACTCAACAAAGAAAATGAAACACTTATCTCCTTTGCCTGGGGCTTAGGGACGGACACAAATAACAAGGCTGAAGCACTGGCCCTCTGGCAAGGGCTAAAGCAAGCCAGTGACAATAATATCTCAGAGATCACAGTCTTCGGAGACTCACGGATCATAATTCAAGCTATGATCTTGAAGAAGCCACCCCCAAAAATTAATCTCTCTAGGATCCTGCGCAGAATCTTCATGATTGCCTCCAAATTCAGTAAAATCAAATATTATCATGTCCTCCGTGCTCAAAATGGACAAGCTGACGCTGAGGCTAACAGGGCCGTGCTCCTGGGCAGGAGAATCTTATCTATAAATGACAGAGAATCAATATGTAATCTCCCCTAAGACAAAAAAAATCCTGAGAAGGAATATTTTCTAGAATGCCGTGGTATTCGATTATCAGTTATGCTCTATGGTCAAGATTACCATCGAGCCGGATCTCCACAATAGCCTGACTCCTCCAGACGAAGTCACATGGTCTCGTGACTCTTCAGGTCTCCATCCCTCCCTTATAAACAGCCCGAATGAGAACCTCCGATCATTCCAGTGCGCTAACGCTAGCATATGCAGTAAGAAGACCAGAACAAGCCCGAGCATCTCAACATGGCATCGGTGGGATCTACATCTGGAGGTAAATCTGTGGAGGATAGGCTGGATGAATTACAACAATCAATTGATCTCCTCAAAGCCAAATCAGAGGAGCAAGAAGGGCGCCTGCAATCCAACACTGCAGAAGATCTTCAAAAATGGAAGAAGTTCAATAAAGATCTTCAAAACATCAAAGAGGATCTCAGAGACTCCAAGGGAGAAGTTACTTACTTTGAAGAAGTGGTCTACACCCACTTCAAGGACTTGGCAAATACCTCAGGGAACTATGGGAATAGAATTGTTTCCTTGGAAGTTGTTGTCCAGAATATTTTGGAGAAGCTCAATCTCTCTTAAACTTTGTTTAGATCTTCTCTTCGCTCTCTATGTAAACCTCAGTACTTCCTTTTGTTCCACAAGCTTGTCTTCTGTAATTTTGCTCTATAAATCTGGAATTTCTGGGCATCTCAAGTCCAAAAATTTTGTTAATCCAGATCGAGATAACTATGTAACCAAGCACCCGGTGGCTGTTTCACCGGTTATCAATTAAAACTACCCTATGTTTCAGTCTAAAAAAAAATTGAAGGCGAGTGGGTGAAAATTGAAGAAGTTATGGCAAACCCTAAAAATAGACAAATGTGGGATTTATGGCTTTGGGAAGTGGAATTTGGGATAGGGTCCTCAAGAATGAATTATGCACAATGGGATTGCGGGGGTTTTAGCGAAGCTTCAAGGGAAATGGAGTTAAAAAGAAGGAGATATGGTGAAAAAATGGATTTTTTTCTTTCTTTCAGAAATGGATCTGCAACGGAGCAGAAGGGATCGAAAAAAAATGGATCTGAAACGGTGTAGAAGGGATCGAAAACAGATAGATATTAAACGGTGCGGAAGTGATCGACAATAATTATGGATAGAGGAAATCTGCGATTTATCAATTGAAAATAGATATGGACCCCATATGCTTGGCCTCCTAACGGTTCATGGGATCCACTCGACCACCAATGTTGTCTGACGGCTTGCGTATTGGGGAAGTACCCCTCACTCCATGGCTCAGGTAAAACTGATAACCGCTTTTCCACAAATGACAGCTCTTGGTTTACCTCACAGGTGGGAACTAGTCAATCAGGTAGGGGTCGTTGCCCTTTTCGCTGGCAGGTCCTCTCAATGGGCCAGCTACTTTGGGGTTCCTGTGGTACTCCTCACAATGAGTTTTAGGGCTTATGCCCAACTACTTCCCATAATTAAGAGGATAGGGATTATTCCCAGATATGAACCTGCAACAGATGCGAAAAAAAAATTGGCAAAAATTTCACCCAACGAGCCGAAGAAAGTGTTCTGATACCAGATGTGAAGAACTTGCAATAATTAATTAATGAAAATAAACGAGATAGCAGAAATAATAGAACTCAGAATCGCTTTATTGATAGCAGGCCACTTTGAGGGGGCAACCTCCTTTGAGCAAGCTCAATACAAATAACTTCACGGTGCCTTCATTGGCATCAACATAAACTTATATATTAGTCTATGCGACAATACTATGGGTCAATACCATGGGACATATAATACTACGGGACGACTTACAAAGCATATGCGTCCAATACTATGGATCAATACTATGAGCTAATACAAACTATGGATCAACAAATACTATGGTACGTCTTACAAAGCATATGCGTCCAACAACAATATACTAACAAAGTAAAGACATGGGTTCCTAACAAAAGGGGAGAGGTCCACGGGTTTGACCCCATGACCTCCCTCTCACTTGTACCATACCTTACCATTACGCTACAAGTGCCCTTTGTTAAGGGTCATGACACACATAATATTTAAGTTTGAGTCAGTGTTGTCACGGATTTTGGGTGTGGCAGGTTTTAGCCATGCCCCTATATAACCATGAGTTTATGCCTACAAAGAAACAATTCAAAGTTGAGATTTCTGATTTGTAGAGGTGGTACAGTGCTAAGGCTTGGGACGAATATTGAGGAAGTTGTACGGATTGTTTTGTAGAGACGTTGTATTGTTTTGCATGCCAAAGGGGGTCCCTCAGCACTTATGGGGAATATAAGCGAGTTTATACTTGTTTTTCTCAAAATTTCGAGAGGATCGTAGTGGTAGTGTCTGATTATGCATTTGGACAGTAGGTTCTAAATGTGTTCTCATAATTCATTGTACTTTCAAGCTTTTGAAAAATTAATGGATTGGTCTCACATTAGAAGTGGACCCAGAGATGTAGCCCATTTAGGGTGAACTCCGTTATCAATTGTCTTCTCATGTTCATGGTTTGATGCTCTTTGTTAAGTTTCTCTTCAGTTATAAACCTCTTGAAAGATTGTTTATTAAATCCTTTTTCAAGTTAACAGTTTAAGGTATTTCACATGCAATTCAAGCATTATTTTTTAGATCCGTTATTTCAATATCATGTTTGGAATCAGAGCTAGGTTTAACTAGGGATTGCACACTCTGAATGTTAACCAGGATTAGATTCAATCGAGGTGAAGGTAAACTTGAGGATTATAATCCTGACATTGGTTCGAGAAGAGGCATTCAAAGAAGATAGATGGTTTCACCGATAAGGATAGGATATTACAAATCTGAAGATGATTTCTTCGAGGCCTTTAATTTGATGAAAGCAATGGTGGAGGAGATTTATAATGAAAGAGGAAAATGAAGAAGAGAAGGCTCAAGTCATGTCAAGAAGGAAGATGAATCTCATTCCCAAAAGACATCTCCTCCTCATTCACCTCCTTCTTCACCTCCTTCCACTCCTCCTCCCTCTCATTCTCCCTCTCCTACTCACTCTCCTACACCATATTCGCCTCCATCTCCTCATAGTAAGATTGTTTGAGTTTCAAAGAATCCATTGTTGAAGTTGGATGTCAAGTTTGACTTTCCCATGTATAATGGCGAGCCTAATGCAGATAAGCTAGAGAATTGGATTCAACAAATGGAAGTTTATTGTCATGTTTAGCAGATTGATGAATACGAGGTAAAGATTCAGTTAGCCTCTCTGTGGCTTGAAGGTCTTGTTTGGTAGGAAAATAAAATTTAGGAAGGTATGAAAAAGAATGGTAAGATTCTTTCTTCTTGGTATGAATTCAAATCTACATTAAGGAAACAATTTTATCCTTCGGGATAAACACAAAAGGAAATTATGGAATGGCAATATTTGAGGCAAGCAAAGGGACAAAGTGTGCAAAGTTATCCTGAATATTTTAGGAGGAAAACATTGGCTTTAAATATTTCATTGCATTCTCAAGAAACTCTTCTAAAGTACATCAGTGGGTTGCATAGTTACATTTATCATACTATTCTTTTGTTCAATCCTACTAACTTTGATGAAGTATGTGTCCAAGATGCGCATCTTGAATCCAGGAAGGATGTTAAGGATGATTCCTGCATGGAACAAAAGGGAGGAAATGACAAAGGTAAAGAGAAGGTGAATCAAGTTGCTACAGTGAAGAAAGAGGACGTGAAGCTTTCATGCTCGCATTGTTAAAAAGAAGGGCATGATGAAAAACATTGTTGGAAGTTACTTATGGAATTGAAGCCAAAATGGTCTAAGAATTAGAGAGTAAGAGAAAGACTGTGGCAATAGTATAAGATATCGGATCTGAATCCGGAGATAAAACTAAGGTGATAGCCATGGGTCTTAAAGGTAATATTTTTGCTACTAGTTGTAGTTCATTAGCTTCTTCTTCAAAATTTGTTATAATCCCCGCTAAAAGAAAGAGGATTGAATTATTTCACATATGAATGATCTCCAAGCATACCAAAATAGACACACTTATTGATAGTAGGTCTTAGGTGAATCTTATTTTTTAGCAAGTGGTTAGAAATTTGGGATTAGAGATGAAACCTCATCCTAAGCGATACCCTTTGGGATGGGTTTGTGAAGATGTGAAATTGCATGTGACTCATCAATGTAAATTGAAGTTTAACATCACATCCAATTTTGTATATGAGGTAGAATTAGATGTAGTCCCTTTAGACATTTGCGAGTCTGTGTTGGGGAATCCATACTTGTATGATAGAAAAGTCATCTTCTTTAGAGAGCACAACAAGTACCATTTATTCAAGGATTAAATAATATACATTGTAAGAGCTCTTAAGATGAAGACTAATTTATCTCTCGTTTCTACAAGGAAGATGAAGATGTCAGTAAATGCAAGCAAGGATTTATCTCTCATGACGGTAAAAGATTGTGGTCTTGGAAATGAATTAGTTAAGCTTGATACTAGTAAGATGTTTTAGGATATATCGCAAGTACAACATGAGAGGTTACACCATGAAAGAATATTGGATCTCGATTTACAACCTTTGGTTGATAGCAAGGCAGATCCATTGGTTCTTACTACTTTTATTAAGAAAGACAAGCTTTCAATGGGTTCATTCTATTTAACATTTGCATGTTCAGTTTGATGTCTCATTTTGTTGTTATTTAGTTGTGTTTGGATAGTAGCTTCGACATTGGATGCAGATCTATGCAAATGTGATAGAATGATTAAGTTTTTTAATGGTCTGATCATTGTTTTCATCTTTGTTATGATGATCCAGGTGATCCTAAACCGAGCAGGTTGGATGGTGGACACAGGACAAGTGTGTCCTCACTCTTTTTTTGAGTAAATATTGCTTTTGGTGGTCCAAAATATTTTTAGTGGGGAGGTTTGATCCAAGAGGATCTTTTTTATTGTTCCATAATGAATTCTTCACATGCTAAATAGAATGTGACCATCGCATAGAGATCCTCGAGAATTTTCGGGGACACTTGATTCGTCCCAAACAGACACTATATGCCCAAGATATTGTGTTTTGAAGTTTGGCTCCAATAGCCAAAAAGGAAAAAATGGGTGGCTCATGGCACCATTGGAAGGGTGACACGTGGCTTGTACACTGATATGGTAGCTCCATAGATGAACACGTGGTAGGAATATGTTGAGTTGGCATGTTGACATGGACCAATGGTTGATGGACATGTGTGAGTCAGAGACTTGATGTGGCACCTATGTGGCAATAGGTGGCCCAATGAGAGGCCGCCACATGGCAGCTCCCATAGGCCTATTTTGGTTATGGTTTACCAAAACGTTGTAGAGGCAACTGGGATCGAACCCATGAGCTCCCACACTCTATCTTCGCGACTTACCAATAGGTATGTCATTGTTCCTTGATATGAACATCGTAAAAATTATATTTAAGTATTAAAATGTTTTCATTTGACAGAAAATAGGGTTGAGGGCATTTCCCTCGAGCCCATGGTATTTGTTATGACATGTTTCTATAATCCTAAGTTCATGGAAGGTTATTATTATGGTTTCATTATGTGTGTGTGTGTTACCACCAACTGTGCCAACAAACCAACGAAATATGCCAATTATATATGTATTGTTACAATGAAGCATTAAAAGGGAAGATGTCACGTCCCCGATCCCCTCAGTGTCCTTTAGAGTGATGGGGGAACAATCTGATCCATTTTTTTTAAAGCTTATCCTCAACTCTGTCAGTTCTTACACAGCCGCAATATCCTTGGTCCGCAATTCCGCAATCTGCGATCCGCAGGTCGAAAGTCGGAAGGGAGGAACACTTAAATCACAGCATCTAAGAAAATACGACTCCAACTTCCACATTCCGCATTGCGGGAGTCAGAAAGTCTAAACGCCCAATATACAACTTCAAATATTTACACCTCCGACTTCCGCACTCCGCATAAGCGATGTGGGAGTCGGAAAGTCAAAACACCAATTCACCAGTTCGAGGATTTACTCCTCCGACTTCCACACTCCGCATCCGCGATGCGGGAGTCGGAAACTCAAAACACCTAATTCACTATCTCAATGATTTACGCCTCCAAATTCTGCACTCTATATCGGCGATGTGGGAGTCAAAAAGGTAGAACACCAAATTCTCCATTTCGATGATTTACGCCTCCGACTTCCGCACTCCGCATCTACGATGCGGGAGTCAGAAAGTCGGAACACAAAATTCTCTACTGCAGCGAAATTGCTCCTCCAACTCCTGCACTCCACAACCCGGCTTAAGGGAGTCGAAAGTCGAAACTCCGAAATCACAACGCCTAAGAAACTATGCCCCCGACTTCCGCGATGTGGGAGTCAGAAGGTCGAAGGCGCCAAACACATGGTGTCGAGAAAATGCGCCACCGACTTTCGCATTCCACAGTGCAGGAGTCGGGAGGTCAGAACACCAAAATACCAGGCGTTTGAAGAAAATGCGCCCCCGAATTCTGCATTCCGCACTACGGATTCAAAAGTCGGAAACTGGTCATATCCCTGTGACCACCAACTTCCGCGATGTGGGAGTCAGAAGTTTGAAGGCGCCAAACACACGGCGTCGAGAAAACGCGCCCTCGACTTTCGCATTCCACAGTGCGGGAGTCGGGAGGTCAGAACACCAAAATACTAGGCGTTTGAAGAAAATGCGCCCCCAACTTCCGCATTCCGCATTGCAGATTCAGAAAGTCGGAAGCTGGTCATATCCCTGTGACCACCAACTTCCCAAGCTTATAGCTTCTTCATCGTGAATCCAATTTTGGAAAACTTGGTGTCGTTGGAAAGCTCTCGATGAGCTCTATGCAATGGTGTGATCCCCTACCACACATGAGAACTCTGACCTATCCTTCTTCCAACCCAAAAGGTGGCCTCCAACTCCGTCAGAGCCTCCTTTCCCCACTGTCAAGAGCCTTGGGATCACCCTGTCAAGGCCCCTCCCTTCATCTGACTACAGAGGTGGCATAAACACATTAGGAGGTGTCTAATTCATCTCCCAAGCTCATATGATGAAGTGAAAACCTTCTAAGGGTTTGTGCAATGCATAGTAGACATACATAGTGGAACTAAATCTAATTAATGCATCTACAACATACAAGGTTAATAACATATTTAACATAAGCAAAATTGTGAACAAACAACCAATGCATCAGCCTCATGCTTAGGCTTATACACAGATTTCCTATTGATTGACTCCATGTGATCACTTCATTCAATTTGACTTGAAATAACAATTAACACAACATAAGAAGTAACATCATTCAGAACCACAAAGAACACTTATTTTGTAAGATGAAATTGTCCAAGCAGCTGGCTATGTGAGGGAAATGTTCCACCCAACCATAGGTCTTTGTCCAGCCTATATTCTTTCAGCTGAGAGACCACCCCCGAGCTGGGCTATGTATCCGCTAAGGAGGAACTAAACAGGCTCACTCACAACCATGGATTCACACAACAAACATGCTAATCCAACACATAGTTGGGTTTATCAACCATTTAAGGAATAATGGAGGAGGATGCTAAGGTAGTGAGATCAACCTCAGAGCTACAGGCCTCTCAATTCACACTCAGACAGTCTTGTCACCCACAATACCTACCACAACCAACACAAGGAAGTATTCCCTTCACTACTACATAGTCCCTTGGGCCATACCTTCCCTCCAGTGCTTTTAAGGGTGGGCATAGAAAGGTCCAAGCTGCTAGTTCCTTGAGACTCTAGCCTTCAAGCAACCCTACTGTGTTTATCAAGCAACCCTACCTTCTGTCCTATTCTTCTCTGTCATTTCCACTTGGATTTTCTCAATTTTTTTGGCCAAAGCAACTCTATCCCGCAGTTGGGTTCTTGGCTATCAACACAAGGTTTTCTCACGGGTTTCTGAGCATCTCACACGCTTCAAATTTTCCCTAGGGTTTAGGCCAACATATCCCCTACTGGATTGAGCTTCCCACACAAATTTTTGGACGGATTCGACACTCCCAGTTGGGGTTTTACACATAATCGCGATTTCCTTCTTCTCTTCCTTGCTCGGCCCTCTGTTCTCCTCCAAAATTTTGTTTCTATTCCATAATGGAATGGGGATTAGGGAATACAAATTCCCAGGGGTAGAGTGACTTGTGGATCAAGGCAAACAGAGCCCCATACCCTGCCATCCGAAATTTCGGGGTTTGCCCACACTCCATCGACCTCATGAATAGTTTCTTCAACCACCTTCTACAGCATAATTAAATTTCAACAAGGAAGGTCAAAGGGGTTCTAAATATGACATTTGGTAGTCTATGGTCCAATAGCACAACCCCTCACCTCTCCCTAGTGGATACACATGGCCCCCTCTTATTAGTTTCCTCCATAGCCATTTTTCTTAGTATTTTTATTGCAATAGTAATATTTACATCACTTACAATATCCCGTGGCTTAATAGCACATGGATAACATAATATAAACTACTTTCCTTTTACATAAAACCTAGCATCCACTAGCAGGGCCTTGGCCTTGAGCTCCATGCTAGGAAAACATACATTGCATGTATACATTATTTACATTGAAAGCCAAATATGTCCTAAGGGTCAAAATGGGGGTATTACATTTCCCTCCCCCATAGAACAACACCATCCTCGGTGTTCTCAAAACTGAACAAAAATGGGAATGCCTCTTTCATGGCATCCTCCAGCTCAATGTAGCCTCGTCGAGACTAAGGTGCTTCGATTGCACCTTCACCTATCCGATAGCTTGGTTCTGGAGCAATGTGATCGTCTTGTCGAGGATGCGCATAGGCTCCACTTGGAACTCTCCCTTGGGTTCCACCTGTATCACATTCCAATCAATTATGTGATTAGGATCATGTACATATTTCTTAAGCAAAGAAACATGGAAAAAACTATGAGCTCTCATGTTAGTAGGTAATGCAATTCTATATGCAATTGATCCTATCCTATCAAGGACTTCAAATGGCCCACAATATCTTGGTGCCAACTTGGCACAACTCCCCAACTTTAGGGAACTTTTCCTTGGTTTCACTCTCAAATAAACATGATCCCCAATCTTAAATTCCTTATCCACTCTTTTCAAATATGCATAACTCTTTTGCCTGTCCTAAGCTGCCTTTAAATTCTGCCTAATTTTAACAATTTCTTGTTCCATTTCCTTGAACATATCTGACCCAAGCACTACCCTGTTCACTGGATTATCCCAATTCATTGGAGTCTTTCATCCTTTGCCATATAATACCTCAAAATGACTCATCCCTGCTAATGCTTGATGTCCATTATTGTATGCAAATTCTACCAAATGTAGGTAGTCCTCCCACTTGGATGGTTTGTCCATCACATACATTCTCACCATGTCTTCAAGAACCTGATTCACCCTCTTAGTTTGACCATTTGTTTGAGGATGATATGTTGTACTAAAGTTCAGCTGAGTTCCCAATTCCTGAAATAGTCCCTTCCAAAAATTGGATGTGAACTTTACATCTCGATCTGAAATTATTGCTTTAGGAAATCCATGCAATCTAAATATCTCCTTCATGAAAATATTTGCTATATCATTTGTCTTATGAGTGGACTTGACTGGAATAAAGTGAGCTACCTTTGATATCTTGTCCACCACTACCATAATCGAATCATGTTTCCTTATTGTCATTGGCAAACCTGTTATAAAGTCCATAGAAATTACTTCCCACTTCCATTTTGGAATGGACAAAAGCTGCAATAATCGTGTTGGATGTTGATGTTCTGCCTTGACTTGTTGGCATTTTTTACATCTAGAAATGTATTATGATATGTCCTTCTTCACCCATGCCAAAACTATTGCTTTCTTGTTGCTGTTATTGTCTTTTGATATCCTAGGTATCCAGAGTATGGCATTTGATGTATTTCATCCATCACTAGCTTCTTTAAATCTACACAATCTAGAATATGCAGTCTAGTACCTTGATACAGGAGAATATCATCTTCACCAAGCTGATATCCTGCATACCTTTCATCTATATTTCCCCGTTGCAAATTTTCTTTAATTTGAAGGTAAGTTCCATCACTGGTTTGGGCTTCTAGAATTCTTTCCTTCAAATCTGATTTGCACATACTTATTGCTGCAACATGAAACTTTCTGCTGAGAGCATATGCAACCTTATTCTCTTTCCCTTTTACATGCTTAATTTCAAAATCAAATTCATAGAGAAATTCCATCCACCTAGCTTGCCTAGCATTCAATTTTGGTTGGTCAAACAAATACTTCAAGCTCATGTGGTTTGTCCTAAGCTCGAAACTTCTTCCCAACAAATAATGTCTCCAAATCTTGAGAGCATGTACTATGGCTGCTAGTTCTAAATCATGCATCTCATAATTCTTTTCATGCTCTTTTAATTTCCTTGACTCATAGAAAATCACAAATCCTTCTTGCATGAGCACTCCACCTATCCCTTCAATGCAAGCATCTATGCACACTACAAAATCCTTCCTTGGATCTGCAATCTTCAAAACAGGAGTGCTGGTAAGCAATTTCTTCAATTGCTGCAAGCTTCTCTCACACTTTTTAGACCATACAAATTTAACATTCTTCCTTTGCAATGATGTCATTGGATGGGCTATCTTGGAGAACCCTTCAATAAACCTTCTATAATATCCTGCAAGACGCATAAAAGATCTAACATCTGTAACATTCTTTGGAGTAGGCCAATCCATTATGGCTTCAATCTTTTATGGATCCATTGCAATTCCCTCTTCTGAGATGACATGACCCAAATATTGTACCTTACTCTAATAGAAATCACACTTGCTCAGCTTTGCATACAACTAGTGTTCTCTAAGAACTTGCAACGACATTCTTAGATGTTCATCATGCTCTTCTTCATTCCTTGAATAAACAAGAATGTCAACGAAGAACAATATCACAAACTTATCCAAATACTTGCCGAAGACACTATTCATGAGACACATGAATGTAGCAGGTGCATTGGTAAGACCAAATGGCACCACTGTGAATTCATAATGACCATATATTGTCCTGAAAGTTGTCTTGTGAGTGCCTTCTACTTTTATCCTCACTTGATGATAGCCAGACCTTAAGTCAATCTTTGAAAACACCTTAGCTTCCTTCATTTGATCAAACAAATCATTAATCCTTGGCAATGGGTACTTATTCTTGATTGTCACTTTATTTAGCTACATGTAATCAATACACAGCCTTAAAGTCCCATCTGTTTTCTTGACATATAACACCGATGCTCCCCAAGGAGATACACTTGGCCTGATATACTTCGTGTCCATTAATTCCTTTAGCTGCATCTTTAACTCTATCAATTCTGGTGTGCTCATTCTATAAGGAGCTTTGGAAATTGTCACTGCCCCTGGAACAAGATCAATGGTAAAATTAATATCTCTCTTTGGTGGTAGCCTGGGCACTTCATCCATAAACACATCTTTGAAATCTTGCAACAACTGGAAGTCTTCCATCCTTGGTCCTCTGTCCTCTGAAGAATCTAATATATGAGTTGCATATAATTGGCAACCCTTCTTATAAAACTTTTTCAATTGTAAGGATGAAATCTGTCTTACTGAGACTTGTTTGGGAATTCCCTTTACCAATATGGGTCTACCCTCTTCATCAATTCATTCAAGCACCTTTTCATAGCAATCTAACTTGGCTCTATGCCTTTCCAACCAATCCATACAAATTAGAGAATCTTAAGATCCTAATGGTGGGACATTCAAATTTACATTTGTGAGGAATCCATTCAACTCCATGGGGCACTCCATCACTACTTCACTCACTTTTCTCTTGGTCCCTGTGGCTAACTGAACTAGCCAAGACTCACTATGCTTCATTTTTCTAAGAGAACAACCTTCAACCACTTTTGGAGAAACATAACTATGAGTAGATCCTGGGTCAGTCAAAACAGAAATGGACTGCTTAGCAAACTTACCTTCGACTTCCACCACTGCAGACTGATGGTCTTGCTGATGATTATCCAACGCTGCATAGATTCGAGGCACTGCCCTTGCCATATCCTCCACTATAGTTGCTCCTTCTAAGTTGTGCAAACTTCGTGGATTCTCCCTCCGATGTGTACATTCTTTAAGCATGTGGTTTCCTCCACATCCCCAACACTGAAGTGGCCCTCTTGGTGCTTTTTATGCTGCTACTGTTGGCTTGTTTCCACTTTGTGCTTGTTGGCCCTGTGGAAAATTTCTGGGCTGAATTTTGAATGGTGGCTTGAATCCAATTTTCCTTTGATCAAACCTTCCATTTGGATTTCCTTTCCATGCTGGGTGAACCTCTGATTTTCCTTTGCTCTACTCATAGCAATGTATTGCCATCCTAAAGGATTCATCAAGACTTGGTGGATTAACAAACTCAATCCTATCTCTGAAATTTTGAGGTAAACTTCCAAGGAAGCATTGGATCTTTACCCTCTCATATTTGATATAGTCCAGATACCTCAATAATTCCAAAAATGTATGGACATGCTCATCCATAGATTTATGTCCCAACTTGAGTTCATTGAATTCTTTCTTCTTGTTGTCATAATACCTAGCTGATAGGTATTTTTCCTTGAAATACTTGTTAAATATCTCCCAGCTGATCCCTTTCACTTGCATGAGGTGCTCCCACCAAATTGAAGCTATGATATTTGGATTGTAAATGGCAATTCTGGCCTTTTCATTTCCTGAATAGTCATGAATCCTGAAATACTTCTTCATCCCAAGAAGCCATGCCTTTGCCTCTTGTCCAGTCTTACCTTCTCCATCAAATGTGGGAGGCCTTGCCTTCCTAAATTCTCACTGTGGCATTCCTTTGGATCTCTTTCTTCCTTCAAACCTACTAGAAGTATGCCTTGGACTTCTTTGAGGGCCTCTTGAGTCACATGACTTGCTGGAAGAAGATCTTGAGGAGGGCATGCTGCATGTTTTTCTCACAGAACTCTTTCTTGGGCTTGGAGTCCTCTTCCTAGAATGACCTCTAGAGAGACTCTTTGCACCCCTTCCTTCTTTACCTACATTGCTTGGGTTGGACCCAAGGTTTACCCTCTGCTGCATATCACTGAGTCTCTGCAAAATAACAACATTGAGTTGATTATGTTCTTCCTGAGCCTTCATCAACCTTTCATTAAAGCTTATCATGGTTTCAACCAAATTCTGGGGATTTATTTGCTCCCTTCTCCCATTGGATTCAGTCTCCGCATGATCTGCTTGCACATTTTCTCCTACCACATCTTCATGATGCTCGTAAGGATCCTGGGTGTAATTCATGGTCACCATTTTCCTTTGGAGGTTCCTTTCCCCTACCTGTTGCTCTCTGCTACCACTGTTCAAACGCTATCAACTGCAACATTGTGCATTATAGAGACGTTTATTAGACATCTTAAGAACACATATAAAACATAAAGCATCCATATTTAACATAAATAAACTCATGGAATAATTCATAGAGCTTATTATGCCTTCTACCTTGACCTAAGCAGCTCTAGTGCTGCAACCTTGGGCTCTGATACAATTTTTTCATGTCCCTAATCGCCTAAGTGTCCTTTAGAGTGATGGGGGAACAATCTGATCCATTTTTTTTAAAATCTTATCTGCAACTCTGCCATTTCTTACACAACCGCAATATCCTTGGTCCGCAATTCCACAATACGAGATCCGCAAGTCAAAACTCGGAAGGGCGGAACGCTCAAATCACAACGTCGAAGAAAATACGACTCTGACTTCCGCATTCCGCAGTGCAGGAGTCAAAAATTTGGAACGCCCAATATACAACTTTGAATATCTACACCTCCGAATTCCACACTTCGCATCCACGATGCGAGAGTCGAAAAGTCAAAACACCAATTCACCATTTCGACAATTTACTCCTTTGACTTTCGCACTCCGCATCCGCGATGCGGGAGTCGAAAAGTTGGAACACCTAATTCACTATCTTGACGATTTACGCCTCCGACTTCCGCACTCCGCATCCGCGATGCGGGAGTCGGAAATTCAGAACACCAAATTCTCCATTTCGACGATTTACACCTTCGACTTCCGCACTCCGCATCCGCGATGCGGGAGTCAGAAAGTCGGAACACCAAATTCTCTGCTCCAGGGAAATTGCTCCTCCGAATTTCGCACTCCACAGCCCGGCTTGCGAGAGTCGGAAGTTGGAACTCTGAAATCACAATTCCTAAGAAATTATGCCCCCGACTTCCACATTCCGCGATGCAGGAGTCGGAAGGTCAAAGGCACCAAACACACGGCATCGAGAAAACGCGCCTCCGACTTCTGCATTCCGAGTGTGGGAGTCGGGAGAGCAGAACACCAAAATACCCGGTGTTTGAAGAAAATGCACCCCCAAGTTCTGCATTTCGCACTGTGGATTCGGAAAGTTGGAAGTTGGTCATATCCCTGTGACCACCAACTTCCCAAGCTTATAACTTCTTCATCGTGAGTCCAATTTTGGAAACTCGGTACCATTGGAAAGCTCTCGGCAAGCTCTATGCAATGGTGTGATCCCCTGCCACACCTGAGAACTCTGGCCTGTCCTTCTTCCAACCCAAAAGGTGGCCTCCAACTCCATCAAAGCCTCCTTTCCCCACTGTCAAGAGCCTTGGGATCACCTTGTCAAGGCCCCTCCCTTCATCTGACTACAGAGGGGGAATAAACACATCTGGAGGTGTCTAATTCATCCCCCAAGCTCATATGATGAAGTGAAAACCTTCTAAGGGTATGTGCAATGCATATTAGACATACATAGTGGAACTAAATCTAATGAATGCATCTACAACATACAGGGTTAACAACATATTTAACATAAGCAAAATGGTGAACAAACAACCAATGCATCAGCCTCATGCTCAGGGTTATACATAGATTTCCTATTGATTAACTCCATGTGATCACTTCATTCAATTTGACTTGAAATAACAATTAACACCACATAAGAAGTAACATCATTCAGAACCACAGAGAACACTTATCTTGTAAGATGAAACTGTCCAAGCAACTGGCTATGTGAGGGAAATGTTCCACCCAACCATAGGTCTTTGTCTAGCCTATACTCTTTTAGCTGAGAGACCACCCCCGAGCTGGGCTGTGTATCCACTAAGGAGGAACTAAACAGGCTCACTCACAACCATGGATTCACACAACAAACATGCTAATCCAACACATAGTTGGGTTTATCAACCATTTAAGCAACATTGGAGGAGGATGTTAAGCAAGTGAGCTCAACCTCAGAGTTCCAGGCCTCTCAATTCACACTCATATAGTCTTGGCACTCACAATACCTACCACACCCAACACAAGGAAGTATTCCCTTCACTGCTACACAGTCCCTCAGGCCATACCTTCCCTCTAGTGCTCTTAAGTTTGGGCATAGAAACGTCCAAGTTGTTGGTTCCTTGAGACTCTAGCCTCCACTGGGTTTATCAAGCAACCCTACCTTATGTCCTATTCTTCTATGTCATTTGCACTTGGATTTTCTCAATTTATATGGACAAAGCGACTCTTTCCCGCAGTTGGGTTCTCGACTATCAACACAGGGTTTTCTCACGGGTTTCTTAGCATATAACACGCTGTAAATTTTCCCTAGGGTTCAGGCTAATGGATCCCCTATTGGATTGAGCTTCCCACACGAATTTTTGGATGGATTCAGCACTCCCAATTAGGGTTTTACACAGAATCATGATTTCCTTCTTCTCTTCACCGCTCAGCCCTCTGTTCTCCTCCAAAATTTTGTTGCTAGTCCATAATGGAATGGGGATCAAGGAATACAATTTACCAAGGGTAGAGTGACTTGTGGATCAATGCAAACAAATCCCGATACCCTGCCATCCGAAATTTTGGGGTTTGCCCACACTCCATCAACTTCATGAACAGTTTCTTCAACCACCTTCTGCAACAGAATTAAATGCCAGCAAGGAAGGTCAAAGGGGTTCTAAAGATGACATTTGGCAGTCTATGGTCCAATCCCACAACCCCGTCACCTCTCCCTATTGGATACACATGGATCCCTCTTATTAGTTGCCTCCATAGCCAGTTTTCTTGGTATTTTTATTGCAATATTAATATTTACATCATTTACAATGTCCCATGGCTTAATAGCACATGGATAACAAAATATAAACTACTTGCCTTTTACATAAAACCTAGCATCCATTAGCGGGGCCTCGGCCTTGAGCTCCACGCTAGGAAAACATACATCGCATGTATACATTATTTACATTGAAAGCCAAATATGTCATAAGGGTCAAAATGGGGGTATTACAGAAGAGGTCCGTGGGTTTGACCCCGCGACCTCCCTCTCACCTGTACCATGCCTAAACCATTATGCTACAAACGCCCCTTGTTAAGGTCCATGCCACTCATAATATTTAAGTTTGAGTCAGTGTTGTCACGTATTTTAGGGGTGGCGAGTTTTAGCCACGCCCCTATATAACCACGAGTTTATGCCCATAAGGAAACAATTTAGAGTTCATATTTCTGATTAGCAGAGCTGGTATAGTGCTAATGATTGGCACGAATATCGAGGAAGTTGTATGGACTATTTTGTAGAGATGTTATATTATTTTGCATGCCAGAGGGGGTCCCTTAGCACTTGTGGCGAATATAGGTGAGTTTATACTCATTTTTCTCAAAATTTCGAGAGTATCGCAGTGGCAGTGTTTGATTTTACAATTGGATAATAGATTATGAAGGTTTTCCTGGAATTCATTGTACTTTCAAGCTTTTGAAGAATTAATGGATCGGTCTCACATTGGAAGTGGAGCTGGAAATTTATCCCATTCAAGGTGAACTCCATTATCAATTGTATTATCATTTTCATGGTTTGATGCTCTTTATTAAGTTTCTCTTCAGTTATAAACCTCTTAAAAGCTTGTTTATTAAATCCTTTTTTAATTTAACAATTTAAGTTATTTCACAAGCAATTCAAGCGTTATTTTTTAGATTCGTTATTTCTAGATCAACATGTAAGATATATTTACAAGCACATAATCGAGCACTCATACTTTCTTCGAATTCATCCAAAACCACAACAACAAATTTTCATCTTTCATAAATTTTAATATATAAATTGTTGTGTCATGGCCTTTATGGAAGGATCCTTTAATGGATGTATGTGCCCTCTTCATAAACTTGACTATAAATAGCTAGAAGTTGTTAGTTCTATAAACATCTAATTTGGGGGTGGACAACCCCAAGTAAACCAATCAGGAAACCAATCAATCTTAAAATGCTTGCCTATCGCACCAGCTTCAAATGTTGCATTCAAAAGCTTCCTATGTCACTCTTGCCATTGATGGAGGGTTGGAAGGTGTTGCTCTGTAATGAATTATGATTCGATGCAACAACACTAAATCAAGCATAGTTGTGTCTTGAAATTAAGTGCTCTACCTTCCTCCCATTAGTTTTAAAAACATCCAATTTGGTCATGCCTATTGAGCATTTGATGTGGTTGTGCCTGTTATCCACTAAATTGCACTTAGTGGATTCTGAGTGAACCAATGAAGACTTGAACAATCAAATTGTTCATCATCAGTGTTCCGAGATCCATCAAGCCATATATTGGCCCTTTTTATAAAAAATTGCATGTCCAGACACCCTTGGGGGAATTGTAATAAGTTGGTCTAAGCATGGTCTTTTTGTAATAGGATTGGCTTACCTTAGGTTTATCTATCAAGTGGACACTCTAGAGTGTTTTTTCCTTAGGAATTATGCGTTGCGCTTCAGTGACGTATAATTCCTGAGTTTTTCACTCACACCTCCAAAGCTGGAGTATTTTCCTTGGCGGTCAAACCTTGGGAGGTTATTAAATCCTAAGTGTCTATGTATTTTTACATGCTAGCCATCAATAATGAGTCATATGGACATGCCCTAGGTCCCCTAGGAGTTTGAGTCAATTCCGAGGAAAATAAATATTTCCGTAAAATTAGACCATTTTTTAATGGTTTAATTGAAAATTTTCAAAATGTAATAAAAGTATGGTCTGGAGGCGGATTTTGGCGTGGGGTTGCTTGTTTTCACGCTCAAAGTGTCCTCTTTACCCTGGGACCTAGTCTTCCTATGTTTCAGATGATTAAATTATCATTCAGAGCGTTTTTCCTTACCGGGCCGACAAAATGGCATTTTAATGCTAATGATGCAACAAGTTGCACCAAAATATCAAAACAAAATACATATTAAATAAGGAATTTGGCATGTGGCAAATGAGTTGGAATCTTATCCAACATGGAGGGCGACTTCATTCTTTAATAAAAGCGTTGGATTTTGATTTGATTTAGAGGTCAACGTTGAATATCAATTTAGATATGCGTGTTAAAATTCAATATGTTAAGACAAAAAATAGCAGCATTACATTCCATTTCACAATAATAGCATATACAGGATCACTGAAGAAACAACAAGCATAGCATAAACACAAGAGACACAGATTTATCTTTTGAAACCCTCATGGGGTAGAAAACCCAGCAAAGCTTTCCTCAATAAGATGATAAACCAAAATACAAGATGTGCTCCCTCCTTCTAATCCTCCTTAGCAAATCTCCGAGACAAGTGCGCCTCTTTTCATAAGTGAGTGAGTGTATCAAATGAGGAACACACCTCCTATATTTATACACTACTTTGACATATATTTTACACAAGTACATGTAGGCTCGTATTTAACCATTAGGTTAAATACCCTATTATAACTGACTGGGCCGACCCCCACATGGTGGGTCTAATAACCCTAGTTACCACAACTTCTCAGAGGAATAAACATCTCCGGATACATAATAAAATCACCTCGGAGGGATGGAACATCTCCGGAATAAATAATGTATAAATATAATATTCTTAGAAGTTACAATATTCAACACTCCCCCTTAACGAGAAGGATATTATAACAACATCTGCAGGAGCAAGGAGTCATTCATTACATCATCTATATATCATCGGAAGCTTTCTTCAATTCATCATCATCAGTAACTTGACTGTTACTGGAACATAAACATCATCAGAGTTGATAGTACTCAATCATCAGCATCGTCATCACACGATCAACAGCATCGTCATCATACGATCATCAGCATCGTCATCACACAATCATCAGCATCGTCATCATATGATCAGCAGCATCGTTATCACACGATCAGCAACATCGTCATCACACGATCAATCCAGTTCTCTTTAGGACCTATGTCCAAGGATGATGCAATCCAGTCATGTACCTTTTGAACCGAAGTCCAGGGACGATCCAATCCTATCATGTACCTTTTGAACCGAAGTCCAGGGACGATCCAATCCTATCATGTACCTTTTGAACCGAAGTCCAGGGATGATTCAGTCCTGTCATGTACCTTTTGAACCGAAGTCCAGGGACGATCCAGTCCTATCAATTTTCGGAGACCTCGTGTCTACGGCTCAGTTCACAGAACCAAAGTCCAAGGATGATCCAATCCTTACCGTACATTTAGGACCACGTCCAAGGATGACTTAATCCTCAACCGTACATTTAGGACTACGTCCAAGGATGACTTAATCCTCCACCGTACATTTAGGACTATGTCCAAGGATGACTTAATCCTCCACCGTACATTTAGGACCACATCCAAGGATGACTTAATCCTCCACCGTACATTTAGGACCACGTCCAAGGATGACTTAATCCTCCACCGTACATTTAGGACCACGTCCAAGGATGACTTAATCCTCCACCGTACATTTAGGACGACGTCCAAGGATGACTTAATCCTCCACCGTACATTTAGGACCACGTCCAAGGATGACTTAATCCTCCACCGTACATTTAGGACCACGTCCAAGGATGACTTAATCCTCCACCGTACATTTAGGACCACGTCCAAGGATGACTTAATCCTCCACCGTACATTTAGGACCACGTCCAAGGATGACTTAATCCTCCACCGTACATTTAGGACTACGTCCAAGGATGACTTAATCCTCTTTAGGACCACATCCAAGGATGACTTAATCCTCCACCGTACATTTAGGACTACGTCCAAGGATGACTTAATCCTCCACCGTACATTTAGGACCACGTCCAAGGATGACTTAATCCTCCACCGTACATTTAGGACCACGTCCAAGGATGACTTAATCCTCCACCGTACATTTAGGACCACGTCCAAGGATGACTTAATCCTCCACCGTACATTTAGGACCACGTCCAAGGATGACTTAATCCTCCACCGTACATTTAGGACCACGTCCAAGGATGACTTAATCCTCCACCGTACATTTAGGACCACGTCCAAGGATGACTTAATCCTCCACCGTACATTTAGGACTACGTCCAAGGATGACTTAATCCTCAACCGTACATTTAGGACTACGTCCAAGGATGACTTAATCCTCAACCGTCCACCGAGGACTTCATTCTCGAAGACATACGTCTACGGCTCTTCTTTCGGACTGAAGTCTAGGGATGATCCAATCCCCTCACATGTTCACCAAGAACTTCATTCTCGAAGACATACGTCTACGGCTCTTCTTTCGGACTGAAGTCCAGGGATGATCCAATCCCCTCACATGTTCACCAAGAACTTCATTCTCGAAGACATACGTCTACGGCTCTTCTTTCGGACTGAAGTCCAGGGATGATCCAATCCCCTCACATGTTCACCAAGAACTTCATTCACGAAGACATACGTCTACGGCTCTTCTTTCGGACTGAAGTCCAGGGATGATCCAATCCCCTCACATGTTCACCAAGAACTTCATTCACGAAGACATACGTCTACGGCTCTTCTTTCGGACTGAAGTCCAGTGATGATCCAATCCCCTCACATGTTCACCAAGAACTTCATTCTCGAAGACATACGTCTACGGCTCTTCTTTCAGAATGAAGTCCAAGGATGATCCAATCCCCTCACATGTTCACCAAGAACTTCATTCACGAAGACATACGTCTACGGCTCTTCTTTCGGACTGAAGTCCAGGGATGATCCAATCCCCTCACATGTTCACCAAGAACTTCATTCTCGAAGACATATGTCTACGGCTATTCTTTCGGACTGAAGTCCAGGGATGATCCAATCCCCTCACATGTTCACCAAGAACTTCATTCTCGAAGACATACGTCTACGGCTCTTCTTTCGGACTGAAGTCCAGGGATGATCCAATCCCCTCACATGTTCACCAAGAACTTCATCAAAACATGTGTCAATCATGTATCCTCATCTTCAAAACATGTATAACAAAACATGTATCCTCATCATCAAAACATGTATAACAAAACATGTATCCTCATCATCAAAACATGCATAACATCTATCATCAAAAGCATGTATACATCTATCATCAAAAGCATGTATATCTAACATCAAAAGCATGTATACATCTATCATCAAAAGCATGTATACATCTATCATCAAAAGAAAAAATATAAGATTCCTAAATCTAAATAATTCTAAGTAACTAGGTGCAGTAAATAGGTAACCTCATCATTGATGAGACAGACTTGTTATCAGATACTATGCTACTCCCCCTTTCGAGGAGGGTCCTTCTGGACTATACCAAGCTTGTCTCGGAAGTATTCAAACTTTACTCGAGACAGAGGTTTAGTCAAGATATCAGCAATATGATCCTCAGTGCTTATATACTCGAGCTTGATAGCTCCTCTCTGCACCATATCTCGTATATAGAAGTATCGGATCTCTATGTGTTTTTTACTTATCGTGGAATACAAGATTTTCTATCTTGATGCAGTTTTGAATGTCACACATAATCATAGTGGAATCCATTTCTAAGTCAAACACTCCATATAATAGCTTCTAAAGCCACACTGCTTCACAGCTAGCAGAGCAGACAGCTATATATATTCTGCTTCAGCAGTACTGAGAGCCACACTAGATTGTTTCTTGCTGAACCATGAGATCATGGCAGATTCAAGACTATAACATCCACCTGATGTACTCTTTCTGTCTAAGGCACTTCCTGCCCAATCAGAATCTGAGTAACCATGTAAACGGAGTTCATGAACTCCAAGATAATATAGACCAAAATCTAATGTACCTTTTAGGTACCTCACTACATGCTTTGTAGCTATTAAGTGAACCTTTCTAGGTTCTACTAGATAATGACTTAGGGTATTTGCAGCAAAGCATATATCTGGCCTAGTATTTGTTAAATACATCAATGACCCAATGATTTGTCTATATAGGGTTAGGTCCACTAAATCCGATGAGTCATTAACTAATAACTTCAAGTTGGAGTCCATGGGAGTGGCCATGGCTTTATACTCCAACATATCAAATCTTTTTAGAAACTTCACAGCATACTTACCTTGATTTAAAAGATTCCTTTTGGATCTTGCCATACTTCTAGACCTAAGAAGTAGTGCATTAATCCGAGATCTTTCATTTTCATTTCTGCAGCCATTTTCATGATCTGTTTCTCATTCCTTGTCAGAAAGAGATCATCGTCATACAATAATGGTATGATAGGTTCATCATCCACAACCTTAAGGTAAAGGTTAGGATCAACTTTACTTCCGGTAAAGCCCAAGCTTTGTCATGAAGCTGTCAATTGTCCATTATTCACACTCTGCATTGAGTGATCTTCTGCATATCTATCTGTGCCATCTCTCGTCAAATGGGTCTACTAATATGAGCCTCAAAATCATTCGAACTCTGCGGTGAGTTCCTTCTTGCATCCATGTCATATGTGTATAGAAGCCATATTCAACCTTGTAGGAAAGGTTGAGATCCACATTACCCATGATGATCATTAAGCTCATCAATTGACTACCAATCCTGGGTACCCATACAGAACCTGATTCACACTTCTTCTTTAATTACACCATTAAGAGAATGGTCTTATCTAGCCACTTGGAGCAAAACATATCATCATGATTCTCTTCCTCTTTCTAAGAGAATCTTCTAGCCACAAGCCTTGTATAGTGTGTTTGATTTGTAAAACTTTTGTTGAACATCCATCGCTTGTTCAGTGTTCATCATTCATCATGATCTTTCCTACAAATCAAAATTAAGTACATGATTAGTAATACTTCATAATCATCAAATCATATTGACATGATAACCTATTATGCATACAGATATCATTTACATAGTTATGCAACTATTTTGACCAATACTTTGGCACAACACTTTACCATATCTTGTATGCATACAGTGGCTATCTAGATGCCTTCCATCTCTACCAGAACATACTATCGAGAGTGTGCACAGCTCTCAGCATGTCAACAAAGAGGTTTCATTCTAAACAAGCAACAATGGAATGTTTTTCCAACTTACCAATCATATGCATATTAGTAGCATGATATATTCCAGGAATACAAATATGCATACAAGCAATATCATTTACTATTTCTAATAACAACTCAAATACTTATCTTTTATGTTTGTGTGGTTGCCTCCCGCTTGATCTTCTGTATGTCTTCTGAACTTCTATTCATTCTATACCACTCGTAAGTGGATGAGTCTTTGTCTTCATGTTGTCATGGTCATGGAACTTGATTTGTCTTTTGTGATGTACATGAACCTTGTTAGCAGACAACATCAACCTCACACAACACCATAATGCATAAGTACAATCATATAGCCCTAATCAATGAATGTCTTCGATCATATTCATACTGTTGATAGGGTGATAAGACAATTCTAACATTAATCAAGATTGTACTAAATAACATGAAGACAAACACATTATGAACTTAATCAAGAATCAGATTTCAAGACATACCTGAACCTCCTTAAGTCATACCTGTCAAGACTTCTTGTAGTCTTCTTATGTAAGGCCTTAGCCTCAACTCCCCCTGAAACTTGATCTGGAGCTTGATTAGGGTTTGCTAGAGAAACCCTAAAAATTCAATCTTTACTTTCATACTTCTGAATGGATGGAAGGATGTGTCTTGCTGAGCTGATCAAACTAGCATACTTCAATTTTGAAATTTCCAAAATTTGACCCCTCAAAATTGCCTTCAAAATTTCTGGATCTTCTGGACAGGAACCCAAACTAGGGCTTGATGAAGCCCACCCTTCTATCCAATCAAAAGGTTCGATCCAAGGCTCTAAACTCTTTTTTTCTGAGGAGCTTCCAGCCGTGGTTACAGACTTCAAAAATTCCAACTTTTGCTGAAGCCCTAATTTTCCATCTTTCTCTTCAAAATCTCGAACTAGGGTTTGATCAAGCCCTGTCTTCTACTCAACCAAAAAATTCGATATTGGTCTCTAAATTTCGATTTTCCTGAGTAGCATTTAGCCGTGGACTCCGATTCCAAAAATTCCAACTTTCTTCGAAACCCTAAATTCCGGAAGCCATGAATGAATGTGCTCAAAAAATAATTTTGTTTTGACAGAAATATGTACCTAATTGTTTCTGCTGTAACTCTGAATTTTTTGATCCACGGGGTCTGAAAACATTTCCTGAGACATCCTGGCCTGTTATCTTTCCATCCTAACAGGTCTGACCTCAATTGGACTCTCTGAGAGAGAGTTATGCCAAGTGTCGCAACGTGACCTGTTTATGGGATAAAACAGGAGAGCGAACTTGTACGACATGCCACGTGTCACTGTTTGAACTTAGGCCTCTGAAACCTTTTTCTGAGATAGCTCGCCTTGTTATCTTTCCATCCTGACAGGTCTGACCTCAATTGGACTCTCTGAGAGAGAGTTATGCCAAGTGTCGCAACGTGACCTGTTTATGGAATAAAATAGGAGAGCAAACTTGTATGGCGTGCCACGTGTCACTGGTTCAGTTTCAGCCTCTGAAAAAGTTTCCTGAGATAGTACAGTCTATGTACTACCTGTCACTTTTTACGAAATTTCATTTGGAGCTTCCTAGCCCAAGTTATGACCTTTTAGCCTAGGTCACCTGATTTTGACTGAGATCTGGAAGAGGCAGAAACCCTAACTTGTACTGATCATAACTCACAAAGTACAACGAATCTGAGGGTTCCCTTTGGACACAAGGTACCTGGGGATGTTATCTACGACCGGTAAACTTTTCAGATCCTGAAACTTCGCATAAATGGATTTATAGCGAAAGTTCCACGATAACTGGTTTTTGCTATATAAAACCCTAACCTTCAAATTGTCGCAAGAGAAGCAAGTGTCGTAAGTGCCATACATTGCCTTCCTTCAGGTTAGCTCTGATACCATGTTAAAATTCAATATGCTAAGACAGAAAATAGAAGCATTACATTCCATTTCACAATAATAGCATATACAGGATCACTGAAGAAACAACAAGCATAGCATAAACACAAGAGACACGGATTTATCCTGGGAAACCCTCATGGGGTAGAAAACCCAGCAAAGCTTTCCTCAATAAGATGATAAACCAAAATACAAGATGTGCTCCCTCCTTCTAATCCTCCTTAGCAAATCTCCCAGACAAGTGCGCCTCTTTTCATAAGTGAGTGAGTGTATCAAATGAGGAACACACCTCCTCTATTTATACACTACTCTGACATATATTTTACACAAGTACATGTAGGCTCGTATTTAACCATTAGGTTAAATACCCTATTATAACTGACTGGGCCGACCCCCACATGGTGGGTCTAATAACCCTAGTTACCACAACTTCTCGGAGGAATAAACATCTCCGGATACATAATAAAATCACCTCGGAGGGATGGAACATCTCCGGAATAAATAATGTATAAATATAATATTCTTAGAAGTTACAATATTCAACAATGCGCCCCCTCTCAAGATGGGCGACTTGTACACTTGTTGTTTTCTTGTTGGATGGTGGTAATTCCTATGAGGGATGCGCCTACCTATTGAGAGGTGGCACAATCCCTATAGATTGGCCTCCAATCATCCCCACATTCAACACCATGCACTAAAGTTGAACTCCCTCATCACTAAGTCGCCCTCTTTGGAGATTGTGCCCCCTCCCTCATAGATCATGTGTGGGATATGTGGGAGCAAATTAATTGTTGAAGGAGTTTCCAATGGGATGAGGGCGCCCCTCTTGTGAGGTGGCAACCAATTCGTCCCCAATCTCTTCAATCAAGGCTCAAATCAAGCCATAGTTCATTCCACGATTTATGAGATGTGCCCCCCTCATGCTCTCAACCATAGTGTGCGCCCCCTCCTTCTCCATTTTCTATTTAAGCAGGAAATGGTCTCTCTTTTGCTCATGGTCAGAGAGGACCAAAAGGCTAGTAAAGTTTGTACTCTTCTATTGTAATATTTTTTGATGGAATAAAGAAGGTTTTGGAGGCAAATCTCTTGTGTCGGGCATCATTGTGTGTGGATGAACATTCCATATTCTTATGAGGTAATATGCATTGTTTTAATTTCTTACATATTGTGGTTGAATGTTGGCCTTTGAAGGGAGCTATCTTTCGGTAGGTAGGAGCATTTCTAGTTTGACTATTCTCTTTGCTAGTTTACTTAGATCTCTTAGATGAGCATGTGTATTCTAGTTTGATTTCCATGCTTTCTAAGTTTCCATTGTAGGCGGCACCAATATTCGATTTAACCTTTGTATGCAAGAGTTTATGAGTTGATGTAGGTACCTAGCTTGAACGCTTGGTGGATCTAGTTTGAATCCTCCAATGTTCAAACATTTTTTTGCGTAGTCCCTTCGCCTTCCACTTGCAAGCTCCACAGCTCAAATTTTTCCAAGCTTATGGCTTTGCTGCTATCTCTCTCTCCTTCTCTTTAATTAAAGTTTCTCTTGGTTACAGTTACTAACATGCTTAAGTAAATTAGTTTACTTTTCAAAAGAATATTTTAAAGGCTGATTTATTTGAGTATGTTGTTAGATCTAGGATGTTAAAGTCTAAATTTGAGTAGATCTAACTTGGTTTAGTACTTGGAATTATTGTTTATCTTTTAGTACTTAATTTTTTTTTATGCTTTTATCGTTTATTTGGGCACATTTGGTACATTTCAGGTGGCTGGTTTTGCATTTTTATCACAATAACAAGAGGAGGTGTTGCCGAAAAATCGAAGTTATAAAGCTATCCAAGGCTTCTCGGAGCACATACTTCCATCTCATGCCATTCTTTTAAAACTTGTAAGGCCTTTGGATCTAGATCTATAAGGACTAAAGGCATCCACCTTCTCATTGTAAAATAATTAATAAAGGCAAGTGGTATACTTCAACGCCCACACCCAATCCCCCCTGGGGGGATCTCGCAGGCTCAGTTTTGTGGTTTGCAAGTTTTTTTCTAACCTTTCTTTATCTTATTTCATCATCACATGCACACAATCCACCCCAACATGGTTGTATAGTTAGTTTACCTTTTTACTATTACAATCTTGCTTTCACATCTTTGTACTTTATTTTAAAGTTTAACAAATAAACCTAAGGCCGTGTATTCCCAAAGTAAACTGAAAGGGTTTAACCCCGGTAGGTGAAAATATATTCTTAGACACATATTAAAACTTTAGTTTTGCTTAATAAATATACCAAGGCTTAAATTTTCAAGTATGCTCTTGGTTGCTGCAGTTCAGTTTGATCAATTGGTCAATTAGAAAGGGACTTGAGTGACTAGTTTAATAGGAAAATCCAACAAAACTTGAGCTCTAGAACTCGAGAGGTCGCGTGAAACTAACTACAGAGTCAATGGGATACTTTAATCAGCTTATGCCTATCCCAGTTGGACCCTTGGTTTAGTTGTCACTACGCTCAGTTCGAAGGCCTAAGTTGGAATTGGGACAAACCACGAACTAACCCATTCCTTTATTCACGCATATAATAAAATCAATTAAAATTGACCAACAAGACTTGCAACACTTTCACGACACAATAGCACTCCAACTTATGTGACTCCATTTTGGCACTGGTACAATCTGAAACAATCGCACTTTTTTAATTAATTCATGTGTTAGATTGATGCATTAATTTAATGTTGTTGATCTAAATACTACTTGCAATTTTTGGTTTAGTATTAAATTGTCTTCAAACTCTTAGAATCATTTTTTTTCTTTAAGATAGCTTAAAGGCCATAGTTTATTTTCATAGGGACCACCCCCCTTAGCTTTGCTAGGAGTTGGCCTAAACGGAGGAGTTGCGTGTTGAGTGACAGTATCTCGACTCTTTGCTTGACCCCAAGGACACACCTAGTGGCTTGAAGATTTCTAGCACGCTAATCCCCTTTTCCCCCGAGGTGTGTATCCGACAACAACAGTGTCGATTGAGTAAGTTGATGTTGGGATCATCGTATTGATTTTCTCTATTAAGAAGGCCGATGTCGATCATATTTAAGTGTCATAATGTTGGTCAGAGCATCATAATGTTGGTCAGAGCATTATACAAGATGACCATATGTGAAACTTCTAAAACTTGGTTAGAGCAATATAGCACTTTCCACATATGGCATTATCATGTGAAACTTACAAAACTTGGCACATATTTGCGTTGTGTTATGTCTTGACAAGTGAGATAGTGACATTATGATGTGAAATGTGTTTTTCTTGACATGAAGTTAGGGATAATAGTTCACTTTTGTTTGGAACCATATAAAAATTCAATTTTGTTGTTGTATAATACTAAGTTCATTATAATTCCAGTGGAACTTTCAATGCTTACAGTGCACTTTTCAACTAGTAAAATAAAGGCTCATAACATTTGTTTCTTAATTAATTAAATTAAATGATGTGGTTTTAGACAATAATAAAAGGATGTTAAGCTAGTTCATGGTATTTTATGATATAGTGAGGTTATTGGAGGGTTACTAGCTCATATGCTTTGAAAATACATTGACATCTCTAAGATAACAATATCAGAATAAATGTTACCAATGTTATGCTAAGCTTGAGATATAGTGGATTAGAGTAATGTCATGCCCACCACAATATTCCATTATCACTTGGAATGCAATGATTACAATATATTTGGCATGTTCAACACTTCCATCCATTCTTTTTTGGATATCTTTCACCATAGTAGTGCTATCCAAAAACTTTCATTGGTGTCGAAATCATAAGTCAATCGTAGGTGGATCTAACGCAATGGTGTGTGAAGCTCTTGAAGGCTACAACATTGCAAATGACGTTTTTGATGAAGCCATAATGTGTAGATAAAAAAATATATCTTACAAAAGTTGTATTATTTGCTCAATGATATATGGTTACACAAAATAAGTAGTTTAATCAACAAAGTAGGTACTAGCCACTTTCTGGCTTATCTATCTTATTTTTATAATTTTCATTAGTTGTTGTTAATGTTATTAAGTGTTTAATTTCTTCCTCCTTGAGAAGAGATTATATTGCAACTAAAAGTAGTATGTGGCTTATTTATCTTATTTTTATAATTTTCATTAATTGTTGTTAATGTTATTAAGTGTTTAATTTCTTCTTTCTTGAAAAGAGATTATATTGCAACTAAAAGTAGTATTTAGTTATATTAAAGATTAAGATTAGACTTTACTAAAAAGCGCATGACCGTATTTTAAGTAGTCCACAAAGAATATTAGCTTCATGATACTATCTAGATTGAAACCACTTTTTGATCATGTTTTAAGAACATATGAAACTACTTGTGGTTAAAAGCTCGTGAGAGTTAATGTCTCAAGACTTAGAAGTAACCATCAATAAATCATTTTAAAATAGGGTGACTTTCCCAAGAAAAAACATATTAATTAATAAGTTTAATTTATTATTATGAAACTACTTGTGGTTAAAAGCTCGTGAGAGTTAATGTCTCCAGACTTAGAAGTAACCATCAATAAATCATTTTAAAATAGGGTGACTTTCCCCAAAAAAAAAATTAATAAGTTTAATTTATTATTATGAATTTGCACTAAATTATGATAAATCTGGTCCATTTAAAAAAAAGGTTTATTATTTAAGATGAAGTTACTTTCAAGTCACTTCTTATAATCGATTGGCCATTAGATTATGATAAATCTTGTCGATTTCAAAAAAAATTCCTTGAAAAAGGTAAAGGTGATTGCGTTCTTTGACAAATAACACATGTTTCCATAATAGTTTCATTTTGACATAGAAAAACAAGGAAGACGAACGCATTGCTGTCAACAGCTTTCAACGCCCATCCGCACCTTCATGCGTGCTTTGTGCATATTGTTCGCTGGGAGGGACTCAAATGTGTAGAATACCTGCATGATACTAAAACGTCTTTAGTTTTGTTCAGAATCAGGCGAACACAAATTTATGTTTGTTGCTATTTAAATTACAATTCTGATCATTTGGGTGGATCAAAAGCCTAAAATACTTGTTTGGAATGCCCTAATTGCAGATTTAGGAATTTCATATGCGGGATTTGAATAAAATCTCACTGAAAACGTGAAATATTTTAGTAATCCCTTCAAAACCTTAGATAAGAATAAAATCTCACTGAAAACATGAAATGTTTTGGTAATCCCTTAAAAACCTTAGATAGCCTATGCAGGTGGAAAACCCATTCGCGAGCTAAAGTCCAATCATGAAGAGTCTCCTCCAAAACATGGGACAGCGCATCCAAGGCTTTATGACAGAAATGACATAAGATGCCTGACAAGTTTACGAATTGATGTTGTATCCAGAAAATTCTTTATTTTTTTTTTTATGTCCTTGACATTTAGCGACGGAGTCGGGGGGTATTAGTTCTGGTCGGTGGGCGAAATGTTTTTCTATAGAGTAATGTTTGAGCTCGATTTCGAAATTTTTTATTATTTGTTTTTTTTTAATTTGTGTTTTTCTAATAATTTTATTGGCTCCGTGCATGGTGATGAAAGCCTAGAAAGCTGTGTTCCAGGAGCTGGCGGCGAGGTGTCATCAGTCGCTCCTGGGAGAGTGTACCCTTGCAGGACTGAGATGTTATGTTTGGCAGGAAGAAGGTTTTCAATGTGGCAGCACTTATGTGGTGGGAGTTGATGCAGGTGCGGGTGGTGTGAGTTGATTGAGGTGTAACGGGTATGGGCGAGCCTGCAACCAGGGAGAAGGGTGCCATTCGGTTGAAGTGACTTTCTGCAACGTGGAAGGACCATTTCATATTTGCTTCTACCTTAGCTTCGAGCTTTGGTAGCAGGCCATGTCACCTTTAATAATATACGGGCTGGGAGTTGGATTTTTAACTCACACGCTGGCCAGGTGGTCCGGATTATACCATTCATCATGCTGTGATTTCACACCTACCCTGCACGTTATCTATCCACTGGAAACCACTTCCAGTTGAAGCTGCTAAGATTTGATCCTATATCGGGTGCCAACCTCGGACTATAGAAAGATTCAAACGGAATTTTTATAAATGGGAATGGGTAGACGACCTGTTCTGTTATAAATGTTTCCAGGAAGACACTTCGATATGGATCCAAGCACAGGATTTATTTATCTTGGATATGGCGGAGTTGAAGAAGCGAGCCCCAACCAATACTAGTTTTAAACGAGCAGCTTGGTGTGGTGGCTTCCTGCAACGTGGAAGGACCATTTCATATTTGCTTCTACCTTAGCTTTGAGCTTTGGGAGCGGGCCATGTTTTCTTCTTCGTTGATGGTGGAGTTTCGAGGCTTGTTATGGTGGCGTGGTGCTCTGTGGCTGTTCTTTTCTTTGTTGGCTTGGTGGTCGCTCCACTACTACATGGTGGGCAATTTCGAGACAATATTTTAAGACAAAAATCTCATATTGTCTTTAACTTGCCCCATTTCATCTTTTATTTATTTTTTAGTGTTTTTTTTAACTTTTCATAGACAAAAAGAAAAAATAGAAAAGATAGCGGGAAAGGCAAGATAGGGTTGTAAAATTTTATGCTCTGCTCTGCAACTTGGGGTTTTGAAATTCATTTTTGAGCCATTTTTTAGGCGGCTAGGGTTTCTACCCTAGCCTCCCTATTATGCCTCTCCCTTATGCCCTTATGTTGGTGAGGTTACCAATTTTGAGCTTGCACAATCGAGTTATGGTGGTAGCGAAACTATCTTGTTTTCTCCTGTGGGCCTAGTTGGAGACGGAAATATGAGGCAGACAATTTTTTGCGGCCAATGAGCGTGGATGGAAGTGGCAGTTATGGCGGTAGCGGGTCATGTGGGTGTGGACATCGTCAATGGTGGTTTTTACAATGGCCCATGGACCGAAGACAGTGTTTGGTTAGGCGTATGCCCCCTAGTTTGAGGCACTGTGTGGTTATCTTCCCATAGGTTCTTTTGGCTGCAGCTAGACACAATCCCTCTCAAGTTCATGCTTTTGTTTGGTGCGGTCTGTAGGTGGTATACACGTGCAACATGTCGTTTCATGGGTTGGTGAGGCTTTTGTTTTTCTTGCTCTTTCAATAGTTAAATCCCTATAACAAGGTCTTTTCTTGTTGATTTTATCAGCTATTTGGCTTTTATGAGCACAATGTATCGATGTAAAAAGGGTCGCAAAATTGGGGCAAGTCCCAAATTCATTTTTCCATCCATTTTCTGTATTTTTTAGTACTTCGATTGAGGAGGATTTTAGCTTATGAGGTGAAGTTCATTTGCAGGATTCCAAGGACTCCCTCTAATGCCAAATTGATGGCATTCTCCTTTGGTTTTATTCCGTAGTGATTCCATGGTTATATGATGGAGAGGGAACAAGGGTTTATGATGAAGATCAGTTGGGCGCCACAGTGGAGCATTCTGGCACATCCTACCACTGCTCTCTTTCTTTCTTTCCCATTGAGGGTGAAATGTTATGCAATGTTGTGCTAAAGATGACGAGGATGGATGTTACTCTGTAGTTGAATGAAGGAAGGAAACATTTTGTAAGCTTTATCTCACCCAAATATGTCATGGTTTAAGTCTCAGATCTGGCTATGAATGCAGGTATGGTTTTTATTTTGAAGTGTTCTGCCAATTTCTAGTAGATCTGGTTGTTATTATGAGGTATTCAATGGTATGTGGAGTTTTTTGAATGGATTCATCAAATTTTGTCTCGGAGCATGTTGATCTGTATATGAAATTGATTGATATGAAGGAATGATGTTTGTGTATGAATTGTTTAGCTTGATGCGCGTAATGAATTTGCGATGATAATTATGTTCTGGGCATATCACAAGTATGGTGCACAATGTTATGGAGTCATCACAAGACGCTCTATTGAGGCTTGATTGTTAGATTTGATTTCTATTCACGGCCTTTTGAAAATTTGGGTCCTGGTTTCATTCTGAAATTTCATTGCATCCCATCGATGATTTTTTATAGGTATTTATTTGTTGTTTTGACAGATAGATTCCATCAATGGGCTCAATATAAAAAACGACTTAATTGGGAAGGGAAATTAGGGATTCAACATCCAAACTTGGAAATATAAAAAACCCCTCAATTGGGAACGGAAATGAGGTCTTTTACTCCCATGAAATGTACATTTTTTTTCTTTTATATTGATGTGGCTCTTTTCAAATTATTGCGAACTGGATCAGAAAATTTTCCTTTTCCATACAATTTCTGGGGCTCCTATAACTGTAACTATGTGATGTTCAATTTGTAGCTATAATATCAAAGGGAAATTGAGGGCGTCAATTACCTACCTCCACGACAATTGGATTTTACACTGGTGATGTTTTGTTTGTTTTTTTTTCAATCTTGCTGGATAAGTTAGCTTTGAAGTTGATCTAGATCTTTGGAAAATATCCATTTCCTAAATTATTAAGGAAATTGAAATGAAATTTAATTTCTATTAACCTGGAGAAATTTAGACATTTACAATTTTTTCTCTCTGTTTTGGATAGGGATATGAAGACATCGAATCTTCTCTTAAACAGTAAGGGGGACTTTGGACTTGCTCATCATTATCGTAGTCCATCGAAAACTTACACACATATGGCGGTTACCTTATGGTACATGTATTGTAACTGCTACTACAGTTAAATAGGATTGTTAATTTTAATGATGCTCATGCCTTCTAGTAAAGATTTTCCACACTTTAGTGGATCACTACAGTAATTAGACATGGTTCTTTAAATTCTGTAGAGATTTCCTACCTAGATCACATTTAGTAAAGGTTCTTTTTTTATGTTGTTTTCTTAAATATGTGCTAAGTTGTATTTTGTTCTATCAAACTATGCAAATTTGTTTCATAGATTGTTTTCAATTTTCGGTGGCTATAGGTGGGAGTCTAACAGAAAAGTAAATTTTGATTCCTCATTAGTATGTGGATTGTAGAGCAAGTTAAGATACTCAATTGTTGTAGATATGTGGTTTGTTGGTTGTATTGTGGTATAGTTTTTAGTAAATTTGTTCCATAGATTGTTTTCAATTTCCGGTGGCTATAGGTGGGATTCTAACATAAAAGTAAATTTTGATTCTTCAATAGTTATGTGGATTGTAGAGTGAGCTAAGATACTCAATTGTTGTAGATATGTGGTTTGTTGGTTGTATTGTGGTAGAGTTTTTAGTAAAATAACTGTCTTAAGGGGAAGAATTAAATAGATCAACTAGACAATGTATTCATCACCCAACCCTTCATTGGTCCATTGCATTCATTTCTTGGAATTCCGTGCATTTTCCAATGAGTATTTATTTATTGAACTGTTCATTGATTTTTATTACTCCTAAATATATTCAAGATTTTAGGGACTCCAAATTAAAAAATATGGCATGATTTTGTTTCTTTGCCAAGAGTGAAGAGTGTTCAAATCTTTCACTTATGACTCAAGAGCTTATTGGATTCAAAGGATACAGGTGCCACTGTTTTTGGATGGTTTTTAAGAATTTGGAGGATTGTATCTTTTAATTTTTATTATGCTTTACTTGTAGGTTGATTTTTTTCTGAGTTACAACTTAGGATTATTCATGGATCAATCAATTATTTTGCTTTTTCTAAGTTCTGTTTTTCATAATAATGTTTTCTTTTTATTTTGTGGAATGTATGATGGTAGAATATACCCGATTTTTCAATAATATTACTACTATATTGGGTACATGGTTTACTGCTGAAGTTTTTACTTGTTCTAAATAGGGTTTGGTTTACTTGTTTGCTAGAGTGGTGTTTCAATTAAAGCATATATGTGAGACGGATTGTCTATATATGTTCTAATGTTTTGGAATGTTTTAATATCCTTTCTCTGGTAATGTAATGTAATGTTTACAATTAACAATGAATGTAATGTACAAAGTATAAGGATTTAGATTGTGTTAAAATTTTTTTCAATTTGTTATAGTTTATCTATTCTCATACAAGTTTGGTTTCAAATTGGAGCAGATAAGTTCAGAAGAAGCTCTCAACCAAGAATGGTTTAGGAAGTTGCTCTTACCAAAATCATGGAGTTTATGCCAACTTGGAGAAGCCCATTTAAATTCCCAAGTATAAAATATTCAAGTTCCCAAGGCAAAGTATATCAAAACAGAGTATTTTTCATGTATATTTTCCTATATTTTTATGTTTTAGTGATTGTCTTTGGGAACCTATTACGAGGATCTGGAATTGAATATTTGAAAACCAAAAGAGGTTTTTGTTAAGCACTGGCTGATTCACAAAAACCTCCTTCAGTTTTTGCACAGCTATCATGGTTTAGGAAATACAGGTGGTTCTTTGAGACCATTTTCCCCAGAATTTCGCAAATTCGCCTCCTACACCAAACTTTTAGTCAAAAGATCAATTAGAGGCATATGATTAGTAAAAGGATCATGAACTTCTAGAGGGATATGATCATATTTTAATTTTTGGTTGGCTGGTATTTAAATGATGATATGAATATAACTTCAATCTGTATTAAATCACCCCTGCTCTGCTAAGTCTCTCAATATACTACCTAGAATCTAAGTTTTTAGCTGACCTAATATGAATTCTTAGTATATTTCCCTAAACTATTAATTACAAGAATTTTTATCAACATATTGTCCTATTGCATGTAATATTTCCATACTCTATTTAGGTTTTATTGCATGTATTGCAATAATACTTATGTTGACAAAAGCAAAAAGATTTCAGATTTTAATTGGGTTCCCATGAAGCAAATTTATGATTATCATTTATGATGAAATCTTGTCCTTCAATGCAAGAAGAAAATTTCTTATTTATATCTTTGTCGATAGTAAGAAATTCCCTTAAACACACCATAAAACAATCTTATGTCATCGTTGATTGTTCTTTATTTTATTACTTTTTATTAGTTAATTTTGGGTTTGGTGGAAAACAAAAGTAGGCTTTCACACCCGGATCGGGGGATCTATTTCTTGTTAGTTGGATATTGAGTGCTATAGGGTCATGGTACAATCTATTAAAAAAATTTCTGCAACAAAAAAAATCTGGTTGGTATTGTGGTTTACGAGAGATATAGCAGCTACAACAAGAAATAGTTTTCCTTTTTGTTACCAAATTTCAGGAAATTACTCATCAAGCATTTTTTACAGCGAAAATCATCTTCTATTATTTGATGATTGTATTACTTCTCTAATTAGTGAATTCCCAAAAAACTGCATTCTGAACCTAATTTTGGTTTCCTTTATTTCAGGAGTTGAAGACTACAAATTTGATTCCAAAGCTTTCCGTTGAGAATGGGAGGGAGTAGTTTGTGCCAATTATATGGTCTAACAGTTATACAGATATTGGTCCCAAGAGGCATATGGAATATGAGCACATATGTATTGATGACTTATCAAAACATCTGGGTACAACGTTTGAGGGACCAAAACCAAATTCCTTTTATGGGGTAAGTGCTTTCTATATAGGTTAATCTTAGAATTCAAGTTTAGGCTTTTCTTTAAAAATAAAAAATATATTAAAATATGCATGGTGGTAAGCGGTACTGGATCTTCATGTTAAAATTCTTCAACACATGGTAACAATCCTAGTCTGATTTTTAATCTCTATCAAAACTGTAATCTCTATCAAAGTTGCAATCTAAGTTTTACTAGGAATTCAAATTGCTAATTACTGGTACACTATAGGGAAATAGTTTCACAAAGTGATTTTATTGAATTTGGTGCCACTGAATTTGTACTTAGAAATGGAATGAGGATATGTTATAAGTGCACTGATTTCCTTGATGACCAAGTAAATAATCCCTCTTAAAGGGTGTTTAAATGTTTTAATTTTGTTTGTGAATGCCCATCAGGAATGTTTGAAATGATTTCATCTGTCCTTCTTTTTTTTTAATTATATGAGTTTGATTGTCTTCAATGTGAAGCCCTTTAAAACTTGATAATTATTCACTCTAACCAAGCTGCATTAACAGCTATTGAATTTTGCACATAAAAATGGTGAGGTGGCTGACATGAATAGAGAAGTTTCTTGTTTATATAAACAATTTTTGAAATTTATTTCATGTGCCCTTTTTGCTATTTATGATTGTAGGACTTTCAGTTAGATTCTCTTTAATGCACAACCATTTAGAACTTGATAACTATTCAGAATAATCAAACTTTGTTAACAATTGTTAGATTGTGCATATTAAAATAAAGTGGCCGATAGTAATAGAGAAGGTTTTTGTTTATCTAAATAATGTTTCTTCATATAACGGTTTACTTATTTTGATATCTCAAGCTTCTTTGCTGGAGAAAGCACGGTGGAAATATCTGAAGTAATTTTCTTGAAGTATATTGGTTGGAAATCAATGTTAACATTAGGCACATGGTATTTTATTTGATCAATACAACACATAGGAAATCCCCATAGTTCCAGGCAGTGGCACTCACGCTAACTAGATATTCTTCTAGCTCATCCTCCAAACATTCAACTATTCACAGTTTCCTCTATTCATCCATGGATGTTAGGGGAGATAGCTCTAGCAGATCCTGATACACGGTTACTCTTTGTATTTTGGTCTCTGGATCCATTTTTCATCAATACAACACATAGGAAATCCCCATAGTTCCAGGCAGTGGCACTCACGCTAACTAGATATTCTTCTAGCTCATCCTCCAAACATTCAACTATTCACAGTTTCCTCTATTCATCCATGGATGTTAGGGGAGCTAGCTCTAGCGGATCCTGATACATGGTTACTCTTTGTATTTTGGTCTCTGGATCCATTTTTCTTCCAGATCCACTTTCTAGTCATTTTCGGCATTTAGATATATTAGACTAGTATTTCAAATTTTACATCGTGCTTTATATAGGAGCCACTTTTTTGCTCCCACTTTGTGTTGATACTATTGTACTCAATAGCACCATTTACCTATGTTTATGGTTGTTTGTTAGACATTGATTAAATTATCTTATCTTGTGTTATATCCTTAAATGACATCATGGGAGAAGTCAATTTTAGGATCATTAGCTAGGAAATGGATTAGGAAGGCTTCCAAGTGAGTTCCTCAAACATGGTAATAAATCCTTGGACTCCCACTTTGTTGATTTGTTTAATCATGTTACATATACTAGTTTCCTCCTGGCTTGGTCCCAATGTATCATCCACCCGAGTTTAGACTTGGAGCCAGCGTAGATACACATAACTGTAGAACCATTATGATTGGGCACACCTTCAAGCTCAATGCTACAATTCTTCATTTATGGCTTTTAGATGAGCATGGGAAGAGTCTCTTGCTCGATGTGACAACTGTATATCATTTTGGTGAGAGAGACACCCTAAGTGTCACTTGGTTTATCTACATTCCCTCTACCATATAGCAACAAGTACACATAATTTAAATTCATATCATACCATTATTTGTTACTCTTGGAAACAGGAAATACATGGAAAGCTTCAAAATTTACCCATCACCCACTGCCTCCTAGCATGAAACTAAATGACTAGCCCAGATCCAAATTTGGATCAATCCAAAAAACAAACCCAACGCTTGATCTCTTTTAGTTTTGTGATTTGCACCCTTATTTTTGCATGGTGGATAGTTTTAATAAGTCTTCCCCAAAGAAGAGGTAAGACCTCCTTCATATCTGCACCCTTATTTATGCATTATGGATAGTCTTATTAACAAGTGTTCTCCAAAGAATAGAGCTTAATAAGTGGCAGTCTCGATATGATTGTGATAGCATTTCCTTAGTTGAGGCAGGCTATAGAAATATGTTATTTTACTCTGTCAAACCAATAAAAAAATATCACTTGAACACACTGATGAGCTGAATCAACTGATCATATCATCTTTTATAAGGATATGCATATAATCACGATGGAACAGTTGTACGAGTGATTTCATTGAGCATAAAAATCCAAACCCCATGGAAGCAGGCTAATTCAATCACTTCTTTGCATGATTCTCCAGCATGGCCCATGGGGAATGCAACTTTCACTAGAATAGACCACACATCTTCGAGTTTGGCACTCCAATGACATTTTAAAAGTTATTTTGTTATGCCCATCATCTATTTTGATGTCACAAGGTCTGCCTCCAAGACTCCCATGCCACATTCATTGGTTTTCTCTGAAACTCCACCGACCCTCATTGTCATGGTACACAACCATGTAATTTCCATAATTGCTTGTCCATCTTAGGAAAACTAAAAACTAGGTTTGAACTATTCCTTTTATATAATAGGAGGATATGATAACAAAAGCCTAAGCAACTAGGTTGGTAGTTCTACATTTGGGTTTGGTACAAATGGGCTTTGTTTCACTATTATTGGCCATGCTCTTTATGCACATTGTTCCAGGAGGAGGCCAAATTGAATTAGATGCAAGTTGTATACATGAGGTAATCATGAGGTAACCATGGTTTATAGGTCATAATCTAAAGCTCTGATATAAGGTTTTTGACAAGCCATTTTTTTATTATCAAAGTGTTTGTGTTCTCTTTCTAACATTCGGATAATCATCGTGTAAGTTAGGCCACTTGGAACAACACATGGCTTCGGAGGTAATGTTGGATCATTGTAGACCTTTGGAGCCTTGAACCTTTCACGTGGAGCACCTTGGTAGTTGGGACACTTACTTGATGGATGTGCATATTTTGGAATTTGACATGTTTCACTTAGAGTTGGAACACTTCACATGTAGACTTATCTATTGATTAGTTAGGTTGCTTGCTTGTGGACCATGTCCAATTGTTTTTTTAACAAGAGCATATAGCATTTTCATTGATGCATAAAAGGTTGGGCCCGAACCGGTTGGTTGATAAATACAAAATGTCTTAAAGGATTCAAAAACAAATTCAAAACTGCTAGTTCTGTCAAAAGGGCTACACCTACATACTGAACATTCTTCCTATTATCCACTTGCAGTCTATATCCTTGACAATTATATATTCTAATGAACTTCCTTTTACCCCCCATTTTGTCACAGGTGTCCATGTGATTTTTGTCACACATTCAGTGGGATTACAGGTTGATGGAGCTTATTTATGCCTTGGGTTCTTGATGGTATAGTTTTGCTTTGTGTTGTGATGATGCTCTAGCATATGATAAATTGATGTTTTTTTATGCTAGTAGCTATGGGATGATGATGTTGCACTCATTGTTCATATTCTTGTGGAGCACCCTAGTGCTTTGGGTATTATTTGGCATCTAGACCACTTGTACATCATTTATCGATGGAGTGTCACACATTCAGTGGGATTACAGGTTGATGGAGCTTATTTATGCCTTGGGTTCTTGATGATATAGTTTTGCTTTGTGTTGTGATGATGCTCTAGCATATGATAGATTGATGCTTTTTTATGCTAGTAGTTATGGGATGATGATGTTGCACTCATTGTTCATATTCTTGTGGAGCACCCTAGTGCTTTGGGTATTATTTGGCATCTAGACCACTTGTACATCATTTATCGATGGAGTGCTCTTGCATTTGTGGCTTGATATAGCTACTTGATGGCATGTACTATCACTTTTGGTAGAGTACTCTTGCTTATTTGGCATGATATTATAACATGTATGGCTCGCGCTTGGATTTTTTTCATGGTTTGATGACATGTGGAGGTTTTTCTATGTGGGCACTCTACCTTGTTGGAGGTGGTTTTTACTTGTCGATGGCTTGTGATTGTTTTCTCTTAGAGTGGCCTTGTTCCTAGACATATGATTGGCACCTTGGTACTATTGTATATCACTACTGATTGAACACTCTCCTTGTTTCTCTATATTTGGCACATGTAGAGGGATTTTATATGCTTATAGGTGGGTTCGTCCCCTTCTTCATGGAGTTGGTTAGATGTTGTGGACACCTTTCCCTTGGTTTGATGTTCCATGCTTTGATAGATGAGCTCCTTGTTCAATGGGTCTATCTTCCAAAAGTGGATTGATGAGTTAGCATTGGAGATTCAGATTGTGGTTGATATATGGACATTCGTTTGCACCTGTGGTTAAATAAAGGAAAATGTCCACCTTTTGGAGCCTCATTACTTATTCATTTACACATTTATTGTTGGAGTGTTCACTCGTATGGACTTTATTACACTCATTTATGTCTTATTTGATGGAATGTGCTAGCTTATTTGGCATGATTTTCACTCATAGATGGTTTATGCTGGACATTCCTTAGAGCTCCCTCCTAGCACATTTTTCGTGACATATGGCATGCATTTCATTGGAGTGTTTTTTGTTCTTAGCACTTTATGGGTAGCTTGGGATGGTTTTCTATCATCATTTGTTGGATGCTCTCTTAGAGGCATGCCATTGGTTTGTATGTGATGTCTTATCCCTCTTAATGCGTTGTTTTGATCACTAGCATATGCCTTCTATTTTATGCTTGAGGTTGAAATCAATCCAGGGTCTTCCCAAAGCTATTATTGTAGCTTCCTGTAGACTATGGCATGCTGATTTTGGTCCTAGTTCATGAAAATCTCAAATGGAAAGAAGGGTCATGTTAAGAAATATTGTAGAAATGTCCTTGTAGCATCTTAAGCAATTGACAATCAATGTTTTTGAGGACTAATTTCATCTCTAAATCTGTCATGGATCAGAGATGATATTCACATAGTAACAGGAAGCAGAGGAAAAATGCATTTCAGGTATACTGTAAATAGTATGTGCACGAGTGACGAGGTTCAAATTCATATTTAAAATCCTGCAAACAGTCCATCATCCAAAGCATATTCCAGCATTAGCAAGGTTAAGATTACAATGGATTATTACAGTTGAGTAAGTCGTTGGTTTGAGACTGAATGTATTATCAGACTTGTCTCAAACAGTCACGCATGGTGTTGAAGCTTATGATAGGGATGCTACATATGTTGCTTGTCCAAGTATTTTTTCTTTAAAGTTTAAATAATGACTCCATATCTTCACTTGATTGCATTGTTTTGTGTAAACCATGATGATGAGGTTGTGATGATAAATAAATAAATCATATGGACCATTTTATAAATAGTTTATTGGATGTTGAGCTTAGTATGGCCTATGGGTGCACATGTTGAATCAGTCACACATTATTTGTGTTGCTGTTTGATGTAGTTGTTTCCAAGCCTTGAGCTTTGATTGACCACTTTCAGTGCCATTGACCAAGCCCACCTCCTTTCTCCCAATTCTTATATAGAACATATGGAATTATATATTGATTTTGAGATGTTCACGAGTATTATAACTGCAATATCCATGAGAACTAAACTACATATGAATGAGTGAAATACAATGAATATTTCATGCTTCTTGTGCTCACTGCTTTAAAAAAACTCTAAAAAATACCAATATTCTTTTGCATATGAAGTTCCAGGGTGCTAGCTCAATGGTAGAGCATCTGCATTATATAATGCAGAAGATTGGTGGTTCGATTCCACCGTGCCCTATCATAAATATTTGCATTCTATCACTGCTACATAGAGGGGGTATTAAGACAATATTTGAGACAATAGTTGTGTAAATTGTCTCAACTTAAGACAAAAAAAAATTGTGTATTGTCTTAAATATTGTCTTTAAGCGAGTGTCTTAAACTATTGTCTTAAATTATTGTCTTAAACTTAAGACAATAGTTTAAGACAATAATTTAAGACAATAGTTTAAGACACTCGCTTAAAGACAATATTTAAGACAATACACAATTTTTTTTGGTCTTAAGTTGAGACAATTTACCTAACTATTGTCTCAAATATTGTCTTAATACCCCCCTCTATGTAGTAGTGCCCTCTGGTTGGAACCCTGGCTTCCACCTTTCCTTTGCCCGCGTGTTTTCTGTGACTGTGTTCCTGGTTGTTATATAGTAAGGAAAACCTCTACATAATAGTATTATACTTTCATCTAATCTTCAAATCATAGACGAGCCTATGTGGGACTATGGTTAAGGTCGTTCATCAAGTATAAAAGAGGCTATTGAGATAAGAAAGGTATCTCTCTTGGTAGCTTTGGGCGATTCAGGAGAAGTGAGGCTTCGAACTTTTTTCCCTTCGGAGGCAGAGTTCAGAAATTTTATCTCATGTTCATCAAAATGGTCATCTACCAGGAATTGCTCAGTGGTAAGTCTCCTTCCTGATGCTTTGGCTTTCACGTTTTTTTTCTTGGTTTCAGGGCTTTTTTGTTTTGGTTTCAGGGCTTTTATCACACAGTATAAGAATATGTCTTATTTCTCTCAACCATTTGTTTTTCTTTTCCATTAAATTTAGAGATAAGTCCTTAAAAAGCGTCGTGTTTAAACATTATTTTACTATACGCTATGTAAAAATGTAGTGTCTGAATTTTTTTTTTCAGAATAACATTGGAAATCAAGTGCAGAGCTTTCAAAATCATTGTTTTTAAATATTATTTATATAAGCAGCTATTAACATTGGCATTCAAGGGCAGAGCTTTCAGACAAACCCTAAAACTCTTTAAAGATAAATATAACAATAAATTAACCGTTATGATGCAAAATCCCTTACATATCCCACACTTTGGCAATGCATTACAGGGTTTACAACACTAAGAGAGGCTGCCATAGCCTTACATTAATAGAGTTCCTGAACAGTTCAGTTATACTGACATAATGAGAAATAATGGATTCGGATGGTTTCCAAATAGCACAATAATAAAGGTTTTAAACATATTTGTAGTCTGATTGGAGGTCTGCAAAACTAATAGCTTAGATGTAAATAAAGTTAAGAGTAAGCCAACTTTTTTACAATTTGCAAGGTTTTATTTTATTTTATTTTAAATCTGATCATCACATTGGATTCATTTGTTCTCAATTGTTCTTGTTTATTTGATTATACATTTTCAACAATCTATTTAACTGCATACAAATAGAAATTTTAATTAAAACAATCACAGTAAAAAACTTTTAGCTTATTTCTACAGGTTAAAAGGAAATATAATATTTTTCATGTCACTTCATTAGTAGATTAAAACTTCACCAAGAACCTATAAAGCTCGAGCCATTAAAGTGATTTATTGCTGTGATGGGATGCAGGGACTGGAGTCTTTGACATGAAATTCACGTGTTAAAATTTTGCTATGAACCTCCAAACACGTTTCATAAGTGGCACTTCAAGATAGCATAAACTAAGTTAATAGAAGGTGACGCTGATAGTAGGGTTGAATCATGCTCGACTTTTGCATTGTGACGAGGTTTTTTCAAAATTTGGGTCCTTATGAATTTTGCTTATTTACCCATCAACATTTGGCTTCTTCTTTGAATATTAGTTCAGTGGGTTTGGTCTCCTGCACGTGGCTTTCACAATGAAAACTGCTATAAGAAAATTTGATTATCGCAATGCGTAATCTTGCCCAAAGTTTTGGGCTCGTCCTTTATGTAATTGGAATTTTGTTTTTAGCACTCGACCTAAGATTCCTAATCAATAGAATTTTTATTTAGATACCGGCCTCTTACTCCCAGTGTCAAATCTAAATTACAAAGGACCCACCGTGTTAAAATCCAAGTCCCAAGAGGCACGACCACAAGCAACAACATGTTGTAGCTTTTACATGGAAAGTGGTAGTGAATAGAAAGATATTAAACCCACTTGTGTTTTAAAGTTCACATAAAAAATAGATCCGACGTGTCATATTTATGTTCTTGCTAATTAAATAAATATTTAATTCTCATTACTATGTTAAATAGTTTGAACAAACAATATGTAAATATTATTTTAAGATTGCACATAATGTAAACTAATGTAAAACTATGCTTTTTTGAATCCTATTATGATGTAAACAATGTTTCTCAAAACTGAAAATACATGGAAAGGAGAATATAACTATTAACATGCTATTGACATTGTGGATGTAAGTATTAATGTAAAATATGAGTATATATACATATAATCATTTGATTCCTCTGCACTGTTTTTAACTTGCAATGTTCTTGACTTTTCAAAGTGTGTTGACATATTGAAAAAAAAAGAAGAAAGAGAACTGGGATTGAGAACATAGATATAATTAAATAGATAAAAACATGCACAAGCATCACTTTTGAGGACATTGCCACCTCATGGCTCTTGTTTAAATTCGAATTTAGTTTAATCTGAACATCTTTTGATGTTTTGATGTTTGTGTGGGTAATAAATATATGACACTGTACGTCTTTTGATGTTTGTGTCGGTAATCAATATATGACACTGTAGTCCATCATATTAAAACAACATGTGCGCGGAAGGGTGTTTCGGTCTCTGTTAGATTTGACCCTCTTCGCTCCACATGCAGAGCCTAAGAGTAAAACCCTCATCACGAAAGCTTTTGCTTTAATATAATTGTACCGGGAGAAAGAACTCCCGAGTTCCAGTGAACAAGCTCACGACAACTTGAGAAACTGCGAAGATAGCCTTAATTCTAGCGATTTATTGCTGTATTCTCTGAGCTTTTCATATTGAAGAAAGAATGCCAAGTAGTGACGAGCCGCTGTTAAAGAAGGATGTTAGGTACTATGAGAATTGTCCAGGTTGCAAGGTGGACGAACTCAAGGAAAAACGAACCCGTTATCCTGTAAGGCAATTGATCCTCCTCGCATTGCTCGTGCTCTGCAATGGTAATCTTTAAGGCAGTTGATCCTCCTCGCATTGCTTGTTCTCTGTTTTTTTCTTTTGCATTTAGTTTGTTTGGCCGTCCTATTTTTAATCCCTATGTTCGTTCTGCGCTGGAAGGTCCATGATATGTGGAGATTCACACCACTATTTTCTTTTGAATTAATTTATTTTAACCGTTCTATTCTCAATCTTTATGTTCTTTCTGGCCTGGCTTTGAGTTCCATTCAGTATTAAACTCACCCTAGATTTTATTTAGAATATATTTAACTAAACTGTCCTATTTTCAATCTTTATGTTCTTTCTCCGCCCGCTGTTTGTTCCATTAAATGATAAGATCCAAACAGAGATTTAAGTATTCAGTGAGGTAACTCTCGGCAGCCTCCTTGATAAGTTTATCGTCTGAGCCGACAGCTATAATGTCATGTTCACTGATCCTGCATATTTGCTTTTAAGTGATAGCTCGCACTTAATGTTATCTTCAGTGAACCTGCACATTTCTCTTTCAAATGTTGCCACAGTTCCTTTGGTGCAGTCCTTCAGAATAAATTTATGTTAATGGAAGGGCATTTTACCAACCTTTACACTTATTGACTTGTGTAGCTTTTATGCAAAGTGTTATTCATATGAGATTTGTTAAGGGTTATTAATTTACATAGATTTATTTTAAATTCAGATTTATGAAGTATTTTGGATTCAATTTATAAAGGTGTAAATTGTTTATTTTAAATTTTTTATATAAGTAAAGAAAAAATTTACATATCAAAAAATTTGATTGCTCATCATATTTGATAACTTTAATTAAGATGAATTTATGTTAATTTTAATTTTTTTCTTTTTACAAATCAACATAAATTTAAAATCTTTTAAATACTCTTTATTTTTAATAATAAATTTTAAGTACTTTTTATTTTTAATAATGTTACTTAAAAAATGTATAAGAAAATACTTTATATAAATCTTGCTGAAATTAGTTGAAAACCCAAAGTTAAGATTTATTAATATACACATGTAATCATAGGTTTATTAAGATGATGTTTAATTATAAAAATATTGTGTTAAAGTTTTTCAAATTTATTTGTTCTTTACAAATCTTTCAGTCATCCTTTTTGAAGTGTTTTTTGAATATGATTTGTTAATGCAAAGGGGACCTCGGGCCTTTGCAAATTTCTTTCACAACCAACACTACCACAAGCCCAACATGCTCTCAGACCATCAAAACCTTATAGAATTTCAAACACAAACACCTGAAGCTTTGAATTCACCAACACAAACACCTGCAAGATTGAATTTCATCAACACAAACAAAAACCCAAGAGAGAGCAGTACAAGCTCTAAAGTTCCATAAACACTTGCTTAAAGGTACACCAAATCAAATTCGCACACGTAAATTTAAACACGGGCAGAGAGATATTTCTGCATCACACTGGCTCAATTGACATTTCATTAAACTTCTGAGTTTTACAAAAGTTACATTTGCAGAGCCTAAATGGGCATGCAGAAATTAGAAAACATGACTCAGAAATTAGAAAACACGAAGACCCCTTCTTCGTTTACTCCCCTTCTTCGTTTACTAAATCTATGCTAGCTGGTCTCAGTTTCAGCTAGGTTCACATACACTGGAATTTCACCAAAAGCCACAATAAAATTTGTCTCCGTAATTTCTATTATCATGGTTTTCTTTGCCTCAGGATTTTCCTCGGTTGTCTTCTTTCAACTCGTTTCCTCCTATCTATCTGTAATCTTCTCTGCTTCCTTTTCCTCCTTTTAATCTTCTCCTCAATCTTCCTTTTCTCCCTATTTCTTCTTCTCTCTTTTTTAATCTTCTCCTGAATCTTCTTTTTCTCCCTGTTTCTTCCTTTTCCTTTTTTTTAGTCTTCTCTTTGATCTTCCATCTTCCTTTACTCCTTGTTTCTTTCTTCTCCCTTCTCATTATTCTTCCCTCTGATTCTTTCTCAGCTCCATCATAAATTCCTCTTTGCCTTAGCTTTGCGTCACATCTGGTTACATTGATAGGTGTTAGAATAACATCTTCACTTTTAATCTGGGAGGGAGGTCGATCTCTATGGATTTTAGAGTATATCAGGATGAGACAAGTGTACTGTCTAGATTAATTTTAAGATCATTCAAAATAAAAAAGTGATAACAACTAGCTATAACACATGATTATAACTATATATAAAAAACGAAAACAAGTAACAAATTTAATTTATTTATAATACTTAACTTATAACCTACCAATATTCACTAACCACAAATTAAGTGGCTGAGCTAATCTATACAAGACCTACTCCTCCAATATTCTCTTGGTCTTGGGTCTTCTCTCTTGAGGTGGACCTCTCCCAAATTTTTTTTTTGACGTTAAAATATTTACCACTAGTCTCTTATTCTTTATCCACCGTATCCGAGTTAATAAAAGAACCATTCCAAACAGATGTACGCCCCTTCATCTTCATTAATGATCACATGGGACCCCCGAAATATTGTCAACTGATGGATGGCTAGTCGAATGGCGGAGAAGCTCTGGCGGAATTATCCCAAGAGAATCTCCTCTCAAACCCAAATGATGCAAATTTGATTGTTTGCGGGGAAATGTTGGATGGCCAATATTTCGTCGGGATTTTCACATTTGCGGACCCCTGCTAAAGATTGTTCTCCGTTGGATGGATGGTTGTAGATCTGACGGCTGAGGTGCCTATGTGGTTGGATCACGATTATGTAGAGTGTTTGTACTGGGGAAAAGAAATGGCAGATGATGATCCAATGCTCTAGCATTAGAGGCTCTACGTAACAAGAAAAACATGACCTCATGCGGATGCCATAGTCTGTGTGACCAAAACTCCTTTGTCGCTCCATCAATGTGCATGTTATGTCGACATGCTCATAGGCAAATTCATCCATGTCTTTCAATTTTCTCCGATACCAAATTCTGAACCAGGAATAGTTGCTATAGTTGCTTTTCTTCATTTTTACTTGTTCCATTACTTCAAACATTTCCCAGGTTCCTGTACATCTATCTGGCCCATGTCTTCAGCTACCATCATCAACTTCATCATCAACGATATTGCAGCGTACTCTCAATTAAGTGAAGTCCTTATATTGGGTGATTTCAATGCTAGGACTGTAAGCGAACAAGCTAGTATTCTTCGTGGTAAAGAAGACTGTAATCCTACTTGGCTTACAGAATAAAGCAATCATCAGTGGACAAGAGTCTAAGAGGACAACAAAAGCTGCAACCTTTTCAGGGAGCAATTGCTCAGTCTATGTGGGACATTTGACTTAGTCATTTGTAATGGGTTGGCTAGATGGGCAAAATCTGGCAGCTTCACTTGTAATACATACAATGGCGCAAGTGTAGTGGACTATGCAATTTGCTTGCATGGATTATGTGAGAAAATGGAGGAAGTTTTGATTGGTGAACAACTTGAGGAATTGAAATCTGATCACAGACCGATCTATTTGAGTTTCCCTTGGATGGAACAACAACAACAGGGGTTGAATAATCAGGACATTCAGCAGCCTCCTTCAAAGGGCAGAATTCTTTTGACTCAAAATAACTGTAATACCTTCAAGATAGCGCTAGAGAGGATTTTTAACAAGGAGAAAATTCCGTCATGGGGCCTCCATAGTCACGAGCTAACAAATTTAATTCAAAGCGCACTTACAGAATGCAAAAGAGCAAAAAATATGAAATATGAAACAAGTTGTTTTCCTGTTAATGCTTGGTTTGATGAAGAATGCAAAATAGCAAGGAAAACTTTGAAAGAGCCAAACCAAAAAGAAAAAAATTTAAAAGCCTACAAGCAGATTGTAAGAAAGAAAAAAGCTGAGTTCATGATCTCAAGGAGGGAGGAGCTAATATTCCTGGGGAAAAACAACCCCAAGTTATTTTGGAAGGAACTTCAAACAAGAAAGAAACAAACTGACAACAACATTACAACTTATCAATGGTTCAAATATGCAAGGCAACTTTATGAGCAAGATTCTAAGGTTGACCCTCCCCCCTTGGTCAACACTACTACTAAGCTCTTCACCGTGCAAGAGTTCGAGGTGGGTATTAAGAAGTTGGGTGTTGGAAAAGCAAAAGATCTAGTTGAACTTCAGGCAGAATATCTAAAGTGGGGTTCGAAAGTTCTTGCACCTCACATTATGAAAATTTTCAACAACATAATTCGGCAAGGGTTCCCTATAGATTGGACAACCAGTCTTGCAATACCTCTTTTCAAGAGTGGTGATGTCAATAATCCCTCCAACTATAGGACCATAATGATAAACCCCTTGTTTGCAAAGTTGTTCGGAAGTATGCTGGAAAACAAAATTAGCAAGTGGGCGGAAGACGGTGATAAGCGTGCTAAAGCGCAAGCAGGCTTCAGACCTAAACACTCCACGATTGATCACGGTATAACTTTAAGACACATCATTAAAAAAGTGTGGGGAAAAAAAAGAGGAAGCCTTTTGTTGCTTTGTTGATTTCAAAAAAGCTTTTGACATGGTCCCTAGGGATAAGCTTTGGCATAGAATGGAGGAACTTGGGGTCCCTATGCATCTTAGAGCAACCGTCCATAGACTATACGAGGAGGTTAAAGTCAAAATCAGAACGTCAGCTGGCATCTCTGAAAGTTTTAGGAGTGATATCGGGGTCAAACAAGGGTGCCCTTTGCCCCCTACCCTTTTTGGTTTATATGTCGACAAACTTGAAGAGTGGTTAAACCTACAGGATGGTGAGGGTGCTCTTTTGGGCGAGTTTGTGATAAGGCTTCTTTTGTATGCAGCCGACCTTATTTTGATTGCTAAATCCGCTCTTGGGTTACAAGAACATTTACTTTCCCTTGAGCTCTTTTGTAGAACAGTGGGGATGCAAGTCAATACTAGCAAGACGAAAGTGGTAGTTTTCTCTAGCAAAAGAAAACATAACCAACACCAGTTCTACTTTGAAGGCAACACAAGTATCTCGGAATTGACTTCAATAGAAATTTAAGTGGGGAAAACTGCAGAAAGAAAAGAACTTTGGGAGGCTGAAAAGCATTCTATGCTTTCCAAAATAGGTGTAGAGAGGAAGAGCTATGGGATTGGAAGACTACGCAAACTCTTTTTGGGCTTTTAGTGATCCCGGTGATTCTCTATGGCTTTGAAGTATGGGCCAGTAGCACATCTGACTTACAATGGAAGCAAATTGAAAAGATTCAAAAGCGCTTGATTACAAACAAGTTTAAAATTAAAAGTTCAGTCCCTTATGATATCATGCTGAGTGAAATGGGGGTTGCTCCTATCGAAGCAATTGCTATGGTGCGACTCATAAGATATCTAAAAAGAATTGAGCAGATGGAGGACAGTCGATGGCCTAAGGTCGTTTTCAATGACAAATTGTGCGAAAGAAAGAAGACGTGGATGCAACAAAATATTAAATGGCTTAGTAAATGGGATATTTACTTGAACATGTTCTGTGAACAATAAAGAGATAAAGGAGTTAGTTATCGATAGGTTCCACAAGCGAGCTTGGGATAAAGGGTTGGGGACAAAGGAGTATTATATTGAAGAGTTTAACCCCACCTACAACCACCATCAAAAAGCATACATAGGGGCCAATATACCTTGGAGGGCCAAAATACTTGTTGCTCAATTAAGAACCAATTCCCATCAATGCCGTTGTGAAACTGGACGCTGGAAAAGACCAAAGGAAGTTTGGGAAGAAAGGGTGTGTATATTTTGTACTTCCGAGAAAGTGGAAACAAAAAACATTTTATTTTCGAGTGTGAAGCCTTCAAAGACAATAGGGCCAACTATGCAAATATCCTGACAGCTAGCTCTTGGGATAACCTATTCAGTGAGGGGATCGTGGAGAAATTGGGGGCACTCATCATCAAGTTGAACATGAAAAGGGTTGAGTTGCAGAAATTAGGGGGTGAAGCGGTCTGTCCCATTGTGGACGTTAAAATAATTTCTTTCTTTCTTTCTTCAACTCCATGTATGTCTAGGAACAATAAAGCTCCACCTAGACTCGATCAACTACTCCAACTGTGATCTTTATCCTCTCTCTTGTTGTCGCCATTATCCTTTTGTTTTTAACATCTTCAATGAATTTATGGCTCTTTTGTTTTTAACATCTTTTAACCAAGTGATGAAGAGCTAGGCCCATAAAAGTCATCTTGTCAAGTTCACATGACAAGCAAATTCTCCTAAGCAAGAAGCAACTCTTGAGGGGCTCTCGATTTTTCAAGAGGAAGATTTAACTATTAGGCAGCAAAAGGAAAGAAGGGAAGAGGTGTCAAACGTTAGAGCAACAAGGGATGAGGGAAAAAGGGCATGGATTTACAAAGGCAAGGATGTTATTGCCATTTTTGGTCCTCATTCTAAAATAGAACAACAAGGCGGTAGTCAAGAAGTGACAACAAATTCTTTAGCAGGAAACTATGCAATAAGGCCAGTATGGGTAAATAGGGGTGTAGACTCAACTTTGAGTCTTGTATGCCAAAACAAATAGCAATCAAGTTCTACCTAGGTTTCCTTAAGTTTAGTTGGTTGGAACTGCAGAGGTTACCCTTGGAGGCAGGGACATGGGCTAGGGCCTATTGCGGAAGATAGAGACATAATTTGTCCTGTAGAAACACATGAGCATGAAGGGTGCAAGACACCTTTGTTTGAAAGGTATTTAAATATGGCAGTGTGGAACAAGGCAACAGAGAATGGCAAAGGACATGGGCTATCATGGTCTTAGTGAAGAACAAGAAAGGTCATTTCATTCAGCTAGTAAGAGAAGACTCAAATAAACAATTCATTGGTTTAAAATCTCAGAAAATGGAAATATCATTAGAATTGCAGCATGCTATTTTGCTCCACAAGTTTCAAAAACTTATAAAAGTAGGGGGTTGGACCACAAAGACCCCGTTGCAGCCTTAAAAAACGATATTGCAGTGTGTTCTCAGTTAAGTGAAGTCCTTCTAGTGGGTGATTTCATTGCTAGGACTACAAGTGAACAAGCTAGCATTCTTTGTCGTAAGGAAGACTGCAATCCTATTTGGCTTACAAAAGAAAGCAATCGTCAGTGAACAAGAATTTCAAAGGACAACAAAAGCTGCAATCATTTTGGGGAACAACTGCTTACTCTATGTGGGACATTTGATTTAGTCATTTGCAATGGTTTGGCTAGATGGACGAATTTTAGTTATTTCACTTGTAATACCTACAATGGTGCAAGTGTAGTAGATTATGCAATTTGCTCGCATGGCTTGTGTGAGAAAATGGAGGAAGCTCTGATGGGTAAACAACTATGGGATTTAAAGTCTTATCACAAATCGATTTATTTAAGTTTCTCTTGGACTGAAAAGCAACAACTTGGGATGAAAAATCAGTTCATTCAACAACCTCCTTCAAAGGGCATAATTCTTTTGACTAAAAAAACCGTAATATTTTCAATTTAGCACTGGAGAGGCTTTTTAAGAAGGAGAAAATACAGTCCTAGGGCCTTCATAGTCAATAGCTAACAAATTTAATTCAAAGCGCACTCACATAATGCAAAAGAGCAAAAAATAGGAAATCTGAAACAAATTGCTTTTTGGTTAATGCTTGGTTTGATGAGGAATGTAAAAAAGAAAGGAGAACTTTGAGACAGTCAAACCAGAAAGAGCAAAAATTAAAAGATTTCAAGTAGATTTAAAGAAAGAAAAAAGTTGATTTCATGGTCTTGTTATCACACAACTTGTAGTTGTCCCAAAAGGCGATCCTATCCAAGATGGTAGAGGCGTTGGACAACTAAAGAGGTGACCCAAGAGATGCCACGGTTCCCAATGCAATTCATTGTCACACTAACCGAGGCACTCTTCACTTTAGATCTAGCCTAAGCAAGATCAAGGGGGATACCCTAGCTAACCAATGAAGGCTAGCGAACCTACTCAGGACCTCCTAGGGAAATGTGAAAGTAAAATAGGAGAAGATCAAGAGTAAATGGATCTAGATCTAGGATGGATAAGTGGACCCAAGGAGTTAGGGCTTGGTTGAAGAGGCTTATAGGATGGATAAATGTTCAACCAAGGAAATATTAAGCCACTTATGAGTTTAGATAAGTAGATCTAATGCCAAATATAAAGATCCAAGTGGGGCCCACCCTTAAAATATGGAAAATGGTCAAAATGGGGTCCACAAGGTAAAGATCAGGATGAAATGGCACTAGAAGGGTTGCTACTCAATGGATCTATGGATTTGATGAGGAACAAGCAATACCCAAATTACAGATCTAGAAAAAGCCCACCTACCCACAAGTGCGACCTCCCTTGGAGAGGCCCAGTGCCTTAGATCAGGGGGTAAATGGAGTCGGATGCCCACCAAATTTGGTCTCCAAGGTTTATTAATTATTATTGAGGTGGGTTTTAATTATTAAGCCCATGCAATCGCCAGATCTTATCAGATCTAAAATCTAGGGTTTTAATGATAAGGGTTTGAAGTGAGCAATGGGTAAAAAGCATGAAACAAGATACGTACCTTGTAGATCTTACCTCTAAAGCTTGCGGCTACCTTGCAAATTGATAATCCTCCCCAAGTGACGCAATTGAGAGTGAGATACAGCCTATCCAAGTGAAATTGCTAGCCCTCCAAGTTGACAAGTGCGCCCTTCTTCTGCAAGAAAAGATATATATGAGAATCGATCTAGCATGAAAAATTACTATAAGGATGAAAAGATGAAACAAAAAACATCAACTATGTCACGAAGATACAATAATGATACTCCCTGAGACAAAAGAAGATCCAAAGGCAAGATATGGGGTTTCCCCACAATAACATTGGAGCCTCCTCCTCTTCAACAACATGGCCTCCCTCTAGAGAAAACGTTTGGACAAGCGAAATCCACAATGATAACACATAGAAAAGATTGTATATTCAACTTGCACGATAACCCATCAAAGCCAAATAAGCAGATCTACAAAAATAGTATTTTTATTCCAATTTTTCCAGATCCCAAAGGTGCCTTTACAATAGGGGGGCCTCTTCCTTAAATAGGAGGAGAGAGACCTGTTATCCACTAAATTGCACATAGTGGATTCCGAGTGAACCGTTGAAGTTGTGAACATGTTTAATGTTCATCATCAGTGTTCCGAGATCCATCAGGCAAAATTTTTGCCCATTGTTATAATTTGCATGTCTAGACCCTGCAGGGATTTTGTAATATGTTGGTCTAGCATGAGTTTTATGAAAGGTTTTGCCTGCCTCAATGTTTGTTATTAGGGAAATACTCTAGAGTGTTTTTTCCTTAGGGATTATGCGTTACTGAAAAGTGATGTATAATTCCTGAGTTTTTCACTCACACCTCCAAAGCTGGAGTGTTTTCATGATGGCGAATTTTGGGGGGTTATTAAAACCTACTGGAATGCATTTTTGTAACATGTTAGCCATCAATATTGAGTCATATGGACATGCACTAGGTCCCCTATGATTTTTGAGTCATTCTGAGAAAATTAATTTTTCTCAGTTTATGAGTTTTTTTAATAATTTAATTAAAAAATGAGAAAAGTGATAAAATATGGGTTAGGAGGTGAAATTGGACATTGGGGTGCTCATTTTCAAACCCTGAGCACCCATAAAACCCCTAAACCCACTTTTCCTAAGTATTGAGTGATTATTTTTCACTTAATCAAATTTCTCTCCAAAATATTAAAAAAGTATTTTTTAATTAAAAAATAATGGATTGGGAGAAAATCCAAACTCCTACAGAAAAGGTAAGTGGTCTGGTGAGTTGGCCCAGATGACTGGGCAAGTTCATTTAAGGAAGATTCCAAGCAATATTTGGAGAGATTGGGCATTAAATGAAGAGCTATGAGTTGTCCCTCCTTGGGATTTGCGCCCTCCCTCATGAGGAATGTGTTTTCTTGATGTGGAACTTGAGGAGTGGAAGGGAGGAGCTTCCAAAGCTCATGAGGTAGGCGCCTACCATAGGTGGCACCCACCTCACCTCCCTATCCCTCAATCTATGCTCCAATCACTTCTTATCATGGGATTTGACTCCCACACATGTCATTTCAAACCCTATTTTGGGCTCTCCTTCACAAATTTGAATTTCTCTTGAGAGTTTCTATAAAAGCAAGGCATTGCTCCATTGAGTTTCATGGATGCAAGAAACCTCTGCTCATTGTACTAGTGATATATTTTTAATGCAAGTGAAAGGCTTTGGAGGTCCATGGGTGTACATTTCTTGGATGCATGCAAGTATTTGAGGTGATATTGCTCTAGTCTGTTCTTCTTTTGTTTATATATGATTGTATATCTAGCTTGATTGATTCATAGAATAAGCATTTCGGTTGTAATTTGCTTATTTGTGTATTGTTTTGAAAGACTAGAAGTAGCCAACTATACTAGTTTGTATTTAGGCTCTTTAAATTTTTCTTTACCAAGCACACTAGATCTTACTCATTTGTATGTAAGGGTTTGTTCAAGGTGTTATCAACTATTTTGTACAATAGTTGAACTAACAACGAATCGGCGTTGATCATTCGAGAAATACTCAGGTAGTGGGCAAAGTTCCTAAACCTGGTGGGGCCGGAAATTACTGTTGTCTTAGACTTCGGAGTAGTTAAGTCTTCATACACTTACTCCTTGATATCTGGATGGTCCGTCATACCATCAGAGGGGAAGCCACTGAAAGTATACCTTTCTGGTCAAATGCTTACCTTGTTGTTCTTAGCCTAATAATCAAGATCATTAAAACTTTTAATTTACCAATATAATTTGCAAAATGATCTCACGAACAGTTACTAAGACTTGTATCTTCAACATCCCCCAACACTACACACTTGTTTGACTCCATTTTGGCACTGGTCACTTTACATTTATGCTTTAATTAAGTTGGGCCATTTGTCCATTGGATTTTCTATTTTGAACTTATCTATCTGTGGATGCTTTTTATTTCGCAAGTCTTCATATACTGTTTCGCAACGTGGATTGCACTTTATCTTGTGTCTATTATAAGCTGTGATCTCTCATTCAAAACTCCTAAACAACACTCACCCGCATCACCAAACACCAAAAACGTTTAAAAAACATTGAGCCATAGACAACTCTTTGTAGGGACTACCCCCCTTGGCTTCGTTAGGAGTTAGCCTAAACGAAGGAGTTGGGATTCAGGTGACAGTACCTGGCTCATTGATTGCCCCCAAGGCCACACTTTCCCCACTTGTAGTGAGGGAACAACTTTCGAAAGATTTCTGTTGCTGGTGTGCATCTCGACGGACAACATCTTTGGCGTCGCTGCCGGGGACAAATCTTTTTGTTCCTGGACGACCTTAGTTTTTTCTAGTTTGTTTTACTTTTTTGATAGATTCTGATATCTATCTGGCGACTCCACTGCCCTTTTTAGTTTTCCTTTTTTGGTATATTTTTAGTCAAATCACTCTCAAAAATTAGACTTGAATCCACCCGGCGACTCCACTGTAAGCAAACACCTCAAGGTATTCAACTAGGAGAAATTTTGAAGGTTTACTCAGTTTCATCCTCGAGCCTGAAAAGGTTTACAGGAGGAGATTGAATAAACTTACTTCTCGTAGGATCCTTGAAGAGCTTGGATCTCAGTCTATTTCTGACATCCATAGTCTTTTTATAGAAACTAACCTTGAAAACAATAATATTTGTCTTTCCGATACAATGGGTGATTTCTATTCTCCCCTTGACATTACTCAGATAGCAGGTCAACCACATGACATTCCAGACAAAGCTATCGACAAACTCCCTACTTTCACTGGCACTGATGCCATTACTGCTGCTTATCATCTCAAGACCTTCTCAAAGTGTATCAGTGGATATGTCAGAGATCTTGCCCATAAACAGGACGATGTATACATGAAGCCGTTTGCATTATCTTTAGATGGGGATGCTGGTGACTGGTTCATTGGCTTGCCAAACAATTCTTTTGCAACCTTTGCTGCTTTTAAGGATGCTTTCACCAACAAGTATGGTGAGAAAAAAGAACCTTGACATCAACTTGTTGCCTTAACAAACATCAAAAGAAGTGAGATGGAAACCATGGAAGAGTTCAATAAGAAATTTACCGACTTATCCAATGCAATCCCTACAGATTACAAGCCAACTCCACATACCATATTGGTTTATTACATTGAAGCCTTAAGTGGGGAAATGCAATATGAAATCAGAGATAAAGAGCCCACCACTCCGTTAAAAGCACAAGGAATGGCAACCAAGATAGATAAAAACATGCAGTCTTTTGGTAAGTCAAATTTGCCTGGTTAGTCAAGAGCTCAAACTCCATTGAAATCAACTGAGCATAAAGAAAAGGACCCTATAAAAGATTCATATGAGAAAAAAGATGATGGATATGTGTGAAAGAATGGAAAAGGCTGAACAGAAAGACGTAGCTCAAATGAAGGAAATACAGAATAAAATCATAAACATGGAAAGAGCACATGTTCAACAGATTCAGCAAACTCAACCAGTTCAAAGAAACTACCCTCCAAAGACCAACTGGCAGAAAAAGGCTCCCAACAATGAAAAGAGGCCTCCCAATCAAATAGAGGCTGCTAACGTGACTGAGACCTACATACCATTTTGTAGAGCTTGCAAAGATTTTCATGAAGAATTTTCTTTCTACTTTGCAAACTATGTACAAGAACATGGATTTCCAGAGGGTAGTACCAGTGAATCAACATCAAACGAGCCTGAATATATAAATGCGGTAGGAGACATCCACAACATTCCCAAAGAGAGTTGGAAACAAGCTAAACAGTACAATCAGGAGTTGGATAATATGACTAAGAACTTTGGAGCAGGGATGATTTTAAGAACCCCCCCCTAAATTTATATGTATAAAAAATGGGCGAATCCCCATGATACATAGAAAACTGTGAAGGCTATTTTATTACTAATATAATATGTATATATAATTTTTTGGCGAATCTTTCACGAAATTATAAAAACTTGTAAATTTTGGGTGAATCTTTCACAAAATTATAAAAACTTGTAAAAGTTTTGGCGAATCTTTCACAAAATTAGAAAATCTTGTGAAATCTTGGCGAATCTTACACTAAACTATAAACACTTGTAAAGGCTTGAAAAATTGGTTCAAGTTAGTCTTCCATAATGAAACCGATACTCTTCAACTTAGTCTTCAATAATGAAACTGATACTCTACTCCAAGTCAAAAAATCTATTCATCCATGATTAGAGACACTATATTCTCCAATATCCAAGGAAAAGAGGCACTACTCAACTCAAAGAAAAAGAGATACAATGGCTACAAGGAGCATTGTAGCCCAAGACTTAGATAAAGGAGATGTTGTCCAGGTAGCAAATTGTCTGAAGAGATTTGAACATCCAAAAGCATCCATAAGTCTACATTTTTCAATGGATGTTAAGTCCAAAACACATTCATTTGGACGTTTGATGGGTGAATCCCTTCCCATCTGGCTCAGGAGGAATTTTTTTGGTAAAGTAGGAGTAATTCACTGCAAGTTTGTATGGAATATTGGCATTAAGACCGATATTTTAGCTGAATCTTTATCTGCCTTAAAATATTTGGAAACAAGGACAAGAATCACCAAAAGGGACGTGGTTTCCTTAGGAAAGTCACAAGTGATGATAGAAGCACTCAAAGGAAACCATTAATAAAAATGAAGTGATCAATAGAATGTAGACTCATTCAAATATGTTAAGTCTCAATTGAACAGATCCAGACATGCCCCGAGAAGACACAATGAAACAAGAATCCCGACACATCGTGGGAATATACAATGGAAAGAGAAGATACAATGGAACATAAATATAGACATGTCCTGAGAAGATACAATGGAACAATGGATAATATGGAAAATGCAGCAATTTCCATTAATGTAGGTTCCTGTTAAAGTTAGTGCAGTTGCGAGACCCATTCTGAGAGAGATGGTACCCTAGTTAGTTAACTAGAGTTTTTGTTCAATTTAACCAGGAAGACTAAAGAGTAAGACCCTAGAAGGTACCCTAGGGCCCGCAGCTGTCTCCTGGGGTTCTTCGTCGGGGACCAAGTAGGCTGATGCCATGGCAAAGTCCCTAGCATGTAGCTAGGGCCCCTATTTGTCTCTAGGGTATTCTCGTTCAGGACCAGATAGTTTCTTGGTCACGAGGACCAAGCAGGTCTTGCAGGTTGAGATAGAAACCTCATGTTCCAGAACTAGGCAGATTCTTGGTCATGAGGACCAAGCAGTAGTTCTTGCAGTGAAATACCTGGTCATTAACCAGGTGGATCTTGGTCAGCGGGCCAAGATGATGATGTGTGATGCCCTCCTCTCCTGGGTCTTCAAGATGGTTGAGCTAGATGGTCTTCTCAATAGACTGGCTATGCCTTGATGAAGCCACTAGCAATTGACCTAAGGAGCAGCCTGGAGGACCACATGATCACATCATCCAGTGTGGACCCTTCCTTATACAGTGATGATGAACTTTAAGGTTATATGGAACATTTGTACATTTGAGAGAGATCATTGGTTGTACCTTCCCCACCTTGGTTGATTAAGAATTGTCCTTACACCTTGTTGTTCTTGGTTTTGTGGTACTTTGTGTTATTTTTTTTTGTGCCACCATTGATGTTTTGGTCTTATGGGTGCTATGGTTGTTTTCATACCTTTTGGTACACCCCTTGGTCCTAGGGGTTATGGGTCATGTACTCATTCTTGTTTTAATGATTTGACTTGTACCATGTGTTGGTCCTTATACCCTTACCTAATTAATTACATGTGTGGTGACATGACCCTAGTACCCACCTAAGACACTTTATTCATATTTATTTATAATTTGTGACTTTTATTATTTTGGTATCTTAACACTGGGATTCGACACTCTCCTACTACATCTTGCGGGTTATCCTCTTACCCGAGTCGCAGCCAAAAACCAAATTACTGTGGCCCATTCTCTTTACAACAACCCCCCTTTAAATTTCATGAGTGGGTTCTACAGCCATGTCTATATCATCTCATCCCTCAAAATGCCCTTCATACATAGTCCAAAAATATCAAACGCCCACTCACACTACCCTCTCTAACTTCACTTCTCTGCACTACTGAACTCACTCAACAACAATGGACAGGTCGGAGCTTATGGCATATTCTTTTCTATACGCGCGGGAGGAATTGGAGGTGGGCGAGTGTGGGAGTGGATAGAGATAAGCTCTGATACCAATTGAAGGAGGGCGCAACGAATAATGAACGGGCCCAATGCCCAGAACCTCCTTATCCATTTCATAAGACCAAATATTACATTTATAAATGTGGTTGATATCTGGAAAGATCCAGATCTAGAATTCTACCATTAACAATTTGTTGGGAAGGATAGGGCTTCATAAAGAAGCTATCTGACATTTACTACACCGTATACATTCACGTGATCTCACTACTCGAGGAGGAGGATGTGGCTATTAGAATTAATTTCCAACAATATCTACGCTCCTAATTAAATATTGTTTCTAACTACGGTGGCCACAGATCCTAGCATATTTGTTTGCTCAAAACCCAACTTCAAAATAGAGCGAATCCCAATCAATGAAATTCACAAACTTCTATAGAAGAAACAAACTGCTACTATGTGAAAGAAACTAATGGTTATGTTCTGTTTATAAAACAACATGATTTTACCATTCCGGGAATCCCCCAGACCCAAATTGGAGTTATGAATAGAAGCTTCTCTCTCCCTCGCCCTCGGCCTAAGTCCTAATACCTATTAGATCGGCCTAATACAAGGGTGGAAGCAAGCGCAAGGGCCACCCAAACTCATGCTTGGAAGTCTTCATTCGGTCATTTTGAAATAAAAAAACAAAGCATTCAGTAATTGATAATGACTACGCCATATGTGGCTTTCTCATTTTTCGATTGGAACACTCCACTCGTAGGTATGGATTGGCTCCTTTATCCGATTTCTGGTATCACAACCTTGCGAAAACTCTCTTCCAAACAACATATTTAATTAGAAAGAAATAGTTAATACTTACCAATGTGAAGCAAAAGAAGGGGTTAAGTTTCTTGGCCATAGCTGTAGCTACCTGCAATAAAAATAAGCATTTCCATAGTCATGTTGGTTGCAGAGACCTCCAAAAAAAATGAAGGGATGGGATGGGTTGTGGATGGGGTGGGTTGTTGGTTTCCGCTTCTTGGCCATAACTGTCGTAAATTCCAACCAAAACAAGGGGTTTCCATAACAGTTTTTGTTGTTTCTTCTTGGAAACAGTCGCCCACGCTTGCAAGTAGCCATAGTCCTCCGCCCTCGCAACCCTACAACCATCAACCCTCGCAACCCTAATGCAACATCGGTAAACCTAACCCAAAACAACTCTAATACAACCTTGGTATAAATACTTAGAGGTGCTTGTGGAATCCTTGTTTAGCTATGTGGGTTTTATTTAAGTAGACTCAAAACCTAACCCAAAACCTAATTGTTATATGTTAGTTGTTATGGATACCTAGTTGCCATCATCAATTATCCATACTTTTGCTACCTGTTATCACCAGCTTCTTTAGTTAAACCGATTGTGTGCCACAAATCAAATTTGGAACGATTGCCATATTAAACGGTTCAAGTGCGAGTTATCCATGCCTAGCTATATGTTATCACCATCCCTCTTCCCATTATTGCCACGAACTGCTAAGCACATGCATCCACTACTAGTTATCCATTCATTAACTACCAGTTATTTTTATGACTGCCATAGAATCGACAGTACACTTGTCTGATCTTCATGCAATCTTGGAAAAACATAAGAAGTAGTCCACCCCAAATTCTAAGATATAAACCCCACATAATAATTAATGAAAAACGAATCACAATTATTTGCAAAATCCTTTACACATAGATGTATCAGTTATAAAAATAAAATAAAATTTACAACTATTAAAAAAACTAATTATAATCTTCAAATTAAAATTTTAACTTAAAAAACCTTTTAAAGGTCCACACATCTATGTCTCTCTTTCCATTACAATCATAAGTTAAAATGGATATGCAATTGTAATTAAATTGCCAAATTCAAAGCCGATTGATCACCAACATACAATGTTCCTATGAGAACCATTGGAAGTTTGAAGAAAGAAAACATAGATGAGTATTATGTAAATATAGACTAACAATTAATCACCATTACATCATACCTTCTAGCATTGCACCCTATCCTAAGCAAACGTGAATGAATAGTTGCATGAAGTGAATGAATCCGGAAAACTTCTCACTCACACATAATTAATATCGATCCTGTTGCTATTGAATTATTGCAGGGGAACGCTATTTAGGACTGTTTCGACAGTCAGGACTCTTAGGACATACATTGTTCTTTGATTCCTCTACTCTTAGGAAATACATTGTTCTTCGATGAGTATGCACAGTAGCAATCACAAATGTTCAGTGGCTAATGCAAGAATCAATAGGTAGTGAATGGCTTTTTTACCGAACTCGGTCCAATGCAGAGGTGTATGTATCGAAGCCAAGAAAACTCAGACTACTATTTTCCTGAGTTCAAGATCTTGTTCTTAAGCCTATGTAACAATGCCTTCTTTCAAAAATTGGTGCAGCTGCTCCAGAGCTTCCCCACGTCACTCGAGTTAGAGACACTCAAAGGAACTGAGCTTCTCCTACAATCTCAATTCTTCGACACCTTACCTCTTTTTTAAACTCTGTTCTAAAACATGGCAAGAAGACAAGCTTAGCATTTGAGGCCTTGTCAGTTTCTCCAACCCCTGTATTATTTTTTAACTCCCACGTCGATCAACCTCCATCCTCTCCAAAACTACTAGGCTACTAGCCTATCGAGACTTGGCAGCTCATCAAATTCATAAAATATCCGATGTTTAGTTCTTGAAGCTTTGCAAGATTATAAAGCCCTAGTATTATCGTAATTGATAACAAATAACCAATTAAGCGTTATTAGGGTTGGCCGTAGGATTCCAACCTCCAACAAATCTTTGCAATCTTTAATCAACGCCCAGAACCATCACAACAATTTGGCCCGTTCACTTGAAGAACACACGCAGGAATAAAAACGCCCATGTTGTAATATTTTATCCCCTTGCAATGCTTGAGGTTCACTGATTGAATAGACTCTATGGCCACAGTGGAATACAAACTCAGGCCCAAATCTAAGAAAGTCGACCATATGGCAGAGAAATAACAAACCAGATATAAATTATTCAAACGACCTGCAATCTAGGAGGATGTTAGGGTTCACGAGACCATAAAAATAGTAACTATTTGAATACTCCAGCAGACGAAGAAACACAACCATTGATCAACCAAAGGACAGTGGATTTGCATAGACCGTTAGGCTTTTATATCTGAGAATGAAAATGAGATTAACTCTTGTGAAACAATAAATAAAATACCCAGAGGAATAAATAGACTGCAAAACACATGAAAATGCTCCATCATCTCTGAAAAACGCCCCAGCATTTATAAATTAGCCATAACAATGAATTCGTATGCCGTAGACTTCATAAAATTGGATGGAAAAGCAACAACGTATAAATTCTTTTTGAAAAGCTTGTCTAATTAACTTTACATGTATTTCTCTCCTATGCATAGAACTTTAGATCACTTGTTGAGAGGATTATATCAAGCCACTCACAAATCATGTTTTTCTCTAATCGATAAGTTATGGGCATTCAAGTAGTTTATTAGGTCATAAATATTGAAAACATTTCTATCTATTGTCTGGTCAACAATAACTTGCAACAAGTATCCTGGAAACCATCCAAGAAATAACTTGCAACAAGTATCCTGGAAACCATCCAAGAAATATTGTGGGTTGTGTGCTACCAAATAACCAATTAGAAGATGCAAAATTGCATTGTAGGTAGCTAGCAGCAATGTCATATGCAAGTATCTAACCGAACCCATAATTCACTCTAGTCCATACTTAAATAATACCACACAGGCACCAATCCAAATTTAATAAAAAGAACTCCCACACACAACTCTCCAACTCTTGTAGACCTACTGGCCTGCAATATTTGAAGGAAATAGATGTAAAGAATTATACCATTCAAAACTCCTAAAGAAAGTGGGAACTATAATCAAATCAAAAAAATGCAGAAGGTGATCAAGGTGAAGCATGAAACTTAGTAGTTAAGATCTTCCATCGGTGCAAAAATCCCTTTGCAATGTAATCAACAGTTATTGTTGATTACAGTCACATTGGTTGTTGGAAAAACCAATGGTAATGAAGTATCCATTGGAACTATCCAATGGTAAGGAACTATCCATTGGTTGTTGGAAAAACCAATGGTAATGAACAGAAATATAATAAAATGAACCTTTTATTATTACCCTTGGAAGGCCAAGCGAGATTTATGGGAGATCATCAAAATGAGAAAAACAGAGTACATAAGATTTAAACAGCTCAATCTGGTTGTCTAAGATATCTAACATGCAATTATAAAAATTATACAGCACTCAAACTACATTGTAAATAAATATATTGAATAAAAAGTTTTATCTCTGCCCATACTAGAAAGAAGTAATTTTTTTGTCTCCAATAACTCCTTGAGAAGGCTTCCTACATACTTAGCTGAAAATTTTAGCAACATCTTCAGATCCCTGGACTGATGCATTGAATGCTTCTCTTATTTAGTCACATCTATAATAATTTAATGACACTTGAGTTTCATCTTGGATTGCTGGTTCATCACATGGGATACATTTGCATTCTCTTCATGAACATAAATTTGGAATAAAATTTTGGGTCGAGGAAAAAATACTATGAACACCTCTATGACAGAACAAAATGGCCTTCGAAGGCCAGTGAGGCCTCCAAAATTAATTCCTGAAAGATGAAAAAAAGCCTAAGCGTCATCTCCTTATTAGTATTATTAGTTGATAGGAATTCCTACTTGAACACCATCCTCCAGTTGGGGCAATAATATGACAGGTACACAACAAGTTTAAGAATGTCTTTGCAACAATCTCCAGTAATTAGCATAAATAAATTCCTTGCTGCAAAAAGGAAACTCACATTTCTAGATTCTTGAGCCGGATTGACATTTTTAATCTTTGTGTAGCATTTAGATAGCGGCAAGCAAATTCCCAAATCAGATTCTTATTTCTTTATGAATTTCAAGCTGGGCAATCTACTCTACTGACCACTGGATATGCAACCAATCCAAGCTGGGCAATCTACTCTACTGCCAAATGTTTTAGTCAGATACAAACTGAATATGTGTATAGTCCAATTTTAGCTACGGGAGTCAACAAAAACAAGCTTGTAATAAAATCAAATCTCAATCATTATCTAGTTATAAGTTGTTCAAGATACAAGTCGCTTCTCCAGATTGTTGAATATGATTTTCAGTTGCGAGGACACCCTGCATTCTTCTTCATTGGTCCATGTTCTAGGATGGCTTGGGGAATATGTCAATGACTATAAAATTACAACCATGAACAGGTAGGAAAATGGACATTCCTTTTTATTACATCAAAAAGGAAAGCAATCTACATAATTGAATGGAAAGAGTATCACCCAGACAGATTCCATAGGAGGAAACCATCCAACCTACAGTGTATGCAAAACCTACGGTGGGCACTATCTCCACAAGTGACCACGGTAAAGACTCTACTGGCCGTTGGAAATGCAGCAAATCCAAGCTGGACAATCTACTCTACTGCCAAATGCTATAGTCGGATACAAACTGAATTTTGTATAGCCCTGTTCAGGTAAAATTTTAGCTAGCAGAGTCAATAAAAACAAGCTTGTAATCAAATCAAATCTCAGTCATTGTCTACTTATAAGTTGTCAAGATAGAAATCTCTTCTCCAGATTGTTGAATGTAATTTACAGTTGAGAGGATTTAAATGCACACTCTACACTTCTTCATTTGTCCATGTTCTAGGATGGCTTGGGGAATATACAGATATATCATTGAGTATAAAATCATACAATGAACAAGTAAGAAAATGGACATTCCTTTTGTTACATCAAAGTGGCAAGCATTTTTCACAATTGAATGTAAAGTGTATCTCCATAGGAGGAAATCATCCAGCCTGCAACGTATGCATAGCCTACAGTGGGCGCTATCTCCACCAATATAAAGACTTTGCTGACCGTTGGTGTTGGATATGCAACCAATTCAAGCTGGTCAAATGTTATAGTACGATATAAATTGAACATGTGAAAAAGTTAGCTAGCAAAGTCAACAAAAACAAGCTTGTAATTAAATCAAATCAAATCTCAATCTAGTTACAAGAGGGGTAGGGAACTAGGGTTCATTTTTTTTTGTTTTTTAAACTTGGTGAAGTTCAAAGCCTACTTACAATGTTGCTCGTAACAGTGTCAGTGACTTAACCTCCAGAGCACTCTCCAAATCACCTCCCCAATAAGGGAGGAAGACCTATAGAGGTTCATTAGCTGGTATCCATGTACCCATATGGGTGTTTAAAGCACACCCAGGCTTCTTTCCGATAAAACCCCAGAAAGAAGAAATGGATTTTCTCCAAATCACCTCCCCAATAAGGGAGGAAGACCTATAGAAGCTCATTAGCTGGTATCCATGTACCCATATGGGTGTATAAAGCACACCCCAGGCTTCTTTCCAATAAAACCCCAGAAAGAAGAAATGGATTTTTCTCTTGTTTAATTATATTTGTTCCCTTCTGTGCAGCTCAAGGATCTTATCTTTCTAAAAATCAAAATCCAGAAACTGTTGACTTAGATCAATCAGTTTTCCATTAGCAGATTAGAATAGATCTAAGAAAATCCTACTGGGGTCTGAGACTTCAGAAGCCTACCTTGTAAGGGGAGCGAGTGATCTTCCGAACAGGCTTGGGTGGAGTGCCAACATTGGATGAGAAAAGCCCCTCGCTTCCAACAGGAGAAGCAGAGTAAGGCGAACTGGGACTACTCCCCGCATAATCATTCTTAAATCTGAAAAGATTCCTGCTCGGACTCATAGGTGACTTGATCGAATCCCTGGAACCGCCATAGACTCCTGTGGACTTCTCCGGAGTAGCAGGAGTGGCCGGACCAACAACATCTTCCCCAAAGAGCTCGTTTCTCAGCAATGTGGAGTATGCAGACATAGAGGATGAAGATGCATCATCACGGCCCTCAGCAGAGGGGCGAGTGGGCGAAGGCAAAGACTGAGGCTGCTTGTCGATGAGCGCAAATCCGTTGAGCCTGGAACCTGTTCTGCTGGGAATAAATCTGTCACTGTATGTTGTTGTGCATGTAGGGGAGGGGGTGCTGGGATTGGAATTTGCTCTCGAGAGACTAGGGGAGCCTGTTGCTTTATCTAAGTGCAAGGAGATCGGAGACATTCCCGGAGGCAGATTCAAGCGCGATCGCCTGTTTCGGGAATCCATTGCAGTGAGTAACACTGTTGTTCAGTCTCTGCAAATGGAATCACAAGGACTTTGTCTCAAAAAATGAATTCCAACGGCTCTATTCTCTCCTCTTCTGCTGGGGTTTGGATCAGCTTATATCAGAAGACGAAGACTGGAGTCCCAAAACCAGGACTTTGTCTGAAAAAATAATTCCAGCCGCTCCTTTCTTTCCTCCTCTTCTGGTGGATTTAGATCTTGTGATATCGGAAGAAGAAGGAAAATAAGTAAGTGAAATCCCAATAACAATTCCAAGGCCCACCATTTCTGAAAACGTGGGGCGAGCCAACTGCTCGTGGGCATCATCACCAAAATCTTCGAACCAACTTACCAACTAAGAACTGATTGCGGCCTCGGTTTCTGGCTGGGCGAACCAACTGTTCGCGGCCTCCATTACCCTAAATGGTGGGCGAACCAACTCTTCTGCGCATCCATTACCTGAATTTCTGGGCGAACCAACTCTTCTGCGCATCCATTACCCGAATTTCTGGGCGAATTCACCATTTCGAGATTAGTTTACTGTGCTACATAAATTTTTCCTCTTTCGCGACATTGGCTATTCGATATCTTTTGACTATGGGTTAAATAAATATGGGGCTAATATGTTAAATTTAAAAAAACTCATTTCATACTAAAAATTCGCCCAGGGTTTCTTGGTGACCCCTATAAATTCTCCCATGGGCTATAATTCGCCCCTAAAATTTTCCCTGCTTTGGAGAAAGACCTTCCAATGAGCAAGTCCATAATATGCAAAAGTTTAAAGGGATTGGTTATCAAAGAAGAGCAAATCCTGCACCTGCCATATAGTCACCAAATGTAATAATTCCAATTGAATCAAATGACTCTAGTAAATTGAATTTTGATTGGAGTAACTGGTTCAATACAACTAAAGTGCCTGTACTTGTGAATGAGCTTTATAATTCTTGGTCAAAAGGAAAAATTGTTGAAAGCACTTGAAATACCCATCTCTACTTGTACTCCTACCCCTAGTCCACCTACTCCTCTTGCTCCTCAAACCCCTAAGAAGGTCACTTTCTCAGACACTGTAGAGCAACCTTGAACCAGCTATGGCAAAACTCATGAGGATCCTCCTATAATCCTGCATACTAGGGAATCAAGAAAAGAAGCGCACCCACCTTTCTATATATCATTGATGATAGGTGACCTTCTTCTACATAATTGTATGTTGGATTCAAGATCTGGTGCCAATTTAATGACTAAAAAAGTTATGCAACAGCTTAACTTGAAAACCACTAGGCCTTACCAGAATGTATGTGCCATGGATTCCAGACCTGTGAAAGTTGAAGGAATGATCAAAAACCAACCTGTTAGATTGGCTAAGTATCCGGACATCCATGTAACCATGGACATACTTGTCATTAATGTTCCAGATAAATGGGGAATGTTGCTTTCTAGGAAGTGGGCTTCCACTTTAGGAGGATGGATCCAAATGGATTGGACTTATGCTACTGTGTCAGCATTTGAGGATTATGTGGGTAAATTGCATAATGAGAAAGAAAAGAGATATCATGTTGAGAATCCCAAAAAGCCTTATAATCAAAATACTTATAATGTTGATGATCCTGGGATCTGTGCTATTTATTCTGCTTTTCTAGCACCCATTCAAAGTGAGGATGAAGTTGAAGAGGATAGGCATAGCTTAAATGATGACATAAGTGATGATGAATCCATCATGGATGATGTAGACATTGGCAATGATGAATGGACTTTGTTAGAGAACCCTATCTATGCCATGTCTGAAGAATTTAACAATGAACAAAATCCCTTGGGAAATTTTGTTGATAATCCCACTTATGAGCATGAATGTACATATAGCCAGGAATATGACATATGCATGAGGACTCCCCCATATTTGACAAAGATAAGGATGATGACTATTGGACATGTTGTCCGCCAGATTGCACACCAGTAGCGGAAATCTTTCGAAAGCTGTCTCTTCACTACAAGTGAGAGAGGTGTGGCCTTGGGGGCAAGCAATGAGCCAGGTACTGTCACCTGAATCCCAGCTCCTCCGTTTAGGCAAACTCCTAACGAAGCCAAGGGGGGTAGTCCCTAAAAAAGAGTTGTCTAAGGCTCTTGTGTGTTTAAAATGTATTTTAATGTTGTGATGCGGATGGGTGTTGTTTAGGAGTTTTTTGAAGGTGAGACACAAAATTGCTTAAAATGAGACCAAGATAATGCAATCCACGTTGCAATAGAAGATAAAAGATACACTGAATTAGATGTAAATCACTTTTACGAGAATTAAAACAAGTACTCCAATATTGATAATAAGCAAATAAAATATTGTGATTAAGGACCAGTGCCTTATGGAGTCAAAAATGTAAAAGTGATTGAAATGTTTGATACGAGTGTTTCGAAAGATAAGTTTGTGAGATCGTTTTGCAGCTTATCTTGGTAAATTTAAGATTTTAGTGGTCTTGATTATTATGGCTAAGAACAAAGGTATCAAAAGGAGTGGAACCTTAACCAAGAAAAACAAACTGGCAACCTTTTAGGTGATAGGTCGGGAGCACCCAGATTGCAAAGAGGGCAAGTGTGCTTACGGCTTGACCGCCCTCGAGTCTGACAGTGGATTCCCGGCACCACCTCTTCAGAAAGTTCTCAGTGATTTTGTCTTGGTTGGGGTTTTGGGGTAAAATTTTAATTAATGTTATCACTTGTGAAATTAACAAGTCTTCCACCTTTCTGAGTACTAGCCCAACCGTTTCCGGTTGGCAGAGCATACAGGTGTAGGACACAAGACCAAGATAAATTAATTAAATGGGTGTGTGGGTTGAAGAGTTTTATTTATTAGAGCACTTTGTTCAACTCTCCGACAGAGAGCGCTCTTGACTTGATCTTATGACCACAGTTCAAGAGACTTGCTAACTTAAAATGCCTAATGCAGGAAAAATGCAAAACTAATAATGCTCTCCGATAGAGAGTGCTCTTGACTTGGATTTGGCCAAGTTCAAGAGACTTTAGTTTGTTTTAAGAAGCAGAAAGTAGTTGTAAAAGCAAGATACTTCAACTTGAAATGATTAAACAATGTGATAGATTGGAAAGATATGAAATACTGCTAATATGCTACTTTGCCAAGTAAAATAAACTGGAAAATCTAGTGTTCTACCACACAAATTCTAATCTAAAGGTAGGATCAATCTCCGAACAAGGTCAACCATTTAGAAGCCACCAGTCCTGGAAACCTTCCAGCTAGCTGGATGTCCACAAGAAGCTGATGGGGGAACGAGTAGCTACCACAAAGTTATGTGGCCTTTGGGATACGATTCCAAAGTTAGCTTTACTCTGGTCAACGTTTGGAAGAGAAATGACAAGATAAAAATAAAATATTGAACAGAAAATAAAGTCTAATCTACCCAAGAATCTCTTTCAGGTCAAAGACCGTACTCGGGAGAGCATGGGGGTAAGTAAATCAGAAATTGTAACAAACACAACTTATTGAAATGGAAACTAATCTAAGAACATATCAAAGATCTAAGCTATAAACTCAAACCAATCAAAGATACTACAAACTTCCCCAAATGGGGAAGTTGGGGCTGGGGGATTAAAGACCCCACGAATAAGAGATTTTATTAAACAAGTACAATATTTAGGGATTTCAACCTTTTGACGAAACTTGAAAATGAAATGAAACAAGCCTTAGTGGCTTTTTACAAAGAATAAATACTAATCTTTTGGTTTGGATCGTCTTTTTGGTTTCTTGATGGCTTCTTGTATTAGAAGCTTCTTGACTTTCTTCTCCTTTGAAAACACCTACACCAATTCAAATCATCTAACAAGGCACCCTTCAATGTTAAATAAAACAATAATAGAATTTGAAACTAGCTAAGTCCTAGATCTAAATCTACATGCAAGATCCTAAATGCAAAATTCAAAACAAATTCAAGTGAGATCTAAACTAAAGATGCCTAAGTGCAAAACTAACACTTTTTTGTTGTGTTTTAAGGCCAAAGAGGGGGATGGACGAGAGGGAAGGAGGCACAAACCTAAGGGCAAACGAAGAGGTGAAGGATCAAATGAATGGAGGTGGATGAATGCAAGGAGGAGGTAGCAAAAGATGGGGCGAATGGAGAAGAAGAGAAGGCTAGAATGGGACAAGAGGAAGGGTTTGAAGGCTTTCCTAGGGTAGACGAGAGCTAGAAGGAGGTAGGTAAAGAGGTGGGACGAAAGGAAGGAGAGGGTAGGGCTAAAGAGAAGAGGAAGGGCTAGCAAGCAAATGCAAGAAAATCAAGGAGAAAAAGATGGCTTGAAGAAGGGAGAGCCTAAAGTAACCAAGGTAAAAATAGAGTGTTTTGATTTGATGAGAAACTTGAGAAGAGCTCTTCCTAGCTTTCTTCGGATGAAAGATCTTGGAATTATTGTAGATCCTGCAACCACAAAGTGTTAGGCCAAAACTTGAAGATGAAGCACGGGTTTGATGCAACCGAGCTCTTACCCCTCTTCACTTTAAGCAACACCTACTCACAACCCAAACCACTCAACCAACAAGTGAGATCAACAATGCTAGTATGCTAGAAATATCAAGATTAGATCAACAGTTTGTATAACCAACTACTCATGTCCATTTAGATCTTGATAAACTATGCATAAATAACCAACTTAAATTATAAATGGTTACTCTATTGTACTAAAAATAGTCCTCACAAGCTAGCAATTGATCAAACACTATGCATTATCAAGAGATGGGTTTAGAGAAGATATCATCTCAACAAGAGATGAATTCACACCAAAGATTAAAAGCTCATGGACCTCCAAAGTCGAAATCTTTATTGAAAATATTAAGCGAAAGCTATTACAAAATTGTGTAGAGTAATCTTGCATCAAAGTCTCCACATGAGAATGGCCAAAATGCCATCTCTTATATAACAAAGCATAAGCCTAAAACCCTAGGTCGAATTTTGGCATGAGTGAGAGCCAATAAACAATAGACATGAAGTTAAATTCCAATCAATCCAAGCTTGGAGAGCTAATTCGCATGACAGCTCGCACTTGTTGGTAGGTTGAATGGATAGGTGGCACAACTCGACTTTGGTGGTAGGTATGAATGAAGAGGTGGCATAACTCGACTTTGGTGATTGCATGGGAAGTATCACCAACCAATAAGCAAACTCCAACTAGGATCCACGTGAAGGTTAGGTAGATATGCGTGAGCTTCATGAGGATGGCGTGAGCTTTGAAGGAGGACACGTGGAGATGTGGTAGGTGCTAATTCGAAATTGCAAAGGAGCCAAGCTATGGTGATTGGATGAGTCATGAGGGCGCCCACCTTAGACTTTAATGCACACTAACCAACCCACTTACCATTTGACAACTCACCAAATCGACTTTTGCATGAAGAAGGGCAAATTAGCTTGAGTGGATAATCTTCTGGTGACTGGATAATTGACTGGAGTCACTTGGAGTTGATTGGAATCTTCATAAATGTCTATTGCCATGTCATTTAGCCTTTTATTTTATTCAAATTGATTAATTTTGGAGAGATTTGGATTATCTCCAAAATATTCAATTTTATTATTTTAATTAATAATTTCTCTGTAAATGACTTTTTAGAGAAAATATTAATTATGAGGCTGAATTGACATCCGAAAGTTGGGTTTAGCTGATCCACGGGTCATGTGTGATTTTTGGCTTATGAAACGAGCTATCAAACACTAAATTCGGACCTCGGATGACTGACATATTACAGACTCAAATTTCTCTATTTAAACTATAGAGAAATTTAATTAAAATTTAAAAATAATTAAAAATTAAAAACCCCAAATCCAACGCGTCCGGTAAATTTTTTTCAAAATTTTTTCTGGGGGTCCTAGAGACTTAGGACATGACCAGAACCTATTCTGGGGGTTTATACATTATAGTTGGACTCTAATAACCCCCCATGGCAAAAATTTCCAAAATCGGGCATTCCAGCTTTGGAGGAAGCGGGAGAAAAACCAAGAGATTATATCTCGCCTGAAGCAAAGTATAATCTGACGGTGAAAAAACTCCCTGGAATACCTTAGTTGTTTAATCCAGTCATGGGGAACCGAGCCACTCAGACCCTACTAGCACACTTTGTTACAAACCCCCATGGGGCCATGGTCATGTCAACTCAAAAACAAAACTGGCTAGCCAAAACTGGCTAGACCCAAATATCTGAAACCCAGATACTCTGGAAGTAAACACTGATGTGTTTCAACACTGGCGGCTCAATGAGGTTTCAACTATTGTACAAATCAGTTGATAACAGGACATACATTGGAAAACCTATTTTCGATGTATCTAGAGAAGGGAGTGTAAATTTTGAGCATTTGAACATGGAGGAAGAGCATGTTATTTGTTCATATAAACAGTTAGAACCACACATGAGCATCAACAGAGATGATTTAGAGAAGTAGTACAGTGAAGGCCCAGTTTGGGTAAAGTCATTTGAATACATGTCTCAGCCATTGGATGACCCTTGTATATTAGAACAGTTCGAGGCATGCACTTTCATGAAAAATTATTTTCAGAAGAGCCTTTTGGATCAGTATGATAAGGTGCCAGAAATACCTTGTCATCCTAAATTTCTTCACCCTATCCTGTTCTGGATAGAGTGTGCCTGCAAGAGGACTTACTATATTGGGAAGCATTTCAAGTATATATCTTATGATTTCCCATCCGTCCCTCCCATACAGAAGATTCAAGCAGGTTTGCACTTTCTGATAAGCATGCCCTTGCTCTGGCTGGTAACCAGAGACAAGGTAAATTTTTTTTTCATTGATCACATGCTTAAATGGTTACATTGGATTTCTGATTATACTTAACATTTTCCTTTTTGTATTATATTAGAATAGGAAAAGATAAAATTTTGTCAAAGAAACAAGCATTTACTTTCTGTATTTAGATTTCTTATAATTTATTTTCAAACAATAAAATATAGTTGGTATTTCATTTTGGTTTTTTCATAACACATGTGCTACTAAAGGTTTTCTGTCAAGTTGAGATGTTTTTACAGGTTATATATATAAACCAGAGATTCTGGTGTTCTCGTATCCTCTCCTTGCATGAATTCCAGATCGAGCACATGTCCCGTAGTTGGAGCCAGATGTTATCAACTATTTTGTATAATAGTTGAACTACCAACGAACCGGCATTGATCATTTGAGAAATACTCAGGTAGTGGGAAAAGTTCTTAAACTTGGTGGGGCCGAAAATTACCGTTGTCTTAGACTTCGGAGTAGTTAAGTCTTCAGACACTTACTCCTTGATATCTGGACGGTCCGTCATACCATCAGAGGGGAATCCACTGAAAGTATACCTTTCCGGTCGAATGCTTACCTTGTTGTTCTTAGCCTAATAATCAAGATCGTTACAACTTTTAATTTACCAAGATAATTTGCAAAACGATCTCACGAACAGTTACTAAGACTTGTATCTTCAGCATCCCCCAACACTACACACTTGTTTGACTCCATTTTGAAACTGGTCACTTTACATTTATGCTTTAATTAATTTGGGCCATTTGTCCATTGGATTTTCTATTTTGAACTTATCTATCTGTGGATGCTTTTTATTTCTCAAGTCTTCATATACTGTTTTGCAATGTGGATTGCACTTTATCTTGTGTCTATTATAAGCTGCGATTTCTCATTCAAAACTCCTAAACAACACTCAACCGCATCACCAAACACCAAAAACATTTAAAAAACATTGAGCCATAGACAACTCTTTGTAGGGACTACCCCCCTTGGCTTCGTTAGGAGTTGGCCTAAACGGAGGAGCTGGGATTCAGGTGACAGTACTGTTTTCACCCAAACTGTAGTTACCCCTATGGATGTATCCACTCATGGATGGCAATAGGGAAGGGAAACTCAAAAGGTGCAACCACGATCACCTCGACCTCCAATAGATGGTTGTCACGCCAGTCAAGGCAACCTTCACTTTATGTTCACTAGCCCAGACAACAAAGGGGGAGACCCGATCTACTCCCGACAGGAGAGATTAAAACCAAGACACCATATCAAGTTAATTTTGAGTGAAGTAAGGTGTATGGTTTATCCTAGACCTTAGGATGAAGTCACAAGACAAGTGAGGGGTTCAATGAGTATAGCTTTGGTTTATTGTTGATGTGAGAGTGACTTATAATATCTGAAATGAGATCTAGGATTAGAGTACTAGTCAATTGTGAGAAAATCCACTGCCTTGGGAACCATGTCCAATGCAGGGTAGTTTAGGGATTGAATTGGGGCTAACTAGTACAAGTGACAAGCTTGAAAATGAAGTATGATGGCATCAAAGGGTTAAGCTCACCAATCAAGGGTCAAACCATAAGTTAATCCAACAATCTAGGAAAGTTGAATTGACTTGGAGAGAGACCAGTGCCTTGGGAATTGGGATAATGGAGTCTGTTATCAACTGATTTGTACAATAGTTGAAACCTTATTGAGCCGCCAGTGTTGGAACACATCAGTGTTAACTCCCAGAGTATTTGGGTTTCATATATTTGGGTCTAGCCAGTTTTGTTTTTGAGTCGACATGACCATGGCCCCATGAAGGTTTGTATCAAAGTGTGCTAGTAGGGTCTGAGTGGCTCGGTTCCCCATGAATGGATTAAACAACTAAGGTATTCCAGGGAGTTTTTTCACCATCAGATTATACTTTGCTTCAGGCGAGATATAATCTCTTGGTTTTTCTCCCGCTTCCTCCAAAGCTGGAATGCCCGATTTTGGAAATTTTTTCCATGGGGGGTTATTAGGGTCCAAGTATAATGTATAAACCTACTAGACACTATTAGAATAGGTTCTGGTCATGTCCTAAGTCTCTAGGACCCCCAGAAAAAAAATTTGAAATTTTTTTTACCGGACGCGTCGGAATTGGGGTTTTTAATTATTTTTAAATTTTAATTAAATTTCTCTATAGTTTAAATAGAGAAATATGAGTCTGTAATATGTCAGTCATCCTGGGTCCGAATTTAGTGTTTGATGGCTCGTTTCATAAGCCAAAAATCACACATGACCCATGGAGCAGCTAAACCCAACTTTCGGATGTCAATTCAGCCTCGTAATTAATATTTTCTCTAAAAAGTCATTTACAGAGAAAATATTAATTAAAATAATAAAATTGAATATTTTGGAGATAATCCAAATCTCTCCAAAATTAATCAATTTGGTTAAAATAAAAGGCTAAATGACATGGCAATGGGCATTTATGAGGATTCCAATCAACTCCAAGTCATTCCAATCAACTATCCAATCACCAGGAGAATATCCATTCAAGCTAATTCGCCCTCCTCATGCAAAACTCGATTTGGCTTGTTGTCAATTAATAATTGGGTTGGTGGTTATGCATTTAAGGCTTGGGTAGGCGCCCTCATGACTCATCCAATCCATAAGCTTGGCTCCCTTTACACAACTCGAGTTAGCACCTACCCACTCCACATGTCTCTTCATCAACTAACTCGCACCCTCCACAATCCTCACGTCAATCTACCTCTAGCTCACGTCTAGCCTTGTTGTAGCCTTGTTATTGGTTGGTGATACCACTTATGCACCATTCCAAGTTGAGTTTTGCCACCTCTTTCACTCACACCTACCAACAACTCGAGTCTTGCCACCTTATCACTCAACCTACCACAAACTCGAGTTTGTTCATTCGAATTAGCTCTCCAAGCCATGCCTTGATTGGAATTCGACCCACTTGCCCATGCCAATTCGACCTAGGGTTTTGGCATCTAGATTTTAGTATAAAGAGAGGCCCTTTGGGGTTATTGTCTCATGGATTTTTGGATGTAAAGTTACTCTGCCATTTTGTGATTACAAGCTATTGGCTTAAGGAAATAAAGTTAGACTTTGGAGGTCCATGCGATTTGTGCTACATTGATGAATGTTTCTCTTGTGAGGTGATCTATTTCTATGCTTTCAATTTAAATGCTCATGTGATTGATCAAATAACTAGCTTTAGAAGTCTATATTCTAGAACATAAGATCTACCATTTGTGGTTTGCAATTTGGTTTATTATGCAATGTTTATCAATGAGTTATATGAATAGGATGTATTCGGTTGTACTAGCATTTATATAACCTTGGTTTTCATAGCATACTAGTCATATATTTGATCTCACTTTGGCATTGAGTTGTTTGTCTTTGAATAGGTGTATCCAGGTGTAGGGGGGTGTGAGCTCGGTTGCATCTAGCCCATCTTCACCACCACAAGTAATTCTTAACATTGTTGTCTTTCCAGGATCTATATAAGGTTGAGTTTGTTCCAAGAAGAAGCACAAAGAGTTTTGCTCTAAGATCCATCCATTTTATCAAAAAATATTGGTTACTTTGTTACATTAGGCTTCCATTTCTTCAAGCCTTCTTGTTTGCTCCTTGAATCCTTTGCATCGACTTGCTAAGCCCTTTCTAGCCCTTCTAGATCTTGATCCAAGATTGTTGTTTGTCTTTTCAAGCCATAGATTAGTTAGCCATAAGGTTGAAGTTCCTTCAACCTTGGGGAATAGCTTGGGATTTGTTCCCTTGTGCTCTCTTCAACACTTGTTGTCGGCGTATCACCGGTTAACCGGAGGATTTCCAAGACAGTGTTTTTTCCCTCTCAAGTGTTCCACTTGAAGTTCCTTGCCCTTGTTTTCTCCTCCTCTTCCCATTCGTTTTTGCCCTTCTTTAGCCCTTGTCTACCCTAGAAAGACCTTAGAATTCTCCTTGCTCTTGTCCTCTTCTAGCTTCCTCTCTTCATTTGCATTTGTCCTACCTCCTTTTTGCCCTAGATCTCCTTTTTCTCCTCTCCATTCGTCCCATTTCTTTGGTCTTCTCTCCTCCCCACTCGTCCCATCTCCATTAGCCCTACCCCTTTCCCATTCGTCCCATTCTATTTTATCCCTTTCGTCCTCCTCCATTCATTAGCTCCTTCATCTCTTTGCTTTCCCCTTGGGTGTGTGCCTCCTCTAAGCTTTCGTCCATCCCTTTATGCCCTAAAACACAAACACTCAACAAAAACACAAAAGTTTGTTAGTAATAATTTGTTATATCTAGTTTCTTGTTAGTAGTTAGTGTTGTTTAGATTTTAATAGTTAATCTACATTCGTTGCAAAGTGATTATAGATCTCATCCCTAGTTGTTATCTAGTTAGTTACATTATTGTATTGGCTGCCATATAAACTTTGAGTTGACTGTCCTAAACATTCATTGGCTGCCATCTAAACTTCAAGTTGACTGTCATAAGGCAAAAGTGCATTGGCTGCCCCTTCAAGTTTTTCCATTTAACCTTGCAAGTAGTTTAAAAGCTTAAGGTCTTAAGAGTCTATCATTTTTGCTTAGCTTGCATCTCATTAGTTTTGTTGATTGATAAGATCTAGGTAGTTTCAATTTTGTTTGATTTTCTAATGCTAATGGGTATTGGAGTTATTGGTTTGTGATAGATTTTTCAAAGCAGAAGTCAAGAGACTTCTAATCCAAGAAGCTATCAAGACAAGAGGACAAAACAAAACAAAAGAGATTAGTATTATCGTTTTTTGTAATAGATCTTAGAAGTTTATTTCAAGTCTTCATAAGTTATTTATCTCAAAGTCCCTACAAGGGTTTTCCCAAGGGCAATTGTACTCTCATAATAAAGTTGCAAGTGGGGTTTTTAAGCCCCCACATTCACTTCCCCATTTGGGGAAGCCTTGTAGTCTCTAAGTGGTTTGAGTTTCTAGTTTAGATATTTTTATATGCTCTTAGATTAGTTTTATTTCAATAAGTCATACTTGCTCTATTTCTCCATATTTACTTACCCCCATGCTCTCCCGAGTACGGTCTTTGACCTGAAAGAGATTCTTGGGTAGATTAAAGTTACTTACTGTTTAGTATTTCATTTTTTACATCTTGTACTTCTCTTCCAAACCTTGACTAGAGAATAGCTAACTCTGGGATCGTATCCCAAAGGCCACATAGTCTTGTGGTAGCTTCTCGCTCCCCCATCAGCTTCTTGTGGACATCCAGCTAGTTGGAAGGTTTCCAGGACTGGTGGCTTCTAGTGGTTGATCTTGTTCGGAGATTGACCCCACCTATTAGATTAGAATTTGTGTGGTAGAACACTAGACTTTTCAAGCTTTCATTTTATTTGGCAAAGTAGTACTATTGGCAGTATCTTACATATCTCAAATCTATTTCATGGTTTAATCATTCAAATTTGAAGTTATATTGCTACTACAATTTACTATCTGTTTCTTAAAATGAACCAAAGTCTCTTGAACTTGGCCAAATCCAAGTCAAGAGCACCCTCTATCGGAGGGCATTTTAGTCTTGCATCTTTTCCCTGCATTAGGCATTTGTTAATTAGCAAGTCTCTTGAACTGTGGTCATAAGACCAAGTCAAGAGCGCTCTCTGTCGGAGAGTTGAACAAAGTGCTCTTTAACTAAAACTTTTCAACCCACACATCCCTTTAATTAATTTATCTTGGTTTCTGTCCTACACCCGTATGCTCTGCCAACCGGAAACGGTTGGGCTAGTACTCAGAAAGGTGGAAGACTTGTTAATTCACAAGTGATAACATTTAATTAAAACTTTACCCACAACCCCAACCAAGACAAAATCACTGAGTTCTTCCTACAAGAGGTGGTGCCGGGAATCCACTGTCAGACTCGAGGGCGGTCAAGCCGCAAGCACACTTGCCCTCTTTGCAATCTGGGTGCTCCCGACCTATCACCTAAGGTTGCCAGTATTTTTCTTGGATAAGGTTCCACTACTTTTGATACCTTGTTCTTAGCCATAATAATCAAGACAATTAAAATCTTAAATTTACCAAGATAAGCTGCAAAACGTTTGTTATCACACAACTTGTAGTTGCCCCTAGAGGTATCCCATCCGGGACGGTAGAGGAGACAGGCAACTAAAGAGGTGACCCAAGAGATGCCACGGTTCCCAATGCAATGTGGGAGTCACGTCAACCGAGGCACTCTTCGCTTTAGGTCAAGGTGTAACTAGACCAAGGGGGAGACCCTATACCCCAATCACTGTTGATTGGACCCGAACAAAGGTTTCTAAGGGTAGGTAAGTAATGAGTTACGGAAACCAATGCAAGGCTAAGTGGACCTAAGGGTTAAGGTATGGTTGAGGGAAGTATAATAGATTGTTAATGTTTCAACCTATGTATGGTTTAGGCCACATAATGGGGTATGATGACTAGGTATAGTACCATGTGTTTGCACAAGTGGGTCTTGTTTCCTTGGGAAGTGTGAAATGGTTCTAGGTGGACCCACAAGGTGGAGTTAGGTGTGAGGTTGGTACTATAGGTTAGATATAAGCTAGATCTATAAGTTTGAATGGGTTCTAGGAGTACCCATGTACTAGATCTAGGGTTTGACACGAATCCTAAGGAGTGCGACTTGCTTGGTGATGGACTAGTGCCTTGTTAAGTGGGCTAATGGGGTCAAGAAGGATGTCAAAGTGTAGATCGGGACACCTAGAAGCCAAGTCAAGTGGGTTGAATGAGATCTAATGGTTGGATCTTACTAGATCTAGGTTTTTAAGTGATTACCCTAAGTGGACCACAATCCCTTAAAACAAGGAATGCAATCCCCAAGGCGGATCTTGACGAAAGGACACTATAGACCTAGGTTTCAAGGCATGGGCATTCCAAATCCACGAAAAACTCAAACACCCACTTCCTAAAAGTGGACCAACTCAAATCTTCAAGGGGGTGCGACTTGCTCAAGGAAGGGAAAAAGATGGTTTTGGTGGACCAAATCAAGTCCGACGGCCACCAAACTGTAGATCCAAGTGGTTTGTACCCCGATCTATGTATCTTCAAAAATTTAAGTGAATCCAATGGCTAGATCTTTGTAGATCTGAGTTTTAAAGTACCAAGAAGATCAAAAGGGGGTTTCAACCCCTTAAAACATGGAAAGATGTCCACAAGGTAGTTTTCACCAAAGTAAGGATATGGGTTTAGGTTATCAAGTGTCTAGAATGCAAATCAATTGAGATCCCACCTACCCATGTGCTAGATCTAGCCCAACAAGCCTCTCTCTAGGAAGTGCGATTTGGGTCAAGGAGGGCTTTTTGCCTTGAAAAATGGGTCAATGCTTAGCCAATCTCCACCAAACTATAGATCCAACTAGGGGTGGATACTATAGAGGTGGGTTTTCAATATCTTTTCAAGAACAATGCTAGATCTAAGTAGATCTAAAAAAATACCAAAAACAAGGGTTTTAATTTGATTAGGGTTTTTGTGATCTAGAAATTATGGAAGATTCAAGGAAGAGAAGATCATACCTCTTGGAACATACCTGGATGAATAGATGAATGCTAGTTGAGACGAGGATTACTTTGCCAAAGATCAAATGGAGAATTGTTGAAACCCTCTTGCCAAATCGATTTTTCCAAGCCACATGTGATTCCTTCTAACCTGTCAAGCCAAGGAGCAAAGCATCAATCAGTTTAACAAATTGAAGGTAGATACAAGCAAGAGAGAGAGAGAAACATAGAATAGTTGACACAAAGGCAAAACTACTCCCTGTTAAACCCAAAACGACTTCTTCCAAGCTTGAAGGGCAAGCCTCCCCACCAATTCGCACTTGTCAAAATCGTCCTCTTCACCTGCAAATAAAGTATGGCAAATATGCAAGATAGCTACAATAGATCCTCCAGTGCAATGGACAATAGCATTTACAATCGAAACAACCAACATCCACTCCAATCCAAGCATGTACTCCAAAAGATAGAAATTTTATTCCAAGAGCCAAGAGCCAAAAATCTCTAGATGAATTTTACAATGAGAGGCTCCCTCCTTAAATAGGATGGGGAGAGAGTACAATCCTAACCACTTTTTACATGAGCGGCTAAGATTAAAAGATCTCATGATCTAATCAATGGTTGAGATGAGCTCAACAATAAAATACATGGACCACTAATAAAATATAATGTAAGTGGACAAAATCGCCCTATAAGGGGGAATCCCACCAAATCATGATGACAAAATATCATAAGAGGCTTATGGTGGGTCCAAGGGGTAATTTTATCCCTCCTTGGTCAATCCCCATAGCACAATAACCAAAAAATAATCATGAATGTACCAAATCGTGCCTCCATAGTGAAGTCGTGGTCCTCAAAAGACCTCAAAAAAATCCACAGAAAGTGCCATAAGTGATGGATGCGGGCCCCGATGAAGCTGAAACTGTTGGAGAAGGTGTGGAAGGTCCCGATCTATCATCACTGATCATCCCATGCCAAAACTTTGCCTCAGTAGCCCAAATCGATTTCCTCAATAGCCATTTCTACCAATCCTGAAATGCCTCGAGAAGCGTGAAACTGCCCCAAACTGCCTCCTGGAGTGCCTGCGCTGTCAAGGTGAGGGCACTAGTGTGTCTGGGAGGGGGGTAATATGGTAAAAACAAGTGGCTGGACCACCCCCTCCAAGCACAGCGCCCTAGGTCAACTGGATAAAAATCACATCTGCTCTGACAGGGCCTCCGACAAACCAAAACTGCACTGGGATAGCCTACTGAGGCTCAATCATCACTGTAAGTTCCCGGAACTGAAAACAAACTGTCTCATTGGACTCAGAAGGTCCAAATCCATCCAAGATGTGTACTCATACACCATATGAGTCTCTGCATGATCAATATATATATCCAATATACCAGAACAGGTCAAATAATAATAATCTGTAAATGATCAAATACTGCTGTAAACCATGAATCATCATCATAACCCTGTAGCTGCTGCATAGAGTCATCATGTATGTATACATAGACCATATATCATCTATCCATATCATCATAAGGTCCAACATCTCATGTCCCATGGTCCTCCATGGTCAAACTAGGTCTAACCAAGACCAAATATAACTCAGATCATCATCAATAGCTGCTGCAAAGTGTCAAGGTTAATATATGCTCTACAACTTATTCAAATAACAATTATAACACAGAGTAATCATGACTGACGATCTAAATCCAAATATATAGTGTCGTTAATTATTATTATTACTCAGACTAGACTTTCAGGATCATACTCACTTCATAGTTGTGATCAATTTGCTAGTGAAGGGTGAAGCATTAAATTAACTGGCTAGGCTAAGGGATGACTTAACTGTCTTGACTTTGTGACACTTTGGCAAGGGAAAGGGAATACACCATAGTATATACTGAATGAGCAATAACACAGGGAATGGCGGTGTCTCACAAATGGATGAGTTGTTTAAAGAGGGTTTATTCTCCTTCACAGATGCGCACAATCCATAATACAAATAAGGCCAGCAATTGTTTAGATATAGCTTTTAAGTTCCATTGCTTTTTGGGCCTGAAGTTTCCATAGCCTTGATCTATGTGTGTTTATAAACACATTGCATAGATTTACATTTATTTTAGGCTTTCTGCTGCAGGTGTGTTTTTAAGGCACTTGTTTACCTGAGCACTTCTAGGTGTGTCATGGACAGCTTGTTTACCTAGGTATTTATTTTCCACAAGATATAACATTTTATTTTCATAACCAATTTCATTTGGCATGCCTTTCATTCATGTGTGTTTAGAAACACATTGCATGAATGGGCTTTTCATACAAGATATAGCATTTCATTTTTCCAGATTTTGTATTCATGGCAGCACTAAAAGTTTCAGGTTTAGCCAACACAACTTTAGTGACTAGGGGGAATTCACAAGGAACTCCAACTCGCCATAGGCAAGTTTTGTCACCAACTCAGAGCCGAGACACAATAAACAGGGAAGCTCATCCAATACAGAGGCTACAGTGGGGAAAAGATCCTCCATGTCACTAGTCAAGTAGTAAGTCAGGGTGATAAACTAGAAGGCAGGCCATGGATGGATGAAGACAATGAATAATGGAGCCAACACTAGCAAGCCAAGATATGGTGGAATGATCACCTCTATTCTCCCTAAGGAGGGTACATACCAATGAGTATGAATAGTGAACTTCTAAGTCTGAGTAGGGACAATATAATATATATAATAGATCAACCAGGTCCAAATATCTATATGATCGCCAGATCATGACACTGAGTGCTAAGACATGCTATAAGAATAAGTATAAAAGCAATCTAACCATAACACCATGATATACCTGCTGAGTCATATACCTAAATGCTCATCAACCTGTACCATCATCTGTCCTCCGAAACTGCTGCTGTAACTCTGGGCACTACTGCCTGCTCTGTACCAATAGTATAATGGCTACATCGGTCATCTCTCTGAGTGTCCTGAGACTCAGTCATGGCATGGGGAATACAACTGCTATCCACAATCTGATAGTGATCCAAAGATAGCTGCTCATCTCATCATCTCAAAGTAAAGGAACTGGCTGAAATGTGCTCTGGAATCTGAAAAATAATGTATGGTAGCCCGACTACTATATATGTGATAACAACGTTCTCAAAAACTTCTATTTCAAGCACTTGTATCAAGCATTTCAGTCACTCTTGCACTTTTGACTCCATAAGGCACTGGTCCTTTTATCACAATATCTTATTTGCTTAAATATCAATATTGGAGTACTTGTTTTAAATTTGCGTAAAGAGTGATTTATTTCTTATCCAAGTGTATCTCTCATCTTATATTTGCAACGTGGATTGCATTACCTTGTTTTACTTTAAGATATTATTGTGTCTCTCATTCAGAAAAACTCCTAAACAACACCCATCCGCATCACAACACCAAAAATATTTAAACACACAAAGAGCCTTAGACAACTCTTTTTTTAGGGACTACCCCCCTTGGCTTCGTTAGGAGTTTGCCTAAACAGAGGAGCTGGGATTTAGGTGACAGTACCTGGCTCATTGCTTGCCCCCAAGGCCACACCTCTCTCACTTTTAGTGAAGAGATAGCTTTCGAAATATTTCCGCTACTGGTGTGCAGATTGGCGGACAACAGAGTCAAAATAAAGTTAACTTGTGGTTAAAAACTCCTATTGCATGAGACAAGTTGGCAATTAAAGTCTTGATGGATGAATAGGTCTAGATCTAGGTTTGACCTAAGTGGACCACAATCCCTTAAAACAAGGAATGCTATCCCCAAGGCAAGATTTGACAAGGTGACCTACTAGACCTAGGTTTTGAATTATTCTCGTTCCAAATCCACAAACATCTCATGTACCCATGTCCTAGAAGTGAGTCAACTCACTTCTCCGAGGTGGTGCGACTTTACCCAAGGAGGCTAAAAAGTGGGATAAGTGGGTCAAGACAAGTCCGATGGCATCCAAACTTTAGATCCAAGTAGGTTGATCAAGAGGGAGTGTGGATCTACAATTTCAAGGCAATTCAATGGCTAGATCTTACTAGATCTGAGTTTGAAGATACCAAGTGGTCCAAAATGGGGATTAAATCCCTTAAAATGTGGAATAGGGCCCATAAGGTAAAAATCAGAAAAGTGACGATCTGGGGGTAGGTTATTGGATGTGTAGCTCATGAATCAAGCGGGATCTCAACTACCCACATACTAGATCTAGGTCAACCCACCAAACTAGGAAGTGCGCCCTTGCTTGGAGAGGCTAAATGCCTTGGGAAGAGGGTCAAATGGAGGCCAATCCTCACCAAACTATAGATCCGGGATGCCGTGGATACTATAGAGGTGGGTTTTAAATATCTTACCCAAAAAGCCACTAGATCTTAGTAGATCTGAAAAAATGTAAAAATGAGGGTTTGAAGAAATAAGGGTTTTATCAATTTATGAGTTAGGTCAATGGATTGGATCAAGATAAGAGAAACAAACCTGTGGATCTTACCTGAGTAACGTTGTAGATGCCTTGATGATGATGATCTATGCAAACCCGATCAATTTGAGAAGCTTTGAGTTTGTTTTCTATGCAATCGATTTAGTCCAAGAAGCCAATGCGCCCTCTCTCCTGCACAACAAACGTCAACAATATCAGAGTTGATGTAATCAAGAGATAAGACTAATGCCACAAGAGAAGTAACAGAAAGATAGCATATATCACAATTATACTAATGATAACCCCCTGATACAAGCAAATGCCAAGAAAGTCGATTTGAAGAAGTCTTGCAAAATTGCCCTTGTTGAAGTCGCCCTCCTGTAGACAAGACAATGATTTCCAAAATAGATAGATCTTACCACAAATTCCAAATGCTAGGTTGCAATAGACTTTCCAATCACCATCTAAGAACACCAGATGCAAAGGAGACCACAAGAATTTCCACAAGAAAGTTTTTCTATACCAATAATCCAAGAGCCAAAGACCCCTTACAAATGAGAAGCTCTCTCCTTAAATAGGAAGGAGTGGCATCAAAATCTTAACCACTTTTTGAATGAGTGGCTAAGATTAAAAGATACAAATGTCTAATCAATGGTTGAGATGAGCTCAACAATAAAATACATGGATCACTAATAAAATATAATATGAGTGGACAAAATCGCCCTAGAAGAGGGGAATCCCATCAAATCATGATGACAAAATATAATAGGAAGCTTATGGTGGGTCCAAGGGGTAATTTTAGCTACCCTTGGTCAATCCCCATAGCACAATAATAATAATATAGTCATCAATATACCAAATCGTGCCTCTATGGTCAAATCGTAGGCCTCAAAAGACCTCAGAAATCATCAGAAAGTGCCATAAGTGATGGATGGGTGCCCCGATGAAGCTGAAACTGCTAGAGGTGTGGAAAACATCGATCCATCATCACTGATCATCCCATGCCATAACATTGCCTCAGTAGCCCAAATCGATTTCCTCAATAGCCATTTCTACCAATCCTGAAATGCCTCGAGAAGCGTGAAACTGCCCCAAACTGCCTCCTGGAGTGCCTGCGCTGTCAAGTTGAGGGCACTAGTGTGTTTGGGAGGGGGGTAATATGGTAAAAACAAGTGGCTGGACCACCCCCTCCAAGCACAGCGCCCTAGGTCAACTGGATAAAAATCACATCTGCTCTGACAGGGCCTCCGACAAACCAAAACTGCACTGGGATAGCCTACTGAGGCTCAATCATCACTGTAAGTGCCCGGAACTGAAAACAAACTGTCTCATTGGACTCAGAAGGTCCAAATCCATCCAAGATGTGTACTCATACACCATATGAGTCTCTGCATGATCAATATATATATCCAATATACCAGAACAGGTCAAATAATAATAATCTGTAAATGATCAAATACTGCTGTAAACCATGAATCATCATCATAACCCTGTAGCTACTGCATAGAATCATCATGTATGTGTACATAGACCATATATCATCTATCCATATCATCATAAGGTCCAACCATCTCATGTCCTATGGTTGACCTTGGTCAAACTAGGTCTAACCAGGTCAACATGACCAAATATAACTCAGACCATCATCAGAAGCTGCTGCAAAGTGTCAAAGGTTAATGCATGCCCTACAACTTATTCAAATAACAATTATAACACAAAGTAATCACTACTGGCGATCTAAATCCAAATATATAATGTCATTAATTATTATTATTACTCAGACTAGACTTTCAAGATCATACTCACTTCATAGCTGTGATCAATTTGCTAGTGAAGGGTGAAGGCTAAAGTAACTGGCTAGGCTAAGGGATGACTTGATTGACTTAACTTTGTGACACTTGGAAATGGGAAAGGGAATACACACCATAGTATATACTGAATGAGCAATAACACAGGGAATGGCGGTGTCTCACAAATGGATGAGTTGTTCAAAGAGGGTTTATTCACCTTTAACAGATGTGCACAATCCATAATACAAATAAGGCAAGCAATTGTTTTGATATAGCATTTAAGTTCCATTGCTTTTTGGGCTGAAGTTTCCATAGCCTTGGTCTATGTGTGTTTATAAACACATTGCATAGATTTACATTTATTTTAGGCTTTCTGCTGCAGGTGTGTTTTTAAGGCACTTGTTTACCTGAGCACTTCTAGGTGTGTCATGGACAGCTTGTTTACCTAGGTATTTACATTTCCAAAAGATATAACATTTTATTTTCATGGCCATTTTCATTTGGCATGCCTTTCATTCATCTGTGTTTAGAAACACATTGCATGAATGGGCTTTTCATACAAGATATAGCATTTCATTTTCCAGATTTTGTATTCATGGCAGCACTAAAAGTTTCAGGTTTAGCCAACACAACTTTAGTGACTAGGGGGAATTCCAAGGAACTCCAACTCACCATAGGTAAGTTTTGTCACCAACTCAGAGCCGAGACACAATAAACAGGGAAACTCATCCAATACAGAGGCTACAGTGGGGGAAAAGTCCTCCATGCCACTAGTTAAGTAGTAAGTCAGGGTGATAAACTAAAAGGTAGGCAATGGATGGATGAAGACAATGAATAATTGAGCCAACACTAGCAAGCCAAGGTATGGTGGAATGATCACCTCTATTCTCCCTAAGGAGGGTAAAACCAATGAGTATGAATAGTGAACTTCTAAGTCTGAGGAGGGACAATATAATATATATAATAAGATCAACCAGGTCCACATATCTATATGATGGCCAGATCATGACACTAAGTGCTAAGACATGCTATAAGAATAAGTATAAAAGCAATATAACCATAACACAATGATATACCTGTTGAGTCATATACCTGAATGCTCATCAACCTGTACCATCATCTGTCCTCTGAAACTGCTGCTGTAACTCTGGGCACTACTGAATGCTCTGTACCAATGGTATAATGGCTACATCGGTCATCTCTCTGAGTGTCCTGAGACTCAGTCATGGCATGGGGAATATATACTGCTGTCCACAATCTGATAGTGATCCAATATAGATGCTCATCTCAGCATCTCAAATGTAAGGGAACTGGCTGAATAGTGTACTGGCATCAAAAAAATAATGTATGGTAGCCCGGCTACTATATATGTGATAACAAGTACCTGGCTCATTGCTTGCCCCCAAGGCCACACTTTCCCCACTTGTAGTGAAGGAACGACTTTCAAAAGATTTCTGTTGGTGGTGTGCATCTCGGCGGACAACACAAGGTTTTTGCAGATCACAAGCTTGAAGAGGGCTTGGAACTAGCTTGTCTCTTCTCTCCCCTTCAACACAAACTAATATTGTATTTCAGGGATTTTCCAAGGCTTCACAAAGATCAATCTTGGGCTTGAAGGGTTCATCCATCAACTTCAAATTTAAAACAACATATCTTCTCTTCCCTTTTTTGCTATTTTCTAAGTATTTGAGTTGTAGATCCATACTTTTCTTGCAATTATTTTCAGATCTACATATTTAGAAATCACATGCTAGATTAGATTTAAGCTCCTAAAAAGTCTATTTTGCATTAGATCTAAGCTCCTAAAAAGTCTATTTTGCATTAGATCTAAGCTAGATTTGAAACTTTCTATGCTTAGAATTTTTTTCAAAATTTTTCTAAGTATAAAATTTTTCAATTTTTTTTATTTTTTCATTGTGTTTGCCATCATATTCTAAGAGATTTACTTGCTGGTTTTTAGCAGGTCCAAGGAAAAAGAGGAGGAAGCTCTGGAAAAATTTCGCTAAAACTTGCCAAAAACACCTTCAAAGGGACCCACTTTTAGCATTGTTTTAAATTTAAGCTTGTAAGACCTTAGATCCAAGTCTAAAAGGACTAAGAGGCAGTTTTATTTGAGCATAAATTGTAAATCATTAAACGAGAGCATTGGGGTAACCAACACCCACATCCCATCCCCCCTGGGGGGATTTGTGTATTTTGTCAAATTTCGTGTGTTTGCAATTTTTCTAACTCAACCCATTCACACACTCACTTTTGAAGTGCAGGGTTTATCTTCTATCTAATTTTGCATTTTAATAATTTTTCATTTTTGCAAAAGTAGAGTAGAAATAAAACCGTCTTCGTTGCCACGAAGTATGCTCTCACCTTCACCCAAAGGCAATTTTGTTGATTAGTGAAGGTTGATAAGAAAGTGACGCATAAGATTGGCCATCAATATCTTTTCATTTACAAGTTTTGTTTTTTCAGTTTCATAAGACTCTTGAACTTAGCTGAAAAGCAAGTCAAGAGCGTTCTCTGTCGGAGGGTCAATGGTTACTAGCTTTAAACTTGAATAAACTATTTTCCTACACTGCGTATGCTCTACCCACTAGCAGTATGTCCGAGCTGTGGGATACCAAAAGCAGCTGGAAGCACTTTTTAATTCTCACATTTAACTTAATCAGTCACCTAATAAAATTAACTACCCACAAGATAGTGAAAATCCGACACTTCGAAACTAGTTTTTGGTGGGGAAGTTCTACCTGGGGACGCTGGGTAGCTGTACTCTGACCTTGGGGCATCGTTAGACTACATCCTTGTTGGTGTAGTGTTGAACACGTGCTCAGGGTATTGACAGTCCAACATGTCCTTGTACAGAAGCACCAATCTCTAGATTTCCGAACATTTCTCTTTGTCTCTTTACGGTATATCGAGAGTTTCCCTTCTTTTCCCTAATTAAGATTCATTTTAATAATTTAAAAACAACCAAGATACAATTGCACAACATTTACTTTTCCAACATTACAATTTTCACACTGTGTTTGACTCCATAAGGCACTGGTCCTTGCACTTTTCATTTGTTTTTTATCAATATCAAGTATTTGTGCATCTTTATAATTCACAGTGATTTATCTAAACTTATGATGGTGAAAACTTTCTTAACTATGGTTGCAATTACATCTTGAACCTTTAATCAAAAACTCCTAAAAACATTAATAAACAACCCATCACTTAACTGGAAGACCCTAACAACTTTAGTAAATTTCCATAGGGACTACTTCCCTTGACTTTCGTTGGGAATTTTGCCTAAACGGAGGAGTCAAGAACCAAGTGACATACTTGACTCGAGACTTGCCACCAAGGGCACACCGAGCGGCAACATAGATTTTTGCTGCGACAAAGATGGTGTGTGATCCGACGGCAACAAGACCAAAACCCTAACCACTATATGAACGAGTGGTTGAGATCAAATGATAAATACAATACAATCAACGGCGAAGATGGGCCGGTACAATATAACATGGATCAACTCACTATAGGGGTGCACATTCACTAAAAGAAGCCCTAGGGGGTGCGCACCACATAAAAGTGATTAATACAAGTGTGTACCACATAAGATGACAAGGACAAGTGACTAGGAGCACATGGTGGGGCTAGGAGGCTTTATTATCCTTCACTAGCATCACCCCATGGCACAATGATATAAAATATGACTCAACAACATGTCCAAGTGACTAAATGATCAAATCGTGCCCCCCTCAATGAGAGAATAATACATCAAATCACAACCCGGAGAGTGTGTGGACCCCATTGAATGCTGCAAGCTGATATGGAAGGAGTGGGATACATCACATATGACCTCTGAACAAACCTCATGCCAAAACCTTGCCTAAATAGCCCAAATTGATTTTCTCAAGGACCTTTTTTATCCCATTTTTAATCCCACCTGAAAACCATCAAAATGCCTGTAACTCACTGCCTGATGTTCGAGCACAAAATATGACTGCACCGTCATGTCTGGAGAGGGGGGTAATATGGTAATAACAAGTGGTTGGACCCCTCCTCTCCTCTGTAGTGCCCTAGGTAAACATGCTAGCTCAATGCAACTGCTGGACAAGCCATTTCTGCATGGCAAAACCGGTCAAAAGTGGAAATCTGACTCTATCATCAGTGGGAGTGCCTGAAACTGATAATTGAGTGTCTCAATTGACTCAGAAGGTACAAATCTACTAGAGATGAGTACCCATACACCCTGTGGCAACCTGTAAGATCATCTGTAGCCTCAGCCATACCCGGACAATAATAAAATAAATGGTCTAAGAATAATAATAACAAAAAAAAATATATCAACCATCATCTGAAACCTGTGTCCAATGTATGGAGTCATCAAAGGTGTATCAAAGGACCATAAATCATCATCATATAACATCACTAGTCCAACTCATCACGGATCCCAAGGTTGACTTGGTCAAACTAGGTTTGACCGGGTCAAAACTGATCAAAATAAGACCCAGGCTAGAAGAGCTTGCTGCTGCAAGTGCAAATGGTTAAGGCATGCTATTTTAATCATTCTCATAGCAAGACTTAAAGTATTAAGCATCATTTCACTGGCAGTTAATAAATAATTATATCAAGCATAAATTTAAATAATCATTTACTTACAAAAGAACCTCAAGGATATACTCATTCTGTAGACATGATCACTTTGCTAGCAAAGGGTGAGGGTGAAGAATGCAAGGCTAGGACAAGGGGATGACTTAACTAACTCAACACTGCGATACTTTGGATAAGGGAAAGTGAATACACACTTAAGCATATGCCGGATAATAAACACATAGGGAATGACAATGTCTCACAAATGAAATAAGTTGTTTAGAGAGGTGCTTATTCAACCTTAACAAATGTCTACAACTCACATCCAAGCTGTATCAGCTCCGTGAGTATCTTTTCTAGAACCGCCATGGACTGGGTGCCCAGCTAACCGTAACTTGAGGTTCTAGGGGACACTTAGAATTAGCTGACCCTTATTCCATCTCACATCACAACCCGTGGGCTCCGTGAGGAATTAATCATTACATTTCATTTCTTTGTCCAATAGTCTTTGGATTTAGCATATATTTAACCATTGCTTTCTTTAGGCCTATATGACCCTTTTGGGGATTTTGCATGTGCTTAGAAGCACAACTACTAAAGCTTTCATCCAGGGTGTTTGTCATTTGAGTTTCCATTATTTCACAGCCCTCTTTCATTGTGTTGAGAAGCACAATTTTTTAAAGTATTCTCATGGGCTTTCATAAAAGATATAATAATAGTTTCCACATGTAATGATGGTAGTACAATTCGCTTCAGGGTTTAGCCAACACAACTCAAGCAACTAGGGGGACTTTCTACAATCAAGACCAAACATCAGGGCAATCGACTAGAGTGATCAAGGTATCAAATCCAACTCACCAAAGGGTAAGTTTTGTTTCCAACTTAGAGACGAGACACAAACTAACAGGGATGCTATCCAACACAGAGGAAAAAGTGGGGAGGTCCTCCATATCACAGGCTGAGGTGTAAGTCAGGGTAGAAACCAATAAAGGGAAAGATAACAGATGGATGGGGAAAGTGTAGGTGATGCCTAAGCTAGCAAGCCATAAAGGTGGGAATGATAATGTCCACCCTCCTAGGAGGGTAAAACCAACGAGTATAAAACAAAAGCTTCTAAATGTAAGTAATAAAACCATTTAGATAATCAATAGCAACCATATTCATTTCATATAGATATATTGCCAGATCATGATTACTAGATGCTAAGTCAAGCTATAAAAATGACCAAAAGAGAACGATAATAAAACCAATGCACATCATATACCTGCTGGGTCATATACTTATACCTGCTATCTGGATCACCTGTAACCACTGAAACACTGTTGCTGAAACTCTGGGCACTGCACTGCTTTGTATGGGATAAAAGGTCATCTCGGTCATCAGATCTGAGGTCAAGAGGCTTAGCCTTGGCATAAGGTCTACTGCATGTCTGATCTGGGGCTGCTCTGATGTGTGAGTGATCATCAATAATATTGCTCATCTTAGCTGATCTCACTGAAACTGTGTAAAGGCAAAGCTCAAAAATATACAATGAATTGCTCTGCAATCATGGTAGCCTGGCTACTATGGATGTGATAACAGGTCTCAAAGAGGGAAGAACTAATCTTCCTTGGGAAAAATAATCCCACGCTATTTTGGAAGGAGCTTCAATCGAGCAAGAAGCAAACTGAAAATAATATTACAGCTTATCAATGGTTTGAGTATGCAAGGCAACTTTATGGGCGGGATCCTAAGGTTGAGCCCCCCTCCCTTGGTTAATATTGCTACTAAGCTTTTCACCGTGTAAGAGATTGAGGTGAGTATTAAGAAGTTGGGTGTTGGAAAAGCAAAAGATTTAGTTGATCTTCAAGTAGATTATATAAAGTGGGGCTTGAAAACTCTTGCACCTTTTGCCGTCGGATACGCACCTCGGGGGAAAGGGGGTTAGCGTGGCAGATATATTCAAGACATTGGGTGCGTCCTTGGGGGCAAGCAAAGAGTCGAGATACTGTCACTCAACACTCAACTCCTCCGTCTAGGCCAACTCCTAGAAAAGCCCAGGGGGGTGGTCCCTATGAAAATAAACTATGGTCTTCAAGCTAAGTTAAAGAAAGAAAATGATTCTAGGAGTTGAAGACAATTTAATACGGAACCAGAAATTGCAAGTAGTATTTAGATCAACAACATGAAATTAATACATCCATCTAACACATGATTTAATTAAAAAAGTGCGATTGTTGCAGATTGTACCAGTGCCAAAATGGAGTCACATAAGTTGGAGTGTTGCTATGTCGTGAAAGTGTTGCAAGTCTTGTTGGTTAGTTTTAATTGATTTTACTAGATGCCTGAATTAAGGAATGGGTTAGTTCTTGGTTTGGCCCAATTCCAACTTGATCCTTTGAACTGAGTGTAGTGACAACTAAACCAAGGGTCAACCTGGGCGAGGCATAACCTGCTTAAAGTAGCACATTGACTCTGTAATTAGTTTCACGCGACCTCCCGAGTTCTAGAGCTCAAGTTTTCGTTGGATTTCCCTATTAAACTAGTCACTCAAGTCCCTTTCTGATTGACCAACTGATCAGACTGAGCTGCAGCGGCCAAGAACATCCTTGAAACTTTAAGCCTTGGTAGATTTTATTAAGTTAAAAATAAAGTTTTATTTTGTCGCTTAAAGATATGGATCCAAAGGCCTTACAAGTTTAAAAAATGATACAATATGGAAGTATATTCCTCCGGGAAGCCTTGGATGGCTTTAGATCTTCGATTTTTCGGCAGCACTTCCTCTTGTTATGGCGATAAAAATGCAAAACCAACCACCTGAAATGCACCAAATGTGCCAAAAAAAATGTTAAAAGCATAAAAAATTGTAGGTACTTGTTATCACCTAAACTGTAGTTACCCCTATGGATGTATCCATAAATGGATGGCAATAGGGAAGGGCAACTCAAAAGGTGCAACCACGATCACCTCGACCTCCAATAGATGGTTGTCACGCCAGTCGAGGCAACCTTCGTTTTATGTTATCTAGCCCAGACAACAAAGGGAGAGACCCCATCTACTCCCGATAGGAGAGATCAAACCAAGACACCAAATCAAGTTAAGACAAAGTGAAAGAAGGTGTATGGTTTACCCTAGACCTAAGGATGAAGTCACAAGATAAGTGAGGGGTTCAATGAGTTTAGCTTTGGTTCATTGTTGATGTGTGAGTGACTTATAGTATTTGAAAATAAGATCCAGGATTATGGTACTAGTCAATGTGAGAAAATCCACTGCCTTGGGAACCGTGTCCAATGCAGGGTAGTTTAGGGGTTGAATTGGGGCTAACTAGTACAAGTGACAAGCTTGATCATGATATATGATGACATCAAAGGGTTTAGTCCACCAAACAAGGATCAAACCACAAGTTAATCCAACAATCTAAGAAAGTCGAATTGACTTGGAGAGAGATCAGTGCTTTGAGAATTGGGATAATGGAGTCAAATGAAGTTAACTTGTGGTTGATGACTCCTATTGCATGAGACAAGTGGGCAATTAAAGGTTTGATGGAGGAGTAGGTCTAGATCTAGAGATTCAAGGTTTGACCTAAGTGGACCATAATCCCTTAAAACAAGGAATGCTATTCCCAAGGCAAGATTTGATGAAGTGACCAACTAGACCTAGGTTTTAAGGTGTGCCCGTTCCAAATCCACAAAAATCTCATGTACCCACGTCTTAGATGTGGACCAACTCCAATCTCCCAAGGAAGTGCGACGTTGCCCAAGGAGGGTAAAATGTGGGATAAATGAATCAAGACAAGTCCAATGGCATCCAAACTTTAGATCCAAGTAGGTTGATCAAGTGAGAGTGTGGATTTACAATTTCAAGGCAATCCAATGGCTAGATCTTGCTAGATCCGAGATTGAAGATACCAAGTGGTCCAAAATGGGGATTAAATCCCTTGAAATGTGGAATAGGGCCCACAAGGTAGAAATTGCCAAAGTAAGAGTCTAGGGGTAGGATTTAGGGCATGTATATCATGAATCAATTGAAATCTCAACTACCCATCAACTAGATCTAGGTCAACTCACCCTCACCAAGAAGTGCGCCCTTGCTTCGAGAAGCTAGGTTGGCTTGGGAGAGGGTCAAATAGAGGCCAATCCTCACCAAACTATAGATCCAGGATGCCGTGGATACTATAGAGGTGGGTTTTTAATATTATACCCAACAACCCCCTAGATCTTAGTAGATCTGAGAAAATGTAACAATGACGGTTTGAATTAATTAGGGTTTTATCAATTTATGTGTTATGTCAATGGATTGGATCAAGATAAGAGAAACAAACTTGTGGATCTTACCTGGGTAACCTTGTAGATGCCTTGATGATGATGATCTATGCAAACCCGATCAATTTGAGAAGCTTTGAGGTAGTTTTCTATGAAGTCGATTTAGTCCAAGAAGCCAATGCGCCCTCTCTCCTGCACAACAAACGTCAGCAATATGAGATTTGATGCAATCAAGAGATAAGACTAATTCCACAAGAGAAGTAACAGAAAGATAGCATAGATCACAATGATACTAATGATAACCCCCTGATACAAGCAAATCCCAAGAAGATCGATTTGAAGAAGCCTTGCAAAATTGCCCTTGTTGAAGTCACCCTCCTGTAGACAAGACAATGATTTCCAAAAAAGATAGATCTTATCACAAATTCCAAATGATAGGTTGCAATAGATTTTCCAATCACCATCTAAGAACACCAGATGCAAAGGAGACCACAAGAATTTCCACAATTTTTTTTTTTCAATACCAATAATCTAAGAGCCAAAGACCCCTTACAATGAGAAGCTCTCTCCTTTAAATAGGAAGGAGAGGCATCAAAATCCTAACCACTTTTTGAATGAGTGGCTAAGATTAAAAGATACAAATGTCTAATCAATGGTTGAGATGAGCTCAACAATAAAATACATGGATCACTAATAAAATATAACATAAGTGGACAAAATCGCCCTAGGAGAGGGGAATCCCACCATATCATGATTACAAAATATAATAAGAAGCTTATGGTGGGTCCGAGGGGTAATTTTATCCACCCTTGGTCAATCCCCATAGCACAATAATAATAAAATAGTCATCAATATACCAAATCGTGCCTCTATGGACAAATCGTGGGCTTCAAAAGGCCTCAGAAATCATCATAAAGTACCATAAGTGATGGATGCGGGTCCTGATGAAGCTGAAACTGCTGGAGGAGGTGTGGAAGACACCAATCCATCATCATTGATCATCCCATGCCAAAATATTGCCTCAGTAGCCCAAATCGAATTCCTCAATAGCCATTTCTACCAATCCTGAAATGCCTCGGGAAGCGTGAAAATGCCCCAAACTGCCTCCTGGATTGTCTACGCTGTCAAGGTGAGGGCACCAGTGTGTCCTGGAGGGGATTAGTATGGTAAAAACAAGTGGCTGGACCACCCCCTCCAAGCACAACGCCCTAGGTCAACCAAATAAAAATCCTCTCTGCTTTGACAGGGTCTCCGACAGACCAAAACTGCATTGGGTTAGCCTACTGAGGCTCAATCATCACTGTTAGTGCCCGGAACTGAAAACAGACTGTCTCATTGGACTCAGAAGGTCCAAATCCATCCAAGATGTGTACTCATACACCATATGAGTCTATGCATGATCATATAATATATCCAATATACCGGAACAAGTCAAATAATAATAATCTGTAAATGATCAAATAATGTTGTAAGCCATGAATCATCATCATAAACCTGTATTTGATGCATAGAATCATCATGTACATGTACATAGACCATATATCGTTTATCCATATCATCACAAGGTCCAACCATCTCATGTCCTATGGTTGACCTTGGTCAAACTAGGTTTGACCAAGTCAACATAACCAAATATAACTTAGACTATCATCACAAGCTGCTACAAAGTGTCAGAGGTTAATGCATGCTCTACAACTCATTCAAATAGCAATTATAACACAAAGTAATCATTATTGGCGATCTAAATCCAAATATATAATGTCATTAATTATTATTATTACTCAGACTAGACTTTCAAGACCATACTCACTTCATAGCTGTGATCAATTTGCTAGTGAAGGGTGAAGGCTAAAATAACTGGCTAGGCTAGAGGATGACTTGACTGACTCAACTTTGTGACACTTTGGAACAAGGAAAGGGAATACACACCGTAGTATATACTGAATGAATAACAACACAGGGAATGGCGGTGTCTCACAAATGGATGAGTTGTTCAAAGAGGGTTTATTGACCTTTAACAGATGCGCACAATCCGTAATACAAATGAGGCCAACAATTATTTAGATATAGCATTTAAGTTCCATTGCTTTTTGGGCCTGAAGTTTCCATAGCCGTCGATCTATGTGTGTTTATAAACACATTGCATAGATTTACATTTATTTTAGGCTTTCTGCTGCAGGTGTGTTTTTAAGGCACTTGTTTACCTGAGCACTTCTAGGTGTGTCACAGACAGCTTGTTTACCTAGGTATTTACATTTCCAAAAGATATAACATTTTATTTTCATGGCCATTTTCATTTGGCATGCCTTTCATTCATGTGTGTTTAGAAACACATTGCATGAATGGGCTTTTCATAAAAGATATAGCATTTCATTTTTTCAGATTTTGTATTCATGGCAACACTAAAAGTTTCAGGTTTAGCCAGCACAACTTTAGTGACTAGGGGGAATTCACAAGGAACTCCAACTCACCATAGGTAAGTTTTGTCACCAACTCAGAGCCGAGACACAATAAACAGGGAAGTTCATCCAATACAGAGGCTACATTGGGGAAAAGATCGTCCATGTCACTAGTCAAGTAGTAAGTCAGGGTGATAAACTAAAAGGTAGGCAATGGATGGATGAAGACAATGAATAATTGAGCCAACACTAGCAAGCCAAGGTATGGTGGAATGATCACCTCTATTCTCCCTAGGGAGGGTAAAACCAATGAGTATGAATAGTGAACTTCTAAGTCTGAGTAGGGACAATAAAATATAGGTAATAAGATCAACCAGGTCCACATATCTATATGATCGCCAGATCATGAAACTAAGTGCGAAGACACACTATAAGAATAAGTATAAAAACAATATAACCATAACACAATGATATACCTGTTGAGTCATATACCTGAATGCTCATCACCTGAACCATCATCTGTCCTCTGAAACTGCTGCTGTAACTCTAGGCACTACTGACTGCTCTGTACAAATGGTATAATGGCTATATCAGTCATCTCTCTGAGTGGCCTGAGACTCAGTCATGGCACTGGGGAATAGATATACTGTCCAAAATCTGATAGTGATCCAATATAGATGCTCATCTCAGCATCTCAATGTAAGGGAACTGGCTGGATAGTGTACTGGAATCTGACAAAAAATGTATGGTAGCCCGACTACTATATATGTGATAACAGTACTAAAGATATGAAATAAGTGCAAGTACTTAAAATTAAACTAGATCTACAAAAGTAAGCGTTAAAACTTAGATCTAGCAACAATACTCAAATAAAAGTAGCCTTTAGATATTCATTAAAAGCAAACTAATTTACTTCAGCATGCAAGTAACCGTAACCAACGAGAGTTTTTAATAAAATTGAAGCAGAGAGAGAGATAGAAGAAAAGCAGGGATCTTGGGAATGTTTGAGCGATGGAGCCTGCTAGTGGAAAGCAGAGGGACTATGTCCTTAGGTGCTCGAAAAGCAGTAGAGTCAAACAAGATCGTCCTCACATTCAAGCTAGGAAACCTGCACAGTTCACAATGCTTGCAACAAGGGGATTAAATCCGGTATTTCTTACAGAAGAGGTTAGAAGAGCATGCAAATAAACAAATTATACATGCAAATTCTAAATCTCTAAGCATAGAACAATAGCAAATAAAGTCAAACTAGAATTATTTACCCTATTAGTTGATACCAACTTTCATCAAGGCCAAATCAATCGCCACAAGATGCAACATTGAAACAACACAAAGTTACCTCATACATCACTTGACAATGATCATACACACACATTTGCTCGACACGAGAGATTTTCCTCCAAAGCCGCCTTATTCCAAAAAAAAATATTACAATGCAACAGTTACATACTCCAACAGCCCTTCGGTCCTCTCTGACCATGCCAAATACAAGAGAGATCTCTTGCTTAAATAGAAAAATTCAACCCAAGGAGGGCGCATTCAGTTGAGATGAGGCTGGGCGAATTGCTAGAAGTGAGGGAGTGTTACCGGATGTATTAGCAGGTCAATTCATCGATAAGCAAATGCACTAATGTATTCCAATGTCACTTTGGATACAATGTGCTACTTCTTCGGATGTCAAACCTCCAAGGGGAGAGCCCTTAGATAGATCACCTAAAATGAACTAGATAGCCAAATACAAATATGTCTATGCAAAAGATACCAATGACCAGTGCCTTATGGAGTCGAATGGACAAAACAAAAAAGGAATCACATCCAACTATCAAAGTGATGTAGCATCTAACATTCATATATTATGCAAGTAGAGATATAATTGATCACGGAACTCATACAATGTTATTAAGGCCAATAAGGTTATGCATCAATGATTTAACAACCACGTAAACAAGATGTCAGTGATAACGATTAGAAGTATTCCACTTCAATTAACCAAAATAGATGTTTTAGATCTGTATGTATTGACACAGTGTACCAGCAGAGTTGTGATACCATCAATTTGTAAGAGGAAGTAAGAGAAGTATAAAATCAATCCTACTATGCTAACGGAACCAGAAATGTAATATCCACAAAATGTCTCCAAAATACAAAGCTAGTGTGTTACGTGGTACTAGTACCAGCGCACCTGCAGAGGTCCCCCAGGGAGAGGGGGTCATTTTTTTGACCAGGAAGATTGTTTAGCCATCTTTTTCTGAGTAGGCGTTATGACCATACCCTTTGGTTTCTCCTTTGGAAGTACTATGGTGTAGGCGTTATGACCATACTCTTTGGTTTCTCCTTTGGAAGTACTATGGCTTAGTGTCATTGCTGACTGCCTCATGAAAGGGCTTGAAGCCCTGAGGTTGGTGTTCGAGGCTTCCAGGGGTGGATCACTGGGTCACATGACCCCGACCTTGATTTATCATTCCGATGACAGATTTTTCATTATTAAGGCACATGTTTCTCCTCCAGCTCACCTCCCACACCCTACTGGCCCTCCAGCTCACCAGCGCACTCTCTCCTTGGGCTCCTTTTGATGATGACATCATCCTCCAGTCCAGGCTGCAATGCTTGATTCGGGGGGGGGGGGGGGGCGTTGAGGGATTTTTACTACTATTGGGGTTAGATGGGACATGACGACCCCTCCCTCCGCGGTTTGGCCTTTAGAACGGACCGATATGCTCATTTTTAGCCATTTTAGTCGTGTATAAATTCTGGGGAAAATGTCCCAAATTACTCACATATTTGATTATTTTATATTATTATTGTTTTAATTTTAAGTTGGCATTTATAATTTCAAATTGACATTTTAAAAGGCATGTCGGTGTGGATATTTTATTTTTATTTTTGTAAAGTGAGTGTGAGAAAAGTATAAATATACTTCTCCTCACTTCATTTTAACATAACTATTTATGGGATAAAATTCATTATGCTACTCTTTTACCCTAGAAAGGCCTTATGAAGTGATGTGCACCTTTTGGAGAGATGATTCTTCTTGCTCTTGGATGAAGTTGGATGTTTTCTTTGTTTTGCTAATGCTTTGTGGATGCTAGATTAGTTGGAATAACTCATGCGCAAGTAAGTCTTTTACATTTTTAAGGTTTGCTTGATGAATGATAGGTAAATTTTGCATCTTGAATGATTGAATGGTAGCCCTAGGGCTACATTCTCTTTGAATAGGGCTTTTGCCTGCTATTCTATCTTCATTGCATAGTAAAAACGCTCCCAAAAGGAAGTTTTTACAAAGTTTGGCCTTGGATCTCCAACTTTGCCCTAGTCTAGGGTCTTGAAACCAACCCTAGAGGTTGTTTCAAGAAGCCCTAACCTAGGGTTTGGGGTAACATCTATTAAAACCTTAAGTTATCAACTTTTACTAAATTTTTTTGCATTTTCATGGTAGAATTAGGTCTGCAATTTTATGACAAAAACCCTAAAAATAATTTTTTTTTTCAATTTTTGGTTTCCCTAAAATTTCGGCCCTCCTCCCTATAATTTCGGCCTTTCATTTTAAGCCCTAAAAACCCTAGGGCAAAATTTTAGGAAGCCCTAAAAACATAAAAATATTAAAAATTCCTAAAAATCAACAAAATATAATTTTTTCAAATTTTGGGCCTCCCTAAAATTTCGGCCCTCTCTCCTGCAAATTCAGCCTGGCCTTTTAAGCCATAAAAACCCTAAAACGAAATTCCACAAGGCCTAAAAACCCCCAAAATGGAAAGTTTCTATAAAATCCTAAAAAACCCCAAAAAACAATCCTAAAAATCTAGCCTAAAACCTAACTCTTTCCTTTCCTCTCCTTTTCTTTCATTCTTTTCCTTCTACCCATCCCTTCTTCTCCTCCTCTTCTTCCTCGCTTTTTCTTCTCTTCTTTCTTCTCCTTTTTTCCCTTCTCTTCCTCCTCCTTTTCTTCTCTTTCCTCACCCTTGGTCCTTGTTTTTGAGCCTTCTCCAAGGCTGTAGCAACCTTAAATTGACTCCTTCTCTGCTACATTTAGGTCTGCAAAATTAGCAGATTGTCCACCCTTGACAACCTTCCAAAACCAACTTCACACCTACACAAAACCACAAAAGTATTAGTCATTTGTTACATCTTTGCTATTGTTTTAAAAAGCTCATATATTGCTGACAAATGAGGTCTGAAATTACTCATTTACTGCTAGTACACATAGTCTGGAAGTTTATAATGAATGCATGAATCAAGTAGTTGAAATTTGGATACTTATTGTTCACATCATTTCACATATCTCATGTTATATTTCTGCTGTTATAATTGCTGCTATAGTGACTGCCAAAACTACTGCTAACCCATTCATACACAGTCTGAAACTTGTCTTACTTGGTGGTCATAAAGTGGTTAATTGGTGGAAGATACATTGGAAACAGTTGTTACTGTTGGAAGATACATTGGAAACAATTGTTACAAACACTACACCTAACTTACTGCTCTTACACACGGCTGTTTGGACTGTCTTCATACTGCTATACTTAATTATATCGGTCCTATATGTGTTATTGGTGATAGGTGATTAAATTTGTTTGTCATTGGATGATCTATGTTCCATGTTTGTCATTTACGAATGATTTCTTTCATATGATACAATACCATTGATTGATTCTATTGTTAATACTTTGATCGTTGCGTTAAATATTTGCACTAGTACATTGACCTGATACATCTACATTTAAGATCTACAAGCACTTAACTTATTGGTTACAAGGCACTGGTCACTAACTTGGTTATCTAGAAAGCATAGTGTTCTTTGTCATAAGTGTCTTGCAGATCCTTGAAGGGTTCTCCCCTTGGAGGTTCCGACTCTCCGAAGTAGTTGGAGGAGTGACTGAGGTGACAGTGGTAATTTTCTCCTTGCATTTGTTCATCGGACACTAGCCCTGCTAGTTTGTTTGGTAACACCAGTGCAGTGGTGAAAAACCTCTTATGATATGAACTTTACATCAATATTCAGCGAACATATATGGCATAAAATACATGAAATTGAGTAACCAAAAATTATAGATTGTAACAACCACTTTCAGATCTCTGCTTAAGCAATAATCAGCACCATTAGCAGCAGTATAGCATATAGATGAAAGTCAAAAATGAAAGTATACATGAGTTCACTGTATGTGTAATTAATTTTAGACCTCTACTTATGTAAACTTCAGGTTGCAAAAGTAAGTTTCAAACCTCTGTGTAGGTACAATTCAAACCTTTAAACAGACAAATTTCACACCTTTTTACATGCAATAAATCAACCTTTAAGTATACCTCATGAACTTCACTCATTAACTTGTTTTTTGTTTGTATGTGCGGATCAGTAGGAGTTTTGGAGGGAGCAGAAGCAAGGTCCGCAATCTGCTGCAAGGTTAGGAAGGGAAGAGGGCGTGGGTGATAGGGAAGAAGGAAGAAAGGGAGTGAAGGTGTAGAAGGAATGGAGGAGGAAGGGGATAGTGGAGAGGAGAGAAAGGAGGGGGCAGTGAAGGGAGAGCAGCTATCATAGAAAAAGGGAGAAGGGTGTGAGGTTTTGGAAAAGGGGAGCGAAGGTTGAAGGAGGGAGGAGCGAGGGTCTAGGATAGAAGGGGGATGGAGGGCGAGCTGGAAACGAGGGAGAGCGAGGGTGAAGGTGGAAGGAAAAAGGAAAAAGGATGAAGGAAGGTGGTGGCAGCGAGGGTTAGTGGGAAGGAGGATGCGAAGGGAGGAGGGAAGGCCGCGAGAGAGTGGATGAGTGGAGCGAAGGTTAAAAAGAGAGGAAGGGTGGAAGGCGAGCTGGAAATGAAGGAGAGCGAAGGTAGAAGAGAGGGTAATGTCGTTAGGGCAAGCAAGTTTTGCAGTTAGGGTTTGGTACAGGAAATTAGGGCTCACTTAGGTTTTTTAATTTGATTTTATGAAAAATAAAAGTAAAAAAAAGACCTAAATTACACAAAAAAACTAAAACAATCTAATCTAACATAATATATACAAAAGAACACAAAACTCAGAAATTAGGGTTTTAAAGGAGCAACCTAGGGTTTTAAGAGGTTTTACCCTAACCCTAGGGCATCAAGGAGGATGGCCCTCCTCTTGAGATGGTACTTGCCAGGTTTGGCAAACTAGGGTTTTCTTCAACAACCACAAAGGTTGGTTGAAGAGGCCCTAGTTAGGGAAAACCTTGGAGACCTAAAGCTCAAGCTTTACAATGCTAGAGTAACTAAAGGTTGAAAATGACCTAGTTAGGACTAAATGCAACATTAATGGCTACCATTCAATCTTAGGCAAACATCACATCCAACATTTAACAAAGAGAAATCAAGAGAAGAAACTTAGATACCTCCTTGTGCATGTGTTAAGCAAACAACTCTAGCATCACCTTAGCAAAGAGCAAGAACAAAAGATACTTCAAATATTTGCGTCCAAACAAGAAAGTACATCCATCCTCAAGAGGTGCGCATCACTCAGAGAGCCCTAAGAAGGGTAAAAAAGTAGCATAATGTTTTATCCCATAAGTTGTTATCGAAAAATGAAGTGAGGAGAAGTCTATTTATACTTTCTCACACTCACTTTACAAAAATATAAAAATATCCAGGATGACATGCCTTTTAAAATGTCAATTTGAAATTATAATATGTCAACTTAAAATTAAAACAAAAATAATATAAAATAATTAAATCTGTGGGTAATTTGGGACATTTTACCCAAAATTTACCCATGCATGACTAAACAGCCAAAAATAAGCATATCATTCCGTTTTGAAGGCTGGAGTGCGGAGGGGGGGGGGGGTCGTCATACCCCATCTAACCCCAACAGTAGTGTAAATCCCTCAATGTCCCCCCCTCATCAAGCAGTGCAACTTGGCATGGAGGATGACGTCATCATCAAGAGGAGACCAAGGACAAAGGGCGTTGCTGAGCCGGAGGATCAGGAGGGTGTGGATGGTGGCTTGGAGTAGAGGCATGGACCTCAATGATGAAAGAAAGTGCCACCAGTGTGATAAAGTAAGGTGGGGGTCATGTGACCCAATGACCCAAACCTGGGGAGCCCGAACACCAACCTCAGGGCTTCAAGCCCTTCTATGAGGTAGTCAGCAATGCCTCTAAGCCATAGTACCCTTAGGAGGGAACCAGAGGGTCTGGCCATAAGCCACACTCCGGAAAAATGATGGAACACATCCCTCCAAGTCGAAAAAATTGCTCCTCTCTCCTTGGGGCATATCTAAAGGTGCACTGGTACTGGTACCACGTAACACCGGCTCCAACTGCGGGACGAGTGCTCCTTCTGGGGTGCTCGAGAATCCATGAATCATCTGGGTACTTGTAGACCTACACACATGTCAAACAACCAAGGAAATCAAAATACGATGAGGCAGACACTTCCGTCCTGCCCTGCTCATCATGACAATATGAAAAAATAACTGAATAAAGAAGCGACTAACCTATGTAGATATGAAGAATGTGAAATGCAATGCATGGGTAACAGTATATCCCTAACTCGAGTGAACTAAACCTACCTATGCTAAACATAAGAATCAGGAAGAGTAAGTGAAGTCATACCACCAATGTAACCATTTGAGTAAGCAATTCATACCTGGTCCTTTACCTTTGTCTTTGGAATTTATCCGTGATAAGATCTCATCAATCATCAAGCAAATATGTACCAAGGTCTTGATCATGATAGGAGACGAAGGTTGGGTGACTACGGGGACCTGGAAGCTTTGATATTGCTGCCACGGAGAAGGGTTACTTTCATAAGATCCATTTATCCAAGCTTCCACCGAGCTAAGTTATGGACCATCTTCATCATATACTAGCATTGAGAAAAAAATTTGCCCGAAATTTGTTGCCTAATCGTCAATTTGAGAGACCATTGGTGGAGGTGGACCTTGCAAATCTTCGTATATCAGCTGCAACCTAAGTCACCTGACACGGGGACACGGGACACGTAGGACACGAAAATACGAGAGTCCGACACGGACACGGTGACCCCCGAAATCAGGACACGTAGGATACGTTTTATATACATATATATTTTTTTTAAAAATATATTAAAATTTAAAAATATAGACATATAGATCCAAAAATATTTAGAAACTAGAACATTTACAAATATTCAATAGAAATTAGAATAAAAACACATTAATGATTACACATTTGTCATTCACAAATCACGATTCACAACACATTTGTCATTCACAAATCACGATTTACAACACATTTGTCATTCACAAATCACAATGAGACACAGATGCATGTCGGAACCATATTTCTCATTAAGTCATCAAAATCAAAATGTATACATATATGTAGGAATGCCACTGGGCGCTGGAAAATGCCAAATAGACTAATAGTAAATACAAAAAGGGGTGGATCAGGACGGGAGAATCCCATATGTCAATAGTCCTCCTCCATGCCTGAATCAGCATACTCATCATTGCCACTACCACTGCCCTGGTCCTCATCCTCCTCCCCCTCCTCCTCTCTGCCCATTTGACGATCTGCATTTGCTGATGTGGAGGATGACCCCTCTATACGATCACTATCATCAAAAGTGACCGGCTCTAGCACTGGATCATTAAGATCCATGTTGGCTAATGCCAACTCAGTACTGTTGTCCAAACCCATATCATTAGGAAAGACATCCCACATCTTTGTCTTTCCCTTCACCCACTCCTCCCTCTTCCTGTAAATAAGACGAAGGTTGGAGTGCACATACACCATCGACTCTGCCCTGGACTGCTCAAGCCTGCTCTTCTTCACACTGTACAAGTTCCCATATGTGCTCCAATTCCTCTCACAACAAGAGGATGATGTAACTTGAGAGATGATCCTCAAGGCCAACTTCTGTAGAATAAGGGATGCTGCCCCATGAGTTTCCCACCAAGCATAGGGTTTCTTACCCCCCCTATCTCTAAGCACATCATAGCCGCCAAATCTCCCAGTGCCAGTGGAAAAATCAACAAAGCTGTCCTCCGCCTCCTCAAGCATGTCGCTATCCTGAAATAGCCATCTAAGTGCTATCTTCCTCCCATTTGCAATCTCTACATCCATGTGAGGAGGGAGTCTCTGTGAGGCCCCTGATCCACCAGTGAGCCACTTCTGAGTGTAGAACTTGGGGTTCAAGGAGTGGGCCAAGCAATGCAAAGGTGTGCAATTCTTATCCCATCTGGAGATAAGAATATCCCGAATAATGGTCCATAAGCTCTCTGCCGATGCCCCATACTCGGGACACTCATTCTCCATGACAATGGACCTCATGGACTCAATCATGGAATCCCACCCCTCATAAACCTCTGCTAGGATGGGTTGGTCCGTGTCTGCAAACCGCAACAAAGAAATGATTGGCTCCATGATCTTAATGCTAAGATCTACCGTGTCCCACCAACCATCATTTAACACCGTGTCCTTCACCTTTTGTGAAGCAGCCTGATCCGTCTTTCTCCAAAAATCCCAAAACTCTGAAATCACCATGGACCCAAGAGCGGTTTTGACCTCCCTCAACCTCTTGAGCATGATGAATGAGGAAGCAAACCGAGTATCTGCAACCTTCAGCGATGAAAGTTGTGTGTACTGTTTGTAGATGGTGAGGGCATTTGTGTGGTTTTGTACAAAGTTACGGATATGGCGTGCATCCTCAATAAGGTTTCCAATCCATGTCACATCCGAAGCAATGGCTTTCAGTGCTAAATTCAAGGAATGGACAATGCAAGGTGTCCAAAAAACTTGTAAGAGCAATAAAAGCATGTATCAATGACTCTACAACACTAACATTGCAATGACCAAATTCAAACAATGAGCAAATTAGAAATGAAAGGTGTCCAAAATGAACATACCTGTGGATATTTAGCTTCCACAATCATGCCAGCAGCCTTGCAAACAGGTGCATTGTCCGTGATGATTTGTACACACGAATCAACACCTACTTCTTCAATGGTTTTGATGAATAAATCGCCCATAAATTGTGCATCCTTGTATTTCCCAAGAGCATCCACCGCTTTCAAGAACAACGATCCATTTTGGGAAAATAACATGAAATTGATGAGTGGATGGCGTGCGGGATCCGTCCATCCATCAGAAACAACACTCACACCGCATGAGGGCCATGTTGTTCTAATTGGCTCAAGGATTTTATCTACCTCCTTCTTTGCTTTAACCAACAATGTGGTTCTAAGCTTCTCTGAACTAGGAGGCACATAACCACTTGGAGCTCGATCCAAGATAGTTTTAACTGTCTCAAAATACAATGGTGACTGTGCAACATTGAATGAGATGAAGTTGAGGTAGAAGAAAAATGCAATGGTAAGGTCTACCTCTTCTCACGCCTCTTGTTTGAAAATCCTATCCATTGGACCACCGGTAGATTGCTTCTTTCTTGTTTGATGAGTATCCCCACGCCCATGTTTGCTAGAGCTAGGTGGAAATGGAGGCTTGGTGCTAGAGGGCTTTCTCAAAAATGGAAGAGGATCATCCTCTTTTTTCTTGCTTGCTACTGCCACCTTCCCTAACCCAACATGATCCTCTTTTTCCATATTCCTCCTTTGGTTAACACTCACCGCTTTGCATGAAGAAATCCCACAAGAAGGAAGGGCCAACAAATGGCCCTTAACCCAGAAATATGTGCTCATGAACTCATGCTTGCAAAAATTGCATCTCCAAGACACATTACCTCCCCCACCAAGCTTTGCCCCAGGCCCATCTTTTCTTGTCACATACTTCCACAAAGGGTATTTTTTTTCTTGGGCTTGTTATGTTGCTAAAACAGGGTTAAATGGAGCATGAGCTTGAGCTCCACTAGCAGCCGATGGAGCACTTGACGGAGGAGGAGAACCGCTTGTGCTTGGTGGAATAGGAGGGGAGGCACTAGATGGTGCATTTCTCCCTCTCCTTTGCCCCCTACCTCCTGCCCTAGCTGATTGAGACATTCCTTTTGTTGTGTGATGGTTGAGCTTGCAATCCTCTCCACAAATCCACCGGAATGCACTTGGAATTGCTTGGATAGCCTTCAAATCGCCTTCAAATCTCCTTCACCTGCACATACAATCACTCTCAGCCAACTCCTTCCTTGCAAATGACAAAAAGAAACTCAAATTTTGGTTTTAAAACATATCCGTCCGCACTTTTCCGGTTTTTAGCGCACTTTACGTGTTCTGTTTTAGGGACGCGTGTTCGACAGTTGGGACACATTAACAATTCGTGTCTGATTCGCTTCAACCGCGTGTCCGAAAACAGGATTCGATGAAAGTTTGAATCGGACACGACCTTAGGTCGAATCGTGTCTGATTCGATAGGGACACGACACGCCGAGGGTTTTGAACGAATCCTGTTTCTTAGGCTGCAACCTGTTTGAAAATTTCTTTGGAGATACAAACATATTGTTCATCTTTATAATTATCATGTTAGTACCCCTAATGATCTTTAAAATTTTTAAATTGTCAACCACATAATTTATGCCTTCACATTTCAAACAAAAAGATAAACAATTGAAATCGTGACAATGTGAAAAGAATGTCGTACCTGTATTGGCTTTACTGAAATGCATTGTTAGAAACTTATCGACACTGAACAAAAAAGGCTGAGCAACTACTTGAATACTGCTTGGGGAACAAAGCTAGGAATGATAAGTTGGGCTTTGAATAACTGCAAGATAACCCCTTGTATAACTTGCCTCACTATCCTTCATGCTGGATAAGTATGATTGAGTTGAATCCACAGAGATATCACCAGAGATACGGGTCCCCAAACCATAGTAAGACATCTGCATATGGCACTCATCTATACTGGTAATAAGACCCACATCTTGGGGTACTTCATCATCAAATGTAAGGGCAAAGAGGTTGACCCAATCTTCATTATCGACATCATGAGGAGACGGAATAATTGCATCTTGTTCAACAGGGATTTCACTGATTATGTCTTCCATATCCTTGTCTGAGGTAGTGATGACTTCCTCATCCCAATAGTATCAAATTCTGGCTCAAACAGATCCATACTAACCTTTGGTTCTTCCATGGACGGCCATAAGAATTCATTGACTTCTTTTCTGTTACTACAAAGTTTGGAAACCACACTAACAGGTCTTGAAGAATTGTAAAGTGGAGGACCCATAAAATTTCAATAATCATCGTCCTCATCAATTCTGTCATCATGCTCCAAGAGATTTGAGATGTCATAAGAATTCGCTGTGTGGTGGCAAGGAAAACTCACCCTTTTGCTCATCTCTTCAACTTCTTCAACTAGGACTTCTTGGCCTTTGTATGTAGGATCGTGATCATATTCATCTTCATGAGGAACTTCGTCTTTGGACACTGTGCTTGAGATATCATCAATTTGAACAACAACTTCTTCAACTTGATTTTTGTTTTGGATTTCTTTACTAAACAAGTTCCTTGCATGTTCAACATGAGGCATCCATTTGCCACGTTTCTTTGGATCCTAGTAGCAACTACCAATTCTGCAAAGGACGACATTGTTCCTTTGTCTAGGCCCACAAACCAAGCAAGAGCCTTTCCTCCCAAGTGAAGAACAAATGATCTCATGTAAACATCTTCTTCCTTTTTAATGTTGTATTCTGTAGCCAATGTCATGAACCATTCAACATGGTGCAAGGCATTACCATGATCACCCTTGAATGTGTGCCAAAATATCTCTGGTAACTTATCTGAACATCCTGGAAAGTTTGACAAATCAAGAGGAGGAAAACCTATTTTCATTTCTGCATTTGTCGGATTATCAGGATCTTTAAATCCAAATGGAATATCTTCTTCGATTTTTTTGCTAAGACCCTCTTGTTTCTGGCTGTTTCCCCAAGTCTCTTCCCATATATGGTTGATGACGGCCTTTCTTTCATGTTCTTCTATATCATGATCCCATTCCTTACTGAATGCATCGATCAACTGCCCGAGTGAAGAAAATTGGTTAGGAGGAAATCCTTCATACCAATTTCTGACATCCGAGTTATCTTCTAAGTTGGGAGAGAGTACAAAAAGCTTCATTCTCGTATCCTCCTGTATGATATTGCTTTCTTGGAGGAATTGCATGAATGCCCAAATATTTGTTGCTGCGTGATACTTGTACTCATGAAATAATGGAAAAAGTGTCTTCCCATCGTCTTTGACAACGTACTAATGTGGATATCCCGGAATGCATGAAAAATCCAATATATCCATCCACAATTCGTAAGAAGATGCCAGTGGGTAAACTCTTCATTTCTTGGAGATCGCACCCTCTTGTAGAGTGGGCAAACACTTGCAGTGAGTACAAGGATAGGGTCTGGTGCCATCTTCCTCATCACAGTAATGACTTGAATAGGGACAGCCTGCTGTAGTACCATTGGGGTGCACTAGTGTAGACAGTACAATTCCTGTAGCAATTTGAGTCAGATCTGGGCACTCAAGGAGTCATTTCCAGCCTGTAGCGTGGGCTAAAAGGGGGGTCTGTATCTTGCTGAGGGCGTTTTCTCTGTTGTATAGCCAGCTGCAAATCACACAACTCGTCCCAGGCATGACCAGTTTGGAGTTTGTGCACTAAGCTGTAAGTGGTTGTCACTTAAATAAAGTTACAGATCTGTAACCTCTTTAAAAATCAGACTTATGATGTTATTGTATCGTTGTGGCGATTGCTATTTATCCACAACAATTTCAAGTGTTTCCTGTAGTATGTGTGTGGGTTTTTATGGCTAATAAATATATTTCTGAAGTTCCATCCATGTTTACAAGTGAATTTTGAGTCAGATCTGAAATGAAATGAATTGAACAGTCATATAAAATCCCATACAAACCTCAGTTTCCTAAACCAAGAATATCTCAGTGGTTTTTTGTTTGGTTTCCAAATTGTTTGATGGAAATTCAGACCCAAAATATGTCAACAGTTAAACCCAGATTCAAATCAGAAATTGCCAAGGACACTAAAGTATTATCGAAGAGTATTTGCACTGTGTTTGGCTTAAGACTGAGCTTGAATTTATCAACAGTTATCTAAAACTCAAGTCAGATCTAGCTTGGCTCTTTACAGTGATTGGATCTTCATCCAAGTCACTAAAGTGAAGAGAATTTGTTGTCTAGGTGATAGTGGTGACACTTCTAAGAGTTGCCCTCAATTATACCCTGGTGAGGACTTTGCACTTTAGGGTGCTAGTTTGTGTGGTAACATGGACTTTTACCCTCTTTCAAGTTAAATAAATAGTATTATTAGTCCATTTCAGAACAATGTGTACAATAATAATACAAGTGTTTGAAGTTCCAATTTTTAAACTTTTCTGCATGATTTGAACATGGAATAAAGTGATAAATATATGCTGCATTTTTCTTCAATGTGAGTAGTGAAAATATTATGAAATGGATACTAACATTTGTGTTATTGTTTGCATGTTCCAGCTCTTCCGATATCTTCCCTTTTTCCATTTGTCTATTTCATGGTAAGTTGTTTGGTTCAATGCAAAATATCGATCAATTAGGAATGCATTTTCAACGAAGATGGAGAAAATGCTTACTTTAGTAGACTAGTAAAACACAGGGATGATTCTAAACGATGGATATATTTCCTATTACATTTGGTTGGATTTGAACTTAGTCTTGTATTTGGTATTAATTAGGAAGAACATTGAATATTTGAGGGAGAAATATCAGTTTTACAAATGCTATTACAACAACTATTTTTTTGATAAATAAGCTCAGCATAATTTATATTAACAAGAGAAAAATCAACAAGGAAAGTATTATATTTCATGATACATGCCCTGAGCTTTAACCATGTATGGGGGTTACTGCACATCAGGAATGTCTTTGAACGAAAAGTTGTACATGAACCAAGTAAAGATAATAGTCAGTGAGCAGATAACAATAGTGTATATCCCATCAAACAAAGAAGATATTGGGAGACAAACAACCTCATCTCTCTACACTAATACTACATATTGCAAAAGAACTATGCCTAGTCAGCAAAAAGAAGTTCATTGTGGGGGAAATGCATCTGGAGGAACTGCAGAAATATCTGGAAGAGTGCCAGACTGGTCACCACACACCATTGACATCAATATTGAAGTCAACGAAAGAATTGGCTTTTGTTACCTTATCACATGTTGAACACTGAGACTGGTTGCATAAACCAGAGTTTTAATCTCCTCCACATCCTTAACCAGATTACATTGGCACTGACGAAGCAGGGAGAAGAGATTTTCAGTGGGAATTATCTAATCAACACTGAAGTTCTGTTTCTGCAAAGCTATACTGGGGGAAACTTGGAGTGCACCCAAAATGGAATTAACAGTAGAATGGATAGTATCCAAGGTGAATCATCATTCCCAAATTTGTACTAAATATGCCTAAATCAACTGCAAGTGCTTAGGAACAGTGTGCATAATGGATGCCATTGGGTGTTCTAAGAGGTTACAACCACTGTTTCTAGTGAATACACACAGGTGAGGACAAATACAATGCCCACATAATAAAAAAATGTAAGTTTTGGTTGTAAGGTCTCAATGAAGTACCTGGCTTTTCCATGGCTCTTGATTGCATGGAGAGAAGCAAGGTGCTCTTATATCTCAAGGTGGAAGAGATCTTTGTTCCATGTCTATGCATCCTCTGTAGGCAATGCTAATAAAATAAAATGAAAAAAACCCTCAATAATTACCTAACTTAACATTGAAAAAACTGAGCGATAGATCCATCTTAACCATGAATATTTTGAGCAGGGAAAGGCTTGCACCTAAGGATTTTTTTATCCTTCTTGGTGCTTAATAGAGATGAGGTTATGAATCTACGCTAGTTATAAATTGTTTTGTTGTATAGTCATCAAATGGCTATTTTTTTAGTGTGCATTGGAAGTAGCGTAAGTTCTATATACACCAGAATGTTTTGTATAATACAAGGGTTAGCCTGAACCTAACAATCAAACCCCCGAGGGTCTAAGTCTTTCCTATAATGTTGGTGGGATTGAGGGTTCGTATTTGTATGAATGCCTTAATCAGCTAATAAAATTTTTGCTGCACAGTTGACTCCATATATACTTCTCTTATTGAGGAATGCCACAGGATTCATATTTTATTGATTCAAACTCAAAGCTTTCATTCTTCTAGATAAGATTTGTATGAACTGTCCTGCTGTGGAAACAGAAACAATAAATTTCTAACCTGTTCCTTCTCTTCAGCATCTTCCATATAAACCCAGTTAATTTTCTTACCACAAATTTTAATTTCAACATAATGGAAATACAAAGCTTAAAGCTCGACACTTGACAAGGGAGAATTCTCCTAATCTATTTCCTCGAAAATTCCTACGACACTTCTCTGAAGTTAATTCTATCAATCGCTCTACTAAAGTGTGGTGTAATTACAATACTAGGAGCTATATTATGTCAGCATACACCAGCGAACCAGATACTAATTACATCTAGTGGAATGAGATGAGAATGGAACTTGAGCCTTGCAGTAGACAATTTCATCAACTCGGGTTTTTCACAGCTTACTTCATGCCTTTGTTCAAGCCTTCCCACAGTATTATGCAGCAGGGGCTTTGAGAATAAGCCTTCAGTCATATTTAGCAAAGTACATCTTGGGATGTGTTGCCACTTAATACAGACCTAGGGGGGACGTGGTAGGAAACTGTTATCACACCATAGTAGCAGGGCTACTATTCTTGTACAGCAGATATCTGCACATTCCAGAGCTTACATTATTCCAGAGCATGGCTATATATTTTGGATCACTCATGATCAGAGCAGTACATTATTCTTTGTATATGACCTTGTGTCAAGGCTGAGCCTTGAGAGTTCAGATTTGATGACTGATGTGACTACTTATCCCATACAGTTTCAGTTCAGTGCCTAGAGATGTATTACAGCAGTGTTTCAGATGATACTGGATGATTATTATTATGATGATGTTGTATGATCTATGGATATGTTATCACTGACTGTGGATTATTATCTTGTTGATTTAGTCATGATCATAGCATGTGCTTGGTATATTATTCCTGATGTGGCAAACTATTTAAAATGAACTGTAAATCATAAAATGGACAATTGCTTGCACATTTAGGTCATTTAACAAAACTCACTGGTTTTTCACCTTACATAGATATGGTCTTTCCCGACACCAGTTGTCTGTTAGTGTAGGCTCCATATTCACTTGTCTCCATCCATACATGACCTTCCTGTTTGACTTTAAACCCTGACTTGTCTCATTTGACTTTCTGATACCAAGGACTTCCCCATTTTTCTACCTCTGTGTTTGGACCGCATCCCTGTTTATTCAGTGTCTCGGCTCTGAGTTGGTGACAAAACTTGCCTTTGGTGAGTTGGATTGTAGGCCTAAATCATTCTGGTCGGTTGTCCCGATGTTTGGCATTGGCTCGAACTCCCCCTAGTCACTTGAGATGTTGTTGGCTAAAACTGAAAGCTCATGTTCTACCTATGGAAACTCGAAAAATTCGCCCATGGAAAAAAAAAAAAAAGGGGCAAGAGCGATGAACAGCTGAAAATACTCCGCGAAGAGTATAAAAAAAAGGTCCAAAAAGCAATGGTTCTTAAAAGCTATATCTAAACAATTGCTGACCTTATATATATTTGAAAAAACATGCCCTGGATGCAAGCTGCAACTAGTTGTGCTTCTCAGCACATCTGAAATCCGAAGGGTTATGTAGGTCAAAAAGGCCATGGAATAAAATTGAATGATCCTATTGAACCTGGATCAACTTGATGTAGACATGATGCCTAAGTTGAATAAGCACTCTCTAAACAACTTATCCATTTGTGAGGCACACCCATCCCCCGTGTTCTTTTGTCCAGCACAGAGTTTGTAGCTTCCCCCTTTCTCCCAGTCCAAAGTATTTTTGAGTTAAGTTAGACAAGTCAACCCCTTGGCCCAACCTTGCTCCTAGCCTTCATCCTTCACTAGCAGTTTGACCATGTCCAATGGGTGAGTTTGTCATTTGAACTATTGTGCAAGCAATTTTTATATAACAACGGAATATGCTAACTTAATCAATGCCACTGAATGGATGTTATACTTTGAGCTTGGCTGTGAGAATGATTAGAGAAGCATTGTCTTAGTCTACTGATGTGATTTATCCTTGGTTGTATATTCTTGGGATCCTTGATGATGTGGACCATGTATGGATGATTATTGATGATGATTGATGGGTCCACATGTTTGATGATGATATCATATGATGGACATATGATGCAGATGATGTTTGATCCAGTTCAGCAGGTTTATTACTACTTCAGATCAGTAGAGTATACATTGTCCATATGTGGTGGACCCTACAGCTGGCCCATTAGGGCAACCCAGGGTGTATGAGTACACATTCCTAGTGGATTTGGGTCTTCTGGATCCATTGAGACACTTATCTTTCAGTTCCGGGCACTTCTGACAGTGATTGATGCAGTTTTACACTTGTTGACCAGATTTGGGGCTGATTTCCCAGCCTGAGCAGCAGGGGCCCCGAGAGGCCAGTTCACCTAGGGCGCTGATGATGGAGGGGGTGATCCAGCCACTTGTTTTTACCATTTACCCCCCCTTTTGGAGAGCCTGGTGGACTCAGATGGACAACGCTAGCACCCTAGGAGGCAGTTTTGGCACTTTCACAGTTACCGAGGCAGTTAAAAAATGGGATAAAGTGGTCACTGAGGAAATCGATTTGGGCAATTGAGGCAAGGTTTTGGCATTTGGTCTTCACAGAGGTCTTCCAGGGTGGCATCACTACCTTCCAGTCAGTTTTCACCATGTGGGTATGCCCAGATTGATCACAGGAGGACATTTACTGCTTGACTGTCATGGATTCTGAGGACAGTTTTGGTCATTTATATTATCTTGGACATTATTTTATTATTTTATTGTGCCTTGGGGTGAGCTAGTAAGGATTGATACCTCCTAGCCCCACCATGAGCTTATATTGTCATGTCCTAGTCACCATGAGGTGGATTTTGGTGCTTATGTTTCTCTAGTGGATGACGTCACCCTCTTATTGTACCACTTAGTGGGGGCGCTATCATGATATTGGGTGATCCGTGTGATGTATTGTTATGATTTATTGTTAGCCATTGATTAGATCTTGAGATCTTTTAATCTTAGCCACTCATGTAAAAAGTGGTTAGGATTGTACTCTCTCCCCATCCTATTTAAGGAGGGAGCCTCTCATTGTAAAATCATCTAGAGATTTTTGGCTCTTGGCTCTTGGAATAAAATTTCTATCTTTTGGAGTACATGCTTGGATTGGAGTGGATGTTGGTTGTTTCGATTGTAAATGCTTTTGTCCATTGCACTGGAGGATCTATTGTAGCTATCTTGCATATTTGCCATATTTTATTTACAGGTTAAGAGGGCGATTTTGACAAGTGCGAATTGGTGGGGAGGCTTGCCCTTCAAGCTTGGAAGAAGTCGTTTTGGGTTTGATAGGGAGTAGTTTTGCCTTTGTGTCAACTATTCTATGTTTCTCTCTCTCTCTTGCTTGTATCTACCTTCAATTTGTTAAACTAATTGATGCTTTGCTCCTTGGTTTTGACAGGTTAGAAGGAATCACATGTGGCTTGGGAAAATCGATTTGGCAAGAGGGCTTCAACAATTCTCCATTTTATCTTTGGCAAAGTAATCCTCGTCTCAACTAGCATTCATCTCTTCATCCAGGTATGTTCCAAGAGGTATGATCTTCTACTTCCTTGAATCTTCCATGATTTCTAGATCATAAAAAAAACCCTAATCAATTAAAACCCTTGTTTTGGTATTTCTTAGATCTACTTGGATCTAGCCTTGCTCTTGAAGAGATATTGGAAACCCACCTCTATAGCATCCACCCCTAGTTGGATCTATAGTTTGGTGGTGATTGGCTAAAAATTGACCCACTTTTCAAGGCAAAAAGCCCTCCTTGACCCAAATCGCACTTCCTAGTGAGAGGCTTGTTTGGTTAGATCTAGCACATGGGTAGTGAGATCCCACTTGATTTGCAATCTAGACACTTGATAACCTACCCCCAGATTCTTACTTTGGTGAAATCTACCTTGTGGACATCTCTCCATGTTTTAAGGGGTTAAGACCCCCTTTTGATTTTCTTGGTACCTCAAAACTCAGATCTACTAAGATCTAGCCCTTGGATTGACTTGATTTTCGGGACATACATAGATCGGGGTACTAGCTACTGGGATCTATAGTTTGGTGGCCATTGGACTTGATTTGGTTCACCAAACCCACTTTTTAGCCCTCCTTGAGCAAATCGCACTCCCTTGAAAAAGTGAGTTTGTCCACTTCTAGGAGGTGGGTGTGTGAGATTTTCATGGATTTGGAATGCCCATACCTTGAAACCTAGGTCTAGACTGTCTTTCTGTCACGATCCGCTTTGGGGGTAGCATTCCCTGTTTCAAGGGATTGTGGTCCACTTAGGGTTATTACTTGAAAAACCTAGATCTAGTAAGATCCAACCATTAGATCTCATTGAACCCACTTGATTTGGCTTCTAGGTGTCCCGATCTACACTTTGACATACCTTTTGACCCCATTAGCCCATCCAACAAGGCACTAGTCCTTCTCTAAGCAAGTCGCACTCCTTGGGAATTGTGTCAAACCCTAGATCTAGTACATGGGTACTCCTAGAATCAACCTAGAGTCATAGATCTAGCCTTTATCCAACCTATAGTACCAACTTCACACAGAACTTCACCTTGTGGGCCTACCTAGAACCATTTCACACTTCCCTAGAAAACAAGACCCACTTGTGTAAACACATGGTACTATACCTAGTCATCATACCCCATCATGTGGCCTAAACCATACATAGGTTGAAACACTAGCAATCTCTTACACCACCTTCAACCATTCCTTAACTCTTAGGTCCACTTAGCCTTGCATTGGTTTCCGTAACTCATCATTTACCTACCCTTAGAAACCTTTATTTGGATCCAATCAACTGTGATTGGTTATAGGGTCTCCCCCTTGGTCTATTTACACCCTGACCTAAAGCGAAGAGTGCCTCGGTTGACGTGACTCCCACCTTGCATTGGGAACCATGGCATCTCTTGGATCACCTCTTTAGTTGCCTGTCTCCTCTACCGTCCCGGATGGGATACCTCTAGGGGCAACTACAAGCTGCGTGATAACAGAAACCTTCAAGCTGCTTGGTGTGTCCTTGGGGGCAAGTGAGAGTCAAGTGTTGTCACCTGATTACTCGACTCCTCCATCTAGGGTTACTCCTAGTGAAGCCAAGGGGGGTGGTCCCTATGAAAAATAATCTAAGGCTTTTATTCTACAACAAAAGATAAAAGTCTATTCTAGGAGTTTCGGGATGATGAGATGAAAAATTAACAACTAAGCACTGCTTACAAATTAAATCAATTGATTAACCCAACGCAAGATAGATAAACATTCATGACATTTATGATTGAAACTTAAAACATGGAAAATTAAAGATCAGTGCCGAGAATGTAAAAATGCTTGCAATTGTTGTTGTGTAGGGTTGCTTGTGTAGTCTTAGTGAAAGTATTGCAGTGTCTCAGTTGGTAAATTTTATGATAATTAAATGAGTGGATTAAGGAGTGGGTTAATTCTTGGTTTGGCCCAAAAAAAACCTAAACTTCGAACTGAGTGCTATAGCAACCTTACCAAGTGTCCAACTAGGCGAGGATGAACCTGCTTAAGAACCTGCTGACTCTATGGATTCAGTCCATGCAACCTTCCGAGTTCTTAGGATTGGATTCTAATGGATTGTCCTATTAACACTAAGTACCTTGCACCCGTTTCTGATTGAGCCAATTGTTCCGACTAAGTTGCAGTAGTCAAGAGCATACTCCGGGTTTGGGGCGTTGTTAGTTTTATTAAAATGTGTGAGTGGATGATTAATCTACACTAAACCCCAAGCATATAGCAAAGGGGGTTAATTTTAGGATAAAATTTTAAGAACAGAATAATAATTGAATAAAACACAAAAGCATATAAAATGATAAACAGGTCCTCGGAGGACGTTGTGTGCTTGAGTGAGTTGTTTAAATACTACTGCTCAAATGAAAACTAATCTAAAACGAAAAACTAGAAAAAAATTGCGAAAATTAAAAAAAAATGAAAAGGTGCGAATCCCCCCTGGGGGGATTGGGGTCAGGCGCTGGAATTGCTTGCTATGCTCTTTTTATTCTTTCGATTACAACTTGGAAACTTAAGAGAAATACTGCTTGCCCTTTATCATTAGGGAACAAGTCAGTTTACAAATTTTTATGCAAACATAATATTGCTTTGAAAGCTGGTTCTCAAGGTGGTTTTGGGAGCCTTCGAGATATATTTTTTGTGAGTTTTATAACTCCAACCTGCGAAGAACATAAAACAGACCAGCGAGCTAAATTTGGTTAGAACTTACGATTAGAACACTTTAAGAGTGTTCTGATAATGCTACGAATTGTCAAAATCACAACTAATGCAACTAGTAAGTAAAGAAAATGTTTTTTGTGAAATTTTTGGATCTTAGACTAACTTTTAAAAAGAAATTAAACTCTAGGACTGATATGAAACAAAACAGACCAACAAGCTAATAAGAAAGTAAAATGCCTAGAAACAACTTAAAATTAAAACTACTTCTTGATGCAAACTAAGCCTAAAAAGAAAAGATCTAAATGATGCAATAAAATGAGACAAGAAAGTAACTAGTAAGACAAGCTAGGGAGCTTGCCTTGCTAGGATATTTGGCTGCCCTCTTTCAAGTTGCAAGCCAAATTACAAGCCTAACAAATGCTAGATATTTCTTTTATAAGCACTTTTCCTTGGGAAAACTTAGATTTTTTTTGAATTAGGTGCAAGCTTAAGGAAACTAGATCTACTTATGATATTAAAACTTGAGATCTAGAATAAAATAGAACCGTAACCAATTTAGATTAGAAAGATGGATCTTGAAGATGAACTCTTGGGGGTTTGAGCATTAATTTTGGGCAATGGAGTTGTTCCCTAGAAGGACCGGAGAGATGGAGCTTTGTTCAAAGATTCTAGAAGACGAGCAAGCTAACATGCTTGGTACTTCCTCCAGCATAGGTTACCTGCAAAAAGATCTCACAACACTTGTACAAGGAGATTAAAAATACCTGTGTCTGCAAATGAAAAGAATAATCGAAGATGTCAGTTCAAACAAGAAACTATAAATCTTTGTTAATCCTTCTACCATTCAACAACAACAAATAATCTATAAAGCATTATATGATGTTCTTATTGAGATTAATTTCCTTCCAAAGACAGATCGATCTCAACAATATATCAGACATATGCAATCAATACAGATTACCTCATAAGCAAAGCTTAACACATCATGCCTCCACAGAACACTTCAGGACTAGCCTCCAAAGCCTTATTTTATTACTCCAATATTCGAAAAATGATACAACAATACCAGAACAGAGGTTCCACCTTCAGATCCTTTACAATGGAGCCAAGCTCCTCAATATATAGCACAAGGAGAGTGAGCTAGGGCGCAAAACCCTAAGGAGACAGAGCTCCTAGTTTGTAGAGCAAGAAACCTTAACAGCCCATGAAGAAACCTTTCTCAAATGGCAAAAAACCAGCCAAAATAGAAGATGTCGAATTGATGAAGTTGCCCTCTTGTGGAAGCACTCATGCGTGAGAGGATGAGGATGCGAATTGATGTTTCCTTGCTTTCAATGGAGCCTTCTGGTGATGAGCTGTGATTGGTTGTTGTAAATAGCAGCATGTCCAAGTGGGTGTGCCACCTCTCAATGGTGTAAGAGCCCACCACTCAGACTTATCTTCAAACATCCGTACGTTGCGTGGAGTGAGATGGCCCACGTGAAGGTTGGCTAAATCGTATGGTATTTGAAACTTCACCATATGACCAATTAAAATATTACCTTGACTCTTTTAATGCAACAACCCATCCAACGAACTTATGCCATGTCACTTTGCTTCCCCACCACTTGAAACTTGCCCAATAGCAAATCCGTACGGCACATATGAGGAAAAGGCCCACGTGAAAGTGAGGATGGCGCATGCCTTCTTTAACATACTTATATTTGGCCTTTAATTATATGCTTCAACCCTTAATCATTAACTCGGCCAAACTTATGAGATATGCCATGTCTAATTGCTTAGGCGTGGAAGAAGGATGGCCCACGTGAGAAGGAGGCCGTACGGCTTTGGTTTAATACAATTTCTCAACCTTTTACAATTTTGACTATAATACATATGCTTTGCCTTTGGATATAGTCGTTTAGATGAAGTGAATAAGTGCCATGTCATTTGACATGTGACTTAATCTAATTTTTAATACTTTAATTATTTGGCCATAGTGCATTTTTGTGCATCTTTAGCATTAAAGTGTTAATATGTAGCTCTGACAAGCAAAACTGCTCCACGGGCGTTCTCGGTCGCCCGAAATGTAGGAAAAGCGAGTGCTGCGGTAAAGAGGATGCTCAGAGCTTGAAAATGAGCATCCTTGTGCCAAAATCCGACTCCGGATCCCACTTTTATCACCTTTTGAAAATTTTTAATTAAACCATTAAAAAATGGCTTAAAAATGCGAAAAAATAATTTTTGTCAGAATTGACCGAAACTTCAGGGGGACCTAGTACATGACCAAACGATAAAATTATAGTGTCTAGCATGTTTATACATGTTAAGAAATGGGCCTAATAATCCCCTAAGGCCTAACCCCCACTTTGGGCATTCCAGCTTTGGAGGTGCAGGAGAAAACCTCATCGATTATACTCGGCTAAAGGCAAAGCATAATCGACAAGGGAAAAAACTCCTTGGAATACCTTCTTTGGTTGCAAGTCCTAGGGAACCAAGTCACTCAAAGACCACCATGCTAGTATGCTTATTACAAACCCTGTGAGGCACAGTCATGTACTGCAAAAAATTAAAAAAGGGGCCCTGAATAGGCCAAACTTGAAACTTTTGAACTCTGATAAGCACAAGTGACTTGTGCAACACTGGTGGCTCACTGAAGTCCAACTAAAGTGCAACTTTAGTTGGTAACAGGCTGTAGCCAAATATTCTACTATTTCACAAATCAGTGTGGTTTGATGGCAATGCCCAAAATATCTGCTTTTCCCCCTCTAATCTTCTGGAGGAAATATGTTTAGTGCAGCATTTAGCCGCATCATTTAACAGAGAAATGCTAGGCCGTGCTTGAATAATTGTGTAAATAGAGCAGTCAACTTGAAGATTATTCGATGATGCTCAGGCCTTAGAATTCTTTTATAGAAAAGCCTTTGCAGAGTAAACATATTACTAGATAATAGTCTGGAAGGGATAACACAAGTTTGCGTTGCAGCTTAGGAATACGTAGCACTACCACCGTTATTATTGAGACATGCATCGCTACTCTCAACAATTAAGGGTGGTGGTGTACTGTTACGTGGTAACAGTACCAACACATTTTTCAGATGTACCCTAGGGAGATGGCAGCATTTTTTTTGACTTGGAGGGTGCGATATAGCCACATTTCATAGGTGGGGTCATGGCCAGATCCTTTGGCTCCCTCTTGCGGGTACTATGGCTTAATGGCACTGCTGACTGCCTTATAAAAGGGTTTGAAATCCTGAGGTTGGTGACCGGGCCCCCCAGGGATGGGTCATTGGACCACATGACTGCCCCCTGTTATCAACTGATTTGTACAATAGTTGAAACCTTATTGAGCCGCCAGTGTTGGAACACATCATTGTTCATTTCCAGAGTATCTGGGTTTCATTATATTTGGGTCTAGCCAGTTTTGTTTTTGAGTCGACATGACCATGGCCCCATGGGGGTTTGTATCAAAGTGTGCTAGTAGGGTCTGAGTGGCTTGGTTCCTCATGACTGGATTAAACAACTAAGGTATTCCAGGGAGTTTTTTCACCGTTAGATTATACTTTGCTTCAGGCGAAATATAATCTCTTGGTTTTTCTCCTGCTTCCTCCAAAGTTGGAATGCCCGATTTTGGAAATTTGGCCATGGGGGGTTATTAGGGTCCAACTATAATGTATAAACCTACTAGACACTATTAGAATAGGTTTTGGTCATGTCCTAAGTCCCTAGGACCCCCAGAAAAAATTTCGAAAATTTTTTACCGGACGCGTCGAAATTGGGGTTTTTAATTTTTAATTATTTTTTAAATTTTAATTAAATTTCTCTATAGTTTAAATAGAGAAATTTGAGTCTGTAATTATGTCAGTCATCCGGGGTCCGAACTTAGTGTTTGATGGCTCGTTTCATAAGCCAAAAATCACACATGACCTATGGAGCAGCTAAACCTAACTTTCGGATGTCAATTCGGCCTCATAATTAATATTTTCTCTGAAAAGTCATTTACAGAGAAATTATTAATTAAAATAATAAAATTGAATATTTTGGAGATAATCCAAATCTCTCCAAAATTAATCAATTTGATTAAAATAAAGGGCTAAATGACATGGCAATGAGCATTTAGGAAGATTCCAATCAACTCCAAGCACTCCCAGTCAACCATCCAGTTACCAGAAGATTATCCACTCAAGTAATTTCGCCCTCCTCATGCAAAATTCGTTTTAGTGACATGGCATTTGATGATTGGGTTGGTGGTTTTGCATTTAATGAAGAGTGGGCGCCCTCATGACTCACCTTATCCTAAAGCTTGGCTCCCTTCATTGATTCGAGTCTACACCTACCTTCTCACATGTGTCTCCACCATAACTAATTCGCATCCCCTTAAACCCTCACGTCAATCTCCTTTGAGCTCGAGTTTAAACCTTGTGGAGTGTGGTGAGTGGTTGTGATACTTCCCATGCTATACCTATGTGAGTTAGTACCTACCCAATGCCACTTGCCATTTCCATGTTAACTCGCCCCTCCACATGCCATCCACCAAGCAACTCGCATATCTACTAGATGCTCACATCAATCCTCTTGTGCCCTCACGTGGATCTTAGTTAGGGTGTGTTTGTTGGTCACATATCATGGATTGACTTGGCTCTCATCTAAAACTCGAGTTAGTGCCTACCCTTTGCCACTTGCCATCCTTTTAACTAACTCACAACCTACCATTCCTCAACTCGCCCCTCTACCTTAGCTCGCCATTCCTTGTTGGAGTGATGTTATTGGGTAGCATTACCATTCACACCTACCTTAGGCTTGAGTTTGCCACCTCTTCACTCCTACCAACCTCAAACTCGACTCTAACTTGTGCCAAGCCATTGATTGATTGAGATTCGACCTACATGCTCATCACCAATTCGAACTAGGGCTAGCTAGTAGTTTTTTCTATAAAGAGAGGCCCATTAGGGGTTATTATCTCATGGATTTTTGGATGTAAAGTTACTCTGCCATTTTGTGATTACAAGCTATTGGCTTAAGGAAATAAAGTTAGACTTTGTAGGTCCATGTGATTTGTGCAACATTGATGAATGTTTCTCTTGTGAGGTGATCTCTTTCCATGCTTTCAATTTAAATGCTTATGTGATTGATCAAATAACTAGCTTTAGAAGTCTATATTCTAGAACATAAGATCTACCATTTGTGGTTTGCAATTTGGTTTATTATGCAATGTTTATCAATGAGTTATATGAATAGGATGTATTCGGTTGTACTAGCATTTATATAACCTTGGTTTTCGTAGCATACTAGTCATATATTTGATCTCACTTTGGCATTGAGTTGTTTGTCTTTGGATAGGTTTCTCCAGGTGTAGGGGGGTGTGAGCTCGGTTGCATCTAGCTCATCTTCACCATCGCAAGTAATTCTTAATATTGTTGTCTTTCCAGGATCTATATAAGGTTGAGTTTGTTTTGAGAAGAAGCACAAAGGGTTTTGCTCTTTCTTAAAAATATTGGTTACTTGTCACTAAAGGCTTTCTCTTCAAGCCTTATCATTTGCTCCTTGATCTCTTTTTCCCATTGATTTGCTAGGCCTATCCTCTCAATAGTTTTTCCTACCCTATTCCCATTCTCCCTACTCCTTTCTTTCGTCCTCCTTGTCCTAGTTTTGCCTCGCTTCCATTTATCTTTATCTTTTTTGCCTCTCCCTCCATTCGCCCTTCTTCCTTGTGCATTCGTTTTTGCCCTCTTAGGGCTCCTCTCGTCCTCCCCTTCTAGCCTATCTCTTCCTCTCGTCTCACCCTAGTTCTTTCCTTCACCTCTCTTTGTCTTTTGCCCTTTAGGTAGCTCCTTCACCCCTTCTCGTCCATCCTCTCTAGTGCCCTAAAAACATTACAAAACAAACAAAAAACGTTAGTGTGGTTAGTGGTTAGAAGCTAGCTAGTAGTTCTATCTATCTTTGCATTTTTGCTAATAGTCTCACACACTTGAGAAAATAAACACTTAGGCATTCTTTTCTTTTTAGATCTTATATTAGGAATCTAGTTCTTGCATGTTAAGTAGTTTATTTGAACATATAGGGAAGTGATAGTTTGCAGATAGCTTGTAGTTGTTTACAATCTTTTACTTTTTTCAAAAGATAGAATGTTTTGCACAAAAAATATTTCAATTTTTATACTTTAGATCTCTTTTCTAGTACATTTTAAGAGTTTGTTGTTCGCTGGTCCGTTTTGCCATAGTTAAGATTTCATGCTAAAATCTCATGCATTTTCCATCTTAGAGTAAAATTTTTGAATCTAGACTTAACCAGTTTCAAATTTGGATTTATTTTTTGCTAATGGTTAATGGGTGCCTTGTTGAGATGTTTTGAACTTGTGTAGGTCATTTGAGAGAGAGATATTTGATAAGATCTTGAAACAAAGAATCAAAGCAAAGCAAAGTGAAGGATCTATGAAAATGACTTAAACTTGATACACTTATCCTTTGTAATAGCAAGTAAAACTTGTTTCTTCTTCAATTTTTCCAAGTATTACATATCTCCCAAAAGACCTTGCAAGGTTGTAAACCCAAGGCAGTTGTAATCATTTAATAAAAGTTTCAAGTGGAGGAGGCCTCCACTTTTTGGTCTTCTTCCCCATTTGGGGAAGAGTGTTGGGTCTTGTGGATTGGTTTAGCTTAGATTTATGGTTTCATGCCCTTAGATTAGCCTTTTTGCTTCAATAAGTCATTTAAAGTTATCTTCCATATTTACTTACCCCCATGCTCTTCCGAGTAGGGTCTTTGACCTGAAAGAGATTCTTGGGTAGTTTAGTTTTATTTCTTGCATTTATTATTATCTTGTCTCTCTTCCAAAGCCTACGACCGGAAGTTGTATCCTTGAGATTTTGTCTCAAGGGCAGGACCACATAATTTGTGGTTACTCTTCCTTCCCCGTCGGTTTCCTTGGCAGAGCTTTCAGCTAGCTGGAGGTTCTCAAGTGCAGGTGGTTCTAGTGGTTGATCTTGTTCGGAGATCAATCCCACCTAGTAGATTAAAACTTGTGTGGTAGAACACTAGATTTACTTAGTTTCATTTTATGTTGCAAGTAATATTGTTAGTAGTAATTCATATCTTGCAGTTCAACATTATTGCTTAAATCTTTTTCAAGTTAAGATATACTGCTACCACAATTTATCTGCTTCTTAAAATAAACCAAAGTCTCTTGAACTTGGCCGAATCCAAGTCAAGAGCACCCTCTATCGGAGGGCATTTTAGTTTCTTGCATTTCCCTGCATTAGGCATTGTTAACATAGCAAGTCTCTTGAACTGTGGTCATAAGACCAAGTCAAGAGCGCTCTCTGTCGGAGAGTTGAACAAGGTTTTCTAATAATAAAAATTTCCACTCACACACCCCTTAATTAATTTATCTTGGTTTCTGTCCTACACCCGTATGCTCTGCCAACCTGAAAAGGTTGGGCTAGTACTCAGAAAGGTGGAAGACTTGTTAATCTACAAGCGAAAATCTAATTAAAATTTTCACCCCCATAACCAACCAATCCGGAGTTGATCGATAAGATAATTTCAGTGGGTAATCTCTTAGTGAGGGCGCCGAGATTCCATGTTCAGCCTCTAGTTTATTGGCTTGCATTGCGCGGCCTGGCTAGAGCATTGGGTGGCCCGACATGTCCTTAAACGGAGGCACTTGATATTGTCTTTTCCGGACTTTCTTTGAATACCCTTGGTTTTAGCCCTAATAATCAAGACAATTAAAACTTTGAATTTACCAAGATAAGCTGCACAACGTTCTCACAAACTTTCCATTTCAAGCACTTGTGTCAAGTTTACAATCACTTTTATTTTCTGACTCCATAAGGCACTGGTCCTTCATCTTATATTTTGCTTTCTTAAGTATCAACATTGGAGTATCTGCTTATATTTACGTGAAAAGTGATTTACTTATTGCCCAAGTGTATTGTTATCACACCATAGTAGTAGGGCTACTATTCTTGTACAGCAGATATCTGCACATTCCAGAGCTTCCTTTATTCCAGAGCATGGCTATATATATATTGGATCACTCATGATCAGAGCAGTACATTATTCAGATTTTATGACCTTGTGTCAAGGCTGAGCCTTGAGAGTTCAGATTTGATGACTGATGTGACCACTTATCCCATTACAGTTTCAGTTCAGTGCCTAGAGATGTATTTCAGCAGTGTTTCAGATGATACATGATGATGATTATTATGATGATGTTATGGATATGTTATCACTGACTGTGGATTATTATCTTGTTGATTTAGTCATGATCATGGCATGTGCTTGGTATATTATTCCTGATGTGGCAAACTATTTAAAATGAACTGCAAATCATAAAATGGACAATTGCTTGCACATTTAGGTCATTTAACAAAACTCACTGGTTTTTCACCTTACATAGATATGGTCTTTCCCGACACCAGTTGTCTGCTAGTGTAGGCTCCATATTCACTTGTCTCCATCCATACATGACCTTCCTGTTTGACTTTAAACCCTGACTTGTCTCATTTGACTTTCTGATACTGAGGACTTCCCCATTTTTCTACCTCTGTGTTTGGACCGCATCCCTGTTATTCAGTGTCTCGGCTCTGAGTTGGTGACAGAACTTGCCTTTGGTGAGTTGGATTGTAGGCCTAAATCATTCTGGTCGGTTGTCCCGATGTTTGGCATTGGCTCGAACTCCCCCTAGTCACTTGAGATGTTGTTGGCTAAAACTGAAAGCTCATGTTCTACCTATGGAAACTTGAAAAATTCGCCCATGGAAACAAAAAAAAAAGGGCAAGAGCAATGAAAAGCTAAAAATACTCCTCGAAGAGTATAAGAAAGGTCCAAAAAGCAATAGTGCTTAAAAGCTATATCTAAACAATTGCTGACCTTATAAATATGTGAAAAACATGCCCTGGATGCAAGCTGCAACTAGTTGTGCTTCTCAGCACATCTGAAATCCGAAGGGTTATGTAGGCCAAAAAGGCCATGGAAATAAAATTGAATGATCCTAATGAACCTGGATCAACTTGATGTAGACATGATGCCTAAGTTGAATAAGCACTCTCTAAACAACTTATCCATTTGTGAGGCACAGCCACCCCCCGTGTTCTTTTGTCCAGCACAGAGTTTGTAGTTTCCCCCTTCTCCCAGTCCAAAGTATTTTTGAGTTAAGTTAGACAAGTCAAACCCTTGGCCCAACCTTGCTCCTAGCCTTCATCCTTCACTAGCAGTTTGACCATGTCCAATGGGTGAGTTTGTCATTTGAACTATTGTGCAAGTAATTTTATATAATCACGGAATATGTTAACTTGATTAATGCCACTGAATGGAATTTATACTTTGAGCTTAGCTGTGGGAATGATTAGAGAAACATTGTCTTAGTCTACTGATGTTATTTATCCTTGATTATATATTCTTGGGATCCGTGATGATGTGGGCCATGTATGGATGATTATTGATAATGATTTATGGTCCCACATGTTTGATGATGATATCATATGATGGATATATGATGCAGATGATGTTTGATCCAGTTTAGCAGGTTTATTATTATTTCAGATCAGCAGATTACACATTGTCCATATATGGTGGACCCTACAGCTGGCCCATTAGGGCAACCCATGATGTATGAGTACTCATTCCTAGTGGATTTGGGTCTTCTGGATCCATTGAGACACTTATCTTTCAGTTCCGGGCACTTCTGACAGTGATTGATGCAGTTTTACACTTGTTGACCAGATTTGGAGCTGATTTTCCAGCCTGAGCAGCAGGGGCCCCGAGAGGCCAGTTCACCTAGGGCGCTGATGAGGGAAGGGGTGGTCCAGCCACTTGTTATTACCATTTATCCCCCCTTCCGGAGAGCCTGGTGGGCTCAGATTGACAGCGCTAGCACCCTAGGAGGCAGTTTTGGCACTTTCACAGTTCCCGAGGCAGTTAAAAAAATGGGAAAAGGTGGTCACTGAGGAAATCGATTTGGGCAATTGAGGCAAGGTTTTGGCATTTGGTTTTCACAGAGGTCTTCCAGGGCGGCATCACTACCTTCCAGTCAGTTTTCACCATGTGGGTATGCCCAGATTGATCACAGGAGGACATTTACTGCTTGACTGTCATGGATTCTGAGGACAGTTTTGGTCATTTTTATTATATTGGACATATTTTATTATTTTTATTGTGCCTTGGGGATGAGCTAGTAAGGATTAAAACCTCCTAGCCCCACCATGAGCTTATATTGTTATGTCCTAGTCACCATGAGGTGGATTTTGATGCTTATATTTTCTCTTGTGGATGACGTCACCCCTCATTGTACCTTTTTAGTGGGGGCGCTATCATTATGTGGGTGATCCATGTGATATATTGTTATGATTTATTGTTAGCCATTGATTAGATCTTGAGATCTTTTAATCTTAGCCACTCATGTAAAAAGTGGTTAGGATTGTACTCTCTCCCCATCCTATTTAAGGAGGGAGCCTCTCATTGTAAAATTCATCTAGAGATTTTTGGCTCTTGGCTCTTGGAAGAAAATTTCTATCTTTTGGAGTACATGCTTGGATTGGAGTGGATGTTGGTTGTTTCGATTGTAAATGCTATTGTCCATTGCACTGGAGGATCTATTGTAGCTATCTTGCATATTTGCCATACTTTATTTGCAGGTGAAGAGGACGATTTTGACAAGTGCGAATTGGTGGGGAGGCTTGCCCTTCAAGCTTGGAAGAAGTCGTTTTGGGTTTAACAGGGAGTAGTTTTGCCTTTGTGTCAACTATTCTATGTTTCTCTCTCTCTTGCTTGTATCTACCTTCAATTTGTTAAACTGATTGATGCTTTGCTCCTTGGCTTGACAGGTTAGAAGGAATCACATGTGGCTTGGAAAAATCGATTTGGCAAGAGGGCTTCAACAATTCTCCATTTGATCTTTGGCAAAGTAATCCTCGTCTCAACTAGCATCCATCTCTTCATCCAGGTATGTTCCAAGAGGTATGATCTTCTCTTCCTTGAATCTTCCATAATTTCTAGATCACAAAAACCCTAATCAAATTAAAACCCTTGTTTTTGGTATTTTTCAGATCTACTTAGATCTAGCCTTGCAATTGAAAAGATATTAAAAAACCACCTCTATAAGATCCACCCCTAGTTGGATCTATAGTTTGGTGGTGATTGGCTAAGAATTGACCCACTTTTCAAGGCAAAAAGCCCTCCTTGACCCAAATCGCACTTCCTAGAGAGAGGCTTGTTGGGCTAGATCTAGCATATGGGTAGGTGAGATCTCACTTGATTTGGATTCTAGACACTTGATAACCTATACCCACATCTTTACTTTGGTGAAAACTACCTTGTGGATATCTCTCCATGTTTTAAGGGGTTAAAACCCCCTTTTGATTCTCTTGGCATCTTAAAACTCAGATCTACTAAGATCTAGCCATTGGGTTCACTTGAAATTTTGAACATACATAGATCGGGACACTAGCATCCCGGATCTACAATTTGGTGGCCATTGGACTTGGTTTGGTCCACTAAACCCATTTTTTTACCTTCCTTGAGCAAGTCGCACCCCTTTGAAGATTTGAGTTGGTCCACTTCTAGGAGGTGGGTGTTGGAGATTTTCGTGGATTTGGAATGCCCATGCCTTGAAACCTAGGTCTATACTGTCCTTTTGTCAAGATCCGCCTTGGGGATTGCATTCCTTGTTTTAAGGAATTGTGGTCCACTTTTGGTCATCTTTTAAAAACCTAGATCTAGTAAGATCCAACCATTGGATCTCATCCAATCCACTTGATTTGGCTTCTAGGTGTCCCGATCTACAATTTGACATCCTTTTTGACCCCATTAGCCCATCCAACAAGGCACTAGTCCTTCTCCAAGCAAGGCGCACTCCTTGGGATTAGTGTCAAACCCTAGATCTAGTACATGGGTAATCCTAGAACCAACTCCAACTTATAGATCTAGCCTAGATCTAACCTATAGTACCATCCTCACACCTAACTTCACCTTGTGGGTCCACCTAGAACCATTTCACATTTCCCAAGACAACAAGACCCACTTGTGTAAACACATGGTACTACACCTAGTAATCATACCCCATCATGTGGCCTAAACCATACATAGGTTGAAACACTTATTATCCATTACACCACCTTCAACCATTCCTTAACCCTTAGGTCCACTTAGCCTTGCATTGGTTTCCGTAACTCATCATTTATATACCCTTAGAAACCTTTGTTTGGATCTAATCAACTGTGATTGGGGTATAGGGTCTCCCCCTTGGTCTAGTTATACCTTGACCTAAAGCGAAGAGTGCCTCGGTTGACGTGACTCCCACTTGCATTGGGAACCGTGGCATCTCTTGTGTCACCTCTTTAGTTGCCTAACTCCTCTACCGTCCCGGATGGGATACCTCTAGGGGCAACTACAAGTTGTGTGATAACATTTTTGGCGCCGCTGCCGGGGAAGGTAGAGGCCTACCCTGGTTCGACATATATTTTTCAAACCTCTACTCCCGTTCTCTTTGCCAACATTAACATTTTTGGCGCCGTTGCCGGGGAAGGTAGAGGCCTACCCTGGTTCGACATTTATTTTCAAGCCTTACTCCCCTCTCTTTGCCAACATTAACATTTTTGGCGCCGTTGCCGGGGAGGTAGGGGCCTACCTTGGTTCAACACACCTTTGTGTCTCACTATCTCTCTGCACTTTAAACGACATATCTCTTGGTAGTAGAGCTTAAAAATCTACCTGGCGACTCCTAATTGTGACTCCGCTGAGAAGAGAACCCACAAAGAGATGTCTACTCCAAATAACATCTCTCCCGAAATGACCATGGAATTTATGACAAACATGTGTGAAATGGTCACCAACATTGCTACATATCTTAAAAATCAGGATGAGGATTTCAAAAGACGTGATCAACAAACCAAAGAGATATTAAAGTCCATTTGTAGCAATTCAATCCCTCCAAAGGCTAGTCCTCCCAACACTCAGCAACCTAAAACGACTGACCCACAGCCTAGCAAGACAGTGCATCAACCTGTCCGAAGAATCTTGCCAAAAGCTCCAAAGCTTTCTCCTGAGGTCATCTCGAAAGGTAAAACTGTGACCAACACTAGCCAACCTCCTCCTGCAAACAAAAAGACAGATCAAGCAATAAAAATTGATCCTCCCCCTAAAACTAACATTCCCAAAGCAACCCTTTGGAGAAAACAACCAAAACCTCCCACAATTCTAAAACCTAATAAGGAACTCCCTAGAACAAACATTCCAAGTAAGCTAGCCAACTCGTCTGCTTCGGTTTCCCTAAAAGACCTAATCAAGATCCCGGCTGTTAAACATGACATTATGAAATTCCTGGGTTTGGGTACGAATGAAAAGGATAAGGAAAACCCCCACAACCTAAACATAGATAGTACAAGCTTCCTAGAAAAGATAAACATGCCTATTCCATTTTGTGAAATTTTCAAGATCCCTTCATTCCACAAAAGAGCTACTACTCATCTTGGGATTCAAACAAGGAAGCAAGCTCCTAAGAAAGCTTCTGCAGAGATTAGGGATTCCCCTGTCATGATCCAAAGTGTCTCTGGTGACAACTCTGGAAAATTCCCACCCTTTTATATTGCATTGGAAGTGAATGGTTTGATATTACATAATTGCATGTTGGACTCAGGAGCTGAAGTAAGCGTCATGCCTTTAAGAGTCATGGAACAACTTGAGTTAGTACCCACAAGACCATACAGAAATGTATGTGGCATGGATTCCAAGACTGTGAAATCTATTGGGATAATTGAAAACCTGCCTGTTAGGTTGGCTGCCTGCTCTGATATTGAGCTCTCAATGAATGTCTTAGTCCTAGATATCCCTGACGCATGGGGAATGTTGCTAGTAAAATTTCAGTATTTTGTTGCCTTTGCAAAGAAGGCTTGAGCTTTAGGTCTCCTAGGTTTGTCTTAGCCAATCTTCTCACAACCAACCCTAGAGGTTGTTGTAGAAGCCATTGGCTTGCCAAACTAGGCAAGTACCATCTCAAGGAGAGGTTCCTCCTCTAAAAAAGCCCTAGATTAGGTTGAATTACCTTTTAAAACCCTAAGTTGTTCATCTTATTCTATTTTAATTTTTCTGAGTTTTTGTAAATTTGTAATTATTATCTTGATTTAGTTTTATGCATTTTTGTAAGTTTATATTTTACTTCAAAAAAAACCTAAACTCTAATTTTCTGTGCATGAAACCCTAGCTGTAGCACCTAAATACCCCAGCGACCTTCTCCATACTTCTCTTATGCCTTTGGTCTCCCTCCTCACCTTTTCGGCCTTCCTCCTTTACCCTATCTGCACCACCCTATCTGCACCTTCAGACCTCCATTTTGGCTCCTCGCTGGTCCCTTTTGTTTTCGGTCTGCTGTCCTCTTCTCCATGTCAGTCCGCACCCTTCTCTGCTGCTCCCTTTCCACCTTCGGCCAACCTTCTTTCATCCCACCTCATACCTCGGTCATCCCTTATCCTCTACCTAATCTCTTGCGCAACCCTTTTTACTCCCTCTCCTTTCCTTTGCTGCCCCCTTCCGAGCCTTCTCTTCCACCTTACACAGGCCTTCAATTATAAATTGCATACCTTGTGCTTCTCACCATCCCATCTTCTCTACACATAGTAAACAGAAAACCAATTAGTATTTTTTTAGTTAGAGTTATTTGCTTGCCATTAGGGCATTTTCTATGCATGTTTACTGTGATGATGGTAATATTTATTAAGTATTGAAGTGCCTAACACCTGCAGCCACCTACAGTAAAAGAGATAGTTAAAACTTTTAAAAGAATATTTGGATGTTATGCAACTGATGTTATAGTATTGGTTAGTGCATTTCAGGTTGTGGACTAAATGCCATTTGTTCAACATTACACTTTTCTTTAGGTATTGGACTCTTTTACATTTAATTCTGATTTAAACTTGAGTACATTAGCAAAGATGTTGTGAGCTTGTTTAACTCTGTGGATAATTATAATATTTCTGATACATATTCGGTTCCACCTTGTCATGATTCCTATTGCATATTGGATTAATTGATTGAAGTGCTACCTATATTTGGGATATTTTTGGTAAATTTTAGATTGACCTTGTGCTTCTTTGAGTAATATATGTTAGTCAATATCCCTTGGTGAACCTAAAGCACAATTGGTGATTGTATTAGTCATACACTTTGCCTATCTCACATTCACTAATGTTAGTTGATTAATTTGTTTAGCTTATCTTCATATAGACTCCACTAGGCACTGGTTTAACTACAAGTTTCATAGAGAATATATTTCTGTGGTTTCCGTAGTGTTCTAAAGGTTGTCGCAAGGTACTTGTCCTTGGAGGTTATTGGCTTCCGAAGAAGTTAGAACAGTGATCGAGGTGGTTGGGTCACTGTTCTTAGTTTTTCTTACTGGAATTAGCCCTGCTAATGTGCTTGGTAACAGTGTACATTAATGGCTTACTTGATTTTGCACAGCTGTTGTGTTTCATTTTAAAAGTTGAGATTTCCTTTCATTAGGCTGTGTTCAAGTTCCATAGGTACACTTAGACATGGATATTATAGGTAATTATTTGGGCCAGGTGTTATTTGAGATGGTTTATTCCCCTGCCTGTAAGTTTATTCCAGATTTTGCATTGGATTTTCCCTCACCAAGGTCCTTGCAATGTGTCCAAATAGAATCCATTTCCTTGAACCATTTTTTCTTCTTTTTTACACCTTTTAAGGACAAATGTTTCCTTTTCTATTAAAGGAGGGTGAAAAGAATTTTAATACCTTCCTCAATGCCCTTGGAATTCCTCAAGTAGTTGGTTGAATGTTAGGGTCCTGCCCTAACCTCCCTTACTCTAAGAGTTTAGTCACACATTGTATATGGCCATATCGTTGAAATAAGGCTGAGTAATTTAGTGTTCATCAATCAATGTAAAATGGGTCTCTTTATTAATTAAGACCCACTAGGAAGTTGTATTTTGACAATGTCAAGTAGTTAGGGTTTTGGATAGTTGAAGCCTATCTAAAGAGAATTAAGACTATGAAGAGTTTTGCTGAGAATTATTGTAATGGATCTTTGTTCAAGTGAATGGTCACCCTACCATAAGAGGCCCATGACCATTGTTTCTCATAATATAAAAGCTCTTTTCCTGGCATATTATCTTTATCTTCTCTAGTGTTTTTGGTTCTGTTATCACACAACTTGTAGTTGCCCCTAGAGGTATCCCATCCGGGACGGTAGAGGAGTTAGGCAACTAAAGAGGTGACCTAAGAGATGCCACGGTTCCCAATGCAATGCGGGAGTCACGTCAACCGAGGCACTCTTCGCTTTAGGTCAAGATATAACTAGACCAAGGGGGAGACCCTATACCCCAATCACAGTTGATTGGACCCAAGCTAAGGTTTCAAAGGGTAAATAAATGATGAGTTACGGAAACCAATGCAAGGCTAAGTGGACCTAATGTTTAAGGTATGGTTGAAGGTGGTATCATGGATAGTTAGTGTTTCAACCTATGTATGGTTTAGGCCACTTGATGGGGTATGATTGCTAAGTACAATACCATGTGTTTACACAAGTGGGTCTTGTTGCCTTGGGAAGTGTGAAATGGTTCTAGGTGGGCCCACAAGGTGAAGTTAAGTGTGAGGATGGTACTATAGGTTAGATCTAGGTTAGATCTACAAGTTAGAGTTGGTTCTAGGATTACCCATGTGCTAGATCTAGGGTTTGACACTAATCCCAAGAAGTGCGCCTTGCTTGGAGAAGGACTAGTGCCTTGTTGGATGGGCTAATGGGGTCAAGAAGGATGTCAAAGTGTAGATCGGGACACCTAGAAGCCAAGTCAAGTGGTTTGGATGAGATCCAATGGTTAGATCTTACTAGATCTTGGTTTTTGAGTGAAGACCAAAAGTGGACCACAATTCCTTAAAACAAGGAATGCAATCCCCAAGGTAGATCGGGACAAAAGGATAGTCTAGTCCTATGTTTCAAGGCATGGGCATTCCAAATCCACGAAAATCTCCAACACCCACTTCCTAGAAGTGGTCCAACTCTAAACTTCAAGGGGGTGCGACTTTCTCAAGGAGGGGCAAAAAGTGGGTTTGGTGGACCAAACCAAGTCCAATGGCTACCAAAATGTAGATCCGGGATGTTAGTACCCCGATCTATGTTCCTTCAAAGTTTCAAGTGAATCCAATGGGTAGATCTTAGTAGATCTAAGTTTTTAAGGTACCAAGAAAATCAAAAGGGGGTTTCAACCCCTCAAAACATGGAGAGATGTCCACAAGGTAGTTTTCACCAAAGCAAGGATATGGGTATAGGTTATCAAGTGTCTAGATGTCAAATCAAGTGAGATCTCACCTACCCATGTGCTAGATCTTACCCAACAAGCTTCTCTTAGGAAAATCGATTTAGGTTCAAGAAGGCTTTTTGCATTGAAAGATGTGTCAATTTTTAGCCAATCACCACCAAACTATAGATCCAACTAGGGGTGGATCCTATAGAGATGGGTTCTTAATATCTTTTCAAATGCAAGGGTGGATCTAAGTAGATCTAAAAAAATACCAAATTTGGGGTTTTGATTTAATTAGGGTTTTATGACCAATGGAGATAGAATGGATGAAAGAGGCACATACCTTGTAGATCTTACCTCAATTGCTTATGGCCACCTTGCAAGTTGATAGCATTCTCCTATGTTTATATTCAAGAGTGAGATCCAAGTGCTCCAACCAAATCGCCCTTCTCCAAGATAGCCAAATCGTCCTCCTCCTACAAGACAAGATCAAAGAAACAAGTCAAGCAAGATGATTATGAAAATGGTAGAAAGATGTAATAGAAAGCATCAACTATGTCACGAAGATACAATAATGATACTCCCTGTCACAAGATCAACCCAAGAGAGAATATGTGGATCCCTCCAACAATAACCCTCAAAAAGTCGCCCTCCTCTCTCCAATTCGACTTTCCTGTCAAAAGGTTAGCAAAAACACCAAAATCCACAATGATACATAGAAGAGATACTTTATATTCAATATGCAAGAGAATCCACAAGCCAAGAGAGATGTGCTCCACAAAAAAAATCTTCTATTCCAATATTCCAGAGCTCCAAAGGTGAGCTATACAATGGGGGGTCTCCTCCTTATATAGGATAATAAAGACCAAAACCCTATACCACTCTACAATACTACATCAAATGAGTGGTTGAGATTATAAGATCTCATCATACAATCAATGGCTAGGATGAATCCATAACAATATATCACATGGATCACTCAACATAACAATAGCGCCCTCACTAAATTGTACAATGGAGGGTGACGTCATCCCACAAGAGGGGTATAAAGTACAATAATCCACCTCATGATGACTAGGACATGGTAAAATAAGCACATGGTGGGGCTAGGAGGTATAGATCCTTGCTAGCTCACCCCAAGGCACAATAAAATAATAAAATATGTCCAATATAGTAATAATGACCAAAACTGTCCTTAGAATCCATGACAGTCAAGCAGTAAATGTCCTCCTGTGATCAATCTGGAGATACCCACATGGTGAAAACTGACTGGAAGATAGTGAGATCACCCTGGAAGACCTCTGTGAAAACCAAATGCCAAAACCTTGCCTCAATTGCCCAAATCGATTTCCTTAGTGACCACTTTATCCCATTTTTTAACTGCCTCGGGAACTGTGAAAGTGCCAAAACTGCCTCCTAGGGTGCTAGCGCTGTCCATCTGATCCCACTAGGCTCTCCGGAAGGGGGGGTAAATGGTAATAACAAGTGGCTGGACCACCCCCTCCATCATCAACGCCCTAGGTGAACTGGCCTCTCGGGGCCCCTGCTGCTCAGGCTGGGAAATCAGCCCCCAATCTGGTCAACAAGTGTAAAACTGCATCAATCACTGTCAGAAGTGCCCGGAACTGAAAGATAAGTGTCTCAATGGATCCAGAAGACCCAAATCCACTAGGAATGAGTACTCATACACCCTGGGTTGCCCTAATGGGCCTGCTGTAGGGTCCACCATATATGGACAATGTATAATCTGCTGATCTGAAGTAATAATAAACCTGCTGAACTGGATCAAACATCATCTGCATCATATGTCCATCATATGATATCATCATCAAACATGTGGGCCCATAAATCATCATCAATAATCATCCTACATGGTCCACATCATCACGGATCCCAAGAATATATATAATCAAGGATAAATCACATCAGTAGACTAAGACAGTGCTTCTCTAATCATTCCCATAGCTAAGCTCAAAGTATAAATTCCATTCAGTGGCATTAATCGAGTTAACATATTCCGTTGTTATAATAAATTACTTGCACAATAGTTCAAATGACAAACTCACCCATTGGACATGGTCAGACTGCTAGTGAAGGATGAAGGCTAGGAGCAAGGTTGGACCAAGGGTTTGACTTGTCTAACTTAACTCAAAAATACTTTGGACTGGGAGAAGGGGGAAGCTACAAACTCTGTGTTGGACAAAATAACACGGGGGATGGCTGTGCCTCACAAATGGATAAGTTGTTTAGAGAGTGTTTATTCAACTTAGGCATCATGTCTACATCAAGTTGATCCAGGTTCATTAGGATCATTCAATTTTATTTCCATGGCCTTTTTGGCCCACATAACCCTTCGGATTTCAGATGTGCTGAGAAGCACAACTAGTTGCAGCTTGCATCCAGGGCATGTTTTTCATATATTTATACAAGGTCAGCAATTGTTTAGATATAGCTTTTAAGAACCATTGCTTTTTGGACCTTTCTTATACTCTTCGAGGAGTATTTTTAGCTTTTCATTGCTCTTGCCCCTTTTTTTTGTTTCCATGGGCGAATTTTTCAAGTTTCCATAGGTAGAACATGAGCTTTCAGTTTTAGCCAACAACATCTCAAGTGACTAGGGGGAGTTCGAGCCAATGCCAAACATCGGGACAACCGACCAGAATGATTTAGGCCTACAATCCAACTCACCAAAGGCAAGTTCTGTCACCAACTCAGAGCCGAGACACGGAATAAACAGGGATGCGGTCCAAACACAGAGATAGAAAAATGGGGAAGTCCTCAGTATCAGAAAGTCAAATGAGACATGTCAGGGTTTAAAGTCAAACAGGAAGGTCATGTATGGATGGAGACAAGTGAGTATGGAGCCTACACTAGCAGACAACTTAGTGTCGGGGAAAGACCATGTCTATGTAAGGTGAAACACTAGTAAGTTTTGTTAGATGACCTAAAAGTGCAAGCAATTGTCCATTTTATGATTTACAGTTCATTTTAAATAGTTTGCCACATCAGGAATAATATACCAAGCACATGCTATAATCATGACTAAATCAACAAGCTAATAATCCACAGTCAGTGAGAACATATCCACAGATCATACAACATCATCATAATAATCATCATCATGCATCATCTGAAACACTGCTGCAATATATCTCTAGGCACTGAACTGAAACTGTAATGGGATAAGTGGTCACATCAGTCATCAAATCTGAACTCTCAAGGCTCAGCCTTGACACAAGGTCATAAAATCTGAATAATGTACTGCTTTGATCATGAGTGATCCAAAATATATAGCCATGCTCTGGAATAAAGGAAGCTCTGGAATGTGCAGATATCTGCTGTACAAGAATAGTAGCCCTGCTATTATGGTGTGATAACAGGTTCTTTTCTACATATTCTAGTTTATTTCATCCTAATATTTCTATAATGTATTTGATTTCTAAGTTTTAGGGGTAAAGAATACCATAATTGGTATCAAAGCCATGTTCTTGAGCCAACATGCCTCCGATATTTGATAGAATTTTTTTCAAGGCTAGATACATGTTCTGATGTCTTAAAATAACCACTGAGATTTTTCGTTTAGTGGATAAACTTGCGGTTGGGGAACAATACACACAACAAATACAATTGGTACTTAGTCACGTTGTACTCTTGTTTGGTGTAATTGTTGGACACCACTGTAATTCCTGTTGGTACCCCCTTCGAGTAGTACTGCATTAGACAACACTTGTAAATAGAATCACTTCCACATACCCTAGGGTATATCGAAAGTTCACCTAGGTCACCTAAAACCAATCGACGGTTGTCTTGTTGCTATAGTGGCACTGGGCATAACACTCGGGAAGATACTTTCGTGTACCTGGGTAGTCGGGTAGTATGACTAAGGGCACGGTTGAGCCTCCTAAGTTAGTGCCTTGAAAGATTGGGTCGAGTACTTGTTATCACATTCATAGTAGTCGGGCTACCATGATTGCAGAGCAATTCAATATATATTTTTGAGCTTTGCCTTTACACAGTTTCAGTGGGATCAGCTAGGATGAGCAATATTACTTATGATCACTCACACATCAGAGCAACCCCAGATCATACATGCAGTAGACCTTATGCCATGACTGAGCCTCTTGACCTCAGATTTGATGACCGAGATGACCTTTTATCCCATACAGAGCAGTGCAGTGCCCAGCGTATCAGCAACAATGTTTCAGAGGTTACAAGCATAGTTTTAAAAATCGGTGAAATCGGAATCGGAATCGGCCGATTCACCGATTTAAGGCCAGACCGGTTCAAACCAGTCTCCAAATCGGATCGGAGGACCGGTTCGGTACCGAACTGGTCCGGTCCACCGATTTTTGACAAAAATCGATCGATTTTTTGGTGTGGGCTTGTGGGCCATTAAAAAATGTTTTGTTTTTTTTTTGAATTTTTAACCTATATCCCCATGGTGTTGTAGTACTTGGTGATAATGGTAACGTTGACATTCTCCTTATCTTTTATTTTCCATCCTTTTACTTAAATTTTTAACATTACCATTAATTGTTCAGGATGTTTGAGAGTGGTTCCAACCTCATCGGACTTCATATGCAAAAAGTAGATTTTTAGATCCCATTCAAAATTCAGCAGACTTAATAGTTTTCAGGATTTTAGGATTGCAAGGTTTCCACCAGATTCTATCATGTATGAGGGTATGGAATTGGCATTTAATCAAGCATATCAACCCCTATATGTACCTTGATGTTGGTGGTGTTGATTGTTGAATTCCTCTGTCATGACCTTAATAAAAAAGTACTCTTCACTCATGCAAAATCACTTATCAAGCATCGAAAGCTTTTTCTACGTTATTTTAACGATTGGATCAGGAAGTTTCATCAAAATTGTAATGTGTTGAGTCGTTGAGTAATGTCCTTGGAGTATCAACTTTGAAATTCGAGTTAGAGGCAAGGGATAGAGCCTAGAGGAGGGAGGCATAGGGTGCTATTGATGAATATGATCCCAATATAGGCAATGATTCGTTGAAATGTATGATTGATGATTTATATTTCACATTCATTTTTGTAAATGTCTTTGCTAATTTATTAATTTAATATATATATATATATATATATTGCATTTCCTCATTTCCACAATTTAGGGGGGTCACGTTTCCCCTGTTTCGAAGTTTCTCCGTTTCATCCTCGTTTCCCCTCATGCAACTTAGGTTGAAGCTATTCAAACGCTCGTACAACAATTTTGAAGCAAACATGTGCCTGTTATGACCTTTGCAGCAGTAAAAAGTCATGAAAATCACCTTAAAGGCTAAAAATAAATTGTGGGCAGTATTGTGGATGAAAGCAACCCTAAACAACAAGTATAGGTGCTCTTTGGCCTTCAAACAACAGGTCTGGGTCATAACAACAGTCCTAAAATCTTGAAAATGTTGTTTTTCTTTCAAATTTAAACATTTTATGTATTTTTGAGTAAACCGATTCATTAAATTCAAATCGGCCGATTTATGACCGATTCATTACCGATTCCGATTCCGATTCCGAGTTGACCCTCGACCGATTCCGAGTCCGATTTCGATTTTTCAAACATTGGTTACAGGTGATCTAGATAGCAGATACAGGTATATGGCCCAGCAGGTATATGATGTGCATTAGTTTTATTATCTTGCTCTTTTGGTCATTTTGACAGCTTGACTCAGTATATAATAATCATGATTTGGCAGTATATCTATATAAAATGAATATGGTGGTTATTGATTATCTAAATGGTTGTATTACTTACACTTAGAAGCTCTTGTTTTATACTCGTTGGTTTTACCCTCGTAGAAGTGTGGACATGATCATTCCCTCCTTTTATGGCTTGCTATCTTAGGCATCACCTTCACTTTCCCCATCCATCCGTTATCTTTCCCACTTTTGGGTTTTACCTTGACTTACACCTCAGCTTGTGATATGGAGGACTTCCCCACTTTTGCCTCTGTGTTGGATAGCATCCCTGTTAGTTTGTGTCTCGTCTCTGAGTTGGCAACATAACTTACCCTTTGGTGAGTTGGATTTGATACCTTGATCACTCTAGTCGGTTGCCCCGATGTTTGGTCTTGATTGTAGAGAGTCCCCCTAGTTGCCTGAGTTGCGTTGGCTAAAACCTGAAGCAAATTATACTACCATCATTTGTGGAAACTTAAATGAATAAACACCTTGGATGAGCTATCAAGGGGATACTCTAGAGTGTTTTTTCCTTAGGAATTATGCGTTGCGCTTCAGTGGCGTATAATTCCTGAGTTTTTCACTCACACTTCCAAAGCTGGAGTATTTGCCATGATGGTCGAACCTAGGGAGGTTATTAAAGCTTATGTGTCTATGTATTTTTCACATGCTAGCCATCAACAATGAGTCATATGGACATGCACTAGGTACCCTAGGATTTTCAAGTTATTCATACAATTTTTTTTCTTCCCGTTTAACGATATTTTTTAATAGTTTAATTAAAAAATAAAAAGGTGTTAAAATTATGTTTAGGAGGTGAAATTTTCCATGGAGGTGTTCGTTTTCTAACCTAAAGCACCCACAAAACCCCTAAACCCACTTTTCCTAAGTTCTAAGTAAATATTATTCACTTAAATAAATATTCTTTGAAAATTAATTTTGAGGAACTATTTAATTAAAAACTTAAAGATATGAGAGAAAATCAAATTCCTATTTCAGTGGAATTTGGTTAGTGAAGGCCTAGTTGAGTTGGCAAAGGCATTTAAGGTATATATCAATTGAAATTTATAAGGTAAATATCAAAGATTCACGGGCAACGAGTTGTCTTCATAGGAGAGAATGCGCCCTCTCCTCTCTTGGGCGACTTTCCCATGTGGCAATTCGTGGGAGGCTGGAGGAGTTAACAACGAAGGAAGGTGGGGGGCCTCCCTTATGTGGCACCCACCTCACATTCAATCCCTTGAATCATGCATCAATCAAGCTCAATCCAAGGATTTGAACTCCCCCTCTCAAGGAATGCGCCCCCCTCCTCCTTAACTCGCCCCCCTCTCTCTCATTTTCTATATAAGCAAGGCTCATGCTCCTCATTTGCACATGATGGAATGCATTGAACCTTTGCTCCTGTGATTTATAATCTTTCTTTGAGTAATAATATTTTGAGACTTTGGAGGTCAAAGTGGTGGCTATTGTTCTTCATGCATGCATTTGGTTGAGGTAAAATTGTTGATTTCTAGTTTTGCTTTCATATACAATAGTAAATTGATCTAGCTTGGTAAGGATCTTGGATTCTAGTAGGATAAGCATTCATAGTTCTTGATTTGCTTATTTTTATTGAATAGTTTAGAGATCTAGAAGCAACAAATGTATTTGGTTGTACTCTTGCCCTTCTGATTTCTTTCCATTTAATTTACTAGATTTAATCTCTTTTGTGTATGGGTGTTTGGATGTTTTACAGGATTCGGTGCCAAGCTTTGGGTGTAGATATTGTCTTGACTCTTCCTCCAAGCTTGGTGGTGGATCACCTCTTTTCCAAGTGATATCTTGTTTTTGCAGGCATCAAACTTCTTCTCCACTTCAGAAAAAGCTATCAAGCTTTGGTTTCTCTTCCACCATCCTCTTTAAAATCAAAAGCTCTTCTTTCAATTTTCTGTTTGAAACAAGTGGTGTAGATCTAAAGAATATTAAAAGCTTCTTGTTTTTTCCAAGTAGATCTCGAAAAAGTCTCAATTTTAAAGCTAAATTTGTAGATCTAGATCTAATATTTCCATACTTGTAATTGCTCAAAGTTTCCATAATTTTTTGCAAGTATAGATCTTGTAAATTTTATGTATTTATATATGTTTTAACCATTAACTTTGCATTTTTAGTTTGTTGTTTTTTAGCAAGTCCAAGAGAAAAGAGAGCGGATTTCTGACAAGTTTTTGTCAGAAAGTGTCAAAAAGACTGCGTGGACCCCCATTTACTTGTATATCATTCTGTCAAATTGTAAGCCCTTAGATCCAATTTTAAATGGATTAAGAGGCACTTCTTTGAGCTGGCATTGTAATAATTTTTAAACGAGAACAAATGGGATACACAGCGCCCACACCCCATCCCCCCCGGGGGGATTTGCAGTGTCGATTTGTGGTTGTGATTTTTTCTAACAAAGCACAAACACACAAGACGCATTTAACTGCAGGGTTGTATACTTACAAATTATTTCATTCATGCTTTGTTTCATTTCCATTTTCGCAAAGTAGATTAAAGGAAATAAATTGGCATTGCTTTCCCGAAGTATGCTCTCGCCATCACATAAAGGGCTTTGCTTGAGTACGTGATTGGATGATCAGAAAATAGACTCTTTGTCCGTAGTAATTAGTATAACATTTCTGCTTTCATTTGTTTAGCTTTTACAAAGTCAATCGAAATAAACATTTGGTCTACAATTCAAAGTATGTTCTTTCCCCTTGCGGGCATCTGCCTGGTCCTGTGGGAAATCAGAAAGAGTTGTAACCACTCTTTAAATTTTCACATTTAATTAATAACTCATCATAAATAAAAGTAACAACCCCTCACATAGTGAAAATTCGGCACTAAGATATTTGAGTTTTGCGTAGGCTAATTTCTTAGAATAAGTGGGAACAACTGGGAGGTGACCTCAGGGCACAGTTAGGCTACACCCTTACTGGTGTAGTGTTGAACACTGCCCTAGAGACTCCATTTCATCCCACACGTCTTCGTGAGGAGCCAACTTCCCTCATTTTCCGGACATTGCTCCTCGTACCTCACACTATCTCTGGAGTTTTCCTTGTTCCCTTAACAATTTCAAACTTTTAATAATTTAAAATCAACCAAAAGACACTTGCAAAACATTTCCCTTTCAGTTGCTTCTATGTTATGTATTGACTCCGTTGCCAACTATATTGTACAATAGTTGAACCTCCATTGAGCTGCCAGTGTTTGAACATGATCAATGTTCACTTCCAGAGTATCAGGGGTTCAGTTTATGATGACTAGCCCGTTTTGACTAGCCACTTTTGTTTTTCTGTTAAAATGACCATGGCCCCATGGGGTTTGTAATAAGTGTGCTAGTAGGGTTTTGAGTGGCTCGGTTCCCCATGACTTGACTATCAACTAAGGCATTCCAGGGAGTTTTTGCCCTTGTCAATTATGCTTTGCCTATAGCCGAGCAATAATCGGCAAGGTTTTCTCCCGCTTCCTCCAAAGCTGGAATGCCCGATTTTGAAAGTTTGAGCCTTGGGGGGTTATTAGAGTCCAACTGATGTATATGAACCTACTAGACACCATGTATGTGTTAGATGGTCATTTCCTAGGTTCCTTGTCCATTTAAAACATTGACCGAAATTTTTTTACCGGACGTGTTGGACAAGTTTTATTTTTTATTATTTTATTATTAATTTTTCCAAATATTTAATTGGAAAAATTCAATTTGTAATATGTCAGTCGTTTGAGGGTGGATTTCAGAGATTGGAGGCTTGATTCCTAAGCCAAAAATCCCAGTTAAACCCCAAACCCACTTATCCTAAGTTTCGGGCAGTCACGTAGCCACTTAATTAATATTTTCTCAAAAAATCAATAAAAGAGAAATATTAATTAAATTAATCAAAAAATAATAAATTGGAGAATTATCCAAATCTCTCCAAAATAATCCGATTGGATTAAATAAACAGGCTAAATGACATGGCATCAGGCATTTAAGAGAATTCCAATCAACTCCAATCAGCTTCAATTGAGTATCCAGTCACCACAAGTCTATTCACTTAGAGAAATTCGCCCTCCTTCATGCAAATCACGAATTGGTGAGATGGTAGTGTTTGAATGGATTGTTGAGTTTGCATTTAATGGTATGGTAGGCACCCTCCTAAGTTTGTGGCCACATCACATGGCTTGGATCCTATTGAACTCGAGCTATCCCTACATCAACTCCTAGCGCATCCATCATGAGACTCATGCATTCTCTCATGAGCTCACGACTTTGTGAGGTGGCTCTCACGCATTGGAGTGATGGAGATTACAAGGGAGGAGTGGGAGGCGCCTTACCTAGGTGGAGGCCACCTCCCCACTCACAACTACCACAAGCTCGAGTTACTACTTGGATCTCAACTCCAAGCCCTTGGATAGATTGGAATTCGACTTGATTTGATTGGAATATTGGCTCTCTCATGCCTAATTCGAATTAGGTATTTGGTGCCAAGTTTTTGTATAAAGAGAGGCCTCTATGGCTCTCTTAGAATGGATCTTTTGATGTAAGATTACTCTGAAGAAATTTGTACTTGCTATTTTCTTTACTATTGGAATAAAATTCGACTTTGGAGGTCCATGCGATTTGTGCTACATTGGTGAACGCATCTCTTGTGAGGTGATTTCTTTCCATGATTTCAGTTTAATGCTTATGCGAATGATCAAATAAATAGCTTTAGAAGTCTATTTTATAGAACATAAGATCTACCATTTGCTGTTGTCAATTTGGTTTATTATGCAAAAGTTTATCAGAGATTATATGAACAAGAAGTATTCAGTTGTACCAATGTTGATAAAATATTTATGTTCTTAGCATACTAGTTATATGTTTGATCTCACTGGGTTTTAAGTTGTTTGTTTTGGATTGGTTTTGCCATTTTGAGAAGGGTGTGAGCTCAGCTGCATCTAGCTCATCTTCATCATCATAAGTGGTTTTCTTTAACATTGTTGTCTTTTCAGGATGTACAAGCATTGGGGTTGTTCTAAATAAAGAAGTACAAAGAGATTTTGCTCCGAGTTCCATCCTTAAAACAAAATCATTTTAAAACTTTGGTTACTAGTTACTCTCAAGAAGCCCTAAGCTCTTAGATCCATCCTTTGGCTTCTCTCCTCTTTAGCCTTGTTTGGCTTGCCCTCATCTTCTCCTTCCCTCGCCTTCGTTTTTGCCTCCATCCTTGCTTTCGTTTTACCCATCTTCTTCTATCTTTGCTCTCGTGCTCTTCCATCCTTGCTTCATTCATCCTACCTTTTTCAAGCCCCTTTCCTCTTCATTTTCTCCTTAACTCCTTCCTCTTGCATTCGTTTTTCTCCTAGGCCTTCTTCCTTTCGTTTTATACCTAATTTCTCCCTTTCATTTTAGTTCTCTTCTCCTCCTTTCGTTTTGCTTAAGTCTCCTCCTTCCTCTCGTCTTACCTCTTCTTCCTTCTTCCCTTTCGTCTTTCCTTCTTCTCTCCCTTCCTCTTCACTTCGTTTTTCTTCTTCTTGATCTACTTTACCTTCCACCTTTTCTTCCTACCTTGCATTCGTTTCATCCTTCCCTTTTAGCTTCTTTTACTTTGTGTTAAGTTTGCATTCCTTGTTAGTCTTAGATCTTAGTTCATTGTTAGTTTTGATTTGGATCTCATACTTAGATCTCATCTTAAAAGGTTCAAAACTTGCATTCAAAAGTTGATTTGGCATATAGACTAGCATGTTTTCTTGCATATAGATCTTAGATTTCAATTTCTAGATCTTAGACTTAGTTAAATTCTTTGATTTCACTAATGCATAATGGGTGTTTTGAGTTGATTTGTTTGTCATAGGTACTTGAAAAGAAGAAAAAACCAAGAAGAGGATCCAAACTTGAAGAGAAGAACAAAAAAAACAAGAAGAAGATCCAAAACAAGAAGAAGATTTGAACCAAGAAAATCATAACCACTCTCCTTTGTAAAAGTCATTAAGGCTTCTTCCATCTTATTTCTCTCAAGTTCTTTTTCAAAGGTTCAAAACCCAAAAAGTTTGTAATTTCTTAATAAAAAGAGCAAGTGGGATTTAAGGCTCTCACACCCAACTTCCCCATTTGGGGAAGTTTGTAGTGTCCTTGTTTTCGTTTTCTTCATCCTTAGTTAGTTTAATTGCTCAATTCTTAAAAAGAACACAAAGTCTCTTGAACTTGTCATAAAACAAGTCAAGAGCACTCTCTGTCGGAGAGCATATTGTTGCATTTTGCCCTTGCATATAGATTAGATAAGACTCTTGAATCTCACCATAAGGTGGATCAAGAGCACTCTCTGTCGGAGAGGTTTGTTTCTTTGTGCTCTAAGTAAAACACTCACAACTCACATCCCTCATAAAATTGGAATTAACCATTTTCCGTACCACGTATGCTCTGCCCCTCCTTGAGAAAGGTTGGGTTACTCAGAAATGGTATTGGCCTTTTTAATTATTCACATTAATTCCAACTCCAACCATAATAAAATTCACCACCCCCATAACCAATGAATTCGGCGTTGATCGATATAATACTCGAAAGTGGGGAAGTTCCAAGTGGGGGCGTTGGGTAGCCATGTTCAGATTCTAGTGGCTAGTTAGTTATTGAACGCCTCGCTAGAAAACTGGGTGGTCCATCATGTCTTCGAACGGAGCCATTTAGAGTATTCCCGAACAGATTTCCAGTACCTTGTGTATCGGTTGGAAATTCCCTTTAGCCATAATAATCAAGATCATCTTAAAATACACAATAAAATTTACCAAGAGCATTGCAAAATGATCTTACGAACACATATTAAGACTTGTATTTCAGCATTCCCAAGCAATTTTTACTCCATTTGGCACTGGTTCTTCAAACTTATCTGTGTGTCACCTTAATTTGGACCATTTGTCCTTCATTTGCTTAAGTCATTATTATTCTGTGGATGCTTTAAAATTCAGTCATTATATCAATTGTGTATATCATCTTGTGTTTTGCAACTGCAACGTGGATTGCTTAATTATTATTGTGTATCTCATAAAAACTACTAAAAACACTCATTCACACCATACACCCAAAAACATTTAAAAAACATAAGATCCTTAGACAACTCTTTGTTAGGGACAACCCCCCTTGGCTTTGTTAGGAGTTTTCCTAAACGGAGGAGCTGGGATTCAGGTGACAGTACCTGGCTCATTGCTTGCACCCAAGGCCACACCTTTCCCACTTGTAGTGAGGAAATAGCTTTCGAAAGATTTTTGTTGCTAGTGTGCATCTCGACGAACAACGGACTCCATTTGGAACTGGTCCACAACAATATTATTTTGCGTATTGCTTAATATCAGTAACTTGTTGTGTTATCCTTATATACTGGTGGTCATTTTATTTTATGCTGTTGAAAGCATCTCCTTTGATGTCGACCTGGATGGCCAACGCTGCTATCACCACGCCGATTCAGGACAGTTCTCCCTATTCAGGACAGTTCTCCCTCAATGGAACCCTGATAAGCTCTTGGGACCCCACGAGTGAGCTCTTGCTCCTCACGCAGAAAGGCCGAGCCTCTCACAAAGGTTCATGTAGGGATTTTCGTAGCCACATGGTATTAAACTGATAACTGGCCCTTTCACGCAGGGGATCATCCAAAACATAACATTAATGGTTGAGTCTCATCTCTCGGCTATCACTACTGCATTAGTCTATTATAAAAATGGAGGATACACACTCAAACAGAGAATATAATCCGATTGACAAATTCTGATTTCTATTTATTCACACAGAAGATAAATAATACACAATCTCAACACACTGTATTCTAAAACCCTAAACAATGGATTCAATAGATTAAAAACAAAACAATAGAGCCTCGCTCTCTTCCTCCAATGAGGGTAACCAACAATCATCCTTGCCATTTGTGATCAAGCTTGAGACCGTTACTACACTAATGAAAAATGCGTTTTATTCCTAAACCTACCACCTGTCATTCCAAACATCACATTTGCAGCAAGAAGGAGAACGAATTCGGGCCTCTTGGTTTTTTTCTTTTCATTAGCTTTCAAGATGCCCCTGCATCAGGCTCCCAGGGTTAAATGCTTATGAATCCCTATTCATAAGTTCTTCAACGGAGTAGCGCTTCTTCTGGATCTCTGCTACATTCATCCAGGTAGCATCTTCTTTCGGGTCCTCTTTCCACTTGACCAAATAATCTAGGTATTTCCTGCCTCTAGTCTCCTTAGCTAGTCTAGTGTCTAAGATCTTTTCAGCCTCCAAAGGCTTCGCCATTGGAATCTGCTTTTCCCACCCCACATCCGCATTCATACCTGGTCCTAGATCATCTGTAACCTGTTCTGATCCATCCTTTTCATAAGGATACAAGTCAGCTATGTTAGATATACGGGAGATACCAATCCCTGCTGGTAGCTGCAATTCATATGCATTAGCTGAAAAATTCCTAAGAATCTTGCAGGGTCCTATTTTTTTGAATTTCAACTTGTTATACTCACCTTTTGGAAATCTTTCCTTCCTTAGGTAAGCTAGGACTAGATCAGCTACCTCGTAGTTGACCTCTCTCTTTCTCAAGTCCACCCTAGACTTATACTTCTGATTATTCTCTTGTAATTGTTTGTTGACTTGTTCATGTAATTTGGTCATAGCTATAGCAAACTCTTCACCTTCAACACTCCTTCCTTCGAATTGCCCTAAGTCTCTTAGCTCATATACACCCCTAGGGTGAATTCCATACAGAATTTGGAAAGGGCTTAGGCTTGTACTTCGATTGGGTGAATCATTGTATGCAAACTCAGCTTGAGCTAGCACATGATCCCATTGTCTCGGCTGTTCACTAGTTAGGCTTCTCAGGATATTTCCCAGACTTCTATTCATTACCTCAGTCTGGCCATCTGTCTGAGTGTGATAGGCTGAGCTAAAGTTCAGTTTAGTTCCCAGCTTCTTCCATGGAGTCCTCCAAAAATGTCTAGTAAACTTAGTGTCCCTGTCTGAAACTATACTCTTTGGTAGCCCATGCAACCTAACAATTTCATTAAAGAACAAATTGGCGATATGTGTTACATCACTGGTCTTATAGCATGGTATGAAATGTGCCATCTTGCTAAATCTATCTACAACTACAAAGATGGAATCATTACCTCTTTGTGTCTTTGGTAAACCCAGAATAAAATCCATACTCACCGAATCCCAAGGTCTGCTTGGAACAGGTAAAGGAGTTTATAACCCTGTGTTCTGGATCCTCCCCTTAGCATGCTGATAAATCCTACACCTCTTCACAAACTTCTCTACTTCTGACCTCATCCTGGGCCAAAAGTAAAAGTGACTCAACTGTCCCACTGTCTTGTCTATGCCAAAATGCCCAGCCAATCCTCCGTTGTGCTTCTCTTGAATCAAATTCTCCCTCATAGAACATTGTGGAATGCATAATTTGCTATCCTTAAATAACAGTCCTGTTATCACCTAAGTTGTAGTTACCCCTATGGATATATCCAGTCATGGATGGCAATAGGGAAGGGCAACTCAAAAGGTGCAACCACGATTACCTCGACCTCCAATATATGGTTGTCACGCCAGTCGAGGCAACCTTCACTTTATGTTATCTAGCCCAGACAACAAGGGGGGAGACCCGATCTACTCCCGACAGGAGAGATCAAAACCAAGACACCAAATCAGGGTATTTCTAAGTGAAGTTAGGTGTATGGTTTATCCTAGACCTAAGGATGGAGTCACAAGACAAGTGAGGGGTTCAAAGAGTGTAGCTTTGGTTCATAGTTGATGTGAAAGTGACTTATAGTATTTGAAATGAGATCCAGGATTAGGGTACTAGTTCAATGTTTAGAAAATCCACCGCCTTGGGAGCCGTGTCCAATACAGGGTGGCTTAGGGTTAAATTGGGGCTAACTAGTACATGTGACAAGCTTGACCATGATACATGATGGCTTCGAGGGTTTAGTTCACCATGCAAAGGTCAAACCACAAGTTGATCCAACAAATTAGGAAAGTCGAATTGACTTGGAGAGAAACCAGTGCCTTGGGAATTGGGATAATGGAGTCAAAGTAGGGTTGACTTGTGGTTAAGGACTCCTATGGCATGGGACAAGTGGGCAAATAAGGTCTTGATGGATGAATAGGTGTAGATCTAGGTTTGACCAAAGTGGACACAATCCCTTAAAATAAGGAATGCTATCCCCAAGGCGAGATTTGACAAGATGACACACTAGACCTAGGTTTTGAAATATTTCGGTTCCAAATCTCCAAAAATCTCAAGTACCCATGTCCTAGAAGTGAGTCAGCTCACTTCTCCAAGGTGGTGCGACTTTACCCAAGGAGGCCAAAAATGTGGGTTAGGTGGGTCAAGACAAGTCCGATGGCACCCAAACTTTAGATCCGGGTAGGTTAGTCAAGTAGGAGTGTGGATCTATAATTTTACGGCAATCCGACGGTTAGATCTTACTAGATCTGAGTTTGAATGTACCAAGTGGTCCAAGAATGGGGATTAAATCCCTTAAAATGTGGAATAGGGCCCACAAGGTGTAAATCAAAAAAGTGACAATCTGGGGGTAGGTTATTTGATGTATAGATTATGAATCAAGCGGGATCTCAACTACCCACTACCTAGATCTAGGTAAACTCACTACCACCAAGAAGTGCACCCTTGCTTGGGAGAGCTAAGTTGGCTTGGGAAGGGGTTTAAACGGAAGCCAATCCTCACCAAAATATAGATCCGGGATGCCGTGGATGCTATAGAGGTGGGTTTTCAATATTATGCCCAACAACCCACTAGATCTAAGTAGATCTGAGAAAATGTAAAATGGGGGTTTTGAAATAATTAGGGTTTTATCAATTTATGAGCTATGTCAATGGATTGGATAAAGATAAGAGAAACAAACCTATGGATCTTACCCGGGTAACCTTGTAGATGCCTTGATGATGATGATCTATGCAAACTCGATCAATTTGAGAAGCTTTGAGGTAGTTTTCTATGCAATCGATTTAGTCCAAGAAGCCAATGCGCCCTCTCTCCTGCACAACAAACGTCAACAAGATCAGATTTGATGCAATCAAGAGATAAGACTAATGCCACAAGAGAAGTAACAGAAAGAAATCATAGATCACAATGATGCTAATGATAACCCCCTGATACAAGCGAATGCCAATAAAGTCGATTTGAAGAAGCCTTGCAAAATCGCCCTTGTTGAAGTCGCCCTCCTGTAGACAAACAATGATTTCCAAAAAAGATAGATCTTACCACAAATTCCAAATGCTAGGTTGCAATAGACTTTCCAATCACCGTCTAAGAACACCAGATGCAAAGGAGACCACAAGAATTTCCACAAGAAAGTTTTTCTATACCAATAATCCAAGAGCCAAAGACCCCTTACAATGAGAGGCTCTCTCCTTTAAATAGGAAGGAGAGGCACCAAAACCCTAACCACTTTTTGAATGAGTGGCTAAGATTAAAAGATACAAATGTCTAATCAATGGTTGAGATGAGCTCAACAATAAAATACATGGATCACTAATAAAATATTATGTGAGTGGACAAAATCGCCCTAGAAGAGGGGAATCCCACCAAATCATGATGACAAAATATAATAAGGGGCTTATGGTGGGTCCAAGGGGTAATTTTATCCCTCCTTGGTCAATCCCCATAGCAAAATAATCAATAAATAATCATCAATGTACCAAATCGTGCCTCCATAGTCAAATCGTAGGCCTCAAAAAGACCTCAGAAATCCTCAAAAAGTGCCATAAGTGATGGATGCGGGCCCCGATGAAGCTGAAACTGCTGGAGGAGGTGTGGAGGACCCCGATCTATCATCACTGATCATCCCATGCCATAACATTGCCTCAGTATGCCAAATCAATTTCCTCAATAGCCATTTCTACCAATCCTGAAATGCCTCGGGAAGCATGAAACTGCCCCAAACTGCCTCCTGGAGTGCTTGCGCTGTCAAGGTGAGGGCACCAGTGTGTCCAGGAGGGGGGTAATATGGTAAAAACAAGTGGCTGGACCACCCCCTCCAAGCACAGCGCCCTAGTTCAACCGGATAAAAATCATATCTGCTCTGACAGGGCATCTGACAGACCAAAACTGCACTGGGATAGCCTACTGAGGCTCAATCATCACTGTAAGTGCCCGGAACTGAAAACAAACTGTCTCATTGGACTCAGAAGGTCCAAATCCATCCAAGATGTGTACTCATACACCATATGAGTCTCTGCATAATCAAAATATATATCCAATATACCGGAACAGGGCCAATAATAATAATCTGTAAATGACCAAACACTGCTGTAAACCAAGAATCATCATCATAACCCTGTAGCTGCTGCATAGAATCATCATGTATGTATACATAGACCATATATCATCTATCCATGTCATCGTAAGGTCCAACCATCTCATGTCCTCTGGTTGACCATGGTCAGACTAGGCCTAACCAAGTCAACATGACCCAATATAACTCAGACCATCATCATAAGCTGCTGCAAAGTGTCCAAGGTTAATGCATGCTCTACAACTTATTCAAATAACAATTATAGCACAAAGTAATAATTACTGGCGATCTAAATCCAAATATATAATGTCATTAATTATTATTATTACTCAGACTAGACTTTCAAGATCATACTCACTTCATTGCTGTGATCAATTTGCTAGTGAAGGGTGAAGGCTAAAGTAACTGGCTAGGCTAAGGGATGACTTGACTGACTTAACTTTGTGACACTTTGGCAAAGGGAAAGGGAATACACACCATAGTATATACTGAATGAGCAATAACACAGGGAAAGGCAATGTCTCACAAACGGATGAGTTGTTCAAAGAGGGTTTATTCACCTTCACAGATGCGCACAATCCATAATACAAATAAGGCCAGCAATTGTTTAGATATAGCTATTAGCATTTAAGTTCCATTGCTTTTGGGGCCTGAAGTTTCCATAGCCTTGATCTATGTGTGTTTATAAACACATTGCATAGATTTACATTTATTTTAGGCTTTCTGCTGCAGGTGTGTTTTTAAGGCACTTGTTTACCTGAGCACTTCTAGGTGTGTCATGGACAGCTTGTTTACCTAGGTATTTGTATTTCTAAAAGATATAACATTTTATTTTCATGGCCATTTTCATTTGGCATGCCTTTCATTCATGTGTGTTTAGAAGAAACACATTGCATGAATGGGCTTTTTATAGCATTTCATTTTTTCCAGACTTTGTATTCATGGCAGCACTAAAAGTTTCAGGTTTAGCCAACACAACTTTAGTGACTAGGGGGAATTCACAAGGAACTCCAACTCACCATAGGCAAGTTTTGTCACCAACTCAGAGCCGAGACACAATAAACAGGGAAGCTCATCCAATACAGAGGCTATAGTGGGGAAAAGTCCTCCTTGCCACTAGTTAAGTAGTAAGTCAGGGTGATAAACTAAAAGGTAGACAATGGATGGATGACGACAATGAATAATGGAGCCAACACTAGCAAGCCAAGGTATGGTGGAATGATCACCTCTATTCTCCCTAAGGAGGGTAAAACCAATGAGTATGAATAGTGAACTTCTAAGTCTGAGTAGGGACAAATATAATATATATATAATAAAATCAACCAGGTCCACATATCTATATGATCTCCAGATCATGATACTAAGTGCTAAGACATGCTATAAGAATAAGTATAAAAGCAATATAACCATAACACAATGATATACCTGCTGAGTCATATACCTGAATGCTCATCAACCTGTGCCATCGTATGTCCTCTGAAACTGCTGCTGTAACTCTGGGCACTACTGACTGCTCTGTACCAATGGTATAATGGCTACATCGGTCATCTCTCTGAGTGTCCTGAGACTCAGTCATGGCATGGGGAATATACACTGCTGTCCACAATCTGATAGTAATCCAATGTAGATGCTCATCTCAGCATCTCAAATGTAAGGGAACTGGCTGAATAGTGTACTGGCATCAGAAAAATAATGTATGGTAGCCCGGCTACTATGTATGTTATAACAAGTCCATCCTGCAATATATAGTCATTCCAAGGCCCCCTATCTCTTTGGGTAGGATTTGAACTTACCTCAAAGGCTTCCTTAAAATCTATATCAGACTTAAACAAATCCTTAAGCAAATCAAATCCTAAGACTTGAACTTGGCTCCCTTGCACCATTAAGCTTTTCCTACTTAAGGCATCTGCAACTCGGTTAGCTTTGCCACTTACATGCTTGATAACGAAGGTGAAACCTTGCAAGAACTCAACCCACTTCACATGCTTCTGATTTAATTTGGGCTGCTGCATTATAAACTGTAAGGCATGATTGTCAGAGAACAGTATAAACTCTTTGGGCATTAGGTAGTGTCTCCAGTGCTTTAGAGACTGCACTATGGCGTAGAACTCCTTGTCATAGGAAGAGTATTTCTGCCTAGCTTCATTCAATTTTTCACTGTAATAAGCCACTGGCCTGTCTTCTTGGCTCAACATAGCTCCTATGGTTGTACCACTTGCATCACATCTTACCTGGAAGAGACTGTCAAAGTCTGGCAACTTCAACAAAGGTTTCTCTGTCACCTTCCTTTTCAGCAGATTAAAACCTCTATCGGCTGCTACAGTCCAGTAGAATGGTTGATTATCCTTTTTAATGGTCTCAATAATTGGAGCACAAATACCACTGAAGTTTTTGATGAACTTCCTGTAAAAACTTGCTAATCCGTGGAAGCTTCTGACTTCGAAAACATTCTTTGGTGTTGGCCAGTTTAGGATTGCCTCCACGTTTTCTGGGTCCATCTTCAGCCCCTCTTGTGAAATAATGAATCCCAAATATACTAACTCCTCTTGCATAAAGAAACATTTCTTAACATTCATTAATAACTTCTCTTTTGCAGCCTGTCCAAAACATATTTGAGGTGTCTCAAATGCTCTTCCTTTGTTTGGCTAAATATTAAAATGTTATCCAAGTAAACTATGACAAATTTCCCTACGAAATCCTTAAGCACTTCATTCATGAGTCTCATGAAAGTGCTTGGGGCATTGGTCAACCCAAAAGGCATGACCAACCACTCATATAACCCATCATTGGTTTTGAAAGTTGTTTTCCACCCATCACCTTCCCGAATTCTAATCTGATGGTAACCACTCTTTAAATCAATCTTGGTGAAGTATTTTGCTCCGCTCAGACAGTCCATCAAATCATCTATCCTGGGCAAAGGAAACCTATACCTGATGGTGATTTTATTGATTGCCCTAGAGTCAGTGCACATCCTCCATTCACCATCCTTCTTTGGGCTTAACACTGTTGGGACAACGCATGGACTTAAACTCTCTTTAATCAGGCCCTTATCCAACAATTTCTAAACCTGATTTCTAATTTCCTCATTTTCCTTTGGGGTCATCCTATAAGCAGCCTTGTTTGGTAGGCTTGCTCCAGGTATCAGATCTATATGGTGACTAATGCTTCTCTTAGGTGGCAATGCATTGGGTAAGTCATCAGCTACAATGTCTTGGTAATTCCCTAACATGTCCTTAATTTTTGCTAGCATATCTGAAATGGCAGTACTAACAGGTTCAAATCTTGGTTTGCAAACAATAGCATAACTTACCTCTTCTTTTGTCATTTGCTATAGGAACCTTTTCCCATTGAGCACCAGAGCTTTTGGCACCTCTTTTGCAGCTCCATCTCCTTCCTGTAAAGGTAGTAAAGTGTGTTGGATACCACCCATCTCGAATTTATAACAGTTCTTACACCCATCATGCACAACTTTCCTATCAAATTGCCAAGGTTTGCCTAGCAGAACATGGCACACATCCATGGGTATGATATCACAGGTCACCTTGTCTTGATATCTGCCTATTTGGAATTCTACTTCACTTTGTTCTATAATCAGCAGTTGGTGCCCCTTATGCATCCATGACACCTTGTAAGGTGTTGGGTGCTTGACCTTCTTAAGCTTAAGCTTTTCCACCATTTCAGTGGACACCAAATTGTCGGTGCTCCCACTATCAACCACTACCTTACAACATTTTCCTTGTACTTTGCACGTAGTTCGAAACAAGGCCTTCCTTTGTGAAGACTCTATCACCTCCTTCTCTGGTTTCAATAGTACCTTGTTCATAAGGAGAGCCTCCCCAACTTCAGGTGCGTTTTCTACCATGAGCGCTTGTGTCTCTGCCTGCTTTCCTTGTGCAACATAATTTCCTCTCTATCTTACATTTTCGTTGTCAGGGCATTCATAGGACCGATGGCCTAGCTTGTTGCATCTGTAACACTGGTAAATTGGCTCTCTACCTCTACCCCTACCTCTATGGTAGGGTCTTCCAATTCGAGGTTCATCTCCTTTCCCTGTTTGGTATTGCTGGTTAGAACCACCAGCTTCATCCCTGTAGGTTGGGACTTTCTCTCTTCCAACTGTTTGTCCCCTTCCCTTGGTAGCTCCTCTTCCTCTACCAAATGTTTGCTTCCTGGCTATTTTCTCTTTTGCCCTTAGAGCATACTGGTAAGCCCCTTCCATAGTACTAGGAGATAACATACTGATCTCGTCCTCAATCTCCATTCTCAACCCATTTATGTATCTAGCTGTCTTTTCAGAGGTATCCTCAACGTAACCTGCTCTTAAGTTTACCTTGTAAAACTCTTCTGTATACTCTCTATCAGTCAATGACCTTTGCCTAAGGTTCTGCATCTGTCTATAGAGAGTCATTTGGTAGTCCTTGGACAAGAACCTACCTAGCATCTTAGCGATCATCCTATCCCAACTTTTTATCACTGACTTGTTTTTCTTCTTCCTTTCAGCCTGCACACTATCCCACCATAGTGCTGCATGGCCCTTCAATCTAGTCACAGCTAGTTTTACCTTCTTGTCCTGCTCTATCTCTTCATAGTCAAAATATCGATCTAACTCCCCTATCTAGTCTATCAGCCCTTCTGCTGACAAATTCCCATCATACGTAGACAATGAGGGTTTTGGTCTAGAGCTGGAGCCTAACACAGACCTTAACAACTTCATCTCAGCTGTCTCTGGTGTTGCCTCTTCTTCTTGCTCACCATCCCCTACTTCTGGTTCACTTTCATCTCCTAGGTCTGGTTCTCGTTGCCTAGTCAGCTCCATAGCTTCCATTCTAGCTTGCATAGCCCTCATTTGCTCCATCAGCTCGGCATTCGCAACAGGTCTACCTCTCCGACTTGCTCTACCTCCTCTCATTTGCATTGCCATTTCTTGTTTCAGGCTCTTCCTCACGCTCTGATACCAAATTTATGTCGACCTGGATGGCCAACGCTGCTATCACCATTCAGATTCAGGACAATTCGCCCTCTACTGGAACCCCGATAAGCTCTTGGGACCTGTTATCACCAAACTAGTAGTTGCCCCTAGAGATGAATCCAAGATGGATGGCAGAAGGGATGGGAAACCAAAGAGGTGCAACCAAGATATCCTCGACTCCTAATGGATGGTTGTCACTCCTATCGAGGCAATCTTCACTTTATGTTATCTAGACCAAGACAACAAAGGGGGAGACCCAGATCTACTTTCGATAGGAGAGATCAAACCAAAACACCAGATCAAGTCAGATATTGGTGAAGTACGTAAGGTGTATGGTGAACCCTAGATCTATGGATGAAGTCACAAGGTGAGTGATAGGTTGGATCAAGGGGTTTAAACAGTGTAGATTTGGTCCAACATGTTTATGTGAGTGACTTATGAGGTTTAGAACAAGATCAAGGATTAGGGTACTAGTCAATTGTGAGAAAATCCACTGCCCTGGGAACCGTGTCCAATGTAGGGTAGTTAAGGTCCAAATTGGGGCTAACCAATACCAAAGGTGAGCTTGATGAATGGATATGACAGCGTTCAAGTGTTCAATCATGCAAGACAAAAACCAAACCCTTAGCTAACCCAACAATCCAAGAAAGTCGAATTGGCTTGGAGAAGATTAGTGTCTTGGGAAATGGGCCAAATGGAGTCGGATGTCCACCAAATTATAGATCAGGAATGTTGAGGTGCAAAGCTAGGTGGGTCTTGAAGTTAGGATCATCCAATGGCTAGATCTCAGTAGATCTGAGATCGAAACGTATCACAAAGTGACTCAAGTGGGGCTCAACCCTCAAAATGAGAAATGGGGCCCACAAAGTGAAAATCACTGAAGTGACACACTAGGGGTAGGTTATTGAATGTGGAGATGAAGGATCAAGTGGGATCTCACCTATCTAGGTGCTAGATCCTAGCAAACTCACCTCTCTTAGGAAGTGCGACCTCCCTTGGAGAAGCTTGTTTGCCTTGGAAAATGGGTCAAATGATGGCCAATCCACACCAAACTATAGATCCGAATCGCCGTGGATGCTATAGAGGTGGGTTTTAAATTTTATACCCAAAAGCCAAGTGGATCTTTCTAGATTTGAGAAAATTTAAAATGAGGGTTTGAAGCATTTAGACAAATGGATAGATCATGGAAAGAGAAATTGCCTTGAGATCATACCTGAGTGATGGAATGAGATGCCTTGTTGTTGAGGAAGACTCCCTCAGAGATCAAATGAGAAATTGTTCAATTTGCTTGCCAAAATGATGCCCTAGCCCACAAGTGCGACCTCCTCTACCTGTCAAACCAAGGAAAGTCGATTCAATCAGTCAGATCAAGTATGGAGGAAATACAAGCAAAATGCAATGATAACATGAAATAGAAGGTCCTGGGACAGTAATACTCCCTGTTACCAACGAACAAACCCAAGGAAGAAGTAGGGAGGGTCGTCCCCTACCAATATGTCCTCCTCAAATGAATTCGGCCTCCACCTGTAGATGCAAAAACGTGGTACAAAAATATAGCAAGACAAAATCTCCAAGAACCCAGTGCAAAGGAAGAATCAACGAACGAACTCCAAAAGCATTCACCACAACACAACAGATAGATGTAATAATAATTCTCTATTCCAATAATCCAGAGCTAAAAGTCCCCTTTACAATGAGAAGATCTCTCCTTTAAATAGGATGGAGAGAGGCCACAATCCTAACCACTTTTGAATGAGTGGCTAAGATTAAAAGATCAAAAGATCTAATCAATGGTTGAGATGAGCTCAATAATACAATACATGGATCACTAATAAAATATAACAATAAGTGGACAAACTCACCCTAGGAGAGGGGATCCCACCAAATCATAATGATAAAACATAAGAAATAGCACATGGTGGGTCCAAGAGGTAATTTCTAACACCCTTGGTCAATCCCCATGGCACAATATCCAAAAATAATCATGATAGACACCAAATCGTGCCTCTTTGGGAAAGTCGTGAGCCTTAGGAGGCTCCAGAGATCATAAAAAAATGCCATAAGTGATGGATGTGGGTCCCGATGAAGTTGAAACTGCTGGAGAAGGTGTGGAAGACATCCCACTCATCATCACCGATCATCCCATGCCATAACCTTGCCTTAGTAGCCCAAATCGAATTCCTTTGTAGCCATTTTTACCATTTTTGGACTACATTGGGAAGTGTGAAACTACCCAAACTGCCACCAGGAGTGCCTGGCTCCAAAAATAAAAATCACCAAACTGTCTAGGAGGGGGGTAATATGGTAATAACAAGTGGTTGGACCACCCCCTCCAAAAATAGCGCTCTAGGTGAACCATTCATATCTCTGCTCTGCTCTAACAGGGCCTCCGACAAGCCAAAATTGCACTAGGATAGCCAACTGAGGCTAAAAATCACTGTAAGTGCCCGGAACTGAAAATAGACTGTCTCATTAGACTTAGAAGGTCCAAATCCGTCTAAAGTGTGTACTCATACACCATATAGTCTTCTGCATGGTCCAAAATAAATACTCATCATATCTAGAAGACCAAATAATAATAATCTGTAAAAGTGCCTAAAAGCACAAATCATCATCATAAGCCTGAAACCACTGCATAAGCCCACCATGGTGACTTGCACTAGACTATATATCATCTATCTGTAACATCTGAGGTCTGCCACCTCACGTCCTGTGGTTGACTTTTGGTCAAATTGGGTTTGACTAAGTCAACATGACCAAAATATAACTCAAACTGTCATCAAGCTGCTGCAAGGTGTCAAAGGTTAAAACATGCTTTACAATCCATTGAAATAGCAATTATAACAAGAAGTAATCATTACTGGCGATCTAAATCCAAATATAATAGGTCATTAATTATTATTATTACTCAGACCAGACTTTCAAGACCATACTCACTTCATAGTTGTGATCAATTTGCTAGTGAAGGGTGAAGGCTTTGTACTGCAAAGATTAGGCTAGAGGGAATGACTTACTGACTTAACACTGTGACACTTTGGAAATGGAAAGGGGATACACACCATAGCATATACTAAATGAGCAACAACACAGGGAATGTCGGTGTCTTACAAATGGGTAAGTTGTTCAAAGAGTGTTTATTCACCTTGACAAATGCGCACAATCCATAATACAAATGAGGCCAGCAATCTTTTTGATATAGAGTTTAAGTTCCATTGCTTTTTGGGCCTATAGTTTCCATAGCCTTTGATCTATGTGTGTTTATAAACACATTGCATAGATTTACATTTCATCAGGCTTTTTGTTGCAGGTGTGTTTTTAAGGCACTTGTTTACCTGAGCACTTCTAGGTGTGTCATAGACAGCTTGTTTACCTAGGTATTTACATTTCACAAAAGATATAACATTTGATATTTCAGAGCCATTTTCATTTGGCTTGCCTTTCATTCATGTGTGTTAAGAAACACATTGCATGAATGGGCTTTTCATACAAGATACAACATTTCATTTCAATACTTTGTATTCATGGCAGCACTAAAAGTTTTAGGTTTAGCCAACAACATCTTTAGTGACTAGGGGGACTAAGCCAATTCACCAAAGGTAAGTTTTGTCACCAACTCAGAGCTGAGACACAATAAACAGGGAAGCTCATCCAATATAGAGGCTACAGTGGGGGAAGGTCCTCCATGCCACTAGTCAAGTAGTAAGTCAAGGTAATGAACAAACTGGGTAAGTCATGGATGGATGAAGACAGTGAATAATGAAACCGACACTAGCAAGCCAAAGTATGGCGAGAATGATCACCTCTATTCTCCCTAGGGAGGTTAAAACCAATGAGTATAGGCCAAGAACTTCTAAGTCTGAGTAGGGACAAATAAGATATATATAAGTACAACCAGGTCCACATATCTATATGTTCGCCTGATCATGATATTAAATGCTAAGATATGCTAAGGAAATGGAAATAAAAACAATATAACCACAACACCATAATATACCTGCTAAGTCATATACTTGAAAGATCATCATCTGAACCATCATCTGTCCTCTGAAACTGCTGCTGTAACGCTGGGCACTACTGATTGCTCTGTACAAATGGCTAAATAGCTACATCGGTCATCTCTCTGAGTGTCCTGAGCCTCAGTCATGGCATAGGGAAAAAAACTGTTGTCCAAAATATGATAGTGATCCATAATAGATGCTTATTTCAGCATCTCAATGCAAGGGAACTGGCTGAATAGTGTACTGGAATCTGACAAAAAATGTATGGTAGCCCGACTACTATATATGTGATAACAGGACCCCACGAGTGAGCTCTTGCTCCTCACGCAAAAAGGCCGAGCTTCTCACAAAGGTTCACGCAGGGATTATCGTAGCCACATGGTCTTAAACTGATAACCGGCCCTTTCACGCAAAGGATCATCCAAAACAGAGCATTAATGGTTGAGTTTCATCTCTCGGCTATCACTACTGCATTAGTTTGTTATAAAAATGGAGGATACACACTCAAATAGAGAATACAATCCGATTGACAAATTCTGATTTCTATTTATTCACACAGAAGATAAATAGTACACAATCTCAACACATTGTATTCTAAAACCCTAAACAATGGATTCAATAGCTTAAAAACAAAACAGCATAGCCTCGCTCTCTTCCTCCAATGAGGGTAACCAATAGCCATCCCTGCCATCTGCGATCAAGCTCGAGACCGTTACTACACTACTGAAAAATGCGTTTTATTCCTAAACCTACCACCTGTCATTCGAAACATCACACCTGCAGCAAGAAGGAGAACGGACTCGGGCCTCTTGGTTTTTTTCTTTTCGTTAGCTGTCAAGATGCCCCTACATTATCCTTAAAACTATTTTGCAAACGTACTTGGACTTTTGTAATCAAACTCCTAAAAAACATCTATAATAAATTTATTGAAACATTCTAATTAACCTTAGAAATATTCCATAGCGACTACCCCCATTGGCTTCGGTTAGGAGTCGGACTAAACGGAGGATTCAAGATCAGGTGACAACCTTGTCTCGAGACTTGCCCCCAAGGGCGCACCGAGTAGTGGAATAGATTTCTGCTGCATTAACCATGTGCGTGATCTGGCAGCAACAAAACTGACTAAACCGCCAGAAGTTCTTCTTATAGAATACCTAGTTGTGTTATTTGACAGTGGAGTCGCCAGGTGGATCGAGTGAATCTTAGGTTGTTCGACTAGACACACCAAAAGGTAAAAAACAAAAAGAAGCTAAAAAGTCGTACCTAGGGATAGAAGATTCATCCCCGACAACGACGCCAAAAATGTTGTTGTCGGATTGCGCACCTAGTTAGCGCAGCAGAAATCTCACTACTGCTCGGTGCACCCTTCGGGGCAAGTCTCGAGTCAGGGTTGTCACCTTATCTTGACTCCTTCATTTAGGCTAACTCCTAACGAAGCCAAAGGGGTAGTCCCTACGGAAAATTTCCAAGGCTATTAAGTGTTTTAGAAAAGCTAATTAGATTGGGTGTTTTTAGGAGTTTTAAAGTGTGATTTCACCGTCCAAAAGGAATAAAAGCAACTATAATTAAGAATTAAGAACAACATCATGAAATTTAAAACATTGACATAATGAAAGCTTAAAAAAGATATGACACATAAATACCAGTGCCTTGGAGTCAAATACTGAATAAAAGTGTTGTTGCTGAAACTGAAATGTTTTGCAAATGTGTCTTTGTCAATTTTAGAATTATTAGAGATGGATTTAATTAAGGGAAATGGGAGCTCCAAATATACCGTGAGGTACAAGGAGTAATGTTCAGAAATCAAACAAAAGTGGCTCCTCACGAAGATGTGTGGGCTGGAATGGAGTCTCGAGGGCGTGTTCAACACTACACTAACAAGGATGTATTCTAACGGTTCCCTCACGTCACTTCCCAGTGGTTCTTGCTTCTTCTGAGAAATTTCCCCATGCAATACTTAATGTTTGAGTGTCAGATTTTCACTATTTTGAGGCTTCTTAATTTTATTAATGTGAGTTCTTAGTTAGATGTGAAAATTTAAGAAGTTTTTTGCACTCTTTTATGATTTCCCCGGGATTAGGCCAATGCCCGCAAAGAGAAAAAGTATACTCTGAGAAACAACAAAATGTTTGTTCCGATTTAATGCTTGAAAATAAAGTGCTTCACAAAATAACTTACAGAAAAGAAGATATAGATCACCAAGTTTATGTGTCACTTTCTGATCAACCACCACTAATTGGCAATGCCTTTATGTGGTGGTGAGAGCATAATTCATGGCAACAAAACTGGTTTGATTTAAGCTACTTGCAAAAAATGAAAAGAAGCAAAAATTAAATAACTAAAAATAAAGTATACAATCTTGCATGAAAAGTGATTGTATGCTTGTGTTTGTTAGGAAAAATTATTCCACAAAAATTAAGACTGTGAATCCCCCTTAGGGGGGATGGGGTGTGGGCGATGTGTATCCCACTTGCTCTCTTTAATAAATAATTGCAATTTTCTCAAAAGAATTGCCACTTAGTCCTTTTAAACTTGGATATAAGGGCTTACAAGTTAGAAGTTTAAAGCAATGATGGAAGAGGGTCTCCGGAAGATAAATTTGGCAAAATTCTGACGAAATTTCGCCAGAGTTTCCTCCTCTTTTTCCTTGTACCTGCTGAAAAACCAGCAATCAAATTTATTGGAATTTGATGGCAAATACAAAACAAAAATAAAAAAAATTGATTTTTTTTTTGTAATTAGTAAAATTTGAAAATTATTTCTAAGTATAAGTACAAACCTCTAGCTTAGATTTAGTGAAAAATAAGGCTTCTTAAGGTACTTAGATCTAACTATTAAGTATGTCAAAGTGATGTAGATCTAAATGATAAACGTAAATGTGATAGATCTACTTCTTAAACACCTTGCAAAAACCCCAAAAAATTGAAATAAAGAGAAGATTTAGATGTAGAAGATGGATGAATCTATTTCAAGCCAAAGCTTGATCTTTGGTGTTGTTCTTGGAAGCCCCTACAAGCAAAGTGTTAGCTTTAAAAAGGTTCCCAAAGAGGAGAAGATACAGCCGAGTTCAAAACCCCCTTAAGCTCTGTGATCTGCAACTTATAAAAAAAATTTTGCAACAAAAATATTAGATCTAGTGTGTTAGAATGAAAAGAAAACCAAAGGAGCCTAAATACATCCGAATATTGTTGGCTACTTCTAAATCTCTTGAAATCCAAGCACAAATAAACAAATTGACATCTGCAAATGTTTACTCTATATCAACTAAGCTAGATCTGCCAATAATTGGAAACAAGAATAGCATAAACCACAATATCACCTCATGGGATGATCATTCAACACACCTGCGCAGGATGGACCTCCAAAGTCTTCAACATATATTCAAAATAGCATCAAGTTACAAAATAACATAGGTTCTATGCATCCATAGCAAAAGAAGAGCAAGACCTTGCTTATATAGAATGTGAGAGAGGGAGGGGCGACTTCATGAAGAGGAGGGCACATCCCTCAAGAGGAGGAATTGATTGATTTGGATCAAATCCTTGATTGATACTTCAATGCTTGAGTGGGCTTCCACCTAAGAGAGGCGCCTTCCTCAAGCCTTGTAACCTTCACCCAACACACTAGATGGCTGCCACCTAAGAGAAAGTCTCCCAAGTGAGGGAGGGCATATTCTCCTCAAGTAGACCACTTGCCTTCCTTGAGATATTCACCAAAATTCTAACTCAACCGAGCCTCTAACTGGACCAAATTCCATTGATTTAGGAATTTGATTTTCTCTCATATCTTTCTTTTTTTAATTAAATAATTCTCTATAATTAATTTTGAGAGAAATTTTCTTTAAGTGAATAATATTCACTTAGAACTTAGGAAAAGTGGGTTAAGGGGTTTTGTGGGTGCTCCGGGTTAGAAAATGAGCACCCCCATGGAAAAATTCACCTCCTAACCACACTTTTATCATGTTTTTGGATTTTTTAATTAACTTATTAAAAAACCCGTAAAACAAGAAAAAATATTTTTGTCCGATCTGACTCAAACTCCTAGGGGACCTAGTGCATGTTCATATGACTCATTATTGATGGCTAGCATGTAAAAAATACATAGACACTTAGGCTTCAATAACCTCCTAAGGTTCGACCACCATGGTAAATACTCTAACTTTGGAGGTGTGAATAAAAAACTCAGGAATTATACACCACTGAAGCGCAATGCATAGTTCCTATGGAAAAAAACACTCTAGATTATCCCCTTGATAGGTAAACCGAAGGTAGGCCAAGCCTGTTACAAAAAGACCATGCTTAGACCAACTTATTACAATTTCCCCAAGGGGGTCTAGACATGCAAATTTTACAAAGGGCCAAACATTGGCTTGATGAACTTTTGAACTCTGGCAATGAACAAGGTAATTGTGCCAGTCTTCTGAGGTTCACAAGAAGTCCTACTAAGTTAAACTTAGTGGACAACATCTGGCTTCAACTGTGGGACGCGTGATTGTTCTGATCTTTAGAGCTGGAAATCATACGAGAATCCAGAATCTTCTAGTTTCTGCAAAACACCAAAAGTGTATTAATCACGTGTCTATAAAAATAAGCCAAATGAAGCATTAAGTTGCATAATAATGTACAAAGCATAATATACAACAATAATACACAAGCTATGATACAAAACAAGTATACAAAAAATACTATACATAACTAATGTACAAAAAGAAAAAGTATAGGGTTTAGAAAATCCCTGATACACGGATGTCCCTTTGGGCATCAGATATTGTCTCTGAAGAATAGTTTCAAGAACTGCCCATTTACTAGCAAGTTGAGTTGTTCTCCATCCATATTGTTGAGAAGGAAAGAATTGGCACCAGCCAAGTCATATATGATAAAAGGCCCCGTCCAAATGCTGTCAAACTTCTCGTGCTTTCCTGGCTTCTCTCTTCTCTTATCCCATAGTAACACAGTGTCAACCTTCTGAAAAGCTCTCGGTCTAGAGGACTTCTCGAAATTTTTCTTTGTCTTGTCTTGACTTTGAATGCTTTGATCAACAACCTTCCATTTGTTCTCATCTAGCTCAACAATCTGATTGATCCTGTTCTGAATGGCGTCCTGATCTGAACTGAAAGGCCGAAGCAACTGATATGCTGGCAACTTAAGATGAATAGGCAATTGAACATCCAGGCCATATACCAGCTCAAAGGGGGACTTCTCGGTTGAACTCTTCTTGGTAATACGGTCTATTATCAACTGATTTGTACAATAGTTGAAACCTTATTGAGCCGCCAGTGTTGGAACACATCAGTGTTCACTTCCAGAGTATCTGGGTTTCATATATTTGGGTCTAGCCAGTTTTGTTTTTGAGTCGACATGACCATGGCCCCATGGGGGTTTGTATCAAAGTGTGCTAGTAGGGTCTGAGTGGCTCGGTTCCTCATGACTGGATTAAACAACTAAGGTATTCCAGGGAGTTTTTTCACCGTCAGATTATACTTTGCTTCAGGCGAAATATAATCTCTTGGTTTTTCTCCCGCTTCCTCCAAAGCTGGAATGCCTGATTTTGGAAATTTGGCCATGGGGGGTTATTAGGGTCCAACTATAATGTATAAACCTACTAGACACTATTAGAATAGGTTTTGGTCATGTCCTAAGTCTCTAGGACCCCCAGAAAAAATTTCGAAATTTTTTTACCGGACGCGTCGGAATTGGGGTTTTTAATATTTTTTAATTATTTAATTTTTTTAATTAAATTTCTCTATAGTTTAAATAGAGAAATTTGAGTCTGTAATATGTCAGTCGTCCGGGGTCCGAATTCAGTGATTGATGGCTCGTTTGATAAGCCAAAAATCACACATGACCTATGGAGCAGCTAAACCCAACTTTCGGATGTCAATTCAGCCTCGTAATTAATATTTTCTCTGAAAAGTCATTTATAGAGAAATTATTAATTAAAATAATAAAATTGAATATTTTGGAGATAATCCAAATCTCTCCAAAATTAATCAATTTGATTAAAATAAAAGGCTAAATGACATGGCAATAAGCATTTAGGAAGATTCCAATCAACTCCAAGTCTTCCCAGTCAACCATCCAGTCACCAACAAAAGATCTTCTTGAGCCAATTCGCCCTTCCTCATGCATAATTCGATTTGTGCGTTGGCATGTGATGATTGGGTTGGTGGTTAGCATTTATGTTAGAGAAGGGCGCCCTCATGACTCACCAATCATTCATGGCTTGGCTCCCTTTGCTAATTCGAGTTAGCACCTACCTATTACCACGTGTCTCCATTAAACTAACTCGCACCTACCACTCCTCACGTCATTCCTACCTCAAGCTCACGCTTAGCCTTGTTGTAACTCGCTTATTGGATGGTGATCACTCATACCTACCACTAGAGTCGAGCTTTGCCACCTCTTCCAATTTAACCTACCTCATACCACTTGTCTCTCCACCATGCTAGCTCGCACTCCCCATATTCCTCACCAAGTTCACGCCCTTTCTTGTTGTAGCATGCCTATTCGTTGATGATACTTCCCATAGTCGAGTCCTTGCCACCTCATGCCATTTCACCAACCAACAACTCGACTTTGACTATTGTTCACCTCTCCAAGTCTTGATTTGATTGGATTTCGAACTACTTGCCATTGCCAAATTCGACCTAGGGTTTAGGCTTAGGATTCTAGTGTGTTTTACTATAAAGAGAGGTCCATTTGGGTTATTATCTCATGGATCTTTTGGGCAAACTTACTCTGCCAATTTGTAATCGTGTTTTAAGCTTCTTGCTATTGGAAATAAATTAGACTTTGGAGGTCTATTGATGTGCACATTGGTCCATGAGAAATTGTTAAAGCTTCAATGAGGTGATGTTGTTTTATTAATGCTATTTCATATATAATTGTTTGATCATTCTAGCTTAGAAGTCATTTTTATGTCCATGGAATGAATATTTGGTTTCAACTTATTCATTTATGCTTGGTTAATGAGATCTAGAAGTAGCAAAAAGTAATTGGTTATACTCATGCTCTTCTTGCCCTTTTTTGGCTAATCATACTAGACTTGATCAAATCATTGTTGAAGTGGCTTGGTTTTGCAGATCTCCTAAGTGCAAAGTGGGACCTTGAGCTTGGTTGCTTTTTCTTCCCCTTTGCTATTATTTTGCAAACTTTTGTGCATTTCAGGGTTCTTCAAAAGATCGATTCGTGCTTCAAGGATTTGGCTTGAGAGGTTTCATAAAGAATCCATCCATTTTTTCAAAAGTCAAACTGGTTACCTTGCTCCTAAAAGGCTCCCTCTTCAAGCCTTCTCTTTTTCTCCTTGAGTCTTTGCCCTTGAACTTGCTAGCCCACCTTCCTCTCGCCTTACCCTAGAAAAGTGTCTTTTTCCCTTGCTTTTGCCCTACTTCTTTTGCCCTCATTCTACTTCTTTGTCCTCCTCCTTCTCCATTCGCCTTTCTCTCCTTGTGCTTTCGTTTTGCTCTCTTTAGGCTCCTCTCGTCCACCTCTTGCCCTCCCTCTTTGCATTCGTCTTACCCTACTTTGATCTCTCTTTGCCTCTCATTTTTGTCCCCCCATCTTTACACTAGTATCCCTTACATCCACCCTAGCTTCTCCTTTCACTAGCTCCTTCACCTCTCCATCTTTTTGCCCTTAGGTTTGCCCTTTCTCCCTCTTCTCGTCCACCTCCAAAGTGCCCTAAAAACATAACAAAATCAACAAAAAAACTTGTTAGTAGTAGATCTTGTATTTGTTTGGTAGTCTTGTTAGCACTAGCATTGTTAGCTTTGTGTCACTCTTCATCCTCTTAGCTTGCATTTTAAATCTCATACTAGAAATTTAATCCTTGCATTTTAAGTAGTTTATTGAGCATATAGGGAAGTAATAAGTTGCTTTTAGCTTGTAGTTGTTTGTCATCTTTTACATCTTTCAAAAAAGTAGATCTCATATACCAAAAATATTTCATTTTTTTTATATACTTTAGATCTCACTTTTAACATCTTTTAGGCTTTCATTGTTTACTGGTCCGTTTGCACTTTTGCACATTTTTCGAAGTAAAAATATCATAAGTTTTAGTTTCAAATTCTTTCTAGGATTTTAAGTTCAAAATAGTTTCAAGATTCATCTTTGATTTTTGGACTAATGGTTAATGGGTGCCTTGTTGAGATGTTTTGAGTTTGTGTACGTCATTTGAGAGAGAGATATTTGATAGATCTTGAAGCAAAGAAATCAAAGCAAAAACCACATGAACGCCATAAGGAGTGATTGAATATACAAATCCTGTTATCCTTTGTAATAAGCTTATAAGAGCTAGCTTTGTTTTTCCTAGTTATTTCATTCTCAAAAGACCTTGCAAGGTTTTAAACCCAAGGCATTTGTAACCGTTTAATAAAAGTTTCAAGTGGAGGAGGCCTCCACTTTTTGGTCTTCTTCCCCATTTGGGGAAGAGTGTTGTACTTGGTTAGCTTAGATTTGTGGATTTATGCTCTTAGTTTAGTTTTATTTCAAAAAGTTATTTTGTTCATCTTTCCATATTTACTTACCCCCATGCTCTCCCGAGTAGGGTCTTGACCTGAAAGAGACTCTTGGGTAGTTTAGTTTTATTTTTCGTTTAATTATCTTGTTTCTCTTCGAATCTTTGACCAGAGAATAGCTAACTTTGAGATTGTATCCCAAAGGCCACATAGTTCTGTGGTAGCTTCTCGCTCCCCCATTAACTTCTTGTGGACATCCAGCTAGCTGGAAGGTTTCCAGGATTGGTGGTTTCTAGTGGTTGATCTTGTTCGGAGATCAATCCCACCTATTAGATTAAATCTTGTGTGGTAGAACACTAGTTTGAGTTTAGTTTCATTTTTTGGCAAAATAGTATTGTTAAGCATTATTTCACACCTTTCAAGCATCACGTGGTTTTAATCATTTAAAGCTGTTTTATTGCTTTCACAACACAACTACTATCTGCCTCTTTAAAATAAACCAAAGTGTCTTGAACTTGGCCAAATCCAAGTCAAGAGCACCCTCTATCGGAGGGCATTTTAGTTTTGCATTATCCTTGCATTAGGCATTTTAAGATTAGCAAGTCTCTTGAACTGTGGTCATAAGATCAAGTCAAGAGCGCTCTTTGTCGGAGAGTTGAACAAGGTTCTTTATTAATAAAATTTTCCACTCATACACCCCTTTAATTAATTTACCTTGGTTTCTGTCCTACACCCGTATGCTCTGCCAACCGGAAACGGTTGGGCTAGTACTTAGAAAGGTGGAAGACTTGCTAATTCACAAGTGAAAATCTAATTAAAACTTTCACCCCCATAACCAATGAACCGGCGTTGTCATAAAGTATTTTAATTAGTTCTCAGGGGAGGCGCCGGGGTGCCCAATCTGCGACACGGTGGCTGGTTAGCATTGCGCGCCTCGCTGTGATTCCAGACAGGTTCCGACATGTCTCTTAAAGGAGCTGCTTAAAATTACTTTCCGGATACTCTTTGAACATCCTTGGTTTTAGCCCTAATAATCAAGACAATTAAAACTTTAAATTTACCAAGATAAGCTGCACAACGTTCTCACAAACTTTCCAATTCAAGCACTTGTATCAAGTTTTCACAATCACATTTATTTTTTGACTCCATAAGGCACTGGTCCTTAATCACATATCTTGATTACTTAAATATCTATACTGGAGTATTCATCTTAAATTGTGATTTGCTTCTTGTTCAAGTGCATCCTTTATTTTTGTTGCAACGTGGATTGCGTTATCTTGTTTTACTTTAAATTTTATATTGGTCTCATTCTAAAAAAACTCCTACAACACCCATCCGCATCACTATACCAAAAACTTTTAAATATACAAAGAGCCTTAGACAACTCTTTTTTAGGGACTAACCCCTTGGCTTCGTTAGGAGTTTTGCCTAAACGGAGGAGCTGGGATTCAGGTGACAGTACCTGGTTCATTGCTTGCCCCCAAGGCCACACCTCTCTCACTTGTAGTGAAGAGACAGCTTTCGAAAGATTTCCGCTGTTGGTGTGCATATTGGCGGACAACACGGTCAATTGGTAATCACACCTTCTTACATGCTTGGAACTTATCCTTGATTCGGGAATTCACAAGTGGTTTTCTGAATTAATGGACAACAAGAAATGATTGTCTATAGGTTCCTGATTCAGGCTACATTCACTCTTAACCTCATAGTAATTGCCCTTTGTAGTTGATCCTTTACTTCGCTTGCCCAATGGACTCAACACTAATCTTGATCCTCCCATCACCCTTTTATAATCTATCTTTTACAAATATGTTTTGCTAAAGTTAACTTTCCTTTTCACCTTGAGCTTTCATGATATAGCTTTAACAATAATTTTCCTAGGAAGCCCCCCTTGTGCTAGAAGAGAGCTAGCATAAAGTAAGTGAGGGAGCTATTGTGGTGACATTGGGTAGCCCTTGATAGTTCCACCAAGGTCTTGCTTGTGCTTTAGGGCTTTATCACATAAAGTAATGGTTTGGGTGGTAACAAGATCACTCTAGCTAGTCTGGATTTAGTAGGTGGGCCTGGTATAAGATTGACCACACAGACACTCTGATCTTCTACTATATTTTGTATCACTAGCCATTGTTGAGTCTGGTGACTCACTATCTCAATGCTCACATCTCTTATTCACAATGGGAGCTAAGAGAGTTTCCCTGTGGATGATTATATATATTATTTTGCCACTATATTCAAATATGGATTTGCCATAAGTCCATAAACAATCCCTCCAAATATGACCATGCAAAGCACCATTCATTTTGGTTAAATAGTCCACTGAAACAAGTGGTTAATGATTGACGTCTTTAGTTCAACGACTATAGAAACGATCTTGTCCACAAGTTCATATTTCCGTACATTTATTTAAGGTGTCCATTGCTAGAATTTGAATATGTACCCAGAGAAAGTAACACTTCAGGCTGAGATTAATCATCATCATGAAGAATTAAACTACGGAATTCATGTTAAACAAAGGTTTGAGGAGTCAAAATCTTTGCTACATCCACCCTTTTATGAACAATCTTGGACAGAATGCATAGAGTCATTTAGGTTTACTCATCAGCTATGGCAAAATATTAAATTACACTTTCAGTTTTAGTCTATGAATTTCCTTTCTCATGTTAAATAATGGTACTATATTGATATTCTAATCTAGCGAATCATGATAGGTCCTCCATTCCAACCCCCATCTGTGCTCAAACAAAAAAAGATAAAAAAAAGTAAACAGTGGCCTCAATCAGATTCGCTTAAAAGACAAAGATATAAAGAAAGTGAAATATAAAGGTTACGAGATATGGCATCAAGTGCGTTTCATCCGAGCATCATTCATTATTTTTGGCATAATTAGGGTGAAGTAGCTTTCCTAGTACTATAATACTGAGTAATTGTTCTGCAGGTTAGGGATTTCCATATGGGAAAGACAGAAGACATTGGATATTATGCAGGCTATATAGGTGAGCTCTTATAATGGCCTAGTCTATTTTCCTTCCTCAAGATGCATTTATGATTGTGCACCCAAGTTTTTTTAAGAGTCACATACTAATAGTTTTGTTTTGGCGTCTGATTATCTGCAGGATCGTCCTTCATGTTCGGGCGGTTTTTGACGTCTGCTCTTTGGGGAATGGCAGCAGATAAATATGGACGCAAACCTATTATGTTCATTGGGGTTTCTTCAGTGTCAGTGGGAATAATTGTCACAATATGCATAAACTTGATTCTTGATTAACTGAAAAACATATCTGTTATACTTTGGTTTGTTGAAAGAAAAGTCTTTGAGGAGGTACATTGGGAGTCTTAAGATTACTTCTTCTTACATGTGAACTATTTCATGATTTCATTTGTTGGGTACATTGAACTGTGCAGAGTTGTATTCAACACCCTATTTGGAATGAGCACTAATTTCTGGATGGCCATTTCAATGAGATTTCTTCTTGGCATCTTCAATGGTATGCTTGGTCCAGTAAAGGTAGGATCAACTTTGTATTGCTGACGTTGTCTGGAGAAAAGTTGTAGCATTGGGCTCATATCACACCTTTTTCATATCTAAAGAATCCTCCCAAGACAAAATATGGATTGGTGGATAAATAAGGGTTCTTTTTTATCATGGATCTTAAAATAATACAAGAAATAATTTTTAATAACAACTGGGTGGATTGTATTCTATAGCTGTATCAAATATATCCCATTAATATGTGCTGTTTTACAATTTTACGTGGTTGTTTCACAGGCATATGCATCAGAAATCTGCAGAGATGAACACCAAGCTCTGGCCCTATCAGTTGTATCAACCTTTCTCTCTTTCTTTCTTCTCTACATTACTTGTGATTATAATAATTTCACTAAATTCACTGGATGCTTATTCCTTTGGCAGAAAAATATGTCAGAAGGCATTAAATAATGAAAAGGTGGCATAACAGCCTTTAGGAGCTTCAAATATACATAGTGTATACTATATTACCGTGATGTTTATCTTTATATATGTTTTAGGTGGGTTCCATGTGGGGGATAGGCTTGATCATTGGTCCAGCACTTGGAGGTTTCCTTGCACAGGTATTTACAATTACTAATTTTTAAAGGAAATTTCAGTTTATTAATCCTGGTGATGATGGGCCTGTTTCACAAACAGGTACATCATCAAATGAGGTGGGTTTAGAATTAATATGTGACTGCATGGGAATGAAGCTAGTGCCCTCATGGATGAAGCTGTTGGGATGTATTTGGCATCTAATTCAAACTCACATTGTCAGTTTTGCTACTAATCTTCAACCATCAGTGGTACATAAACAATTTACATTTGCTTTATCTGCCCATATATCGTCTGTAAACACTGATAACTACGTATATTGTCTCTGCATTCTTTCACCAGATTTGACATCATCATGCAATCTTCAGGTAGCCAATCTTCTGCTCTAGCTTCACATATTCAACACTTGAGCCATCTTCATTGTAATTTGTGCATGTTTGTATTTTGCATCTCAATAATGCATCTGAAAGGCAGCTTTAACCTTTATTGTGTCAATTTTTAGCACATGATACACAGGTCTGCTTTCAAAGAATAAAATAATCCTACAGCAGAACAGAAATATAGTTAAACACCTATCAATTTGCATATGCTTCATCTGCCCATAAATTGTCTGTGAACACTGATAACCACATGTATTGTCTCTGCATTCTTTCACCAGATTTGACATTAGCACGCAATCTTCAGGTAGCCAATCTTCTGCTCTAGTTCCACATATTCAACACTTGAGCCATCTTCATTGTAATTTGTGCATGTTTGTATTCTGCATCTCGCTAATGCATCTGAAAGGAAGCATTAACCTTTCTTGTGTCAATTTTAAGCACATAATACACAGGTCTGCACTCAAAGAATAAAAGAATCCTACAACAGAACTGAAAGATAGTTAAACACCTATCAAAACTTTAAGTCTGTAATTACCGACACTTGGAATCGATTACTCAAGAGTGTATACACAACATATCACGAGATTAGATCATACCAGTAGAAACAAAATGGTTAAATATTCATAAGCAGAAATATGGAAATCAGATCAGCAAGCAGTCTCCAGGAGCAGTCATGTATTCTATTATCAGATGACAGAAGAATTACATATCTCTAACGGCTACAAGCTAATATACTCTTAGTTCAAGCAGTCGCTGTAAATACTCTCTCTCAGATGTGCTAACTAGTGTACCCAACCTTCTCTTTTATACACTGAGGGAAGGGGCAGTTACAAAAAATGGCTAATTAAAGCCTCAAACGCTGTGCCTTTATTTGGGTCATTAAATTCTCATTAGTGCACCTCCCTAAATGAGTAACAGCCAAGAGTGAATGCACCTATTGCTAGACTGTGTAAGTGCAGCAATAAATATGCCCCATATTCAAGGGTGAATGTGCCTCATCTTCTACCATGAATAGCAGAAGTAACTCCTGCAATCAAGGTTTACCCACTCCTAGAGAAGTGCGTCCTGCACAGCAAGGTGTAACTCCCAAGGTGATGTGCCCTCTTTCATAAGAAACTAGGCAACCACGAGAATCTCCTTCACAGGGTCACTCTCTCTAGCTCTTCGATATCTGCCACTGCTCAACTCGCCAAGTCAGAAAGGAGAACAACTCAGAGTAACCAGGTAATCTGACACTCCCTCTTTGTGATGGGTTTGTTTTCCAAGAACCCAAGATATTGTCTTAGCATAACTTATAGAATCTTCTCATCCAGGCAAACTCCCTTTTTATGAGAACGTCTGCCAACAAATACAGACTTCGAATTTTCAGTGCTATCATTATTGGTATGCATGGAATCAATCATTGATTCGATAGCAGGTTTTGAAATTGTCACCTAGACATCATTCTCCTCCATCATGGCATCTTGCCATACCTGCTCTTTAGTTGCCTCCCCATGGCTGGAAGGCTTTGTCACGAGAATGAAAGACATTAATGCAACATAAGCAGGAAACTTTTTAGGGGCATGACTCACTTGAGAATAAGTATTTGGTGCTCCTACTTGCTCTTGTGCATCTTGTAATGTCTGTGTAAACCATCTTGACTTTCAAGCTCTCGGTTCCTTATGATCTGAATCTTATTTCTCCTATTCTTCCAGATCAGCAAATGAGAGTCGGGACAACAACTTCTTCTCCTTCTTCAGTCTCTGTAGAAGGTTCTTAGGACTTGGAGGACCATACATCTTCCATAAAATTCACATTTCTTCTTACCATGGTCTTCTGTTGTGCTAGAACATAGATGTAGTAAGCCTTGGAAGTTTTGTTGCGATCAACAAAATAGTAAAATACCCTTGGCACTAGAGGGTTCCAACTTTTTTCATTAGGAAGGTGAATATAAATAGGACAACCAGATACATGGAAATGTGATACCTTGGATTTTTCACTGGTAAAAGCTTCCTCTAGTGTCTTGTTCTTCAAAACCTTGTGAGAACGTTTATTTAGAACATACACTGTAGTATTACATGCTTTTTCCTAAAGACACATGGGCAGGTCCATGTCATGGATCATCGCCTTTGAAGTCTCGATAATGGATCGGTGCTTATTCTTTGCAATCTCATTCTATTGTGGGTTGTAAGGCATTGTTTGCTCCTTGATTCCTAAATCCCTGCAACAAGCGTCAACTCTTTGGAGGTGTACACTATTCTAGATCCCATTACTTTCCAAACCTACACTTAAAGTGGTAAATCCCTACGCTGTTGGGAGTGGAGAGTGGGAGCGGAGCGAAAAGTGAAATTTTCAAAAGTTTCCGGGGTGGGAGTGTTTTTTATATTATATATTTTGATACACATATGTCAACAAAACCATGTAGGATGTTTAATTAGTTACAAAAAACATAAAAACATGGGTTAAACCATATAACATCAATCATCTAGTAGTTATAACTTATAACTTATAGCAATGTCATCAAATGATCAACCTGTTATCACAAATCTTGTAGCTACCCAAAAGATGTATCCTATCCAGGATGACAGAGAGGCTAAGGTAGCTAAAGTCGTGACCCTAAAGGATCCTGCTTCCCACAGATGAATTGATTGTCACGTCAAGCAGGATTCTTGTCACTTTAAGCCAAAAATGACCAAGGGGGAGACCCAAATCTAACCTAGAAGGCTAGACCAAACTATAGGATATTAAAACTAGATTTATAATGGAATGTGAGATACCTTGAAAATGATACCCTAGACCAAATGAGATTCTACTGAGTATGATTATTTGGATTGGTAGGGGTTTGTCAAAGGTGTAATTACAATCCAATAAGAACATTCCTCAATAGTTAATTACAATGTTGCACGACTCGGACTCGGCAAAGACTCGGCTGGCATATGACTCATAGACTTGGGAAAAACTCGGGAAACACTTGAGACAGACTCGGCAAAGACTCGGCTGGCATATGACTCATAGACTTGGGAAAAACTCGGGAAACACTTGAGACAGACTCGGCAAATAGGAAAAAAATTAAAATAGTGTTCATTTTTACACAACAAAGAAGTTAAAAGCATTTCCAATCCATATAAGCTATAAAACTACTTTTTATTAACTTCTCCTTTACACAATAAAATATTAAAAACAATAAAAAACATTATAAATTTTTTCAATATTTAATAAAAAATTTAAAAACATTAAAAAATACAAAATTAAAAAAAGAAAGAAAGAAAAAGATTGCAAAACCATTACATTTGTTTTTTTTTTAATATTTAATTTATTTGAAATTTAAATGTTATTTGTTTTTTTTAAATATTTAATAAAAAAATTTAAAAACATTACAAAATAAATTTTAAAATTTTTAATATTTAATAAAACATTATAAATTTTAATATTTATTAAAACATTTATAAAACATTATAAATTTAAATATTTAATAAAACATTATAAATTTTAATATTTAATAAAACATTTAGAAAACATTATAAATTTTAATATTTAATAAAACATTATAAATTTTAATATTTAATAAAAAATTAAAAAAACATTAAAAAAACACAAAATTAATACTTTATAAAAAATTAAAAAAACATTAGAAAAACAAAATGAAATAACAAAATTAGATAAAAATTTAAAAAACATTGGAAAAACAAAATGAAATAACAAAATTACATAAAAATTTAAAAAACATTAGAAAAACAGAATTACATAAAAATTTAAAAAACCGACCGGGCAGTCGGCTGCTTCTTCTCGTCGAACAAAGGAATGGTCGGTCTCGTTGGCTTACCTTCGTCCCTCCTTGCTTGTGCAGAGAAGTTTCACTGTTGGGTGCTTCTCGAGGTCACCCGTACGACAAGAAATACTCTGGTTTGGCATCCTCCATTGGCGCGCCTCACCAGAGAGGGTTTCGCAGAGACCTGTGTCCACCAACCACACGCCCAATTTTTTTGCAAAAAGCTAAATAGAAGGAAGAGCCAATGAAATACTCGTACTTGGTCTCCCTCGCAGCTCCACTCGCAACAATCCTTCGTGCGGGCTTTTTCTTCCTCCTTCGTAGCCCTCCAATCGTAGCCCTCTAGTGCCGAGTCCGCCCGAGTCTTGGCGAGTCTGTCGTGGGTTTTCCGAGTAATGACGAGTCGATCGAGTCAACGAGTCTCTGGCCGAGTCAGCAGCGGTTACTCGTCTTGGAGGTCGACTCGGCCATACTCGCGAGTATGGGCCGAGTGGTGCTTCATTGGTTAATTATGTAATTAGAGATCCAGGGATATAGTGCTAGGTTGAAATGACCAATTCACTACACTAGGGGGATTGAACGTATGCAAATGGAAAATTCCCAATGTAGAGGATTGATAGAGAGTTTAAGGGACTTCCTAACACTTTATTGATTTCATCATTTTACAATTAGATCTAGCATAAGAGTTTCCTTTGCAAGTCATTTACAGTAGATCTAAAGGCTTTATGAAATGTTTCTTTCTGTGATTAAAAGTAAGATTTGACAGGTATAAGTGTTTCATTTGATGCCCCAAAAAGTCAAGCAAAGATCCTGAGGGAGCTATCTATCTAGCTCATCTCCCTTGGTTAGTTTAGTTTCCCTTTACATACTTTTTTAACTTAGCATATTTTGAGATTTTCTAACATTGTTCAAGAAAATTTTTAAAGTGTTTTTTGAGATCGTTTTGCAGCTTATCTTGGTAAAATAAAAATTTTAGTGGTCTTGATTATTAGGATAAAACCAAGGATATCAAAAGAGTGTCCGGAAAGACATTCTAAGCGGCTCCTTTAAGAGACATGTCGAATCTGTCTGGATCACAGCGAGGCGCGCAATGCTAACCAGCCACTGTGTCATAGTTTGGGCAACCCGGCGCCTCCCCTGAGAACTGCTTTGAATACTTTTTGAACCACGTCGGTTCGTTGGTTACGGGGGTGAAAGTTTTAATTAATTATCACTTATGAGCTTATCAAGTCCTTCACCTTTCTGAGTACTAGTCCAACCGTTTCCGGTTGGCAGAGCATACGGGTGTTGGACACACAACCAAAGTAAATTAATTAAGGGGGAATGTGGATTGAAGTGTTTTATTCTTAAGAGCACTTGTTCAACTCTGCGACAGAGAGCGCTCTTGACTTAGTCTTAAGACCATAGTTCAAGAGACTTCCTACTTTAAAATGTCTAATGCAAGGGGAAAATGCAAATCTAACAATGCTCTCCGATAGAGAGTGCTCTCGACTTGGATTTGGCCAAGTTCAAGAGGCTTTGTTTATTTTAAGAAAATAGAAGCAGTTGTGAAAAACAGTTATGAAGCTTTGTAGAATTAAACCATGTGATAGCTCAAATAAAGTAAGAGACAACTAGCATGCTATTTGCGGAATGAAATAATGCTAAAAAGACTTAGTGTTCTACCAACAGTTTTATTCTAAGGTGGGATCAACCTCTGAACAAGGTCAACCACTAGAACCGCCTGCACTTGAGAACCTCCAGCTAGCTGAAAGCTCTACCAAGGAAACCAACGGGGAAGGAAAAGTAACCACAAAATTATGTGGTCCTGCCCTTGAGATGAAATCCCAAGGATACAACTTCCGGTCAAAGGCTTGGAAGAGAGATACAAGATGAAATAAAAGACTACTCTTAAAGCATAAATTGAAAGATCTAATCTAACCAATCACAACACTCTTCCCCAAATGGGGAAGAAAACCAAAAAAAATGGAGGCCTCCTCCACTTGAACTTTTATTAATCTTGTACAATTGCCTTGGTTTTAAAACCTTGAAGGACTTGAAGAAATAAAACTTGAATGAAAAAAGATGAAAACTCGTATGAGTTTGTACAAAGGATAGTGGTTTATTTCAAATGACATTCATGGTTTGCACTTCTCCTTGGTTCAAAATTCACTTGAGCTTCTCTTTGGCTCCTTCTTGGATATTGCTTCTTAAAAGCTTTTCAAGTTCTCTTCTCTTTCGAAACACCTACACAAGTCTCAAAGATTTTCTTAAACAAAGCACCCATTAGTCATTAGAAAAAAGACAAAAGTTTAAACTATTGAACCTAGAATCCTAAAAAGAATTTAAAACTATGCTCTATGAGATTTTTATTTCAAAACATGTGTAAAAATGCAAACGGACTAGGAAGCAACATATGCTTAAAAATTGCTAGGAAAGAGATCTAAAACGAAAGTTTTTTGAGATATTTTTATTGAAAAAATCCTATCTTTTGAATGAAAACAAAAGTTTAAACTAATGCAAGCTATACTAAAGCAAATAAAGAGATCTAGAATGTTCTAAAGTTAAACTTTTCAATGCATGTGAGTGCTAATGAGATGCACAAATTTAGATCTAACTATCAACCTCTTTAAGCAAACTAACTCTAACAAAAGCTAAACTTTAAGCAATTCATTTTTAGGTGTTTTTTTTGTGTTTTAGGGCCTTTTGGGATGGACAAGAGGAGAGATCCAAGAGGCAAGGGAAAGAGTGAAGGAAGATACTCCAATGGAGGTGGATGAATGGAGTAAAGAGAGAGAAAACGAAAGGAAGAGATGGCTAGAAGATGGTGGACGAGAGGAGAATGGAGGGAAGAAACGAGAGGAGGAAGGGAAGATGGCTTTGATGAGGAAAACGAGAAGGCAAACCCAAGTGGGCCAAAAGCAAAGGCCAACAAGGAGGTGATCACAAACTTGGAGATGGAAAAAGCTTGGGAAATCCACAGTTTGGATGGTAGATCTAGTAACCAAAGAGAAAGTTTCTTATGTTTGATGGAGGGAAGAGATCGAAGCTCCCTAGAAGTGTTTCTTCTCTTGAAGTGAAGAAAAGACCATGAAGACCTGCAAGACAGATTGATTAGATGCCAATAACCACTGTTGAAGTAAAGAATGACTTAGTCTTTAATAAGCCTTTCTCCACCTTGAGAAACCCTTGCAAAAATCTTGTTATGAAACATGCAAGAACTGAAAGATTTATTTTTAATCAAAGCTAAAACATACATCTAATATTGAAATTGCATGATCAATTGACAAAATGAAAGAGATATCACCAATAGTGTGAAGAACATCCCAATTGCTCCAGCATGGACCTCCAAAGTCTAAATTTATTCAATATTAAACAGATATTACAACAATATTTTGGCAGAGTGTTCATGCTCAAAATCTCCATGAAGAACAAGCCTAAAAGGCCTTTCTCATATAGAAAAGGCTACATACTAAAACCCTAGGTCGAATTGGCATGAGAGAGAGCCAATAACAATAGACACAAAGTCGAATTCCAATCACAACTAGTCTCAACCAATCGAAACTCATGTTTAACAAGCTTGGAGTGAATAGACACCAATCAAACTCGAGTTTGTGGATGATGTGGATGGGGAGGTGGCCTCCACCTAGGCAAGGCACCCCCCATCCCACTTTGGAACTACCACCAAACAAGTAATGAGCTGCCATGTGGTAAACTCGCCCTCCAAGCCAAAAATGCGTGAGTCTCAAGAGGAATGCGTGAGCTTTGTGGTAGGTGTATGGAGTTCTAACTAAGACTTGATTGCAATCATGGTAGGTGGGAGTGGGAGGTGGCCTCCACCTAGGCAAGGCCCCCACTTCTGAATTAATGCAAATCATACCAACCAAAATTTATTTATTATGAACTCCACATCACTAATTTGCAGATTGCATGAAGGAGGGCGAATTCTCTTTAGTGGATAAGCTTGTGTTGACTGTATCTTCAACTGGATGAACTTGAAGTTGATTGGAATCATCATGAGTGTCTGTTTCCATGTCATTTAGACTTTTACTTTATTCCATTTGGATTATTTTGGAGAGTTTTGGATTTTCTCCAAAATAATACAATTTATTAATTTAATTAATAATTTCTCTGTAACTGGGTTTTTAGAGAAAATATTAATTATGAGGCCTAAATGACATTCGAAAGTTGGGTTTAGCTGGTCCATAGGTCATGTGTGACATTTGGCTTATGAAACGAGCCATCAACCACTGAATTCGGACCCCGGACCACTGACATATTACAAATTATTATTTCTCTATTTAAACTATAGAGAAATTTATTAAATTTAAAAAAAATTAAAAAACCCAAACTCGACGGACTCGATAAAATTTTTTCGAAATTTTTTATGAGTGTCCTAGAGATTTGGGACATGACCAAAACCTATTCTAATAGTGTCTAGTAGGCTTATATACATTAGTTGGACTCTAATAATCCCCCATGGCTAAAATTTTCATAATCGGGCATTCCAGCTTTGGAGGAGCGGGAGAAAACCTCATCGATTATAGCTCGGCTATAAGCAAATTATAATTGATAAGGGAAAAAACTCCCTGGAATACCTTAGTTGCTTAATGAAGTCATGGGGAACTGAGACACTCAGATCCTACTAGCACACTTTATTACAAACCCCCATGGGGCCATGGTCATGTCGACTCAAAAAACAAAACTGGCTAGCCAAAACTACCTAGTCACAAATGCTGGATCATTTGATACACTGGAGTCAAACACTTATTATGTTTGTCAAATGGCGGCTCTTCAGATTATCCAACTATGGTACAAACAAGTTAATAACATCTGGCTCCAACTGCGGGACGGGCACTTGCTAGATCTATGGATCAATGAAAGTGTTCGAGAATCCCAGAATATCAGTTTCCTGCACAGAAACGGAAGTGTCTTAGTCCAACGTTTTCATGATAAATAATGCCAAAATGAAATACCAATATGCTATTTTTTTGCTTTTTCTATAATCAAAGGTACATAAAAATAAAATCTTTTCTTTTTCAGCATATATATGAAATATAATAAAAAAGCTAACATGCGAAAAACTATGATACATCAATATGGTACATAAACATACATAAAGATCAACAAAGATGGGTTCAGAGATGTCCTGAGATGACCCCTTGGTCATCTTGAATGTTGTTCCGATAGAAAGGCTTCAGGTGTTGCCCATTTCTGGGTAAGCTCAGTTCTTCTCCTTCCATGGTGTTCAGTAAGAAGGAATTAGCGCCAGCAATTGTACGGATGATAAACGGGCCCTTCCAAAGGATGTCGAATTTCCCATGTTTCCCAGGCTTCTCCCTCCTTTTGTCCCATAGGAGAACAGTATTTGCTACCTGGAAAGGTCTTGGCTTGGCTGATTTGTCAAAAGTACCCTTCATACTTTCCTGATGTCTCAAGGATTGATCAAGGGAAGCTCTTCTGGCTTCATCTAACTCTATGATCTGATTTATCCTCTGCTCCATTTCCAATTTTTTTGTTCCATATTCACTTATTAATCTGAAAATTGGAATCTGCATGCTAACCGGAAGGGTGGCTGTGAGACCATACACCAACTCAAAAGGGGATTTTCCTGTGGAGTTTTTCTTGGTTATTTTGTCAGCCCATAAAGCATACTTAATCTTACTGTCCCATGCTTTCTTATTATCATCCACAGTTTTCTTAAGGATACTCATTAAATTCTTATTAGTGGACTCAGCAAGTCCATTTCCTCGTGGGTAATAATCCGAGGAATGGGATAGGATGATGCCATATTTGAAACAGAAGTCACTTACTTCTCCAGAACTCAAAGCCTTGCCATTATCAGTTGTTATCTTTAAAGGGATCCCGAACCTGGTGATGATTCTTTCCTCAATGAAATTTATGACAACATTTTCATCGGCCTTCTTGGTAGGTATGGCCTCTACCCATTTGGTGAAGTAATCGGTTGCCGTAAGAATCCAACAAACTCCATTGCTAGAGTTATCTTTGAATTTTCCGATAAAATCAAGCCCCCATTGTTGAAAAGGGGCAAGGACCACAACAGGTGTGAGGGGGAGTGCAGCCAACTTCTGCTTACCAGTGAAGAGTTGACACTCCTGGCAACACTTAACATGTTTGTGAACATCTGCGAATATGGTGGGCCAATAGTATCCAGCTCTTGGGATCTTGTGAGCAGTTGTATTTGCTGCATAGTGACCTCCGCAAAATCCTAAGTGAAACTCAGTCAAGATTCTTTTGGAGTCCTGTTCGTTCACACACCTGATTATGATGCCATCTGGGTTTCTCCAACCCAGACCTTCTTGGGTAAGGCAATATCTAGCAGTTTTAAGTCTCAAAGCCCTTCGCTTGTGACCCTTGAGGTGATAAGGACAATTGAAGTGGAGGAGGAAATAGATGATGTCAGAATACCAGATGTTGTCAAGTTTTTGGAGGGCAGGAGTCATGGAAGGTTGGGGAATGTCATTTTCAGCAATCATTTCAATGGATTCTTCATTCTTTTGAGTGAGCATTTTAGCAAGCCCTCGTCCTTTGATTAACTTGGTGGGCTTTATCTCAAGGTCATACTCCTGAATTTTGGAAACCCATGTACCCCTTATTCCTAAACAATCCTGTTGAGAGAGGATGTCTTTCACCGCAGCGTGGGGAACATACCCTATGACCTTGGAATAGCCTATATATGTTTTGAAGTGTTTCAAAGACTTGACTAAGGCATATGCCTGTTTTTCCATGATTGTGTACTTCAACTCGAAGTTTTGTAATGCTCTACTCATAAAGGCAATTGGTTGCTCGAACCCTTCGAAGTTCTTATGGAGCAATACACCAGCAATGGTGTCCTCTGAGGCAAATGAAAAAACCATGAAATCCTTTGTGTAATCCGGGCTGACTAAGACAAGTGCTCTAGTAATGGAATCCTTTATGGTGTCAAAAGCTTCTTTTCCTTCATCTGTCCAAATGAACTTAGCATTCTTTTTTATGAGAGCCTACATAGGTTTCATGAGCTCGGCAAGGTTGGGTATGAATCTCCTTATGAAGTTTATATGGCCATTAAATGATTGGAGGCCTTTAACATTCCTAGGAAGGGGAATCTCTTGGATAGCTTTGATTCTCTCGGGGTCAATCTTGACCCCATCTTTATTTATGATGTGACCCAAAAGCTTTCCCTCTTCAATGCCCAAAACAGACTTAGCCGGATTCAAGGAAATGCCAAACTCTCTGCATCGTTGAAAGACTTTTCTAAGATGGTCAACATGGCTGGATCTCTCTTTGGAAAAGACGGTTAAATCATCTTGATATATTTCTATGATTTTACCCATTAATTTGTCAAAGGCATAATCCATGGCCCTCTGGAAGGTGGCCCCAGCATTTGTGAGACCGAAGGGCATTCTCAGATATTCAAAAGTCCCCCAAGGGGTTGTGAAAGCTGTTTTGTGCCTATCTTCTTCTTTGATAACCACTTGGTTATAACCTGAAAATCCATCAAGCATGGACATCATCGTAGATCCAGTGACCCTTTGGAGGAGGGTCTCCATGTTAGGGAGAGGATAATTGTCTTTCTGGTAGGCTATGTTCAGATTTCTAAAATCAATGCATATCCTGATACTCCCATTCTTCTTCCTTACCACAACCAAGTTGGAACACCATGACGTATGTCTGGTTGGTGCTATAATTCCTGCTGCCAGCATTTTTTCTAATTCCTGTTTGACAATAGGAGCCAACTTAGGATTTATTTGTCTGAGTTTTTGGCGGAAAGGTTTTGTATTTATCATTTCCAGTTTCAGAGGGATGGTATGTTGGAAAACATCCTCCCTATAGGCTTTTAGCTCATTATATGTAAATGCAAAAATGTCTCTATACTCCTTTACCAGGCTTATTAGAGCATTCCTCTCCTTTTCAGAAGTTCCTTTTCCTATTTTTATGATTTTCGGATTTGTTTCCGATCCAATGTTCACCTCAATATAGTCACCAGGTTTCAATTGGTCAATGTTATTTTTCTTTCCATCCTGCCTGTCAAAAATATTCTCCAGTTTAGCTGCTCCATGTGACATGGGGTTTGGGTTTTGGCTGTCTTCCGGATACTGCTTGCCTTCTTCCTGCCTATTTATCTTGAAGTTTGAGAACTCATCCAGGTTATGTATAAACTTTAGAATCTGTTCATCATCTTTGAAAATTTGCCAGTGGTTTATGTTGTCTGGGACTGATGGCCTATAATTTATTTCAAGGGTGCAGTCTCCGTTCAACATTTCCTCTGAAGGCTGGAGGGTAGATGCCGCAACTGCCAACCTATCCGCCACACTGTTTTCTTCCCTATGGACTGCTTTTATGTTTAATGCATCAAAGTATTCCATGGTGTCCCACACTGCATTTCTATATCTCTTAAGTCTTTTACAATGGCATGCAAAATTACCCTTGATCTGTTGCACAACTAAGTCATAATCTCCTTTGATACTAAGCATCTTTATTTTCATGTCTTTAGCGATCTCAATGCCTAGTAAAAGTGCTTCATATTTTGCAACATTGTTTGTGGCTTCAAATTCAAGTCTGAATGCAAAGTTGAAGACCTTCTCCTCAGGTGATATCAAGACTATACCAGCACCTTTGCCAACTCTAGAAAAAGCACCATCAAACTTCATTTTCCACAATCCATCAACTTTCTTATCTTTCATTTCTTTATGAACAGGATCTAAGAAGGTGGAATTTACCTGGTAGGTTCCTATTTATTCCGTATTGTAAATGTATTCATTTGATGGTTTCTGGGGATTTTCAACATGGTATCTTCTTTCTTTTTCAGAGTGAAGTTTGACGAGAGAATTTTCAGAAGCCGGAACAGTTGCATAGGATAAGTCTAATTGTAGTGATCCACCCAAAGAAGCACCCCACTTTCTAGAAAGAAGCATCCCCCATTTATCAGGCACATCTATGACAAGGATATCCATGGTGACATGGATGTCTGGGTACTTGGCCAATCTGACGGTTTGATTTTGAATCATCCCCTCAAGTTCGACAGGTCTAGAATCCATGGCACATACATTTCCATAAGGTCTAGTGGTTGTTAGATTCAGTTGTTGCATGACTTTTTTGGTCATCAGGCTTACACCAGATCCCGAATCCAAGATACAATTATGTAGAAGAAGGTCACCTATCATCAATGATATGTAGAAAGGCGGGTGAGCTTCTCTTCTTGTTTCCCTGGTATGTAGGACTATAGGGGGATCCCCAAAATCATTTGTACAACTCGTTGAAGGTTGCTCTTTAGTATCTGAGAAGGTTACCTTTTTAGGGGTAGGGGGCTTTGTAGGTGGAGGCAGCTTTTCAAATGCAATGGGATTAGGAATAGTAGGAGGCTTTTCAGAAGCTGTAGGCTTAGGAGTATAAGGAGGAGTACTATTTGTATGAGGCTCTAATAGTTTCAAAAGTTTCTCCCTCTGACCAGGGAGTTTACATAGTTCAAGTACCGGGACTAGGACCTTAGTGTTGGCCAACCAACTACTTAAATCAAAATTTAAATCAACAAACTCCTTTTCATTATTAATTTCTTGAGTAATGTGAGGAACTATTACCTTAGGAGCAGTTTGAGTAGATGGTCCCTCGTTCGGTTTCTTTTGATATGTATTTCGCTTGAATCTCTGGCTGTTGTTGATACTGGGTGGCATCTCACTGTAGAGTTGAGTCATATAATCAATCTGTTGATAACCTTGGTTGGCTTGAGTCACATTAAGGTTTTCATAGTTATTTCCCACATGGTTGATAAAAACAGGCTCGTCTGATGAAGTACTAGGGCCACATCCCTCAGGATAACCATGCTCTTGAACAAAACATGCATAGTGTCAACCAGATTCCTCGTGGAAATCTCTGCATGCCCTACAAAATGGCTTGTATGACTCAACCATGTTAGCAGCCTCTAATTGATTTGGAGGCCTCTGTTCATGGTTGGGAGGTTTTCTCTGCCAATTCTGCTTTGTAGCAAAAACCCTAGGTTGAGGTTGAGTCCTTTCAACATTTATAACCCGAATTTGAATTTCTTTTAGCTGAGCAAGGTGTTTTGCCTCAGCTTCCTCCATGTTTCTCTTCATTTCCCTTTTCATTTCATTTCTTATTTCTAACATCTGTTTTTCATAAGTCTCTTTCATAATTGATAGAGGATCTTTATCTTTTGGCTCATTACTTTTCAAAGGTATTGAAGATCTTGAGTAACCTTGAATGTTGGACTCATCGGATGATTGCATGTTTAAATCAATTTTGAGAGCCATATTTTGAGCATCAAGCACAGTAGCAGGTTCCTTATCTCTTATCTGATACTGCATCTTGCCACTAAGTGCCTCAATGTAGTAAACCCGCATGGAAGGTGCAGGCGGTGCATGTGTAGCAGGAATAGCATTTGACAATTCGGTGAACCTAGTGTTGAATTCATCCATTGTCTCAGTGTCCTTCTTCTTGATGTTGGTTAAAGCGTTCAATTGATGTCTTGGCTCCTTTTTCTCACCAAACTTATTGGTGAAGGCAGTTTTGAAAGTAGCCAAGGTGGCAAATGAGTTGTTTGGTAAGTTGCTATACCAATCACCAGCTTTTCCATCCAAGGAAAGAGCAAACAGTTTCATATAAACGTCGTCATGTTGGTTTGCAGGGTCACTGATATAGCCATTTATACATTTGGAGAGGTTTCTGAGATGTTGAGCAGCAGTAGTGGCATTAGTGCCAGTGTAGGATGGAAGTTTTTCAACAGCTTGATTTGGAAGTTGATGGGGTTGACTTGCTATCTGAGAAATATTGAGTTGAGCAAAGTACTCATCCATGATATCAGAAGGACAATTTATTATATTTTCAAGATTTTCTAAGTTTTCTGAAAACAAAGAGTGGATGTCTAAAATAGACTCAGATCTAAGTTCTTCAAGGATTTTACGAGAAGCAAGCTTGTTTAGTCTTCTCCTATAAACCTTTTCAGGCTCAGGGATGAAACTAAGCAAGCCTTCAGAGTTTCTTCTAGTTGAATACCTTGAGGTGTTAACTGATAGTGGAGTCGCCAGGTGGATCCAAGTCTAATTTCAGAGAGTGATTAAACTAAAAATCTACCAAAAAACTAAAAAGGGCAGTGGAGTCGCCCAACAGATTTAGAATATATCAAAAAAGGTAAAACAAACTAGAAAAAACTAAGGTCGTCCATGAACAAAAAGATTTGTCCCCGACAACGACGCCAAAGATGTTGTCCGCCGAGATGCACACCAGCAGCGGAAATCTTTCGAAAGCTGTCTCTTCACTACAAGTGAGAGAGGTGTGGCCTTGGGGGCAAGCAATGAGCCAGGTACTGTCACCTGAATCCCAGCTCCTCTGTTTAGGCTAACTCCTAACGAAGCCAAGGGGGGTAGTCCCAAAAAAAGAGTTTCACTAAGGCTCTGTTCTTTTAAGTGTTTTTTGTATGTGGTGATGCAGATGAGTGTTGTTTAGGAGTTTTGAAGGTGAGAGACACAATAATGCTTTAAATAAAACCAAGATAACGCAATCCACGTTGCAAGAGAAGATAAGAGATACACTGAATCAGATATAAATCACTCTTTACGAAAATTAACACAAGTACTCCAGATTGATAATAAGCAAATAAAATATGTGATTAAGGACTAGTGCCTTATGGAGTAAAAAAATGTCTGAGTGATTTGAAATGCTTGATACAAGTGTTCGAGATAAATGTTTGTGATATCGTTTTGCAGCTTATCTTGGTAAATTAAAGATTTTAGTGGTCTTGATTATTAGGATAAAACCAAGGATATCAAAAGAGTGTCCGGCAAGACATTCTAAGCGGCTCCTTTAAGAGACATGTCGGACCTGTCTGGATCACAGCGAGGCACACAATGCTAACCAGCCACTGTGTCACAGATTGGGCAACCCGACGCCTCCCCTGAGAACAGCTTTGAATACTTTTTGAACAATGTTGGTTCGTTGGTTATGGTGGGTGAAAGTTTTAATTAATTGTCACTTATGAGCTTATCAAGTCCTTCACCTTTCTGAGTACTAGTCCAACCGTTTCCGGTTGGTAGAGCATACGGGTGTTGGACACACAACCAAAGTAAATTATTAAGGGGGAATGTGGATTGAAGTGTTTTATTATTAAGAGCACTTGTTCAACTCTCCGACAGAGAGCGCTCTTGACTTAGTCTTAAGACCATAGTTCAAGAGACTTCCTACTTTAAAATGCCTAATGCAAGGGGAAAATGCAAATCTAACAATGCTCTCCGACAGAGAGTGCTCTTAACTTAGATTTAGCCAAGTTCAAGAGGCTTTGTTTATTTTAAGAAAATAGAAGTAGTTGTGAAAAACAGTTATGAAGCTTTATAGAATTAAACCATGTGAAAGCTCAAATAAAGTAAGAGACAACAAGCATGCTATTTGCGGAATGAAATAATGCTAAAAAGACTTAGTATTCTACCAACAGTTGGGATCAACCTCCGAACAAGGTCAACCACTAGAACCTCCTGCACTTGAGAACCTCCAGCTAGCTGAAAGCTCTACCAAGGAAACCGACGGGGAAGGAAGAGTAACCACAAGATTATGTGGTCCTGTCCTTGAGATGAAATCCCAAGGATACAACTTCCGGTCAAAGGCTTGGAAGATAGATACAAGATGAAATAAAAAACTACTCTTAAAGCATAAATTGAAAGATCTAATCTAACCAATCACAACACTCTTCCCAAAATGGGGAAGGAAACCAAAAAAAATGGAGGCCTCCTCCACTTGAACTTTTATTAATCTTGTACAATTGTCTTGGTTTTAAAACCTTGAAGGACTTGAAGAAATAAAACTTGAATGAAAAAAGATGAAAACTGTTATGAGTTTGTACAAAGGATAGTGGTTTATTTCAAATGACATTCATGGTTTGCACTTCTCCTTGGTTCAAAATTCACTTGAGCTTCTCTTTGGCTCCTTCTTGGATATTGCTTCTTAAAAGCTTTTCAAGTTCTCTTCTCTTTCGAAACACCTACACAAGTCTCAAAGATTTTCTTAAACAAAGCACCCATTAGTCATTAGAAAAAAGACAAAAGTTTAAACTATTGAACCTAGAATCCTAAAAAGAATTTAAAACTATGCTCTATGAGATTTTTATTTCAAAACATGTGTAAAAATGCAAACGGACTAGGAAGCAACATATGCTTAAAAATTGCTAGGAAAGAGATCTAAAACAAAAGTTTTTTGAGATATTTTTATTGAAAAAATCCTATCTTTTGAATGAAAACAAAAGTTTAAACTAATGCAAGCTATACTAAAGCAAATAAAGAGATCTAGAATGTTCTAAAGTTAAACTTTTCAATGCATGTGAGTGCTAATGAGATGCAAAAATTTAGATCTAACTATCAACCTCTTTAAGCAAACTAACTCTAACAAAAGCTAAACTTTAAGCAATTCATTTTTAGGTGTTTTTTGTGTGTTTTAGGGCCTTTTGGGATGGACAAGAGGAGAGATCCAAGAGGCAAGCGAAAGAGTGAAGGAAGATACTCCAATGGAGTTGGATGAATGGAGTAAAGGGAGAGAAAACGAAAGGAAGAGATGGCTAGAAGATGGTGGACGAGAGGAGAATGGAGGGAAGAAACGAGAGGAGGAAGGGAAGATGGCTTTGATGAGGAAAACGAGAAGGCAAACCCAAGTGGGCCAAAAGCAAAGGCCAACAAGGAGGTGATCACAAACTTGGAGATGGAAAAAGCTTGGGAAATCCACAGTTTGGATGGTAGATCTAGTAACCAAAGAGAAAGTTTCTTATGTTTGATGGAGGGAAGAGATCGAAGCTCCCTAGAAGTGTTTCTTCTCTTGAAGTGAAGAAAAGACCATGAAGACCTGCAAGACAGATTGATTAGATGCCAATAACCACTGTTGAAGTAAAGAATGACTTAGTCTTTAATAAGCCTTTCTCCACCTTGAGAAACCCTTGCAAAAATCTTGTTATGAAACATGCAAGAACCGAAAGATTTATTTTTAATCAAAGCTAAAACATACATCTAATATTGAAATTGCATGATCAATTGACAAAATGAAAGAGATATCACCAATAGTGTGAAGAACATCCCAATTGCTCCAGCATGGACCTCCAAAGTCTAAATTTATTCAATATTAAACAGATATTACAACAATATTTTGGCAGAGTGTTCATGCTCAAAATCTCCATGAAGAACAAGCCTAAAAGGTCTTTCTCATATAGAAAAGGCTACATACTAAAACCCTAGGTCGAATTGGCATGAGAGAGAGCCAATAACAATAGACACAAAGTCGAATTCCAATCACAACTAGTCTCAACCAATCGAAACTCATGTTTAACAAGCTTGGAGTGAATAGACACCAATCAAACTCGAGTTTGTGGATGATGTGGATGGGGAGTTGGCCTCCACCTAGGCAAGGCACCCCCCATCCCACTTTGGAACTACCACCAAACAAGTAATGAGCTGCCATGTGGTAAACTCGCCCTCCAAGCCAAAAATGCGTGAGTCTCAAGAGGAATGCGTGAGCTTTGTGGTAGGTGTATGGAGTTCTAACTAAGACTTGATTGCAATCATGGTAGGTGGGAGTGGGAGGTGGCATCCACCTAGGCAAGGTGCCCCCACTTCTGAATTAATGCAAATCATACCAACCAAAATTTATTTATTATGAACTCCACATCACTAATTTGCAGATTGCATGAAGGAGGGCGAATTCTCTTTAGTGGATAAGCTTGTGCTGACTGTATCTTCAACTGGATGAACTTGGAGTTGATTGGAATCATCATGAGTGTCTGTTGCCATGTCATTTAGCCTTTTACTTTATTCCATTTGGATTATTTTGGAGATTTTTGGATTTTCTCCAAAATAATAAAATTTATTAATTTAATTAATAATTTCTTTGTAACTGGGTTTCTAGAGAAAATATTAATTATGAGGCCTAAATGACATCCGAAACTTGGGTTTAGCTGGTCCATATGTCATGTGTGAGTTTTGGCTTATGAAACGAGCCATCAACCACTGAATTTGGACCCCGGATGACTGACATATTACAAATTATTATTTCTCTATTTAAACTATAGAGAAATTTATTAAATTTAAAAAATAATTAAAAAACCCAAACTCGACCGAGACGGTAAATTTTTTTCGAAATTTTTTATGAGTGTCCTAGAGATTTGGAACATGACCAAAACCTATTCTAATAGTGTCTAGTAGGCGTATATACATTAGTTGGACTCTAATAATCCCCCATGGCTAAAATTTTCAAAATCGGGCATTACAGCTTTGGAGGAGCGGGATAAAACCTCATCGATTATAGGTCGGCTATAAACAAAGTATAATTGATAAGGGAAAAAACTCCCTAGAATACCTTAGTTGCTTAATCAAGTCATGGGGAATCGATACATTCAGATCCTACTAGCAGACTTTATTACAAACCCCCATGGGGCCATGGTCATGTCGACTCAAAAAACAAAACTGGCTAGTCACAAATGCCGAATCATCTGATACACTGGAGTCAAACACTTATCATGTTTGTCAAATGGCGGCTCTTCAGATAATCCAACTATGGTACAAACAAGTTGGTAACATATGTGTTTACAAGATCTAATGGGTATATAAGTGTTTGTGATTTAGCTTTCAGGTTGCCAAGCTTGGAGGAAGATTGGATCAAGTTTGACTCCATTCCATTTTCAACAATCTTCATGAACATTGTCCCTCAACACTCCACAAAGAAGCATTCTCAGTTTGATATTTTCTGGAAAGAAGCTTTCTTCTACTTTCTCTTTCTCTCATAAAAATAATTTCTTCTTGGTTATTGTTTTTGGGTACTTTCAGATTTGATCTTCTTAGCAAGTTTATCATAAAATCAGATCTGATTTTTTTATGCATAGATCTAAGATAGTTCAAAGTTATTACTTCATTGTTGGGTCTTACTTGGAAAATAGTCTTTAAATAATTTTTTTAAGTCAAATTTTTATGATTGTTTAAAGATTTCTTCTTTTAAAAGTTTTAAAGGTTCATATCAAGCAATCAAGTGCTTTATTGGATGCCTTTTCAAGGCTGTCCAAGATCCTAAGAGGTTGGCTTTTTATCCAATCCATCTTAGATCCTTTTATCATGTTAACTAGTTTTTTAACTTAGAAATTTTTTAGTATTTTTTTTATTTTGCCCAAATCACTTTTAAAGTGATTTTGGGCACTTTTTGTCTTAATATCGTTTGTTGGTTTTTGTGTTATGATTGCTGGTTTTTGTGTTATGATAGCAGATGAAAGGTTTTGAAGCACTCACTTTGACCAATTTGGATGATCCAGAACCTTCATTGAACCTTATCTTTCCTTCCTTACTTTGCCTCTATCATTTGTAACCTCTTTTCTCCAGGTCTATAAGGAGAAAGAGGAGTTCTTTTATTTTCAGTTTGGCATTGTAACTTATAATAAAAAGTATTTTGGAAGCAAGCTTACAAAGCTTGCTTCTCATCTCCCCAGGGGGGATTGGTGTCGGTTCAGTTTTTGTTGTTGTTGTCATATTTTTTCAAACTTTAACAATTTTCACATTATATTAGACTAATTTAAAATCAACCAAGTTAAAATAAAATCTAACGTCGTGGTCCAATCCAAATATTGGGCCATTGACTCTCTCAAGACCTAGGAACTTTTTATTTCTTTTTGTAGGCCATATACTTTTCACTACAATATTTTTCATCTTTTGCAAAAAGTAAATCAGATACTAACCCACTACCTCGGTAGTGTAGTAATTAGGAAACATTTCATTTTTTCAATTATTTACTTTGCAAAACACCCCCTTGCTTTCTCGAAGTACGGTTTCGGGATACGGGCTTGCCTGAGTACTGGCCTGAAAAGAGACTCTTGGAGTATAAAAAAATAAAATATTTGTTCAAAAAACTTTTCAAATAAACAAGGCTTTGTCCCGAGTATGCTATGGATCACTGCAGCTGTGTCTGAACATGTTGATCAAACCAAAAAGGAGCTTAGTGACTAGTAATTAGTTTAACACTCCCTAATAAAACCTCTCACATACGAAAATCCGGCGTATTGTTTTCATTAATAGTGTGGGGAAATTCCTCAAAAGAAGCGGGAACCACTGGGTAGTGACCTTAGGATACCGTTAGACTACACTCTTGTTCGGTGTAGTGTTGAACACCTCCTAGAGACTCCGATCCAACCCACATTTCTGAGTGAGGAGCCACCTTGCCATAATCTAGACATATTTCCAGTACTTTATGGTATATTGGAAATCCCCTTTCCCCTAATAATCCACTCACTTTCACATTAATTTAAAATTAACCAAGAACATTTGCACAACATTGCATTTCCAGCATTAGAAACAACATTTCATTTTGACTCTGTTATCACCTATTTTGTACAAATAGTTGAAACTTTTTTGAGCCACCAGTGTTGGAACACATCAGTGTTCACTTCCAGAGTATCTGGGTTTCAGATATTTGGGTCTAGCCAGTTTTGTTTTTGAGTCGACATGACCATGGCCCCATGGGGGTTTGTAACAAAGTGTGCTAGTAGGGTCTGAGTGGCTCGGTTCCCCATGACTTGATTAAGCAACTAAGGTATTCCAAGGATTTTTTTTCCCTTGTCAATTATACTTTGCTTAAGGCGATATATAATCGATGAGGTTTTCTCTCGCTTCCTCCAAAGTTGGAATGCCTGATTTTGAAAATCTGAGCCGTGGGGGGTTATTAGAGTCCAACTAATATGTATAAACCTACTAGACACTATTAGAATAGGTTTTGGTCATGTCCTAAGTCTCTAGGACCCCCAGAAAAAATTTCGAAATTTTTTTACCGGACCTGTTGGATTTGGGGTTTTTAATTTTTTAATTATTTTTGAATTTTAATTAAATTTCTCTATAGTTTAAATAGATAAATTTGAGTCTGTAATATGTCAGTCATCCGGGGTCCGAATTTAGTGATTGATGGCTCGTTTCATAAGCCAAAAATCACACATGACCCATGGACCAGCTAAACCCAACTATCGGGTGTCAATTCAGCCTCATAATTAATATTTTCTCTAAAAAGCCATTTACGGAGAAATTATGAATTAAATTAATAAATTTGAATATTTTGGAGAAATCCAAAACTCTCCAAAATAATCAGAAATGAATAAAATAAAAGGCTAATTGTCATGGAATTAGACATTAATGAAGATTCCAATCATCTCAGTCATCACTCAGTCAACTATTCAGTCACCAGCAAGAGATCTCCTCAAGCTAATTCGCCCTCTTCCATGCAAAACTCGATTTAGTGAGTTGTCAAGTGTTAAATGGGTTGGTTGATATGCATTTAAGTCTAAGGTAGGCGCCCTCATGACTCATCAAATCACCATAGCTTGGCTCCTTTTGCAATCTCAAGTTAGCACCTACCACACTCCCACATGCCAACACATGCCCTCTTCTAAAGCTCACGCATCCTCCTCATCAAGCTCACGCCCTTGCCTTGTGTACTCACGTGGATCCTAGTTGGAGGCTCTCCATTGATGGGTGAAGCTTTCTATGTTGCCCCAAACCTATGTCAACTCAATCACCACCACTCCAACCTTTGATTCAGTTTAGATTGGAAGTCGACTTCATGTCTATTGTCATTGGCTCTCACTCATGCAAAATTCGACCTAGGGTTTTAGCTATTGGTTTTACTATAAAGAGAGGCCCATTTGGGTTATTATCTCATGGAGAATTTTGGGCAAACTTACTCTGCCAAATTGTAGATGTGTTATAGTTTTTGCTAATTGAAATAAAGTGACTTTGGAGGTCTATATGGTGTGTTGATCTTGTTCATGGGAATTGCTTCAAATTAATCAAGGTGATCTTGTTCCATGTTTTTGCTTACATGTTCATTGTTTTGATCAAATTTATTAAAGCTTAGAAGACTTTTTAAGTCCATAGGATGGGCATTTGAGTTCAATTTGTCCATTGATGTTGGGTTGTTTGTGATTTGGAAGTAGTGAATTGTAGTCGGAAATACTAACACTTTTCTAGTCTCTTTCAATTTTGCATACTATATTTGATCAAACTTGTTTGTAAGTAATACATTTTGCAGATCTCATAGGTTTGAAGAGGAGTTGGAACTCGGATGTCTCCTCCATCTCTTCAAAGGACCCATCTTTTCCTAACATTCGTGCATTGCAGGATCTCCCAAAGTCGATCTCATAACATCAAAATTTTGGCAAAGAAGTGTTAGTTTCAAGGATCCATCCATTTTTTCAAAAAGACTTTTAAATTGGTTACTTTGTCACCTTAGGCTATCTTCTTCAAGCCATCTTTTTCTCCTTGAATCCTTTTGCATTTTGGCTTGCTAGCCCATTCATCCCTTGCCCTAGTCTAGCCCTACCTTCTCCTTCCTTTCGTCCCATCTCTTTAGCTACCTCCTCCTTCCTCTTGTCCCATCTCCTTAGACCTACCTTCTTCCTCTCTTCTTACTCCATTTAGTGCCTTCTTCCTCTTCTCTTTAGCCCTACCCTCTCCTTCCTTTCGTCCCATCTCTTTAGCCACCTCCTCCTTCCTCTTGTACCATCTCTTTAGCCCTACCTTCTTCCTCTTGTCCTTAGCCCTTTACCTTGCCATCCTCTTCCCCTTCTCGTCCATCCTCATTTAGGCCCTAAAACACATCAAAACAAACAACAAATTGTTAGTAGTAGTTTTGTTAAGTTTTAATAGTTAGTTGCACCTCTTTGAAAGGTTAATCTTAGATCTCATCTTTGCATTTCATAGTTAGGGTCTAGTTTCCTTTATCATTTAGTTTTCTACTTACATTGTTAGATTTAGTTCCATTTCTAATTTAAAATCTTGCATCTAGTTTAAAATTTGTTCTCTCATTTGGAATTTGGTAGTTTTTGTTTTAGATCTCATTTAAAAAACTTGCATCTCCTTAGTTTTATTTGATTGATAGATCGAAGTAGTTTCCAATTTGTTTGATTTTCTAATGCTAATGGGTATTTGAGTTGCTCATTTGTGATAATTCTTTCTTTGAGAAAGAAGAGCTTTGAGAAGTTTTGAAGCAAATAGAAGAAAGAAGCTTCTAATACAAGAAGCCATCAAGAAACCAAAGGGACGATCCATAGATCGAAGTAGTTTCCAATTTGTTTGATTTTCTAATGCTAATGGGTATTTGAGTTGCTCATTTGTGATAATTTTTTCTTTGAGAAAGAAGAGCTTTGAGAAGTTTTGAAGCAAATAGAAGAAAGAAGCTTCTAATACAAGAAGCCATCAAGAAACCAAAGGGACGATCCAAACCATGAAATCATTATTTATCCTTTGTAATAGCTCTTAAGAGCTTGTTTCAAGTATTTTCCAAGTTATTTCTCTCAAAGTCCTTACAAGGGTTTCATTCCCAAAGACATTTGTACTCTCATAATAAAGTTTCAAGTGGGGTTTTTAAGCCCCCACATTCACTTCCCCCATTTGGGGAAGCCTTGTAGTCTTCTTTGATTGGTTTGAGTTTCTAGCTTAGATCTCTGATATGCTCTTAGATTAGTTTCCATTTCAATAAACTGTTTAAAGTAGAAATCTTTTGAATCTCACCAATAGTGGATCAAGAGTGCTCTCTATCGCAGAGTTGTTTTTCTTTTTATATTTCCAATTTACTTACCCCCATGCTCTCCTGAGTACGGTCTTTGACCTGAAAGAGATTCTTGGGTAGATTAGACTTTATTTTCTGTTCACTATTTGATCTTTTCATTTTTGTCGCTTCTCTTCCAAGCCTTGATTAGAGTAAGCTAACTTTGGGATTGCATCCCAAAGGCCACATAACTTTGTGGTAGCTTCTCGCTCCCCCATCAGCTTCTTGTGGACATCCAGCTAGCTGGAAGGTTTCCAAGACTGGTGGCTTCTAGTGGTTGACCTTGTTCGGAGGTTGATCCCACCTTTAGATTAGGATTTGTTTGGTAGAACACTAGATTTTCCAGTTTATTTTATTTTATTTGGCAAGTAGCATATTAGCAGTATTTCATGTCTTTCTGATCTATCACATGATTCAAGCATTTTAAAGTTGAAATATCTTGCTAGTACAACTACTTTTGGATTTCTTAAAACGAACTAAAGTCTCTTGAACTTGGCCAAATCCAAGTCGAGAGCACTCTCTATCGGAGAGCATTATTAGTCTTGCATCTTTCCCTGCATTAGGCATTTTAAGTTAGCAAGTCTCTTGAACTGTGGTCATAAGATCAAGTCAAGAGCGCTCTCTGTCGGAGAGTTGAACAAAGTGCTCTAATAATAAAACTTTTCAACCCATACTTCCCTTTTAATTAATTTATCTTGGTTTTTGTCCTACACCCATATGCTTTGCCAACAGGAAACGGTTGGGCTAGTACTCAGAAAGGTGGAAGACTTGTTAATTCCATAAGTGATAATATTAATTAAAACTTTACCCAAAACCCCAACCAAGACAAAATCACTGAGTACTTCCTAAAACAGGTGGTGCTGGGAATCCATTGTCAGACTCGAGGGCGGTCAAGCTGTAAGAACACTTGTTCTCTGAATCTGGGTGCTCTCGACCTATCATCTAAAGGTTGCCAGTGTTTTTCTCGGTCAAGGTTCCACTTCTTGAATATCCTTGTTCTTAGCCATAATAATCAAGACCACTAAAATCTTAAATTTACCAAGATAAGCTGCAAAACGATCTCACGAACTTTTCTTTCGAAACACTTGTATCAAACATTTCAATCACTTATACATTTTTGACTCCATAAGGCACTGGTCCTTAATTACATATTTTATTTTGCTTATTATCAATCTGGAGTACTTGTGTTAATTTTCGCATAAAGAGTGATTTATATCGGATTCAGTGTATCTCTTATCCTCTCTTGCAACGTGGATTGCGTTATCTTGGTTTTATTTAAAAGTATTATTGTGTCTCTCACTTTCAAAACTCCTAAACAACATCCATCCGCATCACAACACTAAAAAACATTTAAACACACAAGAGCCTTAGACAACTCTTTTTTAGGGACTATCCCCCTTGGCTTCGTTAGGAGTTTGCCTAAACGGAGGAGATGGGATTCAAGTGATAGTACCTGGCTCATTGCTTGCCCTCAAGGCCACACCTCTCTCACTTGTAGTGAAGAGACAGCTTTCGAAAGATTTCCGTTGCTGGTGTGCAATCTGGCGGACAACAGACTCCATTTTTCAACACTGGTCTCTCTTATTTATCATTGCAAATTATATTTAATTGCTATCATGTGTTGAATGAATTGATAATCATGTTTCATTTCTTTGCTCTTTAAATCTTTATGCTGTTATGCTTTTAAGTTATATTGCAAATCTCTTGTGTCAGTTTAGTGGGATGGTCCTTGTGCTTAAGCAGAAAAGGAGATTACATAGGAAAACACCTTGCATATTCCCTGGTTTGTTCTTCTTTTGAGCTCTATCTGGTCTTTAGGTGGCCCCCATTTTCAGGAAGGAGCGCCTATGTGCCCCCCACTTCATTGGTGTGTGCTTCAAAACAGGGGGACAAGCTCCCCCCCCCACGTTTCCTCAAGTTTCGCCAAATTAGGGACGAGGAGAAATGTTTCTCTAGGAGCCCCCAAGTCCTCGGGGTGCGGGGAGCAAGGTGGGTGTGCTCCCAACCCAGGGGAATGCGTACCTGTGTAACATTGTTTTTTTGTAGAATTTTTTGTGTAAATATAAGACGTGCTTTAGAAAAAATAAAATAAAATATTAGCAGATTGTTTAAGTGTAGGGTGGAGTACAAGGAAGTTATGGAGGAGGCACTTGCATGGTTAGAGGAGCAATAACAATAAGCACTGGGGGCAAGGGAGGAACAATAACAAGAACTACACGGGGCAAGGGAGGAGTGGGAGTAACAAGACTGGGTGTTAGATGAATACTTTGACATAGTCGAGGGTGATGTGGCAGCATCAACACCACCTTTTACATATATTGATACAATTACACCCACTGGTTGACGTTAGATAGATGTGCTAGGAACTTCTAGTGGTAAACGAGCCATGATCTTTCCCGTAAAAGGGGGAGAGGAAATTGATGCTAGATAGCTAGTTGATAGATTTTTCATTGTAGATAATTCATATTGATGAGATACATTTATATATTTGATATCATTTTGTATTGATTGTCCACTTTCGAGTCCTTGATTGGAGAGTTATCAAGGTTCAGGATTCAGTATTGACTTTGATGTATCATTTTTTATTTGGCATCCATTGCATCATATATATCGGTGTTTTTCCCATATTTATGTACCAATGTAATTATTTGATGTTGTTGATTTATATGTTTAAAAAATTGAGAAAAATGAATTGATTTTACATTTTAATGCTTTCATGGTTTGTCGATTTTTTCTGTTTTTTTTTGTTATTGAGAAGCTGGACTCTGGCCAATTTTTTCAACATTGGTGTAAAGTTGTAACCAGTTTTGGAGCAACCTGAAAGCTAATAGATACAGGTTGATTTCGACATTCAGCATCTCAGATACAGATCTTGGCTGATATTTGAATACAAGATGTGGAAATGAAGATCTGTGGGCCAAACCAGGTGGATCCGGCAACTTTGGTTAGGGTAGTTTTGTAGTGGTGGGTTTAAACCAAATTTGGGCTTCTAATACTAATGTATCTTCACATGTTTAGAACATAAAAGTATGTTCTTCACTCTGCAGCCGTTGTTGGCACTATTTTTGTATGGCTCTGTCTGTGTCATCAACAATAGATCATATAGAGAACGACAAATACTGTTCTGTTTTGAGATGTGAAACTTTATCCAATATATGCAGTATTTTCAGTAATGTTCTATGGTTTTGTTAATTTTTACTGATGTCCAAGGCCTGTCGAATCATTTTCACTTTTTTCACGTTCAATTTAAGTATTTACCATTGTTGTATACGATGGGGAAAGTATTATGTCCCTTGTCCAGCTTGATCGGTTTTACTTCTGAAACATACTATGAAGATATTTAGACATTTATATACCCATGCTTAAATCCCTTGTTTCTTGTATTTCATATGTATGGTATATTTGCATTTTCATTCTAAATTGTCCTTTGAACGCTCGTCTTAAGAGACCCATAAAAATTATGTAGTGTTTAGATAATATCTGGGCTTAAAAATACCACGGATTCTTATATTTCACTATAAAAGGTTCCATATATATAACTGAACACTTATTTTAATCATAAGCATCCCGAGAATACCTTAAGTGGAAGCTTCATTAGATTGCAATTCTTAGAATGTAAAATTTCGGAATCATAACAGAATCAGTTTCTGAAAACTCAACAATAGAGAATATCAGTTTCTACTGCAGGTTTTATTGACATCCTGCACTCTCCTTTCTAATTTGATTTCATTCTTGCTTGCTATGACATCGATGTCATGTATGCATGCATACATCAAAGCTTGTGATATACATTGCATCTCATACTGCACTTTATTGTCATATTAGACATTTTCTTTGTATTCTCTGCCCACTGCGGGTTCATGTTCCTTACATCTGGTTTATTTTTCACTGTTGTTGGGACCAGCCAGCAGACAAATATCCAAGCATATTCTCAAAAGGATCTCTTTTTGAAAGGTAAACCTTGAAAACTTTGATTGGGGTTTTCAGAAGAATTTTCCAAGTTGGTGGTCATAATAGTGCCTCTGATCTTTTTTGTTAATGATTTGAAGTTTATATTATATTAAAGTTGTATTTTGTTGACTTACACATATTTAATCTGCAGATTTCCATATCTTTTACCATGTCTTTGCATGTCAATCTTTGCACTTATAGCTCTTGTGACTACAATCTGGCTTCCGGTGAGTTCACTTATATCCATTTCACTGAGAACATTGAATTACCTTCCTTAACCTTTTGCGGTATTTCAATTATTTTCCATAGTTCACTTATATGCATTTCATGGAGAACATTGAATTACCTTCCTTAACCTTTTGCAGTATTTCAATTATTGTCCAATATATATATATATATATATATATATATATATACTTCTTATATCATATGAAACTTAAGCGTACTTAAATCAGTGAATACAGCTCCCTTATTGCAGTCAGCACTTCAATAAGGTTACAATAAGCTCAAGAAAAAATAATATTGACATCATTAATCCGCAAAAGCCCCTTGTATCTATATTGAACTGATAGCGTTAACTTTTGAAAGGATTCAATAGAACCTATCAATCCATCAAAATATACATTACATCGGATCCTTCAAAGTGAATAAAATACCGAAGAGCAGATACAATGCCAAAGGTCACAATAATGACTGAAGGATAGAGATTGGTAATCCCCGAGTAAGGTTGCATGCCAATGAATTACTCCCTGCAAGATTGAAGAAAATCTGTTCTGAACTGCTTTCCAACACTGTCTGGACTCTGGCATGTGGGCACTCCCAAAAAAATTTCTCAAGTGTCTTTGCTTTACGACATTGGAGGCATTTTCCATCTATAAAACTAATTTTAGCTAATTTGGATTTACTGGGATGTCCTAGAAAATAGGTCTCCTTACAAGCATGAAAAATTATCATAGACAAGCAACCATTATAATCTTAGGGTGTTCATATGGTTTGCTGTCCATGATAGTTATTTTTTAAAATACATCATATATTATAAAGAAACTTAGAATGCAATATATACAAAGAGAACAACATATCTACATCGGGTGAGGATGTGCACTTAGACGTTTCTTAGTGTTAATAAAGATGTGATCGAATCAGAAAAAGCAGAGGTATCAAATCGCTTTGCATCCCCAAGAAAGAAAATAAAAACCTTTGGCCACCAGCATAAAACGTACCTCTTCCTGCCAGGATTTCAATGAAGGAAGAGAGAGTTCACACTATTCTAAAAAATATACCCTCTGTTACCATCAGAAAATGAAAAATCCAATTTAAATTCTTTCAGCACCATTGCACAGGTCATATGTATGTTGGCAGCTTGGATTTGTCTTTTCTTTCACTTGATTGGGAGATGGTCACGTCTTTTGAGGCATGTTTGAGTGCTGAAGTCACATGTTTGGAGTCAACTTTACACATGGTAGTGATTCACCATTGGGGAATTTTCTAAATATTTTTTCTTTGGGGACACTTTTGAGGCATCTTCACACTCCTCGAGGCAAGACTTGCATATTTAGAGGCATGGAGAGGACATCCTAGCACATGAGCACATGGTTCAAGGTCAAGAAGCTCATTCGATGAGGAGCACTTTACATGGAAGTATGTAGAAGAGACTATTGCATTTGAGATTTCTATTGTTATTTTGAGAAGTTGATAGGTCTCTCATGAAAAGCACTTTAGCTTTAAGATAATATTAGAACTTATTTTATGGTAGATAACTTTCTATAGTGTTCTCTATGATATTTATTAAAGAAGCTTTTAAAATGCCCCTTATGGATGTCTCTAGAACACATTTTTCTTCACATAAAGGAAGGGTGCCCTACATAGAAGTATCTAGAGGCTCTTCTAGAAGTATCTATATTTAGAAGTTTCTAGAAGAGTGTGCCTTAGGAGTTTCTAGAGAATTCTATGGGATGTAAATGGAACTATAAAAGGGAGTCACATCCTCATTCACAAGTGTGTTTTTATTGTGGAGAAAACCCGGGACTATTGGGCCAAAAATGAAGACATCTTCTGCACGATTGGAGCATTATTAAGGAAGTATTTAGGGCTGCAAATATCTCTTGTAAGGTTGTTGTTGTACCTTGTCTTCTCTTCTTGGCTAGAATTGATTGATGTGAGAATATAACATGGGCATTATTATTTTATTATGAGTATAATATCTTAGCTGGAAATTGAATTTGCAGTATTGTTATAATTAAGGACTGTTTTCCATGCATCTTTATTCATGGAATATTCCCCATTATTAAATTTTCCAAATCCTCAAAGTGTTTTGACTTAATTGCCCAAAGATAAGGCACTAATCTACTTTAATCCACCATCTAATATCTATTGCATATAATAATATTTGATTGTTAAATCTGATTTTAAATCAAAGGTTTATAATGGCTGATTTAGCAATCTCATCTAGGGAAACCCCCTAGTTTTTGTAATTTGTTAGCCGGTTTAGAGGCATTTTGGGCACAATTTTGATAAACCAAGACTTCCAGGACCGCCTTGAACCTGTCTCTTCTCTTAAGCAATTTCTCAAGGCTTTGTAACCTCTTTTCTCCAAATCTGTAAGGAGAAAGAGGACTTCTTCTCTTTAAGAGTTTATTGTAAAGGCTGTAATAAAGAGATCCAGTGGGCTATGCAGAGCCCACTCCCACCCCCCTTGGGGGTTTTTGTGTCATGTTGTGATTTTCTGCATTTTTGTTTAGTTTGCTTTCCTTTCAGTTTAATTAAGTTAAATAAGCTAAAATTTAACGTTTGAAGTCTCCAATCCAAATATCGGGCTTCAAAATCACTTAGGATGTAGGTGTTGTTGTAAATGTAATTTCAGAAGATATTCTATTGTATATTATTATTATATTATTATTGTACTTCCGTCGGAGATGTTTTTTTCCTCCGTTCCGGGATGTCATTATTATATTTGGTCATGTAAGAATATCGAGGTAAAACCTCCATTGTAAGTCGGGGCAATAGTCCCCAAGTAGATTAATGTAAAATGTATTTTTGAGTCTCCCTAGCAGAGGTCGGCCCCATTGGGAAAAAGGTCAGTCACACATGAAGTATAAATAGAGAGGAACCCTCCCTCATTTGGATATCACTCTCACCCAAGCAATTTCGCACCAAGGAGGAGAAAAGACAAGTTCGCTGGAGAAGAAAGAAGGAAGCTGCAGAATTCATCTTATCTTTGGGTTTTCTATCTTGGTTTGATATTGTACTAGGTGATGAATCTATTACTGAAGAAGTTGCAGGTTTTTCTCCTTTATGGTTTCCCTGAGGAAATTTCTTGTGTCTTTTGTGTATTGTTGTGCTTGTCTATCTTTCAGTTTAAAGATCTAACATAATTGAATTAAAGTGCAAACACTAACATGGTATCAGAGCCACTATGAAAGATGGCACTGTGCAACAATGGAAAGGTGGGGTTTCCAAATCCAAGGTCTTCTCTCCACAGATAATCAAGAAAAGAGGGCTAGGATAACTCGCCTCAAGGAGGCACATCTTTTGGTGGAAGCAGAATTTAATTTGGAGAATTTTTATTTTTGACCCAGTCACTCGTGCCGGGAGAAACTAGGGCTTCCTTTTCCAGGCACTTCCCTCCACAGATCAGCTTGAAAAGGAGGGCATTCCAACTCACCCTAGGAAGGCATATCTTCCTGTGGAAGCGGAATTCAAAACCAACATTTTTCATTTTTGGCCCTATCACTATTGCTAGGGGAAAACTAGGGCATCGGTTATTTTGCAATTTTGTCCACAGATTTGAGAAAAGGAGTACACTTCTCAAATCACCTTGAGGCGGCGCATCTTTCTATCCAAGCAAAAGTTCAAGATTCCAAGTTTGGAAAATTAGGGTTTCTCTATCAAACCCTAGGACAGCTAGCTCCAGAATCAGGTTGGACACCTCAAATTGGTAAGATCTAATTCCTTGCTATTTCCATTTGAGGTTCTCTTATCAAAATGACAATTCACACCAAGCTTGAGGATAAGATTGAAGGAGCTGATAACTTCCGGGCATGGAAGTATAGAATTTCTCTTGTCCTAGAAGAGAATGACTTGGACAAGTATGTCAATGAGGAGGTTCCAAAACAAGAGGGAGAAGAGGCAAAATCAATTCACAAGAAGAACCTGATCAAGGCCAAAAGGATCATTGCAGACTCCGTCAAAGATCACCTCATCCCTCACGTATCATCCTTGAAGACTCCGAAGAAGATGTTTGATGATTTGACAAAGTTATATGAAGGGAAGAACATCAACCGCAAGATGACTCTGAGGAACCAACTCAAGAATGTGAAGATCCAACAATTAGAAACTATTCAATCTTACTTCACAAGAGTCGCTCAAATCAAGGAACAACTTGAAGCAATTGAAGACAATGTTGAAGAAGGAGAGATTGTGATGACTACCTTGAATGGTCTCCCAAGATCACGAGACTCATTCATTCAAGGAATATGGGCTAGAAAGAAGCTAATCACATTCAACAGATTATGGGAAGAATGCACCCAAGAAGAAGCTCGATCAGTAGCAAGAGAAGAAAAGATGGGGGCTAATGATGACCAAGCCGTAACTGTTCATACCAAGAAGAATCAAAACAAGAGGGAGGACCACCATCACAAGAATCCTAGAAGATCCCATAGGAATCATGGACCTAGAATAGACCTCTCTAGTATTAGGTGCTTCACATGTGATGAGAAAGGACATTATTCAAGAGACTGTCCCAGAAACCAAGGATCAACCAAGCCCTAACTCTTTGGGTCCACTTATCCATCTTAGATCTAGATCTAGTCCTCTCTTGATTTTCTCATTTATCATCATCACATTTCCCTAGGCGGTCTTGAGTAGGTTCGCTAACCGTCATTGGCTAGTTAGGGTCTCCCCCTTGGTCTTGCTTAGGCTTGATCTAAAGTGAAGAGTGCCTCGGTTTTTGTGACACCCACTTGCATTGGGAACTGTGGCATCTCTTGGGTCACCTCTTTAGTTGTCCAACACCTCTACTGTCCTGGATAGGATAATCTTTTGGGACAAGTATAAGTTGTGTTATAACAGTTCCATTTCATTTGAAGGTTGAAGGGTTGATGCTGAAACTGCTAAATTATCCGCTGCGCTGTTCTGATCTCTAGGAATGGCTTGTATGTTTAAGGCATCAAAGAATTCCATGGTGTCCCAAATTGCATTTCTATACTTTTTTAGTCTCTGACACCTACATGCAAATTGGTTCTTTACCTGTTGAACTATCAAGTCAGAGTCGCCTTTTATACTTAACATCTTTATCCCTATATCTTTTGCTAGTTCAATCCCAAGTAAGAGTGCCTCATATTCTGCTACATTGTTTGTTGCGTCCAATTCTATTCTATATGCAAAGTTGAAAATTTGTCCTCCTAGTGATGCGATGACAATCCCATCCCCCTTTCCTGCTCTTGAATGAGCACCATCAAAGTTCATTTTCCAAAGTTCATCTACCCTTTCATTTTTAATTTGTTATTGAATAGGAGCTAGAAAGGTAGAATTAATTGCAGAGTTCCCAAGATCATTAGTATTATAGACATATTGATTTGAGGGTCTCTTGGGGTTTTCCACATGATTTTTCTTTTCCTTCTCGTTATGCAATTTCACTAATGAGTCTTTTGATGCAGTTATAGTGGCATAGGTCCAGTCCATTTGGATCCAACCTCCTAAAGTGGAGATCGATCCAACTTGTATGGGACTTCACCAATCATTTAATGATATTTTGGGACCTCTAGAAGGGTATGGTAGGCACCTCCCACGGCTTGGAGAATCCCACGAGCTACTGATCCTTAACGGCCTCCCCTACTTCTCGGCTTCTTGCTCTTTCACTTGTCAGCCTCATGGTGGTAGTAAGAGTGTGGTGGATTATGTCCTTTCTAGTTAAGACTTTCTCCCCTTCATTCATCACTTCATCGTAACCCCCATCCCTTTGATGATCATGCTCTCCTCTCCTTATCCCTCCACAGTGGCACACCCCACCCCCAACTCACCCTTCCCCACCCTCAGGTCTACCTCAGACCAATATTCTCTTTGTTGAGGGTGACCCGACACCTTTACTTCCACCCTTCATTAGATGCTCCGTTATGTATCTCGATTTGCTTCCCTCAAGTCTGCCTCCTCCAAGTATACTTGTCTTTCTTCTATCATTTGGGAGTCTACCCCTCAAACCTATTCCCACTCCACTCGATCCACCTTGCTCCCCCAAAAGCCTAGGTCCTACCCCATGAACCAATGGTATGATGATATCTACAAGCACATCCACACCCAACTTTGGCATGCCTTCAACTGTGGTCACCCCTCCTACCCAGATCTCAAAGCTTCCTATCGCCATTTCCTTCACCCCAAGAAAAGCCTCTTCATTTCTCATAGGATATGAGAGTTCAGTACTTCCCTTATTCATTCCCCTAAACATTTATGGCATATCATCTTGCCTTGCCATTCCCATCTCCAAGCTAATCTTGATCCAAAAGCCATGTTCTTCCACACCCCTTCCCTCTATGACATCCTAGGGTTGCACCTTATCTAGGTTACCTCCCCCCCTCCCTCTTATTAATTAATCATCCCCATGATGTTTGGGAGGCTATTCAGGCCATGAGTCCTAGTAGAATGACATATGAGGAAAGGTTCGAGGTTGAACTCTTCAAACATGGCCTTTGAACACTTGATTGCCACTTGGTTGATCTATTTAACCACGTGGTTTGTATTGGCTTTCTTGAACCATGGTCACATCATATTATTCACCTGATCCATAAATCGGCCGCTAATACGGATCCCAATAACTACAAAACAATCATGGTTAGCCACACTTTCTCCAAGCTATATGCTACAGTCCTCCATATGCAACTTTCTGGGGAGCTTGAGAGGAGACAACTTAGAGCTAGAGGATAGGAAGGTTTCAGACTAGCACACCAGACCATTGATCACATTTTGACATTCCAAGCCATCATTGGGAGGCACCTCATTGCTCTCGGTAAGTCTGTTGTTGCTTTCTAGGCTTCTAGATGGCGTTCAATTCTGTGGCTAGAGTGGCATTATTCTAGAGGCTGTGAGACATTGGCATTTTCTAGACCCTTCTAACTTCCATTATGACATTATATAAGTCAATCCTTGGTTGTCTTTGCATGGTCCACGAGATTTCAGATTTTATCAAGAGTACCATTGAGGTTAAGCAGGTGTGTCCACTCTCGCCCACTCTATTTGGGATTTACATCGATGATCTAGAGTCTCTCTTACAGGAGCACATTCAGGACGATGATGGGTTCCTTCTCCACAAGGTCTTGATCTCTATTTTGTACTTCGTTGACGACATGGTTCTCTTTGCCTCATTTTTGGAGGGTTTGTAGCAACAGTTAGATGCCTTGGCCCTCTTTTGTGATCTTCGACAGTTGATGGTCAACTTGGGTAAATCCAAGGTTATGATCTTCAACGGATTGAAGAGGCTGTTCATTGATCTTCATTTCTTCTTTAGAGGGGAGGAGACCGAGATCGCTAGTACCTATACCTTTTTGGGTGTCCAGTTCATAGGACCTCATTTTAGCTTGTGGCATGCTATTCAACCCTGAGTTAATAAAGGATACAGATCCCTAGCCCTTTTAGAGAGACAATGTTTCATAAACTAATTTTAGACATCTCATCAAGGATGTCTCTCATGGATACTCTCATCTGGCCAATAGGCCTCCATGGCTTTGAGGTGTGGAGGCCATGTCTACTTGATTGTGACTGGGCCTCAGCAGAGAGAGTGCAAATCCTCCTCCTTTATCACATCATCATATGTAAACAAAAAGTACCTCACCCCATTGTACTCACAAATTTTGGTGTTCGACCTTTTCGGCTTGAGGCTGTGTTCATCCTTGTCGCTATCTTACACCGCCTTTGGAGCTTCCCCGACATGGTGAAGGGGCATGATCGATACCCATACTTGGCCTATCTCTCTTCAGAGGCCATAGCCCCAACCAACCCTTCAGGTCGCTCTAGATGTTGGTTTGTAGGTGTTATAGATCTTTTAGCATCTGTTAGTATTGCGATGGAATGGCTTCTTCCTTTCGAGTATTCCTTGGACGTGCTTATCTACCTCTTACCTACTGGGAAGGATCCAAACAAAATCACTAGAGATGATATTTATAAATAGTTTGTGTAGGTTACTTGGATGAACCCTCTTGGGGGGGTTATGCCCCAAGATGGCCATATATGCTACACACTTCTTGTATCTGAGGGATGGTCTTATTGCTTGACTCCCTTACACATTTCGCCATTGGGCACATGCCCTTCGTATTCTTTTAGGCCAGTTCAGATTGGGCTCTCACTGTCTCCAGGTAGAATCACATCGCCATCTCGATCGGTCAGACATGATCTTCCAGGGATATTAACTTTGAGAGGTTGAGACTAAGGAGCACTTCATCTTTTGGTGTCCTATTTACTACGATATCTGTGGGTGTTTTCATTTCCTTTTCAGGGACCTTCTCACAGTGCTCCAGACCTTGACTAGATTCTTTAGATACCTTGATCAAAGATGTCTAGTATTATACTTGCAGGAGGTCCTCCAGCTTCGCTCCTTCACCCTCTAGAAACATTCTTAGTTAGGACTAGGCTCCACTTAGACTATCACTTCCTTCTTTTTGGTGCTTCCTTCATCTAGAGGTACCGAGAGATAGAAAGATGGTGGCACAGACCTTGACTACTTAGTTAGGAGTCAGGACACAACATTCCATCTGTACCTCTTCCCAACACCAGCGACAGGGATAGTCTCGATCCGATCCCGACAGACGAACGACTTCATCTAGGATGCAGTGTCAAGCTCTTTCCTCCAGGAAATGGTGGACTATCCATTGTAGTTCCTCCTTTAGCTCTTCCTCTAGATAGAGTACTCTTTTGAGCTTCCTTTAGTTGGCCTCGAATGGTAGGAGAGATACTCCCAATTCTTCTAGTATGATAGTGACAGTTTCACCATTTTTACATCACATCTCTCGTATCCAACATTACATCACATGGGTTGAGGTAGTGCCATGAAGCAACATGCAATCGACAAGCCTATAAGCTTTGAGTTGATGCCCTATGTATAGCATCAACATTAAATTTGGGTGTCTTACCTTGCACTTCTAATGATCTTAGCCACATTATTGTATAATAATTCTCATGCATCATGTGCACCACTATTTTTTCTTTCTCTTAATATGTAAGTAATAAGTAATAATTTTTATGAACTTAAGACTAGTAATAAGTACATATATTTTTGTGGTTGTATATATTTGGCTACTGAATGTAAGTTGAAGGTTTTTATCTTTTTTCTTAAGAAATATGTAATGTTCTCATTAAGTTGGTAACATTGTTCTAACTGATTCTTTTTATATGAATTTCCTATTTTGACTAGTTCATATTCATATTCATATATATATATATATATATGAACTCATCATAAAAATTAATTTCAACTATAGTAATAATATTTGACTTCGGATACGAATACGAATATGATTCAATATGGAAAAAATAAGTAAAGAAAAATTGTAGTACGACGAAAATACAGAAGTAGACATCTCATAAGTACAAACAATGCATTTTTAAAATTAAAATTATACGTGGCCATTCAAAACTTTAAAGCAATATTAGTTCTTCAATAACTTGTGACATATCTCAAATTTGGAATATAACAAATGATATAATAATGTGAATAAAGTTTAATACGTAAGTATGAGCTCATGGCCTCATTGTATGTAATTTTTTAAGGTTGATTAAGTAATAAATATGAGCTCATGGTCTATATATACAGGCTCATGACTTTTTTAATATTGATTAAGTAATGTGTTACTTAAACATTTATTTAAAAGATTAAGCCATTAATTTACATTTAGCAACGAAAAATACACATGATACTAGACATCTTTGATATGATACCTTGATCAAAGATGTCTAGTAAATACACATGATACCGATAATATTCGTTGCTAAATGTAAATTGTTTTATTTTTTATAATGATAATAACTATGCGATGCTCTCATTAAGTTGGTAACATTGTTTAAATTGATTTTTTAAAATATAAATTTCCTATTCGAACCAGTTCATGTCGCACAAATGAAATACTCGAAATCTGCAAAAATGGTGTTTTAGTCGTTTTCTAAATTATAACTCCATTATAGCCTTCCAAATGATTTTGAAGTCGATATCTTTCCTATATTAGAAAGACCATACGATCAAGATGGACTGGGCTTATTCTATTTTAATTTAATCATCATGCCCCTTTTAAATTACATATTGTGGATTAATGTTTTATGTTTCTAAAAGTATCCTTTTGTTTGGTTACCTATTAAAGGTTTTCTTGCGTCATTACTTGCTATGTATTTTTATGATATTTGCATTTTTTTTCCAGAGTTTATATTTATGAATGCAGAATTGAATTGAATGAAATTTAAGCAATTTGAAATGTATATACTATACTTCTCAATATAAATCAAATGTAATATTATCGAGCATACGAACTTTTAAAAACATTTTTCAACAGGAGACACTCCATAAACACCCTTTGGAATGTGAGGAGAAAGGAGATGATAACCGAGAGTCTGGTTTTGGAGACAGTCCTACTGAAGAAAAAGATGGACAAAATATTGAAAAACAAAAAGTGCATAGAAACTCACTCTTTAGGAACTGGCCAGTGATGTCTTCAATCATTGTTTATTGTGTTTTCTCTCTTCACGAGGTTGCATATTCAGAGGTATGGGTTGTGGATGCAATTTTTCAACTTCAAATCGTGTTTGAGCAATCAATCAGTTCTTATATGGTTACAAAATTCTCTTTCTAAACAACCAACTTGAGAATTTTTTTTGACTCACAGATATTTTCCCTTTGGGCTGAGAGCCCGAGAGAATATGGAGGATTGGGTTTTACCACTAGTAATGTTGGCACAATTCTTTCGATCGCAGGTATGATTTATTTCTTTATTTCTTTACCTAGGTAGGTTACAATCGCACTTTTCTTAATTTTTCTCCAGCCCTAGATTTATTTTAATATAACTAATCAGTAGAAATTTATTTAAAAAAAAAATGTTTTAGAGTTTGGTTATATCAAAAACTTTCAAAGATCACTGATAAATAAAAAATTTACAAGTGTTGATACATTATCAACATGGGTAAACTGAATTGGTCAAAGTCGTGGGTTCTCTTGGTTGAAATTATGTTCAAATCAATGGAGGTCATGTTTAGTTGATAAGGTCAAGAAAATGTAATCAAGTTTGAATCGAGTTTAAAAATTGAAAGGTCTATATTCAGCATGCACAATATCTAATCCTAATGTAATTTGTATTTTTGAAAGGTGTTAAAAATTCATTGATGTTTCAAAGGTTCAATGATCAATTATGTAAATTTGATCGATTTTGAAAACTTTTAAAAAATTTAAATGTCATTCATAATGCATGTTGACCTCTAAAGGGTGTTTTTGGAACACCTCTAGAGAGTCTCTCAAACTTGTGTTCATGGACTAACTCATTATAAAAAAATTGTTGCTTGTGGTATTAGTCATATAAAAAACTAGATGATATTTTGATGAAATTTCTTGATGTTTGTTGTCGTCGGATACGCACTTCGGAATAACGTGGCAGATATCTTCAAGTCACTGGGTGCATCCGTTGGGGCAAGTCTCGAGTTGAGATACTATTACTCAACACTCAACTCCTTTGTCTAGGCCAACTCCTAGCGAAACCAAGGAGGGTGGTCCCTAGGAAAATAACTAAGACCTTTATTTAGTTATTTAGATGAAGAATGATTTGCTAGGAGTTTTAATATGAATCAATACTGAAACAAGACTTGCAAATACAACTTAATAATTTCAACAACATGTAATAAATTATTCCATTCAACACATAGATTCACTTATATATTTTGATTGCTACAAGTAGACCACTGCTAATGGAGTCAAATGATGCTACTGTGATGAGAAAATATTGCAATTGTCTTGTTAGTCAGTTTTAGTTATTATAGATGAGTGAATTAAGGAATGGGTTAAATTTAGAGATTGTAAAATAAACAAATCTAAGGTTTGGCCCAAAGAAAACTTATTTATTTGAACTGACTGCTATTGCAACACAACCAAGTGTCCAACGGGGCAAGGCATAACTTGCTTAAAGTAGCTGCCCGAATCTGTGGTAAGTCCAACGTGACCTCCTGAGTTCTCGTAAATATGTTACTATGGATTTCCCTATTATACTAGCCACTTAGCTCCCTTTCTGATTTGTCCAAATGGTTAGGTAAAGCCTGCAGTGGACCAGAGCATACAGGGAGACTAAGTCTAGATTGATTCTAATTACAATAAACAAATTGTGAAGTAATTTGTTAATGACTGAGAATCTCTTTTCACCCACTTGAGCAAGCTCTTTCGGTTTACTTTGAGAATACATAGTCGAATGTTTTTACAGTTATTACTTACAAAAGATAAAATTGCAACGAAAACTAAATTTTATACTAATTACTAACTATGAATCTCTTTTCCGAATACTACATACTCGGGCAAGCCCTTTCAACTAGTACCGTACTTTGGGAAAGCATAGGAACAAGTTGGTTACTTTTGCGAATGACAGAAACAATGAATAATAAAAGAAACTTGATCTATCAAATAATATGTAATCTATCAAATAAAATCTACTTTACGGATTAGTATCAAGCAGAAAAAGATGCATGCACACAATCAAGAGGCAATACTGCTCGGTGCGCCCTTGGAGGCAAGTCTTGAGTCAAGGATGTCACCTGATCTTGACTCCTCCGTTTAGGCCAACTCCTAACCAAAGCCAAGGGGGGTAGTCCCTATGGAATGTTTCTAAGGTTAATTAGAATGTTTCAGAAAATTTATTATGGATGTTTTTTAGGAGTTTTAGGGGTTTTGATTACAATAGTCCAAGTTCGTTTGCAAAAATGTTTTAAAGAGATGCTTTCAACAATAGAAAATACAAGACCACCAATATATAAAGATACAACAACAATTTACTGGTATTAAGCAAAATATGAAATGATTGTTGTTGTGGATCAGTGCCAAATGGAGTCAATACATAAAAGCTGCTGCTGAAAGGGAAAGTTTTGCAAATGTCTCTTGGTTGATTTTAAATTATTAAAGGTTCGAAGTTTGTTAAGGGAAAAGGGGAAACTCTAGAGATACCGTGAGGTACAAGGAGTAATGTTCGGAAATTGAATGGAGGTGGCTCCTCACGAAGACATGTGGGATGGAATGGAGTCTCTTGGGCGGTGTTCAACACTACACCAACAAGGGTGTATCCTAACTATGCCCTGAGGTCGCCTCCCAGTTGTTCCTGATTCTTCTGAGAAATTTTCCCATGCAAAACTCAATAAAGTTAGTGATGGATTTTCACTATGTGAGGGGTTGTTGCTTTTATTAATATGAGTTATTAATTAAAATGTGAGAACTTAGAGAATGGTTACAACTCTTTCTGATTTTCCACAGGGCCAGGCGAATGCCCGCAATGGGAAAGGGTATACTTTGAGTTGTGTTTTCCGCCGAGATGTACACCAGCAGCATAAATCTTTCGAAAGTTGTTTCTTCACTAAAAGTGGGAAAGGTGTGGTCTTGGGGGTAAGCAAAGAGCCAGGTGCTGTCACTTGATCCTAGCTCCTCCGTTTAGGCAAACTCCTAACGAAGCCAAAGGGGGTAGTCCCTAACAAAGAGTTGTTTAAGGCTCTTAGTTTTAAATGTTTTTGGATGTATGGTGTGAATGAGTGTTGTTTAGGAGTTTTTATGAGATAAACACAATAACAATTTAAGCAATCCAATTTGCTATTGCAAAACACAAGATAAGACACAAAATATAAGATGACTGAATTCAAAGCATCCACAAGAAATAAATCACTTAGATTAATAAAGGACAAGTGGTCCAAATTAGGTGATGCAAATGAGTTTCAAGACCAGTGCCAAAATGGAGTCAAATGTGTGTTGGGGATGCTGAAATACAAGTCTCAAAGATGTGTCTGTGAGATCGTTTTGCAATGCTCTTAGTAAATTTTATTGTGTATTTTAGAATGATCTTGATTATTAAAGGTGAGGGGAATTTCCAAGCGATACGCAAAGGTATTGGAAATCTATCCGGGAATACTCTAAGTGGCTTCGTACAAGGACATCTTGGACTACCCAAGTTTCCAACGAGATGTTCAATAACTAACCAACCACTGAAAACAAGGTATAGCTACCCAACGCCCCCATTAAGAATTTGCCCACTTTCGAGTATTTGATGATCAAGGCCGGTTCATTGGTTATGGGGTGAAGATTTTATTATGGTTAAAATTGGATTAAATGTGAACAATTAGATAGCCAATACCGTTTCTGTGTATCCCAACCTCCCAGTGAAGGGCAAAGCATATGTGGTATGAAAATGGTAAATTCCAATTTTAAGGGAGATATGTGAGTTATGAATGTTTTATTAGAGCATAGAAACAAAGCTCTCCGATAGAGAGTGCTCTTGATCCACCTTATGGTGAGATTCAAGAGACTTAGCTAATCTAATATGAAAATGCAAGATGCAACAATGCTCTTCGATAGTGAGTGCTCTTGACTTGTCTTATGACAAGTTCAAGAGACTTTGTGTTCCTTTTATGTTAAACAATTTATCTCAAGGATACACAACAATTAAATCAAATAAAACGAGAGAAGATCTAATCTAGCAATTAGTGTTCTAGAATGCAAGAAGATCTAATCTAGCAATTAGTAGTCTACTTGTAGAATGAAAAAGCTAATCTACTTTGCAAAATGAAAATGAAACAAGTAAAGACACAAGACACTACAAACTTTCCCAAATAGGGAAGTGGGGCGTGGGAGCCTTAAATCCCACTTGCTCTTTTATTATGAATTACAATCTTTTTGGTTTTCTCTATCTTTTGAAGAAGAAGAAGAATGTTTGCTTGATGTCCTTGGTTTATGCACTTGTTGTTGATCTTGGATCTAGCCTTTGGGCTAAAATATTCTTGTATGGATGTTTGAATGCTCTTCACACACTAAAACTCAAACAACTTAGTAAATGTTAGGGTTAGAAACCAAATCAAATGAATCTAAGACTAAAGATTGAAATCTAAGCTAAGATCTAGTTTGAATGATGAAATTGAAACTAAGATTAAAATCTAACCAACAAAATGTAACAAAATAAAAATAAACTAAGATCTAAGCTTAACAAACTAAGTAAATGAAAATGCTAAGTTAAGATGTAATTAATGAATGTAAACTAACTCTAGAAATCTAAACATAAAAGAAAACTTAACTCTAGAAAGCCCTAATCTAAGACTAACACTAACCAAGCAATAAGAAGAGAACAAACAAGCAAAGGAGAAATAACAACAAAATGGAAGAAGAGAATAGGGTAGAAGAGAAAATAGGAAACAAAGGTAGGAAACCAAGAAACAAGAGAAGATTAAAAGCAAAGAAGAGAGGTCAAATAGAGGAGAAAGAACAAGCTGGAAATAGACAAAAAAATGGGGAAAAATCAGACCTTTAAAAAGATAAAAAAAAACAAAAATAAGAGATTAAAATACTCAAAAAAGTGCAAAAAATCAGACCTTATCAAAGGTTGGAAATGCACAAAAAGTGCAAAAAATCAGACCTTAACAAAGGCTGAAAATGCACACAAATTTTACTCCTTTTAAAGGCTAAAATTGACCAAAAAATTAGACCTTTAGAAGGCTGAAAATGACCCAAAAAACAAGAAAAACCAGACCTCTAAATGAGCTAAAAGAATGGCTCAAAACAGATAAAAAGAGCATAAAAGAAAGAGAGGATATGAGCACAAGAAGAGATGAAAAGAGCTGGGAGAAGAAAAGAAGTTGAGATAAAAACAGAGAGATTCAATGGAGAAAGAAGAGAGCTTGAAGAAGTAAGAGGAAAAGTTTGAGAAGAGAACACAATGCAAGGAGAGGGTCAAAAGAGCAAACAAGAGTGCTAGAAGAAGAAAACACTTAGTGACCAAATAACCAAGAAGTTGATTTTGATTTTAGGTTGCAAGTCTCTTTAGATCTTGAATCTTGTTGAGTTCCCTGTAAAATCCAATGCACATTCAAAGCCACAAATTTCTTGAAGTTTTGGAGAAGGGGGAGATGCAAACTGGCTCATCTCTTAAATGTACGAACCCTTGATCTTGAAGAAGGGGGAGATGCAACTTAACTCATTTCTTACTAGAAGATGAAGATCCTGAAACTTATACACACACTTAAACAAGAGAGCTTAGATCTAGGATGTTAGTACAAAAATAAATCAAAGAGCATGTATTATAACTGACTAAAGCATGCTACTTCAATATCATTTAAATACCAAGCATCAACAAGTAAACTGAAGACAACAATTACTTGCCCTATGTGCTTGAATAAGCCCTCTAAGCTAGATCCAATACTCAAATAGATAAGCATGCATAAACAATGAACAATATTACCTCATTTAGAAATCATGAACCATGCATGCACCAATTGGACCCCCATAGTCTCAAGCTTTATTCCAATATTGCACAAAGGCAAACTACTTTACAAATATACAGCAGAGGCTCTCTGCAAAATTATCCACACTAAGAGAGCCAAAAGGATTCTTATTTATACACAACTGAGAGAGATCAAAGGCCAGGTCGAATTGGTGAACAGAGAGCCAAGCCATGCGAAAGAGCCATTCGTGGAGACTTGGTGCATGAGGAGTTGGTTGGCGTGAAGCTTGGAGCGTCGGATTGGAGTGGCGCATGAGGTTGGTGGTGAATGGGGTTGGTGGGGATGAGGTGGAGCCCCACTCCCCTTGGAACCCACGCTCACTCTTGGTATTACTCGCCCATCCCAAACTGCGAGCCTATGCGTGAAGAATTTCCAAGTGGGGGAGGGCCCATGCTCTAGTTGCTCACGTCATCTCATTTATTCAAAATGTAGTCCAAACTTTGGTTGGCATGTGCTTTAATATATTATGATGGTCACCCTCCATCATAGAACATTTGCCCACCAACTTGGAGCATGCGTGGAATGGAGACCCACGTTTATCCAAAGCTCACGCTATTCATACTTAACAAATCGTATATCCAAACTATGGTTATATAACATGTGCCTTTATCATTTAAGTGGGTCGCTTTCCTTCATGAAATGATATGCCCCACCTTTCCAAAGATTATTTTAATCATTTTTGACATATTTAGATTTGTTGTCAAAGTGTATTTTGTCCTTCTTTTTTCTTTTTTTTTCTTTTTTTTTTTGTGGCAATTAAATGTCAAAATGATGCATTTTTATCCAAAACTCCCCCAGAGGTGACGTAATCGCTCGGAAACTAAAGAATGAAGGTGCTAGGGTAAAGAGGACGTTCTGAGCGTCAAAACAAGCCTCCCCATGCAAAAATCTGCCTCCAGATGAGGTTTTTATCACAACCTAAAAATTCCATTTAAACTTTTAAAAATGTCTAAATTACGGGAAAAAAATTATTTTTTTCGGAATCAAACAAAACTCCTAGGAGACCTAGTGCATGTTCATACGACTCAATCGAGATGGATAACACGGAAAAAATCCTAGATACAAGACTCTAATAACCACCTTTAGGTTCGACCACCATGGTAAATACCCCAGCTTTGGAGGTATGAGTGAAAAACTCAGGAATTATACACGATTGAAGCGCAATGCATAATTCCTAAGGAAAAAACACTCTAGAGTATCCCCCTGACAGTTAAACGTAAGGATAGTCGAGTCTTTTATAAAAGGACCCCGTTTAAACCAACTTTTTACATTTTCTCCATGGGGATATGAACATGCAGTTATTACAAATGGGGCAAAATTGCCCTGAAAATGACTTATGAACACTGATGATGAACATTGAACACGCTCATGAAACTGGCGGCTCACAAGAAATTCAGCTATTGTACAAAATTGCTGGTAACAAGTTGTAGACCAAATATTTATTCTGATTTACTTGTAAAAGATAAACAAATGAAAACAAAAATGTTATACTAATTGCTACGGGCAAAGAGTCTCTTTTCTGATCATCCAATCACGTACTCAGGCAAAGACCTTTATGTGATGGCAAGATCATACTTCGGGAAAGCAATTGCAATTTATTTCCTTTAATCTAATTTGCAAAAATGAAAATAAAATAAAAAGCATAAATAAATTATTTGTAAGTATACAACCCTGCAGTTAAACGTGTTTTGTGTGTTGGTGCTCTGTCAGAAAAAATCACACCACAAAAATCGACACTGCAAATCCCCCCAGGGGGGATGGGATGTGGGCGCTATGTAGCCCACTTGCTCTCATTTAAAATATGTTACAATGCCTACTCAAAGAAGTGCCACTTAGTCCATTAAACTTGGATCTAAGGGCTTACAAAGTTCTAGAAATAAAAGCTTGAAGAAAGTGGGTCCACAAAATGTCTTTTTGGCACTTTCTGGCGAAAAAAAACTAGAACCTCCTTCTCTTTTTCCTTGGACCTGCTAAAAACCAGCAAGCTAATATGATTAGAATATGATGGGAAAGATGAAACAAAAATAAAAAAAATTGAAATTTTTTGTACTTTGAAAATATTAGAATTTTTGTTTGAATATGTTATCACCCATTTTGTACCATAGTTGGATTATCCAAAGAGCCTCCATTTGAAAAACATGATAAGTGTTTGTGTTCCAGTGTATCAGATGATCCATCCTTTGTGCCTAGTCAGTTTTGTTTTTCTGTCAATGTGACCATGGCCCCACGGGGTTTGTAATAAAGTGTGCTAGTAGGATTTTTGAGTGGCTTGGTCCCCCATGACTTGGTTATGCAACTAAGGTATTCCAGGGAGTTTTTTCCCTTGTCAATTATGCTTTGCCTATAGCCGAGTAATAATCGACGAGGTTTTCTCCCGCTTCCTCCAAAGCTGAAATGCCCGATTTTGAAAATTTGAACCATGGGGGGTTATTAGAGTCCAACTAATGTATGTAAGCCTACTAGACACTATTAGAATATATTATGGTCATGTCCTAAATCACTAGGACCCTTAGAAAAAAATTTGAAATTTTTTTATCGAGTCCTTCAGTTTTGGGTTTTTAATTATTTTTATTTTTTAATAAATTTTTCCATGGTTTAAATGGAAAAATTTCAATTTGTAATATGTCGGTTATCCGAGGTCCAAATTCAGTGATTGAAGGCTCTAACTTTAAGCCAAAAATCATTCATGACCCTCGGACCAGTTTATCCTAAGTTTCGGATGTCAATTCAGCCTCATAATTAATAATTTCTCAGAAAACCCATTTATAGAGAAATTATTAATTAAAATATTAAAAATGAATATTTTGGAGATAATCCAAATCTCTCCAAAATAATCCAAATGGATTAAAATAAAAGGATAAATGACATGGCACAGGTCATTAAAAAAGATTCCAATCATCTCAGTCATCATCGAGTCAACTGTACAGTCAGTGTTGCCAACTAAGTTGTACTTGGTTGGATTATCAAACGAGCGGGCAGAATGGAACATGATACATGTTCATTTTTGGTGATTTGATATCCAGCTGGCCTTTTAAAGGCCCCCGTTTTTAAATTTTTCCACATGTCCATGGCCCTGCGGGGTTTGTAACAAAACGTACTAGCATGGTGTTTTGTAAAAGACTTGGTTCCCTAGGACTTTTTGGCTAAGTCAGATATTCCAAGGAGTTTTTTCACCTATCTATTATGTCTTGCATTAGTGCATAACATAATTAATTGGTTTTTCTCCTGCTCCTCCAAAGCTGGAATGCCTGGGGAGGCTGACGGGCCTTAGGGGATTATTAGAGTCTATGGGTCAATGTATATGAACATGCTAGGCGTTAATTTTGAGTCATATGGACATGTGCTAAGTCCCCCTAGGTTGTTTTTAATTTTCGACAAGTTTTAATTTTTTCGTAAATTGGGCCATTTTTTAATGGTTCAATTAAAAAATTTGTAATTGGCCTATAAGGGGCATCTGGAGGTATTTTTTTGCCTTAGGGGTGCTCGTTTTCTAACTCAGAGCACCCCCTAAACCCCTAAACCCACTTTTCCTAATGTTTGGGTGATTATTTTTCCACAAAAATCCAAAAAAGTCAAAAAACCCCAAAAAGTCATAAAAAATTAAAGAAAGTGAAAATATGACTTAATAAAAATATTAAATTTTGGGAGTGATTTATGGACTGATTTTTTCAGCTATGTTTTAGGAGTTGTAAGAGCTGATTTTGGAAAGATTCCGGGCAGCTATATTAGTGGGATTACTTCCCCATTTGAGGGGGGCATATTTCCCAAAATTGGGCCCCTTCAATCATGGAATTTGCAGCTATGTTTATGGGCTGTCACATGGCTGATTTTTAGCTGATTTGGGGCTGTTTTTGGCAGGCCATTACATGGGAGTGGGCAGCTCCATTTTCTCCACGAGTTATGCCACTCATTCCACCCATTTCTCTCCATCTTTGGCTATTTAAGCATGGCTGCCCACTCCATTTTCTTTAGAGTGAGAATTGGAGCAGCGGACTTATGATTGTAATAGTTTTTCTCATTTGAATAAAAGAAGACTTTGGAGGTCAGCTTGTGGTGTTTTGTCATATGTGGATGTAGTATCTTGATTCCTTTTCCAAGATGACTTGTGCATAAGTTTCATTCTTTCAAGGGTGTGGTGTGCTCATCTATGAGATAAGTTGTTTTCAATTTGTTTATTGTAGCAGCTTAGTTTCTTGTGAGTATATATATCTACACTTAATATTTTGTTTGGTGAGATCTGTGATGTGCAGGTGTTTTCTTGAGTTGGCAAGAAGGAGGATCTTGTTTGTTTCCCCTTTTTACTAACCATTGTTTGCAGATATAGTCCCTTCAAACATCACTGAACCATCTTCAAAGCTTCGATTTTCAACAAGGATTTGTTCTATCTCTCTCTCTCTCATTCAAGAAAAAAATCAAATTTTATGGTTATCTAGTACTTTCTTTTCAAAAACTAGTTTAAGTTGTCAAAATCTTTCAAGTTTTTCTAAAGTAGTATTAGATCTGATTGCAAAGTATTATCTGGCTGCCCTAGAGCTTGAAATTTGCAGCCATTAAAGGCTAGCAGAGATCCCAGGTAGACAAGCCCCATAGCTTGTTTTACTTGGTTATTTTTAGTCATTTTTACTTAGTTTTTAACTTAGAATTTTTTGGGTTTTTTAGGAGGTGTTCCAAAGACACTCTTAAAGTGTTTTTGGGCATCTTATACTAATTATTGCTTGCTGGTTTGCAGCAAAAGACGAACAGGTAGGAGGAAGTGCTGCCGAAATTTCGAGCATCCAGGCGATCCGGAGGACAAATTTCCATATTTTTCAAAACCGGTCATTTTTTCCTATAATTTTGTAAGCCACCAAGTCACTTAAAGTAGACTGGGGCACTTCTCTAAATCATTGTAAACATTTTTAAACGAGAGCAAGTGGGCTAGCCAGCGCCCATACCCCATCCCCCCAGGGGTGGCCTGTGTTGTGTCGTCTCATTTTCATGGCGTGATTTTTAGAGTAGTTTATTTCTTTGTTTTCCGGCATTTAATAAAATCAATTAGGATTAAAATAAACCTTGTTGGTCCGTTCCACTGGCGGGCCACAAGTTCACTCATAACATAGTTTTTCACATTTTTTTTTTTACAAACTCATAACGCCCCCCCTTGCTTTCCCGAAGTAGGGTTTATGTATGAGGGCTTGCCCGAAATACGTGCCTGAAAAGAGACTCCTGGGGTTTTAACAAAGATAAAATTTGGGTTCTTAAAATTTTTATAAAAATACCAAGGTCTTCTCCCGTATGCTCTGTGGCCAACTTGCAGCTCAGTCTGATCCAGTTGGTACACACCAGAAAGGAGGGGATGACTAGTAATAGGATCTAACACCGCCCCAATAAAAAATCCTTTTTGTGAAAATCCGGCACAACACGCATTTTGTTGTCGTGGGCAAATTTCCCAGAAGGCTTGGGATAACACTGGATAGTGACCTCTTGGAAACCGTTAGGCTTGCCCTCGTTGGTATAGCATCTGAACACCTCCTCGAGACTCCGATTCAGCCCAAAGCCTGAGAGGGAAGCCACGCTTCAAAATTCCGGACATGTTCCCCCGTACCTTGCGTATATCGGGAACCCACCTGCCTTAATAAAAAGATCACCATCACATTAATTTTTAAAATAAACCAAGAACACTCGCACAACATTTACTTTTCCTACTTATACATTTGTTTAATGACTCCATTATAAGGCACTGGTCTTGTTTCAATTTTATTTTCATATTATTGACTAATGTGCTGTTAAATGATGATTATTCTAAATGGGAGTAAATGATAAATGAAATTTTTATTTGACAAATGTATGTGTTGTTTATTCTTGGTTACCAAAAATATTTCCTAACTCCTAGATTAGACGCCTTAGTTTCTTTTTATCTTTAGGGTCCACCCCCCTTGGCTTCGCTAGGAAAGCCTAGACGGAGGAGTCGAGTCCCAAGTGACAGCACTTGACTCTGACTTGCCCCCAAGGCCACACCAGCAGCTTGAAGACTTCTGCTGCGTTTTCCCAGGTGTGGAACCAGGCGGCAACAGTCAGCACAAGTCAATCTCTCCAAAGGAATTCGCCCTCCTTCATGCAATCTGTGAATTAGTGATGTGTCAAGTGTTTAATGGGTTGGTTGGTTTGCATTAAAGCCTATGGTAGGTGCCCTCCTTAATATGTGCAATCACAAACTTGGCTCTCTTTGCAACTAATGCATAATCCCAATATCATCTCATGCTTTGACTCAAGAAGGATTCACGCTATCTCCCATGAGGCTCACGTATATCCTTTATGGAGTTCGAATTTACACATGGCAAGAAGGGTATGGAGGGTGATATTTCCAAGAAAAGGGATGGGGGGCGTGTTTCCTAGGTGGAGGCCACCTCCCCACCCTAATTCAATGCAAGTTTGAGTTGTGGTGGGAGTTAGCACTCCAAGCTTGATGGTGATTGGAGATTTGATGGAATTCGATTTAGTGACTCATGCTATTGGCTCCTTTGATGTCAATTCGAATTAGGTTAGCCTGGTGCTTGTAAATTGTATAAGTAGAGGCTCTTGGAGCTCTCTTTCCCATGGAATTTTTGGGCAAACTTACTCTGCCAATTTGTAACTCTGTTCTAGCTTTTTGCTATTGGAAATAAAACGACTTTGGAGGTCCATATGGTGTTGATGCTTGTCATGGAAATGCTTCATTGATATTAAGGTGGTTTTGTTCTTGTATTTCGCTTATATTTCATATCTTGATCAATTATCAGCTTAGAAGGCTTTCTTAAGTCCATAGGGTGGGCATTTGGGTTCAAATTGTCCATTGATGTTGAGTTTAGTGTGATTTGGAAGGAGTAGACTGTAGTTGGAAATACTTATACTCTTCTAACCCCACTTTATTTTGCATACTATTTTGATCAAGATACGTTTATGAGTGATTTCTTGTGCAGATCTCCAAGTTTGAAGAGAGGCTTGAGCTTGGTTGCATCTCTCATCTCTTCAAAGAACATATTTTTTTGACATTTGTTTGCATTTCAGGATTTCCCAAAGTTGATCACAAGCATTAGAGATTTGGCAAAGAAGTGCTAAGTTTGAAGATCCATCTCTTAATCAATTTTTAAACTTGGTTACTCGGTTCTAAAGGCTTACTTCCTCAAGCTTTCTTCTAGCTCTCCCTAGATCTCCTCTCCCTTTCGTTTTTCCTTTTAAAACTTCTCTTCAACTCTTTGTTTTACCTCCTTTAGCTTTTGTTTTCCCCTTGGTTTTGTCTCAAAACTCCTCCTCTCGTCCCTCCTCTTTCTAGCTTTCACTCCTCCTTTCGTTTCCTTCCTTTTACCTCCTTCAATTCTTTTCGTTTGCTCCTTGGTTTAGCTTCAAAGTCTCCCTTTCGTCCTTCCTCATTAGGGCTCCTTTCCTCTCGTCTTTTTTTATTTCTTTCCATCCTCTTACCTCCTCCTTTCATCCTACATTGGATTTGCTTCCCCTTTTCTTCTTCGTTTTTGCCTTCAAGGTTGTCTTCAATCCTCCTCCTTTCCCTCTTCAAAGCGCTAAATCATAACAAAAACAACAAAACAAAAAGCTTGTTATGGGTTACCCTTTTTCATGGTTTGTTAGTGATAGTTAGATCTCATATCTTGCACTCTATTGTTAGTTGTTTTTTCTTGAAAAAGTTAATAAGTTAGGCACTTTTATATCATACTTTTACATTTTCCAAAGTTAGCTAGTTTCAATTTTGTTTCTAGATCTAGGTTTCTTTTGATTTTTATACTAATGCTGAAGTGTGTCTTGAGTTGAGCCATTTGTGTAGGTACTTTGAAGGAGAGAAAAACTTGAAAAGCTTTGAAGTAAGAAGATCTAAGCCAAGCAAAAACTTCAAGGAAACCATAAGGACGATCCAAAACTTGAACATATCATTCATTATCCTTTGTAAAAAAGCTCTTAAGAGCTTACTTCTAGTTTATAAGTTTCATTTCCTCTCAAAAGTCCTTGCAAGGGTTTCATTCCCAAAAGCACTTGTACTTCATTAATAAAAAGGCTAAGTGGGGTAAGGCCTCCCACATTTTGGTTTCTTCTTCCCCATTTGGGGAAGAGTGTCTTGTGTACTCTTAGTTTAGATGTGCTTTGATTTCCTAAAATAATTTTCATTTTCGCTTAGATTGTTAAATTTGTCATTTCAGTTTTGACCTGAGAAGTGTCTTTGGATTTCATCTCAAGTGCCGCATTGACTTTGTGTGCTACTTCTCTATCCCCACTGTGTACTTCGTACGACCAGCTAGCTGGAAGTTTCATGAACAATGTGTAGAAGTCATTTTTGACTTCCTCTACTAGATTAGTTTCTTGTTGTAGAACACTAGTTGCTCTTTTATTTCATATTGCAAGTAGTTTATTCATTGCTATATCATTGTTTCATTTTATCATCTTATTGAGCTATCATTTGGTTTATGTTTTACAAGCTGCTTGTCTTATAAAAAGAACCAAAGTCTCTTGAATTTGCAATAACCCAAGTCAAAAGCACTCTCTATCGGAGAGCATTCCCACTGCATTTCCTTGCATGAAGCATATAGATTAGTTAAAGTCTCTTCAACTTCTGTCTTAAGACGAAGTCAAGATCACTCTCTGTTGGAGAGTTGAACTTTGTGCTCTAATTTAAAATATTTCAACTCACATCCCCCATTAAAATCTATTTCGTTGCTATCCATCACTTAGTATGCTCTGCCGACCCTAAAATGTTGGACTCGTACTCAGAACGGTGATTGGATTTGTTAATCTTGCAAGTGATAACCTAATAAAATCTTTCTCCATAACCAACGAATCGGCGTTGATTTTCGATAAATACTCAAAGTGCTATGCCTAGAGGTGATGCTGGAAACATACCATTGTCATAGAGTTCTAAGTGTTGGTTAAGTCATTGGACACCTAGTCAAAAATACTGGACGGTCCGTCAGGGTGCCATGGTAGCCACTGAAAGTTTTATTTTCCGGTTGGACGCATACCTTGCTTTTGCTAGCGTAATAATCAAGATCACTAAAACTTTCAATAAACCAAGATAATTTGCAAAACGATCTCACAAATGCATCTTTCGAACTCTTGTATCAAACAACCTGAGCATTCAGACTTTTTTGACTCCATAAGGCATTGGTCCTTAAACATTATATTTTTCATTTGCTTATTATCTATCTAGAGCATTTTTTCTTTGATTTTCATATGTGAATGTCTTGTACTTAAGATTCATCAAGTGGTTGTACATCAAGTTATTTTGCAATCTGTATCTTTGTTTATTTAAAGCTTATCATTATAAACTGTGATGTCATCATTTAAAACTGCTAAACAACACTCATTCGCATCACCACACCAAAAAACACTTAAAACATAAGAGCCATAGACAACTCTTTGTGTAGGGACAACCCCCCTTGGCTTCGTTAGGAGTTAGCCTAAACGGAGGAGCTGGGATTTAGGTGACACTACCTAGCTCATTGCTTGCCCCCAAGCCTACACTTCTCTCACTTGTAGTGAGGAGACAACTTTCGAAAGATTTCTGCTGCTGGTGTGCATCTCGACGGACAACATAATACAAGTACGAAATTTAGATTAGATCTAGTGATAGGAAAAAGCTTCTTTTGAATGCTAAGATCTAACTATTTTAAATATGCTAAAGATAGTAGATTTGAGCAAGGGAGTCGACACAGTGTTTTCAACAAACCGGAAGAAAGAGGACTAAATTCAGTTAGTAGATTGAAGGAAGAGGTGGACAATGCAGAAGTAGCAGATGATGGCTTGGAACAAGAGAATGAAAGATTGTAGTATGAAAATGGAAAGACTGATGAGGCTGAAGATGAGAAAAAGATGGAAAATTACAAGAGTAAAGATAACATGTTGATGATGCAGATTATGTGTGTTTGGATTATAAGTTATAGCACTTCTCTAAGCGGCGAGGCATTTCAACCTTGTAGTTTAGAATTACAAATTGGAGACGTAATTATTATTGAATAACTAGCCTTTAGATTTAAAGAGCTGAAATGCATTATGTATGTAGGTTTGGTAACTGTTATCACACAACTTGTAGTTGTCCCAAAAGGTGATCCTATCCAGGATTGTAGAGGTGTTGGACAACTAAAGAGGTGACCCAAGAGAGCTTCGATTCCCAAGGATAAATGGTTGTCACGCTAATCGAGGCACTCTTTACTTTAGATCAAGCAAATGCAAGACCAAGGGAGAGACCATAGCTAGCCAATGGAGGCCAGTGAACCTACTTTAGACACTCTAGGGAGATGTGAGGTTGCAAAGAGAGAGATCAAGAGTAAGTAGGTCTAGATCTAGGAAATATAAGTGGTCAATAGAGTTAGGGCTTGGTTGAGGAGGCTTATAAGAGATGTAAAAGCTCAACCAAGGTGTGAATATGCCACTAATGGGGTTAAACGATATAAATAGATCTAATGCCAATCTAAAAGACCCAAGTGGGGCCCACCTTTGATTTAGTCAAAGTGAAATAAATGGGGTCCACTAGGTGAAATAAAGGTAGGAATGGAACTAGGAGAGTGGCTAAGTGACAGATCTGAAGTTTTAAAGACAAAATCGCAACACCCTTTTGACATCGTTGTTGGGGAGGTAGAGGCTTACCTAAGGTGTCTGCGAGTGTCTGTGCGTATCTCATATCTTATCGCATCCGGTCTTATAACTTGGATGGTTATCACTTAACTTCCTGAAGAGCATAACTTATCCATTTGCACTTGCAGCATCATGCATTTTTAGCCTGGGTCATATTTTGATCTGTCTTGACCTAGTCAAACCTAGTTTGACCAAGTCAACCATAGGATCTAAGATGAGTTGGACCAATGGTTTCGAAATTGATGATTTATGGTCCTTTGATGCCCATTTGATGGTTCCATGCAACAAACACAGGTTTCACTTGATGGTTTGATGGATTCTTATAGTTATTATTTATTTACAAACCATTATTTTTATTGGTTCGGGCATGGTTGAGACTACATATTGATTATCCAGGTAGCCATAGGGTGTATGAGTATTCATATTTAGTGCATTTGGACCTTCTGAGTCAATTGGTACCCTCAGATTTCAATTACAGGCACTCTTGGATGAGATTTCACTCAGATTGTCACTTTACTACACATTTGCCATTATAAAATGGCCTGGCAGCACAATTGGATTTTTATTTGGTTCTCCTAGGGCGCTATAGAAGGAGTATGGGGTCTAGCCACTTGTTATTACCATATATCAATACTGCCAGACACTTTGGTATAGTCATATTTGTGCCCGAGGCACCAGGCAGAGAGCTACATGCATTTTATTGATTTATAGGTGATTTTCCTAGGATGAAAAATGGAATAAAATGGTCATTGAGGAAATCGATTTGGGAAAATGAGGCAAGGAATTGGCATGAGGTTTGTTCAAAGGTCATTCATGATGCATCCCACACCTTCCAGCACAACTTTCATCATTCAGTGGGGTCCACACACACTCTGGGGCATTATTTTCATGTATTATTCTAGTATTGAGGGGGGCACGATTTGGTCACTTGGTCACTTTGTGATGTTATTGATTCATATATTTATTCATTGTGCCATGGGGTGATGCTAGTGAAGGACATTAATACCTCCTAGCTCCACAATGTGCTCCTTACACTTGCCCTAGTGATCTTTTATGTGGTGCGACCCCCCTAGGGCCACTTTAGTGAGTGTGCACCCCCTCCTTAGTGAGTTGATCCATGTGTTTTGCTTCGGCTCATCATTGTCGTCGATTGTATTATTTTTATCTTTTGTTCTCGACCACTCATTCATAAAGTGGTTAGGGTTTTGGTCTCTCTTATTCCTATTTAAGGAAAAGACCCCCTCATTGTAAAGGCACCTTTGGGCTCTTGAACTTTTGGAATAAAATATTATTTTGCAGATCTGCTTCTCATGCTTTGATGAATGTTTTTGTACATGATTATACATCTTTTCTTTAGACATCTAAGTTGTTCACAGGTGATTTCCAACATCTTTAGAGGGAGGCCGAATTCATCTTCTGCAGGGGTGCAAATTGCTTGGAGGGGCGATTGCAGGGTTTTCCCCATCTTCTCTTGGGCATGACGTCTTCATCTTAAAGGGATTTTGTTAATTGTGATTCGTCCATTAATTTATTTCCTTTGATATGCTGTGCATAGCTCTTCTTTTATTTGTGGATCAAATCTCACTTAGGTAGTTTGAATTTGCAGGTAAAGAAGACACTTTTCCTCCTTGGGCAAGGACGTTTTTGCTTGGAATCACTTGGATCTATCTTGGAATTGTAACTAAATAGAATGATCATCAATATACTTGGTGGCCGCAAGCATTTGAGGTAAGATCTACAAGGTACATATTGGTTTTCATGCATTTTACCCATTGGTCACTTCAAACCCTCATTGTTAAAACGCTAGTTTTATAGATTTGATAGATCTGGCGATAATTTGGGCTTGATAACTAAAACTCACCTCTTAATTAATCAAAGAACCTTAGAGACAAAATTTGGTGGAAATCCGACTCCATTTACCCCTCGATCCAAGGCACTGGCCATCTCTAAAGGGGGACGCACTTGTGGGTTCTTAGTCTTTTTCCAGATCTATCATCTGTGTGTGTTGCTATTTTGTCTTTCAAACTTCAGATCTGTCACTTAGCAACCCTCCTAGGGCCATTCCTACCTTAATTCACCTAGTGGGTCCCATTTCACTTCATTTTGACTAAATCAAGGGTGGGCCCTGTTATCAACTATTTTGTACAATAGTTGAACTTCCGATGAGCCACCGTTTGATGAACATGATTTATGTTCATATCCAATGTATCATAAGTTCCAGTTGTGGTGACTAGCCAATTTTATTTTTTCTGTTGAAATGACCATGGCCCCATGGGGTTTGTAATAAGTATGCTAGTAGGGTTTTGAGTGACTCAGTTTCCCATGACTTGACTATCAACTAAGGCATTCCAGGGAGTTTTTTTCCCTTGTCAATTATGCTTTGCCTATAGTCGAGTAATAATCGACGAGGTTTTCTCCCGCTTCCTCCAAAGCTGGATGTCTGATTTTGAAATTTGAGTCTTGGGGGGTTATTAGAGTCCAACTGATGTATATGAACCTACTAGACACCATGTATGTATTAGATGGTCATTTCCTAGGTCCTTCATCCATTTAAAACAATGTCCGAATTTTTTTTACTGGACGCGTTGGATGAGTTTTTTATTTTTTATTATTTTATTATTATTTTTCCAAATATTTAATTGGAAAAATTCAATTTGTAATAACTAAGTGGTTTGGGGTTGGATTTAAATGATTGGAGGCTCAAATCCTAAGCAAAAAATCCCAGTTAAACCCCAAACCCACTTAGCCTAAGTTTCAGACAATTATTTAGCCTCATAATTAATATTTTCTCCAAAAAATGAGAAATATTATTAAAATATTCAGAAAATAATAAATTGGAGATAAATCAATTCTTTCCAAAAAAGGCCAAATTGAATAAAGTAAAAGTCAAAATGATATGGCAGAAGACATTTAAGATGATTGCAATCAACTCCAGGTCAGTTCAGTTAGCAATCAGAGCACTGGGAGTGATTTTCAGTCAAGATTTTCGCCCTCCTCAAGCATGCTCACGTTTTTTCTCGTTGGCACTTGTTTATTGGTTGGGTGGAGTTCACAAGGCTTGGGGGTGGGCGCCTTGCCTAGGTGGAGGCCATCTCAACCCCCATCCTACCTTCCAATACCCACTTAACTCATAAATCATGCTTGTGTGGTCTCTTCTCATTGGAAAACTTGAATTACTTGGCTCTCTCTATGCCAATTCGTTTTAGGGTTTTGATCATTAGTTTTTGTATAAATAGAGGTGCCTTTTGCTCTCTAAGGGTGGATTCTTTGTGCAATAAACCTCTACCCATTTGTTGTGTAATATTTTGCTCTTGTGCAATATTGGAATAAAGTTGAGACTTTGGAGGTCAAATTGGTGCATGCATGGTTCATGGTGTCTTGTTGAGGTAATATAATTCAATTTTTATGCATGCTTATTGATTGGAGATTGGATCTAGCTTAGAAGGCTTGTTTTCTCAAGCGCATAGGGCAAGTATTTGGGATCAGTTTACTTGTTTATGATTGGTATTCAAATATATTTTTTAGTAGCATGCTTTAGTTGGACTCAATACATGCTCTTTAAGATTTGTTTTTGTACTAACATACTAATATCTTCCTCTTCTTTTTAAGTGTGTTATTAACAAGCTTCTGGTAGATTTTGGAGTAAAAGATGATCTAGTTTGCATCTCCCCCTTTTTCAAAGACTTCAAAGGCATCCTCATCCTTGAATGCACAATGGCTTTCAATTGAGCTCATCTTCATCCAAAGATCCTAAAGGAAGGGCTTGGATTCTTCTCATCTCCATCACAAAAGTTAAATCAATCTTCTCTCCGGTTACCACAAGTGGATCTCAAGCATAAGGTTCTTATCTCTCATTTTTCCACTTTTTTGTAAACGATCTCAAGTCATCAAAAGTTTTATTTCAAGCTTTTCCATCTTTTACTGAGGTAGATCTAGGCTTTCTAGCCTTAGATCTATTTTTCAAATCTAGATCTACTCCTTAAATTTCACATTTTAAAGATCTAGTTTTGTTCCCCAAGTTTGTAAATCCATCTTTAAGATCTAGTTGTTTATTTACCTTAGATGTCCTTTTTAAATTTTGATTTTTGGGTCTTTTTGCCAAAGTTTTGCTTTGAGAAGTATTTTGAGATTTGCTCCCAATTGACGCATTGTTTTGCGTTCCACTTCCCTTTCCCCACTGTCTCTTGCGTATTTTCAGCTAGCTGGAAATTTTAAGATTAGTGTTTAGAAGTCTCATTTTTTGACTTATTTTTTGTCTTGAAAAGCGTGTATAAATTTTCTTGAAAAATGTGCATTTTTTCAACTTTTTCGCTTGCTGATATTTTTGAGTTTTTCATCATTTTTCAATTCTGAAAATTCATTAAAAATAGTAAATTTTTTGAAAAATTTCCATTTTTTATTTATTTTTTAATGTTTCTTCATTTTCTCGAAAAACGTGCATTTTTAAGCTTGCTGTTTTTTGACTTTTTCTGCTATTTTCCAATTCTAGAAATTAGCCTAAAAATTAAAAAATTTCAATTTTTTTTTTTCATTTTTTCATCATTTTCTCAAAAAACATGCATTTTAAAGCTTGCTGGTTTTTTGCTGTTTTTGACTTTTTCTGCTATTTTCCAATTCTGAAAATTAGTCTAAAAATTCAAAAAAAATTCAATTTTTATTTTTATTTTTTTCATCATTTTCTCGAAAAGTGTGCAATTTTAAGCTTGCTGATTTTTGGTAAGTCTCTGCTATTTTCCAATTCTGAAAATTAGCATAAAATTTTTTAAAAAAAATTTCTTAAAAAATTTCAAGTTCATTGAAAATCGTGCAGTTTTCACCCTAAAAGGTGAGCGCTTTTCCCTTCATTTCCAAGGTCTGATTTTTTGTTTTATTTTCTTGTTTTGGGCATTTTACTTGTCTCTTTCGAGTTTTCTCATCCCATTTACTTTCATCTTTTCGAATCATAAAGTCAAATTTGGTTTCCTAACACTCTAATTAGCTGCTGTTTAGAGCTCTTATCTACAGGTGAACGAAAAGTAAGATAAGTAAGAGAAGAGCCAAAAGGCTAAAAGAACCAAAGCAAGCATAAGCTTTTTTGACAAATTCCAAAACCAAAAAAGAGCATTGTAATTTATTAATAAAAAACAAGTGGGGTTTTTAAGTCCCCACACCCAACTTCCCCCATTTGGGGAAGTTTGTAGAGTCTTTTTCTTGGAGTGATTTCTTAGATTAGTTTTCCATTTTTGCACTCAGAATACTAATTGTCTAGCTTAGTTTCATTTTTGCAATAATTGCTAGTTGCTCATCATTTGCTTAAGTAGTTTTATTTTTGATATAAAACTGTTTAAATTATAAATCTCTTGAATCTCACCAATAGTGGATCAATAGTGCTCTCTGTCAGTGAGTTGCTTTTACTTTCGTTTTACTTACCCCCATGCTCTCCCGAGTACGGTCTTTGACCTGAAAGAGATTCTTGGGTAGATTAGATTTTACTTTCAGTATAGTACTTTATTTCCGTGCATCATAAGACTCTTGAACCTCTGTCATAAGACAAGGTCAAGAGTGCTCTCTGTCGGAGAGTTTTTCTTGTGTTGTAATAAAATTCGCAACTCATCATTCCCCATAAATAAAATTTGAATTTATTCGTTATTTCCTTGCCGGAGTATGCTTTGACCAACCTAAAAAATTGGAGTACTCAGAAACGGTATTGGACTGATCAATCTTGCAAGATTCAAACGTAATAAAATTTTCACCCCATAACCAATGAACCAGCGTTGTTTCGATAAATATTTAGGAAGTGAGCAAATTCCAAGTGTGGGCACCGGGCTACCCAACCTAAACACTCATTGGTTAAATTTTCTGAACACCTAGTTTGTGAGCCAGGCAGGTCTGTCATGTCTTCGAATGGAGCCACTGAAAGTATTTCCGGCTAGATTTCCACAAACACCTAAAACAAGATCACTTGAAATTTACAATAAAATAAACCAAGAACAATTGCAAAACGATCTCACAAACATACCTTTCGAACTCTTGTATCAAACAACCTAAGCACTCAGACATTTGATTCCATAAGGCACTGGTCCTGGACACCATCATTTTATTTGCTTATTATCTATCTGGAGCACTTGTTATTTAATTTCCATATTATATTGTGAGTGTCTTGTATTTAAGTTCATCAAGTGGTTGTGCATCTCAATATCTTGCAATTGGTTATCTTTGTTATATATTTTTATTGTTGTAAATCTGTGATCGTCATAAAAAACTTCTAAACAACACCCATCCGCATCACCTCACCTTTCAAACATTATAAAAACACAAGAGCCTTAGAAACTCTTTGTAGGGTCTACCCCCCTTGGTTTCGTTAGGAGTTTGCCTAAACGAAGGAGCTGAGATTCAGGTGATATTACTTGGTTCATTGTTTGCCCCCAAGGCCACACTTCTCCCCATTTGTAGTGAGGAGACAACTTTCGAAAGATTTCTGCTGACGGTGTGTATCTCGGCACGAAACAGACCCCACTTGGATTTTTTAGATTGACATTAGATCTATCTAGATCTACTATTTTAATTTCATTAGTGGCATATTCATTCCATGGTTGAGCATTTATCCCTTTCGTAAGCCTCCTCAACCAAGCCCTAACTCCACTTGTCACTTGTCTTCCCTAGATATAGACCTACTTACTCTTGATCTCTCTCTCTCTTTGCAGCTTCACATCTCCTTCGAATGTCTAGAGTAGGTTCGCTAGGCTCCATTGGCTAGCTAGAGTCTCCCCCTTGGTCTTGCATTTGCTTGATTTAAAGTGAAGAGTGCCTTGATTAGCGTGACAACCATTTATCCTTGGGAATCAAAACTCTCTTGGGTCACCTCTTTAGTTATCCAACACCTCTACCATCTTGGATATGATTGCCTTTTAGAACAACTACAAGTTGTGTAATAACAGTAACTATATAAATTAATTTGTGAGTACAAACAGGAAAAAGGATTGTGAGTTTTTGAAAAAAAAATTGAAATGAAAAATTGAAACTTTTGTTAAAAACATATAAATCATTTTAAATTAGCCACCTCTATATAAAAGTTCTTGAGCATTATATTTTAATTTTCAAACATATGTACCGTAAAAACATTGTTAACATTGTAAAACCGTAAAAACATTACTGACGAGGAAAACTTAACTGTTCGATGTCGATATAATAATTAATCAGATATTAAAAAATGTGCACTTTCTATGCACTTCGTGCACTTTCCCTCACCCATAAACATCTAATATATTAATCAATTTAAATACCCTGCAAAGGCCACTTTGATCTATTCTAATTTAATTTACAACCTATTGTAATAATTCTTGGCAAAGCGATCTCTAATATATTAATTAATTTAAATACCCTGCAAAGACCACTTTGATCTATTCTAATTTAATTTAAATACATATTCTAACAATTCTCGGCAAAGAGATTCCTGTAGATGCCCGGCATCCTGTACATCAGTGAGCTCATGCATATCAAATACCAAATTATTCATTTAAATTGATCCAATGTCAATGAACTAGACTGCAATGTGCAGTAGTACAAACAAGCTGACAAATGCACAGACCTTTGGATTCTAGATGGCTCATGCATATCAAATACCAAATTATTCATTTAAATTGATCCAATGTCAACGAACTAGACTACAATGTGCAATAGTACAAACACGCTGACAAATGCACAGACCTTGGATTCAATGGTTTTAAAGCCAAAGATTGCAAAGGTTCACCCAAAAATAATACTCACCCCACAACCAAATAGTTTCAAAATCATCCTTTTCTCTGTTATACCCATACAATATGTTATACCCATACAATACAAGGGAAAAATATAGTTTGAAACTAGAATTATATCCTGAAGTTTGCAATTAATAGGAACACGCTATAATAGCTGAATACTATTCAGCTCATTACCTTTTTTGGATATGGATTCTTGACTAAAAGGATTTTTCTGCTTTGAAATTCGAGGAATTAGTAATCTATTGTTCGAGTCTAAACATGCAGGGTTATCTAGTTGGACTCTTGCATGGCCAGATTCAGACGCGATGAAGTGCTCTGTGAACCGATCCATCTTGCTGTCCTCGTTGTGTGCTGTGATTGTGTGCTGTGATTGGTGATTGTTCTGATAGTAGTGGCCTATGTATGGGTGTGAGTGGCCTATGTATGGGTGTGAGTTTTTTGGGAAGTCACATGCAAACTCTTAGTGAGAACTCCCTATTTTCAATAGTGGCAGAAAATAAAAAATACAATCTCGGTGGGAAATCCCTATTTTCAATAATGGCAGAAAATAAAAAGTACAGAAATTATGATTAGAAAGAAATAAAAAAAAATATTATCATATTTTATTTATCTATATTATTTTAAATAAAAAACCATTAATATTAAATTATCATATAATTAGGTGTGAGTTTTTTTGGGAAGTCACATACAAACTCTAGGTGGGAACTCCCTATTTTCAATAGTGGCAGAAAATAAAAAATACAGAAACTATGATTAGAAAGAAATAAAAAAAAATAAAAGAAAAAAAATATTATTAAATTTTATTTATTTATATTATTTTAAATAAAAAACCATTAATATTAAATTATCATATAATAAATTACGTCCATCTACCTACATTTACCCCAAAATTACTAAATAATAATTAAAAATCCTTTGAACACATTCTCCATCCACCTTACATTTACCCCAAAATTGCTATAATGATAATTAAAAATCCTTAAAACACATCCTCTATTCTTCTCATCCATGGCAATAGTCCATATTCTTAAATTCTATACCAAGTTACTCTTTGTTTGCAGAATTCAACCAATCATAAGTTATGCATATGGTTTCATTTAATCTTCAATGTTTTATTTCGTTATCAAGTCCAAGTGTCCGTTTCCATCTCAATAAAAAGTCGAAGTATCCGTTTCCATCTCAATAAAAAAAATCTAATTATTGGGATTAATATTTCTCTTCATTCCTTAATGAAATCTGTCTGAAAGCACATTGATTAATATCATTTTCTTCCGACACCATATCCGTTTCCGCAGTCTCTCGCCCACACCCACATTGACGTAAAAAATTATTATACTCGTCGTTATTCTATTCTTCTTAGTTAAGCAAGACTGAACTTGGCTTGCCAGTTGTCTCTTCCGAGGCGCGTGAGGAAGCTTGCAGGTCATCAGAAACGGCACCACTGTCAAGATCATTATCATCATCGCAACGCAAAACACGGTTTCTTTCAGCAGTGAATCTACTTTAGCGACTCCGCTCAGTATTAACATCACACATTGAACACGAAAAAATCAAAATTTGAACATTTGATGCTGAAATCATTAAAGTTGAACGTACCCATTACGAGCACTGCAGGCTCTGTTTTGCTCCCGCCATGAGAGCTGCCTGAGACGACCCCAATTTGATCTGTTTCCTCACTCGAATTGGGAAAAATATAGTTTGAAACTAATTATATCCTGCAATTTGCAATTAATAGGAACACGCTATAATAGCCGAATACCTTTTATGGATAGGGATTCTTGACCGAAAGGTTTTTTCTACTTTGAAAGTCGTGCTTTGAAATTCGAGGAATTAGTAATGAATTCTTGGAGTCTATGCAGGGTGATCCAGTTGGGATTTAGATGCTGAAGCGCTTTGTGAATAGCAGTGATAGCTCGTGTTGTTGTGGTTGTGGTGTTGTTGATTGCCCATAGCTTGGGTGGGTGTGAGTTTGTTTGGAAGTCACATGCAAACTCACACTTATAAAGTTATATATATAGATATTTTTTATTTTTAATAGTGAAAGTGAATCAGTAAAAACATTGAAGAAAATAAACAAAAAGATAAAAAATGTGTCCAGTTTTATGGATGTTAGAAATATATTTTTTAAATTTTTTAAATTTTCATTGAAATGACATGGGACCAATTACTTTTAAAATTTATTTATTTACAAATTAAAATAAATAAATAAAACTAAAATTTTAATTATTACTTTAAATAATTTGAAATATTAAATATACATTTGAAAAATATGAAAATAATAATATCAACTAACCATACCATTCAAAATAATTTGGATATAACACTAACAGATCAACTTCCAGCAAAATATATATATATGGGATGGTCGTCTTGCGATTCGAAAGGGGTGCCATCAAAGTTGTTTGTGCACAAAATTGAATTAATCCCAATTATTTGACCAATAAAGAGACAACCTTATAGGATGAACCTATGTATGTTGCATTGGTTGATGAACGTATTTAGAGCGACTAGCAGTTGGATTATGTTCAAGGTCAATACACCTGAATCGGTATTTTGGATGGTAATTGGTGAGAGAAATAAAGATGGCAGAATTAGAATATATTTTAGGCGAGAGTTCAACAAGAGTATCATGTCATTTATAAGAATTGAATCCAGGTGAGGAGGAAAACAATCATTCCTCCCAACCACCCAGACTATAATCAATAAACTAGCATACTAATATGCTTATTGCATAAGAAGCCATCCAAAAAAAATAAAATTATGTCCTACTACTATAACTTCTAACCGTTTGCAGGACATGAACTTTCCTCAATGGATGGTTTCAAGCTATTCTATGAGCATATTAGTACTGCAGCAGAGGACAGGTTGCAGATGGCCGTTGTCATCGAATGCCTAGCTTGTGAATGCTTGATTCCGTATCACTCCATTATTATTAAGGATCCTCCATTTTAACATAATTTTGCAAACTCAAACTTTAACAGTTTTTTTGACATGAAATTTGTTCCTCTTTGGATGGCATCTTATGCTATAATCATATTAGTATTGTAGAAGACAGGTTGAAGATGGGTCTTGTCATCGAATATTCAGCTTATGAAGTAAAGTATGCTTGATTTTGATCACTGGATTATTATTAATAGTTATGGTATGTTTTTTCTAGTTTGTTTTCAAATCGAGGCTCATGCTACTTACTGCAAATAAATGCTACTTACTACAAATATTTCAAACAACTCGTGAGTTTTTTTAGAAACTTGCGTTAACAAGGGCACCGATTTACGTCTTCATTTGCAATGAAAGATGAAATAAAAAATATATATTTCTTACTTCGAAAAATGTTCAAATTCTTACTTTGTTGCTCTAGTTTAGATATATACACTATTGCGTTACTACATTTTGCATGTATAGAAAAATAACCAACGAGGGTTTTATATTGTGTTGCTTACTGAAGGTGCCGGCGTACTAATCTTCCAACTTCTTATCTTCCCATCAGTGGCAAATTATGCTGGAGCTATTCTTATAACCCGCATAGCAGCAGTATGATCTCGTCGTTTTCCCTAATTAGATATTTCCCTAAATGTAAAAGTGAGCATTTTAATAGCATCTAGAGACTAAAACTTGTCATTTCATATATAGAATTTAAATTCCAATGTTGAGTGATAGAAATAACATAATATGAATCAACGTGCAGGTATTGAGCATACCAGTGTTGGCATCCTACCCATTTATATCCATGCTATCAGGTGGTTTGCAATGGTGGGTCATTAACTGTGCAGCTTTAACAAAAAATGTATTATCTGTAAGTATTTTACTCCCTTGAAAACTGGCCTATTGCTATAAATGATAGAAGATTTTAGAAAACTTTAAAATTGAAATTTTTATGTATCAATAAGGGAATAGTCTTGCCATTGAGATTATAGGATCATGACAACGATATTTACAATTTTCACACTTTGACTATGTTTTATGTTTTTTTTTTTGAATAAAATGAGAAACCTTCTATTAATCAGAGAAAAAATTACATAAGGATACAAAGATAGGCTGATGGCTTTCCCCACAGAACGAGGAACTACACCAACAGTCCCAGACAACATTAGATGGCTAATAAACCACCAATAAATCCCTTTAACATACCAAACTACCCTTGATACAAAGAGTTGATCATTTTGTTGACCAACGTGGATCTTTTTTCTTCCTACGAACATCAATCCACCCCGCAGAATTATCACGAGCCGATGAGTTCGGGATTAGAGCTAGCTGATGCATAGGGATTTCAGTTGTTTTTTGCAGGTTCAATGGATTTGCTTCCTTGTCACTATCTGAATGGTCGGATTCGTGAGGGCGTTTCTTGTTGTCTGAGAGTGGGGCTGAAACCATAATCAAATCATTCACTTCTTCGAACAAGGGCCTTTTTTGGGGCCGCCGTGGTAGATGGAGGCAGCTGCGAGGAAACAGGTGGAACCAGAATAACAGGGGTGTGACCACCCGGTTGCGGGACCGAGTTACTCTTTTGCTTTTTTCCATCTTGCCAGCCCCTCGACCGCCTTTGCCCAGAAGGGACTGGGGCAAAAGGGAAGACCGCTTGAAGTTGTCCAGGTTGATGACAAGATCTACATCTGAAGGTTGTGTGTTCATAATCAATGAGCTGCAAGTGGGGCTTGGAGCCACCCAAGTCGATGGAGATCTTGTCAGGCATCCCCTTGCTAAGATCTAGCTCGATGCAGATCCGAGCAAAAGTGGCTAGGCCTTTTGAGATTCTCTTTGTATCATTCTTGATGAACTTTCCCAAGGCATTACCAATGGAGGTTAAAGAATTTGAAGATTGGATATGCAAGGGGATATTCGGGAGCCTTACCCAAACCGATGTAACCATAGCTAGGGCAAGCAATGGGTCGAAATCCGAGAACCATCTTTGCAAAGATAACCTTGATCTTCCCTAGAACCACAACCCATTTTCCCAGACATGATTGCAGTCCTCTTTTGACGAGAAACGGGTTTTTGTTTCACTTCTTGCACTTTCACAACAAACCATCCCTTGAAATTGGAATTTATCATTTCTATGCCGTGTATGCTCTACCCTACCCTGGGATACACAAAAACGGTATAGGCTATTTAATTTCTCACATTTAATCCAATTTTAACCATAATAAAATTTACACCACCATAACCAACAAAAATCTAGTGTTGATCGCAATACTCTAGAGTGGGCAAATTTTGCCTAGGGGCGCTGGATCACTATACCTCAATTTCTAGTGGCTGGTAGGTTATTGAACACCTCGCTGGAAATTTGGATTGCCAACATGTTCTTGTACGGAGCCACCTAGAGCATTTTTCGGGCATATTTCCAGTACCTCTGCGTATATTGGAAATTTCCTTCACCTTAATAATCAAGATCACCTTAAAATTTACAATAAAATTTACAAAGAGCACTTGCAAAACGGTTACTCAAGCACACTTGAACTCTTGTATCAAGCAACCCAAGCACTCAAGACATTTGACTCCATAAGGCACTGGTCCTTGACATCATTTATTTGCTTATTATCCATCTGAGGCATTTGTCTTGTTTTCCAAATTCATATATCATATTGTGGATATCTTGTGTTTAAATTATCAAGTGGTTGTGCATCTTAATCTTTTGCATTTGTATCTTTGATTATATAAATTGTTATTGTAAATCAAAAACTCCTAAAAGACACCCATCTGCATCATACCATCCGAAAAACATTTAAAAACACAAGACCCTTAGTAATTCTTTGTAGGGTCTACCCCCCTTGGCTTTGTTAGGAGTTTTCCTAAATGGAGGAGCCGGGATCAGGTGATAACACCTGGCTCTTTGCTTGCCCCCAAGGCCACACCTTTCCCACTTTTCGTGAGGAAACAACTTTCGAAAGATTTCTGCTGACGGTGTGCATTACGACGGGCAACACACCATATAAAGGGTTAGTGCGCGTCCCTTGGCCACTGAGTAGCTAATATAGATATGCATGGTTAGTGTTTAGCAACACTGTTTCTGCTGACTAAGCATCCCTTAGATATAGCATTTAAGATCCGATACTCTAGTATTTAGCAACACTGTTTGTAGGAATACTTGGTTTCGAGGGCTAGAGGAGAACAACCACTATGACTAAAATCACACACTCCAGAGCCGAGACACAATGCAAACTGGGAATCTATCCAACATAGAGGTCTAGGTGGGGGAAGTCCTTAAGATCACTAGTTGATGTGTGAGTCGGGATAAAACCAAAATTGGAAGATAATGGATGAATGGAGAGAATGACTAATGGTGCCATGGATAACAAAGGCCCTAGAATAAGGGAATGAACAAGTTAGTACTTCATGGAGTAAGGGTATGGCCAACGAGTATAATCAAGAACCTCTTGTTAATAGTAACCAACCACTTTTAATCTAAACAAGAAGTAAGCAACACATAAGATAGAGCGAGCAACCATCACAATATACGCAGTCATAAACTACCTAGATAAGAGGAAGAGCACATCAACAACCCACATGTACCAAAATGTACCTGATGGATCATGTATCTGAGTCCATGATCTGAACTATCTGATCCACATTGAAGCATTGGATCTGAATGTAACATGGACACTGTCATCAATCTGCTCTAGATGATAGAGGAATGGCTATCTCAGTCATCGACCTGGGGTCATGGGGCTCAGTCCTGGCTTGAGACTGTAGCCGTTCAAACTTTGGATTCATTGAATATATGTGAGTGATCATCAAAATGCTGCTCATCATAGGCCGATCTCATAAAAAATGTGTAAAGGACTGGCTCAAAAATATACAGGAAACTAATCTGCAATCATGGTAGCCCGCCTACTATGGATGTTATAACAAGTATTAAAAATAGTTTTTTTTAAATTTTTTATTGCATTATTGCTTAATGCCTAAGTACAATATTGAAAACGGCATTATAATCAACTTAAATATTTGAGTAATGCCCAATCTACATGTTATACTACAAGCCTTTGATGAAAACCAGGCTTAGAAAAATCATCCAAACTTGCGGCATAATCCAGATTTCAGACTTAGGTAGTCACAAATTAAATGGCAATTTTCAGACGTTTAAAATAATGAACAACAATCTGAAAGACTCATGCTGAGATTGTTAGCAGCGGAAAATAACATAACAACAGTTTGAAAATTGCATGCACAGTGAATTTTTGGTCAAAATAGATCCTGGAAAAATCCACAAGGGGAAAACCAGTTTGAGAGCATACTTTATTAGGCATTTTCAGGTAAAAATTCAGAGTTTACAGTAGCATATAACCAACATAAAAGGACTGTACCAGCTCCTTGAGAACTGTGCAGCGCCTTGGAAAACGTGCCCAAGAAGAAGTATGGCCTGTACGGCCTCCACAACAACAGTCCCTTCTCTAAACTCGCACCCAGCATTGCCTCGATTTTTGTGCTCAGTCTATCTGTACAGTTGTACAGCCTCCCTCGAATTTTGTGCAGTAGAAAACCCTCTTTGATCTGCATGCTAACAGAGGTGGTATGGCCCAGCAGTAACAGAGTACGGCCTCCAGCAATAAATGCAGCAGAGCTGCCTTGGGAATCATGCCCCTCTCTTGGGAATCAAGCCCCCTTCTTGAGAAACTTGCCTCCCTTCTCCAAAACTCAGAAATTTCACCAAAATGTTCACTCTTGAAAACTGTCTTGCACACTACCCTAGGGTTGCTCTTATAACAGTAAAATGATTTTTCATCTTCGCCATCCCTAAATCCGACTGACAAGATCTACTCTTGTAATCAAGGACAAGATTCATTCCCTCCAAAAATGAATCGGTTACACTTTTTAATAAAGTAATTTCACTTTATGAAATAAGTGCACTTTTATCTCATAAAGTCACTTTATAAAAAATAAATTAGGAACATAAAAAGTCACTTTATTACAACTTTATAAAAGTCAAGTGCCTAGATAATGTAAGAGTACAGTCACTTTGGCATACAAAACAAACATGCGGACTGCCTCGTAAGCTAAATGCTAACAACCTTCTTCATCTAGGGCTCCTTGACTTTTTTTAAAAACAAATTTTACAAAATAAAGAAATGCCTTCTACAAATAATAAAAAAAATTCTTTGGATTTTAAAAATATTTGAGCAATGCTAGCCAACATACCCTGAAGTACAAAGTGTGAAAGGGGCAGGAGGATCCCATTCTTCCTAGTCATCTCATATCCCAGATCATCCGTTAAAAACAGGTCTTCCTCGGTCACAAAAACTAACCATTTCATTGTATTACTTGGAGCACTACCAGAAGGATATTACATTCGTTAGTATGACTGGATCTCGGGATAACAGTTCACTCGTGTATGATGTTGAAACTTGAAATGCTTTTTCAATTTACTTTATTTGATGCATCACTCTTTTTCAATTTACTTTATTTGATGCATCACTAATACTCCTTAATCTTATTTTTTAAACGCAATCTACTAATGTATTTTGTCTGAATGCTTTTGCTGATGAATATTTTATCAGTGTCACTTAATCTTGTTTCTTAAACACAATCTACTATTGTATTGTGTCTGAATGTTTTTGCTGATGAATATTTTATCAGTGTCACTCTTGAATATTCAGTGATGCTCACTGTCATCTAAAGTATTAGCATTGTGCTGTAAACAGGTAACAATTTACACAGGAACGTTCCTTCTCTTAAATAATTCCGTGGTATGTTCTATAGCTCTTTTAAACACACTCAAATGTGGCGTGCATGTGAGAACATTCATTTATAGGAAACTTTGTATGACTTCCATGGTCTAGAATTATAAGGCTCGGTTATTAAATGAATATATACATCATATCAATATGTCTTTGCCATCTTTTGAGAGTGAATTAAGCGTTTTCGTTCGTATGGAAGTCACAAGATCAAAGAGGAGCTGCAAATGGGATCGCCATGACTGGATGTTCTCTTTTCAAAGCAATTGGCCCTGCAGGAGGAGGTTCAATGTAAGTATCTAAGCTATTTACCTTCCCCACATATTTAGAATAAGAGATTGATCAGCTATTTACCTTCCATGTATCTCCAGGATTTGTAAAGTTCGAATTTATTTCGATTGTTGAATTTGGAAATTTCCCTGAATACATTTGCACAAAATCGCATTTCATAGAATTATGAGTCTTTTTTCATTTATTCAAGTAAAAGATTAAATCTTTTGACTTGCGAAAGGAATTATAAGGATACAATTAAAATTTAAAATGATAAAACTCTACATTGAATACGTCACTCATACTTAAATCATGTTCAAATTGAACATCGTGTGAATGTGAAGGAAAGTAAAATTTAAAATGATAGAAAAAATACAAAATACTATTGATGGAGATACAATTAAAATGATAAAAAACTCTTACCACGTTATACATTGAGCCCTTCATTCATGTCTAAACGATGTTCAATTTGAATATCGTGTGAATGTGAGAGGAAACTAAAATGTAAAATAATAGAAAAATTATTATTGATCGAAGCTCGGGATCCAATTGAAGAATTACAAACCAGGTATGATCTTTGCATTAGTACTTGATGGACACATGCTCTCTTCCTATCATGTTTTCGGTCGTCCATTCATTTATGTTTCCTCTCATGTTTCTTCTAGTTATTTCTTCAGCTTATTTGGCCTTATCTACATAGCCATCCATATGTTTATCACTATTAAGTCCGCCAATCTTGATGGTCTATGTTTTGAATTCTAAATATAGGATGGGATACGTGCATTACCTCCTAGATGTTTTTTCAATGAGGTTATTTGTTTTGGTTTCTCTCTTTTTTGAAAAATCGAACCTCATGATTTTGAAAAATTTGGTGATTTTTTGTTAAAAAACGTGCGAAGACCTGAAAAATTGCCATGGAGTTTTAAAAATTTTACCAATTTGGTACATAAGACCTTGAAGTTAGTAACCGTAAATGGTAATGTTTTTAACATTACCATTAATTGTTTCAGGATGTTTGAGAGCGGTTCCAAGCTCGTCGGACTTCATATGCAAAAAGTAGAATTTTAGATCCCATTCAACATACTTAATAGTTTTCAGGATTTCAAGATTGCAACGTTTCCAGTGGATTCTATCATGTATGAGGGTAAGGGATTGGAATTTAATCAAGCACATCGAACTAAGGAGATTCATTCCCAATTTGGCTGAGTTGGCAAAACCCTTAAATGCTTTACTGAAGAAAGATATGAAATTTATCTGGGATAAGAAGTGTGCCGCATCATTTGAATCACTGAAGAAAGCCATTTCCACTACTCCCGTGCTAGTATTCCTAACGACAATAAGGAATTCTTGATTTACTCGTATGCATCTGAGGACATTATAGCTCGTGTATTGTTGCAAAAGAATGAAAACAATCATGAACAACCTGTTGCCTTTATGAGTAAAAATCTTAGAGATGCTGAATTGAATTACACGACCACCGAGAAGTAAGCTTATGTTTTGGTTAAGTCCTTGAAACATTTCAGAACATATATCGGGTATTCAAAGTTATTAGCTTATGTCCTAGATTTGGCAGTTAAAGATGTTCTATCTCGACATGATGGTATTGGGGAGGAAATTGGATCTCTAGGGTTCAAGAGTATGATATCGAGATCAAACCAATCAAGATAGTGAAGGGACAAGGATTAGCTCAAATCCCGACTGAAACCAAAGCTCAATCTGATGCTAACCATGAAGAAATGAACGTTGGCAATGCTATGGTATTTTATATTTATGAGGAACATGAATGGTATAACGATATTATTTATTATCTCAAAAATTTGTCATGCCCTGACCACCTATTAGATCACCAAAGAAGAGCTTTGAGGTTAAAAGCATTCAAGTATGTTTTGACAGAAGATGGATTGGGATGGAAGAATCTAGATGGGATTATTTTAAAATGTGTAAACCCTGATGAGTCCCAAAAGATCATGGCTGAAATGCATGCAGGATTGTGCGGGGGCCATTTTGCACCCAGAACCACGACTGCGAAAATCATGCGAGCTAGGTATTATTGGACAACACTATTTAAGGATGTGCATGCCTTTATTAGGGTTTATCAAGAATGCCAATTTTTCTCAGGAAAACCAAGATTACCTGCCCTCCCTTTATCTCTAGTTATCATAGAAGCCCCCTTTCAACAATGGGGAATGGATTTTATTGGCCCTTTTGATCCACGTTCATCTAATGGGTATAAATATATCCTGACCAGTACTAATTATTTCACTCGTTGGGTCGAAGCAATCCCTACTAAAAATGCAACCGCGGAGGTGGTAGTCAACTTCTTAGAAGAGAACATAGTTGTCCTTTGAAAATCACCACGGATAATGCGAAAGCCTTTAGCAAGGAAGAAATGTCCACATTTTGCTTGAATCACGGAATTACCTAGTCTCATTCTTCTAACTACTACCCCCAAGGAAATGGTTTAGCAGAATCAAGCAATAAGAATCTAATCCAACTTTTAAAACGAATGGTTGGCGAAAATTAAAGAAGTTGGGATAATAAGCTTAGTGCTCTTTGGGAAGATAGGACAACCGTTAAGAGGATAACTGGCAAAGCTCCATTTGAATTAGTATATGGCCAGAACTACAGAATGCTTATAAATCTCCAGATTCCTGTGTATGAATTATTACAACAATGTTACTTAGAACAAGAAGCCATGCAGGCAAGAATTGACAAATTAGTAGAATTGGATGAAACTAGAAGAGAGGCTTGGAATAGAATGGTCATAGAGCAAGAAATGATTAAAGGAACTTTTGATCAAAGGATTAAAAATGTGAAATTTGGGGTAGGTGATTTTTGTCCGCTAGATTGCACACCAGCAGCAGAAATATTTCGAACGCTGTCTCTTCACTACAAGTGAGAGAGGTGTGGCCTTGGGGGCAAGCAATGAGCCAGGTACTGTCACCTGAAACCCAGCTCCTCCATTTTTGCAAACTCCTAACAAAACCAAGGGGGGTAGTCCCTACAAAGAGTTTTACTAAGGCTCTTATGTGTTTTAATGTTTTAAGTGTATGGTGATGCGGATGAATGTTTTTTAGGAGTTTTTTGTATGATGATGAGAACACAAATTAAACACGCAATCCACGTTGCAAAATTGCAAGACACAATTTAAAAGATGAACAACATACTTTGACTTAGAATTCAAATAAAGCATCCACAAGATAAATTTAAACAAATGACAAGGACATATGGTCTAGATTTAGATGATACATGTAAGCTTTCAAGACCAGTGCCTTATGGAGTCAAACAAATAGTGCTTGGATGATAAAAAGTGTAAGTCAAAAGTAGTTGTTTGTGAGATCGTTTTGAAATTGTTCTTGGTAAATTTTAAGTGTTTTAGATGTTCTTGATTATTAGGCTAAGAAACAAGGATATCAAAAGAGTTAAACCAAATGGGAAAAATATTGGCAACCTCTTAGATGATAGGTCGAGAGCACCCAGATTCAAGAGGATAGGTGTCCAATGTTTGAACCGCCCCCGAGTCTGACCAGTGGATTCTCGGCACCACCTGTTTCAGGAAGCAACCTCAGTATTTAACGCCGATTTGGAGTGGGGTAAAATTTTACTTAGATTATCGCTTGTAAGATTAGCAAATCCAACACCTTTCTGAGTACTAGCCCAACCTTTTTAGGTTGGCAGAGCATACGGGTGTTGGACAATTGACCAAAATAAATTAATTAAAAGGGAGTGTGAGTTGAAGTATTTTATTATTAAAGAGCACAGTTCAACTCTCCGATAGAGAGTGCTCTTAACTTAGTCTTAAGACCAAAGTTCAAGAGACTTTTCTATTGTAATATCCCTAATGCAGGTGGAAAAATGCAAGTTTAAGATGCTCTCCGATAGAGAGTGCTCTTGATTTGGATTTGGCCAAGTTCAAGAGGCTTTGTTTATTTTATGAAAATAGAAGCAGTTATGTAGGACTTGAAGAAATAAATAAGAAGCTTTGTGAATGACTGGAAGTAAAAGATGATAACAACAAGTACAACAATATGCTTGAAGATAACTGAAAAGATCTAATGTTCTACCAGACAAGATTTATTCTAAAGGTGGGATCTACCTCCGAACAAGGTCGATCACTTAGAACCACTTTCCTTGAGACTTTTCAGCTAGCTGAAACTTCGGTAAGGAGGCTAACGGGGGAATGAGAAGCTACCACAAAACTATGCGGCCTTTGGGATACAATCCCAAAGTTAGCTTGCTCTAGTCAAAACTTGGAAGAGAGTTGTAGAAATGAAATTTTTTAAGCTAATCTAAAGCATGCAAAAAGGAAAGATCTAAATTAACCAACCACAACACTCTTCCCCAAATGAGGAAGAAACCCAAAAAATGGAGGACTCCTCCACTTAACCTTTTTATTAATTTTATACAATTGCCTTTGGGAGTTAAACCCTTGAAAGGTCTTCTTTGAGAAACGTAAAATAAACAACTTAGTGCAATAAAACCTGAAAGCCTTTGAAGGCTAGTACAAAAGGAGTTTGTTTTTTGGGTTTTATCGCTTGGTTCGGATCTTCTCCTTGAATGTACTTTGCTCTTCTTTGAATGTTGCTCCACAAGTTTATCTTCTCTTTCAAAGAGACCTACACAAGCTTGGAAAAAACACTCAACAAGCACCCATTAAAAATCAAATAAACTTGAAACTTATTAAGTCTAAAATCGAAAACTAAGATCTAAAATATGAAAAGCATGAGATTTTATTTTGAATTTATGAGAAATGTAAAACGGACCAGCAAGCAACATATACCTAAAACATGATGGGAAAGAGATCTAAAGTATAAAAAATTGATATATTTTTTGATATATGAAAACTATTTTTTGAAAGATGTAAAAAATGCAAGCAACTACAAGCTAAATGCAACCTATCACTTCTCTATATGCTCCATAAACTTCTTAAAATGCAAGAATTAGATTTATAGTATGAGATTTAAAATGCAAGCTAAGAGGATGAAAAGTAACACAAAGCTAACAATGCTAATGCTAACAAGACTAACAAACAAGTGCAAGATCTACTACTAACAAGATACAATGAAACTAGATACTAACTAGATCTTAACCACTAACAAGTTTTTTGTTGATTTTGTTATGTTTTAGGGCTCTTTTGGAGGGGGACGAGAGGGAGAAAAGAAGATAGAAGAGGATGGACGAGAGGAGCTAAGGGAAACAAAAAAAATGAATGGTAGGAGGAGGGAGAAAGAGATGGATGAGAGCAAGGGAGGAGGAAGAAGGTAAGGGAAAACGAATGGAGAAGAGGGAGGGAAAATGAGCTTGAAGAGGAGATCTAGGGCTACTAGGATGAATCTAGGGCAAGAAAGGGGAAATCTATGGAAGAAGTGGGCTTAGCAAAACAAGGGCAAAAAGGAGATCAAAGAGCGAATAAGATGGGCTTGAAGAAAGAAGCCCTTTAGAACCAAGGTAACCAATGATTGAAGTTTTTTGAATAAATGGATGGATCTCTTATGCACTTTTCAAACTCAAACTTGAAGCACGATTCGATCTTTGAAGAACCCATGAAATGCACACAAGTTAATAAAAATAGTGACGAAGGGGAGGAAGAAGCAACCTAGCTCAAAATCCCCCTTTGTACTTGGGAGATCTGTAAAACAAGCCACTTCACAAACGATTTGATCAAGTATAGTATGATTAACTAAAAAAGACAAGAAGAGCATAAGTATGACCGATTACTGTTTGCTACTTCTAAATATTAATCAACCAAGCACAAATGAATAAGTTGAAACCCAAATATTCATTCCATGGACTTAAAAAAGACTTCTAAGCTAGAATGATCAAACAATTATATATGAAATAGATTTAATAAAACAACATCACCTCAATGAAGCTTCAATAAATTCTCATGGACCAATGTGCACATCAATAGACCTCCAAAGTTGAATTTATTTCAAGATAGCCAAAGCTATGAAGTATTACAAAAAATGAGTAGAGTAAGCTTGCAGCAAGAGAGCATGGTTGTAAGGGACAACTCCTTTACGTGGATGGGAACCATAACTTAGATTTGCAAATGGACAACATGATTGAGCACATGCTCCATCAACATAGTGCTGAAGAGGGCTTGAATAATAAGCGGGCAGCCCTGTAAAATAAACATTATTCTCTTTGATGGAATGAAACTCAAGCAGATCCAGGCCGTTGTCATAAATCTGCTCGAGCTGGTTTGCAAAACAAGCACCATTATCTTCAATAATGAAACGAAAATGAGGTAGATCAGAATCTTTATCATGCAGCTGTTTAGGAGTATTTTCAATGACACAGATTTGAGGCATCTCCATACTTTCAATATATTCTGTCGCAGCAGTGTCAGGAGGTTTCCCAGCTGCATCTTCAATGTTCTCTTCAAGCTGTAGATGGACCCTAGGGATGAGGGCATCATACTCTCTAGCAAGCTGCTCAATCTCATGAACAGTTCCATCATGCCAGCGAAGGAGAAAACTCTCAAATTTTTTTGCCATTGAAGATATGGATTCATCCAAAAGACCATAGAACCAATTTTCTGCATCTCCTTCCGAAGTTAAAGCAAAAGCGATCATAAGGTCATCCTCATGATAAACATTAAAATCAACCACCAATTTGTAGTAAGAGGTGATGTGATGGATGGCTGAAACATCATTCCCATGGAATTCTGGAAGAGTGTCATGCACCTTCTTACGGTTGTAGCACAAATTAGGAAACCCATGGATATTTGAGACATCCAGAGGGGTGAAAACTTCGTGCAAAAGAGCATGCTGTCTTTCTTTATTATCATCCATAAATCAAGTAATGAGGTACTAAATCTGAAACATGCATATAGTCATACCTCATACCAAATTGTGGAGTCGCCAAGGTGAGCTTGAAAGCCTTTCAATGAGTGTGCTCACCTCTACACCCAATAGAATCTTCAAATCTGCAAAAGGACAAGGGCTCTGTCCCTTCATGGAGTCACCATGTGAGATGAAGAATCTGCAATATAATCTCCCACAAATGTCGTCAATGAAGCATAGTCTTCAAATTTCGGGAATTGGACTTTGTCCCCGGCAACGACGCCAAAAATGTTGTCTCTCAAAACTGGCATGCGTGTGTTGAAGCCCAAAATGTAACACACCAGCTGGATGACAACTCTCTCAGGAGAGAGGCCAATGTCACCACACTCCTCTCCTCTTTGCTTCAGGTTGGCTCTTCTCTAACTCTAGGGGGGTATCCCTAAGATAGGATTACTAAGGGAGGTACAGTAAACGAGCAAGGTGAAATGAAGAGGTTGCCTTAGAGAAACAGATGTAACCAAATAATGAGTTTTAAATGGGTGATGGAAAAAATTTTGGGATTTTCTTTCCCTAGAACTTAATGAAAATTCCATGTTGGGTTTGTGGACAGATTGAGCATCTTTCATGTGGTTGTGCGATGTATTTCAAGTTGCAGAATAAATCTAGCTTGTGAGGGATTTTTTAAGCACAATAGATTAGCCATTTACGGTTGTTAAGTTGGTTAAGTATGCTTGAATGATTAGTATTTCGATGGATATTAGTATTTGGTTGTATGAAATGTTGATTTAGATATGATCGATTGAGCATTCTAGATTAGTCTCACTTTTATGAAGCACAAGGCCTCCATGAATCCTCTTTTGACTCCATTTCCCCTTCTGGTACTGTCACTGGTCTTTCCCTGAGGATTGATCTTCCCTTTTTTTCCATCACCCATTTAAAACCCATTATTTGGTTACATCTGTTTCTCTAAGGAAGCCTCTTCATTTCACCTTGCCCGTTTACTGTACTTGCCTTAGCAATCCTATCTTAGGGATACCCCCCTAGAGTTGGAGAAGAGCCAACCTGAAGCGAAGAGGAGAGGAGTGTGGTGACATTGGCCTCTCTCCTGAGAGAGTTGTCATCCAGCTGGTGTGTTACATTTTGGGTTTCAACACACGCATGCCAGTTTTGAGAGACAACAGTGATATAGTCTTGCTCTGGGATAAAAACGAAGAAAAACCAGGAAATCATGGAAAGTTTGAGAAGTTGTGGATGGGCCCTTATCGAGTGAGCAAGATAGCAGGAAAAGGTTCGGTTTGGTTAGAAACATTGGATGGTGATGAATTGGAATTTCCAGTAAACGGGTTGTTATTGAAACATTACTACCCGCTTGTCCCTTTGGGGTAGAGATTTCCCTTGTCTGTTTAGTTTATGGTAGGTAAGTCTGTGAATAAGCTTACTTGAGCAGTAGTTAGTATTTTTTGCCATTGAGTCTGGCCCTTGTTGAATTTATGTTTTCCTAAGCTTTTGTTATTCCTTGCATCAAAATAAAACTTGTTAGTTGTTAGATCAACATTTTACTTTCATGCATCCTCTTTCAGCATTTAATAATGTAGCAGAATTTGATTTTCCGTCTTAGATTAGAATTTTATTTCAGTTCTAGTACTTTATTTGTATACCATACCTGCTGCTCGGCTAGTGTCTACTTTCATGTGCGCAGGAACAAGTACATTTTGATGATGAAGCAGATCAATCGGGATCAGGATTGATGATTGATGCAGTGAGTATTGGGGACCAGAGATTTCTGAGGTTCTCAAGCACTCTCTCCCTTAGAGCACTTGTCCTAGCTGGAGCCAGATGTTATTGTGAAATTCTAAGTCACAAAAGATCTAAGAGCTAAGGATACCTCACAAAGAAAGAATGACCAAAAAAGTTGAATAAGAGTGAAAACTACAGTAAAAAAGAGAAGAAGAATAATTATGTAGCAGAACTCAGATAGGAGCAGAATAATGTCACATGATCCAATAATCAGTATAATGAACAATGATGTTACAATGTAGAGAATTCGAATCAGACAGGAGAATTCGAACCTCAGTTGGTCTAGCATAGGGATTATCACCACTGGAGTGCTCCGAAAGACTCAAACTCAACTGAGCTGGCCCTAAACTCAACTAACTGAAGTCACAATCAGTTAACTAACTAAGGAGGGTGCAATAGTGAGTTTGTCATGCATGTCAATTAGAAATGGGCGCATGAGGCCACAATCAATGGCATTCGGAGCTCCAACCCCCCATAAGAGTCAACTAACTCAGGTGGACTGCACTGGAACACTCAGTTGGTTCCTATAAAATAGGGAACTGACTGAAGTGGTCCTAAAATGATGCACGCAGGGCTCAAAAGGTTGTATATGGATCCTGGATGGCATCTGCACACCACTAGGGGGCAAATGACATCATCAACAATTAGGAAAAATAAATAATGCTAGGTAGAAAAAGGATGGAGTATTGAAATATCCTAACACCCCCCCTTAATCCATACTTTTGCATCCTGGGCCCTAGTTACTAAGACCAAAGGTCACCCATACAATCAAATAAATGATAAAAAATAAAGAACTGTCCATGAACCAAGGAAATGGGGAAAAACCGCATGGGAAAAATACCCCCCCTCAAAAAGAACAACAGTAGGGAACTCAAAGAACCTTCATACTAAGCAGAGAAGGAAAAAACTTTCCCCGGTGAAAGCCTTTGCAAAAATATTGGCAAGCTGCTCCTCTGTAGGATAGCAATGCAGGTGCTATATCTGGATCTGGATCTGGATCTCTGATGTACCTCCCATTGTGTAGAAGTTGTATTTGCCAAAACAAGTCTTTTAGAAACCCTTCTTGCTACTGGATCGAATGGCTCATTGTGGTCCAAATAAAGAACCTTTCAGTACCTTTTTTCAGACAACCAAGATTTGTACTTAGTTGTAGATCCCCCATGGCAAGTCTCTCCAATAGATTGTGGATCAAACCCCACCATATGTAGCACCTCTATGAGAGAAGTGGATTTGCATGACATAGTGCAAGTTTTGCATGATACTGAGATCTGGTGGTTCTATGGTCAGATGGATTCCCAACTGTGTTCTCAGTGGCTACAAGGACTTTGTGAGCCCATATTGGCCTTGGCCATGGATTGGGAGCATGTGCTGGATCTGGATCTGAATCTGAATCTCCTTGAACTTTATTCTCAATATCAATATCTTGATCCTCATCTTCATTAGAAGAGATATCACTCTGATCTTCATCAGATTCCGATGGGGTAGGCAGAGAGTATGGCAAAAAATGTGATAATTCATATGCCTTGGAGGCATGGTTTGCAAACCCTTTCACTATAATCTTCCCAGTCGAGATCTCTGCAATGTCAACTATGTCAGGACCAAAGCCTACTTTCTTTGGTGAACCTATGTTAGTCATTTGATATACAGACAACAAATTCGCTGACAAAGAAGGCACAAATATAACATTTTTGAACTTCCAATGCTCCATATGTACTGTGCCCTTCCCTTCCGCAGAGATTTGAGAGTTGTCTCCGATGTGAATAATTGGACCATCTTTGAGATCTAGAGAAGAAAATGATTCTCTGGAGGAAACCATGTGGTTGGAGGTTCCTGAATCTATGAGGAGGGCTTGTGATTTTGAAAATCCAATTTTCAATGCATGGCATCTCTCATGACCATCAGACTCACTTCTAGAATCAATCTCTCTTGCACCTTTTGGGAGGGTAATGTTGTGTTGTTCAAGAAGCTTGGTCATTTGATCTATCTTCTTCTGCATGCAAGATCTCTCCGGGTGGTGTTACCAACTATTTTGTAAAATAGTTGAACTTCCATTGAGCCGCCAGTGTTTGAACATGATCCATGTTCATATCCAGAGTATTAGATGTTCAGATTTTCATACTTAGCCAATTTTGGCTAGCCATTTTTATTTTTCTATTGAAATGACCATGCCCCATGGGGTTTTTATAATAATGCGTGCTAGTATGGGGGTTTGAGTGGCTCGGTCCCCTAAGACTTGACAATCAACTAAGGTATTCTAGGGAGTTTTTTCACTTATCGATTATGCTTTGCCTTTAGCCGAGTAATAATCGATGAGTTTTTCTTTTGCCTCCTCCAAAGCTGGAATGCCTGATTTTGACAGTTAGGCCTTGGGGGGTTATTAGAGTCCAATAGTTGAATATGAACCTACTAGACACTATGAGTTTGTTATATGGTCATTTCCTAGGTCCCTAGGTGGTTTAAAACGTTGTTCGAAATACCAGACGCATTGGATACTTTTTATTTTTATTATTTTTAATAATTAAAATTTTCAATTAATTAAGCCATTTTACTATGGTTTAATTGAAAATTTTCAAATGTAATAATTAAGTGGTTCGCGGATGGATTTTAATGATTGGAGGCTTAATTCCTAAGCCAAAAATCTTAGTTAAACCCCAAACCCACTTATTCTAAGTTTCAGACATTCATTTGGCCTTGGAATTAATATTTTCTCAAAAAATCAATAAATGAGAAATATTAATTAAAATATTCAGAAAATAATAAATTGGAGATAATTCAAATCTCTCAAAAAAGGCCAAATTGAATAAAATAAAGGTCAAGATGACATGGCATGGAGCATTAATGATGATTCCAATCAACTCCAAACTGATTCAGTCAACAATCAGAGCACTAAAGTCAAGATTGCCTTGGGATTTGCGCCCTCTCTCCAAGGAGGGCGACTTAGTGTAGCCACGTGAAATTGGGTTCATAGGTTGGCTTTCTTCTTTATACTGCTTGCCTTCTTCCTGTTCATTTGTGTTGAAATTGGAAAACTCATCTAAGTTATTTATAAATCTCAGAATCTGTTCATCATCTTTGAAAACCTGCCAATGGTTCATATTGTCTGGGACCGATGGCCTATAATTTATTTCAAGGGTACAGTCTCCGTTCAACATTTCTTTTGAAGGCTGGAGGGTAGATGCCGCAATTGCCAACCTATCTGCTATACTGTTTTCTTCCCTATGGACTGCTTTTATGTTTAATGCATCAAAGTATTCCATGGTGTCCCATACTGCATTCCTATACCTCTTAAGTCTTTTACAATGACATGCAAAATTACCCTTGATCTGTTGCACAACTAAGTCAGAATCTCCTTTGATACTAAGCATTTTGATTTTCATGTCTTTAGCGATTTCTATGCCTAGTAAAAGTGCTTCATATTCTGCAACATTGTTGGTGGCTTCAAATTCAAGTCTAAACGCAAAGTTGAAGACTTTATCTTCAGGTGATGTTAAGACTATACCAGCACCTTTGCCAGCTCTAGAAAAAGCACCGTCAAATTCCATTTTCCACAATCCATCAACTTTTTATCTTTCATTTCCTCATGAACAGGATCTAAGAAGGTGGAATTTATCTGGTGGGTTCCCATTTCATCCGTATTGTAGATGTATTCATTTGATGGTTTCTGGGGATTTTCAACATGGTTCCTTCTTTCTTTTTCCGAGTGTAGTTTGACATGAGTATCTTCGGAAGCCGGAACAGTTGCATAGGATAAGTACAATTGTAATGATCCACCCAAAGAAGCACCCCACTTTCTAGAGAGAAGCATGCCCCATTTATCAGACACATCTATGACAAGGATGTCCATGGTGACATGGATGTCTGGGCACTTGGCTAATCTGACAGTCTGATTTTGAATCATCCCCTCGACTTCGACAGGTCTAGAATCCATGGCACACACATTTCCATAAGGTCTAGTGGTTTTTAGATTTAGTTGTTGCATGGCGTTTTTGGTCATCAGGCTGGCACCAGATCCCGAATCCAACATACAGTTATGTAGAAGAAGGTCACCTATCATCAATGATATGTAGAAGGGCGGGTGAGCTTCTTTTCTTGTTTCCCTGGTATGTAAGACTATAGGGGAATATCCAAAATCATTCATACAACTTGTTGAAGGTTGCTCTTTATTTTCTGAGAAAGTTACTTTTTTAGGGGTAGGGTACTTTGCAGGTGGAAGATGCTTTTTAGATGCAATGGGATTAGGAAAAGCAGGGGGCTTTTCAGAAATTATAGGCTTAGGAGCATGAGGAGGAGTACTATCTGTATGAGGCTCTAATAGTTTCAAAAGTTTCTCCCTCTGACCAGGGAGTTTGCATAGCTCAAGTACTGGGACAGGAACTTTAGTGTTGGCCAACCAGCTACTTAAATCAAAATTTAAATCAACAGGCTCCTTTTCAATATTAATTCTTTGAGTAATGTGAGGAACTGTTACCTTAAGGGTGTTTTGAGTAGAAGGTCCCTCCTTCGGTTTCTTTTGATATGTATTTCCTTTGAATCTCTGGTTGTTGTTGATACTAGGTGGCATCTCACCGTAAAGTTGAGTCATATAATCAATCTGCTGATAACCTTGGTTGGCTTGAGTCACATCAAGGTTTTCATATTCATTTCCCACATGGTTGATAAAAATAGGCTCGTCTGATGAAGTACTAGGGCCACATCCTTCAGGATAACCATGCTCTTGAACAAAACAAGCATAATGGCAACCAGATTCCTCATGGAAATCTTTGCATGCTCTATAAAAGGGCTTGGCATACTCAACCATGTTAGCAGCCTCTAGTTGATGAGGAGGCCTCTGTTCATGGTTAGGAGGTTTCCTTTGCCAAGTAGGTTTAGCAGGGAAATTTATAGGAGCTAGTTGTGTGTGTTGAATTTGCTGAACTTGTGTTCTTTCCATGTTTATGATTTTGTTTTGCAACTCTTTTATTTGGCCCACATGTTTTTGTTCAGCTTTCTCCATTCTCTCACACATGTCCATCATTTTCTTTTCATAAGAGTCTTTCATAGGCTCTTTTTCTTTGTGCTCAATTGGTTTTGAGGGTAGTTGAGATCTAGAATATCCCTGGATATTTGACTCTCCGGAAGACTTCATGTTCTTGTCAATCTTAATGGCCAAATTTTGAGCATCAAGCAAGGTAGCTGGTTCTTTATCTCTTATTTGGTATTGGACCTTGCCACTTAACGCTTTTATGTAGTAATCCAATAAAGAAGCCCCAGGAGGCACATAGGTATCAGGGATGGAATTAGACAACTCCATGAATTTAGTGTTAAATTCATCCATAGTTTCATTTTCTGTCTTCTTCATGCTGGTTAGGGATGCCACTAGATGTCTAGGTTCTTTTTTGCAACCAAACTTGTTGAGGAAAGCTGTCTTGAAAGCTGCCACAGTGGCGAAAGAGTTGTCTGGTAAATTGTCATACCAGTTCCCTGCCTTTCCTTCTAAAGATAGGGCAAAAAGAGTCATATAAACATCCTCATGTTTATCAGCTCCCTTGATATAAGCGCTACACAGATTAGTGAAGTTTCGGATATGTTGTTCAACAGATATGGAGGCATCAGTGCCACTGAAATTGGTGAGTTTATCAACATCCTTCTCAGGAATGTCGTGGGGTTGACCTGGTATCTGAGTAAAATTGAGTTGAGTGAAGAACTCACCCATTGTGGAAAGGAAACAATTATTGTTTTCAGTGTTTTCTTGATTTTCTTGAAACAAAGAATGGATATCTAAAATAGACTCAGATCTAAGATTTTCAAGGATTTTACGAGAAGCAAGTTTGTTTAGTCTTCTCCTATAAACCTTTCCAGGCTCCGGGATAAAACTAAGCAAACCTTCAGAGTTTCTTCTAGTTGAATACCTTGATGTGTTAACTGACAATGGAGTCGCCAGGTGGATCCAAGTCTAATTTCAGAGAGTGATTAAACTAAAAATCTACCAAAAAGGAAAACTAAAAAGGGCAATGGAGTCGCCAGATAGATATGAAATCTATCAAAAAAGGTAAAACAAACTAGAAAAAACTAAGGTCGTCCAGGAACAAAAAGATTTGTCCCCAGCAGCGGCGCCAAAGATGTTGTCCACCAGATTGCACACCAGCAGCAAAAATCTTTCGAAAGCTGTCTCTTCACTACAAGTGAGAGAGGTGTGGCCTTGGGGGCAAGCAATGAGCCAGGTACTGTCACCTGAATCCCAGCTCCTCCGTTTAGGCTAACTCCTAACGAAGCCAAGGGGGGTAGTCCCTAAAAAAGAGTTGTCTAAGGCTCTTGTGTGTTTAAAATGTTTTTTAGGTGTTGTGATGCGGATAGGTGTTGTTTAGGAGTTTTTTGAAGGTGAGAGACACAATAATACTTTAAATGAAACCAAGATAACGCAATCCACGTTGCAAGAGAGGATAAGAGATACACTGAATCAGATATAAATCACTCTTTATACGAAAATTAACACAATTACTCCAGATTGATAATAAGCAAATAAAATATATGATTTAAGGACCAGTGCCTTATGGAGTAAAAAATGTATAAGTGATTGAAATGTTTGATACAAGTGTCTTGAGAGAAAAAAGTTCGTGAGATAGTTTTGCAGCTTATCTTGGTAAATTTAAGATTTTAGTGGTCTTGATTATTATGGCTAAGAACAAGGATATTCAAGAAGTGGAACTTTGACCGAGAAAAAACACTGGCAACCTTTAGATGATAGGTCGGGAGCACCCAGATTCAGAGAACAAGTGTTCTTACGGCTTGACCGCCCTCGAGTCTGACAGTGGATTCCCGGCACCACCTGTTTTAGGAAGTACTCAGTGATTTTGTCTTGGTTGGGGTTTTGGGTAAAGTTTTAATTAATGTTATCACTTATGAAATTAACAAGTCTCACACCTTCCTGAGTACTAGCCCAACCGTTTCCGGTTGGCAGAGCATACGGGTGTAGGACAGAGACCAAGATAAATTAATTAAATGGGAAGTATGGGTTGAAAAGTATTATTATTAGAGCACTTTGTTCAACTCTCCGACAGAGAGCGCTCTTGACTTGATCTTATGACCACAATTCAAGAGACTTGCTAATTAAAAAATGCTTAATGCAGGGAACGATGCAAGACTAATAGTGCTCTCCGATAGAGAGTGCTCTTGACTTGGATTTGGCCAAGTTCAAGAGACTTTGGTTCGTTTTAAGAAACAAAAAGTAGTTGTAATAGCAAGATACTTCAACTTTAAAATGCTTGAATCATGTGATAGATCAGAAAGATACGAAACACTGCTAATATGCTACTTGCCAAAATAAATAAGATAAACTAGAAAATCTAGTGTTCTACCAAACAATTTCTAAATTAGAGGTGGGATCAACCTCCGAACAAGGTCAACCACTAGAAGCCACCAGTCCTAGAAACATTCTAGCTAGCTGGATGTCCACAAGAAGCTGATGGGGGAACGAGAAGCTACCACAAAGTTATGTGGCCTTTGGGATGCAATCCCAAAGTTAGCTTACTCTAGTCAAGGCTTGGAAGAGAAGCGACAAAATGAAAAATCAAATACTGAACATAAAATAAAGTCTAGTCTACCCAAGAATCTCTTTCAGGTCAAAGACCGTACTCGGGAGAGCATGGGGGTAAGTAAATTGGAAATATAAAAAGAAAAACAACTCTCCGATAGAGAGCACTTTTGATCCACTATCATTGAGATTCAAAAGATTTCTACTTTAAATAGTTTATTGAAATGGAAACTAATCTAAGAGCATATCAGAGATCTAAGCTAGGAAATCAAACCAATCAAAGACACTACAAAACTTCCCCAAATGGGGAAGTTGGGGGGTGGGGGATTAAAGACCCCACAAATCAGAGATTTTATTACACAAGTACAATATTTAGGGATTTCAACCTTTTGAAGAAACTTTGAAAAATGAAATGAAACAAGCCTTAGTGGCTTTTTACAAAAGGAGAATGATAATGTCTTTGTCTTCCTGGTTCAAAACTCCCTCCTCTTTGGGTAATCTCCAAGTAATTTTGGTTTAAAATTTCTTCTTGCTCCTCTTTTCAATAACTTGTTCTCTTCTCAGAAAACAAAACAAAAATCCAAAAACTCATGCACCCGTTATCATTAGAAAATAAAACGAACTTTGAAATTAAAACTAGATCTAATGCTTGCAAAATGAAACTAAATAATAACAAAGTATAAGATCTAAACTAGTAACTTTGAAATGATGCAACTAACTACTACTAACAATTTTTGTTTGTTTTGATGTATTTTAGGGCCTAAAATGGAAGTGGATGAGGAGGAAAGATGAGGGAAAATAAGGTGGATGAGAGGAGGGCTTTGGAGGAACCAAAGGCCAAAACAAAAGGCAAGAAAGGTCAACAAACAAGGGTGGACGAGAGAAAGAAAAGTGAGGCAAAACAAATGGAGAGAAGGATAGGGGAGTGGGACGAGAGCAAGGTGAAGGAGAAAAATGAAGGGGTTTAAGGAGAAGAAGGCTAGAAGAAAGGCGCTAAAGAGATGGGATGAGAAGGAGAAGGTATAGCTAAGGAGATGGGACGAAAGCAAGCTTAGGGAGAAGTAGATCTAGGGCAAAGATAATGGGAAGGAAGGGAAGGCGAATGGAGAAGAAGAGAAGATGGATGGTAGGGCTAGACTAAGTTAAGGGAAGAAAGGGCTAGCAAGTCAATACAAAGGGGTTCAAGGAGAAAAAGAGGGCTTGAAGAAGATAGCCTAAGGTGACAAAGTAACCAATTTAAAAGTCTTTTTGAATAAATGGATGGATATTTGAATCTAACACTTCTTTGCCAAAATTTTGATGTTATGAGATCGACTTTGGGAGATCCTGCAATGTACGAATGTTAAGAAAAAATGGGCCCTTTGAAGAGATGGAGGAGACAACCTAGTTCCAACTCCTCTTCAAACCTATGAGATCTGCAAAATGTATCACTTACAAACAAGTTTGATCAAATATAGTATGCAAAATTGAAAGAGACTAGAAGAGTGTTAGTATTTCCGACTACAATTCACTACTTCCAAATCACAAACAACCCAACATCAATGGACAAATTGAACTCAAATGCCCATCCTATGGACTTAAAAAGTCTTCTAAGCTTTAACAAATTTGATCAAAACAATGAACATGTAAGCAAAAACATGGAACAAGATCACCTTGATTAATTTGAAGCAATTCCCATGAACAAGATCAACACACCATATAGACCTCCAAAGTCACTTTATTTCAATTAGCAAAAGCTATAACACATCTACAATCTGGCAGAGTAAGTTTGCCCAAAATTCTCCATGAGATAATAACCCAAAATGGGCCTCTCTTTATAGTAGAACCACTAGCTAAAACCCTAGGTCGAACTTGGCTTGAGTGAGAGCCAAAAGCCAATAGGCATGAAGTTAAATTCCAATCAAAACCGAGCTTGGAGAGCTAACTCGAACTTGTTGGTAGGTGACAAGTGGATAGGTGGCAAACTCGCCTTTGGTGATGCATGGGAAGTATCACCCATCAAATGGGCAAATTACAACTAGGATCCACGTGTGGAAGAGGTAGATGCGTGAGCTTGATGTGGGAGGCGAGTGGGTTTGTAGAGGAGGGCGTGTGTTGGCACGTGGGAGTGTGGTAGGTGCTAACTTGAGATTTGCAAAGGAGCCAAGATTTATGATTTGATGAGTCATGAGGGCGCCTACCATAGACTTAAATGCACATCCACCAACCCAATTAACACTTGACACTTCACTAAATCGACTTTTGAAGGGAGAAGGGCGAATTAGCTTAAGTGGATAATCTTCTGGTGACTGGATAACTGACTGAGGCCACTTGGAGTTGATTGGAATCTTCATAAATGTCTATTGCCATGTCATTTAGCCTTTTATTTTATTCATTTCTGATTATTTTGGAGAGATTTGGATTTCTCCAAAATATTCAAATTTATTAATTTAATTAATAATTTCTCTGAAAAATGACTTTTTAGAGGAAATATTAATTATGAGGCTGAATTGACGTTTGAAAGTTGGGTTTAGCTGGTCCACGGGTCATGTGTGATTGTTGGCTTATGAAACGAGCCATCAATCACTAAATTTGGACCCCGGATGACTGACATATTACAGACTCAAATTTCTCTATTTAAACTACAGAGAAATTTAATTAAAATTTAAAAATAATTAAAAAATTAAAAACCCCAAATCCAACGCGTCTGGTAAATTATTTTCGAAATTTTTTCTAGGGGTCCTAGAGACTTAGGACATGACCAAAACCTATTCTAATAGTGTCTAGTAGGTTTATACATATTAGTTGGACTCTAATAACCCCCCACGGCTCAGATTTTCAAAATCGGGCATTCCATCTTTGGAGGAAGCGAGAGAAAACTTCATCGATTATATATCACCTCAAGCAAAGTATAATTGACAAGGGAAAAAACTCCCTGGAATACCTTAGTTGCTTAATCAAGTCATGGGGAACCGAGCCACTCAGACCCTACTAGCACACTTTGTTACAAACCCCCATGGGGCCATGGTCATGTCGACTCAAAAACAAAATTGGCTAGCCAAAACTGGCTAGACCCAAATATCTGGAACCCAGATACTCTGGAAGTGAACACTGATGTGTTCCAACACTGGCGGCTCAATGAGGTTTCAACTATTGTACAAATACAGTTGATAACACTTTTCATTTGCTTTATACCTGCACAATAAATTGTTAGAGTAAGATAGATTATTTTTCATGCTTTGATAAATGCTAGATTAGTCAAAGTCATTTTGCTAGTCTTGTTTCCATACTTGTCAATTTTTTATATAAACTGTTGAAAATCATAAATCTCTTGAATCTCACTCAACATAGATAAAGAGTGCTTTCTGTTGGAGAGTTCTTTTGCTTTGATTTGACTAACCCCCTTGCTCTCCCGAGTACGGTCTTTGACCTGAAAGAGACTCTTGGGTAGTTTAGATTTCATTTTCAGTTTTTATTTCCGTGCATCATAAATCTCTTGAATCTCGCCATAAGGCGGATCAAGAGTGCTCTCTGTCGGAGAGTTTCTACAAAGGTTCTTTTTTTCCACACATTCCCCTAAAATTGGAATTTATCATTTCTATACTGCGTATGCTCTACCCAGTTTTGAGATACACAGAAACGGTATAGGTTACTTAATTTTTCACATTTAATCCAATTTCAACCATAATTAAATTCATACCCCATAACCAATGAAAATCCGGCGTTGATTGCAAATACTCGAAAGTGGGCAAATTTTGCCTGGGAAGCTGGATCACTGTACTTAGACCTTGGGGGCACCGTTAGGCCATATCCTTGTTTGGTGTAGTGTTGAACACGCTTTCAGGGCTTCGACAGCCAACATGTCTCCGTACAGAGCCACTTAGAGTATTTTCCGGACATATTTCTTGTGCCTCGCGTATATCTTGGAGATTTCCTTAGCCATAATAATCAAGGTCATCTTAAAACACAATAAAATTTAGATAGAACAATTGCAAAACGGTTACTCAAGCACACGAATTCTTGTATCAAGCAACCCCAGCATATTGACTCCATAAGGCACTGGTCCTTCAATTTGTTTTATTTTATTTGCTTATCTGGATCGTACATTGATGAAACATTGTTATACATATTTTAATTTATGCTGTGGATGTCTTGTGAAAATATCATCTTTTGTGCATTATAAATACTTTTGCAAATAGTATCTTTGGATTATATAAATTGTTATCGTGAATCAGAAAACTCCTAAACAACACCCATCCGCATCACCTCACTCAAAACACTTTAAAACACAAGAGCCTTAGAAACTCTTTGTAGGGTCTACCCCGCTTGGCTTTGTTAGGAGTTAGCCTAAACGAAGGAGTTGGGATTAGGTGACAACACCTGACTCTTTGCTTGCCCCCAAGGCCACACCTTTTCCCCCTTGGGAAACAACTTTCGAAAGATTTTTGCTGCTGGTGTGTACACACGGCGGGCAACATGTGGTTTCCTTTCTTGCAATAGGAACACTTGGATTTCTCAAATCCCTTTTGTTTGTCCTTCTTAGAGATGGAGGATCTTTTTGATGGACTTGACTTGGAATTCAGCTTGGGTTTAGATGGCCTCTTATCCTTGCCCTTGTGCTTCCCCTTCCCATTCACACCTATTGCTTCTCCAGCCATAAGAGCTTGATCTTTGGAGGCCTTCAAGGAGCCCATCTGTATCAACTTATCTTGTTCTTGGATGAGAGATTCATTGAAAACATCTAAGAATGGAATCTTCCAACCAGGGATTGACATTCGGCCAGAATGGAAGGTAGAGACAAAGGTGGAGAACTCAGGACCTAGCTTGCTCAGAATGGATAGCACCAGCTTCTCACCCTTCTTCTCAATGCCATACCATTTGCATTGCATAACCAGAGCTTGGAATTTTGAAAAGAACTGCTGAATGATCTCGAAATTGCTCGGTTGTAGAGCAATCAACTCATTTCCCAAAATATGGCCTCTTAGCTTATCTTGTTTGCTGAAGAGGGCCTCTAACTTCAACCATAATTCTCTTGGAGTCTTCAGTCCGTCGAGGTGGAAGAGTATATCTCTGGAAATATGAATACACATGAAACCAAATGCTTTATCCAATCTATTCAGATACTTGGTTTTCTCCACAACTGATTGTGGTTTAGATCCTTCCCCATTGTCACCCTGTATAGTGATTTGTTGTGCAATACCATTTGCATATCATCCCTCCAATAAAGGTAATTGAAGGGTGTTAAGATCCTGGGAGAGAGAGGAGAGTTCGAATTGTCCATTACAACTGTTGGAGCGAATATAAGGTGAAAACTACTGCTTCTGCAACAAAACTGCTGTAATTGCAGAAGATTGCTGCAAATGCTGCAACACTCAAAAATTTGAATAACCTGCAAAAAACTCTCAATAATGGAGGTAGACTACTAATGAGCACTGGTTTAGGACAATAGGCACTTTTATCCGGATCCTTCACACCTGGCTAAACCTCATTGCATTTCTCCAATGAATTGAATGTAATGGCACCAGGAGTTGCTGTGGAAATCTAGAGGCTTCTGGTGCACTACCAAAAGTAGTTGCTCAACCTATTCGCTCAATGGCTCTAATGCCATGTGAAATTCTAAGTCATAGCAGATCTAGGAGCTGAGGATACCTCACAAAGAAAGAATGACCAGAAATGTTGAATAAGAGTGAAAACTGTAGTTAAAAGGAGAAGAAGAATAATTACGCAGCAGAACTCAGATAGGAGCATAATAATGTCAAATGATCCAATAATTAGTATAATGAACAATGATGCTACAATGGAGAGAATTCGAATCACACAGGATAATTCGAACCTTAGTTGGTCTAACATAGGGATTATCACCACTGGAGTGCTCTGGAAGACTCAAACTCAACTGAACTAACCCTAAACTCAGCTAATTGAAGTCACAATCAGTTAACTGACTAAGGAGGGCGTAATAGTGAGTTTGTCATGCATGCCAATCAGAAATGGGAGCATGAGGTCACAATCAATGGCATTTGGAGCTCCAACCCCCCACAAGAGTCAGCTAACTCAGGCGGACTACACTGGAACACTTAGTTGGTTCCTATAAAATATGGAATTGATTGAAGTGGTCCTAAAATGATGCATGCAGGAATCAGAAGGTGGTAGATGTATCATGGATGACATCTGCACACCCCTAGGGGGAAAATGACATCATCAACAATTAGGGAAAATAAATAATGCTAGATAGGACAAGGATGGAGTATTGAAATATCCTAACACCCCCCTTAATCCATACTTTTGCATCTTAGGCCTTGGTTACTAAGACCAAAGGTCACCCATACAATCAAATAAATGATAAAAAATAAAGAATTGTCCATGAACCAAGGAAATGGGGAAAAACCTCATGGGAAAAATACCCCCCCTAAAAAAGAACAGTAGTAGGGAACTCAAAAAACCTTCATAATAAGTTTCCTGTATATTTTTGAGCCAAATCCTTTATACACACTTTTTATGAGATCAGCCTATGATGAGCAACATTTTGATGATCACTCACATATATTCAGTGGATCCGGAGTTTGCACAGTTACAGTCTCATGCCAGGACTAAGCCCCATGACACCAGGTCGGTGTCTGAGATATCCAGAGTAAGAATGATAACGAGCTCTTACCTGAACTAATATCTTAGCTACCCCTCTATCATTAGAGGAAATTTGAGGTCTAAAATGGGTCTCCTAAGGAAAAAAATAAAATAGTAAAAATAATAAAATAATATTTATTAATTTTGGAGGAAGAAAGAATAAACCTACTTTTTTTGTTCGTATTTTCAACATATATCCTTGTGTGTTTACTCAAATTTCGAGCGGGAGAACTCTTTGGATGCAGAATTAAATTCCGCATCCAACGAGTACCCACACTGCATACTTTTGATGGACCCCTCTCCCCCAATACTGAGTCATTATCTGATGTCCGCCAGGCTATTCAGGGCACCTTCTTTTGGAGGTTGGCTAGTGAAATTCTATAAAGTGAAATAAATGTGAAATGTTAAATGAAAAAAGTTGACAAATAATAAATTGCTAAAAGGTTGCTTGTCTAGAGTCTATTGGAAGTGTTGTCCGCCGAGATGCACACCAACAGCGGAAATCTTTCGAAAGCTGTCTCCTCACTACAAGTGGGAGAGGTGTGGCCTTGGAGGCAAGCAATGAGCTAAGTATTGTCACCTAAATCCCAGCTCCTCCGTTTAGGCTAACTCCTAACGAAGCCAAGGAGAGTAGTCCCTACAAAGAGTTTCACTAAGGCTCTTATGTTTTGTAATGTTTTTTGATGAAGTGATGCAGATGGGTGTTGTTTAGGAGTTTTTGTGATGAGACCAAATTATAAATGGGATAAACAAGATAAGGTGCAATCCACGTTGCTAAATAAGATATCGAAAATGACAGTACTTTTTGAGACTTGAAGTTTAAATAATGCATCCACAAGATAAAGTAAAACCACAAGGACAAATGGTCCTGATCAAGATATAATATTAAAATAACCAGTGCCTTATGGAGTCGAAAAATAACAAGTATGTGATGTTGAATATGTGGGTCTTGAAAGGTAGCTGTTTGTGAGATCGTTGTGCAAATTATCTTGATAAATTTAAAATTTTAATGGTCTTGATTCTTAGGCTAAGAACACAAGGTAATCAAGAGACTGGAAATAGTATACTGGTAATCTCTTAGATGATAGGTCGAAGCCACCCAGATTTCAAAAGGGTAAGTGTTCAATGATTTAACCACCTCCGAGTCTGACAACGGGATTTCGGAACCACCTGTTTCAGGAAACTACCTCAGTAATTCTCGAAAGCAATGCTGGTTCGTTGGTTGTGGGGTGAAAATTTTATTATGTTATCCAACTTATCAAATCTAACACCTTTCTGAGTACTAGCCCAACCCTTTCAGGTTGGCAGAGCATACGGGTGTTAGATAACGACCAAGATAAATTAATTAATGGGGGTATGAGTTGGAATGATTTTAGAAATTATTAAGAGCACACTTGTTCAACTCTCCGACAGAGAGCGCTCTTGACTTAGTCATAAGACCAAAGTTCAAGAGACTTTATTTAATCTAAATGCCTAATGCAAGGGAAATGCAACAACTAAAATGCTCTCCGACAGAGAGTGCTCTTGACTTGGATTTGGCCAAGTTCAAGAGGCTTTAGTTCTTTTTGGGAATAGAAGCAGTTTAGCATAAAGAACATGAATTTAGCTCAAGAAACTGAAAGTGAAATGACATATATTTAAAAGAAACAAGATGATTGCAATAGTAATAATTGAAAAAGACTTAGTGTTCTACCAAACAAAATTAATATAAAGGTGGGATCTACCTCTGAACAAGGTCGATCACTAGAATCACCAGTCCTTGAGAAATTCCAGCTAGCTGAGTTTCGACAAGGAGTCTAATGGGGAAAGAGAAGTAACCACAAAACTATGTGGCCCTGCCCTTGGGATGAAATCCCAAGGATACTATCTCAAGTCAAGACTTGGAAATGGAGTACAGAAAATAAAATATTAATCTATGAACTTGAAAAAAGAGAGATCTAATCTAAACAAAGCACAACACTCTTCCCGAAATGGGGAAGAAGAACCCAAAAGTGGAGGACTCCTCCACTTAGCCTTTTTATTAAACTTTTACAAATGCCTTGGGAATGAGACCCTTGAAGGACTTATGCGAATGAAGTAAACTTGGAAAGCAAAACTAGCTCTTATAAGCTATTACAAAGGGTAGTAAAAGATAATGTCATGTTTTGGATCATCCTCATGGTTTGTCAAAGTGTTGCTTTGCTTGGATTTCTTTGTTCCAAAAGTTTTCAAGCCCTTTTCACTTTCAAAGTACCTACAACAAAGTTCAATCTCAAAGCACCCTTTAGCCTTAGTATACAAATCAAAGAAACCTAGTTCTAGAAGCAAAACAAAAGAAATTATGAGATCTAAATGCAAAAGTCACCTTTTAAAGCATGAAACTATTGAAAATGGAAAGAAACTAACCACTAACTTTTAAAGAAATGCAACTAAGAAATTCCTACACTTAACAAATATGTGTTTTTTGTTTTTTGTTTTTATGTGAGGGTGAACCAAGGTGGACGAAAGGAGGGTTGAAGACAAAAGAGAACAAAAATGAAGGTAGGAAGGGAAGGGCTAGAGGATGGACGAAAGGGTAAAGAGAGAGACCTTGAAGATGATGGACGAGAGGGAAGGAGAGAGGCAAAACGAGAGGGTAAGGAGATGGAGACTAGAGGATTAAGAGAGGATCTAAGGAAGACAACGAAAGGGAGACTAGAGGGGAGATGTAAGGGGAAGAAACGAAAGGGATGAAGGAGACTAAAACGAATGGAAGAGAGGCTAGTGAAGGAGGTAAGACGAAAGTAATGGGAGAAGAAGGTGGAATGGGACGAGAACAAGGAGAGGATAGAAGACGAGAGCAAGAGAGGCAAAAGACCAAGACAAGCCACAAACAAAAGGCAAGCTTGATGGAGGGATCTAGGCTTGGAGAAGGATAAAACTTTAGGCTTTCCACAGCTTAGAGATAGAACAAGTAACCGATTCAAACTTTGTTGAAGGTTGATGGAGGAAGTAAGGCTCCTTGTTTCTTGAGTTCACAAAGCTTGAAACTCTTTGGTCGCATGCGGAGTGAAGATGTACCTGCAAAAAACCTTATACTTTGGGAAATACTTGCAAAACAAATGTACTCAAGCGAAAAGAAATAGATCTATAGTTTACTTGTGCTAGATTGTTAGCCCTCTTGAAACATAGATTTAAAACTTAAGAATCCTAAGTACAAAGCAATCCACAATATCACCTCGTTATAAAGTGAAGCATGGCCACCAAGAGCCTCCACGATTTTGACCTCCAAAGTCTCAACTTTATTAATAATCAAAATAGGTTACAAATTCTCCAGAGTTTCCTTGCTAATAAGTCCATGAGGAATGAGGAAAAAGACGCTCATTATATAACATAAGACAAGAGCTAGCCTACCCTAATTCGAATTGGCTTGAATGGGGCCAATAGCACCTAACAAAAATCGAATTCCAATCTAAACTTCAATCAACACCAAGTCAATGCTGAGTTTTGGAGTTAACTCCAACCAACAAGTCGAGTTCGTAATGAATGAGATGAGGAGGTGGCCTCCACCTTGGCAAGGCGCTCCTCATCTCCACTTTGGAAGCATCACCCATCAAATAAAAGATTGCCACATGGAAAAACTTGAACTCCAAGTAGAGATGACGTGAGCACATTGGAGATTCGTGAGCTTTGAGGTAGATGGGCTTGGAGCTCAACTCGAATTTGATGTAGATCTTGGTGGTTGAGAGTGGGAGGTGGCATCCACCTAGGCAAGGCTCCCCCACTCCCATTCAATGCAACTCAAAACCTAACTCAATCACCAATAAATATTCATCCACATCATCAAATTCGACCTGCATGCATGGAGGGCGAATTCTCTTTGAGAGATCCACTTGTGTTGACTGTATATCGGACTGGATGATGATTGAGATGATTGGAATCTTCATTAATGCCAGGTGCCATGTCAATTAGCCTTTTATTTTAATCAATTTGGATTATTTTGGAGAGTTTTGGATTATCTCCAAAATAATAATTTTTTATATTTTAATTAATAATTTCTTTGTAAATGGCTTTTTTGAGAAATTATTAATTATGAGGCTGAATTGACATCTGAAACTTAGGATAAACTGGACCGGGGATCATGAATGATTTTTGGCTTAAGTTTGGAGCCTTCAATCACTGAATTTGGATCCTGGATGACTGACATATTACAAAATTAAATTTCTCTATTTAAACTATAGAGAAATTTATTAAAATTTAAAAATAATTAAAAACCCAAATCCAACGCCTCCTGTAAAAAAATTTCGAAATTTTTTCTGAGGGTCCTAGGGACCTAGGACATGACCAACACCTATTTTAATAGTGTTTAGTAGGCTTATATACATAAGTTGGACTCTAATAACCCCCCATGGCTAAAATTTTCAAAATCGGGCATTCCAGCTTTGGAGGAAGCAGGAGAAAAGCTCATCAATTATAGCTCGGCTATATGCAAAGTATAATTGACAAGGGCAAAAACTCCCTGGAATACCTTAGTTGCTTAATCAAGTCATGGAGAACCGAGACACTCAAAATCCTACTAGCACACTTTATTACAAACCCCATGGGGCCATGGTCATGTTGACTGAAAAACAAAACTGACTAGCCAAAATTGGCTAGGCACAAATGCTGGATCATCTGATACACTGGAGTACAAACATTCATCATGTTTGTCAAATGGCGGCTCTTCAGATAATCCAACTATGGTACAAAAAGTTGGTAACAGGAAGCATTCTCATCACTCTACCCATTTGCAAGACATTTCCTTTCATCGTGTTATCTTCTATCCAGTATATGTCCAGGTGGTCTCCCTTGTTACTTCATCCGAGAGATTGCAGTTTTGAGGTTGTTGAGTCCATCCCCTAGCCTAGCCTTTGTTTTTACACCTTCACCCATGCTTAGTGTTACGTGGCACCAGTACCAGCGCACCTGCATATATGCCCCAGGCAGAGGGTCATTTTTTCTTGACCAGGAGGGGTGTTATCTAGCTTTTTCTAAGTGGTGGTTATGGCCAACCCCTCTGGTGTTGATGTATATGTAACTTCGGAATGTATTTCATCTGTGTATTTTATATATATTTATTGTACCCTTATAAGAGATGTGTCATTCCTCTATAAGGAAGTGTCGTCATGTGGATTGACAAGTGTCGCAAGTGTGTGTACTTGCCGATGGGTTATTATACCACCATGTGTGGGGTTGGCCCTGAAATATATATTTTAATGTGAATGTACCTAGCTAGACAAGTCGGCCCCATAAGGTCATTGGGCAAACAGGTTAGTATAAATAGAGATCAGGTGATCTCTATTTAGATCATTCGGAAAAGTACATCTCTCTCACTTAGAAAGTGGCGCACTAGTGAGGAGGAGGATCATCTGCTACTAGGAGACTATCTCAGTGTATTTTGGTTGTACTTTGGTTGAGCCATTGCTCTCTCTATCTCTGAGGAAATTGTGGGGTTTTTCACCTTAGGGTTTTCCCCACGGAAACTCTGTGTCTCTTGTCTCTCATGCTTTTGATTCTTGTGATGCTTGTGATGCTTATTGTGATTGTCATGCATTGATATACTGTATATGTTATTCTCTCAGTGAAGATCCTAGAGTATTGTGAATTAATGCTCAAAATTTAACATGGTATCAAAGCTAACCTGAGAAGAAGACATTTTGCAGTGACGGAAACTTGAGTTTCTTGTTTATTGGGTTTCTCTCCCCAGATTTTGGAAAAGAAGTATATTATATTGACTCTACTCATCAAGGCGCATCTATCTGTCCAATCAGAATTCAATTTCGAGCTTTTTCAGATTTGGCCCTAAAAATTAGGGTTTCCACAAAAATAGGAATTTCTGAAATCTGAAGACATAGCTGGAAGCTCCTTGCAAAAATCGAAGTTTAGAGCTTTGGATCGAGATTTTTGGCTCGGTAGATCTCCGGGAAACTCAAACCCTAATTCAAGGCTCTCCCTAGTGAATCCGGGAGGACAAAAAGACAAATCTAAAGGGCAAAGATTTGCTGATCTCAAATTCTGAATGCACCAGGCTAATCAGCTCATCAAGGCACATCTTTCTATCCTTTCAGAAATTTGAAATTCACATTTTGAATTTTTAGGGTTTTTCCGATAAACTCTAATCCAGGACTAGATCCAGTTTTCAGCATTTCAAGTGGTAAGACCTAAATCTTTTCTATTTCCATTTGAAGTACTCTTTAAGATGTCTCACCACACCAAGCTTGAGGATAAGCTTGAAGGGGCTGATAACTTTCGAGCTTGGAAGTATAGGATTGGGTTACTCCTGGAAGAGAATGAGTTGGACTCATATATAAAAGAAGACATCCCTATCCCAGAGGGTGAAGAGGCTAAAGTATTGCATAAGAAGAACTTGGTCAAGGAAAAGATAATCATTGCTGATTCTATCAAAGACCATCTCATACCCCATGTGTCTTCTCTAAAGACACCCAAAGAGATGTTTGACTCTTTCACCAAGCTATTTGAAGGGAAGAACATAAATCGAAAGATGACCCTGCGGAACCAATTGAAAGGGGTAAAGTTTCAGAATGGAGAAACCATTCAATCTTATTTTTCAAGAGTCTCCCAGATCAAGGAAGAACTAGAAGCAGTGGATGAAATGGTAGAGAATGGTGAAATTGTCATGACCACTCTGAATGGCTTACCTAGGTCATGGGACTCCTTCATTCAAGGAATCTGTGCAAGAAAGAAGTTGATTTCCTTCAGTAGACTACGGGAAGAATGCTCACAATAAGAAGCAAGGCTTGTGGCACGAGAAGAAAAGATGGGGAATGAAGATCAAGCTCTCACAGCTCACACCAAGAAAGGGAAGTCCAAGAGAGAGCCATCTCACTCCAGGAAATCTTCACATCACTTCAAAGAAAGAAGAATATGCTTCACCTGTAATGAGAAAGGACATATTGCCATAAATTGTCTCAAGAACAAGAAGGACAACAACAACTCCAACAAGAAGAAGAAGGGCAGCAAAAGAAGGTTTCATGCTCATGCTGCCGAGGATGATGAACCACCCAAGAAGAAGGCTAGGGCAGAAAGTGATGATAACTCATCAAGTGAAGAAGAGTATGTTCTGATCTCTGCTCTCACAGGTACTATCTCCCATGGTTGTAATGATTGGTTGATTGATAGTGGGGCTTCCAAACACATGACTGGGTTTAAGGAATCTTTTGTGAATCTATTTGAACATGAATCACCCCATAAGGTGAAACTTGGGGATGATTATCAATACCCAATCAAAGGAAGTGGTGAAGCTTCCTACAACCTAGATTCTGAAAAATATTTGAAGATGAAAGAAGTCCTTTATGTACCTGGGCTCAAGGAGAACTTACTCTCCATCTCTGCATTGGATGCAAAAGGTATGAGGGTTACATTTGTGGATGGCCAAGTCCTAATGTGGCCAAAGGGTAAAACAATCGATGATGCAGTAGTGATTGGAGAGCAAGAGGGAGGATTGTACAATTTGAAGGGACAACTTGAACATGCCATGGTGACATAAAGACAGATTCATCCATATTCATGGATCACATAGAGGTATGTATAATTTGTTTTTGCAAAAGTTAACTAATGAGTTATGCAGGTCATTGAAGAGAACAAGAACACATTGCTAGACATAACTAGCAAATATGGTGACCAGGTATGTGTTTCTTATATCATAGGATCTATTATATAAATATGCATGACATGATTGATGATGTTTATTCATGAAGTCATAGGTTTGAGTAATCACAGGTTTAGACATGTTATGACTAACCTTAAGAATCCTATATAAACCTTGAATACTAATGCTTGTTATTTCTGTTTGAAATGATCATGTCTATACATGCTTGAGATTATTGAGTTTTGATAGTATTGAGAATATACTAATGAATGTATGATTTTGTATGAGATCATGATACTAATAAGCATGCTTAGGAACCAAGGATGAATATAAGTTCAAAGGGCAGGTAATCCAGGAAGCAAAGATCAAGAGGGAGCACACTCTAGTTGCCCCTGCAAGGGAGAAAAGATCAAGAAGAAGCACACTCCAGTAGTTCCTGCAAGGATGCAGATATTCAGAGGGAGTTGACCATCTTTCTACATAGAAAGGTGTAGAAGAAGCTACTTCAGATTAGGACTCCAATAGCTCCTGCAAGGAAGCAAAGACTCAGAGGGAGTCCACCCAACAAACAAACAAAGATAAGTATTTTAATTATCATTTCTTGCATATTTGTTTGCTTAAATAAATTTGTTCAATGATGTATATGTTCATGTTCCTAGACTTAGGATATGTATTGTGCATATTAGAATGATTGCATTAATGAACATTATACTACTAATATGCATGTGTTGGGTAAGTGGCCTATGGCACTGTATAACATTCCATTGCTACTTATCTAGAATGAAACCTCTTTGCTGACATGTTGAGAGTAGTGCAAACTCTTAACAATGTTCTGGTAGAGACTGGAAGGCATCTAGAAAGTTATGGAACATGGATAAATGTTGTATTGAAGCATTGGCTAAGATAATTACATGATTGTATGACATATTTCTTTATGTGAAAGAATTTGTCTGAAAATTATGAGATGTTTCTAATCATGCAATTTAACTTGTTTTGTAGGAAAGACCATATACCTTCACCTACAAAAGAAGGACTACAACATTTGTTCAAGCAACAAAATTATCTATTGAAGATATTGAAGTTCCCAGGATACGGGAAGAATGCCATGATCTGTCGATCATGAAGAATGATGTTTGGGATGTAGTCCCAAGACCTGAAGGGAAGTTTTTCCATATGGATCTATCAGATCAAGCATGTTGCAGATGGCAGCATAGAGAAATATAAAAGTGATGAAATAGAAGATACACCAGATGGATTTCAAGACTGCTTTCTTGAATGGTGTAGTTGAAGAGGAAGTATATGTGGAGTAGCCAGTCGGTTTTGAAATACATGACAGGGAGTCATATATGTGCAGAACTTGGGGATGATGCACTATTTGTTTTTGGCATGAAGGTGTGGCAGAGTGCAGATGGAATCTTCCTTGGACAAGGGAAGTATGCAGTAGAGATCCTGAAGAGGTTCGGGATGATGGATTGCAAGGCCATGGCCACACCTATGGCATCGAATCTGAAGTTTCTTTGTGATGCTTCATCTGAGCCGGTTGATGTCTCTATGTATCGTCAGATGATTGGGTCCTTGATGTACTTGACGAACACGAGACCAGATATTTGCTTTGCGGTGAACACATTGAGACAATTCCTGACGGATCCGAGGAGTGTTCACCTGGTTGCTGTAAAGCATGTTCTGAGGTACCTGAAGGGTACAGTGGATTATGGGCTCAAATATGATGTGAATCAAAAGTTTAACCTGCAGGGTGATGTTGATTCAGATTGGGTTGGCAGTGCTGCAAATAGGAAGAGCACATCTAAGTGCTGCTTCAGTATGGGATCTGGTGTGATCTCTTGGTTTAGCAGGAAGCAGTCCTGTGTAGCACTGAGTACAGCTGAGGCAGAGTATGTTGCAGCCTGTTCAGCTAGTTGTGAGGCAGTATGGATACGGAAGCTACTGTCTGAGTTATTTGATCTCCCGTTGGATGCTACTGGTATCTTCTGTGATAACCAGATTTGTGTGAAGCTGTCCGAGAATCCAATGTTTCATGACAGGTCGAAACACATAGAGATCAAATATCACTATATTAAGGATATGGTGCAGAGAAGAGCTGTGAAGCTCCTGTATGTTGCGACGGATGAGCAGATTGCAGATGTGCTGATGAAGCCACTAGCCAGGGTGAAGTTCGAGTACTTCAAGGAGAGGCTTGGTGTTCGTCAGATCGAGGACACTCCGAGGAAGAAGTGATGGACACATTTGCTGAAGCCATTCCAAGCATGTTGGAAGGAGGATCCTTCACATGGCTGTGGATGTAAGCACTGGATGATGAGCATCAGGTTGATGTTCTAGTTTCTGCTTTGTATGATCACTTGGATCATTTATATGTATATGTATGTACGCATCATGTTGGATGCTGGATATGATCAGTTGGATCATTTATATGTATGTACGCATCATGTTGGATGCTGGATATGATCAGTTGGATCATTTGTATGTATTTTGTATATGCATCATGTTGGATGCTTGGACCATGTATCTGTATATGTATCAGGTGGATACATTGTATGATCAGGTAGATCATGTATGTTGATGGATACATTGTGTGGATCATGTATCTATTTATCAGATGGATACAATGTGTATGATGATATGTATCAGGTAGATACTTGGTGTGCATCAGATGGATGCATTGCATGATCAGGGTAATCGTGGATGACGAGCTTCTCCAGATGACATGCAGCAGGATGTTGCAGTGATGATGATCAGGATGATCATGTGTACATCAGGATGATGTATGATGAGTATTAAATGATACTTTGTGGCCGTGGATCAGGTTGTGTAGATGAGCATGTCTAGGAGATCCTATAGGTCGGAGTTGCGTACCCATAACAACTTAGGATGCTCTTTCGAGACATTGCTCTGGGAGGACATGTAATTTGTGCCCTGGGAGATCTTCAGGTCGGAGTTGTGTACCTGTAACATCCTGAGATGCTCTTGCAAGGTTTTGTCCTATGGCATGTAATTTGCTCCTGGGAGATCTGGACAGGATGAAAAAGGCCTCAGATGCTTCAGCCAGGTTTTGCCATGACCACATGTAATTTGCTCCTAGGAGATCTGGACAGGATGAAAAAGGCCTCAGATGCTTCAGCCAGGTTTTGTGGTGGACCACATGTAATGTGCTCCTGGGAGATCCGACAGGTAGAGCTGTGTGCTCGTAACAGCCTGGGATGCTTCAACCAAGTTTTGTGGTGAGATCACATGTAATGTGCTCCTGGGAGATCCGACAGGTAGAGCTGTGTGCTCGTAACAGCCTGGGATGCTTTAGCCGGGTTTTGTGATGGGTCACATGTAATGTGCTCCTGGGAGATCCTACAGGTAGAGCTGTGTGCTCGTAATATCCTGGGATGCTGCAGCCAGGTTTTGTGACGCACGTAATAAGTCCTGAGAATTCCACAGTATGGCCAGTGATGATGAAGACCTGCAGGAGGTGGGCCTACATCCAGTATGAAAAAGGACTGGCTCTGTAGAACTTCCTATGACGAGTAGATTCAGAGATTGGTTGAGATAGCAGCAGTAGTGACGATGATGATGACGATGATCCCAAGAAGAAGACTTGTCTAGCAGATCTGTGTCGAGAAATACCTTCCTAGTTAAGAGGGAGTGTTGATGTATATGTAACTTCGGATTGTATTTCATCTGTGTATTTTATATATATTTATTGTACCCTTATAAGAGATTTCATTCCTCTATAAGGAAGTGTCGTCATGTGGATTGACAAGTGTCGCAAGTGTGTGTACTTGCCGATGGGTTATTAGACCACCATGTGTGGGGTCGGCCCTGAAATATATATTATAATGTGAATGTACCTAGCTAGACAAGTCGGCCCCATAAGGTCACTGGGCAAACAGGTTATTATAGATAGAGATTAGGTGATCTCTATTTAGATCATTCAGAAAAGTACATCTCTCTCACTCAGAAAGTGGCGCACTAGTGAGGAGGAGGATCATCTGCTACTAGGAGACTATCTCAGTGTATTTTGGTTGTACTTGGGTTGAGCCATTGCTCTCTCTACCTCTGAGGAAGTTGTGGGGTTTTTCACCTTAGGGTTTTCGCCATGGAAACTCTGTGTCTCTTGTCTCTCATGCTTTTGATTCTTGTGATGCTTGTCATGCATTGATATATTGTATATGTTATTCTCTCAGTGAAGATCCTAGAGTATTGTGAATTAATGCTCAAAATTTATCATCTGGTTTCTCCCTTGGAAGTACTATCGCTTAGTGGCATTGTTGACTGCCTCATGAAAGGGCTTGAAGCACTGAGGTTAGTGTCTGGGGCTTCCAAAGGTGGGTCATTGGGTCACATGACCCCCACCTTAATTTATCATTCCCGTGGCACGTTTTTCAACACTGAGGTTTATGTTTTTCCTCCAGGTCACCTTCCACACCCTCCTGGTCCTCCACTTCACCAACGCCCTCTCTCCTTGGGCTCCTCTTGATGATGGCGTCATCCTCCATGCCAGGATTCATTGCTTGATTAGGGGGGGCGTTGAGAGATTTTCACTACTGTTGGGGTTAGATGGGGTATGACGACCCCTCCTTCTGCATTCCGGCGTTCAGAACGGAGCGATATGGTTATTTTTAGCTATTTAGTCATGTATGGGTAAATTTCGAGGAAAATGCCCCAAATTACTCATAGATTTGATTATGTTATATTACTTTTGTTTTAATTTTAAGTTGACATTTTATGATTTCAAATTGACATTTTAAAGGCATGTCGGCCTGGATAATTTTATATTTTTTATAAAGTGAGTGTGAGAAAGTATAAATAGACTTCTCCTCACTTCATTTTAACAGAACAACTTATGGTATCAAATTCATTATGCTACTCTTTCACCCTAGAAGGGTCTTATGAAGTGATGTGCACCTCTTGGAGGGATGATTCTTATTACTCTTGGATGAAGTTGGATGCTTTCTTTGTATTCTTAATGCTTTGTGGATGCTAGAATGGTTGGAATAACTCATACTCAAGTAAGTCTTTTACATTTTTAAGATTTGCTTGATGAATGGTAGGTCAATTTTGCATCTTGAGTGATTGAATGGTAGCCCTAGGGCTATATTATCTTTGAATAAGGCTTTTGTCTACTATTCTATCCTCATTGCATACTAAAAACGCTACCAAGAAGAGGTTTTTACAAAGTTTGGCCTTGGAGCTCCAACTTTGCCCTAGTTTAGACTCTTGAAACCAACCCTAGAGGTTGTTTCAAGAAGCCCTAACCTAGTAGAAAGGATAATTACCTCCAAGAGGAAGGCTTGTCAAGAGGAAGGCTTGTCACCTTCCTCTAAGGCTAGGGTTTGGGGTAACATCCATTAAAACCCTAAGTTTGTCCATTTTCTCTACATCAAACCCTAGTCTGAATTTTCGTAAATATTATTGCTAGGTTAAACTTGCATTTTCATGTGTAATTTACATTTTCATGGTAGAATTAGGGTTAGAATTAGATCTGCAATTTTATAACAAAAACCTAAAAAAAAAAATAGTTCATTTTTTGACCTCCATAAAATTTCGGCCCTAAAATCTCGTCAATAAATTCTTGCGCCCCTAAATTCTCGTAACCCCAAAATTTCGGCCCTAAATTCCCTGGGCCCTAAAATATCGCTCTTAAATTCTCGTGCCCCTAAATTCTCGCGACCCCAAAATTTCGGCCATAAATTCTCGCGGCCCTAAAATCCCGACACTAAATTCTCGCGACCCCCAAAATTTCGGCCCTAAATTTTCCCGGCCCTAAAATCTCACGGCCTTACATTCTCGCAACCCAAAAATTTCGGTCATAAATTCTCGCGGCCCTAAAATTTCGGGCATGAAATAGTCGACCTATCATTTTTAACCCTAAACAGACCTACAAAACTACCAAAACTACTATACAAGCACCATCCTAACTCTCTCTATTACTCTGTGTTTGACTCCATTAGAGGCACTGATCTATGATTTAAGGTGTTTGGAAAGAATTTGGCATCTACTTGGCAGGTACATTAAAGGGCTCTCCGCTTGGGACAACATTGGATCCCAAAGAAGTTAGGAGATTGGACAAAGGTGACAGCAATCCAAGTTCCTTATGTGATTGCCTTTCACTTACTTGCAAGCCTAGCTTGCTAGTTTGAACGGTAACATTTTTGGCACCATTGCCGGGGAAATTTCAAAGATTGAAGTGGTTTATCCGGAGTCATTTACACTCTTGGCAAAACGACATTTGGTAACAAATTGATTGGTGTTTTGAAAATATAATTGTTAAGGACTAATCTTGCAAATCTTACCTGGCGACTCGAATTAGAAAGAATTTTGTTAAGTCCGGCAACGCTGGTAGCATTTTTGGCGCCGTTGTCGGGGACATTTCAAAGATTGAAGTGGTTTATCTGGAGTCATTTACACCCTTGGCAAAACGACATTTGGTGAGAAACTTGAGGTAAGTCTTGGATTGATATTTTGAAAATACTATTGAGGACTAATCTTGCAGATCTTACCTGGCAACTCCACTCATCGAAAAGAAATTCAGAACTCAATCACCATTATCTCAGGTACTGTTATCACACAACTTGTAGTTGCCCCTAGTGGTATCCCATCCGGGACGGTAGAGGAGATAGGCAACTAAAGAGGTGACCCAAGAGATGCCACGGTTCCCAATGCAAGGTGGGAGTCACGTCAACCGAGGCACTCTTCGCTTTAGGTCAAGGTGTAACAAGACCTAGGGGGAGACCCTATAACCAATCACAGTTGATTGGACCCAAACAAAGGTTTCCAAGGGTAAGCAAATGAAGAGTTACGGAAACCAATGCAAGGCTAAGTGGACCTAGAAGTTGAGGTATGGTTGAAGGTGGTGTAATAGATTGTTAGTGTTTCAACCTATGTATGGTTTAGGCCACATGATGGGGTATGATGACTAGGTATAGTACCATGTGTTTACACAAGGGGGTTTTGTTTTCTTGGGAAATGTGAAATGGTTCTAGGTAGGCCCACAAGGTGAAGTTATGTATGAAGTTGGTACTATAGGTTGGATAAAGGCTAGATCTATGACTCTAGGTTGATTTTAGGAGTACCCATGTACTAGATCTAGGGTTTGACACAATTCCCAAGGAGTGCGACTTGCTTTGAGGAGGACTAGTGCCTTGTTAAGTGGGCTAATGGGGTCAAAAAGTATGTCAAAGTGTAGATCGGGACACCTAGAAGCCAAATCAAGTGGGTTAAATGAGATCCAATGGTTGGATTTTGTTAGATCTAGGTTTTTCAAGTAACAACCCTAAGTGGTCCACAATCCCTTGAAACAAGGAATGCTACCCCCAAGGCGGATCGTGACAAAAAGACAGTCTAGACCTAGGTTTCAAGGTATGGGCATTCCAAATCCACGAAAATCTCAAACACCCACCTCCTGGAAGTGGACAAACTCACTTTTTCAAGGGAGTGCGACTTGCTCAAGGAAGGCTAAAAAGTGGGTTTGGTGGACCAAATCAAGTCCAATGGCCACCAAACTGTAGATCCAAGATGCTAGTACCCCGATCTATGCATGTCCCAAAAATCAAGTCAATCCAAGGGCTAGATCTTAGTAGATCTGAGTTTTGAGGTGCCAAGAAATTCAAAAGGGGGTTTTAACCCCTTAAAACATGGAAAGATGTCCACAAGGTAGATTTCACCAAAGTAAGAATCTGGGGGTAGGTTATCAAGTGTCTAGAATGCAAATCAAGTGGGATCTCACCTACCCATGTGCTAGGTCTAACCAAACTAGCCTCTCACTAGGAAGTGCGATTTGGGTCAAGGAGAGCTTTTTGCCTTGAAAAGTGGGTCAATTTTTAGCCAATCACCACCAAACTATAGATCCAACTAGGGGTGGATGCTATAGAGGTGGGTTTTCAATATCTTCTCAAGAGCAAGGCTAGATCTAAGTAGATCTAAGAAATACAAAAATTGGGGTTTTAATGAATTAGGGTTTTATGACCAATGAAGATAGAATGGATGAAAGAGGCACATACCTTGTAGATCTTACCTCAATTGCTTGTGGCCACCTTGCAAATTGATAGCATTCTCCTATGTGTATATTCAAGAGTGAGATCCAAGAGCTCCAACCAAAACGTCCTTCTCCAAGATAGCCAAATCGTCCTCCTCCTACAAGACAAGATCAAAGAAACAAGTCAAGCAAGATGATTATGAAAATGGTAGAAAGATGTAATAGAAAGCATCAACTATGTCACTAAGATACAATAATGATACTCCCTGTCACAAGATCAACCCAAGAGAGACTATGTGGATCCCTCCAACAATAACCCTCATGAAGTCGCCCTCCTCTCCACCAATTCGACTTTCCTGTAAAAAGATTAGTATAAGCACCAAAATCCACAATGATACATAGAAGAGATACTGTATATTATTCAATATGCAAGAGAATCCACAATGCAAGAGAGATGTGCTCTACAAAGAATTTTTCTATTCCAATATTCCAGAGCTCCAAAGGTGAGCTTTACAATGGGGGGTCTCCTCCTTATATAGGATAATAAAGACCAAAACCCTATACCACTCTACAATACTACATCAAATGAGTGGTTGAGATTAAAAGATCTCATCATACAATCAATGGCTAAGATGACCCATAACAATATATCACATGGATCACTCAATATAACAATAGCGCCCCCACTAAATGGTACAAAAAGGGGGTGACATCATCCACTAGAGAAGAATAGGTGCCAAAATCCACCTCATGATGACTAGGACATGATAATATAAGCACATGGTGGGGCTAGGAGGCATCAATACTTACTAGCTCATCCCCAAGGCACAATAAAATAATAAAATATGTCCAAGATAATATAAATGATCAAAACTGTCCTCAGAATCCATGACAGTCAAGCAGTAAATGTCTTCCTGTGATCAATCTGGGAATACCCACATGGTGAAAACTGACTGGAAGGTAGTGATGCCACCCTGGAAGACCTCTGTGAAGACCAAATGCCAAAACCTTGCCTCAATTGCCCAAATCGATTTCCTCAGTGACCACTTTATCCCATTTTTAAACTGCCTCGGGAACTGTGAAAGTGCCAAAACTGCCTCCTAGGGTGCTAGCGTTGTCCATCTGAGCCCACCAGGCTCTCCAAAAGGGGGGGTAAATGGTAAAAACAAGTGGCTGGACCACCCCGTCCATCATCAGCGCCCTAGGTGAACTGGCCTCTCGGGGCCCCTGTTGCTCAGGCTGGGAAATCAACCCCAAATCTGGTCAACAAGTGTAAAACTGCATCAATCACTGTCAGAAGTGCCCGGAACTGAAAGATAAGTGTCTCATTGGATCCAGAAGACCCAAATCCACTAGAAATGTGTACTCATACACCATGGGTTGCCCTAATGGGCCAGCTGTAGGGTCCACCATATATGGACAATGTATAATCTGCTGATCTGAAGTAGTAATAAACCTGCTGAACTGGATCAAACATCATCTGCATCATATGTCCATCATATGATATCATCATCAAACATGTGGGACCATCAATCATCATCAATAATCATCCATACATGGTCCACATCATCACGGATCCCAAGAATATACAACCAAGAATAAATCACATCAGTAGACTAAGACAATGCCTCTCTAATCATTCTCATAGCTAAGCTCAAAGTATAACATCCATTTAGTGGCATTAATTAAGTTAGCACATTCCGTTGTTACATAAAATTACTTGCACATTAGTTCAAAATGACAAACTCACCCATTGGACATGGTCAAACTGCTAGTGAAGGATGAAGGCTAGGAACAAGGTTGGGTCAAGGGGTTGACCTGTCTAGCTTAACTCAAAAATACTTTGGACTGGGAGAAAGGGGAAAGCTACAAACTCTGTGCTGGACAAAAGAACACGGGGGATGGCTGTGCCTCACAAATGGATAAGTTGTTTAGAGAGTGCTTATTCAACTTAGGCATCATGTCTACATCAAGCTGATCCAGGTTCATTAGGATCATTCAAATTTATTCCATGGCCTTTTTGGCCTACATAACCCTTCGGATTTCAGATGTGCTGAGAAGCACAACTAGTTGCAGCTTGCATCCAGGGCATGTTTTTCAAATGTTTATAAGGTCAGCAATTGTTTAGATATAGCTTTTAAGAACCATTGCTTTTTGGACCTTTCTTATACTCTTCGAGGAGTATTTTTAGCTGTTCATCGCTCTTGCCCTTTTTTCTTGTTTCCATGGGCGAATTTATAAGTTTCCATAGGTAGAACATGAGCTTTCAGTTTTAGCCAACAACATCTCAAGTGACTAGGGGGAGTTCGAGCCAATGCCAAACATCGGGACAACCGACCAGAATGATTTAGGCCTACAATCCAACTCACCAAAGGCAAGTTTTGTCACCAACTCAGAGCCGAGACACTGAATAAACAGGGATGCGGTCCAAACACAGAGGTAGAAAAATGGGGAAGTCCTCGGTATCAGAAAGTCAAATGAGACAAGTCAGGGTTTAAAGTCAAACAGGAAGGTCATTTATGGATGGAGTCAAGTGAATATGGAGCCTACACTAGCAGACAACTGGTGTCGGGAAAGACCATATCTATGTAAGGTGAAAAACCAGTGGGTTTTGTTAAATGACCTAAATGTGCAAGCAATCGTCCATTTTATGATTTATAGTTCATTTTAAATAATTTGCCACATCAGGAACAATATACCAAGCACATGCTATGATCATGACTAAATCAACAAGATAATAATCCACAGTCAATGATAACATATCCATAGGTCATACAACATCATCGTAATAATAATCATCATGCATCATCTGAAACACTGCTGAAATACATTTCTAGGCACTGAACTGAAACTGTATGGGATAAGTGGTCACATCAGTCATCAAATCTGAACTCTCAAGGCTCAGCCTTGACACAAGGTCATACATAAATCTGAATAATATACTGCTCTGATCATGAGTGATCCAAAATATATAGCCATGCTCTGGAATAATGGAAGCTCTGGAATGTGCATATATCTGCTGTACAAGAATAGTAGCCCTGCTACTATGGTGTGATAACAGGTACGTTCTTGTCTTTTTGGTACTTTGGTGAGATTTGTTGAGCTAACTTGGAAGGTCTCTCCTGGCGACTCTAACTGAAGAAAAATAACAGAAGTACTCTATAAAGACAAGGAAGCCGGATGATATGGCATCTTCGTACGAATTGTGGATGGATATATTGGAATTTTCATACATTTCGATATATCCACATCAGTACGTTGTCAAGGACGATGGGAAGGCACTTTTTCCATTATTTCATGAATATAAGTATCATGTAGCCACACATATTTGGGCATTCATGCAGTTTCTCCAAGGTAGCAATATCATACATGAGGATATGAGAATGAAGCTTTTTATATTGTCTCTCAACTTAGAGGACAACTTGGATGTTAGAAATTGGTATGGAGAATTGTCTCGTAACAAAATTTCTTTACTCAAGCAGTATTCGAGCAGTTGCTCAGCCTTTTGTATCCAGTATCAATAAGTTTCTAACAATGAATTTCAGTAAAACCAATACAGGTATGTGGACAGGTACGCCATTCTTTTCACATTGTCAGGATTTCTATTGTTTATCTTTTCGTCTAAGAAACTGGACACGTCCTTTTAGGGCATAGTGTCCGTGGGGACTGTTTGGGCGTGGACACGAGTGCCCCACGTGGGGGACGCGAAAAAAATCGTGTCCCCCACGTGGGGCAATCCTGTCCCGATTCCAGGACACGAAAAGGCGTGAGAAGGATGCCCACGGGCCCATAAAACACATTTTTTTGTTTTTTGTTTTTGTCATTTGTGAAGTGAAGGGAGAGTGAGGGAGAGTTAGAAAGAGCCCATAATTGTTTTTTTTGCAGGTGAAAGAGATTCAAGTGTGTTTTCTTGCAAGTGAAGGGATTCCAAGTTGATTTCACCATCAAGGTTGAAGGAAAATGTCTCAACCAGCTAGGGTAGCAGCTAGAGGGCAAAGGAAAGGGAAGAATGCCCCATCTAATCCTATTCCTCCTCCAAGCATAACCTCTTCTGCTCCTAGTAGTGCTCCAACTGCTTCTAGTGAAGCTCATGCTCATTATAGCCATGTTTTGGCAAGACAACAAGCACAAGACAGAAAAATACTCTTTGTGGAAGTATGTCACAAGGAAAGAAGGCGTTGCAGCAAAGCTTGGTGGGGGAGGCAATGTGTGTTGGACTTGAAATTTCTGCAAGCATGCTTTCAAGAGCACATATTACCGGATTAAGGGCCATTTGTTGGCCCTCCCTTGTGGGATTTCTTCATGTAAAGCAGTGAGTGTTAACCAAAGGAGGGAGATGTAAATAGATGACAATGTTGGGGTAGGGAAGGTGGCTGAAGCAAGCAAGACACAACATTGTGAGGATCCTCTTCCATTCTTGAGGAAACCCTCTAGCACTAAGAGTGGGGTTGATGCTATTGCTTATCCAACAAGAAAGATGCCAATTTCAAGTGGTCCAATGGATAGTATTTTCCAACAAGAGACGCGAGAAGAGGTGGACCTCTCCATTGCATTTTTCTTCTACCTCAACTTCATCTCATTCAATGTTGCACGATCACCATTGTACTTTGAGATGTGTCGATCTATAATGGAACGAGCTCCAACTGGTTATGTGCCTCTTGGTTCAGAGAAGCTTAGAACCACATTGTTGGTTAAGGCAAGGAAGGAGGTGGATAAAATTATTGATCATGTTATCACCTATTTTGTACAAATAGTTGAAACCTTATTGAGCCGCCAGTGTTGGAACACATCAGTGTTCACTTCCAGAGTATCTGGGTTTCAGAATGCAGCAGTTAGCCAGTTTTATTTCTGAATCGACATGACCATGGCCCCATGGGGGTTTGTAATAAAGTGTGCTAGTAGGATCTGAGTGTCTCGGTTCCCCATGACTTGATTAAGCAACTAAGGTATTCCAGGGAGTTTTTTCCCTTGTCAATTATACTTTGCTTCTGGCCGAGCTATAATCGATGAGGTTTTCTCCCGCTCCTCCAAAGCTGGAATGCCCGATTTTGAAAATTTTGGCCATGGGGGGTTATTAGAGCCCAACTAATGTATATAAGCCTACTAGACACTATTAGAATATGTTTTGGTCATGTCCCAAGTCTCTAGGACCCTTCAAAAAAATTTCAAAAAATTTTTACCAGGTTCGTCAAGTTTGGGTTTTTTTTAATTATTTTTTAAATTTAATAAATTTCTCTATAGTTTAAATAGAGAAATAATAATTTGTAATATGTTAGTCGTCCAAGGTCCGAATTCAGTGGTTGATGGCTTGTTTCATAAGCCAAAAATCACACATGACCTATGGACCATCTAACCCTAAATTTCAGACAATTATTTGGCCTCATAATTAATATTTTCTCAAAAAATCAAAAAATGAGAAATATTAATTAAAATATTCAAAAAATAATAAATTGGAGATGATTTAAATCTCTCCAAAAAAGGCCAAATTGAATAAAGTAAAAGTAAAAATGACATGGCAAAAAGCATTTATGATGATTGGAATCTTCACCCACCTGATTCAGATCAGTTTCGGAGCACTGGGAGTGATCTACAGTTGAGAAATTCGCCCACCTTCATGCAAATTCGTTTTTGTGATTTGGCAATTGATTAATGGGTTGTTGGATTATGAAGTCAATGCCTGTGGGGCTCCTTCCTCAAATTATGGGCTCCAAACTCAAGTTTAAAGATGAGTTAAGACTCCAAGCTCGATTTGTTTGGTGTTGACATGGATTTGATTGGTTTTTGATGGAGTTTTTGGCTCTCTTCATCACCAATTCGAATTAGGGTTTTAGAATTGAGTTTTGTTATATAAGAGAGGCCATTTGGGCTTTCTCCTCATGGATCTTTTGGGCAAACTTACTCTGCCAATTTGTAATCGTGTTCTAGCTATTGCTATTTGGAAATAAAAGTGACTTTGGAGGTCCACATGGTGTTGATGCTTGTTATGGAAATGCTTCATATATTCTAAGGTGATATTGTATTTGTTTATTGCTCATATTTCATTACTTTGATCAATTATTTAGCTTAGAAGGCTTTCTTAAGCCCATAGGGTGGGCATTTGGGTTCAACTTGTCCATTGATGTTGGGGTTCTATGTGATTTGGAAGGAGTAGACTGTAGTTGGAAATATTTATACTCTTCTAATCTCATTTTGCTTTACATACAATATTTGATCAAGGTGTGTTTGTGAGTAATTTCTTGTGCAGATCTCATAGGTTGAAGAGAGGCTTGAGCTTGGGTGCATCTCTCATCTCTTCAAAGACCTTTTTCCTAACATTTGTGTGCATTTCAGGATCTCCCAAAGTCAATCTTAAGCATTGAAATTTTGGTAAAGAAGTGTTGAGTTTGAAATCCATCTTCAAAATCATATTTTCAACTGGTTACTTGGTTCTAAAACTTCCCTCTTCTAGTCCATTCCCCTTACCTTTTTCCACCCATTTATCTCTTATCCCCTTCTCTCTTTATTTCTTTTTGTTAAGCCTAGCTTAGGATTTGCCATAAGGTTGAAGCTCCTTCAACCTTGGGGAATAACTTGGGATTTGTTCCCTTGTGCTCTCCTCAACACTTGTTTTTGGAGTATCATCGGTTAACCGGAGGATTTCCATAGCAGTGTTTCAAATCCTGAAGTGTTCCACTTGAAACCCATCTCCATTCCAAGTTTCCTCTTCTCTCCCATTCGCTCCTCCTAGCTTTGTCTCCCTACCTTGCTAGTTTACTTACCCTTCGTTTTAGCCTCTCCACCTTGCTCTTGTCCACCTTAGGTTAGTCTTTCCTTTCCCTTTCATCCCTCCTCCTTATAGCTCCTTCCATTTCTTTCTTTTCCCCTTGGGTTTTTGCCCCAAGTCTCCCTCTTGTCCACCTTCAAAAAGACCTAAAAAGACACAAAATCACACAAAACGAATTGAAGAAGTTAGCATTTGTTAAAGTTAGTCATTCTTTTACTAGCTAGATCTCATTGTTTGGCTTTAGCATAGCTCATACTTGTTGGATTATTGTTTCCATTTAAAAGATAGAATTTTTCACATAAAATATTTCGAATTTTTTTATGATTTAGATCTTATTTCTAGCACATTTCAAGAGTTTGTTGTTCGCTGGTCCATTTCATCATAGTTAAGATTTTATGTTAAAATCTCATGCATTTAACATTTTAGAGTTAATTTTTAAAATCTAGACTTAACTAGTCTCAAATTGGTTTTATTTTTCTAATGTTAATGGGTACATTGTTGAGCATTTGCTAAGCTTGAGTAGGTTTTTTCAAGGAGGAAACCAATTGTGAAGACAAGATTTAAAGAGGCTCAAAGTTACACTCAAAGAGAAGACTTAAATCAAAATCAAAGAAACAACTACAATCTCCTTTGTAAAAGCCATTTAAGGGCTATAAGTCTTGTTTCCATAATTTGTTTATTTGCTTTAAAAGACCTTGCAAGGATCTCATTCCCAAGGCACTTGTAAAGTTTAATAAAAAGTTCAAGTGGAGGAGGCCTCCACTTTTTGGGTTTCTTCCCCATTTGGGGGAGAGTGTTGTGCATGCTTAGTTTAGATCTCATCTTTTTTCAAGTTCATAGATTAGTCTTCATTTTCGAACTTAGATTAATTTCTCTTCCAAGTTTTGACTAGAGTAAGCTAACTTTGGGATTGTATCCCAAAGGCCACATATTTTTGTGGTAGCTTCTCGTTCTCCCATCAGCTTCTTGTGGACATCCAGCTAGCTGGAAGGTTTCCAGGACTGACAGTTTTTAATGGTTGACCTTGTTCGGAAGTTGATCCCACCTTTAGAATAAATTTGTTTGGTAGAACACTAAGTAAAGTTTCATTTTATTTTGCAAGTAGCATGTTAGCAATATTTCACATCTATCTGAGTTATCATATGATTTAAGTGTTACAAAATTGAAGTATCTTGTTATCACAACTGCTATTTGTTTCTTAAAATGAACAAAGTCTCTTGAACTTGGCCAAATCCAAGTCAAGAGCACTTTCTGTCGGAGAGCATATAGACTTGCATGTTCCCCCTGCACTAGGAATTTTAAATTAGGAAGTCTCTTGAACTGTGGTCATAAGATCAAGTCAAGAGCGCTCTCTGTCGGAGAATTGAACAAGTGCTTTAAATAATAAAATATTTCAACCCACATTTTCCCCTAATAAATTTACTTTTTGTTGATCGTCCAACATCCGTATGCTCTGCCAACCGGAAACGGTTGGGCTAGTACTCAGAAAGGTGGAAGACTTGTTAAATTCATAAGTGATAATTAATAAAACTTTCACCCCTATAACCAACCAATCCGGAGTTGAGCGATAAGATAAGTTCAGTGGGTAATCTCCTAGTGGGGGCGTCGGGATTCCATGTTCAGCCTCTAGTTTGCTGGTTAACATTGCGCGACCTGGCTAGAGCACTGGGTTGGCCGACATGTCCTCGAACGGAGGCACTTGATACTGTCTTTTCCGGACTTTCTCTTGAATATCCTTGGTTTTATCCTAATAATCAAGACCATTAAAACTTTGAAATTTACCAAGATAATTTGCACAACGATCTCACGAACAGTTACTATCAAGACTTATTTTTCAGCATCCCCCAGCACTACAATTCAATTATTTTGACTCCGTTATCCATTTGATAAGGCACTGGTCCTTTTCTCATTTAATTTTTTATCTGTGGATGCTTCTTAATTATCTCAAGTCTTTATATACTGTTTTGCGACGTGGATTGCATCTTATCTTGTGTTTTATTTAAAATTAAGTCGTGTGTCTTTCATTAGTAAAAACTCCTAAACAACACCAATCCGCATCACCATACATTTTTAACACATAAAACATTGAGCCATAGACAACTCTTTGTAGGGACTACCCCCCTTGGCTTCGTTAGGAGTTAGCCTAAATGGAGGAGCTGAGATTTAGGTGATAGTACCTGGCTCATTGCTTGCCCCCAAGGCCACACCTCTCTCACTTGTAGTGAAGAGACAGCTTTCAAAAGATTTCCGCTGCTGGTGTGCAATCTGGCGGACAACAGATCCAATTAAATCAAAATGGTCCACATTTGGTGTTAGTGTTGTTTCGGATGGATGGACGGATCTAGCACGCCATCCGCTCATCAATTTCATGGTGTCTTCCCCAATTGGACCGATGTTCTTGAAAGTGGTGGATGCTCTTGGGAAATACAAGGATGCACAGTATATGGGTGATTTATTCATCAAAACCATTGAAGAAGTAGGTTTTGATTGTTTTGTACAAATCATCACGGACAATGCACCTGTTTGCAAGGCTGCTGGCATGATCGTGGAAGCTAAATATCCACATGTATGTTCATTTTGGACACCTTTTATTTATAATTTGCTCATTGTTTTAATTTGGTCATTGCAATGTTAATGTTGTAGAGTCATTTATACATGCTTTTATTGCTCTTACAGGTTTTTTGGACACCTTGCATTGTCCATTCTTTGAATTTAGCATTGAAATCTATTGCTTTAGATGTGCCATGGATTGGCAAACTTATTGAGGATGCACGCCATATCCGTAACTTTGTACAAAACCACACCAATGCTCTCACAATCTACAAAGAGTACACACATCTTTCATTGTTGAAGGTTGCAGATACTTGGTTTGCTTCCTCATTCATCATGCTCAGGAGGTTGAGAGAGGTCAAAACCATTTTTGGGTCCAAGGTGATTTCAGAGTTTTGGTCTTTTTGGAGAAAGACGGATCAGAGTGCTTCACAAAAGGTGAAGGACACGGTGTTCGCTGATGGCTGGTGGGATAGGGTAGAGCTTAGCATCAAGATCATGGAGCTAGTCATTTCTTTGTTGCGGTTTGCAGACACGGACCAGCCCATCCTAACAGAGGTTTATGAGGGGTGGGATTCCATGATTGAGTCCATGAGTACCATTGTTATGGAGAATGAATGTGCTAAGTATGAGACATCGGCAGAGAACTTATGGTCCACCATATAGGACATTCTTATCTCTAGGTGGGATAAGAATTTCACACCTTTGCATTACTTGGCCCACTCATTGAACCCCAAGTACTACGCTTAGGATTGGCTCAGTGGTGGGTAGGGGCCCTCATCCAGAGTCCCTCCTAACATGGATGGAGAGATATCAGAGGGGAGGAAGAGAGCATTTAGATGGCTACTTCCAGATAGAGACCACCTTGAGGCGATGGAGGAGGGATTTTATGAGTTTTCCAGTGGCACTGGGAGATTTGGAGGATATGAGGTGGTTAGAGACATGGGGGTTAAGAAACCCAGTGTTTGGTGGGCAACTCATGGGGCAACATGCCCTCTTTTACAAAAGATAGCCTTGAGGGTCATCTCTCAAGTTACTTCATACTCTTGTTGTGAGAGGAATTGGAGCACATATGGGAACTTGTACAGTGTGAAGAACAACAGGCTTGAGCAGTCCAGGGCAGAGACGATGGTGTATGTGCACTCTAAGCTTCGTCTTATTTACAGGAAGAGGGAGGAGTGGGCGAAGGGAAATACAAAGATGTGGGATGTCTTTCCTGATAGTGATGATATGGGTTTGGACAATAGTCCTGAGTTGGCATTAGCCAACATGGATCTTAATGATCCAGTGCTAGAGCCGGTCAAATTGGCAGAGAGGAGGAGGAGGAGGAGGAGGAGGAGGAGGAGGATGAGGAGCAGGGCAGTGATGAGTTTGTTGATTCAGGCATGGAGGAGGACTATTGAGTCATTGACAGATGGGATTCTTCCATCTTGATCCACCCCTTTTTTGTATTTACTATTAGACTATTAGTCTATTTGGCATTTTCCAGTGCCCAGTGGCATTCCGACATCTATGTCATACATTTTGATTTTGATGACTTAATGAGAAATATGGTTTCGAGTCTCCCACATGCATCTATGTGATTGTGATTGTGAATGACAAGTGTGTTGTGATTTGTGAATGCCAAATGTGTAATCAATAATCATTAATGTGTTTTGACTCTAACTTCTATTGAATATTTGTAATTGTAAATGTTATAGTTTCTAAATTTTATTGGATCTATATGTCTATATTTTTAAATTTTAATATATTTTAAAATATATATATATATATGTATATAAAATGTGTCCTACGTGTCCTAATTCCGGGGGTCACCGTGTCCCGTGGGAACACTCGTGTCTTGTGTCTTCGTGTCAGGTGACTTAGCTTTTTGTTTGAAATGTGAATGCATAAATTATGTGGTTGACAATTTCAAAATTTTAAAGATCATTGGGGGTACTAATATGATAATTATAAAGATGAACAATATGCTTTTTATCTTTAAAGAAATGTTCAAACAAGCCGTAGTCAATATATGAAGATTTGCAAGGTCCACCTCGACCAATGGTCTCAACAAATTTCAGGCAATTTTTTTTCTCAATGCTAGTATATGATGAAGATGGTCCATACCTTAGCCCGGTGGAAGCCTGGATAAATAGATCTTGTGAAAGCAACCCCTCTCCGCGGCAGCAATATCAAAGCTTCCAGGTCCCTGTAGTCACCCAACCTTCATCTCCTATCATGATCGAGACCTTGGTACGTATTTGCTTGATGCTTGACGAGATCTTATCATGGATACATTCTAAAGACGTAGGTGAGGGAGCAGGTATGGATTGCTCACTTAAATGGTTACTATTATCACCAAACTTGTAGTTTCCCATATAGGGTGGATTCATAAGGATGGTAGAGGGGATAAGAAACCAAAGAGGTGAACCAAGATAGCCTCGACTCCCAAATGGATGGTTGTCACACCAATCGAGGCAATCTTCACTTGATGTTGCCTTAGCCCAAGACAACAATGGGGGAGACCCAGATCTACTCCCGACAGGAGAGATCAGACCAAGACACCAGATCAAATCAGACACAGTGAAATACGTAAGGTGTAAGGTGTAGTAAACCTTAGATCTATAGATGAAGTCACAAGGTGAGTTATGGGTTAGATCAAGAGGCTTATGAGATATGAAATTGATCCAATGTGATTGTACAAGTGACTTATAGGCTTAATTTTAGAGATCCAGGATCAAGGTACCAACAAATGATGAAAAAAATCCACTACCTTGGAAAACGTGTCCAATGTAGGGAGGTTAGGAACAGGATGGGGCTATCTAGTACCTTTTGATAGACTTGTTTGACAGGTATGACAGTATCAAAGCACACAAGTTCCAAACAGGGCATCAACCATAGGCAAAACAACCTCCTTTAGAGAATGCGCATGGATTAGGGAGATCAATGCCTAGGGATTTGGGCCACTAGGAGTCCTCCAAGGATGATGCCTTGGAGAACCCACCTAGAGTTTGGTTTGGAATAGAAAACCCATAAATGTTTTTCCACTTTGCCAAGTAATTAATGCCAGGGAATTTTTCGATTATTTTAGCTTAGGGTTTTGTTATCTCCAATCTTGTAGTTGCCCCTACAGGTGGATCCAATGTAAATGGTAGAAGGGATAGGCAACTAAAGTGGTGAACCAAGAGGGCCTTGGTTCCCAAATGGATGGTTGTCACGCCAACCAAGGCACTCTTCGCTTTAGCTATCAAAGCCAAGATAGCAAGGGGGAGATCCGGATCTACTACCGACAGGAGAGATCAACCCAATAACCAGATCAAAATCAATCTAATGAGGTAAGTAAGGTGACATGTATGGAATCCTAGAAATAATGAATTAAGACCACTGTGGAGGCTTTAGGAAGGTATAGTATGACAATGAAAGATAACACACAGTGATTCAATGATTAGGTATGATTCCAGAATTCGCAGCTAGTTTCAAATGATTAAAATCAAATGCCTTGGGAAATGTGACCCTTAAAATAGGGAAAGTGTCCCAAGTCAGAGATTTGACAATTAGAGCTTTCTAGCTATGCTTGATGAATGGATATGACAGTTTCAAGGTGTTTCAAGCAACAAGACAAAGATCAAGCCACAAGATAACTCAACAATCTAGGAAAGTCGAATTGACTTGGGGAAGATTAGTGCCTTGGGAATTGGGACAAATGGAGTCGGATGCCCACCAAATTATAGATCTGGAATGTTGAGGTGTTGAGGTAGGTGGATCTTGAAAATAAGGACATCCAATGGCTAGATCTCAGTAGATCTGAGATTGAAATGTGCCACAAAGTGACCCAAGTGGGGGTCAACCCTCAAAATGAGGAATGGGGCCCACAAGGTGAAAATCATTGAAGTGACACAGCAGGGGTAGGTTATCAATTATGGAGATGATGGATCAAGTGGGATCTCACCTACCCAGGTGCTAGATCCTTGCAAACTAGCCCCTCCCAGGAAGTGCGACCTCCCTTGGAGAGACTGTTTTGCCTTGGGAAATGGGTCGGATGAAGGCCAAATCACACCAAACTACAGATCCGAATCGTCGTGGATACTGTAGAGGTGGGTTTTAAATTTTATACCCAAACACCCAAGTGGATCTTACTAGATCTGAGAAAAAGTAAAATGAGGGTTTGAAATATGAAGGTTTTAACAATGAAGTAGTTGTGCCAATGGATTGGAACCAAGACAATAAGAACAAACCTGTGAATCTTACCTGGATAACATTGTAGATGCCTTGATGATGATGATCTATGCAAACCCGATCAATTTGAAGCGATTTGAAGTAGTTTTCTATGAAATCGATTTGCCCAAGGAAGCCAATGTGCCCTCTCTCTTGCACAATAAACGTCAACAATATCAGATTTAATGCATCAAGAGACAAAGACTACTGCTATAGAAGAAGTAACAAGAGAAAAGCATAGATCACAATGATACTAATGATAACCCCCTGATACAAGCGAATGGCAAGCCAAGCGAGTTGAGGATGCCGTGCAAAAACGCCCAAGATGAATTCGCCCTTCTGTAGACAAGACAGTTTCCATGAAAAATAGATCTTCCAACGAATACCCAAATGCTAGGATGCAATAGACTTTCCAATCACCATCTAAGAACACCAGATGCAAATGAGACCACAATAATTTTCACAAGAAAGTTTTTCTATATCAAGATTCCAAGAGCCAAAGACCCTTTTACAATGAGAGTCTCTCTCCTTTAAATAGGAAGGAGAGGTACCAAAATCCTAACCACTTTTTGAATGAGTGGCTAAGATTAAAAGATCAAAAGATCTAATCAATGGTTGAGATGAGCTCAACAATACAATACATGGATCACTAATAAAATAATACAATATGTGGACAAACTCACCCTAGGAGAGGGGATCCCACCAAATCATAATGATAAAATATAAGAAATAGCTCATGGTGGGTCCAAGGGGTAATTTCTAACACCTTTGGTCAATCCCCATGGCACAATATCCAAGAATAAATGATCTAGACACCAAATCGTGTTTCTCTGGGAAAGTCGTGAGCCTTAGGAGGCTCCATAAAATCATATAAAATGCCATAAGTGATGGATGTGGGTCTCAATGAAGCTGAAACTGCTGGATAAGGTATGAAAGACATCCCACTCATCATCACAAATCATCCCATGCCATAACCTTGCCTCAGTAAACCAAATCAAATTCCTTTGTAGCCATTTTCACCATTTCTGGACTGTCTCGGGAAGTGTGAAATTTCCCAAACTGCCTCCTGGAGTGCTTGGCTCCAAAAAATAAAATCACCAGACTGTTTGGGAGGGGGGTAATGTGGTAATAACAAGTGGTTGGACCTTCCCCTCCATCAATAGTGCTCTAGGTGAACCAATCATATCTCTGCTCTGCCTTGACAGGGCCTCCGACAGGCCAAAACTGCACTAGGATAACCAACTGAGGCTAAAACATCACTGTAACTGCCCGAAACTGAAAACAGACTGTCTCATTGGACTCAGAAGGCCCAAATCCATCTAAAGTGTTTACTCGTACACCATATAGACCTCTGCATGGTCAAAAATAAATGCTCATCATATTCGGCATGCCAAATAATAAAAATCTGTAAAAGTGCTGAAAAGCACAAATCATCATCATAAGCCTGAAACCACTGCATAAGCCCACCATGGTGACCTGTACCAGACCATACATCATCTATCTGTAACATCTGAGGTCTACCACCTCATGTCCTGTGGTTGACTTTTAGTCAAACTAAAGTTTGACCAAGTCAACATGACCAAAATATGACTCAAACTGTCATCAAGTTGCTGCAAGGTGTCAAAGGTTAAAACATGCTTTACAATCCATTCACATAGCAATTATAACAAGCAGCAATCATTACTGGCGATCTAAATCCAAATATAATATGTCATTAATTAATTTTAATTACTCAGACAAGACTTTCAAGGTCATACTCACTTCATAGTTGTGATCAATTTGCTAGTGAAGGGTGAAGGCTAAGAAACAATTGGCTAGGTCAAAGGATGATTTACTGACTTAACACTGTGACACTTTGGAAATGGAAAAGGGAATACACACCATAGCATATAGTGGACAAGCAACAACACAGGGAATGGCGGTGTCTCACAAATGGATAAGTTGTTCAAAGAGTGTTTATTCACCTTACACTGATGCGCACAATCCATAATACAAATGAGGCCAGCAATCTTTTTGATATAGAGTTTAAGTTCCATTGCTTTTTGGGCCTAGCGTTTCCATAGTCTTTGATCTATGTGTGTTTATAAACACATTGCATAGATTTACATTTAATTTAGGCTTCTTGCTGCAGGTGTGTTTTTAAGGCACTTGTTTACCTGAGCACTTCTAGGTGTGTCATAGACAGCTTGTTTACCTAGGTATTTACATTTCACAATAGATATAGCATTTGATATTTCATAGCCATTTTCATTTGGATTTATTCCATTCAAACAAGATACAACATTTGATTTCCATACTTTGTATTCACAGCAGCACGAAAAGTTTCAGGTTTAGCCAACAACATCTGTAGTGACTAGGGGGAATTCACAAGGAATACCAACTCACCATAGGCAAGTTTTGTCACCAACTCAGAGCCGAGACACAATAAACAGGGAAGTTTTTCCAATATAGAGGCTACAGTGGGGGAAGGTCCTCCATGCCACTTGTCAAGTAGTAAGTCAAGGTAATGAACAAACTAGGTAAGTCATGGATGGATGAAGATAGTGAATAATGAAACCAACACTAGAAAGCCAAAATATGGTGGGAATGATCACCTCTAATCTCCCCAGGGAGGGTAAAACCGATGAGTATAGGCCAAGAACTTCTAAGTCTGAGTAGGGACAAATATGATATATATATAAGTACAACTAGGTCCACATATCTATATGATCGCCAGATCATGATACTAAGTGCTAAGACATGCTAAGAAAATGGAAATAAAAGCAATATAACCATAACACCATAATATACCTGCTGAGTCATATACCTGAATGCTCACCATCTGAAATATTATCTGTCCTCTGAAACTGCTACTGTAACTCTGGGCAATATTGACTGCTCTGTATAAATGGATAAATAGCTACATCGGTCATCTCTTTGAGTGTCCTGAAACTTAGTCATGGCATGGGGAATATAACTCTTATCCAAAATCTGATAGTGATCCATAATAAATGCTTATCTCAGCATTTCAATGTAAGGGAACTGGCTGAATAATGTACTGGAATCTGACAAAAAAATGTATGGTAGCCCGGCTACTATATATGTGATAACAGGTTTTAACAGTAAAATAATGATGCCAATGGATTAGAACCAAGAAATGAAGAACAAGCCTATAGATCTTATCTGGAAAACCATGTAGATACCTTGATGATGATGATCTATTCCTTTCCGATCAATTTGAAAAGATTTGAGTGAGTGTTCTATGCAAATCGGTTTGCCTAAGGAAGCCAATGTCCTCTCTCTCCTGCACAACAAACGTCAACCATATCAGATTTGATGCATCAAGAGAAATAAACAAATGCAACAGAAGAAGTAACAAGATGAAATCATAGATCACAATGATACTAATGAAAACCCCCTGATACAAGCAAGGCCAAGAGAACGAGTTGAGGAAACCCTGCAAAAACGCCCAAGTGAAGTCGCCCTCCTGTAGACAAGACAAAGTTTTCCATGAAAAATATAGATATCACCACAAATACCCAAATGCTAGGATGCAATAGACTTTCCAATCACCATCGAAGAATATCAGATGCAAAGGAGACCCAAGAATATCTACAAGAAGTTTTTTATTATCAAGATTCCAAGAGCCAAAGACCCTTTACAATGAAAAGCTCTCTCCTTTAAATAGGATGTAGAGAGACCAACACCATAACCACCTTTTGAATGGATGGATAAGATTAAAAGATCAAAATGTTCTAATCTACAGTTGAGATGAGCTCAACATAAAGTACATGGATCAACTAAAAAATATAACATATCAATGGACAAAATCGCTCTAGGAGAGGGGGTCCCACTCAACATGACTAAATAACCTAAAATAAAGCTCATGGTGGGTCTAGGGGGAAATATCTAGCCTCCTTAGTCAGCCCCCATGGCACAACATCATCAAAAGACCAAGCTAAGCACCAAATCGTGCTCCTCTGGGAAAGTTGTGAGCCTCCAAAGGCTCTAGAAAATCATGAAATGTGCAGGAGAGATGGGTGTGGGCCCCATTGAATGTTGAAACTACTGTAGAAGGGGTGGAAGATATTACACTCATCATCAAAACTCATCCCATGCCATTTCCTTGCCTCAGTAGCCCAAATCGAATCCTTTAGTAGCCAATTTAACTATTTTTATCCTTTGTAAATCCTCTGGCAAGAAGCAAAATGCTTGTAACTCTCTGTCTGGTCACCTGGGGCCAAAACTGATTGCGTCAATGTGTCCGGGAACAAAACAATATAGTAAAAACAATTGGCCGTGCTGCATGCCCCCTCTGTAGCACCATAGGCAAACCAATCATCCCATCACTCTACTCTGATAGGCCATTTAACATGGCAAATATACACCAGAATGATAAACTGAGGAAAATACTCACTCTAATTACCTGGAACTGAAAACCAACTGTCTCATTGGAGTTAGAGAGCCCAAATCCACTAAAGGTGTGTACTCATACACCCTATGAATCACTGCATGATCATATAAAATCTCCAATATATCCAGATAGATAAAGTAATAATAATCTGTAAATGATCAAATATGCTAAAAATCACAAATCATCATCATAAACTTGTAACCAATTCATGGAACCATCTGGTGACTTGTAATAGACCATATATCATCCATCTGTATCATCCAAGGTCTATCCAACTCATGTCCTGTAGTTGACTTTGGTCAAACTAGGTTTGACCAAGTCAAAATGACCCAGGCTAAAATTAAACTGCTGCAGGTGTTAGAGGTTAAGCAATGCTCTACAAATCATTCAAGTGATAATTATAACAAATAGTAATCAATTCTCTGGCGATCTAATAACCAAATATAAAGTGTTTTCAATATTTATTAAGATTTAGACTAGACTTTCAAGACCATACTCACTTCATAGTTGTGATCAATTTGCTAGTGATGGTTGAAGGCTAAAATTTAATAGGCTAGGCTAAAGGATGACTACTAACTTGACACTATCACACTTTGGATATGGAAAGGGAATATACACTCTAGCATATGTTGGACAAGCAGTAACACAGGGGATGGCAGTGTCTCACAAATGGGTAAGTTGTTTCAGAAGTTCTTATTCAACCTTAACAGATGCCTACAACTCACATCCAAGCTGATACAACTCCGTGAGGATCTTTTCTAGAGCCGCCATGACTAGGTGCCCGACAAACCGTAACTTGAGACTCTAGGGGACATAACTCGAGTTGTCCCTTACTCCATCTCACATGATAACTCGCAAGCTAGTGAGGGATAAATCAATACAAGTGAGGCCAACATTCGTTTAGATATAACATTTATGAACCATTGCTTTTTGGGCCTTTGAGTTTCCATATCCTTGATCCATGTGTGTTTAGAAACACGATTCCATGGATTTACATTTATTAGGCTTTATGATCTATGTGTGTTCAGAAACACGATTCCATAGATTTACATTTCACATTTCACATTTAACATTTCAAAGCCAATTTCATTAGGCTTGCCTTTCATTCATGTGTGTTTAGAAACACGATTCCATGAACAGGATTTCACATAAGATATACATTTAATTTCCATATACACTGTACTTCTGGTAGCACTATTTGTTTCAGGGCTAGCCAACACAACTTAGGCAACTTAGAGCCGAAACACAATATAACAAGGGAAGCTCATCCAACAAAGAGGCCATAGTGGGGGAAGGTCCTCCATGCCACTAGTCAAGTTGTAAGTCAGGCTAATCAACAACAACTGGTAGGTAATGGATGGGTGGAGAAAGTGAATAATGAGACCAACACTAGCAGGCCAAAAGATGGTGGGAATGATCACCTCTATTCTCCCTAAGGAGGGTAAAACCAATGAGTATAGGTCAAGAATTTCTAAGTCTGAGTGAGGACATATATATATATAAAAGATACAACCAGGTCCAAATATCTATATGATCGTCAGATCATGACACTAAGTGCTAAGACATGCCACGGGAATAAGTATAAAAGCAATAATAACCATAACACAAGAAAATACCTGCTAGGTCATATACCTGTGCATAACAATCTGAACCATCATCTATCCACTGAGAACCTGTTGCTACAACTCTGGGTAATACCAATTGCTCTGTAAATGGCTAAATGGCTACATCAGTCATCAAATCTGAGTTTCCTAAGACTCAGTCATGGCATGGGTATATACTGTTGTCCATAATCAAATGGTGATCCAATGTAGATGCTCATCTCGACATCTCAGTGTAAGGGAACTGGCTGAAAAATGTACTGGAATCTGAAATAAAACATATGGTAGCCCGACTACTATATATGTGATAACAGTTACATTGGTGGTATGATTTCACTTAACCCTTCCCGATTCTTATGTTCAGTATATAGGTAGAGTTAGGCATATACAGTTACCCATGCATTGCATTTGACATTCTTCATGTTTACATAGGTTAGTCGTTTTTCCATTCAGTTTATTTTCATTTTTTCATGATGAGCAAGGCATGATAGAAGTGTCTGCCTCATGGTACTTTGATGTCCCTAGCTATTTCATGTGTGTAGGTCTACAGGTACCCAGATGATTCATGGATTCTCAAGCAACCTCGGAAGGAGTACTTGTCCTGCAGTTGGAGCCAGTATTACGTGGTACCAGTACCAGCGGACCTTCAGATATGCCCCATGGAGAGAGGGTCATTTTTTTGTTACCAGGAGGGGTGTTATCCGGTTTTTTTTAGTGGTGGTGGTTATGGCCAGACCCTTTGGTTTCTCCCTTGGAAGTACTATGGCTTAGTGGCATTGCTGACTTCCTCATGAAAGGGCTTGAAGCCCTGAGATTGGTGTTTGGGGCTTCCAAAGGTGGGTCACTGGGTCACATGACCCCCACCTTGATTTATCATTCCGGTGGCATGTTTTTCAACACTGAGGTTTATGTCTCTCCTCCAGGTCACCTTCCACACCCTCCTGGTCCTCTAGTTCACCAACGCCCTCTCTCATTGGACTCCTCTTGATGATGACGTCATCCTCCATGCCAGGATACATTGCTTGATTAAGGCGGGGTGTTGAGGGATTTTCACTACTGTTGGGGTTAGATGGGGTATGAGGACCCCCCCCTCTGCATTTCGGCCTCAAGAACAGAGTGATATGCTTATTTTTATCTATTTAGTCATGAATGGGTAAATTCTAGGGAAAATGCCCCAAATTACCTATAGATTTGATTATTTTATATTATTTTAGTTTTAATTTTAAGTTGACATTTTATAATTTCAAATTGACATTTTAAAGGCATGTCAACCTGGATAATTTATATTTTTTATAAAGTGAGTGTGGGAAAGTATAAATAGACTTCTCCGCACTTCATTTTAACACAACAACTTATGGGATCAAATTCATTATGCTACTCTTTTACCATAGAAGGGCCTTATGAAGTGATGTGCACCTCTTGGAGGGATGATTCTTCTTTCTCTTAAGATGAAGTTGGATGCTTTCTTTGTCTTGCTAATGCTTTGTGGATGTTAGAATGGTTGGACTAACTCATGCTCAAGTAAGTCTTTTATATTTTCAAGGTTTGTTCAAGGTTTGCTTGAGGAATGGTAGGTCAATTTTGCTTCTTGAATGATTGAATCATAGCCCTAGGTTTACATTCTCTTTGAATAAGGCTTTTGCCTACTATTCTATCCTCATTGCATACTAAAAATGCTCCAAAGAGGAGGTTTTCACAAAGTTTGGCATTGGAGCTCCAACTTTGCCCTAGTTTAGACTCTTGAAAGAACCCTAGAGGTTGTTTCAAGAAGCCCTAATCTAGTAGCAAGGAGAATTACTTCCAAGAGGAAGGCTTGTCACCTTCCTCTAATGCTAGGGTTTGGGGTAACATCCATTAAAACCCTAAGTTTGTCCATTTTCTCTACATCAAACCCTAGTTTGAATTTTTTTAAACATTATTGCCAGGTTAAACTTGCATTTTCATGTGTAATTTTGCATTTTCATGGTAGAATTAGTGGTAGAATTAGGTTTGCAATTTTATAACAAAAACCCTAAAAATAAAAAATAAAAAATTAATTTTCTTAATTTTTTGGCCTCCCTAAAAATTCGACCCTACTATCTCGGTCCTAAATTCTAGCGCCCTTAAATTCTCGCGACCCCAAAATTTCGACCGTAAATTCTCGCCGCCATAAAATCTCGGCCCAAAATTACCGCGACCCAAAATTCTCGTGACCCCAAAATTTCGACCTAAATTTTCGTGGCCCTAAAATCTTGGCCCTAAATTCTTGTATCCCCAAAATTTTTGCCCTAAATTCTCGCGGCCCTAAAATTCTGGGCATGAATTCGTCGACCTATCTGTTTTAACCCTAAACAGACCTGCAAAACTGCCAAAGCTACTATACAAGTGTTACCAACTTATTTGTATCATAGTTGGATTCTCTGAAGAGCCGCCATTGACAAACATAATAAATGTTTGTGTTCCAGTGTATCAGATGATCCATCCTTTGTGCCTAGTCAGTTTTTGTTTTCAGTCGGCATGACCATGGCTCCACGGTGTTTGTAATAAAGTGTGCTAGTAGGATTTTGAGTGTCTCGGTTCCCCATGACTTGATTAAGCAACTAAGGTATTTCAGGGAGTTTTTTCCCTTGTCGATTATACTTTGCCTGTAGTCGAGCTATAATCGATGAGGTTTTCTCCCGCTTCCTCCAAAGTTGGAATCAATGTTGCACAACTTGGACTCGGCAAAGACTCGACTGGCATATGACTCGGGGACTCGAGAAAGACTCGGGACAGACTCGGCAAATAGGAAAAAATTAAAAAGATTGTACATTTTGGGCAAAAACATATAAAATAAAATAATAACTAAATTCCAAATATAAAATAAAATATAAAATTAAAAAAATACAAAATAAAATATAAAACATAAGCAAAAACAGCAAAATACAATATATAACAGAAATAAAATAAAATATAAAATATGAAAAAAAAATATAACATAATAAAAAATATAAAATATAAAAATAATCAATAAATATAAATTTAAAACATATAAATTAAATAAAAATTAAAAAAAAATAAAAATAAAACAGAAATTAAAAAAAAATAAAAATATATATATATATGTATATATATATATATAAACAAAACTATTTAACAAAATCTATATAATAAAAAATAAAAATAAAAATAACTACAGAAATAATATATATTATATAAAAAAAATATATATATATATATATATAACAAAAAACACAATATAACATAAACTATAAATAAATAAAAACTATATAATAAAATTCATATAACATAAAACAAATGAAAACTATATAATAAAATTTATATAACATAAACAAACAATAACGTAACATAATAAAAATAAATAAAAAATAAAAACAATTTACTGCACAGACGAATTACACGGCGAATTACATGGCCCACGAAGACGCGCAACGGGACTGAAAACTTGTCGCTCCATGGTGAATATCTAGCCCCGAACCTTCACCGCAACGAGCAAGCTGATGCTGAACCTTCACCGCAACGAGCTGCCAGCTTGCCACACGAACCTGGAACTGAACCTTCATTGGAACGATGAATTTCACGAACTGGAACTGTCACGAACCCTCAACCCACGCGAAACCCTCAACCCGTAGAACTAATTTTTGGCGCCCTTCCCCTTTTGTAGCGTGTTGCCGAGTTCCATGAGTATCTACCGAGTTCCTCGATTTTCCGTCGGGTCTAGCGAGTGGGCGAGTCCACGAGTACCAGGACGAGTCTTTGCCGGTTATGCGGTGTGGGAGGCCGCTCGGGGAGACTCGCAAGTACTCGCGAGTCCCAGCGGAGTGGTGCTTCACTGGCTGGAATGCCCGATTTTGAAAATTTTAGCCATGTGGGGTTATTAGAGTCCAACTGATGTATATAAGCCTACTAGACACTATTAGAATAGGTTTTGGTCATGTCCTAGGTCCCTAGGACCCTCAGAAAAAATTTCGAAATTTTTTTATCGGGTCCTTCGGTTTTGGGTTTTAAATTATTTTTAAATAAATTTCTCTATAGTTTAAATGGAGAAATTTCAATTTGTAATATGTTAGTCATCCGGGATCCGAATTCAATGATTGAAGGCTCCAACCTTAAGCCAAAAATCATTCATGATCCCCGGACCAGTTTATCCTAAGTTTCGGATGTCAATTCGGCCTCATAATTAATAATTTCTCAAAAAACCCAGTTACTGAGAAATTATTAATTAAATTATTATTTTGGAGATGATCCAAATCTCTCCAAAATAATCCAAATTGATTAAAATAAAAGGCTAATTGACATGGCACTGGGCATTGAAGATGATTCCAATCAACTCCACTGAGCTTCAGTCAACTCTCTAGTCAGCACAAGAGATCTCCATCAAGTGAATTCACCCTCCTTCCTCAAAACTGCGAATTGGTGTTGTGTCAAGTGTTAAATGGGTTGGTTGGATGGCATTAAAGCCTATGGTAGGCGCCTTCCTATTATTGTGCAATCGTGTGGGCTTGGCTCTCAACACAACTCATTACACATCCCTACATTCACTCGAGCATTAACACATGAAGGATTCACGCCATCTCCATTGAGGTTCACGCATATCTCTATTGGAACTCGAGTTTACACTTGTCCTTCATCTATTTGTTGGGTGATACTTCCAATGGAGTGATGGGGGGCACCTTGCCTAGGTGGAGGCCACCTCCCCGTCCCACTTTACTTCAAACTCGAGTTATGTGGAAGGTTAAACACTCCAAGCTTGTTGACATGGATTTTGATTGGATGTGATTGGATTTTGATGGGGTTTTTGGCTCTCCTTGTGCCAAATTCGAATTAGGGTAGACTGATGCTTGTGTTTTGTTATAAAAAGAGAGGTATTCCTCGTCTCTTACAATGGAGATTTTGAGCATGAACACTCTGCCAAATTCTTGTTGTAAGATTTGTTTAAAGTATTGAATAAAGTTGAGACTTTGGAGGTCTATGCTGGAGTATTTGGGGTGTTCTTCACACTATTGGTGATATGTCTTTCACTTTGTCTTTGTTTATGCAAATTCTATATTCAATCCATGTTCTAGCTTTGCTTAGAATTATTTTGTTCATTATTTGTGTATGCCATAACAAGGTTTTTGCAGGGGTTTCCCAAGGTGGAGAAAGGCTTAGAGATTAAGTCATTCTTTGCTTAGTAGTGGTTTTCGGCACCTAATCAACATCTTTTGCAGGTCTTCAAAGCTTCTCCTCATTTCAAGAGAAGGAACATAGTAGAAGAGACTTGACTCTTCCTCCATCAAGCAACAAAAACTTTTTAAACTTGGTTACCTTGGTTCCAAAGGCTCTTCTCTTCAAGCCTCCTCGTTTTCTCATTGATCCCCTTCTTTCTCTTTGGTTTTGCTAGCCTTTCTCCTCAAGCTCTCGTTTTTGCTTCATCCTCCCATTCGTTTTTTGCTCTCTAAAGCCTTCATCCATTCGGTTTTCTTCCCTAGATCTTTGCCCTAGCTCTTTTCTTTCATCTCTTTTCCCTCTCTTCTCTAGCTCTCGTCCTCTCTCATTTCCTCCTCCCTTTCACCTTCTTTCTCCTCCCATTTGTCTTCTTTCTCCTCTCTTCTTTCCCCTCCTACCTCCTCTCGTCCACCTTCTTTCAAGCCCTAAAACACAACACAAAAAAGTGGAACAAAGTAAAGTTTTGTTAATGGTTAAAGTCTCTTAATAGTTAGATTCATTTTTGTATCTTGTTAGTCGTTAGATCCCATTTCATTTATTTTTTGCATTGCTTAGATCTATCTCTTTTATTTAAGTTAGTTATTTACTTGCACTTGTTGTATCTTAGTGAGTACTTGTATCTAGTTTTATTTAGTTCCTTTTCAATAGTTAGATCTCAATTTTCAACTCTAAGTTTTGCATTGTTTGTTAAATTTATAGTTTGATTTCTTAGTTTATATCTATCATTTAAAAGTGAAAATTGTACAACTAAATATTTTGTGTTTTAGACCTCTTTCCCATCATTTTAAGCATTTGTTTGTTTGCTGGTCCGTTTTCACATTTTCATAAATTCAAAGTTAAATCTCATACATTTAGTACTTAAGGTTTCATCTCTAGTTTCTAGACTTAAGTAGTTTTTACTTTTGTTTGATTTTCTCAAGAAAAACTAATGCTAAAGGGTGCCTTGTTGAGTTGATTTATGTTTGTGTAAGTACTTTGAGGGAGAAGAAGGATTTGAAAAAACAAGATTCAAAGAAGATCAAGACTATAACCAAAAAGAGAAGACTTGAACCGAGAAGACAATTTTACACATACCCTCCTTTGTCAAAGCCTTAAGGGCTTCTAAGTTTGATTTTCCGTAGTTGTTTTATTTCCTTCAAAAGACCTTTCAAGGATTTTTCCTAAGGCACTTGTAATCAATTAATAAAAAGGCAAGGTGGGATAAGGCCTCCCACACTTTGGTTTTTTCATCCCCATCTGGAGAAGAGTGTTTTGATGCATTGTTAGTTTTAATTTAGATTCAATTTCATAGATTAAATTTCATTTTTGTACTTGATTAGTTCTCTTCCAAGTGTTGACTTGAGATAGTATCCTTGGGATTTCATTCCAAGGGCAGGGCCACATAGTTTTGTGGTTACTTCTCTTTCCCCGTTAGCATCCTTGTGGACATCTAGCTAGCTGGAAGGTTTTCGGGACTAGGGTTTCTAGTGGTCACCTTGTTCGAAGGTTGATCCCACCTGTTTATTTCTCTTAGATTAGTTTAAGTCTTGGCCGAATAGTTTGATTTCATTTTGTTGTAGAATACTAGTTGTTAATTTTTGCAAGTGATATCTTTGTCTTTTATTTTCCCATCTTATTGAGCTATCACATGCGTTCATGCTTACAATTTGCTTCTATTTTAACAATGAACAAAGCCTCTTGAACTTGAAATAACCCAGGTCAAGAGCACTCTCTATCGGAGAGTGTACTAGATTCTGCATTCCCCTTGCATTAGGCATTTCAATCAAACAAGTCTCTTGAACTTTGGTCTTAAGACTAAGTCAAGAGCACTCTCTGTAGGAGAGTTGAATTGTGTGCTTTAATAATAATAAAAATTTCAACTCACACCCCCATTAATTAATTTATCTTGGTTGTTATCCAACACCCGTATGCTTTGCCAATCTGAAAAGGTTGGGCTAGTACTCAAAAGGTGTTGGATTTTGTTAATCTCATAAGTGGAAATCTAATAAAACTCTACCCCAACCAACGTGTCGGCGTTGATCTTTTCGAGAAATACTTTTAAGTGGGAGGCAAAGATTCCTAAACCTGGTGGTGCCAGAGTATCGTTGTCAGGTTCGGGATGGTTAAGTCATTGGACACTTACCTTTTGCAATCTGGATGGTTCCGACCTATCATCAAAGTGGAAGCCACTGAAAGTATCACTTTCCGGACTTTTGCTTATCTCTCTGTTCTTAGCTTAATAGTCAAGACCACTAAAACCTTTTAATTTACCAAGATAATTTGCACAACGTTCTCACAAACAGTTACTAAGACTATATATTCAGCATCCCCTAGCACTACATTCAATCATTTTTGACTCCTTGGTCCAATGGATAAGGCACTGGTCTTTTAAATTATTTATCTATATGTGGATGCTTTCATTTTACAAGTTTTTTTATACTGTCAAGCTTACATTTTGTTTGCAACGTGGATTGCGTTTTATCTTGTGTTTACTATAAAGTTGTGGATCTTTCATTTTTCAAAACTCCTAAACAACACCCATCTGCATCATCTCACATAAAAAACATTAAAACACATTAATCCATAGTAAACTCTTTGTAGGGACTACCCCCCTTGGCTTCGTTAGGAGTTAGCCTAAACAGAGGAGCTGAGATTTAGGTGACAGTACCTAGCTCATTGCTTGCCCCCAAGGCCACACTTCTCTCACTTGTAGTGAAGAGACAGCTTTCGAAAGATTTCTGCTGCTGGTGTGCATCTCGGCGGACAACATCTTTGGCACCGTTGCCAAGGACAAATCTTTTTGTTCCTAGACGACCTTAATTTTTTCTAGTTTGTTTTACCTTTTTGATAGATTCTGAATCTATCTGGCGACTCCACTGCCCTTTTTAGTTTTCCTTTTTGGGAGATTTTTAATCAAATCACTCTCAGAAATTAGACTTGAATCCACCTGGCGACTCCACTGTCAGTAACCCCTCAAGATATTCAACTAGAAGGAATTCTGAAGGTTTACTCAATTTCATCCCTGATCCTGAAAAGGTTTACAAGAGGAGATTGAATAAACTTATTTCTTGTAGGATCCTTGGAGAGCTTGGATCTCAGTCCATTTCTGACATCCATAGTCTTTTTGAAGAAGCTAACTTAGAAAATTTCAAAAATCTTGAAAATAATAATTGTTTCCTTTCCATAATGGGTGAGTATTTTACTCAACTCAATATCTCTCAGATAGCAGGTCAACCCCATCGTCTTCCAGACAAAGCTGTCGAAAAACTTCCAACATATACTGGCACTGATGCTACTACTGCTACTCAACATCTCAAAAATTTCTCCAGATGTATTACTGCCTATATCAATGACCCTGCAAACCAACATGACGACGTTTATATGAAGCTATTTGCTCTTTCCTTGGATGGAAAAGCTGGTGATTGGTATAGCAACCTACCTAACAACTCATTTTCTACCTTGGCTACCTTCAAAACTGCCTTCACCGAAAAGTTTGGTGAGAAAAAGGAGCCAAGGCATCAACTAAATGCTTTGACCAACATCGAGAAGAATGACACTGAAACGATGGACGAGTTCAACGCTAGGTTCACCGAGTTATCAAATGCTATTCCTGCTACATATGCACCACCTGCACCTTCCATTCTGGTTTACTACATTGAGGCACTTAGTGGCAAAATGCAATATCAAATAAGAGATAAGGAACCCACTACTTTGCTTCAAGCTCAAAATATGGCTCTCAAAATTGACTTAGACATGCAATCATTTGGTGAATCCAACATCCAGGGTTACTCCAGATCATCAACTCCCCTAAAGATTGCTGAGCCTAAAGAGAAAGAGCTTACAAATGAAAAAGCTGCTTATGAAAAGAAACTCATTGATATGGCTGAAAGAATGGAAAAATTGGAACAAAAGCACCTTTCTCAAATGAAAGAGATGCAAAATCGGGTTACCAATGTTGAAAGAACTCAACCTCAACCACCTCTTAGGGTCTTTGCTGCAAAACCAACTTGGCTGAAAAAAATGCCCAATCACGAACAGAGGCCTCCTAACCAATTAGAGGCTGCTAACATGGTTGAATCATATAGGCCATTTTGTAGGCCATGCAAAGATTTCCACGAGGAATCTCATTGCTACTATGCATGCTATGTTCAAGAGCATGGTTATCTTGAGGGTTGTGGTCCTAGCACTTCTACAAGCAAGCCCGTTTTCATCAACCATGTGGGGAACACTTATGAAAATTCTAGGGATAATGGGACTCAAGCCAACCAGGGCCATCAAAGGGTTGATCACATAATTGAGATCTATGGTGATATGCCACCTAGTATCAACAACAGCCATAAATTCAAAGGGATGACATATGAAAGAAAATCGAAGGAGGGACCCTCTGCTCAAACTGCTCCTAAGGTAACAATTCCTAACATTACTCAAGAAATTAATAATGAAAAGGAGTCTGTTGCTTTAAGTTTTGATTTAGGTAGTTGGTTGGCCAACACTAAAGTTCTAGTCCCAGTACTTGAACTATGTAAAATTCCTGGTCAGAAAGAGAAGCTTTTGAAAATGTTAGATCCTCAAGCTGATGATGTTCCTCCTCCTACTTCAAAACCCATAGCATCTGAAAAGCCTCATCCACCTGCAAAGCATTCTACCCCTAAGAAGGTAACTTTCTCAGAGACTATAGAGCAACCTTCAACAAGTTATGGAAATGATTTTGAGGATCCTCCTATAATCCTACATACCAGGGAAACAAGAAAAGAAGCTCACCCGCCTTTCTACATATCATTGATGATAGGTGACCTCCTTCTACATAATTGTATGTTGGATTCAGGATTTGGCGCAAGCTTAATGACCAAAACAGTTATGCAACAGCTTAACTTAAAAACCACTAGACCTTACCAGAATGTGTGTGCCATGGATTCTAGACCTGTTGAAGTTGAGGGAATGATTGAAAATCAACCCGTTAGATTGGCTAAGTATCCAAACATCCATGTCACCATGGATATCCTTGTCATAGATGTGCCTGATAAGTGGGGGATGCTACTATCTAGAAAATGGGGTGCTACTTTGGGTGGGTCAATACAATTAGATTTGTCTTATGCGACTGTTCCAGCATTCGACAATTCTCTCATCAAACTACACACAGAGAAAGAAAGTACCATGTTGAGAATCCTCAGAAACCATCAAATGAATATATCTGCAATACTGATGAAATAGGAACCTACAAAGTCAATTCCACCTTTTTAGATCTTGTTCATGAGGAAATGAAAGATAAAAAAGTTGATGGATTATGGAAAATGAAGTTTGATTGTGCTTTCTTTAGAGTTGGCAAAGGGACTGGCATAGTCTTGACATCACCCAAAGGGAAGGTCTTTAACTTTGCTTTCAGACTTGAATTTGAAGCCACAAACAACATTGCAGAATACGAGGCACTTCTACTAGGCATAGAGATTGCTAAAGACATGAAAATAAAAATGCTTAGTATAAAAAGGAGATTCTGACTTAGTAGTGCAACAGATTAAATATAATTTTGCATGCCACTGTAAAAGGCTTAAGAGGTATAGAAATGCAATATGGGACACCATGGAGTACTTTGATGCACTAAACATAAAAGCAATCCATAGGGAAGAGAACAGTGTGGCAGATAGATTGGCAGTTGCAACATCCACCCTCCAACCTTCAGAAGAAATGTTGAATGGAGACTGTACCCTTGAGATTAATTATAGGCCATCAGTCCCAGACAACATAACCCACTGGAAAATTTTCAAAGATGATGAACGGATTCTGAAATTTATTAATAACTTGGATGAGTTCTCAAATTTCAAGATAAACAGGTAGGAGGAAGGCAAGCAATATCGAGAAGACAACCAAAACCTAAACCCTGTGTCACATGGATCTACTAAGCTAGAAAACATTTTTGACAGGCAAGATGGAAAGAGAAATAACATCGACCAATTGAAACTTGGTGATTACATTGAGGTGAACATTGGATCGGAAACAAATCCGAAAATCATAAAAATAGGAAAAGGAACTTCTGAAAAGGAAAGGAATGCTCTAATAAACTTGGTAAAAGAATATAGAGACATTTTTGCATTTACATATGACGAGCTAAAAGCTTATAGGGAGGATGTTTTCCAACATACCATCCCTCTGAAACTAGAATTGCAAAATGTAAAGCCTTTCCGCCAAAAACTTAGACAAATAAATCCTAAGTTGGACCCTATTGTCAAGCTGAAATTAGAGAAAATGCTGGCAGCAGGTATTATAGCACCCACCCAACATACATCATGGTGCTCCAACTTAGTTGTGGTAAGGAAGAAGAATGGGAGTATCATGATATGCATTGATTTTAGAAATCTTAACATATCCTGCCAGAAAGATAATTATCCACTCCCCAACATGGAGACCCTCCTCCAACGGGTCACTGGATCTACGATGATGTCCATGCTTGATGGATTTTCAGGTTACAACCAGGTTGTTATCAAAGAGGAGGATAGGCACAAAACAACATTCACAACCCCTTGGGGAACTTTTGAATATCTGAGAATGCCTTTCGGTCTCACAAATGCTGGGGCCACTTTCCAAAGGGCCATGGATTATGCTTTCAATGAATTGATAGGCAAAATTATTGAAATATATCATGATGATTTGACTGTTTTTTCCAAGGAAAGATCCAGCCATGTTGACCACCTTAGGAAAGTTTTTCAACGATGCAGAGAATATGGCATTTCTTTAAATCCGGCTAAGTCAGTATTGGGTATTGAAGAAGGAAAACTTTTGGGTCACATCATTAACGAAGACGGGGTCAAGATTGACCCCGAGAGAATCGAGGCTATACAGAAGATTCCCCTTCCAAGAAATGTTAAGGGTCTCTAATCATTCAATGGTCATATAAATTTCATAAGGAGATTCATTCCTAACCTTGCTGAACTCATGAAACCTATGCAAGCTCTCCTAAAGAAGAATGCTAAGTTCATATGGACAGATGAAGGAAAAAGTGATTTTGACACCATACAGGATTCCATCACTAGATCACCTGTCTTAGTCAGCCCGGATTACACAAAAGATTTCATGATCTTTTCCTTTGCCTCAAAAGACACCATTGTCGGTGTGTTGTTCTAGAAGAACTTTGAGCGGTTCAAGCAATCGATTGCCTTTATGAGTAGAGCCTTGCAACATTCCGAGCTAAAGTACACAATCATGGAAAAACAGGCCTATGCCTTGGTCAAATCTTTGAAGCACTTCAGAACATATATCGGCTACTCCAAAGTTATAGGGTATGTTCCCCATGCTGCAGTAAAAGACATCCTATCTCAATAGGATTGCTTGGGAATAAGAGGCACATGGATTTCCAAAATCTAGGAATATGACCTTGAGGTAAAACCCACCAAGTTAATCAAAGGGCAAGGTCTTGCTAAAATGCTCACTCAAAAGAATGAAGAAGCCATTTAAATGTTTGCTGAAAACAACGTTCCTCGACCTTCCATGACTCCTGCACTCCAGGAATTTGACAACATCTGGTATTTCGACATCATTTACTTCCTTCTCCACTTCAATTGCCCTAATCACCTTAAAGGTCACAAGCGAAGGGCCTTAAGACTCAAAACTGCTAGGTATTGCCTTACCCAAGAAGGTTTGGGTTGGAGGAACCCAGATGGAATCATACTTAGGTGTGTAAATGAACAAGATTCCAAAAGAATCTTAATTGAGTTTCACTTGGGATTTTGTGGAGGTCATCATGCAGCAAATACAATTGCCCACAAAATCCTGAGAGCTGGATACTATTGGCCCACCATCTTCGCAGATGTTCATAAACATGTCAAGTGTTGCCAAGAGTGCCAGCTTTTTACTGGGAAGCAGAAATTGGCTGCACTTCCCCTTACACCAATTGTGGTGTTTGCCCCTTTACAGCAATGGGGGCTTGACTTTATCGGCAAGTTCAAGGATAACTCTAGCAATGGATTTTGCTGGATTCTTACGGCAACCGATTACTTTACTAAATGGGTAGAGGCCATACCTACTAAAAAAGCCGATGAAAGAGTTGTTATAAACTTTATTGAAGAAAGAATCGTCACCAAATTCAAAATCCCTTTAAAAATAACAACTGATAATGCCAAGGCCTTTAGTTTAGGAGAAGTCAATGACTTTTGTTTTAAATATGGAATTATCCTATCCCACTCCTCGGATTACTACCCATAGGGAAATGGACTTGCTGAGTCTACAAATAAAAATCTAATGAGTATTCTTAAGAAAACTGTGGGTGATAATAAGAGAGCATGGGACAACAAGATAAAGTATGTTGTCTGGGCTGATAGGATAATCAAGAAGAACTCTACAGGGAAGTCCCCTTTTGAGTTAGTATATGGTCTTACAGCCACCCTTCCGGTTAGCATGCAGATTCCAATTTTCAGATTAATAAGTGAGTATGGAACGGAAAAGTTGGAAATGGAGCAGAGGATAAATCAGATCATAGAGTTAGATGAAGCAAGAAGAGCTGCCCTTGATTAGTCCCTAAGACATCAAGAAAGTATGAAGGTCACTTTTGACAAATCAGCCAAGCTAAGACCCTTCCAGGTGGGAGATATTGTTCTCCTATGGGATAAAAGAAGGGAGAAGCCTGGGAAGCATGGGAAACTCGACAACCTTTGGAAAGGCCCATTTATCATCCATGCCATCGCTGGCACTAATTCCTTCTTGCGAAATACCATGGAAGGAGAGGAATTGAGCCTACCCAGACATGCGCAACATCTGAAGCCTTTCTATCGAAGCAACATCCAAGATGACCAAGGGGTCATCTCAGGGCTTCTCTAAACCCATCCTTGTATTTTTATGCATTTTACGTATGTACAATATTGATGTATCATAGCTTTTGTATCATATTTCATATATATGCGGGAAAAGGAAAGATTTTATTTCATGTACTTTTGATTATTGAAAAAAAAATAAAAATATTACATGTTGGTATTTCATTTTGGCATGTTTTTATTATGTATGCGTGGACTAAGACACTTCTATTTCCATGCATGAAACTGATATTCTGGGATTCTCGAGTACTCTTTTGATCCATAAATCAAACGAGCACCCGTCCCGCAGTTGGAGCCAGATGTTACCAACTTATTTGTATCATAGTTGGATTATCTGAAGAGCCGCCATTGACAAACATAATAAATGTTTGTGTTCCAATGTATAAGATGATCCATCCTTTGTGCTTAGCCAGTTTTTGTTTTCAGTCGACATGACCATGGCCCCACGGGGTTTGTAATAAAGTGTGCTAGTAGGATTTTGAGTGTCTCGGTTCCCCATGACTTGATTAAGCAACTAAGGTATTCCAGGGAGTTTTTTCCCTTGTCGATTATACTTTGCCTGTAGCCGAGCTATAATCGATGAGGTTTTCTCCTGCTTCCTCCAAAGCTGGAATGCCCGATTTTGAAAATTTTAGCCATGGGGGGTTATTAGAGTCGAACTGATGTATATAAGACTAATAGACACTATCAGAATAGGTTTTGGTTATGTCCTAGGTCCCTAAGACCCTCAGAAAAAATTTCAAAATTTTTTTACCGGGTACTCCAGTTTTGGGTTTTTAATTATTTTTAAATAAATTTCTCTATAGTTTAAATGGAAAAATTTCAATTTGTAATATGTCAATCATCCGGGATCCGAATTCAATGATTGAAGGCTCCAACCTTAAACCAAAAATCATTCATGATCCCCAGATCAGTTTATCCTAAGTTTCGGATATCAATTCGGCCTCATAATTAATAATTTCTCAAAAAACCCAGTTACTGAGAAATTATTAATTAAATTATTAAAAATTATTATTTTGGAGATAATCCAAATCTCTCCAAAGTAATCCAAATTGATTAAAATAAAAGACTAATTGACATGGCATTGGGCATTGAAGATGATTCCTATCAACTCCACTAAGCTTCAGTCAACTCTCCAGACAGCACAAGAGATCTCCATAAAGTGAATTCGCCCTCCTTCCTCGAAACTACGAATTGGTGTTGTGTCAAGTGTTAAATGGGTTGGTTGGATAGCATTAAAGCCTATGGTAGGCGCCTTCCTATTATTGTGCAATCGTGTGGGCTTGGCTCTCAACACAACTCATTACACATCCCTACATTCACTCAAGCATTAACACATGAAGGATTCACGCCATCCCCATTGAGGCTCACGCATATCTCTATTGGAACTCGAGTTTACACTTGTTCTTCATCTATTTGTTGGGTGATACTTCCAATGGAGTGATGGGGTGCGCCTTGCCTAGGTGGAGGCCACCTCCCCATCCCACTTTACTTTAAACTTGAGTTATGTGGAAGGTTAAGCACTCCAAGCTTGTTGACATGGATTTTGATGGGGTTTTTGGCTCTCCTTGTGCCAAATTTGAATTAGGGTAGACTGATGCTTGTGTTTTGTTATAAAAAGAGAGGTATTCCTCCTCTCTTACAATGGAGATTTTGAGCATGAACACTCTACCAAATTCTTGTTGTAAGATTTGTTTAAAGTATTGGATAAAGTTGGGACTTTGGAGGTCTATGCTGGAGTATTTGGGGTGTTCATCACACTATTGGTGATATCTAGTTCACTTTGTCTTTGTTTATGCAAATTCTATATCCAATCTATGTTCTAGCTTTGCTTAGAAGTATTTTGTTCATTATTTGTGTATGCCATAACAAGGTTTTTGCAGGGGTTTCCCAAGGTGGAGAAAGGTTTAAAGATTAAGTCATTCTTTGCTTAGTAGTGGTTTTCGGCACCTAATCAACATCTTTTGCAGGTCTTCAAAGCTTCTCCTCATTTCAAGAGAAAGAACATAGTAAAAGAGACTTGCCTCTTCCTCCATCAAGCAACAAAAACTTTTTAAACTTGGTTACCTTGGTTCTAAAGCCTCTTCTCTTCAAGCCTCCTTGTTTTCTCATTGATCCCCTTCTTTCTCTTTGGTTTTGCTAGCCTTTCTCCTCAAGCTCTCGTTTTTGCTTCATCCTCCCATTCGTTTTTTGCTCTCTAAATCCTTCATCCATTCGTTTTTCTTCCCTAGATCTTTGCCCTAGCTCTTTCCTCTCATCTCTTTTCCCTCTCTTCTTTAGCTCTTGTCCTCTCTCATTTCCTCCTCCCATTCATCCTCTTTCTCCTCTCTTCTTTCGCCTCCTACCTCCTCTCATCCACCTTCTTTCAAGCCCTAAAACACAACACAAAAAAGTGGAACAAAGTAAAGTTTTGTTAATGGTTAAAGTCTCTTAATAGTTAGATTCATTTTTGTATCTTGTTAGTAGTTGGATCCCATTTCATTTATTTTTTCCATTGCTTAGATCTATCTCTTTTATTTAAGTTAGTTGTTTACTTGCACTTGTTATATCTTAGTGAGTACTTGTATCTAGTGCTGGCATTGATCTTTTCGAGAAATACTTTTAAGTGGGAGGCAAAGATTCCTAAACCTAGTGGTGCCAGAGTACCATTGTCAAGTTCGGGGTGGTTAGGTCATTGGACACTTACCTTTTGCAATCTGGATGGTTTCGACCTATCATCAGAGTGGAAGCCACTGAAAGTATCACTTTCCGGACTTTTGCTTATCTCTTTATTCTTAGCCTAATACTCAAGACCACTAAAACCTTTTAATTTACCAAAATAATTTGCACAACGTTCTCACAAACAATTACTAAGACTATATATTCAGCATCCCCAAGCACTACATTCAATCATTTTTTACTCCTTGGTCCAATAGATAAGGCACTGGTCTTTTAAATTATTTATCTATCTGTGGATGCTTTCATTTTACAAGTTTTTTTATACTGTCAAGCTTACATCTTGTTTGCAACGTGGAGTGCGTTTTATCTTGTGTTTACTATAAAGTTGTGAATCTTTCATTTTTCAAAACTCCCAAACAACACCCATCCGTATCATCTTACATAAAAAACATTAAAACACATTGAGCCATAATAAACTGTTTGTAGGGACTACCCCCCTTGGCTTCGTTAGGAGTTACCCTAAACGGAGGAGCTGGGATTTAGGTGACAGTATGTAGCTCATTCCTTGCCCCCAAGGCCACACTTCTCTCACTTGTAGTGAAGAGATAGCTTTCGAAAGATTTCTGCTACTGGTGTGCATCTCGGCGGACAACAACAAGCATCATCCTAACTCTCTCTATTACTCTGTGTTTGACTCCATTAGAGGCATTGATCTATGCTTTAAGGTGTTTGGAAGGAATTTGGCAGCTACGTGGCATGTACATTAAAGGGCTCTCCCCTTGGGATAACATTGTATACCGAAGAAGTTATCATATTGGACAAAGGTGACAGCAGTCCAAGTTCCTTATGTGATTACCTTTCACTTGCAAGCTTAGCCTGCTAGTTTGAATGGTAACATTTTTGGCGTCGTTGCTAGGGAAATTTCAAAGTTTGAAGTAGTTTATTTGGAGTCCTTTACACCCTTGGCAAAACGACATTTGGTAAGAAATTGAGGTAAGCCTTTGATTGATATTTTTAAAATATTAATGTTAATGACTAATCTTGTAGATCTTACCTAGCGACTCCAATTAAAAATATTTTTGTTATGTCTGGCAACGCTGGTAACATTTTTGGTGTCGTTGCCGTTGACATTTCAAAGATTGAAGTGGTTTATCCGGAGTCATTTACACCCTTGGCAAAACGACATTTGGTAAGAAAGTTGAGGTAAGTCTTAGATTGATATTTTGAAAATACTATTGAGGACTAATCTTGCTGATCTTACCTGGCCACTCCACTCATTTAAGGCAACTCCACTCATCAAAAAGCAATTCAGAACTCAATCACCATTATCCCAGGTACATCCTTGTTTTTTTGGTATTTTGATGAGATTTGTTGAGATAGCTTGGCATGTCTCTCTTGGCGACTCCAACTGAAGAAAAATAACATAAGTACTCTATAAAGACAAGGAAGCCAAATGATATGGCATCTTTGTACGAATTGTGGATGGATATATTGGATTTTTCATACATTCCGGGATATCCACATCAGTACATTGTCAAGGACGATGGGAAGACACTTTTTCCATTATTTCATGAATATAAGTATCATGCAACAACACATATTTGGGCATTCATGCAGTTTCTCCAAGGTAGTAATATCATACATGAGGATACGAGAATGAAGCTTTTGATACTGTCTCTCAACTTAGAGGACAACTCGGATGTCAGAAATTGGTATGAAAATTTTCCTCGTAACAAATTTTCTTCACTCAAGCAGTATTCAAGCGGTTGCTTAGCCTTTTCTATCTAGTATTTGTAAGTTTCTAACAATACATTTCAGTAAAGCCAATACAAGTATGTGGACAGGTACGACATTCTTTTCACATTGTCACGATTTCTATTGTTTATCTTTTCGTTTGAAATGTGAAGGCATCAATTATGTGGTTGACAATTTCAAAATTTTAAAGATCATTGGGGGTACTAACATGATAATTATAAAGATGAACAATATACTTGTATCTTTAAAGAAATGTTCAAACAAGCTGCAGCCGATATACGAAGATTTGCAAGGTGCACCTCCACCAATGGTCTCAACAAATTTTAGGCATATGTTTTTGTCAATTCCAGTAAATGATGAAGATGGTCCATACCTTATCCTGGTGGAAGCTTGGATAAATAGAGCTTGTGAAGGCAACCCTTCTCCGTGGCAGCATTATCAAAGCTTCTAGGCCCCCATAGTCACCCAACCTTTGTCTCCTATCATGATCGAGACCTTGGTACGTGTTTGCTTGATGATTGAGGAGATCTTATCATAGATACATTCTGAAGATGTAGGTGAGGGAGCAGGTATGAATTGCTTACTTAAATGGTTACATTGGTGGTATGATTTCACTTAACCCTTCCTGATTCTTATGTTCAGCATAGGTAGAGTTAGGCGTATACCGTTACCCATGCATTGCATTTGACGTTCTTCATGTTTACATAGGTTAGTCGCTTGTTCATTCAGTTTATTTTCATCTTTTCATGATGAGCAAGGCAGGACGAAAGTGTCTGCCTCATGGTACTTTGATGTCCCTGGCTATTTGATGTTTGTGTAGGTCTACAGGTACCCAGATGATTCATGGATTCTCGAGCACCCTTGGAAGGAGTACTTGTCCCGCAATTGGAGCCACTGTTACGTGGTACTAGTACCAGCGCACCTGCAGATATGCCCTAGGGAGAGAGGGTTATTTTTTCTTGACCAGGAGAGGTGTTATCCAGCTTTTTCTGAGTGACGGTTATTGTCAGACCCTTTGTTTTCTCCCTTGAAAGTACATGGCTCAGTGGCATTTCTAATTGCCTCATGAAAGGGCTTGAAGGCTTGATGTTGGTTTCCGGGGCTTCCAAGGTTGGGTCGCTGGGTCACATGACCCCCACCTTGATTTATGATTTCGGTGGCACGTTTTTCAGCACTGAAGCTTATGTCTCTCCCCCAGGTCTCCTTCCACACCCTCTTGGTCCTCTAGTTTACCAACACCCTCTCTCCTTCTACTCCTCTTAATGATGACATCATCCTCCATGTCAGGTTGCATTGCTTGATTGGGGGGGCTTTGAGGGATTTTCACTATTGTTGGGGTTAGATGGGGTATGACGTCTCCCCTCCTCTGCATTCCGGCCTTCAGAACGGAGTGATATGTTTATTTTTAGCTATTTAGTCATGTATGGGTAGATTCTGAGGAAAATGCCCCAAAATTACCCATAGATTTGATTATTTTATATTATTTTTGTTTTAATTTTAAGTTGACATTTTATAATTTCAAATTGACATTTTAAAGGCATGTCGACGTGGATATTTTTATATTTTTTATAAAGTGAGTGTGATAAAGTATAAATAGACTTCTCCTCACTTCATTTTAACAGTATGGAATAAAATTGATTATGCTACTCTTTTGCCCTAGAAGGGTCTTATGAAGTGATGTGCACCTTTTGGAAGGATGATTCTTCTTGCTCTTGGATGAAGTTGGACGCTTTCTTTGTCTTGCTAATTCTTTGTGGATGCTAGAATGGTTGGAATAACTCATGCTCAAGTAAGTCTTTTACATTTTTAAGGTTTGCTTGATGAATGATAGGTCAATTTTGCATCTTGAATGATTTAATGGTAGCCTTAAGGCGACATTCTTTTTGAATAAGGATTTTGTCTACTATTCTATCCTCATTGCATACTAAAAATGCTCCAAAGAGCAGGTTTTGACAAAGTTTGGCCTTGGAGCACCAACTTTGCTCTAGTTTAGACTCTTGAAACCAACCCTAGAGGTTGTTTCAAGAAGCCTTAATCTAGTAGCAAGGAGAATTACCTTCAAGAGGAAGGCTTGTCACCTTCCTCTAAGGGTAGGGTTTGGGGTAACATCCATTAAAACCCTATGTTTGTCCATTTTCTCTACATCAAACCCTAGTTTGAATTTTTGTAAATATTATTGCTAGGTTAAACTTGCATTTTCATGTGTAATTTTGCATTTTCATGGTAGAATTAGGTCTGCAATTTTATAACAAAAACCCTAAAAAAAAATTCTTAATTTTAAGCCTCTCTAAAAATTCGGCCCTAAAATCTCGCCCCTAAATTCTCACGCTCCTAAATTCTCGCTACCCTAAAATTTCGGCCTTAAAATCTTGCGGCCCTAAAATCTCGCAACCCCAAAATTTCGGCCCTAAATTCTCGCGGCCCTAAAATCTCAGCCCTAAATTATTGCGGCCCTAAATTCTCGTGACCCCAAAATTTTGGCTCTAAATTTTTGCAGCCCTATATTCTCGCGACCCCCAAAATTTTGGCCCTAAATTCTTGTGGCCCTAAAATTTTGGGCATGAAATCCTCGACCTATCTGTTTTAACCCTAAACAGACCTGCAAAACTACCAAAACTACTATACAAGCACTATCCTAACTTTGTCTATTACTCTGTGTTTGACTCAATTAGAGGCACTGATCTATGCTTTAAGGTGTTTGGAAGGAATTTGGCATCTACTTGGAAGGTACTGTTATCACCTAAGATGTAGTTACCCCTATGGATAGATCCAGTCATGGATGGCAATAGGGAAGGGCAACTCAGAAGGTGCAACCACGATCACCTCGACCTCCAATATATGTATGGTTGTCACGCCAGTCGAGGAAACCTTCGCTTTATGTTATCTAGCCCAGACAACAAAGGGGGAGACCCGATCTACTCCCGACAGGAGAGATCAAAACCAAGACACCAAATCAGGGTATTTCTAAGTGAAGTTAGGTGTATGGTTTATCCTAGACCTAAGGGTAAAGTCACAAGCCAAGTGAGGGGTTCAATAGATATAGCTTTGGTTCATAGTTGATGTGAAAGTGACTTACAATTGTTTAAAGTGAGATCTAGGGCTAGTGTACTAGTTCAATGTTAGAAGGTCCACTACCTTGGGAACCGTGTCCAATGCAGGGTAGTTTAAAGGTTGAATTGGGGCTAACTAGTACTAGTGACAAGCTTGACCATGATACATGATAGCTTCAAGGGTTTGGTTCACCATGCAAAAGTCAAACCACAAGTCAATCCAACAATCTAGGAAGGTTGAATTAACTTGGAGAGTAACCAGTGCCTTGGGAATTGGGAAGTGGAGTCAAAGTAGGGTTGACTTGTGGTTTAGGACTCCTAGCACTTGAGACAAGTGGGCAATTAAGGTCTTGATAGGTGAATGTGTCTAGATCTAGGTTTGACCCAAGTGGACCACAATCCCTTAAAACAAGGAATGCAATCCCCAAGGCAAGATTTGACAAAGTGATAGTCTAGACCTAGGTTTTGAATTATTCCGGTTTCAGATCTGCAATAATCTCAAGTACCCAGTTCCTAGAAGTGAGTGAACTCACTTCTCCAAGGTGGTGCAACTTTACCCAAGGAGGCTTCAATTAGGGTTTAGGTGGGTCAAATCTTGTCGGATGGCATCCAAACTTTAGATCCAGGTAGATCAGTCAAGTAGGGGTATGGATCTATAATTTCGTGGCAATCCACCGGTTAGATCTTTGTAGATCTGAGTTTAAGTGTTCCAAGTGGTCCAAAATGGGGATTAAATCCCTTAAAATGTGGAATGGGGCCCACAAGGTGAATTTCAAGAAAGGGACAACCTGGGTGTATGTTATTTGATGTGTAGATGTCAAATCAAGTGGAATCTCAAACACCCATGTTCTAGATCTAGGTCAACTTGCTCAAATGGTGAAGTGCGCCTTCCTTGGGAGAAGCTAAGTTGGCTTGGGAGAGGGGTCAAACGGAAGCCAATCCTCACCAAACTATAGATCCGGGATGCCGTGGATGCTATAGAGGTGGGTTTTCAATATCATGCCCAACAACCCACTAGATCTCAGTAGATCTAAGAAAATGCAAAATTTGGGGTTTTAATTAATTAGGGTTTTAGATGTTTTTTGACAATTGGATAGATCATGGAGATAGAACTTACCTTGAGATCATACCTGAATGATGTGGATGAGATGCCTTGATGTTGAGGAAGATTCCCGCAGAGATCAAATGAGAGATTGTTGATTTGCTTGCCAATTTGATGCCCAAGTCCACAAGTGCGCCTTCCTCTACCTGTCAAACCAAGGAATGAAATTCAATCAGTAAGATCAAGTATGGAAGAAATACAAGAGAAATGCAAATAGTAACATGAAATAGAAGGTCCTGGGACAGTAATACTCCCTGTTACCAACGAAGAGCTCCAAAAAAGAAGTAGGGAGAGTCTTCCCCTACCAATACCTCCTCCTCCAAGCAAATCGGCCTCCACCTGTAGATGCAAAATCGTGGTACAAAAGATATGGCAAACAAGATCTCCAATAACTCAGTGCAAAGGAAGAACCAACGAACGAACACCAAAAACATTCACCACAACATTGGAGATAGATGCAATAATAATTTTCTATTCCAATAATCCAGAGCCAAAAGTCCCTTTACAATGAGAGGCTCTCTCCTTTAAATAGGAAGGAGAGGCACCAAAACCCTAACCACTTTTTGAATGAGTGGCTAAGATTATAAGATACAAAAGTCTAATCAATGGTTGAGATGAGCTCAACAATATAATACATGGATCACACATAAAATATAACATAAGTGGACAAAATCGCCCTAGAAGAGGGGAATCCCACCAAATCATGATGATGAAATATCATAAGAGGCTTATGGTGGGTCCAAGGGGTAATTTTATCCCTCCTTGGTCAATCCCCATAGCACAATAACCAATAAATAATCATGAATGTACCAAATCGTGCCTCCATAGTGAAGTCGTGGTCCTCAAAAGACCTCAAAAATCCACAGAAAGTGCCATAAACGATGGATGCGGGCCCCGATGAAGCTGAAACTGCTGGAGGAGGTGTGGAAGGTCCCGATCTATCATCACTGATCATCCCATGCCATAACTTTGCCTCAGTAGCCCAAATCGATTTCCTCAATAGCCATTTCTACCAATCCTGAAATGCCTCGGGAAACGTGAAACTGCCCAAACAGCCTCTTGGAGTGATGGCGCTGTCAAGGTGAGGGCACCAATGTGTCCGGAAGGGGGGGTAATATGGTAAAAACAAGTGGCTGGACCACCCCCTCCATCATCAGCGCCCTAGGTCAACCGGATAAAAAGCAATCTCTGCTCTGACAGGGCCTCCAATAGACCAAAACTGCACTAGGACAGCCTACTGAGGCTAAATCATCCCTGTAAGTGCCCGGAACTGAAAACAAACTGTCCCATTGGACTCGGAAGGTCCAAATCCATCCAAGATGTGTACTCATACACCATATGAATCTCTGCATGATCAAAATAAATATCCAATGTACCGGAACAAGGCCAATAATAATGATCTGTAAATGTCCAAACACTGCTGTATCCCAAGAATCATCATCATAACCCTGTAGCTGCTGCATAGAATCATCCTGTATGTGTACATAGACCATATATCATCTACCCATATCATCATAAGGTCCAACATCTCATGTCCCATGGTCCTCCATGGTCAAACTAGGTCTAACCAAGACCAAATACAACTCAGACTATCATCCATAGCTGCTGCAAGGTGTCAAGGTTAATACATGCTTTACAATTTATTCAAATAGCTACTAAAACACAGAGTAATCATGACTGGCGATCTAAATCCAAATATATAGTGTCGTTAATTATTATTATTACTCAGACTAAACTTTCAGGACCATACTCACTTCATAGTTGTGATCAATTTGCTAGTGAAGGGTGAAGGCTGAAATAACTGGCTAGGCTAAGGGATGACTTGACTGACTTGACTTTGTGACACTTTGGCAAGGGAAAGGGAATACACACCATAGTATATACTGAATGAGCAATAACACAGGGAATGGCGGTGTCTCACAAATGGATGAGTTGTTTTAAAGAGGGTTTATTCACCTTCACAGATGCGCACAATCCATAATACAAACAAGGCCAGCAATTGTTTAGATATAACATTTAAGTTCCATTGCTTTTTGGGCCTGAGGTTTCCATAGGCTTGATCTATGTGTGTTTATAAACACATTGCATAGATTTACATTTATTTTTAGGCTTTCTGCTGCAGGTGTGTTTTTTAGGCACTTGTTTACCTGAGCACTTCTAGGTGTGTCATGGACAGCTTGTTTACCTAGGTATTTATTTTCCATAAGATATAACATTTTATTTTTATTGCCATGTTCATTTGGCATGCCTCTCATTCATGTGTGTTTAGAAACACATTGCATGAATGGGCTTTTCATACAAGATATAGCATTTCATTTTCCAGATTTTGTATTGATGGTAGCACTAAAAGTTTCAGGTTTAGCCAACACAACTTTAGTGACTAGGGGGAATTCACAAGGAACTCCAACTCACCATAGGTAAGTTTTGTCACCAACTCAGAGCCGAGACACAATAAACGGGGAAGCTCATCCAATACAGAGGCTACAGTGGGGAAAAGTCCTCCATGCCACTAGTCAAGTAGTAAGTCAGGGTGATAATCTAAAAGGTAGGCCACGGATGGATGAAGACAGTGAAATGATGGAGCCAACACTAGCAAGCCAAAGTATGGTGTAATGATCACCTCTATTCTCCCTAAGGAGGGTACACACCAATGAGTATGAATAGTGAACTTCTAAGTCTGAGTAGGGACAATATAATATATATATAGATCAACCAAGTCCAAATATCTATATGATCGCCAGATCATGACACTAAGTGCTAAGAGATGCTATAAGAATAAGTATAAAAGCAATCTAACCATAACACGATGATATACCTGCTGAGTCATATACCTGCAAGCTCATCAACCTGTACCATCATCTGTCCTCTGGAACTGCTGCTATAACTCTGGGCACTACTGTCTGCTCTGTACCAATGGCATAATGGCTATATCGGGCATCTCTCTGAGTGTCCTGAAACTCAGTCATGGCATGGGGAGTATAACTGCTGTCCACAATCTGATAGTGATCCAATATAGATGCTCATCTCAGCATCTCAAATGTAAGGGAACTGGCTGAATAGTGTACTGGAATGAGAAAAATAATGTATGGTAGCCCGGCTACTATATATGTGATAACATCTGGCTCCGGCTGGGACAAGTGCTCTGCTGAACTGAGCGCTTGAGAACCTCAGAATCTCTGGTCCTCGAACTCTGCTACTCGAATCCACGATCCAGCACTCTACCATTTTATTTCCAGCTTTATTCTTGCAACCTATTTTCTGCATTCACAAACATCTAAAGAAAATACCTCATGCCGCATGTGCGGGAAAAATATAAAACCAACTGAAATAAAATCTACTCTATGTCAGAGATAAAAATGCATGAAATATATAAGTGCAGAAAGTAAATTAAACTACTAACATAATTTGCAAAATTTGAAATTTATTGTGCAGGAAAAGAAAAGTGGCAGGTACTCAACTAAACTAGGAGCTTACAAAGGAGCTTAAAGACTAAGAAGGTGCCAGACTCAATGGCTGAAAAGACTAACTACTGCCCAAGTAGGCTTATTTGGTTTCCTACCTACCCTAATCTAACCAGTCATCACAAATGTTAGGTAAAATCATAAATCCAGTGCAACCATTCATCAAATAAGTTAATAATTCTTCTTTGATTTTTGCTTAAAGAACGAGTCAAGACTAGATTAAGGATTAATGAAATAGATAGCACAACTTTCCTGACTTGTTCAAAAATTGAGAAAGGAGTTGAATGGTGCAAAATGAAATCATGCAAAGGGAAAGACTGATTACTGCAAACATCCTCCATCCAAGAATTGATAGGGTCATAAAAATTGTGCAAGTTATTATTCAAAATATATGGAGGAAAAAGATGTGATAACAAATTTAACTCCCCTTGTTTCAAAATGCTTTCCTCATCTACCTGACCAGGATATTCAATTCTGAGAGCTCCAGGAATGATGCATAAACCAAGTAGGGATAAATTGTGGAATAAAATTAAGATTGAGATTAGCCCCACTTGTTGTTTAAGGATGGAAAATCGATGAAATTGATCTTCATATACCCCTTCCAGCCACCAAGAAGATTTAAGAATGTTATTTGTTAAAGATAACTGAAAGGGAAAATAAAACTTTGTATCTCCATTTATGCGACAATACCTAGACTCTGGTTTGAAAATTTCAACATTCAAAGATTTACCAGACCACAAATTCAAAGTAGACTTAGAAAAATTAGATGGGGGGGCGGATTGAAAATTGATTAACCCAATTTTTTTAGAAAAAGGACAGAACTTATTGCGAGCACCCCACCCCAACAATTGAAAAAGACAATCCTGAATAAAAATTGAATTGGAAAAATTATAACCATTGGATGAGTTAAGTGAAGGATTATTTCCGAGCTTCCCATAAACATTAAGATATTGATTTGAGGATTTGATTAAGGAAAACTCTTGATTAGTTTGATTCACCAACCCATCATCATGAGACTTCTCTTCAATTGATTCATCACTAAATTCATATGACGATAATTTATCAGGAATAGCATTGACCAATTGATTAACAACCATTTGAACATTTTCATAAAATTGATCTCTAAAAACAGGATGATCATTGGCTTCTAAAGAAACTTGGTTGTTGTCCCTACTTTCTTCTTCAGTGTCATGGTAAGAAAAATCATCAATTACACAAGGATTATGAAAAGGGATCTCAAAAATATTTTCAAAAGATTCACTAATGGAAGACTCAACCATGGATGCTTCTTGATGGAAATCATTGGAATCATCCTCTTCATCTGAAACTTCTTCAGGTAATGATGATAAAATTCTCATAAGTTCCCCTCTTATGTCAATATTAAGGCAATAATCCTGAGGGGTTGAAATTTGCTCAGTGTCATACATTACCTCATCATGGGACTCAATTGGTTCAGGAGAAGAGGAATTACTTTGATAAGAACAATCGTTAGTTAACTCATTATCGTAATATTCATCATCTTCATCAAGTTGATTTTCATCAATACATTCATCTTCTGATTGCCCTTCCATAGATTCACCAATTGTTTCTTTCCATTGACTTACTAGCAACTGTTGGAACATGTCATACCCGGTGATGGATCCCGGTGCTAGATAATCAAACCATATCCGAGCATTTCCCTCTAGAGATGAACCCAGAGCCCTCATTAAAACATCCTCCTCGGGTGTTCCCAAACTATCCATATAATACCAGAGATCATACAAATGATTTATAATTGAAACACCATCGCTTCCATTGAAATGAGGTAATCTTTGATTAAAATTGTTTGGCATAGGATGAGGTGCCCCATAAACTTTAGAGAAGTCAAAGGCTTTTAAACGACCGAAAGTTCTAGGTCGCTCAGAAGCAGCCATGGATAATAATTTTATTTTTTATTTTTTATATTTTTATATTTATTTTTAAATTTAAGAACATGAAAACAAAATGATACACCCCATGGGTTCTAGATAACGATAAGATCTGTTTATAGGGATGTAAATGAGCTCGCTCCTCAGCGGAGTCACTATTGGGAGTCGCCAGGTAGATTCAACTCTTCTACCAAGATATGTGTCGTTGTACATGCAGGAAGGACTAGGGCAAGCTATTGCCTCCCCGGCAACGGCGCCAAAATGTTATCACCTAAGATGTAGTTACCCCTATGGATAGATCCAGTCATGGATGGCAATAGGGAAGGGCAACTCAGAAGGTGCAACCACGATCACCTCGACCTCCAATATATGTATGGTTGTCACGCCAGTCGAGGAAACCTTCGCTTTATGTTATCTAGCCCAGACAACAAAGGGGGAGACCCGATCTACTCCCGACAGGAGAGATCAAAACCAAGACACCAAATCAGGGTATTTCTAAGTGAAGTTAGGTGTATGGTTTATCCTAGACCTAAGGGTAAAGTCACAAGCCAAGTGAGGGGTTCAATAGATATAGCTTTGGTTCATAGTTGATGTGAAAGTGACTTACAATTGTTTAAAGTGAGATCTAGGGCTAGTGTACTAGTTCAATGTTAGAAGGTCCACTACCTTGGGAACCGTGTCCAATGCAGGGTAGTTTAAAGGTTGAATTGGGGCTAACTAGTACTAGTGACAAGCTTGACCATGATACATGATAGCTTCAAGGGTTTGGTTCACCATGCAAAAGTCAAACCACAAGTCAATCCAACAATCTAGGAAGGTTGAATTAACTTGGAGAGTAACCAGTGCCTTGGGAATTGGGAAGTGGAGTCAAAGTAGGGTTGACTTGTGGTTTAGGACTCCTAGCACTTGAGACAAGTGGGCAATTAAGGTCTTGATAGGTGAATGTGTCTAGATCTAGGTTTGACCCAAGTGGACCACAATCCCTTAAAACAAGGAATGCAATCCCCAAGGCAAGATTTGACAAAGTGATAGTCTAGACCTAGGTTTTGAATTATTCCGGTTTCAGATCTGCAATAATCTCAAGTACCCAGTTCCTAGAAGTGAGTGAACTCACTTCTCCAAGGTGGTGCAACTTTACCCAAGGAGGCTTCAATTAGGGTTTAGGTGGGTCAAATCTTGTCGGATGGCATCCAAACTTTAGATCCAGGTAGATCAGTCAAGTAGGGGTATGGATCTATAATTTCGTGGCAATCCACCGGTTAGATCTTTGTAGATCTGAGTTTAAGTGTTCCAAGTGGTCCAAAATGGGGATTAAATCCCTTAAAATGTGGAATGGGGCCCACAAGGTGAATTTCAAGAAAGGGACAACCTGGGTGTATGTTATTTGATGTGTAGATGTCAAATCAAGTGGAATCTCAAACACCCATGTTCTAGATCTAGGTCAACTTGCTCAAATGGTGAAGTGCGCCTTCCTTGGGAGAAGCTAAGTTGGCTTGGGAGAGGGGTCAAACGGAAGCCAATCCTCACCAAACTATAGATCCGGGATGCCGTGGATGCTATAGAGGTGGGTTTTCAATATCATGCCCAACAACCCACTAGATCTCAGTAGATCTAAGAAAATGCAAAATTTGGGGTTTTAATTAATTAGGGTTTTAGATGTTTTTTGACAATTGGATAGATCATGGAGATAGAACTTACCTTGAGATCATACCTGAATGATGTGGATGAGATGCCTTGATGTTGAGGAAGATTCCCGCAGAGATCAAATGAGAGATTGTTGATTTGCTTGCCAATTTGATGCCCAAGTCCACAAGTGCGCCTTCCTCTACCTGTCAAACCAAGGAATGAAATTCAATCAGTAAGATCAAGTATGGAAGAAATACAAGAGAAATGCAAATAGTAACATGAAATAGAAGGTCCTGGGACAGTAATACTCCCTGTTACCAACGAAGAGCTCCAAAAAAGAAGTAGGGAGAGTCTTCCCCTACCAATACCTCCTCCTCCAAGCAAATCGGCCTCCACCTGTAGATGCAAAATCGTGGTACAAAAGATATGGCAAACAAGATCTCCAATAACTCAGTGCAAAGGAAGAACCAACGAACGAACACCAAAAACATTCACCACAACATTGGAGATAGATGCAATAATAATTTTCTATTCCAATAATCCAGAGCCAAAAGTCCCTTTACAATGAGAGGCTCTCTCCTTTAAATAGGAAGGAGAGGCACCAAAACCCTAACCACTTTTTGAATGAGTGGCTAAGATTATAAGATACAAAAGTCTAATCAATGGTTGAGATGAGCTCAACAATATAATACATGGATCACACATAAAATATAACATAAGTGGACAAAATCGCCCTAGAAGAGGGGAATCCCACCAAATCATGATGATGAAATATCATAAGAGGCTTATGGTGGGTCCAAGGGGTAATTTTATCCCTCCTTGGTCAATCCCCATAGCACAATAACCAATAAATAATCATGAATGTACCAAATCGTGCCTCCATAGTGAAGTCGTGGTCCTCAAAAGACCTCAAAAATCCACAGAAAGTGCCATAAACGATGGATGCGGGCCCCGATGAAGCTGAAACTGCTGGAGGAGGTGTGGAAGGTCCCGATCTATCATCACTGATCATCCCATGCCATAACTTTGCCTCAGTAGCCCAAATCGATTTCCTCAATAGCCATTTCTACCAATCCTGAAATGCCTCGGGAAACGTGAAACTGCCCAAACAGCCTCTTGGAGTGATGGCGCTGTCAAGGTGAGGGCACCAATGTGTCCGGAAGGGGGGGTAATATGGTAAAAACAAGTGGCTGGACCACCCCCTCCATCATCAGCGCCCTAGGTCAACCGGATAAAAAAGCAATCTCTGCTCTGACAGGGCCTCCAATAGACCAAAACTGCACTAGGACAGCCTACTGAGGCTAAATCATCCCTGTAAGTGCCCGGAACTGAAAACAAACTGTCCCATTGGACTCGGAAGGTCCAAATCCATCCAAGATGTGTACTCATACACCATATGAATCTCTGCATGATCAAAATAAATATCCAATGTACCGGAACAAGGCCAATAATAATGATCTGTAAATGTCCAAACACTGCTGTATCCCAAGAATCATCATCATAACCCTGTAGCTGCTGCATAGAATCATCCTGTATGTGTACATAGACCATATATCATCTACCCATATCATCATAAGGTCCAACATCTCATGTCCCATGGTCCTCCATGGTCAAACTAGGTCTAACCAAGACCAAATACAACTCAGACTATCATCCATAGCTGCTGCAAGGTGTCAAGGTTAATACATGCTTTACAATTTATTCAAATAGCTACTAAAACACAGAGTAATCATGACTGGCGATCTAAATCCAAATATATAGTGTCGTTAATTATTATTATTACTCAGACTAAACTTTCAGGACCATACTCACTTCATAGTTGTGATCAATTTGCTAGTGAAGGGTGAAGGCTGAAATAACTGGCTAGGCTAAGGGATGACTTGACTGACTTGACTTTGTGACACTTTGGCAAGGGAAAGGGAATACACACCATAGTATATACTGAATGAGCAATAACACAGGGAATGGCGGTGTCTCACAAATGGATGAGTTGTTTTAAAGAGGGTTTATTCACCTTCACAGATGCGCACAATCCATAATACAAACAAGGCCAGCAATTGTTTAGATATAACATTTAAGTTCCATTGCTTTTTGGGCCTGAGGTTTCCATAGGCTTGATCTATGTGTGTTTATAAACACATTGCATAGATTTACATTTATTTTTAGGCTTTCTGCTGCAGGTGTGTTTTTTAGGCACTTGTTTACCTGAGCACTTCTAGGTGTGTCATGGACAGCTTGTTTACCTAGGTATTTATTTTCCATAAGATATAACATTTTATTTTTATTGCCATGTTCATTTGGCATGCCTCTCATTCATGTGTGTTTAGAAACACATTGCATGAATGGGCTTTTCATACAAGATATAGCATTTCATTTTCCAGATTTTGTATTGATGGTAGCACTAAAAGTTTCAGGTTTAGCCAACACAACTTTAGTGACTAGGGGGAATTCACAAGGAACTCCAACTCACCATAGGTAAGTTTTGTCACCAACTCAGAGCCGAGACACAATAAACGGGGAAGCTCATCCAATACAGAGGCTACAGTGGGGAAAAGTCCTCCATGCCACTAGTCAAGTAGTAAGTCAGGGTGATAATCTAAAAGGTAGGCCACGGATGGATGAAGACAGTGAAATGATGGAGCCAACACTAGCAAGCCAAAGTATGGTGTAATGATCACCTCTATTCTCCCTAAGGAGGGTACACACCAATGAGTATGAATAGTGAACTTCTAAGTCTGAGTAGGGACAATATAATATATATATAGATCAACCAAGTCCAAATATCTATATGATCGCCAGATCATGACACTAAGTGCTAAGAGATGCTATAAGAATAAGTATAAAAGCAATCTAACCATAACACGATGATATACCTGCTGAGTCATATACCTGCAAGCTCATCAACCTGTACCATCATCTGTCCTCTGGAACTGCTGCTATAACTCTGGGCACTACTGTCTGCTCTGTACCAATGGCATAATGGCTATATCGGGCATCTCTCTGAGTGTCCTGAAACTCAGTCATGGCATGGGGAGTATAACTGCTGTCCACAATCTGATAGTGATCCAATATAGATGCTCATCTCAGCATCTCAAATGTAAGGGAACTGGCTGAATAGTGTACTGGAATGAGAAAAATAATGTATGGTAGCCCGGCTACTATATATGTGATAACATCTGGCTCCGGCTGGGACAAGTGCTCTGCTGAACTGAGCGCTTGAGAACCTCAGAATCTCTGGTCCTCGAACTCTGCTACTCGAATCCACGATCCAGCACTCTACCATTTTATTTCCAGCTTTATTCTTGCAACCTATTTTCTGCATTCACAAACATCTAAAGAAAATACCTCATGCCGCATGTGCGGGAAAAATATAAAACCAACTGAAATAAAATCTACTCTATGTCAGAGATAAAAATGCATGAAATATATAAGTGCAGAAAGTAAATTAAACTACTAACATAATTTGCAAAATTTGAAATTTATTGTGCAGGAAAAGAAAAGTGGCAGGTACTCAACTAAACTAGGAGCTTACAAAGGAGCTTAAAGACTAAGAAGGTGCCAGACTCAATGGCTGAAAAGACTAACTACTGCCCAAGTAGGCTTATTTGGTTTCCTACCTACCCTAATCTAACCAGTCATCACAAATGTTAGGTAAAATCATAAATCCAGTGCAACCATTCATCAAATAAGTTAATAATTCTTCTTTGATTTTTGCTTAAAGAACGAGTCAAGACTAGATTAAGGATTAATGAAATAGATAGCACAACTTTCCTGACTTGTTCAAAAATTGAGAAAGGAGTTGAATGGTGCAAAATGAAATCATGCAAAGGGAAAGACTGATTACTGCAAACATCCTCCATCCAAGAATTGATAGGGTCATAAAAATTGTGCAAGTTATTATTCAAAATATATGGAGGAAAAAGATGTGATAACAAATTTAACTCCCCTTGTTTCAAAATGCTTTCCTCATCTACCTGACCAGGATATTCAATTCTGAGAGCTCCAGGAATGATGCATAAACCAAGTAGGGATAAATTGTGGAATAAAATTAAGATTGAGATTAGCCCCACTTGTTGTTTAAGGATGGAAAATCGATGAAATTGATCTTCATATACCCCTTCCAGCCACCAAGAAGATTTAAGAATGTTATTTGTTAAAGATAACTGAAAGGGAAAATAAAACTTTGTATCTCCATTTATGCGACAATACCTAGACTCTGGTTTGAAAATTTCAACATTCAAAGATTTACCAGACCACAAATTCAAAGTAGACTTAGAAAAATTAGATGGGGGGGCGGATTGAAAATTGATTAACCCAATTTTTTTAGAAAAAGGACAGAACTTATTGCGAGCACCCCACCCCAACAATTGAAAAAGACAATCCTGAATAAAAATTGAATTGGAAAAATTATAACCATTGGATGAGTTAAGTGAAGGATTATTTCCGAGCTTCCCATAAACATTAAGATATTGATTTGAGGATTTGATTAAGGAAAACTCTTGATTAGTTTGATTCACCAACCCATCATCATGAGACTTCTCTTCAATTGATTCATCACTAAATTCATATGACGATAATTTATCAGGAATAGCATTGACCAATTGATTAACAACCATTTGAACATTTTCATAAAATTGATCTCTAAAAACAGGATGATCATTGGCTTCTAAAGAAACTTGGTTGTTGTCCCTACTTTCTTCTTCAGTGTCATGGTAAGAAAAATCATCAATTACACAAGGATTATGAAAAGGGATCTCAAAAATATTTTCAAAAGATTCACTAATGGAAGACTCAACCATGGATGCTTCTTGATGGAAATCATTGGAATCATCCTCTTCATCTGAAACTTCTTCAGGTAATGATGATAAAATTCTCATAAGTTCCCCTCTTATGTCAATATTAAGGCAATAATCCTGAGGGGTTGAAATTTGCTCAGTGTCATACATTACCTCATCATGGGACTCAATTGGTTCAGGAGAAGAGGAATTACTTTGATAAGAACAATCGTTAGTTAACTCATTATCGTAATATTCATCATCTTCATCAAGTTGATTTTCATCAATACATTCATCTTCTGATTGCCCTTCCATAGATTCACCAATTGTTTCTTTCCATTGACTTACTAGCAACTGTTGGAACATGTCATACCCGGTGATGGATCCCGGTGCTAGATAATCAAACCATATCCGAGCATTTCCCTCTAGAGATGAACCCAGAGCCCTCATTAAAACATCCTCCTCGGGTGTTCCCAAACTATCCATATAATACCAGAGATCATACAAATGATTTATAATTGAAACACCATCGCTTCCATTGAAATGAGGTAATCTTTGATTAAAATTGTTTGGCATAGGATGAGGTGCCCCATAAACTTTAGAGAAGTCAAAGGCTTTTAAACGACCGAAAGTTCTAGGTCGCTCAGAAGCAGCCATGGATAATAATTTTATTTTTTATTTTTTATATTTTTATATTTATTTTTAAATTTAAGAACATGAAAACAAAATGATACACCCCATGGGTTCTAGATAACGATAAGATCTGTTTATAGGGATGTAAATGAGCTCGCTCCTCAGCGGAGTCACTATTGGGAGTCGCCAGGTAGATTCAACTCTTCTACCAAGATATGTGTCGTTGTACATGCAGGAAGGACTAGGGCAAGCTATTGCCTCCCCGGCAACGGCGCCAAAATGTTATCACCTAAGATGTAGTTACCCCTATGGATAGATCCAGTCATGGATGGCAATAGGGAAGGGCAACTCAGAAGGTGCAACCACGATCACCTCGACCTCCAATATATGTATGGTTGTCACGCCAGTCGAGGAAACCTTCGCTTTATGTTATCTAGCCCAGACAACAAAGGGGGAGACCCGATCTACTCCCGACAGGAGAGATCAAAACCAAGACACCAAATCAGGGTATTTCTAAGTGAAGTTAGGTGTATGGTTTATCCTAGACCTAAGGGTAAAGTCACAAGCCAAGTGAGGGGTTCAATAGATATAGCTTTGGTTCATAGTTGATGTGAAAGTGACTTACAATTGTTTAAAGTGAGATCTAGGGCTAGTGTACTAGTTCAATGTTAGAAGGTCCACTACCTTGGGAACCGTGTCCAATGCAGGGTAGTTTAAAGGTTGAATTGGGGCTAACTAGTACTAGTGACAAGCTTGACCATGATACATGATAGCTTCAAGGGTTTGGTTCACCATGCAAAAGTCAAACCACAAGTCAATCCAACAATCTAGGAAGGTTGAATTAACTTGGAGAGTAACCAGTGCCTTGGGAATTGGGAAGTGGAGTCAAAGTAGGGTTGACTTGTGGTTTAGGACTCCTAGCACTTGAGACAAGTGGGCAATTAAGGTCTTGATAGGTGAATGTGTCTAGATCTAGGTTTGACCCAAGTGGACCACAATCCCTTAAAACAAGGAATGCAATCCCCAAGGCAAGATTTGACAAAGTGATAGTCTAGACCTAGGTTTTGAATTATTCCGGTTTCAGATCTGCAATAATCTCAAGTACCCAGTTCCTAGAAGTGAGTGAACTCACTTCTCCAAGGTGGTGCAACTTTACCCAAGGAGGCTTCAATTAGGGTTTAGGTGGGTCAAATCTTGTCGGATGGCATCCAAACTTTAGATCCAGGTAGATCAGTCAAGTAGGGGTATGGATCTATAATTTCGTGGCAATCCACCGGTTAGATCTTTGTAGATCTGAGTTTAAGTGTTCCAAGTGGTCCAAAATGGGGATTAAATCCCTTAAAATGTGGAATGGGGCCCACAAGGTGAATTTCAAGAAAGGGACAACCTGGGTGTATGTTATTTGATGTGTAGATGTCAAATCAAGTGGAATCTCAAACACCCATGTTCTAGATCTAGGTCAACTTGCTCAAATGGTGAAGTGCGCCTTCCTTGGGAGAAGCTAAGTTGGCTTGGGAGAGGGGTCAAACGGAAGCCAATCCTCACCAAACTATAGATCCGGGATGCCGTGGATGCTATAGAGGTGGGTTTTCAATATCATGCCCAACAACCCACTAGATCTCAGTAGATCTAAGAAAATGCAAAATTTGGGGTTTTAATTAATTAGGGTTTTAGATGTTTTTTGACAATTGGATAGATCATGGAGATAGAACTTACCTTGAGATCATACCTGAATGATGTGGATGAGATGCCTTGATGTTGAGGAAGATTCCCGCAGAGATCAAATGAGAGATTGTTGATTTGCTTGCCAATTTGATGCCCAAGTCCACAAGTGCGCCTTCCTCTACCTGTCAAACCAAGGAATGAAATTCAATCAGTAAGATCAAGTATGGAAGAAATACAAGAGAAATGCAAATAGTAACATGAAATAGAAGGTCCTGGGACAGTAATACTCCCTGTTACCAACGAAGAGCTCCAAAAAAGAAGTAGGGAGAGTCTTCCCCTACCAATACCTCCTCCTCCAAGCAAATCGGCCTCCACCTGTAGATGCAAAATCGTGGTACAAAAGATATGGCAAACAAGATCTCCAATAACTCAGTGCAAAGGAAGAACCAACGAACGAACACCAAAAACATTCACCACAACATTGGAGATAGATGCAATAATAATTTTCTATTCCAATAATCCAGAGCCAAAAGTCCCTTTACAATGAGAGGCTCTCTCCTTTAAATAGGAAGGAGAGGCACCAAAACCCTAACCACTTTTTGAATGAGTGGCTAAGATTATAAGATACAAAAGTCTAATCAATGGTTGAGATGAGCTCAACAATATAATACATGGATCACACATAAAATATAACATAAGTGGACAAAATCGCCCTAGAAGAGGGGAATCCCACCAAATCATGATGATGAAATATCATAAGAGGCTTATGGTGGGTCCAAGGGGTAATTTTATCCCTCCTTGGTCAATCCCCATAGCACAATAACCAATAAATAATCATGAATGTACCAAATCGTGCCTCCATAGTGAAGTCGTGGTCCTCAAAAGACCTCAAAAATCCACAGAAAGTGCCATAAACGATGGATGCGGGCCCCGATGAAGCTGAAACTGCTGGAGGAGGTGTGGAAGGTCCCGATCTATCATCACTGATCATCCCATGCCATAACTTTGCCTCAGTAGCCCAAATCGATTTCCTCAATAGCCATTTCTACCAATCCTGAAATGCCTCGGGAAACGTGAAACTGCCCAAACAGCCTCTTGGAGTGATGGCGCTGTCAAGGTGAGGGCACCAATGTGTCCGGAAGGGGGGTAATATGGTAAAAACAAGTGGCTGGACCACCCCCTCCATCATCAGCGCCCTAGGTCAACCGGATAAAAAGCAATCTCTGCTCTGACAGGGCCTCCAATAGACCAAAACTGCACTAGGACAGCCTACTGAGGCTAAATCATCCCTGTAAGTGCCCGGAACTGAAAACAAACTGTCCCATTGGACTCGGAAGGTCCAAATCCATCCAAGATGTGTACTCATACACCATATGAATCTCTGCATGATCAAAATAAATATCCAATGTACCGGAACAAGGCCAATAATAATGATCTGTAAATGTCCAAACACTGCTGTATCCCAAGAATCATCATCATAACCCTGTAGCTGCTGCATAGAATCATCCTGTATGTGTACATAGACCATATATCATCTACCCATATCATCATAAGGTCCAACATCTCATGTCCCATGGTCCTCCATGGTCAAACTAGGTCTAACCAAGACCAAATACAACTCAGACTATCATCCATAGCTGCTGCAAGGTGTCAAGGTTAATACATGCTTTACAGTTTATTCAAATAGCTACTAAAACACAGAGTAATCATGACTGGCGATCTAAATCCAAATATATAGTGTCGTTAATTATTATTATTACTCAGACTAAACTTTCAGGACCATACTCACTTCATAGTTGTGATCAATTTGCTAGTGAAGGGTGAAGGCTGAAATAACTGGCTAGGCTAAGGGATGACTTGACTGACTTGACTTTGTGACACTTTGGCAAGGGAAAGGGAATACACACCATAGTATATACTGAATGAGCAATAACACAGGGAATGGCGGTGTCTCACAAATGGATGAGTTGTTTTAAAGAGGGTTTATTCACCTTCACAGATGCGCACAATCCATAATACAAACAAGGCCAGCAATTGTTTAGATATAACATTTAAGTTCCATTGCTTTTTGGGCCTGAGGTTTCCATAGGCTTGATCTATGTGTGTTTATAAACACATTGCATAGATTTACATTTATTTTTAGGCTTTCTGCTGCAGGTGTGTTTTTTAGGCACTTGTTTACCTGAGCACTTCTAGGTGTGTCATGGACAGCTTGTTTACCTAGGTATTTATTTTCCATAAGATATAACATTTTATTTTTATTGCCATGTTCATTTGGCATGCCTCTCATTCATGTGTGTTTAGAAACACATTGCATGAATGGGCTTTTCATACAAGATATAGCATTTCATTTTCCAGATTTTGTATTGATGGTAGCACTAAAAGTTTCAGGTTTAGCCAACACAACTTTAGTGACTAGGGGGAATTCACAAGGAACTCCAACTCACCATAGGTAAGTTTTGTCACCAACTCAGAGCCGAGACACAATAAACGGGGAAGCTCATCCAATACAGAGGCTACAGTGGGGAAAAGTCCTCCATGCCACTAGTCAAGTAGTAAGTCAGGGTGATAATCTAAAAGGTAGGCCACGGATGGATGAAGACAGTGAAATGATGGAGCCAACACTAGCAAGCCAAAGTATGGTGTAATGATCACCTCTATTCTCCCTAAGGAGGGTACACACCAATGAGTATGAATAGTGAACTTCTAAGTCTGAGTAGGGACAATATAATATATATATAGATCAACCAAGTCCAAATATCTATATGATCGCCAGATCATGACACTAAGTGCTAAGAGATGCTATAAGAATAAGTATAAAAGCAATCTAACCATAACACGATGATATACCTGCTGAGTCATATACCTGCAAGCTCATCAACCTGTACCATCATCTGTCCTCTGGAACTGCTGCTATAACTCTGGGCACTACTGTCTGCTCTGTACCAATGGCATAATGGCTATATCGGGCATCTCTCTGAGTGTCCTGAAACTCAGTCATGGCATGGGGAGTATAACTGCTGTCCACAATCTGATAGTGATCCAATATAGATGCTCATCTCAGCATCTCAAATGTAAGGGAACTGGCTGAATAGTGTACTGGAATGAGAAAAATAATGTATGGTAGCCCGGCTACTATATATGTGATAACATCTGGCTCCGGCTGGGACAAGTGCTCTGCTGAACTGAGCGCTTGAGAACCTCAGAATCTCTGGTCCTCGAACTCTGCTACTCGAATCCACGATCCAGCACTCTACCATTTTATTTCCAGCTTTATTCTTGCAACCTATTTTCTGCATTCACAAACATCTAAAGAAAATACCTCATGCCGCATGTGCGGGAAAAATATAAAACCAACTGAAATAAAATCTACTCTATGTCAGAGATAAAAATGCATGAAATATATAAGTGCAGAAAGTAAATTAAACTACTAACATAATTTGCAAAATTTGAAATTTATTGTGCAGGAAAAGAAAAGTGGCAGGTACTCAACTAAACTAGGAGCTTACAAAGGAGCTTAAAGACTAAGAAGGTGCCAGACTCAATGGCTGAAAAGACTAACTACTGCCCAAGTAGGCTTATTTGGTTTCCTACCTACCCTAATCTAACCAGTCATCACAAATGTTAGGTAAAATCATAAATCCAGTGCAACCATTCATCAAATAAGTTAATAATTCTTCTTTGATTTTTGCTTAAAGAACGAGTCAAGACTAGATTAAGGATTAATGAAATAGATAGCACAACTTTCCTGACTTGTTCAAAAATTGAGAAAGGAGTTGAATGGTGCAAAATGAAATCATGCAAAGGGAAAGACTGATTACTGCAAACATCCTCCATCCAAGAATTGATAGGGTCATAAAAATTGTGCAAGTTATTATTCAAAATATATGGAGGAAAAAGATGTGATAACAAATTTAACTCCCCTTGTTTCAAAATGCTTTCCTCATCTACCTGACCAGGATATTCAATTCTGAGAGCTCCAGGAATGATGCATAAACCAAGTAGGGATAAATTGTGGAATAAAATTAAGATTGAGATTAGCCCCACTTGTTGTTTAAGGATGGAAAATCGATGAAATTGATCTTCATATACCCCTTCCAGCCACCAAGAAGATTTAAGAATGTTATTTGTTAAAGATAACTGAAAGGGAAAATAAAACTTTGTATCTCCATTTATGCGACAATACCTAGACTCTGGTTTGAAAATTTCAACATTCAAAGATTTACCAGACCACAAATTCAAAGTAGACTTAGAAAAATTAGATGGGGGGGCGGATTGAAAATTGATTAACCCAATTTTTTTAGAAAAAGGACAGAACTTATTGCGAGCACCCCACCCCAACAATTGAAAAAGACAATCCTGAATAAAAATTGAATTGGAAAAATTATAACCATTGGATGAGTTAAGTGAAGGATTATTTCCGAGCTTCCCATAAACATTAAGATATTGATTTGAGGATTTGATTAAGGAAAACTCTTGATTAGTTTGATTCACCAACCCATCATCATGAGACTTCTCTTCAATTGATTCATCACTAAATTCATATGACGATAATTTATCAGGAATAGCATTGACCAATTGATTAACAACCATTTGAACATTTTCATAAAATTGATCTCTAAAAACAGGATGATCATTGGCTTCTAAAGAAACTTGGTTGTTGTCCCTACTTTCTTCTTCAGTGTCATGGTAAGAAAAATCATCAATTACACAAGGATTATGAAAAGGGATCTCAAAAATATTTTCAAAAGATTCACTAATGGAAGACTCAACCATGGATGCTTCTTGATGGAAATCATTGGAATCATCCTCTTCATCTGAAACTTCTTCAGGTAATGATGATAAAATTCTCATAAGTTCCCCTCTTATGTCAATATTAAGGCAATAATCCTGAGGGGTTGAAATTTGCTCAGTGTCATACATTACCTCATCATGGGACTCAATTGGTTCAGGAGAAGAGGAATTACTTTGATAAGAACAATCGTTAGTTAACTCATTATCGTAATATTCATCATCTTCATCAAGTTGATTTTCATCAATACATTCATCTTCTGATTGCCCTTCCATAGATTCACCAATTGTTTCTTTCCATTGACTTACTAGCAACTGTTGGAACATGTCATACCCGGTGATGGATCCCGGTGCTAGATAATCAAACCATATCCGAGCATTTCCCTCTAGAGATGAACCCAGAGCCCTCATTAAAACATCCTCCTCGGGTGTTCCCAAACTATCCATATAATACCAGAGATCATACAAATGATTTATAATTGAAACACCATCGCTTCCATTGAAATGAGGTAATCTTTGATTAAAATTGTTTGGCATAGGATGAGGTGCCCCATAAACTTTAGAGAAGTCAAAGGCTTTTAAACGACCGAAAGTTCTAGGTCGCTCAGAAGCAGCCATGGATAATAATTTTATTTTTTATTTTTTATATTTTTATATTTATTTTTAAATTTAAGAACATGAAAACAAAATGATACACCCCATGGGTTCTAGATAACGATAAGATCTGTTTATAGGGATGTAAATGAGCTCGCTCCTCAGCGGAGTCACTATTGGGAGTCGCTAGGTAGATTCAACTCTTCTACCAAGATATGTGTCGTTGCACATGCAGGAAGGACTAGGGCAAGCTATTGCCTCCCCGGCAACGGCGCCAAAATGTTATCACCTAAGATGTAGTTACCCCTATGGATAGATCCAGTCATGGATGGCAATAGGGAAGGGCAACTCAGAAGGTGCAACCACGATCACCTCGACCTCCAATATATGTATGGTTGTCACGCCAGTCGAGGAAACCTTCGCTTTATGTTATCTAGCCCAGACAACAAAGGGGGAGACCCGATCTACTCCCGACAGGAGAGATCAAAACCAAGACACCAAATCAGGGTATTTCTAAGTGAAGTTAGGTGTATGGTTTATCCTAGACCTAAGGGTAAAGTCACAAGCCAAGTGAGGGGTTCAATAGATATAGCTTTGGTTCATAGTTGATGTGAAAGTGACTTACAATTGTTTAAAGTGAGATCTAGGGCTAGTGTACTAGTTCAATGTTAGAAGGTCCACTACCTTGGGAACCGTGTCCAATGCAGGGTAGTTTAAAGGTTGAATTGGGGCTAACTAGTACTAGTGACAAGCTTGACCATGATACATGATAGCTTCAAGGGTTTGGTTCACCATGCAAAAGTCAAACCACAAGTCAATCCAACAATCTAGGAAGGTTGAATTAACTTGGAGAGTAACCAGTGCCTTGGGAATTGGGAAGTGGAGTCAAAGTAGGGTTGACTTGTGGTTTAGGACTCCTAGCACTTGAGACAAGTGGGCAATTAAGGTCTTGATAGGTGAATGTGTCTAGATCTAGGTTTGACCCAAGTGGACCACAATCCCTTAAAACAAGGAATGCAATCCCCAAGGCAAGATTTGACAAAGTGATAGTCTAGACCTAGGTTTTGAATTATTCCGGTTTCAGATCTGCAATAATCTCAAGTACCCAGTTCCTAGAAGTGAGTGAACTCACTTCTCCGAGGTGGTGCAACTTTACCCAAGGAGGCTTCAATTAGGGTTTAGGTGGGTCAAATCTTGTCGGATGGCATCCAAACTTTAGATCCAGGTAGATCAGTCAAGTAGGGGTATGGATCTATAATTTCGTGGCAATCCACCGGTTAGATCTTTGTAGATCTGAGTTTAAGTGTTCCAAGTGGTCCAAAATGGGGATTAAATCCCTTAAAATGTGGAATGGGGCCCACAAGGTGAATTTCAAGAAAGGGACAACCTGGGTGTATGTTATTTGATGTGTAGATGTCAAATCAAGTGGAATCTCAAACACCCATGTTCTAGATCTAGGTCAACTTGCTCAAATGGTGAAGTGCGCCTTCCTTGGGAGAAGCTAAGTTGGCTTGGGAGAGGGGTCAAACGGAAGCCAATCCTCACCAAACTATAGATCCGGGATGCCGTGGATGCTATAGAGGTGGGTTTTCAATATCATGCCCAACAACCCACTAGATCTCAGTAGATCTAAGAAAATGCAAAATTTGGGGTTTTAATTAATTAGGGTTTTAGATGTTTTTTGACAATTGGATAGATCATGGAGATAGAACTTACCTTGAGATCATACCTGAATGATGTGGATGAGATGCCTTGATGTTGAGGAAGATTCCCGCAGAGATCAAATGAGAGATTGTTGATTTGCTTGCCAATTTGATGCCCAAGTCCACAAGTGCGCCTTCCTCTACCTGTCAAACCAAGGAATGAAATTCAATCAGTAAGATCAAGTATGGAAGAAATACAAGAGAAATGCAAATAGTAACATGAAATTGAAGGTCCTGGGACAGTAATACTCCCTGTTACCAACGAAGAGCTCCAAAAAAGAAGTAGGGAGAGTCTTCCCCTACCAATACCTCCTCCTCCAAGCAAATCGGCCTCCACCTGTAGATGCAAAATCGTGGTACAAAAGATATGGCAAACAAGATCTCCAATAACTCAGTGCAAAGGAAGAACCAACGAACGAACACCAAAAACATTCACCACAACATTGGAGATAGATGCAATAATAATTTTCTATTCCAATAATCCAGAGCCAAAAGTCCCTTTACAATGAGAGGCTCTCTCCTTTAAATAGGAAGGAGAGGCACCAAAACCCTAACCACTTTTTGAATGAGTGGCTAAGATTATAAGATACAAAAGTCTAATCAATGGTTGAGATGAGCTCAACAATATAATACATGGATCACACATAAAATATAACATAAGTGGACAAAATCGCCCTAGAAGAGGGGAATCCCACCAAATCATGATGATGAAATATCATAAGAGGCTTATGGTGGGTCCAAGGGGTAATTTTATCCCTCCTTGGTCAATCCCCATAGCACAATAACCAATAAATAATCATGAATGTACCAAATCGTGCCTCCATAGTGAAGTCGTGGTCCTCAAAAGACCTCAAAAATCCACAGAAAGTGCCATAAACGATGGATGCGGGCCCCGATGAAGCTGAAACTGCTGGAGGAGGTGTGGAAGGTCCCGATCTATCATCACTGATCATCCCATGCCATAACTTTGCCTCAGTAGCCCAAATCGATTTCCTCAATAGCCATTTCTACCAATCCTGAAATGCCTGGGGAAACGTGAAACTGCCCAAACAGCCTCTTGGAGTGATGGCGCTGTCAAGGTGAGGGCACCAATGTGTCCGGAAGGGGGGTAATATGGTAAAAACAAGTGGCTGGACCACCCCCTCCATCATCAGCGCCCTAGGTCAACCGGATAAAAAGCAATCTCTGCTTTGACAGGGCCTCCAATAGACCAAAACTGCACTAGGACAGCCTACTGAGGCTAAATCATCCCTGTAAGTGCCCGGAACTGAAAACAAACTGTCCCATTGGACTCAGAAGGTCCAAATCCATCCAAGATGTGTACTCATACACCATATGAATCTCTGCATGATCAAAATAAATATCCAATGTACCGGAACAAGGCCAATAATAATGATCTGTAAATGTCCAAACACTGCTGTATCCCAAGAATCATCATCATAACCCTGTAGCTGCTGCATAGAATCATCCTGTATGTGTACATAGACCATATATCATCTACCCATATCATCATAAGGTCCAACATCTCATGTCCCATGGTCCTCCATGGTCAAACTAGGTCTAACCAAGACCAAATACAACTCAGACTATCATCCATAGCTGCTGCAAGGTGTCAAGGTTAATACATGCTTTACAATTTATTCAAATAGCTACTAAAACACAGAGTAATCATGACTGGCGATCTAAATCCAAATATATAGTGTCGTTAATTATTATTATTACTCAGACTAAACTTTCAGGACCATACTCACTTCATAGTTGTGATCAATTTGCTAGTGAAGGGTGAAGGCTGAAATAACTGGCTAGGCTAAGGGATGACTTGACTGACTTGACTTTGTGACACTTTGGCAAGGGAAAGGGAATACACACCATAGTATATACTGAATGAGCAATAACACAGGGAATGGCGGTGTCTCACAAATGGATGAGTTGTTTTAAAGAGGGTTTATTCACCTTCACAGATGCGCACAATCCATAATACAAACAAGGCCAGCAATTGTTTAGATATAACATTTAAGTTCCATTGCTTTTTGGGCCTGAGGTTTCCATAGGCTTGATCTATGTGTGTTTATAAACACATTGCATAGATTTACATTTATTTTTAGGCTTTCTGCTGCAGGTGTGTCTTTTAGGCACTTGTTTACCTGAGCACTTCTAGGTGTGTCATGGACAGCTTGTTTACCTAGGTATTTATTTTCCATAATATATAACATTTTATTTTTATTGCCATGTTCATTTGGCATGCCTCTCATTCATGTGTGTTTAGAAACACATTGCATGAATGGGCTTTTCATACAAGATATAGCATTTCATTTTCCAGATTTTGTATTGATGGCAGCACTAAAAGTTTCAGGTTTAGCCAACACAACTTTAGTGACTAGGGGGAATTCACAAGGAACTCCAACTCACCATAGGTAAGTTTTGTCACCAACTCAGAGCCGAGACACAATAAACGGGGAAGCTCATCCAATACAGAGGCTACAGTGGGGAAAAGTCCTCCATGCCACTAGTCAAGTAGTAAGTCAGGGTGATAATCTAAAAGGTAGGCCACGGATGGATGAAGACAGTGAAATGATGGAGCCAACACTAGCAAGCCAAAGTATGGTGTAATGATCACCTCTATTCTCCCTAAGGAGGGTACACACCAATGAGTATGAATAGTGAACTTCTAAGTCTGAGTAGGGACAATATAATATATATATAGATCAACCAAGTCCAAATATCTATATGATCGCCAGATCATGACACTAAGTGCTAAGAGATGCTATAAGAATAAGTATAAAAGCAATCTAACCATAACACGATGATATACCTGCTGAGTCATATACCTGCAAGCTCATCAACCTGTACCATCATCTGTCCTCTGGAACTGCTGCTATAACTCTGGGCACTACTGTCTGCTCTGTACCAATGGCATAATGGCTATATCGGGCATCTCTCTGAGTGTCCTGAAACTCAGTCATGGCATGGGGAGTATAACTGCTGTCCACAATCTGATAGTGATCCAATATAGATGCTCATCTCAGCATCTCAAATGTAAGGGAACTGGCTGAATAGTGTACTGGAATGAGAAAAATAATGTATGGTAGCCCGGCTACTATATATGTGATAACAGGTACATTAAAGGGCTCTCCCTTTGGGACAACATTGGATATCGAAGAAGTTAGGAGATTGGACAAATGTGACAACAGTCCAAGTTCCTTATGTGATTGCCTTTTCATTTGTAAGCCTGGCCTGCTAGTTTGAATGGTAACAGTTAGCAAATTGTTCAAGTCAGTAAACGAGTATATACTTGAAAATCCTATTTTTATTAGCTTGTTACTTTTATCTAAGCTTATCTTTTTCATATTATTTACATGCTTACACCAGTTAAACATCACTCTATGCTTTGTTCTTGCTGCTGATATAATTGAAAGAGCATATCATAACCATTTGTATTTGCAGCAACAGTTATTCATGGTCTGGATCACTATTCAACCATATACTTGCTGGGTCATATACCTGTATCCATCACCTGAACCATCAACTATCACTAGAAAACTGTTGTTGCATAACTCTGGGCACTTTCATATCACTGCTCTGGATGGAAGACAATGGCTACCTTAGTCATCAAATCTGGGTCATGAGGCTCAGTCATGGCATAAGGATGAAAACATATGCTTTGGGTTTGTTGAAAATATGAGTGATCATAGAATAGTTTCTCACCATCTGTCGATCTCATGCACCTAATAGCAAAAGGACTGGCTCATAAAAGTACTGGAATCTAATCTAAAGACGTGGTAGCCTCGACTACTATGAATGTGATAACATCTGGCTCTAGCTGGGACAAGTGCTCCGTTGAATAGAGCGCTTGAGAACCTAAGAATCTCTGGTCCTCATCACGCTACTACTTGTATCCTCGAACATGCACTCTAGCGCTGCATCATCTTCAAAATGTGTACCTATCACTTGCAAGATGCAAAGTGTTATACCAAACTCACAGACCGGTCGTCAGTAGCCTGCATATATACAAAAATATAAAAATAACAATACTGAAAAATAAAAGGCTGAAAGTAAAGAAGCTAATCTACTAACAAAAATTAAAAGTTTTATTGTTTTGCAGGAACAGACAAAGGAAAAGACACTCAAGACGAACTGCCAGACTAAACGACGAGTTTAAGAAAAAGGTGCCAGACTCGATGGAAAAAACACTAAACTACAGCTCAAGTGAGCTTATTCTGTTTTTACTTACCCTAATCTACTAGGAAACACAGACAAGTACTAAGTAAAGTCATAGATCCAGTGCAATTATTCATCAAATTGATTAATGACTCTTGCTTGATATTCTTTAACAAAACAAGTCAAGATTAAATTAAAGATTAATGAATTTAATACCACATTCTTCTTGACTTGGTCAAAATTTGAAAGAGTATTGAATTGGTGCAAGATGAAAACATGCCAAGGAGAAGACCGACTGATGCAAACATCCTCCATCAAGATATCGATCGGATCATAAAATTCATGCCAGTTATTGGTTAAAATGCATGGAGGGAAAATATGTGACAAAAGATTCAACTCCCCTCGACTCAAACTGTTTTCCTCATCTACCCAACTAGGACACTCATTTCTGTTCACTCTGTTACCAACTATTTTGTACCATAGTTGGACTTCTTGTGAGCCGCCAGTTTCATGAACATGTCAAGTGTTCATCATCAGTGTTCAAAAGTTCAGAAGACTTTTTCAAGGCCAATTTTGGCCCCTTTTGTAATAATTGCATGTCTAGACCTCCATGGCGGAATTGTAATAAGTTGGTCTAAGCATGGTCTTTTTAAAAGATTTGGCCTACCTTAGGTTTGGCTATCAGGGGGATACTCTAGAGTGTTTTTTCCTTAGGAATTATGCATTGCGCTTTAGTGGCATATAATTCCTAAGTTTTTCACTCACACCTCCAACGCTGGAGTATTTTCCATGGAACATACTTCCAAAACACCATTATCAAAATTAAACTAGCGTTTAATAAACAATTCATGGTCTGATTTAAGTTTCTTATCATTTATTAATCCCAATACAAGCCCCATTGCAGATCTGAATATACAGTCGGTTAACCTTGTGTATTAGATCTAGTTTTCTACGACTAGTTCTAAGCATGTTTACTATGGTTAGCAAAACACTTAAAACTCAGCATTAATCAAACTTGACTCTGCCTTTAATCTGCTGTTAACATACCTAAATCATACTTTCATATTCACATGCTAGAGTATATTGTATTAGGGCTTGTTTCCATCATGAGATTTTACCAAAATGATTTACTTAGTACTATGCTAAGTAATCCATATGCAATTTGTTGTCTCTCAAATCAGCGTGTTGTGTATTCATTCATGGGATAAATGATTACTACTGTTCACTATCTTAGGAGCTGTTATATACTTCTATTTGCTGCACTTACCAAAATTCTCAGTTAACACTTTGGTGGTATATTATGACATATTATGATAGTCAATTGCTACATCACATATTACAATTTTTTGGGTGATCCATTTGAATTAAATCAGCTTGACAACTACGTTTACAGCACCACTAGCCCAAGACTCGCGAGTCTGGGCAAGTCAACCTCCAAGCCGGGTAATCGCATAAGACTCGTGGCTGACTAGGCAAACTCACAGCGACTCGACAAACTTGCAGGGACTCGGCAAACTTGTAAATTATCAACCCGAACTCGGCAGAGAGACTCGACAAACGCATAACATATCCCGCTAAATTGTGTCCTCCAGCATGTGTGCCTCCAACAGCAATCAAAGGGCAACAATCGAAGTTAGCATCGACAGAGGGTTTCCATGCTTGTCATGGGTAAGGTCGATGCTTGGCACGAGTACACTGGAGACTGCGGGTAGCTATTGAACCATGCATCTAGCTTGCGATTTCATTGTATTGTCGTGGCCCACTAGGGTTAATACCTGGCGGCGGGTAGCTTAAGCCTTAAACAAGCATGGCGCCCTTTTTAATTTAAAGCCATTATATGTGAACACTATACAATTGTTAAATTATAAATTATAAGTAATTTAACTTTTTATTTACATTTTAATATATATTATATTACAATATATTAATTTTTTTATTTATATTCAATGTTATATTTATTAGACTTAACTAATGAGTATTATTTACTATGCTTTATAAATTTAAGTAGTGAGTTTTATATTTAATTTAATTAGATTTTAATTAAATGAATGATATTTTAAAAAATATGCCATTAATCTCTTTTTTGTTTTTTCCCAAAATTTATCATATTTTAAGTTTTTTTTTACGGAGTCTTGCTGAGTTTGTCTCAAGTCTTTCTCGAGTTGACGAGTTACATGTCAGCCGAATCTTTACTTAGTCTGAGTTGTGCAACATTACTTTACATTGATTTATAATGTGGCAAATTATATTTGAAAGTGGACGAGGAACATTTCAGCATGTTCATGGTTCCCCATGGATCAATCAAAAGTGTATACACATATATACAAAACAAATTGACATGTTTCTAGTGAAGTTAAAATGGACAAAACTTAACGACATTTACAAAATGGTGGTTGATAACCATTTATAAACTGGTTACATATTACAACATAAAACTAGAAAATAAGAGAATGACATTAATTACGAAGATGGTCGTACTTAATTTATAAGTTTAGAATAACTACACTAGTTTCATATTGAATTTATGCCATATTTCAAGTAAATCAAAATGGATGTAGAAACATCGTTTATTAAGTCTAAGAGTTCATAAATGAAAATAAGCCAGTGACTAATCTGCAAAAAAGTGATGTATAATCAATGGTAAACTCCGTTGTATGTATAAGATATGTATGAAATAAGAAAATATTTCTTTAGAAGGTGAGCTCTTTGAATGTGAAAGTACGTAAAATCCTCACTTGAAAAGGAACAATAGTATTGTGCCAACTGTTTTAATTCAGTTTCTATTTGTGTAGAAAATTTGTAGGAACATTTAGGAATATTTCTATCCAATTATAATTTTTATAAATAAAATAGCATGTATCTTTTTTCCTTAAGAATAATTCCTTGGAAAACTTATGGGCACTTTTCCTTATTACAAGGAAAGCTACTTGGTCTAACAGGGACATGACTCTCTGAGTATCAAATCGGGGACTTGCATAGCATGCCAAATTACTGATAACATCTTGGTGACAGTGACACAACCGATTGAACTAATCGTTGAAGCTAAATAGCTTGCATCTTATGTGAAAGCATATCTTTTGTAGATGTCTTAGTGGTGCCATTTAGCAACTAATACATTATCAAACCTTGATTTAATGAATTATACTACTACGTGTTGATTCAAAAGCATGTCTAAATATTGTATTTTTTGAACTTGTCAATAGGAAGTAAAGGATTGTGAAATTAAGATATTATAAATAAATTAAGATTGATATTTCAATTTTGAGTTTACAATTTTTTGTCGACATTTTCTTGTTTTGTAGCTTTGCATGGGCACAAGAGCATCAGCGTGCATCATTCCTTCCAGGTGAAAATTTACACTACCTTATTTGGGTCAGTATTTATATTTTTTTAAATTTATTTGCACTAATAATATTATATAAAGCGGGAGTTTTAGTTTGGTCATCTTATCCCTATTTAATTATAGTACTTTGAGAAGATAACATTAGCTTTCTTCAAATTTACTTGTAAAGGATTTTCATACTTTTCTTCACTCCAAATATTTGGTCAAAATAACAGTTTGTGCAAGGTCTTTTATATGGATGATGCCTTAATAGCCTACAACAGATGGTATGAATCTAGCTTAGTTCATCAATTTGAAGTTGCAACGCTCAACTACTGCACACACGTGCACACATATAATTGTATACACTTTGTGTGCATTCGCGTGTATTACGTACTTAATATTCACATCCTTATGACCTCATGTCTACTTGTTTGCCTTATGGTTACATGTTCTCTTGTTGATACCTTGACCAAGAGTCAATTTAAAATTTGTCAGGTCTTCTTTATGTATGTGAATGTTTTTTCACTTTAAAAGATGCACACCACTTATAGGATTTTGTTTTTAAATATGTCTTATATTTACAAAACTGTAAAAAAAGGGATCGAAGGGTATATCTAGATGAGATGATATACTCTTTTTCAAACTCTTCCTCAAAGCTCAACAAGCCCTGAAAGAAAATCATAATACTCACCTAGGTCCAAAGGGTGGGAATCATTTATCAATAGAGCTCCTTTGCCCAAAAGTTGATGGTGAATGTCATCCCACTACATAAAACAAAAGGAAGAAAATGGGCTAACCTTATGAGCAAAAACTGCCATATGCCTAATCTTTTATAGAATAAATAAAGTTGTCATCCTCAAACAATGCCAGATCGTGTCAATTGTCACAATTGACAACCTAAGTGCACCAATCACCAAATTAAAACAAACTGCCAACAAACATTTCCCTAAAGCACTCTTGAGCACTGATCCTCAAGAAATCTCCAACATTGCTTGGTATATGTTATCACACAACTTGTAGTTGTCCCTTTGAGAGGAATCCTATTCAATACGGTAGAGGAGCTAGGCAACTAAAGAAGTGACCTAAGAAAATCTCGATCCCCGGAATGGATCGGTTGTCACGCCAATCAAGACTCTCTTCGCTTTATGCCACTAAAAGCCAAGTGACAAAGGGGGGTACCCTAAAGACCTAAATCTAAATCACCAGATCAAACTAAACAAGTAGAGTATGTAATGTGAGTAGCTAATGAAATCCTAGATTTGAGGGATAAAGCCACTATATGGATAATGTTCGAGTTGGGAGGCTTAGGATTATGAAATGATCAACCTGATATGTTTATTTTAGTGACTAAAATGTTTAGTAAAGGATTTAGGATCCAAGTGTTAGTTTCAATGGTCAATGCCACTACCCCGGGGGGATTGGAGGTGGATCTTAATGGAATGCCCAGAATGGTGGATTGAGGATGAATTAGGGCTTTCTAACACTTGATTGGGATAGCTTGATGAAGGATATGATAGTATCTATACTCACAAGCAAACCTGGATCACGAAATAGAAAAAAGAGGGGCAAACCCTAGGAGGGAGAATTGCTTAAAGATGAGTGCCTTTTGGATTGGGATGATGGAGTCCCCTAATTATGATGCCTTGGAGAACCCTCTTCGGTTATGGGTGGAGTGAAATAACCGATAAAGGATTTTCCTTAAATGGAAGTTAAGCGACCTAGAGAATTTTTATATTTTAAGACTTAGGGTTTTGAAGTAGCTTTTGCACATGACCAATGGGTAGAAAAATAAAATGGAAGAGAAACACTTGTAAACTGACACTTACTTGGTTTTTGTAGATGTTTTTCGTATGATGAGGGCTACCCTTGACAGGATCAAGTGAAAGATTTGTGAAGCCCACGTCCAGTTGAAACGCCCAAAGAACCTGGTGTGCCCCTCCTTCTAGCCAAACAAAAGGAAATCAATAAGTAATGCAAGAAATATAGGTAATTACAAATGAAATACAAATGATAAGAGAGTAAATGATACTAGTATATAAATACTCCCTGTTAAACCAAGATTTTAGAGAGAAGTGTTGTTGCCTGAACATGCACCTAGGGGTTATCGCAGTAGAAATATTCAAGCCACTTGGGTGCACTCCTTGGGGGAAAGTTTCGAGTTGAGATATTATCACTCAACACTCAACTCCTCCATTTAGACCAACTCCTAGCGAATCCAAGGGGGGTGGTCGCTAAGAAAGAAAACTATGGCTTTTATGCTAACTTATGAAAATGGAATTAATTCTAGGAGTTTGAAATGATTATTGAGACAAGAAAGCAACGATGCATGTTTTAAGATAGTAGTAGAGAATAATATTAACCACTACACATAGTTGTTTAAGCAAAGATAGTAAATTGATAGACCAGTGCCAAAATAGTGAAAATGGAGTTTGCTGAAAAGGAAATGTTATGCGAGTCCTTCTTGGTCAATTTTAATTATTATGGATGAGTGGATTAGCGGGAGAGGGAATTCCCGATATACCGTGAGGTACTTGGGAATATGTACGGATTTTACTTGATGTGGTTTTGCACAAGAACGTGTGGGCTAGATGGAATCACAGGGGTGTGTCCAACACTACACCAAACGAGGGTGCAACCTGACGGGGCCTTGCGGTCACTTTCTAGTTGTTCCCGCTTTCCTTGCAAAATTTTCTCACAAAAAGGAAACTTCGCCAACACCGGATTTTCATTATGTTTGAGGGGAATTGCTTTTATTAAGGTGATTTGTTTAATTTAAGATGTTTGAAAATTAGAGAATGTTACAAATTCGTCTGATTTCTTAGTGATCAAGCAAGGCCTGCAGAGGGAAAGAGCATACACGAGTTGCAACAAAATTATTCGTTCCAATTTGAGTTGTAAAAGAAACAAAAATAAAATGTGAAACGAATTACTAAACCAAGGAGTCTCCTTTCTGATCATCCAACACCGATGTGAGGGAGAGAGCATCTTAGAGAGAAGAATGCTTGGTTAGTATTTATTTTGCTTGCGAAATGAAAGAAAGAAAAATAAAACTAACTATACAACCCGTTAGGACTGAGTGTGTGCTTGTGTTGATGAAATAAAGCAGACATGTTAGAAAAAATCACACCATAAAAAAAAGACTACGAATCCCCCCAGGGGGGATGGGGTGTGGGCACTGGGTAGCCTACTTGCTTGTATTATTATTTTACAAACTACCAAGTGGATGTTGTGGTCCTTATAGATTTGGATCCAAAGGATTTACAAGTTTTTAGAAATGAGACAAGATAGAAGAATATTGCTTCGGGAATCCTTGGATGCTTTTAGATTTTCGATTTTTCGGCAGCACGTACTCTTATCATAGCAAGAAAAGTATAAAACCAGCCACCTGAAATGAACCAAATGTGCCCAATAAAACATTAAAAGCATAAAAATATTTAAGTACTGAAAGTTAAACAATGTGCCTAAGTACTTAACAAAACTATATCTATTCAAAACTAAGCTTTAAAACTTTAGATCTAGTGACATACTTGTTGATGTAATTGTAATTTCGAAAGATATTCACTTGTATTTTATATTGTATTTTATTTGAACCTCCTGTTATCACCAAACTTGTAGATGCCCAAAAGATAGATCCAATACTGGATGGTAGAGGGAAAGGGCAACCAAAGAGGTGAACCACGAGAGCCTTGATTCCCAAAGGATTGGTTGTCATGCCAATCGAGGCACCCTTCACTTTGTGTTGTCTAAGCCCAAGACAACAATGGGGGAGACCTAGATCAACTCTTGATAAGAGAGATCAAACCAAGACACCAGACCAAATCAAATAGGAATGAAGTACGTAAGGTGTTAGGTAAGGTAAACCCTAGATCTATGGATGAAGTCACTAGATTAGTTAGGGGTTGGATCAAGAGGCTTTAAATGATGTAAATTTGATCCAACATGAAATTACGAGTGACTTATAAGATTATGTAAAAGACCCAGGATCATAGTACTAGCAAATGATATAAAAATCTACTACCTTGGGAACCGTGTCCAATGTAGATAGGTTAAGAATAGTACTAGGGCTATCTAGTACTTTTAGATTAGACTTGATTAAATGTATGACACTGTTTATGCATCACAAGTCGGAAACCGGAGTCAAACAAACCAAAAACTAGCTAAGTTTGGGAATGCGCATAGGTTAGGGATCAATGCCTAGGGAATTGGGCCACGAGGGATCCTCCAAGGATGACGCCTTGGAGAACCCACCTAGGGTTAGGCTTAAGACAGAAAACCCAGAAATCTTTCGCCAAGATTTCAAGTTGTTTGAGTCAGGGAATTTTCAGAAGGAAAATGAGCTTAGGGTTTGCAAATGAAATAGCAGTAGACAATTGGAATAGAAGAATAATTGAATAAAATTCAAAGTACTTACCTCCTGTGACTTGCAAATTCCAAATGCAATGATGTTCCAATTCTCTCAAAGCACCTTCAACTTAATTCAACAACTCCCAAGATGAAATCGACCTCCTCAGAGCAAGTGCGCCCTCCCTCCTGCAAAACGACAATCTCTATGAGAGTGGTTTATAGAAACGAAAGTAAATGATGCAAGAAGAATTAGAAAGCATAAATATTGATCAAAGATACAATAAAAATTACTCCCTGATTGATTTACTCCCTCGGTGAAACGATCCGGAGAGACCCCCACGAAATCCCCTCAATGAAGTTGCCCTCCTGCAGAGCATGCATCAAGCAAAACGTATAGCATGGAAACTCATCTAACAATGAAGATGTGACAAGCTATCAGAGCTACAATCAAGGACGAGAACAATCTATAACAAAGGCATAAGATTTTTTTCCCAAAAATATTTCTTTATTGCCAAAAATCTAGAGCCAAAAGTCCTTTTACAATGAGAAGCTCTCTACTTTAAATAGGAAGAGGAGATACCAAAACCCTAACAACCTTTTGAATGGATGGCTAAGATTAAAAGATACAAAAGTTATAATCTACGGTTGAGATCATGAGCTCAACAATAAAGTACATGGATCAACTCAAAAATATAACAATAACATGGACAAAATCGCCCTAGTTGGACGTCCCATTCCAAGTGACTAGGAGAACATAAGATAAAACTCACGGTGGGTCTAGGGAGTGACATATAACTTGCCTAGTGTGTCCCCATGGCACAATAATCATCAAATATATCATCTAAGCATACAATCCTGCCCAACAAGGAAAGTCGTGAGCCTCCAAAGGCTCCATGAAACCACAAAACATGCCGGAGAAAGATGTGTGGGCCCCTCTGATTGATACAACTACTCTGGAGGGTGTGGGAGATATCATTCACATCATCAAAACCATTTCTATGCCATTTCCTTGCCTCAGTAGCCCAAATCGATTTCCTTTGTAGCCAATTTTACCATTTTTTATGCTTGGTCACCAGGGGCCAAATCTAACTGTACCAACATGTCCGGGAATATAGCAATGTAGTAAAAACAAGTGGATACACTCCATATCCCCTTTGTAGCGCCATAGGTGAACCAATCAAATCCTGACACTGCTCTGACAGGCCATTTTTAATGGCATATCTGCACTTAAGTGATAAACTGAGAGAAATCTCAATTGAAATTGCCCGGAACTGAAAACTGACCGTCCCAATGGACTCAGAGAGCCCAAATACACTTAAGGTGCATACTCATACACCATATGGATGACTGCATAATCATATAATATCATCACCATGCCCGGACAAATAAAAATAATAATAATCTACAAATGATCAAAATCCTCAAAAGTACTACAGATCACTATCTGAACCTGTAACTGCCGCATGGAACCATCTGGTGACCAAATAAGGATCACATATCATCAATAGCTATCATCTAGGGTCTAACCCATCTCATGTCCTGCGGTTGACTTTGGTCAAACTAGGTTTGACCAAGTCAAACTAACCCATATTATGATCCAAAACATAAACATCAAGGTGTTGCAAGTGCATTTGGTTAAAGCATGCTTCATTAGTCATTCCAATAGAAATATAAACATAAAGTAATCATTTCACTGGCGATCTAAAACAAGATATTCAAGATTTTTAATAGTAATAATAATAACTCAGACTTAGAACCTCGAGACTATACTCACTTCATGGCTGTGATCAATTTGCTAGTGATGGGTGAGGGTGAATAAATGCAAGGTTAGGCTAAGGGATGACTGTACTAACTCAACACTGTGACACTTTGGAAGTGGAAAGGGGATACACAATAAAGCATATGTTGGACAAGTGATGACACAGGGGATGGCAATGTCTCACAAATGGATAAGCTGTTTCAGAAGTGCTTATTCGACCTTGACATATGTCTACAACTCACATCCAAGCTGATACAACTTCGTGATGATCTTGTCTAGAGCCGCCATAACTGGGTGTCAGGCTAACCATAACTCAAGAGTCTAGGGGACACTTAGAATCAACTGTCCCAAGCTCCATCTCATATCACAACCCGCAGGCTAATGAGGAATAATCATTACAGTATAAGCCAACAGATATTTAGATATAGCATACATTTAACCACTATTTTTGGGGCCTTTCATTCATTTCCATAGCCTTTATCCGTGTGTGTTGAAAAACACATTCTTGGATTTACATTTATTTCACATGCCTGTCATTCACATGTGTTGAAAAACACATTCTAGAATGGGCTTCCATTCAAGATATACAATAAAGTTTCTAGATACATGTAATGATGGTAGTACTATATGTTTCAGGTCTAGCCAACACAACTTAGGCAACTTAGAGCCGAGACACAATACAGCAGGGAAGCTCATCCAACAAAGAGGCTAGAGTGGGGGAAAGTCCTCCATGTCACTAGTCAAGTAGTAAGTTAGGGTAACAACAATAACTAGAGGGTAATGAATGGATGGAGATAGTGAAAATGATGCCAACACTAGCAAGCCAAATGATGATGGGAATGATCACCTCCATTCTCCTAGGAGGGTGAAACCAATGAATATAGACAAGAACCTCTATCATCTGAGTAGGACACTAAATAGATACATAATAAAGACTAAGTTCAATATATATATGATCGTCAGATCATGACACAAAATGCTACAACATGCTACTACTAGAATGACCGGGAGTGCAATATAAACCAATACACAAGATAATACCTATTGGATCATATACCTGTGCAAACCATCTGAACCATCATCTGTCTACTGGGAACCTGCTACTGCAACTCTGGGCAAGGCATATTGCTCTGTATGGAAAACTGGCTACATCGGTCATCAAATCTAAGTTTCCTGAGACTTAGTCATGGCAAAGGAATATACTGCTGCTCATTATCATAAGAGTGATCCAAAATAGATGCCCATCTCAAGCATCTCAGTGTAAAGGACTGACTGAAAAATATACTGGAATCTGGAATAAATATATGGTAGCCCCAGCTACTATAAATGTGATAACACCTCCGACGGAGATGTTTATTCCTCTGGACGGAGATGTCATTATTATATTTGGTCATGTAAAGTCATTGAGGTTAACCCTCCATTGTAATTCGGGGCAATAGACCTCGGAGTCGGTTTGTATTAGGGCTATTAGAATCTCTTAGAGAAGTCGTCCCAGTCAGGTTTAACTGAGGCCGACCTAGCTGGGAAAAAGGTCAAGTGAAAGTTAGTGTATAAATAGAGAGTGAGCTCTCTCATTTGATATATTACTCACTCACTCAAGTTCGCATTAGTGAGAGAGAAGAAGAAGTTCGCATAGGAGGAGAAGAGAGGAGCTGCAGAAGACCATCTTTATTTTGGGTTTTACATTTGTGATATTGTATTGGTGACGATTCTATCTTTGAGGAAGTTGTGGGGTGTTCTCCTTTATGGTTTCCACGAGGAAATTCTTTGTGTTTATTGTGTTATGCTGTGCATGTTATTCTCTCAGATAAGATCCTAGATAATATTGATTAAAATTGTGAAAAACTAACATGGTATCATAGCTAACCTATGAAGAAGACACTATGCAGCTGCGGAAGCTAGGGCTTCTTAATTTTTGGACTTCTCTCCACAGATTATCAACGAAAAGAGGCTAGGCTAACTTGCCTAAGGAGGTTGCATCTTTATGTCGAAGCAGAAGTTGATTCTGAGAATTTTCATTTTTTGGCCTGTCACTACTGCCAGAGAAAAAGTAGGGCTTCTCACAAATTTTGAATTTTGGAGTGCAATTGGCATAGGAAGGCGCACCTCTCCAAGATCGAAATTTTTGAGTGGGTGAAACTCCCGAAAATTCAAACCCTAGTTTGACTTTGGACCAGAAACTGCAGAAAACCAGAAAAAGCCAAAAACTGCAAAAAACCAAAAAAAGCCAAAAACTGCATATCAGAATTTCACAAGTCAATTTTCAAGGTTTAAATTTTGGAATCTTCAGAAACCAAGTATACCAACATACTCGCCTCAGTCAAGCGCATCTATCTGTCCAATCAGAAGTTCCAAATTCCAGGTTTGGAAAATTAGGGTTTTTTCTGACAAACCCTAGGCCAACCAACTCCAGAACCAGTTTGGGCATCTAAAAGTGGTAAGACCTAAAAGCTTTTCTATTTCCATTTGAAGTTCTCTTTAAAGATGTCTCACCACACCAAGCTTGAGGATAAGCTTGAAGGGGCTGGTAACTTCTGAGCATGGAAGTATAGGATTGCACTTGTCCTTGAAGAGAATGAATTGGACACATATGTGAATGAAGAGGTTCCAGCACCAGAGGGAGATGAGGCTAAATCCTTACACAAGAAGAACTTGGTTATCGCCAAGAAAATCATTGCAAATTCTATTATGGATCATCTCATCCCACATGTGTCATCTTTGAAGACACCTAAAGAGATGTTTAATGCCTTGACCAAGCTATTTGAAGGGAAGAATATAAATCGGAAGATGACCTTGAGGAACTAGTTGAAGAATGTGAAGATACAAAATGCAGAGACCATCCAGTCTTATTTTACAAGGGTCCCTTAGATTAAGGAGCAACTTGAAGCTGTGGGAGAAAATGAAGAAGATGGAGAAATTGTGATAACCACCTTGAATGGTATCCCTAGATCATGGGACTCTTTCATTCAAGAGATTTGTTCTAGAAAGAAGTTAATCACATTCAGTAGGCTGTGGGAAGAATGCTCACAAGAATAAGCTCGACTTGTAGCTCGAGAAGAGAAGATGGGAGAAAATGATGATCAAGCTCTCACAACACACTCCAGGTGGAAAAATAACAAGAGGGAGCACCATCACAGTAAGAGGGAGAAACACCACCACCAAAGCCATAGGGATAACTTTGGAAGATCTAGAAAATATCTATCCAACATTAGATGTTATACATGTGATGAAAAGGGACACTACTCCAGAGATTGTCCCAGAAAGAAAGGCTCCAACAAGAAGACAAACGAGAAGAGACATCATGCTCACACCGCTGCAGATGATGAACCCGCAAGGAAAAGAACCAGAGAAGAAGAAAGAGATCATTCTTCAAGTGATGAAGAATATGTATTGTAATGAAGGTAACCAATTACAAGGGTTCATTCAGAAGGTTCCACCTCATAAGGTAAAAGCTAGAGATGACTTTCGGTATTACATGAAAGGAGTAGGAGAAGCTACTACAGAGTTGGACTCTGGAAAACAAATAAAGATCGATGCTCTATGGAAGCCTCTCATCCATTTCAACATTGATTAGAGTGCAGAAAAAATGACACACAAAGTCTACTCTAGCAAGTGTAGAATATTTGCTCAACATTTCTGATCATAAGCAAGGAAGGCACAAGACCTCAGAATCAAACAATAAAGAAGAACACTCTGTTAAAGACTCTAGTAGTTCCTGCAAGGAAGCAAAGATCAAGAGGGAGACCACCCAACAAACAAACAAATATAAGCATTTGAATTGTCATTTCTTATATATCTATTTATTTAAATAATATTGTTCAGTGGTGTACATACTTATGTTTCTAGATTTAGGTTGTGTATTATGCATATTAGGATATTTACATTAATGAATAGTATACTACTAATATGGATGTGATGGGTTAGTGGCCTATGGTACTGTACAACATTCCATTTCTACTTATCTAGAATGATACATTTTTGTTCACATGTTGGGAGTAGTGTACACTCTTAATAATGTTATGGTAGAGATTATAAAGTTACGGGATATGGATAAATGTTGTATTGAAGTATTGGCTAAGAAAATTGCATGATTGTATGACCTATGTCTTTATGCATAAGAATTTGTTCTGAAAACTATGAGATGTTTCTGATCATGCAATTGAACTTGACTTGTAGGAAATATTGTGTACCATAACCTACAAGAGAGACTTGTTTCAAAGAACATGCGACAAAGATCAAGAAAACTACCTTTGAAGATATTGAAGAACCTGAAGTTCCCAGGATTCAAGATTCAGTGATAGAAGAAGCAGTTCCAGAAGATCATGAAGACCACGAAATAGAAGAACCACAAGAACCTGTAGATCCACCTCGTGAGAAGAACTCCCACAAGAGGAAACTAGCATGAGTACGAGAAGCAATACAAGATGTAGAGAGGTATGGCGCTCCAGAGGGGATGCACAGAGAAAGCAAGAGACCTAGGCCATACTCCAGTTATGTAGCCTTGTTGTGCGACATCATTTATAACGAACCTTCCAATTATGGGGAAGCGACAGAGAAGAAAGAATGGAAGGATGCCATGATCGAGGAGTAACAGTCGATCATGAAGAATGATGTCTGGGATGTAGTTCCGAGACCAGAAGGGAAGTTTGTTGTGACTTCCAAGTGGATCTACAAGATCAAGCATGCTACAGATGGCAACATAGAGAAACACAAGGCAAGGTTTGCGGCACGTGGCTTCTCCTAGAAGGAAGGCATAGATTATGAGGAAACATTTGCACCTGTATCCAGATACACTTCCATAAGATCAATACTTACATTAGCTGCAATTATGAAATAGAAGGTACACCAGATGGATGTCAAGTCAACGTTCTTGAATGGTGTAGTAGATGAGGAATTGTACGTAGAGAAGCCACTCGGATTTGAGACACATGATAGGGAGACTCATGTGTGCAAATTGAAGAAAGCCTTGTACGGTTTAAACCAGGCACCCTGGACATGGTACAACAGGATAGATAGCTTCCTGACTAGTATGGGATTTACCAAGAGTAACGCAGGTTCCAACCTTTACTACAAGGTTGAGGAAGGAAACCAAGTGATACTTCTATTTTATGTAGATGACCTATTTGTGACAGGTGAGGATGGGGTTATTGCAGATACGAAGAGGAAGATTTTCGTAGAGTTCGAGATGAAGGACCTGGGCATGATGCATTATTTTCTAGGCATGGAGGTGTGGTAGAGTGCGGATGGAATCTTCCTTGGACAAGGGAGGTATGCAGTGGAGATCCTGAAGAGGTTCGGGATGATGGACTGCAAGGCCATGGCCACACCTATGGCATCGAACCTAAAGCTATTGAGTGATGCTTCATCATAGTCGGTTGGTGCCATGATGTATCGTTAGATGATTGGATCTTTGATCTACCTGACAAACACGAGACGAAACTTATGCTTTGTTGTGAACACATTGAGCGAGTTCCTGACAGATCTGAGACATGTTCACTTGATTGTTGTAAAGCATAGTCTTAGGTACCTAAAGGGTACAGTTGATTATGGGCTCAAGTATGACGCGAATCAAAAGATTAACCTGGATGGTTATGTTGATTCGGATTGGGCAGGCAGTGCCGCTGATAGGAAGAGCACTTCGGGATGTTTCTTCAGTATGGGATCCGGTATGATCTCTTGGTTTAGCAGGAAGCAGTCGTGCATGGCACTGAGTACAGCCGAAGTAGAGTACATTGCAGCTTGTTCTGCTAGTTGTGAGGCAGTATGGTTGAGGAAGCTACTGCCTGATTTGTTTGATCTCCAATTAGATGTGTTGAGGTGTGTGAGCTGTCTTTAAAGAAACACCTAAATATTTAATTATCAACCAGGGTTGGTATTCTTAGAGTTGAGAAAAAGTATATGCAAAGGTAGAATTGCATCTAAGTTTCGGCTTGTCAGACCTTAGAAATGTTTTAATAAAGAAAAGATCGAAAGATCTTTCAAAATGAAAAACCGAGTCAAACTTCAGAAAAGATAACAAATGAACTAACAGATCATAATAGTATTAAATCATACTACTCTACTCTATGTTTAAATAATGGAAATTACTGGATAAAAAGCAAACTATTTTTGTAAGGATGGAAGCTACTTAATCAATTCTTCATATTCTAATCTAGGAATTAGAGACAACTGTAAATAAAATTAAAGACCTATCTATGAAATGATTTAATAGTAAATTACATAACCAGAAAGCTAAATTAATTCAAAGCAAAATTACAAACTATTAATAAATTCGATAACTACTTATGCATTCAGTTAATATTTCAAAACTATATTAAAGCATCTAATTCTAATTCCATTCTCCTTGATGTTGTATGTCAAAGGTGATAGGAACTGAAGCGAATGAATCGTAATGACTTTCAAATGTAATAGCAAAACAAAATAGAAGTAAATCTAATCTAATTTCAATAAAGAGATGTAAACTACAAAGAGTCCAATTACAGTTAACTTTAAACATTATGATCTATCTTCTATCCATAAATAAAATGATATAAAACTAATGAAAATCTAAAAGTAAGTAGAAAACTTGATAAAGATGTTTATTTATGGATTCAATTTGGAAGCAAGTAGAAAACTTGATAAAGATGTTTATTTATGGATTCAATTTGGAAGCAAGTAGAAAACTTGATAAAGATGTTTATTTATGGATTCAATTTGGAAGCAAGTAGAAAACTTGATAAAGATATTTACTTCTGATCCAAATTCTATTTCATGAACATCTTCATTATTTGAGCGAACAAGAAACTGATCCTATGCTTAACAAAGAAACTATCGAAATTTAGATAACTTGGAGAATGAAATTATTAACTCTAGTCTAAACTAAATCTGAAGAACGTGTGGTAAACTATGCTACGAATAAGACTGATAAATCTGAAAGCAATAACATATTAGTAAATCAGATATGAAAGACATAGTTTAAAAGACAGTTAAGACAAAACTATAAATGATAACAAAACTTTAATTAAAACTTTGTGGAATGTAAAGCAAGGTCCTAATTATGGTTAAGAATGCTAACTAAGAGCAGGAAAGAATGCAGTTAAAGAACCTAAGAAACTGAATTCAAAATAAGCATAAAACAGTGCAAAAAGAATGAAAGTCCGAACGACAATCCGGATGACTGTCCAAACGACAGTATGAATGACAGTCCGAATGGAGGAAAAGCGAATTAAACTAAGGAAAATGATAGTTTTGATGATCTTAATGTCAGCTGGCGAATGCAGATGAACCTACAATGCAAAGAAGTCAGTGAGAAGACTTGTTGAGAAGCTACGATAATAGGAAGCAACCTATTCTAATCATTACCTAAGAAGATGAACTATTCCTATTTATGCTAAAGCAAATCTGAGGAGAGAGAGAGAAAATTAACCTATAGTTACAGAACAGAAACTAATGAAACTAGTTCTAACTATTGACAGAACTTGAAACAAAAACTAATTAAGTTCTACTTAATTGCAGAAAACTAGAGAACAAACTATCTAATTACGAAAGACTGAAATTACACTATGAACACTATGCTTTGGTTGACCATTTATCAATTCTGGAAACACAGACTAAGTTGGCAGGAAAATACAAATTATAGAGAGGAAAGAAATAACATATGCAGGAAAATGAAATTAATTACATTTACAGGAAAATAAACTAACTATTTGCTGAAAATAAAATACAGAAAACATAAACAAAACCTCCGGTTGATGAGGGGCCCTTCCCAACAATCAGATATGGAAACTAAATCACCTAGCTACTAACAGCAAAGCATCAACGAACTGAGACTTCCATTAACTGGTGAAAATTACATAATATTTATGCAAAAGTAACTGTTATCTTTTGTCTATTCTCTATGCTATCTGATCCTTCTGATGATCCTCGTTTCTCTACACAAAGCATCTATTTAAAGTTTACAGTGGGAGAGAAGGTCGACATAGTCGACCTCTCTAAAAATAGAGGTCTTTAAGACTGTAAAACGGCTGCTGGGTGACACGTGACAGCACAGAGGGCATCTACCACATTTCACGGGGTTGGTTCCTTCACGGGGTTGCTGTAGCATTGATCTTCCTTTGTCGTGGGCTGGGAAGTGTGTTGGCGGACTGAGCGTGGACGAACGGACTCCTCTAGAACATTGGCGTGAACAGGCATGCGTGATACCAGGTTGAACGAACAGGAAAGTCGGAGCGCTGGAGTGTGGACGTGGGCAGGAGGTGTGTTGTCGAGCTCGGCATGTAGGAAGGCAAATCTTCCAGAACAATAGCTCATCAATCTTAACCACCACGTAGCTAACTGAACCCACGAGTCTGTTTTTGTCTTTAATGGCCAGGAATATACCAACCGATGATTCCGTGGATTGAACGCAAGGCTGAATGACGGGCTGGATGCGGCTGGACATTAGCAACATAAACACACAGTCTGAATGGGGGATCGTTTGAAAAACCGCAGCATGTAGATCAAAACTAAATGCCAAGCATATCGAAAAATGTCACTTTAAACATTGATAAATCATAATATGGCGAGATTTCACCAAAGTTCATATGATAACTGAATATATGCATACCTGGTATGTTTGATGGTTTGAATGGCGGAAAGAATGACTTATTATATCAAAAATGATAAGAAGGACGCCACTCAAAGTAGATTTAATGATAAAAAATAGTGACAAAATGGACACCAACAAGATGCGACTTGTATATTCTGTGACAAACAGAGTTGTGTGAAGTTGTCCGAGAACCCAGTGTTCCATGACAAGTCAAATCATATTGAGATCAAGTATCACTATATCATGGATATGGTGCAGAGAGGAGCAGTGAAGCTCCAATATATTGCGACGGACGAGCAGGTAGCCGATGTGTTGACCAAGCCGCTAGCTAGAGTGAAGTTCGAGTACTTCAAAGAGAAGCTTGGTGTACTTCAAATCGAGGTTCCTTCCAAGGGGAAGTGATGAGTTCGGAAGACGCAGGTGCACAGGGCCTTTCCCAAATGGTGGCAGGATAGTCCTCCCATGTCGGTTGATGTAAGTGTCGGGCCTTGTTAGTGTAATTGTAACTTCGGAAGGTATTCACTTGTATTTCATATTGTATTTATTATTTTATTTTTTGTGTACCTCCGACAAAGATGTTTATTCCTCCGGTCGGAGAAGTCATTATTGTATTTGGGTCATGTAAAGTCATTGAGATAAATCCTCCCATGTAAGTCGGGGCATTAGTTCCCCTAGAGTCATTTGTATTGGGGTTTTTAAGTCCCCTAAAGGAGTTGGCCCAGTCAACTTTAGTTGAGGCCGACTTGTCAAGTGAAAAAGGTAAAGTATAAATAGAGAGCTAGGCTATCTATTTATTCATTCACTCACTCACTCACTTCGCATTAGTGAGAAGAAGGACAAGTTCGCACAAGTGGAGAAGAGAGAAGCTGCTGAAGACCTAAATTCTATTCTGGGTTTTATTTTTGTGACATTGTATTGGTGATCATTCTATCTCTGAGGAAGTTGCGGGGTTTTCTCCTTTATTGTTTCCTCGAGGAAAATCTGTGTCTCTTATGTTTACGTTGTGTTTGCTATTCTCTCAGTAAGATCCTAGATAACTATTGATTAAAAGTTGAAAATCTAATATGGTATCAAAGCTAACCCGAGCATAAGACAATGTGCAGTTGCAGAAGCTAGGGCTTCTTATTTTTTGGACTTTTCTCCACATATCATCCACAAAAGGAGGCTAGGATAACTCGCCTTAGGAAGGCGCATTTTCCAGTCGAAGTAGAAGTTGATTTTGAGCATTTTCATATTTTTTGGCCCGTCACTGCTGCCAGGATTAGGGCTTTTCACAGAAGTGGAATTTTGGAGTGCAATCAGCATAGGGAAGTGCTCCTCAAAATCAAAGTTTTTGAGTGGGTGAAACTTCGGGAAAGTCAAACCCTAGTTTGACTTTGGACCAAAAAAACCGGAAAACCAAAAAAAGCCGAAAAATGCAGATCCGAAATTCGCAAGTCAATTTTCAAGGGTGAATTTTTGGAATCTTCAGAAACTAAGTGTACCAACATACTCGTCTCATCTAGGCGCATCTTCCTGTGAAAGCATAATTCAATTCAGAGAATTTTCATTTTTTGGTTCGTCACTACTGTTGGAGGAAAACTAGGGCATCAAATATTTTGGGTTTCTGTTCACAAATTTAGGTAAGTGAGTACATTAGACAACTCGCCTTGAGGAGGCACATCTATCTGTCCATCCAGAAGTTCCAAATTCCAAATTTGGAAAATTAGGGTTTCTCTAACAAACCCTAGGCCAACCAGCTCCAGATCCAACTTGGGCATCTCAAATTGGTAAGATCTAAATATTTTGTATTTCCGTTTGAAGTTCTCATTAAAGATGTCTCACTACACTAAGCTTGAGGATAAGCTTGAAGCGGCTGATAACTTTCGAGCATGGAAGTATAGGATTACACTAATCCTTGAAGAGAATGAATTGGACACATATGTAAATGAAGAAGCTCCAGTTCCAGAGGGAGATGAGGCTATAGCCTTACACAAGAAGAACTTAGTTAAGGCCAAGAGGATTATTGTTGATTATATTAAGGATCACCTCATCCCACATGTGCCTTCCTTAAAGACACTTGAAAATATGTTTGATTCCTTGACCAAGTTATTTGAAGAAAAGAATATAAATCAGAAGATGACCTTGCAAAACCAGTTGAAGAATGTGAAGATACAAAATGCAGAGACCATGTAGTCCTACTTTACAAGGGTCTCTCAGATTAAGTAACAACTTGAAGCTGTGGGAGAAATTGTAGAGAATGGAGAAATTTAGCGATGACCACCTTGAATGGTTTCCCTAGGTCATGGGATTCCTTCATTCAAGGGATTTATGCAAGAAGGAGGTTAATCACATTCAATAGGCTGTGGGAGGAATGCTCACAAGAAGAATATCGACTTGTAGCTCGAGAAGAGAAGATGGGAAATGAAGACTAGGGTCTCACAACACACACCGGGAAGAATAACAACAAAAGGGAGCATCCTCATCACAAGAAGGAAAAACACCAAAACCAGAATCAGAGGGAGAACTTTAGAAATTTCAAGAGAGATCTATCTCACATTCGATGCTATACTTATGATAAGAGGGGATACTATTCCAGAGATTGTCAGCCTGGGTTGCCATTTGTAGAAAGTCGCCCAAGCTTCCATATGAGCTCTTTGGGGCTTTCTTCCCCTATTTAAGAGAGGCTACTCATTCCTTTATGCTCTAGTTGGAGTATTGGAGTGAGAGCTTTCTATTGTAACTTTTGCATATTATTTTTGAGAAATGAAGAGACTTTGGAGGTCACTCTTGTGCAATTGCCTTTGAGGAGTGGATGAACTCTCTTGTTCTTTAATGGAGGTAATCTATGTCTAAATTTTTTTTGCTTTACATTTGCATCAAGTGTAGCTTGTTTAAAGGATTGGTATCAATTTATAAGAAGGGTTAGTTCAATTTGTTTATTGTTTTAACTTCTTATGCATGTTTGTGTAGAGATCTTACTTGTATGTTTCATTTGTTTATGAACATGTAATATTGATTTCTCACATGTATGTGTCTGCACTTGATCTCTTGTTTGCAAAGTGTTGTTATGTACAGGTTCTTTTATTTGGACTGGTGAAGATCTTGTTTGTTTCTTCTCTTCTCTAACATTTTCTTGTAGATACAGTCCCTCGGCAATCCACAAGTAAAGTTCCGAAGTTTCTCATTTCGTCTCAAGCTTTCTCCCTTTCTTCAATCAATTTTTCTTGGTTACCAGTTACTGTTAAAGAGTAATAGTTGATCTACATGCTATTTCATATTCATGAGTAGATCTATTAGTTGCTCTTAAGATCTAGTTAATTTTCGTTAAAAGCTTTATCATTCATAATCTAGATCTCTTTTGCTAAGCATTTCAAGTTATCAAAATCGTTTATTTTAAAGCTTAAGTTAGCATGCTTAGTTTCGATTTTAAATCTAAATCTAACAGTAATAGTGCTTAAATTTGCTCTCCATATTAACAGAGGCAATTAAAGATTCCATTGAACTAGCTTTTTAGCTTGTTTCAATGATTAATTCTTGTTTTTTTTTTTCATCCTTACACTTAGAATTTTTTTTAGTAATTTTTGTTCGTTGTCCCAAAGCACTTTTTAAAGTGTTTTTGGCATTTTCTAGTAGCATATGCTCATTGTTTTGCAGCATTTATGAGCAGTTAGAAAGAAACTTTTGCCGATTTTCGATAGATTGAACCATCCAGAGCACCCTGGACCCTTTCCCCTTCAATCAGATACTTTTCCTATGAATTTTCTAAGCCTTTGAGTCCATTTATATAAGGACCAAGGCATTTCTCCTTGCATTGTAAAAAAGAATAAACGCGAGCAAGTGGGTTACCCAACGCCCACACCCCATCCCCCAGGGGGGTCTGCGTCGGCTCTAAAATTTCGTGGTTTGAAATTTTTTAGCTTAGATTTGCTTTCTTTGCAATTAATAAAATAAATCTAAGATAAAATTAAGCCTACTCAGGACTTAGTTTTCTTCATTTTTTTAACAATTTGTTTTTTTTTTAAGTTTGAGTAATATTGTCCTTGCTTTCCCGAAGTACGGTGCCATGGAAAGAGCTTGCTCGAGTATTGGAGTTCGACCGGAAAAGAGACTCTTGGAGTAGATTAATCAAAGTAGAAAATCTTTAATTTGTTTAATAAAATTAACCAACGTTTATCTTCCCGTATGCTTTGGACCCCTGCAACTTAGTATGACTAGTTGGTTAATCAGAAAGGGAGGTAAGCATTAGTGTAATAGGACAATCCAAACAAGCTAAACTTTGATAACTTGGGAGGTTGCGAAGTGTGGATACCATAGAGTGAGGGAGCTACTGTAAGCAGGTTATGCCTCGCCCTGTTGGACACTCAGTAAAGTCGCTATAGCACTCAGTTCAAAAGGTTCAGTTTAGTTGGGCCAAACCACCAATAAAACCATTCCCATAATACTCATTAATAAATCCTAAAACTTACCAATCGAGACACTTGCAATACTTACACAACACAACATTAGCACTCCAAAGCACTTTCAATTTTTGCATCTTTTATATTGGGCACTGGTCTTGTTGTTTATTATCTTGTTCATTTTATGTATGCAAAATGATGATGATGGATGTGATATGCTGTTGAATTTCAATCTTTATTGATGTCGTGGTTGAAAGAAAAAGTTTTTCATTTAATTAACTCCTAGATTAGTTGTTTTTCTCTTTTCATAGATTAAACACCTTATATTTTTCTTTTATTAGGGACCACCCCGCTTGGCTTCGCTAGGAGTAAGCCTAGATGGAGGAGTCGAGTTATTAGGTGACAACACTTGACTTCGACTTTCCCCCAAGGCCACATCATGTGGCTTGAATATTTCTGCCACGTTTCCCCCTTAGGTGTGCATCCAGGAGGCAACATGCCCACTAAATGTCAGAGTGATCATCATCAAAATGCTCATTTGCTACTGATCTCGTGCATAAGATATCATAGGACTGGCTCAGGAATGTGCTCAAACTAGCTCAGGAATGTTGTTGCATCGAGTGTTGAGAAATTTAGCGAGCTCAATGCAATAACTGGCCTTGCCTAGAAACAATGTAGGAAATGATGGATCCATGACGAGTTTGGTAAGTTTCCGTGTCAAAAACTTGATGTGTAATGAGCGAAAGTTGAATATTTGGAACAATATAGACATGATAACTAGTAAGGGTCTCTATTTCCAATGTTGAGTCATGAGATGTGTTTGCAACATCATGGATTCACAACTTGTTTTGGAAGACCATGGTGGAAAGGATTATGAACTTGAAGGAAGGATTAAGTTGATGAACGATATTGAATTGGGATGTGAACAAATGAGAAGAGGCCACCAAATTTGAAATTCCAAGTGAGAAGAGAACTTTGTAATGAGTGACAAACTCTAAAAATTCTAGATTGTCCTCCCGAGTTAGTGAGACAACAAAGCAAATCCTAAAGGAGGAGGTGTACAAGATTCCTCTACTCAACTTTAAACTCTACTACCTTGATTTTGAAAGTTGCTACCACAATATGAAAGGAGTTGGGTAGTGTGTACCATAGATCATGGGCCATGACCAACATAAAACTCACACACAGGTTAATATGAGCCAGAAAACAATGCCAAGAATATGCATTTTTCTCTCTTCCCAATGGCAATCTCTCATATAATTGGTTAATAAACTCTAATGAAGCTTGTTTTCCCCACATAACATGTATGGAGAGTGTGGTTGACTTTTGTAGCAATGAGTAATTGAACTTAACATTCCAAGCAAAGTATGAAGAAAGGAAAAATCCTACATAGGATCAAAAGAGCACCTAAATCCAGATTGGATCGGAACACAGCCCTAATACTAATGATGTGAAAAAATTCCACTCATGAATAGAGTTCTACACAAATTGTGTGAAATAAAAACCTCTAATTGATTTTCATTAAGACAAACACAAGTTTATATAACTTTACATCAATAAAGCTACCTCAACACACTTGAAGATAATTGCTCAACATGATTCTCATAAATAGCAACTAAAGATAATAATAGGTCCTATCTATAAATACCTTGGATATTTACTTACATCAATTACAAGTTAGTGAAAACTACTTTGTACTAGCAAGCACCAACAACCCAATCTACCTAGGCTCCAATCCTCAACATAACTTCTTTTAAAGCAACTTCATCTCAATTTGACATCCAACACAAAAATCTCATGAAATGCCCAACCTTTATGCAAAATGGGTGTATGCATCATATGTTGACCAAAATATTCATTACTAGCATAGTTATTTGAGAAGATATATATATATATATATATATATATATATATATAATTCCCAAAATAAAATTTAATTATTAAAATTAACCATTTTCTTTTTAAATGATAATGATTAATTATTTTAAAATATTTTATTTTATACAAACTAAAAAAGTATTTTAAATATAAACATTTTTTCCAAAAATTAATTAAAAAAAAAACTATATACAATTAAATTTGAAATGTTAATTTATTTTTTCAATTTTCGTAAAACAAAAACTTTATAAATATATATTTTTTTTTAATTTAATAATTTTGTTACCAAACTTTTCATTATAATATATTATTTTATGTTATCTCAGTATATTTTGAATTTCACGTAGAATTAATGTTTAGTAAAATGTTTCTTTTCTGTGAATTTAATGTTAAATAAAATATTTAGAATAGTAGACATGACTGTAATTATAACTGAAAACCTTTATTTAGTTTACCTTCCTTACCATCAATGTAGGAAATGATCGAACCATTTATTGTTTATTGCATTTTACAGGTAATCAAATGGTTTTCTTGATCTTAAATGCTATCGTCTTGATAGTAATTACTATGACATTCAAGCCTTTCCTACCTCAATCAACCAATACGCGAAATTGAAAAAGATGATCAATGGTTCTTAAAGAACCAATGATTGAGCAAGACAAACATGTACCTTCTTGATCTATTATATTTTTCTTCAAAGACACAAGTAGACATTGACATCTCAATTATTGTTTCCCCTATATATTTATGGTTTTATATATTTGCGGTGTACTTTACACCAAAGGTTTTGAAATAAGAAGATTGCAAGTATCGTAATCTAATTTAGTATTTGCATAGCTCTAAAATACATTATAAATTATTATTTTTAGTTGTTTATCAAGTTTGCATTTCTTTAGAATTTTTTAATTAAAATTTTATAGATATTAATTAGATTGAAAAACATTATTTGGTATGTTCATATATAATAAAAAAATGGTGTTATATAGTAAAAGAATATTTTAAATAGGATAATAAAACATTTTATTATATATTGAATTTAGGGTTTAAATGTGGAATGAAAAGTTTTAATTAGAGTTTATTGTAATAAATTTTCAAAGATCTCGATCATCCAAGTGATAAGTATGTGCAACTTGATTATATTTAATTAAACAATATCAATATCGTGTTACAAAAATGACAACATTTGAGTTACTATGTCATCATAAGAGGATATCATTTGATTAAACTTAATAGAGTCACATAGTAATGTTTACAATATTTTTTTGACTTTTTATTTCAATGAGGATCCCCAACATGTTGGCAAGTGGGGACTATGATCCCTTCTTGCATGCCCCTCAATCAAAATCTATGCAGCATGTCTCCTTCCATAATAGGGATTCTTTGGGTATGCATGTACCTATACCCAATTCCCTTATCCTATGCATATCAAATCTAGACTCCACACCTTTTACCAGTACTGGGTATAAATGTTACCTTTACCCCTCGCATCATATTATAGGTCCTCCTGGGTGTATCTACACATATATGTTGGTTAGTTGGAAAGGCATATCCTTGTGGTCTACTCTCATATCATATAACTTTGCTTGTGAATCATAATAAACAATTAACACATGCAAGTTTAATAGTTCATTTGGTACCCATTAAGGTAACTTGGCCTCGTACCCTCATTAGAATCATAGAACTTGGCTCCATCCTTGAGCCTTGATTCACATGTGTTTGTATTGTCATTCCTAAGTGACTAGTCATAGCATTGAACACTGCTAGATACACGCTAGATATGAGCTCATGTCTTAAAGAAATTATAGCCATTCTAATTTATGCTAGCATCATAAAAACATTCAATGTCAATGGAGACTTATCCATCCACGGGACCCCTTTCTAGTTCGTTCCATCCACTTATTCCCAAAGTTCCTTGTGTACAATGTCATCCTAACACATCTCAATACATGATTGGAAATATGAAAAAACCAGATGATCATATCATAAATAACATACAATCGTCATGTTTATTCAATCTTATTACAATCACACATATAAATACTCAAATTCGATTCCACATAATGCACCAAATCATGCATATTTTTAATGGCATGATATCACTACATATATCCATGCCCATTCTCCATGAAAGAATAAATACAAGGTCCTATAATCAAACAAGTAGTGTGTAGCAATAATACAAATGTAATAACACCTTACTCTAAACAATTAACCCTTTCCCGTGGACCATCAACCCATAAACTCTTACGATTATCATTTGATCTTAACCCCTTAACCTTCATCCTTAATATATGAACTTAAACTCCAATTAATTAGTGAAACCATAAGCCTTTACCCTATACCCCTTAACCCTTAATACTTGACTCTTAGCCTTTAACCTCTAACACATACATCTCTACCCTTAACCATTAACTCTATTCATTAAACACCAAAATTTAACCCTCAACCTTCAATCTAACACATGTTTGAGTAAAACAAGGTATTTCCACACAGGCCGAACACCTTAAGAAATTGCTCACACCAATAGATCACATACCAAATTTGATGTTTTTACATGGTTAAAACCATTAGAGAGGGAAACAGTCCACGACCCTAGGCAAATGACTACTTGAGGAAATACATTAATGCAAAAGGAAAAAGAATTTACCAATAAGTTTCTTGCAATCAATCACTGAGCAAATGACCCTCCATGCTCTTTAAATAGAGATCTCACAAGCCAATTAGGTGTTAAGCCACATATTAGTAGTCATTAAGATCAATGTGAAGATGAATAGATATATCACTTTATATGTCTAGAACATACTGTGACCATTGGATTGCGTAAGTCAAATGAATACTAAAGAAACACATTTTACGTAAAGACACATTAGACCAAGTTGATCTTAACTAACTGCTAAGTGTCTAAATATCCTAACACCCCCCCTTAAGAACAACTTCATATAGGATTGAAGGATTACAAAGGTGACACAATAGGAGGAGGAAGGAGACATTAGAGCCTATCCCCCCTTAGTGAAAAATTCCTAGACTCCTAACATAGATCGATGTTTAGAAAAGTTTTCTTTTGTAAGAGACTTTGTGAATATGTCTACAACTTGTCATCTATACAGTAAAAAAGATCAAGAACGTGATCATGAATAAGCTTTCTAATGAAGTGCATCTATAGCTCAATGTGTTTGTTGTGCTGATGTTGAATTTGATATTTGGTGAGATTGAGGGCACTTTGATTATAACAGTAAAGGGTAGTCGGATGTTGTGTTTGGAGTCCAAACTTTTAAAGGATCTGTCAAAGCCATAGGATTTCTTGACTTGCAATAATTGTGGCATGACACTTTGCTATGTTGAAGAAAGAGCAAGAGCTTGTTCCTTCTTACAAGCTCAAGTGATAGGTCCAAAATCAAGACTGAAAACATAATTTGCAGTAGACTTTTGATCATCGGGGTCATCAACCTAATTGGAATCACTGAATCCAACCAACATAGGTGTCCCCCTTACACTGTAAAGTATCCCAAACTGAACTAAACCATGGTTATACCGAAGTATCATTTTTGTTGATTTCTAATGAATTTCATGGGGCGTTTGCATATGCATAGCAACAAGACCAATAGAAAACGAAGTATTAGGATGAGTATGAGTCAAGTACAAAAGGATGCCAACTAACTGATAGTACAAGGTGGCATCTACTTCGGGCGTAGTGCGAGTGGTAATAAGTTTGACTCTAGATTGGAAGGGAGAAGGGGTTGGTTTACAATTTTCAATGTAAATGTGACGAAGAAGGTCACACGCATACTTAGATTGAGAAAGAAAAGTTCCTTCTTTGGTTCACAAGACTTGGAGTCCAAGAAAATAATGCAAATGTCGTAAGTTGGTCATATCAAATTTCTTCTTAAGGCTAGATTTCACATGAGTTAAAATTTTAGGGTCATGGTAAGGATAAGGTCATCAGCATAAAGAACAAGGAGTATGATATGATTTCCTACTTTCTAGTTATAGACACTAGGGCTAGAATGACATCTATACAAATCGCTGTCAAGAAAAAAGATATCCATTTTGGCATACCAAGACTGAGGAGCTTGCTTAAGGCCATAGAGAGATTTCTTAAGGCGAAAAACAATGATGGAGTCATTTTGAACATATCTAGGAGGTTGTTTGATGTAAATTTATTCTTGCAAATCCCACAAGAAGATAGATTTGACATCCATTTCATGGACCTACCATTTATGTGAAGCAACAAGGGAAAGCACAAGGTAGATGTAGTTCGTTTCAGTGACAAGGGCAAAGGTTTCATTGTGGTCAATTCCTTCAACTTGGAAAAATATTTTGGGAACTATCATTTCCTTAAGTCTTTCAATACTTCCATATGATCCATACTTAGTTCTATACAACCATTTACATCTGACAAGTTTTCTTCCTTTTGAAGGAGTTACAAGATCCCAAGCATCGTTTTCCATTAAGGAATGATATTCTTCATTCATTGTTGTGTCCCAATCTAGATAGCCATGAGATTTTGCAAATGTTTCTGGATCATAAGCATTTGAAACTTGAGCCAAAATAGAAGAGGCTTGTTGGAACTATGAACATGTTTGGTGTTGATATCTAGGACCACCAGCAATATCACCTGCTACTTCGAATGTTGTACAAACCCATCTAGAAAGTGGTAGTGCTAGTGCGGGATCATGATTAATGGACCCAACTAGAGGAAAGTGAGCAAGCAAAGGTAAATTTTCATCCTCATTGTCATCATTTGAAGAATAAACTAGAATATGATCATTAAAAGAGAAGTTGGGAATAAAAGGTTGTACAATCGTCAAAGATGACTCATAGGCCAAAGATGGCACAAACAATGAATTAGGCTCGTAGATCGATATATTTTCATCAATTTAACATTTCTCTTAGTAACAATGTCATTGGAATTAGGTTTAAAAAGTCTAATATTTTACATCTTCAAATATCCAACAAAAATGCACTTCTCACTCTAACTACAATGTTTTTTTTTTTTTTTTTTTTCCATCAGGAATGTGAGCCCATGCTTCACTACCAAACACATGAAAGTGGCTTACATTTGGTTTAATTATACTCCATGCTTTTTCCAATGGTATATATTTTAAATCCTTCGTGTGAGTGAAATTGACTATGTAATTGGAGTAGTATGTTGCATTTGAATGCCCCGTGTAGTGCAATAATTTGTAAATTTATTGTTTACATATTCACCTCCATTATATATTTTGAAGTTGTGTAAATTTAAACATGTCAAAAATTTCACTCTTAAGTTTTAAAAAGTAAACTCAAGTGTGTCTAGGTAAGTCATCAGTGAAAGTTAAGAAGTACTTGAAGCCATAGAAAGAGGCAGAAGGAAGCGAACCACACAAATTACTGTGAACAAGTTATAAGGGGGTCAAGGCGTGCCAAGAGGCATGTTTGTCAAAACTAACTTGATGATGTTTCTTGAGAACACACCTGAGACAAACACCATCTCTTAAAGAAACAAGAGGAAGACTAGTCACCATTTTTTGATTACATAGTTATTGCAATTAGAAATAGTTTAGATGACCAAATCGCTCATGCAAAAGTTTGCTCTAGTCATCACTATGAGCAATAAAAAATGATGGAAAAAATGATGACCCAAAGTTGTCAAATATATACAACATAGATATATCATCAATAATTCATGTTGCTAGGACATGCTTAGGCTATTTTAAATCCTTAATTACAACTTGGTGAGGTGAAAACCCTATAGTCTTACCTTCATCAAATAAGTGATCTAATAGATTGACAACAGATTGCAAAAAAGACTTGGAAAACATAATACATCTTTGAAATGAACATCATCTAGCTAGCTATTCCAGACCCTGCAACACTAAGAGATCTATCATCACCAACAAATATTTGTTTGGTGTTATATTCATTTAGAGCATATTAAAAAATAACTTTATCCTTAGCCATATGATAAGATGCTCTAGAATCAATGAGCCATTCATTAGAAGAAGTAGATGATGCATTAAAGGAAAAATAGAAGTAGAAAGTGCATGTCTATGGGAATAAAAGTTGGAAGAAGAATCAAGATTGGTGTTGTGATTCTTCATTTTTGTTTTCAAGGCTTCTATTTTCTTAAACACTTACATTCCACATGACCATATTTCCCACAAAAATTGCAATGTCATTCAATCTTCTTACTTTTCAATTTAGTGCATTTATCACCATTGGGTGTAGGAACTTGTTGATAGGGTTTGGGACCCTTGTTTTTCTCATTATTGCGAGGGTTTTTTTCTTTGGATGCTTGGACTTATTCTTCTATTGTGCCACTAAGGCTTTATTAGATGTACATGTAGTGCTAATCACTCTAAGATGAAAGAGCTTATCTTTATCTCTAATCAAAGAATCACAAAAATATTCAAGACTGGGTTCTGTATAAGCAAACCCTAGAGCTTCTTTTGTGGAGTGAAAAGAAGATACAAAATTGGAATAAGGAAGACTAAGCTTAGCAAAAATAAATGCAAATATATTTCTTTTCTAGATTATATACCTTGCATTCTTCAACTAAGAGTCTAAGGGTTTTGAATTGAGATAGATAGTCTTCAATGCAAGAGAAATCGATTGGACTTAAAACAACCAATTAATTTTTAAGTTGGTGACCTCGAATCTCATTGTGGTAGCCAAATACAATTTCTATTTTTTGCCAAGATGCATCTAGTTGGTCAATTCCTTAAAGGTGGAATCATAAGTCATTAGTTATGGACATCCTAATTAATCCACATGCTTCATCATTTTTACTATCCCATTTTACTTTATTTGAGGCATCGATGGGGGCAGTTTCTTTTCCCAAAGTAATCAGGTAAAATCCTTATTTCATAAGATATATTCCATATGATATCTCCATGAGAAGTAGTTGGTACAGGTAAGCAGAAGATCACTTGGACTAACCATATTATAATATACAAGTAATATGGCTTCAAAAACATAAATGGATGGTTTAGATGAAAAGATCTCGAAAAAATAGATAGTTTAAAATAATGTCTTTAAGAATAGACTTTGGATGTCAAAGTTATGCATTTTTGAAAAAAAATAGAAGATGGAAACAATGAACCATGTGACAAGAAAAGATTGAACCACGTGCCAAATGGGTGCTCAATGTAGTAAATAACCTCTCCCTCCCTTGCGCACCCTTACTAACTTCTCTTATGAGTTCACTTTTACAAATAAGTTACTTTAAAAATAAGTGACCCACTTTTATAAAAATAAGTGGAAAGCATTGTTACAATGAAGTTACTTTATAAATTAAAATTGCATGAACTTTTAAAAAAGGTAACTTAACAAAAATGACTTGAACCCAAGATCTCATACTCATAAAATAATTTTCAACCAAGTGAATTAAACAAAAGATTTACACATCCAACATGTTGTTGTTGAGTGTGCCTACTCAAAAAATTTATTTTGTCATGTAAGACAGTTTTACACATCCACATGCAAACAAAAATGAATTTTTGAAACCAGAACTTCTCAAATTTGGGGTTATACCTTATGCGAGTTTTTTATTGTTTTTGGTTTACTAAGTTCACACAAGGCACACGACAAAGAGCATACACAACCAGGAAAAACATTTTTGCTTTGTTCTTTATATGTCAAATTTGCACAAATCCCACAACAAAGAACATACATAGTGTAACATTACAATCCTAGACATTAGTAGAAGTATGAATAGCATATGGTAGTTGTAAAAACGTTAATTAATATATAAAAATAAAAAAGGATTGTGTGCATTGTAATTTACTTTAGGTGCATGGATAACAAGTGTGTCATCCATGCAAAAATTAAGAAAATGAGTAAAATTTGAAAATTAAGTAATAAAAAAAGGGCAAGACCAGGAGGAAAGGACTCTAGTTTTGTTGGTTTATTTTTTGGGGGGGGGGGTTGTTTGTTTGTGTTGGTATTTTGTTGTTTATGAGTGCATATGTTTGAAAGGGAGGCTAAGGAGGAGGATATTGTTGTACAGAGTATTACAGAGATGAGAGTAAGTTCTCACCTAGTCTGGCCTAGAAATAATTGTTGAGGGCTCGGGGGCCTCTACTTCTGTTGGGGGTTGGTTGGGCAGAGAGTTGTTCTCCCAACTATTCTTGCAAATGTGGATTTGATGGATGACAAAAGAAGAGGTCTACATGAAAAATTGGTTAAGATGGTCATCAATCAAGTAGATATTATTCTCTTAGGGTTACATTTTTTAAATTTTGCTAGTTATCTAAGCTATATTAGAATTGTTAATTGATTTATTGAGGATAATGAATTCAACTATTAGTAGGACACTTGGTAGATTAATTATTTTCTAAAAATTTGTCCAGGAATCTGTTATTTAATTAGGTTTACAATCTGCTTAGAAAATGAGTCGTTAGATTTGGTATCAGAACCTCAGGTTCAAATTCTCACAAGCCTTAAGGGACACAAGCACCTAACATATCTGCTCTATTAAACAAATAAGATATTATGATGAGGTGCTACAATTTTTTACCTAGATCTCGTGTCGTAGAGCAAGTGCCTTTCTTAGGCCACATCTCTATTTCTAGTAGAATGGGGCAATAAATCATGTGCATGGTAGATTAATCAATAATAATACAACTAATAGCCAAAGTGATGCCTTTCATAAATATAGGGGTTTGTCTCTATAAATATAAATGTTCATAATACTTAAGTTTCATAGAAATCTTGTAATATGAATGTGCATGATTAATTGTTTTTTCTCAAAACCACTAGACCTTATTCCACTACTAAGCCTTCATAATATGAAAGTAGTAGAAGAGTGCAAATTCCAATCAAGTGACCATTGAGGCATAGAAAACACTAAACCTGATATTGCTAAGCTCCCAACCTTCTAGATGCATTTCTAGGAATCATTTTTCTCCTGAAGTAAACTCCATACTTTTGTTTGACAATACTGGAAAATTTATTTTGGGTGCAATTATTCTTGCTCTCAATAAGAAACCTCCTTATCATAGATTTTGAAAATTGAAGGCCCCTCAAATGTCGTATCCTTTTCCTGATCAAGCTGCTCACATGGGTCTATCACATATATTGTATATGCCAGACAAGAAAACTATTGCTAGATCTGGTTTTGACGTTTACAAAATGAACTGGTATAGATCTTGATTGAAAACCATTGTTAATATCATGACATCCAACATAATAAAACAATCGCTTCCCAAGAGCATTATGATTTCCATCAATTCTACTATTACTCACACCAACAAGATCAAAGACCATGCTTGGTGCTCGTGACAAATATATTTCTTTCCAAAGTACTCTTTTAGCAATATCTTCAAACCATTTGCAAACACAAACTATAGAACAAATGTGCTTAGGGTTCCAATTTAGAGACCTAAATACCAGAAAATTTGTCATCTCATTAGGATGACCATCAATAAAAATACATAAAAATGAGTGGATACAATATAACATTTTGTTGGCATTATTGATGGCATGCTTTTGTTAGTGAATACTAAATACCAATACTAATTGCAGAGCCATGAGTGAGTTTCTCAAGTGTGTCTAGTGGAGGAAATCATGGTGCCAACATTTGGTTGCGATTTGGATAGGTTCTAGTATATGGAATAGTAGCTTGACCATAAATGAGTGGTTCACCCCATAAATTCTATCAATGAACTTGTATGTGGATTGTAACCAAGAGTGCTTATTTTATACCAGCATTTGAACTGTGAGTTGCTAGAATCCACTGCCAAGTTGTGAACCTTCTTATTGTGTCATAGTAGTTGCTCAAACTCTAGAGCACGAAAGTCTTTTGAAAACCATACAGAAAATATATGTTGTGTTTTGTAATGCCATAAATGTACATTAAGAGGGGATATTTTCCAAATAGCAATAATATATATATAAAAACAATACTTAAATTCATAGAAGTAGTAATTTGATACAACAACAATAAATTTAAGCAGAACAGAAAATGAGAGGAAGATGTACTTGAACTCGAGTTTATACTTACGGTGGAGCCTTTGAAGTGAGCAAGTTGACTAGCAGGAGTAACAACTAAGGAAACCACTTATGGGGGGACACTCTCCTCCCAACCAACCCCTCAATGAAAGAATGAGAGCCCATAAGCCCTCAATCAGTAAAACTATGCTAGACAAATACCTCCTCACCATAGTAGGAAAATCCTCTCATCCTCCTTCGACAAGCAAATCTCATGCAACCAACTAACTAGATACAACACCCCCAGTGACCCAAAGGAAGAGAAGAAACCCCCATGAAGTCTTCCTCCCCCCTAAAAAATTCATTTTACTTATTATTAAAAATAAGGTTTATTTGCATGGATGACAATTGTCATCCATGGACTAATTCATTTTTTTTAATACATCTAATTTTAATCTTCAATATGCATTTAATTGTTTCTCTATTTTATTTATATTATAACCTTTAGCTTTGCACCTATAATTATAACTTATTTAACTAGGTGGGGCATTACATGTTTAGTAGTAGAGCTAATGGATTCAACACTTTGTATTATGATTCAATGATCAGTGATCATGCATAACTACCAACTATATTGTGGAGCACTATATTGTTGCTTACACATATTCATTATCTACGTTATACCAAGTGTTATATGTGTTATATGCACCTGTTTGAGAGGTTGAGGCAGTGTTACATAGTGTTACACAATTTCTCATGAATTTTATTGTTGGGCTTGGTTGATGGTCAATTTCATGTTTGATCTATAAATATAGTTAGTATTAAACTTTTGGGTGTTGTACAACCATATGTAACCATGGGATTATGTTGTAATGTATTATGAGAAGTGGGGTCATTTCTTGAAGCTTGTAGAGCTGGGCTTGCACTTCGTCAATCCTCGTTTCGGAAATTTAGGTGCTTGGCTCTCTCTCTACTCTCTGTTATACATGTCCTTCTTCAACAAAAGTATATCTATAATTATATTCCTTAGTCATGGTGTGATGCAAGGGGGGAGGCTAGTATGCTATCATTCTAAGATGTTTTATGGGGGAGTCCTAAGCTACCCTACCTACAATAAGGAACTCTATACCCTAGTTCAATCTATTAAGAAGTGGAAGCACTATTTGATGGAAAAGGAGATCCTCATTCACATTGATCACCAGCCACTGCAGTATTTCCAGGCCCAAAGTAAGCTACAACAGACCAAACATTATAAGTGGATGAGATTCTTACAACAATTACATCTAATCATCAATTATAAGAAGGGAATTAAAAACAAGCTGGAAGACATGCTGTAATATCCCGAATTTTGTTGATTATATTAATGTTATATATTGGGCGTAAGCCCCGATGCATATGATTTATTTTGGTATATTGGGCATAAGCCCCAATGCATATGTTTTACTTTTATTATATATGCTAGGCATAAGCCCCGATGCACATGGACCCTGACAGATGCAGTTTATTGTTATATACTGGGCAGAAAGCCCCAATGTATTTGATTGATGTTTTATTATGAGATTGGGTACAAAACCCAAATATACTGAGATGATCTTTGTTATATACTGTGCAGAGTTCTGATATGCATGACTAGATTTTATGATGTGTTGAGCGTGGACTCTGGAGCACATGGATGACCTATGCACTAAGCATAAGACCCAATGTACATAGAGGACTTTTATTATGTACTGGGCATAAGCCCTGATGTACATAGAGTGTTGGGCATAAGCCCTGGAGCACTGCAAACTTGATGTTGAGCATAAGCTCTGGAGCATCAGATCTTTGGCCATTGTATCCCTAGGTGTATCTTACAAATACATCCTAACACTAATGTTGAGCGAAGAGCTTTGGAATTGCACTAGCGTAATGCCCATGTAAAAGTGTTGAGCCTAAGCTCTGAATAGCACTAGGGGTTACTTTACTTGAAGAAGGTGTTGAGTGAGGAAGGCTCTGAATAGCACCAGTCATCATACTTATTTTTACTTTGACTAAATTGATTCATTTCTCATCTCATCAAGGACGGAGGAAACTACCACGGAAAACGAGGTAATCCAACATGCAAAAAGGGACCTAGAGCTACCTAACCTAGTAGACCTTCTAACCTACCAATAGCCTTGTCAAAAGAGTTGACCCTATTCCTTAAGTAAAAAGATTGTAATGATATATAACTACTTGTTTAAATCAAAGTGGATTAATTATAAAGAATCTCATTTATGTATTAAAGTGATATACAAAGCTATGTATATATATAGCAGATATTATATATATAGATATGGTTATATATATATAAGAGCAATAAAGAATACCAGGTAGATAAAGTAATAGATATATATTTATATATATCCACTTAAATAGATTTTATATATAATTAAAGTTCATGTATATAAATTAATTAAATAAAACATAAAGTTTACAAATTAGTTCAAAAATAACTAAGTAAGAGTTTTAAAACAAAACTGAAGTTTATTAAATAAACTTTTAATTATATTTTTCAAAACTGAAAATCAAACTTAAGTTAATATTAAATATATTATTATTAACTTAACTGTCATTCCAAAAGATTATCTATAAAAGCAAGAACAAAGTCCCAAGGAAGGGGATCTTTTTCTTATTATCATTCTGTATGGTACCAAGAGAGAATTGTCCCATCAGATTCTAGAGAGGTACTATTCCAAGATTGAGTTCAGTCAGCTACCTGCCCTAGGTTCTCTAGACCTCTTTGCATGTTGGAGCCAGCTCGGGGGGGATCGGGTTAGAATCAGGAACGGTTCCGATTCATGGTTAGCAGGAACATGGTAGTTCCAAAGTCATTCGGTTAAATATCCTATAGGTCAACCAAAGCATATTTGTTTCCATTAATCAGTGTTTGAGCTGTGCAGGTATCCACTAGAAGAAGGGTCAAGCTGCAAAGCTCAGGTATGATTTATTTTTATGTTTTCAAATTAGTATAGGTTAAAAGTTAGAGATTGAATTACTGTCATTTTCTTTCCATAAGTAATCTAGCTATATTAGGAATTGGGAGCAAGGTCTAAGGCATGGGCTCCCCAGGTTAAATCAATTAGCTTAAACATTGGATTTAGTTTTATGTTTAAAATTTACACTCAATAAACACTACTCTAAATCTAAAGTTGGAAGATCTAGCAGAGCTAGCAGCGTTAGCTTGTGCTAGATATTTGTCTGGTCAAACTATAACATTAATTTACCCTAGGAAAAATTTAAACCAAATTTACGTTTATCCTCTCTTAAACATCTGAATTGTTTCAGCTAAAAAGATCATTTTCCTTTGACCCTAGTTTTTAAACTTAACTAAAATCAAAACTTCAACAGTGCCATTCCTTTATTTTAATTAATAACTTTAATCATCAAATCTCTAAACAGAGATTCTGTAGAGTCCTCTCTAAACCCAATTAAAGATCAACGCAGCTTGATCATGATTGATTCTTCACATATAAAAATGATCACCATCCAGCTCAACATAATCTTTAACCATAAAGAAAAGCAAAGATGTAAAATGCGATTTCTACGCTAGGGCTCTGCCCATAGTTTTTATACGCGAATTCTTTCTAATTAAATTAATTCTGAACATCAATTTACAGGATCATACCTTCATACAACCAAAACTCAGAATTTATACCGTAATCGTTATCTCTATAAAGAAGCATTACAACGTCGCTACACAGAGGCCATCCCTCCAAACTGAGAACACATATGAGCAAATTTACACCCAAGATTTACGCTCAAGGTCAACACACACTTAAAATAAAAACTAAAATTCATTCATCTACAAAGACGTATGCTCCATTTTAGAGAAAAACGCACAAACTGAAACATCCATGATTAAATTTGGAAAACGCCCATTTCATTTTTAAGGATAGAGGTATCGTTTCCATTGTTTCGATTTTCTACATAGATTCATAAACATATTTCATATAAATAAAGTCATATCACCATACGCAGAATCAAGCAAATGCACAACCAGGCTAAAGCCATGTCCATCAATATAATTTAAACAACATTTCTACCATTTGCATGAGGGGTTTTGTTTCCATATCCAAAATGCATAAGTTAAAAATAGTTGGACCAAAATTGATTACGCATCATTCAAAATTACAGACAGGAGCTTCACGCTAAGGATCAGGAAGTTTCGACCCTCTACGACTTCTAGAAAGGAGCTCAGTATACATTAAAAAACGAAATAGTAAAACCCTAGAGTTTACTACAGTAAAACATAAATATTATGGGAGGCAACAGAACGTGAATGCACAAACATTCTTACACCCCCGATAAATGTGACCTACAGAGCTACGCTACTCTTTCACCCAACAGAAGAACCCACAACAAAATTAATAACTAAAAGTCACGAATACTCTACGTTCCAGTCTTTACCATTTACAGAGTTACACAGGGTCAATGCTTCCCACTATAGTAAAACAAATTAAAATACATCCAAAAATATGACGGAGATTAATTAAGAAGTCTTTATATTAATTACAAATAGAAATTCCAAACGCCGAAACCATAAATCGATTTGTGCAAGAGCCAAGCTAGGGCCTCCTCAAAAACCAAAGCGCCATACAGGCTTCCACTTAAATCAAAATTTTGGTTTATACAACTACAGAGCGTGCCACAGGGTTTGACCACGATTTTTTCACCCAATCTCAGCATTTCATTAAAGCTCTAGAAATTCCCCGAATGGTTAATCATTCCCCAAATCCCTACATGCTGAGCAAACAAACAGTATAGGTAACCATTCGCTTGAAGGGAGAAAATGGCCACAAAGGACCGGGCTTACTCGTGGTCATCATAGTTGCAAATACTCCATCATGCCAAGCTCGAACTTCCCACATCGTAAACCTTGTCAAAAATTCAAACTCAAAGCTTTAGTTACTATTCTCAGCATTTCGAAAATAAAGCACCAATAGTCATAATAGAGAATGAAGTTACAGAAGTTACCTCGTAAGGAAGGTTTGCCTTCACGCTATCTGGATGAGTGCAAGCCTGAGCGAAACGCTCATGGCCAATGCTGGTCTCATGGCCACACTTTGAGTTCATGTGAACCCTGTTCTCTTACCATCATCTTCGCAAACCCTAAAGAGCTCTCCATCCCAACTCATACAGCAAAAATGAACTACAGTGAAAGCCACCCTAGTCGCATTGAACCTTACCTTACTCCAGCTAGTCAGCATAATCATGACGAACGTATTGAATGCCACCAAACCCCACCACCTCTGATATTTTTATCCATTCTCCATAGTAGAGAGTGTCACTTATTATTCACACTCGATTTTATGGAATTAAATTAACACAATGAATTAAGTTGTAAGATTTGTTGTGACAAACTGATCCAGTGGAATGTCCACAGAACTTTATAGATCATGTGTTTAACATTGAAATTTATATATTGTAATGAACATAAATCCCAAAACATACAATAGTGGTAAGAGATCTAGCAGGTTGGTCAGTTATTACTCTTAAGTAGGATATGCATCCTAATGAAAACAGTTTGACCAACATTGAGACTTAAATTACATTAAATAAAAATGACATCGTGAGTGATGAATTAGACTAAGCATTATTGGATGAATGATAATGATATGGAGAATAAAATATAACTTTGAGGATGTCTAGATTCGGATCTTGATAAAGGCCCTCAAATTGTCGAGTAAGTATGTCCTAACCTCATAATAGGGTGATCATGGGGATCAAAAACTCGAAGGAAGATAAGGGCTTCACTTCATGTATTGTTCCATACGAATATTGTTCCATACGAACAATCATGGTGGGTTCTTTCGTGCCATCAATAGGTGCAATCAACTTCCATAGGGAGTTGTTGGTGGTAAGATATAAGCGAGATAAAAATGGCATGGTTAAAACATGTAACACATTCTAAGTGCCTAGTGGCTAACATTGGATGGTTACCTAACCTTGGTGAATTCGGTTAAGGCTCTTACATAATAGAACACATAAGACAAGGTGTGTGGATGGACGTCCCAATAAGAGTTCCAACCAAGACCATCATGTTTAACCTTATAGAAAGAAAGTACTATAGGCTCAAGTAGGCGAGCTAGTTGATTACCGTGTGCCAATTTTTTCTACTTGTGTTTGTGTTTTCCTTCTCGGATAGGCCATGGGTGGAGAAACCTAGAATCCCATTGTTTTTGTTGCTTCTTTTGCTTTGGGCATTGTCAGGTATTTTGACATTGTATTTTATGGTTGGTTATCCTACTATTGCGGCATGATTTTTTCTCTTTTAGTAATGGGGAATACATTACATCTAGACTTACAAATATGGAAAAATGGATATGTGAAGCATCAGAGAAGGTATGAAATTCTTAACTTTGTTTTTATGGTTGCCACCTAGAAATGTGTATATGATGTTATGTTAGAATTGATGATACTGTGTGTTACTTGACTGACTCTTCCTAAATTCAATATGGAAGGATGCCTTGGGATGAGTTAAGATACATAAGGCAAGCTATTAGTTCTCGGTAAGATTCTCCCACACTTGTGATTCATTAAAAACATTGCTATATGCATTAGTATTGCTCTCTCAAAATGATTTTTTGTAAGGTGTGTGCATAAATGAGGTGTTGGTGGGCCCTTGCAATAGCATGGAGCGCTAAATGAGGATTGAGGTGTTGGTGGGTCATGGCTCATATTAACATTGATTCTATTTGTCATGATGATGACAAATTTCATTGTCGTTTTCCAAGAATATTCCTATAGTATGGTGAATTTCTATGTATTTCAATAGTTAGAATGAGTTACCAAACTACCACCAAAAGAGAGCTTGTTATGTGATCATTTATTAATTTTTATCTCCTATTTAGTATTATATATATATGTTTTCCTATTACTATATATGGTTTTATAATTTATAAAGAAATTCACCAAGACTACACAAGATTTTATAATTTAGTAAAAGATTCGCCAAGACTCTACAAGGTTTTATAATTTAGTGAAAGATTCGCCATAATTTTACAAGATTTTATAATTTAGTAAAAGATTTGCCAAGATTTTACAAGATTGTATAATTCAATGAGAGATTCGCCAAAATATTATATAGCCTTCATATTTTCCTATATATCATGGGGATTCTCCCATTTATTATACATAGAAATTTAGGGGGGTTCTTAAAATTTTCCTTGGCTATATTATAATTATTCATTGATATCTTGATAATAATGAATCTGATGGTCAATAGACACTTGATAGATTAATTGTTTTTTTTTTAATTTCTCAAGGAATTTGCTACTTAATTAGGTTTAAAATTTGCTTAGAAAAGGAGTCATTACACAAATATCGAAAAGATAAAAAACCAAGATTAAAACATAAAAACAAGCTAAAATATGAAGCAATATGAGAAAAAGGTTTTTTTTTAATCCATAAATGTAAATAGTAAAGCTCTAGATCTAGTAAAATGGTCGTATCTTGGGAAAACAAAAACCTTTTCAAGTGAAATGAAAAATGATTTCAATTGAAAGATATGCTCTGGATGTAATGGAATGTCCTTCTCAACCCATAAATGCATAGAAATAGAATAATATACAAATCCTTTGATGCATACTACTACACTAGTTCAAGATCTTGATTAACAATTGGAGTAGGTCTTCATAAGTGCTATGATGGTACAGTGTTCAACTAAAATATGGTATTTCCACACAGATCAAACGCCTTAATAAATTGCTCAAACAAACATATCACAGATCAACACACTGATGTTTTTATGTGGTTAAAACCCTCAAAGAGGAAAATATTCCATGACCCCAGCCAAATAACTACTTGAGGCAATATATCAATGCAAAAGGAAAAATAATTTACATATAAGTTTCTTAGAATCGATCATCAAGCAAATGAACCTCCATGATGATCTTTAAATAAAGATCATGGACCCATCGGGTGTTAAGTCACAAATCAATAGATGTTAATATTAAAGAGAAAATGGATGGGTGCATCACTTTATATCTAGAACATATCGTGATTTCCGAATAACATAAGTACAAATGCATACTAATGCATACTAAAGAAACACACTATACCTAAAGACACATTAGACCAAGTTGATCTTAACTATCTCCTAAACTTGTGTCTAAATATCCTAAAAGCAATTAATCCTTAATTTCTATTAATACATTATCATAAGCCCCAGACAATTAACTTTAGTTATACACCATGGAACCCTTAATCATCAACCCTTAACAATTAACTTTTAATAAATAATCCTTAATTCTCAACCCTAAAACGTTATCTATATACCATTAACCTAAGATTTTGACCCTAACCCCTAAGCCTTAATCCTTAATGCAAAATTGTGAACCTATAGACTTTAATGAACCAATATATCATGAATGTTAACCCTAAATCGATAAAATACTAACTCTCATAGCTTATTTGCAAAACTATATATCCTAATCCATTATCTCTAAACCCTCAAATTCTCAACTTTGACCCTTAATTTTTTATCCTAGCCCCTAAATCTGAATCCTTAACACTTATCCCCATATTCTAGTGAAATAATATATACTTATGAACCACTACAGCCTAATTCTTAATCCTAGATCTTAATCCTAGACCGCTAACTCTTAAAACTCATGCCATTATCCTTAACCCCTAACCCTTGAACACTAATCCTAGATCCCATAATCCTAAACCCTCATCTCTATTACATTAACCATTACATTTATATCATTAACCCCCAAACAATTACTTTAATTGCACTTTAAACCAAACCAAGAACCCTTAACCCTTACACATAACCCTAAACCCATATAATCTTACCATTAAATCATTAACCCTTAACCTTCTCCATATAACTCTAAATATCTATGTCTTTACCCTTTTCTCTAAACCATTTACCCTTAAACTTTAACCCTTTCAATCATTTGACCCTAAAATAATTTAATCGCCTTTTCACAATGAAATATTTTGGAAATGCTCACTTAATTGTTTTTTAATCAAATGAAAGATTGTTTATACAAGATAATAGTTTGTTTGTGATCCTAGGAATCACCCCCTCTATTTTAACCATGATATACCTTTGTGAAAACTTTAAAATAAAGAACAACCCAAACTTACTAACTAATATTATACTATGACTAACATAAGACTAATACATAATTGGACTATCATGTACTAATCTAAGCATATTTCCAACAATCCCCTCTTACTACAAACATAGTCCAAAGGGAAAGACATTACTCCTCATGAGCAATGGGACATACTCTAGTATGAAAACTAACAAGGATGGATATGAACACATCATAGATCCAACAAAATGCAATAGTGGGAACATATCACCACTCTTGAATATATATGACCAAGGATAGGGATGCAACACTATCAAAGATCGGACAATCAAATATGGATAAGGATAACCACTCTATCCAATGAAAGTGCAAGATGAGACTCCACATATCTTTTGTTCTTTCCCTTTAGTTGGTTGGGTTTCACTGAGCTAATACAAATGAAAATAGTGGAAGTGGATAATCATTATGTCCTCAATGGATGTTATCCATCTCTGAACAATGTATGTAGCTACTACAATTGATCACTACCACTTAATCATTTGCAGAAACTGATCACTACTACCACCAATAACCATCCTAACTTTACTTAATTTTGGTGCATGGTTTGTTTTAATAATTTGTAGTTGGAATACATTATCATAATCACTAATGAATACAACTCTTCAACTATGTATTCATTTGGGTGCATTATTTTTTTATGAAACATATTGTAATATCTAGTTCACTGTTAACTTGAGATTGCATTGGCCTCCTTCTCCTTTCCTCTAACCACCTTTTAATTTGGCTCAATTATTGAATTATTTAAACTTTTGACTAAAAACAAAAACTAGGCTACTCAAACCTAAGACCGACCAACTCAGCTTAAATTTTCTAAGATGTAACATGTAAAAAACAAAACCAAGCGATTACATTCAAATATCACATATACAAATCAAGGAGACAAAAGCATCGATACATGCATCTCTAGCTCAATATCGTTAGTCTAAGCTCGCATTTTCAAGTTTGTTGGACTATACAAGATCTCCATACAATCATAAAAGACAGATTACACTTGATCAAAGTACCAACATACATACAACAGATCTATTTTTATGGAATCTCATGTTAGAAAGGAAACTCTTTGATGAAAAAACATGCGTCATTGGATCTTATGTATAGATAGAAGCTGATCTTAATGAGTGAACCTCCATCAACTGAAGTTTCTGGCCTCATTTTACTGCAAAATAAGAGTTTGGCGGTTTCCTTGTCTAGGAATCCTTGGTGATTCACAGAATTCGTTTCCACTTGAAACTTGACCATCGCAGGTCTACCGTGGAAAATCCACCTTAATATTTGACTCCAAAAAAGAAGATATGAGAAATAGAAGACATGTTGCCACTAATAGCTTTGGATGCTGCAAATAAATCTAACAATGGTGACTTTTAGTTTCTCTTTTATTCCTTGAGACAATTGGCTTCTTCTATTTAGTGGTAGTGGCCGACACTTACTCATTTCGCACCACTGCTTTTGTTGGAATCGATTTAATACTGAGAGGGGGTGAATAAGTATTAACACAGTTATCAATAGTTTTTACCTTCTTTAACAGATTAGCCTTTACTGAATCTTTATGTTCTGTTATGCATTAGTAAATAAACATCCACACATATACGCACCACATAAACAACACATAAAATCATAATGCATATTCGGAAATTCCACAGATCTCATGATTTATATCATACAAGATTTTTATGTGGAAACCCAAATGGTAGAAAACCACAGAATGCTTATTTATAATGAGAAAGAATGCATTCAAGGAAGCACTGACTTCCTGTGTTTACCAACACCAATTGGAAGGAGGCACCAACACCCTGGTTTTACAGGCACTGACTTGAAGGAAGATTTTGCTTCCTGTGTTTTCTCCAACACCAAATGGAAGGAGGTGCTGACACCCCTGTCTGCTTTGATTTACAGGCACCAACATCAAGGAAGCTGTGACTCCCTATCTCCTTGCCCCATCGGACCGCCTTGATGTCTAATATATCTTACTTCCTTACTGAACCTCAACTTTGCACTCTTCTGATGATAATTATACTATGCACACCTTCATATGCAGACTGTAATCTATCACTGTGTTGCATACATCACTTTACTTTTCAAACTTCTTAACTCACACTTCTACTAATGACATACTTCATATATTGTGTGCTCTGTTGATTCTACAATCTGCGTTTCCAGTTTAACGATCTGCTCTTTGTGACTTCAATGATCAATTGATACTATGCTTTCAATTGATAGTTTGTTGTTAAAAAATGAAGCCCTAGTAACACAAGGAACTACGCACTTTTTTATGTGTCCATTCTATTTAAGTGTTGTCGTCTCTCAGATAATATGTGACGTTTTGTGCATCAAATAATTGGTCTGTTCAGTTTAACGCACTTGTCTCAGATCATCTACATCACAATGCACCTATCGGATCCTGCTGATGTTTTGTTGTTGTGCATCAGATGGAGTTCTCAACTTTGCACACTTTCACTTCTGTTCATATGCATTAGCTATACATCTACGCAATATCTGATAAAATTCAGTTGTGTCTCTGCACTTTTGTCTCTACAACATCTGTGACTAAAACATCAAACACTTGTGCATACTTCAGTATTTCTTCTTTTCAGTATTTGCGCATTTGTCAAAAATTTACAACATCATTCTGCGCACCATCAAATCTTCATTCTACTGCATGTGTGCATTCGGATCTTTGCTAGATCATTATGTTCTATCCATGAGCCCCTTGATGTCCTGAAAAAAAAACTGAAAACTTGCACTTGAATATCTTATTCTTTCACCATCAAGCTTGCTTTCAATCTCCAAATTGCATCTCTATTTATACATGTCCTACACAGATTATATATTCACAAGTTGTTCGTGGCATCCCTTCTTCCATACTTCACTGATTATGCATATTCCACGTGTCATTATCTGCATTATTGATGTGTCGTCTTTGATGTATCAAGCGCCTTCAAGGTCCATAACTTAGTGGGACTGCACGCCTTGGTGGTGTAATAGTGTGTTCTTAATGTACCATTGCATTACATTATGTGCGCAATCTTACACTTCATCTTGGTGTGTCCATGATTTGTGTTTCATCATCTCTTGTGGGTAATGTGCCCTTGTGCATTAATACTTTGTGGATTATGTGCATACTCCAACTTATTCTAAGTGGGTCTTTGACCTTTGTCGCTTTATCAGTTGTGGGTAATGCACACCTGGTATATTGATACTTAACGAATTCTACGCATACACCAATTTCTATTTGGTGGGTCTTTGACTTCTCCTTCGTCATCACTTGTGGGACTTGCGCACATGTTGTACCGTCAACCGTGGAATTTTCTCATAGATGGTCTTCAACTACTGTACCTATCTAGGAACTTGTTCACGTTCCACTTACTGAAAGCATCTTCTAATTGGTTATGCTTGCGCACTTTCATGATTGTCCAACCAATAACTGCTTGCGCACTTCCAACTTTGAACCAAGCAATGCTCAGGCTTGCTTGAACACTTGTACCATTTGTTCATCCAACTCCTTGGTTGCTTAAGCACTTGTACCATTTTTCCAACCAATTCATTGGCTGCTACCATGTGAATGTTGCGACAGAAGATTTAGGACGCGAGATCCATATTGAATAATATATATATAATTGAATTGATAAGATGCTTAATGCTTTACAAGAGCTCGCCTTTTATAAGGTTGGAGCATTTCTTAAGAAGGGTTACGTCCCTTCAATTAAACTAATTAATAATTTAATGATTAATTTGATACAATATTTAATATACATAGCATTGCCACTCCCTTTTAAAGAGCTTTGTCCTCAAAGCAATGGTAATGAGGAATGTAATTGTCGAAATTGTTCTGATTCCCATGTTGCATCTTCTTCGGGAAGATTTTTCCATTTAATGAGGTATTCTTTAATGACTCGCGTTCTTAATCTCTTCTCTCTAGTAGCAATGATAGATTCGGGCTCGAATATGATTCTTCCTTCTTCATCTAACAAGGGAAGTATTGTTTGTGCCTTCTGGTGTTGACCTATCATCTTTTTCAAACATGAAACATGAAAGACATTGTGGATGCGACTTGTAGTTGGCAATTCCAATGCATATGCCACCTGACTAATCTTCTTATTGATTTGATATGGGCCATAAAAACGTGGAGCCAACTTATTTTTTCCACCTTGTTTAAGAGATAATTGTTTATAGGGTTGTAGTCTTACATATACCCAATCTCCAATTTCAAATTCTCGTTCTGTTCGATGTCGATCTTCTTGTTGTCTCATTCTATTCCTGGCAGTATTCAAATTCTCTTTAAGTACTTGGACAACCTTTTGGTTTTCTTCTAAATGGTCATTTACTGATGCGACCCTTGCTTGGTTGGTGATGAAATCCTTCCATTTTGGGGGTTCATATCCATATAGGGCTTGAAATGGTGTCATTCTTGCAGATGTATGATAAGTAGAATTATACCACCATTCTGCAAGATGTAGCCATCGGAACCATTTATTTTGCTTATCAGTCACAAAACAACGGAGGTAGGTTTCTAAGCATTTATTGACAACTTCTGTCTGTCCATCTGTTTGGGGATGATAAGCTGAGCTCATGTTAAGAGACGTTCCAATTTGCTTGCAAAACTCTCTCCAAAAGTTCCCTTTAAACTTGGCATCCCTATCACTTACTATAATCTTCGGAAAACCATGTAATTTGTAGACATTTTTACAAAAAACTTCGGCTGTTTCTTTTGCCGAATCAGTTTTCTTCACTCCAACAAAATGTGCATATTTGGTTAGCCTGTCTACCACAACTAGTATTTTGTCTTTTCCATCTGATATGGGTAGACCTTCAATGAAATCCATTGAAATTTCCTCCCATTTCTTATTCGGAATATGTAACGGATGGAGTAACCCCGGACTTGAGATATTCTCAGTTTTATTCCGCTGACAAATGTCACAATCTGCAACATACTTGTGAATGTCAGCATACATACCCTTCCAAAAGAATGATTGCCTTGCATTATAGTAGGTTTTAAAAATTCCTACATGACCAGCGGCTGGGCAATCATGTGATTCTTTAAGCACCTTGGTCTTAAAACTGGAATTGGAACTTAAGTAAATACGTCCTTTGTACCATAACAGTTCATTCTTCCATTCAAACTTCGGATACTGATTTATGTTGTTAATTATGGAGCAAACCTCTGAATTCTTGGCATATTCCTTACGAATTTCGTCCAAAAATTCTGGGATCACCATGGATACGGCGTAGACTTGTATCTCTTCATCTTTCCTTGATAAAGCATCAGCTACTACATTGTCCTTCCCTCTTTTATGTAGGATCTCCATATCGAAGGTAGATATTTTCTCTATCCACTTTTGTTGCTCGGTTGTTAATGTCTTCTGCTGTAACAAGTGTTGTAGACTATTATGATCTGTTCGGATTAGGAATTTACTTCCCAAAAGGTATTGTCGCCATTTAGTTAATGCATGCATGATGGCAAGCATTTCCTTGTTGTAGGTAGACTGTAGGTATTCTCTTTTGTTCAACTTCCTGCTTTCAAAAGCGATTGGATGACCTTCTTGCATTAGCACAGCTCCTATCCCAAACCCTGAAGCATCACATTCGATTACGAATGGTTTTGCAAAATCAGGTGTTGCCAAAACGGGAGTTGAAGACATAATTTGTTTCAACGTTTCAAAGCATCTTCTTGCTTCATCATCCCATTGAAAAGAATTTCTTTTTAGGAGATTTGTTAGTGGGGCAGTGACATGTGCATAGTTCCTGATGAACCTTCGATAGTAACCTGTTAATCCCAAAAATCCTCGCAATTTTGAAACATTCTTTGGTTCAGGCCACTCCTTCATTGCCTGGATCTTCTTTGGGTCCACCTTAACTCCTTCCTTTGAGATTATATGACCGAGATACTCCACTTCTTGCTTCCCAAAGGTGCATTTTGACTTTTTTGCATAGAACTGGTTTTCCTTCAGAAGAGATAGAACCTCTTCTAGATGCGTCAAATGTTCTTTCCATGTCTTGCTATATATAAGGATGTCATCGAAGAATACTAACACAAATTTCCTTAGGTACGGCTGAAATAGTTCATTCATAGTTGCCTGGAATGTGGCAGGGGCATTAGTTAACCCAAAAGGCATTACTTTGAATTCATAATGTCCTTCATGAGTTTGGAAAGCAGTCTTTGCGATATCCTCTAATCTGACCCTGATTTGATAGTACCCTGACCTTAAATCGAGTTTTGAAAAATATTTTGCATCATGAAGTTCATCCAACATGTCATCGATGAAAGGGATTGGAAACTTGTTCTTAATTGTTATTTTGTTTAATCCTCTATAATCTATACATAATCTAAACGATCCATCCTTCTTCCGTACTAGTACAACTGGAGCTGCATAAGGGCTTCTACTCTTGGTGATGACACCACAATTCAGTAGATCTTGAACCAACCTCTCTATTTCTGTTTTGTGGTGGTGGGGATACCTATATGGTTTAACCTTGACAGGATTTGACCCCGGTTTAACCTCGATTATGTGTTCTATACTCCTTTCTGGTGGTAGCTGCATGGGTAAGTCTTGAAATATGTGTTCATGTTTCTGGAGTAATTTTTGGATTTCCTTTTTGAACTCATTTGGTTCCTCCTCTTTTCCTTCCAATTGATGACATTGTATTACGTATGCTGATGCCCCTTTTCGAATGAGTTTTTCCATTTGCTGAGATGAAACTACTTGTGTGTTTGGTGGATGAAAACCATATAGCTTAAAATTTTGCCCTTGCCACTTAAACTTGATGAAATGCTTTTGATGATTGGCAGAATATGTTCCCAATGTTTGTAACCATTGGACTCCCAAAACGATGTCTACTCCTCCCAACGGTAAGGTGTAGAGTTCTGATTCCAATTCGAAGTCTTGTATTTGAAGTCTCACCTTGTGGCACTTTCCAACTTTTTCGATTTTCTTGCCATCTGCAACCATCACCTTCATGTCTGGAACTGGATGTACGAACAACTTGAGTTTTCGTGCTACTCTTATATCAAGAAAGTTGTGAGTGCTTCCAGTATCTACTAGCACTGTAACATTCTCATTTTTTATATGCCCTTTTAACTTGAGAGTCTGTGGTTGACTAATGCCTGTTATGGCTGCTAGGGAGATTTTGGGGTTCTCGTCGTTCCCGGCTGCCATATTTGCGGTTTCCTCCTCTTCATCTTCTGGCTCTTCTTCTTCTTCTTCTTCTGATTCACTATTCTCCTCTGCTTCACAAGTATATAATTTCTTTGAGTTGTCCTCGGGGCGACACCTATGTTTAGGGTTCCATTTGTCTCCACATCGTCGACATTTTCCTTCCCTCATACGTTGATTCTCGAGGCTCTTCCTATCGTCCCTTCTAGGTGGAGGGATGTATTTGTTTGTATCATCATCTGGAGTCGACTGGATGTTTCTTTGTGAGTATGACTTCCCTTTATTTGATTGAAAATTATCAAATTTGGCCTCGGCTGCTTTTGCTTTTCGTCTTGCTGCCTCGACATTTGTTATGTCATGCATTTTTAACTCCTTTTGTATGTATGGTTTTAGTCCTCCTAAGTAGGTTTCCAACCGTTGTTTGTCGGATAGCCCAAATACTCTGGTAGCGAGGGATTCCCATTGATGCGTGAATTCTTCGACGCTTCCCTTTTGTTGTAATCTGGTAAGTTTTGAGAAGAATTCATCTTCTGTGATTCCTTGAAACCTTTTTAAGAAATCATTCTTGAATAAGTTCCAAGTGTATGCGAAGTTGTCTCCCTTCCACCACATATACCAGTTGTAGGCATATCCTTCAAGGTGCATTGAAGCATACTTGACCTTTTCTTCGTCCATTGTAATGTTATATATGTCGAAATACTCTTCTGCTTTATTCAACCAGGCGACGCATTGGTCTTCTCCTCCATTATATTTCGTCATCTCTATTTTTGCTCTCGGTGGGTACATTACGAATGGTTGGTATTGAGTACCTTTCATCCTGTTGTGTTCTGGTGACTCAGAATTGGAAGATGGGGTAACCGACATATCCGAGTCATGTTGTTTATGATTTTTTTCCTCATTCTTCATTTTTTGTAATATCTCCTCGATACCTTTCTGGCTCTCAGTCACTTTTTGATCTAATATTTTTTTTTCCTTGCTTATAATGTTGAACTTGTCGTCTATTTTCTGCTCCATTACCTGAATGACTTCATCCTTAATTTCTTTCTTAAGTGTTTCCTGGCTCTTGGTGATCATTTCCTTGAAGGTTCGGAAATCCTTCTCTATTTTCTCCATTTGGGCTTTTAACTCTGTCGTCATGCTTCTTAGGTGTGGTGGTGAATAATTGGACGCAATTTTGGCTTATGGGATATTGAGGGCAATTAAAAGATCTTTGGAAAAATGGTGATCAATAATAATTATTATAGCAATGATAATTACTATAATAAAAATAGTAAAATAATAAATATTATATTTAAATATTTATTATAAGTGGAGATTTTTAATAAAATTAAAATATTATATAATAATATTATATTATTATAATAATATTTGTTTTATTAATTTGGTTTGATTTTTTTTTTTTTGGCAGGATTTACGTGGAGGATTTACGTGGAGGAGGGTGTGGAAGGGCGCACGCACAGGTGGCAGCGTTGATGGATAGACGCAGAGGCTAGGGTGCAGGGATGGGAGCGACCAGCGTGGAGGGGGCGGAATGCAGGCGGCAGACGTGGAGTGTGGGGGATTGCGCAGAGGGCGCGAAGTGGAGAATGGAGGGCGGCGGATGGTGTCGGAGGGGAGTAAGAAACGCGTGGACGAGGCTGCGTGGGTGCAGAAGGGGGCGGGAAGAAGAGGCGACGGGAGCGTTGGAGCAAGGGAAGGATTACGCGGGGATGGGAGCGACCAGCGTGGACGAGGCTGCGTGGGTGCAGAAGGGGGCGGGAAGAAGAGGCGACGGGAGCGTTGGAGTGAAGGGGAGGATTACGCGGGATGTAGCGAGGTGGGGAGGACAAGTGCAGAATGGTGGACGGGGAAGCAGGCGTAGGTGGCGCGCGGGAGTCCAGCAGGGGAGCGGTGGATGTGGGTGTGGCGTGAGCGTGGAGGCTGCAGGAGGGGAAAGGAACGCAGGGGAAGGACATGGATGGAGCTGCTCAATGAAGAACACCGAGAAGATCGCCGAGCTCTGATACCAAATGCGACAGAAGATTTAGGACGCGAGATCCATATTGAATAATATATATATAATTGAATTGATAAGATGCTTAATGCTTTACAAGAGCTCGCCTTTTATAAGGTTGGAGCATTTCTTAAGAAGGGTTACGTCCCTTCAATTAAACTAATTAATAATTTAATGATTAATTTGATACAATATTTAATATACATAGCAAATGTATGACTTGGTGGACTTGATTTCTGCGCAAGGACCAAATTTTGTAGGATACATTACTTGTATTCTTTCTTGAACTAGATTTGCATGATGTATCCTTGACACACATCTTCACACTGAATGCACTTCTAGATATACTCCAAAGTTGCATACATGTCTATCACTTTCACTGTTTGCGCGTATACTTTTGTTATTCTTCATCTTGCGCATATACTGCTTCAAAGTGACTTCCACATTATTCTTTGTACTTCTGCAGGAATGTTGTATCCACTTTGAATTTAGTTGATATCAATGACTCAAACTGAATCAGTTGACATCCTCTTTGAAATTAATCGACAGTCAAATAATTGACATCATCTTTAGTTGAAATCAATGACAACCAATGCTCAACAATATCCCCCTTTGGCATTGATGTCAACACCTTATGAAGCTCTAGCTGATCTTATTTCAACTGTATTCTTCATCTGTACTTTTTCGTAGTGCTCCCCTGTGTATATGCTCCCCTCCCCTGAGTTCTTTAGGATTATGGCTACTACGTTTGTTGTTAGTACTTCTGCTACCTCTATGTGAACCATGTTGCTTCCTGTTGCATATGCGCAAACCATATGTTCATCCATCTTCACTCCCTTTCATGTCCGTTGTAGCTTCATGATGTTTCTTTTGTTATCTGCAATTATCCAAGTGATCTTCTTCTTCACACTCTTTCACATCTGATGTAGTTTCATGTTGTCCCTTTGATGTCTGCGATTCTCTCCCTTTTTGTGTTGTCCTTCTGACTTCATGGATTGATTCTAACAACTTCATGCATATCTCCTTTCATTTTTTCCTGCTGATGTTAGCTTCTAATGTGCATTTCATGCCTCGGCTTCATGCATTTATCCCCCTTTGACATCAATGGCAAAGAGGTTCCATTCTTTTGCGCTATATGAATTCTTCTTGTTTGTTTTGTGATGGTGTTTATCATGACTGTATACAGGGACAACTCCCCTGTCATTATGCATCGCTACTTTGCAGAGTTCTTGTACTGATATCCTTTCATAATTATCTTTGATCAGTTTCTGATAAAGATGTTACATTGCTCCTTTACCTTGATCTCTTGTTCCTATCACAATAACTCAACTTTCCTTACGCAGTGATTCTTGTTGTCATCCTTACTTCCACTGTGCAATGCCGAAGTCAATCCTTTACTGATTTTGCATTATGGTTTATGCGCTTGACTGCTTTACCTGTTGCATTTACTACACTGTCATAGGACCTTGTCGCATTTAATGTTATCGCATATTTTTCCAAGAAAACAAAAGATTTGGCACGTTTTTCATTCATCGGCCAACTCGACATAGGATCGGACATGACATTCAATTCATGTGGCAATAATGATGTGTCACATCCGTACTTGGAACTTTTGAGGAAACATTCTTTATCATATGATGCAATGAATCGAATTTCCACCTTTTTCTACTGTTTCCAAAAACTCATTAAGTCGAGCATTTAATTTTGGAAACTCCACCACCTTCATTGACATTGTGCGACATTGAATGCCTTTCTTATAAACTAATTGCATGCACACGGACATCCTTTAATGGATTCTATAATATCTCTGTGAGCAATGTCTGGTTCATCGCCTCTTGTATCCCTTCATTTCCGTTTCATATTGTTGTTTGATCCTTTGTTGATTGATCCTCCCTCTGGTTCTTTCTTTCCTTCCAATGGCCTCCTTTAGAAGAATGAACACATCCCTTGAGAATGTGCGTCATGCAGTTCAGAATCAGCAGGATGAGTTGTCGCACTTGAGTTCTGACATGGATTCCTGGAAGCAACAAGTGCAAAATAACAAGATTCTTCACCAGTATTCTCAGTCTTAGATAAATCACATACATTCTGAATAGTTGAACCTTCTGATTCGTCGGGTTTATAATATGGAACATCAGCAGCAGCAGATTCTAGAAGAATTGTCCCTTATTCGGCCTCAACATGTTGAACTATCGTCGTCTGCCACTCTGCAACTTCTTCCTCTACATCTCGCTTCTGAACGCATTGCCCTGTTTCCAGTGGATCTAGAGTTACGACTTGCAAACCATCCTGAAACTGAACTCAACCTCGAAATGCGGTTGTAGAATGTTTTTTCTCAGTTTTTTCGTCTTCTATCATCCTTCTTGTGTATGCCAGTCATGGCTTCGGCATGGAGTCATGACTCATGCAATTTTTGTTATCATGCCCAATTTTTGAAGATAATGAAAATATCTATTTTGCGCAATTTCATATCTTCTAGCAGTATTTAATTCTTCTTGTAAATATCTTCTACTTGTATTTGTGCCACTAAACTCAATGTGATGATTATTTGTTCTGTAATATATGATATGCAAGATAAATGTATGACCATTTAATGTATGCATGTAAACTTCCTTTTATACGACATAATCAACTAATCATGTGCGAACATAATGAACACATTCTAATTTCAGACACTTCTAACCACACATAACACAATTCTAACATATTAACTAACATCCCCTTGAATTCCTTAAATATGCATCATGTTGAACTCAAGGGTCTCCCATAGTCCTTATGGGACTAGCCAGAGAGGCAGCAATTGTTTGATGCACCTAGATTGTCTGCATCTTTAGTGCACTTCTGGGGAAATTTCCTTACCCAATCTTTGTTGTGCGCTCTTCTGTTTTGATTCTGCTCTGGAGATTTTCCACTAAAGTCACTTTGAGTGTCATAGTATTTGCACAACAAACCTTCATCTGGATATTCCACTGCTCTTTGAAATTTTATAGCTTTGTGTCCAAAGAGTTCGCATGCGTAACATCTCACAATTTGACAGTATTTTGCAATGTGACCAAAGTGACTGCATCTTGCGCACTTCACTCTATTGATCCTTCTTTGGTTAGCATATCGAAAATAATTATGAATGAAGGAGCCATCATACCTGAAAGTCTTATCATTACTTGAGAAATGTTCTCTGTCATAGATCTTATTAGGTGTATTTACATAAACAAGACCTTTTTTGTCTTCTAGTGACCTTTGATCCTTCAAAATCTTGTTCAATATTGTCATGATGTCTTTTAACTTGTTTTGCACTTCTTCTTCAGATTCTATCTTGTCACTTCCTGAATGTGCGTAGATGGGATCAATACAGACTTGTTTCTTTCCTTTTATCTTAATCAACTTATCTTTTAGATGGAATATTTCTTTATCCTTTTCCTCAAGATGATTAGTCATCTTTCTGATTTCATGTGCCAATTCCTCCAGTGAAGTTATTAATACAAATTTCTCTTTATCAAGTATTAGAACCGTTTCTTGTGCGCAACTTAGTTGAATCTCATAGTTGGTTATCCTTTCATAAATATCTGCGTCAACAAATTCCTGACATGGCCTGTCCTATTCTTCATACTTTGACAATTGTTCCTGCAATAGCTTGTTCTTCTTCTTAGACTTCTTTAATTCATCTAAGGAACTTATCAATTCACCTTCCAAGTTAATGTCTACAGCATCTTCATCTTCAGATTGACTGTTAGTCTTAACCTCTTCAACAGGTTTTGGAGGTGTTTTGAACGATCCACTGAAAAAATACTTGTCTAGCTATTCTGTCTTGCTTTGCACAACTGGAGTGTTCTTTGAACTGTTCTTCTTGCTTTCATCCACTGCATGAGCCATGAAAAGTAATTCTTTGGGTTCTTCGTCACAGTCACTTTCTTCATATGCATTTCTTCCTTCTTTGGTGCATAGACTCTTTCTCTGTTTTGGAATCCTCCTTTTGTTCTCAGGTCTATGTTGTGAGTGCACAGTATTTCGATCATATGAGCTAGATTCATCATTGTCGTTGTCTCCATTTTCCTTATAAAGACACTTTGAGGCATAATGACCTACACGTCCACATATGAAACATTTAAAGGGAAACTTGTTCTTGTACTCGCCTCGTACTCTTTCCAGCTTCTTGACAAAGTTTGATTCTTCATCATCTGATTCATCACAACATTCTTTGTTATGATCATGCTTGTCCTTTCCTATGGCTTTAAAGGAAACTTCCTTTCCGATGGGAGTCTCTTTCTCAATTCTCATCTCATATGCATTGAGAATCCCCTGAATCTCATCCTTTGTAAATTATTCAAGATTATCTCGATCCTCTACCACAGATACCTTCGCATTGAATCTTTGAGGCAGAGTTCTCAATATCTTCTGTACGACTAATTCTTCATCCAGAGTGATCCCAATACTCTTGATAGCATTAACTATCTCATCTACTCTTAGGAAGTAGGATGTGATGTTCTCTTCATCTTTCATTCTCAGAGATTCAAACCTCCCACAGTAGTTTTGCAACTTCGCTTTCTTTACGTTGTCATCGCCTTCATATATACCTTTGAGTTTTTCCCAAACCTCCTTGGCTGATGCGCAGTGCATAAACTTGATGAATTCGTCACCTATAAAACCACATAGCAGATAATTTTTGTCTCTAGCATTGTTTTCATAGAGTCTCCTTTGCACTGGATTGATTGGTATAATTGTTGGGACATCATAACCATCGATGATAGATTGCCAAACATATGCTCCCAATGATTGCAAACAAACTTCCATACGTGCCTACCATAAAATGTAATTGGTGTCATCGAATCTTGGTGTTCTATTTGTAGAAAGGCCTGCCTTCCTAGTTATCCATTTTTGCGCAATGATCTATCTAGCATATGTCAATCTTTTACTGAAGACACCTGCTCTGATACCAATTGTTGGAATCGATTTAATAATGAGAGGGGGGTGAATCGGTATTAGCACAGTTATCAATAGTTTTTACCTTTTTTAATAGATTATCCTTTAATTAATATTTATGTTCTGTTATGCATCAGTAAATAAACATCCACACATATATGCACCACATAAACAACACATAACACAAAGGATTTTTATGTGGAAACCAAAATGGGAGAAAACCACAAAATGCTTCTTTATAATGAGAAAGAATACATTCACGGAAGCACTGACTTCCTGTGTTTACCAGCACCAATTGGAATGAGGCACCAACCCCCTGGTTCTACAGGCGCCAACCTAAAGGAAGCTTCCACTCCCTGTGTTTTCTCCAGCACCAACTGGAAGGAGGCACTGACCCCCTGTCTTCTTTGTTTTATAGGCACTAACCTGGAGGAAGCTGCGACTCCCTGTCTGATTGCCTCGTCCGACCACCCTGATGTCTAATATATCTTACTTCCTTACTGAACTTCAACTCTGCGCACTTCTTCAGATCTTCTGATGATAATTCTACTGTGCACACCTTCATATGCAGACTGTACTCTGTTACTGTGCTGCATACATCACTTGACTTCTAAAACTTCTTAACTCACACTTCTGTTGATGACATACTTCATATATTGTGTGATCTGATAATTCTGCAATCTGTGTTTCTGGTTTAATGATATGATCTTTGTGACTGCAATGATCAACTGATATTGTGCTTTCAATTGATAGTTTGTTGTTAAAAATTGAAGCACTGGTAACAGAAGTAACTGCGCACTTTCTGATGTGTCCATTTTTTTAAAGTGTTGCAGTCTCTTAGATAATCTGGGACATTCTATGCATCAAATAATTGGTCCTTTCAGTTTAACGCACTTGTCTCATATCATCTGCATCATAATGCACCTATCGGATCCTATTGTTGTTCTGTTGTTGCGCATTAGATGGTGTTGTCAACTTTGCACACTTTCACTTCTGTTCATATGCATCAGCTAGACATCTGCGCAATATCTGATAAACTTCATTTATGTCTCTGCGCTTCTGTCTCTACAACATCTGTGACTAAAACAACAAACACTTGCACATACTTCAATATTTCTTCCTTTTAGTATTCGCACATCCGTCATAGATTTACAACATCATTCTGTGCACCATCAAATCTTCATTCTACTGCATGTGCACATTTGACTCTTCGCTAGATCATTATGTTCTTTCCATGAGCCCCTTGATGCCCCGAAAAAAAAACTAAAAAATTGCACTTGAAGCTCTTATTCTTTCACCATCAATTGCTTCTCTATTTATACATGTCCTGCACGAATTATATCTTCACAAGTTGGTCATGGTATCCCTTTTTCCATACTTCACGGATTATGCACATGCCAAATGTCACCATCTTCCATATTGATGTGTTGTCTTTGATGTATCAACCGCCTTCAAGGTCCACAACTTAGTGGGACTACACACCTTGGTGGTTTAACATTGCATTCTTGATGTACCATTGCATTACAGTATTGTGCATTCTTACACTTCATCTTGGTGTGTCCATGACTTGTGCTGCATCATCTATTTTGGATAATGCGCCCTTGGTGCATTAATACTTTGCAGATTCTATGCATACTTCAACTTATTCTAAGTGGTCTTTGACCTTTGTCGCTTTATCACTTGTGGGTAATGCACACTTGGTATATTGATACTTAACGAATTCTGTGCATACACCAACTTCTATTTGGTGGGTCTTTGACATCTATTTCGTCATCACTTGTAGGACTTGTGCACCTTTTGTATTGTCAGCTATGGAATTTGATCATAGATTGTCTTCAACTACTGTGCATTTCTAAGAACTTTTGTGCGTTCCACTTACTGAAAGCATCTTCTGATTGGCTATGCTTGAGCACTTTCAGGATTTTCCAACCAAAAACTACTTGTGCACTTCCAACTTTTAACCAAGCAATGCTCAGGCTTGCTTGCACACTCGTACCATTTGTTTAGTCAATTCTTTAGCTGCTTAAGCACTTGTACCATTTGTCCAACCAACTCCTTGGTTGCTACCATGTGAATGTATGACTTGGTGGACTTGATTTCTGTGCAAGGACCAAATTATGTAGGATACATTACTTGTATTCTTTCTTGAACTAGATTTGCGTGATGTATCCTTGACACACATCTTCAGACTGAATGCACTTCTAGATATACTCCAAATTTGCATACATGTCTGTCACTTTCATTGTATATGCATATACTTATGTTCTTCTTCATCTTGCACATATACTTCTTAAAAGTGGCTTCCATATTCTTCTTCATACTTCTGCAGGAATGTTGTATCCACTTTGACTTTAGTTGATATCAATGACTCAAACTGAATTAGTGTACATCCTCTTTGAAATTAGTTGACAATCAAATACTTGACATCATCGTTAGTTGACATCAATAAAAACCAATGCTCAATAGCTTTCACCCTTGGTGTTTTCGCTCCACTCCTACAATGTTTTCCTCTTATTTATACTACACACACTTCTTTGCTTTGCCAAAGAAAACACTACTATCTACTCACACCTACCATACTCCTATCCTATGGAGTATTGAATCTAAGGTCCCCATCTTCTTGGGCTCGAGGGAGCTAATTCCAGTCCTACTTTGATATCATATGAAAGAATTTATCATCCTCCTCTTCTTAGGCTCGAGGGAGCTAATTCCAGTCCTACTTTGATATCATATGGAATAATTTATCAGAGTTTCACAATGAAATATTTTAGAAATTCTTAGTTATTTTACTAATCAAATGGAAGAAAATTTATAACAAAACCTAATTTGTTTATGCTCTTATTATTTATGAACCACTTTTTCTATTCTCTCAACCAAATTCTATCTACGAAACCTTTACAACGACTCTTTAAAATTATTAACAATCCAAATTTAAGAGGAATACATCATTTGACTATAATGTACTAATCATATTTCCAACAAACCCCAACCTCTAAGCCTAAATTATTAACACATAACCTTGAATCCCTAAATATTAAACAAATGATATAGTATTATTATAGGGATTTATGTTGCATGTACAAAGTAGTCCTAGCATTTAAATGGATTTCCACATGGTCTATCTTGCATGGGTACTATAATGTCTTAAACCATGTGGAAGTTATTGTGTTTTCATGATCATTAAGAAAAACCACTATATTTCCTCAAAATGACTACTTCTAAGTTTATTTGATCAATATTTATCACTTGTGGTATTCACAAAGAAAGCATAGATATTTCGGGAAAAATCTAGAAATGTGGACCTATTCTTTATGTAAAAACCCTTGAAAGACCAAGAGGCCTATAAAGGACACTCTGCTCTCTTTTTGTAAGAACATGTTGCTGGAATTTTTCTTTACATTCGGTACAATGCCATTGGGATTGATTGAAGATTGAGAAAACAAATCATTGAATACCACCAAAACAACATTGGATTAGTAAAGAGCCTTCATACGAACAAGCTCCAAGGAGAAAAGACTTGGATCCATCTCATGAATCAAAGGTATTGATATACTATTCTAATCATTGTCTTCTTGTAATAGATCTCCTTTCTAGTACCCCCCCAAAAAATTGCTTTGTCAATGTATTTTATTTTCATACATTTGTTTTACTTGAATCTTCAGTAGGTTTGGATTTGGAACATCTTCTTTAGTTGAGAAAGTAGACCTAGTGTTTACCATGCAAGGACAAGGTAGGGATCTCACTGGTTTCTTGTGTGAATGTATTTCATAGAGCTCAAAATCCTCCTCTTCCTCATCAATCTCAATCACCATCATAGAAGACTCTTCAAGGTTGTCACAACCCCAAATTTTATAACCAATTCTTTTTTCTCCTATTTAAATAAAACTTTAAATACATAATTTTATTTTGTAACATGTCTATTTAAAAGTGACCACTACACTATATGACATGAATGATCCTTTAGATTACATAACTAAACATAACTCAAAGTGTGTTAGGATACTTTTGTTATTCTCATTTCAACCCCTATGTACTTCTAAAACACTATACTTACATAAGTATCTAATCATACCTTTACGAACTCCATATGATCCATCATATACCATACGTCCCATGTTTATATGAACATAATATAAGAATAATCATGATGTATGCAGAGTATTGTTAAGAGGTTCTATTAGGTAATTCTTATACATTTTCATATTCTTATGGTTAAAGGCAATTCTAATATTTATTTCACATTACAAAAATACATAAGAGTTTTCCCAACTATTATCACATTGTTTTCATATGAAATTAATCATGTAGCTTAAAAAAAAAATCGCTTTTATGACTCTGATAAGATTAATAGAAAAAATCGCTTTTATTTTGTGATTTGTAAGAACGAACCTCAGGAAACATTCGGCTGTGGAATTTGGGCTCTACAGAATTATAATAACAATTGACGTACTAACACAACCCCCAACCGTAATGTCTTTAAAACAGAGATAAGATCAGCAATAAAAATTATCCCCAGAATATACAATTTCCATCTTCACAAACAAAGATCATTTAACTCCACCCTACAGGTTCTTTCAAAATGATTATAGTCTTTAGATATAACACTCATTTATAAAAACTAAAGATACGGAATTTTCTTCTTATAAAATTCATGAGTCTAAATAACTGCAATATTTATTTCCAAGAACACATAGTACTCTCTAGTAAGATTGCTTAATAACTCAAGTCTTCGAGTCACTAAAATTTCCATCATGCCATCATAAAAAAAGACAGAATAAAAAAAATATATAATCACCAGAACTAAAAGTATACGGACTTATTCAGAATTCTCTCTCTCTTTATGTATATTTGTGGGCAACATTTCAAGAAGAATTGTTAAATAAAACAATTCTAAGAACTATAAAACTACATACTGAATCTTACTATTTCATTAAACTTCAGATCATATGATATACCCGATATCCTTTAATTCCTTAAAATCGAGTATATTATTTTTACAACACTTAGGATGTGGGTAAAATCGAACGATAAACAATAATTCATGAAATATAAGTCTACCCTCAATATTTTCCCATAATATCGTTAATGAGAACCCCAAGCAATGCCGCCATGGCTAAAGAAAGAAAAAACACTTTTACTGATACATTCTTTCATTACAATAAACAAAAATTCACTTACTTGAATAATGAAAATGGTTGTTTGGAGAATCAACTCTTCCCAACCATAGGAGAGAGAAACTCGGCCGTTTGCCCAAATCCACCCCCGAGTTGGATCACAACCATGCACTAAAACACCAAGCAACACTTCCACGCGACACTCTCTCTCATAGTCCGTAACAAGTAATGATGGACTTGTGAAAGAGAGAAACACTCAACACAGTTTCTCAATGCACAACACAGTGTCCAATGCTATCTTAGTGCACCAATATATATAGTTTTGCCCAAGTCTTGTGTCATCCCAATCAAATCTTCAACCAATCCTTCAATCTCTGTGATTTAGGATTTTGTCTGGTAGTTGAGCTTTTAGATTGGATTTGATTGGTAAAAGTATTATTTGCTTGCTTTACACATGTTCTATGTGCCATGGTGGTGTCCCCTTATTTAGTTGAATTCTCCAAGTGCCTTTTCTTTCATTAAATAATAAAATAAATAGTTTGTTGTGAAAGTGTCACTCAATGTTTTTGAGTTTTTAAATAACTCTTACAAAAATCATTGTCACAAATATTAAATCAAGATAAAATAATAATGTCTTGGGGGTATCACAAAGGATTAATAACAAGTATCTCATTCATTCATTCAACCCCCTGTGAGAGCAAATAACAATATTTTGCAAACCTCCCACAAGATGAAGAATATATTGAACCACCAAAGGAGATGTTGTGGATGCAGGATGAGGATGACATGATCCATCTCACTCAAGAATACTATGAGAACTCTTTGCAAGAGAACATATTTGAAAATAAGCAAGAAAAAACAAAGAAATGATAGGAGATGTCATCAACTTAGTATAGACAATTTGCTGATAATTTGCAGGTAGAATTACAAAGAAAAAAATTACCTTAGACCAAGGAATCTTGTAGCAAACTAGAAGCCAAATACTCCTATGAAACATCCCTCTACAAATCACCCAAATGATAAATCTTCTGAGCCCCTAGTGTATGCCAAAATACCCGATGTACATAAGGACAGATTCTACAAATCCACCTTCCCAATTGTACCAAGAGTAGCTAAAGTACCCCAACCAAAAAGAGTGGAGCCTAATAAGAAAAAATCAAACAGATCTTCCATCTCATTTGATATTGAACATGAGCTATCAAAAATAAAATCCTTGTACCTCTGTTTGAATTAGCGAAAAACCCTGCATACCAAAGGAAAATTGAGAAAACACTAAATTAATCAGTGCCACCCATTCAGCTTGACACCCTTTACCTCTCAGATGATCATCCCACTGTCGGATTGGCCCCACAGGTAGAAGAAAGAGATGAGAATACAAATCCATTTTATGTAACTTTGAGTGTGCATGGTAAATTGCTTCATAATTACATGCTAGACTCAGCTTGACACCCTTTACCTCTCAGATGATCATCCCACTGTCGGATTGGCCCCATAGGTACAAGAAAGAGATGAGAATACAAATCCATTTTATGTAACTTTGAGTGTGCATGGTAAATTGCTTCATAATTACATGCTAGACTCACGATCCTCCCATAACTTGATGCCAAAGTTATTATGGAGAATTTGGATCTAGAGATTACTAGGACATACCATGACCTTTACGGTTTTGAATCTAGAAAAGTGAAATACTTGGGGATGATAAAATATTTGGTGGTTACACTACCTTAGTTGCCTACAAAAATAATCATGATGGATGTAGTAGTAACAAATGTGCCTACTAAGTATGGGATGCTTCTATCTAGAACATGGGATAAAAGGATAGGAATCACAATGCATATGGGCATGAAGTATGCAACAATCCCAGTGTTTGCTAGAGAAAGCAGGAGGCTGTATAAAGAGGCTAAGTTTGCATATGTGATAAGTGATAAGAACAAACCAAAGAATTATCTTGTGTATGCAATTGAGGAAGACATGGGATGCTACATTCTAGCAATGAATGATGTGTATGAAGATTCTTTTCCCATATCAATTTTTGCTCATGATTTTTAATCTTTTCGAATCCAAGTATGGAAAATACACTTGATGGAGCATCCTCCAAAGAAGAAGCATGGGATGGAGTGATCTTTTTCTCTCCCACCAATGAAGAATCCCCTCTTTCATTTAAGTTGAATTTTGAAACCACAAACAATGTAGTAGAATATGAAGCCTTTATACAGGGGTTAGAAATTGCTCAAAAGATGGGGATTACATAGCTCACTGTTTTGGGGGATCTAGAATTAGTGGTGCAATAGATTACAAATGTTTAGAAAACCAAACACCCCAGAATGAGGGCCTACAAAAATCAAGTGTGGGATTTGATAGAAAATTTCTTTCATGATTTTAATATCATTTCTATTCCGAGGGAGATGAATCAATAAGATGATTCGTTGGTTGTAGAAGCTAGTACATTCAAGCCTCCAATAGTGCCCATACTCAAACATGAAGAATAAATTATATGTAGGCTTTCTATCCCTGATAATCAGAAACACTGGCAAGTGTTTGAAGATGACGAACATATAGAGAGGTTCATGAAAATGGTAGGTGATTTTTAGCTTCTTGTATATATCAGGATAAGAATACAAGGGAAAAGGAGTTGTCTCAAGAAAATGACCAATCAGGTCCAAAATTCAGTTGTCAGATAGCAAATCATAAAATCTTACAATTAAAGAATAATTTCATCCCCAAAGGCCTAGTCCCATTAGAGAGACTGTTTGACCAAATTGGCATTCTCGTCAAACTCACTGTGTATCAAGGATAATTTTAGGGGCAAAATTTAGCCCATGGGCTATTTTTCCATTTTTTTTTCCAAAAACATATTTGCCAATTTGCATTTTTTGAAGCCCCATTTCGCCCAATTTTTTATGGGGTAAATTTTTTTCACACTAAAAATCGCCAAATTATTATATAAACTATATAAAATCCTAAGAAATTGAAATAATTTTAGAAAAATATTGCCAAATATTTTATAGTTGACATTTTAAGAATTGGAAAGATTCGCCAAGGTTTATACACTCTTTAAATAAGTATGGGTCCTTAAAATTATCCTTGTTGTGTATCTCATGGTATTTTTTAAGGATTATAATAGTATACTTAAGTGAAGTATTCTAGGAGATTCTTTTGGATTGAAAAAAACATATATATAGATAGGTAGGTGAATATTAAATATGAAACATACAATTTACTACTGAAAATTGTAAATTTTAGCAAATATTATGATAAAAAAAACATATTTTATGTAAATATCGGCGATATTAGAGACTATAAATGACCAAATAACAAATTTTTTTGTTGAAAAAAGCCCAAAAAATAGCCAATTGGCGAAATTTCGCCCCTAAAAATTTCTCTGGTGTAGCCAAAGGAAGAGAACGTTGAGGATTTTAATATAGGTACATCACAGGATCCAAAATACATCAAGTTGTTCAAACTTTTTCCTGCAAAAGTTAAACAGAGATATCTAAAACTCTTCAAGGAATATATAGATTCCTTTTCCTGGAAATATGACAATCTTAGAACTTATGATACATATACAATACATCACGGGATACCTCTAAATCCATGAGTGAATCCTTTCAAACAAAAACTGAGGTGGGATAACCTCATTATGTTGCTTATAATTGAGAAGGAAGTAATAAAGTTGCTAGATGTTGAAATCATACATCCTTTAAGATACTCAGAGTGGGTAGCCAACTTAGTTCCTCTCAGGAAGAAAAGTGGGGAAATCATATTGTTTGTTGACTTTAGAAATCTCAACAAGTGTTGTCGAAAGGACAACTATCTCCTACCCAAGATGGACTAGATTTCACAAAAAGTAGTTGGGGCCTACAAAATATCTATGATGGATGGTTTCTCAGGTTACAATCAGGTAGCAATGCACAAGGATGACAGAGAAAAGACAATTTTCACAACCCCCCGGGGTACTTTTATGTATGACAAGATTCCATTTGGACTGATGAATGCAGGGGAAACATTTCAAAGGGCCATGGATATATCCTTTGTAGGTGAAAGAGACAAGTTCATTGTCATATACTTAGATGACATGATAGTTTTCTCAAAGATTGATGATGAACATTTATCTCACTTAAATCAAACTTTCAACAAGTACAAGAAATATGGACTGTCTTTGAATCCCAAAGAATCACACTTTGATCTACAAGAGGGAAAATTGTTAGGGAACATTGTTTCCAAAAATGGAGTTATGATTGATCCAAAGAAAGTGGTTGCAATACAATTGATATATATCCCTAGGAATAAAAAAGAGGTGCAGCCTCTCATGGAAAAGATAATTTTTATCAGAAGGTTCATTCCTAACTTGGCATAAATGAAAAAAAAATTACCAACATGCTTAAAAAGGGTAATGATTTGAAATGTACCAATGAATCCAATGAAGCTTTCCAACAACTGAAGAAGTCCCTAGGAGAAGCCCCTATCTTAATCAACCCTAATTATACTAAACATTTCCTGGTATTTTATTTTCTCATAACAAGTACTATATATTGCATCTGTGCTTTTGCAGAAAAAACAAGAAAGACATGAGAAACCCATAGCCTTTTTTAGAAAGGCCTTGAGATATGATGACTTAAAATATAGCCTCATGGAAAAACAAGGTTATGACAAAGCACTCAAGTCTTTCAGGTGATACATCTTACACTCATAGGTGATTTCCCATGTACCAAACAGTACAATAAAGGAGATTCTCAATCAAACATACAATGAGGGAAGAAGAGGGGGGTGGATTAACAAGATCTAAGAGTATGAACTTGAGATCAAGCCCACTAAACTGGTGAAATGCCAAGGAATGGAAAAATGGTTGGCTGAGTCAAACTGCAAAGCACTAGATCTGAATTTGGTAGTTGAAATGACATAAGAAGAAGAGGTATCAAGCACATGTAATTCTCAAGAAATAGTAATAAAAGTAAATCCAACATTTGTAGATTCTAAATGGTACAAAGATATAATCTGTTATCTAGTACGCATCCAATATCCAAGTGATCTAAGTAAGGCATAGGCTAGATCTTTAAATCTCCAAGCCATAAAATATTGCATCCTATATGAGTATTTATATTGGGAGGACCCTTTAGGTATATTGTTGAATTGTGTGGTGGAGGAAGAAAATGAATGGATGATAACAAATTTACATAAGGGAATATGTGGATGCCACCATGCATGAAGGCCACAACCTACAAAATATTGAGAGTAGGATACTATTGTCCTAAACTCGTTTCTGATGTCAACAACCTGGTAAGATCATGCATTGAATGCCAACTGTTTCTAGGGAAGAAAAATCTAAACCATTGCCTCTAAAACCTATTAAAGCAGAAGTTGCTTTCCAACAATGGGGGATGGATTTTATTGGGGAAATAAACCCTTACTCTAGTGGGAAACATAAGTGGATTCTGATATCCACTGATTACTTCACAAATTGGGTAGAGGCCATCCCCACCATATCAACAAATGATTCAGTAATCATAAAGTTTTTGGAAGAAAATATTTTGTCTAGGTTTTGATTCCCTAGGAAAATCATAGGTGACAATTGATAGGCATTTAAATATTCCAAACTGATAGAGCTCTTCCAAAAATACAACATTGAATTGGGGCATTCTACCCCTTATTATCCTTGGGGAAATGGACTAGTACAGTCCTCAAACAAGAGTTTACTCAGAATAATAAAAAATATTCTCTCACAAAACAAGAAGGCATGAGATACTCATCTGAGATATGCACTGTGGGAAGTCAGGATAAGCACTAAGAGGTCCATTGGAACTTCACCATTCCAACTGATTTTTTGGAAAGAATCAATATTCCCAATCCAGTTAGGATTGTTATGAAGCTAATCCAAAATGAAATGGAAGAACTAAATGAGATTATGAGGAGGAATTATCATCTAGTTGAGCGATAGCAAGACAAACAGTAGGTTGATATGAAGGTGCAAGTACACCAAGACAAAATGAAAGCACATTTTGAGAAAAGTGTCTTACAAAGAGATATTCAGTTAGGGTACTTAGTTTTAAAATGGGATTCCAAAAGAGAAGACAAAGGAAAGCATGGAAAATTGATCAAACTCTAGATGGGGCCTTTTCAAATATCAACTGTCCAAGGAAATAACACATATACCCTTGCTCAGCTGGATGGTGAGATTTCGGAGGCAGCTGTGAATGGAACACTTCCCAAGTGCTTCTTGTAATATTGAAGATTCAAGAAATTCTACAGCTATGTATTATAGTAGAGTAGAAGCATACTCTTTTATGCTTTTATTTATTTTCCCTTTACTTTCAGACATTTCCAGTTTTAGTTTTTGAATTGTTTTCAATAAAAATGGAAATCTCAAGAGATTTGCTTGATGTATGAAGATTCATTCTAAAGGGAAATACTACACGACCCAACACAGAAGGCACTAATCTATAGTTCTCATCTTTTTATGACATAAAAATTTGTCCTTGGTGGAGCCAATGTTAGCACTCAAATGTTTTCAAGCCCAAAAATTACTCATAATGTTGAAATTTGTATAAAATAAGGGGAGAAAATCACAAGCAAGGCCAAGCATATGTTGCTTGAATCCCGTGAGAGCTTAAAGAAATGTGAAAGAGCCACAAAATCACCCAAAAGGGTTAAAGAGACTAGAACTAGGACCAAGGGTCAAAGACTAAGGGCCAAGCAGTAGGGACTTAGTGCTAAAATAAAAGGGGGTCGAAGGACCTAGGGTGAAGATTGAGCACCTAAACATGAAAAGGGATAGAGAACAAGTGAGCAGATCGTGTTGGGGCCCGAATGATCAATGGTATGAGAGAATAAGGCATTGAGAAGATGTGATAAGGATAAAACCACATTGACGAGCCATTGGCCCGAAACCATTGGGACACATGGATATTTATGATTGGTAACTTCTCTTCGAGGCAGGTCTAGAAAACCACTTTAAGCCCGAGCAGTTACCACTTAGGTTTATCAAAATTTAGTTTCCTCCTAAAAACCATGCAAACTCGCAAGGGAGCCTCCACGGTGGAAAATAGGGAAGGAATTGGAACCCACGTGTACCAACAAGACAACAACATGTGTTAGGTGGACCTAGGTGATGCCACATGACATCATCCAAAAATCATCCAATAGCTTCGCACCAAATAACGAAATTCAAATTTCTAAACCAATAAACGAAAACATATTCAAAAAAACTGGTTCATTCTACTAATCGAAAAAGAAAGGAATGACACATGTGCCAACCTTGCGATCAAAGGTCCATCGCTCAACACCAGAAGTCATCTGCCAACAAACCTTTTTATCCATAGGGTAATTCTGTTTTCACTCTGTTTATTTTTGCTTTAACATCAAACAATAATTTTCAACTATGACCTTCTCATCCCAAGATAAACCGCCAAATTTTAGGAGCTCATGCATTAATCACCTCTACAATCATGGTGCAAATGTATTTGACACCATTGTGACCACCTCTGACCTCCACTACACCATCCTTGAGGATGAGTTCAATTATGATATGAACCAAGACCCTTGCCACCTTTAGGAAATTAATTTAGCTTGGGTAGTCTGTCCCCAAACTATACTTTTCCCAAAAATCATAAGCTAGTGTTTCATTCGTTATATACTTTTTAAACCCCTGTGCATTGTATTTAGAGATGTCATTTCCAAGATGTTGTGCTTTCCAGATTTACCATCGCTAGAGGTTTTAGATGAGGAATCCCTTTTTTTTTTCTTACCACTCCTTTAAGCTAGCCGAAAAGAGTCATATCCTGCCGCAGCGCCTAAAAGGATGCATCCTAGCCCCAACCAACACTCCTCCATATGTAACCTCCATGTTCTCAGAAAACGTAGGAAAGGTTGTAACCCTAATTTGCATCATACTTGAGTATGATGATGATAAGGTCGTAAATGAATCTATATTGGGATTCCTAGCCCTTATAACCCCAGTAGCAGGAGTTATGCCTCCCAAATTGGACCTATGCACACATATAGATGAAGCAATCCACAACCATCTAGAAGAATTCCCCACTCTTGAGTGTTTTAGGTATCCCTCCTACCTGTTATTCATGTTTTTATATCAAAACTTTGAACATTTCAAATATCTGTATCAAAAGGCTAGAGATCAAACTAGGAACCAATTACCTATATACACATGGATTGACCTAATCCTCAAGAAGTCGAGAAATAATTTTTTTTAGGAATTCACAAACAAGTTTATGGAAATCGCATATTCCCTTATACATGATGAATCTCCACCCAAGGTTTTCCCTGAATACCAAGAGCTTCTACAACTAAATCTTGATACTAGAGTTAGGCATTGGTTTTTGTATGAAGAATCTATTGTCTTGAGGGTGTATGGATTTGAAGAGGAGCCTTATAAGCTACCTTCTTTTATGACCCCAAAGGTGTTCACTATGGATTATGTCAAACAAATAGTTATCTCTGATCAGGTACACTTTGCGAAGTATAAGCATCCCATCACTTTCAAGCTACCCAAAGATGTAGAACATATCTTGGTAAAGAATAGAAGTTCCCTCTATTACACTACAAGAATTTACCCTTTTAGGTGCAGTTTTGGCTTGAGGCCATCTTGTTAAAACCACCCCCAAAAGTTATTTTATGGTTTTAGGGGCGGTTCTTAAAACCCCCCTCAAAAGTCGTGAGAATTAGACTTTTGGGAGTTGTTTTTAACAACCACCCCAAAAGTCCAATTCTCATGACTTTTTATTGGGGGGAGGTTCTAACATGACTTCCCTTAAATGTATTTTTGAGGGAAGTTTTTAAAACTCCCCAAAGTCACGAGAATTGGACTTTTGGGGGTAGTTTTTAGAAAACTGCCCCCAAAATTCCAATTCTCATGACTTATGGGGAGTCGATTTCTAAAAACCACCCTCAAAAATACATTTAGGGGTGGTTTTTAGAACTCCCCCCCCAAAAAAAAAGTTACGAGAATTAGACTTTTGGGAGCGGTTGTCAAAAAAATGCCTCCAAAAGTCTAATTCTAAAGAATTTTTTTTGGGGGGGGAATTGTAAAAATACCGACCCTAAATGTATTTTTGAGGGCGGGTTTTAGACCCTACCCCCCGCAAAAAAAAAAGTCTCAAGAATTGGACTTTTGGGGGCATTTGTCTAAAATCCGCCTCTAAAAATCCAATTATGTATTTTTCAAGGTGGTTTTTAGAAATCCTCCCCCCCAAAAAAGTCATGAGAATTGAAATTCGTTTTCCTTTGTTTTTTGCCCTATTGCAAATGGTCATGGGTTCAAATGCAGTGCAAGATACATCTGGAACACACCTCCTTATCCGAGTGCACCAAGGGGGGAAATGGAGAAAGCAATGGACTATGGGTGTGAGGTAAGACAGGCTACGTAGGAAATTGTTGACTTAAGGAAAATCCTTCGCAGGATGCGCAAATGGATAGTGTGGAGCACACGTTGGAAAATTGAGTTGTCATCTAGATCTAATAGACCAAAACCACACCCACTTGGAGGCTATGGCCGATAGCCATGTAGAAAAGTTGGAAAAATTGACTTTGGAAAGTGAAATGCATTACTCTCTTCTTCATAAGTTTGTTGTATATCAATCATGTGTAGACAAGTCTTTGAATTTAGTGTAGCAAGATATTGAAATTGTTCAACAAACAACATTGGTCATGTTTGAAGATTCAGGCATGTTGATGCTAGGAGCTGAAAAAAAATTGCTAGTCTAAGGACACCCCTGGGTCTGATCATTTTACCTCTCTTTATGTATTGTCACTATGTTTTATTGTTAGGTCAATTTGTGAGTAGTTACAATAGTAGTAGGTTAATTTGGGATTTTCATAAATTTATTTCAGTGTATAAGGTCGAGGATATTTTTAAAACCTTGCACCTTCAAGACGGGGTATTTTGTCATAAACTACAATATATCTCTTTTCGGTTGTTTAAGTATTTTCCTTAACCTTTTTTAATATAAAATCTCATATCTATTTTTGTTTTAACAAAATAATTAATTATATAACATTTTATATTTAAAATATTCAATATTTTAACATGTATGATAAAAAAATCTCAATTCTATATTCCGATTTAGGGAGAAGATGTGAGATCTATATTCCGGTTTAGGGAGAAGATGTGAGATCACATGGGTTTTTTTTCAAACTATCTTCAAATCAATTTTATTTTATTTTAAAATAAAATAAAATTAAAAAAAATACAATTCAAAATTTTCTTTTATATAGTTATATTAAATCTCCATTTCAAATTTATTATCTTGTAAATTTACTAAATAATTTTTTTAATATTTATTTCTTCTTCATCATAAATAAATGGTTTATTATATATTATTTTATTAAAATTTATATAAAATAATTTGATTTATTTATAAAAAAAATATTAACTAATCTTTTTGACCTTCGTATGTCTTTAAATTGACATATTAAGGACCCATTTTTAAAGTAAGTTTATAAAATTATTTTAGTTGACTTAGTATAATTTGATTTAGTAAGGTTATTGGTTTTTTTTAATTGGTAATCTATTTAAAATATCAATATTTGTGAATTAAATTATTGACCAAATTTTTCAATAATTTCAATAACCTCTCATCTTATTATTTCAAATATTTTTCTCCACTAAATATATATATATATGGTTTTTTTTCAATTACTTTTACAAATTAAATAAAAATATACAGCAATAGAAAGATCTGCCAATCCAAATAGCGAAGTGCACATAATATTCCAAGCATGGACAGCACATTCCTTCATAAAACTATGATAAAACTATGGATTAGATTTTTGTATTACCAAAAAAGACTCATCAATATTTACATGGAAGAAACATAAATAATTATATCATAATTTATGCATGGAAAGACAACTAAAACTAAACATTGATCTATAAGATGTCGTGAGACAAGTCTTCAAATTTTGTCCATTGGTTAGCTACACAAACAAACTCAAACCTCAAATATTTTGAACATTAACTACACATCAGTTTCATTCCGATCAAACCATTTATGATGGTTCATAATATACAAAATAAACTCTACCAGTGGATCTTTGAATGATTTCTCTCCCTGATGAACAACGTTAGAAAAGGAAAAAGGAAGTTGGGCTTAATGGAGAAGCACTCTTGCATACCAACATATAGAGTCATTATGTTAGTCGGCGTATTTGTATGGTCTCTGCGATCAAGTGACTTATTAATCCCTTTGTTTTTATGGTAAATATCATCATGTTTTTGGGATATGTTCTACCCTGACTTTAGGGCCAGAGAGTGCCTCCTCCTATTTGTTACATTGTTTATAAATGGTTCCACTACATCCTTAGAAAACCATACTTTCTTCACTATATTTTTATTTTTATCTGCTCACCAAAAACCACTTAGTCACTCTCTCACTCATAATCTATTCCAGATCAACAATTGCAAACCCAATTATTAGGAAAACACACCATACCTAGGGATGACTAAAAACCATTAAAAGTTATTGGGGAAGACTTCCATAATCCCTCAAAAAAATATTTCCATAATCTATTTTACCTTAATCCATCCACCATACAATTGATGCTCCTCCCTCTGTGTGATGTTGTTGATGATGTTCACAAGAATCAGATCCAAGATATCCCTGTTGGATCATTTTATCTTGTACAAAAGAGTAACATTTCTTCAACTCTAGTATTTTTTGGTGACCCAACACCAACGAAATAACATTGTGCATCCCAAGAGTGCTATGACAATTATAATCCCAATTCTTTGAGAGTTTAACATCACAGTCATTTCTCAACACTGCAACGTTATATAAACTTGATAAAATACCAAAACAAACTACCTTTGGGACCTCAACAATTCTTATGAATTTATTACATGGATTTAATCCCATATACACTACAGGTCTTGGAACTTCTACAATAAACCAAAACTGGGAAAATATAATAATACAAAAACAAAACAATGTAGATAAATCATCTCGTATACTAATTGAAAGACAAAAACAAACCCTATTGAATGGATTGCGCAAACTCTAAGCTAGGCATGATATTTATCAAGATGAACCCCACTCTTGAATATTCCAATTATTTATCAAACTGCCCATGTGTCAATCCCACAATAGTTACAGATCATTGGCCACACCCCCGTATTTTTATACCACATGCGTGCACAAAATGGAATAGGTTTCTATGGGACATAATATCAAAGCTAAAAAACTTGAATACGTTTCTTTTGGAAATCCCAATTTTGCAGTTTGAGCTAGAGGAAACTAGACATTTCATTATGTTTAAATGGACTGAGAAGCAGGGAAAACTAACCTACTCAAAACCCTCTTCTCCACAAGTTTGGTAATATCCCTACAACTAGAATAAGTAATACCATCATCCTCGTATAGACTTTCATTCTAAAATGACACTCATTCAATGTAGTGCATGCCACCAACGACAGATTTTTGCCATACATGACCTAGTGTATTTATTACAAGACCTGGATACAAACCAGAGAAACTATCATCCAATGGAAGACCTGGAAATCATAGCCATTAAACCCTAACGGTTGCACAGTGAATCTTCCATGAATCGGGGGAAGTAAGTAGCATTATATCTAAGTCTAATTTAGTGATATATCTCTAAGAACCTCACTCAATCAATTGTTCCTTGTGGAAATAAATTCCTGCATGCATGAGAGAGGAGACATTGATCATGATCCACCTCTATCTTTTTCCAATGCTAATCCAGGTGGATATTGGTGGCCACCCACCTTTCCAACTGGCTCAAAACAGTTTTATGGCAATTTTGGTATTGTACTATTTTTAGCAGTTTTTCGGGTCCTGAACTTCCGGGGCCATTTTGAGGCCCTAAACGACCTTTTTTGGCAATTTGGGGGGCCAAATGGTTGCTTTTGGCATTCATTTGGTCCCAGCTGAAAGTTGTAAATCTCAAATAGACCTTTCCAATGGGCTACCGAGCGCCCCAAATAGAGATCGTATGCAAAAGTTACGACCCCAGGAAGTTGATGTACTAACTTACCCAAACGGGGCCCACATGACTTTTGGCGCTTCATCTCCTAGGGTTAGGTTTTTGGATGTCTAGGGTTTTTGAAATTCCTATTTATTGTAAAAGGCCTTGAGAGCCTCATTGTAACCATCTTCTTGCGAAATGAGTGCAGCCGTCACATCTCTTCTCAGAGATAAACCGCCACCATTCCAGCAAGCTTGTTTTCCACTGCATTTTACAGTTCTAGCTTATTTCCTTATTGAATAGAAAACCAGTTTTACTATATCTCTGTTATTTTGTGTTAAGCATCTGATAATAATATGTATTCATTTCGCTCTACTCATAAAATCCGGATCAGTGGTATCATAGCAGTCTACTCCTTGTCGTCTTAATGCATGTCCCCAACGAGGTCAGGGTACAAAGAATTGGGTCTCGAGCTTGTTTCTCTTGAGGACAAAAGCTCTCGCACGCCCAAGCGACCTCTCATGGTAGGAGAAAAGAAAGATGACGGGACAGGAGATCCTATCAAAATGTTGCTTGAGGAAGCCCTCACGCAGCAAAGGAACGAGATGATGGATAATTTCGCGCAAATCCTTCGGCGACTACCAACAAGCGATGCATCTTCCTCGAGCGGCGGCGCCGCCCCCTTCAAGGTACAAATAAACTTTGATATTCCTATATTTGAAGGACAGATAGACACAGATGCTGTAGATAAGTGGTTGAATCTACTAGAAGGGTATTTTTCTGTCCATAACTTTTTGAATAGAGAAAAGATTACTTTTGCACTCCTCAAAGTCATTCCCCATGTCAAAGATTGGTGGGAAACATTCTGTGAGCAAAAGGACACAGAAGAAGCCCCATTATTTTCAGTCACAGCCACTTGGGAATCCTTCAGGGATGCTATTAAGGAACAATACTACCCTGTTGGAAGTTATGACGACCTGTATACCAAATGGACCACACTGCGACAAGAAAGAGACCAAGCAGTGCCAGAGTTCACAAATATCTTCCATACCTTGCGCACCAAGATGGGTATCGAAGATTCAGAGCAACATCTGGTGCTCAAGTATCGCGATGGTCTACATAGATACATCCAGACTGAAATGGAATTTCTGGACATCTCTTCCTTGGGCACGGCCTACCGATATGCCGTCAAAATCGAGCAGAAGCTCAAACAAAAGATGCGGCAATTTGGGCCTGGGAACCCCTCACAGCAAAAGATAGGAAAGGGAAGCCCCAACCCACAGAATAAAGGACAGAGCAAAGATGGACAGTATCAGGACAACCAGTCCAAGCCGCAAGCAAAGAAGGACACCGGAAAAACAAAGAAAGATACTGGGAAGTGGTGCGACTTCCATAAGAGCCCTTGGCATAACACTGCTGATTGCTGCTCAAAGCAATCGCTGGTGGCCGAAGTGAAAGCATCTGAATCAGATGCGGGTTCTGACTCTGAGTCCGAACCAGAAAGGGGAAGACGGATCATTGACGTGGAACCCAGTGCCACCATTGCTACCACCAAGCTCCATCCTGATGAACTAGACGAGCCAGCAGAAGGAGAACGCCTCTTCCATTCACAGATGTGGGTAAAAGGCACCCCACTGCACTTCATCATTGATAGCGGTAGCCAGAAGAATCTCATCTCAACAGAGGTCGTCAAGCGCCTGGCCCTGCCGATAATGCCACACCCACAACCCTACACCATTGGATGGCTCCGCAAAGGAAGCGATCTCCATGTCATCCAACAGTGCCGACTGCCATACGGCATCAAGCCCTTCAAGGACGAGGTATTGTGTGATGTTGCTCCTCTCGAAGTTTCAGATGTTCTTTTGGGCCAACCTTATTTATGGAAACGTCATGCTGTATATGAGTCTACGCCTCGTAGTGTTATTATTTCTTTGAACAGGAAATTGTACAGGATACCCGAGGCAATCCCTCCTAGTGCTATTTCCTTGATCTCTGCCAAGCAATGCAGGAAGGTCATCTCTCAGACCGGGAAATTTGTCTTCTTTGTGATTCGTTCTCAGAGTGAAAGAAAGATCGCAGCCACATCCAGGGCCTCCACGACCGATCTATCCAAACAACAGAAGCAAGTGGATAAGGTGGTGGAAGGATACTCAGATATCTTCTCCTCTCTGACTGGGGTACCTCTGCACTGCCAAGTCAAGCATCCCATCGATCTGACCCTAGGCGCACCGCTACCCAATGGGCCAGTCTATCTCCTCTCTCTGTTGGAAAACGAGGAGATCAAGAGGCAGATCCAAGAATTTCTCCACAAGGGGCACATCCGTCCTAGTTCATCACCTTGTGGGAGCCCAATCGTGCTAGTGCAGAAGAAAGATGGGACCTGGCGACTCTGCATTGATTACCGGGCCCTGAATAAAATCACAGTCCGCAACCGGTACCCGATTCCCCAAATCGATGACCTCCTTGATCAGCTCACGGGGGCCAAATACTTCAGTAAGATTGATCTGAAGTCTGGCTACCACCAAGTCCCAATAGAACAGACAGATGTATGGAAGACTGCCTTCAAGTCAAAAGAAGGTCTTTTTGAATGGCTGGTCATGCCTTTTGGTTTGACAAATGCTCCAACAACTTTTATGAGGATGATGGATGATATCCTATGACCTTTCACCAACAATTTTGTAGTGGTGTATCTGGATGACATCCTCATCTACAACAAGACTTGGGAGGAACACTTGCAGCATATTCAGCAGGTTCTGCACACTCTGCGGAAGCACAAACTATATGCAAACTTGGAAAAATGCTCCTTCGGCATGGATAGGGTCCATTACTTAGGCTACATCATTGATCGACATGGTGTGCATGTGGATCCGGCCAAGATCCAGGTCATTCATGACTGGCCAGCCCCAACCACACTCACTGAACTTTGGAGCTTCTTGGGCCTTGCTAATTTCTATCGCCGGTTCATGCTGGGATTCTCTCATATCGCATGGGCCCTCAACCAAGTGACCAGGGGTAGTGGTAAGGAAAAATTCATGTGGGGCATGTCCCAACAACAAGCCTTTGATGACTTGAAGAAGTGTTTGTGCTCATCGTCGGTACTCTCATTACCGAACCTGCAATATCCCTTTGAGATCGAGACAGATGCTTCAGATTATGCTGTGGGCACCGTTCTCACTCAACACGGCTACCCCGTGGCATATCATAGTGAGACACTATTAGATGCTTTCTGCAAGTACCCTACCTACGACAAAGAAATGTACTCCATTGTACAAGCCTGCTGGTAGTGGAGACATTACATTCTTGGGAAGGAGACAATCATCCACACTGATCACAAGCCACTACAGTTCATGCAGACCCAAGGAAAGTTGCAGAATGACCGCCATCAGAAGTGGTCAACATATTTACAATAGTCCCACCTCAACATCAAATATAAAACAGGGAGTACCAACCGAGTTGCTGATTGCCTCAGTCGACCTCCGGTCGCAACACTCACCACGGTGCTAGACTCTTGCGGCCACGATACCTCCGGATGGCCCCACCTCTACGAGACAGACCTTGACTTCTCCACCACCTATCAAATGTTGGGCACCAACTTAGTGGTTGCTAATTTCCATCTTCAGGATGACTTGTTGTGTCGTCTGGGCCATCTCTGTGTTCCATCAAGCGAGCGCGCGAAGTTGATTTGGGAAGCTCACTATAGTCGGGTGGCAAGACACTTTGGCGTCGAAAAGACAGTGGCAGTGTTGCAGAAACATTTCTATTGGCCGAAACTTCGATAGGATGTCGGCAAGTATATCAGGTCCTGCACCGCTTGTGCTATTGCCAAACCGACCACTAAGAAATAGGGCCTATACACCCCTCTTCCTACTCCTGACAAGCCGTGGGACTCCATCTCAATGGACTACATGTTGTGTTGCAGAAACATTTCTACTGGCCGAAACTTCGACATGATGTCGGCAAGTATATCAGGTCCTGCACCGCTTGCGCTATTGCCAAACCGACCATTAAGAAATAGGGCCTATACACCCCTTTGCCTACTCCTGACAGGCCATGGGAATCCATCTCAATGGACTACATGTCGGGCCTCCCATCCACCAAGAGGGGAAACGACTGTGTTTTTGTGGTTGTTGATCGCTTTTCCAAGATGGCGATTCTAGCCACTTGCAAGAAGAACATCACAGCAGAAGCCACTGCCAAGATCTTCTTTGAACGAGTATGGGTACATTTTGGGATCCCACAGACCATTATCTCAGACCGTGACAGTCGGTTCCTCAACTCATTCTGGTCGAGCCTCTGGTCACTGCTGGATACCAAGCTCACCAAATCCACTGCCTTCCACCCCCAGACCGATGGACAAATGGAGGTCATCAACCAAATGGTCATACATATCCTATGCATGTACAATTCAACACACCCCCGCACATGGGATGAGAGTCTCCCCTATGTCCAACATAGCTACAACCGAGCCCTACATAGCTCAACTGGCCATAACCCCTTTCAGGTGGGGTTGGGATTCCAACCATTGGGCCCCATGGATGTTGCACTTCCCCTTGCGACCACCTCGGCCGACTCGTCCTCAGAAGCTGACAAAGCCACCCGGTTCATTGAACGGATCTAGCATATCCGCCAACATGTTCAGGATATTCTACAGAAGTCTAATGCCAAGTACAAGCAGCGCCATGATCAACATCGGGTGACACATAAGTTTCAGGTGGGTGACAAAGTTTGGTTGCATTTGCAGAAAGAACGCCTTACAGGGCCCCATCGAAAGCTTCGCCCACTCCGTTATGGGCCGTAAACCATCACCAAGGCGGTGGGTGACAATGATTTTGAGCTCAACATTCCCCCCTTCCTTGGTCTGCATCCAGTCTTCAACATGGCTCTCCTTCGGCCATATTTCCCACCACTATTAGACACTTCAGAGATAGCAAAGAAGTTGACACCAACAGAGCTCAACCCTGACTTCCTACAACAAGCATCCAGTGATCATATTGCAGACACACAGATCAAGGGCACTCGACATCAAAGAATCCAGCTTTATCGAGTTGTCAAAGCAGGGCAGCTCCTGCACCAAGGCAAGTGGCTCACCCGAGGCCAAATTCAGCAGAAATTTCCTCATCTAATGGGGGAACTCAACGAAATGGATACCATTGCTTCCTAAGGAGGGAGGATTGATCCAGGTGGATATTGGTGGCCACCCACCTTTCCAACTGGCTCAAAACAGTTTTATGGCAATTTTGGTATTTTACTATTTTTAGCAGTTTTTCGGGTCCTGAACTTCTGGGGCCATTTTGAGGCCCTAAACGACCTTTTTTGGCGATTTGGGGGGCCAAATTATTGCCTTTGGCTTACATTTGGTCCCAGTCGAAAGTTGTAAATCTCAGATATACCTTTCCAACGGGCTACCGAGCACCCCAAACGGAGATCGTATGCAAAAGTTACGACCCCGGGAAGTTGATGTACTAACTTACCAAACGGGGCCCACATGACTTTTGGCGCTTCATCTCCTAGGGTTAGGTTTTTGGATGTCTAGGGTTTTTGACATTCCTGTTTATTGTAAAAGGCCTCGAGAGCCTCATTGTAACCATCTTCTTGCGAAATGAGCGCAGCTGTCACATCTCTTCTCAGAGATAAGCCGCCACCATTCCAGCAAGCTTGTTTTCCGCTGCATTTTACAGTTCTAGCTTATTTCCTTATTGAATAGAAAACCAATTTTACTGTATCTCTGTTATTTTGTGTTAAGCATCTGATAATAATCTGTATTCATTTCGTTCTGCTCATAAAATCCAGATCAAATTCCCTCCCATTTCAAAGTTCGTTGGCCTTCTCTCTCTAAGGTCATTTACGTAATATGAGGGCATTTCTTTTTAGATTTAGCAGACGCACAATAACTGCACTAAGATGGCTTGCATACAGGTCTTCATTCCCCATGTTTCTTAAAATATAGAGATAGTAGAGTGCTTATTTATTTAGCTATTCATGTGTCTTTTCAATGAGACTACTAACATGGGGAAATGTAGCTCGGTAAGTGTTAGTCTAAGGTAGAAATATTTTTCATTTTTATTTTTTTGTAATTTTTTAATGATAAAAATAGTATAATCAAAATTTATAGACCAATGAGAACCACCTATTAAAATAATTTATTTTTAAAATGAAAATAAATTCAAATTTTACATCAACTTTAACCATCTTTACTTTTACTTTATCCCACTCTACAAAGTTGTAATGTCCTCGTCCATCAGACGAACGATATAGAGTGGGATATGAACGATTATGGGTTCTTAATTAAGCTTGAAGGCCATATATGAATTTATATGAGAATAATAGTGTACAAAAGCATAATAATAAACACAATGAAATTTAAAATCGATCCACACACATATCACATGCATTTACCATCATAATATAACACAGGCATAATAATGACTCATCCTCATCCAACAAAAACATTTCATATTCAAACACGAATAAATGCTTATCTGGAACAAGGATCCAAGCAACTGGCTATGTAAGTGAAATTTTCCACCCAACCATAGGTGCTTTATCCTGAATATACTATTTTGTTGAGAGTCCACCCCCAAGCCAGGCTATGAGTCCACTAGGGAAAAGGAAACACCTATTAGTTTCTATATCTCATCCAACAACCCATTTTTCTCTCTATGTCATGCTAAATGCTCACACGGAGCTCTACAATAGCGTTAAATAGCTAGCATACTCTTAGCTCCATAATACTGACCACACATATCACTTTCCAAGCTCAGGCATCCCCTTCACCAATTTGGGTCCCTCGAGCAATCCATCTTTCCAAGTGTTGAAATTTGGTTGAGATTTGATCTTTAATTCTTTTAGATGTAGAGACTTGAAGCAATGAGACAATTCAATCCATGAAATTCATACAACCATAACGCAGGATATACTCTGAGGAAAATCCTCAAAATTATGAGAACAAAAACCCCAACAATTCTTCTCAGTATAATATAATGGATAGGAGAGAATGATTTCTTTTACAACATATCAAATTGCTTTCAGAAGATAAGAGAACACCAAACTTCTTGGTGAAGGTATGGAAGCAATAGAGAAGAGAGATCAATCGGATGTGTGCCCAACACAAAAATAACAAGTACGGACAATACCATGCACAAAGAGAAGTGCCTTTCCTTCAATGGAGAAGAGAATTCGCTTCACACTGAACTCAACAATCCTGTATATCATATTTAAACATTCTTCTCTTCTATTTTTAACTTCTAACTTCATAATTAACTTGCCCTCAAACTGGATGTATTAATATTGCATGGAGTGGTGCGTCCCACTTCTCATGCAGTGCTTCATCTCAATGAGCTGTCACTTAGGATGAACTTGCCTCTTAACTAAAATATTGCCCACTTAGTTAGGTGGCTAACTTAAGTGTCGACGTGCAAGTGTCACAACTCACGTGTCATCTTTTAGTTTAAAATACGTGTCGTCATGCAATAACACTTAGTTAACTAGATATTCTTTGTTGTCACATAGTTAACTCTCTTTAACTGAAGTGTCGTATTTTAGTTTAACTAAAGTGAAAATACTTTAGTTAACTAGTCCCTTTTATTTAACACTTAGTTAACTGAAATCATGTTGATTGATTTACTTGAAGTGACCACTATTAGTTCTTTAGTTAACTGAGCCATATCTTTAATCGATGCTTTAATTGAAGCATTGATACTTAACTAAAGCTTTATAACTGGAGCTTTAACAATTCGACTTCTCTTTAATTAGTTGAAGTGTCTGCATGGGAAAGTTTGAATTCTCTTGATATCTATGCTTTATCTTTTATTTCTTCATCTCTTACTGCATGGTCAATATGTGCTAACTTTAATTAACCATCACATTACATTATACTAAGAAGAATTATCGAATGCTATGATCATATTATATTATTCCGGACCAAATGATCATATGCTAAAGTAATTCACTTTAGAGGTGATCAATCTCTAAATGAGACTTAATAGCAATCTAGTGATCATGGTTAATAATATATCACACAACATTAAATGCTTTTAACAAGTAAAGCATGACCTTTATACGAAATTTCCACCTCTATACGAGAGGTCCATCTCATGGATACCTTTATACGGAAGGTTCACATGATAATCATGACTTGATACACAAAAGTTCAGAGCCTTGTCCAACAAGACTTTACAACATCATTACTTTGATCAATTACCTCTATACAGGAGGAATAACCTTTACATAGAAGGCAATCAAAGTGCTCACCTCTATACGGGAGGATCAATCTTGGCTACAGAAGATTGGTTTGGAGAATGTATCCTAATGATGTATATTTAACACTCCCTCTCAGCGAGGGAGGCATTCTCTGCCATACCAAGCTTGTCTCGGAAGTACCCGAACTTCATCACTGACAGAGGCTTTGTTAACAAATCTGCAATTTGCTCATTAGTAGCAATGTATTGAAGTTTCACTGTACCTTTCTGGACCATGTCTCAGATGAAGTGATACTTCATTTCAATGTGCTTCGACTTGTCATGAAACACTGGGTTTTCAGAAAGCTTGATGCAACTCTGATTTTCACACCTAATAATGGTAGGCTCAATATTTTCACCGAACAACCCTGCAAGTATATTTCTGAGCCACACTGCTTCTCAACAGACAACACTAGTAGCTACGTATTCTACGTCGGTAGTGATCTAGGCTACTGAGCCCTGCTTCCTATTGGACCAATATATCATAGCTTATCCTACGCTATAATAGTAGTCGGATGTGCTCTTATGGTCTACAATGCTCCCTCCCCAATCTGAGTCTGTATAAACAAGTAGCATGACTCCTCCATTGGAGGCATATCTGAGTCCATATGAAATTGTACCTCGAAGGTACCTAATCATATTAGTAGCTGTCCAATGTTTGTGTCTCATATCAGACATAAATTGACTCAGAATGCTCACAGCATAACATATATCAGGCCTCGAATGTATCAAGTACATTAGCGAGCCTATAAGTTGTCTATACAAAGTGGGATCTACTGGATCTGATTTAGATCCTGACTCATGAAGTTTCCTCAAATTGGAAACCATCGGTGTAGTCATATATTTGAAATCTATCATTCCAAACCTGCGCAATATATCCACGGTGTACTTCCCTTGAGATAGAAAAATCCCATCTTTTCTTTTCCAGATCTCAAGACCAAGAAAGTAGTGCATTAGACCTAAGTCTTTCATCTCGAACTCTGAAGTGGGATCCATCTTGCACCAAGCAATCAGATGTTCCTCTCCAATGAGAAACAAATCATCAACATATAGAACCAATATCAACGGTTGGTTCTTCACTACTTTGAAGTACAAATTTGGATCAAATTCACTCTTATAGAAACCCAGTTTCTGAAGGTAGCTATCAATTCTAGAGTACCAAGCCCATATAGAGCTTTCTTTAGCTTGCAAACATGGGACTCCTTCCCATGCACCACAAATCCTTTAGGCTGTTGAATATGAACCTCTTCCTCAACCTCATTGTTTTCACTAGAGTTTGTACTTAGAATACGGAAGTGCAAATCCCAGACATCCAAAACAAAATATGAAAAAGGGTTGATTTTTTATAAAATTTTCAAGGAATTATTCAGGATTAGGGCAGTGAAATATAAAAGAAGTGATCAATAACAGATGATGATTAAATCAATAACTAAATTTAAATACTGAGTGTATATGAACAAATCATAAACATAAACCAGTTTAAAGAACTAATACTTGAGAGATATATTTTCCAAATATTAGATTAAAGCATCATAGGCAGAAACACATTCCATATATGAAATATAGAAAAGCACACAAACTCAAAAGAATCTTAGGATAAATACTTTATCAAAAAATGAAGTAATGAGCAAGGTAATCACACAGATCAACAGCTTTTACTAAGATAATGAATCAAACTGGATTATATAATATATATGTCATTCCATAATACAGTCTCCAATGTACTTACAGAGAATCGGTCATATGTCTTGATGAATAAACTTGACATCATCTAGCCATGTTCTAGAAAAAACCACTCCTCAACTACAACTATCATTCTTCTTTTTATAATTACATATGAGTTTCAAAACAATTAACAGATCCAAAACTCTAGGGTCGAATATGCCCAAAATAGCAAAACAAGATTTTGAGGGAAATTTGGTGAATTTATGGAAAAAACAGCCTAAAATAACCACCTTTATATGCTAAACCGTGATAGGTGTTTAAATTCCAAGAGAGGTTTTTTTGAATAGGTTTGTGATGAACAAAAACCTCTTTTTTTTTTTAATATTCCTCTCCAATTGATCGGAATACGCCCCCAAAAATACTGACTAAAACAGGAAATCATTAAATGTTTAAACCCTGAAAAATAGGCCGTAAATATCATTCGAATGTTTCAAACCATGACACCTGTTGCAAAAATGAGGGAGGTTTTTGTGAAAGAGCCCGTTCTTGACAAAAACCTCTTTGGGTTTTCTGAAATTCATTTCCAACTCCTCGTAATCTGTTCCCAATGACTAAAACAGATAAAATATCTCCACTTCAACTTTACCCTGCTCAAATGTATCCCTTTATTCTAGTCTAGAGACTCATGTCTAGGTAGCCGATACAGATCTAAGTTAATTCCAAATGAGTGTTTTTTAAACCAACAATCTCCTTCAACAGGAAACCATGGTGCCTCTGCAATCGAACTCTTGTTCAATTCAAAATTTAAAGTTTGTATATTTTTGGGCAAAAGAACAAGTAACCTCAATATTATAGCCTGTAATTCTTTCGAAGAAAGAATACCACCCTGTGGACATGAACAACTTGGCGCATTCAGGAAGTTCTTCTACCCATTTCATATTAACTGGTTCAAATCTATAGAGCTTCCCACTTCTTTTCTTCATAATGTCGAATGCTGGATCACAAACTTCTGGAAAAATATTGATCCCGATTAAGGACAGATGTTGCATACTATCAAAGCCAGTGAAATGAGGAAATTTAGGTCAAAATTTAGATAACAACCCACAACATATTGGATGCAATTTCGGACTGTATGATGAGTTTGATAGATGTGAAATAATGTCTGACATAAATCATGGCCAATACATCTCTTTAAACCATCACATGATTATAGAACAAGTGTTGAGCCATGAATTTTCATCATTTGACATCCCGATAGCGTTAGCATATGTAACCTCCATGTATTACACTGCCAGAATGTGTAAAATTACATATGCTAAGAAATGATGAGCAATCCTTCTTAGAATAAGTTAGCACATGTGTAAAATCATACTTTTGAAGACTTTAGGAAGATTTAAATAAATATAAGCCACGTTATAATTCATAATCTTGCAAATAGAAAAATAAGAAATCAAAATCAAAATAGAAAAAGGTTTAGAAACTATGGTTTAGCTTATAGGGAAAAAATGAAGAAATAAAAGAAAATAAATACAAAAGATGGCAAAAGTAAAGGTACAAATCCAATACTAACACTCAACATTGAGAAAGGATGTCTTCACATCCATATGGTGAAGTTTCCAGCCTATAACATATGCAAGTGCAATCATTGCTTGGATTTTGGTGTACCTTGCCACAGGGGAAAATGTCTCATCATAATCGATGCCTTCTTTCGAGAGAAACCTCTTGCAATGAATATGGCTTTATACTTCTCATTGCTACCATCCGCAGCATGATTTATCTTGTAAATCCATCTGGAAGTCACAATGGACTTCCCATCAGGTTTGGGAACAACCTCCCAAACATCATTCTTCATTATAGAGTTGTACTCTTATGTCATTGCATCTTTCCAAAATTGCTTCTTTGCAGCTTCTTCATATGAGGATGGTTATGAATCACTGATGTGACTCATCAGTACAGCATACCCTGAATATCTGTTAGGTTGCTTGCACTCTCAGGATGAGCCTGCTGGTGCTCCATGTTTCTCCACATTTTGTAATATGTCTCGGCACCAAGTAGATCTTCTTTTAGCGGGAGGTTCATCATGTGACCTCTCAACTAGTTCTATTGGTTCTTCGGGAGCTAGCGAATCTAAGACATATTCTGGTTTCTCCCTCTCTAACTTTGAAGGGGGAGAATCAGACTCGGGATCCTCAATCTCTGAATCACATTGAATCTCTTTTGATATTTTGAAAGCAACTTCCTCATGGAAGGTAACGTCTCAACTGAATTCAATGTGTCTCTCACCATATACATATATTCGGTATGCTTTGGATGACTCTCTATAACCCACAAATGTGCCTTTCTTTCCAGAAGTCTCCATATTTGTTCTCTTTTCTTTCGGTACATGAATGTATACTAGGATCCCAAAGATCCTCAAGTGTGAGATGTCTGGATTCTCACCGGTAAACACTTCTTCTGGTGTCTTCTCATCTAGAATGGCATGCAGGCTTCTATTCCTGATGTACATAATTGTACGGGTGGCTTCTTCCCATAATGAGGTAGACATATCTTGATCATGCATCATGGATTTTGCAGCCTCACATATGGTTCTATTATTTCTTTCGGCAACCCCATTTTTCTAAGGGTTGTATGGTACTATTAACTGTCTATATATTCATGCATCACTACATATCTCATTAAATGCATGTGAATCAAATTCACCTCCATTATCAGACCTTAATGCATTGATGTGATTTTCTTTTTTATTTTCAACTGAGACTTTAAACTCTTTAAATTTGCTAAGAGTTTCACTTTTAGCCTTCATGAAATAAATCCATGACTTCCTATAAAAATCATCTATGAACAATACATAATATAAGAATCCACTCAAGGAGGGGGATGATATGGGACCACATACATCATAATGTATTAAATATAAAATCCCTCTATATCTAGTAGAACTACTAGAAAATATTTTCTTAAGATTCTTCCCAAGTGCACAACCCCAACATACACTATCATGCTCAAAATCAAATATGGGCATACATTTTACCATCTTTTGAAGTCTTGGTAGCGCTTTGTAGTGCAGGTGTCCAAGCCTTCGGTGCCATAGCTCGCATGGAATGATAGTGTGGTGAATCATAGCTTGAATGTACTTCCTGGGTACCTTGTAGAGTCCTCCCTCTCGAACTCCAATCATAGCAGCAGATTCTAGGATTTTGTTCTTCGGCCATAAAAGTTCTTTGTTATCCATGAAGATAACTTGGAAGCCTTTGTCTTCAAGAACCAAAACTGAGAGGAGTTTCTTCTTCAAGCCTGGAACATATAGAATGTCCTCCACATGTAGAATATCACCGGTGCTCAACTGAAATGAGGTGGATCCAACTCCTTGGGTCAAATAAGTTGATTTGTCCCCCAACTCTACCATGCATGTGAATTATTTCTCTATTAGATCGGTGATGGTACTCTTGTAACCAGTCATATGTTTGGATGCACGACTGTCAATCAACCATGTGTCTGCATTTGTGATGATGGATCCTGAAAGGGATGAGACAAGATAATACTCCCTTCTTGTCTCATTTTCTTTGGATGCATTCTTTTGAGTGATTTCATCTTCTATGGCAGTAGAAGCATGAAACTTTCCTTTCCGCTTTGCTCTGCAATCTCTTGAGAAATGTCCTTTCTTGTTGCGATTGAAGCATCTATATTTTGACTTGTCAAAGCCTATTTTGAACTCCTTCTTCTTCGAATGAGAGAATTTATTTTGGAAGAAGGGTTTATTTCCTTTCTTCATTCTTGCAGTGAGGGAAAGATTTTATTCTTTGATGCACACTGACTTGCTCTAGATTCGCCCCTTCTCTTGGAGGCAGTCATGCCACAACCTTTCGAAGTTAGGTTGTACCTATCGGCCATTTACCATGGCCGTGAATGTCTCCCATGAGGATGGGAGACCATCAATAGCGGTTTGGAGAAGATCATCTTTATCCACCTCTACTCCAATACTAGCAAGCCGATCTCTTACTTGAGAGATCTTGGAGAAGAAGGAGGCCAATGTCTCATCCGTCTCCATCTAAAGTTCTGAAGCTTATTCTTCAATTCCCTCTTTTGACTCGAGGCCTTCTTCTCATATAGATTAGTCAATGTATCATAACATTCTTTTGCGGTCTTCAACAGTGTGATCACAGGAATCAGGTTATCTTTTACAGAATCATAAATGATTCGTTTAGCCTTAGATTGTTTATTCTTGAAGTTGATGCGCCCTGCATTAGATGTAGGATCCTCCGCCATAGTGGATACATAGCCATCCAATTCATGTTCCTCTACAATGTTGAGAATCCTATCCTTCCAAGTGTTGAAGTTTGAGGTTCCCTCAAGAGGGTATTTCAGTCGTACAAAGACTGATGCCATAGTCTTCAAATCTTGTGATCAACTTCTCAAGATCAACGTAGGCTCTAGCTGGCATGAAAAAATGAGCTCCTTCACGCCCTGAGCTATGATACCATGTTGAAATTTGGTTGAGATTTGATCTTTAATTGTTTTAGATGCAGAGACTTGAAGCAATGAGACAATTCAATCCATGCAATTCATACAAACATAACACAAGATATACCCTGGGGAAAATCCTCAAAATTATGAGAACAAAAAACTCCAACAATTCTTCTCAGTATAATATAATGGATAACAGAGAATGCTTTCTTTTAAAACATAGCAGACTGATTTCGGAAGATAAGATATCACCAAAATTCTTGGTGAAGATACAAAAGCAATAGAGAAGAGATATCAATCGGATGTGTTCCCAACACAACAATAACAAGCACGAAAAATACCCTGCACAAAGAGAAGTTCCTTGCCTTCAATGGAGAAGAGAATTCGCTTCACACTGAATTCAACAATCCTATATATCATATTTATACATTCTTCTCTTCTATTTTTAACTTCTAACTTCATAATTAACTCACCCTCAAACTGGATGTATTAATCTTGCATGGAATGGTGCGCCCCACTTCTCATGCAGTGCCTCATCTCACTGAGCTATCACTTAGGATGAACTCGCCTCTTAACTGAAATCTTTCCCACTTAGTTAGGTGGCTAACTTAAGTGTCGACATGTAGTGTCACAACTCACGTGTCATATTTTAGTTTAACATAAGTTTCGTCATGCAATAACACTTAGTTAACTAGATATTGTTTTTTGTCACTTAGTTAACTCTCTTTAACTGAAGTGTCGTCTTTTAGTTTAACTAAAGTGAAAATACTTTAGTTAACTAGCCCCTTTTATTTAACACTTAGTTAACTGAAATCATGTTGATTGATTTACTTGAAGTGACCACTGTGAGTTCTTTAGTTAACTAAGACATATCTTTAATCGATGCTTTAACTGAAGCATTGATACTTAAATGAAGCTTTATAACTGAATCTTTAACAATTCAAGTTCTCTTTAATTAGTTGAAGTGTCTACATGGGAAATTTTGAATTCTCTTGATCTCTATGCTTTATCTTTTATTTCTTTATCTCTTACTACATGGTCAATATGTGCTAACTTTAATTATCCATCACATTACATTATACTAAGAAGAATTATCGGATGTTGTGATCATATTATATTATTTCGGACCAAATTATCATATGCTAAAGTAATTCACTTTAGAGCTGATCAATCTCTAAATGAGACTTAATAGCAATATGGTGATCATGGTTAATAATATATCACACAACATTAAATGATTTTAACAAGTGAAGCATGACCTTTATACGGAAGGTCCACCTCTATATGGGAGGTCCATCTCATGGATACCTTTATACGGAAGGTTCACATGATAATCATGACTTGATACACACAAGTTTAGAGCCTTGTCGAACAATACATTACAACATCATTACTTTGATCAATTACCTCTATACGGGAGGAATAACCTTTACACATAAGGCAATCAAAGTGCTCACCTCTATACGGGAGGATCAATCTTGGCTACACAAGATTAGTTTGGAGAATGTCTCCTGATGTTGTATATTTAACACCAAGTGCTTCCAATGTGTGCATAGAAAGATTTCAAACAATTGCATCATGATGGGTACCTATATGTAGCTTTCATTTATGTATTTTTAGGTATGTGTGAGTAGCAGAACTAACGAGGTCGGTCGCAAACCTCAAGGATCACTTAAATCCAATTCTCTCTCTCAGTCTACAGATCGGGATCATAGGGTGGAAAACATTCTGGTGTCAAGAAAAGTTGGTGACAACATAGGAGGGTAAGAGTGTCTGATGTGCGAGGGTAATTCAATGAGTGCCTATGCAGGGTAACAACCTAGGCATGAGGATGAACCAAGAGACGGTCTCCACGTAAACGAATCGGGTAAGTCTGTGCGTGAATGAATCTTAGCGAGGGTGTTAGGGTAAGTCTCTGTGTCTATGAGGGTCTAGGTCTATGAGGGTCCAAGTGTGATCAGGTTCTGGGAGAAACATGAGTGAAATTCCGAGGGTCTGCTCGTGAACATAAGTCTCAAGGGAACGTAAGTCTTAGGAGATTCTGGGTGAAATGACGCGTGAGTAAAATTGGGTTAGTGAGCGTTCAAGAGTGAAGGTAAGATAGTGGTTCTAACTCCCAAGGTAGGATAGAGGCTAAACAGGCCTCCCCTGGCATAGCTTCTGGTCATGGAGAAAAATGACTTCTGCATATTCCATTGAAGCACCTTCATACCCATGCTTCCTTAACTACACGAAGGGAATTCTCCCACTATTCTTACACAGGAAATAAATGATTGGGTGAAGGAAGTAAAATGCAGTAATTGATTCATTCAAGGCTCATGGCAGAAATACAACTGGATCTATGGCTAACACTTGGCAATCAAGGATTCAATCTCCCATATGTCTTCTTTCCTCTTCCCCTCTAATGGAATCATAACCCCTTTGGTGCACCTTACATAGCCTTCTTGATCCATTCATATTATTTATCAACATAATATTTATGTAGAATTCAAATTAGCTTGATAAGTCAATCATATGGTCCAGACAAGAAAATATTTACATAATAGATTCAATATATATTCCAAGGATCAAACTGGGGGTATTACAATCTCCCCTTGAAATAACATCATTTTCGGTGTTTGTTCAAAAATAGAACAAAAATGGATATGCCTCTCTCATGTCATCCTCGAACTCCCAAGTAGCCTCATCGGACCAATGCGCTTTCATTGCACCTTTACCTATCTGGTGGCTCAATTCCAAAGCATTGTTACCTTATTGTCTAGGATGCATAGGGGTTCTATTTAGAACTCTCCTTCAAGTTCCACCTAAATCACATTCCAATCAATTACATAATATATATATATATAATTTTATAAAAAACTATACATATACATAACATAATTAATAATAAAGGAGAGTGGAACTTATAATATCTACCATATGCATGCAGATGCTAATAAAATGATAAAGGAGAGTGGAACTTATAATATCTACCATATGCATGCAGATGCTAATAAAATGATAGATATAAATATTATTTAATAATTAATTGTATAACATTTTATATTTAAAATATTTCAATATATTAATATATGATTAAAAAAATATCAATTATATATTTTGAATTATGGAGAAGATGTAAACATTTCAAGTGGTATTTTTTTAAACTATCTCCGAAGCAATTTTATTTTACTTTATTAAAAACCAAAATTACTGAAAACCCTACACATTCGATGGGATTTACTGAAAAATCTGGCTCGGGTTTCTAAAGAAGATATGTTGCAGACTTGGAGTCCAGCCACCCGACAAGGGTTGGCCTAGTACCAACCAAGTAAACAAGTGGGAAGTTTAGTTTTTTAACTCTGCAGTATATTTTTCTTTAGTGGTTTTTGGGCTAGGTTTTTTCAGACTTTTTTTCTATTTTAGTAAGTTTTTTGTTTGACCGATTTTGCTTATTACTAAAGTGGGTTTTTACTAGCTTACATTTTTGGATTTCTGGTGGGGTTCTCTCCAATGCGGGCAAAATGCATCGGTCATAGCACACATTCCCTGTCAGATATGACAGTGAGAGGCTTGAGCTGGTGTTTTCTCCAGACCCCAAAGTCACTTCACCAAACTTCTCCTTGATTCGAGTGTGGACAAACCCTACTTTACAAATTATTTTTTATTCACCATTGAAGGGAGAGGGTTTTGGTCTTCCACCTAAGTGATGCTCTACATCGGCAACAAAGGGTAGGGCCATTACCAGTATTAACTGCGAAACCTCTCCCAAGAATTCAGAGAACTCAGTTTCCTCTCGGATTCGACCAAAACACTGTGGTAAAAATGCTAGAATCAGGCGTAGGGAAAAGATAGAGAAAGCCGGAAAGGGACGTGCTCTTTGCGTCTTAGGGAAGGATGTTACCATGGATATGGTACAAGGTTTATCTTCGAGGGCTCTCCTTGGGAAGTTCGTGTATCTCAAGTTGAATAGGGTTGAAATTCTAGACTTGATTACGAAGGTGTGGAGTCCTTTGATAAACTATGTACCGAGGGTTATTATGCTAGTCAACGACTGGGTATATTTTAACTTCCTCTCTGAGGAATCTTTGCATCTACTATCTAGGTTCTAGGTTATAGGCTCGGGATCTTTGGTTCTATGCAGATGGAAATCATCCTTTGACCCATGGAAAGAAAAATTAAATAAAATACATTTGTGCATACTGTTACCGGGTTTTCCACTATACTGTTGGAATTTTCGGGCTTTCATGGACCTGGAGAAATCTATTGGGTGTTTTATTCTAATTGAGGAATCAACCCTGATGGCTATGGACCAGAGAATCCCTAGGGTTTTGGTTGAAATTGATACCTCTGATGGATTTCCTGAGGAAGTTGAAGTAAGATGGATGGAAGGGGTTTTCATACGAGGCCCTAGATTACTGGAAGGTACCGTTTTGTTGTTTCATATGTCATAGGACCGGTCATCTACATTGGGATTTTTTATACAAATTCAATGAAAGTCCTATTGATTTGGCTGAGGTATCCTCTTCCATAGATGTTTTTGAAGAGATGGAGAAAAATATTTCCTTCCCCATTCCGCTGGATGAATTTCCGGCCAAAGAATTTATGAGTATGTTTTGCATTTCTTTTCCACTACTTCTAAATTCTCTTTCTACTGATGAAATATTGGGAAACATGAAATTTTCTGAAAATTTGATATCCCCATGTTTTTCCAATGATTTACTTTCTCCTCATGCTCAGAAGAGGTTTTTTCCACCTCTTGAGGATCTCCCTGTTGTTTCTATGCCAAGTAAGAAAGTTTCAAAGTAGATTGAAAATGAATCTCTTAATCTAAAATATAATTGTCCTTTGGGTGTTCCCTTTGATGGAAATACGAGTCTTGTAGATTTAGCCAATGCCCTGAATATCTCAATTTCTTCTTCACCTATTGAAGAGTGTCATGTTAGGGTTTCTGCTGAGTTACATTTGGCTATTGATACTCATGTTATTAACCCCTCTATTGTTGATAAAACCCCGATGCCTACTTTTGGGGTGAGTTCTGTTGGTTCTGGGGATGTAATTCCTATTGATTCTATTAAGCATTCCTATATTACTACTCAGAACAAAAGTGGTAGATCAATGGAGACTGATAAGGAAATATATGTGGATATAGATAAATGTGTCAACCTGAAAGTTTCCAACATTACCTATGTTGCTTCTGCATTGTCTTTTGATTCACCTATGGGGCCTCTTAGAGAAAATGCGGCCCAAGGAATAGGTTCTTAATGATCATATTGTCTTTTAACATTCGTGGGATAGGAAGTATTCCCAAAAGAACTGCTTTTAGGATATTATTAGATACTTATAGACATGATATTGTTATGTTACAAGAAACCATGACTACATGGATAAATTCCTGTGAGTTTTTCCTTAAGCTGAGACTGGACTGGCATTGCTATGGGCTTGATGCCAATGGAATTTATGGGGGATTATTAGTGGCCTGGAATCCCCTGGTTATTGAATTATCTCCCTGTGCTACATGTGTAGGTATAAAAATTGAAGGCAGAGTGAGAGGGCTGGATCGTTACTTTAGTATACTGAATATATATGGTCCATACAGTAATAGAAAGGATTTTTGGGAAAGGATAATTTCTTTGGGATTACTATAGGATCCAAATCTTATCATTGGTGATGATCTAAATATGACTATGTCTGCAGAAGAAATTTGGGTTTTAGGTAATGTATATGATCCTATGGATACTTATTTTAAGGATATTTTTGGTGCAGCAGGGTTAATTAATATTATACCAGCTACTTTTTCCCCTACTTGGTCAAATGGTCGTGTGGGAAGGGCTGGCATTTCCATGAGATTAGATCGGTTCCTTATGAATGATAGTTTTGGTACTGATGTTGGGAGATACCGCACTTAGTGTATTCCCACTGGAGTTTCTGATCACAGGGTTATTACTCTGCAGTTGGAGTTTGAAAATAAATTCAAGTTTCATCCTTTTAAGTTCAGCATGACTTGGATGGAGGATATGTTTTTTTGTGAGTTTTTAAGGGATCGTTGGTCTGCTATCTGTTTTTCGGAGACCCTTCCTATACTACAATCACTTATCAAAGAGCTCAAGTACCTTCGGGAAGATGTGGTGAAGTGGGACAAAAAAAAAGAAATCTATGTCAGTGGAATTGATTAGTAGTGAAGAACATCTTACAAACTTGGAAAATTCTATTGATGAGGATTATTTTTCGGCAAATGAGAAAGAGAAAATTTTGAATCTGGAACAACAGAAAGCTTTAATCCTAAAACAATTAGAGAATACTTGGCATCTTAAGAGTGGGGAGACATTGGTTGCTCAAACAATTAGAGAATACTTGGCATCTTAAGAGTGGGGAGACATTGGTTGCTCAAGGGGACCAAAATACATAATTATTACAAAGATATGCATCTCAAAGGTGAAATATTAACTCCATTTGGGAAATCAAGAATCATGAAGGAAAAGTCATGTCTGACAATTCTTCTCTACATGAAGTTGTTGTCTTACACTTCAAAGAAATATATAAACAGGGATCAACAAACAATCTTGAAGATCAGATGAAACTTATAAAGTTGTATCCAAAATTATGTAATGAAGAAGAAGGGAAGAAGGTTGGTAGAGAGGTAACACTGGATTTAAAGATGTTCTGAAAAAATTTGTTAAGGAGATAAGTCCCACTCCAAATGTTTGGACCATGGACTTTTTCCTACACTTTTTTCATATTATTGGTCAGGATATTTTAATCAATGTTTTAATAACTGGAACCGGGAATCAAACCGGTCAGGGGTCAACTCGGACCGGAATCGGAACCAGTAATGAACCGGAGCGGTTTGATTACAATGAACCGGACTATTAAAAAATACAAAAAAATTACAATTTTAATCATAAAAATTATATTTAACATTCCAAACTATATTTCAAACCATTAGACACATAATATGTATATTTGAAACCATTAGACACAATATGTATACTTGAAACCATTAGGCTTATTTATTGCTGTTTGGAGGGCGAATTAGGTTTAGGTTTTTTGTTTTTTATTAAAAAACCAATTAAAATTTTAAAAACCCAATTCTGGGCCCGCGGACGTGTTCTTTTAGCTGGCCGGCCGGGTTATTACGAAACCGGCCTGTTAGGGCCGGTTTGGTAATGAACCAGGCCGGTTAGGGTCGGTTAGGGCCGGTTCATTACCAAACCGGACCCCCGGTCCGAGTTGACCGCCGGTTCATTGTTCCATTTCCTTTGGCCGGTCAAACCGGCCGGTTCCGGTTCGAACCGGACCGGTTATTAAAACACTGATTTTAATGGCTATTGAAAAATCAAGAAAGAAGGTTAACATTCCATAGAATATGAAATCTACTTATATCACTCTGATACCAAAAAAGGACAAGCCTAAGAACTACAATGACTTTCATCTTATTTCACTTTGTAATTTAATTTATAAAGTCATTACAAAAATAATTTCTAACAGAATCAAGCCAGTCTTGGAGAAGTTCATTTCCACTGAACAATTTGGGTTTCTATTCAATTGACAAATTCTTGATGTTGTAGGGGTGGCTCGAGAATGCCTACACTCAGTTAAATTTAAGGACCTTCAAGCTTTTAATTTTGAACATGGACTTAATAAAGGATTATGACAGAGTTGATTGGACATACTTCAGGTTTGTCTTTATCCATATCAGACTTTCGGTTGAGGTTACATACTGGATAATGGCTTGCATTACATACTCTACCTTTTCTATCTTGATCAATGGATCCCCTACCAACTATTTCTCTAGCAGTAGAGGTATATGACATTAATGTCCCTTGTTTCCATTATTGTTCATTTTAGTCATCGAGGGACTAAGCAGGCCTATTGGTGAAGCAAAAAAATCTATGAAGATTAAAGGTATCAGAATTACTAGATCATTGTCTATTACTCGCTTACTTTTTGTTGATAATGTTCTGATATTTGGTGAATGTACATTAAATGAATGGAAGTTTTACAAAATTATTTTCGAGGCTTTCTGCAATGCGACTGGCATGTCCATCAGCATTCAAAAATCTAGTTTTCTATACAATTGTTCAGATGCAGAGTGTTGTGATCAGATTAGTAATTTTCTTCCATATAAAATGGAGAAACTAGATTAAGATTTCAAATATCTTGTATATTACCTCAAACCAAAGAGGTACCTCAAGGAATATTGGAACTGGTTGTTACAAAAATTTGATAAGAGAATTAATAATTGGTTTTCCATTGGCTGCCTATTGGTGGTAGACTAACTTTAGTAAAATATGTACTGCAGAGCATTCCAGTTTACTAGTTTGGATTGATAAAGGTTCCAATGTCTATCATCAACTCTATCCGAAGGAAAATATTCCACTTTATCTGGGATTGAAAACCACATATTACCAAGTTTCATTTATCAAGCTGGGAAAGTCTCTTGTGGACGAAGAACATGGGGGGCTGGGGTATATGAAATTTGGATTGGTTGAACCAAGCCTTAAGGACAAATATCCTGTGGAGGGCGATTTCAGGTGACGGTTTATGGAGTACAATTATCATAAATAAATATTTAAAAACTTATATTGCTTTTCAGTGGATCCAACAGCCAGTTCTATACTATCGGAATGCATTTATAATCTGGAGGGTGCTAATCAATACTTTTCCTTATATGGGTGATTTTTTAAGTTGGAAAATTGGCAGGGGGATACATTTTTTTGTGGGAATTGATCCATTTGTCGGTGCGGGTGATTTCTATCAACTTTCATCTAATGTTCTTGTGTAGCTTCATACAAAGGATATACTAGTTTTGTCTCAAGTATATCGGGTTGGGAATGATGGATCGTTGCCACACTGGATATGTGCTGAGTAATTGGGATTATCTAAGAATGCCTCATATAAGTGGAATAATTATGTTAGGACTCTCTAAAACACAGGTATTACCCTCTTAGATGTCCCATACCGTTTGGTTTGGGATTGTTATGATGCTAATGGGACTTTTACTGTCAAAAAAGCATATGCAGCTATTATGAACAAACATGTAGCTCCTCCTGCAAAATGGTAGCATAGCAAGATTTGGAAATGGAACATACCTATGAAAATAAAATGTTTCATATGGATATGTCTTGAAGACAAAATTCTCACTTGGAAAAATCTTCTAAAGCAGCGTTTAAATGGACCAGGTATCTGCTTGCTATGCAAAAAGGATGAGGAAGATATCTCCCATATATTTGTTCATTGTCACTCCTTCATATTTGTTTGGTATGAACTAGAAATATTGCTTCAACACTCTGATGTTTGGTATGATATACATTTTTAAGATTGTATGCTTAGATGGTTCCAATCAGAGGTAAAATATAAAACTTTGCCTCTTTTCACTATTTGGGAGATTTTGGAAATGCAGAAATTGTCTCATTTTTTAGAATATTATATAACTTCGGAATTTGTCATGTGCAGAAGAGTGTTATGCTCTTTAAATGATTTTCCAATTCATGTTAAGAATCAAAGGAACGGAAAAATTATGAGTTCTGAAATTGAAAGTGATATGTCCTTTGGGTTTTTTGATGGTGCGCCAAAGCTTGGAATCTGTGGGGCGGGCATGGTATTATAGATAAAAAATGATCACAAGATTTTACTTAATATGGGTGTTGGGGAAGGCAGTAATACCAAGGAGGAACTACTTTCCCTTTAGGGGTTGTTGTGGTTCGCTTTAAAAAGAGGTATTTATCATATCAGAATTTTTGGTGACTCTCGATTTATCATTGAATGGGCAGTTGGTGTGTATGACCTGCATGCTATACAACTAGAACATTGGATGCATAGAACTAGGTTTTTTATCAAGGATTTTGATGACATATCTTTTTCACATATTTACCGTGAGGTAGACCAAGAAGCTGACATATTATCTAAGGATGCTTTGGGGTCTATGGATGGCCGCTTACTTTTTGAAGAATACATTGTAGACACCATTATAGATAATGGTTCTGATACATATTTTAGTTTTTTTTATAAGAATATATAAAACAGGGGGTAATAGTTATGTTTTGTAGGATGTCTCAAGAATACTATCAGTATGTATGGAGTTAGACTTCACTATGACTTTGAATAGAGATGTTACTCTCATATGTATGCTTTCTGTAACTTTGATTTCTCAAATAAACAACAAGTTGCTGCTTTTTTTATCTGAAAAAAAAAATGATTTATTTATATATTAATTATTTTAAATAAAATTTTAAATTTTAAAAAATGATCTTTTCGACCTTGGTATGTCTTTAAACTGAGCTATTAAGTATTTCAAGAGAACTAGTCTTTGTAGTAAGTTTCTAAAAAAAGATAACATAATAATAATAATCGTAATAAGGCCGGGGGATGGAGCTCTGCAACCTAGGGTTTTGAGCCGATCCGAGTTGATCTCGGCGGCCAGGGCTCTATCCCTGGTCACAGTCCTTCTGAGCTCACAGTAGACGACGGCGAGGGTAGCATTCCAGTGGCGGTGAGGAGCGGCTTCCAAGCTCCAACGGTGGCTCTCCACAACGGCGGCGGCACTCCTGCGACGGCTTGCATTCGGCGGACTGACGGCTGACCAGGTCGACGCGATCAAGGGTTGCGAGCATTCTCTTCTGCTTATCGACCTGCAGAAACGGAATGTTCAAGATCCAATGGCGGTCATTGACGTTTCTGGCGGATGGGACATAACAGAAATTTGGCGGATGCTTTTGTGGCGGCGACCAGGTCGACTTCTTGCGATCAAGGGTTGCGATCTTGGAGGCCATATTCTTCCATGGATGCATCTTTCCTGCTTACTTCGGTACCCTCATACATTCGACCTGTTCAATGGCAAAGAGCCTTCAATGGTGACGTTTTTGGCGGATGGGAACAGAAATGGCGGATGCCATGACCCGGGCCAAAAGCAGCTACGGCTCTGCAAGGCATGTTTCCGGCAGACGCGGCAAGTGAGAGGGTTCTCGAGGGTTCCAAGAAGTCCAAGATAAACGAAGGTCGACAAGGTATCAAAGGAAACCCTGCTTGCTTCTCTGGAAAGAAATCCGAAATCTCGCCATCTCTATGGCTGGGCCTGCGTGTTTGCTTTCAGGAGCGTGATGGATATTTCTGAGTATGGAGAGAGGGCGGCGCCTTTGCGCGGCGACCCATTGGGTCTGAGCACGATCCAGTGGCGGCGGCGGCGGTTTCAGGGACCAAACCTGAAACCGGTGGCCCCAATTTCACCACTGCTCATGATATATCTGTTCTATTTCTTGTCTAGTTTTCTCTTTCTTTTGGTTCAGCTCATTATAAGCTGTTTTTCTGCATATATTGAGACAATATGTGAAAATGTAGGGATCCTTGTTGATCTTACTACATCTGCAATATGTAATTTTAATCATCTTTTTGAAATAAAATTACGGACTTTTTCCAAGGAAAAAAAAGTAAGTTTCTAAAATGTTTTTAATTGACTTATTATAATGGGATTTATTAAAATTTTGAGAAAATTGGTAGCCTACCTAAAAATATCTACAATCCTAGACTAAATTTCCCAATAATTTCAATAACTTTTCAACTCATTGTTTTTAATAATTTTCACCACATTAAAAATATAAAAATATATGCATATGGTTTTACATGTATAAATTTTTCAATTACTTCTAGAAATTAAATAAAACTACACAACAACAAAAATATCTGCCAACCCAAATATTGTATGAGAGTAAAGTGCAAAAAATATTCCAAGTATGAATAACATATTCTTTTATAAAACTATGGGTTAGATTTTTCTATTAGTAGAAAAGACTTGTCAATAATTACATGGAAGACACAAGAATAATTATATGATAGTTTATGCATGGAAAGACAACTAAAATTGAACATTGATCTAAAATATGTTGTGAGACAGGTCTTTAAATTTTTCCCATTAGACAGCTGCACAAACAAACTCAGACCTCCAATATTTTCAACCGTAACTACACATCAGTTTCATTATTCGATCACACTATTTTATGATATTTCATTATATACAAAATAAACTCTACCAACGGATCTCTAAATAATTTCCCTTGTCGTTTAACAACATTAGAAAAGGAAAAAGGGAGTTGGGCTTAATGGAGAAGCACTCATCAAGACCCGTTGTTACAAATACCAACATAGAGAGTCATTATGTTAGCTAGCATATTTGTATGGACTCTGTGTTGATTTTCATCTCTCTTTGAATATTCAAGTGTCTTATTAATCATTTTGTTTTTGTGATCCTATGTTTCCATGAATTTAAGGCCAGAGAGTGCCTCCTATTTGCTACATTGTCGTCAAATGGTTCCACTACATCCTCAAATTAAAACCACTCCTTCAACAAATTCCACTTTTTATCTACTCATCGAACAACACTTAGTCACTCTCTCACTTATAATATCTTCCAAATCAACAACTGCAAACACAATTAGCAGGAAAACCCACCATAACTAGATATGACTAAGAGACAGTGAAAGTTGTTGGGGAATACTTTCATAATCCCTTGGAACACAAATTTCCATAATCTCTTTTACCCAAATTCATCCTCCATACAATTGATGATCCTCCCTTTGGATGTTGTTATTGATGATGTTCACAAGAATCAAATCCACAATAGCCCTCCTGGCTCATTTTAGATTGTAGGAAAGAATAACCCTTCTTCGACGACTCCAGTTATTTCTTGCAACCCAACACCAACAAAATAAAAATGCATCCAGAGAGTGTTATGATAATTATAAGCCCAATTCCCTCAGAGAAAAGCATCATTGTCATTTATTAGCATTGCAACATTACAAAACTCGGTAAAACACAAAAGAAAACTACCACTGGGACCTCAACAATTCTTATGAATTTATTGTAGGGATTGAATCTCATATACACTATAGAGACTTGGAACTTCTCCAATAAACCAAAATTGAGAGAATATAATAATACAAAACAAAACATAGTAGAACAGTCATCTTGTATACTAATTGAATGAAGTGCACAGACTCTAAGATAGGCATAATATTTATCGAAATTAATCGGGCCCTCTTGCATATTCCAATTATTTATCAAGTTGTCGATGTGTCAATCCCACAAAAGCTACAGATTGTTGGCCACGCCATCATATTTTTACACCAGGTGCATACACAAAACATGAGAAGTTGCTATGGGACACAAAATCAAATCTAGAGAACTTGAATAATTTGCATATAGAAATCCTAGCTATTGTAGTATGAGCTAGAGGGAACCAGACATATCATTATGTTTCAATGGAGAGAGAAGCAAGGAAAATTGACCTACTCGAAACCCTCTTCTCCACAAGTCTAGTAATGTCCCCACAACTGGAAGAAGCATTACCATATTCCTCGTTTAAAGTGACATTTTGAAATGACACCCATTCAATGCAATGCAGGTCACCAACAATCGGTCTCTACCATACATGACCTAGCTCATTTATTATGAGATGTGGCTACAAAACCAAAGAAACAAACTCCTGACTATCAACCAGTGGAAGCCTTGGAAACTGCAGCCAAGAAACCCTGAGGTTTGTATCGAAAGTATTGTGTGGATTGAGGGAAGTGAGTAACGTTGAATATAAGTCTACTTTAGTAATCTAACTCTGAGACCCTTGCTCATGTTTCAACTTCCATTCGCTTTTTCTCTCTGAGGTCATTTATGTACTATGAGGGAATTTATTTTATGATTTAGCGTAAGTGAACTAACTACATTGAGATTGTCTGTGTATGGTCCATTGCACTCACTATAACATATAATATAGATAGAGTAGAGTGTTTGTTTCTCAATCCATTCTCCCATCTTTTCAATGAGACTACTATGTGGGGGAATGTAGCTTGGTAAGTGTTAGTCTATGATAGAAATATTTTTATTTTTTATTTTGTTTTTCTCTGATCTGATTAATGGTAAAAATAATCTAATCCAAACTTCTAGTCCAATGAAAACCCAACACATATTAAAATAATTTATTTAAAAAATACAAATAAATTCAAATTTTACATAAATTTATTCATCTTTACATTTACTTTTTGCCACTTTACAAAATAATAAAGAAGAGTGGAACATTTAGTCTCTACCATAAGCATGGAATAGTAATAGCATGTAATGACAAGGATTGTTAATCGATATTTGACATTTGAATTAGTTTCATTAATATTTTTTTGTAAAAGGAAAAATGCAATAATATATTTTAATTTTAATGTAATAAACAATATATTTTAAAACAATTATTGTGAATAATAATAGTGTAATGTAAGAATCCAAATATACATATAAAAAAGTTATCGTATACTCATTCGCCATAGAAAAAAAATTATCATGTCATTGTTCACCATTGGAAAAAAATGAACTTTTGAAGAAAAATAATTCTTTCAAATTATTTTTTTCCTCGGAAAAAAGGATGCATTGATTTAATTAAAATAAAACACATTGTACAAAAACTACGTAGAGTCATGTCATCTCCTTTGTCTCATATTGAGTAAAATACATATGAACCCGCGCATAAGATATTGGATTCCTGCACATAACCCACTCATGTAAGAGCATGAAGAAGCTGCCATAAGTATAGAATATAAAGCTATCCTTACCCAAAAATCAAGATTAGAATTAGATTTTGCATCATATATAAAAAGAACACATTCAATCATGTCTATCAGATACCCAAAATTGTTGGTTCTCCACCCAACCAGATATAATCGTAGACACATAAGTTGACCAAAAGTACAAGTCTTTTGAATGGAAGTTGTTGATATTATAAATTGATAATCAAACCAGGAATGGTCCCGAATCATGCTCCAATATGTTATCATTATTTTGTTCCCACTATAGCCACATACCTTCAATAACCCAAAGACCTATTTTTGATAGCTGATCTGCATGTTCATTTCTCTCTCTATAGATATGCTAAAAGTTGATATTCTGAAATATATCAACAAGCCTGATAATCTCTTCATATATGGCAAGTAGATGGATATTCCTTGGTGGAGTCCACTTTTTCATCCACTCCACCACTAAATTAGAACCTTTGAAGACCTGAATATCCCGAACGCCCAAATTCATGGTTGTCAACAATATGAGCTTTAATGCCATAAGCGCAGCATGGTTGTTTGTACAAGAGCCTAATCCTGCAACAAATTTGTAGAAGTGGTCATCTGAAATATAAACTATGCCATCCACACCACCCTTGATAGGAAATCCTTGTGAGGCCCCATCAAAATATGGCTAGGATTTAGATTTATCTATGATTTCCTCCCTCACACATCTCTGATTTATAGTTACTTTTGTCCAAGGGAAAAGGCTGAGAATGGCCAATCCTTTGGGTCCATAGATTTTTAGCAAGATGAGGATATCCTCGAATATGGCTCTATTCCTTGCAAGCCAAATAAACCAAATAATGATAATTGGGAGTACCATATAATATTTGTATTCACCATTGTTGATCCATATTTGTAAGGCATCCTTTAGCTGATTTTCATTCCATATAAAATGTATCCCTTTAATTCTAGAAACATAATTCCATAGTCTGTTCATATAGGGATATAGGAAAAGTAAATTATCAACATTTTCACTGTTATTCCTACATATTGGACACCAGCTAGGCCCAATCCAAAACCGTTGTATCATAGTCTCCCAGACTGGCACATATCTGTGTAATACCAACCATACAAACAATTTCAATTTAAGTGGGCATTGAAAGTTCCATAAAATGGAGTTCCACCACTACAGCCCAGTATGTTATTCATCATCTCGGACAGCTTGGTAACCCTACTTTAGAGAGTAAAACTTGCCATTTGCATTTTTGGACTAGACAAAAATATCAGCATTATCCGTCAGAAATATGTGAGAATCCTTTAAATATTTAATGTAGTGAACCCAAATTTGGGTATATGCCCCTTCCAAGCCTTAGTCCACCACACTCATCCATATATGATTACATAAGAAATAGTAATCTTGATTATGAAGATAGACCAACAAATGATCAAACAATTTATGAGTCATAGAATATCCCACCCAAGGATCCTATCCAAGTTGAACCAATATGTCGTTTCCAACCTTCCATTGAATTCCTGAGCCAATGACATCAAATTATTTTATATGCACCATCCACATCATAGAATCTAAATGATTCCTCTTGTCGAGCCTTCTGATCCATTCTCCAATTGTTAGCGGGTGGATATATTTATAGGACACTAATTTTTTCCCATAGGCCCTCCCCCCTTATAATCCTCTGGATACCTTTGGTTTTCAGATCCATCACAAAAAATGAGGATTCTTCAGAACCCACCCACCCATCTCTTTAGGCAAATAAGTTTTTCCCATACAGCCCAGGTAAAGGATGTATCTTCTGAATTCACTTTCCACAGAAAATGGTAACTTAGTTTATGAATTTGATCAAGATTTCACGTAGGCACATAGGCAAGGGAATACTAGTATACATATTCCTTTGAAAGGTTCATCACCAAAACAATATATTTCCTATCATTAACCATCATACTGAGGCCTCTAGAAATAGATCCATCAATTATTTTAGTTTCGGTAAATCCCTCCTGGATCCATTCGAGAAGAGGAGAATATCCTCTAAGAAAAGTAGATGTGAAATGAAAATATTCTCAGCCACCTTTAAACCATGAATAGAACCAATAGTTCATGCATGAGATATGGATCTACTTAGACCCTCCATAACCAGAATGAAAAGCAAGGGATCCAAGGGGCATCCTTGTCTAAGGCCTCTTCTGATTCTAAAAAATGAAGTAGCATATCCATTGATTTGGATAGCAAAAGTAACTGATAAGATACAAGAGAATACCCAATTGACAAACTGTAGATTGAAACCTACCTGAACCAGAATACGCCTTAGAAATAACCAGTTGATCCTGTCATATGACTTCATCAGATCCACCTTAATAATAGCAGCAGGTAACTTTTTTAATTTTTGTAGTATGCATCACCTCATAAGCAGTGCCAATAGTGTCATGAATATGCCTTCCTTTTAGAAAGGTAAATTGCTCTTGAGTAACAAAAGTAGAAAGTATTGGTTTAATTTTGCTAGCGATGATTTTGGAAATTAATTTGTAGATACAATTGCATAAAGAAATAGGCTTGAAGCTATCCCACTTAGTCACATTATCCACCTTAGGGAAGAGGGAAATAAAGGTGGCATTAAAAGTTGCAAGTATAACCCATTGATTCTTGATTCTTCTATGACTGTGAGCAAGTCTTGTTCAAAGAGCTCCACAAATCCACTAAAAAATTTCATGGGCCATCGATCTGGGCCTGGAATGTTTTCCTTCTACATGGCTTAGACAACCTCTTTTTGTTCTTCCATACTAATCTCCTCTGTGGTCTCTTGATAGACATCCAAAAGTCTAATCATTTTATCAAATGATACTCTTTCATATTCTTTATACTGAATTTTAAAACATCTCACTCTGGCATTGGCTAGATCCTGGAAACCTATCACTAGAGAGCCCTCATCATCTTCAATCTTCCAAATAGAGTTTGTGTGGTGTCTATGTTTAACAAAATTATGAAAATATTTCGTATTATAATCACCTTTTTGGATCCATATGGCCCTACTCTTAAGGCACTAGGCAGCTTCTTTTTCATCTAATATTTGTGTATGCTTGATCTCCAACTCAACAATCTATCTTCTCTTATCTACATAGGAAAAACCATCTTTGAATTGGTCATGAAATAAATCCAGAGAATCTTCAATCCCTTTTAGCTCACAGTCCAATCCTATTTTCCTTTCAACATCACAAGTAATTGGTTTATCTTTGATCCTATTGAGGTTATGAAGAAAATCCAGACCAACCAAATCATGTCTACCAACATCGAAAGGGACCCAGTTACTTCTGACTAGTTGAAGATATTCTTCGTCTTCCAACCAGCAAGCGTTGAATTTAAAATAACTTATGGGCTTTTGGCGTAGCATCTCGATCTCCATATAGATGGGAAAGTGGTTCGAGTCACCCCCCTCCCCCACCCACTATCTAAAATTTGCACCTGATTGTAGCAGCCCTTCATCAATCAGGAATCAATCAAGCCTCTTAGCAATTCTGTCAACTCCAACTCTTTTATTCTAAAAGGTGGGTCTAAGAGATACATGTCGGATGTCGAATAGAGAGTTATCATCAAGTCGAAAAAGGAAGTAGCTAGTCAATGGTTCCTTTTGTGCATTTGGTCCCCAAATCTCTCCATCTCCCAAAGAGAAATCTATCTTCCCGGCAAGAATGAATCTGTCCCCTACCAGAAGTAGAGAGCCAAAAACCTTTTCCCAAAAAGTGACCCTATTCTAATAGGACCCATAAATATTAACAATATTAAAGGCGAGTCCCATATCGAGAAAAAAAAGAACAGTTCCAATTCCAGAATTAAAGGCCCATTTATTAGTACATAGCATCAAACTAGAGTTTCAACCTATTATAAGGCCATCGGACCTTCCCAACGCATCCATGTTTACAAATTCCCAACCATGTAATGATAACCTTAGATATTTAACAATATCATCTCCACACGCCATTGTTTCTTGTAACAGTTAAACAAAAGGATTTTTAGTCAAAATAAGTCTCTTCCAGGCCATCTTTTTAAAGGGAATCCCTAACCCTCTGATATTCAAAGACATTAAGAGCATTGGGTAACCTCTATCCAGGGATGACTCACTCTAAGAGTCCCTACAATCATTTTTGTCTGCCTCCTCTTATGTCTTTGACAACTTGCTCATAGGTCGAGGCCATGAAGGATATTCTACCCCTTAATCGATGAGCGGAAGTAGGTGGATCTTGCGTTAATCCACCCTGCATCCCAATCCCACCTTTGGCTTTTGATACTATCCTTGGTATCAGGTCATAGCGAGAGATCACTAGGGTTAAGAAGTTATGATCCTTCGTTGGGGGTCCACTTTCAATATGTTGATCCATGGAAACAACCATACTAGAAATAGAGGGGCAATCATCCACATAAGTTCCAAAAAATTTATCTGGAGGGTCTGTCCACAAAGAATGAGGTATAGCTATAACAGGAGAAGGCTCATCAATAATAATCCTAGGAGGGGGGGCCGAAACCCTAGAATCCAAGTGACATTCGCCACATTCCATATGGTCTTCATTCCACTATAATAATGATCCATTCCTCACGGTGTTACACCTAAAATCCCCATCATGAAATTCAGTGTATACATCCCTAAAGTTTCCTTGACTAAGTTATTGGCCTGGATGAGATATAACCCATTTCCACTAGGTTTTGAGAGGTCGTCGCAGGCTGCACTCATGCAACCTGCGTCGTCGCACCTTGCTCTCTTGCATGGTGCGACGATGTCAGTTAATGGACAAAAATAGCTCCTTCGAGCCCATTCTCGAAGCTAGTTGACATGGATCCCTATCCCTGACCTTGTGGGAGAGCTGGCACTCAGTTCCTAACCTCTTGGAAGGATCCCCTATCTCTATCCTACCATATCTCAACCTATCCTATCCATACCCTATCCACTTAGTCCTATATAAATGAAGCTCTATCCCTCTCCAAAGGGAGGAAGTCTATAGTGTCTACATGTTGGTGAAATCATCTTGGAGAGATCTCTACTCATCCATTGAGAGACTCACACTTCCTTGGGAGGATATGGCATTGGCTTGGATGGAGAAGGATTGCTACGTTAAGCCTCGGTTGTAATCATTCTTTTCTATGTACTTTCGCTATTTACAGTAATATAAATGCTTTCCACCAATATTGTTGTGCTTGATGATATTGTGTAGTTTACCTACTTAACTATTTACTTAGATCTGTTACTGTATAGATGCTCTTTACTTGTTTGTCTTGTTCTATGTGTCTTGACAGGTCTTGCAGCTGAGATCTGAAAACCGCGAGATGCGGAACAACATCCAGGAGAAAGGACTACGAACTTAAGGTAAGACATCTAGTGACTTGATCCTTAACTAGATCTAGGAAAGTGGTTTATAGTCTGTACTATTTGTTCTAGACTCACATTGAGCTAGGGAGATTGGACTCGCGTCCGCTTGAGTGGATTGTCCGTTAAACAAATATGGTGACCATAATGGGGAAGATACATTGTTTTATAGTTGTCAATTTGAATGTCATTTTCAGTTGATTTCTTGTTACAAGCCATTCTATTTGTCATTTGCCTCTTAAACTGATTTCACCATCAGATCTTCACTTTGAAGAGTTTGATTACCTTCCTTTGAGTTTGTACTTCTCATTTTCAAACCATTTCATTGCTCATTACTTGGAGATTTGGCTCATTTTTTAACTTGGGTCTCGCCTGTCACACCTGGTTAGTGTACCCAGAGCGACACTGTGTCAATTTTTATCTATGTTCTTTGTCTGTTTGTCCCTCATCGCAGCCCTTCCATTGGTCTACTACAACATCGTTGCACTTCTCACACTGGTGAATCGCGACATCGCACTTTGTACAAGCACAGAGTGCATCAATCTGCTAAAATTGCCATACAGGCACCCCTTCTCCATTTTTGTTTTGACTTTGGTTTGTGTGCAAACTCTCTCTGTACTGCAAGATCCATTCAGAGACCCCATTTTGATTTCTGTGATTGAGTCGTTTGATTTTATTTGGAGTTGTTTTGGGTTCCATATTGGACAAGTCTGAGATTTGGTAGTGGTGGACACTCTTGTCTCCCCCACCTGCATCCACTCACCCTTTCATTCCCTCCTCTCCTTTCCAGATCTGGTCATTGTATTGGATCGGTTTCCAGACCTCATTTGCTTTCATTTTTGTGAGCTTTGCTTGATTTAGTGCTGCTTGTTACTGGTTGATTTTGAGTGTTTATGTGTACTTTCAGTCCATTGAGTGCTCATCTATTCTTGAGATTTTCTGAGTTATTGAAGTGCTACAAGTAGTCTTTTCATTTCAGTGTTTGTGTGTAAAAAGCATCGTTGTTATCAAATTGTTATTTTGATACACCCATTGAAAAATCAAAAGTACTTTATTTCCATCATTTCTCAAGATCATTTGAAGAATTGCATATGCATTGAAATGTATCATTTGTAGATCTTTTGGAAAAGTTGAAAGAAAATTGCATTATTTGTGTTTTTCACGAATTATGAGTTGTTCATCTTCTTGAAAAATTCAGATAGATATCAAGTTTTGCAAAAGTAGTTCCATGCTTGGAAAGTTAAAAGAATCTTTTGGTTTTTATGCTTTTAGGCCATTGTAGTGAAAGTGAAAAGCTTGCATACTCTACTTAGGAACTTTCTCTTTTCATTCCTTAGCATCATTTTCGTTTTGAAAAGATAAAAGAAAAAGAAAAACATGCTTTGATTTGGTAATAGTGTTGTGTCTTTTATGTTTTGCTTGAAAAGGAAAATAACACTTCATAGTCATTTTTTGGTAGATTTGGGATTGCTTTGCATTGTGTTGCTTTGGTAAAAAGTTGGAAAGAAGTTTCTCCCTTCCATACATAGAGTTCATCAAAAGAAAAGTGTATTTTTTGCATGTAGTTAGGGCCTACATTATGTTTACGATTATGTACTCACCTCATGCTTTCACCTAACCCTCCAGATAAAATTAACGGTAGAACTAGGGTAAAATTTTTAGTAACTTGTGTGTAAGTTAGAGACGTGTTCCGGCGTCGTTAAGCATGGCAGCTGTCGTTATTTTCCAACACTGTATCTCGGGGGTATTGTAGTCTTCCACGTACTTATCGATATATCGAGCTCTTTCATGTACCCACCAAGTACCACACATACTTGGCATATATCGAAAGGTGTTTTACGTACTCGATAGTATATCGGAAGGTCTATTTCCGAACGGTTGTTCATTAGACAGCATCACTACGGATTTGAGCTCCCACGTACCTTGCGTATATCGGGAGACACCACTAGGATTCCTGAAACCAACTGAGTTAACCTTTTGGCCGTCTTGGCGGAGCAATACGCCGAGAACAACACTCGGGGAGATTACTACGCACGTACCGTCCAGGTAATCGGGTATTCATGCAAGGGTATGGTCCCAATCCTCCTTGTCGCGTTTTACTGTTGGACCCTGCGGTATATAGTGATTTGCAAAGTCTTGACAATCCTGTGAGGTTCTAGACCTTTCGAATCCACTCTTATAACATAAGTTTGCTTGTGGCCTTAGTTTGTGTAGGGTTTTTCTAGTATGCTTTTCTTTTATTTAGCTTGCCTTAGGAGAAACTTTTTGTTTCAGTCACGCTGGCTGAATTTCCTTGGAGAAGGTCTCGCAGGATTCAAAATTTGCCACCCGAATATTCCCTTAACCAGGAGGTAATTTCGAGGGTAAGGATGGATCCACAAGACAGGGTCAGGTCGCATGAAGTGGAAAACCCCACTTTGAATGTTGGAGGACTTTTGTTTCCTCATACTCCTCCGGATTCACCTGCCTCTCATCCCCCATAAGATGAAGAAGCGCAAACCCCCACTTCACAAGACCTACCTCCCGTTGCACCAGGAGAGCCTGGATCGTCGGAATGGATAAATCAACCCCATGACGACCCCACAGCAACTGATGGTCCTTCAGCAGCTTATTGGACGTCTTCTCTAGGCCACCCAGTGGCCCATTTTGTCATTGCACCCCCACCTAGTGGGACTACTCCGGATGACCCCTTAGCTTACTATCATGACCAATTGGCTCACTTTCGTTCTATGGCTGAGAGGCTCCAGAGATCGGGTCTCCAACGAAGGGTTGAGGACCCGTCGTTACCCCCTTACTAACCAATCCCAGGTCGCTCTTTATCTTTTGAATCACTAGAATCATCCACGCAACACGTGACCATTGCTGAAACTGGTCAACCATCCATTCCTGCACATACGTCCCCTAGACAGGAGACCATTTCAGCACCTCTCACAACCCAACCTGTTGAAGGGAAACAATCCAACACATCTGTGACTACTGCAGTTATGTCACCTACTCCTCCCCCACCCCAAACTTAGAGGGGAGGATACTCTTTACCCCGTACCTTCTTTACAGGTAGTGGTAATCCTACGGTAAATGATCAACAGCAAGTGTTGGGTCAACCTTTACTTAGTGGTCAGCAAGTTGTTGCTGGGGGGAAACCCCTGTCTCTTAACCATAATATTGGAGCAGGAGTTCCCATCGGGCCTTCCGTTGGAAATTCCTTACCACCCAGACCTTCCACTACGGGACTATCCCATGTTGAGGGACTGTCCAACGTAATTCAACCTCCATCGAGTCAAGCGTATCCAGGTCATCTTAACCCTGTGTCGGGTCAACCTAATCCCAGAAACACACTCTACAGGGTACCTTACCCCAGAAACCCTTACACTCTATGGGAACAACAAATTTTTTTACAAAATGGGCCCCCACTTACAACCCCTCAAGTCCCTCCACCCCCATTTGGTCCACCCCCACCTCCCATTGGAGGTGGCGGCCCCCCCATAACCCTGGAGGAGGCATACCTCTACCTTCTGGCGGAGGACCACCTCACTTCGGTCATCATGGCCCACCCCCCTGGTGGCGATGGTGGAGAACCATCCCATTTTGGTGGTGGCGGCGAACCACCCCCTCCTAGCGGTGGTGGTGGTGGAGAACCATCCCAACCCAGTGGTGGTGGTGGAGGACCTTCTCATCCTGGTGGCGGTGGTGGTGGACCACCACCCTACTATGGTGGAGGTGGTGGAGGAGGTTCTTACCCTTCCGGCGGTGGCAGTGGCCCACCACCACCTCCTGGCGGAGGTGGTGGAGGCTCGTCCTATTTCGGTGGTGGGAGCGGACCACCACCTCCTCTCGGTGGAGGCGGTGGCGGCCCATCCTACCTTGGCGGTGGTGGCGGAACCCCACCATTTGGAAGCGGACCACCCCCTCCCAGCGGCGGAAGTGGCCCACCCCCTCCCGGTGGCGAAAGCGGGCCCCCACCTTATGGTAATGGGCCACCTTATTATGATAATGGACCACCTTACTATGGTGGTGGACCTACATTTGGTTCGGGCGACCCATACCCCTATGGCCAGTTTCCTCCTAGAACACCCTATGGTTAGTCGATACAAGGTCCCATTGGTCCTTATATGCCTTATCAGTACTATCAGTACCCGCAGCCTAATCCGCAGCTTCCCTTCTCGGCTACTTTGGACCTACCTTACCTATCTCGCCTCACCAACGACCCCATCTACCACGGAACTAATTGGCCACCCATTCTGGTGAAACTTTCGTCAGATATCCCAAAATTTTATGGCAAGCCGGGTGAGGATCCTAAAACCAACGTGATGACATATTACTTATGGTGTTCATCCAACTCCTTGATGGACAACTCAATCCATCTTAGGTTATTCCAACGGACTCTCACTGGTTCGGCTGCCAAGTGGTATATTGAACTACCACCCCATTCTTTTCCTGATTTTGGTTCTCTTGCTATGAATTTTTTTACTCATTTCCAACTGCCTATACAGTATGAAACTGGTACAGACCTTTTAAACTCACTCCGTCAAAATACCGCTACTCACATCTCAGATCATATACATGAGTAGCGGAGGAGACGACATCTCATTAAGGCTCCTATTCTCGATCAACTCCTAGCAGACTGGTTTACGGAGTCTCTCATACCCACCATAGCACGAGATGTTGCCATGGGATGCACCGTCACTAAGGAACAAGCCATCGCTCGTGCCCATTTGCTAGACTTAGTTTATGCTCAATATGGCACGTTGTTTGATATTCTTCTTGACGCACCCCGCAACACTTACGACCTTGCGAAACCACCCAAGGGACCCCGAGCCGATGGCATCATTAGATCCCTTCACACCCAGCCTTCCTCTCAAACTGTTGGTTCATCGAACCCTCAGGGTTCTTCCCCATCACCAACACAGGCTGGTCACAGAACCACCAAATCATCCACTCCTGCTGTCATCGAAGAAGTGAATTCTGTTTCATCAGCTTCACCTCAAAAATCTGGTGGTAAGAAGAAGAACAAAGGGAAACCTAAGAAATCTTCCACCTAGCAAGAACAAAAGAGAACCCCTGATGATACCAAACAGAAAAGGAATTCGAAATATCCTTGTCTACTGTGTGGTGATGATCACTTTTCTAAAGAGTGCCCCCATAGAGATGAAGTTCAAAAGTTTCTCAAAGGAAAACCCACACCCGCAATTCTCAACGATCCTTTCCCTGCTCAAAATCAGCAGTTGATCGCTCACACTTCTTCTTCCCAAGGAGAAGCACCCACCACTACACATGTTCTCATGGTGTGTAATGAGACCATCAACTTGAACACCCGTTCCCATTCGTATGACTCTGTTCCGGCGAAGGAACCTGTTGGAAGCAATATTGAAAAAGCTTCCACTTTGATGCCTAACGTCACCATACTGGCTGCTCCTCTCACCATTGAGAAGCCCTCTTTCGAGTCAGTATTGCGTCCACCCAAGAGCACGATTAGAAAATCAGTTTTCAATCCTAATGCTTGGGCTGCTAAAAAATACAACATTGTAGAGGACCTAGCACAAGCTCCTTGTGCTATGTCGACGCTGGAGGTCTTGCAAAACTGTCCGAACCAGCGCAAGACTCTCCTCGCTGCCATCGGTGCAGGTGACCCAGATTCATTGAATACCATCATGTTCCGGCTATAATACTTCAAACTGAGGCTCTCCCATCAATTGGAATTTCAAGTTTCCACAAACATTGCTGGGAAGATAATCCATCGTACCATTTTGGATGAAGGATCCTCTATGACAGTCATGTCGATCGCATGTTGGAGAGCCATTGGATCTCCCGAGTTGAACCGTTCTCCTACCACTTTGAGAGCCTTCGACGGACGTGAATTTCAACCTCATGGGTTGTTACAAGCTTTACCAGTCGAGTTGGGGGGAAAGACCGCAACCCTTAACGTGGAAGTATTCGCTGCCCCGTTAGATTATAACATTCTGCTTGGTCATAATTGGTTTTATGCCATGACTGCAGTCGCATCATCTGTCTTTCGCAAAGTACAATTCCCCCATCAAGGCCGAATTGTCACAGTCGACCAATTGGACTTATGCACACCTGACACTGCTACTCACCAGGAGATAAGGTTCTGTCAATTGGACAATATTCGCAGAAGTATGAGAGTGTGGGGGTGGGCCTCAAGGATTCATCCTTATGGGTGTCTTTCCTACTTCAGATCCCCCAAACCATGTCGCCACGGTGAACATGATCTCCTCGCAGACTTCATCTATCCCCAACTCCACTGATTCATGGCTTGTACCTGATGAAGCCACCACACACTTGATTGGAGACACCATTCCTCTGTCACCTGCTGAACTCATGGACGAGGCTATCCAATCAACGCTAGAGGACCACTTAGTTGTGTCCTCCACCTCCTGTTCTCTACAACGGACAGCATCCAATCTCCTGTTACGGACTTTTCATTCTGACGAGTCCATTATGGAAATCATGAGTGCAGATGATCCTCCGTGGGAAGACCTCCATCATCGTTCATCTTTCCTTCCTTCTTTCGATATTGTAGAGAACAACATCAGTACCATCTTCACACCGGATGTCTACTCTGGGCCTCAATCCTTGATACTTACGTGTCAAATAGACTCTGAAGGAAACTTAGCCAACATCGAACCCACCACATTGATAGACATTTCGGTTACTCCTGGTGTAGTGGAACACATTCAGTTAGGCCAGAAGTGTTCCCCTGAAGAAGTCATCGCAGCCACAACCTTATTCAAGCGATTCTGAGACGTGTTCGCTTGGACCTACAAGGAGATGCCTGGGATAGACCCCTCCATTGTTTTACACGAAATTAAAACCTATCCCGACGTCAAACCCGTCTGCCAAAAGTTGCAACCGGTACACCCTCGGAATACTGCGGCAATCAAGGCAGAGATAGAGAAACTCTTGAAGGCCGGCTTCATTTACCCTGTCCCTTTGACAGAGTGGGTCTCAAATGTCGTCCCTATTAATAAAAAGCAGGGGACCATCCGTGTCTATGTCGATTATTGGGATCTCAACAAAGCTTGTCCCAAGGACAACTACCCGACTCCCTTCATCAACCAGATTATCGACAATTGTGCTGGAAGTGTCATTTTTTCATTTATGGATGGCTTTTCCGGATACAACCAAATTGAGATCCACCCCGTCGACCAACACAAGACTGCATTCATCTGTCCTTGGGGAACGTTTGCATATCGTAAACTTCTGTTTGGTCTTAAAAACATTGGTGCCACATTCCAGCGGGCCATGTCGTATGCCTTCCATGATGTGAAGGACTTTGTGGAACCTTACTTGGATGACCTCCCTGCCCACTCAAAGCAGCATGAGTTCCACTTAGATTATCTAACGGTCGTTTTCCTCAGATGCAGGCGGCGCAATATCCGTCTGAATCCTCATAAGTGTATTTTTTGTGTCGATTATGGACGTCTCTTAGGGTTTATCATCTCAAAAGATGGGATCCACATTGATCCCTTGAAGGTGGAAGCCATCGTCTCTCTTCCACCTCCAACTAACATTACGGAACTTCAAATTCTGCAAGGAAGAGCAACTTATTTACGGCGCTTCGTTTGTAATTTTGCACAAAAGACGTAGGGTTACATGAGATTGATGAAAAAGGATGTCCTATTCACCTGGGATGACCAAGCTCAACAATCTTTTGATAGTTTGAAACATGCCATCACGCATGCCCCTGTGCTCCAACCCCCGAATTACTATTGAGATTACATTTTATATCTCACCACTTTCAACACCACTATCGCCATGATTTTGGTACAGGAAGACTAGAACGCCCAAGAACATGTGATATACTATGCCAGTAAAGGTCTCATTGACACTAAAACTCGCTATTCACATGTCGAAAAGCTCCCTCTCGCGGCGGTCATCGCCGTGCAGAAGTTCTGACATTACATTTTGCTTCGCACCACCACCATCATCGCCGATTCGAACCCCATGTACCACGTTTTGAATCGTCAGGTGCTTGGGGGAAAGTATTCATGCTGGATCGTGATACTGCAAGAATTTGATCTTCTTTTCGAAAAGGCTAAGTCTAAAAAGTCTTTGGTGTTTGCTGAGCTCATCTGCGACCTCCCCCGTATTGATGTAGAATCTGAGCTCAATGACTCTTTTCCGGATGAGTCGTTGTTTCTTATCAGTACGTCTGATCCATGGTATGGAGATATCACTTTGTATCTTCAAACCCAATGTTTCAACCCTCAATTGTCTCGTGACGACCATCGTCGAATACGCCACCATGGAAGTATTACTTGATCATCAATGATACTTTGTACCGTCATGGTATCGATTCTATTCTCCGACGTTGTCTGACTCATGATGAGGCTGAACACGTTCTAAATGACTGTCATGCTGGGGCTTGTGGCGGTCATCTCTCTGGGATGGATATAACCCAGAAGATTCTTCCTGCTGGATATTATTGGCCGTCTATCTTCAAAGATTGCATCGAGGCCATGAAAAAATGTCCTCCATGTCAACATTTTCATACGAAAAAGCGCACCCATCCCCCCCCGTTACACCCGGTTATTGTTGTTGGCCCCTTCGCTAAATGGGGCACCAATTTCATGCATTGTAAGCCTACCTCGGCCGGGGGGCATAGTTACGTCATTGTAGCTGTGGACTACTTTACAAAGTGGGCCGAGGCAATGCCTACATACACGAACGACAGCAAGACCGCCACACTCTTCATGTTTAATCATGTAATAACGCGGTTTGGAGTTCCTCAAGCGATAGTTACTGACCATGGTTCTCACTTTATGAACCATATGGTTGACGAGTTGAGCGATAGATTGGGTTTTTGCCATGAAAACGCAACACCGTACTACACCCATTCAAACGGATGGGTCGAGGCCATTAACAAGGTCTTGAAAACTATGGTCCAACGTATGGTGGGTATCCACAAGGCCAATTGGCATAACATGCTCTTCTCCACAATGTGGGCTTACCGAACCTCCATTAAAACCTCCACTGGATTTACTCCCTTCCAACTAGTGTATGGATTGGAGGCGGTCCTTCCCATAGAGTGCGAGATTTCGTCCCTCAAGCTCGCCATCGAACTTCTCCTAAACACTACTGCCAAGGAAGAACACTTCCTCTACCTAGCTAAGCTCGACGAGACTCGCTGAGATGCCGCTCTTGCCAACAAGGCTCATAAGAAACGCATCAAAGCGCAGTACGACAAGTCGGTAGAACCTCGCACCTACAACGAAGGAGATTTGGTCCTCACATATGACCAAAAACATGATAAGCTGGAGGCAGGAAAGTTTGAGTCCATGTGGCATGGACCTTACATTGTGAAACGCATCTTAGAGAAGGGAGCTTATGAGCTTGAAGACTACAACGGGATATATTTGGGTGAGCCCCGCAATGGGCTCTACCTGAAGAGGTACTATGCCTGAGTCTTTCATGCATAAGTACTTTTGTATATACTGTACATGGTGTGTGTGTGTTTTTGTGTGGCGTGACGCTTTGATTTTTTGAGTGTTTAGGTCTTGTTTCGTTTCTTATACCATGTTCTGTCTGTGTGTGCAGATGGAAACGTGCTATGGATTCGCGGACGGCGCAAGCCAGCATACCTGTAACCTTGCTTCGGCAACTTGGGTACTCTATTCACCTACTGGCGAGCTCATCAAATTAGGAGGAATGTGTGTAGGTTTCGCAACCAACAATGCTGCAGAATATCAAGCAGTCATTGGAACCCTAACCGACGCTATTTCTTTGGGTATGGACCATGTTATCATCCACTTGGATTCTTAACTAGTGGTCTCTCATCTTAACCAAGTCTATGCCATCTGCGATCCCACCTTACTCCATCTCTATAGACGAGTCTGTCTTCTGGAAAGGTCCTTCGAGTCCATTCAATACCTGCACATTCCACGAGACGTGAACACAGTTGCCGACTCTATGGCCAACTTCATCTTGGATTGGTACATTGCACACACATAAGCATATTTATGAATTGTTAAAAGTAGACATAACATGTAAATAACTCATTTTATAAGAAGACACATAAACAAGACCACACCATTCATCCATTTAAAACACATAATGTATAAAACCGCCAGAATGTCTGTATATATATATATCATCATAAAAGTAGTGCTAGCACGATGAATTTCAGTGAGTCTCTACAAAATTTGAAGCCTCGTAGCTTTCAGTAAGTACAAAATCTAAGGCCTCTAAGCTCTCAGTACATGCATGATAACAACATAGGGCCTAGTGCCTGGCCCGTACACCCCTAGGTCTAACAACTCTATCCTGCTGAGTGTGGAAACAATCAACTCCTCTCACGACCCTACGAAGCAGGAATTGAAGCGCGCATATGATCCCACTGTGTACACCTGCACGGGACGCGGTAACTCATCTACCATCGGCTCTAGAACATCTAACATCATCCCACTCAGGTTCGCGTAGACACCATCCATCTCTACGATGGAAGCATGTACGGCTGGAGCCATGACTTCTCCCTCTCTTCTTTCTCTCCTCACAAGAATAGAGACTCATACTGGTCTTACGGGGCCCACATCTGCACACACATGTTGTTATCTCATCAGCACTATAACAAAAAAATTATAAATGCACAAAATTAAAAAGTACAAGGGTTTTTGTTCTTACCTATGTCTCCCCATGCTGCTCCCTCAGGCAGCGTCAAATCTGGGTCATCTCTGTAGTTTGTACCATTGTACGGGTAGTCCTCTACCATAAGCAACTGGCCCTCTAGCTAGGTGAAGAACTCGGGACTGTATCCGATGATGGGGCCCCCACCATGGTGGGTCATCACCTCTGTCCATCTAGCCATGTGAGGATACTTAGGATCCCTGTCATCCAGTGGTACCTGTGGGCGTAAGAGAGGAACCCGCTCCAACAGGAACGAGATCACTATCGAACCGTAGCCGAACTGTTTGAGCTCTCCCCGCCGACACTTGGTCAGCTGAGCTCGAATGTTCGCGAGGAGTTCCTCGCACCAGTTGAAGATCTTCAGAGACATACAATCCTCCGCATATAGAATTTGAGACCTAGTAGCCAAGTGAGGATCTTGACACCCTGCTATCCTCGTGATGGTAAAGAGAATGGCACGCAACGGGCATTCTCGCACATATTTTATGGGGATCTTCCCACTAGAAGCACGAGCGTGAGGAGTGTAGTGTTGTAGGATCATGTCCTCCACGGTCCGATCACTTCCGCATGTTCCAGTAAGAATCACATTGTCCCCCCTTCGGGACAATCTATTCAGGAAGTATATGTCTTTGACATCTATGGTAAGTACGTGCTCACAGATCACAAATACTGTTGAGCCGCATCTCAACATCTAAGCATATATGTCAGTAGGGGGATTTGGGCCCTCATGCCCTGGATCTGGAAGAATTTGAGGAGACCACAGTTCCTCAGTGCCGTCACACATAATGGATCGTTTGCAATTTGCATGTCATCTACCTCATGCTCCCGTTCACGCTTTTCCAACACCATTTTGGCTGCTTGTAACCTGCCAAAAGGAGAGTTTAAACATTGTTAGCACTCACTTCAACCACTGGAAGGTCATTTTTTGGGCTAGGTTTGATGGTTGGGTTGGACGTTTCCGTCGTCGCACCCCGTCAATTATGACAGTGCTATGTCGTCGCAGTCCACCTTTATGGGATTTGTGACGACCCAGGTTCATCGCAGTTCTCGCAAAGGCCACCTGCGACGAACCAAGGATGCAATAGCCCTCCACAAATCCACTCAAAACCCCAAAAAATGAACCAAAATAAAAAAAATGTAAACCACTACAATTATGTTGGATGAAATTTAGAGTTACCTACTCCGGACGACTAGGGAAATGGTTGCTCATACCTCCCAGAATCGACAAGTGAAGTTTTGGCTCCAAATGGCACTTCTCCTGCCAATTTTGGCAAATGAACAATGGTGACTCTATTTGACCCATTTTTCTATTTATAGACAAAAGGAATATTCTTTTTTCAAATATTTGATGCCTTTAGGTCATTTGTTATAGTTTAAATTATTTTTTATCTCATTTGAATGCTTGGTTGGCTATTTGACCTAGTTTTTCAAGTGTGTAGGAGTCATTAAGTGTCTTTTCACACCATTTTCACATTGGAGCGATCATCTCAGGTATGAACCCCCTTGTGTGTTTTTGTCATTATTTTCATTCATTAGATTGTGATTATTTTATGATGATGAGCTTACTCTTTGTTCTTTCTCATGCTCTTGAAACTATGAGAATAAGTTACCGAGTTACACTTTTCCGTGCTCGTTAAACTCCTACAGAAAAGGAACCCCCTCGGAGTCTATATTTAAGCTCTTTTCAGGCTCTTGAAATACAAAAAGATTGCTAAGCGAACTTGTCGCATTCACACTTGTTAAAGTATTTGAATGGTCGTCTTCCTGGTGATAGTTTACCCCTTTTTCGGACCAGGGGGCACTACTTACGAAAAAGGTATACTCCAGCCAATCATGACTGGAAGAGTCCTCTCCCGCGTTGTTTTACCTTTTTTCGGGCGATGAGGCTAACTTTACGAAAAAGGACCGTTGGAGTCTTCTTTAGTTCTTTTCAGACTCTCTAAACATGAAATGGCGACCGAGTTTACCTTCTATGGACTCGTTAAACTTTTACATTGAAGGGATCGCCATGGGACGAACCCCCTCCTATCCCAGGTTCGAAAAATATTTTGGATTGGACTCATCTGTGAGATGAGCTATACCGAGCATCTAGTTACCCTCATCAAGATCGTAAAAAGCACATGAGGCACTCATCATTCATGATGGGGAAAAATGAAAGCTTTTATGTTACACCCTTATCAGTGGCAGTACCTAGTCATTTCTTGAACATGTCACTCGTTTGCATTTGCATACTGCACTTGGATCATCCGTTTGTCCTCGAGTTTTACCTATTTCCTGAGTTTTGTTACTCCTTTGAGTCATTCAAAGAACGCTTCCACCATCAGTTGCATTAGGAGTTGGTATCATAACTCGTCAAGTCAATACTGCCAAGGCATGCCATGCCCATGTTCAAGAATACTCTCACTACTCATTATCTGCAGTCAGTACACCTTCCATCATGTCATTCTACTTTGAGTCGGTCTTGCATGTCACTGTAACATCCAATTTTCTCTACACATCCTTTGTTGCATTTTGTGTTGATGATGGGGGGATTCATCATGGCCCTCCTTTGACAAATTCATCATTGTCGACTTCAACACCTCATCCGAGGATTGAATCTAGAAACCAACCAAATACCTTGGCCCTACATGCCTCAATGGTAGGTTACCTCGCTTTCAACATGAGTTTACATCATTGACTCTTGATTGAAAGATTTCATCTCGCGTTTGACTTCAACTCATTTATTCACTTGGTGATATGTATTGTGGTACCTTGGGGATCATTGACATTAATGGTGATTTCCCTCGCACTCGTTAACGATATACATCAATGACTGGTAATCAAGTGGTTTCTATCATGTTCGACATCAAGACATTTGTAATCACATGGATAGATTCGTATCATTGCGGGTTCAGCTTGAAGACCCTGGGGAGTTATGTTTTACCCAAGTTGCGATGGAGTTTGTATTGAGTCATATCACACGGATCCACATTTGTATTGGTCGTGGATGTGTTATCATCTCATCATGGATCTATGCTTGTGTCTGGTAGCTATGATTGTGTTCAGTCGGTCATTACTACCATGGATCTGCATTGTGTTGGTCGACAACCATGTTGTACGTCATATGATACTATGTACTCAGATTCAGTTGTACAACAGCAACGTCCTTCATCCGACAAGCCATTGCCATTCCTTCTGTCAAAGCATTTCACCTGTCCAATTTTTAACAACTTCATGCTTTGGGGGGAATTCTGTTATACCTAAAATCCTACCATCATGAGATTTAGTGTATACATCCCTAAAGTTTCATTGACTAAGTTATTGGCCTGGATGAGATATAACCCATTTTCACTAGGTTTTGAGAGGTCGTCGCAGGCTGCACTCATGCAACTTGCGACACCGCACCTTGCTCTCTTGCAGGGTGTGACGATGTCAGTTAATGGAAAAAAATAGCTCCTTCGAGCCTGTTGTTCAGGATTATTACCTTATAGTGAGGAGAAACACTACCAACTTGGGGTGGGTTGACAGGTAAATACATTCATTAAGTTGCATTTAGTTCCTACAAATGAAAGAGATCAAGGTATAGAAAGATGCACCTTTAGTCGACGGTTGGTCCTAGCTTTCGCTTGGTCTTCCTCTTGATCCTTCGCTATGATGAACCTACAACATAAAATATACCTTTCTCAGCGTATCTTGACTATATAAATATGATGAATATTGAAAGCAATTAAACATCAACAATAATCAGATACTAAACCAAATGAATATGCAATCTAGTAGACATTCGATTTGGGACAGGAAGGGTATTTCCACCTTTTTATTGTCAAAGAAGCATACATCAGTACAAGTATACTTGACATGTTAAGATGCTTCTGCAACCGAGTCCTGGGCTCCTGCTCTTCACAATGACTTGGGAATTCCTCCAACGTAACAACACTTCAAGCATTCCTTCTAGGTCTAGTTCTTCTAATCTCCTCTCATGGATCCTCCTTGTATTTATGGGACAAGGTAGGCAGTTAGATTCGAGAGGTAGTTGAATTGGGAGGTTGGGGAAGTTGCAGAACCAACTTCAACTAATCCCAATTCGTAATCTTAATATATTTTTTGATTTCATCTTAAGATGTATGCGGGTTTCATATAACCAAAGTAGCGTACAGGAAGCAACTTATGTGCTTTACAACAAGTGTTTGCAACATTTTTGCTTGTGTATGTTGGTTGTCCTTGAGGAAATCAACGTTCATCTCCAAGGTGTATGTTGTTTTTCTATACAGAGAGTAGCGTTCATCTCCTGAAATCTAGAGAAACAGTCAAATTTCTCAAGTGAAGAGTGTACTACCACCACTAAGTCATCTAGGTCAATCTAACTCTTCAATCCATGGTGTCCTTTTGTGTGATCTACAGAGCAATGTGATCACGGATGGAGAAGTGCAGATTTGACCTATAACAGATGCCCCCTAATGTGTGAGGTCAGAGGGAAACGATGGCCGAAATACATTATAATTCCAAGTCAGAGGAGGAGCAAGAAACCGTAGAACGAAGTCACAAAAACACTTGAAACGACAATCAAGGTCAGCGATCAATTACAATCTTGACATCATATAGATGTGTAGCATGATACAACATGATCTCCGATACATAACTAGGATATGTATATAAATCATGGCCACTGAAATACAAACGTGGATCCATGTCAAAATGAGAGTTCATAGCCATAACAACAAACTGGATCTATGTCTCATGAAGAGCCAAAATGAATGAGGCTCAGTCTTGCGTAGCTTGGGAGATAACATAAATATGGTGATGCTATTAGAGTCCCAGGGTCTTCATCCAAACAACCCAAGGTAAAAACCCTAACCATGCGAATAAATGAGCTGAGGTCGAACATGAGGGGTATCGTTTGATTACCGGTCATTGATGTATACCATTAACAAACTCAAGGACTTCCATTGATAATGATAATGGGGTCCAAGGTACCTAGTACAATCCAACAAGTGTGAATAAGTGGACTTGAAGTCGAACACTTGAGGAACCCGTCGAATAAGAGACATTGATGTATTCCCATTTATTCAACAGTGAGGGAAACTGCCACTAATGACTGCAATCCCCAAGGTACTAACTGAAACTCTAAACTTCATTCCCAGATCATAATGAGCTGAATTTGGTGGGAAGAAGTTCACTAGAAGGGAGGCATTAATGCATCCTCCATCATCCAACACGAGGAACACTCAACAGGTGTGAGCTGATGTGGAGTAGGACAAGTAAAAAAATGAAACAAACTGACACCAAGATGGCCAACACATGAAGTCAAGGTAAATTGCAGAATGGCCGACACAGGCTGTATCCTTGAACAGTGAGCATGACACAAAGTGACTTAGGCAGTTTTTAACATGAAGGGGAAGTGATACAAGCTTGCAATGTAGGAGACATTAACAGACCCTCCATATGGTTGGAAAAATAACCAACCAGGGGAGTAAAAAATCGGAGATCAGGTTCACCCTAAGGTCAAAAACTAAAACCCAACTGACATGAAAGACTCAAGTAGGTGTTGTGTTCAAGGACATGACTGACTTAACTGCCTTTGAAACTGAAAAGATGTGATATACCCTTCTTATCCCTTATTCTTTTTGGTAAAAGAATGGCCTTCTTGTTGTTTTAATGAGTCCAGGGAATATAGAAAACTCAATAATCCCAACCATGTAAAAAGTTTAATGAGCCCATGGGAGGAAGACTCGGGACCTTATTCATTTTTTACAAAGTTCGAAGAAGAGATAGACGAATACTCTATAATACAGATCTCTGGATTTTAATATCGAGCCGAGATCTGTTCTTGATCGCCAGTGTTTTCTTGTTTAAAACTTATATAATCCTCCATACACTTACTCATGGATTTTAATATTGAGCCCGAGTAGGTTAATGCTCGCCGGTGTTTTCTTGTTTATAGAGTCTGAAAAACTTAAACAATCCTCTATATACCCTCTTGTGGATTTCACATCGAGCTCGAGTAGGTGAATGCTCGCTTGGTGTTTTCATGTTTCGAGAGCCTGAAAACCCTAAAGAAGGCTCCAAAAGGTCCTTTTTCGTACAGTTACTCTCCTCGCCCGAAAAAGTGTAAAACAATGAGAGAAGAACTCTTCTAGCCACGTATGACTAGAGTATTCCCTTTTCATAAGTAATCCGCAAAAGTCAGAAAAGGGTTAAACTTATACTTAAGCAGATGGACCTTCAATTCCTTTAACAAGCTTGGAAAGACCAAGTTTGCTCAACAATCTTGTTTAGTTTTTCAAATAGTCAAAACAAGAGCTTAAAACGACTTAAAAGATAGCTTCTAGGATCATAAGTTCATGACCTGCCAAAGAATAGGATCTCAACAATCGCATTAGTAACTGTCGACAAATTTCTTCAAAGACATAATAATAACAATATAGTACTTATATTGATCTATCAATAAGAAAATAAGTCGTTTCCGGTTTAGTACTTTGAAAATCTAGTGAAAATTTGAAATATAATGGTTAAATTTAACTCACCAAAATTGCTACGTATTAGTGAATAAATAGAACCTTTTAGGGACAACTTGAAACTATACACTTTTGCAAAAAGTGGGTAAAAATTAAAGTCAATTTTATATAAATAGTTTCAAATTGGAAAATCAAATACCACAATTGAAAATTCTAGGGCAAAATTGGAGCAAAACCTTGATCTTTCTCCATTGATTGCGACCAAACCAGACCACCAATCGATCTTCCGCTTCCACCAAGTAAGTTCATTCCTCCCAAAATTGCAATTTCATGTATTTTTTGTCAATTTTTATGGTCAAAAATAATTTTCTAGCAATGTTCACATCGTGTTCTGCATGTACGCTGCTGTGTATGAGGAAAAGCAGCGTTCACTAGCCGAGTGCGCTGGTTTAACTCATAAAGAGCAGCGTTCAAACGTGCTTGTTTAGTGTAGATAGCAGCGTACACCTCTAAAAGTAGGGTAAAAGGTGAAAAAGACTAAAAATTGACTATTGCTTGGAAGGATGGTTTTGGTATGGCGTTAAAGGGAGCATGAAGACATGGATCGAGAAGCATTGCAAGACCCAACAACACTTCATACGCTTCGAAGATGTGCATTATTGAAATTTTATAGAACGGTCAACATGCGGGCACAAATCCGCTTGCTTGAAAGACTTGTCCAATAATGGGACACAAATGCCATGGTGTTTGATATCCGAGGTGAGATACTGGAGCTCACCGTAGATGACATCTACTTCATCACAGGTCTCTCTTGGAGGGGAGAATCGGTGAATCTAAAAGGGTCCTCACGCAATGTGGGTGCCTTGTCCGTGCAAGAATATGTCAATGCTTATTACCTACCAGGAACTGAGAAGTGTGGTAGTCAAGTTCTCATCTCGACTGTTGTGAGTTTCCCTCTTCGAGTTATTCTAAGTGTTCTCAACCGAATGGGGGGAAGTGCTTCACAACATCTTGCCTCAAGACATTATATGCATAGAGGTATTGAATGCTTACAAGGGCATGTTTATGACTAGTGTTCAAGTCTTTTGGTGAGCATGAAGCTTCAACTCTCGGGGTGTAAGACCGGGAGAATGAAGAATTTCGGGTATGGAAGCATACTTTGCACCTTCTTCTTTGAGAGGGTTCCTGCTATTAGTTTGGGCATGGAAATTCCCCCTCTCAACCCTCGTGAGCCAACGCTGGCCCATTGGCGTGAGATCTTGCTCCGCCAGGGTGGTGGCGAGAGCAACTTATGTTACCAAGAGGATGACTTATGGGGTTGGTGGGAACGACAGGTGCCATCTCTTGAGCAGTTTCCGTATGCAGGCATAGACTTCTGCCATGATCTTGAGCTGATACTTCCTCCAAAAGTAGCCTGGGGAGATATGGGTATGTTCATGTTTTTGAAAAATTATTTAATTTTTATATTTTATATATGTGATTTTCTATGATGAGTTTGAAGTACTGAAACAAAGTGTCAAATGCATATGTTGGACCAGTATGCCCTGAGGGACACCCATATACTTTCGTGAGACCAGTAGAAGTGGGTGCAGCTGATGCCACGTTGGGGACTGTAGAGAGGAAGATGAGTCGGTTGACTCATGACATTATTAAATATCGGATTGAGCGGATGCCGGTTGATATGCAAGAGGATGTGGTTGGTGTGCCCCCATCCTGGATTAGGTTACTGCGGAAAGTAGCTAAGCTGGTCATTTGCTACTGAGAGGCAGTGGAAGCAGATGAGGCCCCACCTTCTCCATAGGAGAAGGATATTCTATGTATATTTTTGAGGCCATCGAGCCCAATTTTGTATCTTATGACATGACTCTTGTGACAGACTTATGATCCAAAATCATATTACTTTTTGATATGGATATATATATACAGTATCGGTTATATTTACATGTGTGTTATTGTGTTTTATGCATGAATTACTTATGTGTGTGAATGATTCAAATGCCAATCTAAAACGTAGTTTTCAAATGAATCAGCTAATGCATTCAAGTTCCTTGGAATATGTTGGTATGTGATATAATCAAACTGTCTCTCCAGTAGCTTAACGCGCATGAACTGACGTAGCAAAGTAGGATCTCTAACCTAATAAACACCCGATAATTGAAAAAAAACTAACTGCGAGTCGAGCCGTACCTCCAAATGTGAAATGCCATGAAACATAGCATCTCGGAGTAGCTCTATGAATACACTGTATTCAGCCACATTGTTCGTTGTGGGACCTAAACAAGCCCCTCCTGAAGACACCAGTTGACCAATTGGTGAGTAAATAACCCAAGCAGCTGCAGCCAACTGACGAGTGTGGCGACTAGCACCATCAGCAAACCCTATAAAGTGTTCAGTCGATATCTGAAACACAAAGCAATAAATGCACAAGACATAACTACAACCATAAACAAATCTAACTCTACAAAATGTACAGCTAAAAAATACATGAAAAAGCACAGATGCCTAAGCATAGTACTTCTTCAAGTAGGTTCAATGCCTGAGATGACCGGGCAAAGATATCACGGAAATCGTTAAAAATATTGGTATATGGAATGATCTCATCAAGATAACAGCCCGCTCCAATAAAAATATTTTCCATGATCCCAGGTTCAGTGGAAATGTTGATCGGGATGGTTCTCGATGTATTCGCCCTATTTCTTTCGGCAAAAACAACTTGTGAAGTAGAAGGAATGGAGAACAAATCAACATTCTCATTGGGTATCTGAGAGAACTCGCCTCTCTCTATCAAGTTTAGAACGGGAAGTAAATAGGACCTGGGGTGCACATGTTCCCGAGGGTGGTCCAGGCCTATCATAGCTTCCAAAAACGTTTTTTCAGAAGGAAAAACCGTGTCTAAACAATCAGGAGAGTGGGTAGATTCTACTGACCATGCAGGAGCATAGTCCATATCTGACTCAGCAGAGAAGTCATGATATGTTCTGTTTCATTTTTTTATGGATCCAAGTAGGTTACCTCTGCAACAGATACAGGAAAAACTGGTTCTGATTCAGTTGGGAGAATCCAAGGATCAGTCGTTGAACTAGCTGTGGAAATATCAGACGAAGAACATTCTTCAGAACCAATAAAATGGATGGGAGAAGCTAGGTCAAAAGTTCCTATTAATGACCCATAGAGACCTACTCCCAAACTCTCAGTGACTGGGCAGGACTGATCAACCAACGGGATAGTTGACTTCAATTAAGTCTGGTTGGTTTTCTGGGAAAACGAAAGTTGATCGACTGTAACAATCTTGGCTTCGTGAGGGAACATTATGATCCAGAAAACAACTGATGGCACTGCCTACATGGCATATGTTCAGCTCCGACCCAACAACAAGTTATAATCGAGTGGAGCATCGAGAAATTCAACCTCTACTGATACTAGTTTTCCCGCAAGTTCAAGATCAAATGATGGTAAGACTCCGTGTGGACGGAAGGATCTTCCATCAAAGGCGGTAAGTACCATATTAGAGGGGGCTAACTCAGGTTCACCTAAATCCTTCCAGCAAGAAATAGACATTACGCATGTGGACGCGTCCTCATCTACAACAGATCGTTGAATGGTCATGAGACCATGGACGACCTCTATCTGGAGAGCGACGTGGTACGACAACCGGAACTTGATATCTTTCATATCAAAGCGGGAAAGCATGTTGGATGAATCTACACTTTCAATCGCTGCGAGGATTGCACTACGTTGTAATGGAAAACTTTGTAGTACCTCCAAAGTGGACATGGCACAAGGGGTTTGGGATAAATCCTCCACTACATTGTAGTTGGAGGCAGTCCTCGCGTTAGGGTTGTGCACAGCTCATTTGAAGACACCTTTCAAGATCTTCGGCAGTGGATCCACCGGTCTCTCGATGTGGAGAGGGGTAGATGACTTAGGAACATCCTTCTGCTGCAGGTCCGGGGTATAATTTCTTGCTCTAGTTTGCAAAAGAGCATCTGAATTAACCATGTTAATGAATGACTGATCAGCTGAGTTGGCACGAGTAGTGCCCCGGCACCAGAGTTGTCAGAAGCTGAATTCTATCCATGAGGGAAAGGGTCTTTTAAGACAACAGGTTTCTTTTCACGGATCAGCTTCTGGGCTTATTCCATTAGAGGGCATTGATGGGCAAGGTGGTCCTCTTGACATAGCTTGCAAGGGAACTTAGCCTTCCTTTATTCCTTTTTACCCTCCTCGGCATTTTGTGTGTTCTTGGGATTTTGTTGGTTTCCCTCCCCTTTCTTGCCCTTTCTTTTGTTGTTGGGATGCCGAGATCCCTTTTGGTTTGTCTGCACCTGCTGTACAGATTTAGTAGTTGAAGGGGAGGATGCAACAGAAGTTGCTTCTGCAGCAGACTGTTTGACTGACAAGGCGTGAACCTGCTTTGTTAAGGCATCAAACGCTACAGAGTCGACTGAACCCACAATGCCATCAGCATGTGGTCCAGGTTCAGGTTTACCTAAGTCTATATTAGACCTTGGAACATCAGGAATAATTTCATATAAAATCCCATACTGAGCATAGACCAAGTCGAGCTGCTGGGTTCTCAAAATGGATTCCTCTTCAGAGGACACCCCTGAAGTGGCAACTTCCTTAGAAATATAAGGAAGAAGAGATTTAAGGTACCATTCTAATAAGAATGTTGGGGGGATGTCGGCTTTGATGAGCCTCTTTCACCTTCACCACTCCTGAATATGATCAGATAGATGAGTAGATTTGTTCTGTCGAAAGGTCGACAAAAGGTCTGTGCCAGCATCGTACCGGACGGGAAGTTGAAAGTGGTTTAGGAAAACAATAGAAACATCCTGAAAGGTTCCATAGGCAGCTGCAGGTGATTTGATATACCACTTTGTTGTGACACTTGTCAAGGTTCTTTGGAATATCCTTAACCTTATGGAATCATCATTCAGCGAATTTGAGGAGCACCAGAGATGAAATGTCGTAACATGGTCACCGGGGTCCTCACCAGCCTTACCTTCAAACTTTGGTATGTTTGAGGGAAACTTAGTGGGAACGGGTGGCCATGCAAAGTCATGACGCACGGGGTCGTTTGTAAGCTTTGAAAGATATGGCAAATTCAAAGTTGCTAGAAAAGGTAAACGGGGTTGAGCCGATGGCATCTGATAGACCGGAACCTGGTATTGGGAACCACCCACTACCTGATTCGTGTACTGTTGGTTGGGGTTGCCCCTAGCCATCGGTTGTGAAATGAAAGGATTGAAATTGTTCCACCCAAAAGAAAGCGGATTAAAACCCTGTTTGTTTTTCCATTGTGGCTAGGTCTTATCCTCGCCATACTGCTGGTTAAACATATTACCCCCTCCTCCGGAAAACAAAGAGAAGGGCATACTCCCTGCGGGTATGTTCAATGGATTCACATTGTAACCTGCATAGGGGTTGAAACCAGTTGTGGTTGTAACGGACGGCGCAGTCATGGTACCCATGATAGGCATAGATGTAGAGGGAATCGCTCCTACAGTGGAAGTGGAAGCAATAGCTTGAGTTACACCTTGAAACTGTTGTGTAACAGGAGGCTGAGTGAAATTCACTGTGGGTATCCCTGACAAAGGGATATTGCTAGGTCCAAAAGTAGGTGTGGAAGCTGAGGAAGATGTCGAAGTTAATGAGCTCGGCATGCCTAGAGTACCAGAATTAAAACTAAAGGATGGAGTTGAGGCAGAAGCAGTCTGCGACGAACTCGGTGTGGCAATGTTTGTGAATGAAGGATTGACAATCCTTGTAGGCATAGAAGTTGTGGGAGTCTGAGGGACTCCCTGCTCGTCTCATGGGTTAACCAGGTGTGAATAAATAAGCACTGTACTCAGGTTGTTGAAATCCAACAAGTACCAGAAGTGGATCGTTGGGTCCAGTAAGAGGAGGGTTAAAAGGAGTGTTAAACTCTGTAGCAGTTAGATCCTCAACCTCGATAGTATCAAAGACTTGTCGATCCGAGGTTCTGGGTTGTGGTTCTCCAAGAACCTCTGTGTCACCCGTAAGTTCAAAAGAACCACGGGAGTTTGTCCTCCGGCGTGGTGGTGGTGGTGGAGGCTCCACAATGGGAGGAGGAAGGTTTTGCAACCTTCAAGACCGATGAAGATGTTGGTCCTCCACAACTATAAAAATAAACTAAGTAAAAACCTAGTGACCACTACAACCAAGGAGCAAACAGCATACCACTAAAAACTTTCCTAAGTAATCAAACCAAGGAGCAGACAGCATACCACTAATAATGTACATCTCAAAATACAAAACAAATGTATTTAATATGTTTTATAGGGTATGTGGTCTCATTGTTGTTGGTTGAAAGATTATTACTCATATTAACTTCATGTAAAGTTCTTTTAGCATTCAGATACCTACAAGAGGAATGCTATTAATAACATTATTTAAGTTTTAAAGTGTTGAAAATGATGCTTTGATGCATATGTGTGGTTAATTTGATGGTTTTGGATTTGATATGCATATGTGTGGTTAATTTGATGGTTTTGGATTTGATTTAGTAGTATTTGTTTTGTTTGAGCAAAAATTAATTAAAAATATGTTAATGTTAATATTAATGTTAATGGTAAATAAAAGTGTTATATAGAAAATTTCAACAAATAAGGTAAAATTAAAATTCAAAATTATTCGAAGTACTTGTTAATGTTAATAAATAAGTTGAATTTTATTTTTGGGATTTTGTGTTGCTCTAACTTTAAGGCTAGAGAGTGCCTCCTCTTGTTTGCTACATTGTCACCAGACGATTCCACTACATCCTCAAATTAATTATTATAGCAAATTTAGGGTCTAAAATGAGCCTTATAAAAAAATGTGCCATAGATGAGTTGGATTGGGTTGGATTTCTCAAACAAATAGAATTTCAATAACTCTGGTCAACCATTATAGTTGAGATTGACATATATAAGTCAATGATGCTTATGTGTCATATTTTTAATGGACAATAGTTGACTCCATATAAACATCACCTTGGTTAAGATTGTGAAAAGTTCACCTTGAAATACGATAAAAATACTTGAAATAATAAATATAGAATATTTTATATTATCACTACTTCCACGCACTCTAAAACTTAAAATATCCCATTAATTAAAATGATAGTGGAGTCATTTAGAAATACTAAAGGCATTTATATAATTAATCTTTTAAAAAGGAAAACAAATAATATTTAATTTTAAATAGAGTTACTTTGAAACACTAAATAAAATCATTAAATATTACTAAATACTACCTCATTTAAAAAAAAAAAATTAATTAATACATTCCAAAATAATTAGATCATTTAAATATTAAATACTAGTAAATAATAATAATGATAATACAATTCGGTGTAGTCTAAATATTCTAAGTTTTCAACCATTTTCAAGCATATTTTCTATATTATTTTGTTAGGAGTCCAATTGTAAATCTTAAAATCTTATAATCATGTATATTAGCTATAGAAATTGCATAATTTAGGTGACATGGGGTATTCAGGGGTGTTGAATCTATTTATGAATTAAAAAACACAATTTAAACACTTTCCAATTTGGATTTTACACAATTTTTTTTTACTGGATTCCAACCAAAACCCATCGTAAAGTGCAAAACATAAAATAAATAGATTGCTCCAACATTTTCTAATATAAATAAATACTACCTAATCAATAAAAAAAATTAAAAACATTTTATGTCATTAATTATTTTAATAAAAAAATAATAATAACCAATTATTTATATATATTTAAAACAATTAACTTATCTTATTGCACTGAGAGTAGCAAGGTGCAACAAGGTGCTTACAATCCAGTATGAGGGAGATGTTTAGATGTGATGTGATATGATGTAACGTGACATATTTTAATAATAAAATAAAAATAAATAAAAAATAAAAAACATGTCCGCTAGAATTTTTTACATATATTTTAATGAAATTAAATATATATTATTTTAATAGAATAAGCATGATTATTCTTTGTTTAATCTTAGGTTTAAGATGAATCTATGTTGGTATAATAACTAACACTTAATATTAAATATAAATTTTAACTAACATGTAATATAACTAACAAATATATATGTGGCTAATCTCGACAAGCCTACTGTAGAACAAAATGCATATTTTTTAAGGCTACCTGATATTTGTGGATGTAGATTTTATCCCCGTAGGAATTTGGAGGAGGGAAATAAGCTTGTATAAGCTTGTTAATGGAGGATGGAACGATGTCAGGGACCAACCCAGTGCTTCCCTTGGTTTCACTCTGGTGTGTGTGCTCGCTTGGCCGGAAGCAGGTTCTGTGCCGGTGTCCTCGGTATGAGCTCTAAGTGGCTTGGCTGGTGGTATTTTCCTGTTGGTTTTAGCTTGTTCTGTTTGCTTTTTTCTTTATATTTTACTCTTGCCAGTTCTCTGGAGTCCCCTGGTTTTAGCTTGGTCTGGTTCCTTGGAGTCCATTCAAAACTAAGTGTTGAACTTAGTACCAACCAGGTAAAAAAGTGGGAACGTTTTTTATTTTTTGTGTGGTTTTTATTGTGTGTATTTTGTGGGTTTGTTGGGACGGTTCATAGGTCATTTTTTGTGGGTTTCCTTATTTTGTGTTGGATGTTGACCGGGTGGTGGAGTTTGTTTTCTTATTTTCAGAACTTGGTGCTGGTTTTTTGGGGTGGATGGGTTGACACCATTTTCCGCGGGCTGTAGGGTTTTGGTGGTAGTATGGCTACACGTGGTGCAGATGCGACGTTTGGGGTTTTCACAAACCCTTCTGCTCATATTTCTTATGTTCCGTCTATTTCCGTATATGGGGAGGTTTCTCAGGTACAAGAGACACTAGGGACTGTGGCAAGTGAGACCACTGTCAGGACGTTTCGGGATGTAAGTCGGTCAGGACTAGGACCCTCGAGGGGTGACCCTTCTTATAGAAAAGAGGTTTTTCTCCAATTTGAACAAGAACGTAAGGGGCGGCCCCTCTGTGTACTAGGAAAAGACCTGATGATGGATTTGGTTGCGGCCCTAAGTGCTCGTGCACTTGTAGGAAAATTTGAGTATATTCACTTGAAGAGACCGAAAATCCTTGCTTGGGTTCGTGAAAGGTGGAAACCCCATATTTCTAACATTCCACGGGTTCTTATGCTTGCGAAAGGCTGGATTATGTTCCAGTTCCTTACTGAGGAGGATCGTAAGGTCATTGAAGACATTTTCTGGGTTTATGGGAGGGGTTCTTTAGTTATGCAGAGGTGGCATAATAGTTTTGACCCTCGGAAAGAAAGATTCTGTAAGCGTCAACTATGGACTGTCCTTCCGGGATTTCCATTACAATGCTGGAATATTAATGGGTTTATGGTTGTCGCCAATTCCATTGGGTGCTTTATACTCATGGAAGAGGAACATCTCTTCGGACCCGAAAGCAATACCGCTCGAATGTTGGTTGAGATGGATGCGAGCAAGGGTTTACCTGGAGAGCTGGAAGTTGTGTGGGAAGGTCGTTCGGTTATCCAAAGATTGGACTATTGGCGCATTCCATTTAGATGCCACTCCTGTCGAAGAGTGGGTCACTCAAAGGCTCAGTGTGGTTTGCGAAAGAAGGTCGGGCATCATTTTGATTTGGGCGATGACTATTCTGAGACTCCCGGAGATGGCCAATGGTTACCTCTGCCTTTGGATAAGTATTCGACGTCAAGTTCTCTTGGTAAGTTTTCTCATTTGCTTCATGTGCTGCTCAAGTTTTTACCCTTGGAGGAGGTGAGAGATTCCATTGAGTTGGAATTTAAGGCTCTCTGTTTGCCAACGTCGAGTGTGGTTACTACAGCTTTGGGTGTTGGGGTTCATTTGGGGGATGGCCCTGTTTCTCTTGGGGATCAGGAGGGTCCATTGGGGTGTTTGGACTCTTTGGACTCTTTGGACCAGCCTCCTTTGGACTCTCATGTTGAGTCATTTGAAGATTCTGGTACTGTGGCTGTGGAGGGTGTTGGGGGTAGTGTGTCCATCACTCCAACCCTGTCGGGTTCTCCTTTGGAAGAGCCTCTTTCCCGGGCGGTTGGGGATGATTTTATTCCCCTCTGTACTTATTATTCAGTTGCAAAGGAAAATTCTCTTGTGATCCCTATCTCTTCCATCTTTAATGGAAATGTTACTATACACAATCCGCATAAACCTCGTAAGGGTGTTGATTCTCTGGGTGTGGGGAAGGTTAGAGAGGGGGTGGATGGGAAGCAATTCAATCCTTCGGTGTCATCACTTTTTGATAAAGGTATTGATAGACCCTGGTCAAGAAGGGAGCAAAAACAACCTCAGGCTCTTAGATAGATTGTGGCCCTGGACATGGGTTTCCAATGATCCTTGTCTCCCTTAATGTAAGGGGGCTAGGCAGTGTCCCTAAGAGGACTTCCCTGAAGCATTTTCTGGATGCTTATCACCCATATTTGGTTCTTATTCAAGAGACGATGACTTCCTCGATTGAAGTCTGTAACTATTTTCTTATGATAAATCCCTCGTGGCATGTATGTGCATTGGACGCTACTGGACACTCGGGAGGTACCCTGGTTGCGTGGGATCCCATGAAAGCTGATTTTTCTTCTTTTCAAACCTATGTAGGGATTTTGGTTAAAGGCGGGTTTCATGTTATCAGTCAGTCGTTCGGGTCTTGAACATCTATGGTCCCTATCGACAGCGAAAGGATTTTTGGGATCGGCTTCATAATACTAGTATCTTAAGGGATCTGGCTCTTATTGTAGCAAGGGATCTAATACTTACGTTGATTTCAAAGGAAGTGTGGGGTGCTGGAAACCTTATGGATCCACTAGCTGAGTATTTTTTTGACATTTTCAAGGCCTCAAATTTAGTTGATGTCCTTCCCAATGTTCTTTATCAGACTTGGTCGAACGGAAGATGTGGCAAGGCTGGAATTGCGAAATGACTAGACCACTTTTTAATGGGAGAGGATCTCCGTGGTGATGTTGGAAAGTATCGGTCCTGGTTTTACTCGATGGGGTTTTCGTATCACAAAGTTTTTATCCTTGAGCTTGATTTTGATTGATCCCATCATGCTTACCCTTTCAAGTTTAACCCTGGCCTCCTTCTTGCTGATTCTTTTGGTGACATGGTGAGAAAAGAATGGTTGGAGTTGACAAAAAAAGTTAAGTTGACGCCTTTGTTGGGTATCACCAAAAAACTTGGTCTGTTGAAAGAACCGGTTTGGGCTTGGTCTAAAGCTAAAAAGGAGGAAAACTTTTGAAATTGTTGGAGGTGATCGAACAGGAACTACAGTCCCTTACTTCTAAAATGGACGAGTCTTTCTTCTCGATTGAAAGGAGACATCATCTTATTGATTTGTTCAAAGCCAAGGAAGGGATATTGAAGCAGCTGGAAGAGGAGTGGCGCCAAAAGAGTAGGGACATATGGATCCATACGGGTGATAAGAACACTAAATATTTCCACAGATTTGCTAATAAGAGACGATTGATGAATTCCATATGGGATATTAGGGTGGACATTGACAGGACTGTATTTGACAATGCCTCTATTAAGAAGGAGACCATGGACCACTTCAAGGGCATATACTCTAATAATGATTCAGGTTCGCTTCAAAGCCAATTAGAGACCACAAGAAATTTCCCTAGCTATTTTTCTGAGGATGATTGTTGGGAAGGGGGTAAGTCTATCACCTTGGAGGAATTTCTCTGTACTCTTAAGAAATTTTCCAGGGACAAGAGTCCAGGCCCTGACGGGTGGACTGTGGAATTTTACTTACATTGTTTTGATCTCTTGGGTACTGAACTCACTGAAGCGATTGAAGAGTCCAAGCTTAAAGAGTGGGCGCTGGCTTGTTTGAATACCACTTATATTACTCTTATTCCGAAGGTGGATCGACCTTGTGATTTTGATGACTACCGCTCGATTTCACTGTGTAATCTAATGTATAAAATCATTAGTAAAATTATTGCTGAGAGAATTAAACCCTTTCTGGGTAGATTTGTTTCAGCTAAACAATTTGGTTTCTTACCAAATCGACAGATTATGGATGCAGTGGGGGCTTCTCGGGAGGGTATTCACATGATTAAGGAAAATAAATTAAATGCTCTTATATTAAATATTGCTCTACAAAAATCTTATGACAGAGTTGATTGGTCCTACCTACGGTTTATTCTTATTCTGGTTGGTATGTATGTGGAGTTGGTTAACTGGATGATGAGTTGTGTTACGAGTGCTAGTTTTTATGTTTTGATAAATGGCTCACTAATTACTTTTTTTAGTGGTTCTCGAGGATTGAGACAGGGCTGCCCTTTGTCGCCCTACTTGTTCATTCTAGATATCGAAGGGATTATCCTATTGATTAAGAAGGTAAAGGCTAGTGGGAACATCTCTGGTATTACTGTGGCCATAACCCTTTCTCTAACTCATCTGCTCTTTGTAGATGATGTTCTCCATTTTGGGGAAGGGAATAAAAGGGATTGGAATACGTACAAGTCAATTCTCACTCTCTTCTGTGATGCTTCTGGTATGTATATAAACATGGCCAAGTCTGGATTTGTTTGCAGCTATACTGATGAGGGTTTTCTACATTATATCAAGGATCTCTTTAACTTCTAAATCAAGGACCTGGAAGATGGTATTAAGTATCTAGGATTTTTCCTTAAGCCCAATTGCTATGGGGTGTCGGATTGGAAATGGATGATCCAGAAAATTATAAGAAGAATCAATGCTTGGAGCCATTGTTGGTTGACACTTGGAGGTCGGCTTATACTGGTAAATTATGTACTACATAGCATCCCTATTTTTTTTGTTTTCTTTGTTTTTTATTCCGTTGGGGGTGCTAGCAAAGATTCGTGCCAAAGTTTTTACTTTTTTGTGGGGGGGGGGAGGGTGATAAGAAGATTCATCTCTGTTCTTGGGAGAGCATCTCCCTTCCTCTCAGCTCTGGTGGTTGGGGAGTTAAGAGTCTGAAAAAATTCAATTTGGAACTCTGTGCCAAGAGCCTTTGGCGGTTCCTTTTCGACGTGGAGCTATGGGGAAACCTTATCAAAGCAAAGTATTTGAAGGGACAAGACCCTATTTTGTGGTTCAGAAGGCCTGTTAAATCTATGCATATGTGTTCGGAGATCTAGAGGAGGCTCTTAAAAACATTTCCCATTATCAATTCCTCTATTTGTTGGGCAGTGGGGAGGGGCATCCAAATGTTCATTGGAATTGATCCAATCTTAGGTATGGGTAAAGCTTCTTTTTTGTCAGTTGGACTTATTAAGGAGATACTAGCTCGGGGGATTACTGCACTCATTCGGGTTAAAAAATCACAAGGTGAACTAAATTCGCGATGGCTCTCCTCAGTGGACCTTCAACTACCTACTTCCTGTCAGGATGAGTGGGATGACTACATTAATAAAATTACTTCTTTGGGCATTGCTTTCTCAGATGAGCCTGATAAACTGATGTGGGAGTCAAATTGTGTGGATGGGTTGGTTTCAGCCCGAATAGCTTATGTGAAGGCTATGGATATTGAGCTGGTTTCGTATGTTCGTGGGTGTTCTCAAAAAATTTGGAATGCGAAGGTGCCTAAAAAGATTAGTTGTTTCGTATGGCTTTGTAGACAGAACAAAATTCTTACCTGGAGGAATCTGTAGAAAAGGGGCTTTGTTGGGCCTGGGATATGTCAGCTGTGTTGGAAAGAGAAAGAGGAAATTCACCATATTTTTTGTCGTTGTTGTTTCTTTCATGAGATTTGGCAGATATTAAGGGGGGAAGTTCTGGCGATTCCGGTTTGGGACAGATCAATTTTTGTTGAAAATATGGATGCTTGCTTCTCTTTGTATCATAATACTGTAGTATTGATTTTCCATACCCTATGGGAAGTCTAGCATGCACATAACTGTATTATTTTCGATAATAGGAATCCTTCAGTGATGTTGGTTTATGGTAGAATTTGGGCTGGCTCTAGCACGAGGATGGCACGACACAGGAATATTTGTTCCAATCGCAGGCCTTTTGATGAAGTTATTTATTCCTTTCCCCTTGGTTATTTTGACGGAGCAGCGCAGGGGGGTATCTGTGGAGCCGGTATGGTTCTTAAACTTTATTTGGAGCATTATTATCACTTGATGTTCCTGGCTGGTAAAGGAGCGAATACCAGAGCGGAGCTTCTAGCATTATGGGGTCTGTTATGTTTCTCCAGGTCGTTGGGTATTGAATCCCTTAATATTTTCGGTGACTCCCGTTGTATTATAGATTGGGCCGGTGGTCAATCTCATATGCACACATTAGCCCTGCAACATTGGTGCCAGAGGATCAACATCCTGATTTCTTCTTTTTCAAATATCACGTTTAAGCATATCTTTCATTGTCATAATTTAGCGGCCGATGGTTTATCAAAGCAGGCCTTGGACCTATCTCTTGGGTTTTTGATGTTCACAGAATTCAGAGGTACCTCTGTGGTTACGAATGGGTCTCTGGTTTTGGATCCATTGTAATTTACACAGTTAGTCTTTTGTTTTTTGATCGGTATGTTTATTTAGCTGTGTGGGTTTATTCGACGGTGTTTTCCCCATTCTGTTTTTGAGCAATGCTCAGTGGAGGTTGTTAGGCTCTTGTATACAAGTTTTAGACACTATTGTGGATTCTTCTAGGTAGCTCACTGAGCATTTATTAGAGGAGATGGTCTTTTTGAAAACTTATTTGAGGTTACTATTAGAGAATTTCTCTCTCTTCTCATATGTATGATTGGTTTTGTTATGATACATCTTTTTCTTTAATAAAAGGATGTCTTTTTCGTATATATATGTGTGTGTGTGTGTGTGTGTAATATACTAAGGCACATGAGTGTGGTCTAACGACACTAGGTGGTGGTTGGGGCCCCACAATAGATTCCGGTGATGTCTATGAATGACCCTTGATTCCAAAGGTGGAATATCACGGTCCATCATCATCATCATCATCATCAAATTAAAAAGTATAATATATATTATTTATTACCATAACTAACACGTAATATAGAGTATGTTTATATTTATAAATGAGTGAAAAGTTAAAATATATATTATAATTTTAAAATGATAATATATATATTTTATATTTTATAATATAAAATATATTATAATACATATTTTAACTTTTAAATACCTTATAGTATTAGTGTGTTACATAGTTTGATTATGTATTAGATATAATATATTCATAACAATTAATTATTTAATTTTAATTACAATAATAATTTTGTGAATTTAAATTTATTATTAAATATACAAAAATATACATTAGATCAATTAAATTAATTATTCTAAATAAATTATGATATAATTTTAAATTTTTTACCAATATATCATTTATTGTGTGCACGATAATCTAAACTTTTCATTACTTTTTTCAACCCTCATCTCTTAACTCTACACTAATTCAATATAATTGTCAACTATCATTAAAGAGATCAAATATATTATCATACTACATAACACCTATAACTTAGTGTGGCATGGCATATTCTTAGTTTGACATGGTTTTTTTAATATTTTCCTTAGGAGGTCCATTTTAGGCCCCAAATTTGCTCTAGTGTATCACTCATTCACCAAATTCAAATTCTATCTACTCATCACACATTACTTAGTCACTCTCTCACTTATAATCTCTTCCAAATCAACAACTGTGAACACAATTAGTAGGAAAAACCACCATACCTAGAGATGACTAGAATTCATTAAAATTTGTTGGGAAAGACTTTCATAATCCCTTGGAACAAAGTTCTCCATAATATCTTTTACCCAAATTCATCTTCCATACAATTGATGCTCCTCCATCTGCATGTTGTTGTTGATGATGTTCACATGAATCATATATGAGACCACGCTCTTAGCTCATTTTAGATTGCAGGCAAGAATAACCCTTCTTCAACTCCAATAGCTTCTAGCAACCCAACACCATCAAAATAACAATGCAACCAGAGAGTGCTATGATAGTTATAAGCCCAATTCCTTTAGAGAAAAGCATCATTGTCATTTCTCAACATTGCAACATTACAAAAAATCAGTAAAACACAAAAGCAAACTGCCATTGGGACCTCAACAATTCTTATGAATTTATTATAGGGGTTGAATCCCATATAAACTACAGGGACTTGGAACTTCTCCAATAAACCAAAATTGAGAGAATGTAATAATACAAAAAAAAAACACAGTAGAATAGTCATCTCGTATGCTAATTGAATGAAGTGCAAAGACTTTAAGATAGGCACAATATTTATCAAAATTAACAGGGCCCTCCTGCATATTCCAATTATTTATCAAGTTGCTCATGTGTCAATCCCGCAAAAGCTACATATTATTGGCCACACCACCGTATTTTTACACCACATGCATGCACAAAATGGAAGAAGTTGCTATGGGACAAAATATCAAAGATAGAAAACTTGAATAATTTGCATATGGAAATCCCAGTTTGGAATTTCACTTTTCACTAAAAAGAAAACTTTTAGAGAATTATGTTAGCTTGCTATTAATAATTTTTTCAATTTTTTATATTGAGATTTGATATGTCGATTCGGCAAATGTTTGACAGTGTGTTCTTATAAAATGAAAGAACTACAAAATAACCATGTTTTGTCGCAAACGTAAAATCATTGTTAAACTTGTTTTTTGCAAAAAACAAATATGCTACAATAATCTACATACAATATACTACTACATGACTATAAGTTTGTAACCAATGGATCTATATACTAATTATTATATTTTTTTGAAGTCGATCAATGGAGAAACCTTGTCGATTTTCAACATGTTTTTTGTCGCAAAACTTTTCTCTCAACTGAATATAAAACTAAAAAATCTATGAATACCCTTTTGAAGTAGACACGCCAATTAACTGCACCATAGTTTTTTCAATTTTTTGGGTGGTGTATTTTTAAAGCTATGGATTTTTCATTTCACCGCATTTTGAAAGAGATGAAATCAAACTCGACACATGTTAAGAAACAAAATAATTAAAAATATTAGATCTCACTTATACACAACAAAATCTATATATTTGGAAAGTAGATTCAATGATGAAACTAATGGTATCAAGTCCGACAGTCGCTTTCTAGTGTAAGAGATTCTTTTTACCTTCCGAAAATGGAGAAACCTGAAAACTGTGAGGAAACGTGAAGTTTTCAGGTTTCAGAGATTATTCGGCCAAATAATTATTCGACCGAATAATTCTTCGGCTGAATAACATTTTCCTGTAATCGAGCCGCTATTTACAACAAAGGTTATTCGGTCGAATAACCAAACGTAAAAAAAAATTGTCGGCCTAAAAAAAAAAACAACAACGTCGTTGTCTAAACTTATATAAAAAAAACTAAATACGTTAATTATTTTCGCACATTTTAATTTCGCATATATCTGGTCAGAATATTTTTTAAGGGGTTTTCAAAGGAAATTTTTTTTGCAAAGGGAGTTTTTTTCCAAGGTATTTTTCTTCCTATTTCTTTCCAAGGAGTACATTGAAAGAGTTTTTTTCTGAGACATTTTTGCAAAAGGAGTTTTTATTCCAAGGTATTTTTGCACTTCTTATTTCTTTACAATGAGTTTTTTCAAAGTGTTTTTTTTTCAAAATGGTGCTTTTAAAGAGTTTTTATTCCAAAGTATTTTGTGCAAAGGAGTTTTTATTCCAAGTTATTTTTTCAAAGCAGTTGTATTTTTCCTTCTTATTTCTTTGAAAAAAATAAATTCAAAGAGTTATTTTCCCAAGATATTTTTGCAAATGAGTTTATTTCTTTGAAAGAAGTTTTTTTTAAGTTTTTTTTTTTTTTTTTATAGATATTTTTGCAAAAGAGGTTTTTTTACAAAGTATTTTTCCAAGTGGTTTTTCACAAAAGGTTTCTTTTCAAAGAGTGCATTTACAGAGTTTTTATTCCAAGGTATTTTTGCAAATAAGCTTTTATTTCAAGGTATTTTTGCAAATAAGCTTTTATTTCAAGGTATTTTTGCAAAGGAGATGTATTTTTCCTTCTTATTTATTTGAAATGCGTTTTTTCAAAGAGTTGTTCTCCCAAGTTATTTTTGCAGAATAGTTATTTCTTTGCAAGGGTTTTTTCAAAGAAATTTTTTTCCTAGGTATTTTTTCAAAGAAGTTTTTTTTCCAATGGTTTTACAAGATTTCTTTAAAAGGTGTTCTTATTCTTTTCCAATGGGTTTTTTCAAAGGTGATTTATTGTCAAGGAGTTCTTATTTATTTCAAATAAGGGTTTTTTCAAAGGAAATTTCTTTCCAAGGAGTTTTTCTTCAAAAGACTCTTACAAGATTTTGATAAGGTGAAGTAAATTTAAGTTCATGTGTTTATAAATTTCGTAACTGTTTTTAAATCTTAATTTTATTTTTTTACTATAAAGTGATGATTCTTTAATTTATCATTTATAGATTAACAATCATGGGTAGTAAGAGAAACCGCCAAAGAAAATATGATCGTAACGTGATGATGATGATGATAAAAAAAAAAAAAAAACTTAAATATCCTGCCAACAAAGCAAGCCTTGCAGAAATGCAAGCTACAATTATTGAAGATATAAATACAGTTTTACATGATAATGTTGATGAAATGGAAATTGAAAAGAGAGTACAAGAAGAACAAACTGAAGTTGAAGAGACCATTGTTGAAGATGTAAATAGTGATTTACATACTAATGTCGATGAAGTCAATATTGAAGATCAAGTTTAAGAACCAGAAATTGGACCAGGTATGTATATATCATATATTTTCCAAATTCATTTTTTATAATGAATTGTATTTTTGGATACATGTTAAATTAAATTTAACTTGATGTATAGGTACTTTCACAATTGATGATGAAATGTTAGAAAACATTGATTGCAACAAATATGGAAAAAAAATACCCATACATGCTGCACGATATCGTGCTCAAAAATTTTATGATGATGTTCTGAAGAATTATTCAATAACAGGGCAAGCACAAATTTTGAGATGTTTATTAGTGACCAAGAAGTTAGAAGATGCGACGTCATTATTGGGTATTCACAAGGCGACTAAAGAGTCGAAATTGAAACATAATGTGATAGAAAATATAGGTGATGCAATAAAAAATTTGGAAAATCCAGGTAGAAAGATATCAGTGCTGCACGAAGAGCAATTCATACAGCAATTGTTTCGGCTAGTACTAAAAAAAATGTTTGACAACACAACTAGCAAAAGTAGTTGGAATCTCAAGAAAGACATTATACAAACATAAGAAATTCAGAATGCAAATAGATGAAAATGATGAACTTGCTTGCTGGGAAATTATTTGTAGACAGCCTTACAAAGATAGAATGGGAGCAGGTGTTAAAGATATTGTACGGGAATATTGGTTGACACATGCTCGAGTTTCACCAAATTAAAGGGATGTGATACGACAAAGAGTATCACAAGGGGTATATGAAAGCAGTCCAAAACATATAATGGATATGATACAAGTACAATTGTACAATAAATTCAAGGAAGATCATCGTGGAATTAATGTGTCAATAACTACATTTGTGCAACAAAAACCATGGTATGTTAGACCTATTACTATACGTGACACATGTTGTTTCCGTTATCATGTGCAATTTCAATTATATTACGGCATGTTTCTTCAATTTGGTAAAAACATTTGGACGAATTCACCACCACCGCCCACAGTACGTGAATTCATATCTCAAACTCTATGTGAGAGAGATCACGATGAAGTATTTTATAATAAGAAATGTGTCAATGGAAAACATTGTCATCGTTGTGGAAATCTTGTCTTATTCCACAATAAATATCCTATCGATAATGATCACTCGCTATCAAATGTAACCGTTGATTGGAGAAGATATGAATACATCGGTTATGCTACAAGTTCTAGTGATGCACATTCCAAAAGAATTGATTTGCGAGAAGATAAAATATGTGTGCAGATTTTCTCAAGAAATTTGAAAGTAAAATTTATAAATACACCAAACATTCACATAGAGCACGATGGCAAGACCTTCAATTCAAACAGTTTCGTGAAATTTTTCCACCAGGAACAATTTTGTCAGTGGTTGATTTTGCAGAAAACTACACATTTGCTGCACAAAAAGAGATACATAGTGAACACTATCATTCTGACCAAACTTTGATAATTGTCCATGTTTTATATAGACATTATCAATAGGATGTTGATGGTATTGAAAGCACGTGTGACAATCGAGATGTGATCAAAGAATGTCACTTTTATATCAGCGATGATTGTACACACGATACACATTTTGTTCAGCATTGTATTGAAAATATTTTCTACGATTCACTAAAAGGACGTGACGTTAAATTCAATGAGAATTGGATATGGTCGGATGGATGTGTGGGACAATTTAAATCTTCGCGATCATTTTATTGGTTATGTCGACTTCATAAAGCATTGAACATTAAACATCACTGGAATTTCTTTGAAACTGGACATGAAAAAGGTGAACATGATGGTGCAGGAGCATGCGTAAAAAGAGCACTTCGAAGATGGCAAATGAACCATTCTTCTGCACGATTTCATTTAGCTGCAGAGGTTGTTCAATGGTGTAAATCACATCTAAGCCATGATTATAATCAACAATCAAAAGATGTGCACAAATATGTACACGATTTTTTTAATTTATATTAATTGTCAATTTAAAAAAATGTACACTAACATCAAAAGTTGTCATTTGTGTAGGTTTTTTTGGCTTGTTGGGGTCCAAGATATAAATAGATCAATACCATACGATGCTAGCACCATACATGGGACTAGATATTTTCACTCTATTCAAACAAAAGCCTTCCAAAACGTGTATGCATTTGACAGTAGAAAGCAATCATGCTTTTGTCATATTTGCACTGAAAATGTTGAATCTACAGAAGTCTGTGAAAACATAACGAACAAATATGTAAAACATTGGAAACACACAGAGATTAATCCTAAAGGAAAAATGTCACTAGCAAGCATAGAAGAATTAGAATCAGAAGAAATAACAATATCATCCGATGGCGATAGAATTTCAGATCTTGTCAGAGAAGGTAATGATCTTACAATTGTTTTATCGATTGTTCATTCTTGTCCATCACCTTATACATGTATATTAGTCAATTTAATTGATTTAAAAATCCTAACGTCAATTGTAATTTGCACAGGGGATGTTTTTGCTGTGATTGCACCTATATACAACAACGAAAAATGTGAAGTATTATTTGATGCGATGCACTGAAGGAAAGATGAATTTATTGGAAGACTACAATGACAACGGATATACATACGAGAGAGGATCCATCATTTTAAAGGGTTATTTTTTTCAACAGATCCATATGACTGAAAATTATGTCTACTTTCAGGATTATGAACCTGATGTTATATGTTGTCAATATAGTCATTTAGTATGTGCATCTCGAATAAAATTGGTACAAGTTCCATAAAAAAAAATTTAAAAAATAAAAAATGGAAACTGTCCAAATATGACCATGAACGAATAATTGAGGACGGAATTCCATTGCGATGTTTTTAACTATATCAAAAATTAATAGATCGATATTTTTTTCCATGTCCATGTCAAATGTTGTGTACAATATATTTTTTTTTTCAACTATGTCTATGATCTTGAATGGGAACTAGAATAAGAGTTTAAATGATCATATTCTAGTATGCTGAAATGAATTCAAAAATTATTTGGTAATAAAAACTTTAATGTGTAATTTCATCTTAATTCTGTGTAAAATACTTTATTCGGGTCCCCAAATGTCTATTAGACCATTTAAGGGATAAGATAACGTATGTGGCTGTCCCCACTCTCCGCCCCAAATCTTTACTTTAAAATATCACCTGTGTAAGTTCACATAACTGAAATCATGGCAAATGGAGATAACGATCATTTGATTTTTAATCACAAGCAAGGATTCCAGGATTGTGAAGCTTATGCTAAATTCAATGATTATTTACAACAAATCGATGAAAATTCATCAAATTGTTGTCAAAAATCATTGCTCTAATTTAGCACAAACTTCACAATGCCGTAATCTTTGCTTATGATTAAAAAACAAAAAATCGTTAAATCCTCATTTACCATGATTTCAGCTGCATAAAATGTACCTGAACATTGAAAATAGGAATCATTAGCTAAAAATTGAAAATATGAATCAATTATACAAATTTCAAATTATCATTTATATAAAATTTAACTTTTATGTTGAAACCAAAATTCTATATATCAAACAAACATTCTTTCTTAACATTCCTAACATTAGATTGCACCTATCAAAACTTCATAACATTCATTCTTAACATATTCCTAACATTCCTATCAAAATTTGAATCTAACATTCATTTTTAAACTTCCTAACATTCATATTTCAATCAAAACTTCCCAACATTCCTTAAATTTGAACCTAATATTCATTTTAAACTTCCTAACATTCAGATTTCTATCAAAACTTTCTAACATTCATAAACTTCCTAACATTCAAAAATAACATTCATTCTTAATATTCATTCATTCTTAAAATTCCTATAAAAACCTAACATTCATTCATTCTTAAAATTCCTATAAAAACTTAGATTGCAAATTCATATATAAAAACCTAACATTCATTCTTAACATTCATTCATTCTTAAAATTTCTATACAAACTTAGATTGCAAATTCATATATAAAAACCTAACATTCATTCATTCTTAAAATTCCTATAAAAACTTAGATTGCAAATTCATATATAAAAACCTAACATTCATTCATTCTTAAAATTCCTATAAAAACTTAGACTGAAAATATTTTACATCCTAACAAACTCATAGATTTTACATCCTAACATCCATTCATTTTTAATTTCCTAACATTTTAAACATTCATCCTAACAAACTCATAGATTTTACACCCTAACTCGTTCATCCTTAAAACTTCCTAACATTTTTAACATTCAACACTTCCTAACATTCATTCTTAACATTCACGAATCATAACTTTAGACTCATAGATTTTACACCCTAACTCATTCATCCCTAAAACTTCCTAAAAATTTTAACATTCAACACTTCTTAACATTCATTCTTAACATTCCTTACTCCTAACTTTAGATTGCACCTATAGAAACTTTCTAACATTCATTTATGAACACTGCTTCACATGCTTTTACATTCCAACTTTAAATTGCACCTAGATCAAAACTTCCTAACATTCATTCCTTCTTAACTTCCTAACATTTTTAACATTCAACACTTCCTAACACTCATTCTTAACATTTTAAACATTCTTGACCCTCAACATTCATTCTTAACATTCCTTACTCCTTACTTTAGATTACACGTATCAACACTTCCTAACATTCATTCTTAACATTCAACACTTCCTAACATTCATTCTTATCATTCCTAACATTCATTCTTATCATTCCTAACTTTAGATTGCACCTATCATAACTTTTTTAACATTCATTCTTAGGATTCAACACTTTTCTAACATTCATTATTACCATAACATTCATTCTCAACATTCATTTTTAACATTCAACATTTCCTAACTTTAGATTGCACCTATCAAAACTTCCAAACTTCAATTCTTAACATTCCATACATAAATTTAATAATACATGCATTCATAAACATGCAAAAACATATTGTAAACCTTTATCACACCAAATATGCTAAATAATTAACAAAAAAAAGTAGATAATTTAAAGCAAATACAAAATATGTAAGTTCAATGTACATGTATATGATCCTTAGACAACGTTCATGAACATGTGAGTTCAATGTATATATGTATAGTCCAAAAATAAATCTCCTCGATGTCCAAAACAACTACAATCTATATATCAACAAAAAAAAAAAAATCCACCACTATCCTCCACTAGAACCTCCCCTTGGATTCAACCCAGCCTGCAACATGTATAAAAGCAGATTATGAATATTATAAATTATTTAAACAATTTTTTAAACTAAATTAAAAAAATTAAAATATTAAACTTATATATCAAAGAACAATTCAATTATTAACAAAATTACATCAAATTCTCTAAATGCATGTCCACCATTATCCTCCACTAGAGTCTTCCCTTTGCCTCCAAAAGATTGAAGAGACCCAAGCTGCAACATGTATAAAATCAATTTATGAATCTCATAAATTACTTAAACAAATTTTAACTAAATCCAAAAAAATTAAAATATTAAACTTATATCAGAGATCAATTCAAGTGTGAACAAAGTTACCTCTGTGCCAATATCCGCTGCATTCAGCAAAGAACCTATCTCTCTCCCCTAAAATTTAAATTATGTTAATAAATAAAACATAGTGCAAACAAACAAAAAATTAAGCAATTAACTTAAAATTGAAACAAAAAAATTAAAATCATTAGCTCACAATAGATGGTAAATCATTTAAAAAGTTCGTATCTAAAGAAACCTGCATGGATAAGTCAAATTAACAATAAGATGCATAGTTAAATTAAAATTCAAAAAAATGATAATATATCAAGTTCAAACATAATTATAAATATGTAAATAATAAATATACCTCTCCAATATGCTCTACATTTTCTACATTTTCACTAGTGGAGAGTCGAAAAGAATGTTCATTCATCGTTCTGGAAAACTGCAACCAATAAACATTTACATAATGTACTTATTACTATACATAAAAAAAGACATAATATCATTCATATAATGTAAAAAAAAAGTTCAATTTAAAATGAATAAAAGATTAAATAGATTGTCATATCATAATCAACAAACCTCTCCTAAACTCGATGTGTCATTGGATATAACATTTGACACTATGTCACGACAAACCTTGGCATAAGCCCTGAGATCTCCAATGCTCATTCCATCTACCTCATCATTCGTTTTGTAAACAAACTTTTTACGAATAGTGGCACAAGCTCTCTCTCGAACCAATCCCACATCTACTCCAACTAATGCTGACGATAAACCATCGCCAACAAAATCCCTTGCAGTTGTCCCAAGTTGGGATGTGGGCTCCATCTCTGATCTTAATGCCACAAGCCTGGGTGGGCGAGATATCTGGGGTGGAGTTTGAAGAGTTGTAGGGTCTCTAAGAGCACCTTTTTGATCATATATCCGACCCTTTCCAACTCCATCAAATTCAGAATGAACATTAGTATAGTCTGGCTTCATATTTAAAAAAAACTCCTCATAAAAAAATCTAGCAAAATATTGAGAAACCTCATCGTTCCATGGAAATCGACCATAGGCTGCAAGGAACCAATCATATAGTATATGTGCAAGATCAGGGTGCTTGAAATATTGCACTTTCAACATTTCTCGCTTTAGACCTTCTTTGAAGTTAAACATTGATTTGGCATGTTCTTTTGTCACTCTCTCCTTCACAACAGCCCACTTGTCTGGACCCATCACTTGTGCCCTTCGTCTTCGCATCAAATCAACAAAACCATTCGTAGTTGGTCCGAGATTCTCATATGCCTCAATGAATTTTTGCAATGATCCCAAAACAATCTCCAAACTTTGTTTACTCTCTGGAGGGAGATCCATAGTAGATAAATCTTCTTCCAACTTGTCGTAATGGGATCTACAACTTTCAAGAGTCATTTGATGATCACCACTTTCCCATGGAAGCTCCTTAGGTAAATCAGATGGATACGTTGTAATGGGTGTACAACCCTCAGTTAGTTCAACATATTGCGTCCTGGCTCGACCATCATCACTATGTGTAGAATGACGAGCCTCTTGGGAACCTTGCTCTGCACCCTCATTCGTCTCCCTTGCTCGCTCTTCCTCCCTCTTTGTATAATTACAAGCATCTTTTGAACCATGCTCTGCTTCAAATAAAAACAAAGTTTTGTGTAAACATGTACAAACTTTGCGTATACAAAAAAACAATTTGTGTACATGTATTAAAAGATTGATGTTCATACCAACAGAAGGTCGAGATCGACGTTCTCCCACAAAAGATAAAGGGGAATCATTTGTACCCCCATCACCTCACCGATGATCAACTGAATGTGAACTATACAATAAACTTGAATCTCGAGGGGAAGTCGACAACCTCCGATTATCAATTAAAACACCAACTCCAGAAGAATGTGAAGACCTCCTATGCTTTTGCCTCGAAGACTCCTCTCTTTCCATTTGATATAATGTCTACACTTACACAAATATCCACTCATTACATATTCAAATTCTACATGTTAATTCTACAAATTCTAAGACCTAGCTGCTAAAGAGACTAAGTTATTTAATAAGAACCTAGATATACCTAATATCATCTAATAGTTCTTAAAATGAGTATAGCTAATATTGTTGGATGTATGAGGAATTAATGTGCCAATATTCTAAATGTTTTTTATGTTTAAAATGAATGGAACCAATATAGTTAAATACTAAGTGAAGGTTGCATTTCTTTGTCAAAGAATGAGTTCATAAACATGTTAACTTTTAATTTAAATCTTAAATTAATATCTTAATTGATATTTTAATAATTTAAACATAAATTATATCTACAACTATTTTCATTATTCCATAGAATCATAAAAAAATGACAATTCATGGTATTATGTTTCGCAAGTATGATATGTTTCCCAAATTTTTCATGTTGCACAATGGTCTTGAGTTTCAGCGTGATAACGGTGACGATTCCTGGTATTATGTTTCTCGAGTTTTCCATGTTGCAACCAAAGAAAAACATAATCCCAGGAATAGTCACCTTTACAAGGCTAAAACTCAAGACCATTGTTTTCCATCAATTAGATTCTCAATTCAAAATGCACAATCATAAGGCATGACATTCTCAAAAGAGTGTCAACTTAGAGTGAACTCAATACTAGGTGTACGACTATCATTGGATCACTATTAATGTGGAAAAATTATTAGTGAGTCTCATGTTTCCATATATATGTGGCATGAACTCATAACTAGGTGGACTAATATCATTGCATCACTATTAATGTGCTAAAATTAGTAATGAGTCTCATATTTCCATATATCTGTGGAATAATACTCTAATGTTTTGATATCAATACCTCCTAACAAGGATTCCCTAAATACATAAGAATAATGTGTACACATGACGTTCATAAAACATGTTGTTAAGTGCATAATACAATTGACTTTGCTATTTTGGAAGGCCAGGGTTTTTTACAAGTTTTCTATGTAGTAGATTTAGTTCTTTCTTATTACGTCTAAAGTAAAGTTTAGTCTTGTTTGTAGTTATGCATGAGCATGGTTTATCATATTTAACTAATATATTGATCTATGAACTCTGTCCACATGGACAGAGTTCAACCAAAAAGGGAAACCTATACATAAACCAAAAATACCATTTGCAAATAGAATTTCAAAACTACTTTTATTTTTCCTTCTTATCACATAAGAAAAATCAATAGTTTAACAAGTTTAACCAACTCAATACTATTTATATTTCTCTTTTTGGTCATAAAAGAAAAATTAATAGTTAAATAAGTTTAACTAGCTCAATAGTATTTATATTTAAATAAGTTTCAGCATACGATTTGGATAGGCTAGAGTTCATGAACTCTGCCCAAATTGGACAGAGTTCATGAACTATGCCCAATTATGTGTTATGCCATAATCTATGGGTGATTAAAAACAAACTAATAACTTATAAAAACTATAAAAAAATAAAAATAGCCACACTTGTTTATAGCAGCTGAACAGGTAACCGTAGACCAAACCAACAAAGCCGAACACAACAGATAGCCCAACAAAACCTGAACAGAAACAAAACTAATTAAAACATAAAATAACAAAAAAATATGAAAAACACAAACAACAATTGACTGATTACCTACAAACATAACAACGAAGAGAAGGTGACGAACTTCAAATAGAAAGGTGGCATCTCGAACGAACCTCCACGTCAAAGAACCGGCCGGGTCTAACAGGCCGGGGCAAACCAGCAGGGAAAGCAGAGTAGAATCCAACCAGCTGGGCCAACAGAACACAGCCGAACAAACGGACGAAGCCGAACCAACATACCAGCCCAACAACTTGCAAACATTACAAAACATAAAAGAAAACAGAAAAATAAAAAATAAAAACAATCTACAACTACTTACCTAAGAAGAACCACGTCGAAAAGGTGGAGATCTCCACATCGATAGGGTGGAATATCTCCACAAACCTCCACGTCAAACAACCGATGGGGTCAAACAAGCCACGGCGAACCAGATAGGCCAACAACACGGGGCCAACAGGACAGATTCTAACAAGCGGGGCCAACAGGGTGAGGGCTACAGGTGGGGACGAAATGCGACAACAACAAACATAGTGACAGGAGGGGGTCCGGCAGCTGCTGGCGGGGAGACAAGCAGGGACCAGCAGTCTGCAGAGGAGAAAGTGACAAGTGAGAGTCACAACCAAGCTTTTATGCAAAACAATTATTCGGCCAAATAAACATAGAACCACCGGTCAAATTTACTGTCCGGCTATGCGTCACACACATTTCGAGGACACCGTTAAATGTGATTCGGCCGAATAAATATGGTTATTCGGTCGAATAGCTTCCGCTATGTTTCTTGGGAACTCGATTCTCACGGAAGTGTTACCCAACTTCGCATTTTCACCCCCTTTATTTTTCTCTTTTTTCAAACCCTTTTCTCGATCACCATCTCCGGCTTGTACACACCATGAAGTGTGTGTGTGTCTGTTGCATACCAATGTGCTTCAATAGATATAACTTCTTCATTTTCTTTATTGAAATTCATAAATTTTTCAATCCAGAATGGATAACCACGTGGATATTTTGTGGCCAAAACTGCAATCATGCAACCCTCCTTAATATCTTGTACTGAGCCTCTGTAAAGGTCTTCCATCGCCTCACGTCATGCAGTTGATCTTCTAGACCCAATGTACATTTCCCTTTCTTCTGGTTGAGAAGGCTCAACACCTTCAGGGTCAACATTTGTCTCCTCATTTTCATTTGACATACTTTGCGGCCAACCAAATGGAGTCTTCAAAAAAATGTCTCCATTTGTAGAGTTTGTAATTATGTCATTTTGCTCCATGAAAAATGACTCCCACCAAACAGAATCAACAACCTCGAAATATTCATATGTATCTTTGATAGAATTTTTTATTTCTTCCAAGCATTGAGAAGAATCAACATCTCTATTGTGTCGACGTGAATTTTGAATCTCAACAACTGATTGCAACAACGATAACTTTGAAACATACATTTGACGACCTGGGATGAATTTCAGAAATGCTAAGCCTGATGTAGGCCCCCATTCTGCACTTGTTGAGTACTTCTTACCCCATAGTAGTGTTTTCCCATCAATTCTTTTTATGCGAAATTGATGTTGAAATCTAATGTCATTAAGTTTCTCAATGCACCTTCCTTCACCGTGCGATCCCAAAATAAATCTTCACATGTCAATAGTTTCCTCCAATGTTAGCACAGCAGGCTCTGGAATATATGTTTTTCTAATAATTTCAGTTAATGATGGCAGGTTCCCAACATTCTTTCTCCCCAATGTCACTGCAAAATGGCTAAACAGTTGATCAATATGGTCATGTGTATGCCCAACAAGAAGGAAACCAACTTTAACCTTCTAAAAAATTGCCAATTCAACAAGCATGTTCAGATAACCAAACATGATCTGATTTTTGTTTTCCTAGCTGGTGTTATCCAATTGCAGATATAGAACTCGAGGAAGATTACCATACTAATGAGTCAGCACATGGTGAATTATCGTAATGGTCATATTTGCATAATTATGAATATTGGGAGCTGTAAAGTAAACCTTTGGAGACATTTGACCATTAAAAACCATACAACCAACCAAGTGAAACTAAATAAAATTTTCATCCTTTAAATTCTTTGGTACACGAACAAAATGTGGAAAAAGTGTTTTTTTCTAATCCATGCCATCAATTATCAAACCCATATACTTATGTGGTTCATCATAACACTTCTTGCGATCTTTGTATGACTTTTGTCGTTCAACTGATTGTTGATTGTGATGTGCTTGAAGTTCTTTAACAACAAAATCTATAAATAAAATAAAAACAAAACATTGATGAGCTTTCGTAATAGATATTTATTGCAAAAAAATAAAGTTGTTAGAGACATACCTCTCTCTATCCCTTCTGATTTATCCCTTCTTTGTTTAAGAGAAGCACATATACTGCAAACCCCCATCCTTGACCTCTTAGGAATACGGACATTGTTGAACTCTGTTTTCCATAGTCTTGTAAAATATGGATATCTAATGAAATTGTTATTTCCTTCAGCATCTTGAACAAATGCCTTGTACAAGTTGTAGATTTCTAGCCTTGAGAAATTACCTGGAATGTATATGGTTTCTCTATCTGGCATACTCTCTCCATGCTTAGAAAAGAAGTCACGCATCCATGACATTGCGATGTTTGTTAATGGCCCACTAGCTCGTGCATGATACTCTTTAGAATAAAATGTAGGATCCTTTTCTAGCCTTGTATGGATTCTTGATAGTCTAAGATTACCAATTGAGTGGATTCTTTTGAATTCCCTTCTGCAAAGCATAAAACTTCCAATTCGATAACCATAACCTACCTTTGTATAAATCATGCACCCTACCAAATATGAATTTTGCATATTTTTGTTCATTGATAGATATGCTCGTCTTTTCTCAAAAGCATGATTGTAGTGTATTTTTTCAGACAATTTTTTTGGCAACACTCACTTGAAATCAAATCAGTAATAGAACTGGGACTTGTGAGAAAATATTTCCTAGACCTTGTATAACTAGAATGCTTTGGATTGATATAAAATGGCCTAGTCCTACACTTAATCTTGCTCATTGGTACAATTTTCTTTGTGTTTCGTCAACCATTAAATCATCCTAATTAGAATGAATATCCTCATCAATGTGAGGAATATAATCCCTCTCATTGAGATTATAATCACCAAAATTAGTAGGAGAATGAGTATCCGCACCAGTATCAAGTTTATCACTTGAGTTTAAATCAACATCATTGTCGGGTTCATCCTCCCCAAAATCATCATTTGTCTCATTAAAATCCTCGCTTGGAGGAAAATCATCATCAATGCCATCAAAATCCTTGCTTGGAGGAAAATAACCCTCATCACTATTGGTTCCTGCATCCTCACCAGAATCATCACCTATCCCTTTAAAATCCTCGCTTGCAGGAAAATCATCATCAATGCCATCAAAATCCTCCCTTGGAGGAAAATCATCATCGGTGCCATCAAAATCCTCGCTCAGAGGAAATTCATCTTCACCATTATTGGTGACCTCATCCTCACCAACTTCATCATCCATCCCATTAAAATCCTCGCTTGGAGGAATATCATCATTGCTGCCATCAAAATCCTTGCTCGAAGGAAATTCATCTTCACCATTATTGGTGCCCTCATCCTCACCAACTTCATCATTCATCCCATTAAAATCCTCGCTTGGAGGAATATCATCATTGCTGCCATTAAAATCCTCGCTTGGAGGAAAATCATCTTCGCTACCATCATAATCCTCGCTTGGAGGAAAATCATTATCGGTGCCATTGAAAGCCTCGCTTGGAGGAAAATCATCTACACCATCAGTAGTGCCTTCGTACTCACCAAAATTATCATCTATCCCATCAAAATCTTCACTTGGAGGGAAATCAAGTTTGTTGTCTTGTAGAGAATCGATTTTCATGTATATTCAATGTGTTAAACTAGGTCCAAAAAAGAATGACACTCGCTGACCTCGGCCCTGTGGATGTGTGATCTTCGTCTAGGGTTTCTCGCCGCTCTCATATCCCGTCCTTCCTGTCTGGTACTCTCTCTGATATTTCAGGGCCCCTTGCCCTGAGTCACGCTATGAATTTTGCACAAGGGGGGGGGGGCAAGGGCCCCTCCCGTACTGCGGCTCTGACTCCACCTGTCTCCCCTCGCTCGACTGGACACGCCTCTTCCCTGCATATAGGCTCAGAGGATATCCCGATCCCTGATAATGAAAATCCCTCATCATCATCCATTCCTAACTCTAATCCGCCTTTTGTTGGTAGCACGCCTGGAACCAGCACATGCATAGCCCGTTCGTCCACTCGCCCGAGTCTAACCCTTCCCCTAGAAAGGATCAACGCCAGGTCGCAATATCTAAAAGATCATGCTCTCATCTGCAAGTTTATGGGAATTTGGCCCACCGAACAAGCCCTAAAAAACTGGATTGCCGTGAAATGGAAACCGAAGGCCCACTGTGACCTTCAACTCGGTTCAAAATGCTTCTTCACCATCATCTTCCACCATTTGGAAGATAAGGCAAGAGTGGAAAACGATGGCCCCTACTTCTTCAATTCGGCAGGTCTGTACATGAAGAATTGGATTGAGAAATTCTACCCTGAAAAAGAGGACTTCACCTGGGCTTTGGTCTGGATCAGAATGTATTCTCTTCCCCAGGAATACTAAGATGAAGAAACCCTGAAGGACATAGGGAACACCCTAGGAACTTATGCTCGATCAACAGACCAAACTAAGCTTCAAAGATACACCTCCTATGCTCGTATATGCGTCTACATGCACATTGCAAAATCCCTACCGGATACTATCAGTCTCTCTCTTGAAGACTCGGAATGGATCCAACCCCTGTATTATGAGCATATGCCTTTCAGATGTCGTAAGTGCCATGAACATGGGAACCTCTTCTGAGACTGCCCCCTAAGCAAGCACCAGCCAGAAGATACCAAAAAAGACATGCTGGATGCTGATGGTTTCCAAAGATCCAGAAGATTCAAGCATCACAACCGTAAATCCATCGGAAAAAATAAGATGGAGAACCCTTCCACCAGTAACAGCTTCAAAGCCATGGAAAAGCACACAACAGACCCAGAAACAGATCTAAAGAAAAAATCGGTCAATGAGGATGATTTCCCACCCATGCCTGAGAATCCTAATCAGCTTCTCAACATGGATGGTACAATCGATCCAAGAAAATCTTCCTCACATGCAGAACCTCAAGGTAATTCCTCTATCCCTTCCAACCCTTCCCTTAAACATCTGGTGGAACCCTCCCCGGATATCACCATGGATGAAGAAATGACTAAATTAGACCTAGGAGATCTATATCTCTTGGTTCTGGAAGACGCCTGTACGAGAAAATCTTTTGGCTCTATTCCACCTAGTCATATCCAGCTCCTCAGAGAAGCCCTTGCTAAATTCAAAGCTCATGATGAACTGGGAATCCACAACCTCCCTCAAAAGGAAAGACGGAAACTCTTAAGGGAACTTAAGAAAAGAGGTAGAAAGTCGGATCTGTAAAGAATCAACCTTTTGGGCACACGACTGGTAGAATCAGCGAAATATGCCTAGCTAACTGAGTTCTTCCCCTCTCTTACCCCCCCCAATGAATATTATCTCCTGGAATATTAGAGGAATCAACGATCTCTCCAAACGCCGCATGTTGAAGAGAAAAATCCTTTCTGATTCCCCCTATGTTATCTTTCTCCAAGAAACTAAGTGCTCTTCTGAAACCCTCAGCCTTCTCATGTCCAAACTCTAGAGAGGATGTCAATTTTTTTCCATCGATGCCAATGGGGCCACCGGGGGCATTGCCATTTCCTAGAACCCTAATGTCCTAACCCTTGATAATTATGCAACCACCCCCCATGCCATTTCTTCCTCTTTCCACATCCTTGGTACCTGCCTTCATGGTCACTTCCTCAACGTCTATAGCCCCCAACCCCCACATCTAAAATCCCTTCTTCTCCATCACCTCAACTGGTTTTCCTCTCTCCATTTGAACTCCCCCCTCGTCATTGAAGGCAATTTCAACATGATCACTTCCCTTGAGGAGAAAAAAGGAGGTCTCTACTCCCTCTCCCCTGAAGATCTCCTTTTCAAAGCCTTCATCGCTAATAATCATTTGGTGTATTTACAACCTTCCTCCGGCTTCTTCACCTGGAATAACAGAAGAGGGGGTATTCACCACATTGCCAAGTGCCTTTACAAATTTCTGGTCTCAGAGAACCTCACCTTGGTAGGAGGAATCCTTGCATCTTCTGTTCTACCTGTTGCCTGCTAAGATCACTGGCCCATTGACTAAACGTGGCAAAGTCAGGGTTCCCACTCCCATAGGCCTTTCAGATTTGAGAAATTATGGCTCTCCCATCCTGATTTCTCTAATACCATTAGTGCCTGGTGGGCAGAGGTGCGTGTTGCAGGCAAGTCAAAAATGGCCATCCTCCAAAGGACACTCAAACTCCTTCAGGCTAAACTCAGGGACTGGAATCAATCTACCTTTGGTAAAATATTCAAAGATAAGCAACTGATCGAAGAAGAGCTCGACTCTCTCCAACGCAACATCATGAATGACGGCCTCTCCCAGGAGCACAAATTAAAAGAAAAGGCTCTCCTAGATAAACTCAATCAATGTTGTCTACAAGAAGAAACCTTGTGGAAGAAAAAGCCGAGGGTCCCTTGGCTCAAAGAAGGAGATCAAAACACCTCCTTCTTTCATCGCTCCACTCTTTAGCACATAATGCAAAACCGCATCAACAAGCTTAAAGGTGAATCGGGCGTTGTTCTAGAGGAGAAAACTGACATAGAACACGAACTCAAAAGGTACTTCCAGGATATCCTCATTGAACCACCTAACTCCAGGAATGCTGCCATTTCCCAGGTCACTCATCACATCCCTGCTATCATCACTGAAGAGCATAACACCTCCCTGATGCATCCCATCTCACTTCAGGAACTGGAAAATGCAATGAAACAAATGGCCGATGACAAAGTGCCTGGTCCGGATGGCTTCACGGCTAACTTCTTTCACCACTGTTGGGATCTCCTTAAAGTAGAAGTCTGGGAAGTGGTTGAAGAATCCAGGAAAAACTAGTGGGTACTACCATCCCTCAATTCTACGAATATTTCCCTCATACCGAAAGTGAAAGAGGCTTCTCATCCTGGCAAGTTCTGTCCTATCTCCCTCTGCAATGTCATTTATAAAATTATTTCCAAAGTGGTCGCCAATCATCTTAATCCATTACTACCCCTGCTCATCTCTCCTGAGAAAACTGGATATGTTGAGGGAAGACAAATATTGGATGGCATCATCCTCGCTCATGAAATCACCCACTCCCTCAAAGCTCATCGCACGCCTGGTATGCTCTTAAAATTAGATCTTTCCAAAGCTTTCGATAAACTCAGCTGGGATTTCATCAAAGAAATGTTGCGTGCTTATGGTTTCAGCCTCGCCTAGACCAACTGGATCTCCTCCCTTGTCTCCTCTGCCTTTTTCTCCATACTCATCAATGGTTACCCCTCCCCCACCTTCACCCCCTCTCGTGGAATCTGTCAAGGCGATCCCCTCTCTCTTTTTCTCTTCATCCTCATGGCAGAAGGTCTGGGCAAAATGATTCAAGCTACAGTTGCTTCGGGTACACTTAGGGGCCTCTCTCTTCATGGAGGAACCCCCATCGCTTATCAACAATTTGTGGATGATAACCTCTTGTTTGGTCATCCCTCTGTGCATGAAGCACTCTCTTTCCAAAAGATCCTCAAGATTTTCTCTGAAGCCTCTGGCACTTCCATTAACCTCGAAAAGTCTCAAATCTTCTTCTTCAACACTGATGTTGTCTCTAAGCGTAACATATCTCGCATTATGGGCTTTTCCACCTCCTCTCTCCTTACTAAATATATCAGAGCTCCCCTCTTCGACTCAGCTATCAAGCATTCCTCTTGGAGAGAGATTTTCGATAAGATTGACTCACGCATCTCCTCCTGGACCTTTCAATTTCTCAATCTCCCATGTCGCCTCACCCTCCTCAAATACGTCCTCCAGTCCATGCCCCTTTACCTCTTCTTGGTTCTTGCTACTCCCAAATGGGTCCTTAAGTCTCTCAGAAAGATACAACGGTCCTTCCTCTGGGGAAAAAGTCAACGGAACAACAGGTGGGCCCTAGTAAAATGGAAGACAGCCTGTCTTCCCAAGTGAGAAGGAGGCCTTGGCATAAGAGAGCCTGACATCAACAATGAAGCACTCTCAGCTGAAATTTGGTGGAGATGGATATCCAAAAATGATTCTCCCTAGGCACAATTATGGAACCGCAAATATGCTCCCCAATGGGGTCCCGCCCAGCTCATTTGGTACGACTCTGATCCCCCAAGTTCCCTCATTTGGCGAGCATCCAACTCTCAAAGGGCCCTCAGCCAACAACATAGTTTCTGGGAAATAAAAGATGGCTCCCTCACTCTTTTCTGGCAGGATGCTTGGCAGCAAATGCCCAAAATTAGAATCCTCCCCATCTGCAGTGCTTCACCGGCTATCTAGCAGGAGACATCAGATTCTGCAGTCCGTGATTTCTGGGACCTGGCGGAAACTTGCTCCCTCAGAATTTGGAAGAATCCTAGGCTCTGGAAACCCAAAATATATGTTGAATACTTTGAGGAAGTTTGGACTGGTCTCCAAACACGAAAAAATCAGCATCTCTCATGACCACGACATCATTCACCGGGGTCACCTTCCCAAGGGTTCCTTCACAGTCAAAGAATCTTATTCCATCCTGGCACAGAGAGACGCCACCACTCTCATTCCTCTTTGGAAGAAGATATGGAACCCCTCTTTATGGCCACAAGTTTCAACTTTTCTCTGGCTGTTGGCACACAGAAGTATTCTCACCTGGGATACCTTGCAAAAAAAGGGCTTCATTGGTCCCCCCATCTGTGTTATGTGCAATCACAATGTAGAGAACATGGATCATTAGCTTGAATCATGCGGCTTAGCCTCCACGCTTTGGGACAAAGTGGCTGAAGCTTTTCGTCAATCCAACAGAGTCAGAGGCGACATCATTGGCACCTTTCAGCACTGGGACACTAACCCTTTTCAAAGCAATCAACTTAACAGACTTTGGGATCTCACCCCAGGTCTCCTAGTCTAGAAAATCTGGAAGGAAAGGAACTATAGAATCTTTGGAGGAAAATGCAACCCTGCTGACAAAATCTGGGATATGCTCAAGTCTAACCTCCAGGAAACTCTATTTGTCTCCCCTTGGCACACCTTCGATCTCCCCACCACGGATCTGAAGCGGTCCATTCTTCACAACTGGAACTTCTCGCAGCCGACCCCCCCCTTCGTCTTGTTGCGCCCCAACCCTCGCATCTCCAGCCCTTCCCACTGGTCTCCCCCCCTGGTCTCTACAAGCTTAACTTTGATGGCGCCTCTAAAGGAAATCCTGGTTTGGCAAGTTTTGGGGGAGTCTTCTGTGACCATGAGGGCCAAACTCTTAGAATCTACCATGGAAACATAAGGAATGATAGCAACAACGCAGCGGAACTGGATGGTCTCTTGCAAGGCATCATCATTGCCAGTGACTTCAATCTCCACCCTCTCATCGCTGAAGGATATTCCCAACTCATTCTTACCCTAGCCTCCAAAATCTAGAATTGTTCGCAGGTTTCCAAACTCTCCTCCAGTTGGAGACTGGAAAGTAAAATTCGAAGGTTGGTTGCTGCTTTGAATAATCACAGGAATATCACATTTCAGCACGTGATTCGCCAAGCAAACTCCCTGACCGACAGACTAGCTAATGAAGGTGTCATCAACAATATCACTCTCTGGATGGGAATCCCTTGCAATTCCTCCATTCAGATTAAGCAATTCTGCATCATGCAAGCCAAAAAGGATCTCTCCCCCCAGGATGCGGGTGACACTTCAACCGCCAGCACGATTGCAGGAAGGGACACCTGCCCACCTGGCAGCACAGAGCCTCCACCTTGCACCAGTCCCCACACCATGCATCCCTCAAGACACCTGCTTTAAATGGAGGACATGACTCTTCTCCACCTTCCCTTTTCACACGCTCTTGGTCTTATTACCCACATGGCCTGGTGGGTGGCATTTATGTCGGCCCTGGTTCCTACGTCCATTCCCCCCCTCTGGTTTACCTCTGTCATTAAACTCTCTCATGCGACATCTCCTCCTTCCAGCGATGCTCTCATTGATATGAGGATCCCCATGCACGCTCCCGCTGTCATTACCTGCCTTTGACACTCTTTGTCTACTTCCGTAGCTAAAATCTCGGCTCCTGTTCAGTCTTCCTGTGACGTTACTGATACTGCCATGAAGCGCACACGAGGCACCTCCAAGCAAGGATCTAGCCATGGCTTTGGTAAACCGGCGTCTACAGCCGAGAAGGAGCATCCCACCAACATCGGCTATAAGGACAATGTTTCCTTGCATGTGCACCGTCTGGTTGACGATTGGGAGTCGCGCAGTGTAACAGAAATCTTGGCTTATGGCATCTAGGGCACTCAAGTGAACTACTACTGGATTTTGAAAAACATGATTGGCACCCTGGTGGAAGAAGTGCTCACCAATTAGAACATGGATAAGGTTGCCATCATGGATACCAAGGCCAATATGGCTCATTTGGATGGGGTGCTCGTTTCCCTGGAGGCCATCCTAACTGGTCGAAGATACTCCCTGTTTCCCCATACTGCTCCTTCGATTGGCTATGGTCTCCCAAGTCCTGTTGTCGGTGATGGGGAGGGGTTAATTGTTCATACTGAAGGCGCTGCCACTGCCATGGCTGCTCAGGCTACAGATAGATCCTTACATGATTCCATGGGTATCACCGCCTCAGACGGTGTTGTCCCTGCTCGCGGCCACAATTTCGGTCCTAATTCTCCAGCAACAGTGGCGGTGCAGGGTGCTTCCCCTCCTGGGATTTCCTTCCCTGTTCCCTCTACCATTGAAGTTCTGCATTACAAGCACATTCGGAAGGTTGAGGAAGAGTCGGTTCTCCCTCGAAAAAAAGAGCCACTGCCTATCAAGCTCCCGGAGCAGCAATGGTAGGACGACTTCTTTGGCCCCTATCCCATTTCTGAAGAAAATCATGGCTCCAAGGATGCTTCTAAGAAAATCATGGCTCCAAGGATGCAGAAGCTAGCACCTGATGTGGCTCAGTATGAGCATAGATCTCCTGGTTTTTGCGGTCAGCTTCTATGTTTAGTCTATTTGTATCTAGTCTATATCTACAGCTCTACTATGTTTCTGTCTTTCCTGATCGGCTGTTATGACGTCTATGTTATTGGGCTTGTCAAAAGAGTCTCTTTTTGTAATACTGGTTCCATAAGAAGCTTCAGAAAGCTATATTCAGACTCTCATGAAGATTGTAACTTTTTTTGTACCATAATATAATTTTACTACAAAAAAAAAAACGTTTGTTGTCTTGTAAATCCTCGCTTGGAGGAAAATCCTCGCTTGAAGGAAATTCATCGTTTGTGCCTTGAAAATCCTCGCTTGGAGGAAAATATTGGCTTGAAGGAAAATCATTCTTGATGCTTTGAGAATCATTTCCTTGAGCAAAATCATCATTGGTGCCTTCAAAATCATCACTTGGAGGAAAATTTTCATCATCTTCCTCAGTGTCTTTAAAATCTCCAAATGGAGGAAGCTCTTCTTCATCATCATTAATGCCTTTAACATCTTCACTTGAAGGTAAATCATCATTGATGCCTTTCAAATCCCGACTTAAATCAAAATTTTCATAATCTTCAGACATTGAGATTGATTCAGACGAGTCCATGACTTTTCACTAAAAATTTTCAGAGAATGAAATTTTCTCACACTCCTCACCCAAAAATACAATGGTGCAACTATCAACCCCAACAATATTATAGCTAAAAGAACGAAATTTTCTCTCCCAAATTTTCCCTCCCAAACATTCCCTCCCAAACATTCCCTCCAAAATTTCACTTCAAAATTTTCCCTCCAAAAATTTCCTGCAAAATAAATCACAAATATAACATTAGTAAAAGTAATTTAATTTATCATATAACAATTGCAATAATACTAATAAAATGACATTTAAACAATGCTATCCAAACTGCCTAATACAATATTAGTTATTTACATTAATTTTTTAAACCAAAAGTCACAACACTAGTCAAATTTAATTTAATGTCTTCTTCTCTATATTTAGAAATAATGCATTATCTAATCACATAGTTTTTAATCCCACATTCATAAAACGGTAAAAAAAAACCTATTTTATGCTATATTAACACAGTTTGGTTTTCTATAGTCACCATTTCCAAACAACGATCCAAAAGGATTTGGAGACCATCGAACAACTTCAAACATTATCAATGTTAGTTAAATTTTTTTTATGTTTTAATGCAAATTTTTTTACTTTGGGCTTTGGCATGCCCTCTGTAAAACCTGGGTTTTTTTTTTTTTTTTGGGGGGGGGGGGGGGGCGAGGGCATAGGCACCTTAGCCCCCATTGCATAGCAAATTGGCCATAGCCATTGCATATCCCAACTGGGGGACCCTGTGGGTGCCCAGAGGGGGATGGGATGGAGCAGCTCCGCTCCATCCCGGCCCCCTCTGGGCGCCCACAATGCCCCCCCATCGGGCGGACGCTGTGGGATCCTAGAGGGGGCCTGGGAGTGGAGCTCCACTCCATCTCGGCCCCCTTTGGGCACCCGTAGCGTCCCCCCATCGGGTGGCACGATTCTGAGAATCGCGCCACCCGACGGGGGGACGCTGTGGGCGCCCAGAGAATCGCGCCAGCCAACGAGGGGACGCTGTGGGCGCCCAAAGAATAGAGACAGCCAATGGGGGGGCGTTGTGGGTTCCCAAAGGGGGACGAGGGGGAACGGAGCTCCTCCCCCTGGCCCCCTCTAGGCACCCACAACGCCCGCCCACTAGGGCGGGCGCCCGTTGGGGCGGCCCATTGCATAGCCCGTGGGCTATGCAAATGTTGGGGCATCCCATTGCATAGACCTTGGGATATGCTATGGGAACCTCGTAGCATAGCCCAAGGGCTATGCATTTTTCATGGGGGCACCAATACATGTCCCAAGGGATATGTTAAGCCATCAAATTCTTAGTTCTTTGGCTACTATACGTTAACAATTGTTTTGTATTGCAATTTTTTTTTTTTAAACATATACTAATTTTGTTTTTTTTGTTTTTGACTATAAGGAAAATGACATTGAGAAAGCTATATGTAAACATCTCTGGAGCGAGATCGTCGATGAAGTCATTGAAAAACATATTTGAGCCATCTGACAATGTTGCGCGTGATGAAGTTGTTCCCAGTGATGAATTAAAAACCAAGAATGTTAGAGAATGGAAACATGCACCAACTGAAGAGAAACTTGACTATTCTTGGTATTTGAAAGAGAAATATCAAGGAAAATCAGACAGTATTCACCTATATTGTGCTGGATTTGAATATCTTAAAAATGATTATCACTCATTGGGATTGTTGCGAGATATTTGTTCAATGTTAGGTAAAGGCATTGTTTATGAACTAGTGAAACAAGCTAAAACCTTTGTCAAAATCCGATATTCTTTGAAGGTTTCAAACTATAAGATCGACGAAATTTTCACAGAATTTTGTGCAGCGATCGTGCACGGAATTGAGAGCAAGGGAGTAAGTTTCTATATTTTTATATCTTTTTGAATTTCTTATACTTTGAATTTTATGACAATGTAATAGATTTAATACAATAATGTTTTTATTTCGCAGGATTTTGCTATGCCACTTTCCAATATTCTGAATGGAATTTATTCTACAGCAGAAAATCCAATGGATATCATTAATGCCCATCTTCATATGGGAGAAGCACCAAAGAAGTGAGAAACACCAAAGCAAAATAGAGTGCAAAATGTTCGTGGAGAAGTAAAAGCACGGAAAGGAAAAAGAATCCAACAATCAAATGAAGTTGCTAGGAAGGTTACATTCAAAAGCATATCTCGCCCAGTTGAACATGATCGACGAATTGTTGGTGATAACAATGTTACTTCTGTTGGTAAGAGAAATAGACAGTCTTCTAAAAGACCTATGGATGAGGATGTTTTCATTCCTGATCAACAAATTTTTCTTTTAGATACAACTGCTTCAAGACATAAAAGGAGAGAAAATGTTCAATCCAATGTTGAAAATCATAGTGAGAACTCGGGGGACAGTTTGGAAATCATTACTCCAGGTGGTGATCTGGATGATGGTGTTGTTAAGACAACACAAAATACTATTCGAGATCGATTGCGGAGGGACAAGTTGGTTCAAAATGGACATACATTTGATTTAAATGTAAAACAACTTTATAGACACGGAGAAGGCCAAGAGAAGTATCAAATTAGGAAACCACATCGCTTGCATGTTCATAACTCGAAATCATTGATGAGGCACAATCCCTATGTACATGTGGTTGACTACTTAGTTCTTGTTGACCCAAAATATGTTCCTGTTAGAGATGCATTTGAAGAATCAAAATGTTTTGATTACAACTACTATGTTTTGTTGGGGAATCATTCTGTGGAGGCTAGAAGAGAATTGATGCAAGAGTTTCCAAAAAACCCTATTTTTCAAACAGTAAAATGCATCATTTACGTTGGTTTAATAGATTTGGAAGCAAAACTATTGGCATGGGATCACAACACAGATAGTGACTATAGGATTTCCATGACATTCATTCAAAGAGTTAGATTTATCCACAATGAATTTGAACAAATATGTGGTGGGGATAGATCGAAAGTTGATGCAAATTTTCAGAAACAATGTTGTATGGAAATAGGAATTCCTATGAAAGAGGACAATGTGAAACAGAAAGGTTTGAAAGGAAGTGATGCATTCAGAGCTTTTGATAGCTATTTTCAGTTGGCATTTAGATCAGGCCCCATATGGGATTTTATTGATGACATATTTAGCATGTGGGAGAATATTGGTGTAAAAAATCAGAAGGTAAAAAAAAGTAAAGCAGTTGCATGGAGCAGTAGTCAAGGAGGTCCCGATGTCAAGAACTTGCCAGAAGATATGACTATAACACCTTGGAGATCATTGCAAGGTGTGAAGGATGAAACACTTATATCTACAATACTATCATATGTAAAGTCAGGTGAATTATCCATGGAAGAAATGTGCAATGATTTAGAAAAGTAAGTTTATAAGTTTTTATTTTTATTTTTTTAAGTTTATTTTTTGAGTTTAAGATTTTTTAATAAATAAGCATTGTGTTATTATTAGATGTCATTGTTAACGCCATTTATTTTTACATCATGAGTCATAAGTTTTACATGAAAATACAAGAGGATATGGTTATAATGTTGGGTGAGAAGAGTTGGGATGATATCAGATGCAACTATCCAGATTCAAGCTCTATGGAAAGCTTAAAAGACTTTTTTGTTGCATACAAAAGGGTATGATGGTTTATTATATTTTCTATTTTATTTATTTCTAAGTGAATTCATTTCTATTTTATTACTTATATATATAAAAAAAAAAATCAAATATGTCAAAGAAGAATTCAGTACCAGAGTCTTTCAAAATTCATATTCAAAGAGCCAAAATAGAACGACAAAGAAGACAACGTCTTGCAAATGTTGAACTTGATGACACCCTTGATCATCATGTTTGGAATGGGCTCAACACTGTGCAATATAAATTTATTTTGGGTGATTGTGCAAACATTTCAAATCTTGTTCCCAAAAAGGAGTACTCCCTAGTTATTGCAGATATCCCTCATGGATTCAATATCAAAAACATTATTTATGATTGTGAGCCTTATACATACCAGTCATTCAGTAAAGTGGTTTCGGGATTTCTGAATGTCACAACATCACCCTTATGGATATTTCTTGTTTTCCATTCATATGTACAACGAGGAGTAGTGCTAACAACATTCAAGGATAAAGCAAACCTAAGGAAACAACTGTATTGGTAAGATATTTGTAGTATATTATTAAACATTTGAATTTAGAAAACATTAAATTATTTTTCTATAAGTTAATTATTATCTTATCTATTTTTGTTACAAGCATAAGCCTAACATTCGTAGCTCCAACACTGATCCATTTATGAGTGATACTGAAAACATACATCTTGCATGTTGGACAAAAGATGAGACCTATGATGCTCTTTTAATCAATGAAAAGAGTGAAAACAAATATAGTCAAATATTGTCTTATAATGTCGTGGTTAACAAGTTGGCATATGAAGAAAGAGATTTGAAAGGAGAGACTATAAACATCTCTACCAGAAGCCACAAGCATTGATTAATTATCTCATAGATACTTTTTCAAGAGAAGGAGATTGGGTTTTAGATTTTTTCCTGGGATCAGGTAATATTTATGATGTAACATATGAAACTAGTGTCGTAATCTAAATTCAGTAATATATATTTTTTAAATTTATGTTTCATTATGTTATTTAACTTTTTTTGTTTTGTATGTGTTGATTAGGTACAACAATAGCATGTTCATTACAAAAAGGAAGAAATTGCATATCCATTGAGAATGATCTACTGCAGTGAAATTATATCAAGCAAAGAATTAATGCTATGAAAGTTATTCCAGATGAAATGCAGGAAGTTGGTTTGAAGAAAGGAGAATTTAGTGAGTCACTTGTGGCAAAGATGTCAAAATAGCCTCAGCCTCCTTTAAAAAGGATGTTCAGAAAATATCACTTTGGGCATTTTGCAGAAGTAGAGGACCCAATGGAAGAACACATTGAAGTCCAAGAAGAGAGCCAACCAGTAGAAAATGCCAATTTCAATGAAGAGTTCGGGATGCAGGATATTCTTGATTAGTTTCATATTGTTGAGGAAAATGTCAAAGTTGACAATTTTTTGATAAGATATTTTGTAATGTTTTGAATTGAAGATTTTATTTTGAGAATAACTATTATGTTTTTAATATGCTATTTAGAAATATATGGTATACGTTTTGTTGAGTTTATGTGGATCATCACTTTATGGAAAATAATGTTAAAGAGTATCATTTTTATACATCAAATAGAAAAAAATACGTTGAAAAATGGCTTGGAATGTCTTTTTTTTTCGCATTTTGTTTAGAAATTTTCACAAAAAATGACTTCTTTAAGATAAAAGTTTAATGAAAAAACTTTGAAAATGCATGTATTTTTTTGTTCTAACTAGATCCTAAATCGTACAAAAATTCAAAAATGTGTGTGTGTTTTTTACTATAGCTAGCTATTAAATGTAGATTTTTTTGTAAAGTTTGAAAAAAGACCATTTTTCCTAAAAGTTATAATTTTCTTATGACCAAGAAGTTTCAAAATCACAAAAAAATGGCTCAAAATGAAAAATGGTGCTACCAGTATACACCCTTTTTGAAACGGAGGTCAAAACAGCTACTAAAATTGACCCCCCAAAAAACGAGAACAATGATGGGTTCTCATCAAGTTGTATAACATGTTTGCGCTGCCCTGTGATACGATGCGTCTTACAGCTGCTACTATCTCTGTGCATGTCAGAGACATTCTATTAGATATCACAAGCATGCAAATAACTCTATCATACCCATTCAAACCAGGAACTATTAATTTGAACAATTAATCAATCAAATAAGTTCACCAAAATCACGCCATGGGCGCATTTATTGACCACAAATTATGCATGATCCGACCCAAACAGCTCTCAATGTCGCAACTGAAGCTCGGATACCACTCTGTCACGTCCCCACTGACCTCCTTAGGCTACTAGAGACCCTAATGCATGTTTTTTCCTTCAAATTCGACTAAATACACACACATAGTTGAAATGACTCAGATCCGCAATCCGCAACCCGCAACTGCGAATCCGCAATCCGCAATTGCGGATGCGGAAGTGCCAAAATTCATAACCGGAAAACTTACATTTCTGCAATCTGCAATCTGCAACAGCGGATCCGCAATTGCGGATGCGGAAGTGCAAAACTTCATAACCGTAAATATTACCTTTCCGTAATCTGCAAAGGCAGATCCGCAACCTGCAATCCGCAATTGCGGATGCAGAAGTGCAAAACTTCATAATCGAAAAGCTTAGCTTTTCGCAATCTTCAATCCGCAATGGTGGTTCCGCAATCTACAATCCGCAATTGCGGATGCAGAAGTGCCAAACTTCATAACCAGAAAGCTTACCTTTCCTCAATCTGCAATCCGCAACTGTCACTTCCGCAATCCGCAATTCACAATTGCAGATGTGGGCATGCGGAACCATACCCTTTGTCATGGTAACTTTCCAAACCATCTTCTAGGAGGCATAAATTCTCCATCCTTTGTCCAAATGATACAAGTTCAGTACCGTTGGAAATATATTGGAGAGCTCTATCCTATGGTGAAATCCTTGCCCCATCTAAACACTTTTACCATGTCAAATTCCCCACTGAAGATCTGTCCATAACTCCACTTAAAGACTTCAACCTTCTTCCTTCCATGATCTTCCCCTCCACCTGACCCACATAGGGGTTCTGAAACATTTCCATGGAATTCCCCTCTTCCCCAAGGATCATAGGTAAACATACAACTCATTCACGGGGTTAACTGGCATATCATAACATGTAAAATGCATTAAATCATATCTAACAAATACATCTATCACATGCAAGACTTATAATGCATTAAAATCATGCAATACAATGATATACATATAAAAATGAACTCATCCCTTTACTCATGCCTACACATGACTCCTTGTTAATCAAATCCATATAAACATACATTCCACAATTGCACCATTGAACATAAGCAACCATTTCATAACAATGAAACACCATCAATTTACATAACAAGAATACTTATCTTTCAATTTCCGAAGCAACTGGCTAAGTGAGAGCAACGTTCCACCCAACCTTAGATCTCTATCCAGCCTGTACTCTTTCAGCTGAGAGATCACCCCTGAGCTAGGTTGTGTATCCACTAAGGAGGGATAGCAGGTTCTCTCACAATAAAGGTTCCATCCCAATGCTAAGCCAATCTCTAGTTGGGTTTATCAATCATTCCAAGGCACCTACCCATGCTAAGCCATCCTACAGTGGGTTTATCAAGCATTTAGGGACATACTGGTCATGCTAAGCCAACTTTCAGTTGGGTTTATCAAGAATACCAACAGCAGGGTCATGCCAAGCCAGCATACAGTTGGGTTTATCAAGCATACCAGGCTAGCTGGTCATGCTAAGCCAACCTATAGTGGGTTTATGAGGCATACCAAACAATACAATCATTTCAAACCAGCATACCGTTGGGTTTATCAAACATATCAAACAAGCTAATCATGCTAAGCCAACCGACAGTGGGTTTATCAGGCAAACAGGGACAGCAAGGTAGGCGTTGCTAAGCCAATGAGCTCAACCATAGAGTTGCAGGCATCACAACACTCAGCTAAACTGGCACCCACATTACCTATCACATCCAACACAAGGAAGACCCTCTTCTCTGCTGCACAGTCCCTTAAGGCCTCTTCCCTTCCAGTTCTATTCCAGGATGGGCATAGAAAGGTCCATTCGCTAGTTCTATGAGACTACAGCCTTCACTAGGTTTATCAAGCAACCCAACCTTCTTCCACAGTTCAACAAGCTAACTCATTCTAGGCTTGCATGCAAGGCTCTGTTCCACAATATATCCTCTTCGATCCAAGCTCAGGCTCTCTCACGGTTTCTCTGCATTGTTTAGGCTTGCAGTTTCCTCACAGGTTCTCACCACTTGGTCATGGATCACTCTGTCACCGGTAGACTGGGTTTGCACACACAGTTCTCATGGATATCAACTCTCTGGCATTTTCTATTACCCAGGGAGACATGATTATCTTCAGGTTATACCACTCTATTGACTCTACGTATCCATAAACGTATGAGCAAGTTATCTCCCTGTGGGGTGATGGATCATGAATGGCTAGTGCATGAATGGATCGTCGATGTCTAAATGAATGTGGTGGTTATTTTCTTCCACCCATGGTAGTCAAACAGGATCTTCCAGTTTCAGGCATTGAGGGTCTTTCCGGATAAGCAACCAGATTCATTCTTTGGCATACGAAATCGTAGGCATGCTCCATAATCCATCGGCTTCAGCAAGAAGGTTCTCAACCACCCTCTGCAACCACATTAATGTTAGCATGGAGTTCAAACGGGTTCACATTCGGACATGTGGAAACATGGGAAACCAATCCCATAACCCCCTCACCTCTCCCTAGTGAATACACGTGGCCCCTTCTCATTAGTTGCCTCCTTAGCCAGCTTCTTGGTTATTTTATTCATCAATAAATAATTACATCATTTACATTTATTCATGGCTTAACAGCCCATGAATAATCAAATTGTCCAATTACTTGCCTAAGCAATAAACTTAAACATCCACTAGTGGGGCCTTGGCCTTGAGCTCCACACAAGGGAAAATACACATACTACATATACACAGTATTTACATTGAATCCAATAAGCATCAAGGGAAAAATGGGGTATTACACTATATCATTGTCTATTACTCACTTACTTTTTGTTGATAATGTTTCAATATTTGGTGAAGGTACAGTAAATGAATAGAAGTGTTACAAAACTATTTCAGAGGCTTTCTGCAATGCGACTGGCATGTCCATCAACATTCAAAAGTCTATTTTTCTATACAATTGTTTAGATGGAGAGTGTTGTGATCAGATTAGTAATTTTCTTCCATATAAAATGGATAAACTAGATTCAGGTTTCAAATACCTTGGATATTACCTCAAACCAAAGAGGTACCTCAAGGAAGACTAGAACTGGTTGTTACAAAAAGTTGATAAGAGAATTAATAATTGGGTGTTTCGTTGGTTGTTTATTAGTGGAAGACTAACTTTAGTCAAATATGTATTGTAGAGCATTCCAGTTTACTGGTTTGGCTTGATAAAGGTTCCAATGTCTATCATCAACTCTATCTGAAGGTAAATATTCCATTTTATCTGGGCTAGAAAACCACATATTACCAAGTTTCATTTATCAAGTTGGGAAAGTCTCTTGTGGCCAAAGAACATGGGGGGCTGGGGTATATGAAATTTGGATTGGTTCAACAAAGCCTTATGGACAAATATCCTGTGGAGGGAGATTTCAGGTGACGGTTTATGGAGTACAATTATTATAAATAAATATTTAAAAACTCATATTGCTTTTCAGTGGATCCGACAACCAGTTCTATATTATGGGAATGCATCTATAATCCGGAAGGGTCTAATCAATACTTTTCCTTATATTGGTGACATTTTAAGTTGGAAAATTGGCAGGGGGACACAAGTTTTCATTGGAATTGATCCATTTGTTGATGCGGGTGATTGCTATAAACTTTCATCTAATGTTCTTATGTAGCTTCATACAAAGAATATACTAATTTTGTCTCAAGTATATCAGGTTGGGAATGATGGATCATTGCCACACTGGATATGTGCTGAGGAATTGGGATTATCTAAGGATGTCTCATATGAGTGGAATAATTATGTTAGGACTCTCTAAAACATAGGTATTACCCTCTTAGATGTCCTGGACCATTTGGTTCAGGATTGGTATGATGCTAATGGGACTTTTACTATCAAAAAAGCATATGCATCTATTATGAATAGACATGTAGCTCCTCCTGCAAAATGGTGGCATAGCAAGATCTGGAAATGGAACATCCTTATGAAAATAAAAAAAAATTCATATGGATATGTCTTGAAGAAAAAATTCTCACTTGGATAAATCTTCTAAAGCGAGGTTTAAATGGACCAGGTATATGCTTGCTATGCAAAAAGGATGAGGAATATATCTCCCATATATTTGTTCACTATCATTTCTTCATATTTTTTTGGTATGAAGTACAAATATTTCTAAAACACTCTGATGTTTGGTATGATATAAATTTTTAAGATTGTATGCTCAGATGGTTCCAATCAAAGGTAAAATATAAAACTTTGCCTCCTTTCACTATTTGGGAGATTTTGGAAATGCAAAAATTGTCTCATTTTTTAGAATATTATTCCTTCATAATTTGTCATATGCAGAAGAGTCTTATGCTCTTTAAATGATTTTCCAATTCATGTTAAGAATCAAAGGCACCGAAAAATTATGAGTTCTGAAATTGACAGTGATATTTCCTTTGGGTTTTTTGATGGTGCATCAAAGCTTGGAATCTGTGGGGCGGGCATGGTATTATATATACAAAAATATCACAAGATTTTACTTAATATGGGTGTTGGGGAAGGCAGTAATACCAAGGCGGGACTACTTTCCCTTTAGGGGTTGTTGTGGTTCGCTTTAAAAAGAGGTATTTATCATATCATAAATTTTGGTGACTCTCGAGTTATCATTGAATGGGAAGTTGGTGTGTATGACCTACATGCTATACAACTGGAACATTGGATTCATAGAACTAGGTTTTTTATCAAGGATTTTGATGACATATGTTTTTCACATATTTACCGTGAGGTACACCAGGAAGCTGACAGTTTATCTAAGGAGGCTTTGGGGTCTATGGATGGCCACTTACTTTTTGAACAATACATTGTAGACACCATTGTAGATAATGGTTCTGATACATATTTTAGTTTTTTTATAAGAATATATAAAACAGGGGGTAATAGTTATGTTTTGTAGGATGTCTCAGGAATACTATCAATATGCATGGAGTTAGACTTCAGTATGAATCTGAATAGAGATGTTACTCTCATATGTATGCGTTCTGTAACTTTGATTTCTCAAATAAATAACAAGTTGCTGCTTTTTTCATCTGAAAAAAAAAATGATTTATTTATATATTAATTCTTTTAAATAAAATTTTTAATTTTAAAAAAATGATATTTTCGACCTTGGTATGTCTTTAAACTGAGATATTAAAGTTTTCAAGAGAACTTGTCTTTGGAGTAAGTTTATAAAATGTTTTTAATTGACTTATTATAATGGGATTTATTAAGATTTTGAGAAAATTGGTAGCATACCTAAAAATATCAACAATCCTAGACTAAAATTTCCAATAATTTCGATGACTTTTCAACTCATTGTTTTTAATAATTTTCTCCACCTTAAAAATATAAAAATATATGCATATGGTTTTACATGTATAACTTTTTCAATTAATTCTAGAAATTAAATAAAAGTACACAACAACAAAAATATCGGCCAACCCAAATATTGTATGAGAGTAAAATGCAAAAAATATTCCAAGTATGAATAGCATATTCTTTCATAAAAGTATGGGTTAGATTTTTCTATTAGTAGAAAATACTTGTCAATAATTACATGGAAGACACAAGAATAATTATATGATATGGAAGAGACAAGAATAATTATATGATAGTTTATGCATGGAAAGACAGCGAAAATTGAACATGGATCTAAAATATGTTGTGAGACAAGTCTTTAAATTTCCCCATTGGATAGCTGCACAAACAAACTCAGACCTCAAATATTTTGAACCTTAACTACACATCAGTTTCATTATTCGATCACACTAGTTTATGATATTTCATTATATACAAAATAAACTCTACCAACGGATATCTGAATAATTTCCCTTGTCATTGAACAACATTAGAAAAGGAAAAAGGGAGTTGGGCTTAATGGAGAAGCACTCTTCAAGACCTGTTGTTACAAATACCAACATAAAAAATCATTATATTAGCCAGCATATTTGTATGGACTCTGTGTTGATTTTCATCTCTCTTTGAATATTCAAGTGGCTTATTAATCATTTTATTTGTGGGATCCTATGTTTCCCTAAATTTAAGGCCAAAGAGTGCCTCCTCCTGTTTGCTACATTGTCGTCAAACGGTTCCACTACATCCTCAAATTAAAACCACTCCTTCTTTACCAAATTCCACTTTTTATCTACTCATTAGACAACACTTAGTCACTCTCTCACTTATAATCTCTTCCAAATCAACAACTACAAACAAAATTAGCAGGAAAACCCACCATAACTAGAGATGACTAAGAGCCATTAAAAGTTGTTGGGGAAAACTTTCATAATCCCTTGGAACAAAGCTTTCCATAATCTCTTTTACCCAAATTCATCCTCCATACAATTGATGATCCTCCCTTTGGATGTTTTTATTGATGATGTTCACAAGAATCAGATCCAAGACAACCCTCGTAGCTCATTTTAGATTGTAGGAAAGAATAACCCTTCTTCAATGTTTCTTGCAACCCAACACCAACAAAATAACAATGCATCCAGAGAGTGTTATGATAATTATAAGCCCAATTCCCCGAGAGAAAAGCATCATTGTCATTTCTTAGCATTGCAACATTACAAAAACACGATAAAACACAAAATAAAATTGCCACTGGGACCTCAACAATTCTTATGAATTTATTATAGGGATTGAATCACATATACACTATAGGGACTTGGAACTTCTCCAATAAACCAAAATTGAGAGAATATAATAATACAAAAACAAAACATAGTAGAACAGTCATCTTGTATACTAATTGAATGAAGTGCTGCACAGACTCTAAGATAGGCATAATATTTATCGAAATTAATCGGGCCCTCTTGCATATTCCAATTATTTATCAAGTCACTAATGTGCCAATCCCACAAAAGCTACATATTGTTGACCATGCCATCATATTTTTACACCGCATGCGTCCACAAAATAGAAGAAGTTGTTATGGAACACAATATCAAAGCTAGATAACTTGAATAATTTGCATATGGAAATCCCAGCTATTGTAGTATGAGCTAAAGGGAACCAGACATATAGTTATGTTTCAATGGAGTGAGAAGCAAGGAAAATTGACCTGCTCGAAACCCTCTTCTCCACAAGTCTACTAATATCCCCGCAGTTGGAAGAAGCATTACCATCTTCCTCGTATAAAGTGACATTTTGAAATGAAACCCATTCAATGTAGTGCAGGTCACCAACAATCGGTTTCTACCATACATGACCTAGATCATTTAATATGAGACGTGGCTACAAAACCGAAAAAACAAACTCCCGCCTATCAACCAATGGAAGCCTTGGAAACCACAGCCAAGAAAACCTGAGGTTTACATGGAAAATCTTGTGTGGATTGAGGGAAGTGAGTAACATTGAATATAAGTCTATTTTATTGATCTAACTCTGAGACCCTTACTCATGTTTCAACTTCCATCCGATTTTTCTCTCCAAGGTCATTTATGTACCATGAGGGCATTTATTTTTCTTATTTAGCATAAGCAAACTAACTACATTGAGATGGCATGTGTATGGGTCGTTGCACCCACTATACCATATAATATAGATAAAGAATAATGTTTATTTCTCAATCCATTCTCCCGTCTTTTCAATGAGACTACTATGTGGGGGAATGTAGCTTGGTAAGTGTTACTCTATGATAGAAGTATTTTTATTTATTTTTTAATTTTTTTCTCTAATTTGATTAATGGTCAAATATAATCTAATCCAAACTTCTAGTCCAATTAGAAACCCAACACATATTAAAATAATTTATTTAAAAAATACAAATAAATTCAAATTTTACATAAAATTTATTCATCTTTACATTTACTTTATTCCACTTTACAAAATAATAAAGGAGAGTGGAACATATAGTCTCTACCATAAGCATAGAATAGTAATAGCATGGTAATGATAAGGATTGTTAATTGATATTCGACATTTGAATTAGTTTCATTAATAAATTTTATAAAAGGAAAAATGCGACAATACATTTTAATTTTAATGTAATAAACAATATATTTAAAAAAAATAATGTGAATAATAATAGTGTAATGGAAGAATCCACAGATACATATAAAAAATTTATTGTATACTCATTCGCCATAGAAAACAAAGTTATCATGTGATTGTTCACCATTGGAAAAAAATGAACTTTTGAAGAAAAAAAATTGCTTCGAATTATTTTTTTCCTCGGAAAAAAGGATGCATTTCTTTAATTAAAATAAAACACATTGTACAAAGGCTACATAGAGTCGGGTCATCTCTTTTGTCTCATATTGAGTCAAATACATATGAACCTATGCATAAGCTATTGGATGTCTACACGTAACCCACTCATGTAAGAGCATCGAGAAGCTGCCATAAAGATAGAACATAAAGCTATCCTTACCCAAAAATCAGGATTAGAATTAGATTTTGCATCATATATAAAAAGAACACATTCAATAATGTCTATCAGATACCCAAAATTGTTGGTTCTCCACCCAAACAGATATAATCTTAGACACATAAGTTGACCAAAAGTACAAGTCTTTTGAATGGAAGTTGTTGATATTATCAACTAATACTCAAACCGGGAATAGTCTTGGATCATGCTCCAATATGTTATCATTATTTTGTTCCCACTATAGCCACATACCTTCAATAACCCAATGACCTATTTTTGATAGTTGATCTACCTGTTCGATTCTCTCTCCGTAGATATCCTAAAAGATGATATTATGAAATATATCAACAAGCCTGATATCTCTTCATATATGGTAAGTAGATGGATATTCCTTGCAGGTGGAGTCCACTTTTTCATCCACTCCACCACTAAATTAGAATCTTTGAAGACTTGAATATCCTGAATGCCCAAATTCATGGATGTCAACAATATGAGATTTAATGCCATAAGTGCAGCATGGTTGTTTGTACAAGAGCCTAATCCTACAGCAAATTTGTAGAAGTGGTCATCTGAAATATAAACTATCCATATGCACCACCCTTGACGGGAAAGCCTTGTGAGGCCCCATCAAAATATGCCTAGGATCTAGATTTATCTATGATTTCCTCCCTCACACACCTCTTATTTATAGTTACTTTTGTCTAAGGGAAAAGGATGAACATGGTCAAATATTTGAGTCCATAGATTTTTAGCAGGATGAGGATATCCTCGAATATGGCTCTATTCATTGCAAGCCAAATAAACCAAGTAATGATAATTGGGAGTGCCATATAATCTTTGTATTCACCATTGTTGATCCATATTTGTAAGGACTCATGTAGCTTATTTTCATTCCATATAAAATGTATCCCTTTAATTCTAGAAACATAATTCCATAGTCTGTTCATATAGGGACATAGGAGAAACAAATTATCAACATTTTCACTGTTATTCCTACATAGTGGACACCAGCTAGGCCCAATCCAAAACCGTTGTATCATAGTCTCCCAAATTGGCACATCTCTGTGTAATACAAACCATAAAAACAATTTCATTTTAAGTGGGAATTGAAAGTTCCATAAAATGGAGTTCCACCACTGCAGCTCAGGATGTTCTTCATCAACCCGGATAGCTCGGTAACCCTACTTTAGAGAGTAAAAGCTACCATTTTCATTTTTGGACTAGAAAAAAATATCAGCATTATCCATCATAAATATGTGAGAATCCTTTAAATCTTTAATGTAGTGAACCCAAATTTGGGTATCTACCCCTTCTAAGCATTGGTCCACCACACTCATCCATATATGATTACATAACTGTCGATTAATTCCTACACCAATTTGGCCTAAGAAATAGTAATCTTGATTCTAAAGATAGACCAACAAATGATCAGGCAATTTATGAGTCACATAATAGCCCACCCAAGGATCCTATCCAAGTCGAACCAATCTGTCGTTTCCAACCTTCCATTGAAGTCCCGATCCAATGAAATCAAATGCTTCTATATGCACCCTCCACATCGTAGAATCTAAACGAGTCCTCTTGTCGAGCCTTCTGATCCATTCTCTAATCGTTAGCGAGTGGATATATTTATAGAAGAATACTTTTTTCCCATAGGCCCTCCCCCTTTATAATCCTATGGATACCTTTGGTACTCAGAGCCCTCACAAAAAAATGAGGATTCTTCAACCCCACCCACCCATCTCTTTAGGAAAATAATTTTGTCCCATACTTCCCAGGTAAAGGATGTATCTTCTGAATTCGCTTTCCACAGAAAATGGTAACTTAGTTTCTGAATCTGATCAAGGGTTCACGTAGGCACATAGGCAAGGGAATACTAGTAAACATATTCTTTTGAAAGGTTCATCACCAAAACAATATATTTCCTATCATTAACCAACATATTGAGGCCTCTAAAAATAGATCCAACAATTATTTGAGTTTCGGTAAATCCCTCCTAGATCCATTCGAGAAGAGGAGAATATCATCTACAAAAAGTGGATGTGAAATGAAAATATTCTCAGCCACCTTTAAACCGTGAATAGCGCCAATAGTTCATGCATGAGATATGGATCTACTTAGACCCTCCATAACCAAAATGAAAAGCAAGGGATCCAGGGGGCATCCTTGTCTAAGGCCTCTTCCGAGTCTAAAAAATGAAGTAGTAGATCCATCGATTTGGATAGCAAAAGTAACTGACAAGATACAAGAGAATACCCAATTGAAAAACTGTAGATTGAAACCTACCTGAAGCAGAATCAACCTTAGAAATAACCATTTGACCTTGTCCTATGAATTCATCAGATCCACCTTAATAATAGAAGCAGGTAACTTTTTCCATTTTTGCAGTATGCATGACCTCCTAAGCAGTGCCAATAGCGTCATGAATCTGCCTTCCTTTTAGAAAGGAAAATTGCTCTTGAGTAATAGAAGTAGAAAGTATTGGTTTAATTTTGCTAGCGATGATTTTGGAAATCAATTTGTAGATACAATTGCATAAACAAATAGGATTGAAGTTATCCCACTTAGTCACATTATCCACCTTAGGGATGAGGGAAATAAAGGTGGCATTAAAAGTTGCAAGTATACTTCCGTTGATTCTTGATTCCTCTATGACTATGAGCAGGTCCTGTTCAAAGAGCTCCATAAAGCCACTGAAAAATTCCATGGGCCTGGAATTTTGTCCTTCTGCATGGATCAGACAACCTCTTTTAATTCTTCCATACTAATCTCCTCCATGATCTCTTGATTTTGCTCCTCATTAACCATAGTAGGATAGACATCCAAAAGTCTAATCATTTTATCAAATGATACTCTTTCATCTTATTTATATTGGTTTTTAAAATGTCTCACTCCTGCATTGGCTAGATCCTAGAAACCTATCAGCAGAGAGCCTCCATCATCTTCAATCTTCCAAATAGAGTTGGTGTGATGTCTATGTTTAACGAAATTATGAAAATATTTTGTGTTATAATCACCTTTTGGGATCCATATGGCCCTACTCTTAAGGTTCTAGGTAGCTTTTTTTTAGCTAATATTTTTGTATGCTTGATCTCCAACTCAACAATCTATCTTCTCTATCTACATAGGAAAAACCATCTTTGAATTGATCATGAAATAAATCCAGAGAATATTCAATCCCTTTTATCTCAAAGTCCAATCCTATTTTCCTTTCAACATCACAAGTAATTGGTTTATCTTTGATCCTCTCGAGTTTATGAAGAAAATCCAGACCAACCAAATCATGTCTACCAACATCGAAATGGACCCAGTTACTTCTGACTAGCTGAAGATAGAGTCTTGGTCGTCCAACCAACAAGCATTGAATTTAAAATAACTTAGGGGTTTTTGGCATAGCATCTCAATCTCCATATAGATGGGAAAGTGGTCTGAGTTACCCCCCTCCCCCACCCACTGTCTAAAATTTGCACTTGATTGTAGAATCCCTTCATCAATCAAGAATCGGTCAAGCCTCTTAGAAATTCTGTAAACTCCAACTCTTTTATTCTAAAAGGTGGGTCTGAGAGATACAGGATGAATTCCGAATAGAGAGTTATCATCAAGTCAACAAAGAAGTAGTCATTCAATGGGTCCTTTTGTGCATTTGGTCCCCAAATCTCTCCATCTCCCAAAGAGAAATCTATCTTCCCGATAAGAATAACTCTGTCCCCTACCAGAAGATGAGAACCAAAAACCTTTTCCCCAAAAGTGACCCTATTCTAATAGGGCCCATAAATATTAACAATGTTAAAGGAGAGTCCCATATCGATAGAAAAAAGAACAATTCCAATTCTAGACTTAAAGGTCCATCTATTAGTACATAGCATCAAACTAGATTTCCAACCTATTATAAGGCCACCAGACCTTCCTGGAGCATCCATGCTTACAAATTCCCAACCATGTAATGATAACCTTAGATATTTAATAATATCATCTCCACATGCCATTGTTTCTTGTAACAGTAAAATGAAAGGATTTTTAGTCAAAATAAGTCTCTTCAAGGCCATATTTTTAAAGGGAATCCCTAACCCTCTGATATTCAAAGACATTAAGATCATTGGGTAACCTTTGTCCAGGGATTACTCACTCTAAGAGTCCCTGCAATCATTTTTTGTCTTCCTTCTCTTACGTCTTTGACAACTTGTTCACAAGCCAAGGCCATGAAGGATGTTTTTCCCCTTAATCGACGAGTGGAAGTAGGTGGATCTTGTGTTAATCCACCCCGCATCCCAATCCCACCTTTGGCCTTTGATATTATCCTTGGTTTCAGGTCATAGAGAGATATCATTGGGGTTAAGCAGTTATGATCCTTCATTGGGGGTCCACTTTCAATATGTTGATCCATGGAAACAACCATATTAGAAATGGAGGGGCAATCATCCACATAAGTTCCAAAAAAATTATCCAGAGGGTTTTTGCACAAAGAATGAGGTATAGATATATCAGGAGAAGGATCATCAATAATAGTCCCAAGAGGGGGGGTCAGAACCCTAGAATACAAGTGATATTTGCCACATTCCATAAGGTATTCAGTCCAATGTAGTGATGATCCATTCCTCACGGATATGATCAATCCTTTATCAGATCCAAGTATAGAAGGTTCAAAAGGCTTGGATCCATGTAGATTAGATAAGAGGGGGTGGTGTGGCTCAACTACCTTTCGATCCCATAGGTCAATCATATGGTCAAATGATCCATTACTAGAGGAATTAGTCTTCAAATGATATGATATTGGATGATTTTGAGTCATCTTTCCTATAGATAGTAATGTTGGAATCCTCCACTTGGATTTGGACAAAAGATCCTCAGAGTGACCCACTATCCTGGAGTCTTGAAGGGGGTTAAGGGGAGCGGAGCATAATAAGGAGGATAGAATAGGAGAACCCTTAACAACCAAATTTCCTCCCAAAATCATAGCAAGTGGTCTATCAGGATCTCTAATATTACCCATCATGTTCATAGAGGAGCAATCTAAGGAAGAATTCACCCTAGATATAGAACCTTGCCTAGAAATGAACGAAAAAGGGATCAAGGATGATTGAGAAAAAGGAATATTGAACATACCTGGAGTAGATGAAACAAATAACCCCTTATGGCATGGAGGAGTTGTGAAGGAACGCAGAGTAGACTGATGATCTTCCTAGACCTTAGATAGTCCCTTAACTATAAAATCCAAGTCAACTCTTTGAGGTTGAGTCATGACCCACTTCAGGGTCTACTCCATCATCTTAGAAGGACCATTATCAGAGGACTACTTAGCTTCATATGAATAAATCTATATGGGGGACTCATTAGCCAAATTCCAAGAGTAGGTACCTTCTTTATTTTCCAACATCCTCTTTGAAAAGGTAAGTGGCATTCCTTGATCAAATGGTCCAGGGAATGATAACGGATGTATTTGGAAGGTAGACCAAAGTAGTCTAACATTTGATAAAAAGTATGGCTCCCAATGGATATATTCAAATCCACCAACAAAACCTCACAAAGGTCTATCTCGACCAAAATCTGAGCCAATGTCATAATACATAAGGCCTGGAAGCTCATATAAATCAATACATAGGTACCCAATAGGGATCCAATCCTACAAAATATTTTAGATGTCCATAGCTCTGGAGGCAAGCCTGGAAGTTTAACCCATATCAATTGAGTGTAATATTTAGACCTTTTTGCGTCAAAAAAATGTTGTCCATCATTGCAGCTTCAATGGCACTTTGTTGCATAGCCAAACACCATTCAATAGGGTATGGGTATCTTCCAGTCTTTATAGGATGACCCCCAGCCACCCTCGAGCCAGAGAATAACAGTTTGACATATAAACCAGAAGGCCAAACTAGTTAGCACGAATCCATATCTTGAATGAGGCTAGACTCATTCGCCAACTTGTAAAACGACCAAGCAAATTCGTATTCACCATCGGAAGGACCTAATTCATAGGGACATTTGCACCCAATGCTAGACTAATCTCTGAGGATTTACGCTTAATCTTCTTCCTTTTCTTTGGAGGCCTAGCAGCCTCACCTATCTAATCGAAGTTAGTAACTAAGTCGACCCTAACTATAGCATTAACCCTACCATCACTACCGATACTACAAGGGCTATGCACATCCGAATGCACAAATGACAGGGTTGAGTGATGGGATTTTGTCTCAGGAGTAGTAATGGTGGGGTCAGAGAGAAGGTGGGTGTTCCCAGCAAGTAAATCTCGTGAAAAAAGGCTCATAGGACCACCTCCACTAGTCAAATCCATAAATATAGGGTAAGATAGCCTCAGACAATCAAAGACATATGATAAATAGATAAGAACAACAATGTTCCTTGGAATAGACTGACAAGACAAACACGACAAAAAACACTAAATAATCAGGTGTGCACTAATGAGGGTCATTAAGTCTCATTGAAAACAACAATAATCCCTCTCAATGGATCCCACCTGAGAGTTCAAGAGATTCTTTCTCCAATACCATCAAAAATCCTATGGGAAGTGCCTCCCAACCTCATAATTCCACCGGAAAAGCCCCAATATCATACCCAAATCCAGAGCCATGAAAACCTAAAGCAGAGTCGAAGAGCCGATAGTGAGCTTCATTAAGCTTCAAATTATATACTATAAATTATATATTATAATTATAGACATAGACCAATTTTTCATTATATGATTTGTGTTTTCAATGTATGCATGCGTAATGCTTTAGCATTGTCTAATTTGAACCAACGAAGCCCATTTGGAAAAGGAATTAAGCAAGTGTGGAAGTAAAAATTGATAATCGTTAGGGCTCTAAGAGGTTTGTTTAGGATTGGTGTTTATTTTAAATGAAATTGTGTAACATGGTGTAGGATAAAAATGGTTTAAAATATTTTTTTTTAATAGAAAATTAGGTAAAAAGTTTAGGTGTTAACATACATTTATGATTCAAAGTTTAAAGGATATAGATTTTCTATACCTAAGAGTTTTGAGGATTTATAAAGTAATCTTAAATTTTGAAAAAACTTTAAAAAAAACTTTTTTACAAAGATTGTAAAACTTATCATCACTCAATTATCAAATTGGTAATGAGGACAGCTATCATTGGCTACTATCTGCAAATGCGAGTCGACTCATCATCATTATGTAAGGAAAACCACGCCACCTAAAATAACTTGTTGGTGGTTCATAAGAAGCCAAACTTCCACTCTTGCAAGATGCCTCTGGATCTTGGGTTGTTAATATGTTTCCTTACGTCTTAAAAAAAACGAAGTTTTAGCCAATCAACTTAAAACTATATTATAAATTATTTTTTTACTTCATCAAATTTTAATAAAAATAAAATTTTCCACTAAACCAAATACAAAATATATAAAACACCACATCATAATCATTGTCCTCCCTCAAAATGAGAAAAGCATAATGCACATGGCACTAGTAATCAGTACATGTGTGTCATTGGTGGAAAGCTACTTTAAGGGATCATGTAAGTGAGCCCATCACTATAACATAACAAAAACCAGTGAATGATCATGAGCGTTTCTCAACATTTCAATCAACCCTCCCTTTTTCATAAAAGTGAAATGCTTTTTGTTCGCAAATACGACAAAATTACACAAGTACCATCATTATACCTTATAACATCAACAATATGGACCTATGTTTAAACCTTACACAAGTACCATCATATACCTTATACCATCACTCTCTTTATGTTTAAACCCTTCATCTTGGGAGGGGAATTCTTACTCTCTGGTAGGAGTATGGTTTTAAATGGCCCTATTAATGTTTACAATTGTTACGGCCCTCGGGTGGAGAAAAAAATCTTTTGGGAGGGCCTTGCTGAATCTGGGTTATTAGGTATTACAGATCAGATAATTGCGGGGGATTTGAATTTAACTTTGGGTACTCGGGATTCTTGGGGTACTCAGGCTCAACCTCAACAGAATTCCCGGTTTGTTAGTCTCTTTGATACATTTGGTCTCACTGATATTCGGCCTTGTCCATTGGTGCCCACCTGGCGAAACGGGATAAGGGGTGATGCGGCTGTGGCTAAATGCTTGGACCACTTTTTGGTTAATGAGGATCTGTTTGGTACATTTACGCATTGCATCTCTTGGGTGGAGACTACTCATATTTCGGACCATTCACCTGTTATGCTCCGGTTTGGTAGGGCTGAATTTCCTACCAACTTTCCATTCAAGTATTGTCATTTGTGGTCTCTTGAGGCCTTTTTCATTGGTATGGTTCGGAAATTATGGGGTTCTATTATGAGGGACTCGGATTCACCGGCTATGACTCATCTACCTGGCTTTCTGCGTCTTCTAAAATCAAAAGTGGCACCATGGATTTGAGAAAGAAAGGCTCTTTTGAGTTTGGATCTGCGGGCTGTTGAATCAGCTATTGTAGATATGATGGCTCGTCCTTTTATTATGACTACCGATCCTTTATTTATGGATGAGATTAATGCACTGGAAAAACAAAAGGCTTCCCTTTTGGCTATGGAGGACGCTATGTGGCGTCTAAAAAGGCAAGACCTTTGGTTATCTAGTGGGGAACAAAACACTAAATACTTTCACGCATTTGCTGATGGGAGGAGGAAAAAGAAGGCTATCTGGGGTATTACTGATTCAGGTGGAAATTTCATTTCGGATATTTCTGGGATTGTTGATGAGGCTGTTAGTTACTTTTATGATATTTCTAGAAAACCTTACACTAATAATTTGACGGAGCAGCTGAAGATTCTACAGGTTATGCCCTGTATGTTCTCGGATTTGGAATGTGCTGCGATCTATGCACCGATGACTAGCCAGGAGATTGAGAATATATTGAAGGACATGGAGAAGGATAAGAGTCCTGGGGCGGATGGCTGGACTTGTGAATTTTTTATTCAATTCTTTGATATTCTAGGTCCAGAGTTAGTTCGACTGGTGGAAGAGGCTGGGGTTTATGGAAAAGTTACTGGTGATGTGAATGCCACGTTCATTACATTGATCCCTAAGATTTCAAATCCTTCGTCCTCCGGTATTTTTAGCCCATTTCTCTATGTAATTTGATTTATAAGTTGATTTCAAAAACTATTGCGCAAAGGATAAAAGGGGGCTTATCCGGTGGTATTTATGTTGAACAGTTTGGGTTTTTAAACAAAAGATTGATCTTTGATCCAGTAGGGACGGCTCAGGAGGTCTTGCACACAGTTAAGTACAAGAAGATGGATGATTTGGCCTTAAAGTTAGATCTGATAAAGGCATATGACCTTGTGGATTGGTCTTTTCTGAAGTTACTCCTTCTAAATGTAGGTCTGGATTTCTGGATCACCCAGTGGATTATGGGGTGTATTAAGTCTACAAATTTTGCCATTCTTGTCAATGGTTGTCCTACTGCTTTTTTCCAGGCCTCTCGGGGACTTCGCCGGGGATGTCCTTTATCCTCTCTCTTGTTTATTCTTGTCATTGTTGGCCTCAGCAGACTCATTCACCAGGATAGAGATGAGGGTTTGTTTACTGGTATTCGTGTCTCTCCTCATGTGATTATAACACATATGTTATTTGTTGATGATATTCTCATCTTTGGGCTTGGAAAAGAACAGGAATGGTTACACTTCAAATATATTTTGGACACTTTCTGTATGGTGGTTGGGATGCAGATAAGGTATGCGAAATCCTGACTATATGCTATTAATTTGCAGGATGATTTAAGACACTCCATGAACACTATTTTTCCTCTTGATATTCGTGATCTATGTCAGGGCTTGACTTATTTGGGGTATTTTTTGAAACCAAATGCTTATTTGGTAAATGACTGGCTATGGATTGTTCAAAAGGTGGAGAGCAGGATTCATTGTTGGAAAAATAGGAAGCTCTCTCTGGGTGGTAGACTGATCCTTCTAAACTCGGTTTTGGTAAATATGCCTATTTATTGGTTTAGTCTTTCCCGTGTTCCTATGTCCATTTTGCACATGATTCAGAAACTCTTGTTCAATTTTATTTGGAAGGGACAATCTCTATATCAGGGAAGTCATTTAGTGTCGTTGAGATCATTTCTAGACCAAAGATCGATGGAGGCTGGGGTATCCAAAATATTTACTGGGTCTATAAGGAATTACACCCAAAGTCCCTTTGGCGTGGCTTGAATAATGGGGGTTTGTGGGGTTTACTGATCAGGGACAAATATATTAACCCTGCCTCGATTATTGGATGGCTACATTCTGGCAAATATCTCAAGAAAACTTCATCGGTTACCTAGACGGGTTTGGTGGCCATGCATCCATACCTTCAACGTTGGATTTTTTGGAAGGTGGGAAACGGTTATCATATTTGTATCAGTAGGGATAGAATCCTTGGTGGATACTTCGGTGGATACTTGTTTAGTAGTAAGAAATATGGGGTTACAGTTCTTAAACCAGATTAGAAAGACTCAAACTGGTTCATCATGTGAGGGAGATTGGCTATGTGCAATGGATTTATGTCTGGATGGAGCTGTGGATATCGATTGGTACAATTTTGTATCTAGTTTGAGGCATGCCGGAATCAATCTTTCAAACGACCTGGATTCTCTTTGTTGGGATTACGGGATTGGGGATGGCACTGTTAGTGCTGCCCAGGCATACAGTGTTATGGCATCCGAGGCGATGATAATGGCAAAAAATTGGTGGCATTCTTTGATTTGGCGATGGGAGATCCTTGGTAAGATTCACCTTTTTCTTTGGCTGGCATTAAACTATAAGATTAACATTAGGGATAGATTTAGACTTCACAGGGGCATTGGGCCTAATGTTTGTTATCTATGTCTGCGTGCTGAGGAGACCTGCGACCACCTATTTGCTTTGTGTTCATATACTAAAAAATTATGGGAGGAGGTCTCATTGATATTTGTCCAATAGGGACAGTGGCGCGGAAATACGCTATCAGATTGCTTGAAAGGCTGGTGCAGTAGGTATAAATATGCTATGATTTTTCCTGTCAGTTTTATATGGGGAGTCTAGAGACTTCGAAACTCTATTCTCTTTGATCATAAGTCATACTCCTTTATAAACTCGGTGGTTTACATCAAAGGCTATATGACTGGAATGGTGTGGAAGACTAAACCCTTGAAGGATGGATTAAGAAGTGCTCTGGTGATTGATTCGACTAATCCTGTGGGATTCTTTGATGGGGCTGCTCAGTTGGGTCGATGTGGTGATGGGTGCTACATAAAATTGGATAAGGATCAGCTGTTGGATTTACATCTTGGTTTTGGTATGGGGAATAATACAAGATCTGAACTTATAGCTCTGTGGGGCATTCTCTTTCTGGCGCATTCTCTGGGGATCAATAGACTCGCAGTGTTTGGGGATTCCAGCGCAATCATTGACTGGGTTTTATTGAAGCATAGGTTATAGGTATCTTCCCTCTCAACTTGGAAAACAAAGATTAATACCCTTTTAGCTTGTTTTACATCTACTACATTCTGTCAAGTGAGCAAGGTTTTTAATCATTTGGCAGATCAAATTTCAAAAAAGGGACTTGTATTGGATGAGGGCAGTGCTGTTATTCAGTATTATTCTTGTGATCGGCTTGTGGAGGAGAAGCTGGTTACTATATACTGATTATTGCCTTCTTTTTTGTTTTTTGTTTTTGTTTTATGCCATCATTTTAGAGACTAAGTCAGTCGATTTTTGGGGGATTCAGTAATTTTTTTTGAGAATTCTGATTATGTATTGGGCTCAGGTATATGGTTTTACTTTGCAGTCGGAGTAAGAGGTACATACTTCAGTATAGTTTTATTACTGAAACTAGCTTTTTAATTTTTGGAGATAAATTTTCTGGAATATCACCTTATATGGTAGTGGCTAGTTGATGGCTATTGCTTGAGGAACTTGTTTTAAATGTAACTGTCTATATGACAAGAGACAAATGTGTAGTTTCTTTGATTCATGAATGAATAGCAGGAAACTCTTTTTCTTTTGGAAAAAAAAACATCAACAATATAAATTCCTTGACAAATTCGTTTTATAGGTTGTGTCCATGCGTGTTGATTTATCCAAAAACACCTTGTTCATCTAGTCCTTGTGTCCAACAGAAACTAGGGTATTTAAATTTTACAGTTTTGTACATCTAAAAATACAAAACAAATGTATTTAATATGTTTTATAGGGTATGTGGTGTCATTGTTGTTGGTTGCAAAGATTATTACCCATATTAACTTCATGTAAAGTTCTTTTAGCATGCATATACCTAAAAGAGGAATGTTATTAATAATGTTGTTTAAGTTTTAAAGTGTTGAAAGTGATGCTTTGATGCAAATGTGTTTTTAATTTGATGGTTTTGGTAGTATTTGTTTTGTTAGAGGAAAAAATTAATAAAAATATGTTAATGTTAATGTTAATGGTAAATACAAGTGTTATATAAAAAATTTCAACAAATAAGGTAAAATTAAAATTCAAAATTATTCAAAGTTAAGTTGAATTATTTGAAGTATTTGTTAAGTTCAATAAACAAGTTGAATTTTATTTTTGGGATTTTGTGTTGCTCTAACTTTAAGGCTAGAGAGTGCCTCCTCGTGTTTGCTACATTGTCACTAAACGATTCCACTACATCCTCAAATTAATTATTAGATCAAATTTGGGGTCTAAAATGGGCCTTATAAAAAAATGTGTCATAGATGAGTTGGATTGAGTTGGATTTCTCAAACCAATAGAATTTCAATAACTTTGGTCAACCATTATGGTTGAGATTGTCATATATAAGTCAATGATGCTTATGTGTCATATTTTTATTGGACAATAGTTGACTCCATATAAACCTCACCTTGGTTAAGATCGTGAAAAGTTCATCTTGAAATATGATAAATATACTTGAAATAATAAATATAGAATATTTTATATTATCACTACTTCCAAGTACTCTAAAACTTAAATATGGCATTAATTAAAATGCTAGTATAGTCATTTTGAAATACTAAAAGCATTTACATAATTAATCTTTTAAAATGAAAATAAATAATATTTAATTTTAAATGGAGTTACCTTGAAATACTAAATAAAACATTAAATATTACTAAATAATATCTCATTTAAAATATATATATATATAGATAGATAGATAGATAGATAGATAGATAATACCTTCCAAAATAATTAGATCATTTAAATATTAAATACTAATACAAAATAATAATAATAATAAAATTAGGTGTAATCTAAATATTCTAAGTTTTCAATCTTTTTCGAGCATATTTTCTGTATTATTTTGTTAGGAGTCCAATTGTAAATCTTAAAATCTTAGAATCATGTATATCAACTATGGAAATTGCATAACTTAGGTTCCATGGGGTATGGGGGGGTGTTGAATCTATTTATGAATTCAAAAACACAATTTAAACACTTTTAAATTTGGATTTTACATAATAATAAAAATTACTGGATTCCAACCAAAATCCACCGTAAAGTCGAAAACCTAAAATAAATAGACTGCTCCAAAATTTTCTAATATTAATAAATACTACCTAATCAATAAAAAATAATAATCAATAAAAAAAATTAAAAACATTTTATATCATTAATTATTTTAAGAAAATAATAATAATAACCAATTATTTATATATATTTAAAACAATTAACTTATCTCCTTGCACCGAGAGTAGCAAGGTGCTTACAATCCAGTATGGGGAAGATGTTTGGATGTGATGTGATGTGATGTAACGTCACATATTTTAATAATAAAATAATAAAAATTAAAAAATAAAAAACATGTCAGCTAGAAATTTTTTACATATGTTTTAATAAAATTAAATATATATTATGCTAATCGAATAATCATGGCTATTCTTTGAATTTTTTTTTATCTTAGGTTTAAGATGGATCTATGTTGGTATAATAACTGACACTTAATATTAAATATAAATTTTAACTAACATATAATATAACTAACTAATATATATGTAATATATTAAGGCATATGAGTGTGGTCTAACGACACTGGGTGGTGGTTGGGACCCACAGCTAACTGGATCTATTCTGGGGATGTCTATGAACAACCCTTGATTCCAAGGTGGAATATCATGGTCTATTATTATTATTATTATTATTATAATATATAAATAATTAAAAAGTATAATATATATTATTTATTACAATAACTAACACCTAATATATGCTATGTTTATATTTTATACATTAGTGAAAAGTTAAAATATATATTTTATATTTTATAATATAAAATATATTATAATACATATTTTAACTTTTAACTAACACCTAACGCATACCATATTTCTTCTGTGAAAAAAAACATACCACTGTTATTCAATTAACCTAAATCAAGTAGTACAGATGTTCATCAAAAGATATTTCAGTCTATTCAATATATTAGATTGGACCTTCCTATCCTTACAAAGTTACAAAATATAGCAAACTGGACTGGAAACCATGGCCTATACGATGTCATACAAAATTCTGAAGAAGGATTTAGACAAGGAAATATAGGGAACCAGAATCCACCACCATATCCTCGCAAACATCCTCCCAAAATAGAAGACCTTCATCACCATCCAATGCCAACTTTGAAACTTTATCAGCTTGAGTATTAAACTCACGGTAAATATGATCTAGCGAATATGTAAGAAGCAAACTTAAGTCCTGCTGAATACGATTACACCAATTGCCCAAATTAAGTACCTACAAATCATACTCTCCACGAGCCCACTTAATAGTGACTCTAGAGTCACCGAAAATCTTAGCCTTATGCAAACCAAAACATATTGCAGCTCTGACAACACACCAGAGATCTAAAAGCTCAGCTTTCATATTGGTCCCAAATCCACCATGCATACAGATAGTGTAAAAATGATCATGATTAAGATAAATAACACCACCAATGCCACATTTCCCTTCAGCTGCTGCCCCATCAAAAAATAAAACTGGATCATCCATAATTAGTTGGAACCTACCAATGTTCCTCTCCATAGGTTTAATAGCTTCCTCCCGGTACTTAAGATAGAAACTCAAAGCCTCATGAAACCCAGAATCAACAGTGGGTATATAATTGTCAAACAAAGCTCTGTTCCGAGCTCTCCAAATCACCCAACAAATCAAAACAGGTAATGTGATATGTGCTTTACCAATCATTACCCAGTCATATAAATACTTCTCAACATTACACCCTTTCCAATGATATGTAAGACCCAAATATCTGGAAAATTTTCCCCATATATTTTTAGTGAAACCACAGTCCACAAAAATATGTGTAGCCGTTCCAGAATCCATCCTGCATTAAACACACTAGCTTGGTCCAATCCATCCACACATTTTCAAATTATCCCATGTTTTCAGGCAATTCACCAAGACAAACCATAAAAAGAATTGAAGTTTCAATGGTAGGTGCCATTGCCAAATCATTTTATACCACCAATGGGAAGGAAAAAGACATATGCGCTTGATAATATACTCATAAGCAGAACAAGCAGTAATAATACCAGTAGCATCATTTCCTTCCCACCTAATTTCATCCATCCTTTCAGTGCATCGAATACCAGCTAAATTCAAAGAATCAATATACCTGTACCATTCACCCGCAACCTGTCTAGGCAGCTGTAAGTCATTTGCATTCAACCAGTATCCTTGCGGCATCTTCTTCACAATAGAATTGAGTGTGATATAACCCTTCTCCCTAATAATATGTAACAAACCCTGAGAAAATACCATATGTTCCTTTAAACCAATAATCGGGTCAATCCCGATCGCCACCTCTGCACCATCACCGACTTTCCAACATATGCCATCAACCATCCAATAGTACAGTTTCATGAACCCATTCCAAATGGTTGAAACACCCCTCAGCACTTTCTTCGGCTTTCTCAGCCAATGTGAGAGTTTTGTTTTAACATACTTTTCCTGAACCACCTGAGACCACAGGGTACTGCCAAATAAAGCCCTCCAGAAGCTTTTCAATCTCAAAGCAGCGCTAAAAACTGAAAGATCTTTAATCCCCCAACCTCCGGTAGCAATCGGAATTGAGATTTTATCCCAGCCAATCATCGAAAGATAGGACTTCTTCAAACCACCAGACCATAAGAATTTAAAAATCAGACTCCTCAAAGTGTTAATAACCGAACATGGCACCGGAAGCAATGATAGCCAGTAGATTGGAGTTCTAGTAAGAATAGACCTCACCAAAGTGAGTTTTCCACCAATAGAAAGCAGTCGATAAGACCAGTGAGAAATCCTGGCTTCAAATTTTTTAATGAGCCAATTCCAATCCCTAATCAAATAACCATTGGGATTTAATTGAAAACCGAGATATGTAAATCCATCCCCAATTTTAGCACAATTATAAGGCAGAAAGCTTCTCAACTGTTGTAATCTTTCCAAACATACCAAGTTCTCATAAATGCACGACTTTTTTTAAGACTAATTTTCATACCTGAGGCACGACAAAATAGCTCAAGTATTCTCTTATATGCAGCCCATTCTTCCATCGTATCAATACCAGCCAGAAGTACATCATCCACAAAGAGTGCATGAGAAATAGAAAGGTTTCTAGAGATTTTCAGACCCTTAATACTTCCATCCAAAACAACTTTCTTAATCAACCAACTCAAACCATCAATTACTAATAAAAATAATAATGGTGAAAGTGAACAACCTTGTCTCAACCCCCTTGATCAACTGAAGAATGAAGATGGAGCACCATTAACTAGAACAGCAATGTTCATGGTACTAACACATGCCATGATCCACTTAATGACCAGTGTCTAAACCCCGATATGGATTAAAACAATTCTGAGAAAATCCCAACTGACACAGTCATAATCCTTCTCCAGATCCATCTTCAGGACGATAGCCTTTAACTTTTTACACTTAATAGAATGCAATAGTTCCTATGCAATTCCCACAGCATCATGGATCTGTCTCTCCTTTAAAAAACCAAATTGCTCTTGTGAGATGAATCTAGAAAATATGGGCTTTAGATGGATTGCAATGATCTTCGAAACAACCTTATAAATAAGATTGCATAAGGAAATAGGTCGGAATTCACTGAATGTTTTTGGGTCATCAACCTTCGGGATTAGAGTAATAAATGTAGCATTTAAGGCCCCAGAAACATAACCCTGAATCCTGGAAAACTCCACCATTTGTTGAATCTCCTCTCCCAAAATATCAAAAAATTGGAGAAAGAGCTCCACGGTCTAGCCATCAATCCCAGGACTCTTCTCTTTAGCAAATGTTTTCAAAGTATACTCAACCTCTTCCAATGTAACTTCCTTGCAAAGCTCAGCAATATCACTATCATCAATAAATTTCGGGTATAGTCTAGCAACCTGCAGCTGTGACATCAAGTCCAAACCTTGATCCCCCTTATAGATGGAACAAAAATAACGTTTTGCCAAACCCTGTAAACCAGGAGCATCCACAACCTCATTACCCTCTCCATCATCCATTCGCCAAATAGTATTACCATTCCTTCTAGCCGAAGCATATGAATGAAAGAAGTGAGTATTCTTATCACCAGATTTAACCCACAATGCATGGCTCTTTAAACGCCACTCCTTTTCCTCCATTAAGTAAAAACTATCTCTATCCTTCTCCAACTTTTTCAAAGTATCAAATTTACAGAGAAATCCAAAGGAACATACATAGCTTGCTCATATAAATCCTGAAGCTGTGTCTCAATCTCATATAAATCCCGTTTGGCCATCTTCTTCCTATCATGAATCCAGGCCGAAAATTTTCCTTTAAGGATCCGCAGTTTATAACAGAGCTTATCCACTGGATTCAAATCCCCCTCCACATCAATATAAGGCCAGACATTTGTGACAAAGCTAACAAAATCTGAATTCTTTGTCCAGGAACTATCAAATTTGAAAGGGTAACAAAGATGCTCAAAACTTCCATCCAACTGTAAGAAAATAGGCCAGTGGTCAGAGATTTTCGACTTTCCAACCCAAGCACGATACCTGCCACAAGACTCCAGAAGAGATTTCTTTAAAAGGAATTTATCCAATCTTTTCATAATGGTGTCAGGTCCTCCTCTGCCATTAGTCCATGTGGGAGAGTAGGCACCTGAACAAACATCAACCAAATCATTATTTATCAAATAATCATTAAAAAATCCAGCCAAATTATCCAATTTTGCAGAACAGCCCCAGATCTCCTGAGAAAACCTAGTAAATTTTAGGTCCCCAGCCACCACAATATTGTCTCTTTCCAATAGGCCAGAAGCTTGAAGCCCGTTCCAAAAAACTTCCCGATTTTTATACGGTGCGTAACAATTCAAAATTGTTAATGCAAAATCGTCAGATCTGCGTGCCCCTTCCAACACAATACCCCAAGGAGACTTAAAAGCCTAGAAAGTAAAAACCATGGGGTCCCAAGCAGCAAGCAAACCTCCAGACATGCCATTTGAACAAGATGCCGAGACCTCCCAACCCCCCTTAAGACCACCAAATCTAGAAATAGCATCCAAATTAGTAGACATTGTTTCCTGTAGTAATAAAAGACTCGGCCGAGCAGTAGCTAATAGATCAGCGAGGGCCCTGACTCGGGAAACCCCCCCAATCCCTGAATATTTAGGGAACATATAGACATTAGCTAACCCTCCTCTCAAGGGATATAGCTCTAAGACCCTGTGACTGAACATCTGAAACCTCCTCAATATCCAACAGATCAAGCCTCTCCGAGACTGGAATATGACCCGGTAAATCATCTGATTGTTTTAACCTTCTAGTTCCACCTTTTCTACGAGGCTTCCTAATGGTAACATTCTGAAACCATTCAGAGTGTACCGATTTTACAAGGGGATTTGAACTAGGGTTCTTAGAATAAATAGCAAGAGGAAGAAAAATATCATCACCACCTGAAACACCAATACCAACATCTCCCTCATCCCCAATGACTGTAGGAGCAATAGCACCATAAGATTCAGACACCGGCCTCAACAATTCCCCCCCATCATCGGCAGGGTTCATGGGTACCAGATTCTCCCCTAGATTGGAAGATGAAATTAAAGAAGAAGAATCCTCACCCAAACCCTGAGCATTTTCCCCCAAACCTGTCTGTTCCCCAAAAAGTGCCCGACAGGTCAAATTCTTATCTAAAACATCACCTCTACCAGAAATAGAAGCCCCCTTCTCCAAAGTAACAAAGGCCTTCAGCTTATGAGAGATATTCGAATCAAATATCTCATTAATCTCCGCATCTGAAAAATCAGGGATTGAAGGTTTAGGAGAGATAAAGGACTTACCAATTTTCGCAGGGTCCTCCAGAAGACCAACAGTAGACGCCGACGGAGAGTTCAGAGCTTTTTTCCTAACCCACTTTCTCATAACAGGAGAATATGTAACCGTCGATGGACAATTAGCCCTTATGTGCCCAGTCTCTTGACAATGGAAGCATCGAAATGGCATTTGGAGATAATATAAGCATTGGCGCCAAACCCTATCCCCCCAAACTAGTTCAATTTCCTCATGCAGGCCAAGAGCCATCTCAATCGAGACCATAACTTTAGCATCGCACTTATAAAAACCACACAGAGAACGATTATCCAATCTAACAAACTTCCCAACCGTGTTCGCAATACCCATCAAAATATTTTCAGTCCAAAGTTCAATAGTAAATCTCGGGATGAGAAGCCAAAGATGCCGAAAACCCTGAGCTTCCGACAATGGGTTAAAAGCCATATACCACTTCTTCAGGACTAACGAACCTTCCTTAAAGCACCAAAACCTCTTCAAAATCCGACCCACATGCTCTGCCTTAGTAAAAATGAACATAATCCACCTGTTCATTAACTGCATGACTCTAGGCATATCACCAATAAGTGAAACCCAATTTTTTCGAACCCAGTCCACCATTTCCTTTTGATCCCCACTGGTGTACTCAAGCCGACCAACAATAGCCCTAGCAGATAAAATTTCAATACGTTCAAGGTTCGTCTCCTCCGGAATGACAAACCGTTCAATCCCCGAACGTACCTTCAAGGCCCTAGCCTGTCGCCGCTTACGATCCTTCAAACCAGTAAACCTTTGTTTCCATTCTCTTCCAGAGGAACGAACACCACTTCCAAAACCCTCAAAATCTTCCCCCCAGAACCTAAGTGTCCAAACCCACCACGAGAATCAACTCCAGGGTATAATGGAATACCATCACAAGTCACCGGAGATAGTGTCCGGCCCCCAGCTGGTGTATGGCCTTCCACGACCATCTTTTGACCGGCAGCTGTCGCATCCACCTGCCTCTGGTAACAAGGAACAAAACCCTAAATGTAAGTGGAAACCACCTGTCACACAAAGTACCCCACCAAACGCAGAGCACAAATAACCACTACAAATCGCAGAAATGGAAAAATGACACCAAACTAGCAGAACCAAGGGCATATTAGCAGCAAAGATAGCAATGAACCAGTTGATAATGGATAAGCCGAGAATAACTATCGAAAATCATTATTCCCACTTTTTTACATCTTGGTTGGTACTGGGATGGTTCAGTACGTACCATCTTGACTCCAAGCTGATGGTTATTCAGGTAAAATCACGCCAACCAGTGTTCACGGCCTCTGCAGGAATCCCATCACAGCTTACGCCTACCAAACCCTAGCTCCATCCTTTCAATGGTGTAGAGTTTAGTCTCGTCAACTAACGCATACCATATAGTATTAGTGTGTTACATAGTTATATTATGTATTAGATATAATATATTGATAACAATTAATTATTAATATTGTTATAATATATTATTTAATTTTAATTACAATAATAATTTTGTGAATTTAAATTTATTATTAAATATACAAAAAGATATATTAAATCAATTAAATTAATTATTATAAACAAATTGTGATATAGTTTTAAATTTTTTATCGTTATATCATTTATTGTGTGCACGAGAATCTAAACTTTTCATTAATTTTTTCAACCCTTATTTCTTAACTCTACATTAATTCAATATAATTGTCAACTATCATTAAAGAGATAATGTATATTATCGTTTACTACATAACACCTCTAATTTAGTGTGGCATGGCATATTCTTAGTGTGACATGGAATTTTAATATTTTCCTTAAGAGGTCCATTTTAGACCCCAAATTTGCTCTAGTATACCACTCATTCACCAAGTTCCACTTCTATCTACTCATCGCACAACACTTAGTCACTCTCTCACTTATAATCTCTTCCAAATCAACAACTGCAAACACAATTATCAGGAAAACCCACTATACCTAGAGATGACTAAGAGCCATTAAAAGTTGTTGGGAAAGGCTTTCATAATCCCTTGGAACAAAGTTTTCCATAATCTCTTTTACCCAAATTCATCTTCCATACAATTGATGCTCCTCCATCTGCCTGTTGTTGTTGATGATGTTCACAAGAATCATATATGAGACCACGCTCTTAGCTCATTTTAGATTGCAGACAAGAATAACCCTTCTTCAACTCCAATAGATTCTAGCAACCCAACACCATCAAAATAACAATGCAGCCAGAGAGTGCTATGATGGTTATAAGCCCAATTCCTTGAGACAAAAGCATCATTGTCATTTCTCAGCATTGCAACATTACAAAAACTCGATAAAACACAAAAGCAAACTGCCATTGGGACCTCAACAATTATTATGAATTTATTATAGGTGTTTAATCCCATATAAACTACGGGGACTTGGAACTTCTCCAATAAACCAAAATTGAGAGAATGTAGTAATACAAAAACAAAACACAGTAGAATAGTCATCTCGTATACTAATTGAATGAAGTCCAAAGACTCTAAGATAGGCACAATATTTATCAAAATTAACAAGGCCCTCCTGCATATTCCAATTATTTATCAAGTTGCTCATGTGTCAATCCCGCAAAATCTACAGATTATTGGCCACACCACCTTATTTTTACACCACATACATGCACAAAATGGAAGAAGTTGCTATGGGACACAATATCAAAGATAGAAAACTTGAATAATTTGCATATGGAAATCCCAGTTATTGTAGTATGAGATAAAGGGAACTAGACATATCGTTATGTTTTAATGGAGTGAGAAGCAAGGAAAACTGACCTACTCAAAACCCTCTTCTCCACAAGTCTGGTAATATCCCTGCGGCTGGAAGAAGCAATACCATATTCCTTGTATAAAGTGACATTTTGAAATGACACTCATTCAATGCGGTACAGGCCACCAACGATTGATTTCTATCATACACAACTTAGCTCATTTATCATGACACATGGCTACAAAAGCAGAGAGATAATCACCCGCCTATCAACTAGTGGAAGGCTTGGAAACCATAGCCAAGAAACGTTAAGGTTTGCATGGTAAATCTCAAGTGAATCAAGGGAAGTGAGTAACATTGAATGCAAGTCTACTTTAGCGATCTAACTCGAAGACCATCATTCTTGTTTCACTTTTCGTTCGCTTTTTCTCTCCGATGTCATTTATGTACTATGAAGGCATTTCTTTTCTGGTTACCGAATTGCTCCTCCGGTTCTGGTGTATCCTTGCGGGTTCTTTGATGGGGCTGTGGCTGGGGGAAGAGGTGTTAGCGGGGCCAGTGTGGTGTTACATCTTAACAACTCTGTCTCCTTTCGAATCCATTTAAATTTGGGTTTTGGTATGAACACCCGCAGTGAATTGTGTGCACTCTGGCTTCTTTTATACTTTGCTCGGCTCAAGCAAGTTTCATCTCTCGTTATTATGGGTGATTCTTCTTCCATAATATCATGGGCATCAGGTTCTTCCCCACTCAATGTGTTGCTCCTCACACATTGGTTGGTTGCGGTTAGGAATTACATCTGTGACTTTCAGCATATTCACATTGCCCATGTTTATCGCGAGGTAAATGTGGAGGAAGACATGCTCTCCAAGCTGGCCATGGACTCTTCGACTGGTATTATCTTGTGGGAGGAATGGCATGAGGACCTTTTTTTCACCCGGGGCTCGGTTGATTTGCATTGGATCTGATTCTTATGGTATGGTTTTTTACGGTATTATCTGATCTATTTGTTACTCATATGATTATATGCGGCTTTATATTTTGTAGGTTCATAGTCACTCTCCCCAACTCCTTGTTGGACTTTTGATCCGTTTGGATTTTGCGGCTATATTACTATTTGTTATCTATTTGACATTCGTGTCCAGGCCTTTGGCTGTTTTGGACTTATATTATTTGTATTTATGTCTTTAGTTTGACTTTTATGGTATTTTGATACTATGACTCATGGGGACTGTTAGTTTGGTCTTATTATGCTGCTGGGGATTAGATGCTCGGTTTTTGGCATCTTTTATGATTTTATGTATGGGTCTTGGTATAGATCCTGGATATTGTGATTGTGTCTTGGGGCTTAACATTTGCCTATGTGGTATGACTCACATACATACATGCTTTGATGACATGATGTATTGGACCTATTTACTATTTCGCGGTATTAATAGTAAGATATATTTTTCCTTGGAAAAAAAGAAGGCATTTCTTTTCTGATTTAGCATAAGCGAACTAACTACATTGAGATGGCCTGCATGTGGGTCGTTGTACCCCCTATATCATATAATATAGATAGAGTAGAGTGTTTATTTCTCAATCTATTCTCACATCTTTCCAATGAGACTACTGTGTGGGGGGTGTAGCTTGGTACGTGTTAGTTGAAGATAAACATATTTTTATTTTTTATTTTGTTTTTCTCTAATCTGATTAATTATAAAAATAATTTAATCCAAATTTCTAATCCAATGAAAACCCAATACATATTAAAATAATATATTTAAAAAATACAAATAAATTCAAATTTTGCATAAACTTTATTCATCTTTACATCTACTTTATACCACCTTATAAACTCTATTCATCTTTACATCTACTTTATACCACCTTATAAAATAATAAAGGAGAGTGGAACATATCGTCTCTACTATAAGCATGGACTAGTAATAACACGGTAATGACAAATATGTTTAATCAATATATAACATTTGAATTACTTTTACTAATAAATTTTTAAAGAAAAAATTCGTTAATATATTTTAATTTTAATAAATAAATAATATATTTTAAATAAATTCTTCTAAATAATAATACCGTAAAGGAAGAATACAAAGAGAAGTATAAAAAAGTTATCATGTACTCATTCACCATAGAAAAAATATTATCATGTAATCGTTCACCATTAAAAAAAAAATGAACTTTTTTTCAAATTATATATTATAATTCTGGACATGGACCAATTTTTCATTATATGCTTCGTGTTTTCAGTGTATGCATGCATAATGCTTTAGCAATGTCTAATTTGAACCAACGAAGGCCATTTGGCAAAGGAATTAAGCAATTGTGGAAGTAAAAATCGAAAATCGTTAGGGCTGAATTAAGCAATGGTGGAAGTAAAAATTGAAAATCGTTAGGGTTCTAAGAGGTTTGTTTAGGTTATTCTATTGATAATGCTTCCGAACCTGTAAACATGTTTCTAAGGTTTTTTGTTCGTTAGGTTTTCCATGGTGCCCCCGGACTCGGATCCAAAGGAGCGCAGGCGCCTCCTTGATCATGCCTTCCGTGCTCTGGTCGCCTCCACCCCCATTCCTTCTGCCCCTGACTCGCAGCATTCCAAGTTTGTCAAGCTCGCCTCTACTCCCAAGGTTCAAATCGTGTCGGCAGCTTCCAGGCTTATGGCTCTCGCCTTGAATGAAAGAGGCCTTGTGGGCCAGTTTACTGGTATCTGGCCTTCTCCGAAAACCATGGACTGTTGGATCACAAGAAACTGGAAGCCTCTCTTATCTGGGGGTCTGCAGCAAAGATTTTGTGGCAAAGGCTTCTTTGTCTTTCTTTTTGAGAATAAGGAAGATAGAGATTTGATTTCAGAAGTGGCCCTTATTTCATGGGACCAAGAGGAATGCACTTAAATAGATGGAGTCTCTCCTTTGTTCTAGAGAAAGATATCCCCAATGTTGTTTCGATTTGGGTTTGATTACCACACTTACCCTTACACTGCTGGAATGACGAAGTTTTTCAAGCAATAGGAAACTCCCTGGGGAAATACATTGACAAAGCAAAACCGTGTGGCACTCTTTTATCCTATGCTAGAATCTGCATAGAGGTAGATTTGGAAAAGGGTTTACCTGAAACATTAACCTGGAAATGGATGGAAGGGAGCACTATCAGAAAGTTGATTATGAGCAGCTACCATTCAAATGTAAGAAATGCCATGAATATGGGCATTTCGCAAAAAATATCCCAAATCTCCCCAAGAAGAAGCAGGGAAATCTCAGGAGGAGGGATGGCAGCAAACAAAGAAGGGGAAAAAACCTAATGGGGATCCCCCTCCATCTCACATTCCTACTGGTACAACTGGGGTCTCCACCAGTAATCACTTTCTAGCGCTTCAAATTGAGGAAGGCGAAATCCAAGAAGATACACCCCAAGATGAAACCATTATGGAAGCCCCACCCCCTCAGCAGTCTGCTCCAACTTCCCCAAAAAGCAAGGAACAAAGGAAGGAAACTGAGAGTGCTCCCTCACCGACTAATTCCTAGTCAAATCGGGTTAAAAATGGCAAAGAAGTTGATCACAGTTCGGGGACCCTACCCCCCACCTCCCAATCCTCCTCCAAAGGGTCATTTGGTGAAGGAGAACCGCCCCCCCTTCATCTATGAGGGGAAGAAGATCGAATCACCAGTTGAGGGAGCAAGAGGCAGAACAGGAAATTGAGCTAGGAAGACAGATGAGTCTTGAAGACATCAATTTCTTGCCAAACAACAAACAATCAGGAAATGCAAAACCAGAGGGTAGGTCTCAGGCAGGACCCCAAGCTCACAAGAAATAATGAAACTAGTCTCCTGGAACTACAGAGGTCTAGGGGGTACTACTAAGGTCAAAACTCTAAGTACTATTGTTAGAAAAGAAACACTGGACGTTATGTTTGTCCAGGAGACTAAGATGATCTCGGGGAGTCTCTTAACCTCTCATTTTTTTTGGAATTCTAGTACATGTTTAGCTATCAGCTCTAAAGGTTCCTCGGGAGGAATCTCCTCTTTTTGGAACCCAAATAAATTCTCTCTAAGATCACCGATAGAAAGCAGTTTTTGGATTTTGATTGAGCTCTTTGAGCAAGAGCAAGGAAGGTCTTGTTTTTTCTGCAATGTTTATGGACCCACTCACTTCAGGGACAAAGAAAATTTTTGGGATTCTCTCATCTCTCTTAAAGATGATCTCAATGGGAAGGATATGATAATTGCTGGTGACTTTAATGCAACTAGGGCACAGTTGGAGAGAAGAGGGAGATCGTTGGTTAGGGACGCCTTCGGAGAAAGAATGGATGATCTTATGGTTGGTTTGGACCTGGTTGATCCTCCCCTAAGGAACAGGAGCTTTACCTGGAGCACTATGAGAAAAGGACCAGGTCATATTGCTGCCAACTTAGACCATTTCTTGGTAAGTTCCACTATCATTCAAAAAAATATTCTTCCAACTTATTTTGCTCTTCCTTTTTCTTCCTCAGACCACAAACCCATTTCTCTTGTTTTAGAGTTACCAGACAACCTGGGACCTATTCCCTTCATCCTTAGCCCCTTTTGGGTCAGAGAACTAGAAGTTTTGGATTTGTTTCAAAAAACTTGGAGACTCCCAGTGATGGGGTCCCCCAGCTTTATTTTTGAATCCAAACTTCGTGTTGTAAGATATGCTTTAAAAAGTTGGATCAAAAACAAAAATAATATTGCTGGCTCTCGCTCTCATTTGAATTCTTCTTGCAAATAAATGACCTCACATCAACAGGTCATGGAGACTTCTGAAGTCACGGTAAGCTCCTCGATTCGTGAAAAAGAATTAAACTCAAAAATCCTAAAGGCAGCTAAAAGGGAAGAAGAAGAATGGAGGCTCAAGTCTAGACAGTTATGGCTAAAAGTCGGTGATATAAATACTAATTATTTTCACAAACAGACCAAAGTCAGGTTGACCAAAAATGTGATTAGAGAATTGAAAGATGCAAATGAGCAAAAAATTGAAGGGAAGGATGCTCTCCAGGACCATATCTTTCATCACTTCAGCTCGCTTTTCTCGGATAGTGGTGAAACTGATCCGAAAGCACAGGCTGACTTATATTCCTCTATCCCAAAATTAATCTCTGACAAGGATAATGACAATCTTTTTAAGCCTCTCCAGGAACATAAAATCATTGAAGCCATCTGGTCTCTTCAGTTTGACAAAGCCCCTGGCGTTGATGGTTTCACCATAAATTTTTACAAATCATCTTGGGATACCATTAAAGACGATCTCCATAGAGTTCTCAACTGGACTAGGAAGAAGGAAAAAATTGGAGGGGCCACAAACTCATCCTTCTTGGACTTAATCCCAAAGGAAAAAAATCCAATGACTATTGATATATTTAGGCCTATTTCTCTATGCAATACATCTTACAAAATCCTCACAAAGATTATTGCAACTAGATTAAAAGATCTGATGCCCAAGATCATTTCTGAATCTCAAGGGAGTTTTGTGGAAGTTCGCCAAGTTTTAGATAACATCATCATTGTTCAAGAAGCAATCCACTCAAGTATGAGAAGGAAGCAGGCAGGCATGGCCATAAAACTGGACATGGAAAATTCCTTTGATAGAGTGAGCCATGTTTTTCTATTCGGAATAATGGGAAAGATGGGATTCTCGACAGACTTCATAAAATGGATAAATGCCTATATTGGAAAACAATGGATCACCCCCTTGGTGAACGAAAGACCTTCTAATTTCTTCTAGGATTCCCATGGCTTAAGGCAGGGATTCCTTCTATCTCCTTCTCTTTTCCTTATTGTTGCGGAGGCCTTAAATAGGAAGCTTCGGGACCTCATAGACCAAAGAGAGTTAATTGGCTTAAGGATAGCAAGAGGTTGAAGGGCAGTCAATAATTCCCAATTTGCTGATGATACGATCTTGTAGGGGGGGGCTCTACGGTCATCGCTAGAATATTTAAAGGAGTTCTTGACTCCTATTTGGTTGCTTCTAATGGAAAAATCAACACTCAGAAGTCCAAGATCTACAGCTGGAACTATTCGCCTAGAGATTGAGCTATGATTACTAGAATTATGGGCTTCGAAGGTAAAAAATATTGGAACTCCTTCTCTTAACTCGGTGTCCCAATATTTAAAGGAGCTAAAAGAGCATCAAATTGGCATACCATTACTGATAAAATTAAATCAAAAATCACTTCTTGGGGTGCTCTATGGCTCAATCCAGCAGGGAAAGTGGTTCTTATCAAGGAGTTCTTTCAGCCATCCTGATCTACTCTTGCTCAATAGATTTAGCTTGGATGAGAGTTATGAATTCTATTTCAAAAGATTTGAGACACTTCTTATGGCAAGGGGGAAAGGCAAATCAAAACAAATTTCACTTAATAAATTGGGATCACATTTGTTGTCCTCAGATTCAAGGAGGTATTGGTCTGAGAGATCCGAGCCTTATGAACATTGCTTTGGGCGCAAAAATTATGTGGAGGCTTATCTCAGGGAAGAATTCTTGGTGGAAAGAGGCTATTAGAAATAAATACTTAACTGGATCGAGATTCAAGTGTCTGGATCATGGTAACCTGCAAGGGAAGGGCTCACCTATCTGGAAACTTTGTCTTAAAGCTACTGGTGTTATTCAACAAGGGATATTCTGGATTCCAGGTAATGGAAAAAATATAAATCTCTGGGAAGATCGAATTGGTCTTTTCCCCTCGATCAAGGCCTATGTTTGTCTACAAGATCTGAATACGTGGATGAAGGACAACAATTTCACTACTCTCTACAACATTTCCTCTTGGAATCCCAAAGGGCGTTGGACCGGTTGGAAAAACATCGAAGTCCCTCAAAATTTGCAATACCATTATGAATTCATGTGCTCACATCTTCTCAATTTGGCTCCCACTCACAAGTCTCACAAATATTGTCGGGGATGGGGCCAATCTGGAAACTACTCAGTCAGAGATGGCTACAGACACCTCTGTCTCAGCCAAAATAGGCTCATCCATAACAAAGACAAAGTCTGGAATCGAATAAAGATAGTCTGCTGAAAATCAACATGTTATGTTGGGTTCTAATTCGTGGTAAAATTCTCACAGCAGAAAATCTTAGAAAAGGAAACATCGAAGGCCCTTCCAGGTGCATGCTTTGTAAAAACTCCGAAGAATCTTTGCCTTATATGTTTCTAGATTGTGACTTCACTCTTCAAGTCTAGTCTTTGGCCATAAAGGACCTGTCTTTCAACTTGATTCTCCTCACAAAAATGAGAGATTTCTCTGACGGATGAAATTACTACTACCAGGGGTCTTTCAAGAACAAACCTGACCTTCTGAGGCTCTGGCTTTCCCTCCCCAAGTTCATCTGTTGGAAAGTCTGGACCACAAGAAACAAGGGAATCTTTGAAGAACAAAAATCCAATGTGATAAAGGTGGTTGCTGTGGCCATAAGCCTTTGGGCTGAGGCGCTGGGTTCTAGAGGTTTACACTCTATCTCTTCGAAACCTCTCACTTGTGAAGAAAAAATATGGGTTAATGACTTCTTGCAAGACCACTCTTCCTACTATCCCACTGTTAAAAAACTGGACTCAACCAGATGGAAAATTAGACTAGAAAATTCTCAGTTTCTCCAGTGGTTGTCTTCCCTCGACTCTCACTCTTTACTCTTTGATGGAGCTTCCAAGGGTAACCCAGGGTTGGCAGGTGCGGGGGGAGTTATTTTCGATCCCAAGGGAAAGAAACTGGAATATTTCTCTTGGGGGATAGGAAGAAGATCTAATAATCAAGCAGAGTGGCTTACCCTTATAAAAGGATTGGATATTGCTGTAGAAAGGGGAATTCAAAATTTAACCGTCGCAGGAGACTCTTTGCTAGTGATAAGAGAAGATGGAAATCTCTCAAAAGGTTTCAATCCCCCCTTGTCCAACCAACACATTCTATTTATCAGCATTGCTCAAGATTTCTTGTCAGTTAAGTTCTTCCACGTCCTCGGAATCAACAATGATATTGCTGACAGGCAAGCTAACGAAGGTGTGAGGTTAGATGGCACCACAATTTCTAGAAATGGGAGCCTACCTTTTCTTTGCTGGATTCCTTAATTTTGGTTGCCTTGGTTATGGTATTTAAAAAAAAAAAAAACCAGACGTCACTTAGAAGTTTTCCTCCTCTCACAGGCAGTCGATTGCATCTCCCCGGTGAGCATTCATCACCCTCAAGTGCACTCTGTGTATGCGGAAGGTTTGAATTCCTCAGCTATAACTCTATCAGATTAGTTTGAGGAGAACCTTTTTTGGGGGCGTTTGGATTTTGGAACTGGAGCACGAACTCAAAGCCCTGAAGCATGAGGTTTCCAGCATAAAACGTGCCACATCTCAGCTCTTTTCCCTATTTCAATCTTTTCTCTCTAATCTTTGAAACTCCTCTGTCAAAATTGAAGGGAAACCTGTAGAAATTTATGCTACTTTGGACCTTGCCTCGAATATGGCCTCCTATTCTCATCTTTGTATAATAGGTCTCTCTCTGGTTTGGTTTGGGATGGTTGTAGCCGGCCTGTGAATTTCGGTGTATTCCTGCTTCTCTTTTTTTAATATAATTTCCTATCTGTTTGTGTTAAAAAAAGAGAGGTTTGTTTAGGTTTGGTTTTTATTTTATATGAAAGTGTAACATAGGTTTGGTTATTATTTTAACCTGGTGAAGGATAAAAATGGTTTAAAATAGTTTTTTTTAAATATAAAATTAGGTTAAAATTAGGTGTTAATCAGGGATCAAATTTGAAGGGTGGGGTCCCATTTCAATTTGAAATGTCATGAGATATTGAACCCTTCAATACTGACATGTAAAAATAAATCATTCTTTTCATTTGAAAATGTAAGAGTACATCAAAATTTCTTTATCTATTAGAAGCAATATAAGCAATGCTATTTTAATATGGGCTAATTAAATAAGCCAAAAGCTTTTATAGAAGAAATTTCAAAAACATAAATAAAGAAATCCATTTTTTCATAATTAATAGAGCCTTGTATGGGCAAGTAATGAAACTTGTTTATAGTAAAATCAAAAGTAGCTATGCATGCTTTATATTGAAAGACATTGTTTTACATACATATATACATAGAACAAAAAACTTATCTTGAAACTAAATCTTAAAAAGAAAATATTTCATACTAAGGCATATATTTCATACCACTTTCCAATTATTTATAGATAACAACAAATGGTGATTATCCTTAATACTTAATAACAATTTGATAACAAATGATGATTTAACAATCAGTGCGTTATCAAATTAACACAATTTTACTTTTACATAATCAACATCTGAACGAATTATCCACAATCTTCAAGAAGTCATTGAATTTTAGTGACTTTCAATTGTCTTTCTCCCATAGCATTTTCTGTGAATTTTTTGTGACTTTGCTTTTCTTATAAAAATTTAGTAACTTTCATCGACTCTTATATTTTTTCTTTATCATGGAGCGGGCCTCCTAGTGAAATGTTTTTTTTTTCAATGGAAAGTGCCGACCTGATATTCCAACCCCTGGAATCAAGGGTGATGTCATAAACCTACGTGAGAATGGATCTCGGGGTCTCTGGGGCCAACCGCCAATAATGATATGATATTAAGTAATGATATGGTATTAGTGAAGTGAATTGAATAAAAATGTCATTTATGAGTCTTACCAACTTTGCTTTTCTTATGAGCCAAAGTCTTTGTTTTTCTATTTTTTTGTCTCTCATTAATGTCGTCTTTTTAATTGCCTTCCAACTCATGCATGGCATCCAAAGAAGACATGAAGTCAATATGCCTACCTCCACCACTAATGAGTTGGGCCTCTTAGTGAATTTATATTAGTGGGGCAAGCTTGGTAGTCAAATTAATAAATGAGTTTATCCATTTTTTCAATCTATATCACCCAAAGGGTTTGATAATTAAAAATAATATTTATTGCTGATTAGGAATGATTTACCATAAAAATTATTATTTAATAATTTATATAAATTAAGAAAGTAATTATAAAAATGTTATTTTTGAAAAAAGTAAAGTATTTAAAAGTAGTACTATGTGGAATAGAATTAATGGCATATTAATCAATTTGAGTGTAGATCCAATGGTTGAGAAGAATGTTGTTATACTCTTCACCCTAATTCAAATATCAAAAATCGGTAATTTGTAAATGAAGAAATTAATCATATTAAAATTATAATATCATAATATAAATATAAATATTGAGAAACATATCTTATCTTAAATCTCCCCACTATAATATATATAATCCAACAATAATCAACAACCATTTCAATTACATAACTATGAGAGAGTATGAGAGAGGTGTAACTAAAATCCCAATGAATTTAATATTAAAGTTCATTAAATATTAAAGCGAGGAATTGTGTAATTATATCAATCTAAAACCTCAATTTAAAGAAAATGTTATTAAATCAACCATAAATATGTATCTTAAATTTAACTTATACATATAGAATATATACTATTTTTTATTTATGTTTTACTAAAAACTTTATATTATCTAGCCTATAAATAACTAAAAAGAAATTATAAATACACTTTTGAAATTATATACTCCTTTTCCTTCAATCTTGTTTGTGTTTGAACTACACTAATATCTAAAGCCTTCTCCATAGTAAAAGCCTTGCCATAAAATCTGCTAAAGATATATCCTGTTAAATCTATATCCTACTGATCACCCTAAAAATGATGGGGATCAAGGTGTGGCCACATTCTTGAATGACTTTCCTTTCTACAATTTTATTTAGGTAGAGGGAACTGTCGTATATGATCTAGTTTGTAGGATCTTAATGAATCTTTCCTCCGAGACTTTCCATGTTGCAATGTGATCTATCACCAAGTGCTAGGCACAGGGAGCTCTCATAGGTTGATAAAAAATCATTAAATAAAATAAAACATCATGATTATTTTAATTATAGTATTGAATAACATGAGAAAATCAACCAATAGAGTTAATAATTTTATTGAGAACACTCAAATTAGCATTGCATTAAGAGTAGTTATGTGCATTTAACATTAAACCAAAAGCAGAAAGGGACATACTAAATCTTTTAAACATTGAGAAAATTACTTATTTATTTTTTAACAGCTCTCCATGCTCATTAAATCTTAAGTTAAGATAGATATATGTTAAATTTATACCAATATTTGTATAAACTTAATCTTTAAAAACTTATTTCCTCAAAAATTAAAAGTTAAAAACTTTAAAAACACACTTATATATATATATATATATAACAAAAATAAATAAATAAATACAAAACATATTTTTTAAACAATTTTTAATAAATATATAATTAAATTAAATTAAAAAAATTAACTATTTTAAATTTTATTATTATATTAATTTAAAACAACCCACTCTCTCATCATGTATAAATGGTACCTACTTCTTCACTATCAACGTTTTAACCACACTATATCATAACTGAGAGCCACCGGTGACTTGATATGCACTCACAAAAATAAAATTATGAAATAACTGTTTATTAATTAAATTTTTTAACGAATTGTTTATTAATTAAAAAACTTGTTTCAGAATTGGTTGAGTAATAAAAGTATTTAAGAATTGTTTACCAAAATTTTACTAATTAAAAAATATATATATCTCTTTGGTGACTTTTTCAAGACTTTGCTCGAAACCACTGCCAAAGTAGAGACCTGAAGTCCACTTGCTTCATTTTTCTATCTCCCATAACGGGACAGTGGGCTACAACTGACAGACATTCCCATTGAAAACCATTTTGATTGGCGAAATTTGAAGCTACCCTTCTATTGCAATTTTACACATTAGTGGTTACTTTAATTATTGATGGGCTTGCCTAGAAATTAATTGTTTTTTGCATGGTAAAATTAGCGGTGGCCTTCTATGATGAGTAAAATGACCTTTGACACTGAAGGCTTCAAATTTGAAGCTCGGTGTTGATATTTTTTTATGATTCAAAGTTTAAAGGTCATAGTTTTTTTATATATAAGAGATTGAGGATTTATAAAGTAATTCTAAATTTTGAAAAACAATTTTTTTTTTTTTTTATGAAGATGGAAAAACTTATTATAACTTAGTTGTCAAATTGGCAATGAGGAGAGTTATCACTGGCTACTATCCGCAAAAGCAAGTTGACTCATCATTGTTATTCAAGGAAAACCACGCCACCTAAAATAACTAGTTGGTAGCCCATAAAGAAGCAAACTTCCACTCTTGGAAGATGCCTCTAAATCTTGAGTCATTAATATGTTTCCTTATGTCTAAAAAGACAGAATCTCAACCAATAAAAAACAATTTTAAATCTTACTCTAAAACCACTTAAAACAACTTAAAATAATATCATAAATATTGTTTTATTTAATTGACATTTTAATAAAAATAAAATTTTCCATTAAATCAAATACTACATATATAAAACACCACATCATATTCATTGTCCTCCCTCGAAATGAGAAAAGTATAATGCACATGGCACTTGTAATCAGTACATGTGTGTCATTGGTGGAAAGCTACTTTAAGGGATCATGTAAGTGAGCCCATCACTATAACATAACAAAAAGCAGTGAATGACCGTGAGCGTTGGCGAGCCTTATTAAACCGACACACTCGCCATTAAGGCGAGCCTGTCAGTTAGGATACCCATCCATTGACATATATGGTCATGAACCCATCGTGGGGCATGGCCACCGGTTTACATCATGAACGTTATTCTCCGGCCATCGGGAAAGGCGAGCCTTATTCAATCGATAGACTCGTATTTAATGCGAGCCTGTCAGGTGTCAGAACCATCCATAGTCCATGGCATGGCATCCATGGATACCCGTCGGCTGCAGTTATCGACTTTGACTCCGGTGACCGGAAACTCGTTGTCAAATCGGCTGCGTTGGAAACCCCTAACTCAGGCTCAGCTGTAGCTATCAGTTCATGCAACATTGGTATCAGTACTTACGGCCATAGCTCGCCATCAATTTTCCATGGGTGTCATTTTCCCTGTGTAGCGAGGAAAATTTAAATTTGAATTTGAAATTCAAATTGCGAGGTAAACCTAATTTCTTCGTGCGGTGAGTCATGCTGCTCAATATCTCATGTCACCCATGCCAACCAAAGATCATTACATCAGTCTTGCCGACCTTCGAGCTTGCCTGGAGATGAACATTTGTATGAACAGTAGCAATGTCAGTTTCTATGTAGTCAAGATGTTTAGAAGCTGCTGAGAGTTTCTTTTAGCTTGAGGTCAGTCTCTCTCTTCATGTATATATGCAGTGCAATATCATCTTTTACTTATTGTTTGATAATGCTTGAATTCATTCCATTGTTTTTTCTTTTCTTAACAGCTTTGCGCAGTTACTTCCTTGTGAGATGACATATTTTCATTTAAAAACGTGATGGCTTCTATCTTATATGTTTGCAGGCTTGCATTTCAAATCATGGCACGTACAATATACAACTCTCCTTCTGTCTCATGAACAATTTTGATAGAGAATACCATAACTTTTCCAGAAATGTAGAAAAAACCGAGGAATCCGTGTTCATCTTTTGCTATGCAGGATAGCCTTATGATGGTATAATTTAGACTTCAGAGGATGATTTTATTCACTGATTTCGAAAGACTGTTGAGCATAGTGTTATTTTTTCACTTAGCGTTCAAGATAAGAGAAGAGGAGCAGAGAGCGTGAGAGAGAGAGGTCACTGCAATGCAGAGCCACGCCATTGCTTTTGTATCGTTTTATTTATGTATTCTATTTTGGATGATGTTTTATGTTCCAACATTTGTGTCTTTTTAGTAGATGAATAAACGAAAGCTGGTTTATCTGCTCTCGTTTATATAATTCCCTAAACCAACATCAATAGAGTGATATTTTGGGCACGGTTCATTGAACCTTTATTAGGTTTCCTTTTACTGTTTCGGTACATTTAATGCATTTAATTCGATATTTTTTTTTTTATATGAAATTCGTTAAATCAATTTAATCATCATAGATGATTGATTAACTAGTGTAATAAAAAACTCATTATCATTGGATTCAAGAAGAATGAGATATATAAATTTGGTGTACAGATGCTTTTGTCCATGCAACAGCAATAGCATCAATTAACCCAAATAGATAAACTTTGATATGAAAACTCATTATCATTGGATTCAAGAAGAATGAGATATATAAATTTGGTGTACATATGCTTTTGTCCATGCAACAGCAATAGTATCAATTAACCCAAATAGATAAACTTTGATATGGAAGGTGGTGTCATTTAAGTTTTGACTACTTACAAATACTGGCTAAGCATAGCATCGTGATAGGTTTGGCATGAGTTAAAGGTACTCTTAAAGTGTGTGAAGCTTGCTTAGCAACTGACAAGACTATGAAACATCTCATAAAAACTTAACAAAAAGGAACACAATAAGATTGGAGTTGGTTCTAAGTGATATTTATGAATGGATGAAAATGGAATCTAGTTTAATCCCCACATGTTATAGTTTCCTTACATTCAGATGATGATGGATTTACTTTCTCAACAATAAATCAAAGGATTTTGAAACTTAAGTTTTTAAATGGTTTAAAATCAGTGTGATAAGAAGTTGGAGGTTTTATGTATTGATAGTAATGGTAAGTTTTTCTGTAATGATTTTTATGATACATGGAATTGAAAGGTAACTCATGTCGGAAACAATTAGAGCTTGAAACATCTCTGATAACAAGTGAAGGATACCGACAGAGCTAAAACCTGCCACAAAACAAAAACACAAATAAACACATAGAGCACACAACTAAATATAACCCAAATTTTATTTTATTCCATCAACCTTCAGATTCTCCCCAAATAACAATACAAATGGTTCATGGTGACTGGAATATTCCTCTAGGCCGGAATCTTTTACAAACTTGACGACAGACCATCAGCAAAACCATGCTTAGAGTACCCATAAGGTTCCATTATCGTCATTTCCTTTCAGGGCTTCATTTTAACCCTTGATATAAACCTCTGAAATCATGCCACATGTCACCTTGTGACTGGTTGTCAAACTCCACCTTTCGGCCTTTCTAATGTAATTGCTAATTGTGTATGCCGATACAAAACTCTGATGTGTTGACACATGTCCCATTAGAACTCTTCATTGGCCTTCAACTTTGTCGCACTTCATTGCAATGTCGATATATCTCCATGATGACTGGTCAAGGTTCCTTCATCGATCCTTTCCTAATTGGCGCCTCTGTGCAACTCGGATACGTCAACTGTGCAACTCGAATACGTCAAATTTGATAGCCATGTCCATGTCTAATTGAATGTGGGCACTTTCTAACTTTTACCATTGGACTTCCATTCAATGCACACATAAAACTTTGTTGATCAGGTCTGATACACTGTTGGACTTGCTTCATCAAGACTATCCCCGAGGACACTTGTTTTCTTCTTTGATACATAATGTCTATGACTCTTGGATGATGCCATGTGTCGACTCTTGATTCGTTGTCCAACCTATTTCATCAGAACTTTTGATCTCTTCGACACTTAGCCAATTTTTCATATTTTCTTTGAGGCTTTTGCTGGGAAACTTTGATGCGATTTCAATCGATGGAATTCAATTCGATAGATGAAAAATTAAACTCTATACACGACCGATGTAGTGGCATTACTCCTATTTGTAAAATTTGTTTAATGTAAGTTTTGATCGCCTCACCGCCTCAATGACTGAACATATCTTGATCTGATTGGGCCGACCTCGAGCCCTGCAATGACATAACAATGCCGACTATTTTCATTTATAGATACAGGGGTCGGTGATATAATTACTCTCAACATTCTCCCCCTTAATTATCTCAACAAAAAACCATCTTCTTCCTTAGATTCTTCAACAATTTTCTTATTCATTGTTGTTGAGTGATTTCTCCATTCTAGCTTTTCTTATAGATAACCAAAAAAATAGCAAAGATGCTACAACATATAAAAATTACACACATGCCTACAGGCTACCAAAACAATAGATTCTTGACAAAATTTGCCTGCTAGTCTTAGTCTAAGTCAAGTTTACACATAATTCATAAAATTTTAATAATTTAGTTTCTTTTTCTTCTCTCGGATCCATACCTAAAACTTTGTGATCTTCCACTTCTTCTTTATTTTCGTCTTCCACTTCTAGGCCTCCTCGGATGCATCTAGTCTTCTGCCTAGGTTATCTTCTGCTTTTATTGTGCGACTGTTGCACATTCTTTCACGATGTCATTTATAATCCTTCTTCAAATTTTATGCACTTTTGCTCGCAACATTACCATTCTTCATGGCCAATCTAGGCATGTTTTCATCATCATTCTCTTTAGCCATATATGCGACCCTTTTAATTCAGTATTGAGATTCATCTTGGATTCAATTATATCAATGCAAGCTTCCACAATCATAGAAAAATAAAACATTAAGAAAATCACGGACCTTTGCATCGCCCTTCTCCTTCTCTTTGTCTTGCATATCTCTTGCAAGTCCTTTTCTTCCATTACGCAGGCTCACTGTTGCATTCTTCAACCCATTATTGATTCATCATCATTATAATTTTCTTTATCTATTTCTGCAAGTCTATGAATGACTTACTTGGGCCTCCGTCTTCTTCATCATGCTTCCATGGATACTACCTTTTAGTCCATGCTCTTTGTTTCCTTCACTGCAATCTTCATGTTAGTTTCATCATTTCCTTTTGTACCTTCACATAGGTAATCATTCAATTCTCCTACAACCTCCAACATTATTGTAGGTTCTTCAACATTACATAGGTTGTTCACACCATTCCTCGGCTCTTCAATCAGCCTATTCTCCTCACCGATCTTCATCTCTTCAAATATTAACCTCTGCATCCTTATGAGTTGGATTCTCTTTTGCAATCTCCTCTCAAGCTTCATCTTTCTCGCCTCCTATTAGATCCTCAGTAATTCCATCCCCATCTTCATACTTTACAATTTTAATTTAATGTTCAACAACCTAATCATCATCTTTGCTCACATCATTACCATCATTGCCTTCTTCTTCATGATTGTTTGCATTAGCACATTCATTTGTTGTGATTTTCTCTTATATGAGCATAACCAGTAGGGTTTCATGACCCACTTCTACATCCTCTTCCTTATCTAGGAATTTCTTTGCACCTTGTTTCTCTTGCTGCACTATCACCTCTAGAAAGTGCTCATCCTCAACAAAAAAACATATCATTAGCAACATTCATTGCTAGATTCACTTCTTCTCCTAGATGTGGTCATCCATTTGATTTACATTTCCAAGTGGGATAACACTGTTGCTCAATAATTCATCAATTATTTTCATTTTTATCTTTAAATTCAATAATTCGTTATCAAACAAATCTTCTTCATCATATACTACTACATATTCTACTTTAATTACTTGATTATCATTCGACTTATAAGCCAAAATTTCATCTTTAATTTCCTTTTCTTTTATAGCAAGATCTTCAACAATTTCTGTGAGTATTGTGGAAATAACTGCAGTGCTACCCTCAACTTTAACATTGCTCCTTGCAACATCGTGAAATTGAATGGGATCTTCATTATTAACACCTGTAAGATTAAACAAATCATTAATACAAGCAATTGTGCACTTTTGCAATTCTTTGTCATTTCTCTTTCATCATCCACCAACACAATGGGCTTTTCTCTGTCCTCAATAAGAAACTATTCAATAAAACATACTGCTTCTTAAGCTCAGTTTTTTCACCTTCTTCATCATCATCAGTTGCCATTGATAGGTTCACAGGAACACTAGCAGCTTCATCTGCATCTTCATTGTCTTTGTCTTCATCATCCACATGTGCATTTACATAGTGGGATACATAGGTTTCTTCATTGACAACTTTATCAACATGATCATCAACTTTAGGGAAACCCTGTTCGATTGCTAGATTGAAGAGCCCGTGAACGTGAAGGATGAGGATAGGTCGTCCATTTTTAATGATTTCATCTTAACAACCTTTGATGTCCTTAACTTTCCACTTTGTTGTTGATTTAGCAACAAACTCTATGTATTCCATAGGAAAATCCTCTTCCTTCATAGTAAATACTTGAATGTGGCCCATAACTATAGGGGATTCATAAAGATTCATATGGTATGGATTTATTTGATCTAATATTACAAGCTAGAATTCACCACCATAGTTATCTAGGATTGACTTTGGAAAGGTTGAAAAGGCTTATCTTGACTTTTATCTATATATTATCTTTTTTTAAAATAGGGCTTTGCAATTATTTTTCTTTGATATTTGAAGGACTTTTCAAAGTATTTTCTGGTGACATTTTAACAATATTACACTCTTTAGCCCTCATTCTTTTTATAGGAATGTTTGAGAGAGTAATTATTTATACAAATTATGAGTGTTGCTATAAAACATCATCCTTTTATCCACTATGGTCACAACTTAACATGATATTTAATTCATTTTTCAACTCCTTTAGAAAATAATTAGCTTTATTTTATGAAGATCAACGCAACGAGATGAAATTCTATTTGAACTAGCCTTTGATAGTTGGCTTTCACATGTCCACTTAACTTTTAATGCTGGACATTGTTTTTGTAATTTAGTGGGATGTTTGTGATTTTCTTCGTGTTGATGATCTTCATTTTATTATGCCACCTCAAAGAATTTGTCTCGAGATCCTTATTCTTTTGCTGAAGAAAACCTTTCCATTTTCTTAACCCTTTTTTTAGTATGTAGTCGCTTGATGAATTATGATAACATAAAAGGAACATGCATTAGAGTGCGAAGAAATATCTACCGTGTGGCCTTTCTCTCTACGATAGAAACAAACAAATTATTTGTCATGCCTTTTCAATTTTTTCCGCTGCTTGCCGACCTGTTTATTTGATTGTCAAGATGTTGGTGTCATTTTGGATGGTGTAAGCACCCCTTCACTTCCCTCATCAAAGAGTCTACAAACATTTTGGAGTAGTTGTATATTTTACAATCCTTTTATGTTGTGTTTCCTTCTGCAAAACTGACATTGTCTTTGGTTCGTTCTTCTTTGACAAAGGAAATCTTTGTGGTATTGGCTTGACCCTAGCTTTCCAAATGTATAATGCATTCACTCAGTTCGTCTTTTTCCATTTAAATCCTATAATTCATCGTTGTCCATATCATGGAATACCATGGCTTTCGAAATCCCCTGGCTTCTCTTTGCAATTTGTCGAATATCATACACCATTTTTCTCATTAGTTTGGAGTCTATGCCTTTTGTACATTTCCTAAAATTACCATAGGAATCTTCTGTGATATATTAGGAAAGGTCCTTGGAGGGTGAGTTTACCATGCTTATATCAATATTGGTGTTTTCTTATATCATACAAATGGAAGGTGATTGTGCTTCCATAGTATCTTATACAACCACCTATAGCTTGTCAACTACCTACTCCCTCACTACCAATTCTTGGTAAAACTAAGCCATCATTTTAGTTAGCCTCTAGTCTTGTTGATCATCCATTTGTATTACCTTATGTTTTTATTTCAAGAGAAGAACATTTCTCCAATTTTGATCTTCCATAATAGTGGTGATATAGTTATGGTGTTCATTGACTGTTACTTATTTGATGTAGCTAGCAAGGGAAAACTCTACAAGAGGAAACACATCTTATCTCAATAATGTCTAGTCCTTCACACGGAACCAATAGGTACGTCCTGATAATCAGAATCTCTCAATCCCCTCATTTTCAACTATGTCAGATAGGGGTTGAGAGTCCTGCCTCCAAACACACTTTAGAATTTACTGATACCAGAAACGGAAGAACATTTGTATGTGTGGAGATATCCAATTTTATCCTTATCACATTGAACATGTGATCCATTATGATAAGAATGTTTTCTTCCAATAGTGTATGATTCTACATGTGATCTCCTTGTTGTGATATATATTATACCGATTGTCCTCTCAAATTGGTAATTTCTACCTCTCTTCCTAAATCTTAGAAAGAGAATAATCCAAGTGGTTATCGGTGGCCACCCACCTTTCCAACTGGCTCAAAATGGTTTTCTCGCAATTTTGGTATTGTACTATTTTTAGCAGTTTTTCGGGTCCTGAACTTCTGGGGCCATTTTGAGGCCCTACACAACCTTTTTTTGGCGATTTGGGGGGAAAAATGATTTCATCTGGCATGCATTTGGCCCTAGTCGAAAGTTGCAAACCTCGGATAGACCTTTCCAATGGGCTACCGAGCACCCCAAATGGAGATCGTATGCAAAAGTTATGACCCCGGGAAGTTGATGTACTAACTTACCCAAACGGGGCCCATATGACTTTTGGCGCTTCATCTCCTAGGGTTAGGTTTTTGGATGTCTAGGGTTTTTGACATCCCTGTTTATTGTAAAAGGCCTTAAGAGCCTCATTGTAACCATCTTCTTGCGAAATGAGCGCAACCGTCACATCTCTTCTCAGAGATAAGCCGCCACCATTCCAACAAGCTTGTTTTCCACTGCATTTTACAGTTTTAGCTTATTCCCTTATTGAATAGAAAACCAGTTTTACTGTATCTCTGTTATTTTGTGTTAAGCATCTGATAATAATCTGTATTCATTTCGTTCTGCTCATAAAATCTGGATCAGAGAACTACCAAAGCTAGGGAATATAATATTATAGGACAGTGCATGTACTATATTCTCACTAATTAAATACCTACATCAAAAGATTTAGGTGCATCTATAGAGATGTTTATCATTAGTTTGGTATATCATGTGCTACATCAACATGAAGGTACTTCATACGATATTTTTCATAAAAGTTTTACGAGCCTGAAAAAGAGGTAAAAGTGTGCTCGGAAGTGTTTTTTTTGTAACATTTTTACAAAACCAAAAAAGAGATAAAAGTGTGGTTGATAAAGGTGTCTTTTTCATTCAGTTTTAATGACCCAAAAAAGATATATAAGTGAGTTTGGATGGAGAGAATAAGTGGTATAATGGGATGTGAGAAAGGAAAAAAGCCATCAAATATGAGTTTTTGAATAAACCGACACCAACACTCTCATAAGTACTCATGGAATCACCCACGAATGACATGCTATTCCTAGTGTTGGTACACAAATAAGGTGTGCAGTTATCAAGTTGGTTGCTAGTAATGATCTTCCCATGATGAGGAAAACAAATAATGTGAAAGACCGATGAAGATACAACTTTCATTGCATAAAACCAAATACGCCCAAGTAAGAGGTTATAATCCAATGGGGCACCGACCACTTCAATTTCGAGAGAAATGGTTTTTCCTCCTAACTCGATGGGAAAAGCGATGAGAATTCCTTGAGGTGTAAAAGTATGGCCAACAAATTTTTTCAAGATGGTATTGGATTGTGCTAGAATAGGAGATCCAATGGCTCACCAATAGGAAATAGACAACACACATAAAGGCTCCTTAATTAACAATTGTTCGAAAGATGTTTTTCCAACCTACACCTACCTATATTTGAAAAGCAATCTAGTGGGAGAGAATAGGTTGGCTATGTTCCATATTAAATGCGACCAAACTCAATTATGAAGGATCATTCTCACCAATGCCAAATAACATTGAATTATGTTGTGTGGGACAACTTTGCAATATTTTGAGAGAAGACATAGCACAAGGGGCCAAGGCCAAATCTTCCACAATGTTGTAATTGTGGGCAGATTGTGCATTAGGATTATGCGTCGCTCATCAGAGTACACCCTTGGGTGGGCATAACACTATGTCAAAAATAAGATTTTTTATTTGAAGAGGGCCATTAGGTTCCATAAATAAAGCTCATGGTTCCACCAACAATGCTCATGGTTCCACCAATAATTATCGTGGTTCGATAAATAGAGCTCATGATTCCACCAACAATGATCATGGTTCCACCAACAACGCTCATGGTTCCACCAAAAATGCTCATGGTTCCATAGCTAGAGCTCATGGTTCCACCAACAATGCTCATGGTTCCATAACTACAACTCATGGTTCCACCAACAATGGTCATGGTTCCACCAACAATGATCATGGTTCCATAAATAGAGCTCATGGTTCCACCAATAATGCTCATGGTTCCGCCAACAACGCTCATGGTTCCACCAACAACGCTCATGGTTCCATAACTAGAGCTTGTGGTTCCACCAACAATGCTCATGGTTCCATAACTAGAGCTCATGGTTCCACGGTTAGTGCTCATGGTTCCACCAACAATGCTCATGGTTCCACCAACAATGCTCATGGTTCCATAAATAGAGCTCATGGTTCCACCAACAATGCTCATGGTCCCGCCAACAACGCTCATGGTTCCACCAACAACGGTCATGGTTCCATAACTAGAGATCATGGTTCCATAACTAGAGCTCATGGTTCCACCAACAATGCTCATGGTTCCATAGCTAGAGCTCATGGTTCCACGGACAATGCTCATGGTTCCACCAACAATGCTCATGGTTCCACGGACAGTGCTAATGGTTTCACCAACAATGCTCATGGTTCCATAATTAGAGCTCATCATTCCACCAACAATGCTCATGGTTCCACCGATAATGCTCATGGTTCCATAACTAGAGCTCATGGTTCCATAACTAGAGCTCATGGTTCCACGAACAGTGCTCATGGTTCCACCAACAATGCTCATGGTTCCATGGATAGTGCTCATGGTTTCACCAACAATGCTCATGGTTCCATAATTAGAGCTCATCGTTCCACCAACAATGCTCATGGTTCCACCGATAATGCTCATGGTTCTACCAACAATGCTCATGGTTCCATAACTAGAGCTCATGGTTCCTCAAACAGTGCTCATGGTTCCACCAACAATGCTCATGGTTCCACGAACAATGCTCATGGTTCTACGAACAGTGCTCATGGTTCCATAATTAGAGCTCATGGTTCCACCAACAATGCTCATGGTTCCATAACTAAAGCTCATGGTTCCACGAACAGTGCTCATGGTTCCACCAACAATGCTCATGGTTCCACGGATATTGATCATGGTTCCACCAACAATGCTCATGGTTCCATAACTAGAGCTCATGGTTCCACCAACAATGCTCATGGTTCCACTCATAATGTTCATGGTTCCATAACTCATGGTTCCGCCAACAATGCTCATGGTTCTGCCAACAACGCTCATGGTTCCACCATCAATGCTCCTGGTTCCATAACTAGAGTTCGTGGTTCCACCAACAATGCTCATGGTTCCATAACTAGAGCTCATGGTTCCACGGATAGTGCTCATGGTTCCACCAAGAATGCTCGTGGTTCCACGGACAGTGCTCATGGTTCCACCAACAATGCTCATGGTTCCATAATTAGAGCTTATGGTTCCACCAACAATGCTCATGGTTCCATAACTAGAGCTCATGGTTCCACGAACAGTGCTCATGGTTCCACCAACAATGTTCATGGTTCCACGGATAGTGCTCATGGTTCCACCAACAACGCTCATGGTTCCACAAACAACGCTCATGGTTCCATAACTAGAGCTCATGGTTCCACCAAAAACGCTCATGGTTCCACAAAAAATGCTCATGGTTCCATAACTAGAGCTCATGGTTCCACCAACAATGCTCATGGTTCCACCAATAATGATCATGGTTCCATAAATAGAGCTCATGGTTCCACCAATAATGCTCATGGTTCCGCCGACAACGCTCATGGTTCCACCAACAATGCTCATGGTTCCATAACTAGAGCTCATGGTTCTCATGGTTCCACCAACAATGCTCATGATTCCACGAATAATGCTCATAGTTCCACCAACAACGCTCATGGTTCCATAACTAGAGCTCATGGTTCCACCAAAAACGCTCATGGTTCCACAAAAAATGCTCATGGTTCCATAACTAGAGCTCATGGTTCCACCAACAATGCTCATGGTTCCACCAACAATGATCATGGTTCCATAAATAGAGCTCATGGTTCCACCAATAACGCTCATGGTTCCGCCAACAACGCTCATGGTTCCACCAACAATGCTCATGGTTCCATAACTAGAGCTCATGGTGCCACGAACAGTGCTCATGGTTCCACCAACAATGCTCATGATTCCACGAATAATGCTCATGGTTCCACCAACAATGCTCATGGTTCCACCAACAATGCTCATGGTTCCACCCACATTCCACCAATAATGATCATGGTTCCATAAATAGAGCTCATGGTTCCATAAATAGAGCTCATGCTTCCGCCAATAACACTCATGGTTCCACCAACAATGCTCATGGTTCCATAACTAGACCTCATGGTTCCACCAACAATGCTTATGGTTCCATAAATAAAGCTCATGGTTCCACCAACAATTCTCATGGTTCCACCAATAATGCTCATGGTTCCATAACTAGCTCTCATGGTTCCATGGACAATGCTCATGGTTCCATAAATAGAGCTCATGGTTCCACCAACAATGCTCATGGTTCTTCCAATGCTCATGGTTCCACCAACAACGCTCATGGTTCCACCAACAACGCTCATGGTTCCATAACTAGTGCTCATGGTTCCACCAACAATGCTCATGGTTCCACCAATAATGTTAATGGTTCCATAACTAGATCTCATGGTTCCACAGACAATGCTCATGGTTCCACCAACAATGTTCATGGTTCCACGGATAGTGCTCATGGTTCCACCAACAATGCTCATGGTTCCATAACTAGAGCTCATGGTTCCACCAAAAATGCTCATGGTTCCACAAAAAATGTTCATGGTTCCATAACTAGAGCTCATGGTTCCACCAACAATGCTCATGGTTCCATAAATAGAGCTCATGGTTCCACCAATAATGCTCATGGTTCTGCCAACAACACTCATGGTTCCACCAACAATGCTCATGGTTCCATAACTAGAGCTCATGGTTCCACGAACATTGCTCATGGTTCCACCAACAATGCTCATGATTCCACGAATAATGCTCATAGTTCCACCAACAATGCTCATGGTTCCACCCACATTCCACCAATAATGATCATGGTTCCATAAATAGAGCTCATGGTTCCGCCAATAACACTCATGGTTCCACCAACAATGCTCATGGTTCCATAACTAGACCTAATGGTTCCACCAACAATGCTTATGGTTCCATAAATAAAGCTCATGGTTCCACCAACAATTCTCATGGTTCCACCAATAATGCTCATGGTTCCATAACTAGCTCTCATGGTTCCACGGACAATGCTCATGGTTCCACTAACAATGCTCATGGTTCCATAAATAGAGCTCATGGTTCCACCAACAATGCTCATGGTCCTTCCAACGCTCATGGTTCCACCAACAACGCTCATGGTTCTTCCAACGCTCATGGTTCCACCAACAACGCTCATGGTTCCATAACTAGTGCACATGGTTCCACCAACAATGCTCATGGTTCCACCAATAATGTTAATGGTTCCATAATTAGATCTCATGGTTCCACGGACAGTGCTCATGGTTCCACCAACAATGCTCATGGTTCTGCCAACAACGCTCAGGGTTCCACGAGCTTTTGTTAATGGAACCAACAATACTCATGGTTCCATAACTAAAGCTCACGGTTCCACCAATAATGCTCATGGTTCCATAAATAGAGCTCATGGTTTCACCAATAGTGCTCATGGTTCCACCAATAATGTTCATGGCTCCATAACTAGATCTCATGGTTCCATAACTAAAGCTCATGGTTCCCCCAATAATTCTCATGGTTCCATAAATAGAGGTCATGGTTCCACCAACAATGCTCATTGTTCCATAACTAGATCTCATGGTTCCACGGAAGGTGCTCATGCTTCCACCAATAATGCTCATGGTTCCATAACTAGATATCATGGTTCCATGACTAAAGCTCATGGTTCCCCCAAAAATATTCACAGTTCCATAAATAGAGCTCATGGCCATAAATAGAGCTCATGGTTCCATAACTAGATATCATGGTTCCACGGACAGTGCTCATGGTTCCACCAATAATGTTCATGGTTCCATAACTAAAGCTCATGGTTCCACCAATAATGTTCATGGTTCCATAACTAAAGCTCATGGTTCCACCAATAATGTTCATGGTTCCATAAATAGAGATCATGGTTCCACCAATAGTGCTCATGGTTCCACCAATAATGTTCATGGCTTTGTAACTAGATCTTATGGTTCCATAACTAAAGCTCATGGTTCCCCCAAACAATTCTCATGGTTCCATAAATAGAGCTCATGGTTCTACCAACAATGCTCATGGTTCCATAAATAAAGCTCATGGTTCCACAGGCAGTTCTCATGGTTCCACCAACAATGCTCATCGTTCCATTATTAGAGCTCATGGTTCCACCGGCAATGCTCATGGTTCCACCAACAATGCGCATGGTTCCACAAACAATGCTCATGAGCTCTATTTATGGAATCATGAGCATTGTTGGTGGAACCATGAGCATTGTTGGTGGTTCCTGTCGAATAGAGTTCCTGCTGGGAAGAGTTCCTGTAGAGTCCATATCGAGGCAAAGTTCCTATCGAATAGAGTTTTTTCTGGGTAGAGTTCTCGCAGGGGCAAAGTTCTTGTTGGGTTGGAGTTCTTGTTGGGGAAGAGTTCCTGTCAAAGTCTATATCAGGGTTGACTTCCTGTCAAATTCTATATATCGTGGCTGAGTTCATGTGGAGAAAAGTTCTCATTGGGCAGAGTTCCTGTTGGGTGACCTGTTAATCTTGAACCCTTGAACTTGCTTAGTCTCAAATCGTAAATGTTTGTCATGGACATTTTTCCTACTCTCCAATAATTTGTCTCCTTTGGCTTGTTGCCTCGAGCTTGGATCCTAACCCGCTTGCCTTCTTCAACTTGTTCTTATTCTCTTCCATTCTTCCACCTTTTCCTCTTAGCGCACCCTCTTTATATAGATGGAGAGTTGCCTTGTTGATTCCACCTAAATGGACATCATGCATTCTCTTCGTAACAAGTGGGAACCTAATGTACAACAACTTTGCAATGGTTACAATGTTCCTCCAAGGCGCATGAAGGCGCTTGACGATGTCCTCTTGTGCCTATTGATGTACAATTTTTTCCCCCTCTTGAACTGTGTTACCACCGTGTCTTAGGGAATGTAGTCCCATGGTCCTTTTTCAATTTCAACCGCAAAGCCTCTTTGTCTAAGCCCCTTTGCTGAAAGCTTTTCTCAACACCTTGTGTTTGTGAGTTGAAAAGTCTCCTTGGTGCCTTGTGCAAGTCTACTTGTTGCTCGTGCTAGCTATCGAAGCCTTTATTGACTATCAAATCCCCTTTGTCAAAGCCTCATTGTCATGCACATGCCCAATCCATCATTCTTCTACCCAATGTTGCCTTACACATTGTCTAGCACACATGTTGTGCCAATATTTTCTTTGATCATGCTCCAATGCTAGTTTCCAATGCACCCAAGCCCAAAAAGGACCATGTCGATGGGGCATCTCCTGCCCCAAAGAAAGGATGTTACATCCTCCACCACTCAAAGTGTCACCATTCTCAACAACTTTGCAAGAACTCTTGTCATTCTTGCTATAAATCTAAATTAAATTTAAGTTATACCCTTTACATTAAATATAAGTTTAAATATTAAATATAGTTTTAAATAGATCTCTCTCCAACCTCAAAATTCCATGAGATGTGAGATGTAAAATATTTCCATATTTGGATGGTGATTTTATGAAAGTTATTGTCTCTAAGAGACATTGATTCCACTAGTTTCCTTATCTTCGAGAGTGTTTCATGACGGGAAATAAGCCTCATTTTAGTAAATCAATTGAAATGATATTTTAATAAATCAATTAAAATAATTAATTCTAACAAAAGCTTCCAATGCCTGCTGATTGGGCCCACTAAAAGACATAATGGGTAAGGAAAGATATGAGGAAAACAAAACATATTTGGCTACAAATAAGCCATCGATTAAAGGAAGTAGTTGAATTTATCTCAACAATAAGATAATGCAAATTAATAAGGTGCATTGGTTTCAATGTTGATATATAAAAAATGATTTACAAAAATCAAGTACTTGTATTGATTTCAACATCTACATAGTATAAATTATAAATTATGAAGTAAATGAATTTAACAATAACATGGTTGTGTTCAATATAAGTGTTTTTTATTTATTTTGAAAGTTTTTTAAGCAAATGGGAAATAAACCATTAACATTGATTTGAAGAAAAATTAACAACCTATAAAAACATGTTCAATATTTTTATTATTAGGGTACACTCTCTCTGATCTTTTTGATATAAGATGTTATCAACTTTGCCACATTTCGGAAGGTTCCTTGATTCCTTTTATCAACTGCTTACTCTAGGTTAAACATCAATACTCTTTCCCCTTGGAAATAACATTAATCCTTTACTGATCCTTTGCTCCATTTTGCTATTTTTAGTTTTCCTCATTGATGATCCTCCAAATGTGGCATAACTTATGTTCCTTAGTTTGTTTTCGCCTTCCTCCACTAATTTCATATTGCATAACTTATGTCCTTAGTTTGTTTTCACCTTCCTCCATTAATTTCATTTTTTATTTTACAAATTGGTAGTATTTCTTCCTCCTTCGTTGTACTATGCGTGTGTTATTTTTCTTTTTTATTTGTTTTCATAATGAATGAACAAAGTGTAGATTCCCCCTTTGATTCTCTATCTACATTGCAAACTCCGATCTACATGGTTGAGACAAAATGTGTTTCTCTTATGGAGAATCACCATCCTTTGTTGGAGACTCAGACAAATGTTTATGTGCAGCAAGTTGCTTTTGATGGAAATCCAAATTGTTGATGGAGCATGTGGGCTCTTTTCTTATCAAGGGGTTTGGTATGTTGGCCTCCAATGTTTTTCGTTTTCAATATTTATATTTTGTTTTATCTGTTCAGTGTTCACTTAATGTCTTACTGTTTTACATAATGATAAATGCTTCCATTCAGAAAACTTATTGCCTTTTGTTTTTGCTTCTTTCATCTTCAAATTTTCATTTGTTACAAGAGGATCATGGTTTCGACCAGTTCAACATTTCATGGCCGAGAGACTTATAGCTTTATACAGAGATTTAGAAGAGATGAAAAACTTTATATTCCCACATTTCCTTGAAAAGAGTTGAGCCACCAATGGGTTCAGATATCTGTAATTTATCTTCTTTTGATCAGCTATGGAAAGAGAATCTCATGTACAAGAAACATTAACCCAACACTATATGGAAATTTCACACATATTTACATCCCATAACTTGCCATCATCTTCAAGAACAACGGTCAAGTTAGGTACTAGGAAGGCTGTTTTGATGTTGTATATACTTGGTCTCAAAGGTAGTAGAACTATATTTACTAAGATTGGATTTTAAGAATGCTAAGAAACTTCTTAGCTTTTGATGTTTCATTTTTAGACATAACTTATTTTGAAGATAGAGTCAAGTATCATATTATTCTTGCAACAAAATAAACACAATGCTCGAAGGAACCCATGAATAAGACATATGCCTTTATTTTTTAATGCTCGTTTTATTATAATGTTGTTCAAAAGTCGAGTTTGTATGTCCATTCTTCTGTTAGTGCTTCAACATCTCTTGAATGATAGTAACGCATCGTCAGGTAATATTTTTTGTAGAACATTTATAGGCTACTACTCTTTGCTTCTTGTGTTACAATTTTATTGTAACTTGTGGATTATAGCATCTTTTATTTTCATATTTTTTGTAAGCAGAACATTCAGTGACTTCTAAATTTATGCATTTTAACAATTAAGATGAAAACAATTTATGATTCCTAATACAGAGGTATTTTATTTCTTTTGTGATTTGCAGTTTGTTTGGTTGTGATATTTCCCTTAGGGATGCAGGAAAGCCACTTACAATTATGTTAATTGAATTCAAACTTACAACTAGGGAGAAAGCCATGGTGGTTAATTTAGAATTTATACATTCCATTGTTACTGCTAAAGAGATCTTCTTGCGTGATCCTTTGAACCATGTCATTTTTCCATTTATGGATCAACTCAGGAAACAAATTGATCTTAAAACTCCATCAAGAATCCAGGAAACCCATTATACAAATCAACAAGAAAGACATGCCACCTCTACTGTAACTTCATCTAGACAATGGCTACCTGTCCCAGAAGCAGTAGAATGGTTACAGTGTGAAATTCCTTTTGATTTTCATGTGCTGGAAATAGATTTGGAGGTGGTTTACACCTACATGGACTCAAATGTTGTAGAAATTGAATGAGTCTTATCATGTATTAGATAAATTTTCCATAAATGTTACTAAAAAAACCTTGAGCATGTGCACTTAATGAAAAGCAATCTTACTCCCAGAAGGTAACCTTGACAGTTTCAATGTTTGTTTATTGCTATATAAATTCATAGTAAGGATACAAATAACTATAAAGAATCGATGCAGTTTAAACAATTGTTGGTTGCATAGATTAAATGACTTTGTTGGCAGTTTTGAAACTTTGTAGTTGATGTTTCTATAACATGCATGTTTATGACTGCTGGCATATATTGAAAATGGGATTTTGACTTCATACCAATGTTATACTTCTTATATGATGCTTCCAATGGGATTTTAACTACATACCAATGTTCTACTTCTTATATGATGCTTCCAACAAGCTATGCCTCTTTTATTTTATAATATGCAAGTTGTTATCAAGTTATTATGTCAAGCAAATTTCAAAGATACAAATGTTGACATGATTTTGTATTTTTAGTAAGTCAAACATTTCCTCCGCTATTATTTGATTATTAGAACTCTGAAAATATTTTTCCCATCCTTGATCTAATTACCATATTTGCACACGAGTTTCAATATAGTGCATGGACTTTCAGCATATATTACAACATTGATTTTACATATCCATATTGCTATTAGTCTTAGGCCTGCACCATTAAGCTGACAGATAATTGCTACCTTGAAAGGCTCATTTCTTTCATGATAGCTTATTGTTATTCCATACTTCTCATTCATAAAATAGTTATCAAATTACTACATGCTAAAGCAATTCCCTGTAATGCCTTTTAGTTTCTAAAAATAATGTTTTCATTTTAGATTTTATTGGCATATTATTTAAATACATTCTTTTAGCTTACTTGTATCCAATATTATAAATATCAAAGCTTATATAAAACCCAAAAAAATAGAAAAATATTATAAATCTAAATTTATCAAGTAACATAGATTTAAACAATTATCTACATTGCTTTATATGTATTTGTAATGTTTTTTCTTGAATCAAAAAGAGAATCCTAGCATTTTCAACTATTGCATGAATTAATTTCCTTAAAGTTTATATAGAGCAATGATTACATAACCAAGAACTTAATGGATTTACAAATGAATCACAATTAGTTTTTATAGTGACAAATGAATCCAAACATGATTTTCTATTTACATTCTTCTTTGTATAACTTCTATCTTATAGCAACACTTTGATTTTCCATTTACATTCTTCTTTATATAACTTCTATCTTATAGCAACACTCATTAGCAATGTGGGTAACATTACCACCTCATGACTAATATTTCATTTAATTTACACACCACTAAAATACCAATCACAATTGAAAAAGAAGAAAATTTTTATTGAAATGAAATTCCGAGAATTTGAAACCTGTACACCCTGTTCATCGCTTACAACAAAACTAAGCGATTATTAATAATAATATGTGCCACATAAACAAGCTTCGACTCCACTTTATTTATATGAATAGATAATTATTTTTTTACAATTTGCATAACTGGTGTTGAGGTATTGGTATAACTTAAATATTCACCATACAGCCACAAGTTAAATAATTATGATAACCTATTAGTATTTTCAGCCAATACAACAAATTTATCAATCAAGGCTCTGTAAATCCCCTCTGATTCCCCTCTGATTTGCACAATAAACTTGTCCATGTTATTGTAAGAAGATCCTGTGAAAATCCTCACAGCAGATCTTAGAGATGATGTGTACCTCACGAGAGTAATTATGATTAAGCAAGAAAATAGAAGAAGAGTGATACATGCAGTATAATGAGCAACAGAATAATATGGTACAGTAGAACTCAGATAGAAGCAATAATACTTCGGTCATACTAGATTATTAATCACAAATGGACATATAAATAATACAATGCATGAGGAATTCGAATGCCTAAGGTGGCAATTCGAATTAGCCTTCCTGGAGTGATCAAAGGATCACTGGAGTGTCATCGGAGCACAACTAGGTGTCCTCATGATCATCGGAGCGCAACTGGAAGTCTTCATCATCATCAGTGGAGTCATCAATGCTCAAGTAACTGTCAACCATCAATCAAACTAACTTTGGTAGATGTAACTGAGTGTAACTCAATGTAACTGAGTGTAACTGAGTGTAACTGAATGTAACTGAATGTAACTAAGTGTAATTGAGTGTAACTGAGTGTAACTGAGTGACAACTGGACTGGTAGGTGAAGGAGGGCGAGTTGCTCCCTAAAATCAAGGAAGAAGGGCGCATTAAGCAACTGGAGGGCTAAAATTGAATAGTGAGAAGCTCCTGGGGGCTGGCTAACTGAGGGCTAGGTGTTGGACTGATGATTGGGATGCATGCAAAATGCATGCAAACCCTAGAATGCATGCAAACCCTAAAAGGTGTATGCATGACTAAAAATGTAAATAATCAAAATACTGGTGGGACTAGGATGGAGTATAGGAATATCCTAAAAGATCCTCCTTTTCCCACTGCTATTATCAATGCACCTCTCAACTCCTCAACCCTCTTCTTTATTTCGTGCCCTTCCTCCCCTCTCATCAATCGACTTTATATGATGGCTTCAACGTGTTCTCTCTTCACAACTTCATCCATTGCCAGGCCAATCTTTGAAACTTCGCTAACGAATCTCCTGTTATTCGTTTTCTTTGAAAAGAAAGGCCGCGATATCATAGGCACACCAGCGGAGATGCTCTCCAACGTAGAGTTCCATCCACAATGAGTCAGAAATGCTTCCACTGAAGAATCTGAAAGCACTTTCATCTGACGCGCCCACCGCACGAAGAAATTCAAAACTCTAATTTAGGTTTACCTCGCAATTTGAATTTCAAAATTCAAATTTAAGTTTGCCTCACTACACAAGGAAAATGACACCCATGTAAAATTGATGGCGAGTTATGGCCATAAGTACTGATACCAATGTTGCATTAAACATGAACTGATAGCTACAGCTGAGCCTGAGTTAGGGGTTTCCAACGCAACCGATTTGACAACAAGTTTTCGGTCACCGGAGTTGAAGTTGATAACTGCAGCCGGCGGGTATCCATGGATGCCATGTCATGGACGATGGATGGATCTGACACCTGACATGCTCGCATTAAATACGATTCTGTCGATTGAATAAGGCTCGCCTTTCCCGATGGCCGGAGAATAGCGTTCATGATGTAAACCGGTGGCCATGCCCCACGATGGTTCATGACCATATATGTCAATGGATGGGTATCCTAACTGACAGGCTCGCCTTAATGGCGAGTGTGTCTGTTTAATAAGGCTCGTCGTGAGGGTTTCTCACCATTTCAACCAACCCTCCCTTTTTCATAAAAGCGAAATGCTTTTGTTCGCAAATACGGCAAAATTACACAAGTACAACCATTATACCTTATAACATCAACAATATAAATGCCTGGACAAATTCGTTTTATAGGTTGTGTACATGCGCCAAAACACCTTGTTCATCTAGGCCTTGTGTCCAACGGAAACTAAATATTTAAATTTTACAAATTTGTACATCTCAAAATACAAAACAAATGTATTTAATATGTTTTATAGGGTATGTGGTGATATTGTTATTGGTTGAAAGATTATTACTCATATTAACTTCTAGTACCTAGAAGTGGAATGTAATTAATAACATTGTTTAAGTTTTAAAGGGTTGAAAGTGATGCTTTGATGCATACATGTTAATTTGATTGTTTTGCATTTATTGTAGTAGCATTATTTGTTTTGTTGGAGGAAATATTTAATAAACAAATATGTTAATGATAATTAAAAGTGTTATATAGAAAACTTACTTCTTCTTCTTTTTTCTTTTTTTTTTTTCAGCGGAAAAAAACTGTATTACTGGTATTCATATTAGGAATCAAATAGTACAAACATTCATAAGTCATATATCGGGACTTATGTTCACAAAATTTATGATGATCTTCAATGATCAACATCTCAAAGAAAAGGTTTTACAACAAATCAACACAATTCAAAAACTGTCATTACAATAACTACTAATACTCAAAGATGTTGACCGAACCACTTTCAGTACAATGATTCTCTTGATATTCTTCCCATCTGACAATACCCTCTGCTCCCTCATGTGATTCTTTGGAAAGTGCATCAGCTGTCTCATTGTGTTGACGAAAGATATGTTAAAAAATGATGTCACTGAAAAGTTGAATTTTTTCTCTAGTTCTACTACACCACTGATGTAATGAGATGACATTTAGATTATAGACTTTTAGTGCCCATTTTATCATCACCCTAGAATCTCCAAAGACGGTCAATACATACAGGCCCATAGCAATAGCAACAACAATCACACACCAAAGACCAAGTAATTCAACTTTGGTATTAGTTCCTCTACCATAGTTCATCTTAATAGTGAAAAAATGTTCTTTGTTGATATATATCGCTCCCCCTACAGCACATAACCCATCAACTGCTGATCCATCAAAAAAAGCAACCAGCCTATGATGAGGAATGTTGAAAGTACCAAGTTGTCTTATGTCATCCTAAATTGTATCATAACTGTAATCTTTTAATAATTCCAGGAATTTGTTATAAGAATAAAAACTACTGGGAGTTTTGTCTTCAAATAATGCTTCATTTCTAGCCCCCCAGATATGCCAGGAGATTAGCGCAGGCAGAAATGGAAACCTCTTGCATCTCCTATGCCACTTGTGAACACTTACCTAAAAAAAATCCATGTCCCAATGCTGAGCAAGTTTAATATGTGTAATGATACTGGACCACAGTGTTCTGGTGAACATGCATTCCACCAGGATATGTTGGGTAGATTCGAGGTTGTTCCTACATAAGAAACAAATACTTGGGCCAACACAACCTCTTTTGGTAATATTTTCCCAAGTTTTCAGACCACCTTATAATGCATGCCACATAAAGCACTGAATCTTCAATGGTATTTTCCATTTCCAAAGTACCCTATACCACCAATTTGCAGGATAAATACCTTGATGACTGATGATTGCCTTGTATGCTAAATTAGCTGTAACCATACCTGTAGCTTTATTATTTGTCCAAATTAAGCTGTCATTTTCCATAGACAATCTGCAACCAGAAGAGTTAAGTTTACTAGTGTACCGAGACCATTCAATAGCATCATTATCACTGAAACCCATTTCCATTGTTGTGAGCCAATATGTTTGATTGTTTCAAGGATTGAATCTTAATTTTGTTGAGTGTATCATAATCAAAACGATGAAGTGTGTTGATGATTTCATTGGATAGAATAAAATCTTCATCCATTCCCACAATTGGATCAATGCCAACCAATACATTTTTGCCATTTCCTACCTTCCAAGATAAATCTTTTTCCAACATATTGTAAACTTTGATGAATCCATCCCAAATAGGTAAGGCCCCCATAATCTTCTTATTTGGATTCCGAATCCAATTTAGCACATCATCCTTGATATATTTTACCTTGAGCAGACTAGTCCACAATGTGGGTCCAAAGAGTCCCCGCCAAAAACTTTTCATTTTGAGTGCACAACTGAATAGAGACAAATTCTTGATCCCCCACCCACCACTATTTTCAGGACGAGCAATATTATCCCATCTAGTCATAACCATGCTGCAATTTGTCGGACCACCTATCCAGAGAAAATTAAAGAATAGCTGTCTTAAGCAATTTATGATATAACATGGGATCTGTAGAAGAGAAAACCAGTATACAGGGATACCTATAAGTACTGATTTTACCAAAGTAAGCCTCCCGCCAATAGATAGTATTCTGTAGGTCCAGTGATTGATATTTTTTCCACCTTCTTGACAAGCCACAACCATTCATTTCTCCTATAGGCACAAGGATTAAGAAAATATCTGAGGTATTTAAACCCATCCTCCAAGTGACAGAAATGGTAAGGCAGCAATCTTTTAAAAACATCCAGTTTGTTATTCTCGATCCCAAAGTGATAAATATTAGACTTTCTCTGGTTAACCAACGTGCCCGATGCATCACATAAATCCTTAATGATATAGTTGTATTTCTGCCATTCCACCTCCGAGTCTAAACCAACTAATAGAATATCATCAACAAACAGAGAATGGGTATGAGACAGTTCATCAGAAAATGAGATACCTTTGATAATTCCAGCAGCTTTAGCAGACCCAATCAATCTGCTAAGTCCCTCAATGATCAGTAGAAATATTAATCGCGACAATGGACAGCCTTGCCAAACCCCTCTAGAGATTTTAAAGAAACCTGATGGAGCTCCATTAATCAAAACAACAATGTTAGCAGTTGTAACACAAGCCATAATCCATCATTGAACTAGTGGAGGCATACCTATCTGGATAAGTATCAATCGTAAGAAACCCCAGTCAATTCTGTCATATGCCTTTTCAAGATCAATCTTCGGCAATAATAGTGCCTTCTTCTGCAATTTCACACTGTGGATAACCTCCTGGGTGATACCAATGGAATCTAAGATCTGTCTATTTTGCAAAAAACCGAACTGCTCTCCGGATATGCATCGAGACAATATAGGTTTTAATCTAACAGCAATTATCTTGGAGATAATTTTATATGCCAAGTTACACAGTGCTATTGGCCTGAAATCTATGAAGGAGGTAGGCTTACCAATCTTTGGTATTAAAGTTAAGAAAGTAGAATTTAGGCCATTTGATATATAACCCTCCACACGAGAGAACTCAACCATATCCAATATATCATTCCCCATGACATCAAAAAATTCAAGGAATAATTCAATTGTCCAGCCATCTAAGACAGGACTCTTGTCCTTAGCAAACCCTTTAAAATCTCTTCAATTTCCTATAAAGAGACTTCTTTGCCCAATTCCGCAGCTTCATTCTCATCCACAAATACTGGATAATTCCTGGCCACCTTTAGTTGTGTAAGAAGATTGTTATAGCCAGGATCAGTGTAAGCATCACTGAAATGTACTTTAGCAGCAAGTAGAAGCCCCTCCAATCCTGAAACAACATTTCCAGTTGCATTAGATAGTTCCCAAATATTATTAGTGTTTTTCCTATGAGTAGCATAAGCATGGAAGAATTTAGTATTTCTATCCCCGACACCAATCCATATAGCCCTGCTCTTCAGTGTCCACTCCATTTCCTTTTGAATAAGTAATTCCTCCTTTTTCTTTTCAAGTTCCTTAACTTTCTCATTGAATTCAACTTTGCAAGCATCCTGTATGTTCAATAGTGTCATCTCCTGAATATGATGTTCCAATTCATTAAAATCTAAAAGATCAGATTTCCGTTTGACCTTTATCCACTTCGATACAATATCCTTTAATCTACGCAGTTTTGCAACAAAGGAGTCTATAGGGTTCATCTCAGGATCCCTTTCTTCTCTTTCCTAGAATGTTCTAACCATCATGCAGAAATCCCCATTCCTCAACCATGACCTGTTAAACTTGAAAGGGTATTTTATTTTGCTTAAATACACAGTTATGTGAAAAATATTTGTTTATTAGGACTCCTTGATTAGTAATGGATTTTTTTAAATACATAATTATGTGAAAAACATAAACAAACATGTTAATGATGACTCCTTCTTTATTAGATAATGCATAGGATTTGGAGGTGATTCATATCACTTTCCTATTCTATTGGAACTAGCCTTGGGCCAGATAAAGTCATCCAACCCTTTTAAATTTAATGCTAACTGGATGTTGGAGGAGGATTATTCTCAGCTGGTCGAGAATGCTTGGATCCCTTATGATGATGAACGGGAGCCCTCTGTTGGTATATATTTCCTTAAGAATTTGCATAAGATCAAGCAGTTGACTATTACTTGGGCAACTGCAAGAAAAGAGAGGATTGACAGGGAGCTTCAAGATGTTGAACATAAATTGGAAAAGTATTATGGAGAGGAATTAATGGGATTTAAGGATGATAGGGGAGAAGGACGTGATAGGTGATCTTGAGACAAAAAAAAGGGGAGATTCTAGAGGAAAAGGAAGTTTCCTAGAGACTCAAAAGCAGAGTCATATGGCTTTCTAGGGGGGGTGAAAACAATAAATTCCTTCACAAATATATTAAAAATAGAAAGAATGTCAAGTAAATATGGGAGATTGAAGAAGAAGATGGTAATTGGTAACGAGGTTCAGGAATTTGGCTGGAGCAAGTGTTAACCATTTCAATTCTTTCTACAAGGAAGAAGAGAGGAACAACGTTGCAGAGGTGGTGAGGATGGCCACATTCTTCCCTTCCTTTGTATCAAAGGAGGACAACAATAGTCTTATGGAGGAGATTAGCTTGGAGGAATTAAAAGAGGTCTTACATTCTCTCCAAAAAGACAAAATCCTCGGTCTAGATGGTTGTCCAGTGGGTTTTTTTAATGGATTCTTAGAGATCTTTGAAAAGGACTTACATCTGGTGATTGAAGAGTCTAGAACAAAAGGAAAATTTCTGGTATCCTTCAACTCCACATTTATTTCTTTAATTCCTGAGTCAGATTTTCCTGTCACATTTGATGAGTATAGGCCCATCTCAATCTGCAACTGTATTTACAAAATCATAGCAAAGGTCATTGCAAGAAGGGTAAGAGGTATACTATCCAAGTCAATATTTCAAGAAACGTTTGTTTTTTTATCAAGGAGGCAGATACATGAGGCTATCGGGGTGGAACAAGAGGTCCTTCATACTATCAAACAAAAGAATCAACCTTCAATGGTCCTAAAGGTTGACCTATCCAAAGCATATGATAGGGTCAATTGGATTTACTTAAGTCTTATGATGCTACAAGTGGGATTCCATCTTCATATGGTCAACTAGATCATGCCATGTATTCAATCTATAAATTTTGTTGTTCTGGTGAATGGGTTGGCATCCCCTTTCTTCAAACCTGAGAGGGGCATTAGACAAGGCTACCCTCTTGCTCCCCTTCTATTCGTCTAAGTAGGATTATTGCTCAATCCAAATCTGTGGGATCCTATCCCGGTATAAAGATGGGGGGCACTCTACACATAACTCATATGCTCTTTGTAGATGATATTATGTTGTTCTATAGTGGTGCACGGAGAGAAGCAGCTACGCTGAAAGAAAATTTGTCTTTCTGTTCAACTACCACATGTATGGTTTTCAATGATCAGAAGTCCTCTATATATTTCATGAACCTGGATGAGGATTCTATGCTTTGGTTTCTTAATATGCTCCCGTTCCCTAGAGTGGATCTCCAGGATGGATTAAAATATCTAGGGTTTCTAATAAAACCTAATGACTACACTTGCAAGGATTGGGGATGGTTGATCGGTAAATTACAAAAGAGACTCTCTTTTTGGTGCCACAAATGGATTTCCAGATTTGGGAGATTGGTATTAATGAATTCTGTCTTGAAAGTTATTCTAGTTTATTGGATATCTCTATCTTTTATTCCAAAAGGAACTGTTGCCACCTGAGTTGCACTCAGTTGGACTTCTAGAGAGTCACCAAAGTTTGCACAAACACTTGTGCTTTTCAAGGTTTAGAAGTTCCAATTCAGGCCTTTTCAGGGCCCCCTTTTTTAAATTTGTAATACATGTCCATGCCCCACGGGGTTTGTAATAAAGTGTGCTAGCATGGTGGTATTTTGAGTGACTTGGCTCCCTAGGACTTGAAAACCAATGAAGGTATTCCAAGGAGTTTTTTCCCTTGTCAATTATGCTTTGCCTTTAGCCGAGTATAATTAATGAGTTTTTCTCCTACACCTCCAAAGCTGGAATGCCCAAATTGGTGGTTAGGCCTTGAGGGGTTATTAAAGTCAAATTTCAACATATATAAACATGCTAGAAACTAATATAAAGTCATATGGTCATGTACTAGGTCCCTAGGTGGTTATTTTTCAAGTTTTAAAAAAAAAAATTGCGATCGTGGACAATTTTTTTTTGTTTTATTAAAAAAATATTTTTTTTCAATAAATTAAACCATTTTTCCTATGGTTTAATTGAAAAAAATCAAAATGTAATAATTAAGTGGTTTGTGGGTGGATTTTGACAATGGGATGCTCGTTTTCTAAGCCAGAGCACCCATTTAACCCATAAACCCACTTTTCCTAAGTTTTTAGTAAGTATTTATCTCAAAAATTGATATTTACTCAGAAACTAAAAAAAAGACAAAATAAATGTCAAAAAATACATATTAAATAAAAAAAGACAAGTTCCTAAATCTATGGATAGTGTCTGTAGTTGAATTGAGCTTCAACTAAAGCCATTGTATAGTCAACTGGTGATCAACTGAGCTCCGAATTAGACAGATCCAGTCAAGCCAACCAAGTTCTAGTTAACTCCTCCTTGGGAAACACGCCCTCTCTCTGCATGGGGAGACATTGTGAGGTGGAGGCTTGTGATTGAGGGTGATAAACAAGAGGCTGGGGTTACCAACCAGGTATACATGTGGCACAATCTTCTTCAAATGGCTTCTAATAAGGATTCAGTTAAGATCCAGTTCAACTCCCTCTCAACTCATGTGCCCTCCTTGGGAAGTGCTCCCTACTTTGCATGGTTTTTGTTATATAAAGAGGGTCTTTGCTCCATTGTAACGAATCTAAAGGTGGAACCTCTTCTCCTCTATTTTGTAATATTTTTCTAAGTATTGAGTAACAAAAGAAGGCTTTAGAGGCTAGTCCTGATGTGTTATGTGGAGGCTTGATGTACCAAGCTCTATATATGAGGTAATCTGTATTGATTTCATATGTTTTGTTTATTGTTGAGATATATATGTATTTGAAGAGAAACTAATTTCAAGAAGAATATTAGGTAATACTTTATAGATTACTTGTTGTTGTTGAATGGTTGAAGGATTAATAAGGACATATAGATTCTTGTTTGAACTTATATCTTTGGTTATTCTTTTTACTTACATACACAGATATTGTCAATCTCCTTGTACAAGTGTTGTGAGATCTTTTGAAAATGACCTACGCTGGAGGAAGTAACAAGCATGTTAGCTTTCACATCTTCTAGTACCTTTGAACAGAGCTCCATCTCTCTGGTCCATCAAGGGAACAACTCCATTGCCCAAAATTAGTGCTCAAACCCCATGGGTTCAACTTCTAGATCCAAAAAATATTCATCTATTTCGGTTACTTTCCTTTTCACATTTATATCTTGCACTAAAAATTTTCTTTTACAAGTATATCTAAATTAAATTGCAACCTAATAACTAGAATTCATTTGATAATCTAGATCTAGGTTGTTATTTCTCTATTTTTGTAAGTTTTGAAGTAGATCCAAAGCAAGATAGAGCATATCATATTACAAAGTTTTTTTTATCAAGCAAATTAAGTGCCTAGACATTTACTTGACATCTCTTAAAGAGGCAAGTAAAGATCCTAATAAGGAAAGCTTTCTAGCTTGCCTTACGTAGTTATTTGCTTCATTTGTTTTAACTAGTTTATTATATAAATTTTTGGACATATTTTGCAAGGGTGGCCAAATCACTTTCTGAGTGTTTTTGGCCATTTTATGACAAAAAGAGCTCGCTGGAATTGTTTGCATGCTTGGCAGGTTTGTAATTTAAAATTAATAAAAAAATTGATTTAGAAACTTCCAAGATCATCTAGAAAGTTGCCTTTGCATACTAGTTCATTTACAAAATTTTCGGGCAATTTGTAGTATTGTCAAAAGCACTGTTAAAGTGTTTTGGATTATTTTTTATAAACTAAGCTCGCTGATTTGTTTTGCATGCTTAGTAGTTTTGAAAAATAAAATTCTAAAAAATTTGGATTTGGAGCTTCCGAGACCATTTGGAGAACCTCGTTCAAGCACCATTACTTTCTATCTTTTATTGTAAACCATCTTGTTCCCTAATGACAAAGGGAAAGCAGTAGTTCTCCGATTATCTTGATTATAGTAAAAAAAAAGAGCTTTGCAGGCTATTCCAGCGCCTACACCCATCCCCCCAAGGGGGATTCGCGTCTTTTTTTTTTTTATAGATTAGTTTCATTTAATTTCATAGTAATTAAAAAAAAACACTAAAGCACACAAACATCCTCAAAGGACCATTTTTAATCAATTTATCTATTTTTGCTTTGTGTTTCAACTACAAACAATTGTTCTTAAAATTTACTTAATAAATTTTCCCCTTGCTCTCTCGAAGTACTACACCATCCTATGGTGTGTGTAAAAGAGACTCTTGGAGCTTAGTGTAGTTTAACAATCCACTTCACACTTTTAATAAAATAAACCAACGCTCAAAGCCTAAAGTATGCTCTTCACCGCTGCAGCCTAGTCTGAACAGTTGGGTCAATCAGAAAAAGGTGTAGAGCACTTAGTCTTAATAGGAAAATCCAATTGAGCTCAAATTTAAGAACTCAGTAGGTTGCATGGGTGGACACCATAGAGTCAGACAACTACTTTAAGCAGTTTTATCCTCGCCTTGTTGGACACTTGGTAAAGCCGCTACAACAATCGGTTCAAGAGGTTATGTTTCTTTGGGCCAAACCAAGAATTAACCCACTCCCATATTACCCACTAATAATTCTACAATATACAACAAGCCTCTTGCAATACTTTCATGACACAAACACAACAATCACTTTTTACAATCATATTCTCGGCACTGGTATTTAATTTCCCATGTTTTAAAATTCAATTATAAAATGTCGTGAATGCATATCTATCATGTGTTGTGTTAATTAATTTTTTTAATTTGCAAATGATGATTAGTTGTTCTATTTGTCCACTTCAATCATATTAACTCATAGATTAGCTTTTATTTCTCCTTTTTGTAGTTCAAAAGCCTTAGATTATTTTTATTAGGGACCACCCCTCTTGGCTTCGCCAAGAGTAAGCCTATACGGAGGAGTCGAGTAATCAAGTGATAGCACTTGACTCTGACTTCCCCCCAAGGACACATCGAGCGGCTTGAAGGTTTCCTGACGCATTCCCCCCAGGTGTGTATTAGGCGACAACAAGCACCATTGAGAGGATTAAGAAAATATGCAACAATTATCTATGGAATGGACGGATGGATAAGAGATATTTTCACTAGGTGGCTTGGAGTAAAGTAATGCTTCCATAGGAGTTAGGAGGATGGGGACTAAAAAAACCCCATTATTTTGCTAAGGCATTAGCTGCTAAAAGTGTTTGTAGGATTTTACAGGGTATTGGTTTATGGGTAGTTGTAGTTAAGCAAAAGTACATTCATACTCTCACTATCGAGGAATGATTCAAGTTTAGAGACAAAGATGACCACAACATATATGTCATCTGGAAGGTTGTCTTGGACTCTTTTGACCTCATATAGGAGTGGCTGGTATGGCGAATTGGAAATGGGGAAAGAGTGAGATTAGGAACATATCCATGGGTTGGCAGTCTGGGCAATCACAGATTACCCCTTCTTCAAAATTTGAGAGACTAGGGTCTTATCCATTTAGATAATATTTTTGACCCTATACACTCTAGATTTATGAGGCGGGAGTGGAAGAAGGAAAATGAACTTGGTTTCTTTGGAGAAGATCATCTAAGATGGGATAGATACTCTTTCATTAAAAATTGTCATATCAAACTAAATCCTTCTAGAGATGAGATCACTTGGGCATGGAACACTAAAGGTGGATTTTATACTACTAAATTAGGCTACAAGGTATTGAGGTAGGAGGATCACCATAATGAGCCTCTTTGGTGGTTTAAAAAATTATGGAAATTCAACTGCCCTCATAAAAATAAATTATTTTTATAGTTGTCCCTAAACAACAAAGCCCCTACATGGGAGGTTTTACAATAGAAAGGATGGGATGGACCTAGGAGATGCTCCCTATGCAAGCCTACAAATGAGACAACTTGACATCTATTTATTAACTACCCATATATGCAGAAAGTCTGGTCTTATGCATCTATGATTTCAAGTGTTCCTTTTACCTGGAGAGGTTAGGACATTGATGTGGCATTATTGGCTTGGTGTAATGATAAGGTCTTCTCAGCCTACTTAGCAGTGCCTCTCATCATGATATGGGGTGTGTGGCTAGCCATGAATGCAATAGGATTTGAAGATAATAACATGCATCCCTTTGTTTATGCCTCCAAGGGTATGGCCATTTTAGACATCTTCCCTCAAGCTCAGGATGATAATAAAGTCAGAAGGAGTCATGAAGAGGTTATAGAAAAATTTGGATGTTGGGATTTCTTTTATGGAGCCTCACAAGGTGATCCAAGAGTGGGAGGTGTTGGGGGTGTGTTACACTTTAATGATTCTCGTAGGATTGAATTCAATGTTGGACTTGGCCCATGTACTAACAACAAGGCATAATTATTAGCATTCAAAATTACTCTTGGTTTAGCCATTTCAGAGGGGGTGCATAAAATTCAAATCATGGGGGATTCTCAACTGACCATAGAATGGATGAAAAAAAGACCACCTAAAAATATTTATTTAAGACCCATATATGATGAAATTATTAGACTCAATGGAGATTTTATTGGCATCTCATCCATGCATATATAGAGGGAAATAAACAAGGCAACCGATCAACTATCAAAAGATGGACTTCAAACAGTTGAAGGCACATGGTTCAAATGCGAATACATTGGAGATAATATACCAAAATATGACCCGAGACCTCATTGGGAAGGCAATAGGCAGTTTTCATCTTTACAGTCAACTACTAGAATAAAATACAAGAACAACTTGTATATGAAGTAATATTTATTTATGTAAATTATAAAAGAAGAAATCAAATCTCATTTTGATGCATAGCCAGCTAAGACAGTTTGCTTTTAAAAGAGATAGTATACAGTGACCAATATATATTTTATTTAGAACTGTTAGATATAGATAGTTTATTGATGATGATTCACAGTATGTGATGTAAAATCATTGACAATTTTTTCTGTAAGGTCTTTTTTGACCTCTGTGAAAGTGGTTTATATTAATATAATACAAACTGCCTATTTTTTCTGCGACAAAAAAAAAAAAAAAAAAAAAAAAAATTTGAAAAATAGTCAATTAGGTTTATCCCAAATGATTGTGGGATAGAGTGTTATCCTCCCCACCTAGACTTTATTCTCCTAAAGTGACAAGTTGAGATTATAATGAGTATATTATTATAACGAATAAGATGGAATATGATAACATCCTAGAGATGAGGAGAAGTGCCCCAACCTCTTAACTATAAGTGTTTTTTTTTGTGTAAATAGAGATCCATCAAAGAAAATATGACTCACAAACACTTGAGAAACATGCAAAACGTAATCTGAAATTTAGGAATTTCTTACTTTACTTTATTATTTTGAGCTTTGGTCTTAAAAAAACAATGGTTGATAGTTATGAGAAAATTGAGTCATTGTCTATGAAGAATGTTAATTGTTGTGATAATTTTCTAGGTTACAAGGTGAATAAATGCAAGGAAAAGAAAAAGGGTTGTCCTTTAAAGGAACTAAGGATGGTAATAAGTAGAACACTTATCGTTTCCTTTTGAATTTATTTAATTCAAGCATTTTAATTTTAATCTTTATGTGCTTTGCACTGGATTTGAGTTCCATTAAATGTTAAGATCCAATCTAAGATTCAAGCGTTCTATGTGACCACTCTGGATAGTTTCCTTTATAAACTTTATTATCTAAGCCCACAATTAATTCTCTATTCACTTAGCCTTTCTAATTTTTTGGTTCTCACTAAACTTGTTAGATCTTAAAAACTTTAAATATTATTTCAATTTTAACATAATGGCGCACACTTAACACTATGTTCATTGATCTTACATCTTCCAAATCTTGTGTTTCTCGCTATCACTCTATAATCTATGTCGCAGAATTCATGGATATATTTGTATATTATTAATCCTTACCTACAACATCAAAACTCATCGGTCCTCCGCAAATCTATGTGTGTATTATAAAGTTTGCCAATTTTTTTTTAAATAACATAAAATAATTTTATGAAAGTGCAAAATGTTTTTTACAATATTTCAAAATTATATTATGGTTGGCCTAAAATATTGATTAGAACATTTTGATATAGTTCTATAATGAATTGTCAAAATTTAAATATAATTATAAATTATAAATTTGAAAAAAAAACATTGCTATCTAGCCTTGGTAATTGTAGACAACCACCTAGCCTTGATAATCATGCTACCCTTGCAGTTGGTTTTGGGTGTGAAGGAGGATGATGGTCCTTGATGTCTCACAAACTAACATCCCTCGAATTGCAAGGAGGAATCAACCACTAACATGGTGGAACCTCGGGACACTACCCCTAAGTGTCATGTGGGTAGGGTCCTCTATTTTTAGGTTTCCCAGGTTCGCCTAAGCAGACATGGACTAACCACGGGAGGTGTCCCCAATCAAACTTTTTCAAGTACTTATCAATAACTACTAGTTGTCCCATAGTACTTGCATGACCGTTTTCTATAGAAACAGTGTGCCTAACAAAATTAACAAGGCTCTCAAATATTGGCACACTGTGGGTGAGCTAGGGAGTTCTACGTTTAAGAGGTGGAAATACCCCCTAGGTGAAATATGATAAGAGTAATTTTTGTGATAATGGAATGACAAAAGTGCAATCTATACTGAAATGTGGATTGTGACATAGTTAAGATCTAGGCTCAAACAGTAAGATAACGAGGAAAGTAAAGTCCGAGAACATTTGAGTTAAATGTACCTAGGAGGATTGAAATGGGTTCCACAATCGGCTTATAGTGTTTAGTTTGAAATGTAACCAACATTAGTTAATCTCTTATCTTAATGAATATTTAGATTTAAAAGTGTTTTTGATAATAATGGTGTTGGTTGGGGATTTTAAATGTATCAACACTAAGGAACAGCGTGATAGTTTTTATGATGTATAATTGTAAATGTATGTAACAACGAGCAATAAATGCACACTAAGGAAAACAAGCACAAAACTAGGCTATATGAAATTGTTCACAAGCATATTTGACCTACTCATCAACAAAAGGGAAACAATCCGATCCAAGGCTTTTCTACTTTCCCAGTTGTTTGGTGTGATTGTTTCCGATGGGATTATGTTGGCTTTGTTTCCAATAGTTGGGTTGCTCCTCATAAAGGAGTCTTAAATTGTGTTTTCCGAAAAGCTAAGTACAATCCTATCTACTCATGCAACTACTATCCTATGGCTAACTTGATCCTAAAACATTAATAGGAAAACATGCTAATAGATAATTAACTACAGGAAAATGAAGAAAATCTAATAAAGAATCTAAAATAACCTAATCAGTTTATATAAAGACTAATTATGTTTCAATCAAATCAAAGATAAATAAAGGATCTGCTCATAACACATTAGTAATTCAAATTGTGCAAATTCAATGAAAAATCACTAGACATACACAAATCATTTTTATGAACTGTTTATGTGCAGAGTTATAATATTTAGTTTTTATTTGAAATAAATTCCAAATTGATAAAACATCTATAAAAGGAAAAACTAATGTAAAACTACATAGATATTAACCTATTATATAGATCTATAAAAGAAAGCTAATTATGCCACAACCAAGACTTGTGAAAACATCCAAAAACCCTATACACAACGGATTCTAAATAAGTCAATACCAGAGTTAATGAAAAATATCAAAACTTAAGTATAGCCATTGTAATGCAAAAAAAATAAAAAAATTGTATTCTTGAAATAAATTCCAGAAATCAAACTCGTTCAGAAAAGGATCATAAACATATCAAGCGATTGAAAACATTCAACTTTACTCAATAAGATGAAACTAAGATGCAGAAAAGCCTCTAATGTCTAAGAAATTATAGAGTTATTTAACAAGGATTAAAGACTTCTCAACAACATATATGATGTCAAGAAAACTTCAATTAGGGTCTGATCCAGACACAGGGGATCCATTACATTACAAAAATTACAAATAAATAAATACAAGAGAATAAGACTATTCCACAAAATTAGTAACAAACATCTTAAAACCTCGAGATATCTAACTACTATGATGACGAGGATTATACACATAGCCTTTCCACTTGTCATGCATTTCAAGTACATGAGCAATATCTTCATCAACCGCATGTTTCAACTGAAATCCTGCCTTGCACATGAGTGAACAAATATCATTTTGTCTAACTTTACTCCAACTTTGTAGAAAGTCAATAAGATGTGTTTTCATAGTAATCGGGTGAGAAATAAATGACTTCATAGCTAAAAATTGAGTTGGATAAGGGTTTTGATTTGTACAACTGATACATCCCTAATCCGATCAACATCATTGATCTTGAGCTTACAAGATATTGCATCGGCCAATTATTCAAAAGTATCCATGCCCATATCTTCATATATGATGTCAGTTTTTGCCCAAAATCTGTTACAAATTTATGTCCCTTCTCCACCATTCCTATGACTTCAACACAAACAAGTTCTAAGACTTAAGGGAGATATTGACCTTTTTTTACTGCATAGCATCTAATTTGGGCAACGTTTCAAGAGCATTTTTCATCAAGGAGAACCAATTGACTAACTATTCAAAAGATCTATTAGAATATTCTTCTCTTCCCTTTGCTCATCCACAAAATAAAAAAGGTGAACAAATACGTTGAAATCATCCTGAAGATCATTCATCTCAGTGAAGAATCTTGTTTGGAATTCCCTATACTCCTTGTTCACATCCATTGCTTCCACTTTAAACTCTTCTAAAGTAATATTACAAGACAAACCATAAGTAGTTTGAAGAGTGAGTTGTTGAATACTCTATTGCAAGTATAGAACTTGAATGTTATGCTCAACAACAATTTCTTTCACTTTCTTCTTTTCATCAAATACAGAGTTCAACTATTTCCTCAAATTATCCAATTCATTTTGATGTTGAATTTTGATCCCATCAATCTGTTTGGAAAAATCTGGATGAAGACAAAACTTATCTGCTTCCAAAGAGGCTGTTTTATCCTTCTAGTCATAAATCATCCTATTCAAAGTGGAAATAGTACGATAATTAGCTCTTTCAAAATCTCCCATGGCAGTTGTTGTCTCAGTAGCTTCTTTCTGCACATCCATGGTTGCTTGTTTCCAAATAATCTGATGCTTAGGGGGTCCACTGACATAATCATCTACCCTTGATCTCTTGACACCTTTTTTCAATTACAACCTTATGTTTCCTACTAAAGAAGTAATCTCCGAGAGAGACTACTACATCTTCTCCAAAATCCATTGTATCTTGGGAGGATGTAACCAAATTGCCAACAGATGACACAATAGGCATAGATTCAATAGCAATAGTCAACAAAGCTTGAGAAGAGACATCAAAAACCTGATGATTGGTTTTCACTAGTAGAGGGACATGGGTAGACAAGTTTCCTGGTTCATACTGAGAGGTTTGAGTGGAGGGAATAGTATTTTTCAAACTGAGAAATTAAGCCAGCCATGTCTTTAGTCAAAGGAGCACTATTGACTTCCATAGGTTTGGGTTGTTTAAGAGTAGGAGGATTTTGTAGAGTATCGTGAGAACTTTGGGCTTGCGAATGTATTTGTTCAAAAATATCAAATAGCGGTTGATTCTGATTGGATGGAGAAGTAGGGGGGTACTTAAAAGATTATGAGTAGGATCATTGTTAGACTTAGCGATTTGGCCAATGACTTGGGATGGATTTTGATGGGAATCAGTGGCCAAGGTGTTTGAAGGGGTATTTATAGTAGATGGGTGTAATAGGTCTGGATTTTCTTAAATGATTTGGGTAGAATGAAAAACTTCTTCAGGTTTATCCATGTCTAGATCAATTATCTAGACAGAGGACTTGGTGGGGAAAGGTTTAGACATAGTAGTGACTGAGATCTTTTCATATTTGATCACTAAATTATAAATAATATTAGAATTAGAACCAACAATAACAGGAGGGTCAAGGTTTTTAGGCTCCTTACCTTTGAGGGAATTTTCTTGCTCAATAAGTGTCTGATACCTGAGAGTGCTCTACAATGATTCTTCTGATTCTTGTTGTACATGGACTTTTTTCTATGCAGTACTTATAACTAAAGCCTTAATATTTGCTTCTAGTTCTACTTTCTTGGCTTCCTCTTCTACCACGAAGGATTTGTTCCTATGTTCCATGACTAGGACCTTTTGTGTCTTCCGGGCTTCATGTATTAGAATTCTCTCTCCAAGTTCAATTATCTTGCTTAGGACCTCTTCAAAGGTTAAAAATCCTTGATACATGGAGTCATCAGGCTTTGTTTCATGAATCTACGTTGATGTAATTTGAGCCGTTGAAAAATTATTTTCCACAAAGTGCAGTTGGTCATGCATTCTCCTTACTCCCATGCCCAATTTCAATTCTTGCAGCCTAGTAGCCGTCATATGTGCATGGAGATAATTTTTAATCGCAAGGTGTCCCAAGTATAATGGGAAATTGGGCCATGTCTTCCTCTTCAAAGGCGTGCATCTATCATGGATTCCATCAAGAATAGTCTTGTATGCAACCTCCTCAAGGACCATCCTATCTGGGACAAATCTAGGAAGTAAATGGAGTGAATTGTGACCCCATATTATGATGCAAGAGAAAAATTCCCCATGACACCAATCTCCCATAGTGGCTATCAACTTCCTTGCATCTTCTAAAATTCAGGGTGAATTTGTATTGAAGATAATTAGATATACATGGCTCAAAAAATTCTCACATATATCGTATATATGTGGCTTGTATTTGTCTTCCCATAAAGTGGCACAATAAATGTGTACATAAGGTGTTTGAAAAATTCAATGCCACTTCATAAGTAGAAATGTGAAAGAGGAGCACATGATATCGAATAAATATGTAGATATGAATAATTTAGGTTTTTTAGTAGCTGGATCATCTTTCACTAAACCCATAGCAGTCTTCAAATTCACAAAGAAAATATGGGCCCAATTAAATACCCGACCATGGGTTATAATGTGATGGACTAGGTGCGCCCATTCCAATATGAACTGTGTACAATTTTCTGCTCCATAGAACCGACAAAACATAGATTCCAACAAATTTATAGGCTACCATGGATGTTGGATAGGATATTGTTTGTTGGGATTAGTGTGAAATCTATCCTCATTGAACCACCATCCTTTCACCAATTCAACAAAGTTGAATTTCTTCTCATATGCAGCCACCAACCATTATGTAAGCAATTGTTGACGATTCTTCAGGGCGTATATCCAAGCAAACATGTTTGGATTGAAAAATGCGAATATGGTCTAGTTCGTGTCCCTAAAAGCACTCGAGGGCATATCTACAAAGGCAATCATCAACTTGACCAAATTGGTATACGACATCATGGATGGGAGTGCAACAATAATGTGTAGATTTGAGCTCCCAATCTTTTGAAAAATTTCAGAATCATCACCAAACTGAGATAAGACATCATTGTTGAACAAACTGTAAATAGATACTTAATCTAGACATCGAGGGTCACCATTTCATTAATATGTATCTGAGTAAATCCCAAAGTTGGCATCTTTGGTCTTAAACTCATTAGTGGTTTCTTTGGATTTTCCTTTCCAAGACATGGTGATTGTGAAAATATTATGCAACAAACCAACCATAATAAGCTTATTTGAATTTGAAATGAAATTGACGAAAAAATTACAATGAAAATATAGTACCTGAACAATCTGTAAAACTGCTAACAAGTAAAATTCTCAAACAACTCTAAACTCGCAATTCAGGGTTTTGCACAGGGTAAAGAGGTAAAAACTAGTTATAAATCCACAAAATAACCTAATTGTCGATTTAATATTAGCGGAATTTTAACCTCCCATCAAAATTAAATGTGATGGGGTCAAAACGATGGTTAAATTATTAGGGGAATTAATTGATATTTGACTTGTGTTTTTGAAAAAAATTTGTACATATCAAATCGGGGAAAATTTCGGGTGACGACTTCCCAATGGTGAAATAAAGGTTCTAATGTAGGAATGTCGAGATTATTGGGTGTCATACATATGACATTAGAGGTATTCAAAGTGCCTAAAAATGTTTATTCTGAAGAAGACCCGTAATTAACTAGAATGAATAGTTACATAGGGTCCAAAAACATCAGAGGAGAAATTTGCAATTTAATGATACCTATCCGATGTAAAGGTTCCGGTGTTGGGGAACCAAAGAATGAACAAATTGAATAGGATAATATTATCAGGTACTTGAAATGTTGGAAATGTTAAATAAGCAATAAAAAAATTCAATTCCTATGTCTGGCGTCCGATGAATTGAAATGCCAGGATCAAAGCATCATAATGTTAAATCCGTTTATCAAATGAAGTTCCAAACGTCAGCATTCCAAGCAATTACACGTGGTTGAAAACATAAACAAAATAAATTATGAAAACATGTCATCCCTATGTCTGATGTTCGATAAAAAATAATCCTCAGGCACATCGGAGTCAGAACATCGAGATGATCAGACTAAATATAAATGAACTTCCAACAGATCCGCCCTGCAGTTATATAATCACAACATAATTACTTAAGTAAACCTTGGGAACATCAGAAATTTTATTTTTGTGCAAACAAAGGTGCTGACGTGAATTATCCCAACTTTGCATACCCAAAAGTGAATAAAAACATCAGAAATAACAATTTGGGCCCGTAAAACATTGGGATTGGAAATTAACCCTTTAAAACAGAGTTTAAGAAGCAAATTTGTAGTTAAATGTGGATTAAAATTGAAAAGTAATTTAAAGAAAGAAACTTAGAAACAAATAAGTTGGAAATTTAAAGGGGTCCCATAATTTTTATAGGAAAAATGGTGGGATCTGTTATGGCTAGAAAAAATGGTGATTCTTTGGGAAGAAACAGTTATCTCTATCACAATCAAAAGAATCCATCTTCTTCGTGAGCTTACAATTTGGAATACTTACATCACAGTTGATCTACTATTATGGTTAATACTTTCACCTTTTCCATCCTTATAATATATAAACGTATAATAATGATCAATCCTGCAAAGCAATTCAACCATTATCTTGAAACTCAAAACTGTAAATTATTGAAATAACCAAAATCTTAGAGAATAAACTTTGCCAGGAATAACCTTGAAAATTAGATAAGAAAAAGTAGATCCAGTGAGTTTTTTTACTTTAAACTCAAATATCATAGGCATTGCCATTGCTGCTAGCAAGTGTCCATAGCCTCGATAGGGTTTCCTTTTAATCCATTTTATCTTCTTTGACCCCATTATGATGATTATAGATATATGGTTTAACCATTCCTTTGTTTCTGTAAGTAGGGGAGATAACCCAGAAGCTTTTTAAAAGCATGGATGACATGTGGGTTTTACATATGTATATGTATATACTTTTGAATTGAAAATCTAAACTCCAAATGTTATAGGCATTGCCACTACTAACAACAGGCGTCTGTAAACCCCATAGGGTTTTCTTTTGACTAATTTACCTAGGTTCCCTAGTCCCAAATAATAAGAACAAGAAGGGATACTACCATAAAAATTTAATGTTTATATCGAAAAAGATTGTCTATTGGATTGGGAAGGAATTCTAACACTCCTTGAGAGTACGTGATAACATAAATAGCTTACTGATAACCAACCTCCTCCACCCTACTTACCCCTTCCAGGTTATTCCCTTTAAAGAGAATCCAATCTTCCATGTTTTCTTAAAGTAATTGTGTTAAAAGTTAGTGGATAATGGATAAAAAAAATTCCAGCGGGTAATAGATTGTCAGTAGAAATTTCTCAGTAGTCAAGCAAGTGTTTGACCATAAGAAAACCACAAAGCTTTCATTTTCCTTTACTTGGCCCTTGGAAAATTGAACCCAAATGATTGATAAAGTGTAAAGATACAACTTAGTGTTGATTTAGGGTATCCATCGTTATTGAAAGAGAAAGTTGACACAATGGAAAACTTAAATTCTACTAGACAAACCCAAACTCAAAATTTAAAACAAATGGAGAGAAAACTAAAATAAAAAGAAATCAAGACAAAACTAAAAATTATGGTACATTCCTAGCCCAAAAAACTAGGAGAAATATTTTTTGAGAATTTGTGCATTCACTAGATAAGTTTTAGGTTGACCCTCCAGTGATTTCAATTGAAATGTGTTGGGACCAAGTTTTTCTGTAATAGTAAATGGTCCCAAGTGTAGCTAGGGTTTTACCCCTAGCTTGTGCAAATGAGCACCTACTAAGGAGAATGGACTCCTTAGTAGCAGTTCAGTAAATGTAAATAATTAAGTTAAAACAGAAATTAAATTACTTCTAAAACATGCATGAAACATAAACATCAAATTTAAAGAATGGCTTTTTTGTATTGATATTACCTTCAATGTGAAGGTTTGATGAAGCCCTTTGCAATGTCCGAGAGGATGCTCCAAGCTTCAATATGCTCCTTCTCCTTCTCCAATGGTGGGAATGGGCCAAAAGTGGCTCTCAAGGTGAAAGTAGTTCAATGGTGAACTAGGGTTTCGAGAGAGATTTTGGCAGAGTAAGGGTGCTTGTGATTGTGGATATGAAATAAGGGATCTCCATCACCTATTTATAGTTTTTTGGTGGTGGAGTGCTGACCCATGGTTTTGGGAAACACATGGTTTTGGGCAGTTGTATAGGGTTTTTTCCTCCTTTTCCTCATTATTTTATATTTTTTATTCCCTTTTTAGGGGATTTTTGCTATTTTTGGAGGAAAAAAAGGGGTTTTTTAGCCTTTTTTAGGCTATTTTGAGGGTTTTGTGGCCTTTTGGAGGCATTTTAGGCCTTTTGGAGGCTTTTTAATGGGATTTTTTGGGATTTTAAGGGAAATATGGTAGGAAAATGGACGAATGAGTCATATAATGTGGTAGATGAGGTAGTGAACACTTTTTGGGTGTTAACAGATTGCCCCCTGATGTGCGAGGGCAGGAGCTCATCGTATGGCCGATGGACATCATAAGTCATGAGTGGTTTTCCTGGGGTGTGGAGAGAAGAGAAGAAACAAACTGAAGCCTGGAACAACGATCCCGAACAACTGCAAGAACTAAAAGTGCATAATCTCAAGAATGGATGAGGAATCATCTGATCATATGGACGAGGCGGGCATTCCCATGCTCGTATCAGGATATAACATAACAATAACAATGGGGTCCAAAAAATGGGGACCTGAAATATACATGACCTCAAATACTGACTGAGGAATAATCTCAATATATGGACGAGGCGGGCATACCCATGCTCGTATCGAGATACATAAACAAAACTGTGAGGCCCGAAAAGGGGGACCTGTAAGATACATAGCCACTGTGTACATCATAAGAGTCCAGAGGGGACACAAAATCTGGAACATACTGCTGGGCGTACCATGTGTGAACTGAAGAACTGGTGCACTGGAATATCAACAGTGCTGCTGAATGTGGTACCAAGGGAACTGATGAGCTGCTGGATCAGAGTGACAAGAGGTACACTCACAATGGTACACTGAACTGGAACTGATCTGGGACTGAAACTGGGTACTCAAGGAAGCATGTAACTGGATGGATTCCGAATACAAACGCCAACGCAGCCCGGACATCCACGGGAACATATAACTGGTCGTTCTGAAGTGACTCACCAATGTGCTAGAGTCAGGGGAAATCCGGGGTCTTCGACTAAAAACTGATGGGATAGAATCCTACGCGATCCTCAACGATGCGATCAAGGTGCTGAAGTCGAGCATGTGAGGAACAACCACTCGGAGAGGCAATGATGACTCCTCTCAGAATGGTCCGTAGGCACTTACCACAGATGGTGATAAGTCCAAGGCGTAGGGACCTCTGGGCCTATCCTCTGGAATAGAGGGGCTGTCGTCGACAGAGGGAGACCTGCAACTATCAAGGCAATGATGTTTCCTTGACAGGAGCACAAGGTGAAGAACCGAAATGTGATAGTACTGAGGGCAGGACTGACAAACTGGTGGTGACAACTGGGCAAGTAGAGTGGGTGGACTCAAACTTCCTTTGTTCAGAGTATGATAATGGGAATGATCTGGCAGCATATGAAACTGACTGAGGGGAAAGGGATCACAGCTGTAATGGATCTGGGAGGGTAACTGGGCTGAGGGAGACTCAAGCTGGTGTAAAATGGCAGGGGACTGCAGAATACTCTGAACAAAGGCGACCTGATTGGGGGTGCTGCCGAGATGATCGATCATAGTGCCAGGAGGCACGGGAGGAGACTTCTTCATGGGTTAATGAACTAGAAGAAGTGTGTGTAAAATGGTACTGTCGTGTGGATTTTACGAGCCCAGGACAGTTCATGCTCGTGGTTGCTTTCAAGTTTAAGGAGTCTGAAAGCGATAAGAAGACTCTGAAGTGATGGAATGGTACTGTCGTGTGGATTTCACGAGCCCATGACAGTGCATGCTCGTGGTTGCTTTCAATTTTAGAGAATCTGAAAGCAAGTAAGAAGACTCCAGGGGGTTGCTTTTTCGTAGATTTAGTCTCCAAGGCCCAAAGAAGCATAAAAGGATGCAATGAAGAACTCTTCTAGCCGGTGTGACTAGAGTATTCCTTTTTCGTAATTAGTCTACCAGGTCCGGAAAAGGGTTAAACTTATACCAGATAGACGCCCTTTCAGGTACTTTAGCGAGCATGAAAGGAAGCAAGATTGCTCGGCGATCTTTTCATTCTTTTAGGAGTCAGAAAAGAGCTTAACAGAAACTCCCTAAGTGCCTTTTTCGTAAAGGACTTGTCCGGCCCGAAAAAGGGATAAAATTATACCGAACAAAAGGAATGGCCAGGCAAGGAGGAAGTGTTCAATCAAGGATCAATAATGATGACCAAGAGCAAGGGTAGGGGGGAACACTGGTGGGCCTCCTTGCGGGGTAGATGAAATGGTGGCAAAATAACGAAACATTTGCAGTATGACAGGAGTGAATGGCTCATGAAAAAATGTGGAACAATCCGATAGCGGCCGATGTGGCGCGCAAACCGAGGCAGCAAGGTGTCGGGACACAATGTTGAAATTGTACCAAGTGAGAGCGAGAAATGATCTCAAGCGTCATCACGAGCTCGGAAAAATGAATCCGGCGATATAAAAAGTGTCAAAAATGGGTAACGGCCGATGTAGCACGCACACCGAGGCGACAAGGGCGTTTTGGAAAAATACCCAAAAAATCGGGGGGTGAGAGCGAGAAATGATCTCAAGCATCATCACCAGCTCGGAAAAATGAATCCGATGATATAAAGTATATCAAAAATAGGCTACGGCCAATGTGGCACGCAAACTGGGGCGACAAGGTATCGGGACACAATGTTGATATTGGTCCTGATGAGAGCGAGAAATGATCTCAAGCATCATCACGAGCGCGGAAATATGAATCCGGCAATGCAAATGGTGCGAAAAATGAAGGTCATAATACTAGGTGTATCCTGATGGCCCGCGGGGGCAGAACACTAGGTTTATCAAATCAAATCAAATCTACAAGTGACATGTGACCTCAAAAATGGTTGAGATCACACATGTGAAAAGGTGAGCAGGTTTAATGACTTGCCCCCATGCTATGTACATGGGGTTTGTGATTATGGATCACATATGTGTGGGTTTGAACAATGGGTTCATTGACGTGCTGAGATAGATGTGATGGGGAAGGTTCAAAATGATTGATCATGCCCCCTATCCCAGGGTCAAGGGAATCTATTATGCCCCTTGACTCAGAGGTGTCAAGGTGGTGCTCTATGATGGCGGGGTCAAGACCGGGCACTTCGGTATAGGACCAGGCAAAGACAGCACGGAATTCTTGGAAGAGTTTTTTGTACTCTCCAATCTCAGACTCACTGCAGGAGGCTCCTAAAGTTATGAGTTCAAGTGTACCTCCTGGTGCGGCGATGTCAATTTGGATGACGGGTGAAATATTGGCCATGTTACCTTCCTCAAAGGCATCCGGGGCAGGAATAGGGTCCTTAAACCAGTCGACCTTGGTGGGAGGGAAGTCTTTGGATTCAACCGCAAATTGGGTAGCGGTGCTAGAGGAGGATTCTTCTGGGATGAAATAGGAACGGTGGTGCATGTCATCCCAGGGATAAGCCGGAGCGGTAAGGGCCTCAAGAATCTCCTCATCGGTACGGAAATTTTGCGTCGTCAAATCGGTTGACGAGGGGGTAGTGGTTGAAGAGATCATATAGATGATATTAACTTCTCCAGAAGGGGGAGAAACCGGGGGGTAGATTTCCTCAATGGTGGGTGGTGCCGTCTCAAGATCCAGATTGTTCATCTCATAGAGAGCTGCTCTGTAATCCGGGAGATCGGGACAATGGTGGGAGTAATGCCCGTAAATACCGCATATGGCACAGGGGTGGTTAGTGCGTAGGGACTTATCTTTAGGCTTGGGAGTGGGGTTAAGTTCGACAGTTGGGATGTTGGGGTCATCATCGAGCATTTGCATGTGCCTTTGTAATGCTGGTAACTGTGGGCATTGGTGGGTTGCATGGCCCAACTCGTCGCACAGCGAGCATTTGGGAGGAGCACGAAATGTTGGAGGGTTTTTGACTGTCTTGGGAGGTGGTACAGCAGTGTAAGGTTGTGGACCTCTGCCCCCAGTGGGTTTGGGAGTAGGAGGGAGAGTTGTGGAGGACGAAGGGGTAGAGACACCAGGAGGTGGCTGATAGGTAGTAGCCATGGGTTGCACCGGTTGGAGGACGACATCTGGTGTCGGCGGGCGAACGGGAGGCGAAAGATACCATACAGGTAATCCCAAAGTTAGCCCAGGGAGACTAAGGGTAGCCATGACCGGAGCGCTTACTACTCCCGATGGAGGGACTAGGAAGGGGATCGTATGGATCGGTGTAACACCAATGTGGCTAGGTACCAATGGTGGTTTAGGCAACAAGGGTGGTTGATTATTAGGTGGTAGGTTGTCGTGGGACAAGGTACATAAGTCAGACACTTCCGGCGTAGATGACGGCGGAGGAATGGATTGAAAGGTGGAGGTCATCGGCGCATCTGAGTAAACTCCGGGCCCCGTAGAAGAAATAAACGAGGTGGTGGCACGAGAAACAGGTTGTTCAACCATGGGGAGAACATTTTCAGGTGCCGCGGGAGCACTGGGATCATAGTAGGTAAGCTGGTCAACCTTAACCACGCGTCCCTCATGGGGGAACATCATGGTGCGAAAGACGGAAGAAGCAACCGCCCGCATGGCATACATGTAGCTGCGACCAAGTAAAAGGTTATAATCCAATTGGGCATTGATTACCTCAATGTCAATGAGGACGGTTTTTCCACCTAACTGGACGGGGACATTGGCTAGGAGGCCTTGGGGCTGAGCCGAACGACCGTCGTAGGCGCGTAATGCAGTGGTGGACTGCTGGAGAGTGGGGGATCCCAACTTCTGCCATACGAATGTAGACATAACGCATGTAGAGGCACCTTCATCGATGATGCATCGATGGATGACAAGATTCCGAATGGAAACAGAAACTTGGAATGCTAGGGTGGAAGGCAGGCGAGGTTCAGACTGGTCTAAATCAAATGCCATCAAATTCAAATCATTTGGGTCAATCCCCCCAATGGTGGAGAGTAAAGTCTTGCGCTGGGAAGGGCAGTTCTTCAAGACTTCTAACGCAGACATGGCTGCGGGAGATTGGGCTAGGTCGTCTACAATGTTGTAGTTTGACGCAACACGCGCATTGGGGTTGTTGTTGATACGGCGAAGTGGGAAACGAGCTGCTTTGGGAGTGCCATCGACCGGCGGGGGAGGGATACGTAACGCTTGATCAGTGGGATGAGCGTTAGCGGTTTTATCAGTGGGAAGGGCTTCAGAGGTGGAGCCATATTGGTTTCGACGGGTCTGTAGGTTGACATCATTGGAAGACATCATCAACAAGTGATGGGTACCTGAGTCAAACATGGGTTGATCAGGAGCGGCGTATGTGATCTGTTGTTGTTGGGGTTGCGTGTTAGCTTGAGGGTCCAACGGCTGAGTGTTCACCACGCCTTGGGTTGGTAAGGGGTTTTGCAGCACCAAAGGTTGCTGCTGAGGTTGTGGGGGGTTGGGCGGTGCTTGAGGAGCCGCATGCCCTTGGCGATGGGCATCGTCAACCCAGAGCTGCCGAGCTCGCTCTAAATGTGGGCAAGTATGTGTGTAGTGGCCATAGACCCCGCAAATAGAACAAGGGTGGTTCGTTCGCAAATTGGGGTTTTTAGCCTGCTTGGGCGGGCGATCAGGGTTTTGATTAGCGGGGGCTGCATTGTTGTTGTCGGGGGGATTCGCCGGTTGACCAGCTTGGTCTGCGGGTTGGTTGTTCCCCCGATTACGGCCCTTGCCGCGGTTCTGTTGGCCCTGGTTACGTTGGTTGTTCTGGTTTTGCTGCGGGTTTTGATGGGCGTAAACTTGCCCTTGGGCAGCAGGTGGATTTTGAGGTTGCGCAGGTGCTGGAGCAGGCTGCGGTGGATGATATGCAGGTTGAGGCTGAGCAGGTGCAGCAACCTGAGGGGGTTGCTGATATGGCTGCGGAGCGGGTTGTGGGTGTGCTGCAGGGGCTACATGTGGCGGATAATAAGCGGGTTGGGCTTGTGAAGGCGCAGGAGCTGGGGCAGCCTGCTGATGGTAGTAAGGCTGAGGTGCGACTGGGGGAGCATAAGTAGGAGTCGCATAACCGAAGCACTGAGGTGGACATGAGGGTCCATGGTGATGTGTCATGGGAGCATACGAGTTGGTTGCTCCAGACTGTGAGGTAGCCCGCGAAAGGTCGGGGCCAGAGGTAGGACGTGCAATAGAAAATGGTTGAGGATGCGAAGAAACACGACCGATGATGCCGTCTGCGGCGTGGGATGCCCCCGGTGCATCGTGATGGGAGGACTCGCCGCGAGGGGCGTCAGGTATAATGGTATAAAGGTAACCCGACTGGGCGTAAATGAGGTCGAACTGCTGTGCCTTAAGGATGTCCTCTTCTTCAGACTGGGGTCTTTCTGAAGCTACATCCTTAGCGATAACAGGAAGAAGGGACTTGAGGAACCAATCTAGGAAGATACGGTCGTCTAGTTTGATCTTGCATAAGCTACGGCGTCGACGCCACTCATGGATGTGGTCCGTGATATGGGTAGCCGTGTTTTGTCTACAAGATAGAAGGATCTCAACGCCCGCGTCATAGCGGACAGGCAACTGGAAGAACTGCAGGAATGTCGAGGCAAGGGAAGCAAAGGTGGCATGGGTCCCATGAGGTTGCTCGATATACCATTTGGCTGCAGATCCAGTGAAGGTGCGCTGTAAGAGACGGAGGCAAACAGAGTCATCCACTATGGAGTTAGAGGAACACCATAGGTGGAAAGACATGATATGGTTTTGTGGGTCCTCACCGGCCTTACCCTCGAACTTAGGGATATCAGAGGGGAGCTTGGTAGGCATATGAGGCCACGTAGGGTCGTGTCGAATAGGATCGTTGGTCAATCTGGCCAGGTCAGGTAGGTTGAGGCTAGCCATGAATGGCAAACTGGAAGAAGGAGGTGACACAGTAGTGGGTTGGACCAAGTTGGGGCCAGTGCCCCCAAGTGGAGGGACAAGATTTGGGGTGGTGCCCCCAAGTGGGGGAACTGAGGTAGTGGAGGATGGTCCAGCACCACCATAGGTAGTGTAAGCCACTGATGTAGTGGGGATAGGTATTCCCGCTGCGGGAATAGGTACTGTGAGGGGAACAGTAGATGAGGGTCCCATGGAGGGCATACCCAAAACAGGTGTAGTAACTGGTGTAATGGTGGATGTGCCACCAATGGTCCCTATCACAAACGGAGTGGAAGTCGTGCCAGCCATGTGGCTAGTAGGGGCAGTGTAAATAGGGTTCTCAGACTCTTCGTCAGAATCAGAGGTAAAGTAAGGGGCGTCACTATCTGGTGACGGAGTCCTACGTCACTGACGAGTGGAGTCAAGTGACAAGGCTCTAGATCTGTGATGAGTGGTATCAACGGATAATGATCGGAATCTATGACGTGTGGTGTCAAGAGAACCGTGCTGTGGGGGCTCGCCCCTGAGGCGCCGAGAATGTCTCGGGGACTCAATGGTGACGGATGGTGTCAAATCTCTGTGGGTTGAGGTGAGTATAAAAACAGCTCAAAAAGGCCTAATGCAATCGAGTGTGCAGAAGGAGAGCTAAAAAACAAGGCACTCAGGCCAACAACCAACTCAAAACACCCACTGCAACAGCTGTGCTACAATAGGTGGAGTGTCAACAAAGATGGTCAGAATACCAACAAGCAGCAGGTTTCCTAAAAAGAAAAAATGGTGGACTCACTAGACCAAAGGGAGGTAAAGGAGCATGCAAACACCTAACTAAAAGTATTCTGACTCAACTAAACATATCCTCTGCAAGGTGATGAAATCCAAGTCAGACAATATGAGTAGGAAAGCCAAGTGGCTATGATATCCCCCTACCGGGAGGGACACCGGGTAGTCAATCCTAGAAGAATGGAAACTAAGATACCCCGTTCATGACACGTCCAGAAAGGTGAATCTGCCGTTTAGTTCGTTGACCGCAATACCCCTATATAGGGATATCCCGCGAACCGCGAAAGGTAGCCCTTCGGTTACTGAATGGAGTGCGGTATTCCACTCAGGCCTCCGGAACCAGTCTCCCGACTTCAACCCTCCTAAGGGAGAGGCCCTCTGATAAACTGGTCGTGACCGTGCCAAAAAGTACTAGGGGATTTTGGTTCCCTATTTGGACAACAACTATGTCTCAAGTGAAAGTAACCGAGGGGTGTTATTGGAAGCCTATCCCCCCGATCCTACCTAACTACAATGATTCTTTTGTGTTCCCCAAGTGGGGTTAGAATGTTGGTTCAGTTAGGTACTTTTTAAGGCTCACTTGATTTATGTGACAGAGTGTGTGCTCGTGAGGTTATGAACCCAAAATAGAAGTGCCACAAGGGGGGCAACTTCTAACTATCAATAATGCTGAAATTGAAACTTTTAACTTGCAAAATTTTCTGAATTAAAAATACTGAAATTTTAAAAAGATTCTGTAAAGGGAACAGAAATTATGTTGCAGAAAGGCTGTAAGGAAGTGAGCTGCAGGTAAGACAGGGGGCTGTTCAGATGCAGAAAATATTGCAGCAAAAGGGGCTGGGCTCAAAACAGGAAAAATGCAGAAATCAGACCGCGGGTCTGTGGCGAAACAGAACAGGCAGACCGCGGGTTTGAGGGAAACAGTGGCGGTCAGGTCGCGGCTTTCGGGCCAACAGACGCAGTCGGGACGCAGAAAATAGGGAAAAAGACGCAGTCGGGTCACGGCAAAAGGGATAACAGACGCAGTCGGGACGCCCGAAAGAGGCAGATAGCCGCAGTCGGGATGCGGGAAAATGGCCGACAGGCGCAGTCAGATCGCGGCAAACAGGCTGATTAGCCACGGTCGGATCGCAGGTAACAGACTTGAATCCGCCGGCAGGGCGTCGGAAGCAGTCTGAGAGCCGCGGTCGGATCGCAGGTAAAGGCCTAAAAGGCGCGGTCGGGACGCGACTGCAGAGAGAAAAGACGCGGTATGCGGTAGCCGAAAAGAAAAAATTCAAAACGAAACCAGAAATTCGAAATCTAGGGGAGTCTACAAAACTGTAGCTAGGGTTTTACCCCTAGCTTGTGCAAATGAGCACCTACTAAGGAGAATGGACTCCTTAGTAGCAGTTCAGTAAATGTAAATAATTAAGTTAAAACAGAAATTAAATTACTTCTAAAACATGCATGAAACATAAACATCAAATTTAAAGAATGGCTTTTTTGTATTGATATTACCTTCAATGTGAAGGTTTGATGAAGCCCTTTGCAATGTCCGAGAGGATGCTCCAAGCTTCAATATGCTCCTTCTCCTTCTCCAATGGTGGGAATGGGCCAAAAGTGGCTCTCAAGGTGAAAGTAGTTCAATGGTGAACTAGGGTTTCGAGAGAGATTTTGGCAGAGTAAGGGTGCTTGTGATTGTGGATATGAAATAAGGGATCTCCATCACCTATTTATAGTTTTTTGGTGGTGGAGTGCTGACCCATGGTTTTGGGAAACACATGGTTTTGGGCAGCTGTATAGGGTTTTTTCCTCCTTTTCCTCATTATTTTATATTTTTTATTCCCTTTTTAGGGGATTTTTGCTATTTTTGGAGGAAAAAGAGGTTTTTTAGCCTTTTTTAGGTTATTTTGAGGGTTTTGTGGCCTTTTGGAGGCATTTTAGGCCTTTTGGAGGCTTTTTAATGGGATTTTTTGGGATTTTAAGGGAAATATGGTAGGAAAATGGACGAATGAGTCATATAATGTGGTAGATGAGGTAGTGAACACTTTTTGGGTGTTAACACCAAGCATAAGTGTTGAAACTTAGTGTGCTCACCTTTGTACTCATGAGCTTTATCCAATTTGAGAACAAGGTCACCTACTTGTTTATTCCTATCATAAGAATATTTCTCATCAAACTAGTGTTGGATAAGTTGTTGATGTTGGTAAAGTTTGTGCTTTTCATTTTCTCTTTCTTCTAGTTTTAGTAAAGTGTTGATCCTTTGTTCCATAGTGGAACAAACTTCTTCCTGACCAAATTGGGATAATTGTAAGGAAGGTAAAAAGATGTCGGGAGGAAGAATGTCTTCTTTCCCATACACAAGGAAAAACGGTGAGTTTCCAATGGAAACTTTGGGATTACCCTATCTTCCTACAAGGCATTAGATAGTGCATTGTGTCAATTCTTATGATGACTTGCCACAGTTCTTTGAAAATTTTTGATTAGGTTTTGATTAGTTGATTCAATTAAACCATTTCCTTGGGGGTAATAATTTGAGAATATTTTATTTTGATTCCCTTTTCTTATGCAAACTCAGTAAGATCAATGGAAGATAAATAAGATGTTGTATCAAAAACCAAAAACTTTGGAATATCAAACCTGGTGGTGATTTTAGTTTCTATGAAAGAAATCACCCGATCTGTATTGACCAAACATAGCGGAATAGGCTCCAACCATGTATTAAGGTAGTCGATGGCAGTTAAAATATACTTATGTTGCAAATATGAGGGATTATTGATTGGTGCACCAATGTCTAAACCCCACTGCTGAAAAGGAGAATCAAAAGTGATTGATTGGAGTGGGAATGTTGCTTTCTTAACTTTGACAAAGGCTTTCTAGAAAACTTGGCATATGCATGCAAAAGACTGAGAATCCTTAAACAATGTCAACCAATAGTAATCGACCCTTAAAATATTATGAGTTTTATTCTCCCCAATGAAGTGATCTCCAGCAGGTCTTGCATGCAATTCCATCAGTATTTTATCAGCATCATCTTTTTCAACACAACGTAAAAACACTCCATCATACTTTTTCCTGAATAAGGCATTATTGATTATTTGATATGGAGCAAATTTTAGTCTAAAGGGCTCTCCTCCTTCTGGGCTATAAAATTTCAAGAGCTTAGACAGGTGCTAAGAATAATTTTATATCATGATACCAAGAGTCAGAAACTGTAGACATAAAACAAATTTCATTTTGAACAAGAGATTCTTCATTTTTCCAGTTGGATCTTGATTGCAGTGGCTCAACGGGTTCTACTTGTAGTTGGAGTAGACCTTGTCCTATGACAATTTTGGAGGGCCTGATTCCAAGATCATATCTTGCAATGTAGTCATCCATTGTGCTCGTTTTTCCCTAAGTTCTTTTTGAACCAATTGTTTCAGATTGCATAATAGGGAACTATGATTTTGGTTCTATATTTTAGAAGGTAAGGCGTGAAATGTTTGAATGCCTTATAGATAGCATAAGCATAGTTGAGTTCAACACCTTTGAATCCAAAATTCATAAATGAGATGGGAATCTCAGCCCCTTTTTCATTCTGTTGTGTTAATACTGGAGCATAAGACATATTAGAGGTGAAACTATACAAGATGAAATCTTTTAAAAAATCAGGGCTCATCAAGGCAAGTGCTTCAACAATGGATTTTTTAATTCTAACAAAAGATTCTTTTTTAATATTAATCCATTTAAATGATGTATCTTTCTTAATCATGTCTTGCAAAGGTTTAACAATTTGTGCAAAACTGGGAATGAATCTTTTGACAAAGTTAATCTTTCCAAGGAATTACTACATGGATTTCTTTGAAACAGGATGGATGATATTTGGTATGGCTTGGGTTCTTTATAGATCTATCATCATCCCATGGTTGGAAACTACAAATCCTAACAATCTCCCTTCTATAATAACAAAGATATATTTCTTGGGATTAAAAGAGATGTCGAACTTTCTACAACACTTAATCACTTTTCTGAGGTGGGAAAGATGATCGTTCCTCTTCTTTGAGAAAATGGTTACATTGTCAAGATACACCACCACGCAGTGATGGATCATACCTCTAAAGGAGATATCCATCATTCTCTGAAATGTGGCCCTAGAATTTATCAGCTTGAAAGGTATCTTCCAGTAGGAAAAAATTCCCCATGGAGTTCTGAAAGTTATTTTTCAGATGATCAGGGTTTGAAACCAACACTTGGTTATAACCTGAGAAAGCATTTAGCAGAGAAAAAATCTCAGATCTGGAAACCCTATGGAGGATCTATTCCATTGGAGGAACTGGATAATTGTCTTTCTCAGAGGCCCTATTAAGATTTCAAAAATCAACACAGATTCAGATATCCCCAATATTTTTTTGTACAGGCACCAAATTCACTATCCACTTAGTATGGAAGACTGGAAAAATGATCTTGGCAGACAAAAGCTTATCAATATCCTTTTTAACCGAAGGTTCCAAATTGGGATGCATTTTCCTAAGTTTTTGTTGGAATGGTTTAGAATGGGGTTTCATCGCAATGTTGTGTTGCATAATGTTTGAGTCAAATGTTTGCAAAATGTTGCAAGTCTAGGTGAATACATCCTTGTATTCCATGAAAATATTGATGAAAGATGATTTATCAACAGGTGTAAACTTGATTCCAAGGTTGATATTATTGGGGTTTTGTTCAATCCCTAGGTTGACAATTTCATAATTCACGCAAGACCTGTTTGTTTTGCATTTCATAACTTTCCTAAATTTGTCTTGCAAATTATAAATTTTTTCTAACCTCACAATTGATTTCATAATAAGATTGTCTGGGGTTTGGGATATCTGTGTGGTGCAATCAAAATCAGTTGATCCTTGAAATGATTTACCATGCATAGCTTCCTCGATAGTTGAATAGTTGAATATTTGAAAGTATCTTGGGAGGTAAGAAATTCTATGATCCTCTAATCATCATCAAAGACATTCCAATTGGTTAAATTTTTTGGAATCGATGATATGTACATTAATTTGACGGAAAGGCATCCGGGTAAAAACCTTCTGGTGGGATTAGCTTAGATGCAATGTTGGATAGTAAATCTACGTTAGCATTTTGGGAGAGAGGTATGTATTTTATATGGAGGGATACAAAATGATTAATTAAATTCCACACTTCTAATTGATAAATTCTTAGGTGGCTAGAGACACAATGAATTGAATTCCTAACATGTTTGATAATAATTTCAAAATCCTCTTAAACTTTGATTAATTCAACAATCAAATCAATTACCTTCCTGATACCTTGTATGAGGGCTTCATACTCGACTACATTATTAGTACACTTGTACTCAAAGTCTAACCTACAAGCAATAAAAAATTTACTTCCTAATGCATCAATCAAAACACACCCAGCTCCAACTCCATCTTTGGATGTGTGTTGACACAACGTCTGTCGACAGGGGTTCACTTCGCACTGTCGTCAACAATTACCAACCCAAACTCCCTTACGCACCGGCCCAAAAATCCTTTTTACCCTTTCCACCAACTCGCAGAGCGAGTGAAGTCTCACCCGAGATGAATAAGGGGGCTGCAGGAACCAATTTTCCATAGTGGAGTTGAGGACATGCATCAAACACACATTACAACCACAAAAACTAAAGATTATATATTTCACACTATGCTGATAGTTTATCATTCGCATATTCATCAATCGTAGAGTCAACACATAATAGACATTTGCATCAACCACGATCTAACTACTCATTAGCATGAACAACAATTACCAAACCCACATAGCATTAACATATCGCAAACATTCACATTCATAATTTAATAGAAATAAAGATAGAACCATAGTCGAATATCTTCATGCATTCATTAAAACCTACGGAATGACCTTCGCAAAAACAGTCAATACATCATATCGCAGATAGAAAACAGATCAACATCTGGATCAAAACTCAAAGGATCGATTTCTCTCTTCATCCTGGATGCCCTTAGGCTTACAATCATGCTCCTATTTATATGACACTAAGTGGTTACAAAATGGTCCACATGACCAATTCTAACAACTTAAATTAATATTGTGCTTCCTCGTTCTCCACGAATGACCCTTCTTTCGCGGATTATCCCTTTTGCAGTTGTCGAATTCTGCACTTTATGCGTACTAATCCCATGCCAACAGGCCCCCAACACAAACTTGTGGCTCGTCCTCGAGCCACCTTAGCTGGACACCTCTGGTACTGCTCTCATCCTTCGTTGTGCTGACTTCTGAAGCTGTTCTTGCCATCTGGAGCTCGTTGTCATGTACTTCTCGAATGCCTCCTCGAACCTCTGGTTCGCCATTGTGTACTTCTTGAATTTATCCTTCAGCTTGTGGAAACCTTGATCATCTACCTCGAACTCATCCTCCAGTATCTGGAAACCTTGATCATTTACCCCTTCCGTGCTTGCTCTTGCGCTTCAGGATTGCTGTGGTCTAGGGACAAGTTCATCTTCGTCACCAAGATGTGAAACAGGCCAACGGTTCTGGCACATCTGTTTCGCACCTTGCATTGTCTGCTGCTGGAGTCAGCAGGCCTCCACCCCTGGTGTCCTAGTGGTCGCAGGGACCACGGGTCTTCTAATCACTACCACGCTCTTAGACATCTCAGGTGAGACCTCGTCTCTATTTCTCCCAAGTGTCTGTGCTGCTTCCTTCGCTGGTTTTTCATGCACACTCATCGATCGGGCCTTTAGCGCACCTAGGGTGTTGCCGTGCGAAATGAAATGAATGATTTCCACAGCTTCCTTGGAATTGCTCACTCAACTTATTTCCTTAACAATTTGCAGCATGGATTTTACTAAACTCCTCTTCCAACTTAAGGATAATTCCTTGCTCAACTGAGCTTCTCCATCTGTATTTATGCTTGCTCCTCGTGTCCTTGATGCTTGGTTCTTGAATCATTTGCAAAATATTTCCCATAACCCACCAATTCAGTCATCATACTCCTCCGCCGTCTTCTGGTGATGTTGATCCGCAATAATCATGCTTGGATTTGAATCTCACGTGATAATCATGTGAAGAATCAACAAGCGACCCGGCTGGCCATGTTTCCACTTTTTGTCATCATTTTTATTTTTATTTATTTATTTTTATTTTTATTTTTATTTATTTATTTATTTTTATTTTATTTTATTTATTTATTTATTTATTTTTATTTTTATTTATTTATTATTATTATTTTTTTTTTTCTGTTTTTCTGTTTGGTTCTCAACTGCTATGCGTCGGATCATGGCGATAGGGTTTCAACCCATTCCCATTTACCAACTTAGGAAACAATACCCCATCTAAACTTTGTAGTTGCACTGCACCTCCGTCAGTGACAAAATTTATGATGTACGGACCTAACCAATGCATTTGTAACTTACCTGGGTGCTTGGAAAATTTACTGTCATATAACAGAACTGTGTCTCTGCGTTGAAAGTGCTTTGTTTAACATGGCAGTCATGCCAATCCTTCTGTTAGTCCTTTTCTACTTTATGATGAAACCCTGCGATGAGCCGATCCTCGTTGAGCTGTACCAATTATGCCAACCATTCCTCCAATGCTCCGTCATCGCTCATTCCTGTGGTTGCTGCGATGCGCAAACTTGGAACAATATACTCCATCGGCGTGACTGCTTCCTATCCGTAAACGAGCTTGAATGGGGTCTGGCCAGTCATTCATTTACATGTCGTGCGATACGTCCAAAGTATCGCGAGAATCTTCAAGTCCCAATCATCTCGATCTAGGTTGCACACCTTAGTGAGTGCATGCTCCAATATCTTATTGAACGCCTCAACTATCCCATTCGCTTGAGGGTGATAGGGGGTATTCTTTTTATGTTGAATTTGAAATTCCTCTGTCATTATTGCGATCATTTGATTAACAAAATGAGTCCCTTAGTCACTCATCAGTATTTTTGGGCACCCAAACCTAGTGACAACATTGTCAAAAAGGAATCGTGTCGTAGTCATAGTTGAGCAATCTCTCACTGGTGCAGCTTCCTTCCATCCCATCAAATAGTCCGTCGCAGGGATTATGTAGCGCGACCCTGTTCTTTTTCCTGTGGGGTTGATGGGTCCCACGAAATTAAATTCCCACTTGTCAAAATCTTATAGTTTCAACTGGGGTACCAGCGACATTTCATCCCTTCGTGACGGCTTCCCTGTCCATTGACATACGTCGCAGCTCTTGGCATAGTCCGCAGCATCTCCATGCATCGTCGAACACCATAATCCTACTTGAAGGATCTTCCTAGCAGTTGCGCATCCTCAATAGTGTCCTCTAACAATCCCATCATGAGCCTCTGCTAGAATCCTTTCCTGTTCATGCGGAAGGACGTATTGTCGGAGTATTTCATCTGGCCCCATCTTATACAACTTCCATGCAATTAATTGAAAATATGCAGCTCTCACGACTAGCTACTTCTTTTGGTTGATAGTGAGACCTTCCGGTGCCTCCCCTGTCGATAAAAAATGAATGATTTGTTTGTAATGGTCATCAACCATTCCGACCCTGAACAACTGATCATCCAACAATCCTTCGTCAATGCTCCTTGTCTCTTCCCTTGATTCGATCCATGACAAATGTTCTGGTCCTGCATTTAGTTGTCCTGGCTTTACAATTATCTCGAAATCAAATTCTTGGAAGAGTAGCAGCCATTGACATATCTTCCCCCCCAACACAGGCTTGTTCACCAGGTATTTCAGTGCTTAATATGCAATTAATTGAAAATATGCATCTCTCATGACTAGCTACTTCTTTTGGTTGATAGTGAGACCTTCCGGTGCCTCCCCTGTCGATAAAAAATGAATGATTTGTTTGTAATGGTCATCAACCATTCCGACCCTGAACAACTGATCATCCAACAATCCTTCGTCAATGCTCCTTGTCTCTTCCCTTGATTCGATCCATGACAAATGTTCTGGTCCTGCATTTAGTTGTCCTGGCTTTACAATTATCTCGAAATCAAATTCTTGGAAGAGTAGCAGCCATTGACATATCTTCCCCCCCAACACAGGCTTGTTCACCAGGTATTTCAGTGCTGAATGATCGGTCAACATTTTGAAATGGCCCCCTAAGAGATAGTGTTGAAATTTCTATAAGGCGTAGACCATCGCCAACCCTTCCCGTTCTGTGGTCGTATAATTGTTCTCCGCAGTAGACAGCTTCCTACTTGCGAAGGCTATCGGGTGGTCGATGTCGTCTGTTCTCGGTTGGGCCAAGATGACTCCTAATGCAACTTATGACGCATCGACTTGAATGTGGAGTTCCTTTTCCCAATCTGGAAATGCCAGTATATGTGCATCGACCATCTTTGATTTTAATGTGTCCAGACTCTTCTGGCACTCTTCATTCCATTCAAACTTGGCGTCTGTCTTCAACAACTTCCCCATTGGTGTCGTGATTGCTACATATCCTCTGATAAACTTCCTGTAGTATCCCTTGTGTCCCAATGTCACTCTCAACTGCTTGAATTTTTTCGGTGGTGGGAGGTCGACAATAATTGCAATCTTCGCCGGATCTACCAACATTCCTTCCCTGCAGACAATGTGCCCCAGCAAAATACCGAATGGAGCACATAAGATGCACTTTTTCAGGTTCAATGAAATCTGGTGCTGTAGACATCGCTCTGGCATTAGCCTCAGGTTTGCGACATGATCTTTGACCAACCCATACACTATCCAATCATCCATATAGACGGTAAGAAATTTATGAATGTAGTCTTTGAACACCAAAACTAGTAGTCTTGAAAAAATTGTTGGAGCATTCTTCAGTCCAAATGGAATCATTGTATACTGAAAGCAGCCCCATTCCATGATGAATGTAGTCTTATGCCGATCTTCCTTCACGATTTTGATATGGTGGTAGCTCGAAAACCCATCCGTAGATGAGTATACTTCCTGGCCTCCTACTCCTTCAAGCACCTCGTCCGTGAAGGGTGTTGGGAATGGATCATGTAAGTAGGCATCATTCAACTTTCGTAAATCAACATAGATCCTAACTTCATCGATTTTCTTATCCTGGACCACCATCGAGTTGATCCACTCTGATTCTTCCATTTGTTCTATAATTCCTGCTTCCAACATTCTTTCGATCTCAACTTGCACCCATTCCTTGTACCTTGGATTCAACCGGTAAGGCCGCTGCTTGACTGGATTCGCATCGGGTTTCAGGGGGATCTGCATTTCGCCTAGGTCCCCAAAAATTCCTTTCATCTCCGAGAATTTCGTTGGGAACAGATAAGTCATCTTCGCAATAGTTGAATTATCCCAATAATCCCCAATTCTTGTAAACTTCGGGTTCTCTTCCGACCCAATGTTTACTTTCTTGATATTCAGCGGTTGCTGAAACTTGTCAGAAATTATTTCCGGTGCCTCAACACTGCGACTTCCTTCTGAGTCCGGTACATATGTATCCCTCAGATCATCCTCTTCATCCAGGTCTCCAATGATGTTGTAGCACTCCATCATCATTTCTGTTGTCGCATTCGACTGAAGTTCTAATGGTTGCTCTATCAGGACTGCTTCAAATATCTTTTCGCGGATCACCTGTAGCGCACTATGGATGAATGGGTTTTCATATGAGAAACAAAATGATTGGATGAAGCCAATGGTGAGTTGTTCCCAAGAGGTCATCCCGTGTCGTAGTTCTGCTGCGACATACCAACTCCGTGGTACTTCATCCAGTTTGTGAACAAATGCATGTACCCACTTCTGCTTCACTTGTGATCCCCATTGGTGTTGGCATGCATTCATATGTTCCTTCGGATCTCCTTTCCTGTCATATTTCTTTCCTTTGTATCCTAACGCGTTGTCGAACCTAACCTCCATGAGGTGTCGATATAGTGGCCAGTTTGTGATATTAGACTTGTGCGCCTCCCACCAATGCATGGGAGTAGCCTTCGAGACTTCCTCCAAGGCCAATAGACGTTGCGGTTCCGCCACCTTTTACTCGAATTCAGTGAGAAAGGTGCTCAAATTGGGAAATCCCTCATATGTTGATAGCACGCACTCCTCTGTGGCACCCATCGTAGTGACTGTGTGATCCAAGCACACCTCTTGAACGATACTTTATGTAGTTGATTCTGCCAATTCTCGAGTGCCTCATCCGAATCCAGCGATGTTGAACTGATACTGTGCCATCCCAATTCTTCGTCTACGGTAGGATTAATGTAATCCTCAAATATATTGTATACACTATCCCATCCCTCCGTAAATTCATCTCTTGTTGGTTCAACGTATCGTTGCCCTTCCGCAGGATCAAGAGTTGCAACGACCCTCATCTTGCGATTCTCAAACGACGTAGTCCGCTTCTTGAAGTTGATAATAGCTAGATTATCCATCGCCCAGTATATCCCTAGAAATGATGGGTAGGGGCTGGTATTGTCCACAATTTCGATTACATCAAAATCTGTGTAAGTCTTGAGGCCCTCAATCTCAACTGGAAGCTAGTACACCAGACCAAGTGGAGTAACCTTACTCTGATTTGCTAATCACAGCTGTACTGGTGACCAGGCCAACTGTGGTTTCCCCATTGTTTCCCGTGTCTTTTTGGTCAGAATGTTGATGTTTGATCCTAGGTCCAAGATAATTGAGTCTACATCAAATGCTCCAATTTGTGCCGACATTCGCATATCTCTCCCCATCTTCCTCCTGTGTATGCGATTGACCTTTTGATCCTGGCGGACACCCTCCCATCGATGCAATAGATTGGATATCTCTTCCAGCACATCCTAATCCTTTTCCAACTCCAGGAAACTATCCAAGAAGGATTTTAAGGTGTTATCCTTCCTTCGTGACTTCATTGCGTTGAACATCAGTGGCATATCGTAGATAATTTCTTCCTGAAGAGGTAACTTCCTCCTCTGTCTCATCGCCTCCTGCGCTTCCAAGAAAACATCCCTTTTGACCTCTGCGTCAAAGGTGATGTGTTTCCATGCTGTTGGTCGAACAGTATCCTATGACCTGTCAGCTCCAGTCACATCTCCTCCTCGTGTCACTACTCCAACAGTCGCATGGTTTCTTCGAGCCTCCGTTGATATCATTTGTACAGCCGGTGGTGTATTTTGATTATGGTTCTCTAGAGGTAGTGGCATATTCTTGGTCTGCCATTTTTCGATGAGCTACGGACAATCTTCAACACCATGATCCACAGCACTACAGTAGGTGCACTATGGTGTTGGATTCAGGAAATCCCTCTGATAATGTCCCTGTTTCCCACAATTGTAACATATAACCGGTCCTTGTCCAGCAGCTCCTCCTCGTCCTGCACCAACACCTAGACCTTCGTGGAATCCTCCTCTAACACCTCCATACGGTGGGACATATGGTGGATGCTACGGCTGTTGCGATGGCCCATATGGGGGATACTGCGGTGCCAGATACCGTGGCTGACCATATTGTGTTTTCCCATACTGCCCCTAATCATATTGTTGCAGTTGGTTATTATACTAGGCCAACGGTTGATTATATTGTTGTTGTCGCTGACCCAATGGTTGTTCTTATCCCGTCATGAAGTATGTAGCTGCAATCCTTTCCTGGAGTAGGCCATAAGCTATATAGTTGTTTTCATCGTGGCCAACCGATTTACAGAACTTGCAATACAAGTTATATGGTTTCGACACTATCTTCTACATATACACACACTCTTCTGGTCGATGACCTTTCATCTGGAAGAAATGACACCAAGGAAACCCTCCCTAACTGAGGGGATTTGGTGCACCAGATTGAAAATATTCTCAAAATTCTAGACACTGATCCTTATGGTGCCCCTCTGTCCTACACCTAGTGCACCAGAGATCTTCGCGAGCCTCTTTTCCTTTCTTCATGTCTTGCAGTTGGATCGTTAATTTTTCCAGCTGCGCCTGTATTCGATCCATGCCCAAACCCATTTCGCCTATTGGTGAAGCCTCCAGCTTCATCGCAATCTCTAATGCTTTGGCTTGGGTCTCAACCTTCTGTTGCATTAGTGGCCCATGGATGTGTGGTACTATTCCTGTGATAAACCACTCCTTGTGTTGCATATCATTTATCCCAAAACTTACCTTTGCTATCAGCGTCTTGTACCGCTGATCAAATTCCCATACCGGCTCATTTGGGTATTGCTTGATTTCTGTGAGCTCGGTGACATACTGTGACTCTGACTTTGGCTTTCTCAATCCATCAACCATTCCTTCTTTGATATGTGCCAACGACTTGGATGGTGTTCCCGCTGGAACCCTTGTAAACTCCATAAACCAATCTAGCGCACAACCCCTAGGGGTCGTCGCTAGTTGTCCATTTTTTATATCTTCATCCTGGACCTACTTCACAATCCAGACTGCTTTGCACAGAAACCAATACTGCTTGGGATCCTCAGTCTCGTTCCCCTAGAAAGTGGGAATTTTTGTGTCGTCTTCCATTCTAACGTTCCTACTGTTATTGTTTACTAATGCACTACTTTTACCGCTGCACGTAGGGCAACTTTGCAAATAGATTGTGTTTCTTCCTCTGAAATTTTGGGTAGTGTGCGGGGTTGTAGGTATGTTGTAACTTACGATCCATCCTTCTTCTGCTTCTGGGGTATCTTGGTCACCGTCTTCGTCGCAATAAGGTCACTTCCTCCCTTTTGGTCCTTTTTTGCAGTCTTTCGTTCCGGTCCTCTCAGGAGACTCTCTCTCAGTCCTCCTCTTCTTCTCAGGACGTCGGAATATCACCCCACTCCTCAAGGTACCACACTCTTCATCATCTTCCCTTAGAAACTCGTCATCACTCATGTCCATCTACCCCACATCTTTCTGTTGGATCCACATTCACGCGATACCCACAACCTCTGCACACTGATCTTTCTACTCGTCGAAATTCATCCTCAATATGCCCTTTTCGTAGACGAGCATCTTAATCCACAGTTTTAGCAAAAACAAGAACCTTCCCCTTGGTCCCTTGAAGAAATTCCTTTCCACATCGTTGTATGATTTGATTGTGTCTACTGCAAACTCAATAATATATCCATCTAGGATACTATCCACCCAAAAATTGACAGCCCTTGATACTTTATTGTCGACACGTTTCAGCTGTCGAATCAGTTTTGGATTCCAATGGTTAGGCTCAATCCTTTGGAAATGGTTCTTCTGAAATGTTAGCTACGTTAACCACTCATGCAGCAGTACTGGGAATTCGCAGAAAAATATCTCGTGGATATCTGAATAAATGTACTTCTGCAACCAACTGCTTACTGTCTGTCTAGGGTTTTGTTTTTCTCCTTATGCTAATTCGTCTATCTTCTTGTCAAACCACTCTTGAATCTCCGGTTTTGTCGGGTGCCACTACACATCCTCTTCTTTTCCTCTTTAATATCCCAGAAACATAACCATTTTTTGACACAACGTCTGTCGACAGGGGTTCACTTCGCACTGTCATCAACAAATACCAACCCAAACTCCCTTATGCACCGACCCAGAAAGGTTTTACCCTTTCTAGCAACACTCGCAAAGTGAGTGAAGTCTCACCCGAGATGAATAAGGAGGCTGCAGGAAACAAGTTTCCGCAGTGGATTTGAGGACATGCATCAAACACACGTTACAACCACAGAAACCAGAGATTATATCTTTCGCACTATGCTAACAGTTCATCATTATCATATTCATCAATCGCAAAGACAACACATAATAGACATTCGCATCAAAACGATCTAAATACTCATTAGCATGAACAACAATTACCAAACCCACAAAGCATTAACATCTCGCAAACATTCGCATTCATCATCTAACAGAAACAAATATAAAGATAGAAACATAGTCGAACATCTTCATGCATTCATTAAAACCTATGGAATGACCATCGCAGAAACACTCAATACATCATATCGCAGATACAAAATAGATCAACAACTAGATCAAAACTCAAAGGATCGATTGCTCTATTCATCCTGGATGCCCTTAGGCTTACAATCATGCTCCTATTTATATGACACTAAGTGGTTACAAAACGGTCCACATGACCAATTCTAACAACTTAAACTAATCTTGCGCTTCCTTATTCTCCGCGAATGACCCTTCTTTCGTGGATTATCCCTTTCGCAGTTGTCGGCTTCCGCACTTTATAAAAACTAATCCCGTGCCAACAATGTGGACCCATCAAAAAATAAAGTCCAGCATGAACTATCTAAACTAAAATTGGTATTTACATTATATACATTGTGTCCAATTAATGAGGATGATTTAATCTAAGTATAATGAAGAATCTAAGACTGGTTAGAGGAATCAACAAAAGGTAATATCTTCATAGGGAGATCTCTCAAAAATGTGTTAAGACCATTATAATTTCCCAAAGGTGAGTCAAGGAACATAATGGGTTTTCTAGGATCATCGAGGTTTGCTATAGTATGTTTCATAGATGGTTCTCTTTTGACCCTAATCTTGTTTTGCTTCCCATTATACGGTAACCACAAGTGCGACCAATCAATAGAAAAATATCCCTTAAGTTTCTTAGACCATACTCTACTCAACCATAGTTTTTTTAAGCTTCTATAATATCATCCATAATAATGTCAATAGTTTGATGGGTTCGCGGGTTAGAGGATAGTATGATGAGTACACCCTTTAGTTCACCCACAAATTTAAATTTTGACTTATCTAATTGCACTATCTATGTAGGACAATGTTTCATATCAACATTCAATTTTATGCACACTGAAAGGGGCATAACATTCGATGATGCCCTAGAATCCACCATAAAATTGTGCATATTCCTATTAAAAATTTCAAAGATAAGTAAGAAAGGCGGGGTTCTTAATTTCTGACTAGTTGAAGGAGTAATAGAAGTAGATTCCCTTGGTATGATGTCACTATATCTTGTGGGTGTTTCAAGGTTGTTGTTTTCAGTAGTTTTTCCCTTTCTATAATTATTTACAGCAAGAATTTGGAGAACCTTCTCTTGAATAGGGGTAACATAATAGATTCATACATAGAAATGTTATATTTTAACTTCTTGAGGTCCTCTACAGGGTCATATTCTATATCGATCATGGTTGTTTCTCTAAGTGTTTCAAGATTTTTTTTAGTGTTAGATGGAGGATTCATGTTGGAATTAGATGAGGATGGGGGATCTTGGGATAACTGTCCCTTACTATGGATGTTGTAAGGGTGTTGGATAGCATTAATTGACCTAGAATATTCTTCTACATGAATTCCAGGAAACTCTGAAAAATTATTAATGGTTTGAGGATATTGATTCTCATTATCATCTAGTGCTTTTGTATCATCTCCCATTTGTTCATTGAATTTTCCCTCAACCCTGTCAGAAGGAGGTTTAGGACTAGATATTAAATCTCTTAATATGTTAGTTAGTCCATTGGTGTTTATTCCTTCTGCATGCGGATTCTGTATGTTGGTTGGAGGTTGATAAGGTTTCTTGAAAGGACGTCTATAGTAGCCTCGATTCGAGGGTTCTTCACATGAATTTTTCCTAAGATCAAATACTTTGTTGGATATTTGTTTGATAACTCTTTGTATACTTTCAAGATCAAGCACATCCAGATATTTCTTCTCTATTGGAGGATTAGGAATTGGTTCAGGTTTTTTGCAAGAAGTACTAGGCTTGTCATTTTCAAAACCATGGTTCTCTTTCAAACTAAACATGTCTTTCTCTACCATAATGGCATCATCAAAGTTTTCTAGCAAGGTTGCTTTAGCAGATATTTTAACCCACATAGCAATGGGAAGAGGAAAAGATTTAGTGTAAAATTAAATGGTAACATCCTTGGAAGGCATGTATGTGATGGGGATTTTATTTCTCAGAGTTAAAAATATCTGGTTGAAATCCTTAACTTTTTCCTTTTGATCCATTTTAATTTTAGATAATTCCAACACCATAACCATAAGGATTTTATCATCACTGGATTTCTTGAGGAAAGTTGATTCAAACTCATCCCATGAGGTTATCGATTGAGATTGTAATTGAAAAGTACCGATTATAATTGAAAAGTACCAAGTGGAAGCTTCTCCCTCAAATTATAAGGAAACACTTTACAAACAACATCCTCATGTTCAAAATTTATGAGCCTTATGACCAACATAAAGTTTTTGATATGGTAATCCATAGGCTGCTTACTATCCAGATCAAATTCGCGAAGAATATTTTCTAGATATTTGGGCAAGGGATGTTGAAGAACAAGTATGGCAAGTGTATCCTAGTCAAGCCATGACCTTTTATTATTGTTATCCATTCTCGGTGGGCTTCAAAGTCTCTCTGATTATGAAGACGATTCATAATATTTTTCTCCTAAGGGTTCCTCGTCAGAATAATATCCACGAGGGGAGAACGATGGTGAGTGAACCAGCGAGGGTGGTAAACCAACACCTCCTGAAGCAAGAATTTGTCGATGTTGACCGGTCAAGATCTATTATGTAGAGTATACTTTAGCAAACTAGTTGTCGAAGATGGTTCACATTGAGGGGATTATTTAGTGCACCGATGGAAACGCCGAGGCAAATCTTGTTCTATAGGTGGTATACCGGTGAGTCTAGAATGAGCTCGAGTAAGGACCTGGAGAGATTTTTGGATAACCTCATCAACATCTTTTCTAATCAATGGAATGACTGAGCTTAGATGTTCACCTATAGTTCGTCCAGAATGAGGAGGTAGGGTGGAAATGAATTCAGGTTGTGAAATGATAATGGTTTCTGAATATGTTGATGGATTAGTGTGTTTACAAGCTCTAGCTATGACAAGGGAGCGATTCGTTGGAGGTTTACAATTTGTTTCCTTTTCCATACAGTTTATGCAATGCCCTCCTTTTAGCGCCATTTGTTAACAAGCATACATGACCTACTCGTCAACGTAAGGGAAACAATTTGATCCAAGGATATTCATCTAGGTCCCCAATTGTTTGGTGTGAATGTTTCCGACGAGATTATGTTGGCCCCGTTTCCAATAGTTGGGTTGCTCAACAGAAAGGAGATTTAAATTGTGTTTTCCTAAAAAAAAGTGAAATCATATCTACTCATGTAGATACTATCCTATGGCTAACTTGATCCTAAAATATTAACAGGAAATCTTGCTAATACATAATTAACTACAAGAAAATGAAGAAAAGCTAGTAAAGATCTAAAATAACCTAATCAGTTTATATAAAGATTAATTATGATAAAATCCAATCAAAGATAAATCAAGGATCCAATCAGAACACATTAGTAATTTAGATTGTGCAAATTCAATGAAAAAACACTAGACATGCACAAATCATTTTTATGAAATGTTTATGTGCATAGTTATAATGTTTAGTTTTTATTTAAAATAAATTCCAAATTGATAAAATATCTATAAAAGGAAAAACTCTTGTAAAACTAAATAGATATTAAACTATTATCTAGATCTATAAAATAAAGCTAATTATGTCACAACCATAACTTGTGAAAACATTAAAAAAACCTATTCACAACACATTCTAAATTGGTCAATCCCAGAGTTAATGAAAAATCTCAAAACTTAATTATAGCGGCATTGTAATGAAAAACAAATAAAAATTGTATTCTTGAAATAAATTCAAGAAATCAAACTAGTTCAAAAACGGATCATAAACATATGAAGCAAAAATTGAAAACATCCAAATTTACACAATAAGTTTAAACCAAGATGCAGAAAATCCTCTAGTCTCCATTAATTGCTCCATAAAGAAATTATAGAGTTCTTTAATAGGGATTACAGACTTCTCAACAACATACCTGATGTCAAGGAAACTTCCATCAGGGTTCGATCCAGATCCACAGAATCCCTTACATTACAAAAATTACAAATAAATAGATACAAGTGGATAAGATTGTTCCACAAAATTAGTAACAGACCTCATAAACCCTAGGAAGGTCTAACTACTATGATAACCAGGATTAGACACATCGCCTTTTCACTTGTCATGCATTTCAAGTACATGAGTAATATCTTCATAAAAATGGATGTTTCAACTAAAGTTCTTCCTACCAAATGAGTGAATGCATATCCTTCTGTCTAACTTTACTCCAACTTTGTAGAAAGTCAGTAAGATGTGTCTTCAGGTGAGAAATAAATGACTTCATAGATGGAAAATCAAGTTGGCTAAGGGTTTTGATTTGTACAATTGTGCCATCCCTATTCCGATCAATATCATTGATCTTGAGCTTACAAGGTATTGCATCAACCAATTCTTCAAAAGTCCGCATGCCCATATCTTCAAGTATGTTAGTTTATGCTCAAAATTTGCTACAAATTTTCTATCCCTTCTCCACCATTCCTATGACTTCATCACAAACAAAGTTCCAAGACTTAAGGGATATTTTGACCTTTTTTTATTGATAGCATCTAATATGGGAAATGATTCAGGAGAATTTTTCATCAAGGTGAACCAAATGACTAACTGTTCAAAAGCTCTATTAGAAATCTTTTTCTCCTCCCTTTGCTCATCCACCAAATCAAAAAGGTGAAAAAATACATTGAAATCATCCTGAAGATCATTCATCTCAGAGAATAATATTGTTTGGACTTCCCTATACTCCTTATTCACATCCAATGCTTCCACTTTAAACTCTTCTAAAGTAATCTTACAAGACATGCCATAAGTAGTTTGAAGAGTGAGTTGTTCAATACTCTATTGCAGGTCCTGAATTTGACTGTTATGCTCAACAATAATTTATTCTACTATCTTATTTTCATCAAATACAGAGTTCAATTGTTTCCTCAAGTCATCCAATTCATTTTGACGTTGAATTTTTAGGTCATCAATCTATTTGGAAAAATATACATGAAGAGACAACTTATCTACTTCCAAACATGCTACTTTAGCCTTCTCATCATAAATTATCCTATTCAAATTGGAAATAGTATGATAATTAGCTCCTGCAAAAGATCCCATGGAATTTGTTGCCTCAGTAGCTTCTTTCTACACATCCATGGTTGCTTGTTTCTAAATAATCTAATGCTCAGGGGGTCCACTGACATAATCATCTGCCCTTGATCTCTTGACACCTTTTTTTTCATTACATCCTTATATTTCCTACTAAAGAAGTAATCTCCTCGAGAAACTACTGCATCTTCTCCAAAATCCATTGTATCTTGGGAGAATGTAACCAAAGTGCCAAAAATGACACAATAGACATACATTCAATAGAAACAATAAAAAAATATTGAGAAGAGACATCAGAAACCTGAGGATTGGTTTGCACTAGTAGAGGGACATGGGTAGACAAGTTTCGTAGTTTAGATAGAGACGTTTGAGTGGAGGGAATAATTTTCAAACTGAGAAGTTGAGCCAACATCGTCTTTAGTCAAAGGATCACTATCAACTTCCATAGGTTTGGGTTGTTCAAGGGTAGGGACTGTCATGAGAACTTTGGGCTTGAGAATTTATCTATTCAAAAAGATCAGATAAAGGTTGATTTTGAGTGGATGGATAAGTAGGGGGATGACTTAAAAGATTATTATTAGGCTCATTGTTACACTCAACGATTTGGCCAATGACTTGGGATTGATTTTGATGGGAATAAGTGGCCAAGGTGTTTGAAGGGGTATTTGTAGTAGATGGGAATAACGGTTTTGGATTTTCCTAAATGATCTAGGAAGACTAAAAAAATTCTTTAGGTTTCTCCATGTCTAAATCAATGATCTGGATAGAGGACTTGGTGGGGAAATTTTTACGCACAATAGTGACTTGGATCTTTTCATATTTGATCACTAAATTGGAAATAATATCAAATGTAGATCCAATAATAATAGGAGGGTCAAGTTTTTTAGGATCATTACCTTTGAGGAACTTTGCATGCCCAGTAAGTGTTCGCTACCTGAGAGTGCTATGCAGTTATTGTTCTTATGCTTTTTGTACAGGGCCTTTTGTCTGTGTAGTACTTATAACCAAAGCCTTACTATTTGCTTCTAGTTCTGCTTTCTTGGCTTCCTCTTTTAGTGCAAAGGCTATGTTCCTCTCTTCTATGAATAGGACCTTTTGTGTCTTCTAGGATTCTTGTATCAAAATCCTCTCTCTAGGATCAATTATCTTGCTTAGGAACTCTTCAATGTTTAAAACCCTTTGATACATGGAGTCATCAGGCCATGTTTCATGAATATATGTTGATCTAATTTGAGCCGTTGAAAAATGATTTTCCACAAAGTGTAGCGGGTCATGCATTCTCCTTATTCCCATGCCCAATTTCAATTATTTCAAACTAGCATCCATCATATGTGCATGGGGAGCATTTTAAATGGCAAGGTGTCTCAAATACAATGGGAAACTGGGCCATGTCTTCCTCTTCAAAGTCATGCATCTGTCATGGATTCCCTCAATAACAGGTTGGTATGAAACCTCCTCAAGGAAAATTCTATCTGGGACAAACCTAAGAAGTAAATGGAGTGAATTGTGCCCCCAAATTCTTATATAAGTGAAGAATTACCCACAGTACCAATCTCCCATAGTGGCTATGAACTGCCTTGCATCTTCTGAAAGTCAGGGTGCATTTGTATTCAAGATAATCAGATATACAAGACTAATTTATTTTTTCACATATATCATATATATGTGGCTTGTAGTTTTCTTCCCATAAACTAGCACAATAAATGTATACAGGAGGTGTTTGAATAGTCCAATGCCACTTCATAAGAAGAAATGTGAAAGAAGAGCACATGGTATCAAATAAATATGTAGACATGAATAATTTAGGATTCTTAGTAGTTGGAGCATCTTTCACTAACCCCATAGCAGTATTCAAATTCATAGACAAAATCTGGGCCCAATTAAATACCTAACCATGGGTTATAATGTGATGGATTAGGGGTGCCCAATCCAGTCTGAACTGTGTACAATTTTCTTCTCCATAGAACTGGCAAAGCATAGAGGCCAACAACTTGTTAGGATCCCACATATGTTGGATATGATACTTCATGTTGGGCTTAATATGAAATATATCCTCATCAAACCACCATCCTTTCACCAATTCAACAAAGTCGAATTTCTTCTCATATGCAACCACCAATCCTTGTGTAAGCAATCATTGAGGAGTCTTCAAGGCATATATCTGAGCAAAAGTGTTCGTCTTGTAAAACTTGAATATGGTTTGGTTCGAGTCCTCAAAATTGATCGATGGAATATTCGCAAAGGAAATCATCCACTTGACCAAATAAGTATATGACATTGTGGATAGTCGTGCAGAAATAACGTGTAGATTGGAGCTCTTGGTCTTTTGAAATTTTTTGGCATCGTCACTGAACTTAGAGAAGGCATTATTGTCAAACAAATTGCAAATAGATTCCCAATCTATACATTGAGGGTCACCATTCCAGTAATCTGCATATGAGTAGATCTCAAAGTTTGGATATTTAGTCTTAAACTCCTCACTAGATGCTTTGGATTTTCCTTTTCGAGCCATGGTGATTGTGAAATATTCTACAATAAACCAACCACAATAAGCAAATTGAATTTGAAAATGAAATTAATTGCAAAATTATAGTAAAATTCTATTACCTGAACAAACTGTAAAATTGCTAACAAGTAAAATTCTCAAACAATTGTAAACTCGCAATTCAGGGTTTTGCATAGGGTAAACATGTGAAAATCGATGATAAATCCCCAACATAACCTAAGTGTCGATTTAATATTTGAGAAAGTTTAACCTCCCATCAAAATTAAATGTGACGAGGTCAAAACGATGGCTAAAATATTAGCGGGCATTGATTGAGATTTGACCCGTGCTTTTGAAAACATTTCGTACATATCGAAACAGGGAAAATTTAGGGAAACGACTTCTCATTGGTGAAATAAAGGTTTGAATGTAGGAATGCCGATATTATTGGGTGTCGGACATCAGACATCGGGGGGTTTTCAAAGTGCTTAAAAATGTTTCTTCTGAAGAAGCGGACCCGTAATTCATTAAAATGAATAGTTACGTAGGGTCCAAAAACATCGGCTGAGAAATTTGCAAATTAATGATACTCATTTGATGTAAAGTTTCCAATGTCACGGAACTGAAGAACCAACAAATTGAATTGGAGAGCATTATTAGGTCCGTGAAATGTCAGGAATGTTAAATAAGCAATCAAAAATGCAATTATGACGTCTGATGTCCGATGAATTGAAACGTCGGGATCAAAACATTTAAAAGTTAAATTTGTTTATCAAATGAAGTTCCTAATGTAAGTAGTCTGAGGAATTGCACCAAGCTGAAAACGTCGATAAAACAAGTGAAATTAGCAGCAAAGCTGCTTATACCCGCCTCTTAGAATATTTTAATGTAATAGTAGTACATAATTAAAAATTAAAAGTTAAATAATTATGTAACATTTTAGTAATGTATCACTTGTGGATAGTTTGAAAGCAAAAGAAAAGTGACATGTCTTACTCTATGCTTTTAAAAGTTGAAATATATTTTCAGATATCTAAGTGTTAGCAACTATTGATAAAGTATTGATTATGGCATTATGAAATGTAAGACTAGTAGCTTAAATTTGTTTGTTTGTATAAAAATAAATATGATCTTTTTTAGATTTTTGTTACCTAGTTTAAGAGATTTGAGGTGATATGACTACTAGATGGAAGTTATCCAATTAGAAAATTGGATCCCTATTCTTTAAGTAAAATTAGTAAGTCTTTTGATTTGTAAAATAATAAATAAATGACATGTGGATAAGTTGAAATATTTAATGTGTCGTATATGCAATAGAGAAAGTATTAAATATGTAACAATTAATTTGGATATTTATTTTTCATTTTCATTTTAATAGATTTTTACTAGAAAAATAGATTAGCATTATAATTTTGACAATTATAAGTTATTATAATTATAATAATTATAAGTTATTTTATTAATTGTAATGTAAAACAAATAGAGATTCAATGCAATGCAATTTTGGAAGCTTCTCATCTAAAATTTGGCAGCTTTTCATAGGTTTCCTAAATACCAATAACTCAAAGATTAGAGATTCAATGCAATGCAAGTTTGGAAGCTTTCCATCTAAAATTTGAGTTTATAATCTAATCACCAGGGAATTTGGAGGCCACTTTAGAAAATGATGGTACATGAAACAGAAAGAAACAAAATTCTGTACGCTATATTTGTCGCTCTGAAATTTCATTCTACGTCTTCGAATCTCATCACTGCTGTACAATATAACATTAGTATGAGAATGGCAGGGACTAATTAGTTCACAAGTAATTTTGGCGATTTAGTTGCTTGTCCTTGCAGACCAGTAATACTCCTTGTGTTGCTTTCTATTTTGCTTTCAAATGTCCATAGCAACTGTGTCGTTGCAAAGGATCCACAAACAAAGGTGTTGGCGGCGAAGATGTTGTTACACTAGGTTGGTGGTTAGTTTTTTCATTGTTTATATTATTTTAAAAATGGTTGATATACCTTAATTTCAATCAACTATAGATAAGCATTTAAAAGTAATTGATACAAGTAGATCCACATATATAACACTTTATGTTTTTAATTATTGATATAACATTTTAAATTTCTCAATTCATAACAACGCTACCGCAGCAATAGCAGTATAACTATAACTATGTGAGGACTAATTGACCTTAACTTGTGCATTTGCAGGTCCGTTATCTACACCCGTTGGTCACAATAATGTGGATAAATATCACTTTAACCCTAATTGTTTGTGTTGCGTAGCCTGCTTCGATTTATGTAGTTGTTGCAAAAAGTGTTGTCCTAGTTCACAGAGTTAATATGTTTACAGCTACCAGAAAATAACATACTCTTATTAATAAAATAGCTAGATTGTATTTGTGCCTACTAAATAATGCTAGCCAGATTGTATTTGTGCCTACTAAATTTTGTTGATTGTCCTGCATAAGTTATGAAATCAAGTGTTCAATATCTATTTCCTATTTGAACTTCTTATTTCCAATATTACAAGGAAAGGTCATTTACATGTAAATGTCATTTTTCTCAAATGTTTTTTTTTTTTAAATGTATTTATAAATTTGTAAATGGAATAGTTTAAAATATAAACAAAATTGTGAATGCCGCAATTTCAAATAATTTATAATATAAGATTGTAACATACGTTTTAAAAATATTAAACTTTGCGGCATAATATTTTTATATTTTATGCCACTGAGCATTTGCAAAACCACGAGTTGGAAAGCAAAACCAAGAGTCAATAACCACCCTTGTCTCCACCATAAAGATGTATCAATGAGGGTGAGTGCTCTATCAAAAAGTCATGAACCACATCATCATCAATCAAACAGAACCTACATAAGCAAGGGTGCTCATGCAATCGGCCTCCAACCAAGTCAAAATAGCCATTAAGAGGGCTAGAATCACCAAAACACGTGTGAACAAGAGGAGCACTCCACTAGGATAGATAATCCATGTCATCAACAGGTATTTCATGTGTGAAAAGTTCCCTATAAAACTACAGCGCTCACACCAAGGGGTTTAAAACATTAGACCGAGTTAAACCATGTAAAATAAAACCCCACAAAGTACTGGAACCATGTGAACAAGGGTGCATAAGCCAAGCACTCTCTAAAATTGTGAAGTCAATCATGCCTAGATGTAATCCACGTGTGAAATACACCCCCTAGTGCTAGTAAAAGGGGTGCACTCAACATGTAAGAGGGGGGGTGAAATCCACACAAGCAAGTCAAACTTGCACTCACGTGCAAGTCAATTTGTTCTATAAGCCAATCCCAAGTCAAACTTGGCAAGTTATTTTACTCTGCAATAGACTAGGCTTTCTGTAGCACTGCAATCCCCTGAAATTGGAGCTTTGTCCCAAATCTAAATCCGCTGCTTAAGTTTAACATATTGTAACTATCCAAATAAATTATGAGACACAATCCAATCTAATCATTTTGGGGAAGCTTCAAATCATGTGAAGACCCGGCATACAGTACTGTTACAAACAAATAAAATATTCAGATGGTATCATGGTAGCATTCCAGAAATTAATGAATAGATAGTCAAGTTGTCGCTCTCCAATTAAATGCAAGACAAATCTGTTAGATCAGTGATCTTGGCAGAATATTTCCATACTCTGATTTTGTATGTGTAATTTGAGATGTGATAAACTCTAGATAAATAGCATAGATTCATCTTAACCTGTGACCTATTAAGCGCCAAATGGATCAAAAATCAGGTGCAAACCTCGATGTCTTTTGATCCCCTTACACATAAGGGATCCAAGATTCCAAACTTATCATGGATCTATGCTAGTTAATTTATAGTAGTTTAAATATGGTAAGTAAGATAAATACTACATCATCTCTTTCTTTTCTCGTTTTTTTTTAAATTTGGCATTTAAGAGAAATAAGACATTGGCTCTTTTTTCATTTCTTTAGTATTGCACACACATGCACATGCATAGTGTTGAAGATCTCCCATCCAAGCTGTAGAACACCTCACTTCTCTCAACACAATCATCTAAGTTTGTATTGGAGCATTACAGCTCAAACATCATCCAAAGGCATAGTCACATCCACAATTGCACAGTAGGTATTATCTTGTTGTGAGGCATTAAAAGACGAAAATATACATGATCTCTTGAGCTTAGAAAGTCAAAAGTCACCACTGTGATCCTACATTATTTTGTCCCTGAAACAACTCCCATTCTTGTGATAAAGTATGATTTTCTTACAATACTTCTTCATGTAAAGATGATATCTCGTTGATTGTCAAATTGGACCTGTTTTCAAACTTATTTGTAAAGCCTTGGATATCAAATCCAACTTTCAGTCACCTTTAAGAAAATGGTCGGAATTACATCATTTCTAAGGATGACCATAAAAGAAAGTAGAGAAGCCTCGCAAAGCAACTGTTACCCTATATGCAATTTCAGTATTACCATAAACAACTTGAGCTATATTTTAGATATACAAGATATTAGTTCTTGTGGCTTCTTGGAACAGTCACTGGAATAATCATTGGTGCAATCAGAGTTACATTCTATGACAAACTACAGCATTTTTGCCAAAGCTTTTGAGCTTACCCGACGTCCAGCAGCAAACGATTTCGAAGCAGCTAAACGAGGAGCCACAGTTGTTGATTGAACTCGAGAATACGGAGAAGAAACGGATGGAATAGGAACCTCAGTGTCTGACGCAATTCAACATAACCTTGTCAGTGCCACACTTTTCCAGGAGTTTAAATACACACGATTAATCAACCTTTAAATGACATCAATATAAAAACCAAAAAGGATAATCATCTCTGATTTTTGAACGCTTCACAATATTCTTGAATTTCAAATCCAGAGTAGACAAAAGAACAATTAATCTCATGCAGAAAAGCATTCTTGTAATGCTAGAATTAAAATAATGAATTTTATTCCTGTCTGAACATACCTAGGAAGAAGAAAGATTCAGATTCTGAAGCAGGAGGCATAAACTGAAATTCCTCTCTGCAAGAACAAGAAACAGTTCAGGCCCATAATTTCAAATGAGAAAATATACTTTCTTAGGATACACAACCGCGCTTATAGTTCTTGACAATGTACACTACAAACTCCAACGCTGGTTGACTTGAAAGATTGCATGATAAATATTAAATATTACCTGAAAGACGAGTCTGGGTATGCATTTATCGCAGCACCAAATTCTGTTGCAAGATTCAATTTCAATTTAAATATACTTTGGAAGATGTAACTAACATCATGCATGAATATATTTTTCACAAGAGGAAGATGTTTGTCTTGTGCTAGTCTTCAAAAGCAATTTTAGGGCAAGTTAAGAAACAAGGTACCAGAAGGCTTTGGTCGCAGTGTTGTCTGCTCATCGTTCTGGCCAGTGTCTGTCAAATTTTCGGCACTGGTCTCCAAGTCTTCAAATGCCGAACCTGTTGTCAGAAGATACAATAGAATAAAAGACAGAATCAAATCAAATTGACACTAATTTACAGAGAAGCCCCAAAAACATGTCAATGTAGTGTGAGGTAACCATGATAAGGTGAACTCCCCAAGGGCCACAATTTAAACTTCATCATAATGATTTCTGGGGCTTTGCACTCATTTCCACTTATTGGTTGCTAAATAAGGGTTGGATAAGACCTGCTAAGAGTCAATGAAAACCTCAACATACCTGGTAAAACATAATGCTTGTGGAATCTTGGGATTCTCTCCACCAAGCACTGTTGCATGAGACCCTCCCCATCTGTATACTCTTGGCATTTGTGAAGCCTCTGAAATTTACCAATACTATGTTAATGTAGAACAGGATTTCATTTCAAGATTTAGGATCAGTACACAAATGGATGGATGCGTAAGATATTAGTTAATACTAAAGATGAAATGTCTTTGCTATAATAAAGCTGAAGAACAAATACATTAAAAAAAGGTTACAGATCATAAGATTAGTTTCTATCTGAACCAATGACAATTGATCCAGTACAGAATTCGGATGAAGAGTCATCAAACTTTGAAATTTCCATGAATCCACTATTGTCATTGTGGAACTTATGGGGATCAAAGTTTCAACTGGTTTTCAGTATCTGTCTACCGTTTAGTGTATACCAGCAAATCCACACAAGTTACACGCTGAACACTCATGTGACCAAGCTAGTGTATGGTTAAGGGGCTTATCAAGTTTTTCTTCCAAAGATTTCAGTATTTGCCAGTAACTGATTCATACAACAATTTCGATAAAGTAAAGTTTGAATATCAATACCCAAATTCAGAGAAAAACTGCGAAAGGATCAGAAGGGAATACATAAATCGTGAGAGAAAAAGACGTACGTTCACACACAAAAAACAAAATTTTGAAAAATGAAAATACTGATTCTGCGGGAGAAACACGAGTACTTGGTTCAGGCAAGCTATCCGAAGTTCTGTGGAGGAAATCTCATTGGCTTGTTGATTGAGAAGATCGCTTAATTTGTAGGAAAGGGAACCCAAATGGTCTACAGTGTTTACGATAGCCTTCAATGCATAATCTTTCAAATTCTCCAGAATCCTGAGCAGGACAGCCCCATCTAGACATAATAAATAAAACTATATTTGAACTGAATTTTAAAATCAACATGAAAGTAAGAGTAAGGAGCCATACATACATCTGTTTGTGGTCACTGTTAAGGTAAGAAAATTCACAGTATTCTGCTGCAGAGTAGAGCTGTTTTATTGTCAGAAACAGTTATTAACCGATACTTTTTTTTGTAACCATATGCTTGAGTTATTTCACCAGCGAAAGCGAGCCATAGACATTAATTTCGTAAGTAATATTCATTGATTACTGCCAAGTAGCTATCGTGAGCCATAGACAGAAATCATCGCGTAGTTAGCCCCAGTCAGGACATAGGATATGTGTGGTGTGCGCAGCTACAGGTGGGCAGGTACTATTCATTTTTAGATAAAGGTAAACGTAATCACATCAGGGACTTATTCCTCAGGCGCTCTCCACATTAAGGGGCTGAAATAGCGAAGTTGCTGATCAGTTACACAATTATCCCAGGGTATAGCTAAAATTATCGGTACCTTCTTCCTGCGGCTCTCCTACCGGCAGACACCATGATGATCCATATAAAGTGGCATTACGTTGAATCCATATACGAGCAAGTGGCATTCCGTTGACGTACTATTAAAAAAAAATAAGTGTACAAGTGTCTAATGCATGCACCATATGCCTGAGTCCATATACGAGCACGTGGCATTACGTTGAGTCCATATACCAGCAAGTGGCATTACCTTGACGTACTAACTATTACCAACTTTCATGTCTTCATTTTCTTCTTCTGTTCGGCTGGCTCATGTCTTCATTTTCTTCTTACCAGTTGGTCGGTACTCGGTTGTTTTCACCTACATTAAATTGTTGATTATCCATTAATCTACACGAGGAGTGCCTGGAATATTGGATCCTCCATTGCGATATAAAGCCACAGAACTTACTCCTCGACGACAATTTCTGTCCCAAGGTCTCTGATTTCGGAGTGTCCAAACTGTTCAACAGAGAAACGGCTCTCTGCATGTCTAAAATTCGAGGGACTTGCGGGTATTTGGCGCCTGAATGGGTTCATTTCAATCAACCCATAACAGCGAAAGCATATGTGTATAGCTTTGGGATGGTACTTCTGGAAATAATTAGCGGGCGCAAGAATTTCGAGTTCACAAAGTCTGCCATGGATGGGGAGAGCATGAACTGGTGTTTTCCTGTGTGGGCTCACAAGCTGGTGACGGAGGGGAAATTGAAAGAGGTTGTCAATGGTCGAATAGTTGATGATCCAGAGATCCGGTGGGATGAGGTGGGGAGGGTGACCAAGACGGCGTTCTGGTGTATTCAGAGTGAAGCTAATCTGAGGCCTTCAATGGGGAAAGTTGTCCAGATGTTGGCAGGAAGAGTCTGTATAGACACAGAAAACCTAATCTAAAAAATTACTTTCTATGATATCGATTTCTCATCACGTCTTTTTGAGAATGGCTTCATGATCAGATCTTCCAGTAGCAAAGAAGCATTCCCTGCAACGCTTTCTGGAGAAGCGCAAGGACAGGTACCATGATTATTTCTTATTTTTCATTTTCGTAGATAAACGTTATGCACAGAGCTGAAGTAAATGGGTTGCAGGTTTGCAGCTGGGGGCTTAGTGATTGCATGCCGTGCTACTGCTTAGTGATTAATTTTGTTTATTTGACAAACTGTGCTGCATTGTGATATTTAGTTTTATTTTATACTATGGGTTCTGGGGGATAGTCTTCTCTTAACCTGCCAAATTATCTGATCTTTTTATGGCAAGTTGTATAAGGTGTTATAGATTCTGGAGTCGTCATCACTCTATAAATAGAGCACATGTTCCCATATGGAGCCAGTTATTACACCTCATATTGTATGAAGACATTTTGGTTTTGAAGACCCTGCCATGCCGTAGGTAATTTTGTACAGTGTATTTATTGTTATTGTTGTTGGGTATAGTAAGAATTTGATTCAATGATCAATGTAATGGTTCATATATAGATAGGTGAATTTAATGGTTCATATTTTGATAGCAGTAATAACAATCTGATATATTAATATTTTATATAGAAACATATTAAACTTTAATATTGTTTTTTTTATGATTGACGTTACACTTATCATTCTTTGAAAAATGAGGAAACATATTAAACTTTAATATTGTTTTTTTATGATTGACGTTACACTTATCATTCTTTGAAAAATGAGGAGCCGGTTGCTCTTATAATCCAAGCTAACAATAAAAAACATAAATCTTGAATAAAAAACATAAATCTTGAATTAGAAGGGAAGATTCCGAGTGGTCTCTCCCCAGAAGGAACACTGGCTGCACGAGCAATCGTAATCTTCCGGGCAATCGACGAACATGGAATAAAGAGCTCATCCCTGCTTTATTTGCGCCATGAGATCTTCATCATTAAATGTATACTTGAATTTGTTGGACAACTCAAGATTTATTTTAATATTTAATGTCAAATCTGTTGATCACATTAAATGTATTAAATTAATGATCGGTGCCAAGTGTTTATTTGGCACATATATATTAAATGAATGACTTTGGCCAGAGTTTACGTCGCAAGTTTTTATTTTTTTCTCAATTTCATATTTTTAATTAATTTTTATAGTTGAATAAATATTTTGCACATGGCAAGTTTTTATTTTTTTTCTCAATTTCATATTTTTAATTAATTTTTATAGTTGAATAAATATTTTGCACACCAGGGAAAAATTGTCAAATCTCTGCAGTGCACCAAATTGATTAATGTAATTTTGAAAATTTCTAAAAATATTTTTGATATTTCTCAAATTCATTTTAATAATAAAAATTTGGAAAAGATTAATGTAATTTTGAAAATTTCTAAAAATATTTTTGATATTTCTCAAATTCATTTTAATAATAAAAATTTGGAAAACTTTAGTAAACATTGGGTTAAAAATTGGGTTAAAAGTTTTGAAATAAATATGGGTCAACGCTTTTAGCATACCAAACGATTGCTATATAACCTGCCTCTATAACCTGCCTCCGGCAGGTATAATAAATTATCAAAACATGTTACCCGATGCCCAATGTCCAATAAAAATTAATCCTTGGGAACATTGGAATCAGAACGTCGGGAAGATAAGATTAAATATAAATGAACTTCTAATGGATCCGCCCCCCGGTTATGAAATCAGAACATAATTACTTAAGTAAACCTTGGGAACATCAGAATTAAAACTTCGGAAAGTTGATTTTAATGCAAACAAAGGTGCTGATGTGAATTATCCCAACGTCACATACCCAAAATGTGAATAAAAACATCGGAAAGAACACTTCGAGCCCGTAAAACGTCAGTATCGAAAATTAACCCTTTAAAACAGTTTTTAAGAAGCAAATTTGCAGTTAAGTGTGTATACAAATTGAAAACTAACTTAAAGAAAGAAACTTAGAAACAAATAAGTAGGAAATTTAAAGGGGTCCCATCATTTTTATAGGAAAAATGGTGGGATCTGTTGTGGTTGCAGTAGAAATGCAAAGTTTTAATTCTCAGTGCTTTTCCTAGGGTTTTTAAGCATAGATTAATTCATATTTTAAGTTATTAGATGCCATGATTCTCAGATTTTATGTCTGGGATGCAAATTCCTAATAGCCTAGTAATGCAACCTAACTTAGTGGCTAAACAAATTATGAAAGATAATGTTGAAAGAATCAAGTAGAAGATATAAAAAGAAGCTCTAACCTAGTGCCTTTTTGTGGGGATATGGAGTTGATTCACCCCTCTTTGATAACTGGAATGAAGTTGAGAACCAAAAAACTGGCATGAAGTTGAGATCCACAAACTATAGAGACCCTTGAACAATCTAAAATTTTGACTTAGTTGAGGCGCTCATTTGAAAATAATGCTTTTCCAACCTACAAAACTGAGCAAAATATGGTAGTAGAAGTCAATTGGAAGTTCCAAAACATGTGAAAAAAAACAAAAAAGTTAGAGAAACAATGTATAAGTGGCGAGGAACAAAACCTAGAAAGGAAAACATGTGCAATTAAATTCTAAGCTCTATCTCTTACCAGAAAACTTCAAAGCATTATAGCAGTTGCAATTTTCAAACTTAAAGAAACATCAACAATATTACCTCAATTTGGATCATATCTCATAAACATATCAGTAGAGGAAATCAAGAGGCAAAATCAACCACAAATCACCATGAACACAAGAGAAAACAAAGTAAAATCGAGTTTTTCTATTACTCTTAAAACTACCTCCCTTACAAATGAGTTGGTCTCTCTCTTTTGTAGAAAAAGAGGAAAGAAATATCCCTAATCTAAAGAGACGAAGGGTTGATATATTCATTTGAGTCTCACTTTAGAATGAATGGTTGAGACTACATCAAAATTTATAAATATTACATGTGGTCTAGTCTCCCTCCTCATGGTGGGGAACACTTGGATGAGATGGACAACGTGGGGACCAAAAATGTTGAGTGTACAAGTGAGAAGTGATTCCAAGCTGTGTTGGAGAGTTAAGTTGAATAATTGAAGAGCTAAAAATGAGCAGAAATGGAGCAATTCGCCCCCCCTTTAGGAATAAATGCACCCCCCTCATATCGATAAGTTGAGATGGGCCCAAAACTTGTACAAAATCACCTTAAACTGTTGATTGGGCATCCTTGTCATATTTGAGGAGGACCCACTTCACTAAAATAGCCAATTGGAATTTTTCACTATATTAATTTTTGCTTGCTCAGTCATGCCATGGGCATTTTTTAAATTAGACCTTAGGAAATCTACTTAATAATTGTCTATTAATTCAATCTAGATGGAACCATGAGAAATATGCTTGGGATATTCCTTGGATAATGTCCATAATGTCTTTGAATCTTATACCAATCATTTCCATGCCAAAATCAAATTTGAATATATCATTTGCATGCTGATCCAAATTATGAAAATTGGACTTAGGCATTTTTAATCACCAACTTAGGAAAATGCATTAATTTTTCCTATTAGTCCACATATGCTAGAAATCACATTTGTAAGGATCAAATTTGCTTCCAAAGTCTTCAGTGACTTGAATTCTGATGATAGGAATGAAGTGCTATGCTGGTTGGTCCTATAGACCAAGTCAAACTGTTGAAAAAGTAAACTTTGGTCAAACTTAACCAAACTTGTCTAATAAATATATAGACCCTTTAATGCCTCACAAATGGGTGTTTTGTAATGAGATACTACTCCTTTTGACCCTAGTAAACCCCCTTTTCATTATTTTCCTTTCTTTTTTTTCTCTTTGGATCTTTTCTTTTTGCACTTTTTTTTTTATCTTTCTCTTTTCATACTTATATTTCGATAGTGCTTGAAAGGTACTGGACTTGGATACCTTAAGGGTACCAATAATGACATGGCCTTAGCTCGACTACTAGTGACCGTCCACAGGCCCGGCAGAGTTTCAATAGTAATGCTTGGTTAGAGAAAATAGGCAGTACCTCTTAGTTCGAGGAGTACCTACCCTTCCAATTGCTAACCATTTTCAAACATACATTGCATAGGGAGAGTTGTTTTATATATAGGGATAACATTTCTCAATAACAACTCTTCCTATTTAGTACCAAGTTAGCCATAGGGTTTTGCAAGTGAGCCTCTTGAATTGTCACAAGATTCATCACAACACAAGCATGCCTGAGACAAAAGGGAGGGGACACAAAGGGGAATTCAAGGGTCAATCCATCATTCTTTAGCCAATGGTATTTTAATATCAAGGTGGAGTTATATGGAGATGGATATAGGGTCAAAGTGTGGAGCTAAAGGAGATTTGTAATCCCTATAAATATCAAGAGATGTTAGATAATCATATGTGTATAAAACAAAAAACTCTACTCGGTTATAGTCTATGGAACGTCTCTACTAACCATGTTTATCAAAATTGATCATTGTAAGTAACATGAAAACATCCTACAATTCAATCACCAATCCAAGTCATAGTCCATAAAATACATCCTCAGGAATGACATGGCATCATATGAATACATAATGTGGCATCATCACAAGGAAAAGGTATTGCATCAACTGTTGTCATCTCATCGATGATCGCAAATGCATGCTCTAAACTTTGGATCTCAACCTGATCCTTGAAGCAAGAATATGGAAAAAAAACCCATATACAAAATGGTATAACATATGGCTCCATGAGGGACAAATTCTCTAAGGGAATGAATGATTGAGAAGCATCAAATCTCTGGTTCGCCATACCAATCAACAACAAGCACCTGCAAAACAAAAAGTACACCCTTCTCACAAACGTTATTAGTAACAAGTTTATTTCAAAAACTTAAAAGAAATTCATAATGCTTAAAATTTTATGACTATTTTGCAGAAATAAAATCTAGCTAAATGGAAAGGAAATGGCATGCTCAAAACTATAGATCCAAGGCTACTCTAATGTTCAAAAGTGAACTTATTTATCCTAGCTACTCTAAGATAACCTGTTAAAGAAAATTCTAGGTGAAATTAAAAATCCAATGGAGCCATTTGCAAAAGGATCAATTCTTCTTCCTTTGTGGTTGATGGTAGGGAAACTTGAACATATACTAATAGGTAGGTGAATAAATGGAAGAATTTACATCCTTCCTTGATTGAAAATTAAATAAGAATTATCATTCTAAAGGATGAACTCATGACAAGGTCAACACTCACCTTTACAAGCTTGCTCTATCCAAATGTCAATGGGATTGTCAAATTGACAAGTATCATTCACCAAATCATGATATGTGGGAGATGGTGAAAACAAGTCATGTGGCATTTCATAAGATGTTTTCTGGCACTCGTTGGTCTCTGATCCACTTAAAATTTTTACCAAAGAATTTGACTCAACGTGATGATAGATTCCAAGAATGGGGATGGAAGAGTGGAGTGAGGAAATGCATTTTGCCCCATATGGTTTATAATTATTGACTTTAAAATATCATGAGAGAAAAGGCTTTGTGATTGTAAATCATTGGTAGTATTTATCTCATGAATGGGTTCAAGATTAGGAGAGAGGTCAACTTTAAATTCTAAAGAATGGGGTTTCAATTGATTACTTTCATTCACTCCTTCATCCCAAAAAAACAGGTCCAACATACTTTCATTATCAGATGAATCATAGTTGGGTTTTCCTAAATATTACCAATAATTACTACCCCAACATGGATCTGGACTTGAGGAATGCTTTGAATAACCTAACTCTTTATCACCCTCATCATGTTGATCCACAACCACACAATGATAAGATGCACCTTAGAACTTGTAAATTTCTACATCAAAATATTTAATCAGAGGAGCATGATTTAGAAATGAAGGACTAACATGAGATTCTAATGATGGGGATGAGAGAGTGGAGTGATGAGATGTATTTTGTCCCGTACTCAAAGTGATTGACCCTAAACTTTCATGAGATAAAAGGCTTAGTGATTTGAAATTATTGAAGTCTTTGATCTCACATAAAGGTTGATGAGGTTTTAAAAGGTGGGACTTAGGTTGATTATTTTCATCTACTCCTTCTTCCCCAGTGACTTAATGATCAAGGATTGAATCATAGTCGGGACTATCCAAATGTTGATGCAACTTTAAGAAATTTTCTAAGATAACTAGTCCTTAATCATCCTTATCCGGTTGATTTCTAACCACACACTGATTAGGGAATTTCTCTTCTATGTTTGTTTTGATGACTTTTCAAATGGAATCCTCAATTGCGGATTTTTCTCCCGAGGAATCACCTAAATATTGATTATGGTTCCCTTCAAGGATCCTTTCATCTTAGTCTTCCCATTCTTCATCCGAGACTTCTAAATCAAGAATAGCTTGTGGAATAGAATATGCAGAGTTAACTTGATTGGCAATAAACATGGATTATTGATGGTGATCACTAATTTCCCATCCATGGGTCATGTCCAAGTTATCACTTGCACCTTCTTTAGGTTGTGAAGACAAAGTATTTAGAATGATCCCATGTAGGTCCCTTTCAACTTCTACTTGAGGTTTACAAGAATTATCTATCAAATACTCTATAACTTTGTTGTTTATTGAAGGTTCACTCATTAGTTTAATTAAGGGAACTTGGATATTTACTTCATAAGGGTCTACATCCAACTGATTTGTTAAATAATGGGCTTCATCAAGTTCTTGATATTCATTTTCATACCCATAAAAAATTATATCACTATAATCACACTAATGTTCATCTTGTGATGATGATCCCCACTCGTAATTGGCCTCTCTTAATTCTTAGACTGCTTGGATTAATTAATTTAAGGATTGATAAAATTAGAGGAATACATATGGGTCCATTGCATCTCTTTGATTGGTAATCCAGTGGAATCACTATGTGGGTTCACCAATGGAGTCTCTAGGTGAAGGGATAGATTACTTCACCATAATGATTATAATTATAAACACCAAGGAAGTCCTTTCTCCTCGAAAGCAACACCAAAATTGTTGTCACACAAACTCACATCCCTCGGATTGCAAGGAGGAATCAACTAGTGCTAACCTAGAGGAACCTCAAGACACTACCCCTAAGTGTCATACGGGAAATGTCCTCTCTCTTTAGGTTTCCCAATTCTGCCTAAGAAGACCTAGACTAACCATGCCAAGGTGTCCCCATGGAAAAACAATTTGGGTACGTTTCAGTACTACCAAATTTCCCATATTATTTGCTTGATAAATTTCTATAGAAAGAATGTGCCTAAGAAAATTAACAAGGGTTTGAAATATTGGCACATTGTGGATGAGATAAGGGGCTCTATGTTTAAGATATGGAAATACACCCTCAGTGAAACATGATCAAAATAAATCTTGTGATAATAGAATGAAAAAGGTGCAAGCTACCTTGAAATTTGGATTGTGACATAGTTAATATCTAGGCTCAAAAGTTAAAGTGGCTACCTCAAAAGGTTCAGATAATGAGGAAACTAAAGTCTAAGAATGGTTGAGTTAAATGTTCCTAGGAGGATTTAAATAGGTGCCACAATTGGCTTATAGTGTTGAGTTTGAAATGCAACCAGCATTAGATGATCTATTATCATAGTGAATATTCAAATTATGATAATAATGGTTTTGGTTAGGGGTTTTAGTGAGATGGAAATACCCACTAGGTGAAATATGATCAAAATAACTCTTGTGATAATGGAATGACAAAAGTGCAAGCTACCTTGAAATGTGGATTGTGACATAGTTAAGATATAGGCTCAAAAGTTAAAGTGGATACCTCAAAAGGTTAAGATAACGAGGAAACTAAAGTCTAAGAACAATTGAGTTAAATGTGCCTAGGAGGATTTAAATGGGTGCCACAATTGGGTTATAGTGTTCAGTTTGAAATGTAACCAACATTAGATAATCTCTTATCTTAATGATATTCAAATTCAAAAGTGTTTGTGATAATAATGGTTTTGGTTAGGGGTTTTAGTGAGATGGAAATACCCACTAGGTGAAATATGATCAAATAACCCTTGTGATAATGGAATGACAAAAGTGCAAGCTACCTTGAAATGTGGATTGTGACATAGTTAATATATAGGCCCAAAAGTTAAAGTGGCTACCTCAAAAGGTTAACATAATGAGGAAACTAAAGTCTAAGAATAGTTGAGTTAAATGTGCCTAGAAGGATTTAAATTGGTGACACAATTGGATAATTGGATTATAGTGTTGAGTTTGAAATGTAACCAACATTAGATAATCTCTTATCTCAGTGAATATTTAGATTCAAAAGTGTTTTTGATAAAAATGGTTTTTGTTAGGGGTTTTAGTGAGATGGAAATACCCACTAGGTGAAATATGATTAAAATAACTCTTATGATAATGGAATGACAAAAGTACAAGCTACCTTGAAATGTAGATTGTGCGTAGTTAAGATCTAGGCTCAAAAGTTAAAGTGGCTACCTCAAAAGGTTAAGATAATGAGGAAACTAAAGTCTAAGAATAGTTGAGTTAACTGTGCCTAGGAGGATTTAAATGGGTACCACAATTGAATTATAGTCTTCAGTTAAAAATGTAACCAACATTAGATAATCTCTTATCTTAGTGAATATTTAGATTCAAAAGTGTTTGTGATAATAAGTGTTTTGGTTAGGGGTTTTAAATGTCTCAATACTAACGAACAACTTGCTAGCTTTTATGATGTCTGGTTATAAATCTATATAACGATAAGCGAGAAATGCACACTAATGAAAACAAGCACAAAACCAGGCTATATGAAATGCAAAGTTTTAATTCCCAGTGCCTTTCATAGGGTTTCTAAGCATAGATTGATTCATATTTTAAGTCATTAGATGCAATGATTCTTATATTTTATGCTTAGGATTCATATTTCTAATATCCCAAGATGTAGAGTGTTAATAGCGTAGTAATGCAAGCTAACTTAGTGGATAAACAAGTTATGAAAGAAAATGTTGAAAGAAGTGTAGTAGAAGAGATAAAAGGAAGCTTTGACCTGGTGCCTTGGTGTTGGGATAAAAAGAAGCTCTGGCCCCTCCTAACTAGCTAGCATGGAGTTGAGATCCATGAACTACAAAGACGCTTGAGCAATATGAAATTTTGACCCAGCTGAGGCACCCCTTTGAAACCAACGCTACTCCAACTTGCAAAAATGAGAAAAATGGGGTAGAATAAATTGATTAGAAGATTCAAAACCCCAGAAAAACTAGAAAAGAAGTTAGATAATTAGTGTATAAATGGCGAGGAACAAAATCCAGAAAGGAGAGCACATGAAATAAAATTATGAGCTATGTATTTTACCAGAAAACTTCAAAGTATTAGAGCAGTTGCAATTTCTAGACTTGTACATAAACAAACATCAACAATATTACCTTGATTTGGATCAGATCTCATAAACATATCATCAAAGGAAAGAAGGAGCCAAAATCTAGCCATAAATCACCATGAACATAAGAGAAACCATAGTAAAATCAAAGTTGTTCTATTACTCTAAAAAATGCCTCCCTTACAAATGAGTTGCTCTCTCTCTTTTATAGAACAAATCCCTAATCTAATGAGATAAAGGTATGATATCTTCATTTCAGTCTTACTTTACAATGAATGGCTGAGATTACATCAAAATTTATGAATACTACATGTAGCCAAGTCGCATTCCTCATGGTGGGTCACACTTTGATAAGATGGACAATTTGGGGACCAAAAGTGTTGAGTTAGATCCTCAAAATGTTAAGTGGAAAAGTGAGAAGTGTTTCCAAACTGAGTTTGAGAGATGATTTGAATAATTTAAGAGGTGAAATGGATCAATTCACCCCCTTTAGGAAGAAGTTTGCCCCCCTCAAATTGATTTGTTGAAATGTGGCCAAAACTTGTACAAAATCACCTTAAAGTGTTGATTGGAAATCCTTGTAATATTTGAGGAGGGTGCACTTCACTAAATTATCGAACTGGAATTTCCCGTTGTAGTTTAATTTTTGATTGGCCATACTTAGACATTTTTTAAATTAGACCTTAGGAAATCTGATTAATAATTGCCTATTAATTCAATCTTGATGGACCCATAAGAAAAATTCTTAGAAGATGCCTTAAATGATGTCCATGATATATTTGAATCTTATACCAATCATTATGGAAATATAAGATATGAATATATCATTTACAAGCTAATCCAAATTATTAAAGTTGAACTTAAGCATTTTTAATCACGAGCTTAGGAAAATGCATTAATTTTTGCCTATTAGTCTACATAATATGTTAGACATTACATTTGGAAGGATCAAAATAACTTCCAAAGTATTCAATGAGATAAATGTTGATGATAGGAATGAAGTGCTAAACTAGCTGGTCCCGTTGACCAAGTCAAACTCCCCTTTGACCAAGTCAAACTATTAAAAACGTCAACTTTAGTCAAAGTTATCCAAACTTGTCCAATGAATGTATGGACATGTTAATGCTTTTGGAAGGAGGATTTATCATCTTTATATGGCTTGAATTGATGAAGTATTTGACTCATAAATTTGCATACAATCTTTGTTCATATGAGCCATCACATACCTTAAAACATAGATCTTGCTACATACATTTCATAAAGAATTTGAGGTTATTGTTTTATAAACATATCAACGTTAGATCAACATCAAAATCCTTACAAAGGTTATTTCTCCTTTGGGTGAAGTGGATGGAAATTCAACTAGGCATTCAAGTGAGGATTGGTCAAAGTTGATTGCCGGATTGACACAATATGAAGGACAGGGGAAACCTCTATGGTCTTCACCATTAGCGCAAAAAATATGGAATGTGCCTCACTAATGGGTGTTGTGTAATGAGATACTACTCCTTTTGACACTAGCAATCCCCCTTTTTTCTCTTTTTCTCTTTGGATCATTTATTTTTGCACTTCTATTTTTCTTTTTCTTTTGATCTTTCTCTTCTTGTACTTTTATTTGGATAATGGTTGAAGGTACTTGCCTTGGATAGCTTATTAGTACCAATGATGAATTCCCTTAGCTTTGTTACTAGCAACCGTCCATAGGCACGACATATTTACCATAGTAATGCTTGGTTAAAGCAAATAGGTAGTACCTCTTAATTCAAGGAGTACCTACCCTTCCAACCGTTAACCATTTTCAAAGATACATTGCGTAGGGAGACTTGTTTCATATCCAATGAGAGCATTGCTCAAAAGAAACTCTTTATGTTTATTAATCAGTTAGCCACATGGTTTTACAAGTGAGCCTCTGGAACCAACGTAGGATTCATCACAACACAAGCATACCCGAGACATAAGGGAGAATAGGGAGGAATTCATGGTGAATGGGACACAAAGGGGAAGTCAAGAGTCAATTCATTACTCTTTAGCCAATGGGATTTTGATATCAAGGTGGAGTGGTATGGATATGGATATAGGGTCAAAGTGTGGAGCCAAAGGAGAGTTATAATCCCTGTAAATACCAAGAGTTGTTATACAATGATATGTGTATAAAAAAAATCTATTCTCACTTTTAACTTATGGAATGTCTCTACTAACCATGCTTATCAAAATAAATCATTGTAAGTAACATGAAAACATCCTGCAATACAATCATCAATCCAAGTCATATTCCACAAAATGCATCATCAGGCATGACATGGCATCATATGAATATATAGCATGGCATAATCACAAGGAAAAGGTATGGCATCAACTTATGGTATCTCATCACTGATCACATCTACATGTTTGAACTTTGGATCTGATCTTGATTTTTTAATTAAAAATATGGGCCAAAATCCCCATATACAAAATGGTTTAAAAGTTCCCAAAGTCCTCAAAGCATCTTGCAAATTCTAGGTATATAATGCTTATTATGCGTAAGGAATATAATAAGGGAAAGGGTTTAGTCAATGCTTGGTCATACAAAAGCATCTAGTATTGTATAACATGTTTTCCTCAACACATGTCCCACATATGTCCTTTGTCCAACATTCTATACCATTTCTTCCTCGATAGTTGTTCTCTCCACCAGTTATAGTCCACATGTAATTTCCATGCCATGTTTTCTTTATTGGCTTTGTCCATCGATTTGTTGCGCTACCTTTATACCCTGATCTCTTCCTCGTCATAACTTGCCCTTCTCCACTACTCTCGTTCATAAAGAATGGAACTCCTTTTATCACTTCCAATAATTTGCTACATCTTTTGTCTTATCCCATTCATGTATACAATCCATTGTTATTTGTCATCGTGTGATCAAGGAGAATACCAATTCTTATTTTTCATTTTCTCTATGATGTGAGCATGTCACTTCCCACAATTGGAAATGGTAAATTCTACAAAGCTTATTATGGTGTTTCCATATGTAAGAGTTGGCCCAAATTTTAAAAGGATTATCACACTCGTTCATTAATGCCAAATTCATTATTTTCTTTATGCATATTTGTCGTTATCACTGCCTTAATAAGAAGAGAATTCAGACTCACTAAACCCTTGTAAATTATAATTGAGGGTCCCTTTATCACCACCAAATTTAATGGCCTGATTGATGATCCTTTGATAAAACATTCTCCATCCCTAGTCATGGTTACACCCCTTCAGAGGTGATAAAGTTTTACCACCAATGATAGCCTATATATTTTTATTGTTTCTTCTTCTTGTTGTACATCATGCAACTTAAGAGGCAAATTTCTCCACCAAATTTAGAGGCAAACTAAGCCTCAATAAATCTAGAGTGATTTAAATTAAATTTGGCCTTGATTGAGATATAATTTACATGGAAGAATATTAAGAGACCAAATAAACCTTGAGTGTTTTTTAATGTGTATTTATCAAATTTACTCTATGTTTCCTTTTTCGATCTCTACCCTAATGTAGAAAGGTGGTGCAAGTTAATTACAAGCATTCTCCTCCTACCAAAATTGATTGAAATAGTTATGGTGAAAATATTGAAGATTTTGCACAAGCCATACAATAGAAGTATATTTAATACAATCTTTCACAATCATATAGACCTCGATCTCAACCAACAAAAAAAACTTGATTGCAATGTTAAATGGAATTCACATTTGTTAGTTTTTTCCATGTATGATAATCTCTCCATATAATCGTACAAATAGTGCAGCCTCAAGTGCCATGTCCATCTTTTCATGCAAAAGTTTATTTTTCCTCTACCTTTCATTAGTGACAAAACTCATCATATATCATCTGTGGAGTCACATTGATATACATGAGACATCCAACACTACAATGTGTCGTACAAAATATGCAAATTGTTGGCTAAATAATTTCCTCAAAGACAGTGGAGGAGCTATCGAGGAACTAAAACATTTTTTAACACACTTGTGCATTAGTTTATGAAATTGGTAGTTGTCCCTTTCCTCTAAAATGTGTAACTGTTACATTGGTTTTTCTTTGTCAAATGAGTTAATGTAACTACATTCCTATTGGGACAATGAGAGTTTAATATATGTTTTATTCTTATTTTTGCTTCGTCATAAAGCATTTCATTCATGCATTTTTTAAATAATTCCTTCGAAAGGCATGCTAGGCACAAAATAAAAATCCTTTATTGCATATTCATTCTATCTAATGATGCCTAAGGTGTTTCGTTAAGGTGAGATGAGTCCATAAAAAATCCTTCTCCAAACCATTGTTTCTAGTGTGGATTCTTTCCTTCTCAATCTACAATAGTGGATACTTTTCATTTATATGTCATTATGTCCATTCCTTTCATGTTTGATGGGAAGGGATCCTTTGTTCAAAGTGGATGTAAGTGTAAGCTTGACATAAGCATGAGGGCGTTCAAAGCACTTATGCACGGTATGAATTCTACCATAAGAAATTGTCCCATATTAACTTGATGTTAAGTTCCTCATTCTAGTGACTACTCTGCAATCATATTTCCTATCATGTAAAAATTATTGTCTTCAACAATTTGATTGACTTATTTAGTGTCTATATACCACACGTCAACAAGATCTTTGTTGAAAAAGGTGCTCCACTCATGACTTGACAATAAGATCCTATTTTGATCATGATTTCAATTTACTTTCCTATTATTTCTAATGAATAGGTAAATATAGTTGTTTCCTTGATTGGCAATATGGGATTGCTACAAGGATTATAGTGACTATAATCACTGTGTAATCACTACACACTAGACTTGAATTTGATTGTTTCATAACTATATTTGATGAATTTATGGTCTCTTATGATGATTTGAAAATGTGTGTGTGTGTGTGATTAATAAAGTTTCTAGGTAACAATCTTTGAATGCCGATTGGAAGGTAAGGTCACAATAACAAAGCGTAGTGTCAAGCATGTGAAGAGCCATTGTATGGCTCTTTACAAAACATGGAGCCAAAGGAAATATCATGGATATTCCAAATGAAGTTGGCAACAAGCATGCCAAGTCTCTTTCTTCCTCATCTTGCATTCTCTTCTTTGTGTCACTTCTCACAATCCCTCCCTTATATTTCAAGGATAATTCGAGACTAGTTCAAAGGTAGTCTTGACTACTTGTTTACTTCCACATTTATTTTCTTCAAAAGCTTAGTGGCCATCGTTGAATTTTATAAGACCACGCAACTTCTTTTACTGTACAACCTTTGACTTGTATTCTTCCATTGCCTTTGCATGTAACATCCATTATCAGATGATCAATAACTCCTTTCTCTTCTTTCTTATTTTGATTTATGTGATTCTCCTCTGAATAGAGTTTCTAAGAAGTGAATAATTCTAAAGAATCTTACAATACCTCCTACCTACATCGTTTATCCCATGGAAATCGATACTAGGGGAAACACCTTCCACTTGTGATTTCATAGCCCATAAGCAATTAAGGCCAAGTATAGTAACTCCCCATGTTTACCACATATTATCCCAAGAGTAGTTAGGGATAGGTGCAACAACCCTCACTTTGTTGCATCTTAATCCATGAGCGGTTGGATCTAGGTACAATACCCCCCACCTACCACTTAAAATCCCATGAATTATTAATGCCAGGTGCATCATGCCCCAATTTTGATTTCTTAGTGTGTCATATGCTTTTTTCACTTCACACTAGCCATGCAGATATCCCCTCAAATATCATTATATGGATTTTTCACAATTCATGAAGCAACCTAAACATGTTGTACAATGACATGAAGGTCCTCCATCTTACCCTTTGATTATACACATGTGTTGAAGTTCTCCATTGAGTGTCTCTTCCATGGTCTAAATGTGTAACTTTAGCCTCTCATTTGATGTTTAGTGGCACGTTCCAAAGTTTTTTTTGCAAATACTTTGTTCCATCATATGTTTCCATCCCAACATTAACTCCTTCCCTTGTCCTACATGTCCATGCCCACCACTACAATTATGAAAGTCCATCTGTGCAAATAAATAGTTCTGAATTGAGATAGTTTCATTGTAATTACTCCCCATTATATCAGTATATGGATTTTTAATAATGCATGAGCCAACCTAAACATGCTTTAGAATGACATGAAGGTATTCCATCTTACCCTTTGATGATTCACATGTGTTGAAGTTCTCCATTGAGTGTCTCTTACGTGGTCTAAATATGTAACTTTCACCTCTAATATGATGTTTAGTGGCATGGTACAAAGATTTATTTGCAAAAACTTTGTTCCATCATATGTTTCCATCCCAACATGAACTCCTTCCCCTATCCTATATGTCCATGCCCGCCACCACAATTATGAAAGTCCACAGGTACAAAAAAAATAGTTATGATTCAAGATAGTTTCATTGTAATTGCTCCATCCACTTCACTCACAACATAATAATGCTCCTTACTCATTTCCACATCTTATATGTCTAGAAATCAATTCATTTCAACATTCTCATTCACCCATTGAGGTGGTATGCTACTATTCAATCTTTGTCATTATCTTGGTTTGACATAAATATAGAACTGTGATAGACTTGGGTTCTTTGTTTTTCTACACATATGGAAGGTATGATTCCCATATGTGTAGACGAAGAAACTAATGGGATGGTTTGGTGTCATTGAACTCAATATACATGAAATTGTTGGATATAGTTCTCTATGCAGTGTTCAGCAAGAGGAACACTTCATGAGGTAAGAATGAACAATGCTAGCTTATGGATTAGTAGTAGTGTCTAAAAATATGAGAAAAAGAAATATAAAGATCACATTAATTTTATTTTAGATATCTTTGGCCTTAACTCTCTTCGGAAAATTAGGAGTGTTTCAAAATACCCTATTTTTTGTTTTATTACACCATCTTGCAGGTACCACTTCTAACGATTTTTGTGGGTTTAACTACTGCAAAATACTCATCCAAAAATTTCTCCAATCTCCCCAACCATATTGACACTCATAAAGAAAGAGACTCGAATGCTCAAAACCGCAGAAATCCCAAAGCTTAGTCCAATTATTAGGTGTTTTGCAAAAACAAATGCCTTGCAAAACTCAATTGCTTTATTTCATAAACTTTTTCTTTGTGGCGTTCTTATACAATTCCACCACTTTTTCTTATGCAATGACAAGCATCAGTCATGTTGTCGTATTCATGATGCTTAGTATACAACAAGAATATAACATTACATTTCAGAGTAAACAACCCACACTTAATATATAATATCATTGTGTTGAATTGAACATTTTTAATAAATCTATGTGAAATGATTTCTGTTTAGGTAAAAATAATATATCCATACCCTATACAAAATCCGCTTTATATTATTTATGTGGACATCTTCGTGAAATTTTGCATGCATTAGTTAGGCTGTTGTTTTGATTTTTTCCATTTGACATGTTTAACCATGATGCATACACCTCGGGTTTTGGAGTGGTGGTTTCAGGTGACACGAGTCTTTGTGTCAAGGTGTTGTGAATGTCTTGTACCTAGTAGGTTCGTTGATGTGGTTGTTGCTACTAGATTGGCTTGTTGTTCACCGTATTATGTGTGGAAGATTCATTCATCTGGGGTTTTTGTTTTCGGTGTTCTATTATGTTGGTCCAATGGTCTGAATATGGGGATGTCGTCATGAAGTGTTCTTGGAATGTGTTCTCGTCAGGTGGATGACATTTTGGATGGTGCGTGTGAGCTTGTCATATGTCCATATGGACAAGTGGTGGCACCTAGTATGTGGGATTGGTCAAATGGAGGGGGTTTTGAGATTGGAGGAATTTTTATGTGGGCTTGGAATTTCATTTATACGGTGTGTTACGTTGGAGCTCAGTCAGTTTGTCTTTACCGCAAATTAATTGTCTTCAAGATGGTGAAAAATGTGTTCTCATGTCGATTTTTGTGGGCTAATTGTTATAGTTATTAGCTTGGGGGATTTTGGGTTGCGATCGTTTGTTGGTTCTAGTTCCTGCTTTTTGGTGTTGATGGTGGTGTATGCAGGTATGTGGTCGCTTCTAGCGAAGCTCATGTTGGCAAGTTCTCTATCAGTGGTTATGAAGATTCCATTGTGCAGTTAGCATTTTAAATTTCTCCATTTTAGTGATTGGAATGAGACTCGGTGCATTTTCAACTAGTTTTGAGAATATATTTGCTTTCCATGTTGCCAGTTTAGGGTTTAGGGTTTGTTTGCTAGGTAAACATTTTCCTAGCTTGAAATGATGTGAAATAGTGGTGTGTTGCAACAATTAGTGAACTATCGGTATGTTGTATTGTTGTTGAAACCCTCGGCTCAGCTTTGTTGGTGTGGGCCATAAAGCCCTTCGAGATTTTTCTTTTTCCCAGAGCGAGCTTGCACTTGGCAAGGAAACTCTTTGTTTGGGTCTATATTTGGTATTTTCGTGGCCCATTGTAGGCAAGGAGGAATCCTCACCAAATTGAGGGGAAATGGAATTTCCATGGCTTGGTGCGTATATACATATACAGTAGGGCTCTTGCGTGAGATCCTTGGAACGATTCCCTTCAAGTGTTGTTGGGTGTGGAGGTGTTTGGCTCTACATTTGATGCAAATGAACATGTGTCTACTTCATGCTATGCTTGGTGCTATTTTCGAGTTCTTTGGAATGAACATATGGTGAAGGATTTGTCCTCTAGTTGTTGGATTCCAATTGATCATGTACTTGTATAACACATTGAATTTGTAGGCTATGGATATTGTGTGGTGCTATATAGAATTGCTATAGTCCCTATTCTTGGATTTGATTTAGTGATTTTATAAGCAGCAATGTATTAGTGATTTGTGTCTATGTCTCTAATTACTTAACTGGTTTTACAGGTTGCACTGTATTGTTGGTTCTGTTGTGAAATGGCTTGCGTGAATTATATTTAAATATGATAGTTGTGTAGCCCTTGTTGGTTTCTTGTTTTTGCTTGGATGGTTCAAACTCCTTCTTGGAAAGAAGTTATGCTTGTATCTTGTTTGTATGGATTACTTATCGTGGTATTCATGATGTGTGTGGTCTTATGTTTAAATTTAGATCTATATTTAAATCTAGGTTGCGAGGTTTCACATTAGCAAGGAGTACTCTCCACAAACGTTAGCTATCCAGCACAACATGGAACAACTTATAATCTTATGTTAGGAACCCGTGTCAACCCTTCTCTTTACTTTGTTAGTATATTGTTGTTGGACGCATATGCTTTGCAAGTCGTCCCATAGTATTTGTTGATCCATAGTTTGTATTAGCCCATGGTATTGACTCGTAGTATTGGACGCATATGCTTTGTAAGTTGTGCTGTAGTATTATATGTCCCATGGTATTGACCCATAGTATTGGGCATAGACTTAGTATATAAGTGTGTGTTGAGGCCAATGAAGGTACCGTGAAGTTATTTGTATTGAGCTTGCTCAAAGGAGGTTTCCCCCTCGAAGTGGCCTACGATCAATAAAGCAATTCTGAGTTTTGTTATTTCTGTTATCTCGTGTATTTTCATTAATTAATTGTTGCAGGTTCTTCACATCTGGTATCAGAGCACTTTCTAAGGCTCGCTCGATGAAATTTCTGCCAAATTTTTTTTTCGCATTTGTTGCAGGTGCGGATCTGGGAATAATCCCTATCCACTTAATTGTGGGAATTACTTGGGCTAAGCCCTAAAACTCATTGTGAGGAGTACCACAGGAACCCCAAAGTAGTTAGCCCATTGAGAGGACCTGCCAGCGAAAAGGGCACCTACCCCTACCTAATTGACTAGTTCCCACCCGTGAGGTAAACCAAGAGCTGTCGTTTGTGGCAAAGTGGTTATCAGTTTTACATGAGTCATAGAGTGAGGGGTACTGCCCCAATACGCAAGACGTCATACAACATTGGTGGCTGAGTGAATCCCCTGAACCATTAGGAATCTGAGCATACGGGGTCCATATCTATTTTGAGCTGATAAATCGCATATTTCCTCTGTCCAGAACTGTTGCCGATCACTTCCGTGTCGTTTCAGATCTATCTATTGTCGATCCCTTCTGCGTTATTTCAGATCTATCTGTTATCGATCCCTTCCGCGTCATTTCAGATCCATCTGTTTCCGACCCCTTCTGCATCGTTGCAGATCCATCTGTTTTCGATCCCTTCTCCGCTGTAGCAGATCCATTATGAGAAAAAATAAAAATAAAAATAAAAATCCATATCTCCCTTGTTTTCACTCTATTTCCCTTGAAACTTCCCTGACACCCCTATCATCCCATTCTGCATCTTTCATTCCTAAGGACCCTATCCAAAATTCCACTTCTCAAATCCAGAAATCCAACATTTGTCTATTTTTAGGGTTTGCCATAACTTCTTTAATTTTCACCCAATCGCCTTCAAATTTTGCCACCGTGTTCATTCCCTATTTCCGCTTCTTTGTCCCTCTCTGACAAAATTTTCCATTCTTTCACCCCGCTTCCAAAATCTTCATTTTTTGCTTCCCTGTCCATTCGAAAGTGTCCAAAACCTAGTCCAACCCCAATTACCCATCAGAGTTTTTCCCAAATCCAAATTTCCCTTTACTAAATAAGCTTATGTTTGTGTTTTTCTACCCATTCAACAAAAAACAAAAAAAAATTGGTTATGGTTGTCACCCGCGTAGGAGCAACAACCATGGAGGAAGCACTTGCAATCATCCAAACCAAACTCTAGGATCTGGATGAAAAATTTCTCATCCTCCACCTTCAGCATTCAGCCATGAACAATAACCGATGGCCATAATCTTTTGCAGCCACTGGGTTCTCTTCTTCCAGCAATTTTCATGGGCCGAAACTTGATTTTCCTCGCTTCAATGGTACTGATCTGACTGGATGGATATACTGGGCAGAACAATATTTCAGTCTGCGTAATACTTTTAATGTCCAAAAAGTTCCACTTGCATCCTTTCATTTGGAATAGGAAGCCCTTCAATGGTACCATTGGTACATCAAAGCTCGTCACGATCCAAACTAGACAGATTTTTTCCAACTCCTTTTGCAATGATTTGGTCCCAGTGCTTTTGATGACTTCAAAGGAGCACTCACTAAACTTCGCCAAATTGGCACAGGGAGAGAGTATCAGACATAATTTGAGAAACTGGCTAATTACACAGAAGGATTGTCTGATGAATTCTACAGGAGTTGTTTTATTAGTGGTCTCAAGGATGAAATCCACTCAGAGGTCAAAATGTTCTGTCCCAACACAATGATGGAATTCCTAGGGTTGGCTAAGTTGGCAGAGGACAAGATTGCATCTCAACAACGCTCCAAACCCACCTTTGTTTCCTTCAGACATATGGGTTCCCAATGACCTCCCATCACGCAAGCTCCTCGACCAACTCCTATCAAGCATTTGTCTGAACCAGAGATGTGGGCACGCCGAGAAAAAAGGGCTTTGTTATAATTGTGATGAGAAATTCACTTGGGGACATAGATGTGTTGAGCAAAAGCTCTATCTCTTGGATGTGGATTCTCCACCTGCCTCTGAACTTGGTGAAGAAGCTCCAGATACAATAGATGATTAGGTTGACATTCAACACCCTCCTTTTGACCCCCCATCTCAGGACAACCCACCAGAGATCTTTCTCCATGCTATAACCGGCGTCATCACCCCACAAACAATGCGGGTCAGGGGTTACTTCAAGAATCTCCCTCTTACCATACTCATTGATTCTGGTAGCACTCATAACTTCATTGACCCTCGAATTGCCAAACAGGCTAATTGTTTTGTCCATCCTTGCTCCAACTTTGAAGTCATGGTTGCCAATGGGGGCACCTTACCTTACAAGGGGAAGTGTCACAATGTGCGTATCTCTCTGGAATATTATAACCTGCGCTCTGACATGTTTTCCTTGTCCTTAGGCGGATGTGATGTGGTTTTGGGTTTTCAATGGTTACGCACACTTGGCCCCATCTTATGGGATTTTGCTGAACTTTGGATGCAATTTTCAGTCAATGGGACACAACACAAATTTATGGGATTACAACCAGGGTCTCTCCGCATCATCAGTTCACATCGTCTGGAAAAGATACTTAAGAAGAATTCACATGGTGTCATTTCTCAGCTCCATTCCATTCAGCTGCACTCATCAACGGTCTCCACTACTTCCTTGGATAGATAAGCAGGTGTCTTTTCTAAACCAGTGGGATTACCACCTTCAAGAGACCTTTCTGGTCAGCATTTAGCTGCATCTACATCTCAGGAGGAAATGATGGTTATTTTGCATGCAGTACAGAAGTGGAATCCATCCCTATTAGGGAATTATTTCTGCATCAAGACTGATCTCCACAGTCTGGAAAATTTCCTGGAACAACGGGTCTCCTCCCCAGCACACCAAAAATGGGTTATCCAACTCATGGGTTATGACTATACGATCACTTACAAGAAGGGAAAGGACAATATGGTGGCAGATGCTCCTTCTCGCACATTTGATGACCCAGTTTCTCTTACAGCTATTTATCTACTTGTTCCAAATTGGTTGCAATCTGTTCAACAGGGCTATCTCTTCTATGAACTCCATGCTTCTTCATTGGCATGGTACTCTGGGTTCCTCAAAATGTATGATCGAGAACAATGTACCTTCTTTTGGCAGGGACTGAAAATGAAAATTCAACAGATGGTGGCTGACTATGATACTTGCCAGGTCAACAAGGGTGAAACGACCCTCCTTTCGGGACAACTCAAACCCTTGCCCATCCCTACACAGATTTGGACAACTAATTCTATGGATTTCCTAGAAGCGCTCCGGTGGTACAATACCACATCTAAAAGGACACCATATTAAACAGTCTATGGATAGGCACCGCTAGTTCTTCTTCCATACACCCTCAGTAGCTCCCCAGTTCAGCCAGTTGACTCGGTTCTTCGACACCGCGATCAGATTCTTCTCATTCTGCAGGACAATCTTCACATGGAAAGAATTCGACTGAAACAACAAGCCGAGCAGCACCATTCTGAACGCACTTTTCAGGCAGTTGATATGGTTCTTCTTCATCTACATCCTTCCAAGAAATCCTCCCTTAAACTCAAAAGGCGTCAGTGGCCCGGAATGCAACCCGAGGATGCTACAGGGGAACCACTCCTTCAAATTCTGCATCATTTTCCACATCTAAAGCTTTGAGGACAAAGCTTTTTCTAAGGGAGAGGGGATGTTAGGAACCCGTGTCAACCCTTCTCTTTACTTTGTTAGTATATTGTTGTTGGACGCATATGCTTTGTAAGTCGTCCCGTAGTATTTGTTGATCCATAGTTTGTATTAGCCCATGGTATTGACCCATAGTATTGGACACATATGCTTTGTAAGTCGTCCCATAGTATTATATGTCCCATGGTATTGATCCATAGCATTGGGAATAGACTTAGTATATAAGTGTGTGTTGAGGCCAATGAAGGTACCGTGAAGTTATTTGTATTGAGCTTGCTCAAAGGAGGTTTCCCCCTCGAAGTGGCCTGCGATCAATAAAGCGATTCTGAGTTTTGTTATTTCTGTTATCTTGTGTATTTTCATTAATTAATTGTTGCAGGTTCTTCACATTTGATAGTTGTATATTCCTGTGGTTGGACACCTATAGCTGAAGCATCATCATGGTTTGCACAAGCCCGCAAATTTGAACTAGAACAAATAATAATATTTTGTAACTAGAACAAATAGCTCTACATGATCTGCTTGAACTTTTGTGTAAGAATTAACTGTATACAATATGGACAAGATTTTTTATAAAGAATGTGGGCACATAAAGTATTGTTGTGTTGTTCTAAGTTTGGCTACACTCTCCAAAACTAAACAAAGTTCTATAATCCTATGTATCCATAACTGTGTTTGTTGGCAACGTTCAATTATTAGTGGAAAATTTGCATAGGTGGATATAAGTGATGCCTTCATGTTTTGATTTGGAAATTGTATATATTCGGATTTTATTTGTATGGATTTATAATGTTGGTTGTTATGCTCTGTGCACTTCTATGTTTAAATTCAAATCTAGAATTAAAGCTAAATTTTCTAACTTTACATTTTCTATGTTGCTTGAAGAGGCATGTCACATAGTTTGTTTAGAATTAGTATTCATGTTTCCTTTTCTCTCATGCAATCTCTTGGACATAGTGCTTTGCACATTGTGCATCTATGTTAATATTTAAATTTGAATTTAAAGTCCTTTGAAGTCAACGCAGATTCGTAATCTTGTTGGATCATGTTTCCTTGGTTGAACTACCATAGGGCTGGCCCATTATGACTAATCCAATGGGTATATGGTTCCTGCAGTGAGCATATTCTTGATTTCCTTCTTTACTATATATTTATACTTGTGTGCCAGCTTATATGGTCGTTTCTTGACAGGTTTGGCATCTAGATTTATATCAACTTTCATTTCACCCATTTCTTGAACTAACCCTTTTAAGTCTTTATAATATCTTGAAAAGACATCCTGATATTCCTTTAACAAATTAGTTATTTCGGCTACCTACTAGTCAGACCAATAATCTCCAACCTTTTCCATCTTTGGTTGATCATCATTTGAAATATCGACTTCTTTCATTTTTATTTGCGATCCATCCATTATGGTGCCCTTTTTTTGTTGATTGGTCGATCTCCCTCTTTAAATTATGTGAATGTCGGGGGAAAATATTTTTTTGTGAATTTTTCTTGCTCTATCTTTGCTTCTATACTAACTTGCATCAATGTCTTGATAGGTTTTACAACACTAGGATGGTTTCTTTTCCATTTAAAACTTTTACCCATAGTTTTGTCATTTTCCATCTCTAGTTGAGTCGATCGACATGTGGGATTAGTCGAAATATGATTACATGTCGGTTGCGACGGTTCTATCGATGTCGGTGAAATATTACTTGTCGGTTGTATAAATATTTTTATTTCTTCGACTGCTTCTCTTATGTATTCTTTTTCTGGAGTGAATGAAAAATATTTGATGAAGTGGACTTTCAATTCTTGCAAATTGAATGTTTCTCCTCTGGCTTCTTCCATCTTATACCATTTGATTGGTAGATCTCCTAGCGTATTTGGAAAAATATGGGGATATAATATTTCATCTATGTATCCTACTCATTTCTATGCGTTTTCATATATATTGACTTGCTTGACTAGATGTTAACCTTGTATGAATTTTGGTATCTCTACCTGTGCAATGAGTTTCTTACCTCCAAAGTGTTCAATAAAATTTGTTGAAGCGGTAGTCTGTGTCTGGAGATGGGACTGATACGTGTCCCACCATCTTTTTTCTTGTCTTGTAAATGTTTCGACAAGCATTTGAAGTTCTCCTTGGTCACCAACGTTTTTGGAAACTTCCTCAATATGTGCAATCTGTGATTCTTGTTCCTTGCATCAAAGGGGTGGAATGCTTGTTGGCTCCTTTTTCATCCAGATGATCATTGGATATTCTCTTACTTTCTTCTCAAATATTTTTGGAATGATGGATATGTAAAACATTGTTGCACTCTTTCTCTAGGAATAATCTTGACTGACTAGCATTCACGGGCTTGTGCTTCATAATTTTATATTTTTCAGTCATATAGCTCTGAGTCAGAGTTATATCCTACTGACAAAGGATTTCCTAAGTGGATTTATCCATGATTATTTGGTTCGATAGTATCTTCATTATTTTGTACATAGTTGTCGAACGTCGTCATCATTGTCATCTGATTCAACCGAGGGTTTCCCTTGAGATGGATTAATTGGCACAATGACTTTCTTTCTGTCTCCTTTTAATGTAATTCTTTCTTTTTCTAGTGAGATGGATGCTTTCTTTTTTCATCCCCATGGAAAATACTTGGATTCTACTTGTGGATCGATGATTTCAAAGTTGATGTATGTGTTGACTCCCATAATGAAAGTTCTAATGTTTTTTCATATTACAATAGGCTCAATTAATCCTTGGTCAACTAACTTGAGATAGATACCTGACTCTTCTAGTCGATATCGAACGACACTTTCCCATGTTGATCTTGTCATTATATTTGCTTGCAACCTAAAGTCAAGGATGACTTGTGGAATGCGAAATCCTTCGAATTCGAGGTCGACAAGGGGTTCAATATTAGTTTTTTCTTTATGATTCAGACTGCAAAGGGTTTTAGTAATCTTTTCATTTTGTGAACTTTTTCTGAGAAGGTTCATTAGCTCAATCAATCTTGAAACAACTTCGTCTTTCGTTACGAGTTATAACAGCTCATTAAGTGTTTTATTCTTATTTTCATCATTACTTTCTTCAACCGCAATTTGTGCAAATATGCCTGATGCATTGTTAAATATTTATTTTTTATTCCACATATTGGGGTACTCCTCTTGATTTCTCTGTATTCTTGTAACTTGGGGGTTATCTCCACCAATTTTTGTGCATTGTCTAGTGTTGAAATTTTTTAGTAATGCATGATTCATGTTTGGAGACACAAGACAAGACATTAACAACTTTTCTTTTATTAATTTCATCCAACATTATGGGGCACTCTTCTATATTGTGCTCCCCAATGCCACATTTAGTACAAAATTTTAAATCGGTCTTGTCTTTCCAAGGGCAGTCATGGATCCAATGTCGATATTCATTGTAGCATACATAGTAGCGAGGTTGACTTCGACCGGGTGGTCGATATCCTTGATTATTTTTTCATCTACGATCATTGAATCCTCCTCGACGATAGTTGTCGTTGTTGCGCTGGTCATTGCTACGGCTCTCCCGACCTTTTTGCTCTATTGTTTGAGTCTTATATACTGTGCGATAGTTTTATTTAGCCTTCAAGTGATTTATGCATTCTGAAGTTGAGTGTTGTGTTGTTAGACAAATTCCACACTATTTATACTTTACGTTGTTGACATTAAATGGGCAATCAATGGTCGAGTGAGGCTCAAATCTTTTGCAGATGTCACAAAAGTGTGTCGTGCACGTCGACTGGAAGTTTTCCGGATTCCTTTCTTCTGTAAATGCAATTGGAGTTTTTTTCCAGTGGTATCACTTCTCGTTGATACACATTATAATTTTTGTTATGCATTTCTCTTTCATCATAGGGACAGGCATCCTTAATATGTCCTTCTTGGGAGCATTTGGTAAACCATACGTTATTTTGACGCAATGTCAAATCTTGTAGTGATTTTTCTATCGTGTCCAATCGTTTGTAGATGGTCCCAGTCAAATAATTTGCATTTTATTAGACTCACAAGGCTTTTTTCAAGACATCGTCATAGGTTGTAAATTCATTCATTAGTATTAGAGTCTTGATTTTCTTCTATAGACCTTTGACAAAGAATTGAATGACTAGTGCAGGGTCCATCTTAGCTAGCATTTGGCTAAGGAGATATTTGAATCTTCTATCATATTCTCGTATATATTCTCCTAGTCTTTGTTTAATTTGCTTTAATTTATGTCCTTCCAAATGCTTTATGTCATCAACTTTAAAAAAATCTAGGAAACTATCTTTTATTTGTTGTTTCATTTTTGGACCTTTTTCAAGCAGATTCATGTAACATGTAAGAGATCTATTCATAAGTCCTCCTGCAAATTGTGAAATTTGTTGATGCTCATCATCAATAAGGTTAGCTTTCCAAAGGGCTTCACATACAAACCTATGTTTTCTAGGGTCACCATCCCCTTGAAAAATAGGAGTGTTAACTGGAAGATGATATGACATGTTGCTAGATTTACAAGATTTTGGACTTACCAATGCAAAATGATTACTTGAAACACTTACTATCTGACGATCACTGCTGAATTCTTGCATTTTGGACTGATGCCACACAAACGTACCTCTTCTATAGACTCTTTATTACTAGGTCGGTTCACCAATAGCTTGTTTGCTTCTATTAGTAGTGTTGTTGGAAGGGGGGTACTTCCATATGCTCTGAAATAAAATAAATTAAATGAGTTTCTTCTGAATTCAGGTGTGAAGGTAATCCATTTTCCATGTTTTGGACGTTCCTATCTGCAGTTCGTCCACTTTGGTCTAGTTGATTCCATATACTAGTATCGCATGGTAGTAGTCCCATGTCGTGCTTGACTATTTGTCTAATAGTTGGCTCAGTCATCATTTTCATGGGTACAAAACTGATGAGAGTTGAGCTATCCAGAATTGTAATGCACAATGTTTGTGGGGTCAACACCATTGCGTGTAACCGAACTTCAGATGTCAGAACCTCACCTTCTTTCTCAACCGATCGAATTTCCCTCGACTCAGGTAGGCCTTTTGGTAGCTCGATCATCTTATCCATCTTCTTTACACTTATTTTGACGTGCAATGGACTAGCAATATCTCTCAATTTATCTTGTTGTTTGTATATTTTATCTCTTTCTATTTTATGTATGTATGTTGTTTGCTTGCGAGCGATTGGGCACTTATTTCAACGAAGTGGGATCGACTTTTTGCAGGCCTTCATTCTTTTCTTATTTCATCGACTAGCCTCATTCCTTTATTCAGAACATATTTTCAGTGACCCCCCCATTGTCGAACTAAATCCTATTAATCGACGGAAGTGAATTAGGCAATGGTCGTCATTTGTTTAAGAAATATTCCCACTTTCGCTCATTGACAAAACACTCCCAATATTTATGTTTCTTCTTCCAATTCAATGTAGTAGATTCTACTATTCGTGGTTGTGGCTTAACTATGTGCCCAACTCCGTTTTCGATCAGAAATTTATATGGTAAACATGGTAAGGCATAGAAGAAACCTTCATGGAGGTCAGTATAGAACTTACGTCAGACTTCGTCAATGGATGATATTCTTCTATAGCTTGTTCCTCACAGAATTCGTCGCAAATTTTGTCAAGCCACTCGGAAAAAAATTATTCTTCCTCCGTTATAGATCTTTCGTATCAGCAGTTTCTCATTCTGAGTGTCCAATTTGGTCATGAACGACATTAAGTAATTTATTTATCTCACAAGGAATGGTCTCTAGAAACTTTTCATGGCACTCAATGAAGAATTTCTTCCTTTCCTGTGCTATTGTTATCTTGTTTCACCTTGCATAATTTTGAATGTAATTTGCTACCTTCTTGTCCCACCACTCTCAAATCTCTCTCTTTGTTATCATTTGATCATGTTCTTCATTTCCACATGATTGTGTACTACCGTAAACAGAACCAATGTTGTAGTCTAGGGAATCATATAGGTTATCAATAGTACATCATATAAACATACACATAGGTCGCATGCCATATGCATACACACATAAGTAAGGTGAGTAAGTGGGACAATAGAAACAAGCCTTTGTATTAACATATATAAAATATTGTACAATGGTCAATGTTATATTCTCTTTAGATCATGGCTCGACAGCCTATATATATTGTTTACATTTAGTTATTCGGTTATAACTTCCTGTTCGGTCGGCTATCCGACCGACTGCACCGAATCGACCATAGTCGAGTGGAGGACCTAGTCGGCCAGTAGACTTGGCTCCTCCAACACTAATCCAGAAGGATATATTTCTAACTTGTCAAACCTACATAGAGAAGGGTGGATAGAGGGAGGTGCATTTGCATTTCAATGGATGTGTGATATTTTCAGCATTAACATAGACATTTGGAGCTTCAAAACAAAGGAAATTGCCCAAATATTCCATCTAGCACATGCCTTCCCAAACAGAATATACCTAATGTGCTCTGCTATTGGAAGCTCACACATGCACTTTTGCCCGTTGCTAAAAGAACAACAACCTTGTACTAATCCATGGAAATTTTCCAAAAGCATGTATAGTTGCAATAAAATGAACAAATTTGATAATGCAAGTAGAGTTTTTCCATCTCTAATTTGCAATCATGCTGATGATGGAAATGGCATTGGCAATTTTTCAAATAAGAACATTGTCTCCAACCAGGAAAAAATATTTCCATGCAAAATAGCTCCACTAAAAATGAATCTACAAAAGAAAAAAACAAACATAGTAGATCGGATCATCACATAATAACAATTCTGAGAGAGACAATAAAAAATTGCAAGAAAATCCATGGCATTGAAATTAAAATATTGCATCACCTAAAATAAAGAATAAGAGTACAAAAACATTTCCCGATAGCTAGGAAAAAAAGATATGTAAAATATTCGATAACAATCAAGGCATATTTGACCATGATTAAGGACACTCCAACATTAAGGACACACAAAGAAATGCTTGCAACATCTGTGAACATTTGCAATTCAAAAAAGTGAAATTGCAAAGTTGGTATACACTTTTGGCTTGTTTTTTGGCAAACAAAACTGCAAAATTTTATGTTTTTCAACTTTGACCTCTTCAAACCCATATCTCCCTTAGGAATTTCAACTTGAAGTAAACACAAATGTTGTACAGAATTGAATTAGATTTCTACTCGTATTTTTTTTAAATAAAATTATGGACATACCGTGGGACAAATTTGGAGGCCACCAACGACATATACTTGAAAATTAAAGGTATGGATGATGAGTGACCTGGGCGGCTCCGATTTTTTGAGAGATGGTTATTCATTTTAGGTAAAATCATTGTATGCTCATAATCTACACACACTTCACTTGTGCATGGACTATATTTTGAGGATTTTAAGACTTGGGAACCATTTTTTATTATTTATCGAAATAGCATATGTTCAGAAAATGGTGCCTTATTGACACATGTTAGTGAGCTTCAATTTTATTTTTAGTGTGACTCTTATTGGAAAAACTAAAAGTACCCTTTCGAAGAGGACCGGGCAATCAATATCTCTATGAATATTTCAATTTTTTTGGTATTGTCTTTGTTATGATATTAAATTTCCATTTCAAGTGATTTTAAACAATAAAATTCTTAAGTGATAAGGTTTAGAATTTTTTGATTAATAAATAGAAATTCAAATCGAAATGAAACAATTCTTATATCATTGGAAACTAGATTCAGATACGAATCTATTTCTACCAAGTCTGACAAATAATATTTAAAATTTGCATGGGTTTGGGCTTGCTGATGTTGCGGGTTCCGGAAAGATGCAGGAGATTTTCGCAGGTTTTCTTGACCACGCTCTCGGCCAAGAAAATATCTTCCAAACTCTTGGCCGATAGTTTAGTTCAAAATCTCATCCGAGAGTTTTTTTTTTAAATATGGCGCGGTGATTGGTTTAAACTCTCAGCCTAGATCTTTAATAAACTCCCGGCCAAGAGTTTGAACTCACAAACTCTCGGCCTAGAGTTTGAGGTTGACTTTTTTTTCGTGTGTTCATCCACGTGCTCTAGTTTTTTTTCCACTCCATTCTCAAAAAAGCGTATACCAACTTCTTGTTAAACTATGCATCATTGGTGATGGACAAATGCTTGAAGACAATTGAAATCAATCGAGACATCTGCAAAATATGCACGCAAAGTTTGCAGACGAGAAGATACCCACATTTGCAATCCCTTGGAAAATTTGTTGCAAAGAAAAGCTAGATTCAATTGCAATCTTAACACTATTAGAGGAAATATTAGTGTCACCAAGGCCGTCCTTCGCTCAAATTAGACAATTGGGCTACAAACGAGTACAAATTGCACTTACAGGAACAATTATAAATGTCCCCACAAATTTGGACAAACTACAAAATGCTTTGCCAAGAAGCTTTCCAAATTCAAACACGGTTGCAATCATGTTAAAAAGAAAACTGGAATACAAAAATGCGTTCCTTTCTAGAATGTCCATCCTTGCATTGTCATGACTGCTTTGAAATAACTTTACAATACTTCACTCTACAAATATGAGGGCATTGTCATTGACGAACGATGGGAGCAAATTGTCAACAAAGATATTGAAACAGATAATAAGTCTCCAGTCCAAATAGACTCAAGCAACACTAGTGACAATGAAACATAATTAGAACTCCCCAATGAAACAATTCTACATGGCTATGTGCAACCTCATCAAATAGAATATTTAAACAATGCAATTATACAAATTGCACCTTCCGGAGGACTTCAACCACTTGGCATTTTCCAAGACAATTTTTCTGAAGAACTGAACTTCCCTACATTGTTCTTTGGATGTAGTAGACCTGAAGACATCACAAACCGATTTACTTATCAACAACTATTGCAATGGGAATTGCAACATGTTTCAAAAGACTTTGCAAAACACAATACAAACACATTCTTTAAAGTAGAGCATGCTCTAATTAACCAGCATTCGAGCTCTGCATGGATTTCAATACGAAAAGGAGAGCTTAAAGGAAAACCTCTATTTTCAAAGGATGTAAAATATAAAATAGATATTCAGAAAATATTGAACTCGCCAATTGCTTACCAATGTCTAAGAAGCATACAAACATCTCCTGACTACTTTGAACACATAAAAAAAGACATGTTTGCAATGATCCAACAACTTGGACCTCCAAGATTCTTTGTGACCTTCATAAGTGTTGAACATATTTGGGCTCCTCTATGCTCTTGATTTCTAAAATCTAAAGAAATCTAATCAAGAAAACATTGATCAATCCATTGAATCATTGATAAAGGGGAATCCTATAATCTACAGTCATTACTACAAGCATAGAATTTCAACATTACGATCCTTGATTTTATCAAACAATGATTTGTTTGGAGACATAGAATAGTACTTCTTCATCACTGAGTTTCAAAGTAGAGGCAATGAACATGACCACGTGTTGCTTTGAACAAAAATAGCTCCTATATTTCAACAATCCACTAATGAATATATATCAATATTTGTTGATAGATAGTTGTCTTCTGGCTCTTCTCTTCTTTAAGATGATTTGGAAAATATTTAGACACATCATCACACAATAATTTGCAAGAAATATCGATGCTCTGCTTGTAGATTTAATTTTCCAATGCCTCTGATGGACAAAACCGGTATTCTGCACCCTTTGGAAAATGCTAACAACAACACCACTGCTAGAGAAAAACAACTATTTACAATTCTAGAGCGCAAAAGCTATTCAAATCACTTATCTTTTGATATGTTTCTTTAGGAACTAAACATTACAAGATATTAGTACACTGTTCTTTTTCGCTCAGTACTACAATGACCTGCATTGCTTCTAAAAAGAAATCCATCTGACATATGGAATGATGCTTTCTCTAAAAAAATCTTGGATTTGTGGCATGCAAAAACATATGCACAATTTTTCTTGGACACCTATTCCACAATAGATTATTGTAGCTCTTACTTTACGAAAGCAAATCACACAATGTCAACTGCATTGAAAAAAAGAAAGGAACAATGTTTGGTTGATAATGATGGCAGAATTGAAACAATCTACAAACTTGGCAATACGGTTTTGAATATGCAACAAATTTCTATTCGATAAGATATATATATTATCCTCTCTTTTCCATTGTACTCGACTTCTAGGAAAACAGTCTTCATCAATATAGGACTGGATGCTAAAAGAACATATATCTTGATTCAACTATGCTCTAGATATTCCTTAGCTTTGCTCTTTATCTTCATCTTCTATCTTCTCCGATCTTCATCTTTTGTCTTATTTCATTCTTCATATTAAATCTTCATCTTGTACTTGCAAAACATAATCATAATGTTTGTTGAATTCCATATAAAAAATTTACCATCCAATGGAATACATGGGTCACCAACTGCTATATTCACTGATTCTCTAGGAAACTCTTTCTTGTACTTGGTTTAACAACAATTCGTTGAAGCATGATCTTCACTTGTACTTGCTACCCCCCTTGCATCGTAATCAACCATCATCATGGGTTTTCTTTGGCTTACTCAAAACCACAACCTCTGACTTTTACATTGGTTTACCTTTAACCATTACAATTTTCAAGTGGTTTCAACTTACCATGAACCAAACATTACATCAAGTAGTTTATGGGTAATCAAAAACCTTCCTCTATCACGAAAAGTGGTTTTTGGTTTACCATGAACAGTCAACAATCATAAATTATGGGGATATCCATGCCTCTTCATGACTTACATCATCATTTCAATCGAGTACATACTATTTAAAATAGATTTTCATTTGAGGATAATCTAACCCTTTTTACAAACATAGAACCATGACCATCTTCTTCTTGTCCATCATCAAAACATCATTGTGAGAGGATCATCAAACTACTTAGGGATCTCATTTCTATGGATTCACATTAGTTGTTTTTGCATCTCAATTTATCGAACACACAATACTACTTATTTACCTTGTTTGTTGCTATGTTCTTCTTTCCGTCTTCCTGCTTTACATTCCTTTCATTGTCCTAGTTTATTTGCTCTTGATGTTCCTTTCCTCTTAATGCTTCATTTTTCTTTCCTTTCACTCCTTCCAACTTTCTTGATTGTCCTTGTCTTTTCTCTTCAATATTGCCTCTTTCTTCTTTTGTTCATATCCAAGAGTCCATCTACTTTAACTTGCTTTAACTTGCTTTTATTGTCCTCTTATGTCTTCTATTATCTTCTTTCACCTTGCTTTGTCTTCATCAGGTAAACGAAATTCAACCTTGGGGTCTAATTGGATCAAGAGTGTCAGGACTTTTAGTAGCCATCAAAACTTTAATGTTTCCACGAGCATCAAAAAAATTCAATTAGATCACTATTTTAAGCATAGTCCACTGTACTTCATTATCACCACCTAAACCATCATAAAAGTGAGCACCACCTATGGCATCCACTTCATAAAAAGAATGCAAGCCTTTTTTACTGGGCCCTCTAAAAAAACTCCCAAACCACTCGAGCACCCTCACCAACATACTTTTGAAAAATATCACTTCCAATAACTTGAATAAAGCATGCATCGGTACTATTGGACACAACTCGAGCTAACAATCTGTTATTCTTGCTAATAGGTCTCTAGAAAATAACACCTTTAGGAGGATATATTCCTAGATTAACAAAAATTGTCATAGTTCATGTCTTAATGAACACCCAGAAAGCACAAGAGACGACCACAAGATTGAACAATAAGCTCGTACACCATCTCCCTAGTTCCTCAACAGTTTCTCTCCTTCATCATTGACGCACTCAATAGATACATACAACCTTGATTTATGCATAGTACATAAAGGAAGGACTCACTACCATCATCCACATCCATGGTCATTGAAGGACTCTCCATGTCACAATTCCTCTCTGCCAAATTATCTGACGCCGCAACTTCATCCTCCCTTTGTTGTGCATGTAGTCAAGTGGCAAAGTGGGCATACAAATCAAGCATGATAGCAGAATCAGGGGTCACGGATTTTTCAAGATGCCAATTAAGCAAACAAACTCACTCAGGATCAATGACCAAATTTGAAGGGTTGGTCTTTTCAGTTAGAAGGGTATATATTCATGCAAACCTTCTATGATGAAAAACTTTGAAGAAAACAACATTCCAATTGACAGTAATAAATTAACTACACATTTCATAAAAAATGTGCAGATAAAATATTACATTTTCAATCAAATTTATGCTTAGGAAATAAATCAGCTGTACCATAAGGTCCAAAAAATCCGAAAGAAAAAAAAAAAGCGAGGGGGGGGGGGCAGACTCTTCTAGATACAAATAGTCCAAACACTCCAAAGCTATAACATGCCACTATAAACAACAAAACTCAAAAGGCAGGTTGGGCATTAGAAAATTAGCAATGGGGAATAAAAATTAGGCGGGCTGGCACTCGCCATGGGGATTCAGGGTTTGGAGAAGGTGAAATGGAGAAGCAAGAAAACCGATGAGATTTTCTTGGAATAAATTTTTCATTACTAAATTAACACCTTGATTACAATCTAACAATTTAAATCTTTGAGATTTTCATATCCATTAAAATATTTTAAACTGATGTGAAATAATTCAATATAATCGTATCAATGTGTGTTAAATATACTTATTAAAATGACATAGGCAAAGAAAAAACAATCAATGTAACTATGTCCCCTTCTAATTCAACTATGCGTTGAAGAATCTTTTTGAGTGAATGTGAGAATGGATTGAATTAAACTTTGGTGTAATGAGATCGATGTGTTGGTCCTTGATTTGATGCAGTGTGGGACAGATTGGATCGTCCATCAATTACTGACAATGATTAAGAGAGATCCATAGGTAAACTAACTCGAAGGTTAATTCCCTTCTAAAAATTTGGTAAAAATATAAAAATATTCTACTTAAAGTCATTAATTTTTATTTTTGTTCACATTATACATTGTACCTCGATGCATAATGAAAGTTATCTTTATATGCCTCGTGTTCTCAAAAGTTATCTTTATATGCCTCGTGTTCTCATTATGTACATGGAACGTGACCTACTTTGATCGAGCGAACATAATGGCAAAGGAAGTAAACAATGGCAGAGGTAAAAATACACTCAGTTTTTATGAGAAATAAAGTTATCGTGTACTAGGTAGTTTAGTCTTTTGTCTTTTCCAGTGGCAATTAGTAAGCCTATCACATCACATGAGGGGCTCGTTTCTCCATCTTTATAAGAAACACCAAACCATGTTCATTGTCCTGCCCCGCCCACTTAACATTGCAAAGGACAATGCACATAGGAGTAGGAAGTACATGTGTGTAATTGGTGGAGTTTAAGGAATCATGCAAGCGAGCAGTACTAGGTGTTACCCTTTGAATCAATCTTCTCTCTAAATCAAGGTGTTCCTTTTTCATAGAAGTAACAGCTTTATTTCACAGTACATTTATTATATGTATACAATATATTTTTTCAAAGACAATATATTTTTACTTTGAAAAAAATAGATTTTAGACATTGATTATTGTTTGGACAAGCAAATTTTAATTGAATAAATTAGTTAATTACAAATAGCATCATTCCTAATTAACATAAATTCTTGATAAGATTGGAACTATAAATGAGATAGCCAAAGTTTCCGTGAACCAAAACACATAATCTAAATTATACATATACAACATCAACAATATATATATCAAGCTGAATTCATTTTTATATGTGGTGTACATACACAATTATTTATGTAAATTGATTTAAAACTCTTTGTTTATGTAAGACCTTGCAACAAATGAAAACTACTGTAATTAAATATCACAATTCCATACATTTCAAAATAATGTAAGACCTTGCAACAAATGAAAACTACTGTAATTAAATATCACAATTCCATACATTTCAAAATACAAAAGAGATGTATTTAATAATAATATGTAGTTGGCACGTTTTATGAGGTGGAGGAAACACTGCTTTTGGTTGGCAGATTATTACTGAGCTTCCACTATCACTATTAGGTGCGTGCACTGAAAATCCTTTGAACATTGTTTGGATATTTACCAATGAAATGCTGTTATTAATATTTGTTAGTTGATAGTGATACTTTAATGTATACCTTTTCTTTGGGTTGTTTTGGATTGATTTGTTATTCATTTTTGTATTTCTTTAAAAAGAAAAAAAAAGTTAATGATAAATAACATTATTATATAAAAAAACTTCAATAAGCAAAGTGAAAAAAGAAGATAGAAACAATTTAAAAAGTTCTATAGAAGAAGTGTGAATCATATATCAAAACATTAAAGTTGAAACATAGCAACAATCCTTCTTTATTACATTGAATACCAAAGTTGAAAATGGGCATTTTAAGAGTATTAGACACTAATCACATTTCAAGAAGACCAAGTAGAGTCCATTACAAGGTTGGAGAATCAAATTAGGGCAAGAAATTGTATGTTAAAGAAAAGTTTAATGAGGCAATCAATACTTACAAAGAAACCATATTTTTATAATATTTTGCAACATAACAAAGAGTTGGCCATTGGGTTACCTTGCCACATGAGTGGTTGAAACTAGAGAAAAGTTTAATGAGGCAATCAATACCTACAAAGAAACCATATTTTTATAGTATTTTGCAACATAACAAAGAGTTGGTTATTGGGTTACCTTGCCACATGAGTGGTTGAAACTAGAGGTATGAATTTCAACTTGTAATCTTCCACAATTTGAGATAACTTGCTCAATTACAAGAATTTTTTTTATCAAATTTCATTATTATCTACACTATTTTTTTTGTCACTTAATATAACAATTAATGGTTACATTTTGTTTTAATTATTGTTTATAGTGTTTAATAAATATGGTTTATAAGTTGTAACTAAATTTAGAATTTGATGTTTTGTAAAATGTTTTTTTTCCACCCGCACGGGTGTGGCTCATTAGCGATTCGCTTGATATGAAGTCACATGTTGTAAATAGAGTTCACTTGTTCAAATCACACTCAGGATTACCCGTGTCTCATGCTTGCAAGTGGTGGTATTGGATCCTTGGACCCCGTGTCACGCGAGTACCAACCCAGTCCCCAGTTGCCGATTCCCCTAGTACAAAAAAAAAAATGCTTTTTTCCCTCTAAAGACATATTTGATAGTTGCCTATAAATTTGGCACGTCACCTGTGACAAGTATAAAAACTATTAAACCGTTGATTGGAAGTTCAATGGTTCAAGTAATTAGTCATAATTTTTTATATAGGTGTAGTAACAAGTATCAAGAACTCTTTGTAATGTGCTCACTAATCTTTATGTCGACCTCGAACTGTAGAATGGTTGTAGTATGGGTTGTAGTTGGTTGTTGCCTGTTGGTTTGGAGTCTCAACTCCTACACCTACTTAGACGACGAATCATGGATCAAAATAGAGTATATGGGTCCCACCCAAGAATCAATAAAACTACCTTACTCGAATCTAATTAATAAATTATATCGTACATGTATATTGATTCCAGTTAGTTCAATTAGTGAATTATATCATATGTATAAAGGCATTATAGATAAGATTGGTGAACTCTAACTTAGGTGTTATATGATAATGAAGATAAATCAATACCACAAAAACCATTCCACCTTCCAGAAAAGCTCGATGTGGATAACTATTGCAACTTTTATTAGCCTCATTAACTATTGCAGTATAAGCCTAATAATGGTGTCCTCATTAACTATTGTAGTATAAGCCTAATAATGGTGTCGAATACGGGCATTGATAAATCTCATATACAAGTTTGTGATTAGATTTCCTCCAATCCCATTATCCCACTACCAAAATATATTGGTATTTATGAGGATAGACATATTTTGAATTAATAAATGATCACTTGTAAGACATGCCACTATTTAAACATAAATCAATGATAAACACATGAATACGCATCCACCTATTTATCTATAATATGTGATACAACTATTTTTTTCTAGTTATATGTACTGAACTACTTAATGATTAGTTATAATGATATTTTTGGAGTGTCCCTTCTCAACTATTTCACTCCTAAGGGGAATTAAGGGGAATTGGTATTTTTGAGTGTCTCTTCTTAACTAGTTCACCCTTAAGGGGAAGTAAGAGGAATTGAACTCGAGGGGAATTAAGAGGAATTGAACTCGAGTTGCATTGCTAAAGAAGGAGACCCACACCTTAATGAAATGAGCTGGCATGAATCGACAAACTGCTTATAATCTTTTTTTTTGTAAGTTGCAAACCGAAATTTAATTAACAGAAACCAAATATACATCTAGAGCCGATGAGAGTTTTGCAGATTGGGGAGGCCTCGGGTGATGAAGCCACCATCCCAATTGCTCAAAAATATTGTAATGACTGACATAATACATAATGAAGACCCCCTGAGTGTGGTCTACCCATGAAAAAATTGGGACTTTCATCAAAATTAAAGACTCATACTGTCTGTCGGTGCTAAGAACTAGACTGTGCAACAAATAAAAACAAAAAAGCTGATAGTCACAAAGATGACCGGGAGCTATGGCAGCCCAATTATCATTTTGCAGCTGGTTCTTCTGGTTTTTCCTCGTTAATGGGGTAGGCAGCATAAAAATATTTAAAGTTCCCCGAAGGGGGTAGAGTTGGAGAAGGAGAACCTGGAGTGCGCATGCCATTCGGAGCGGTGTCATGATCAATGTTTGCAGGAGCCGAGCCTTTGTTCTTTCTGAGCTTGGAATTCTTCTTTGCCGACTCGGTGTTTGGGGTTGCCAGAGCAGCTTCGTCTTCATTATTTTCCCGCACAACAGGTTCCGAATTGCTTCCAAGGGAGAAAATGTCCCAAGTCATGTTGGCATCAAGTGTATTGGAGTGGTCCACAACCTCTTTCAGACCGGCTTTGACATTTCTGACAATGCTAGAGCTGGATTGCCAGCTAGCTTCAACCTCTTCAATAAGGGTGCTCATCATGTTTTTGAGCATCCAGTAATGGTTTATGGCACCACCATTGCTACTAGAGGCAAGGAGTGCCTCCACCCTACGGGCTTCCCACTCATCAATAAGACTACATGTCCACGCAGAGATGCGTTTTGCATAGCCATCCATCACCGTCCAGTCCATGGCTACCTTGGGTCGTCGGTTGGAACTTGTAATATCCCTTTTTCAAATTTTATTAAAATGCCCAATTTTCCACTTTTTTTCCCAATTTTGACCTTTGACTAGTTTTACTGTTTTGACCTCCAAATCAACCCAAATGCTCCCAAATCTTCTGTAGGAGTGTATGAATGGTATTTAGAATTGAATATCAGGTTCAGGGATGTTTTATGGCCCTCCAAATACTGCTGCAAACTTGATTTGTATTCTGATCAATATATGTAATTTTGACTAGTAATTTGTGCATCAAATCCCCCCCGGGGAACACTGCAAATGGCCTTCCAAATGCCTCCAAAATCCCACAAATTTATGAACAGAGGTATATAATGTGTTAAGTATGTGATTAAGGTCTCATATGCACCATTAATTGATTTTTACTACTGTTATAACTCTCTCACATTCAACAGCAAAAACCCCCAATTCGACCCTTGGGGAAATGGCACTATTTCACCTCCCAATACAACTAAACTGAGTAAAAATGCTTCAAATGCTCAAGTACAGTACATGAAACTTGTATACTACATCCATGGCAGTATATTGATCACAAATATATCAGAGAATCATCCATCCATTCGAAATAATCAACATTATAGTGTCATACATCAATGCATTGGGGAAATGGACATTGTTTGCTCATTAATCAATAGTTTTGCATACAACCAGTGGGTATTTCGACCTGATAATTTCTGAATATTAATAACAGAGGATATGAAGCTATTACAATCAGAAATATATAATGAGACTCTCTCTCAAGAAGCACAAGTGCTCACCAAAAACGCCCTCCCTCAAGGAGCATGAATATGCCTTAAAAACTGGAAACGGTGGAGAGAAAGTGCTGCACTAAACCAAACCATGAAACTTCCTGTAGCTGCTACCTGCAAATACAAACTCCATTAAAGCACCATGAAAGACCTGAGTGGCCTCTCCAAACACCAACTTGGATGGGAATCTTTCACCCTCGAAATTGGCTAAGGCAAGAAACTAGTCATCCACTAGCTCTCTCTTCACAAATGCAATTTTTCTCAAATCATCAAAAACCATTCTCATACTTCATTTCTACATTTTATAACCAACATTAGCCTTCTAAGGGTCAAAATCCTCTCAATAGATTCAATAGATTTCCATTTAGGAAATATTCCACATTTGCCACTTGTCTCCTAGTTCCAACCTTCCATCTTCTCTCAAATTCGATTTTGAGTCTCTTTGGCTTCTCCAACTCCCATGAGCGCCTTCCTTGAGCCTATTTTTGGGGCTGACATGACATAGTGGTCAGATGTCAGAGGTCAGGTCTGCAATTTTTCATATTTGTCATAGATGCTCCATCATTGGTGTCATAGGGGCCAGGGAATCTAGCCCAAGTGTCCACAAACTTCCAATTTGACTCTTTATCTTCCATGGAGGTTACCAATCCTTCCCAATTCGACCTAAGATGCTCAATGACATGTGTTATGACTTACCAACTCACCCAAGAGTGTTCACCTTCCCATTAATTCGAATTTGCAAGAGAGAGATACCATGTATTATGAAAAATCAAGCTAGTGTGGGTCCCACATCCTCCATATGTCTCCAAAACCATTTGCCATCTAGGATTTCTCTTGAATTTCTTTATTCACTCTATTTATTAAATAATTGAACCCTTCTAATGTCTAAGCATCATTTATGAGCTTCCTTATTATCATTCCACATGTGCCCATTCAACCTAGGAAACTAGTAGGATTGATGGGATTGTCTTACTATGAAATTATTTGAATGGGGACATTACAGAACTCTTGCGGCCACTACCACGACGAGATAGCCCCTTGTTACGAATCGTCATAGCAGTGAGAGCCACAGGAGAAATCACACAGAGATTTACAAACTCAGCAACATAAACCACAGAGAAAAACCAGAGCTCGACGGTAGGTTTATCCTTCATGTCGACGGTAGGCTTTAAAGAGCCAGGGTAATAAATATTACAGTATGTCCTCCTCATTGAAGGTGGCGATAATGAATGCAGGTCACAGAAGTCGAGAGGAGACGTCATTCTAGACACACGCAGGAGAGGTTGTGATTAACACCCTCATCCTCCAGCCTTAAATAATCGCCGACGTCCAGGTTGTTGCTCTGATCGTTGTTTTCAGTGGACAGGTGTGTGGCTTCTGTCAACCCAGCAGCAGGCTCGTGCATGTGAGGGCCATCGCCACGTACAGTAGGGCAAGGTGGTGGCATATTCAGTTGCACAGTGGCCGAGGTGGGAGGAGGCTAATCACCCGCATCTGGGATACAGAGGTCTTTCTTAGCCAGGTCGTGACATTTTTGATGCAAATCTCTATCATCCATCGTGGCTGCAATGTTGATGGTGAGCAGAGAGGCATCTTCAGCACCTTTGTTGGAAAGGATATCAGCAACTGAATTTGCTTTACGTTTAACACGCTAGAAGGAGATTGTCCGGAAGTCCATAAGCAATACAGAAAGCTCATGAAGGCGTTGTTCCAGTCTCCAGCTGGGGGAGACTTTCTTAACAGTAGTGCCATGGAAGAGTTTCCTTGCCAAGGATAAGATGATTTGTGAGTCTCCCTCAATGATTAGTGGGATGTAGTTATTGGAAATGGTTATTTTTATTCCTTCAATCAACCCTGAAAGTTCAACTGCATTATTGGTGTCGTAGCCTAGTGAGCCATGGAAGAGACATGTGATGTTTCCTGAGGAATCACAGAAGACTCATCCAAATCCTACAGCCCCCGGGTTTCCTTTTGAAGCCCCATCAAAGTTTAGCTTGATGAAATCAGGCGGTGGTTTGCTCCAGGAGTCAGGGCTGGTAGTTTTGGGCACTGACGGATGACAAGGGTGAGTAGGAAGAGGGATGCAGAGTTCCCATCTGATCAAAATCATCTTTTCATCAAGAGTAGTAGGTAGATCTACTGTACTCCAACTTGAGATGCCAAGAGTTTCCTGTAGATTGATTTTGAAGCAATGCCAAAGCTCTGGGCAGCCTTTGAGTTTACCTTCAAAGATTCTTTGGTTTCTTTGCTTCCAGATATTCGAAGTGACCAATCCTGGAGTAAGTTCCCAAATGCAGTTGAGCAGGTTGCTTTGAAAAGGGTGGCGATCCCAAATGGAGATGGTGTTGACAATGTCTCCCGATGTTCTGTTGGTACGTTGGAACTTGTCAGCAATAAGATTCCAGAGATTATCCTCCATGTCACAAGAATCCAGAAGATGATCAGTTCCTTCAGCATGGGAGTTGCACATAATGCACCACGAGGGTCCTTGGAATCCTCTTTTGAGGAGATTCTCCCAGGTGAGGATTTTGCGATGGGCAAGGAGCCAGAGAAAGGTAGCGACTTTGGGCTAGAAGTTCGAGCTCCAGATTCGTTTCCAGATTGGATCAACAAGGTCATTATTTTCCTAAGTTTTGACTTGGTAGGCCTCCTTGATTGTGAAGGTGCCTTTGGTAGAATACCCCCATCTAAGAATATCATGGTTCTCATTAACCTTCTGGTGCCGAGTCTGTAGTTCTGTCCAAATAATCTCCTCAATGTTTGGGGGTATCCGAGGGTCCCAGGTTTTAGGATCTTTTCAGATTCTATTTCCAGAGTGTCCTTCCTGGTGCTAGTAATTTTTTATAGTAGTTTTGTCGTTTTCTTGAAGATGCTGATCAAGGCCCAAGTGTGCAGTGATAGAGTAGAGGCTGGGTCTTTGCTGCCAGGAATCATGCCAAAAAAGAGCTTGATCACCTGCATGAACATTCCCAGAAACTGTGCTGCTGAACAAGATCCCGCTGATTGTTAGCTGCCTGCCAAATAATTGAGCCAGGGGGGTCCATATTATAACGGATTCTTTGCTGAGGGGCCCAGTCTCTAGCATATTTAATGTTCCAGAGTAGGCTCCAGGTGGATTTATCAGCTGTAACCCAATTCCACCAGATCTTGGCGGAGAGAACTTGATTGTTGATTTCCGGGTCTCTAAGACCTAGACCACCAGAATTTTTTGGCTTGCAGATGGTTTTCCAGCCGACAAGAGCCCATTTGCGGTTGTCATGATTGCCTCCCCAAAGGAAAGAACATTGAATCTTTTTCATAGACTTGAGGACCCATTTGGGAGCGGCTAGCACAGAAAAAAGGTAAAGGGGCATAGATTGCAAAACAACTTTAAGTAGGATGAGATGGCTGGGTAGATTTAAGGCTCTTAAGGTCCAAGAGGAAATTCTGGATTCGAGTTTATCAAGGAGTTCTCTCCAGGAGGAGTGCTTAATAGCCGTTTCAAAAGGGGGAGCACCCAGGTATTTTGAAGGTAGAGTGGAGACCTGGAAGCCAAGAATGCGCGCAATATTTCTTTGAGTGATGGCATTGGTGTTGAAGAAGAAGATCTGAGATTTATCAAGGTTGATAGTGGTTCCTGAGGCTGCTGAGAAGGTGTTAAGAGATTTTTTCAGGGTGTGGGATTCCTACACAGAGGGGTGTCCAAAGAGGAGGTTGTCATCTACAAATTGTTGATGAGTGATGGGAGGGCAGTCATGGGGAGTGAGTCCCTTGAGATTGTTAGTGGAGACCAGGGTTTTGAGCATACGACTTAGGCCTTCCATCATAAGGATAAAGAGAAAGGCTGAGAGGGGATCACCCTGACAAATGCCTCTAGAGGGAGAGGAGGTGGAGGTCAGATAGCCATTAACCAGGACAGAGAAAAAAGCTGAGGAGGTGAGGGTGAGAATCCATTGGATCCACTCATTGCAGAAGCCGTAGGCTTGAAGCATTTTTTGTATAAAGTCCCAACCGAGCTTATCAAAAGCTTTGGAAAGATCCAGTTTAACAAGCATGCCAGGTGTTTTAGCAGTTTTTAGGGAGTGAATCACCTCATGGGCTAGAATGATTCCATCCAAGATTTGGCGACCTTCAACATATCCAGTTTGCTTAGGAGAGATGAGGATAGGTAGCAAGGCCTTCAGCCTGTTGGTGATCACTTTAGTTATGACTTTATAAATGACATTGCAGAGGGATATAGGCCAGAACTTACCAGGGAAAGTGGTTCCCACTTCTTTGGGTATCAGTGTGAGGAAAGCAGCGTTCAAGGCTGGGAGGACCCAGCGTTTCCTTCTGGATTCGTCCACGAGTTCAAGAATGTCTTGCTTGAGAAAGCCCCGGCAATGCTTGAAAAAATTGATCGTGAATCCATCTGGACCTGGAGATTTTCCTTCTGCCATTTGCATTACCACCATTTCGATTTCCTGAAGAGTGATTACTTTCATAAGAGAGGCATTATGCTCAACAATCACGATTTTGGGAATATGGCTTGTGACTTTATTTATAGCCTCAGTCTTGTTGCGAGTGTCTTCAGTGAGAAGGTTGTGGAAGTGAGTGGTGAGCTCCTGTTCAATATCACTCTGTGTCCTTAGTGGACTGCCATGCTCATCTTTGATGGCAGAGATACGGTTAGACATCCTATGCTGAATCGTAGTCCTGTGGAAGAAAGCAGTGTTTTTTTCCCCCTCTTTCAGCCAGTTGTTGCGGGACTTTTGCTTCCAAAGAATCTCCTCCTGATTGCATCTTTCATCAAGCTGTTGTTGGAGGTTTTGTTCTTTTTCCTTGAGTGTATCAGAGTACCCTACTTCCATTATGTCTTTTTGGATTTGTTCAAGCTCTTTCTCCATAGAGCTTTTTTCTTTGAATATGTTACCGAAGGAGGTTTGATTCCAGATCTTTAGCTTCGCTCTCAGAAGTTTGAGTTTTTGGTGCATTATTGCCATTTTTGAGCGCCCTTCAACCCTAGTATTGGCCCACTAGGAGCTTACCATGTCCATAAAGGTGGGATGAGTTAGCCAAAAAAATTCAAATCTGAAAGGACGAAATTTGAGATTACCTGAGTTTTTCCATGCAAGGGAAATGGGCCAGTGATCAGATCCGACAGAAGGGAGAACAACAGTTGTGATGTTACTCGGAGCTTCAATGATATTATGGGAGATAAGAAAGCGATCAAGCCTGGAAGAGATTTGATTGTTTCCTCCTCTTTTGTTGTTCCAGGTCATGAATCCTTCTAAGGGAAGAATGCTAATGAGATTACAGTCTTTGAAGCTAGTGTCCTTAGTGGAAAGAAAGCACCTGCCTCCTTTTTTGTCCTACAGAGAGGTTATCATATTGAAGTCACCTCCAATGATCAGCCTATCATCCGAATGAAGTTGAGAAAACTAGGTTATGTGATTGAGAAGCCAAGCTTTTAAGGCGGGGATTTGAGGTCCATAGACATTCATAAGAAAGCCAGAGATGTCAGTGCCTTCCAGGTGAAAAGAGGCAGAGAGGGAATGAGCAGTAGAGGCAAAGTCATTGAGCTGAATCAGGGAGGGGTTCCAGGCTATTGCTACACCACCAGAAGCTCCTTTAGCATCGATTGCCATTGTTTGACAACCTCTCCAGATGTTCCTTTGGAAGAGGTTTTGGAGAGTAGTGTCAGAACATTTGGTCTCCTGAAGAAATATGATTGTAGGCTTCTCTTGCATGATTTTCCTTTTCAGCATACGGTGTTTGGAGGCACCGTTCAGACCTCTTACATTCCAAGAGATTAGCTGCATTGAGAACTAGAATTAAAAGTAGGAAAGAATTCCGTGAGATGGGTGTATTCCCTTGACTCGATTAATCTTGTGCCCAATTGACTGATTCTTTGAAGATCAGTTTTTCTGCCCCTTTTCTTGTTATCCCGCTGGAGCTTTTGTTTGTCTTTTTGTGGAAGATTCAGAATTCCCAGCTTGTTATTCTTGACTTTTTTTAGGACTTCTGACAGGAGCTGGATTTGTTTAAGCAAGATGGAGTTAAAAGCTTTCTTGGAACATGCATCTTCCAAGCCCAGAATGGAAAACCAATTCATCTTCAACTTTGATTTATCAGTTACTAATAAAATCAGTCAAATTTCTGGAAGTATACATGCTAACAAAGTGTAGCTGTCATGGAGGTTGCTCAGAAATTAAGGATTAAAGGTGGCCTAGTTGGCACATTACTCCTTGACCTTGAAAGAGAAATTATGGACAAGGGTGGCTTTGTTAGAGGAGAAGTTCATAAAGTCTAACAATGTACAGAGTGATAGCAAAGAACCGCAAGATTTGAAAGTAAAGATGCTGGATCATTGAACAGAGCATTAAATGAGGGTTCAGATAAATTTATAAAGGCTGCCGTTATGCTTAAAATTCCATAAGATCTAACAATCGCCTACAGTACAGAGTGACAGCAAGAAACGCAAGATTTGAAAGCAAAGACGCAGGATCAGTGAACAGAGTACTAAATGCGAACTCAGCTAGTAACTTTTCTAAAGGTTGCTACCAAGAGTTGCCTCATAGAGATTTGAATTCCATAAGATCTAACAATCGCCTACAGTACAGAGTGACAGCAAGAAACGCAAGATTTGAAAGCAAAGACGCAGGATCAGTGAACAGAGTACTAAATGCGAACTCAACGAGTAATTTTTCTAAAGGTTGCTACCAAGAGTTGCCTCATAGAACGCTTAAATCTCAGTCTGGATCTTAACATTTAATGGAATTCAGAGCCAGCACATAGTACATAAAGATTAAAATTAGGACTCATGAACTAAATAAATTCAAAAGGAAAGGACAGATGTTCTATGTATTACCGTTGCAGAGAACGACCCATCCGACAAGGATCAATTCCTTTAAGGGATAGCTCTTTTGCCTTTCCTTGCGTTTCTTCACCTTGCAGCCTGAACAATTCTCATAGCACTTAACATCCTTCCTCGACAGCTGCTCGATCTGCTCGATCTGCTCGTAACTACCAGCCATTCTTTCTTCAAGACCAAAGCTCAAAGCTCAAAAGAATACAGCAAGAAATCGCTAAATCTCAAATTAGTTGTCGCTGGTTTCTTCAGTTTTCGTTAGTTTTTCTTCAATGAACCCCGGCAGTTCTCAGACAGAGCCGCCGAGCTCCCCTCTACCGAATGTGTGATGGCAAAGGCTTTCTTTAAATTTCTGGATAGTACGCAGGATCTTCAGTCTTGTCTGTTTACTTGATTTCAGAGTTTCATGCGTATTAATGGAACTTGAGGGTTTCATTGACAGTTTCAACTGAGTTGCAGAAGCCTCCCACGCAAAACACATACACGAACGAATGTGCCCATTGGGCCTTGAAATTGACAGGACTGTCGAGTGTCGACGTCTTCCTTGTCTTTCCTGTCGAAGAAAGAACGGAATCTTTATGGTATTATGTATCTCCTCGTTTAATTGGGAAAAATAAAAACTCAAAAAACATTTATATCAATTTAATACAATAATAATAATTAATTTACATCAATGTAATGGAATAATAATGTGTTTTTAAGATTATAAGCCGTTTGTGGATTCTTGCTAGCTCATTTCTTTAAGGTAATACAATAATAATAATTAATTTACATCAATTTAATGGAATAATAATGTGTTTTTAAGATTATAAGCAGTTTGGGAACTTGTTTATGGGAATAATGAAAAATCGCTCTACAAGGGTTTAGTGAATGCGTGAGCTAGGGTTTCTCTGGTCACCTTTCGGCTCTCCCTGTTGAGTGAGGCGGCTTCTGGACTGTCACTCTCTGTTGCTCCCATGGAAGCCCCCCCGGGAGGGGCACCGGGCCCTTCCCACCAATCAACTCAAACAAATCAACAATCCACCATTCCACCCAACAACGAGGCCATACGGATTGGATCCTCGAAGGTACCTCTGGGCAATGTAGGAAACCCACGAATAGATCAGGAAGTTTCGAAATTTATTCTAGCAGCAAAAAGTACCACGACCTGCATTGCCAAAGCCACAGAACGGCCAACACTTTGTCTCCCGGCAGAATGAATAAATGCCAGAGCACATCACATGAAAGACAACGCCCTCATTGGTAAGTTCATGGGATTCTGGCCCACTGAACAGGCCCTCAGAGGATGGATCGTCGCCAAATGGAAACCCAAAGTGCACTTCGACCTGCAACTTGGATCCATGGGCTTTTTCACAATCATCTTTGAAAGGATCGATGAGAAAGCTAAGCTTGAAGAAGGTGGACCTTACTTCTTCAACTCAACTGGTCTATATCTGAAGAACTGGACAGAAAGATTCAATCCCGAGAAGGAGGACTTTACTTGGGCTCCAGTCTAGATCTGCATGTACTCGCTCCCACAAGAGTACTGGGACGAAGACACCCTCCGGGACATTGGTAACTCATTGGGAAATTTTGTCAAAGTAGCAGAACAAACTAAATACAACAGGTATAACTCTTATGCCAGAATTTGCGTTTACATGCATATAGCTAAAGCGTTACCAGACTCCATCAGTCTCATTCATGATGACTTTGAATGGATACAACCTTTAGATTATGAGCACATACCCTTCCGCTACAGGAGATGCCATGAGCATGGGCATCTCTACAGAGATTGCCCTCTAGGGAAAACGGCTCCAGGAAACGAACAAAGATGAAGATGGTTTCCAAAAAATCGGCCGTAGAAGAAAGCAGAATCACAGACCCCAGCAAGAAGGAAAAAAACTGCACATACCCAACAATAGCAACAATTTCAACGCTCTTATTGATCAACCGGAGAATCCCTCCGCTGAACTTGAAAAGATGGAAATATCTACTGAAAACCCCAGCAATCTTGACAATATGAATGAGAAGCATAATTTATCTGAAACCCTCCAGGGGGAAACGTCTCTGCCCCAGGAAAATGTTCTGAAATCTTCAGAACAGGAGGTGGCCAAAGCTCAGGAAACCAATGAATATCCAAACCCTGAAGTACCTATGGATGATTCCATGTTGGACCTGGAAATAGGAGATCTAGAATTTTTATTTTTTTTCATATACCTTACATCATTTTATTTCACAATAGCTTTCTCATATTAGGTTGTAGAGCATCTCTTTGAAAAAAATAACATAGAAATTAACATATAATTAGCTATAATTTTCTTCTAATATTTTCATTCATGAAACCGTTGGTGAGTATTTACACAATCATACAAAACTCAAATTTTCTTTTTGTGTAACTATATTATTTGTTTTATTTGTATTTATGCTTATATCTTCATAACTTAACAACTCCAATTTGAAAATGTTGTTCTTTGATTTCTTGGAATCAAATCACTGTAGCTATAATTTTGCCCTTGGAACCTCCTAGAATATTGAGCTCCACCTTCATTGCATCACAACAGACCACACTACTGGATTTCAACCCATGTTTGATGTTTTTTTGCATCATTGACACATCGAACATTAAACACAATAATGTCGTTTGGACGTTGTTGTAATTACATCATGTAAGCGACATTGGTAGTGTCAAAAAGGTGTTGCTTAGGGCATGCTTCAAAGATGTTTTTTCAATTTAAAAAGCATGGACTACATGTCTCTTAAGTGATGTCAATCACGTGGACTAAATGTTACATACGATACACCATCCACGTGGCCTAAACATGGCTTCAATTTTTCTTAAGCGATGTTAGTCATGTGGCCTAAACATGGATGGAATGCCTCTTAAGAGAATCCCTTGATGTGGAATCGACATGGAATGAATGTCTCTTAAGTGATGTCCTTCGCATTGAGATAATGTTGCTTAATATATGTTTAACACGTGGAATGGACAACACTTATGAGACGTGGAATCAACGTCTCTGATTTTTTGAGGCGATGTTCACTCCACGTGTTGAACATGTAACTAGCATCTCTTAACGAACATCCTTTGAAAAAAAAATTATATTAAAGACTTTGATTACAACAATAGTTCCTCTGCCAAGAATGGATTCATGTTATGCAAGTGAAAGGACAATCATATTGACAAAAATATACTTGCAAAAATGAAAATAACAACACCATAAAACACATATGCAATTGCAAAACAAAATAGAGAGAAAGATGCATCCACCAACAACCTCTCCAAGTAGACCTTTCCTAAATAGGACTGGTAAATGCCCTCCTTGAAACTTAAATCAACTCAGAGTAAAAACATTTGTTTCATTAATAACTTAAAAATTACAAACTTGAATATGCAACTCTCTAATCCTAGTTTTTATATTAATTCCTCAAGCATTATAGAGCCATTTTCTTAAAAAAAAAACATTTCATGTGGTCAAATAACTTATCTTTATTGATACTAGTTGAACTAGGGTTGGGATTGGGCCCTCAATATGAAAAAAATATTCCCTCACATACTCGAGTTGCATTCCTATATTTCTTAGTATTGGAAGCTCATCCTTAAGTAGGAATTGTATATTTATCCATGTTCTCAAGGTTTTTTTTATTGAGGAAACATACTCTACTAAGGATATGGATAGTATCATCCAAGATGGTCATTTGCTCATGGGTTACATAGGCTTCTGTATGAAGCCTTGGTATCCTTCTTTCAACAACTTTATCGAATCTCTTTTTTTAGATTTTTTAGGGTAAGCCTCCCTAATAACCTATTGAAATTTTTGGTCATTGGGAATACCTTATTTATGCTCTCTATAAAGGATCCATCAAGCAAACCCCTGTAAAGACCAAGAGTTCTTGTACAATGATATGTGTATAAAACGAAAATCTATACTTGGTATTAGCCTATGGGATGTCTCTAGTAACCATGATTGTCAGAACAAATCATTGTAAGTAACATGAAAAAACCATGCAATACAATTATCAATCGAAGTCATATTCCACAAAATACATCCTTAGGCACGACATGGACTCATATGAATACATAGCATGGAATCATCATAAGGAAAAGGTATGGCACCAACATCTGGCCTCTCATCACTGATCACATATGCATGCTTTGTGCTTTGGATCTGATCTTCATTTCTGAATTAAAAATATGAGATATAATCCCCATATACAAAATGATTTAAAAGTTCCCAGCGTCCTCAAACCTGTTAAATATACAGCATCACGAGTCATTCTCCAAGCCAATCTTGTGCAGCCAGGATTGGGCCTCATGTGTTGAGGCAGGGAGTCTGAGTTGGAGTCAGGATCTTGTAGTAGATTCTTGAGTTGGACTCAAGAATGACTAAGCTTTCAGTTGTAAAAAGTTATTCCTCATGTGTTGAGGTGAATGCTTTGATGTATCAAAGTGTTGATGCTGTAAAGTCTTGTTGGGCAAGGCTTAGGACTTGTGTGTCAAGTCAGATTCTCATGTGGACCTCCAATTATAGAGGTAGATGCTTTGCATGTTGAAGCATTAATGTTGTGTGATATATTACTAACCATTGTCACCGATTGCTATTAAGTCTCCTTTAGAAACTGGCCACCTCTAGAGTGAATTACTTTAGCATATGATCATTTGGTCCTAGAGTAATATAATATGATAAAAACATCTAACAAATCTTTTGAGTATAATCTGATATGATAGATAATTAAAGTTAACACATATTGACCATGCATTAGAAATAAGCGATAAAGATAAATGCATAGAGAAAAAGAGAATTCAAATTGTTCATGAGATGACTCAGTGAACTCGAATTGGTAAGCTTCAGTTAAAGCCACAATGTATGCTTCAATTAATTAAAGAACTCACAGTAGTCACTACAAGTAAATCAATCAGCACGATTTCAGTTAAAGAGAGTTAACTAGGTGATAACAAAGAAGATCTAGTTAACTAAGTGTTATTGCATGACGACACTTATGTTAAACTAAAAGATGACACTTGAGTTGCGACACTTGCTTGATGACACTTAAGTTTGCCACCTAACTAAGTGGGAAAGCTTTCCGTTAAGGGGCGAGTTCATCCTAAAAATTATCAGTTCAGTGAGTTAATGCACTGCATGAGAAGTGGGGCACACTTCTTCTTGCAAGATTGATGCATCCAGATGGAGGGCAAGTTCATCTTGAAGTCAGAAGCTAAAATTAGAAATCGATGCATGAGAAGAATATATAAATATGTTATACATGATTGATGGATTTAGTGTGAACCGAATTCTCTTCTCCCTTGAAGGCAAGGTGCTTAACTTTGTGCGAGATATTATTCTTGCTTGTTATTAATGTGCTAGGCACATGGCAAGTTGATACTATTGATCTCTATTCTCTATTGCTCAGTATTCTCTCTTATCTAGCACATGGGGTGACGAAAGCAATCTGCTATTTTGTAAAAGACATTCTCTACTATCTATCATAATTATACTCTGAATATTTGCTGGGGTTTTTCATCCTTATTGTTTTGAGGATTTTCCCCAGGGTACATCTCATGTTATGGTTGAATGTTTCATGTGATTGAATGGTTCATTGATTCAAGTATTCAGTATTTCCGCAATTAAAGTTTTAAATTTCAAATCTCATCATATTTGCTCAAAAATTTAACATGGTATCAGAGCTCAAGGCGTAAAGGAACTAAGATTTGTCAAGCAAACTTGAGCCTATGTAGATCCTGAGGAGTTGAGCACAATACTTGAGATCCATGGCATTGATCTATGTTCGATCGGAAGACGGTATTGAGGGCACTTCGAATTTCAACAATTGGAAGGTGAGGGTGTTGAAAATCTTGGAGGAACATGACTTGGATGGCTACGTATCCACTATGGTGGAGGAGCCTACATCTAATGCAGGGTGCATCAAATTCAAGAAAACCAAGCCAAATCCAAACGGATCATCTATTATTCGGTAAAGGACAATTTGATGTTTGTGATCACCCCGTTAAAAACCACAAATGAGTGTTTTTTTGTATACATTGAAAAACCTATATGAGAAGAAGGCCCCGAGTCAAAAGAGGGAATTGAAGAATAAGCTTCGAAACCTAAAGATGGAGAAGGATGAAACAATGACCTCCTTATTCACCCAAATCTCTCAGGCAAGAGATCAACTTGCTATTATTGGAGTAGTGGTGGATGAATATTGTTGATGTATTTGTAACTTCAGAATGTATTCACTTGTATATTTTATATTGTATTTGTATTTCATTATTGTACCTCCGGCGGAGATGTTTATTCCTCTGGTCGGAGAAGTCATTATTGTACTTGGGTTATGTAAAGTCATTGAGGTCAATCCTCCCATGTAAGTCGGGGCATTAGTACCCCTAGAGTCATTTGTATTGGGGTGTTTAAGTCCCCTAAAGGAGTCAGCCCAGTCAGCTTTAGTTGAGGCCGACTTGTCAAGTGGTAAAAGTAAAGTGAAAGGTAAAGTATAAATAGAGAGGGTGCTCCTCTCTATTTGATTCATTCACACACTCACTCACTTCGTATGAGTGAGAGAGAGGAGGATTTCTCACAAGTGGAGGAGGAGGAAACTGCTGGAGACCATCTCTTTGTTTTGGGGTTTTGTACTATTGCTCATTCTATAACTGTGGAAGTTGTGGGGTTTTCTCCTTTATGGTTTCCTCGGTGAAATGCTTTGTGTCTCTTGTCTCTTGTGTTTGATTTGTTGTGCATGCTATTCTCTCAGTTAAGATCTTAGATCATATTGAATTAAATGATGAAAAACTAACATGGTATCAGAGCTATCCTGAAGGAAGGCATGTATGGCATTTACGACACTTTTCTCACTTGCGATAATTTGAAAGCTAGAGCTTTGTATAGAAAAACCTAGTCATCGTGGAACTTTCGCTATAAATCAATTTTGGCGAAGGTTCATGATCTGAAAATTGGACAGGCCGAAGATGAAATTTTCCTATACCTTGTGTCTAAATTTGAGCCTTAGATTCGTTGTACTTTCTGAGATATGATCCGTACAAGTTAGGGTTTCTGCCTCTTCCAGAATGAATCCCTAAATAAGTGACCTAGGTAAAAAGGTCATATCTCGGGATAGGAAGCTACAAATGGAATTCCCTAAAAAGCGACAGTTAGGGCATGGACTGTAGTTTTACAGGTCATATTTTTAGAGGCCGAAGTTGAAACAGTGACATGTGGCACTCCGTACAAGTTCGCTATACGGTTTCATCCCTTAAACAGGTCATGTTGGGAAACAGAGAATAACTCCCTGATGGAGAATCGAATGAAGCTAAAACCTGTGGGGTTGGAAAGATGATAGGTCGGGCTACCACAGGCCGAAGTTTCAGACCCTGCAGATCCAAAATTTCAGACATATACCAGAAATAATATTGAACATCTGAAATTGATCAACGAAGGAAATCAAAGAAGAGGAGGAAGAAGCTCTCACTTAGTATTTTCAGTTTTTAGGTATGGCATGACTTGATACAATGTTGGAGACACCTAATGCAACATTGGAAAATTTGAAAATGGATTTGGAATCCATTCATCATAGATATTAATCCTCCATCAAAATGTTGTGGGAGGAAGGAGATTGAAAATTAGGGTTTCCAAGTAAGAAGAAACCCTAGAAAAGTTGGGAGACTCATAAGGAAGCAATGAAGGAGGTTTAAATGGCACTGATATTCTATCATCCTAGCACCATGAACCTACATAAGATGTTTACAAGTGATCTACCTTGGATGGTTAGGGTTTTACCCTTATAAAGAAGACTACAAGCAATCTCAACAAGTATGACTTGAGGAGATACAGGTATGTTTTGAAATATGTTTCATGACTAAGTTCATGATATGTTTTGTCTTCATATTATTGAGGTTAGTACAATCATGATTAATTTTGGATTGTCTGATCACCTTAGTAAAAGTATGAATGCATGTGAATAATAGAAGACATTCATTGATTAGGGTTATGACACTTATATGATTGTACTAATGCACTTGTGGTGTTGTATGAGGATGATGTTGTCTGCTAACATGAAAGGTACATCAAGAAAGACAAATCAAGTTATAGACCAAGAATATATGACCATGGTGACATGAAGACAAAGACTCATCCATAGTCATCAATCACATAGAAGCTCTACTTACGAGGTATGTATAATTAGGTTCTACAATGCTTAACTTATGAGATATGTAGGTTACTAGCACAAGGTCTCTAAATCATTGAAGAGAACAAAGAAGACATTGTTTGGGTATGTTAGACATAACTAGCAAACATGATAATCCATGTATGTTTTCCTATATTGAGTTAGAATCCTACCTTGTGTTAGGATCTTATATAAGTATACTTTTGTATGATTGATAATGATTATTCATGAAGTTATAAGTTTGAGTAATCATGGGTTTATGCATATTATGCTTCTTAGTTTGATTAATGACATGACAAACTAGAAGAGTCCTATGGTCAAATAAGAATATGCATGAGTAAAAGAAGTACTCCCTGAAACCTTGAATACTAACGCTTGTGATAAATTACCTATGTATGAAATGATCATGACCATACATGTTAATATTATAGGATTATAATGTTTTGATAGTACTGAGATTATACTAATGAATGTATGATTATGTATGAGATCTTGAGGATGGCACAATGATTAAACTAGTGTACACTTAAGCATGCATAGTGGTCCAAGATGGATAGAAGTTCAAAAGACATATAATCATGATGTTATCACAAAGGGAAAATAGAGATCAAGAGGGAGCACACTACAATAGTTTTTGCAAGGAAGCAAATACTGAGAGGGAGTCCACCCAACAACCAAACAAAGATAAGTATTTGAATTGTCATTTCTTGTATATATGATTACTTAAATGATGTTGTTCAAGCATGTACATACTTATGTTCTTAGATTTAGGATGTATATTATGCATGTTAGAAAAGTTTCATTAATGAACAAGATACTACTAATATGCAAATAATGGGTAAGTGGCCTATGGTACTGTACAACACTCCATTGCTACTTATCTAGATTGAAACCTCTTTGATGACATGTTGGAGTAGTGCACACTCTTAACAATGCTCTGGTAGAGATGGAAGGCATCTAGAAAGTTACGGGATATGGATAAATGTTGTATTGAAACATTGGCTAAGATAATTGCATGGATGTATGACTTATGTTTTTTTATGCGTAAGAATTTGTTCTGAAAAACTATGAGATGTTTCTAATCATGCAATTGAACTTGACTTGTAGGAAAGATCGTATGCATAATAAGTTATCATTGAAATGTCAACATAATTTGATAATTATGAAGTGTTACTAATCATGTAATTAAATTTGATTTGTAGGAAATATCATGTGCTATGATCTACAAAAGAAAGATGATGAACACTTGTTCCAAAGAACAAGTGATGATTGTTCAACAAGAAGACTTACAAATCAAGCATACTATAGAAGTACAAAGGAAGGCTCATGGATAGAGGATTCTCTTAGAAAGAGGGAGAGGATCATGACGAGATGTTTGGTCCAATGTCTAGACACACTTCCAGAGATAGATTACACCCATCGATGTCAAGACCGTTCTCTTGAATGGTGTAATTGAAGAAGAAGTGCATATCTAGCAAACTCCCAGGATTCAATAGAGAATCACATGATTAAATAAGGCTTTGTACGGGTTCAACAGGTACTCAGGATCGATAGTCATTTGATGAGCTTGATGATCACCATGGGTGATGCGAATTTCAACCTTTGCTACAAGGTTGAAGATGGTTTCTATATACAGATGGATGCAAGAAGGAACTCACCATAGAGTTCGAGTTATCTTTAGGCTCATATCAGTAGACCTATCTGATGGGAGATGGAACAGATAGATATGAAGAAGATCACTCAATGAATGGTGTTCAATCACAGAGGACAATACTCAGATATAGAAAAATCCACTTTAGAGGGAGTAGATCCCAGAGTTAAAGAATCTTGGCATGATTCTTGTGATTAGATATGTGGCTGAGATTAGATGAGATTTTTCCTTAGCCAAGGAAAATGTGTAGTAGAGATCCTGAAGCGGTTCGGGATGATGGACTGCAAGGCCATGGACACACCTATGGCATCGAACCTGAAGCTATTGAGTGATGCTTCATTAGAGTCGGTTGATGCCATGATGTATCGTCAGATGATTGGGTCCTTGATGTACCTGACAAACACGAGACCAGATATTTGCTTTGCAGTGAACACATTAAGCCAGTTCCTGACGGATCCGAGACATGTTCACTTGATTGCTGCAAAGCATATTCTGAGGTACTTGAAGGGTACGGTTGATTATGGGCTCAAGTATGATGCGAATCAGAATATTAACCTGGAGGGTTATGTTGATTCAAATTGGGCAGGAAGTGCCATTGATAGGAATAGCAATTCGGGGTGATGCTTCAGTATGGGATCCGGTGTGATCTCTTGGTTTAGCAGGAAGCAGTCCTGCATGGCACTGAGTATAGCCGAAGTAGAGTATGTCGCAGCTTGTTCGGCTAGTTGTGAGGCAGCATGGCTAAGGAAGCTACTGTTTGATTTGTTTGATCTCCAGTTGGATGTGACTTGTATATATTGCGACAACTAGAGTTGTGTGAAGTTGTCTGAGAACCCGGTGTTCCATGACAAGTCGAAGCACATCAAGATCAAGTATCACTATATCAGGGATATGGTGCAGAGAGGAGCAGTGAAGCTCCAGTATGTTGCGATGGACGAGCAGATAGCCGATGTATTGACCAAGCCGCTAGCCAGAGTGAAGTTTGAGTACTTCAGAGAGAAGCTTGGTGTACTTTAGATCGAGGTTCCTTCCAAGGGGAAGTGATGAGTCCGGAAGACATAGATGCACACGGGCCATTCTCACATAGTGGTAGGAAAGTCCTCCTATGGTGTAGATGTAAGGGCTGGGCCATTCTCACATGGTGGTAGGAAAGTCCTCCAATGGTGCAAATGTAAGGGCTGGGTGTGGATTTTTCGACATGGTCAGAGGTTAGTCCTTCCATGGTCATTGATGTAATTGTCGAGGATTTTCCGACATGGTCAGAGGAAAGTCCTTCCATGGTCATTGATGTAATTATCGAGCTTTTTCGACATGGTCAAAGGAAATTCCTTCCATGGTCGTTGATGTAATTGCTGTAGCCTTTCCTTCCATGGTTAGAGGTTAGTCCTTCCATGGTCATTGATGTAAGTGTTGAGTCTTTCCCGGATGGTCAGAGGAAAGTCCTTCCATGTTAGTGATTGTAAGTGTTGTGTTGTGTGCATCTGGGCTGTGCTCTGTTGACGATGAGATGATCTAAAGATGATGAGGTGACAGTAGGGTACACAAGTTTTGCATAGGAATATAATCAGTCCTGGGATGCTCCTTCAGGTTTTGCAATGGCATATAATCAGTCCTGGGATATTTTGCAGGTTTTGCAAGTGGCATATAATCAGTCCTGGGATGCTCCTTCAGGTTTTGCAGTAGCATATAATCAGTCCTGGGAGATCTTGCAGGTTTTACAGAGGCATGTAATAAGTTCTGAGATGTACCTACCTACTTGATGGCTTGCTCGCAGAGATGATGAAGACCTACATGGAGGCTAGGCCTACATCCAACATGAAAAAGGGCTAGCTCTGTAGAAATTCCTATGATGAGTAGATTGGAGATTGATGGTTGAGGTAGCAGCAGCAGTGACGATGATGATCCAGTGACAAAGACTTGTGCTGATGAGTTGTGTCAAGAGAATACCTTCCTAGTTAAGAGGGAGTATTGATGTATTTGTAACTTCGGAATGTATTCACTTGTATATTTTATATTGTATTTGTATTTCAATATTGTACCTGCGACGAAGATGTTTATTCCTCCGGTCGGAGAAGTCATTATTGTACTTGGGTCATGTAAAGTCATTGAGGTCAATCCTCCCATCTATGTCGGGGCATTAGTACCCCTAGAGTCATTTGTATTGGGGTGTTTAAGTCCCCTAAAGGAGTTGGCCCAGTCAGCTTTAGTTGAGGCCAACTTGTCGAGTGGTAAAAGTAAAGTATAGATAGAGAGGGTGCTCCTCTCTATTTGATTCATTCACACACTCACTCACTTTGTATTAGTGAGAGAGAGGAGGAGTTCGCACAAGTGGAGGAGGAAGAAACTACTGGAGACCATCTCTTTGTTTTGGGGTTTTGTACTATTGCTCTTTCTATCTCTAAGGAAGTTGCGGGGTTTTCTCCTTTATGGTTTCCCCGGTGAAATGCTTTGTGTCTCTTGTCTCTTGTGTTTGATTTGTTGTGCATGTTATTCTCTCAGTTAAGATCCTAGATCATATTGAATTAAATGATGAAAAACTAACAAATATGATTTTCTCCAAGCCGTTATTGATGGTCTCCCATCCTCATAGGATACATTCTTGGCTATGGTAAATGTCCGAGAGGTGCAACCTAACTTCGAAAGGTTGTGGCATGACTGCCTCCAAGAGGAGGGTTGAATCTAGAGCAATCCAGTGTGCATCAAAGAAAAAAACCTTTCCCTCATGGCAAGGATGAAGAAAGGCAAGAAGAACTTCTCTCGAAAGAAATTTTCCCATTTGAAGAAGAAGGTATACAACAAGGACTTTGACAAGTCAAAGGTTAGATGCTACAATTGTGACAAGAAGGGCCATTATGCAAGGGAGTACAATGCAAAGAAAAAGGGAAAATGAAATTTTCATGCTTCTACTGCTATAGAAGATGAAACTACTAAGAAGAATGCACTCGAAGAAAAGGAGACAAGGAGCGAGTATTACCTAGTCTCATCACTTTCTGGATCCATCATCACAAGTGAGGACACATGGTTGGTTGACAGTGGTGCATCCAATGATATGATTGATTATAAGAGCACCATCACCAATCTCAAGGAGAAATATTTTGCATGCAAGGTAGAGTTGGGAGACAACACAACCTATTTGATCCAAGGAGTTGGATCCACCTCCTTCCAGCTAAGTTCAGGAGATATTTTACATGTGGAGGACATTCTTTATGTTCTAGGTTTGAAGAAGAACCTCCTATCAGTTTTAGTTCTTGAAGATAAGGGCTTTCGAGTTATCTTCATGGATAATCAATCATTATTATGGCTGAAGAACAAAGACTTGAAACATGCAGCAGTGATTGGAGTCAAAGAGGGAGGTCTCTAAAAGGTACCCAAGAAGTAAATTCAATCTATGGTTCACTACACTATCATTCCATGCAAACTATGGCATAGGAGGCTTGGTCACCTCCACTACAAAGTGCTACCAGGATGACATCAAATGGTGAAAGGTATGCCCGTAATTGATTTTGAGCATGATAGTGTATGTAGGGGTTGTGCACTTGAGAAGAATGTTCGAAAGAGTTTCTCTAGCATTACTACTAGATCTAAAGGGATTTTAGATTTAATACATTATGATGTATGTGGTCCCATGTCATCTCCTTTCCTAAGTGGTTGTTTATATTATGTACTGATTATAGATGACTTCTCTAGAAAGTCATGGATTTATTTCCTAAAGGATGAGAACAAAACCTTTAGCAAGATTTAGGAATTTAAAGCCCTAGTTGAGATACAGACAGGAAAGCACATTTGTGCTTTGAGATCTAACAATGGATGTGCATTTGATTCATATGCGTTTAATGAGTTTTGTAGTGATGCATGAGGAATTTGTAGACAATTAATTGTACCCTACAACCCTCAACAAAATGGGGTTTCCGAAAGGAATAATAGAACCATATGTGAGGCTACAAAATCCATGATGCATGATCAAGACCTATCTACCTCATTATGGGTAGAGGTCACTAGTACAACAATATATATCCAGAATAGAAGTCCACATGCCATTCTGGATGAGAAGACACCTGAAGAAGTTTTCACTAGTGAAAAACTAGATATTTCATACTTGAGGATCTTTGGGAGTCTTGTATACATTCATGTGCCGAAAGAAAAGAGGACAAAGATGGAGCCATTAGGAAAGATTAAGGGAACCTTTGTTGGTTATAGAGAATCATCCAAAGCTTACATAATATATATGCCAGGTGAAAGACACATTGAGGTTAGCCGATATGTGACCTTCCATGAAGAGGAAACATTCAAGTGATCGAAAGAGCTTCAGTATGATACAAACACAGAGGAACATGAGACTGCTATTATGGAGGATCCAGATATTGATTCTCCTCATTCAAATGTTTAGAGGGATAATCCAGTAGATTTCTCAGATTCGCTAGCTCCTGATGAACCAATAGAACTGGTTGATGAACCTCTTGCCAAGAGGAGGTCTGCATGGTGCCAAGATATACTACAAGATGCAGAGAGGCATGGCACCATTAGGCTCTACCAGAGAGAGGAAGCAACTTGAAAGATATTCAGGGTATGTTGCACAGATGAGTCACATTAGTGATTCAGATCCTTCCACCTATGAATAAGCTGCAAAGAAGCAAGTATGGAAAGATGCAATAGTAGAGGAATACAAGTTTATTCTAAAGAATGAGATTTGGGAAGTTATTCCTAAACCTGAAGGGAAGTCCATAGTTACTTCTAGATGGATTTACAAGATCAAGCATGTTGTTGATGGCAGTATTGAAAAGCATAAAGCCATATTTTTTGCTCGAGGTTTCTCTCAGAAAGAAGCCATAGACTATGATGATACATTCGTTCCTATGGCCAGGTAGACCACTATTTAAGCTATGATCTCACTTGCATTTTTTCTAGGATGGAAGCTTCACCAATTGGATGTGAAGACATCCTTCCTCAATGGTGAGGTTGAGGAAGAGGTTTATATTCAACAGCCCGAGGGATTTGTGGTTCATGGGAAGGAGTCTCATGTGTGCAAATTGAAAAAATCCTTGTGTGGGCTTAAGCAAGCTCCCAGATCTTGGTATTCGAGAATTGGCATCTATCTTCAAAGACTGGGTTTCTCTTAGAGCGAAGCTAATCCAAATATGTACTTCAAAGTAGTGAAGAACCAACCGTTGATATTGGGTTGCTGCTAAGCATGTGCTTAGGTACCTTCAAGGTACGATTGCTTATGGAATCAAATATACCTCCAATGGAGGGGTGTTGTTACTTGGTTATACTGACTCTAATTGGGGTGGTATCATCGTATACTGAAAGAGTACATCCAGCTATTGTTTTAGCTTGGGTTATGTTATGATCTCTTGGGCCAGCAGGAAGCAGGGATATGTATCCCATTATACTACAGAAACAGAGTATATTGCTTCTAGTAATGCCTATCGAGAAGTAGTGTGGATTTGGAATCTATTTGCTGGGTTGTTCGGTGAGAAGCTTGAGTCTATAGTCATTTGGTGTGACAATCAAAGTTGCATCAAGTTTTCTGAAAACCCTGTGTTTCATGATAAGTCAAAGCACATTGAAATGAAGTATCACTTCAATAGAGACATGGTCCAGAAAGGTACAATAAAACTTCAATACATTGCTACCGATGAGAAGATTGTAGATGTGTTAACAAAGTCTCTATCAGTGATGAAGTTCAGGTACTTCCGAGACAAGCTTGGTATGGTAGAGAATGGCTCCCTCGCTGAGAGGGAGTATTAAATATACAACATCACAAGTCATTCTCCAAGCCAATATTTTGTAGCCAGGATTGGGCCTCATGTGTTGAGGTAGGGATCCTGAATTGGACTCACAAACTTGGAGTAGATTCTTGAGTTGGACTCAAGAATGAATAATCCTTCAGTTGTAAAATGTTATTCCTTATGTGTTGAGGTGAATGATTTGATGTATCAAAGTGATGATGTTGTAAAGTCTTGTTGGAAAAGGCTCAGGACTTCTGTGTCAATTCAAATTCTCATGTGGACCTCTAGTTAGAGTAGGTACCCATGGGTTGGACTTCTAGTTATAGAGGTAGATGCTTTGCATGTTGAAGCATTAATGTTGTGTGATATATTACTAACCATGGTCACTGATTGATATTAAGTCTCCTTTATAGGCTGGCCACCTCTAGAGTGAATTACTTTAACATATGATAATTTGGTTCGAGAGTAATATAATATGATCATAGCATCTAAAAAATCTTCTCAGTATAATATGATATGATAGATAATTAAAGTTAACACATATTGACCATGCAGTAAAGATAAGAGATAAAGATAAATGAATAGAGAAAAAGAGAATTCGAATTGTTCATGAGATGATTAGGTGAACTTGAATTGTTAAGCTTCAGTTAAAGCCACAATGCATACCTTAGTTAATTAAAGAACTCACAGTGGTCACTACAAGTAAATCAATCAACATGATTTCAGTTAAAGAAGAGAGTTAACTAAGTGATAACAAAGAAGATCTAGTTACCTAAGCGTTATTGCATGACGACACTTGAGTTGCGACACTTGCATGACGACACTTAAGTTAGCCACCTAACTAAGTGGGCAAGCTTTTAGTTAAGGGGAAAGTTCATCCTAAGAATCAGTTCAGTGAGTTAATGCACTGCATGAGAAGTGGGTTGCACTTCTTCATGCAATATTGATGCATCCATATTGAGGGTGAGTTCATCTTGAATTCAAAAGACAAAAATAGAAGCCGATGCATGAGAAGAATATATAAATATGTTATACAGGATTCTTGAATTCAGTGTGAAGCGAATTCTCTTCTCCCTTGAAGGCAAGGCGCTTCTCTTTGTGCATGATATTATTCTTGCTTGTTATGAATGTGTTGTGAACATGGCAAGTTGATACTGTTCATCTCTATTCTCTATTGCTCAATATTCTCTCTTATCTAGCACCTGGGGTGTCGGAAGCAATCTACTATTTTGTAAAATACATTCTCAGCTATCTATCATAATTATACTCTGAAGATTTCTTGGGGTTTTTCATCCTCATTGTTTTGAGGATTTTTCCTAGGGTACATCTTGTGTTATGGTTGAATGTTTCATGTGATTGAATGGTTCATTGATTCAAGTATTTAGTATTTACACACTTAAAGTTTTAAAGTTCAAATCTCATCATATTTGCTAAAAAATTTAACAAAATCATCTAGCATATTCTAGGTATCTAATGATTGTTATGTCGAATGAATATAATAAGGGAAAGGTTTTACTCAATGCTTGGTCATACAAAACCATATAGTATTGTATAACATGTTTTCCTCAACACATGTCCTCTATCTATCCTTTGTCCAACATTCTATATCATGTCTTCCTCAACAATTGTTCTCTTCACCTATTATGGTGCACGTGTAACTTCCATGACATGTTGTCTTTATTGGCTTTGTCCATCGACCTATTGCATTGCATTTCTACCCTCTTCCTCCTCACAACTTGCCCTTCTCCACTCCTCTTGTTCGTAAAGAATGGAACTCCTTTTATCACTTCCAATAATTTGGTACAACTTTTATCTTATCCCATTCATGTATCCAAGCCATGGTTATTTGTCCTCATGTGATAAAGGAGCATACCAATTCTTATTTTTCATTTTCTCTATGATGTTAGCATGCCACTTCCAACAAATTTTTTAAAGGAAGTGGTGAATTCTACAAAGCTTATTATTATGTTTCCATACATAAGATTTGGCTTGAATTTTAAAATGATTACCACATGTTGTCGCCTAAATGCACACCTAAGGGGGAACGCGACATAAATATTCAAGCCGCTCGGTGTGGCCTTGGGGGAAAGTCAAAGTTAAGATCTGTAACTTGAAACTTAACTCCTCCGTCTAGGATTACTCCTAGCGAAGCCAAGGGGGGTGGGCCCTAATTAAAGAAAATATAAGGTTTTTAATCTAAAAAGGAGAAAAAGCAACATAATCTAGGAGTTAGAGAGATGATGATAAAATACTGAAAGAAAAATTTGCAATTAATGTAATAAAAAAAACACATGATATTAAAGATGCATTCATGATATTTTGTAGATTGATTTAAACAATAATAATGTATGATGACCAGTGTCGAGATTGTGAAATTGATGCTGCTGTGTTGTGTCGTTAAAGTATTACAAAGTCTCGTTTTCAGTTTTAAAATTATTAGTGAGTATTAGAGGAGTGGTTTTATTAGGGGTTTGTCCCAAGTAAACTTAACCTCTCAAACTGAGTAATATAGCGGTTTAACTAAGTGTCCAACAAGGCGAGGCATAACCTGCTTATATTAGCCTTCTGACTTTATGGTGTCAACCCATGCAACCTCTCAAGTTCTCGAAGTTCATCTTAATTGGATTTTCCTATTAAAATAGTGCTTACCTTCCTTTCTAGTTGACCAATTGATCAGACTAAGTTGTAGCGTCCAAGAGCATACTTGGAGTTTAAGCGTTGGTTTATTTTATTAAACAAAATTGGATTTTCTAAGTTTTTTACTAATGACAAAGTGTCTCTTGAAACACTGCTTACACAATGTCTTACTTGGGAGAGCAATGCCAAAAAAATTATTAAATAAAAACTTCAAAGATTGTACAGCCCTTTGAAGACGGAATGTGTGCGTGTGTTGCTTGTAAAGTAAAAAATGAGGTCCTGAATTCACTTATGGCCCGTGGTTGAAACATAACCAACAAGGTTAATTTTAGTTTGTTTATTTTATTAAAGCAGAAAGAAAACTAAACTAAAAAGTACAAACACAAAAAAATGAGGTGACATTGATCCCCCCTGGGGGGATGGGGTGTGGGCGCTGGGTAGCTCATTTTCCCTCGTCTAATTCTCCTTTTTACACTTGTATTCCTTTGAAGAATAGGATTATGACATTTACAAAATTACAAAGAAAAGGTCCAGATCAAGAAGAGGGCTTCCAGAACACTCTGGATGGCTTAAATCACTGAAATTTCGCCATCATGCCTCTCTAGTTAATCACTAAAAACTGCAAAACAGCAAGCAAATATTAGTAACTAATTCCCAAAAAACACTTTAAAAGTGTCTTGGGACATACCAGAAAAAACCCAAAAAAATCTATGTAAAAATGCTAAATAAAAGTGCAAAAAATAACTAAGTAGGACAAGCTATGAAGCTTGACTCCTTAGGATCTTTGCTTGCTCAAAAGAGAAGCAAATTTAAAGCTCTAAAACAGCCAAGTAAAAATTTTAAGCCAATATTAACATACTACTTGTTCAAGCCTTGAGATATGTTGAAATTAACTTGTAACAACAGAATGCTTATACTAATCTAGATTTGAGGTTTGTGCTTTGAAAATAACTATGAACTAGTTAAAATAAATCAAATCTACTTTAAATTTGGATTGATAAATATAAATCTGAGATAAGTAACCAAGTAACCAAGAATATTGAAAAGAAGAGGATGAGAAGACTGAAGTGTGCCAATCCCTTGAATTTGGGAAAATGGAGTCGCATGAAGTGGGGATTAGAGGGAACAAATTCCTATAGAAAGTAGTTTGAAGATAAGAGGATGCTAACATGCTCCGCTTGTTCTCCAACCTAAGAAACCTGCGGACTTACATAAACTTTCAAAAGAAGAGTTAAAAGCACTGGTGTGAACTATAATAGAAATCCAGAAAGCATGTATTTAAACAAAAATAACATGCTAGTCTAACATAGCTATTGTAACTCAACATAAGAAATAATAGATCAATCTACTATTCTACCTTACTAGGAGACACTTCCCTTTCAAAAGCCAGATATACACCAACAATCAAATGCAATGATGAAAGACACATATTACCTCAAGCTCGAAAGAAGATACACATCCACACATCAATTAGCCTCCAAAGCCTTTATTCTCATTGCTAAAAAACATCACAAAGATTACAATGCCAAAGTAGTAGAGGTTCCACCTTCTCATAGAAAAAGGTGTGGAATGATCTTTCTTAAATAGAGTTTACAAACATGAGGGGGGCACTAATCCCAAGAGAGGAGTGCATGGGTGAAGAGGGTGTTAATGTTAAGTTTAATCCTTTGATTGAGGTTCAATTGCAGACCAAACAAAAGTGGTTGCACCACCTCTCCATGAGGTACGTGACCTCTCCTTGGAATTATCACACTCCAATCACAAAACGCCATGTGGAGAAGGTTTCCCATGTGAGAGAGGGGCTCACCTCTGAGTTGATATACTTGCCCACTCTATGATTTAACTTTGAAATACAAGCTTTATGCCTTTAACTAAGTCGCCCACCACTTAGGATGAAATTCCACCCAATTCATCACATGCACATTATCCTTTTTTATTATATATATATATTTATTATTTTGGGTCATTTTGTCGAATCATTAGCATTTCCTTGCCATTTTGTCTCCCCAATAAGAAAAAATGCTCTAAGTGATGATTTAATCATCGGAACATAGGAAAAGTTGGCTCTAGGGTAAAGAGTATGCTCTGAGCATGAAAACAAGCACCCACGTGCCAAAATACGCCTCCATACCATATTTTTATTACAAATTGAATATTTCCAATTAAACCATTAAAAAATGGCCTAAGTTTGCGGAAAAACATATTTTTCTTGGAATTGACTCAAACTCCTAGGGGACCTAGTGCGTGTTCATACGACTCATTATTAATGACTAGAATGTAAAAATACATAGACACTTAGGATTTAATAACCTCCAAAAGTTTGACCACCAAGATAAATACTCCAGCTTTGGAGGTGTGAGTGAAAAACTCAAGAATTATACGTCACTAAAGCACGACGCATAATTCCTAAGGAAAAAACACTCTAGAGTATCCCCATGATAGATAAACCTAAGGCAAGACAAGCCTATTACAAAAAGACGATGCTTAGACCAACTTATTACAATTCCCCATGGGGTAATGGACATGCCAAAAAAGTTTTAAAAGGGCCCTGGAAATGGCCCGATGGACCTCAATAAGTGAATAAAGAACATGAAACATGTTCATCTTTGGCTTGCTCGCTTGAAAGTATTGCTAAGTTCAATTTGGTTGGTAACACCACACTTGTTCATTAATTCCAAATTCATTATTTTCTTCATGCATATTTGTCATTATCATTGGCTTAATTAGAAGAGAATAACTCACTAAACCATTGGAAATTATAATTGAGGGTCCATTTATCACCACCAAATTTAATTGCATGATTGAGGATCCTAGGTAAAACTTTATCCATCCCTAGACCTGGTTACACCCCTTCAAAGGTTATAAAGTTCACATTGAACATGTTATTAATGTTGTGCTAAGGCATTTGCAAGCAAGGGGGGGCATATCTAGATTGATTTATATATAGGTTTACAAGTATATTAAAAAATGGGTGCATGTGAAAAAGTAAAATGAAAAATGGTGTTTCAAACCCATGTTATTTTCCCATGGTACTTGGAAAAAGTGAAAAAAAAATGGAAAGCCCATGATATTTGGAAAGGGTTGGAAGCCCATTGTATTTTCCCATGTTATTTGGAAAAGTGAAATAAAAAAGGGGATTAATTATTTAATCAATGTGTGTCGTGTCTTTTTGAATAAACATGTCCCTTCACGAAGGGTTATGAAAAAGTATAAAAAGAGAAAGTGTGTCTTTGCAAAAATGTAGTAGCATTTGAATAAGTGGATAAGCTTGCAAAATCAGTTTTAAGTCATCTTGGAAATTTCTCTGTAACCTTTTTCCTGGGACGTTTCAGACCGTGGAAATTTTATGTGATGGAGGCAGGATATATAAGTACAGGTGGTACAAGTTTCAGACCTTGGTTCGCTATTCTTTCAAAGATATTCCATGCGAAAGTTAGGGTTTTTGGTTGGTCCTCAAACAGATCAGTTTGGAATATTTGTTATAACTTCTTCCGTGGGAGTCTTTAGACTGTGAAACTTGCATGGAGATTATAAGACATACAGAAGTACACTAGGTACAAGTTTCAGTCTTTGTCTTAATATACTTTCCAAGATATGTGTTGTGGAAGTTAGGCCTTCTAAATGGTACATCAATTAGTTTTGAAACAAGTCAACTTAGTTTTTCCTCTATAACTTCTTCTCTGGGAAGTTTCAGATTGTGAAACTTGCAGGGAGCTTAGAAGATATATAAAATTAGATCAGGTACAAGTTTCATACTTTGGTTTGCTATACTTTCTGAAATATGCAATGTGGAAGTTAGTCATTTTGAATGGTCTTAAAATTAGTTTCAAACAAGTCAGCTTGGCAGTTTCTCTATAAATTCTTCTCGAGGAATCCTTAGATTGTGAAACTTGCAAAGAGATTTGAATACATAGATAAGTACCTCTGGTACATGTTTTAGACTTTGGATTGTTATATTTTCATAGATATGTGTTGTAGAAGTTAGGCCTTCTAACATACAGAAGTACCTGAGGTAAATATTTCAAAATCATATTTGCAAAATCGGAAGCTTGCCACACTGTACAAGTTTGTTCTTGGGAAGAGTCCAAAAACAACAAGCTTTGGGAAAGTTGTTAGAAAAATAGGATCGCAGAGCAATAACAATAAATAGAAATGCAAATATAATCACACACACATTACAAGAGAGACACAAATATATCGTGGTTCACCCCAACTTGGGCTACGTCCACACTAAAGTTGCCAGACCTTATTATTATTCCGTCCAGCAAAGTGAAGGGATACAACCTGCAGCACAACTGCTGCACTTCCTCTTCACTATCTCACAGTCTCTCTTCTTGATCTCAGAGATCTTTACAATGCATAATACCTAATACATCAACCCTAGCCGTGTTACAATGTCTTTCTTTTATAAGGGAAATACAATGGGAAACTACCACGGGTTAACCAAAACCATGGGCCCAAAAACTGGTGGCGAAAACAGCCCCCAAACCCCCCTAGGGTCGTACCGGGATCATAACCAAACATGGGGTACAAACACGGTTGAATAATAATATCTTTGAATCTGGAGATCAGGCTCCACAACCAACAATCTCCCACTTGGAGACTGATCACAACAACTCCACCGCTACTGCACTTGCTGGACTTGGACTTGGCAAATTTCTCCTCTTCACCTTCATGATGGAAGGCCAACTAAAACCGAGCAGGAACTCAGTTTCTCTCTCGTCACTACCTTTGTGAACATGTCTACAGGATTCTGGCTAGTGTGTATCTTTTCCAGCTTCAACAGTTCATCTTCCAAAACATGGCGTATGAAATGGTACTTGAGCTGTATATGTTTAGTCCTGGAATGGAATGCTGAGTTCTTTGCAAGATGAATGGCACTCTGGATATCACTATACAACTTGCTATCCTTCTGCTTCTTACCCAATTCCTCCATAAACCTCTGCAACCAAATCATCTCTTTACTAGCCTCTATAACAACAACATACTTTGCTTCCGTTGTTGAAAGTGAAACAACCTTCTGCAGTTTTGAAATCCAACTTACTGCTGTTCCACCTACAATAAACACATACCTTGTGGTGCTCCTCCTGCTATCCTTATCACCTGCCATATCTGCATCAACATATACCTGTACAACAGTGTCTGAACCTCCAAAACATAATGCTTGAGTGGTGGTACCTTTCAAATACCTGAGAATCCACTGTACTTCCTTCCAATGTTCTTTACCTAGATTGTTCATAATCCCATAAATGATAACCAAAATCATCAACCCCATATCCAATAAAAGTACATTTCTTGGATTTAGCTTCAAGCTTTGTTCTATTTTCTTTATCAATATGGACAAATGCTTCACAACCAAACGTTCTCAGAAATGAGTAGTTTACCTTTTTATGTGTCCATGCCTCCTCTGGAATACCACCATCCAAAGCACTTGAAGGTCCTCTGTTTATTAAATAAACAGCAGTATTTACAACATCCGCACAAAATTTTAAGGGAAACCCTGCATGCAGTCTCATACACCTTGCACGTTCCATGATCGTTTTGTTCATCCTTTCTGACACACCATTTTCTTGTGGTGTTCCCGAGACTGTCTTCTCTCTATGAATCCCATGGTATGAACAGTAACTATCAAACTCCTTGCCGCAATACTCACCTCCATTATCAGATCTGAGACACTTCAACCTTTTTCCTGTCTCATTCTCAACCAAAGCTTTCCACTTCTTAAAAGTAGCAAACACATCAGATTTCTGTCTAATGCAATAAACCTAAGTTTTCCTAGTTGCATCATCAATAAATGTAACATAATAATGAGAGCCACCAAGAGATTGTACCTGAGCCGGTCCCCATACATCTGTATGCACTAGCTCTAACTTTCCATTCTTCTTATGTTTCCCAACCCTAAGAAATCTGACTCTCTTCTATTTTCCATAAACACAGTTCTCACAGAATTCCAAACTTACCTGCTTCAAATCTAGCAGCAACTTCCTTGAGTGGAGAATCTGCATCCCCTTCTCACTCATGTGGCCAAGCCTATGATGCCACAATGCTGTATCTGTTCCTGTGGAAGCTAAAGAGATAGAATGGTAAGTATTATGAGGACATAAATACAATGTACCTACCCTGTCTCCTTTTTCTATCACCATTGATCCTTTAGTGATCTTCCACCACTTTTTTCCAAATGTAGATAGACAGCCGCCATCTCCAAACTGCCCTGTTGAGATCATATTTCTTTTCATAGCATGAATATGCCTAACATCTTTTAACAGCCAGTCAGTTCCATTCTTAACTTTTATCCATACCTTACCCATTCCAACAATTTTACATGGCTCATCATCACCCAATAAAACATGTCCAAAATCACCTGAAACATAATCATGAAAATATTTCCTATGGGGTGTAGCATGACATGAAGGCCCTGAATCTACTACCCAATAATCACTAGTATTATCTAATGCAAGAATCAAAGCATCTTGTAACACATCACCTGCTACATTTGCTTCCTGGGTAGTTTCCTTCTGTGCATCTCCTTTCTTCTTTAGAGATCTGCAGTCTTTCTTCAGATGTCCTTTCTTTCCACAATTCCAGCACTCTATCTTTCCCAGTCTGGACTTGGATCTGCCCATTTTAGACTTCCCACAATTACCTTGGCTCTTTCCTCTCTCCTTTTGTCTTCCCCTGGTCTCCATGGTCAACGCATTACCTGATGTCTCACCTGTGCTTTTTCTTCGCATTTCCTCGCTAAGAATAACACTAATAACATCATCAAATTTCAAGGTGTTTGAACCAAAGACAGAGTTGCTTACAACCATGACCGAGCTATTCCAGCTTTCTGGCAATGAACACAAGATTAGAAAAGCCCTAACCTCATCATCAAAGTTCACACTTGCATGACTTAGTTTATTTGTAACCGTAGTAAACTCATTTAAATGATCAGTAATAGATCCACCTTCAGACATCTTCATATTAAATAAATGCTTCATTAGAAATACCTTGTTGGAGGCCGAGGGTTTTTCATACAGCTTACCCAATGCGCTCATCAAACCCTCCATTGTCGTTTCTTTAGAGATATTGAAAGCCACTGACGAAGCCAGGCTCAGCCATATTGTTCCCAGAGCCTTTTTTTCAAGAACCTCCCATTCTTCATCCTTCATGGCCGTTGGCTGCTTTTCTCTTCCTTCCAACGGCAGGAATAGATCCTTCTAGTACAGATAGTCCTCCATTTGCATCTTCCATAACTGGAAGTTTTGGTCGTTAAACTTCTCGACCTTAAACTTTCCTTCTTCTACCATTGCTCCCACTCAAACTAGAAACCCTAGCTTCCTGTGGGTTTATTTGCCAAATAGACCTTTGGCTCTGATACCAATTGTTAGAAAAACAAGATCGCAGAGCAATAACAATAAACAAAAATGCAAATATAATCACACACACATTACAAGAGAGACACAAATATATCATGGTTCACCCCAACTTGGGATACGTACACACTGAAGTTGCCAGTCCTTATTATTATTCCGTCTAGCAAAGTGAAGGGATACAACCTGTAGCACAACCGTTGCACTTCCTCTTCACTATCTCACAGTCTCTCTTCTTGATCTCAGAGATCTTTACAATGCATAATACCTAATACATAAGCCCTAGCCATGTTACAATGTCTTTCTTTTATAAGGGAAATACAATGGGAAAATACCATGGGTTAACCAAAACCATGGGCCCGAAAACTGGTGGCGAAAATAGCCCCAAAAATTTTCCTCAGGGTCTACGCCCCCGAGCCCTTGTAACTTGGGGGTGTTGCCCCCAAACCCCCTTTCTCGGGGGTGCTATCCCCCAGACCCCCCTAGGGTCATGCCGGGATCATAACCAAACCTAGGGTACAAACACGGCTGAATAATAATATCTCTGGATCTGGAGATCAAGCTCCACAACCAACAAAAGTTACCATTTGGAAATTCAAATTGTGGTCAGAGCTAACGAAGACAAAAGTAGCAAGTAGACTCAATGAAAATCATGTGAATGTGATCATCTTTTTTTACTAAAGAAAAAATTGGAACTTGAAGGTTGGTGTCGCTCAAACAAAGAGATTGTGTCTCTTGCTAAGTTGGTGCTTAGCGGTAGGGAACTGTGTCTCCAGTATATTGGTGTCTACAAAGATCTGTAACAGTAGGTTGGTGCCTACTAGGGTTTGTACCTGTGGGGTTTGGTGTCTCCGGTATATTGGTGTCTATGAATATCTGTAAGAGAAGGTTGGCTCCTACCAAGGTTTGTACCAGTGGGGATTGGTGTCTCCAATAGGTTGGTGCCTATAAATATTTGTAATAGTAGGTTGGTGCCTACAAATATTTGTAATAGTAGGTTGGTGCCTACCAGGATTTGTACTAGAGGGGATTGGTGTCTCCAATAGGTTGGTTCCTACAAATATTCGTAATAGTAGATTGGTGCCTACAAAGAATTATAAATAAATTTTTGTGGTTTTCTCTCGAAAGAGTTTTTACATAAATCGTGTGTTACATGTTCTGCATATGTGATTGTTTTCTTATGGTTGATAAATGTTTAAAAAATAAAAAATTGTCTTATATTGATTCAGACCCACCCCACTCTCAGTATAAGTGTGCGCTCAACAAAAATGACAAGTGGGGAAGTTAGTGAAGGTTCTAGATTATGCATGTGTCAACTAGATCCATCCTCCCCCTTAAGGTGAAGAAGTGGTCAAAACCTCTTTCTAAAATTAAACATAGTTATGATCCTAAAATCTAACAAGTTGTGTCTTCCTATCTTTTAGGGACTTGCTTGAATCAAAATAAGACTCATTTTCCGCCCTTACTCGAATAAGGATGGAAAGAGAAAAGGAAAGGAGGTTGGCAATGACTTGGTAATGATTCTTGAAGAGATTAACTATGAACTGATTTGAAAGAGAAGTAAGCATTACCAAAAGCTAGTAGAAAATATCTATTCCAAGTTTAATCTAACTGAAAATACGAACATGATTGTCTATGGTTATACTATGGGGCACCTTAGAGTGTTGTATGATGTAGGAAATATGAGTGCTTGACTTAGTCCTTTAGATTGGTAAAAATACTATATCTTGAACATGTCTAAAACAAGAGTACAAAACTTCCTATTCACACTACCATGAACATTGTACGTGTTAGGTGTGGCAGGTATTGAGAGTGTATCTTGTTTGTTAGAACTTGTTCGAATCCTTTGAGAAAATTTATATTTGAGAAAAAACTGAGGAAAACCTAAATCTTACCTCACCCTTGTGGTATCATGGTTTGGCTAGGAGTGGCTTTTGGGATGGAGAGGTTAAGTGTCTTAAGTAGCCTATGGTATTGAGGTTCATGGACCTGTTCAAGTCAGTGTTCATTGGACATGTTAAATTCTGGGAATGGATAAGTTATTTCCCTATATGTTTATTAATTTTATGAATCATAAGTTTTTATGAAACAAATAATTAATTTTAGAGTTTTGTTTTACTATAGAGTTGATTTTTTACTAGTAAAATATTTAATCAGTTACAATATGTAATTGAGATAAAAATCATTAGAGGAAGATCTTAGAGCTATAAATCAAAACCATACATATATTTATTTCATAAATCCTAGAAACTATGGATTTCTTTATTATTATTTTTAACATAAATGAGAAATATATTTGTATTAAAAAGCCAGAACTTACATAATGCCCCCAGGGCACCAAAATATTAACAGAGAGGTTTGTGTAAAAAGAAACCATACAATCCAAATCTACAGCCTGCCGAGATAGATAACCAACATTACAAAGCTTTCCAAAAGCTATTAGATAGACAACATTACAAAGCTTTCCAAAAACTATCATATTTCCCCTAACAAAGTATACTTTGATGAACTAACCACATAAGTTTCGACAAAAAAACATATATAAATCTAAAAACAGAGACAGAGGACATCATTCCTGCACCATATTTTCTTCTGCAGTTGACTGGATAGTAGAAACTTCATCCATCAAGGAGGCACCAGTCTGCTCATGATAAGACCTGCTAATTCCCCTATTTAGCTTGTTGATGTCAGCTTGCAATTCTTCCAAAATTTCTTTCAATTGGACGAAACGAGCTTCGTTTCTTTCATTTGCATTCATTCTCTGCTCCTGATGGGAATACTTCAGTTCAACCACTACCTGTCGCATTTCCTCATGCCTGAGGATCAACGTCCTCTCCATTTCCTACAGACTGTGTCGGATATCCTCGACTTCACCAACTTGCACTCGATACCCACTTTCCATATCATCCACGCGGGAGTCAATACCAGAGATGTCAAGCGAAATCCTCCTGTCCAGGATTTCTTTATGTGCATGATGAGTTAAAACATTAAATCAAAAGCTCTCGCATTCATATAAATTATGCAAAAAAGGAAACAACAACTCTTTTGTTTATTTCATAGACACTAGCTAAGATGGCAGTAAACTATTAATTTTATTCACACACTTTTTGAATAAATTGAAACCTAGCTAAAACATACCATAGTATAAACAAAAACAATTATGTTTAATCTTAAAGAAATTGACATAACAAAAAACCATAGAATTTTATATCTTAGAAACAAATAGCTTCCATATACCATCTTGAAGTTTAATATCAACATAACCTTCTATTCATGAAACAAACAAACTCTTGTATTATCAAGAAATCAATTAAAACCCTAATATCGGATATGGCAAGAAACCTTTTAAGGTTTTGTTAGTGACTATGTTAACTACATTAAGTGACCGAGACTAGTAGCAGGGTAACAACACATGGTACTTAAAAACAAAATATGCAAATCTAGGTTAGAATCCTTGTTGGGCCTGGCCCAAGTGGGGCAATTTTGAACAAGGATTTTTGGAACTGCGATGCTGAGCACAACTTAGCCTAAATAATTTTTTGTATAAGTTTTGGGATGCTACGAAGTTGCGCGTAGCGTAGTGTCGGAAGAGCTGCAAAGATCGATGCTGCGAGGATGCAATGCCGCGAAGTGTCCAGTCTACAAGGATCCAACAGGGTAGAGTGTTGGACGAGAAAGATGGCACGTGTTCCAGGTAGACCGTCAGTGGTCTAATTTTTGTAAAGATGCTCCAGGAGTGCCAAGCGGTGGGCAGGAGTGGATCGGGAAGAAAGCGACTGGTCGCACATGCAAAAGATACCACTACCTAAACCAGTCGCACGAGGCTGTTAGAGGAAGAACGGGTCGGTGAAAGCGACCTGTTGGAACGCATGTGACAGGAAGGTCGATAGCGACGTGGGCATGCGCGAAGGGTAGGCCACGATGGAAGATTCGCTACCAGGCGCTAGCTAGCTTGATGAGCTGGAAACTATAACCGTTTTTGTAAACCTAAGGGTTTTTGGCCTACGGATTGTAAAGACATGACCTATGGGCATGATCTATAAAGGAGGCATGATTTTGTAAGGGAAGGGTTGCTCTTCATTTTGGTCAGTATTGATTATTGTAGAATATTAATCTTGAAAGCCATTGTAAAGGCTCTGCAGCTGAGTGCGCAAAGACCTATCTGAGAGAGAAGAGAGTCTGTAGTTGAGTGCGCAGACTAAGAACGGTTGTACCCTTCCCAAAAAGATCAATATTAACAACCGTTCTTGTGGACGTAGCCTCCATCCGGGGGGTGAACCACGTTAAATTCTGTGTAGTGTGATTGATTGTGTTGGTGTATTTGTTCATTTGCTTAGTATGGATGTTTGATGCCGCAGTTATCTATTATGTGATTGCTTTTATATGTATTCGTCGCAGGAAATAATGGGAATAATATGTTGACTAATGCATGTGTGGATGAATGTTAAGTATTCAACTCATCTAAGTCTTTGAATGCATGAATCTATGGATAATCACATAGTTAAGCACTGGATCTGACAATAGTGTTAAAATAGGTAGTACTGTGTATTTTTGTTCAATTATATACGCCATAAAGATAGTAGCTAAGTGTTGATGAATGGATCGAGATTGTTAAGTAAGGATTGATTAGAGTTGATCAAGTCCTAAAGTAGCTGCGCGGTCTAGTTGACGCGCCGAGCCATCTTGAGTGTTGCGGGGTAAGCTGTTGATAGCTTATCCTCGTAACGCGAAGCAATTATAACATTGAGTAGTCCTTGGATGCGCTAGGTGCGCGGCACCCCAGTTTGACGAAGTATCCACCGCGAAGTAGAGACTTCGCGCAGTCATTTGTCCGCAGTAAGAGTCCCTTATCGCGTTGTCCGTCAGTCGCTTTAAACACTCGCATCACCAGGTTGTGGAAACCTGATTCTACAACCACCCCCTCAGCTTCGCCTCGGGTGAGACCTCAGACTATTTGCAGTCTGTTTTCGAAAGGGCCGGTGAATAGGGGTTTTGTTGGTTCTTTGAACCGCAAAGTACCTGGGTCTATGTTGAAAACCTCCAGAAGGTTATATATACACCAACAAATGGTTCCGTTGCTCGGCTAAGACCAGTGATGCGATAGTGTATTTGGAAAAGTAATGTGCAACGAAAAATACCAGTTCCCGTTGGGTTCAGACAATTGGCATCCCGAAAAGAAAGAGATCTGGGACTGGTGTGACAAGATTGCAAGATATTTTGCAAATAAAGAGAACAAATACCTGCGTCTATCTGACATACAGTGGTTGAACAGATATTTGTGGCGATATATTCATGAGATATTATGGGCTTCGTTCGGAAATGAGCTGCACGAGTAGATATCACGACTAGCAGAGAAGAAAACCTTTTTTCAAGGGGGAGTACCTACAGAGTGGACTCCAGAGCTCACAGTGCAGCTCAAATCAATAGACAACCCACTGTCGCGAGCAGTCGACTTTTGGGTTGATAACATACTTGAAGGATTTGTGACCAAGTTTGTTGTAGACACGCTGAAGTCCTACAGTCAAGCTGAAGCATACTTTTTCAAAGGATTCAGAGGTAAGTACCTAAACAATCTTAGTCTAAATATTAAAATGCTTTTAGCTGAGAAAGGCGTTTTAAGAATGCAGTAATATTTTTAAATCTGTCATGGTAGAAAGTATATTTAGTGATTCTAATGAAGAAACCCATAATCTGAGAAGCGGAAAGAGATATAAATTTAATAAAGAGAAGAATCTCGGAGGACCTGGACTCCACATCGATACCGAACTCCCATGTGACCTTAACAATCAGACTGCACCGTCATCAGCTACCATTCACCCCATCACGCCTCAAAACCCGCCGGTTGCAAATACCACGCAACCCCTACCTCAGAATCAATCCACTGCGAGTGTAGCGCAGCCTAAACGTCAATACTGGTAACACCGCAGGAGTAGGTGCTCAGGCCATTCCGACTCAGACTATTCCAGTTCAGAATACCCAACCTCAGAATATTCCGCAGAGAAGTATCCCTAGCACCATTCCGAGTACCCCATTTACTTTTTCCGCTCAGAACACCGCGCAGATTATTAGCACTACTCAGAGCGCTGCACAACTAGGAAGGAGAATGACAGATAATGATATAAAACTGTCAATATTCAAAGGAATAGATCTAGACGACCCTGATCAGAACTGGTTTCTATGTGAAGCCGTATGGAGTGTAAAGCAAATCCAGGATGATGCTGTGAAGAGAGCGCAGCTCATCACCACTTTCAGAGACCGCGCCTAGAACTGGTTTATGAAATATTCTCAGGCACAGCCGAGAACCCAAACAGAAATTAAGGCTGCGCTCGCAGCAGAGTTAAAGAAGCCGAAATCAGAATCGCAGTGCATAATAGAATTAAAGGAAATCAAGCATAAGCCTACCAAAATGGTCTGGGAATTTGACCAAAAATTTAAGATTGCTGGATCAAGTGAGCTTTGAGATAGCTCCGCAACAACATAAGGAGTGGTTCATCATTGCGCTGTTTCCCCACATCAGACAACCATTTATGCAGCAGAAGGTTGCGTCGCAGGCAGAGGCCTTAGAGATCGCAATGAAGCTGGAGGCTTCACCGATTGGAGAAAGTAGTTCTGGGATGTCACAGATCCAGAACCAGTTGACCACCTTGACGTTAGAATTGCAAGGTATGAAGAATGGAAAAGAACAAAGATATGAACATAGACGCGAATTTTGGTGCACAGGATGCAAAGGAGAGGACCATACCAGAGAACATTGCCCTCTATTTCAATATTATCTTAACAGTGGCGCACCAAACCCAATGAATATGAATCACAATCAGGTGCCATGGTGTGAAATCTGCAGAAGCAGAGGACATAGGCTCGAGGATTGTTATCTCATACAAAAATATGTAAAGACACCTAAGAGCTTGTATTGTAATTTATGTAAATCAATTGGGCATGACGAATCCAACTGTCGCGCATATGAGATCATGAATGAAAGAAAGCGAGATATGGAAATGATGCGAGGAGCTGGAATGTACCGCGTCCAAGAAGAAAATCAGTCGAAACAAGAGAACACCCACTATGATCAGGGAGGATATAGAGGTCGTGGTGGTGGATACCGCGGAAGAGGAAGAAATGCCAACCCGGTGCAAGGAAGAGGCCGCGGCCAGGTAATCTGTTATAATTGTGGCCATCCAGGTCACGTATCTAGAGATTGTACCAACCCTTGCACTACATGTAATTATTGTAAATCATTTGAGCATGTCATTGAAGACTATCCTGTGATTGAGGTAGAAATGCAGAAACGAAGAAGGACAGAACCACTGAATCCCAACATTCAGTTGATCGCAGCAGAGAGAAGACCTATGGATCCAAGTGTAAACGTGGTAACGCGCAGCAGTGCTGATACAGGAAGGGATGGAGGCGCAGAAGCTTTGACTTCTGGAATGCGCGACCCTAAGCAAACTTCTGGTGAACCAGTATGGATTAGAAAAGATCCTGGGAAAGCACTGAGTCTGGACTTACAGAAAAATAAGGGAGCATTCGAGGAAGCGCAGGGCATGTTCAAAGCACCGCCACCCGGCTCCCCGAGAACCCAGTTGCGCAATGAAGTACAACAAAGAGAGGATATGCCAACGACATATGATTAGACGAGAGATGCAACAGATACAGGGACCTCTGTTGCGCAGTTCTTATGGAGCTGCATGAAATTACTAAAGAGCGCAGATGCTTACATGGAATTTGAAAAACTACTCAGGCAGTATGAGCCACAGAGTGAGAAGGGGGCTTCCAATGGCGCAGTCCATAATATTAGGAGTCCTAAAATAACAGGAAGGGAAATGAGGCTCACTGCACAGATTGGGGACTATGAGATGGATGAGATCATTCTTGATCTTGGTTCTGAAGTAAATGTCTTGACCAAACAGACATGGCATCAGATGAGAAAACCAAAGTTACAGTGGTCACCTCTATAGTTAAGAATGCCTAATCAAGGGATAGTTATACCTTTGGGGAGGTTACCCAACACCATTGTTGATATTGACGGAGTGCGCAACTATGCATATTTCGAAGTGATTGAAATCGTGGATGACAACCATCCTTATCCAATGCTGCTGGGTATCGATTGGGCAATGACTAATTCTGCCATTATTGATTTAAAGACTATGAAAATGATATTTGAAGGCAATAATATAAGGGTCATTGCACCATTGGACCCTTCGCAGGGTGAACGATATGTTGAACCAATTCAAGAGGAATCCAGAGCCCAAGACTTGGACCGTATGTACAAGATGACGACTAATGCTGCCGATTATATTAATCCAACTGTGGATGGAACACTCAGTTGACGCTGTGACAGTTCTTGCGTCTCAGACTTTGATGCAGGACTGGAAAACTGGCAAAGCAAATTGCATGAAGTATCTTCCAGGAGATACGCGCGGATCACAAAGTCATTGCGCTGGATTGGAAAGGAGGTAAGCCCAATCCCTGGCTATGATGGTTTCTCTAACGTTTATTCTTTTATCAATGAATATACTGCAGCAATTGCAGAAGAACACCGCTTGTAGGCATTAGACATAGCACTACGAGATACACCTGCCAGATGGTGGGTCGCGCATAAGCAGACACTTACAACATGGGATCAGTGCAGAATTAAGATGTAAATCCGGTTTGCTGATAAGGTTACCCTATCATTTGAGAAATATAATGGACAGACAGATCCAAGAGAGCATATTCGGGTTTGTTTAGAAGCATGGAGGGGAAGGCCACAGACAGAATGGGTGCATCTGTTTGTGCACACACTGGAAGAACCGATCCCAAAGAAGTGGTACCTAGACCTCGAGTTGCGTAGAGGCACAATGGACTAGTTTGTCCTAACTGTGAGCTTCCAGCAAGAATTCAGTTTCGAAGATGAACATCTGAGCATCAATGATGCATTGCAAGTTCTTAAGGAAAAAATATTCGGACCAGACTGCACTCAGGGAAATATGACCTTGGAAGAATTCTTTGGAGCAAATAGTGTACCTGCGCACCTACAGCCAGAATGGGAAGAACAGCTAGAGCACACTCTTGATTGTTATCACATCGCTGATGAATGCAAGGATAAATCATACAGTGATGAGGAGGACCCGCGCAACATATAGATACCCAAGTCAAAGGGATCACGCGAGGTAGAAGGACCTCACTGGAAATTCCAGATATGAGTGGACCTGTGAAAACAAGAAAAGTGAACATTGGCACCAACGAAGAGCCAAAGTTCGCAGCCATCGGAGATTATTGGGATGAAGATACAATTGAAGAGGTTGCGGGCATATTATAGGAGTATCAATAATTATTCCCGACCAAGTTCACAGAGATGAAAGGTATTCTAGGAGACTTAGGAGTGATGAAAATTCCTCTTAAGCTGGGTGGGAAGCCTGTGAAGCAGAGACCATATAGACTGAACCCGTGCAATAAAGAACGCGTGAAGGCAGAACTCAATAAGATGCTCGATGCAGGTATCATTGAGTCGGTTGAAGAATCTGAGTGGATAAGCCTGATGGTTATCCAGGATAAGAAAACGAAGGGTGAGATCAGGATCTGTGTGGATCTCAGGAAGCTAAATGATGCTTCAATGCATGACCCATTTCCTACACCTTTTACAGATGAAGTGCTAGACAATGTTGGAGGAAATGAGGCATATTCTTTTATTGATGGATTCTCTGGCTACCATCAGATCAGGATTGATTGCGCAGATAGACACAAGACTACTTTTGCTATAGAATGGGGGTCGTTCCAGTACATAGTGATGCCTTTCGGTCTGAAGAACGCACCTGCCATATTTTCTCGAGTGGTCGTCACAGCATTTAAAGACTTTATACATAAGTTCTTAGAGGTTTACTTTGATGATTGGACCATTTTCAGTTTACTAGAGAACCATGCCGCGAACCTCAGGATGATGCTGGAAAAATGCAGACAACATCAAATTTCATTAATTATGAAGAAATGTGTCTTCTGTGTTCCCTATGGAATCTTGTTGGGACACATTATGTGCAAACAAGGCTTGATGGTTGATCCTGCAAAGATTGTAGTCATTGTAAACTTGCCTACACCAAATTCAGTCAAGCAGTTGCGCACTACATTGGGGCATACCAGCTATTACAGGAAATTCATAAAAGGGTATGCACAGATAACCACAACTATGGAGAAGCTGCTGAAGAAAGATGCGTCGTTCATCTGGAATGAAGAATGCGAACAAGTCTTTGATACATTAAAAGAAAAGGTGGTCACTGCATCGATCCTAGTGTTTCCAGACTGGTAGAAGCCATTTCATGTCCATGTCGATGCTTCATGTATAGCGTTGGGCGTGGTTCTTGCTCAGCCAGGAGAGGGAGGTATTGATCATCCCATTTCCTTTTCCAGCAGAAAGTTATCATCCGTTGAGAATAACAATACCACTACTGAGTGAGAAGGACTCGCTATGGTCTACACACTGCAGAAGTTCAAGCACTACTTGCTTGGTGCGCATTTCTCTATGTTCACTGACCATTCTGCTTTGAAATACCTAGTCAATAAACCAGTGTTAGGGGGGCACATATGCAGATGGTTACTACTCTTTTAGGAGTACGACTTTGAAATTGTGGTTAAGCCAGGAAGGTTGAACATAGGACCTGATCATCTGTCAAGAATTGAGTCGGGAGAAGAACCCACGAATTTGGAGGACAATTTGCCTGATGCGCAGTTGTTCGCTATACAGGTTGCTGATGATTATTAGCAGGATATCATTGATTTTCTAACTACAGGGATGACACCTAAGGAGTTCACTATGCAACAAAAGAAGCAGCTGGTAGTGCGTGCATCAGACTTCACTATAATCGCATGTCAGTTATATAAACTGGGATTGGATGAAGTACTGCGCAGATGCGTATTAGAGCATGAGAAACCGCTCATATTGGCTGATGCACATTCATAAGTCGCATGAGGCCATTACGCAGGAAGAGATACTACGCAGAAGATATTGCGCTCAAGGCTATGGTGGCCTACAATTCACAAAGATGCGAAGGAACATTGCCAGAGCTGCGATGTCTGTCAGAGGACAAGAAGACCATCGCGCAGAGATGAAATGCCATTAAATCCATAGTTGACATTACAAGCATTTGAGAAATGGGCAATTGACTTTGTGGGACCTATCAACCCACCAGGGAAAAGAACTGGTACGAGGTACATCATCACCGCAACTGACTACCAGGGTAATTTTTAAGGATTATAAAATATATTTAAGTATATTAATCTAGGCGATTATTTTGGATTGAAAAAAACATATATATAGATTGGTAGGCGAATATTAAATATGAAACATACAGTTTACTACTGAAAATTGTAAATTTTGGCGAATATTATGATAAAAAAACATATTTTATGTAAATATAAGTGATATTAGAATCTAAAAATGACCAAATAGTGAATTTATTTTTTGAAAAAAAGCCTAAAAATAGCCAGTTGGCAAAATTTCGCCCCTAAAAATTTCCTTGATGACTACCTCACCAGATGGGCAAAAGAAAAGCCAGTGAAAGACTGTAGCGCAGCTACAGCTGCAGAGTTTATATATGAGAACATCCTGACAAAGTTCGGATTCCCGAAGATTTTGATGAGTGATCAAGGCACTCAATTTTTGAATAGAACCATTGAAGCTTTGGCTGAAGAGTTCCACGTACATCATCAGCACAGCACGCCTTATCATCCACATGCGAATGGAACTGTTGAAGCATTTAATAAAGTGTTGGACAATGCGCTAACCAAGATATGCAACGTCAATCGGGATGATTGGGACCTACGCATTCCATCTGTATTATGGGCATACAGGACTACATGCAAGAAATTGACTGGCCATACACCCTTCAGGTTGGCTTATGGGAAGGAAGCAATAATGTCAATGGAGTATATTGTTCCCAGCTTGAGAATAGCTATGTTTAGAGGCATGGCAGATCACGTCATGCTGGAAGAACGACTCTTACACTTGCTTGGTCTGGAGGAGGATCGCTTCATCGCAGGATTCCACCAACAAGTGCAGAAGGAAAGGGAAAAAGCATGGCAGGATCGCCACATCAAGAACAAGTCTTTTCAGGTAGGTGATCTAGTCCTCCTGTATGATAGCAAATTCATGAAATTTCTTGGAAAGTTTAAGATGCATTGGCTTGGACCATATACTGTAATGCATATTACTAATGGTGGCGCAGTTCAGTTAGCCACCTTAGCTGGAGAAACCTTGCCAAGTTTGATAAATGGAAGTAGACTAAAGATTTACCGTGATAGTGTTGCTAAGTAGAATCTATGATGATCAGGGAGAAGAAATTTCTAAGTGCCAAGTACAGTTGAAATTGGGCACTAGAAGTTGAAGGAATCTGTACGCAATGTATAGTAAGGAAGTTGTATATACCGCGCAGCACTGTTAGAAAATGATGCTATAAAAAGAAAAAGGAAATGTGCAGTTGCGATGTTCAAAAGGCAATTGCGATGAGCAAGTAGACAAGGAAAGGCATTCAGTTCAGAAGTAAGAAATCAGGCACCGCGAAGTGACTGCGCAGGAGAGATCAAGACCTGCCGCGTAGTTCGATGCAATACTCAGAAAAATAGTTGTTACAGTATCGGTTGGAGAATATAGCCGTTATATAGCTATTTCCAGTGACTACTCGGGCATTTAATGCATAGATAGCTGTTCTGAGTGAATTTATGACGGAAAGGACCGAAGGATCCACCAGATTTGGCCAACGGTTACCATAATTAATGTTTATCTAGTCGTTGGAGGGCGCAGAGGAGGGTCAGCTGTGCCTATAAGTAATGTCACATCCAGACTCGTGAGCATTACCAAGCACTTAGAATTTTCTTGCGAACAAGTTTTGTCCAAGTTATTTGTCACAAGTTATATGAAAAACTTGTGAGAGTTTCCTAGTGGATGTTTGAGTGGACCACAATAAAAGAAGAATTTACTATCCAAGAGGCTGTGAAGGTATTCCAATATGGGGGGATTGAAGGGTTAATGAGAACCCCAGCTAAGAAGTTTGTCTTCGAGCCAGATCAGGGATCAAGACGATCACCGAGATACAGTCCAGTGATGGAAGATAAAGGAAAAAATACAATAGCACCAAGGACGAAGGTACCCAAGATGGGTTCCATAGTGCAAAATCCATCGGTAGCAGAGAAACAGATACCGCTAACTATGACTCCGAACTACATCTCACCGCTTGCACTGGACGCATCGGTCTTTAATTTAATGAAAAATGCCAAGTACGAGATTCCATTATCACCAATATCAAAGCATGTGGAGGTAGACAAGAATCTGCTGGGAAAAATCCCAGATTGCAAGTGGGAGGATTACGATTTGCTGGCGATCCAAAAGGAGGAGCCCAATGACCTGAAGTTCCCACAGTTCCAGCCTGACCAGTACATGTGCTGGAAGAAAGATGCAAAGGGTGAGCTTAACTTGGTCACTGAAAGTTGGATGTCAGGAGTAGTCCAGTCTGGGCTACTCAACCTACTCAGGTTCCCACATTTTGATAGAACCCCGGAATTGAACGAGGTAGTAAGAACGCTAATGGCACGAATGCACCAGGGTTATTTGTGGCTGGACCGCAATGTGGACCTAAACATTGGTCTAATCCACCGTATCACAGGCATGAGTAAAAGGGGTAAAGATCCCAAACAATTATTCCAAGGAAAGAGCAAGGATAGAGAAGCTGTGTGTCAGGATATCTCATCATTCAGTATGTACTTTGCATGCTTGCATGCATTGCATGCACCCGCATGCTTCCCTGTCACCAATATGATGCCTCTAGCACCTATTCCCTAGTCTTCCAGCACTCGGGAGCCACTTTCCACTCAGATTTATCCCTCCTAGCCAGGGAGGTGCCCACTTGTCACCTTCCACTGCAGAAGGGCGCCTTTTCTCACCTACCAGTCAGTTCCACTTTAGTTAGTTAGTTGTCTTTCCTTGATTTGAGGCTAGACTGACTCCTAACTGTTGTTACCACTTTGATTGACCTCCAATGAGACTTGAATACCTATTCTGAGTACAGTTAACTCCTCATGCGCCCTTCGCTGAGCCTCCATCCCTACATTAGTGCCACTTACCATCAATTACAATTATTACACTCAATTAGACTCAGTTTGACACCTGTCTGAAAGTGACTTGTGCATTGATGACCACCACTGATTGATGATGAGGACTCCTAGTTGGAGCCATGCTATGCCATGCAGTATATTCAAATGACCTCCTTGGCTAATTCGAATTTCTCACTCATTGTGACAGTATTGTATTGTAATTCTACCATTCTGGATTATAGAGCACTGATGCATCTCTCTTGCACAGTTTTTACTCCAAATTGTTTTACATCTTTGTGATTGAGTTTTCCACATAATTCCTGGATTTGATACATTGGATCCATTCAAGCTTGCTTGATCTCCAATCCCAGGTGTGATGCAACTCTAAAAGGGTGGATTGTTCAACCTTACTGTTCTTGTTTTGATTGTGATTTGCAGGATAATCTTCTCCATCAAGTGCATTCGCTACCTTGTGATTTGCAAGTTCTCCTTCATCAATTGCACTCGTTTTCAGTGATGGATTCCACTTCTTCAAAGCCTATGCTAACTCCTTTCAATTATTTTGATTGGAAAGATGACATGGAGATAATATTGCGCTCAAAAGGGTTCTACAGAGTCACCATGGGCCTCGAATTGGAGCCAAACACTCTCATTGAAAAATTAAAATACTTCAATAAGTTTGATGAAGCTTATGGTCTTGTTTTCCTCTCCATCTCCAAGGATCTTCATTTCCACCTCAGCGGATTGAAATATCCAAAAGCAATACGGGAGAAACTTGAAAAAAATTTTGGCAAGCAGGACGAGCTTAGAGCCTTTCAATTGGAAAATGAGTTGGTTGCTCTTAGTCCTGAGAATTTCGAGACCATCAATGAGTTTTTCACAAGATTCAAACACTTGGCATTGCAGTTGAAGAACAATGGTGTTGTGAAAGAGGATAAGCAATTGATCCTCTCCATTATTTCAAATCTTGGTAAATATTTCTCTGTATTTGTCTCTACTTTCAATTCTGGTCGGCTAACCACCCCGAATTGGAAGATGCCTACATTGAATGCCTTCATTGAATCCGTTACCAAAGAGCATGATAAGTTGATTCAAATGGGGTCCATAAGCTCCAAAGATTCATCCCTATTTGTTCAAGGATCCAAGAATTCGAATGGAAAAGGGAAGCAAAAGAAAGAGAAGCCCAAATTCAAACCAAACAAGCAAAGAGAGAAATGCAATCAATCAAATGCACCATCTGGTTCAAGGAACAAGCAAAAGGGTAAAGAGGGTAAAGAAAAATCTAAGTGTTCATATTGCAACTATGGATTTCATCCTGAAAGTTCATGCATGAAGAAAACAATAGATCAAATGGCCCTCCTTTTGGAAAAGAACAACATATGTCTTCCCGATGGTGCACGGAAGAAGGATAGAAATGATGATCATGAAAGAGGTCAAGCACTCATGGCAACTGTTTCGAAACCCACCACTCTACTGATAGATTCTGGTGCCTCGAATCATATGGCTGAAAATATTGATTCCTTCTCTTCATTCGATCCAAACATCTCCATCCCCATCCATTTGGGAGATGACTCAAAAATTTCTTCAAAGGGTAAAGGTACCATCCATTTAGAGCATGGAAGTTTTCAGAATGTTCTCTATGTGCCTTCCTTGGCTTCAAATCTACTTTCTGTGTATCAAATGACACACACTGGTGAACCAAAGCAAGTTACATTCATCCCTAACAAATTTGAAATTTATGATATTAAAAGTGGAAGACTTATTGCAGTCGGAAAGGCAAACCACACTGCAAAATACTATGAGTTTTCTCACTTTCTGCCGCTTGAAAATCCCACTGCTTTCCTCACTCATGGCAACAAGGTTAGTAGGATTTGGCATGAAAGGTTTGGACACCTTAATTACAAGTATTTGCTACTGTTACAACAGAAATCCATGGTTGATGGTCTTCCGCAACTCCGTTCCTCGAAGGGAATTTTCCTCGGTTGCATTGTTGGGAAGCGCCCTGAGCACAAGTTCGACAGCAACACAGCTAGCAGAGCTTCTACTATTTTGGGTCTCATACATTTTGATATTAGTGATCCGCTGCCAAATATGTCCATGAATGGTTCAAGGTATGTTTTGACATTCATTGATGACTTCTCCTGCTTTAATTGGGTATTTTTTCTCAAAAACAAGTCAGAAGTGCTTGGAAAATTCATGAATATCAGATAAAAAAAGATATTCATAGAGTGAAGTGTGAAGTTTGAAGAACCACTGCCAGATCTGAAACTAGTTGAGGAAAATACTGTCGATCCGCAGCCTCCACAAGAAGAAGATTCGAGAGAATATGAAGAAAGCATTGGGACTGATATTTATGATATTTTATCAGACTTTGATGGCCATGACATATCGAGTTCAGAATCAAACCATAATGATCCTTCTTAGTTACCAAAGTGGGCCCAAAACACTCTACATTCTGCTGCTCCAAACATTGGAAATCCTGTTGATCCAAGGAGAACAAGAGCACACTATCAAAGAGAAGGTATGGCTCTTTCATTTTCTGAGAAATTTTATTTGATGATTGGTTCAGATCCCAAATCATACTATCACGCCCACCGAGATCGACGATGGCAAACTGCCATGGATGAAGTGTACAGTTCTCTTCAAAAGAACAATACATGGGAGCTAGTTTCTCTTCCACCTGGAAGAAAATTAGTTCAATGCAAGTGGATCTACTGTACAAAGGTTTCTTCTGATGGCTCTATCAGTAAACAAAAATATAGGTTGGTGGAAAAAAGTTTCTCCCAAGTCCAAGCTGTGGACACACTGAGACCTTTGCACTGGTTACAAACATGGATTCCATCCGCCTAGTTTTGGCCATTTTCGCATCTAAGCACTGGGAAGTGCACCATATGGATGTGAAGAGTGATTTTTTATATGGATACCTTGATGAAGAAGTATATATGAAGCAACCAGAAGGATACATATCAGATCCATCATTAGTTTGCAGGTTGAAGAAATCTTTGTATGGATTGAAACAGGCCCCAAGAGCTTGGTACGCAAAGATGGGCTCCTTCCTTCTTTCTCAGAATTTCAAAAGATGAAAATCTGATCCGAATGTGTACCTATAGCAAGTTAAATTTAATTTTTTAATTGTTTTTTTATATGTTGATGATATTCTCATTACTGGTAGCACTCTCCTTACAATTAACAAGCTGAAAACTACTTTAAATCTAGCTTTTGATATGAGCGATTTGGGCTTGCTTAAGCAATTTTTGGGCTTCGAGATAGCTCAAAATTTGACAGGATAAAATTATCTCAACAAAAGTATGCTAAAGACCTGCTATGAAATTTTAATATGGCAGAATGTAAGGCTGCTTCGTTTCCATTCCTCTCAGGAATCAGTCTTGAAGAGGGAAATTCCACCCCGCTTGCAGATTGCACTATGTATCGACAATTGATTGGTTCACTAATCTACTTGACACACTCAAGGCCTAATATATCTTATGCCGTGAGTGTTGTATCAAGGTATATGCAGCAGCCCCATGAGCTTCATTGGCGGGAAGCCAAGCAGATCTTGCAGTATGTGCAAGGTACGAGACATTTTGGCATACATTATGCTGCAGATTCTGAGCTAGATTTCATTGGTTTTACTGATTCAGATTGGGTTGGTGATAGCATAGATCAGAAGTCCACTTCCGGATATGTTTTCATGATTGTCCATAGCCCTATTTGCTAGTGAAGCAAAAATCAGGCAGTCATTTCACTGTCTTTAGCAGAGGCAGAGTATCGAAGGGTAGTCAATGCTTGCATCCAAGCAGTTTGGTTGCAGGGTATTCTTTTCGAGTTTGATTTTGGTAGCACTACTTTGACTGTCCTATTTTGTGACAATCAAAGTGCTATTAATATCTCCACCGATCTAGTTCATCGGCAGAGGACCAAACACATTGAGATTCATATGCACTACATCCGAGAGTTGGTGCATGATCGCACTATCATTATGCAATATTGCCCTACCGATGAGCAAATTGCAGACATCTTCACCAAGAGCTTCACTGAGAAGAAGTTCTCTTACCTCCGTTCACTGTTGGGGGTGAGTTCCATCATGGTGGAGACATATTAGATCCATTTTTATGTTTAGCTTGAGGGGGGGATTTCTTCCCACTAGGTTTTCCCTCTTTCCTCACTTAGCTTATTTTCAGCATTTTTTGGATTATTGTATTGGGGTGACCTTTGGTCTCAGTAACCAGGGCCTTACATTTTAATTTTTACATCATAGTATATCTTGAGGGGGGGTGTTAGGATATCTCATCATTCAGTATGTACTTTTCATGCATGCATTGCATGCACCTGCATGCTTCCCTGTCACCAGTATGATGCCTCCAGCACTTATTCCCTAGTCTTCCAGCACTCAGGAGCCACTTTCCACTCAAATTTAGCCCTCATAGCCAGGGAGGCGCCCACTTCTCACCTTCCACTGCAGAAGGGCGCCTTTTCTCACCTACCAGTCAATTCCACTTTAGTTAGTTAGTTGTCTTTCCTTGATTTGAGGCTAGAATGACTCCTAACTGTTTTTACCACTCCGATTGACCTCCGATGAGCCTTGACTACCTATTATGAGTGTAGTTAACTCCTCATGCACCCTCCACTGAGCCTCCATCCCTACATTAGTGCGACTTACCATCAGTTACACTTATTACACTCAGTTAGACACCTGTCTGACAGTGACTTGTGCATTGATGACCACCACTGATTGATGATGATGACTCCTAGTTGGAGCCAAGCTATTCCATGCAGTATATTCGAATGAACTCCTTGGCTAATTCTAATTGCTCACTCATTGTGATAGTATTGTATTGTAATTCTACCATTCTGGATTATAGAGCACTGATGCATCTCTCTTGCACAGTTTTTACTCCAAATTGTTTTACATCTTTGTGATTGATATTCTTGTTCAATAGATCTGCTGTGACTAATTTTACAATGTGGCCATGATGAAGAAAAATCAGGCTGTTTTCAAAGGGAAGAGGGGTTTTCAGACAGAAGACATTGAGAATAGGGCGACGAAGTTCATCACGCAACTGCTAGGAGGAAAAATCCTGAGGAAATGTAGACCTATGGAGGTAAGCGTGGGCGCAGTACTCCTTGGCTCCGCAGCAGCAGAAGGGGAGCAATTTAACTGGTCGCAATATCTGTTGAACGATTTCATGGAGGAACTCAACGACACACGGATCAATGGAGGCAATTTTCACTATACTTGGCTTATAGTATTGATCGCTCTCGTCGGATGGAAAGAGCCAAAGGATTATGTTGGAGTAACCATTGATCCCAATGAATGCAGGGGGCCCCGTTACTCAAACCTCTGGGAAAATCTAAATTCGCAGAGGCAGCACGCAATAGCTGAAGTGTTCTACCAGTACTATAGCCAGTTGCGCGATGCAATTGTAGTGACCCCTAGGATAACAAAGCAAGTAACTAGCAAATACATTCGCATCATTGATTTTTATGCTGACATGCGCAGTATCCATATTTCACCAAAAGCGTAGCAGAAGAAAGCGGAGTGGTACACAGGAAGCTACCACATGTATGAAGAGGAAATTGACAATAAAATGAAGGAATGGCCTGCTGAGTTCCGTGTAGAGGTTGTCGATGTCCCCAGTGATTCGAAGGAGGATGAACCCATTCCATGTCCATGCCCGATAGTTGAAGAAAAGGAATCAGGAAAAAGGAAGGAGCCAGAGAGCCCCGGCCAAAAAAAGGGAGCACGCAAGAAGCAAAAAGCTAATAAAGGCAGGTTATATACAGTACTAAAGGAGGACGATTATGAAATGATCGGGGTGAAGTTCACGGAGCATATGGAAGATCTCATGAATGATAAGGAGAAAAAAGATAAACAAATACAGGATACTCTGCAGAAGAATTTGGTTGCGTTGGAGGGGATTACACTAAAGATTGACGAAGTGCACAAGAGATTACCCCTGCCGTGTGACTCAGAGTCAGAAGGGAAGTTAGGAGGGACTTCGCAACAGCCGCAGTTGACCATGACCATCCCTGTGAATCAACGTATCATCCATCTGGATACGAGCACTATCACTTTGCCCATGCTAGAGCAACTGATGTTAGACACGAAGGATGTCGAGCGTGTGGAGCTTGACTTAGCAAAAATACCACTGCCAGGCCTACACTTCTTACACCTATAGTGTGTGTCGAAGGAAATGCATGAAAGAACCATTGATGCGCTCAAAGGACAGGATAAGATGCAAGCAACTAGCATGCAGTTGGAGGAAGATAGCTCACGGAGAGCTATGGAGCTGCAAGATGCACATGATCGTCAGCTAAGACTCGAATCCACGATCACTACGGTCGCCGACAAGATAGAGGAGCTCGAAGTACAAGCAGAACCTGCGGATACTGTTATTAAATTTGGCGAGCTGGTTACCAACCTGAAGACAGGGATGCAAGACATGGAGATTCTCCATGACGCTAATATTGCTTCCTTGAAGGAGCAAATTAACCCACAAGCCCCACCAAATGAAAAACAATTGAGAGCAAAGGAGGTGAAGGCCACAGCAGTGAACATTGCAGCGGAAGTGGCTAAGTGCCAAGGTTTGTTGGAAGCAACATCGGCGACATTCACTACCCTCGAAGAAGACCCAGCATTGCAGGAAGTGAAGGATGCTGTAAAGGAGAAGCAGGCTGCACTGGAGCAGCTGGATACAGAAGTAAAATTGCTTTTTACCAAGAGACAGGCTTCCAAAGTACCGAGAAATCAACGTGCTGAAAAAGGAAGTACAGGCGTTGAGGGAAAATGAAAGTGAACTGGGAGACAAGTCACAATCTTTGTTGGAGGATGCCAGCACGATCTCGCAAGAGATTGAGGATAAGTTAAAAGAGCTGCGCGATAATCAAGCGCAGGTGGAAGGCCAGATCGATGAGGAAATTACACTTGAAATAATGGATACATTCCGACAAGTCGAGCAGGACACAAAGCAAGCGGTCGACAAGCTGTTCGGCACGTACAATGAGTTCGCTGCAAAGTTAGCTCCACAGCCGGAGCAACACCTTGGCGAAGTTGCAGGTGGCTCGAGGGCGAGCCACATGTAAGTGTTAGGGGCCTGTTGGGCCTGGCCGAAGTGGGGAAATTTTGAACAAGGATTTTTGGAACTGCAAAGCTGAGCGTAGCTTAGCCTAAATACTTTTTTGTATAAGTTTTGGGATGTTGCGAAGTTGCGTGCAGCGCAGTGTCGGAAGAGCTGCGAAGATCGGCGTTGCGAGGATGCAATACCGCGAAGTGTCTAGTCTACAGGGATCTAGCAGGGCAGAGTGTTGGACGGGAAAGATGGCATGTGTTCTGGGTAGACCGTCGATGGTCTAATTTTCGTAAATATGCTCCAGGAGTGCCAAGCGGTGGGCAGGAAGTATCCACCGCGAAGTAGAGACTTCGCGTAGTCATTTATCCGCAGTAAGAGTCCCTTATCACGCTTTCCGTCAGTCACTTTAAACACTCGCATCATCACCAGGTTGTGGAAACCTGATTCTGTAACCACCCCCTCAGCTTTGCCTCGGGTGAGACCTCAGATTGTTCACAGTTTGTTGCCGAAAGGGCCGGTGAATAGGGATTTTGTTGGTTCCTTGAACCGCGAAGATTATATATACACCAACAATCCTGTAAAATGAGGTTAAACACATAACTTTGCTTTTAAATAAAATCAAAGTAGTATATCATTCAAAGCCTAAAACTTTTACATGAATTAAAATAAAGCGCTGAAGGACTGTAAATATTTTGTAAGCACATGATGTATTCAATGTCAAATCTCATCCATAAATTAATAGTGAATTTAAGAAAAGGAACTGGACTGTGGAACTCGAAGATGATACTTGGGGACTAGCTTGATAGCCATGCTAACAAACCTAGAAACGCAAAATTTTAAATAACATTAAGATTCAATTCTCCCTCTGCAATGAAATAAGGAGAATGATGAGATACCTTCAAACCAAGTAAGAGAACTATGGATTCACCTAAAAAACACAAGAGTGAGGGTTCCTTGGCATGCTAGAAAGAGTTTAAAAATAGTGGCAACATTTCCTTATAGCCATCACTGAAGAGAGGAACCCTCTCTACTACTACTATATTCGACTGTTAACACCAGAGATGGAGATTGAAACTCTTCATGACAAAAACCAATATTTACATGTTTGAACAACAATACTTGAAACATAAAACCCTTGGACATTACAAAATACCTCCGAATGTTTTCGACTCACTTGTGTCCATAATTGCATAATTCGAGTATGAATACGGATACGAATACGATTCGATACGGAAAAAATAGATAATGAAAATATCTAGTACGAATAAAATACGGAAGTAGCTTGCTTATTTATAATATTTTTAATCAAATATTCACAAATATACCATAAATATACATAGACATTTATATAATAAAATTTAACATATATTTAAAAAACAAAAATATAAAATCTCAACAACCTCGAATATGGAAGTGTGAGAGACACCAACTACTTATTTATAGTTATTTTAATATTCTGTATTTAATTCTCTACTAATAATCCTATCCGTAAGCATGAATTTTAATTCTCTACTAATAATCCTATCCGTATTACACCTACACGAAATATTCCACGAATTCTAATTTATTTCGAATTTCCATACACGAAGTACCAATACGGTTGAATTATGCTACTATGCTTGTATCCATTAACTAGTTGTTCAAAAATATAATATCGAGAGTAAGGCATGAAACTCTCGACGCACGGCCGATCCAAGGCTCTAGGCCTAAAAACCACTCTCAATCGAATCCTCAAAACTAATAGGGTGGTATTCGGAAAACTAGGAAGAAATAGTAATTACCCAAGGTAACGACCCCAAAATTGAGACAATATCCTATCACATTAACGCCGGATAGTATTGTGCAACACTTGTCAATAATTTGCAAGGATACGAATGCTAGACTTCATTAAGGATGAAAGGACTAGCTATAATGGTCATAGGTACTAAGTCTCATTGATAGCCGCATAACAACCTCGGAGTATGAGCTAGAAATTTGAGGAAGTGAGCTAGTTAAACCTTTGTAATATCACCAGTGCCAACCATGGTTTTGTGGAATATGTTTATGCCATAGGCGTTTCACCAATAAGAATCATGACCATCCACGTCTGCTAGATTCATCGCTTATAGATCAAATGGAATCCTGCCACGTGTTTTCCGCTTTGGCCCTAGGTATTTCTAACTGTTACGGCTTTCTCTGCAGGAGAACTCATATTTTATCTCCAGCCGTCTTTGTTGACCATATCATCAAAATTATTTGAATTACTTTGCCCCTTTCATGCAGACCCTCGACCGTGTCGCAACAATTTTGAGACTTCATGCTTACGCGGTCGATTCACGTTGATCGCCACATCGTTTCACATTTTTTTGGTTTATTTGAGTTTCTTTGGTCGTTTCACGCAGACTGTGTCACAGGTTTTGGTGAGTTCACGCCGACCGCTTTGGCTGGTAAATTAGCACAGATAATCGGGTAATTATTTTTTTTTATTTGAGTTTCTTTGGTCGTTTCATGCCGACCGTGGACTGCCAACCGTGTCACAGGTTTTGGTGAGTTCACATCGACCGCTTTGGCTGGTAAATTAGCACAGATAGTCGGGTAATTATTTAAAAATATGGTCGATGTTTGTTAGAATAAGTCATGTTTGTCGGTGAAGAGTGGTCCACTGCTTTGGCATACCCGACAGGAGATTGCACAAGTTGGTGAAGAGTGGTCGGCAGACTCTTGTCGAATATCGAGTCATTATGATGATGAAAGATGTTATGGACGACAAAACATATTCTTTAGGCGGTCAATTTGTCTCGTTAGTTCCCAGGTTGGCTTCACGTTCAGGTCAACAAAAGCATGCATAAGTTTATTAATTCTTTTCATTCGAGAAAAACAAATGTCGTCTAGATTCGTCACTCATAGAGCGAATCGAAAACTGCCACGTCTTTTGCGATGGTTCGTCGATTTAAGTTTTTCTTCATCGAGGTTTCCTGTCACTTCATCGCATAGTATATGTTAAAGTTGAGTCTGGTCAACTTTTAAAAATGGTCGCCAGATAAAGTCAATATAGATAAAGTCACTTTGTAGTGGACTCGACCAATCAATGCGTAAGATGCACATCATATGCAACTGAATTAGTCATATTGATTACATGCCCTTCATAGTCATTGATCATATTTTACAATTCGACCAAAAATAAGTATTGAGCCGGAGTGGTTGACCAAATACAATATAGATAAAGTCACTTTATAGTGGACTCGACCAAACTTGCTTCAACCAAACTTGAGGATCGACCAAAGTAGTCGACCACATACATCACTTATACTTGACCAAATTTGACAATTCTCATGAACCATATATTATCGAGATGACCATGGCCGTAGGCATTTCACCAACGAGAAGCATGAGCCTCCACGTCTGCTAGATTCCTTTCTTATAGAGTGAATGGAATCCTGCCACGTGTTTTCCGCTTTGGCCCCAAAGATTTTTTACTGTTACGATTTTCTCTGCAGGAGAACTCATATTTTATGTTCTGTCGTCTTTGTTGACCGTGTCAGTCGAAATTATTTGAATTACTTTGCCCCTTTCATGCAGACCCTCGACCGTGTTGTAGCAATTTTGAGACTTCACGCTTACGCGGCCGATTCACGCTGTTCGCCGCACCGTTTCACAGTTTTTTTTGTTTATTTGAGTTTCTTTGTCCGTTTCACGCCGATCGTGGACTGCTGACCATGTCATAGGTTTTGGTCAGTTCACACCGACCGCTTTGGCTGGTAAATTAGCATAGATAGATGTGTAATTATTTTTTTGTTTATTTGAGTTTCTTTACCCATTTCACGCCGACCGTGGATCGCCGACCATGTCGTAGGTTTTGGTGAGTTCACACCGACCGCTTTGGCTGGCAGATTAGCACAAATAGTTAGGTGATTATTTAAAAATATGGTCAATGTTTGTTATAATAAGTCATGTTTGTTGGTGAAGAGTGGTCTACTGCTTTGGCATACCCGACAGGCGATTGCACAAGTTGGTGAAGAGTGGCCGGTAGACTCTTGATGAATATCGAGTGATTATGCTGATGAAAGATGTTATGGCCGAGAAAACATATTCTTTAGATGGTCAATTTGTCTTGTTAGTTCCCAGGTCGGCTTCACGTTCAGGCCAACAAAAGCATGCATAAGTTTATCAACGCTTTTCATTCAAGAAAAATAAATGTCGGCTAGATTCCTTGCTCATAGAGCGAATCGAAAAATGCCACGTGTTTTGCAATGGTTCGTCAATTTAAGTTTCTCTTCATCGAGGTTTCCTATCACTTCGTCACATAGTATATGTTAAAGTTGAGTCTGGTCGCCTTTTAAAAATGGTCGGTAGAGTGTTTTCATGGTCGTCTCGATAATATATGGTTCATGAGAATTGTCAAATTTGGTCAAGTATAAGTGATGTATGTGGTCGACCACTTTGGTCGATCCTCAAGTATGGTCGAAGCAAGTTTGGTCGAGTCCACTACAAAGTGACTTTATCTATATTGTATTTGGTCAACCACTCCGACTCAATACTTATTTTTGGTCGAATTGTAAAATATGATCAATGGCTATGAAGGGCATGTAATCAAGATGACTAATTCAATCGCATCTGATGTGCATCTTACGCATTAATTGATCGAGTCCAATACAAAGTGACTTTATCTATACTGACTTTATCTGGTGACCATTTTTCAAATTCGACCAGACTCAACTTTAACATATACTATGCCACATGTATCAACGAAAACTCTCTTTTGGTCACATATTATCAAATAAAATGACTTATCACTTGACCAAATAGCATATAATTATTTTTATCGACCATATGATGTATAGACTCAAATTATATGTCATGACAATGTTACATCAACCATATTTTTAAATAATTACCTAACTATTTTTACAGACTCGACCAATTAATGCGTAAGATGCACATCAAATGCGACTGAATTAGTCATCTTGATTACATGCCCTTCATAGCCATTGATCATATTTTACAATTCGACCAAAAATAAGTATTGAGTCGGAGTGGTCGACCAAATACAATATAGATAAAGTCACTTTGTAGTGGACTCGACCAAAGTGGTCAACCACATACATCACTTATACTTGACCAAATTTGACAATTCTCATGAACCATATATTATCGAGACGACCATGAAAACACTCTACCGGCCATTTTTAAAAGTCGACCAGAATCAACTTTAACATATACTATGTGACGAAGTGAGAGGAAACCTCGATGAAGAGAAACTTAAATTGAAGAACCATCGCAAAACATGTGGCAGTTTTCCATTCGCTCTATGAGCGAGGAATCTAGCCGACATTTGTTTTTCTCGAATGAAAAGTGATGATAAACTTATGCATGATTTTGTTGACCTGAACGTGAAGCTGTCCTGGGCACTAACGAGACAAATTGACCATCTAAAGAATATATTATGTCGGCCATAACATCTTTCATCAACATAATCACTCAATATTCGACAAGAGTCTGCCGACCACTCTTCACCAACTTGTGCAATCGCCTGTCGGGCATGCCAAAGCAGTCGGCCACTCTTCACCGAATTTTGCAGTCACTTATTGTCTATGCCAAAGCAGTCTGTCGACCACCTCAGTTGAATTAAATCAACCCATAACATATGCAGGATTAAAATGTTACTGTACTAATTTATTATTAGTTTTTCAATTTGGACATATTGTTTCTTTTATAGTCTGTCTGAAACATTTCAATCAGGACCCTAACTTTATAAGGATTTGAAATGCTAATAAATTTATTTCCTAAAGAGATTCTACCATTTTCTGTCTAATGCCATTTGCAAAATGTTTCTGGGCCTCGTTATGGCCCTCTGAGCTCGTGCAGTTCTCAGAAGGATATGGATAGAGCGACTTTGGTCGATGCTCAAGTTTGGTCGAGTCCACTAGAAAGTGACTTTATCTGTATTAACTTTATCTGGAGACCATTGTTCAAATTTGACCAGACTCAACTTTAACATATACTATGCCACATGTATCGACGAAAACTTTATTTTGGTCGCATATTCTCAAATAAAATGACTTATCACTCGACCAAATAGCATATAATTTTTTGTATCGAGCATATGATGTATAGACTCAAACTACATGTCCCAACAATGTTACATCGACCCTATTTTTAAATAATTACTCGACTATTTTTACAGACTCGACCAATTAATGCGTAAGATAAACATCAGATGTGACTGAATTAGTCATCTTGATTACATTCCCTTCATAGCCATTGATCATATTTTACAATTCGACCAAAAATAAGTATTGACCCGAAGTGGTCGACCAAATACAATATAGATAAAGTCACTTTCTAGTGGACTCGACCAAGGAATCTAGCCGACATTTGTTTTTCTCGAATACCCAAATCGACCATAATGTGAGAGTTCGACCAACAGATCTCGATCATACTTTAACAGGCGACCGACTTTTTACAGAAGTTGTTGGTTACCTTGGCCATAACATCTTTCATCAGCATAATCAGTCAATCTTCGACAAGAGTCTGCGGACCACTCTTCACCAACTTGTGCAATTGCCTATCAGCTATGCCAAAGCAGTCGAGCACTCTTCACTGACTTGTGCAGTCGTCTGTCGACTATGCCAAAGCAGTCTAAAAGTCGACCAGACTCAACTTTAACATATACTATGCCAAATGTATTAATCAAAACTCTCTTTTGGTTGCATATTGTTTCGACCCATTTCTAGATTTGACGGATTTCACCTCCTGGATGTCAGCACCCAAAATGTAACTTAAAGTTGCAAAGAGGGAAAATTGGGGTAACCACAAAACCACTTTACATTGTATTCTGAACTATACAACCAAAAACGGAAAAAATGTATATAAAAAAAAGTTATTTGTCACCATCCACTTTGTAGAGAACTTCAAACTTCATGATCGCAACATATATGGTAAAAAATCAGGTAAAATTAGGTCGACCAAATATGTAACTCGTCGAAGGTCGACCACATGTGTAACTCGTCGAAGATCGACCAAATTTTATATCAACCCTATGCGTCGAAAATACCAAGGCTTTCAAGATGGAAGTTTCTAGTTCAACAGAAGTAAAATCAGGTCCACCAAATCTGTAACTCGTCGAAGGTCGACCACATGTGTAACTCGTCGGAGATCGACCAAATTTTATATCAACCCTATGTGTCGATAATACCAAGGATTTCAAGATGGAAGTTTCCAAGTCGCCACGTGTACACTGTAAGTTTTAAACCTTAATAGTGAAGTACAAACTTATATGATTCTTAAGCATTAACAGAAAATACACAATGGCACACACATTACACAGAGATTTTCACCTGGAAACCCTTAACCGGGAAAAAACCAGCAAAACTTAGAGCCGCATAGCTCCTTTTTCATTATATGTTTTATTTAACCATGTACAATACAATAAAATGGTATTCCGCAGCATCTAAAACCCTAATTCGTTTACCCGAAATTAGGTTACAACCCTAATCCCTTTTACCGGGATTAGATAGAGTACAATGGGTCAAAAATTGCGAAAAAGGGATCGTGTTGTACACGCAGCGACCATGTGAAGAGATATAACATACCCAACATACACATCAGAATCACCATATTCATCACAATCGACAGCTTAGCCATACTCGACATGATTAGACAAAAGATAGAAGGCAACAATCTTCTAACATAAATGCAAAGCATCCACTTAATGAGGCACAGATAGCCTATCAATCAAAATTAACTCCGTCGTTAAATCACTCTTTATTACATCCATCTACTTTACATTCACACGTGCCGAGCTCGTCTTCTTTAAATCCCGAAGTCGAGGATTTCTAGATACTCTTCTAAAAAGAACTGGAAAACCAGACTTAAGAAATACCACAAAATATCTGTGATCTTTATAATTGCATAGAAACCATGGCGCCCAAGAGGGTTCAAACAACCACTCGTTCAGTCGCAGCTAAAGTCCGTGAGTTAGAGAAATCCCAATCACCGTTGCAAACCCGCTTGCAGGAGGTTCAAAATGCTAAGGTACAGGAGTCACATTGGCGAAGAACTTGGAAAGACATTCTAATTTGGGGAAAAGATTCAAAAGGCCAATGGAGAGAAGAAGCTAAAAAATTGCGGGCTACTATAGTTCTGAATTACATGCAAGCACCTCTTCTTGAATAATTTGGTAGACTAAAGGATATTATTGCTCAATTCATAGTTAGTAGATTTCATAATGAGAAATTTTATTTTGATACCCCGGTTGAAATAAATGGTGCACTTATTTACAAGATTACAAGATTGTCAAATAAAGGCGAAGAGGTACCCGTTCGACATATGCTAGAGTTGATTGAAGAATTTACAGAGCACCCGAGTGGAAAAAATTATCAAGGGTTAGTGATAAGTCAGATGAAATATAAAATTTTTAAGATAGTTGCTCGAATCATTTCGACCGCTTTATCAACTTCTGGTCGCGGTTCGGATCTAAAAGCTTAAATGCTAGAGGCAGTACTAAACATGGAAGCAAGTGGCAATAAATACAATTGGGAAAACTCCTTAGCCAACATTATCCGAACGATATGCTCCAAATGTCAAAATGATGGAGTGGCCATTCGGTACCCATATCTAATTATGTGGATTGCCATGACGCATCTAAGACCATCAGGACATAAATACTTTGCTCTAGAAAGACCCATGCTAATGCAAAACTTCAAGTCTTTTACATTTGGGGGAAGTCAGCTAGTCCCCTCAACGGTAAAAATTTGGCTCAAAGTCTGGTTTCAAAACCTAAAAAATGTATCCACCAGATGGAGAGTACCTCAACATGTTCGACGAAGTCTGACTTCATCGGCACACATCCAACTTTAGTTGGATCATAGCAAGGTATGGCACTTGCAAGGCATAGGTGGCGTCGCAAGAGCTCTCGACTTTTACCCTTCCGTCGACGAAATATTCAATGAGCTTAGCAAACAAAGCAATACAATACTGACAATTCCTGCTAAGGCCCGAGAGGTCAGCGTCCCCATAGTTGAACCTCTAACAGATCAAGAAAAAGAGGAAGAGTATGAAGACCGCCTATATATGCACACCTTTGTATATGAGGCTGAACCTATGGTCACATAGCAACCTCTAGCACTTACTCTTACACCACATGAAGACCCTCCGGATATAGCCGAACATTCAGATGAACAAAGTCACTCCAACAACCCATAATATGCTTTAACGAGTGACAACATTCAACAGCTGGTCGACGAGTTAGTAGAAGCTCGACAAGCACGAAATGTACAATTGCATGGCAAGGGAAAAAGAAAAATTATTATACAAGATCTGACTAAGGAAGATGAGGTAGAACTGTTCGACAGTGCAATACAAATTCTCGAGGATGCAGCTAAAAATAAAGTACCAGTCGATGAGGAGTTTAAGAGATTTTTGGAAACTGAGCAAGCTCGTAGCCAACCACAACCAAAAAATAAAGTTCAGCTTATGATCGAGGATTCTATCGACTTGACTGTAAGTTCACCCGCAATGTCTCCGACAGGGTAATTTTTAAGGATTATAAAATATATTTAAGTATATTAATCTAGGCGATTATTTTGGATTGAAAAAATATATATATAGATTGGTAGACGAATATTAAATATGAAACATACAGTTTACTACTGAAAATTGTAAATTTTGGCGAATATTATGATAAAAAAACATATTTTATGTAAATATAGGCGATATTAGAGTCTAAAAATAACCAAATAGCGAATTTATTTTTTGAAAAAAAGCCTAAAAAATAGCCAATTGGCGAAATTTCGCCCCTAAAAATTTCCTTGGTCTCCGACTATTGTGACAGAAGACACTGTTTTCTGTACACCTGTAAGTACTCCACTTGCACCTTTAGCATTAACTCAATTTTCAAATGCTGTACAATCTCTTCCTCTCCCTCTTCGTCAAAGATTTCAAACTGAACAAGACCTAACGCAGTTCATAACCAATCTTCCCAATATGTTCCCACAATGGAGAGATTTAGTGACCAAGAAACCTATCTTCATCGACAATAACCCATCGACTGATTTCAGCCCTCTTGGTGCTGACCCAACTAAACTATTGAACCCTCCGAATACTTCAACACTAGAAGCAATTGGTATGCATCATAGACATCTTCAGCGTAATTTGGACCCCACCAGTCCCATTTTTTGCGAGGAAACTTCACAGTTTATCCCTTTTCCAGTGAACCCATGGGTGCAAGGCGCCCATTCACCTCCTCGACCTGTCATCAATCCACCAGAACAGACCCCAGACCTTGAAGTTTTGAATTCAGTCGAACCATTGATACTAGAAGTGTTGTCTCCTGTCACTAGTCCGGAACCATCTGGCATCTCCCTTTCCATCCCTGCTCCCCGAGTCGAAGACACACCAGCTATTAATGTGTCTTTCCCTACCCCTGCTGACGGAACCACTACTCCATCTGAATTAATTCAAGAACAAGAAGCACCATCTCAAGGAATCTTCGAAGCAGCAGCCAAACCAGCAGCAGAAATCACTGAAGCAGCCATGGAACTAACAACCGAAGCAGCAGCACAAATCACTGAAGTAGCCACGGAACGAGCATAAGAAGACAATCAACCAATGGTCGCAGAAGCACTCTCGACAAATATAGCAGTCATACCAAGTAGCTCAATACAAGTAGAACAAAACATTGACGAAGCACAAGTGGAAACACAACACTCACGCAAAGCAGCCAAGACACACAAAGACTCAGAACAACAACTAGAGCCTCCAAAATATCAAGGGAAGTCCAAGAAAAAACAACGTAAAGAAAAACGTTGCCAGAATAGAGAGCTGCAACAGCAACAGCAACATCTGGATCATATCTCTCAGTTGGGTCAATTTTCTATACATCTCGACCAATTCAGGCCCATCTCGACATACAAGCCACAAGAAGCAACACAAGCCGAGCTCAACTTACCGGCTGATGCAATTAATCGAGAGCAACGACATCGACGACTAGAAGTCGAAGACCGCATACACCGATTACAAGAGGACCAAAATGTTATTTTGGCTAAGTGTCAGGACTTAGCACAAGAAGTCGTTTCTCTTCCAGCCAGCTCCGACATGACTAGCACACTTGATAAAGCTCTTCAGTTATTCCAAACAGTCGTGTCGACATTGCAAGAAGAACTCATCAGGGACCGACAAGAACAAGCCACAATAACAACATCCCTGATGTCGGCACAATATGAAGCAGTTAATTCAACATATGATCAGCTCAACTAGTATAATGACCAAGCAGCTACTAACATTGATGTTCTCTGCAATTGGTACAAATACTATGGAAATGTATTCACAGAAATGTGGAAGACAAGTGACTTGATTGATAAAATTCATCAGCAACGCCGAGTAGCTAACGACACCATGAGCAGAACCATCGAAGATCAAATTCTGATAGAAAATAGCAAATTGGAGAAATTAGAAAAAAGTGAAGAGCAATGGTTGAGCCAAGCCCGAAACAACCTCTTCAAAGTGGAACAACGTCAACCACATCTCCAAACTCTGCTTACAGCTGCCAATAAGAAAATTGAGTTATTTGGTCCCGACTTAATTCATCCGCAGGGCAAGACAACAGAGGAAAAGATGACTAAGTTATCAAGCCTGACAACACTTACGATTGACATCCAAAACTCACTACGTCATTGGGAAAAATTCTACCACCATCTATCTGTCTTGGCTGAAACAATTGTTTAGGTCTGTGCACAACAAGAAGCAGCGGCTAGTTCTAGTCATAAATAAACAGTACCAACTACATCTATCAATTTTTCACAGTCATCCATCTTTTGTTCAGTTATTTCACATGTCCTTCTTTCTTCGGCAAAAATAAATATTTTGAAGTAGGAGAGGTCGACCTATCGACTAGGCCCTCCACCCGAAAATTTGTAATGTAAGTCGGCAAGCTTTGTGGACCAGTCGAGATATGTCGGTTGGTTCTGGCGACCAATAAACAAAACTAACAATTTATATTCAGCAAGCTATGTACCCATAAATATTTATACATATTAACAAGTTACTATTTAGATTTGCAAGATCCTAAGTTATTTCTCTTTGGTTTTAAAGCTTCCTTTTTGAAGATTTTATGCCAAATCAAATTGATGGTTTCCAGTATTTACTTCAGCTACTTGAACTGGTTATCGCAGTTTTTGCTCACACTCTACTTTTGCTATAAAATCAATCAACTCGGATTACATACATATCTGAAAGTTATATGTTGATGTTGATAAAATATTGAATAGGGCTACTGTTATTTGATGAATAATATTTGCATATCTACTTGCTATATCTATTTGCAATTTGCTGCTACACTTAGTTGATACTTTATTGGTCAATGAATTATTTGCCCTTGGATTATGTCGTGCATTTTCATTAATTGAATAATTGAATGACAGTGACATTTATTCCTTAATGTATATTTGCATTGAATTAGTTAATTCACCTAAGTACTATCTCTGCTTATGTTTTTCTTCCTTCTAACTTTCCTCTTCTCATAGCGGCATTCATTTTTGTCCCTAAAGGGGCAAATGCTAGTTATATTCCACCAAACGAATAATAACGTCAAATGAAAAAAAATACTATATCAAAATCTCCTTCCAAATAAGATATAGTTAAGGGAAGGTTAAATCAATGTTTATAATAATAATAATAAAAAGAATAATATATTTTTAAGGTCACATCCTAGTTAGACACTAATTTGGTGTATGATACCCCTTGTTTATAGGACAATGGACCCTCCTCTGCACAACTAACTGTTAAAGTCTACAGAAGTGTACAAACCCTACCCTAGTTAGTTATTATACATGGTGATTAATAACCATCTGAAAGTTTTTGTAATTATTTGTTAGGATAATAATCATGTTGTTAAATTCTATGTACAAGATAGAACTATGAATTCCATAGTAATGAACTTGGTATTAAAAATATTTGTGAAATATTGGGTTATCATTATTAATAATAACTCCATAATATTAAAGATATTTTTGAAATACATGGTTATCATGATTAATAATAACTCCAACAACATAAAAAATAGAGCATACCCCATGTTTATTGCATGGAGAGTAGTGAGGTGCTCTACAACCCAATATGTGGGAGATTGATTTCATCTTAAATTTAGATATATCAAGCATGGATCAAATATCTTGAGGTGTAAATTTCTTTTTAATGTATAAAAAATTAAAAATTACACCAAAAAATTGGATCCCTCATAATGCTTGATAAATCCATATTTATAATTAAAACAACAAAGTGATTATAACTTGAATGTTATTACACTGTCTATAAACCAAATTAATAATAATACTTAATTACACATAGTTTGTTAAACCATGCATCATTGTTATAAAAATAATATAAAAATAAATAAATACATACTTAGTACACTATATTGTTAGTTAGGGAAAAATAATATTAATTATAATTAAATTAATTATCTAAAATAACTTTGAAAGGACTTTTCTTATTGGTAGTCTAAAAAATTTACGATTTGAGTTTGAATAGATGATTTTTTCTAGCAATATTTTAAAAAATTCGAGTAATAATTTTTCAAAATCCATGTTATAAAATTTGAGAATTTTGGGTGTTCTAGGGGTTTTTGAGGGTGATGAATCCATTTCTACCATCAAAATCCCCATAAACCATAGCTAAATTCAGATTTTGCAAAATAAAATTAAAAGAATTGCTGGTTAAAATTGACCGTCCAATCCAAATCATCAAATTTTTAGACATCTCCATTTTCTTAACTTTGAAAAAGTTTTGTTAGATAACAAAAAGCTTGAATTGCATTGGTTTAAAATAATCAAGTTGGTTGTAATACGAATAGTGCGATCTTTGTTGTTCTAAACCTACATTTAATCAATGGAACAGAAGACTTTAACAAGTAGAGGAGTGCTTTAGTGTTGGTATCGATATTAAATCAATGAATTGCATACTAAAACATTATCATAAAGTGCATTGATATATGAAACTATGCAATTACGTGAAGGAACATAAACACATAAGTAATCAACACTAAATCCATTGAACAATCAAAGTAGAGAATTAAAATAGTATATATGGGAGATTATAAATGTACAGTGTACATGGTTTGTTATCTAACCATTTTATACTTACACTAAATCCATTGAACAACCAAAGTAGAGAAGTAAAATAGTATATATGGGAGATTATAAATGTACAGTGTACATGGTTTGTTATCTAACCATTTTATAAGTATAGTGACACATATGTTTACCGAAATCAATTGTAAAATGCATTAATGGAGGCACTTCCTAATGAGTGTCCTCGTGCAGAATTAACCAGGATGACTCCTTCCTCAACCCTAGGAATTAGGTCATTTTTTAAAGGTGTTGTCAAATTCAATGGCATGAAACCATAATTGACTCGGTTCGTTTTGATCACCAAATTGATTAGGCACACTGAACCTTTGAGTCATGATGTGTTGTTGATATGGACTAAAGAGTTTTCACCAAAATGGTTTTTTTCATAGAAAAATTTAACTTACTATTAATATGCGAAATAGTAAATATGTCCAATTGTCATATGAGTACATAGGCAACAAACCCTGTCAATAGAAAGACCAGAGAAAACCTGTCATATAGACAACAAAGTATCAACTAGTTCAGATAAGTCCCTAAAAAACAGTGCCACAAGTCACTAAAGTATCCAATAAACAAACAAGAAAACATCGTGTAGATGAACAACAATATAGGCCTCAGCAACTAACAAGTAAAATATAATATAAATAAGTCTCGAGGCCAATTGACCAAGTAAACCATATCCCATCCAATGCCAATGACGACAGAAGAGTAACGGTCATTCCATGCAAGTTACAATAGCACATAGCTAAGTTTTTTAAAACATTTATACATCCGAAAACAAAAAATACAGCCAACTACAGTAGGAGGCTGTAATATATATAACCGCAAAATGTATATAAAGATGGAACGCCCAACAAGGAGTTAGAACCTGTGCAATTTAAGAATCCACACATAGAAATATTAGTCACAAAAATATATGTCATTGCCCCAAAAAACTGAAATGCTATCAAGGTGAAGTTATGGGATTAATGGGCACATCCACACCAAGATTCTCAACCTCTCAACCACTAAATGGAAACACTAACAGTCTACCATGCAATCAAAGCTTTAACACTAGCAATAATTACGTTGTTGTCTTTAGGATGAGCCTAAGACAAGGCTTGAAATGTTGATAAACAAATGAATTCTATTAGATGTTGATACGTATCACTATGGATTCTCAGCCCATACAATAATTACCATGCTAAGAATTCCAACAAAAATAAAAACAACAACATCAATGAAAAAAGTAAAAGTCAACCAATGTAAACCATTAGAATGATAGCAAAATTACAACATTGTTGGTAATTACAAAACAAATCACATATCTATATATATGTAATCCAAAAGGAATGTAGCGTTATTATCCATAATAACTAGTGACTCACTTTCATGAGCTAGTCACGATCATCAATCATCATTAGCATTTATAGTTGCTAGATCATCAATCATCATTAGCATTTATAGTTGCTAATATATTTACAATCTGGCAATTATCAACGACTTTAAACATTTGCACTCGATAATTATTACGCAATTACGCCGTAGGCGACTCACGACTCACCACGGAGAAGGATAACCTCCACGTCGGCTAGATTCCTCGTTCATAGAGGAAATGGAATCCTGCCACGTGGATGGTCAACCATCTCCTGCGTCTCGTGCTGCCGCGACCGCCGCTGCCGTTGCCTCCTCCGCCTCCTCTCTGCATTGCTTCAACTGCTCCTCGCCCCGCGCCCTCTACGCATCCTCCACTCCACGCCCAGATCCTCCCTCTTCTCGTAATCGCGCCCTTTGTCATCTGCAACCACCAGTCATGCGGCCTCTTCCCTCCTTCCCGCCTCCACCCTCCAACTTCAACCTCTCGCCACTCAGCAACCAGCCACCTCGGCCCCCGTGACTCCCTTGACTCCCTCTTCCTCCAAGTCCTCCCGCACCCCTTCCTCTCTGTCTCGCCACTCCCTCCACACCTCCACTTCCACCTACTCGCGCACGCATCCCGATCCTCCTTTCACACCTCCTCCCTGCTCGTCCTCGCGCTCCCACTTCATCCTCGCCGCCTGCTCCTCATCCCTCCCGTCAATCCTTCTCCTGCTCCTCCCCGTCTCCACCACGTCCCCCTCTACTCCTCTCCACCTGCACAACCACATCCTCTCCCCCGCGTCCCTTCCACCTCCTCCCTGCTCACGCTTCCACGTCATTTGCCTCCTCACCTTCACCACTGCGCATCTCCCCTCCTCCCACGCCACTACACTCCACGCCACGCCTGCACCTCACACCCCCTCCCTCTCCTTCCTCTACGCCACACCACGCCTGCTCCCCGCTGCTCCTTCCCTCCTCTCGTTCTGCGCTCATCAAACCAGTCTTTCTTCCATTCTGTTATATCGTTTAAGATCAAAGAGAACATTGAAACATTTAAAAGTCTCATTATAACATAACTTCGATATTTTCTACAGAGAGGGAAGAAACATCAAAGTTCAATAAACAACATCAGTAAGAACAGAAAACAAACGTATCATTCTTTTCTGAAACATGGGTTTTGTATGACTTATTCCTTGATTTTTTTTCTTCTGACAAAATAGGTTTATAAAATCCGGAACGAGTAAGTCGAGGAAGCCAAAACAATAGCTGCATAGAAACAATATTCATGATTTCATATATTTATGGAACAGCTTTCTGACCAGGTTTACCAGCAAATCTAAGGGTTTTGTGGATCAATCTCTGTGCACGTTTGCTCTTGGCATCTATCTTCATGCTCTCTGTTCTATCCATCCTTCTGTAGTCCTCTTTCTTCGATTTATCGTCCCTGAACTTGGATTTGAGAGCCGAAACAAAGCTTATCAGATGCCTTACCATCGATACAAATGTTGGATCTGCGTCTGTAAAGTTACCCCTGTAAAACCAAACCATGCAAGTTTATTGAGAAAAAAAAATTCAACTGTATACTATTCTCCAACTATAAAACATGAATCAAACAATAGCTACAGAACCTGAGTTGAAGAGCTTCAAAATCGAAGACCAGTCTTAGATTATGCTACCTGCAACGTTCCGAATCTTGGCAGAAAAAATTAGCATGGATTAGCAGAAATGAAACCGAGAAAGATCTGTTATGATTCAACAACCAGTTGAAGAACCGAGAGGGAGAATTTATGGACCTAATAAGTAAAAACAAACACTGTTTCATGCAAACACGAACTCATTAATGGTGGATTGCGTGGAGGTGAATTAGATTAAAGACCTCCCTTGCTTTCTCTGTCGCTGACATTTGTACTTACGAAATTTTGCATGAGGGTGGTCATTTACTTTCTGTGATAGTAGCTTATTTTGGAAGCTTTGCACGACGGTGGTGATTTACTTTTTATGATATTAATATAATATTAAATGCCAGTTTATCTAAAGAATGAAGGCTTCGTTTTTTTCACGAAATACTATAAACTCAAATGAAAGGTTATTAATCCGAGGAGCCAACCAAGTTTAGCAACTACATTGTAAAAGTGAGGGTTTTTCTGGTATTGTCTACTGATCTACATGGGCCCTGCCACTTTTAAAATGATCGACCAATTACATTTTGACACATGCTTCTTAATCATGAATTGTCATATATTTACTCTACTCTTTATCTTTTCCAGAAAATAAATAAATTATGAAACATTATATACTCTATATAATTAGCCTAATAACAATACATTTCATTTGGAGAAATAACCAAAAACAGGACAACATTGTTCACAAGTCCACATTTAAAACTTAAATTCATAATTGTAACTTTACCTTTAGTGTTAAGTATACTTGTACATTTTGTTAAAATAAACTTATCCCATTACCACTCAGTTAAAAGAATAACCTATTTACATGTTTCTTAAAGGCCGCCAGTTAAAAGAATAATCTATTTACATGCTTCTTAAATGCCGTTATTTTTTTTCATTGTATGAGGGCGAAAGTGTCATAAAAAAAGAAATCCCAAAATCGATCCTGAGTGAGGACAACCACAGCCAACAACCCAGCCACCCTGCCATATAGCCCGACCCTTAAAAAGTCCGCTATTTAATTAGATATAATTCAATGATACTTGATTTATTATTAATTTATAAAGGCTGCAAGTTGACCACTAGGCGAATTTGTATCATTTGAGTCCCCTCGTAAAGCAATATAATACTTTTAAATGCAACCAAAGTGTTGGCACATTCATATACAATGATTTAACATGGATTGAACTATATGGACAAAGTTAGAGGTAGCGTGACGTGAAGTGAAGTGTTGCCTAACACGGTTGGTGCCATAATGGATGGGATTAATATTAAGCTTTTGAAAAGAATTGAATATGATATTAGGTCAATTTTTTATTATTAATATATTTATTTAAATATATTATTGAAAAATATTGAATACCTTTTCTTATTTTAAAGATCGTACATGAGGATATAAAGTTAAATCAACAATTCATGTGTAACCCATGAACAACAATCGAATCATACAATAACGTATATTATTTTAAAATTTATGTTATAAAATAAAATTTGAATCTAAATATATAAAATAACCATTATTCTCCATAATTATGAGAAATACTCCTAATTACACAGAAAAATTATCTATTACATTAATACCCGTTTTTAATACATTATATTTATAAGAAATTCTAGAAGTAACATTAAGTATCAATCATTCTTTTGGTAACCTTTTCTCATAAATAAACAAGTGCCACTAGAGTGGCGATGTCCTTGCCCTCAGTAGTAGTTAGTGCATATCAAAATTTAGTTGTGTAAATTTTGGTATTTGAATTTAGTATTGTAAATCTGGTTTTGTAAATTTTGTCATTTAGTTAATGAATACCAATGAATACCAATTGGTATTGTAAAATAGAATTTAGTTAAAATTTAAAATATTATTATAAATAATATACATTTATTTTCATCACACAAAATTGATATAAAGATATATTTAAATATAAATATCAAATTGATATCTAGTTTAATTTTAATTTTAAAAATTAAATTATTATAACTTAGCTTAATTCATTGACTCGGAAGTATACACAGTAGAGCTAGAGCTAGCAACATAACTAGCAAAGGCTAGGGCAAAGGTACCTAGAATAGTAGTAGACGGGCAATTGTTGATGTTGTTTACTTAGTCGCATATGTAGATTGAGATCTATACAACCTTAGTGATCGGGATCGTGATCCAAAGTAAGAGTTAATTAGTTTTTTAAATTAAGATTCCGATGCTCGGGATAGATATCTAGATGCTTATGTTTATAATATAAGAGATTAATAAGTTTGTAAGCAGACCCATACCTAAACCAGCAACCGTCACAGTAGTATACCTATTACCCAGTAGAAGCAGTAGCAAGGGAAAATATAGCTCTTCTTAGTTAAATATCATCAATATCCTTTAGCCGCTAGTAGAAGATTTGTCTGGGATTTAGTATTAACATTTTTCATACACAATTAAATCCACTATATTGCAACTCTAAATTTTTTTTATGTCAAACCAATCTAATTGAATAAAATTCACACCTCAACCGTAAAGATAATGTGGAGGTTTATGCTGGGCGGTAGTCTGTAGTTAGGAATATTGTTATGTGCTCATGGTATTTGTTGGATAAGCTATAGGTGCCTTCGCCCTTGCATATGTCTTTCCTAGTAGCCTACTATAAGTGCAAGCCTTTGTCTCTGCATCTTTAGCAACTCGTCATATGTTGCAACAACATATGAAATTGGCATTTTGCATATATATACTATTCTCACCAGGATTTAGAGTTCGCAATCTTTTTTTTTTTTACAGAAATGGATGAAATATATATATTAAAAAAGGGAGAGAGCTTACAAAACGCTAGGAGACTGTACCCATCAAAGTGAGTTGGCATATGAGGGAAAAAGGCACCTCATTAAAATTCTTTACTTTAGACGGACAAATTACATAAAGACCTAACAAAAAACAGAACAACATCATAGAGGACTGGACCTTCATTAACCTCTGGGAGACAGGGTCTTCTTTTTCTTTCTTCCAGTCGCAGCGTCTTCATTGTCTTCTATGCCCAGGAGATTCGTTGGGCTGTTTCTCCTACTGGTACGAATGCAGTCAACCTTCGCCTCCACTATCCTCAACCCACTATGCAAAGAATCAATTTTTCCTACCAGCCCCTCAAAGAATTCTTGCATTTTGACGCTATTACCTCTGATGTCCGAATTAGATATCTGCACGAAGGTGGCCAACAGGGAAATGACCTTCTTGATGTCCTTGCTTTCTCCCCTTAACCATCCAACCTGAGCATCAATGTCATGTAGATGTGAAAGCAATCCTAGCGGAGGGATTTCTGGACCATGAGGAGAGTCAAAGTTCCCAAAGCCTCCAACGCCCCCATTCGTATTCCAGAGCTTGCCGACTCCTGTGTCCACAGAATTTTCGCTGACCAGGTGTAGAGCCAGGTTATCCTGATGACCGAGACCTTCTTCCAGCACTTTCCAATTCTTATCGTTCTCCTACTCGTATCCAATGTAGCCTGCGTTGAGTCGCAGTCTATGCCTTTGAGCTGTTTCCATCTGTGAGTTTCCACCTCCAATTTCACTGTTTGGGTGACGAACACGCTTGGCCGGAATGCCAATTGCCCCTTGAATGTCTTTCTCCCCATTTCCTTGAACCGTATCAAGAGTTAATGAGAAACACTACATCCCAATTCCTCCTGCAGAGACCTGCAGATTTGCCAGACAAGTCTTGCACTGAAGAGCTGGGAGGCATAGCCCTGCAGCGCTACCAACATTCCTTCTGTCCATCCTGAGACGAAGAAGCGTAGAACTACCAAAACACAATGACAGTGATGAGAAAAAGAACAACTCGCTCCAGAGCGCCAACGTTCCCTTGTAAATATGCCACCCTGCCTTCTTGTCAATAAATCTTCCTGCATGCGGAACAGATGTGGCCTCACAAGCTAGGCCGCCTCTTTTTGCTTAGGGATACTCAATCGAATCCAAAGTGGATTTGGAATTAAATAGGCTCTGTCCACATTTTGACAAGTCACTCATGCCACTAAGGCACCCACTAGTGCCATAAAGGCCACTAAGGCACCCATTCCAATTTTTCGTGTGCTCCATTTCTTATTATCACACCACAATTCTTCCTGGCCCCGAGGTTGGCCATGATATCAACCGCAACATTATTCTTTCTTAAGACATGAAAGAAGGAAATTGATTCATAGTTGTATGAGTTAATAGAGCTAGCGAGGAGAGTCTGATATTTTGATAGTGGGATTTGTTGTTTTCTAATAATAGCCCTGGCAGTTTTAATGACGATGAGAGAATCGCCAATCACTACAAGCTTTCGGATATTCTTTTCTTGCGCAATATCGATACCTTTGATCATTGCGAGCCACTCTGCCTAATTGTTGGTTTGTCTTCCTATCCCCCAGGTGTAATCTTCCACTTTGCTTCCGTCGGAGTCCAGCAGAACTCCCCCCGCACCTACCAACCTAGGATTTCCTTTTGAGGCGCCGTTAAAGAATAGAAAGTAACTGTTACAAGTTCTCATCTAGTCCTTAAACTCGCTTGTCTCAAGGCACAGCTGCCAGCCGGTTGAGTTTTTTCTTGCCATTCGAGCAGTCATGAGGGGTGAGTTAGGGACCAGAAGATCTGCTATCCAAATCTTTTCTTCGACACTAAGGGGTTCTTTGCTGAGATTGTGCATACCTCTTAAGGAGAGCGTCTCGATCCATAGGGCAGTTGCATTTGATACCACCTTGCTTGGAGTAGACTGAACTTCTTCAAAAATTTCCTTATTTCTAGCATTCCAAATCTTCCAGCATATAAATTTGGGATAAGCTATCCAGGCTCTTTTGAAGTACGGTTTCTTAGCAAAGGTATTATCATAGTAAAAATTCCAATTAGAAAAAATATCTCTCCAGGCTGTGGGGAGAATGAGCCTTGGTTGAATGACTTGAAATGCCCTGCTCCAAACTTCTCTGGTGAAGTTGCATTCAAGGAAAAGATGCTCAACCGTTTCTTCTGCAACTTTACAGAGAACACATCTTGCTGGTCCCTGAATATTTCTTTTTTGGAGATTGTCTGCTGTTAGGATCTTTTTTTGAGCAAGTAGCCAATTGAAAACATTTACTTTTGGAATCCCATCCTTGTTCCAAATTCGATCCCACTTCCTGTCTTTATTGCAAGGGTATCCCATGGCGTCAAGATATTTATACCCCTCCTTGACCGAATAAGAGCCAGCAGTTCCCCATCCTCGCTTATCTTTCTCCGAGAGGTGGATAGGGGTTGCCCCATGGAAAAGTGAGAGCAGGAAATAGTAATCGGAAGTAAGGTGAGTTGGAAGATCAAGAGTTCTCCAACCTGCCCACTTCCCATGATTTGTCCAGGTGGAAAGATCGAAGAGGGTGTTTATATTGGTTTGCTTCATCCAAAGTTTCAAATTATTGAGGTCATGTAGATAGTTTGCAGGTGGAGTTGTGGAAAAGTTATCTTGCCATATCTTGATTTGTTTCCCATTGCCAGGAATCCAAGTAAGGTTGTCTTGAATTATATTGGCTTCTTTTTTGCAAAGATTCCAGATATTAGTTCCCTTTCTGTCCAATTGGATTCTTTCCACGCATCTTTTCCTGGTCCCCGACATGTACTTTTTAAAGAGGATTTCCTTCCACCAGGTTATTTTTCCTGTAATGGTTCTCCATAAAATTTTCGCACCAAGGGATAAATTCATCATGGAAGGATCTTTGATCCCTATTCGTCCAAACTTTTTTGGTTTACAAACTGAGTCCCAATTTACTAAATGGAATTTTTTGGTGCTGGTGTTTTTCCCCCCTGCCAAAGGAAGCTGCGAAGATGTTTTGTGATTTTCTTGATGACAGTGCTGGGCACAATTGAGATGGAGCAAGCATACAGGGGGTAGGCAACTAAAATGGAGTTTATGAGAACCAATTTGCCGACAGGGTTTAACCATCTGGACCCCCAAGATGATATCTTGTTTATGATTTTGGATATAAGCCCATTCCAATCTTTAACTTTTTGTTTTCCTTTGAAAATGGGAATTCCAAGATATGGAAAGGAGTTCCATTCCCCAATGCCTTCGAATCCTAGGATCCTTGAAATTCTAGCTAGAGTTCCCACAGAGCAGTTCCATCCATAAATTTTGGACTTGGCCGAGTTAAGTTTTCCATCTAAGGCACGCAAGAAGGAAGAAAGGACGCTGCCAAGTCTTTCAACAATGATCATTGAGGAACCTCCTAACATGATAGTATCATCATCAAATTGCGAATGATTGACCGGCTTGACACCTCGAACGATTTTTATACCTTTGAGCTCCCCTGTAGACTGAAGGTAGTGCAACTTTCTACTCATAGATTCGGCAACTAGGAGATACAAAAAAGGGGAAAGGGGGCACCCTTGGCGTAAGCCTCTGGAGACATGGAAAAAGTTGGAGGGTCGACCATTAACAAGAGGAGCTATCCATGGACTATGGATACAAGATTTTATCCATCTCACAAATTCATTAGAAAAACCAAATTTCAGCATAATGTCAAAAAGGAATTTATGGTTCACTCTATCAAAGGCATTTGCCATATCGAGCTTGATGGCCATGCCCTGGTGTTTTTTCTCAATGCTTGTGTGAATAGCTTCCTGCACCACTATAATATTGTCTAAAATTTGTCGACCAACAAGGAAACCTCCCTTTGTTTCTGAGATGAGCTTACTCATGACCTTTTTCATCCTGGAGCTAATGATTTTAGTGAGGATTTTGTAAGATGTGTTACAGAGAGAGATTGGCCTAAATATTCCCATAGAACCTGGATTTTTTTCTTTAGGGATGAGAGCAAGAAAGGAGGAGTTTGTCACTCCTCCTATCTTGTCTTTCCTCCTCGTCCAATTGAGCATTCTTTTAAGATCATCTTTGATTATTTCCTAGTCTGCTCTATAAAAATTTATAGTGAATCTGTCAGGTCCAGGTGCTTTATTCGATTGCAGGGACCAAATAGCTTTGGTGATCTCTTGATCCGTTATTGGCTTGGTGAGGAATTGATTGACTTGTCCTGAGACAAGAGTGGGAATTTCTTTAATGAGATATGCCTGTGCTTCGGGGTCTGCTTAACCGTTGTCAGTGAAGATATCTTTAAAATGATTGTAGGCGTGAGGTTGAAGATTACCCTATCCACTGATCTTTTCCCCAGATGTGTTCTTCAACTCTCTGATGGAATTTTGGTTTTGGTGGGCTTTGGCTTGATTGTGGAAGTACTTGGTGTTATTGTCTCCACCTTTTAACCATAGTTGTCTGGATTTAACTCTCCAAACTTCCTCTTCCTGCTTTACGGCCTTTAAAATTTCCAACCCCATATTTTTTTCCTGTTTAATTAGATCTTGTGAGACTTCCATTTCTTCCATCCGAAATTGCAGATCCGCAAGCTTGGCTTGGTTGCAAAGCTTGCTATTACTGGGATTTGTGAAAGAGGTCTTGGCCCAACGCTTAAGCGTCTGCTTGACCGAGCGGAGTTTAGACTCCCAAACATAGCTGGGGGATCCACTAATGTTGACATTCCGGGCTTGAGAAACAAGGGAAAAGAAGTCTAGGTGCTGGTCCCAGAGAGGGTTGAACCGAAAAGGTATATGCCCAAGTTTTTTCGGGGGATCAATAGAGAGACCGATGGGATTATGATCTGAAGATGCGCAAGGGATGGAAAAAGCTTGAATTAACAAATCTAGATTGCAGATTGAGGAACTTACAAGAAAGCGATCCAATCTAGTCGCTATATGTCCCTTTCCACTTCTTCGATTGCTCCATGTGTACTTGGCGTTCTTGAGCGGGATGTCCATCAGGTCCAGTTCTGCTATTAGATCCTCAAGTTTTTCCCCAAATGGATCCTGCACAATGTTACCTCCTATTTTTTCCTACTGAGACTTGGTCACGTTGAAATCACCCACCATGATCAATCTTTTCCCTGCCATGTTCTCCTTGAGGCCGATGAGATTCTCCCAGAAGCTAATCTTATCTCTGTAGTGATTGGGCCCATAAACGTTGCAAGTGCAATAAACTTCATTGCTATCATTGTCCTTCATTTATGTCAACAGCCAATGTAAGCTAGAGGTGGAGTCAACAAGAGATAGCTTGGGAGAGAGTAGGGTGACGATACCCCCGAATGCCCCCCGGGCGCTAATAGCTGAGCCATGGCAATCTTTCCAAACAGAACGCGAGAGTGCCATAACCTCCCCGTCCTGCAATTTTGTCTCTTGGATTAGAATGAGGTCTGGTTTTTCCATCTTGATTATATTTTTCAGAGCTTCAACCTTATTTATACCTCCCAGGCCTCTACAATTCCAAGAGACGATATGCATTACTTCTTGCTGCTTTGAGGCCCTACTCGGGACCTTCCTTCCTTTGTTCCATTCTACGATTTTGAGTTGTGCATTAGCTTCATGTCCTCCAGGATTTTTTGCCTTCCTAACTCTATTTCTCTCTCAGTTTCAACTTCTCTATGGTATCTGTGTGACTTTCTTCCTCTGGTATTTGGGGGTTTCACTTCCTCGATCTCCTCTAGGGATTTTGATGAGTTGTCTAAGGAAGCTACTGATGGCACAAACTTACTTTTAACCTTGTCCGCCCATGAGCCACCAGGGGTACTTGAGTCCCCTTTATTATAATTTTTTCTCTGCTCTGGGGGGGGAGATGATGGGATATCATTTTCTTCCCTTATTTTCTCAGATTCCATTTCTTCCTTTACTTCGATTTCCCCTTCCTCCATAGATAGATCTTGGAATTTGTTGTTTGTAGGAACCTCTTTTTCCACAATTAGAGTGGGTTGGGTCCGGATCTCTTTCACAGGGTGTGATCCTGCTGCAGATTTTCTCCCTTTTTTCATTTGCTACCATTCCTCTTGCCCTTTCTCAAGTGCTTTCGAAACTGTCTTGGGACAGTTTTTGACAAAATGTCCATACTCGTGACATTTTTTACATTTGAAGGGTAGTTTCTCATAATCCACCTCTTGCAGGTGCTCCCAGCCATCCATGGCGAGATTTACCTCTTCCGACAGACCTTTTTCTAGATTAACTTCCACACATATGCGAGTGCAAGAAAAGAGGGGAGCCTTTGGCTCGGCTTTATCAATAAACTTCCCTAACGAGTTCCCAATAGCCTGCAGGGTGTCGTCATTCCAGCAGTGGAGTGGGAGGTGGGGTAGATGAACCCAAACAGGAACTGTAGAAGGAACATCTTTTTCTGGATCGAAGGAGAGACTCCATCGATTCAGGTAAAGGCCGCGAGGACCCATGAAGTATGGTACACTTCTAAAAATGAGATCCCGATCGATTTTGTGTTCAAAAAGTAAAGTAAAAAAACCCTTATCGCAGAAGCAATGCTGAAGGCCACCCGAGATCAAGGGCATCCAGTTCTTGTTGATCCAGGATTCCATGGATTTTGGTGATGGCCAAATTCCCGTGAATTGTCCAATCAACCCACATTCACTGTGCATTCACTTAGGGAAAGAGCTTTGAGTTTAGAAGCTGCTGACATGATTTGGATGCGAGGGGCGGCGGCCCTCTTGACGAAGCTGGCATCTGAGGCATCCGTGGAAGAGGGAGGGGGAGTCGCTTCTACCAAGGCCCGAAACGTCGTGTCCAGGAGAAGGCGGCGATCTTCAGCAAAAGGGGGATGACCCAAATTAGCCATCGCAGGAGGAGCTCGCGAAGGCCAAAATCACAGGAGCACGCATGGCCGAGCAGAGGACGCTGCGGCTAGGGTTTCGGCGGGGAGTTCCAAGTCTTATCCAAACCACATCAAGAAGAAATCTAGAGTTCACAATCTTATTACCTATTTTTTACTGCAATCTTAGTATTTAGAATATGTTAGTTACTTCTTAGATATATTTATATATATTTTTATTTACTGTAATGCTCGAACTCGAGAACAGGGCAGCTCAAAGAACAAGGAAAAACTTTGAAAACTTGAGGTTGGACGATAAGGAGCGCCGACTCTTTCTCAAGTGAACTCTTTTCTTTATTTATTCTGGGATCTATGGAAACCAAAAGTGTTGTGATGGCTCATTTGGATTTGTTTCTCCAAGTCGCCCAACATGCTTTTATGAACCACTTGCCTTAAGAGAACTACACAACAAAGACAAACATGGATTGAGGTAGAACAACATATCTACGCAATTCTAGGTGATATGTAGATATGCCGCATAGGCTCAACCGTAAATATAATGAGGAGGCAACGTTGAAAAAGCAATTGTAAAGATAAAATAGAAATGGAACTGCTTATGATTTGTTCAAACTATTTTTCTTTCCTTGTGCTATTTTCCTCTCGGTGTTCCTTTTGCCCCTCCTGAGGCAAATGCTAGTTTAAATATAATGTAGAGCGAGCAACATAAATTACAATACATTATCCTTGTTTTGCTCTCCAATGTATTGTCCATTGGATGTTTATCCTAGATTCATGCTCAACGTTACTTAACATTAGAAAGAAATCACTACTTCATCTATTAATATCAAAGAATAAACATAAAGTAAAATCTTAAAAATGTTAAAATAATGCACAATTTTCTTGATGAGTAAAACAATGTAAAGATTTCCATGGATATTCTATTGGAATAATTTGTTACAATAGATCTTACAATACTTTAAAATTACTTTTATACAATATTTTATTTTAAATTCATATTTAATATTACTAGTTTAGTGTACATATTAAAATAAATTTAATATGAAATGAAAGAACATAATAAAATAAGAGCCACGAAGTGGCAATGTCCGGTATCATTGCTAAAAAGTTGTTTTTAAATTTAGAACACATGTACAGTGCACAGATATTAGAACACATGTATGAAAGATAATAGATTATCCTTGCACCAAAGTATTCCTAATTGTCTCGACTGTAAATATTAAATTTTCATTTGTAGGAAAAGATAAGACTTGCAGTAGCAGCAGCTATATCTAAGCTTTCAAATTATCCAAAGATAAAATCCATTTGTCATACAAAGCTGCTACTTGCAGGTATTCTTATACCCAAGGTTCAAAGTCATGAAACAAAAGAATGTTGGAATATTTCAGATCCCTGTGAATGACAGGCTGATTGCAATCATCATGCAATTAATCCAATGCTTCGGCAACTACAACAACCACTTTCAATCTGGTTTACCCTTGTCCACTGTCATGTACATAATGTTAGTAACAGAGCTAATTTCTAAGAATAAAAAATTGCGCTACAAAACTAGTGAAATTGACTTCAATAGATCATACTACATACCATGAAGGTTCTCCTCAAGGTTCCCAATTGATACAAAGTTATAGACAAGAAGGCATTCCTTTCCATATATATAGTAATTAGAAATATAAAAAATTGCCCTACAAAACCAGTGAAATTGAGTTCAATAGATCATATTGCATACCATGAAGGTTCTCCTAGGGGTTCCTCTTGATACAAAGTGATAGACAAGAAAGCATTCCTTGCCATATATATAGTAACCAATTAGGACAATAATATTCTTCATATATGAAGAAGTAATAATCTCAACTTCTAAAAGTAGCTCTTCTTTGCTTTTGGAGAAAAATTCAAAAGTTTTACTGCCACTGATTGTCCATTAATAAGAACACCTCTGTAAACTCTGCTACAACCACCTTTTCCAACAAGATATCCTATAAGGCAATCACCTTTCCAACCAACAACCACCTTTTCCAACAAGATATCCTATTAGGCAAGAATGAAAAAGATGATTAAAATATTGAAATGGTTTTTAAGCGTATAGAAAACACAAGAAAATAATTACTTAATAGAAAACGAAGATAAAACGCAACCTTAGAACTTTAAGTTGCCAATTCCAACACGTCATATGTGAATTGCTTGCATGTTTTACTTTCAAGAATACATATTAACCTCTCTGTCCCGGAGAGTTGGAGGATGCCAATGAAAAGATGTTAGTGGCCGAATTTGTAACGATTCTGAGAAGAAAAGCTGCAAAAGAAATAATATAAAAAGGGCCAAGAAAGATCCAAAGACCCAAGTCTATGTGGAAGATGCAATGGGTGAATGAAATGAATTGAAATTGGAAACATCATATGCCAAGATTTTGGCAATAAGAGCAAAACAACCCCATGATCGTAGATTTGCAGGTTCATTTCCAAACTTCTAAACTATTTTTTAGTTCTTTTTCATAAGTTTAAAAAATGTATTTGTTTATGTGTTTACAAAAGAGTCCATGAGTTCCTTAAAATCATTTTATTAGAACAAATATCTACATGACTCTTTCCTCTGGTTTTTTTTAATATATGATAGGATGGTGGTATAAAAAGTGTCCACACACATCAGATAAATACCTATATACATATGTAATTAATATTTTTCAGTTTCGAATTTTAAAATTTGAAACTAGTTTAATATTTCCATGTTTTAAAATTTAAAATTTAAAACTAGTGTGTATCCTTCCATTCTTTATATATTTTGTAATACCTCTTTGGAAACAATGGAGTACTTCACCCATTATCAAAACCAATTGATACAACTGGTAGGAAAATAACTGCACCTTATATCCTGAATCAATTTATGTCATAAGCATGGAAAGCATCTACTATGTCAACAATTACTTCATAAATCCAGTCAGAATGGCACAATACACTCTTGAATAACACGAGGATTTCCTATTGGAAATCACCACGACACTTATCAAGGTTGGCATGCAAGCTCTGTCCTATTATTGATGTCTCTAAAGATGTTTTTACGCCATATTTTTTTATTGGATTCAATGGATATACAGTATGGGTGCTCAAAGAAATGATGTCATATGGGTTCCTCCACTAGATTGCTTGCTTAGATGAGAACAATAAGAGGGGGACACAACCAAGGATCCGAGGATTTCCTATTGGAAATCACCACGATACTTATCAAGGTTGGCATGCAAGCTCTGTCCTATTATTGATGTCTCTAAAGATGTTTTTACGCCATCTTTTTTTATTGGATACAATGGATATACAGTATGGGTGCTCAAAGAAATGATGTCATATGGGTTCCTCCACTAGATTGCTTGCTTAGATGAGAACAATAAGAGGGGGACACAACCAAGGATCCTAGATGAATATAATGAAGCTTCTGTATGCTTTGATAAGAAACTAATTGCAATTGTGGATCAACTTCTTACTCTAATAGAAATTATAATCATAGCAGTGGATCATTTGGAAGCATTTTGCACCAGAATCCCACGTCTTGAAACCCTGTGATTGGTCTACTGTTCTTGGAACAAGGACAATACTATTGGAGGCGGCTTCAGCATTGCCCTTTGCAATGAGCACATTTTTATTAACCAAGATGAGGTTTCCAAGGACTTGTACGTTGCCGTGCAAGTGTTGCGATGATATTCAGATTGGATAATCAACATTTTGAGCCTTTATAATCCATACATTTACTCTTATTCTTAGCAACAACAGTGGAGAGCATTTTGATGGGGATTATTTAGTGCCTTTGTTGGCTAGAGACCAGAGACCATTATGGCTATAGTTTTCCCTATTCACTTTGACCAATACCACTTCCACATTCACAACCCCACTTTGTATAACTTCTTATAATCATATTTGTAGTTATAATTGCAATATTGTTTCGATTTTGAGATTGCAATCACTGCGATGAGAGTCTTGGCATATCAGACTAACATGCAAAAATAACTCTTTGTTTATATGCTATTATTAATTTTCCAACAATAGATTTTTAACAAATGAAATGGTTCAGGGAAAATCATTCAACTATATTTCATAGTTGAAAACATATAATTATTGGTGAAAAATCAATTAGGAAGCATTATTAATTAGGCACCCTTTTATCTAGAATATTTCACAAAGCATGAACCCTAAAGAGTAAGAATTAGCCTAAACATCTTATATTTGGCCAAAAATACCTTGTAAGACAGTTGAAGATGGTTTAGAGTAGCTGTAACTTATTATATCTGATGCCAGAAATAGTAAATGCTACAATCAAACCTTTATAACTATGGCTATGGTCGCTTTAGTAATACCAAAAATGATCTGTATTTTATGAGCAAAACGAAATAAATACAGATTATTATTAGATGCTTAACACAAAATAACAGAGATACAGTAAAACTGGTTTTCTATTCAATAAGGGAATAAGCTAAAACTGTAAAATGCAGCGGAAAACAATCTTGCTGGAATGGTGGCGGCTTATCTCTAAGAAGAGATGTCACGACTGCGCTCATTTCGCAAGAAGATGGTTACAATGAGGCTCTCAAGGAATTTTACAATAAACAGGAATGTCAAAAACCCTAGACATCCAAAAACCTAACCCTAGGAGAGGAAGCGCCAAAATTCATGTGGGCCTCGTTTGGGTAAGTTAGTACATCAACTTCCCGAGGTCATAACTTTTGCATACGATCTCCGTTTGGAGCGCTCGGTAGCCCGTTGGAAAGGTCTATCTGAGATTTACAACTTTCAATTGAGGTCAATTGTAAATCAAAGGAAACCATTTGGCCCCCCAAATCGCCAAAAAAGGTCGTTTAGGGCCTCAAAATGGCCCCGGAAGTTCAGGACCTGAAAAACTGCTAAAAAGAGTACAATACCAAAATTGCCAGAAAACTATTTTGAGCCAGTTGGAAAGGTGGGTGGCCACCAATATCCACCTCGATCAAAAAACAACACTATAAACAATTGTTATATCTTGTTTAACTTGAATTACATACATATACATTCTCTACATTCAGAGTCCAAAGGTGGTTTACAACTGAATTAGAGTGAAAATGAGTTTTAACGGAGTTAAAATATATTGTTTGTGTTAGAATGAATGTAAACAAAGACCTGATTTCCCATTATTTTTATCTACTATGTTCATCCACTTACAATTTCTCTAGACGATGCAAGTAAAAACTAGACGCCTGGGAAATTTGCCTATGAAACCGAGTAGTTTCTTCCATCGTGCCAAGATACAAAGTGAATGGTTGCTTCACTCACTAGCCTTCCAACCTAGTTCTTTAGTATGTAGGTAAAGCGCTACCAACAAACGAAGCTACTGGAACAAAGAAGAAAATGATGAATGTGTGCAAGACACAGGAGAGTTAGTAATAATAGTTAATACTTTGTCCTTCCATTGCCTCGTATACTAACTCGGGCATAGAAACATATTACTCTCCACCTTACCATTATAGTGCACATTTCCTGACCATGTCTATGTAATAATTAATAATTTGTTGCAGGAGGACGTAAATATAATCTGTAAGTGTTGCAGGAGGAATTGAATCTAATCGTTGGCCACCACCTGAATCTAATCGTTGGCTGCCACCTTCTGGGAACTAGAATCCAATAAAGATGTCATCTCTTGATGCCCAATCAATTTCAAAAAATATATTTTTTTAGTTTTTAGTTAATAAATTTAATTTTTTAACTTAGTAAAACTTTAGATTTTGTAAAAAATTTATTAGCGTTGGTGGAGACTAATTGCTCCTACTAATCGCTATATATCCCGCTACATGGGACATAATAACATACCTCCGCACAATGAACACAAGATGTACCCTTGGAAAACCCAATATGAGAAAAACCAAGTAAAAGGTGAGGCCTATTTCTTTCTATTTTATTCTCAGTTATGAATGTAAATACAAAGAAAGTGCACTCAATATGGAGTTCTCATGTATGTTGTGGCATGTATGGTTTTTACAAGACCTTCTACCTCCTCTATTATACTTGAATATCCCACTCTCAATCCTCTTCTCTACTATGGAACAATACTGAATATAATAAGAATGGAACCACTTCCTATCCTAACAACCTACTATTTAATAATGTCCTAATAGTTGTCTAGGGTTAGGGTTAGGGTTTTTTGCATGTCTCAACTTCTAGTTAGGGTTAGGGTTTTGACCTTCTCGATTCTTATTGAAATTCCACGGGTGATTATCTCCACATGTGTAAGTAATGAAAGCTAACATGGAATCCACTCAATATCATGGTGGTTAATAGGATAGGTCAACTTATGGGAGGCATAACTTCCTCATATGAACTCCAATTGAGGTGATTTTTATGCCATTGAAAACTTCTGGATGTACAAAAAAATTTCAAGAGGTTTTGAACTTTATTTGCAAAGTTTTGTCCCCAAAAAATGCAATTTTGTGCATCAAACAAGCTCCATAATTCTTTGGACCCAAAATTACAAAGGAGGGACCTACCCTTAAATTGGACCCTACAAGACAATAGCTCCATTTTTTCCACCCATAAAATACCAAAATAGATGAAAAATTACATAATGATTCATTTCATGTCATAAAACCCCATACTACACATATATGGCCCCAAAATCCTCGATAGGCTCTTGACTATGTCCCAGGGTCCAAGGTCCTATCAAGAGTCAAGTTATGCACCTGCATCTATAGGTTTTTGACATTTTTATTGCATAATTGGTCTTGATGTTTCTCCTTGCTCCAAAGTCATCTAGTGTTCTAATGAGGCTATATGCCCTAAAGTTGTTATTCTTCTTAATGTTGCAATGTTAATGATCCTCCCAAACCGATCATATATGTTCCTAGTGTCTCTATGGCTAGAGGTCTTGGTTGTCATTAATGCGTCTAGACATATCCCGTACTAGGATATGGGTCCAACTATTGTCAATATATCTGGGAATTTTCACCCGGCTTATTTAGAACATGTCCCAAACTACACTTTTCTTCCCTAATAGTTTCTAACTGTATGGAAAGTTCCTATATATACATGTGACTCTAATGATTATGGGTAATAGAATATTTACTCCTCGACACTACTACAAATTACTCTTATTTGAGTGTTGGAATCGATTCAATACTGAGAGGGGGGGTGAATCAGTATTAGCGCAGTTATCAGCAGTTTTTACCTTCTTTAAAAGATTAGTCTTAACTTAATCTTGATCTATAGTTATGCATCCAATATAAACAAATTCATTCATCCATATATGCACCAAGGCAAAGAACACATAACACACATGATTTTTGACGTGGAAACCCAATTGGGAGAAAACCACAGAATACTCTTTTGTAATGAAAATAATACATTCAAGGAAGCACCAAATTCCTGTATTTACCAGCACCAACTAGAAGGAGACGTCGACCCCCTAGTTTTATAGGAACCAATCTGAAGGAAGCTTCAACTCCCTATGTTATCCAACACCAATTGGAAGGAGGCTACAACGCCCTGCTCCTTCCCCGTCCTGCCGCCCAGATATCCAATATACTATTCTGACTCACTGAACTTCCAACTCGTGCACACTTATGATCTTATGATATTAGTTCTGCGGTGTGCTATCTTTGTATGCAGATGATTCATTGTCACTATGTTGCGTACATCACTTGACTTATCATTCCTCTCAATTTTACACTTCTGCTGATGTCTTACTTCATGTACTGTGCGCTTGTTGATTCTGCATTATGCGCTCAGGTATGCTCTCTCGATCTTCTTATTGTATAACTGCACTCACCAATTGATATTGTGCTTTCAATTGATAGTTTGATGCTATGAGCTAATGCACCAGTAACTGATGGAACAACGCACTTACTGATGTGTCTGTTCTGTTTAAGTGCCACAGTCTTTTAGACATGTCGTGCATCAATTAATTCATCCTATTTCTTTAACGCACTTGTCTTCGATCATCCTCATCATGATGCGCTTACTGGATCTTGTTGCTTCTCTATCATCGCGCATCAGATGCACTACTCAACTTCATAGACTTCACTTCAGTCTTCATATACTTTGGTTATGTCTCTATGCCACTTCCTTACTTACAACATATGTGACTCTCTATGTGTTGTCTACAATTTTGTCATTCAATCTTCATGCAGTTGTGCATACTTCTGTGTTTCTGTCCTTCAGTATTTGTGCATTCGTCACAGATCTATAGTATCATTCTGCGCACCATCAGCTGTATCATTCCTCTGTATGTGTGCCCTCGGCTCCTTTCTAGATCACGATGTTTTGTCCTTGAGATGTTGATGCCCTGAATATAAATCTGTATTTTCCACTTAAAGCTCTACAATCTATCCATCGATATTACCTCAAATATCCAACTTGCATCTCTATTTATACATGTCATGCATGGATTGTATGTCCACAAGTTGGTTATGGCATCCCTTCTTCCATACTTCACAGATTTTGATTTTTCCACATGTCATCCTCTGCGATGTTGATGTTTCATCCTTTTGTGGGTCTTGCGCATCCATGGTCTAGGACTTAGTGGGACTTACACCTTAGTGATGTACTCTTTTTCTCTTAATGTACCATTGCTTTGAGGTATGTGCACATCCTTGCTCTTCAACTTGATGAGTCTTTGACCCTTGTCGTACCATCCCTTGTGGGTGTTGCGCACCTGATGTATCATTGGCTTGTTGGGTTTGCACATAAACAAATTTAGTTGTTGTACCCTTCTTGGAACTTGTGCACCCTTTACTAACTGAAAAAAAAAAAAAAAAAAAAAAAAAAAAAAAAAAAAAAAAAAAAAAAAAAAAAAAAAAAAAAAAAAAAAAAAAAAAAAAAAAAAAAAAAAAAAAAAAAAAAAAAAAAAAAAAAAAAAAAAATCTTCTAATTGACAAGACCTGCGCGCTTTCAGCATTATTCAATTTCTTGTTGTTTGCACACTCCCGATCTTTGACCAAGCAATGCTTACGCATTCTAGAGTCTTCTTTCAACATGCTTGCACACTTGTACTTTTGCTTAACCAACTCCTTAGCTGCTTGTGGACATGTACCTTTGTTCAACCAGTTCTTTGAATGCTTCCTTGAGAGAGTATGACTTGGTTGAATTTATATCTGCGATGGTACCACATGTAGTAGGATACATTGCTTATGTGATTCTTTGGACTGGATCTGCATGATGTACCTTCCTTATGTGCTTCTTCATACTGATCATGCATGATGTATCCTTGGACACAGATCTTCAGACTAAATGCAACTTCTATATATACTTCTTCACATTGGAATCCATATCCTTCACCATCTTGCGCATATATGTTTTCAAAGTGGCTTCTCCATATACTTCTTTAAGCTGACATAGGAATGTTGTATCCACTTTGACATCAGTTGACATCAATGACTCAAACTGAATCAATTGACATCCTTTTTGACATTAGTTGACATCAATGACAACCAAAGTTCAATAATCTCCCCCCTTGGCATTGATGTCAACACCTTATGAATTTGTGTATGATATTCTCTGAACTGTATGCTTCATCTGAACTTGTCGCAATGCTCCCCCTGAGTGCTTTGGGATTTTGAATCCTGCGCTTTATGTTGTCAGTACTTCTTCTGCTTTTTGTTGATTCTGCACACACCACATGTACATTCATCTTCATGCCATTTCTCCAAGTGATCTACTTCACGCTCTTTCACGTCTGTTTCATCTCTATGTTGTTTCTTCAGTAGTCTGCTTCATACTCTTTCACGTCTGCTGCAACTTTATGTTGTTTCTGCAATTACATTTATGTTGATTCTTCTCCATTGATGTATAACCACCTTCATGCATTCCTCCTAGCTGTTATTTCAGCTTCATGCATTTCTCCCCCTTTGACATCAATGGCAAAGAGGTGCCATTACTTGTGCAATGTAGGTTCTCCTTTTGTTTTATTTTTGCTCCGGCCTCTACCTCAACTGTTTTCAGGGATGACTCCCCCTATCTTCATGCTTCATATTCTTGTTGCTTGTCTGATTGAACTAAATATTTGAGTTTTGTAGACTTGTATTTGTGACAACAACTTTTTGTTTCAGCTCTTTTTCTTTAGTCACCAGAGTTGCTTCCACTTGATCGGAAAATGACTCAAGGGTTTCTATGCCATCACCAATTTCCTTTTTTATTTCTTCTTGCAATTGTGGAAAGGATTATCTCAGGCTGACTGCTTCTTCCTGAAGAGGTCCAATCCATTCCATCAAGATCATGTGTTCATCCCTGAAAATGTTTATTTCCAGCTACTATACTTTAAACTCTTTCATTTTATCATGTTTCTTAGTAGCTGGCAGATTGACCAAGCTTTCACAAATATTTTGCTCTATTTCTTGTGCATTGCGTAACTTCTTCTCTACCTCCTTTAGCTGCTCATTTTCAATTAGATTTGTCCATATCTGAGCACTTTCTTCGTGCATCTATGCGCACTTTAAATCCAGAACTTTGATGTTCTCAAATTCAATGTTGTCTCTTTCAAGCATTTTCTCACGTTCTGCTTTGATTTTTGGAGGCGTTACAGGTGCTTGTGATAGTTCTTCGATTTTTGCTTGCTACCCCTGAATAACTTCACTTACTTTCAACAATCTTCCTTCTGGAGAAGTGTCCTCGATTTCTTGAACTTATGGAAGCAAATTGAACACTTCTTCTACTTCTCTTTGTAATCTTGAGGCATTTTTCCTTACCTCTTCTACTTCATGTCTCAGATTATTACTTCTTGTGACAACTTCTTTTGCTTCGCTTTCTAGGTCTATTATCCTCTGCACAGTCTTTTCCTTTTCTGCCTTTAACCTCAGGCATTCATCCTGCAAGGATTCCCTTTCATTCTAACTTTTGTGACAATTTGATGTAGTGGCTTCATATCTCCTTCTAATTTCTTGTGTAGCAAATGTGTGTATCTCACGCAATTCATTCACAGATAAAAAATCTACAAACAATTCTACATAGCTTACCAAATTTTTTTCCTCCTGGGTAGAGAGTCCCAACACTGCAGATGCGATCTTCAGGCTTTGATGCGGCAATGTTTCCTTCTTCTACACACTTGAGTGTGACTGCGAGCTACTTTGATGAGGTTCACTATTCTTGTTTTCTCTGGAAGTCTCTATTTATTGTTGTAGGTCTGCAAATTTTTCATCCATATTCAACATAATTTCTACCTGTTGGGATGCAAGTTCTTCAATGTCCCCTTTTGTGGCTACATGCTCTATGGCTTCTTCTATGGCATTTTTTTATCTCTATGCTTATTCTGGCAAAGTCATATGTGGTAAGAGTACAAATTGGATCAGGCTTGAAATATTTTCTTTTCTTTCATGCTGACCCCTCTGGATGCGCAATTTCTTTTCTCTTTTCTTTGGGCACATACTACTAAGTGACTTAGGATAAATCTCAGTGAACGTCTCTTCCACTGTGGGGACTGCATTACTATTCTATCTTTCCTGCAAAACCTCTTCTTCTTCTATCATAGGTCTTCTCCACTCTTCATCCCATTCCTGGACTATCTACACAATATTTTTTTCTCTGCACATGAACTTGGTGAGAAGCCATCGCTTGCTAGGGTCTCACTTGGCCTGAACATAGGTATAATGCATCCCAATCTTGAAATGCATTATTCCCTTGCATGCCTTAACTATGTGAGGCCATATCTGAGGGGTTTCTTGCAAAACAAGTCTAATCTCTTCATAGTAGACATAAAAATTGATATTGTTCTACTCTTGTTTTCAGCCAATTGTAGAGAGCCACATATTTGAAAATCTAGCCCCAAAAAAGGGTTTTCTATTTCTATCAAAGAATTGGATTCCCTCTTGTGAGTATTTTGATCACAGAAGATCTAGGAGCTATGGAGAACCTCACAAAATCGAATTAATTTGCAAAAACAGTGGAAAAACTTGAAAAAGGAGATAATTTTACACACAATGTAAGCTGAATATTTTCATTAACTGACTGTCTAACATGTGAAAATGTTATTAACAGGTTTTTATTAAATCCATGAGGAATTTGAGAGCATTAGTGAGCTCAAGATGAGTGTACAAGTCAAAATTGCCAAATGGGCCTTAATCCCCCCTAGGTGGGTCCAACTCAATCCCAATCATCCCAAACAGTCACAAATTCAGGTGTGAAGGTGGCTGAAGCATGTTGGGTCATTAATGAGACCAAGGCAAGCGTGGGTGAGCAAGTAGAGGAGTTTGGGGGGACCAAGGGAGCAATAAATGCTCCAAATCTAGCCAAAATTGGGCAAAATCCACCCTAGCACCCCTAGTCAACTGAAATTCCCCAAATCAAGGAGAGAAGGCGCTCCAGCAATTAATGAGGGCGCACTTGTGGACAAAATAGGAGGCTGGGTGAACTGGTTTGCTTGGAAGTGGGTGTGAACACTCTCAAAAGTGGGTATTTGACCAATTTAAGTCACCTAGTCCAAACTATGGTGTAATTAAGCACATGAGCTCAATAAAAATTTATGGACTATGGTACTAAGTGTGGATTACTATTATAACACCCCCCCTTAACCAAAACTTAGTACAACTCATGAAAGATAAGTGGGAGGCCTTGGCAACAAAGGCTCAAGTCACCTCATTACAAACAGAAATTTTTATTTGTCCATATGAACCGAGGACAAGAAGTAAAACCACATGGGATAAAAACTTCCCTCTAAAATGGACATGGGGCTGAACCTGCAATTAAATTGTAGCAATCACCATCCATCAATCACTCCAAGCAAAGCTCTCAAGTGAGTGAAGGTCTTCTCAGTAAAGCACTTGGTGAAAATATCTGCAGTTTGCTCGGTGGATGGGCAATACTGCAATGAAATCACCCTGTCATGCACCAAGCCCCGAATGTAGTGCATATGGATTTCAATGTGCTTTGTTCTTTGCCTCTGTACTGGATCAGTAGATATCTTGATGGCACTTTGATTATCCACCCAAATATTGGTTGGAGAATCAATAGCAACACCAAACTCCCGAAGAATGCCTTGCAACCAAACACACTGTGTGGCTGCGTTCACTGCTGCCCTGTACTCTGCCTCTGCTGATGAAAGAGAAATGGTATGTTTTTTCTTACTTGACCAGCAAATGGGACCTTCAGCAAACATAAACACAAAACCTAAAGTGGACTTTCTATCGATGGGATCTCCATCCCAATCGGAATCAGAAAATCCAGCTAGTTGTAGTGAAGAACCAGCTGCATAGTGTACCCCAAAGCTCTTTGTTCCTTGGACATATTGAAGGATCCTTTTGGCTTCCTTCCAATGGATCTCATGTGGCTGCTGCATATACCTTGCTACAGCATAAGACAAATCAGGTATTGTATGTGTAAGGTACAACAAACTTCCGACTAGCTGCCTATAGAGTGTGCAATCCACCAATGGAGAGTCTTCAAATTCACCTAGTTTTATGCCTGAAAGGAATGGGCACTTGGCTGCCTTACATTCAGCCATTTTAAACTTGAATAACAGGTCTGAAGCATACTTAGGTTGACTCAGCAATATACCTCTCTCAGATTGCTCAATTTCCAAACCCAAAACTTGCCTTAGCAATCCTAGGTCGCTCATGGCAAATTCACTGTGCAAAGAAGCTTTAATTGAGCCAATTTGTTTGTTGCAGCTCCCTGTAATTAAAAGATAATCAACATATAGTACAATGACCTGCAAATTACCATCACATTTCTGCAAATAAAAATTTGGATCAGACTTGCATCGACAGAAACCAATTGAGAGCAAAAAAAATCCATTTTGGCATACCAAGCCCTGGGGGCTTGCTTGAGTCCATAGAGTGACTTCTTCAACCTGCATACAAGTGTGGGATCCTCTTGGAATCCTTCAAGTTGCTGCATATATATATCTTCCTGTAGCTCACCATGCAAGAATGCACTCTTAACATCCATGTGGTGAACTTCCCAACCCTTACTAGCTGCCATGGCTAGAGCTAGTCTAATTGAGTCCATCTTTGCAATCGGTGCAAAGGTCTCTGTATAATCCACACCATGGATTTGTGAGTAGCCCTTAGCGACTAACCTATCCTTGTACTTCAGATCAGAACCATCAGCAATAGGTTTAGTTCGAAAAATCCACTTACATTGCACAAGTTTCCTCTTGGGAGGAAGAGGCACCAAATCCCATGTTTTGTTCTCTTGGAGAGATTGGAATTCTTCTTGCATTGCTGCTCTCCACCTTGGATCATGATGAGCTTCCTGAAATGATGTTGGATCAGATCCAATCATCATATAACAGTGATCATCAAGTTCACTTTCATTTGCAAAGGAAGCATTGATTGTTTGAGATCTAGTCTTCCTAGGCTCTTGGGGATTGCCTGCCAATTCACCTGCAGCTTGTATGATTTTTTCAGCCAACTTGGGCTTTGATGGTGACTCATGTACAGCAATGTCATCTTCAGCAATATCAGAAAAAACAGAAGTGGAATCACACTAATTTCATTAAGGTGTGGAGGAGAAGAGCTTTCCCCTGGTGCAAGCTCAAAATCTGGAATTGGTTCTTCTTCGAATTGCACACTTCTCTCAATGAAAGTTTTGAGTGTGGATGTGTCAAAGAGCTTGTAGCCCTTTGTGTCCTCACCATAACCAACCATGACACATTCTCTGCTCTGTGGCTCCAAAGCCTTCCTCTTTTCTGATGGAATTCGAGCCCATGCTCTAGACCCAAAAATTCTGAAATTTGACACATTTGGTTTTTGGCCAAACCATGCCTCATAGGGGGGTTTTCCTTTGACTGATTTGTGAAAGGCTCTGTTCTGAATATGAGCAGCACAATTGATGGATTCATCCCATAGCTTAGGACTTAGATCCCTAGCTTCAATCATGCAAGTGGCCATCTCTTTGAGAGATCTATTTTTCCTCTCTGCCACACCATTTTGCTGAGGTGTGTAAGGGATTGAATGTTGCATTTGGATGCCACATTCCTCACAAAGATGCTGAATGTTATTATTCACATACTCCTTTCCATTATCATTCCTAAGGATCTTTATCTTATGACCACTATGATTTTCCACTAAGGCCTTCCAAATCTTCAATTTCTCAAACACTTCTGACTTCAATTTAAGGAAGTAAACCCAGCAGAATCGAGAGTAGTCATCTATGAATGTAAGTACATACCTTGATCCACCATATGATGGAGTGGGAAGAGGACCAATGAGGTCTGAATGTACCAATCCAAGTGGTTGAGTGGCTCTCCTTGCCATTCCCTTCTCATAGCTGCGCTCAGGATGCTTTCCAACTACACACCCAATGCATGCACCATTTGAAGATCTGATTTCTGGAAGCCCTTCCACCATCTCGTCCTTGTGCAGTGTCTGGAGATATTTGTAGTTCATGTGGCCAAATCTTTCATGCCACAACTTGGAGGTCTCATTGGCATGAGAGACAAGAGCATGGTCACTAGAGTGTGGAATGAAATTGGAGAATTTGTACATTCTCTCGTCATGATCAGCATACCCTACAGCCACAACTTGATTTGAAGAAATTTCTGAGATTTCTACCAAATCTGGAGTAAATGTTACTCTCTTGGCTTCTCCTGTATGGGTAATTTGATAAACTGATAGCAAATTTGCAGCCAATGAAGGTACATAGAGCACATCACTGAAATAACCATGCTCCATGTCAATCCTACCAATCCCCTTGGTCTGGATTTCTGAATCATCTCCCATTCGAATTGTTGGGACACCATTCGAATGCATAGAGGAGAAGAGTTCTCTGGATGAAACCATATGTCTGGAAGCTCCTGAATCAATGATAAAGGATGAGGGATTCGAAATACCTTCTACCAAAGCATGACACTTCTCCTTATTGTCAGGATTTGAGGTGCTCTCTTTCTTCCTTGCGCCCTCAGGGACTGGGATGTTGTTCTTCTCCAGCAGTTGCGCCATTGAATCAATGGTTTTCTTCATGCATGAGCTCTCTGGATGCCATCCCCTATGACAATAGGTGCATTTGGTCTTTTCCTTTCCCTTCTTGTCCTTCTCCTTTGACAGATTCGAACCCCCATCTGCAAACTTGGTCTTGTCAAACTTCCTCTTCTCTTGCTGCTTCGAATTCTTGGCTTTCTGCTTGCCTTTGTTGGCATTTGAAACACCCATTGCCAATGCTTGGTCCTTTGATTTTATGGTGCCCATTTGAACTAGTTTGTCCTGCTCCTGAGTGAGACACTCCATGAAGGTAGCTAGTGATGGCATTTGCCAATTTCGAAGGGTCATTTTGGCTGAGTGAAATGTGCTAACAAATACAGAGAATTCTGGGCCTAGCTTCGAAAGGATGGACAGAATCAGTTGTTCCTCCTTCTTAACAATTCCACATTGTTGCAGTTGAAGCACTAGAGACTTGAACTTCGTGAAGAACTCCTGGATGGTTTCAAAATGTGCTGGGCTCAAGCTAATGAGCTTGTTTTCAAGCTGGTGGCCTCTCAGTTCATCAGTTTTCCCAAAGAGTGATTCTAGCTTCACCCATACTTCGTTGGGGGTTGTCAAACTGTCTGTATGAAACAAGAGTTCCCTTGAAATGCTCAGGCATAGCAATCCATAAGCCTCATCAAGTCGATTGTAGTACTTTGCTTTCTCCACAGCAGAATTTGGCTCCACTTCTGTGCCCATGGTTACTCTATAGAGACCCTTAGATCTCAGCTTGATAATCATCTCAGCCTTCCAATCAAAAAAATTGAAGGGTGTGAGCAACATTTGGTTTTCTTCCATGACTACTGCGTTAATGGTGAGAAAACTACTGAAATACCTGCAAAAAACACTCAATTTTTATCTGGAAATCCTCTCTAGAATGCAGTTCAATGCTCAATATTGACCTGCAACTCACTAACTCCATGATGGATCTGATACCATGTGATTATTTTCATCACAGAAGATCTAGGAGCTATGGAGAACCTCACAAAATTGAATTAATTTGCAAAAACAATGGAAAAACTTGAAAAAGGAGATAATTTTACACACAATGTAAGATGAATATTTTCATTAACTGACTGTCTAACATGTGAAAATGTTAGTAACAGGTTTTTATTACATCCATGAGGAATTCGAGAGCATTAGTGAGCTCAAGATGAGTGTACAAGTCAAAATTGCCAAATGGGCCTCAATCCCCCCTAGGTGGGTCCAACTCAATCCCAATCATCCCAAACAGTCACAAATTCAGGTGTGAAGGTGGCTGAAGCATGCTGGGTCATTAATGAGGCCAAGGCAGGCGTGGGTGAGCAAGTAGAGGAGTTTGGGGGGACCAAGGGAGCAATAAATGCTCCAAATCTAGCCAAAATTGGGCAAAATCCACCCTAGTGCCCCTAGTCAACTGAAATTCCCCAAATCAAGGAGAGAGGGTGCTCCAGCAATTAATGAGGGCGTACTTGTGGACAAAACAGGAGGCTGGGTGAACTGGTTTGCTTGGAAGTGGGTGTGAACACTCTCAAAAGTGGGTATTTGACCAATTTAATTCACCTAGTCCAAACTATGGTGTAATTAAGCACATGAGCTCAATAAAAATTTATGGACTATGGTACTAAGTGTGGATTACTGTTTTAACACCTCTGGTTCCTTCCATCCAACAAACACAATGCAAATTAACATCCAGGTGTATAAAAAAGGATTACCTTTATCTTGAGCTTCTAAATAGTCCTCAAGGAAATCATTTAGCAGAAATGTTGACCAATTCAACTGAGCACCTTCCACATAATTTTTTGCAGTTGTGATGATTTTCCTTAAGAATTGATCATAACGCCCCTTTAAAAATAACTTGCAAGCAATTATCTTAACAACAAATCTTACATAGAAATCCTTGGTCTGTGCAATGGAAAAACCTCTATCGGCCCACTGAGTTTCATATTTTTCAGCAATCCTCTTTCCAAGTGCTTTCTCATGCTTTTTGTCAAAGAGAAGGCTTACATCTTCTCCTATGGAAGGTATACCAGTGATTGATTCAATCATCTTGGAATCAATGGATATTGCTTTGTCGAGCCATAGGTATTCACCATGCACTTGCGATAGTAGTAATTTTGCACACATTCTTGCATATGGAGTTCTTCCAAAGAAGGGAATCTCCAGTAGATTCAATATTCCAAACTTAGATAATCCAATGGCCCATTCTTGGAGCACCATTTTACCCTATGCGCTTCTTTCCATATAGCTTGTCTTGACGAGTTCTGGAAATTTTCCAGAATCACCTACATTGTATTCTGAAAATACGACCTGGTCTATTTCACCATGCAAATTTTATTCAACAGTCGCACCTTCATATTTCTTACAATCCTGCAACTTCGTATTTTCCATTTCAGGAAGGATAAACATTGGAGCATCCATTTTTCGCGATGGAGTATACTCACTATAATCTTGCACATATGCAGAAGCGTATACAACTTTGTTCTTCTATTGTCTTTTGGGTGCCATGGTTCTCAAGTCTCACTCTTTCACACACTCACTGATATTTTTCTTGCAGCAACTATTCTCAATAGGCGCGAGGGTTCTTACCAAATATATCTAGGGTTTTTAAAGGGACTAACCGTTCCCATCTGTCATTAATGATCTGCAGATTCCCCTTGATTTGGTTCGACTTCGGGATATTGGAAAGTTTCTAATTTTTTGGAAATTCTAGTTGATCTAGTCTAAATTCACTTAACCACTTTCCACCATTAATGATGTTTCCATTTGAGCATCTATTTCAGTTCATGCCACTGCTCCACTAACTCATTAATGCTCCACCCGTTATCGCTGTTTATGTTGTTGCACGAGTACTTTACCACGACGGGTCTGACTAACAGTGAGTCAGTTTTTTTACTAGAGTGGAGAAGGATTGGTATCCTAAGGCCTTCATCCTTTCATTCATAAATATGATTGGTTCAGGATTTTTGTTTACATTTTTCTTCCTCCATACCATCTTGCAAAAATCATTTTCTTGATTTTCAGAGACACTACAGTTGTTGACAAATTGAAAATCCTTACTAGCTTTCTTGATCCAATGCTATACACTCTTCCCTGATTTTTCACAGTCCTGGGCCTTGTGACCAATTCTGTTGCATTTGAAACAAATAACCTTGTTGTAGTATTTTCCAATATGTCCGATCATTATGCATTTCCAACATTGAATTGATTTGCGCAAGTTCATCTTCTTTATTTGCGCAACCTCCTTTACAACCTTTTTGCAATCATCCTCAAAACCTATACCAGTTTTATCATAAGATCTTTGACTGCTGAGAATCTCATTTAGTACCTCTGTGCTTTTTTCAAAACTTTATGTCACCATAACTCGATCTTGCATTATTTTCATTTCTTCTTCTTTTTCCTGTAATTTGATTCATTGCTCGTCAAACATTTTTTCATACCCTGAATTATTTTCTTTGAGAGAGATCGCCTCTAGTTGTCTTGCTTGAAGATGAAATTAACTATCACATTGTCTCTGTAGATGATCCTTTAATGATAGGAATTCCATTGTCTTTAATTCCTTTTATTTTGTGGCATTTCCCAACTTCTCTTTTATACGAGTAATCTCATTTTCAAGTTTATGATTATCTGCAACTGACTTCTTCAGTTTGGTCTCCAAGGAATTATTCCTCAATCTTTCATTTTGACAGGTCTCATTCATTTCCTGTAACTGACCGGTGAGAGCTACTGCCAATTCCTTAGATTTTGCTTCTTTCTTCTTCAGGATGTTTAACGTATTGGTTGTTATCTTTTTAATTTCTTCTATTGTCTTTCTCTGTGTGCGAATGATGTTCCGTTGTTCTACGACAAAGATCTTGTCTAACAAAACATCTTCCTGTAACCATGGTGCTTCACTTAGAGAACGTTCATTTCCCGTAGCTGCGCACGGATCTATCTTCTAGATGTTAATATGTTACTGAAGACACCCTCTCTGACACCAATTGTTGGAATTTATTTAGTACTAAGGGGGGGTGAATCAATATTAGTGCAGTTATCAACAGTTTTTACCTTCTTTAAATGATTAGTCTTAACTTAATATTAATATTTAATTATGCATCCAATATAAACAAAACAATTCATACATATATGCACCAAGAAAAAGAACACAAAAGACACGGTATTTTTGACGTGGAAACCCAATTGGGAGAAAACCATAGAATGCTCTTTTGTAATGAAAAGAATACATTTAAGGAAGCACCAAATTCCCGTATTTACTAGCATGAACTGGAAGGAAGCACCAACCCCATGGTTTTACAGCACCGACCTGAAGGAAGCTCCAAATCCTTTTGTTCTCTAGCACCAACTGGAAGGAGGCTACAACCCCTTGCTCCTTACCCTATCCTGCCACCTAGATATCCAATATACGATTCTGACTTACTGAACTTCCAACTCGCACACACTTCTGATCTTCTGATATTAGTTCTAATGTGCACTATCTTCGTATGAAGACGATTCACTGTCGCTGTGTTGCATACATCACTTGACTTCTCATTCCTATCAATTCTACATGTATGTTGATGTCTTACTTCATGTACTGTGTGCTTGATGATTCTGCAGTCTACAATAAGGTATGCTCTGTCGATCTACTTGCTACGCAACTGCACACACCAACTAATACTGTGCTTTCAATTTATAGTTTGATGCTATGAGATAATGCACGGGTAACAAATGGAACTAAGTACTTACTGATGTGTCCATTTTAAGTGCTACAGTATTTTAGACAACCTGAGACATGTCATGCATCAATTGATTCTTCCTTTCATTTTAATGCACTTGTATCCGATCATCCTCATCATGACGTGCTTACTGGATCTTTCTACTGCTCTATTGTCGCACATCAGATGGACTACTCAACTTCACACACTTCACTTCAATCTTCATGCATCAGCTAAACATCTGGGCATCACCTAATATACTTTGGTTTTGTCTCTGCACTATTCCTTACTTACAACATATGTGACTATCCGCGTGTTGTCTGCAATTCTATCATTCAATCTTCACGCAGTTACGCATGCTTTTATGTTTCTTCTTTTTTAGTGTTTGCACATTCATCACAGATCTATAGCATCATTCTGCACACCATTAGTTATATCATTCCTCTATATGTACGCCCTCGAATCCTCTCTAGATCATGTTGGTATGTCCTCAAGCCCTTGATACCCCAAATATAAATCTGTATTTTCTACTTGAAGCTCTACAATATCGCCATCGAGCTTACCTCAAATCTCCAACCTGCATCTCTATTTATACATGTCCTGCACATATTGTATGTCCATAATTTGGTTGTGGCATCCCTTCTTCCATACTTCATGGATTTTTCTTTTGCCACATGCCATCTTCTGTGTTGTTGATGTGTCATCCTTTTGTGAGTCTTGTGCATCCACGGTCTATGACTTAGTGGGACTTACACCTTAGTATTGTACTCTTGCGCTCCTGATGTACCATTGCTTTTAGGTATGTGCACATCCTTTCTCTTCAACTTGATGAGTCTTTGACCCTTGCCGTACCATCTCTTGTGGGTGTTGTGTACTTGATGTATCATCGACTTGTTGGGTTTGTGCATAAACAAATTCAACTGTTGTACCCTTCTTGGAACTTGTGCGCCCTTTACTAACTTAAAGCATATTCCAATTGGCAAGACTTGAGCACTTTCAGGATTATTCAGTTTCTTACTTTTTGTGCACTCTTGATTTTTGACCAACCAATGCTTATGCATTCCAGAGTCTTATTTCAACATGCTTGCAAACTTGTACTTTTTCTTAACCAACTCCTTGGTTGTTTGTGCACATGTGCCTTTGTCCAACCAGTTCCTTGACAACTTCCTTGAGAGAGTATGACTTGGTGGACTTGATATCTATGTTGGTACCACATGTAGTAGTATACATTGCTTATGTGCTTATTTGGACTAGATCTGCATGATGTACCTTCCTTATGTGCTTCTTCATACCAATCATGCATGATATATCCTTGGACACACATATTCAGATTGGATGCAACTTCTAGATATACTTCTTCACACTGGCATCCATATCCTTCACCATCTTGCGCATATACTTCTTCAAAGTGGCTTCTCCATATACTTCTTTAAGCCGACATAGGAATGATGTATCCACTTTGATATCAATTGACATCAATGACTCAAACTGAATCAATTGACATCCTCTTTGACATTAGTTGACATCAATGACAACCAAAGTTCTACAATTGTTGGAATTAATTTAATATTGAAAAGGGAGGGGGTGATCAATATTAACACAATTATCAACAGTTTTTACCTTCTTTAAAATATTAGTCTTAACTTAATCTTGATCTTAAGTTATGCATCCAATATAAACACAATCATTCATCCATATATGCACCAAGACAAAGAACACAAAGCACACAGGATTTTTGACATGGAAACCCAATTGGTAGAAAAACCACAGAATGTTCTTTTGTAATGAAAATAATACATTCAAGGAAGCACCAACTTCCTGTATTTACCAGCACCAACTGGAAGGAGACACCGACCCCCTGGTTTTACAAACATCGACCTGAAGGAAGCTCCAACTCCCTGTGTTCTCCAACACCAACTGGAAGGAGGCTACAACTCCATACTCCTTTCCCCATCCTGCCGCCTAGATATCCAATATACAATTCTGACTTACTGAACACCCAACTCGCGCACACTTCTAATCTTTTGATATTCATTCTATTGTGCGATACCTTCGTATGCAGATGATTCACTATCACTGTGCTGTATACATCACTTGACTTCTCATTCCTCTCAATTATACACTTTTGTTGATGTCTTACTTCATGTATTGTGTGCTACTGATTCAACAGTCTGCGCTAAGGTATGCTCTGCCAATCTGCTATTGCGCAATTGCACTTACTAACCGATACTGTGCTTTCAATTGATAGTTTGTTGGTTTGAGATAATGCTGGCACCAGTAGCATATGGAACTCTGCACTTACTGATGTGTATGTTATGTTTAAGTGCCACAGTCTTTTAGAAAACATGTGACATGCCGTGCATCAATTGATTCGTCATTTTAGTTTAACTCACTTGTCTCAGATCATCCTCATCATGACACACTTACTGGATCTTGCTACTGCTCTATTGTCGTGCATCAGATGGACTAATCAATTTCACACACTTCACTTCAGTCTTCATGCATCATCCAAAAATCTATGCATCAATTGATATACTTTGGTTTTGTCTTTACATTACTTCCTAACCTACAACATATGTGATTGTATGCGTGTTGTCTACAATTCTTTCATTTAATCTTCACGCAGTTGTGCATGCTTCTATGTTTCTTCCTTTCAATATTTGTGCATTCATCATAGATCTACAACATCATTTTGTGCACCATCAATTGTATCATTCCTCTGTATGTGTGCCCTCGACTCCTCGCTAGATCATGTTGTTCTTTCATCAAGCCCTTGCCCCAAATATAAATCTCTATCTTCTAACTGAAGCTCTACAATCTTGTCATCGAGCTTCTTCAAATATCCAACTTGCATCTCTATTTATACATGTCTTGCAATGATTGTATGTCCACAAGTTGGTTGTGGCATCCCTTCTTCCATACTTCACGGATTCTGCTTTTGCCACATGTCATCTTCTACGCTAGTGATGTGTCATCCTTTTTTCGGTCTTGCACATCCTTGGTCCATGACTTAGTGGGGCTTACACCTTAGTGGTGTACTCTTGTGCTCTTGATGTACCATTGCTTTGAGGTATGTGCACATCCTTGCTCTTCAACTTGATGAGTCTTTAACCCTTGTCGTACCATCCCTTGTGGGTGTTGTGCTCCTGCTCTATCATCGGTGTTATAGCTTAAAATGACACTTCTCCGTCCGTGACGACATTTGCATCGCTTGGTCGCATGACGACACTTCTTGAGATCAAGTTTAGTCACACAACAGGACACTTGTGGATTGAAGGGTCATTAGGGACATTTAATATGGTTGAAATTACCTCACTCTTGGCCCATTTGATGGTTATAACCCTTAGGAACACTTTTCCAAACCAAACCACCTCCTGAAAATCATCAGAAAACCCTTTTTTTGGCCATTTTTTCACATAAACGCTGGTATTCTATGCAATAGTAGTGTTTTTCCTTAAAATACTCTACTCTGCTTCATAAAAGTAGAGTACAAACGCTGGTTTGCAGTAGAAAAGTATATTTTTTTCCTAAAACAATCAAAATCTCGAATTTTGGTCAATTTGAGTTAGTTTGGGAACCTTCTGATCGGTTATAACTACTTTTCTTCTCCTTCATTGACTATATAAAGAAGGTAGAAGGGCCATGAGAAGGGACCAAGCCCATAATAATGTTATGATGGAGGAATGGAGACCCTCATCCCCCTCTCTTGTGCCTCAGTTTCTGATAAACCCTAGCACAGCTGATTAGAGACTGGGATCCTTGGAGAACAGAAGCAGGAGACCTTGAATCTAGGTTTCGTGAAGTGCCAAGCTTGAATGAAGGTATACTTTTATGTACTTGCTTCATTCATTAATAAAGATCAGACGTTCTTCTCTTTCCAAATATGACTTATTCATGTGTGTCTTAGATTTTATTACAGTTTGCTTATAGTTTGATGTCTCCCTTCTGTCATGAATATCAGTCTTATATATGTAGTCAAGTGTATTTGGGAAAGGTATGAAATTGTTTTGCAGGTGTGGGCATTGTGATACTAGATAACATTGAAGAGCAAGGAAGAGGAAGGTTGGGATCAACCTTCTTAATAAGGTACTCATCTTTCTAACTTAAATATCTTTGCTTACTAGTTGTACTTGTAGAACAGTTGTATGTCTATCTTTCATCCCTGAAGTTGGTAGTTTCTCCCCTGAACTATAGGTGTATTTCCCTCACAACAGAATGGCGACTCCGTTGGGGAAAGCTTATCTGCTTAGGGGTATCCAAGGTCATTTCTTTAGTTTTGTTTGAAGGCCTTTGTTCAATTTCTTGATTAGAATTAGTTAGTAAGCTTTGTTTGACCCTCCTTGGCTCTTACAGGCCCTTCCAAACCCTTACTGGCTCAGGTGTGGGGGGTTTTAGCCCTATTTTTTCAACTTTTCCCAGAAAAACACTACTTTTGCTTAACACAGTAGGTTTTTTCCCCTGAAAAATGCTGGTTTTGCTTAACACAGTAGCTTTTTCCCCTGAAAAACGCTGGTGTTACTTAACACAGTAGCTTTTTTCTCCAGAAAAATGTTGGTTTGCCTTTAGACAGTAGTGTACACATCCTGGAGCTGAGTTTTTGAGTTTTGATCTATTTTGGGGGGCTATGGCCGCATTTTTGGGGGTCCCCGATGACCCTAGGTCTGAGTTAAACCACTGTAAGTGGTCTCCTATCCTTGTACTGATCCCATGTTCATTATTTGGACCTTCTTTGATCAATTTGGGCTTGTTTGGAAAGTTTTGGGGCTTGTTGACCCAAGTTGGGGGGTTGTGGACCGGTTTGGTGTTTTGTACCCTGATTTGAGTCCGACTGAATCTACTTGCTCCATTTCCACTGGATTTGAAACCTATTGAGTCTACTTGACCCTATTTGTATCTATTTGAGTGAAATTTCTCTTTAGATTGGTTTCTTATCCTCCCTTATGCTTTTAGTTTTCTTTTTGTAGTGAAAGCTTAAGTGTCTTTGCTGTTGTTCAGGACCTTGACTGCACTGTTTATGTGCAAACCTGACTTTACCAAACCATACTTCTTTGTAGGTCTATTTCTTTGTTTGGGTCTAAAAGTAAGTTTCGTACACTTTTCCCAATGGTTGGCATGCTTACATCAATAAGAATCTGAAAGTGATATTGGTAGCTTTTACTGTTTCAATAAGGAAACCTGAAAGTTCTTTGCTTTTGCTTTGATAGTAGGTTACTTTCAATTTCAATTTTGTTTCTCACCTTTGAAAAGCTTGAAATAATTTTGATTTATTTTCTGAGTAGAGTACCTCGCAAGTGGCTTAAAGGATTTAAGAGTGCTTTGCATCAAAATGAAGAAGTTTTCTTTTGCATACTTATTTGTTTGAGTAGCTGCATTCTTAGGTTTTGAGTTTAATTTTGTACATTTAGACTTTATTTTTATCTTTTTGCATTCGAAAAGACTAAAAATTGCATTTGCACATGCATTCTAGATCATATCTTTAGGACTTGCATTGAAAAGAAAAGATTTGTTTAGTGGTAAGCATTTTATTTCAGTATTCTATCTCGGTTATAACCACTCTCACACACTCACTACCTTTTTGAGTAAGCAAGTAACCTTTAAAATGAACCCTAATAAAATGTACTAGTAACATTTTCTTTTATAGGTTACATTATTCACCAACTAGTTTTGGTTAGGATCTTGGGTTTAAAACACCTTAAACCACCCAAGATCACACATTACGCCAATATCGTAGTTCGACTATCACATGTAAACCCGCCTCATTCAAAACTTGCCTGGGATCTATGTAGTAGGTCTTGTGAGATCAGATTGTTGGGAATAAACCTCCTACTTTTTGTTTTGAGCATATACTAGGATCGGATCGCGTTTGGGGACTCTTTTGAGTTTCGAGCTCAGTTACCCTTCCCACGCCTTCTGATTTGACCAGCGACTGTTCCCCCAGTAGTTTTCAGTGTGGTGGTATCCTTAGTACCTGACCATAGGATCATACACAAGTGACGACGGAGGGTTATATCTGTTGTACCTAGGACAGACATGGGAGGAAATCCCTTGCAGGTCTTTGGGAGGGCGGTTGGGTGATTCCAGCGCTTGCATCCTTAGTCATTGTATTGTGGACCCGAGGTAACTGTCTTTCTTCCTTCATTGATCTGTTCTGGGCCCTCATCATCCCAGACTCTTCTCCGGAAGGCATCTGTTTTCCTAGTTTGATTTACTTAGGACCTTTTTTAGTGGTGTGCTCTTTGTGCTACTTTTCTTAGTTTGCCTTAGAGAAATTCTTGCTCATTTGAGCATGAAACTATGTCTAGCATTCTGGTGAGCACCAATCAAGGTACCCCTGTTCCAGGGGATCCTTGTGATGTTCCATTCATTGGAAACATTGGTACTCCCTTAATGGCTACTCTGAATCTTCCTAGATTCACTATTGGGCCGCTGGTTTGGTTGTTTTCCACTCTGAATGCCATGCATGCTCCTGACGCTTCTTTTGTAAGCACCTCAAATCAAGAGCATTGAAACCTTGGACCTTCTTTTCCAGTAACATCTTATCCTCCTCCTTCTACCTCATGTGGCAAAAGTAGCAATACTAGTAACCAACAGTCTAAAAGGAATAGACGGAGGAAGATTAGGAAGAGGATGCCAAAACAAAGGGGCAGCAACCCATCCATTGTAATTCATGCTAGGGGCAAGAACTTTGCCTCTGCAAATCATGCAAGGGGCATCTACCCAACCTCTGGAGGCCATGCTGGGAGAAAAATTTTAGTCACTGAAAATCACACTGAAAGTTTGTCTTCAACCACTGTCAGTCATGTTTGGGACACGTCATTGATCACTGCTAATCATATTAATGACAAGTCACCAATTCCTGTGAGTCATACTGGAGACACCATATTAGCCACTGCAATTCATGCTGAGGGATTTGACATTGTCGACAAACCCAATAAATAGAAGTATAAGTTCCCTTGCAAGTTTTGTGAGGGAGACCATCTTACTTACTTGTGCCCTGTACTTCCAGAAGTGCAAAAAGTGTGGTCCTTAGTTCAAAATTATTCTACTTCTAAGCAACCAGCCACTGCTAGTCATGCTAGGGGAAAACTGTCAGCCAATGCTAGTCATGCTGAGAGTACTGACGTTGTAAAGGAGTCTCGACCTATAGGACGGAAACCAAAGTTCCCTTGTAAACATTTTAAGGGAGATCACCTTACTCACCGATGCCCTACCATTTTAGAGGCACTAAGAGTGTGGTCCATGTTAGAAGGAATATCTGCTCCTGAGTTGTCTATAGATTCCCTACAGTCAGATCAACCTTTAGTTGATAAAGTGGTTGAACCAATGCAATCTTTGGTCGACCCCACTCTTCCTTCGGAGAGTGGAGTGATCGAATCGATGCAATCTTCGACTGATCCCATCAATCCTGCAAAGATTGATGCACCTATTGCGGAAGTCTTCTGCATTACTAGTTTGGATGTTCCTGAAAAAGGGGGCACTTCATCTATGTCATGTGAACCCCTACCAAGCCCTAGGATCGTTTCCTTTGATTGGAATAGTCTAGCTGAACCTCGTCTTCCTTCTTCGACACCTTTCCAAATAAAGGTTGATATCGGGAACCACACGGTTGATCGATGCATTGTAGATGAAGGAGCTTATGTTAGTATCTTATCCACTTATGCTTGGAGATATTTGGGTTTCCCTAATGTTATTCCAGCTATTAATTGGTTGTTGACCTTCGATAGAAGACCTAGTGAACTGATCGGATTCCTCTGTCAAGTACCTGTTACTTTGGGTGGAAAAACAGTCTTAGTTGATTTTATGGTTTTAAAGGACCCTGTGGACTTTGATATGATCCTCGGGCGTGATTACGTTTATTCTATGCATGCTGTGGTTTCTACGCTTTTTTGTGTGATGTATTTTCCTCATAACGAAAGCATCGTCACTATCGATCAGCTTGCATTCGTTGATCCTCCTTATTACCCAACTGTAGACCAGTCAGATCCCTCGTCATTAGGCAGTACTATGTCACATGGAATTTATGTGGCATATTGTTCCTTGAGTTCCACTGCTACGGAGAAGGAGTCTCTAAGTTCATGCTTACCTTCTCGGGACTTAGTCCCAGCTTTTGACCAAGTGACACCTCCATCTGAATGTTTAGATATGTGTTCTATCTGGGTTGATATACTTCCTTCCGATGAAGTTTTCCTAGATTCCATAGTACAGTCTGCCATTCATTTGGATGTTGATCCAGTCGCAGTTATGTCCAGCCCCGGTTTGACCTTAAAGTCTGATCTTCCTAATATTGAGTCGTTGGACTCTCCTATAGATCCGCAAATCGGTGTTCCTGCTGAGTTTGATTCTACTTCTAGAATTTTCAACTCCCGTGATGATGAATTTTTTTATGCAGATTCCATCATGTCCTTCGACTTTGATCTTCATCCTAAAGTCGATCTTGTTGATTGTAAGTCCTTGGGCTTGGGTACCATAAAGTCTTCATTTGAAAACTCTGCCTTGTTTATGCCTGCTGTTGATGATACTGAAGTTGAAAGTATTTCTACCTCAGTGACTTGTATCGGGTCTTTCTTTACATATTTTTTAGATATGATCTTGGTACTAATGTTTCTTGGAGACATGATTCTTAGCTGGATTCATACTTGCTTACTGGTCCTTTTCGACACCTTGTGCGACCATGTCAGGTATATTCGGAACCTTGCATATAGGTTTAGGCTTCCCCATTGTTATGTTGCATTTGAACCTTTTTCCATCTGAATTCTCCATAGGGTCGAACCTGTTGGATATTGGTGTGTTATCCATCTCTTTATGCATTGTGCACCAGTCCGACAGCAGAGCCTACCTAACATGGGTCACCCTAGTCAACACCCTTATGCCATTTTGGTGCCCATGCTAAGTTTTCCTCAGTCTCGGGAGATTTTTTAGATTTACCATGACTTTGAGAAGAAGTCTCATATCTTTTTTCCTCATATATTTCTGGCCATCCCTGATAAGGCTCCCATCTTTGTGTTCAAGTTGCATATGCATCTGTTATGATCCCACTTGCGCTAATGAGCTGGGTACCAGCTTCCATGCTTTTAGCTCGTTGTATAATCCTCTATCTCTGATCTCATTTCCGCTAAGCCCTGTATCATTTTGCCTTCATAATTTGACACCTTTTACCCGGAGGAGACACACCCTAAGTGTCCTTATCTTGCTCGTGTTCCTTGCATTAAGCATAGCTTTGTTCCATGCGCTTGGAGCTAGTTTCGCATGTTCCTAACACTCGTCTCCTTCCATAACAAGCATTATTCTACCTTTACTTCGAGCTCGTTAAAAACAGTAAGTAGGTTATGAGCATTAGAAAAGTAGAGTAGAAACAATGGTTTGCAGTAGAAAAGTAGAGTTTTTTCCTGAAACAATCAAAATCTCGAATTTTGGTCAATTTGAGTTAGTTTGGGAACCTCCTGATCGGTTATAACTACTTTATTCTCCTTCATTGACTATATAAAGAAGGTAGAAGGGCCATGAGAAGGGACCAAGCCCATAATAATGTTATGCTGGAGGAATGGAGACCCTCATCCCCCTCTCTTGTGCCTTAGTTTCTGATAAACCCTAGCACAACTGATTAGAGACTGGGATCCTTGGAGAACAGAAGCAGGAGACCTTGAATCTAGGTTTCATGAAGTGCCAAGCTTGAAGGAAGGTATAATTTTATGTACTTGCTTCATTCATTAATAAAGATCAGACGTTCTTCTCTTTCCAAATATGACTTATTCATGTGTGTCTTAGATTTTATTACAATTTTCTTATAGTTTGATGTCTTTCTTCTGTCATGAATATCAGTCTTATATATGTAGTCAAATGTATTTGAGAAAGGTATGAAGTTGTTTTGCAGGTGTGGGCATTGTGATACTGGATAGCATTGAAGAGCAAGGAAGAGGAAGGCTGGGATCAACCTTCTTAATAAGGTACTCATCTTTCTAACCTTAAATATCTTTGCTTACTAGTTGTACTTTTAGAACAGTTGTATGTCTATCTTTCATCCCTGAAGTTGGTAGTTTCTCCCCTGAACTGGGTTTGCGCATAAACAACTTCAGTTGTTGTACCCTTCTTGGAACATGTGCGTACTTACTAACTGAAAGCATCTTCTAATTCGAAATACTTGCACACTTTCAATATTATTCAGTTTCTTATTGTTTGTGCACTCCCGATCTTTGACCAAGCAATGCTTGCGCATTCCAAGGTCTTCTTTCAACATGCTTGCACACTTGTGCTTTTGCTTAACCAACTCCTTGTATGCTTGTGCACATGTACATTTGTCCAACCAATTCTTTGATTGTTTCCTTAATAGAGTATGACTTGGTGGATTTGATATTTGCATTGGTACCACATGTAGTAGGATACATTGCATATATGCTTCTTTGGACTGGATCTACATGATGTACCTTCCTTATGTGCTTCTTCATACTGATCATGCATGATGTGTCCGTGGACACACATCTTCAGACTGGATGCAAATTCTAGATATACTTCTTCACACTGGAATCCATATCCTTCTCCATCTTGCACATATACTTCTTCAAAGTGGCTTCTCCATATACTTCTTTAAGATGGTATAGGAATGTTGTATCCACTTTGACATCGGTTGACATCAATGACTCAAAATTAATCAATTGACATCCTCTTTGACATTAGTTTATATCAATGACAACCAAAGTTCAACAATATCCCCCTTTGGCATTGATTTCAACACCTTATGAAGCTGCGTATCATATTATTTGAACTGTATGCTTCATCTGTATTTTTCGTAGTGCTCCCCTGTGTATGTGCTCCCCTTGAGTGCTTTGGCATTTTGAATTCTGCACTTTCTATTGTCAGTACTTATTTTGATTTTTTTTACTTCTGCGCAGACCATATGTACAGTCATATTCATTCCATTTCTTCAAGTGATCTACTTCACACTCTTTCATGTCTGTTGCATCTCTATGTTATTTCTTCAATAATCTGCTTCATGGTCTTTCACGTATTTTGCATCTTCATGTTGATTCTTATCTGTTGATGTATAACCAGCTTCATGCATTACTGGGCCAGTTGTTCTGCCAGCTTCATGCATTTCTCCCCCTTTGACATCAATGGAAAAGAGGTGCCATTACTTGTGCAATGTAGGTTCTCCTTTTGTTTTATTTTTACGTCGGCCTCTATCTCAACTATTTTCAGGGATTACTCCCCCTGACTTCATGCTTCATTGTTCTTGCTGATATATGATTCCTGTGTTCCTGTATGAACAGTAGATTTAATATTCTGCAGATTTGTTTTTATAGATGCAACTTTTTCTCTTAGTTCTTCTTTTCCCACAATAGTTATTTCCACCTTTCATTAGGAATTGATTTCAGAGTTTCTAAGAAATCATCAATTACTTCTTTAATTTCATTTTGCAATAGGGGGCAACATTCTGCAATACTTAAAATTTCTTCTTGTAGAGGTTCAAGCCTTTCAATAAACTTTCGTTGTTCTTCACGTATCTTGTTGTTGCTTCTTACAATCTCCCTTTCTGCTTGTCATCTCAACTGTTGAAATACTGGTCAAATTGTTACGGATATTTTTCTCTAAGTCTTGTGCAGTCTGAATCCTCTTATTTACCTCTTTTAGTTTCTCATCCTCGACCAAGTTTTTCCATAGTTGAACACTTTCTTCATGCAGCTTCTCACATCTTAATTTCAGCATTTTAAGGCTTTCAATTGTAGTATTTATCTTTTCATGTTTTGTCTCGACTTCTAGATGCATTTCTGGTGCTTGTCTTCCAATTCTAGTATTCATTTTCTGAATGACCTCCCTATTATCATCAGTTTTCTTTCTGAGGAGATATCTTCATTATTTTGATCTTATGGAAGTGTGTTGTATACTTCCTCCACTATTTTTTGCAGACTACAGGCATCTTATTGTACTTTCTCTAGTCCCTGTTTTAATGAACTGCCTTTTGCAACTGCTTCCTCTATTTCCTTTTCTAACTTTACTATTTTATGTGCAATTAAACCTTTTTTAGTCTTTAGCTATGAACATTCTTCTTGTAGGGAATTCTTTTCCTTTTGGATTATATCCAACTTAGCCATGGTTGCTTCATGTCTCCTTCCGATTTCTTGTGCAACAAATGTATGAAATGCATATAACTCATATGATGTTAAGTGTGATAAATTTAATTCCACATGACTTACCTTATTCTACATCTCTTGAGTAGTAAATGTCATAGCCACAGATGAGATATTCAACTTTTGATGCAAATCTATCTCCTTCATCTGCTTGATGGGATGAGATGGAAAATTGTTTTGGTTTGCCTCAACAATATTATGTTCTCCCTAGTTTTTGTTCATCAGTTGATTTAATAATCCAGATTGATCATCAATTTTCATCAAGATTTCCCTTTGTTGTAAAGAAATATTTTCTACTCACCTTTAGTAATTATGTTCTTGCTTTCCTCTTCAATAACATTCCTGGCTTCTCTGCTTATTTTCTCAAGGTCACATGTTGTCTGTGGTTGATTCGAGCCAGGTTCAGATGCCTTTACTTTCTTCTTTGAAGAGCCCCCCTCCTTTATTTTCTCTTCTTGGCTTGCACAAACTGATGCATGCGCTTGGGAGGCGTTTCTAAGTTGTTGATATCTTCTACTACTGGGGTTGACTGTTTTTGTTGCTCTGCTTCTTCTTCTTCTTCAATCAATGGAATCCTCCATTTTGCGCCCCAATATTGAATAATTTTTGCAACGTATTCTTCAGAGCAAACAAACCCAGTATGCAACCATCATTTGCTAGGGTGCCTTTTTTCCTATATGTAGGTGTGATGCATTCCAATTTTGAAGTGCATGATTCCCTTGTATGTTTCAACGAGATGAGGAGATATGCGTGGAGAATTTCTCAAAATAAATCTGATTTCATCACAGTACAATAAGAAATTGATATTGTTCTCCACCTGTCTTCTAGTAATGTCAGAGACCCACATATTCGTGTATCTTGCAGCTTGAAAGCGTCTTTTAATTCTGTCAAATAACTAACTTCCCTTGGGATCCTTTCAACAGTGAGTGCTATACAAATTAATAACCAAGTATAGTTAAAGGGGTTAGATTTTTTTTGTGCTTCCAGACAGTCTTCAAGAAATTCATTCAGTAGGAATGCCGACTAGTTCATCTGGATTCCCTCAACACATTTTTCTACCGCTGCAATGATTATTGTTGAGACCTGATATTGGCGGCTCTCTCAGAATAACTTGCATGCTAGTAACTGGGTGGTGAATCTTACTGCATCATCCTTTATTTGTGCGACTGAGAATCCCCTAATTGCTCATTGGGTTCCATATTTTTCAGCCATCTTCCTTCCCAGATCCTTTTCTTGACTTTTGCTCATTAGAGGACTTATATCCTCCCCGGCTGAGGGTATCCCAGTGATCTCTTCTATAATCTTGGCATTAATAGGAATAGGTTTGTCTAGCCACATATATCCATCATGTACGTGTGATAGTAGTACTTTTGCACACATCTTTACATGTGGTGATCTTCCAAAATTAGGTATTTCTAATAGATTTAGTATCCATGTTTTTTGTAGTTCATATACCCATTCCTCGAGTACCATAACAGTTGGTATCTTGGGGTCTGAGCTTTCCTTCTTTTCCATATACTTATCCACAGCTAACCCAGGAAACGTTTCATCATCAGTAACATCATGATCTGCAAATGTGAACCTATGTAGTAGGCCATGCAGGTTTCCTTCAACAAATACTCCTTCAAAGCTCTTTCGATCTTGTAACTACATGTATTCTACTTTCGGCAGAGTCACATGCAGATATCAAGTTTCCAAGAGGTAATGTAATCACATTCAATATTTTTAGTCTTCATGTTTCTTCACAAACGGGTTCTTATTTTTGCATCGTCTTCTGGGTTCCATGATCTTCAACTATTACTTCTTCAAACATTGTTTACTCAATAGCTCTCGTTCTCAATAGGTGAGATAGTTTAGACTAAGCATTCTCTTGATTTATAGAGGTTCTCATTAACAATTTCCACCTTTTACAGATTTTTTTGGATTTGGTCCATTTCAGAAAGTTCCAATTTGATTTGATCTTTTTCCAAATTCACTTAACCACTTCTCATCATTAATGTTACTACCGTTTGATAATTTATTGTCATTCGTGCCTCTACTCCACTAAATCATTAATGCTCAATCGTTGTCACAGTTTATGTTGTCGCACAAGTACATCATTGCGACGGGTCCAACTAACAGTGAGTCAGTTTTGCATTGGAATGGAGAAGGATTGGTATTCCAAGTCCTTCAACAATTCATTTAGAGATCTGATTGTTTTGGGATTACTGTTCACATTTTTCTTCCTCTAGACCATCTTGCAAGGATCCTTTCCTTGATTTCTAGAGATACTGTAACTGTTGAAAAATTGGAAACCCTTACTAGCTTTCTTGATTTAGTGCTTTACAATCTTTCCTGACTTTTCACAGTCCTGAGACTTGTGACCGATTTTGTTGCACTTGAAACAAATAACATTGTTGCATTATTTTCCAATATGTCCGTTCAATGTGCATTTCCAACATTGAACTGATTTGCGCAAGTTCGTCTTCTTTATTTTCACAACCTATTCTACAACCTTTTTGTAGTTATCCTTAAAACGTATACCAGTTTTATCATAAGGAGATATTTGTTTGCTGAGAATCTCATTAAGTACCTCTGTAATTTTAGCAAAAATATTTGTCATCATAACTTGATCTTGCATTCTTTTCATTTTTTCTTCATTTTCCTGTAATTTGATTCTTTGCTCGTCAAGCATTTTTTCATACTCATAATTCTTTTCTTTGAGAGAGATCACCTCTAGTTGTTTTGCTTGAAGATGAACTTGACTATCACAATGTCTTTGTAGTTGATCCTTTAATGACGGGAATTCCTTGGTCTTTCATTCCTTTTCTTCTGTGGCATTTACCAACTTCTCCTTTAGAAGAGTGATCTCATTTCCAAGTCTCTAATTATTTGCAATCGACTTCTTCAGTTTGGTCTCCAAGGACTTATTACTCAATATTTCATTTTGACGGGTCTCATTCACTCCTGCAACTGACTGGTGAGAGCTGCTACCAATTCCTTAGATTATGCTTCTTTCTTATTTAGGATGTTTAGAGTCTTGGTTGCTATTCTTTTAACTTCTTTTATCGTCTTTCTCTTTGTGAGAATGATGTTCCGTGCATTTGCGACAAAGAGCTTGTCTAAACAAACATCTTCCTGTAACCTTGGTGCTTTTCTTAGAGAAAATTCATTTCCCATAACTGTGCATGGATCTATCTTCCAGATGTTAATATGTTACTGAAGACACCCATTTTGATACCAATTGTTGGAATCGATTTAATACTAAGAGGGGGGGTGATTCATTATTAGTGTAGTTATCAACAATTTTTACCTTCTTTAAAATATTAGTCTTAACTTAATCTTGATCTTTAGTTATGCATCCAATATAAACAAAATCATTCATCCATATATGCACCAAGACAATGAACACAAAACAAACAGGATTTTTGACGTGGAAACCCAATTGGGAGAAAAACCACAGAATGCTCTTTTGTAATGAAAAGAATACATTCAAGGAAGCACCAACTTCCTGTATTTACCAACACCAACTGGAAGGATGCACCGATCCCCTGTTTTTACAGGAACCGGCCTGAAGGAAGCTCCAACTCCCTATGTTCTCCAGAACCAACTGGAAGGAGGCTGCAACCCCTTGCTCCTTGCCTCGTCCTGCTGCCCAGATATCCAATATATGATTCTGACTTACTGAAAATCCAATTCGCACACACTTCTAATCTTATGATATTAGTTATGTTATGTGCTACCTTCGTATGCAGATGATTCACTGCCATTGTGCTACATACATCACTTTACTTCTCATTCCACTCAATTATAAATTCTGTTGATGTCTTACTTCATGTATTGTGTGCTACTGAATTTGTAGTCTGCGCTAAGGTATGCTCTGTTGATCTGCTACTGTGCAACTGCACTTAGCAACTGATATTGTGCTTTCAATTGATAGTTTGCTGCTATGAGATAATGCACCAGTAATAGATGGAACTGCGCACTTACTGATTTGTCCATTCTATTTAAGTGCCACAGTCTTTTAGACAACTTGTGACATGTTGTGCATCAATTGATTTGTCCTTTCAGTTTAACGCACTTGTCTCGGATCATCCTCATCATGACGCGCTTACTGGATCATGTTGATGCTCTGTCATCGGGAATCAAATGTCTACTCAACTTCACACACTTCACTTCAGTCTTCATGCATTAGCCAAACATCTGCACATCACTTGATATACTTTGGTTTTGTCTCTGTGCTACTTCCTTACTTACAACATTTGTGACTATCTGTATGTTGTCTGCAATTCTGTCATTCAATCTTCACACAATTTCGATTGCTTCTGTGTTTCTGCCTTTTAGTATTTGCGCATTCATCATAGATATACAACATCATTATGTGCACCATCAACTGTATCATTCTTTTGTATGTGCGCCCTCATTTCCTTGCTAGATCATGTTATTCTTTCACCAAGCCCTTGATGCCCCGAATATAAATATGTATCTTGTAACTAAATCTCTACAATCTCGCCATCGAGATTACTTCAAATCTCCAACTTGCATCTCTATCTATACATGTCCTACAGAGATTGCATGTCCACAAGTTGGTTGTGGCATCCCTTCTTCCATACTTCATGGATTTTGCTTTTGCCACATGTAATCTTCTGCACTGCTGATGTGTCATCATTTTGTGGGTCTTGCGCATCTTTGGTCCACGGCTTAGTGGGACTTACACCTTAGTGGTGTACTCTTGAACTCTTGATGTACCATTGCTTTGAGGTATGTGCACATCCTTTCTCTTCAACTTGATGATTCTTTGACCCTTGTCGTACCATCCCTTGTGGGTGTTACGCTCCTAATGTATCATCGGGCTTGTGGGGTTTGCGTATAAACTAGCATAGATCCATCTTAAACCCGGATCTACCAAGCACCGAGAGGGATCCAATTTCTTGAGGTGTAATTTTTTGTATCTAACTTTTAACATGTTCATAAAAAATTATCTAATTTTTTTACACGTTAAAAAATATTTACACGTAAGTTCAAGTTTAAGATCTCCCTCATACTGAGTTACTTCTTTATCTTTTTTACTTCTTATATTTTTATTAATGGCCGACGTTACAATATTTTATTTTTATTATTTTATTTTTGTTACTCGACAAACACTCTACAAACTCTCCACAAATGTTACAAGATCTCCCTCATACTGGGTTACTTCTTTATCTTTTTTACTTCTTATAATTTTATTAATGGCCGACTTTACAATATTTTATTTTTATTATTTTGTTACTCGACAAACACTCCACACATGTTACAAGATCTCCCTCATACTGGGTTGTAGAGCGCCTCCTAGCGCAATCATACTAGGCTGTAGAGCGCCTCTCAGCGCAACAACTTCAGCTATTGTACCCTTCTTGGAACTTGTGCACCCTTTACTAACAAAAAGAATCTTCTAATTGGAAAGACTTGTGCACTTTCAGGATTATTCAGTTTATTATTGTTTGCACACTCCCGATATTTGACCAAGCATTGCGCATTCCAGAGTCTTCTTTCAACATGCTTGCACACTTGTACTTTTTCTTAACCAACTCCTTGGCTACTTGTGCACATGTACTTGTTTCCAACCAATTCTTTGACTGCTTCTTTGAGAGAGTATGACTTGGTGGACTTGATATCTGCGCTAGTACTACATGTAGTAGGATACATTGCTTATGTGTTTCTTTGGATTAGATCTGCATGATGTACCTTCCTTATGTGTTTCTTCATACTAATCATGCATGATGTATCCTTGGACAAACATCTTCAAAATGGATGCAATTTCTAGATATACTTCTTCACACTGGCATCCATATCCTTCACCATCTTGCGCATATACTTCTTCAAAGTGGCTTCTACATATACTTCTTTAAGCTGGCATAGGAATGATGTATCCACTTTGACATCAGTTTACATCAATGACTCAAACTAAATCAATTGACATCCTCTTTGACATTAGTTGACATCACTGACAACCAAATTTCCCTTGTTGCATGCTAATTTTAGGATAATTTTTATAACAAATCTCTAAACCTAAACTATGGATTGTCCTATCAAGTTGAATGTTAATTTTACAAAAAAATATCCTTCACCTGTATTAATGCATTTTTATTTTACTAACTAATAATAGCTTAGAATTAGGACATACTTAATATCCCATTCTGATTTGTAAATATTGTGGGTATTCCACTGGATCAATTTGTCACAAGAAATCTTACAAGTTTATGCAAACCCTTGTTATATAGTATTTTACTAAGTTTTAATATTACTAGCTTAGTGCTCAAAATATTGAAGTATGACAATAATCAAATAAAATAATTTAAACAAATATCACACCATCCATAAAATGAACACAAGATGTACCCTAGGAAACCCAATACGATAAAGTCTAACCAAAAGGTGAGCACTATTCCTTGATCTTTTCTTCTCAAATAACAAATGTAAATACAAAGAATGGTGAACTCACTATGGAGTTCACATTGACACTATAGCATGTATGGCTACTACAAGGTCTTTACTTTCTCTATTTTCCTCCAATATCTCTCTCCCTTACTCCACCCAACTATGGAATGTTAATTAATACAATTATAATGGAATCCCTTCCTTCCTTAGTGTTGTAGTATTCAAACATGTCCTAATAGTTGTTTAGTATTAAGGTTATATTTTTTGCATGCCTCAACTCCCAATTAGGGTTAAGGATTTGTACCCTCTAGAATCCTCTTGAAACTCCAAGTGTGACTAGCTCCACATGTGTGATTAATGAGAGTTGAACCATCCACTTAGTACCATGGCGGTCAACTGCATAGGTAAACTTGCGAGAGGCATAACTGCCTCACACAAACTACGATTAAGGTGATTTTTGCACCATTTGAAAGTTCTTTACACGTATAATAACCATGTGTTTCTAAGAATAATGTATACAAATTTGTTACCCCAAAAATCGCTATTTAGTGGCCCAAACAGGATGTGGAAATTTTCAGACCCCAAATCACCAAAATAGGACCTACACTTGAAATGGACCCTACAAACCAATAACTCTATTTTTTCTACTCATAAAGTACCAAAATAGATAACAAATTATATAGTGATCTATTTTGAATCACATTCAAAAAAAGTGAACGAAATCCTTATAAAAATAATTGTTCTCTATCACATGTTTCTTAAATACATCATGAAAATGTGATAAATATATCTTCATTATTGCCTACATTCTTAAATATTCTAACCCAATATTCACAATTGATTTCTTTTTCTTTTTCATTCCTAAACTTTACTTGGACCATTGTGGTCCTTAGCTTTCACAATGTTGCATGTAACTTCTTTAGGAATTAGAAAATTTTTGTCATACTCTAACTTAAACCTCTTTAACTTTAAACGTTCTAATTCGTTGTAGTCTAATTTCGAGTGATTCTTTTTCACTGCCATGGATATTTGATGTTAGAGAGATATTGCATAGCATAGGTAAGTTGAACTCAAATGACTCATTACTTCCATGTGCTTTCCTTTGCCATTTTGAAATCCCTTAAAATTAAACACTAACAAACTCCACAACTCAATGAAACTCTCATAATAATTTATGAAATTGATATTGACAACGCTTTTAACAATGATTCACACATCTAACTAGCATGAACATTGCTTTGTTTTAAGGGATCGCATTTCATATTTGAATTGAAGCATTAACATAAATTTGTTCATTCACGGAAATGAAATCTTGTACATCTTTATTTTATGTTCTATAAGAAATGGTGATCCAGAACTAGGGTTGAACATAATGGATGCTTATTGTCCTTAACTATGTGAGAGACTTGTCAAGTTGTGCAGTTTGGGTCACCAAGGCAAAAGAACTAAGCTAGTTAAGATATGAATAATACAATAGGGGTGATTTTTGTAAAAAATAATTAAATCAGTTACAACAAAGAATTCAACATGGAAATAGGAGCAAATTAGTGAATGGCATCTTAAACCATTGACATAAAGTGTGCATTGATGTGTATAACCTTAAGTGGTTAAGTGAAGGAATGTCGATACATAAATATCCAAAAAAAACATTAAATAATAGAACAAGGGAATACAAACCATATACTCGGCTCAATTGTAAAATTTCATTGTTAGTTTAAGGAGCTACAATTTTGCGCGATTGAAGCTTTGTAACATAAACTGGTAACTTTAGTAGTGTAAATCACTAATTGTGGATTTTGATCTTACAAGGACATGACGGATCATTATCTCCATGTCTAATCATGTTTGCACCGAGAGGAGCGATGTGATGTACAACCCAGTATGGGAGAGATGTTGTCATGTAATGTAACGTAATGCTACATTACCAAAAATAAAAAATGTTGTCGACTCATAGGAGTCAAAGTGATGAATGCAAGCACATTTACCAAGTACTTCAAGAGAATAGGAGTTAGAATGAATACATGTTCAAAATTATTGCAAATGATTAAAAACCTTGCCACTGTTATAAGAGGACATCCACAAAATATGTGCTCAATTATATATGAAAACCACTTAAAACAATGTCAACTTACCAAGGAAGGTATCCCTAATGGAGAGGGATAAGAATCTCACCTTTGGGGCATCAAATGAATGAGTAATACAAATTTGCAAATGATTTACCATATCTAGTTTATGCCCTAACTAGCCCCCCAAAATCACAAAAAGGTCAACTTGAACCATTGGATGAATGTCCAAGATATTAGGGTTGATAATGGACCACGTAATGCTACTTTCCCATTAGTTTTAGACCAACTTAGGCTTCTTATAAATTTGGCAATGTGGTTCATATAAATAAAAACAATAATAATATTTATTTCTCCTCACAAATATACTATCTATCTTAATGAGGCACCACATTAGCCTAGTCTAAAATGTCCTTCAAACTAAAATGAAGGTAATTCAACCAGAAAAATCTTTAAATGGTGATTTTGTCCCTAAAACCCCTAATGTTTTAGGGGGGGAATCCTTTTTTCGTCTAAGAGAAACATAGATGGTGATATGTTCATACCTATAGCTCGTAAAGCCCTACATCATTTATATTTTTAGCAAGACACATGGATTTGCAAAAATATTTTGTTTATCTTTTTCCCATGATCTGAAGTGTTCCTAATTGACTAGGAATCCCAGTTGGCATGTCTTCTATAGGTAGAATTCTTGAATTTTCCAATGCAATTATGACCATTCCAATAATGCATTTTGGCCCTAGTTGGTAGTTTAATTCATTTTCCATGAACCAGACAGGATATTTAACTTGAGGCCTCAATGCCATGTCTCTCTTAAGGTTATCAAAGAACCTTAAGTGTATGTTCTATTTGGGGTTGATTATAACATGAATCATTCATTATATACATTTTCCCAAACACTTATTTTTGTTGAGAAAGTATAGGAAATTATTTTTGGGACTATTGGCTAATGAACTAGACTTTCTCATAGGTGGTCTTTCCCATGCAAACCCCATAGGATCAAAATGGTCCCCAACCTAAGAATGATATAGTGAGAAGCTAGACTCAAGTGGTGGGTATTAGCCCACAAAAGGCCTTGATCGATTTTCCAATAGACCCTTCCAGGACTGAGGTAACTTTTGCAAGCAAGTTGATGATACAATAGGTTTTTAGAACAACTCAACAAAGTGAAGAACTCATAGTGCATGCTCTCCACCATTTTTTCTTTATCCTTAGGCATATGATTTGATTGATTCCCCACAAAAATGGGCATGGCTTATCATTTTGGATGCATTGTTTTCCATGTGCCTTGTATAAACCTGTTGTAAGTTTGAACTCCTCTGCTACTCTTAATGGCTTCAAAGATCATTGAATAGGAGATGTATGACATTGTGGGTTCCAAATGAAAATTTTCTTCTAGAATTCCCTAGGATTGAGTGAACCTAGCATAAAACATATCATCCACAAATTTTATAAGAAGTCAAAATTATTGGATTTTTGCTCCATGTGGCCTTATATGTTATTTTTCCAATTACTAAGTGTGTGTATGAATATTTATCATGGGAGAGTGGGTTCTCTATCCAAATAGGCCTTCATATTGTTGGTGTTGTTATTGATTGGCATTTTCATCTAATGTAAGGCCTTGTTTGGAATTTCCTAAACTTAATGGCTAGATACTAGGTTTGGTCAATATTTATGCACCCAAATATGTTGGTGAGAGGACTTAGTTCTGGAATTATATTGTTGATTACTAAAAAAAATCTTTGATAACCTTCAAGGCTTGGATAGGATTTTATGACCCTAATCATCTCTAGCACTATGAATCCTCAAATATTTGTTTCACTAGAATAACATTTGAAAGGGGTTAGGAATAAATTCTATAGAGATCAAATAAAGCAATGTTATCATAATAGAATTCATTTTATTTTGACTCTTATTGGGTTTCGATAATGCGCGTCAATGGTAGGATCATGATCTCTATTATTCACTAACTTGTTTGGTTTTTTATTTCAATGGGTGAGTAGAACTATGCACACAAAATGTCTTATATCATGAATGATTCTCATCTTTAAATCCCTAATTGTGTTGCATATATCAAACTATGCACAACCTTCTTCCTAGGCTCCATAGGGACAATAAGTGCATTGGAAGGTAGGAATTTGTTATTGCACAAGTTGTGGCATTTTTGTGAGGTTGCGGGCTATAAATTTATTCATTTAAGTTATTCCAATCTTGATCACTGCAAAATAACTAGATGAAGTTTCAAGATTTCTTTAGCTTATCCCTATTGACAAGGAAAAATAAGCATGAGAAACAAAGATTTGTCATATCTTGAGATTGGAAAAAATCCATCGTGCTAGAGGTGTTGAGCTTAATGCTCTCCTTTACTATATTTGGATGAGAGATTAGACTATTAAGGATATCCTTAATGCTTTATCAAATAAGAACGCAAGTGAGAAAATAGATGCCCTTTAGACATAAAACATATTGGCACCAACCTAAGAGTTGATTGAGTAGGAGTTTATATTCGATTATATGATTTTCAATCCTTGGCTATTATGGAGGATATAAGACGTGGCCATGCAACATTACCTTAATGTTTTCCTAGTGAAAGTTACAAGTGAACAAAATCAAGATTGCATTTAGGCCCTTTCCTTGGATGATTTATCAATTAACTTGCTTAATATGTTTGATGACAAATCCTAGGCTTGATGTATATCCGTTTAATTTTGAATGTAAGGTCATGTGGGGATTTTTCTAGAACACACAAGCTTGATCTATGGTTGATATATTTTAGATAACATCGTAGCTTTGTGGGAAGATATGGAGTGGGATTGTGTCTTGATCTTATATGTTTTTTTCATTAAGATTGATTTTGAGAAGGCGTGTGATGAAGCTGAATGTCCCTTCATAATTATTATTATTAAAGACTTAGGTTTTATCTCTTCCTTCATTGGTGTGGTGGGGACCTTTTTCACATACTCCTCTATCTACATGTCCATCAACATATTCAAGTCCTAGGAAGTTGGTATATTTCATTCCATAAAAATAATGATGTTCATTATCTCCAATATGATATGTTCAAGGTGTTGAATCTTTGGGTATCTTGATCTCTCATAAGGTTAGAATGGGCTTATCAAAGCGATCTTGTTTTGTAAACCCAATGTTGGATAGTTAATTCATGTTTTGTTGATGATTCTTTTCTAAGCATTCTTGAAGACCGAGTCTAATGGGACATCATGGTGGAATGCCTTAATACATTATATCTTGTATCAAGATCCAACATTTAATGGCATAAAATGATGTTTTATAGGAAAATTCAATCTTTAATTCTATATTATCTTATTGTTAGAATCATACCTAGATCAAACTAGACCATGTCCTTAAAGTTTAAATGTTTTGGTACTCCTTTTGTATTCAAGGATTGTCCCAAATATTTGTGGGAATTAGTGGTGCAAAGGGAGGAAAAGGAACAAAAGGAAATTGATAAATGGATCACAAATCCTTTGGCCATTGCAAATAAGTTTTAGATCCTCACCAATTTATGGTAGTGAATCATGTATACTACTCTCCTTATTGAGTTCCCTCTATGTTATCTTATCGTCAACTAGAAAACGTTTTTCGAGAACATCCTTTGGGCTGAAAATTCTAATGGAGAATACTTTCACAAATTCAGTTGGGACATGTGTTGCACTCCTCATGAATATGGTTGTGTAGATGTTATAAAACAAGGATTAAGGCTTAGGTTCTTTGGAAAATAGGTGGTAAGGGTCATGAGTGGGACTAAGGCATGGGAATATTTTCTTGGGAATCATATTAATTAAGGGGATCTAGTGGAGAAAATTTTTGGTAGGGTATTTTTTGTTGACCTTTCTCATGTTGATAGAGTTCACACATTTGTGGTCTATAGCATATAGAGGGCTTGGGAGGTTGTTAAGTTGCTCCTTTTACGAAGAGATATTTCATTGTAATATGTATCATCTTTTAGTGATGATTACCTTTAGTAGTATTCATCAATTATACATGAAGGATAAATGTTGGCTAAATTGACATGTTTCTTCGCCCTGCAACTATTCAAAAGTGGTAAAAAAAATTCTATAGCCATGATTGATAACCATATGGGGGAGTGGGTTCCTTGGCTCAATATTAAATGCAAGTTCAGACTAACCAATACTGATAAGTTCATCCTAGAACATCTACAGGGCCTTATTTTGGATGACATTATTCCCCAACTGAGCTTGTAGGAACCCATTGGTCTTGTTGGTGGTATTAGAAATGGTAGAGAGAGAAACATTTACAAATATAAGCCTGCTTTGGGCTACAAATGACTCTAGTACAAAAATGAGTTGGAAGGCAATCTGAACAAAAAATTTCATATAAAGTATGAGCAAAAAATATGTTTGTTCTTGCTAATAAGCCTATGGAAATTAGCATGAGAGCCAAAGAAGGTTCTCTTTGTGTGGTTTATTACTATAGGATGTATATTAATAAACAAAATATTAACATACTTGGGAGTGTAAAACTCATGATGTTCATAATGTGGGTGATTTTTTATGTAGCCAAGGATACATGGGATCATGGTCAAATTTTGTGTTTGAAATACCTCCAACATTCCTTTCATGAAGGTTACCCAGTTAGGGGTCATCTCCCTTTCGTTATTGAATTTCATTCTACCTAGTTGTTATTTCACATTGAAGTGATTACTTCACTTGGAATAAATATAATGATGTGGTATTTAATAACAAAAATTATTTTTTTACGGTATGAAGGTTCTCTGACATGTATTGAATTTATGCATGTAGGATATTGTGCAAGAAAGAAATATTTGTATGGAACTGGAGCATTTGAATTATATCTTGGTTTTTTGGAGTGGCCCCCCTTGTACTCTGAGTCAAGAGCCACCAAGCCCATCTTTTCCTTGATTAGCATAGTCTCACTAAGCTAACATTAGGGATCACCACTAAGTAGGCAAACATGCTTGAGAGCATAGGGATTATGGGAGCAATTGGATTGTTGCACCAACTAATAATGATTAGAAGTTTCCAACTTTATTCCTAGCCATATAAAAGAGCCCCAAGCCCCTCAAAGAAGCTAATGGTGCATGGGATCAATCAATGGATGATGCTTCCCTAGCAAATAGTCGGGGCCCTACTTGGTGTTGTCATTATTGTTTCTTAGTGTTTATAATATGGATTTATGCCTAGTGGTTTTTGTACATCATTACTTTGTTATATTGGACACGATTTACTATGTCTCTTTGTATTCAGGTGTTAATTTACCATTAACCAACTCTTTTTTTTTAGTTTTGATGGTCTTTTGTTAGTGCTCATGGAGACTGCATATGTGGCCCAACTTTTTTGCAATGATGTATTGTACATATTTTTTTATTAATAGTTAAAGGAAGCTTTAATGTCAAAGAATTATACGCATCCAAGGAATAATCCATGACAATTATCATTCACCTAACATAGGTTCAACAAACTTTGCTCTGCAATAGCTTAGGATTATCATAAAATATATGCGTTAACTAACCTCCTGATCTAAATGACTATGATGGACTTTACAAAATGGTTGTTAGATATCTTCATTCCATACACCTAGTTTCCTAGAGATTATGATGACTATGGTGTAAAGATCATTAGTTCACTATAATGTGGATCAAAATGGATCCAAAATAACTCTCCTGTAAAGTTTGTAAAAAATATCATTCTTGGCAAATTTTGAAGTCAATGGTCTATTGGAAACCAACACGAAGAACAAAAGCCAAAGGTCTCATTTTAACCATAAGAAGATGAAACAAACCACTTGTTGGTTGGCATTCCAAGGCAACATTATTATAGAGAATGCTTTTCTTGAAAAAAAACCCAAGAGATGGAAAAAAAATGAAGTTTGGGGAAAGGGGGCAGCATCTTAAATTACTAAGAACTCGAAATGAAGAAATGTGTTCAAACATCAGAGGATGAAGATGATTTTGAGCCTATACATGATGTATAAAGATTGTCTTTGAGACAAAACAGTTGCAAAAACGTTACCAATGAGTAAGAATACATGGAATATCTAATTAAGAGTGTATATCTCTAGTTTGTAATAATTCCTAAGAATAAATATAATCCATCAATTACTTAATTTCCCATTTGGGATTCTAGGGTAATCTCTGTTGTCTTTGTGTTAATTTCTTGTATGATTGAGTATATTCCTATGTGGATGCTTTGTATTGTTTCTAGTTATTATCTATGCATTGGGATTGATTGGTATGATATGGTTTAATGTATCACTTGCTCAATGTGTAAACCACATTACATTAGTTGATTTACCTCTAATTGGATTGTTGGTTTTGCATCTACACTACCATTACCAATTTGTTTAATTGTTGTCATGTTAATTAAATGTAGTGACCTCTTATCCAAATCGTTTTTAACTCTGCAACACTAAATATCAATTGGCCTCCATTGTTGTGTTGTATCATAACACATTATTGTTGGAGATGTGTTATATTCTTTGCATGTAGACTATGCACTCATGCATAATGCATTAGTTGTGGTATGCATATTGTGCACTCATCCATGAGCATTAGCTAGGGTTCAAGGCTTCTTTTCTCTCTTTTTTTTCTTTCGATTCCATTGTAATCTAATCTCAGTTAAGGGATTAAGGTTGTAATCTAATTCAGGTTAGCAGATTAGGGTTTTGAATGACATGGAATACTTAAATGTTGTATTGTGAATGGTTAAGTGAATACAATGAAGAAGATAGAGGTACGACAATGAGTTAGATGGTTTTATTGGTTAATGATTTCCAGGTAAAATCTTCGTGTATTATGTCTATGCCATTATTCTTCTTTCTATTTTTCTTAACAATCTATATGCATTGCTTCGCTTGCAAAGGTTCGAGACTTGCATTTGGTATTAGAGTGGGGTTATTAGCTTCAGGGGGTGCCTTTGTCACTAGGGCTTAGCTCATTCTTAATAGAGCAAGTTTATGTTTGGTCTATGATAAACATGGTTTCAAGGGGACCTCTACAGTCGTGATTCTTGTGCAAAAGAGAATGACAATAAGTTCCAGAATCAAGATTGAGAAATTCAAAAGTAGAGTTATCTATGGAAGCTCATGATGGAGGACCTTCTTGTAGACAATGAATAGTGTGTCATTGTGGATCTTGGTATTGAAACTGCAACTACGCTATGGTGAAACTGTACCAGGTGAAATTGGATGGGAAGGAAAAGAATACAATCAATTTATGGCTTTAAAATTAAGTGTCGCTCAATGTATCAAGAGAATCTATAACCAAGGAATTATGCGATATGTTAGGGGCTGTGTTAGTATATGTCCTTGGTAAACAAACTTTTCCTTCGAAAGGAACTGTACCTATTGACAATGAATGGAGATGACGTTATGACAAAGAAACTCAACACCTTTAACGTTGTGGTAAGTTAGTTGTTGCATGCCAATATTAATATTTATGAAGAAGATAATTGCATCAATCTACCATGTTATTTTCTAGATTCATGGGATAGGCTAGTTGTAGCTATTGAGAATAATGTAACAACATTAAATCTTGATGATCTAGTTGCATTTGCATTATCGAAAGAAATTGGGAGAAAAACCATAGATAGTCAGATCAAATATGCCTTGTTGGTGAGACGTCACCCTGCAAATAGAAATAAAAATAATTATTTGGTGGGTAGGTATAAATAGAAAGATAGATCTAAATCTCTAGGACAATCTATAAAAAAAATGCTAGAATTTCAATAAAGCTAGGAATTATAAGAAAAGTTGTAGATCAAAAAATCAGGATAAAAGAAAGGGACCTAATGATTCTCTTTCCACAAAAGGGAATATATCCTTAAAATAAGGAAGGGATGTGTGCTTAGCATATGCAAGTACACGTTCAGATCATGAAGCATCATTGATTGACTCAAGTGCATCTTTTCACATGACTCCTCATAGGGGGTGGTTCTGTGAATATGAAAAGTATAGTGGAGGTGATTTCTTCCATAAAAGATGCCTTGGAAACCAAAATCATAGGACATGGAATGGTCTAGTTGTTGGTTAAATATGTGTGAGTAGGATGAGTGATATGGGTATGCATACTGTATTTGAAAAGGATACATGCAATAGTGAGGTTTTGTTGATGGGAGGTTGGATTGGAACTTTGTACAAGTTGTTGGTAAGCACTATTTCTTATGGGAGTAATAGTACCATTACTCTTGAGAATGAAAATGTCAAGAATCCTACTCTTCCTATAGAGAATATAATGCTTTTGCATCAAAGAATTGGACATATTGGGGAGAAGGGCCTTCAAATTTTAAATAGAAAAGGTATGGTTGAAGGTATCCTTGATTGTTCTTTATATTTTTTTTTATATGAATATTGTGTATATGGAAAACATATTTGGGTGAGATTCCCATATAATTCTACAAGAGAAAAAAGGATTCTAGAGTTGATACACAATTATGTGTTTGGACATCAACTTATTCCACCAATAACAAGATCTATGTATTATGTCTCATTTATAAACAATTCCTCTACGAAACATGGTTGTATTTCCTACAAAAGAAATCTAAGTTTTTTCTGTTAATTTTTCAGAATTTACTTCAATCTGATCTAGGATCTTAACTGAGAGAACAACATGTACAGCATATCAATCATGGACATAATAATGCAAGCACAAAAGAGACACAGAGTTTACTTGGGGAAAACCATAAAGGTGAAAAACTCCAATAACTTCCTCAGATATAGATAGAGCAATGGTACAACCCAAGCATAAGAGATAGACATCTCCTAGTAGCAGCTTCTCCTCCTCCACAAGTGTGCCACTCTCCAAAGAGTGTGTGTGAGAATAGAATGATCAAATAGAGTGCCTCCCGCACTCTATTTATACTTGACTTGACTTTCCTAATAACCTTTACTAGGTCGGCCTTAACATAACCACATAACATAATGCTATCTGGGCCAACCCCCAATAGGGTGGTCTAATAACCCTTCGACCGACATTACTTATACAGGGTCGACCCCAACAAGGTGGTCTAATAACCCATCAAGTATAAGTTACAACACTTACAATATAAATGATGACACTTCTGTATAGAGGAATAATACATCTCTATAGGAGTACAATAAATATATATATGAAATACATTTCGAAGTTACATATACATCAACACTCCCTCTTAACTAGGAAGGTATTTCTCGACACAGATCATCTAGCAAAAGTCTTCTTCTCTGGATCATCATCATCGATGCATCGTCCTCGAATCATCGTCATCGTCACTACTGCTGCTATATCAATCAATCTCTGAATCTACTCATCATAGGAAGTTCTACAGAGCCAGTACTTTTTCATATTGGATGTAGGCCCACCACCTGCAGGTCTTCATCATCACTGGCCATACTGTGGAATCCTCAAGACTTATTACATGCGTCACAAAACCTGGTTGCAACATCCCAGGCTATTATGAGCACACAGCTCTACCTGTTGGATCTCCTAGGAGCACATTACATGTGACTATCACAAAACCTTAAAAGAGTCTCTTGACTAGCAAGAACCCTAAAGAGCATCTGAGGCCTTTTTCATCCTGTCCAGATCTCTAGAACTTATTACATGTGACCCCCACCACAAAACCTTAAAAGAGTGTCTTGCCAAGCAAGAACCCTAAAGAGCATCTGAGGCCTTTTTCATCCTGTCTAGATCTCCAGGACTTATTACATGTGGTCACCACAAAACTTTAAAAGAGTGTCTTTCCCAACAAGAACCCTAAAGAGTATCTAAGGCCTCTTTCATCCTATCCAAATCTCCAGGACTTATTACATGTGGTCATAGCAATGCCTCGAAAGAGCATCTTAGGCCTTTTTCATCCTGTCCAGATCTCCCAGGTCTACTTACATGCCACCCCAGAGCAATGCCTTGAAAGAGCATCTGAGGCCTTTTTCATCCTGTCCAGATCTCCTAGGTCTACTTACATGCCATTTCAAAGCAATGCCTAGAAAGAGCATCTGAGGCCTTTTTCATCCTGTCCAGATCTCCCAGGTCTACTTACATGCTCATCTGCACAACTTGTCCACGGCCACAGAGTAACAACCTAATACTCACCATACATCATCCTGATGTACACATGATCATCCTGATCATCAAAACTGCATCGTCCTGGTGCATGTCATCTAGAGCAACATCCTGAAACTCATCATCCATGATCATCCTGATCATACAATGCATCCACCTGGTGCATACACAGTCTCTTCCTGATACATATCATCATACATGATCTACCTGATCATACAACGTATCCACCTGATACATATACAAATACATGATCCACCTAATCGTACTTGATACATATCAACATACATGATCTACCTAATCATACAATGTATCCACCTGATACATCTATAGATACATACACATGATCCAACTGATCATATCCAGTATCCAACATGATGCATACATACATAAATGATCCAACTAATCATATCCAGCATCCAACATGATGCATACATACATAAATGATCCAACTGATCATATCCAGCATCAACATGATGCATACAAATACAGAGCAATAACTGGAGCATCATCTTGATGCTCATCATCCAGCACTTATATCCAAAGCCATGGAAGGATCCTCCTCTCACCATGCTCGAAATGGCTTCAGCAAATGTCTCCATCACGTCTTCCTCGAAGTGTCATTGATCTGAAGGACACCAAGCCTCTCTCTGAAGTACTCGAACTTCACTCTGGCTAGTGGCTTCGTTAGCACATCTGCAATCTGTTCATCTGTCGCAACATATAGGAGCTTCACTGCTCCTTTCTGCACCATATCCCTGATATAGTGATATTTTATCTCAATGTGTTTTGACCTATCGTGGAACTAATGTTCTCAGACAGCTTCACACAACTCTGGTTGTCACAAAAGATACCAATAGCCTCTAGTGGGAGATCAAATAATTCAGACAGTAGCTTCTAAATCCATACTGCCTCACAACTAGCTGAACAAGCTGCAACATACTCTACTTCAGCTGTACTCAGTGCTACGCAGGACTGCTTCCTACTAAACCAAGAGATAACACCTGATCCCATACTGAAGCAACACCCAGAAGTGCTCTTCCTATCTGCAGCACTGCCTGCCCAATCTGAATCAACATAACCCTGCAGGTTAAACTTTTGATTCGCATCATACTTGAGCCCATAATCAATTGTACCCTTCAGGTACCTCAAAATATGCTTTATAGAAACTAGTTGAACATGTCTCGGACCTATCAAGTACTGGATCAATGTGTTCACTGCAAATCAAACATATGGTCTCATGTTCATCAAGTACATCAAGGACCCAATCATCTGACAATACACAGTGACATCAACCAGATCAGATGAAGCATCACACAGAAGCTTCAGGTTCGATGCCATAGGTGTGGCCATGTTCTTACAGTCCATCATCCTGAACCTCTTCAAGATATCTACTACAAACTTCCCTTGTCCAAGGAAGAGTCCATCTGCACTCTACCACGCCTCCATGCCTAGAAAGTAGTGCATCATCCACAAGTTCTTCATCTCGAACTCGGAGGCAAGCTTTCGTTGCATGTCGATAATCAATCTACCCTCACCTGTAACAAACAGGTTATCCGCATTCAAAAGTAGTATCACTGGATTTCCTTCCTCAACCTTGTAGTAAAGGTTGGAATCCGCTTTACTCTTGGTAAAGCCCAAACTAGATAGAAAGCTATCTATCCTACCATACCAAGTTATGCACATATATGACTTCCCGTCTTGTGTCTCAAAACCAAGCGGCTGCTCCACATACACTTCCTCTTCGACTACACCATTCAAGAAAGCTGTCTTGACATCCATCTGGTGTATCTTTCATTTCATCAATGCAGCCAGAGCAAGTACTAATCTAGTGGAAGTGTGCCTGGCTATAGGTGTAGAAGTCTCTTCATACTCAATCCCTTTTTCTTGGAGAAGCCATGAGTTACAAATCTCGTTTTGTATTTCTCCATGCTACCATCTGCAGCATGCTTGATCTTATAGATCCATTTGGAAGTCACAGTAGACTTCCCTTCAGGTCTTGGGACTACATCCCAAACATCATTCTTTATGATCGACTGATCATGGCATTCTTCCATTACTTCATCCCAGATCCTGGGAACTTCAATATCTTCAATATCCTCACTAGATATCTTTGTTGCTGGAACAAATGTTGTAGTCCTTCTTTTGTAGGTGAAGGTATACGATCTTTCCCACAAAACAAGTTAAATTGCATGACTAGAAACATCTCATAGTTTTCAGAACAAATTCTTACACATAAAGAAATATGTCATACAGTCATGCAATTATTTTAGCCAATGCTTCAATACGACATTCATCCATATCCTGTAACTTTATAGATGCCTTCCAATATCTACCAGAACATTGTTAAGAGTTTTCACTACTCCCAACATGTCATCAAAGAGGTTTCATTCTAGATAAGTAGCAATGGAATGTTGTACAGTGCCATAGGCCACTTACCCGTCACATGCATATTAGTAGTATACTATTCATTAATGAAATTATTCTAATATGCATAATACACAACCTAAGTCTAGGAACATAAGCATATACATCATTGAACAACATTATTTAAACAAACAAATATGTAAGAAATGACAATTCAAATACTTATCTTTGTTTGGTTGTTGGGTGGACTCCCTCTGAATATTTGCAACTCCATTTTGATGTGGATTGTGAGAAGTGGTCGACTCCCTCTAAATATTTGCATTCTTGCAGAAACTACTGGAGTGTACTCCCTCTTGATCGTTGCTTCTTTGATTACCTATCCTTGAACTTATATCCATCCTCGATCACTATGCATGCTTACAGGTATCATTATTGTGAAATCCTTGAGATCTCATACATAATCATACATTTATTAGTATATTTTCAATACTATCAAAACACAATAATCTTAAGCATGTATAGTCATGATCATTTCAAACAAAAATAATAAGCAATAGTATTCAAGGACTCTTATGGTTAGTCTTATCATAAATTAAGGTAAGAAACATAATATGCCTACACCCGTGATTACTCAAACCTATACTTTCATGACTCTTCTAGTTAGTCATATCATTAATTAAGGTAAGAAACATAATATGAATACACCCATGATTATTCAAACCTATGAATAATCATTATCAATCATGCCATGTATACTTATATAAGAGATTCTAACACAAGGTAGGATTCTAACTTGATATAGGAAAAACATACCTGGATTAATATGTTAGCTAGTTATTGTCTAACATATTCACATGATGTCTTCTTGTTCTCTTAAGTGACTTGTGCTAGTAACCTACATATCTCATAGGTTAACCAAGTTATACATACCTCGTAAGTAGATCTTCTATGTGATCCATGGCAATGGATGAACCTTTGTCTTCATGTCACCATGGTCATATGTTCTTGAACTAGAACATGATTTGTCTTTCTTGATGTACCTTTCATGTTAGTGGACAACATCAACCTCATATAACATCACAATGCATTAGTACAATCATAAGTGTCAAAAACCCTAATCAATGAATATCTTCTATCATGCATTCATATTTTTATTAAGGTGATACGACAAGTCTAAAATTAACCAAGATTGTACTAACCATAATAATATGAAGAAAAACATATCATAAACTTAATTATGAACAGAATTCGAAACATACCTGTCAAGATTGCTTGTAATCTTCTTATGTAAGGCCTCAGCCTCATCTCCCTCTGAAACAGGAACTTCTTCACTTATGCAGGTGGACAATCCATTCTCTTCTAGGATTAACCCAATCCACTTGATTTGCAGGAACTGGATCTGTAGCTGGATTAGGGTTTGTCATAGAAACCCTAAAAATTCAAACTTTGAATTTCAAACTTCTGAAAGGATAGAAAGATGCGCCTTGATGAGCTAATTAAGCCAGTATATTCATAATTTGAAAACTACAAAGTTTCACCCCTCAAATTTTCCTTTGAAACTTTCGGATTCACTAGACATGACCCCAAACTAGGGTTTGATAAATCCCACCCTTCTTCCCAATCAAAAGGTTCGATCCAAATCTTCAAGCTTCTATTTTTCTAAGGAGCTTCCAGCCGTGGTCACAGATTTCAAAAATTCCCATTTTTGCAGAAGCCCTAATTTTCCACTTTTCCGATCAAAGTCCTGAACTAGGGTCTGATCAAGCCCGGCCTTCTGCCCAACCAAAAATTCTGATCTTGGTCTCTAAATTTTGATTTTTATGAGTAGCATTCAGCCGTGGTCTCCGATTACAAAAATTCCATCTTTCTCCGAAACCCTAAATTCCCGAAGCCATGAATGAAGGTGCTCAAAAATAATTCTGTTTTGACAGACATATGTACCTGATTGTTTTTGGTGTAACTCCAAACTTTCCAATCCACAGGGTCTGAAACTTCTGCCTGTGGTATCCCGACCTGTCATCTTTCCAACCCCACAGTTATGACCTCAATTGGATTCTTTGAGAGAGAGTTATGCCAGGTGTCGCAACGTGACCTATTTATGGGATAAAGCAGGAGAGCGAACTTGTATGGAGTGCCACGTGTCACTAGTTCAATTTCGGCCTCTAAAAACATTACCTGAGAAAGTACATTCCATGCACTACCTGTCACTTTTTACGAAATTTCATTTGGAGCTTCCTAGCCCAAGTTATGACCTTTTTTCCTAAGTCACCTTTTTATGACTTAGATCTGGAAGAGGTAGAAACCCTATATTGTACAGATAATAAAACACAAAGTACAACGAATTAGAAGTTTTTATTTGGACACAAGGTACATGGGGATCTTATATTCGACCTGTAAAAGTTTCAAATCCGAAAAATTCTCCAAAATGGATTTATAGTGAAAGTGCTACGATGACTGGTTTTTTCTATATCAATCCCTAGCATCGTAAGTGCAACAAGTGTTATACATGCCATACCATGCCTTCTTTCAGGATAGCTCTGATACCATGTTAATTTTTCATAATTTACTTCAATCTGATCTAGGATATTAACTGAGAGAAAAACATGTACAACATATCTACAGCATATCAATCATGGACATAATAATGCAAGCACACAAGAGACACAAAGTTTACTTGGGGAAAACCATAAAGGTGAAAAACCCCAATAACTTCCTCAGATATAGATAGAGCAATGGTAAAACCCAAGAATAATAGATAGACATCTCCTAGCAGCAGCTCCTCCTCCTCCACAAGTGCGCCACTCTCCAAAGAGTGTGTGTGAGAATAGAATGATCAAATAGAGTGCCTCCCGCACTCTATTTATACTTGACTTGACTTGCCTAATAACCTTTACTAGGTCGGCCTTAACTTAACCACATAACATAATGTTGACTGGGCCAATCCCCAATAGGGTGGTCTAATAACCCTTCGACCCACATGACTTATACAGGGATGACCCCAACAAGGTGGTCTAATAACCCATCAAGTATAAGTTACGACACTTACAATATAAATGACGACACTTCCGTATAGAGGAATAATACATCTCTATAGGAGTACAATAAATATATATATGAAATACATTCCGAAGTTACATACACATCAACATTTTCAGTAAATTCAAAGAGTTTAAGCATTTTCTTAAAAACCAAATAGAGAAGAAAATAAAAGTGTTAAGGGCAGATAATGGAGTAGAGTTATGTGGGGAAGGTTTTGATAAGTTCTGTAAACAATGTGTAATAACACACAAAAAATGCAACTCTGTACATACATCTACATAATGGAGTTTTAAAAAGGATGAACATGACACTTATGGAAAAGGAAAGAAGTATGCTCAATGGTGTAGGAAAATAAGAAAAATTCTAGGTATAGGTAGTAAGTATTGCTTGTTGTCTAGTCGATTGATCGCATGCATCAACATTGGTTGATTAGACTCCTAGTGAGGCATGGAATAGTATGAAACCTTCTATTAAACATCTCATAGTTTTTTGGCTATGATGATTTTGTGCATGTTCCAAAGGAGAAGAGGAGCAAGTTTGACAAGAAAGAAAAAAAATACATCATTATTGGTTATAAAGATAGAGTAAAACAAGTTACAACCTTTGGAATCCAATAACAAATATAACTACCTATAGTCATGATGTGATCTTCAAATAGATTAAAAATATTGACAAACATGAAGATGAACCAAGATAAGGAGAACTCAAGAGAATACAATTTGAGTTGGAGAATGGATAATCTAACTCAATGGATGAGGATGAGTCCAATGAAGTAAAGGAAAAGGAAAAACCACATACCCTAATATTAAGGAGATATGTTCGAGTAAGAAGGAGAAAAAAATGTAAAAAAATGAGGCACATACTTGTTCAAGTTTCCTGATGAAAGAACATGTTGGTAGAAAATGGGTGTTGAAGAAGAAGCTCAATGCAAAAGGTAGAGTGGAGAAGTTCAAGGATTGCTTTGGTAGCAAAAAAATATTCCTAGGTGGAGGGAATTGATTTGTTTTCTCTTGCTGTAAAATTTCCTTCCATTAGATTTCTATAGTATCTTGTTATTGTAATTGATCTTGAACTAGAAAAAATGGATGTAAAGATAGTTTTCCTACATAGGGACATGGAATAAGAAATATACATGAAACAACCTATAGAATTCACAATGGAGGGTAAGAAGGGCTTGGCTTGTAAGCTATAAAAGTCATTATTTGGCTTAAAGAAATCCATAAGAAAGTGGTATCAAAATTTTGATACTTACATACTTGGATTGGGATTTGTGAAAATAAATAGTGATCACTATGTGTATTCAAGCAAGTTGGTGATCACTATATTTATATAGTATTGTATGTTGATAATTGGAAACAATAAGGATATCATCAAGGATGTTAAGTCTCAACTATCCTATATGTTTGACATGAAGGGTATTGGTGATATAAAATTTATTTATGGCTTGGAGATTAAAAGAGATCATTTTTTTGGGAAACTGTAGTTAAGATAGAGAAAATATGTTTAGAAAAATTTGTAGAGCTTTAATATGCATGAAACTAATCCAACCAAAGTTCCTATTCTTGTAGTTGCATGTTTATCTATAGAATAATGTCCCAAGACATAGAAAAAGATAGAGGACATCCCATGTTCCCTATGCTAGATCTATTGGTAGTTAGATGTATGTGCAGGTTTGTACGAGACAAGACATTGCCCATGCAATGGGAGTTTTGAGCATAAATATGTCAAAACCAAAGAAGGAGCACAAGACAACTGCAAAGAGTGTCTTCAAGTATTCGCATGGCACTACAAATTATGAGATTTTCTAAAAAGGAAGAATTAGACCAAGTAGACTAATAAATGCATAGGGATTTGGTGATGTAGATTGGGTTGGAGATATTGATAACAAAAGATCTCCAAGTGGTTATGTTTTTAACCTATTTGGAGGAGCAATCGGTTGGATGAGTAAGAGGAAAGCTATAGTTTCACTTTCAACTACATAATTTGAATACATGGAAACCACACATGCTAGTAAGGAAGTTGTATGGTTGTAGGGATTGTGTTCATGTACTAGTTTTGTACAACACATTGTAAGGTTATATTTTGGCATTCAAGTGCAATATTTTTGGGACAGAACCCTACCTATCATGCTAAGATAAAGCATATTGATGCGCAGTACCACTTTGTGAGAAACATGGTTGAAGATAATAATTTGTTGTTATAGAAGGTTGACATATTGAATAATATTGTAGGATCATTAACAAACTATATCAATTACAAGAAGTTCTTTTGGTGTAGAGAATCAATGGGAATAGTGTTGATTTTTAATCTTAATTGCAAAATTAGAATAGTACTTGAAAACAATGAATAATTAGAAGCATAAACATTCACATCCGACACAAAAATTTACCCTAGGGAAACCCTCTACAACTTAAGGGATAAAACCTCGGCAAAATATTCCTTAGTATATTGATAGATAGCAAAGAATGCTTCATCTGCAACGAGTAGATTACATCAAGCACCCCTGGTGCAATATCAAAGAGAGATATAAAGCACCCTTGGTGAAATTACAGAACAAGAGAGAGACATGCAATAATAGAACTAAGAATAATAGAATGCACTAAACCAATTCTCTAATTTGGTCACATGCACAAATTGCCTTCAAGAGAGAATTCACTCTGACATTGATTTTATCAATCCTGCATGACAAGTGCACCATACTTCTCATGCATTGTCTTTTATCTTTGTCTTCTATCTTCAGGATGAATTCTCCCTTCAATTGGATGCTAGATCACTTAGTTATGTGGATAAATCAAGTGTCATCATGCAAGCATCGTAACTCAAGTGTCGTAACTCAAGTGTCACAACTCAACTGTCGTATTTTAGTTGAACTCAAGTATCGTCATGCATAACAGTTAGTTAACAAAATATTCTTTGTTAACACTTTAGTTAACTCTTTTTACACAAGTCTTTCTTATTAACACTTTATTTAACTCTCTATTGAAGTCTTTCTTGTTAACACTTTAGTTAACTCTTCTAGCACACTTGATAACTAAAGTCTTTCTTGTTAACACATAGATAACTCTTTTAGCACATTGATCACTAAAGTCAACAAATTTCAATTCTCTCTTATCTTAACTCATCTTATCTTTATCTCTTGTCTTATCTCCATGGTCAACTTGTGCCAACTTAATTATTTATCATATCAAATATACTAAGGATATTTTTCCAATGATGTGATCATCTCGTTCCAAGTGGTCATATGCTAAATTAATTCATTCTAGAGGTGGTCAATATCTAGAGGAGACTTAATAACTTATCCATCTCTAAGACCATGGTTAGTAGTACATCACACATCATTCATGCTTCGACAAGCAAAGCATTACCTCAACACATGAGGCACCACCTCAACACATGAGGATCTGTCTTGACACACAAGACCTTAGTCTTGACAAATAAGACCGTACAACACCATCACTTTGACATACAAATCCCTTACCTCAACACATGAGACTTTAACCTTTACACATAATGCTTAGTCATTCTTGAGTCCAACTCAAGATTCTACTCCAAGTTTCCTGAGTCCAACTCAGGCTCCTATAAGGCACTAACTCGACACACGAAGCTCAATATTGGTGCACAAAATTGACTTGGAGAATGACTCATGATGTTGTAACTTTAACACATAGCCACCCTAAATATGTGACCTTATAAATCTTGGACCCCATTATTTTGCAAAGAAATCAAGTGGCAAAATTTTGGAGATGTATTATATTATTTACATGTAGATTGTGCACACATGAATAAGGTATTATTTGTAGCAAGTGGATTTTGCACTCATCCACCAGCATTAGCAAGGTTTTGGGGTTGCATGTTTTTCTTTTGTGCTTTTTTCACCCATTATAATCTAATCTTGATTCAGGGAATATGTTTTTAATCTAATATGAGTTAGATTAGGGTTTTGGATTCTATGGAATAACTAAATGTCGTATTGTGAATAGTTAAGTCAACTATACATTATAAGATAGAGGTACAACTCTAAGTTTGGTTGGTTTTCTTGATTAAGAGTTTCCAAGGTAAATATCTTTGTACTATAAACATGTCATTTCTATTATTTATGTTTCTCTTAAAATATGTATGCATTGCTTCACTTCAAAGATTTAAAACTTACAATATTAGCACCCACTCGATTAGTTGTGATTTGATTCCTCCTTTAATTAATTTGTTGTTGTGAATTCTTGTTGGGTAAACCACACGCTACAACCCTAATTTGCAACATATCTTCTATGTAAATTGTGAGGCATTCACTTATAGCTTATTTTCCTAAGCCTATATGTTGGCTCAATTAGATTCAACATTTTGTGCCCTCTTCAAGCCTCCATAACATGTGTTTATTAGCTACAACTATTGTATTGATTGGCCAAGTATTTCATAATAATCACCAAGGAACCAAAACACATTTCCACTCATTCACTTTGATAAATCCTTCTAGCCTCCCTTATGTAAACAACCAGATATATACACATATATTATTTTCAATGAGTTGGAAGAAAGTAACATTAATAAAGTAAGTGCTCGAATGAATATTATAGAGAAGCTGTATTGGAATAAAGTAACATTAATAAAGTAAGTGCTTGAATGAATATTGCAGAGAAGGTGTATTGTTTAAATAAGAGTGTTGTCATCTTGCTTGTGGTTGGTATAAATATCAAATGGTCGTAGACTGATTATTTGGCACATCATAAATTGCAAAGGAAAAATTGGATTTGTTTTCCATTGATTGGCCTTTTCACTTCAAGCAAGTAAACCAAGACTTGAAACATAGCCAATCCTTCATGCCTTGGTGAATTCATCTCAAGAAGCATGATTTGAGGTTGATCGTTACTATAGAGAAATTACATTTTAAATTTTGCATAGATTTGTGTTGGTGAGATAGATGGGTTAGGGACCTATTATTTGTGGATCATATTGGTATAAAAATGGTTGAATCTATGACCTTGAAGAAGTTGCGAGCACTTTGAGCTGATAAAAAACCCAATATGGGTAAAGCTTTAAAAGAGAAAGGTTGGAAGACCTAAGGGCTATCAATTTGCATACCCAAGGGAGAATCAACGCTTAAAGGATAAAATATAGAGGTTTGTCAAGAGGATAACATTTCTAGAAGAGGAGCGGGTTACTAGGAATTTTTTCCCTTTGTTGAAAGAACCACTAGCCAAATGCTAGGACTCTCTTACCATTATTATGGCAGATTGGAACAAGAGAAAAGTTCAACTCTTGCAATTACGAGATAAATTAATTGAGTTGGATGATCAACAAGAACAAAGGATCACTCAAATGATGACTTAGTTATACAAAGAATTAATAGCGGAGGAGGAGGAGGCATTGGCCAAGTTACAGGTAGTTTTCCAAGAGAACAAGGAACTGCAAGCACCTTCCATTACTACTACATAGGCCAACACTATGACTAAGACAATCATGGTAAGATAACTCTTTAAGGACCTTTCGTAATTTATTTTAAAGGTCCCTTTAGTAATTTTGAAAAGAATAACAGAGGCATAAGTTCAAATCTAATGAGGAAAATGGGATATGATTGTCAAGGGATAGGTAAGAGAAGCCAAGGATGATAAAACCCATTGTAGCTAAACATAGTGTTTTGAGCATGAAGGTTTGGATTTTGGTGGTAAAGAATAAGTGAGTGAATACAACAAATCTCTTAAAATTTCAACTCATGATAAGACCACCAAGATAACCTTTGTCAAGTAAGAGTGACCAAATAAAAGGCCATTTTGGTTGAAGAAAAGGTAGTAAAAAAGGAGTGGACACCATAACATTGCTCCAATATGCTTATAGAATCTTGAATTTGGGTAGCCAATGAATGTTTACACCATCCAAAACTATAATGACAGTTAGAGGACTAAGCAAACAATCCAACAAGCACAAGAACAAAATGAAGAGATATGACCAAGTGTCTCTTGTTTGTTTCTATTGTAAAAGGAAAGGCCATAATATTTTTTATTGTTAGCACTTTGATACATGTTCGTTTTTTAGTATGAGAGGTCATCAAGTGACTACCTACTGGAACAAGAAATCCTTCAACAAAAAGATATATTGTCTAAAATAAAAGGAGGATCACAGGACCAATTCTTTGATCTAGTAGAAAAAAAGGACATGAACAAAAAGAGAATGTGAAGAAACCCACATAGTCATAGGAATTTTTTCCAAAATTATAATTTAAGAGGACAATGGGAATACAAGTGTTTGAGTTTCGTTTAGAACTAGGAACCACACATCTAAGAGAAAAGTTTGGACAAGGAGCATCATTTGTTCAAGTAAGTAGGCTATGTAAGACATCTCTTAAATCTTGGATGAAATTTCTACAAGACAACTAGGAATAGAGATTGTACTAGATAAGAAAACAACATGTTGCTCCTTTGAGTTGAATCTTTTGGAAACCAAAAGCTTGTGAATGGAGAGGTGTGATCCGAAATCGATACAAAATAACCCCTTTTCTAAACATTGTAAAATGGATGTTTCTTAGAAAATTTTAAAGTCAATGGTTAGTTGACAATCAACTTGAATACCAAGGCCAAAAGTCTCTTTTTCAAGGAAAATTGTAGGGTCTAAATTTCGCCCATGGGCTAGTTTCTCTTTTTTTTCCAAAAAAGGATTTGTCAACCTCCATTTTTTTCTAATATGATTTTCCCAAATTCTATTGGATAAAAGTATTTTACTCTAAATATCACCACAATTTTCTAGAAACTATATAAAATCCTTAGAAATTTAAATACTTTTATAAAATAATCACCCAACATTTTATGGTTGGTAATTTAAGAATTAGTAAGAGTCACCAAGGTTTCTACACTTTAAGATGAGTATGTATCCTTCAAATTTCCCCTATTTTTTTTTCTACAAGAAGATGAAACAAACCTGTTGTTAGTTGGAATTTCAAGATAGGATTATAATAAAGGCCTTGCTTGGAAAAAAACCCAACAAATGGAAAAAAAAAATGAGCTTGGAAAGAAGGGGGTAGTAGTAGAAATGATTAAGGACTTGGGATGAAGAAATTTGTTCATAAATTGAAGGACAATGAGGATTTGAGCTTGTCCCTGGTGAACAAAGATTGTCTCTAAGCCAAAACAATCTACAAAAGTGCATCCAATGAGCAAGGATACGTGAAATCTTTAATAGAGAGTGTATAGCTCTAGTTTGTAATAATTCTTTAGCCTAAATAGACATCATTGATTGTTTCTTTTCCCATTTGGATTTCTAGGATAATGTTTGTTGTGTCTTTGTTAATTGGTTATGTGATTGAGTATCCTACCATGTGAATGCTTTCTATTGTTTCTAGTTAATATCTATATATTGTGATGATTGTGCATATGTGATTTAATGTGTTCTTGGCTCACAGTGTAACCGCATTTCACAACTTGATGTACCTATAATTGTGTTGTTGGTTTTGCACTTACAACACTATTGCCGATTGATCACTAGCATGATAATTGATAATTAAATGCAATGACTTCATATCCAATTCATTTTTTACTCCCACTAATTCATTTTTGTTACATTGTTGAGTTGCACTACAACACATTATGGAACCCACTTGATTATACACTGCTTGAATCCTCCTTTAATTAATTCATTCATGTGAAATTCTTGTTTCGTAAACCACGATCTACAACCTAAAATTGCAATATATCTTCTATGTTAATTGTGGGATATTCACTTATGGTTGAATGACTGAACGTCCTCAACATATGTGTCGATTCAATTAGATCTAGTCAGCGTCTAGCCTATTCAATCCTCGATAATGTTTGTTTACAAATATCACCATTATATTAACTCCATGTATTGCATAGTAATCACCAAGGAGTGAAAGCATATTCCTAGTCATACACTTTGATAAATCCTTTTAGCCACTCATAAGTAAACAAATAGATATATGCATATATATTACTTTGTTCATAATGGGAATCAATTACTTGGAAGAAAGCAATCTTAATCAAGTAATCATTGGAGTGAATACTGTGGACCAGGTGTATTGTTTAAGTGAGAGTGTTAATATCTTGCTTGTGTTTGGAATGAATATTGAATCGTTGTAGAGTGCATTTTTTTGGCACAACATAAATTGTAGAGATAGAACTGGATTTGTTTTCCATTTATTGGCCTTGGTACTTTAGGAAGTAAACCAATCCTTGAAACAAATCTAAAATAGAGTCATTCCTTCATGCCTTAGTGAATTCATCTTGAGAAGCATGTTCTCTTGTTGATTGTTTAAATTGTAGAGAAATTATATTTTAGTTCCACATAAAAGATCCATGTTGGCAAGACGAATGGGCCATAGGCTTACCATTTATGGATCGATTGTGGAGGTCATGTAGAGGAAGCTTTTATAAAGATTTAATTATTCACATCATTCAACTTGTGTGCAACGCTTGAGTGGAGGAGGGTAGTCTATGAGATTTGAAAGTTAGCTTGGATCATTAACAAGTTACTGCTTTCTTGGAAATTATCTCTATTAAGACATTGCACGTTTTACCTAATGTGTTCTATACCAAGTTGTGGCATTGAAAACAAGAGAAGTTAGATCAATGCTAACTCACATTGATTTAGATCTCTTACTTTTTTCATCATTGTCGTAATGATAGTCACATTCACATTTACATCGTGTTTCCATGAATTGAGTATGAGGCCACCAAAGGTGGTCAAGGATGACATATTCACCAAAAAATTCCCCACTACTTTGATGTTGAACTCTTGCTTTAATTACAAATTCACAATGGAGATAACATAAAGTTCGTTTTGCAATCTAACGCATTCTACATGTACTACCCTAATTACTTTCGACATTCTCATTCACTTGTTCAAAGTTTTCTAGTTTAATAAAATCAATGCGACTCTATCTCTTCAAGGAATACATAAATCACAACATTAGGTTAAAATAGCCCTTCCATTACCCACTCATTCTCTCATTCTCAAATAAAGCAAGTGCACTATGCATGTGATGTAATTGGCTTGTCACAATTTGATAATTTTTCAAGTATCCTAAGTGATAACAAAGAAGTAATTTGGGATAAAAAAAAAATTCAAAAGAAACCTGCATTTGTTTTGTATAAATAAGTTGTCATCCAACCCCAGAATCCAATATTTATCTAAGAGTTATCCCAATGGACCTCATTAGAGTGCATACCTCACTCACCTTTTATAGTCCAACACTGGAAATCCTAGTTGTTCCCAAACTTTATAATCCATAGCCTACCCTGAATATAATAGTTCATGTATCTAGTTGTGGCATGATCCAACCCATCAACTACTCAGGTCCGAACTCATAACATCTGACTTAAGATGAGTAGTTGATAAAAAACTGAACCCTATAACAAGATTTTGTGAAACACATACACAAATACTAGCCATAAATTGATCCAAATAAAAAGAAAAACAAGAGAAAACTATAGCTGATGTAAGAGAAAATATTATTCATTAAAACCCTCGAATTTGGAAAATATTAGCTCAAAACTCTCTTGTTTAATAATTAATCTAAGATGCCTCTTTATACGCTTCCAAAGTCTTTATGTTCAAAACTCTAGTCTATGTATGCAAGTCACTCAACACTAGAAACTTAGATTATATGATAATGCAACTAAATTATTAACACCAAATCACTAAAAAGTTGGGCTTCTAACTAACTGCCCATAAATATTAATTGCTAGAAGGGTGCAACTGTAACAACCCCAAATTTCGCAAAAAATAAAAAAAATTCTGAACAGTATAAAAGTTATTTATTTATTATGCGGAAGATACATTTAATGACAGTTGTCTCATTAGCAATTATTCACTCATATTTATGATGTCGTCTTGTACTTATTTAAGCATCGTCGTAATTTATTTTAAGTAATTGTAGTGACATAATCGTCTATGCAACTATTGTCGGAAATTATGTGTTAACTTCTCAGGTGGTTTTTATCTTATATCTGAATGCCTTTTGTCTTGGTTTAATTCGCATACAACATTGTTCTTTCGTCATTATTTATGGATCGTCATTTATCCAAGTCTTACAACTTGATATAAATGTAATTCTATGATTACTAACCTTTTTTATTTTCTTTTGATGAAGGGGTCCTATGGATACCCCAAGGCTTACTTAGCTATTGCATAGCTAACGCTCTTACTATTTTGTACAGATCTCAGGTGAGAGTAAAATCCTCAGTTGGAGATTAAATTACTGTACGTCATTTGGCTTGTTGTATTTACCTGTACTTCGATGTTAAGGGCATACATGTAGAAGACTTACTTAAATACCTAGGGTAAGCCCTACACTAGCTATATTCGCCATTTAAAAGGATTTGTTTAGTTTAATAACAAAATACCTATAATAAAAGTTTATGTATATATATAAAGTATAGGATTTACATCCTAGATTTAAGCATAATATAGGTGCACACCATAATTAACTTTATATGGGTTAGCAACCTCCATATTCTAAGTGATCCATATATTATTGTTTTATTGACATTATAATATGATCATGGTTTATCGCATAGTATATTCGATCCCATCACTATAGTTCTTATGCATATATTTTAAATTTGGCAGGGCCATAAGCCCATGTCCATGAATATAAACTTGTAACATAATATGTAAGGGCTTAAGGATGTAATACAACATAGCTATACAAAACTATGCAAAGCATGGATCATGAATTCGAGACTTACTGGATCTCTGCGTTGGCAGGTGGCAGGTTAAAACTTAATGTTAATTAAATGAGGTCATAGTGGAATGCACGATGGCATCCCCATGTCATGGCTTCATGTGATGGCTTTGGGTTTTGGGATAAAACCTAACCGTGCATTGAAAGAATATCAACCCTCGTAACTCATTTCATTTGGCATGGTGGTGGTAGGGGAGGCTGACAAGCTCCCGACTATTTAGGGTTTGAAGCTTTGAGCGTTTCTAGGGTTTCGAAAAGTGGTTTCGAGGCTTGGAAGAACTGTTACAAAATAGAGGTAGGCTATTTAACAACTTACAATGTTAGTTAATCCGGTTTTAATGTTTTCATGCATCATTATCTAACCACAGTTCTCATTGCTAGGTTTGAGTGAAAGGTTTTCTTCTTGACGAAGCTTGAGAAGTGAGAGCTTGCTTGGTTTAAGGTGACGATACACATACAAGGCACTGGTAAGCCTCGGTGGTTTCTCTTGGGCAGCCTATGTCATAACTCTTGATGTGAAAAGATGATGATAAGGCAAAGGTGCCAGACTATGAATGCCTCTCCGTGATGTGGATTCAATCTTGAATTTGGTTTTAAATTTTGTTTGGTAAATTATATTCCTTATGGAAACTCTGTAATGAATTTGTAGGGTATCAAACCCTCGAGCTACGGCTCTTGTAAAACTTGTTTGGAAAGTTGTTTAGTAATGGAAAATTGAGTTTCGGTTGTTATTAATTTGTTTATGTATGAATCTTGAACCTTCAGGGTTGAATCCTGCAACCATAATGTGTGTAAGTTTTTGGGTTCTCAACATAACGCTGGTCCTTATGAAAACCCTGTAATATCACACTAAAATACGATTTGGTTTTTATTTTGAAAAGAAAAAGTATTGATATAAAAGGGTTATGCCCGAGCTTGGAAATTCTATGATTGTTTCTCGACTTTGTTTGCTGTGTTATTTAGTTACCACTATGTATTAGGTGTTTTGATGGTTTTTATAAACATTTGAATGTATTGGGATCGTTGGGAAAAAAACCCAAGCTTATAAACTCGGCTCTTGTTATTACGATGTTTATTTCAAGATATTAAAGTTCACACTAGCCACAGGTATGAGTGTGCCTGGATTTATGGCTTCGCTCTTCCTTGATTCAGTGGTGATAAAGAAATGGGCCAAGCCCTAAGTCTTTAATGGATGTTTAAATTTTAAAAACTATGTGATGATCCTTTATAAAAAAAATGGTTTATAGCCTTCACGGCCCTGTCGAAGAACTCAATCTAATTTCGAACGTTTATTTGAACATTGGTTAAGTGAATTTCTAAGCTGGGCTCGTAAAAGAATTTATTATGTTTGTAAATATATATACATAGTTAAAACTCTATTCAAACCCTAATTTCTCGGTTATGTTTAAAGAATGGATGCAAAAATCGGTGAACTGGGCAGGACCCAGTGGTTTCGACCTAGAGACTACTCTTAGGTTAATAGTTTGTAATTTACAATTTAATTGATATGTGAATATGGATATACCAAGATATTGGATTTTGCAAGATGAATTCGATTTTAGTTTTTAAACTATACATGCGATAGATAAAGATTTTAACAGAGTTGGAATACTAAGTATTTTATTATCATACCCAAAATGTGTTCGGGATTTATTTGTTTGATTTGTAATGGGAGTTTAATATACTTACTATGTTTATAAATGACCTAGAGAGCATATAGTAACCTCTGGTTTATGCAAATGATGATTACTTATATATTAATTATTTCCTATGTTTGATTATGAGAGCAACTTCTAGGGTTTCCAATAAAGGTTCTGTCTTATAAATAAGTAGTATCTTATTGTATTTAAAAATATATTAGATTCACTGATACAGATCTTTATCAAACAACTTCTATCTATGATATTCAAATCATTCTGATCTATTTATAATTTAACTTCTTTGTACTAGATTACGACACTTGACTGTGTGTGGAAAAATACAGAGAAGTATTTCATTCAATCATACTACATTTCTAATCTATTCTTTCATTCACAGTACAGAATCAGATTAGATAATTATCCTCTATACTAACTAAAACAAATCTAGAGTTCATACATTTAAACATTTCAGAAAGAGATATACAGTATAAATAAGACAATGAGACAATAAGAACCTGATAACTGAAGAGGAAAACAAACACACAAAGGAGACCGTTCCACCCAACTTTCTCTTGAAGACAGCCAAGTCACTTGCCTTATGAACCCCAAGCCTGTTCACTGAACCACCAGGACGAAGATGTTGTGTGGAGAATGGAATAAATTCCTCTGCAACTCAGCAGTAATACTTATTTTACTCAACAGTATCACTTCAACCTTTAGCAGTGTTGAACTCTGCATTAAGGAGTACTAGTTCAGATATGCAGTCTTAATTCTATCAATCACTTCCTAGCCTTCCCCTCATCGAATCTCTTGTGCAAATCTTTGTTTTTCTCTTTTCAGAAATTATCACAAGGAAATCCTAGTGAGCCTCCTGCTCAATTCGATGGATGTAAATAGCATGCCTAGGTCTTTGGTCAATTTTATCATTATTGAGCCACCTGCTATGTTCCACTTTCATGGGGAACATGACCATCAAAATAAGGAAGTTGCCCCCTACAACAGCTAGAAGTGAATGATGATGCTGCCAAGTTTCAATTTGCTCTCACCCCAGTCCATTCCTCCTAGTGGGTCACTGAACACTCTTTTCAACAGTTTCCTTTGAATATTTGTCTCCTCTTTTATTTATTAATAATAAAAATATTAGAGTAATTAATTACAGTCATCATTGACTCCACTTGGTCAATAATCATGAAAACTTTACAATAACAGATAACATAATGTTTTTCTCATAACATAAAATGTTCAGATTTTGGGTATGTGACAACAACCTTCTCTATTGGGTTGTTGCTTAAGCCAGTGACATCCTCAATGGGGTCACAATGTTCTCATGGGTCACTAGTTGAGTTAGCAGTGGGTTCGTTCTCTTCATGGGGCACACTTCTTTGCCTAGGGCATTGTACCCATTCTTGTTTCGTATCAGTAGTTTACTAACCACAATCAATTTAATCTCCCAATTTAGGGGATAAAAGGAAAAAACATTTTTGTTGCACCCTAAGTAGTCACATACATCTACACCTCAAGAGATGTGTCACATATGTAGAGTTAATAAATTAAATTAAAAAAATTAAAGTATGTAAAAATGAAAAATAACCAATCATAATGATAAAAACACTATAAAATATCATAATAATTATAAAATTTTATATAAATAAATTAGCATAGATTCATCCTAGTATCTATTTCTTTTATCCTTTAATGTTTATTAGATTTAGAATTAACATTAATATAAAAATAATCATTAATTATTATTTTAATAAAAATACATTTTTTATTAAAACCAATAAAGTCATTATGCATTGGTTTAATATATATTTATAATAATTAAAAAGCAATAGAATCTGACTTTATAACAAACTTCTCTAATTTAAAAAAAACCTCATTAATTTTTTAATATTACGAATCTTTTTAAAGTTGGACAAAATAGGCATTGTTTGACCATGCTCAAATCTTGGGTTATATAAAACTCTACTTAGACTAAAATTTTATCAGATTTTTTTCAAGTTTATGATCCAAATGAAAAATCTATTACTATGAGATTAGTGTACTCCATTACTAAATCATTATTTTAATAAAAACGTAAATTTTTAATAAATAAACAATAAATTTATCTAATTTAAATCATGATTTAAAACCGAGCGATCCCGATTTATGAGCAGTCATTGAGTCATTATTATTTTAATAGAAATAAGTGAGCATTAAAATTATCCTCCACTGATTGAGTCTTTTCATTGAAAATTAGTATGCTTATTCCAGAGCAATCAACGACATGTTTTATTTTAATAAAATGTATCTTTTAATCAAGAGCAATAAGCTTATTCCACAGCAATCATGAGATGTTTTAATAAAATATATCTTTTAATAAAAGCAGTAAGGTCTTTTCATTAACAATCATGCATTTTTTATTATTATTGAAAGGCATAAGTTATCAAACACTGATTTAGTCTTTTTTGGCGACATTCAGTGTACGCAGATTGTTTGGCTCATACAGAAGAAAACATTAAAGATAGAAAAATGAAAACTATGGACAGAGTATCTGTAAGTCTAAATTTATCATTGGTTGGTACAAGTTCAAAGAGTAATATAGTTCAGCCACCAAGTAACATTTAATTTATTAGTGATATTGAACTTGTATTTATCACTGTTTATCAGTCACAAATTAAATGGTTATATTAGTATTTAATATAATCATAACATGTCATTAATAAAATACATGGTTATATTATGGTTATATTAGTATTTAATATAATCATAACATGTCATTAATAAAATATATGCATTTAATGTATATTTATTTGTATTTAATGTATATTTGCCATCTAACCTAATGATAATGATGTAAAAAATTTAATTATTATCCATATAAAACATTAACTTTCACATCTAATTTATAACTAAATTCAAAGCATATTAATATATTATTAATGAAAAGCTTACCATTCCACAGAATATTAATTTAATCAATTAATTATAATTATAATTATATTTAATTTAGTAAATAAGATTTTTATCATAAAATAAAATGGAAATTAATGCAAAATTGATTTTTTTTTAATAGTTAACTTTTCCATTCATATTATGTAATATGTAAATTAAAGTGGGAGTAGTTTGTTTATTTTTATGGTGGGTATTGGTTGGAATTCTGTAATTTTTTTTGGTAAAAATTCAAATTTCTACGTGTTTAAATTGTATTTTTGAATCCATAAATAGATTCAACACCCTCAAATATCCCCATTAAACTACACCATTAAAGCATTATAAACAACATTAAAAAAACAATATAAGAAGTAGACAAATTTGTACCTTTTTTCAAGTGAAAAATCCACCTTCCTGAAGCCAGAAGATGTCTCAATGGAATTGAACACCATCTATCCCCACCAACGGACCACAGTATCGTTGACAAACGAATTTGTACCTTTAAATAAAGGGACGAATTTGTACCTTTTTGGTATATGTGGTGAAACAACATGAGTTTAAAATATTAAAATATTATGATGATATGTTTATTTAGTATTATCATAATAATTTATTATTATAAGAATCGATTTGTTAAAAATGAATATATTTGTTTTTATTTATTTAATTTTAAAATATGGTTAAGATTATGTGTTTCCTCTTATAAGGGTATAGGTTCAAATCCGAAAGGAGTAGGGTATGTACATCTTTGTAGACTTTAGCATCAAATTGTTGTGCGGAGGGGGTTGCTTGTCCCACAAACAAGGGGGTCTCATACACAGATTTAAAAATGATGATAAAGACAAGGGAACCTTAGCATCAAATTGTTGTGCGAAGGGGGTTGCTTGTTGAAACAACCTATAGAGTTCATAGTGGAGGGTAAGAAGGAGTGGTTTGCAAGTTGAAAAAAAAAAATTGGCTTAAAGCAATCTATAAGAAAGTGGTATCAAAAGTTTGATACATACATACTTGGATTGGGATTTGTAAAAAGCAAGGTTTATCATTGTGTGTATTCAAAGAAGTTGGTGATCACTTTTAGTATTGTGTGTTCATGATGTTGATGCTTGTAGCTATGCAAGGTATCCTCCTAGCTAAGTCGGCCCAAAAAGAAATAAATAAATAAACAATATTTTATCATGCAAGAAGAGAAGTCGGCCCAGGAAGATAGACAAGTTGGCCCCAGTGAAAAAGGATAGCCAAAATCAAGTATAAATAAAGGGTGAAGCCTCATTCATTTCATCCATTAAGCAAGTTCGCTCAAGCTCAAGGAGAAGTTCACTCAAGGGTTGTAGAATATTGTTTTCTGGGGTTTCTTCTTTGAATATTTTTTTGGTGTGATCTCTCTTGTTATAGATCACTTGTATATCTGGTTGTACTTGTTACTTGGACTGTAAATCTCTGAATAAGAAAAGGTTGTCGGGTTTTTCTCCCTCATGGTTTCCCGGGATAAAATTCTTTGTGTTCTCTGTTTCTGTGCATGGTTATTCTTTCAGTGATCCTATTGCAATTAAAGTTGAAAGAGATGAAAATTATGTTGCTATCTTAAAATCTAACATGGTACTAGAGTTGTGTTGAATAGATGGCATTGTCAAAAATCGAGGCACCCAGGTTTGGACCCTTCTCTCCACAATTTGTCTTAAAAGGAGTTATTGGGAAATTTTCCCTAGGAGGGTGCATCTTTTTGTGAAGAAAAAACCCAGATTGATGAACTTTCATTTTTGACCTAACTCCTACTGAATCTAGGAAATTAGGGTTTCAAGTTTTGAGCAGTATGTCCACATACTCTAAAGAAAAGGAGGTGTTTTTAAATCCCTAAGAGGGCACATCTCTCTATGGAATCGATTTCTTCAGATTCCAAATTTCATTTTTGACCTAGTTCCTGATAGGGTTTCTGCAGCAAATTTTAGGTCAAGTCTTTCAGTGTCTAGTCAAGATGAATAGTGTTAAAGTAGAAGATAGGCTTGATGGAGCCTCAAACTTCAACTCTTGGAAAACTAGGGTTCTCATTATCCTATATTAAAATGATCTTCTTAAGTTTGTGAATGAAAAGGTACCAGAACCAAAAGATGAAGAGGAAAAGTCTAAATGGACGAAGAGAGATGTTAAGGCAAGGAGGATTCTAATAGATTCTCTAAAGGATCACTTGATTCCTCAGATCTCTCAGAATAAGATAGCCAAAAATATGTTTGATGCATTAAAGAAGCTATTTGAGAATATCAAAATCAATCGAGCACTTGCCTTAAGACAACAACTCTCCAATATTAAGATGACAGGAGCATACTCAGTTGCATCCTACCTCGTGAAGATTTCTGAGCTAAGGGATCGATTGAGCACCATTGAGGAAATAGTTCAAGAGAGAGAGCTTTTCAAGATAACCCTCAATGGTCTTCCCCCTTCTTGGGAACCATTCATCCAGAGCATTAGTGAGCAATCCAAATTGCCCAAGTTTGATTGATTATGGGCATATTGTACACAAGAAGAAACTAGACTTGCAGCCAAAGGCAAGTTGCATGGTTCTCAACATGAAGAAATCCAATCCCTTGTAGCACATGAAAGAAGAGGAAAAGGTAAGGGAAGGAAGAATCAAGGCAGGAAAGACAAAGGTGGAAGATCAAGTCCAATTCTGAAACAAAATAAGAAGAAGCATATTTCACAAATTCAATGCTTTACAGGTCAGAAGTATGGTCACTATGCAAGAAATTGTCACAGAACAAAGAAGAGAAATCACCATGCCTCAAGTGCTGATGTTGATGAAGAGACTCCACTGAAAAGGTCAAAGAATGCAAATGACGATCTTGAGGAATGTACAGAAGATCATCGAAAGGAGTACTTCTTCTAGTACACCCTATGAGTACACCAATGACTGCAATATCGAGATGATATGATTGTCATTGGCAATGTATGAAGATCTAGGTTGCAGAAAGAAGACGAAGACCTAAGGACTCCCGTGATTTCTGCAAGGAGGAAGAGATCAAGAGGGAGCCAACAAAACACATAAAAGATAAGTATGTGTATTGTCATTTGAATTATTCCTTAAATATTTGAATATTTGATTGAAAAGATATTGTTCATAACAATTATATGTATAGCTGTGATACTGTTTTTCTCGTATGCACTTATATATGACTGAGATTGACGAGCAGTAGGCTCATGTAGCGCATGTTATGTATGTAAGTAGCCTATAATGTTGCACATCATCCCATGAAGGATATGGATGGGTGTTGTGTCGAAACACTAGCTAATATGCTAAGTTTCCCTTGAATGGTTACATAACTATATCATAAGAAATTGCCATTGCATTGAAATGTCAATATGATTTGATTGAATTTCATGATTTATGCAATGTTACTAACCATTTGAATGAATCTGAATTGTAGGAAAAGACCATATGCTATGGCCTACAAGAAAAGGATGATGAGACTTGTTCAGAAGAACGAGTGATGGATTCAGCCAAATTACAATGTTCGAGAGGGAGTAGGATGCTAAAAAATGGGAGGATTCTAGGAGCATGGCCCTCATCCCAGGTTCTAGATCGGATAGAAGGATGGATTCTGAGATAGAGGGAGCAACTACAATCAATGTGATGTAGATGTGATGTTTGCATCAGGTGAAAATTTCCTCAGTATTAGCCATGTGACTTGGCTAGGGATGAATGGCCCGGAGGAAAAGTTGTTTCTTCTACTGGACACCCTCTGACGGGTTGGGGAAATTAGCTCTTGCATGATGAGTAGTGTTGATACATCATGCATTTCCTTTGCTAGGGGTGAATTCACGAAGCGGGGAAGTGCCTTATCTCGAAAACCCTATGATGGGGTGGGGATATTAGTCTCTTGATGTCCATGCAAGTGCATGGAGTTAGCCATGAGACTTGGCTAAGAGACCTTGAAACCATCTACCTGATACAAGCTCATGATCAACCTTTATTAAGATGATTCCTTGAAGACAAGTCATGGGGTGAAGCCTTTGAAAAAAATCTAGATGTGCTCAAGCAAAAGGATCAAGAAGAATACCTCCCTCAATAAGAGGGATAATTAAAGTTAGTAGCAGCTAATGATTTCTCTGAATTTCCTCGGCATGTTACCTGAGACTTGGGGACCACATGAAGAGCAATTAGCTTCTAATGGGAGTCAGGAAAGACTCTAGAGTGTTACATGCGTCAGAGTTGAGAGTTAGTGTGCTCTCCAGCTCAGTTGACCTCTGATGAGTTGCAATATATACATGTTCAGTTAGAGCAGTGGATCAGGATTTAGCATGTCGAGGTGGCACAAATTGTTGATGATGATTCCATGATCATGATGTTGTCTCCCACCAAGAAATATATATTCATTGACAGATGCAGAGGGAGTTAGCCTCTAAGTTTGAGATGAAAGACCTTGGCCTGATACATTATTTCTTAGATTAGAGGTGTGACAAAGACATGATGAGATCTTCCTAAGTCGAGGGAAGTATACTATTGATGTCCAGAGGAGATTTGGGATGATGGACTGTAAGTCCATGGCCACACCAATGGACTCGAATCTAAAGAAGCTAGGATATTTTTCCTCTAATTCAGACTTGATTGATATCACCATGTATAGATAGTTGATCAGATCATTGATGTGTCTAGTTAATAGTAGACCAGATATATGTTTTGTAATGAGTGCTCTCATCCAATTCATGAGTCAATCAAGACAAGTACACTAGGTTGCTGCAAAACATGTGTTGAGGTACTTACATGGTGCAACAGGATATGTCCTGAGATATGATTCTAGTAAAGATATGAAATTGCATGTCTACTCTGATTCTGACTGGGCAGGGAGTGCTGCAGAAAAGAAGAGCACCTCAGGGTGTTGCTTCAGTTTGGGATCTGCAGTGATTTCCTGGTGTTGCAAGAAGCAGACCTCGGTGGCAATGAGTATGGAAGAGGCTGAGTATATGGTTGTTGTTGCAGATAAGGAAGCAATGTGCCTTCAGAAACTGTTTTCTAGATTATTTGGTCATATGATAGAGCTAACTTTGATTCACTATGATAACCAAAGTTGTGTGCAACTGTCGGTGAAACCAGTATTTCATGATAAGTCGAATCATATCGAGATCCAATACCATTACATTAGAGACATGGTACAGAAGGGGGCAGTTCAGTTCCAGTATATCCCTACTGACAATCAGACTACTATCATTCTCACCAAGCCTCTTTCCAGAATGAAGTTTGTATACTTTCATGAACGGCTTGGAGTAGTGTAGAATGCTTCCCTCAGTGAGAGGGAGTGTTGATGGTTGCAGGATCAGTATGACATCCTCTCTGGGACTGGGAGAATGGTGTGACTCTCCTTGGATGGAGACAGAGCTGGTTTCTCTTTATGATCGTACTCCTTGATGGACTGAGTTGAGTTGATCGTACTCCTCGACAGACTGAGTTGAGTTGATCATACTCCTTGATGATTTGTTATTTTCCTAAGCCTATATGTTGGCTCAATTAGATTCAACACTTTGTGCCCTCTTCAAGCCTCTATAACATGTGTTTATTAGCTACAACTATTGTATTGATTGGCCAAGTATTGCATAGTAATCACTAAGGAGCCAAAACACACTTCCACTCACTCACTTTGATAAATCCTTCTAGCCACCCTTATGTAAACAACTAGGTATATACACATATATTACTTTCAATGACTTGCAAGAAGTAACATTAATAAAGTAAGTGCTAGAATGAATATTATAGAGAAGGTGTATTGGAATAAAGTAACATTAATAAAGTAAGTGCTTGAATGAATATTGTAGAAAAGGTGTATTGTTTAAATAAGAGTGTTGTCATCTTGCTTGTGGTTGGTATAAATATCAAATGGTAGTTGACTAAATATTTGGCACATCATAAATTGCAAAGGTAAAATTGGATTTGTTTTCCATTGATTGGCCTTTTCACTTCAAGCAAGTAAACCAAGACTTGAAACATAGCCATTCCTTCATGCCTTGGTGAATTCATCTCAAGAAGCATGATTTGAGGTTGATCGTTACTATAAAGAAATTACATTTTAAATTTTGCATAGATTTGTGTTGGTGAGATAGATGGGTTAGGGACCTATTATTTGTGGATCATATTGGTATAAAAATGGTTGAATCTATGACCTTGAAGACGTTGTGATCACTTTGAGCTGATAAAAAACCCAATATGGGTAAAGCATTAAAAGAGAAAGGTTGGAAGACCCAAGGGCTATCAATTTGCATACCCAATGGAGAATCAACGCTTAAAGGAGAAAATATAGAGGTTTTTCAAGAGGATAACATTTCTAGAAGAGGAGAGGGTTACTATGAATTTTTTCCCTTTGTTGAAAGAACCACTATCCAAATGCTAGGACTATCTTACCATTATTATGGCAGATTGGAACAAGAGAAAAGTTCAACTCTTACAATTAGGAGATAAATTAATTGAGTTGGATGATCAATAAGAACGAAGGATCACTCAAATGATGACTTAGTGATACAAAGAATTAATAGCGGAGGAGGAGGAGGCATTGGCCAAGTTACAGGTAGTTTTCCAAGAGACCAAGGAACTGCAAGCACCTTCCATTACTACTACATAGGCCAACACTATGATTGAGAAAAGCATGGTAAGATAACTCTTTAAGGACCTTTTTTAATCTATTTTAAAGATCCCTTTGGTAATTTTGAAAAACATACCAGAGGAATAAGATCAAATCTAATGAGACAAATGGGCTATGATTGTCAAGGGAGACAAGTAAAAGAAGCCAAGGATGATAAAATCCATTGTAGCTAAACATAGTGTTTTGAGAATGAAGGTTTGGATTTTGGTGGTAAAGAATAAGTGAGTGAATGCAACAAATCTCTTAAAATTTCAACTCAAGATAAGACCACCAAGATAACCTTTGTCAAGTGAGAGTGACCAAATAAAAGGCCATTTTGGTTGAAGAAAAGGTAGTAAAAAAGGAGTGGACACCATAACATTACTCCAATATGCTTCTAGAAGCTTGAATGAGGGTATCCAATGAATGTTTACACCATCCAAAACTATAATGATAGTTAGAGGACCAAGCAAACAATCCAACAAGCACAAGAACAAACCGAAGAGATATGACCAAGTGTCTCTTGTTTGTTTCTATTGTAAAAGGAAAGGCCATAATATTTTTTATTGTTAGCACTTTGATGCATGTTCCTTTTTTAGTATGAGAGGTCATCAAGTGACTACCTACTGGAAGAAGAAATCCTTCAACAAAAAGATATATTGTCTAAAATAAAAGGAGGATCACAAGACCAATTCTTTGATACAGAAGAAAAAAAGGACATGAACAAAAAGAGAATGCGAAGAAACCCACATAGTCATAGGAATTTTTTCAAGAATTATAATTTAGGAGGACAATGGGAATACAAGTGTTTGAGTTTCATTTAGAACTAGGAACCACACATATAAGAGAAAAGTTTGGATAAGGAGCATCATTTGTTCAAGTAAGTATGCTATGTAAGACATCTCTTAAATATTGGATGAAATTTCTAGAAGACAACTAGGAATAGAGATTGTACTAGATAATAAAACATGTTACTCCTTTGAGTTGAATCTTTTGGAAACCAAAAGCTTGTGAATGGAAAGTTGTGATCCGAAATCAATCCAAAATAACCCTTTTTCTAAACTTTGTAAAATGGATGCTTCTTGGAAATTTTTTAAGTCAATGGTTAGTTGACAATCAACTTGAAGACCAAGGCCAAAAGTCTCTTTTTCAAGGAAATTTGTAGGGTCTAAATTTCGCCCATGGGCTAACTTCTCTTTTTTTCCAAAAAAGGATTTGTCAATCTCCATTTTTTTTAATATGATTTGCACAAATTCTATTGGATAAAAGTATTTTACTCTAAATATCACCACAATTTTCTAGAAACTATATAAAATCCTTAATAATTTGAATACTTTTATAAAATAATCACCCAACATTTTATGGTTGGTAATTTAAGAATTAGTAAGATTCACCAAGGTTTCTACACTTTAAGATGAGTATGGATCCTTGAAATTTCCCCTAATTTTTTTTCCACAAGAAGATGAAACAAACCACTTGTTAGTTGGAATTTCAAGATAGGATTATAATAAAGGCCTTGCTTGGAAAAAAAACCCAACAAATGGAAAAAATGAGCTTGGAAAGAAGGGGGTAGTATTAGAAATGATTAAGGACTTGAGACGAAGAAATTTGTTCATAAATTGAAGGATAAAGAGGATTTTGAGCTTGTCCCTGGTGAACAAAGATTGTCTCTAAGCCAAAACAATCTACAAAAGTGCATCCAATGAGCAAGGATATGTGAAATCTTTAATAGAGAGTGTATAGCTCTAGTTTGTAATAATTCTTTAGCCTAAATAGACGTCATTAATTCTTTCTTTTCCCATTTGGATTTCTAGGATAATCTTTGTTGTGCCTTTGTTAATTGGTTATGTGATTGAGTAGCCTACCATGTGAATGCTTTCTATTGTTTCTAGTTAATATCTATAGATTTTGATTGATTGTGCATATGTTATTTAATGTGTTCTTGGCTCACAGTGTAACCACATTTCACAACATGATTTACCTATAATTGTGTTGTTGGTTTTGCACTTACAACACTATTGCCAATTGATCACTAGCATGATAATTGATAATTAAATGCAATGACTTCATATCCAATTCATTTTTTACTCCCACTAATTCATTTTTGTTACATTGTTGAGTTGCACTACAACACATTATGGAACCCACTTGATTAGCCACTGCTTGAATCCTCCTTTAATTCATTCATTCATGTGAAATTAATGTTTGGTAAACCACGAGCTACAACCTCAAATTGCAATATATCTTCTATGTTAATTGTGGGATATTCACTTATGGTCGAACAATTGAAGGTACTCAACATATGTGTCGATTCAATTAGATCTAGTGAGCATCTAGCCTATTCAAGCCTCTATAATGTTTGTTTACAAATATTACCATTATATTAACTCCATGTATTGCATAATAATCACCAAGGAGTGAAAGCATATTCCTAGTCATACACTTTGATAAATCCTTTTAGCCACCCATAAGTCAACAAATAGATATATGCATATATATTACTTTGTTCATAATAGGAATCAATTACTTGGAAGAAAGCAATGTTAATCATGTAATCATTGGAGTGAATATTGTGGACCAAGTGTATTGTTTAAGTGAGAGTGTTAATATCTTGCTTGTGGTTGGAATGAATATTGAATCGTTGTAGAGTGCATTTGTATTTGGCACAACATAAGTTGTAGAGATAGAACTGGATTTGTTTTCCACTTATTGGCCTTGGTACTTTAGGAAGTATACCAATCCTTGAAACAAATCTAAAATAGAGTCATTCCTTCATACCTTAGTAAATTCATCTTGAGAAGCATGTTCTCTTGTTGATTACTTAAATTGTAGATAAATTATATTTTAGTTCCACATAAAAGATCCATGTTGGGAATGGGCCATAGGCTTACCATTTATGGATCAATTGTGGAGGTCATGTAGAGGAAGCTTTTATAAATATTTGATTATTCACATGGTTCAACTTGTGTGCAACACTTGAGTGGAGGAGGGTAGTCTATGAGATTTAAAAGTTAGCTTGGATCATTAACAAGTTAATGCTTTCTTGGAAATGATCTCTATTAAGCCATTGCAAGTTTTACCTAATGTGTTCTATACCAAGTTGTGGCATTGAAAAAAAGAGAAGTTAGAGCAATGATAACTCACATTGATTTAGATCTCTTACTTTTGTCATCATTGTCGTAATGATAGTCACATTCACATTTACATCTTGTTTCCATGAATTGAGTATGAGGCCACCAAAGGTGGTCAAGGATGACATCTTCACCAAAAAATTCCCCACTGCTTTGATGTTGAACTGTTGCTTTAATTACAACTTCAGAATGGAGATAGCATAAACTCCTTTTTGCAATCTAACTCATTCTGCATGTACTACCCTAATTCATTTTGACATTCTCATTCACTTGTTCAAAGTTTTCTGGTTTAATAAAATCAATGCGACTCTATCTTTTCAAGGAGTACATAAATCACAACATTAGGTTAAAATGGCCCTTCCATTACCCACTCATTCTCTCATTCTCAAATAAAGCAAGTGCAATATGCATGTGATGTAATTGGCTTGTCACAATTTGATAATTTTTCAAGTATCCTAAGTGATAACAAAGAAGTAATTTGGGATAATAAAAAAATTCAAAAGAAACCCGCATTTTTTATTTATAAATAAGTTGTCATCCAACCCCAGAATCCAGTATTTATCTAAGAGTTATCCCAATGGACCTCATTAGAGTGCATACCTCACTCATCTTTGATAGTCCAAAACTGGAAATCCTAGTTGTTCCCAAACTTTATAATCCATAGCCTACCCCGAATATAATAGTTCATGTATCTAGTTGTGGCATGATCCAACCCATCAACTACTCAGGTCCCACCTCATAACATCTGACTTAAGATGAGTAGTTGATAAAAAACTGAACCCTATAACAAGATCTTGTGAAACACATACACAAATACTAGCCATAAATTGATCCAAATAAAAAGAAAAACAAGAGAAAACTATCACTGATCTAAGAGAAAAGATTATTCATTAAAACCCTAGAATTAGGAAAATATTAGCTCAAAACTCTCTTGTTCAATAATTAATCTAAGATGCCTCTTTATACGCTTCCAAAGTCTTTATGTTCAAAAATCTAGTCTATTTATGCAAGTCACTCAACACTAGAAACTTAGATTATATGATAATGCAACTAAATTATTAACACCAAATCACTAAAAAGTTGGGCTTCTAACTAATTGCCCGTAAATATTAATTGCTAGAAGGGTGCAACCTTCTCTATTGGGTTGTTGCTTAAGCTAGTAACATCCTCAATGGGGTCACAATGTTCTCATGGGTCACTAGTTGAGCTAGCAGTGGGTTCGTTCTCTTCATGGTGCACACTTCTTTGCCTAGGGCATTGTACCCATTCTTGTTCCTTATCAGTAGTTTACTAATCACAATCAATTTAATCTCCCAATTTAGGGGATAAAAGGAAAAAAACATTTTTGTTGCACCCTAAGCAGTCACATACATCTACACCTCAAGAGATGTCTCACATCTGTAAAGTTAATAAATTAAATTAAAAAAATTGAAGTATGTAAAAATGAAAAATAGCCAATCATAATGATAAAAACACTAAAATATCATAATAATTATAAAATTTTATACAAAATAAATTAACATAGATTCATCTTAATATCTATTTCTTTTATCCTTTAATATTTATTAGATTTGGAATTAACATTAATTTAAAAATAATCATTAATTATTATTTTAATATAAATACATTTTTTATTAAAAACAATAAAGTTATTATGCATTGGTTTAATATATATTTAGAATAATTAGATTTAGAATTAACATTAATTATTATTTTAATAAAAATATATTTTTTATTAAAAACAATAAAGTTATTATGCATTGGTTTAATATATATTTATAATAATTAAAAAGCAATAGAATCTGACTTTATAACAAACTTTTCTAATTTGAAAAAACCTCAAATTAATTTTTTAATATTACGAATCTTTTTAAAATTAGACAAAATAGGCATTGCTTGACCATGCTCAAACCCTGGTTTATATAAAACTCTACTCAGACTAAAACTTTGTCAGATTTTTTTCAAGGTTATGATCCAAATAAAAAATCTATTACTATGAGATTTGTGTACTCCATTACTAAATCATTATTTTAATAATAACGCATTTTTTTAATAAATAAATAAACAATAAACTTATCTAATTTAAGTCATGATTTAAGACCGAGTGATCCCGATTTATGAGCAGTCATTGAGTCATTATTATTATTTTAATAGAAATACGTGAGCATTAAAATTATCCTCCACCGATTGAATCTTTTCATTGAAAATGAGTATGCTTATTCCAGACATGTTTTATTTTTAATAAAATATATCTTTTAATTAAAAGCAATATGTTTATTCCACAACAATCAATGAGATGCTTTAATAAAATATATCTTTTAATAAAAGCAGTAAGGTCTTTTTATTAACAATTATACATTTTTTTTATTAAAAGGCATAAGTTATCAAACACTGATTTAGTCTTTTTCTGCGACAATCAGTGTACGCAGATTGTTTGTCTCATACAGAAGAAAACAACCATGCACGAGTTTCATTGGTTGGGACTAGTTTAAAGAGTAATGTAGTTCAGTCACCAAGTAACATATAATTTATTAGTGATATTGAACTTGTATTTATCAATGTTTAACAGTCACAAATTAAATGGTTATATTAGTATTTAATATAATCATAATATGTCATTAATAAAATACATGCATTTAATGTATATTTATTATTATATCTATATTTAATGTATATTTGTCATCTTTTTTCATGAGAAAAAAGTCATACTTTATTAAAAGTATATGATGCATGCCAAATACAACCAAAAGAGTTATAGAGACAAGACCATAAACTATCTCCCAAATCAAGCCATAGAAACAAAACACCGGGATATATTAATCCCCCCACCATACAACCGATCCCATCATCACGATGGCCAAAAAACCAGGATATACCAATCCCCCATCAAGTGAGTCAGAATAACCGACCGAGAACTAAATAAAAACAAAGCTCAGCCAGTAACCAAAGCGGAGAAGAAAATCAAAATCATAATCAAAGACAATCGAGAAACCATAACATGGCTCAGCCGCTAAAGACCAAAAAAGTGAAGTGCATAAAGAAATGCACAAAGATCAGGGCACAAAAATGATCCAGTAACCGCAGATGGGATCCCGTGAGCCAAACGATAACTCATAGAAAATCTTGCCAGACTCAGCCAATAGACCACGTCGAGAGAGATAGTCTGCAACAGAGTTGTGCTCCCGATAGATGTGGATAATATAAGGGATCGGCCGACGAGCCAGAAAATATGAGATCTGCTTCATCCAAGGAGAAAGAGCCAATGCATTTATGACCGCCCCATCACATGCCCAATTAACAATCACCATAGAATCACCAGCAATATGTTCCAAATTGATACAGGCCATATCAGTAAAAAACAAGACGAGCCATAAACCCAGGATTTCACCTTTAGTATTAGTACCAGGACCACCATGAAGCCACAATTTGAAACAATCCCCATTCTCCAGCTCGATAAAATCCCCGGCCCCACATAAACTAGTGGAAGTTTGAGCCGCACCGTCAAAACGAGCCCAATTGCCCGATCTCAGAAGCCTAGAAGGAGAAGAAGAACGGTCACAGGAGGTAGAAACCACAGTCTCAGAATGCTCAAAAGCCGCAGCAGCAGAAAGGACCCTGCACGCAATACTACATGCCGTAGTAGCCACATTGTCGAAGATCAGCCTGTTGCGGGACATCCAGATCTCCCATGCAATCAAACAAGCCAAAACATCCAATTGTCGATTTATGGAGAAGATGCATTTATACCACTGCTCAATAGAAAGATCCGGACCAATGCAGATGGCAGAAAAAGGGCAGGTAACAAAAAGGTGAAGGAAATATTCAGTCGCCCGATTACAGTGGATGCATAAACTTGGCCCAGAGAACCCACGACGTTGAAGATTGCCCCAAAGGAGTAACTTCTCCTCAAGCATAAGCCATGTAAAAATATGAATCTTCAATGGGATGTGCCACGACCAGCAAGAAACATGCCACCATATGCCTATTCTGGGAATATGATATGACATAGCCGATTAAGCCAAATTGGCAGAGACAGTACCATCGTTTGTGTTCCAGGACTAGAGAAGACGATCGGCCACCTCCGATATCTGATAGTTTGCGTGATAAAGACCCAAAATATAGGTATTCCATTCCGATGCCAGGGATCCCATCAGTCCCAGCTGATATGCAGTCATCCAAGAGTTGAAAGTAGGCCCAATTTTATACAATATATGATCGAGAGATGTAAAACCTCGACAGCGAAGATGGTGCAATAAAAAAGGAGATAATTGATAGGACGTCGGACCTCCAACCAGAGGATCTTTACCAATCAAGATATGACGACCATTTCCGGGGATCCATGCCAGCCACATAGCCACCGATTGGAATGCTGATAATAAACTAGCCCAGACGTTTGGCACCCCACGAGTAGATCGACGGCCTCTATGAATCCACTGCATAGTAGAGAGATTTCTGAAATATTTCCCCTTTTTGATATGCCCCCATACATAGTTTGTTGATAAGACCCGCCATAAACTCTTTGCCGGTAGAGCCTTAGAAAATATGAAGATATTTTTTAAAGCCTAGCCTCCTTGTGCAAAATGTCAGGCAAGCGTTTTCCACTCCACCAGATGTATTTTGTGACAACCAGTACCAGACCAGATGAAACGGTGGATTTTTTTCCTGATAGCAGTGAGCATGGTCTTGGGTATCTTATAAAGGGAAAACCAATAAACACCTAAATTCTGAAGAACTGATTTTGCTAAAACCAGACAACCCCCACTTGACAGCCATCGCCATCTCCAATCATATAACCTTTTATCAAACTTCTTAAGTAACCAGACCCAATCCACAACCCGGTAGTTGTTAGGTTTTAGATAATAGCCAAGATAGATAGTGCCCTCATATAATTCAGCAACAAAAAAGGGTAGTAATGCAGCAATCTCATGTAGCTTTGGCCCATCCAAATTATGTTTTAATAACTTCGATTTCGCATAATTTATAATCATACCGGAAGAATCACAGAATAACTTTAGGATCCCCTTCATATGGTCCCATTCCTGAGAGACAACAAGACCAAATAACATGATATCATCAACAAAAAAATGGTGGGTCACAGATATATTTGATACAACCTTAATACCGGAGAAAAATGAATCAACTTTTGCTTTATGGATTAGTCTACTGAGACCATCAATTACGATCATAAAGAGTAAAGGTGACAGTGGCCAGCCCTATCTGAGACCTTGCATCGGAGTAAAGAAACTAGTAGGACAACCGTTGATAAGGATTGAATAGTTAGCAGACATGACACAAGCCATGATCCATTTGATTGCGCCCCATGGTATGCCAATTTGAACCAAAGCAAGTCTCAAATAGGACCAATTTACATTGTCATAGGCACGAGATAGATCAAGTTGAAGAATCAGTGCACTAGTATTTTTTGACTTGATGTTGTGCATCACCTCCTGAGCAACCCCCACCGCATCAAGAATATGCCGATCATCCAAGAAGCCGTATTGTTCCATAGACAGACCCCGGGAGAGAAAGGGCTTGAGTCTTCCTGCTATTATCTTTGATATAATCTTATATACAAGGTTGCACAATGAGATCGGGCGGAAGTCGAAGAAGGTGGTAGGATTTGAGACCTTTGGAATAAGAGTGATAAAAGTGGCATTTAGTTCCCTGACCACTTCACCCTTCAGTCTGGATTCTTCTACCATGTCAAGAATATCCAAACCCATAATATCGAAAAACTCCAAGAAGAGTTCCGCAGTCCATCTGTCTGGACCCGGACTCTTATCCTTTGCAAAACCTTTTAGGACAGCAAGAATTTCCCAAGAGTAACTAGTGACCAGATTGAGTCCCCCTCCTCCTCAGAGAAGATACGAGGATAGTGCTTGATAATGCCAATCTGCTCTCTAATAGATGTAATTACAGGGTCCTTATAATAATTCTGGAAATGGGTTTTTGCTTCCACCTATAAGTCCACCAAAGATGAGATAGAAACCCCCGAGCCAGATTCAAGACGCCAAATAGAATTAGTGATTCAACGAGAATTTGCATAATGGTGGAAAATTTTTGTGTTGTTATCACCCAGTGATATCCATATCGCATGGCTTTTTAAATGCCAGGCTGCCTCAACCAGGTTTAATAACTGCACCTTCCTACCTTCCAGATCCGACAACTGAAGCCACGTAGCATCAGATATAGGGTCCCCAGACTGAGAATCATTTATAAACTTAATGCTATCATCAATAGCTAGCAGCTCCACCTTAACAGCCTGTTTACGATCCAGCGACCAGGATTTGACTTTACCCTTTAGAAGTGCCAGTTTCCGAATAAGACAAAGACCAGGAGATGAAACCCCCAATATTTCCATCTTGCACCATTCCGATCGGACAAAAAGTTTGAAATCATCCAGTTGAAGAAGGGAATGGTTAAATTTAAACGGGAAAGGAGTCCGAGCTCCATCAAACTCCAATTCCAACAGGACAAGATAATGATCATAAATGGTAGATAATGAGGTCCAAGATCTATATTTATGTAACTTCCAGACCAGAGAATCAACACCAAAAAACCAATCCAGGCATTTTGAAATTTTACCACTACCCCGTCGGCCATTACACCAAGTAGGACCAGCTGGCAATGGCATAATATCATTCAGCCCCAGATCAGAAAAAAAAAAAAAAAAAATAAATAAAAAAAAAAATAAATAAAAATAAAAATAAAAAAAAAAAAAAAAAAAAAATAATAATAAAATAATAAAATCAAATAAGTGTGAGCACAGGTTGTCCAGCCGAGTACAATGACCCCATGTCTCAGCATCATATAGTGTCAAGTTTAATTCCCCATCCAAGATCACATTCTTCAGGGATAGAAGACCCACCGATTTAACCGAATCCCAAAAATTACACCGGTCCCTGTATGGCCCATAGAAATTTACCAAATTTACCACCTCCGGAAAGCCCAGAACGTGTCCCTCAAGATGAATCCCCAAGGAAGTAGTGTAAGCAGATAGTCTGAAACACTTAGGGTTCCAAGCCGACAAGGAACCACCTGACCAGCCATCCGCATTCGTCGAGCAAATGACCCAGTCACTTCTGATGCCATAGAATAAAATACAGGCACGTTCTACCAATACCATCGTTTCTTAAAGAAAAACCATGTCAGGATTGAGTGTGTCCAACATACCTTTGAGGGCCAATATTTTTTGAGGGCCCCCAAACCCTCAAACATTCAAAGAGAACATTATCATCTTTTAACCTTGGCAAGGGCTTTCATTTCTCTAAGCGCCCAACATGAAACTTGAGAACCGGAGGAAGCAAGGGAAAGCAGCAGAGGATCGGAGGGGGTGAGATTAGCTGAAACAGATAGGGTTTTTCGAGCACTTCGAGTCTTAATGGGAGAAAATTGTGATATTCCACCCTTACGGACCCCCTTGATTGATAAACCCAAGTCCGGATCAATTGTTGGCATAGTCAAAAGAGAGTCTGGTACACCTATCTCAGTCGGGATAATACCCAAATAGGTCATAAGTGGAGTTTTTAACTGGGCAACCTCAACATACGATAAAGTTTCTCCCACCATCCGAGAGAACCCCACAGGATCAGTAGCCAGGTTCGGAGAGGAAGACTCGAAATGACCATCATCAAGACCCCCACATGGGACAGGGATGTTAGAGGAAGAGGGAATAGAAGGGTTTGGGACATGAAGGCTTGGAATAGTAAAGCTGACCGAAGTATGAGGTTCCACGGGTACAACCATAGTTTTAGGAGAGATTGAGACTAGGCCATCATCGTTTCTAGGCTCAGTAGGTAGATTAGTAGTACTAGGGTTTAGTGGAAGGATGGGATCCACCGCAGGTAAAGGAACCCCCAAATAGAAGGATGCTGGCCCCCCAATGATGCCTTCACCAATACGATCACCCTTTGAATATAAGCTAGAAAGGAAGACCAGATCTTCATTTGAAAGAGAAGAAGAAAAGATGGGATCCAGGCCTTTTATCTTACCAATGATAGACATCGATGGAGCCGAAACCACATTGGATGATAGAGAGTTACCAGGATTGTAGGCCGCAACATCGGGTTCACCAGCCGACCCCAAGGAGCTATCCGATGACCAAGCCTGTACTTCATCAGAAGAATCACAATCAGAGCCCGAACAAGCATCCGAGGGCTCCCTCCAAAGGTGGCCAACCACCTTACACTTTGAACACCTAAACGATATACCCCAGTAGTCCAATGGCTGCTTATACCGCTTGTCCCGCCAAACAATATCCACCGATTCAAAAAGACCCAAAGCCATATCGATTTCCACCAAATCCCGGCCAACCCTGCAGTCCATACCATTTAGAGTACCATCACTGACATGTAAAAACCACCCCAGATGGTTGGCCACCGCCTGGAAACCCTCCAGATGCCACAATTCAAGATGAAAGTTGGGGAGAAGAACCCAAAGATGGCGAAAACGTATTCGCTCTGAGGTAGGGTTAAACCCCATATGCCATCTTTTTAATATAAGACTGCCATTGCCCTTAATCCAGGTTTTCTCAAGTATCAGATCCGTATGTCAAGCCATACGAAAGTAAAACACATACCACCCCTTACTAAGTATGTAAATCTCAGGCATGTAACCCACTATCTTAGCCCAATTTGTAGAGACCCATTGGTCAATGTCCCGCAGATGCATAGCCCCATATGAGAACTTACCCACCAGTCCTTTGATGGATAAGGCCGAAATGCCCTCGAGTCCAGACTATCGTGCCATCAGCAAGTTGTCACATACCCCAATTTTGCAAAAAAATAATGTAATTATTTTATTATATTCCTGAGACATTATGTTAAATTTAATGCTAAGTAGGAATTGATGACTCAGCAGAGTCACCAGAAGTGGAATGTAATTCTGAATATTTTATTATTAATAAATAAATTATGGAGACAACAGCATGGGAGAGCTGTTAAAAGAGGTTACTGGTCTAACTGGTGGATGGAACTAGGTGGAAAGGCAAAAAGACAAGTGGCAGCATCCTCAAACACTTCCTAAGTTGCAGGTGGCAACTTCCCTATATTTTGGGGTCATGATTCCCCAAGAAAGTGGAATCTGAGCAGGTGGCTCATTAATGACAGTTAACCCAACTAAGACCTAGGCAATCTTTTAAATAGTACTCAATGAACTGAGCTGGAGGTTCAACATAGTTCTGGAGGGAGAATACATTCAGGTGAATGTTATTCAGGAGTCCCATTGAGGAAGAGGGAAAAACAGTAAGGAAGTGTTTTGAGATAGGAAGCTGCAGTAACTTGGTTCCAGTGTAGCTGTTTGGCTGAGTGAATTGTTTTGCTGCACCTAGTTCCAGCCAGGGAGACCAGAGCGAGCTCGGGGGTCCTGAGAAGTGATGTTTGGGCACTCTCCAGGAATTGGTAGGGAGGAACAACCTCCCATTGCTGTTGTTGTCCACAAATCAAGACAGGTTCTGTTAATTACCCCTCTATGTTCTTTAAGGATGAATGAATGTATGCTGCATTTATTATTAAAATGTTTGAATTGAGATTAGTTAATGAGCAGGTCAAATATCCTAGAATATCAGAAGTAAGATTTGCTAACAGATACTGTGTTTTCTGCATTGTCAGTATGATTTTAAATCTCTGTTTTAATTATATTGACGTATTTATAATTTCCCTGAGAAAACTGTACATATTTATGGAAATGATGTATAAGTCATAATTGTAGAACTAGTTAATTATATTTTTGTTTGTGTTTTATAAACAAATAGGGGTAGCATGTCAGGAATTGGTACCCTGTATAGAATAACATTATTATACAGTCATAGGATACAAACAGAAAATCTAAACAATAGATATTATAACAATTCATATCTAGGTCGATAAACCTTATAGGAGATGTTGTAAACATAAATAAAATCTCCATCTCAGAATGCAAATCCCAGTCAAGAGTTACCCCTTTTATTGCACGAAAACATAGTTAACATTTCTTTATTTATTTATTATCAAATAAAACGATTATGTAAAAACTCTACAGAACTCTGTTGTCGAGTTAAACATCACCATAATATGCTAATCCAAGTTCACTATAACAACAGAATCTTAGAAACGTGACACTAGATGACATTATGAATAAGGAGTGACTTGAAACTGATCATTCCAATGTTTAAACAGTAAAAATATATTTAGCAGAGAAATTATAAACCAAACAACACAGATAACATGGATTTACAGTTCAGTGTCGAGTCCCCTTTTTCACAAAACCCTACTTATTATTTCCAAGCGATACATTACAATCCTCTTACCAAACCCTACTGAGAAGTTTTTAAAAACAATAAGTTTAGCTGGAACCTCTTAGGATCGGCATCGAGCTCAATAAAGATAGTATTATTAACTTTCTTTTGACTCACTCATTGACAGAGTTTATTTACAACACCAAACACTCAGAATAGTAATTTTGTTCATTGCCGAGCGTCTGTATTATTACTTTATCTCTTGTTAGCTTCACGACTTTCAATAGAAGGGAATCACAACGATAGCATCATCTAGTAAAAACAAAACACGAAAACAGCATAACCCTTATTTCGAACTCAGAAGCGAGTTCTTTTATTTTTTTTCATTTTCACAACCACAAAAACCATCCACGACAGCAGAGGTCGGGTAGAACCCTATTATCCTTCTACGTGCTTCTCCTTTCTAAAGATAAACACCAGGATTGCAAACCCTAAGTTTTACTTACAGCAGCAGTATAAGTACCTTATATAAACATCTACGAGAGCTTAGAAATTCATAAACTTATGTACCAACCCAATTAAAGACATACAGGAGAAAACACACACCAGTTTTCATTTAACTCGTTTTTACAGGTATTGTTAATACCCAACACGCATTATTAAACCTGAATGCTTTTGTTTGAGCCGGCATTAAAACTATAAGGCCATACTGCCACCTACAGGCTCGCTCTAACATTTACACAGTAATTCCTCCACAGGAGTTATCATTATAGTATTAAAAACTAAAAATTACAATCTGAACCATAGCTGTAATATTCTACATGACCCGGGATCTACGCCCTTAGCTCATCAATACAACGCATAACAAACCATGCTGAAAAAAAAAACCCTATATCCTCTTATGCAACACAGACCCAAAACCTACAACCAACAAGAAGGATTGCCATGGCTATCGACCAGGCTTACCCGAAGAAGCCCACTGGTTGAAGAACGCGCCCTGTACACCATCACGAGCAGACAGGTCCTGTATTCACATGTTGCTACTAGTTAATAAAATGCGGAGATATAAGAAATCCAATGTGTAAATATAAAAATAATTAAGACTACCTGTAACTTACCGAGCTTGGTAATGGATGAAGCACAGTATTCAATATGGAGACCGCAGGTATGATGAGTGTGAGAAACCCATTATCATTAATACAAACCACAAGCTGGTAGGGACTAGGGTAGCTATCAAAATGGAAGCTCCATCCGGACTAAGCCGAGGGTTGTTGAAACGCAGAGGCAAGGTGAACTCGACATTTTAAAAAGGATAAAAACCCTGGGATATCAACCGACTACAGTGCCATTAACACAGTATTTTGACACTCTTATAACATAGACCACAAGCCTGAAGGATCACTGTTATAGTAAAACCATACTCATAAACGTATCGATGGGGTTTGGACAGGAGGGTTCCACAGGGAGGCCGAGCCCGAGGGCGAGGGAAATGTGCCCAGTTGGGGTTGAGCCACGCTTAAATATTCCCAACACTTGGCGTAGAAACAAACACATCGCCCTTTAAATTTTTGCATGTTGTGGGTCGAACACCTATAGTCCATGAAGAGATCCCAAATCATTCTTACAATCATTTAAAAGTTGCAAATTGACAAACCAAATCATAGCAGGGGTGACTTTACAAGGTCGTGATACCATGCATAAGACTATTGTGTAATTATATATATTTGAAACCAACGTTATCGAACTTGCACGGTGTACAATTAAATTATATACCTGCCATAAAATCAATTGATTTATACATATGACAATAGTATCCGAGACACCAAAGGTGTATCCCTTAAGTTGTAAATAAAAATAATAGATAAGCATGAGCCATAGAATTTTTGCATGGAGTCCTTATAGGAGGGATCGATACAATTATCCTAGGTCATCCTTTAATAACCAAGACATAGGGTAATAATCCTTGAATCCCTAATTTTTTGGTGTAGATTAAACCTTGACTCCGTAATTCATATAACATGTGAATGGAACAAAACTCAGACTGGTGTTACTCCAGAACCAGTGGAAGAAAGAAGTTATGAACTGACAGAATCTTATACAAGTAATAAGTTATTTATACATTGCAAAACTTCTAGATCCTTGTAAGTGTAATCATACATCACACAGTAACAACAGATAAGCAAAATAGTGTAAATTCCAATTGCCCGTGACATTTCATGATGCGGGATAAAAGATATTATTGCGACACAATAATAATAGCAAGAATAATACTCCATAAGGGTAAGTAAGACAGTCTGAAAAAGAACAATACCTATCATATTACCATGCAAAAATGGTTAACTCTCTAACAGTAAGATTATATGAATATTACAGGAATAAAACTTCTACCTTTTTCAGTTGACAACCTGCCTCGCATGTTTAAATTTTACTGGGCATTTTGGTACAGCGAAAGGAATTAAAATGCTTTTAAAAAAATTATTTGTAGCAACCGTATTTTACCTGTATACCTGTAAATGAAAGACATTTGGATGCATTAGCTCGGGAGCTAAGTAAGCCCAGTCGGCAATGACAACTCCCCCTTGTGGTTGAAAATAGAAAAAGAATCAACAACAATTGAGAAACTCATAATAATGTTTAAGTACAACAAAGACCATTTAGACATCCGTACAATCGCATAAGTTTAACATATAGTTAATTGACTGCATTTAATAACATTTAATGCTATCTTAATTTTTTTTTATTTTTCTGAAAATTATGGGTTTTGACACAAGTCCTCCCCGTCTGCACGCAAAATATACTTATTTTTCCGCTGAGATACCCCCGCCCTAGGTATCCGAACAGTCTTAGGACCAGGAGCATCTTTGGTTTCAATACCCCGAGTGATGGATGGTATAGACGAGTCATCAGCAGATAAGTGGATTCCAACGTTTTCATGGAACCCTACCCGTTCAGGTTCCAAACCCCCATTCTGGCACAAAGAAGGGTCTGTCTCCTTTCCAGGGACGAGGACCACATGTCCAGCACGTGCCCTCCACATATTTCTATACTCCTCATCAGACATGTTAACATCTGCGGACATCCACCACTCATCAGAGTTTCCACGACTTCCCCAAGAGGACTCGGCAACCCCCCGGTCATTTCCAGAATCCATCCAAAAGGTATATTCCGACTACAAAGAGACAGTATAAAATAGGGCACCTGACACCCCAAACCCATCAGAGGTCATATACAGACAAAACAAGCTGTGAAATGGTCACTAGAGTAACATAGCTCCGTTATATGACCAAAACAAGCTGTGAAAACCCAAAACAATCTGTGAAATGGTCATCAAAGTAACATAGCTCCATTATATAACCAAGACCAAGCTAACTAAAACACCGACAAACCTCACCAAGAACACTCATAACCACCCAAGAATAAAAGGACTTCATGCCTAAACAGGCCAGACCTAAAAACCCCGTAGGTTACGAAATCGCCATGAAACCTGCAACTCTTTTTTGTAATTTTTTCTCAGGAAAACTGTATGGTTTGATTGCAGTACTTCCTTTTTTGTATATTTGTCATCTAACCTAATGATGATGTAGAAAGTTTAATTATTATCCATATAAAACATTAACTTTCACATCTAATTTATAACTAAATTCAAAGCATATTAATATATATTATTAATGGAAAGCTTACCATTCCATAGAGTATTAATTTAATCAATTAATTATAATTATATTTATATTTAATTTAGTAAATAAGATTTTTATCATAAAATAAAATGGAAATTAATGCAAAATTGATTTTTTTAATAGTTAATTTTTCCATTCATATTATGTAATATGTAAATTAAAGTGGGAGTAGTTTGTTTATTCTTATGGTGGGTTTTGGTTGGATTTCGGTAATTATTTTTTGGTAAAAATCCAAATTTCCAAGTGTTTAAATTGTATTTTTGAATCCATATATAGATTCAACACCATCAAATATCCCCATGGCACCCAAATTATGCAATTTTTATAACTAATATATGTGATTCTAAGAATTTTTAAAGATTTCCAACTGGACAAAATTAGACCAAAAAAATGCTCCGAAAAGATTGAAAACCTAAAATGTTTAGACTACACCATTAAAGCAGTATAAACAACATTAAAAAATAGTTTAAGAAGTGACGAATTTGTACCTTTATGGTATATGTGGTGAAACAACATGAGTTTAAAATGTTAAAATATTATGATGATAATATTAAAATATTAAGATGATATGTTTATATAGTATTATCATAATAATTTATAAACATATGGTTAAGAATATTTTTATTTTTATTTATTTAATTTTAAAATATGGTTAAGAATATGTGTTTCCTCTTATAAGGTTATAGGTTCAAATCCGAAGGGAATAGGGTATGTACATCTCTGTAGACTTTAGCATCAAATTGTTGTGGGGAGGGGGTTGTTTGTCCCACAAACAAGGGGGTCTCATACACATATTTAAAAATGATGATAAAGACAAGAGAACTTTAGCATCAAATTGTTGTGCGGAGGGGGTTGCTTGTCCCACAAACAAGGGGGTCTCATACACAGATTTAAAAATGATGATAAAGACAAGGGACCTGATGATGCATTTTCCATAAAAGGGAAGACCTCCTTGATTTTATTTTTCTCTCTTGTTGCAAAATTTCCTTCCACTAAATTTCTATAGTCTCTTGTTATTGTGATTGATCTTGAACTAGAACAAATGGATGTAAGGATAGTGTTCCTACATAGGAACATGGAATAAGAAATCTACATGAAACAACCTATAGAGTTCATAGTGGAGGGTAAGAAGGAGTTGGTTTTCAAGTTGAAAAGGTTTTTTTGGATTAAAGCAATCCATAAGAAAGTGGTATCAAAAGTTTGATACATACATACTTGGATTGGGATTTGTAAAAATCAAGGTTTATCATTCTGTGTATTCAAAGAAGTTGGTGATCACTTTATTTATGTAGTATTTTGTATTCATGATGTTGATGCTTGTAGCGATGCGAGGTATCCTCCTAGCTAAGTCAGACCAGAAAGAAATAAATAAATAAACAATATTTTATCATGCAAGAAGAGAAGTCGGCCCAAGCATATAGACAAGTCGGCCCCAGTGAAAAAGGTCAGCCAAAATCAAGTATAAATAAAGGGTGAAGCCTCATTCATTTAATCCATCAAGCAAGTTCGCTCAAGCTCAAGGAGAAGTTCACTCAAGGGTTGTAGAATATTGTTTTTTGGGGTTTCTTCTTTGAATATTTTTTGGTGTGATCTCTCTTGTTATAGATCACTTGTATATCTGGTTGTACTTGTTACTTGGACTGTAAATATCTGAATAAGAAAGGATTGCCGGGTTTTTCTCCCTCATGTTTTCCCAGGATAAAATTCTGTGTGTTCTTGTGTTTCTGTGCATGGTTATTCTTTCAGTGATCCTATTGCAATTAAAGTTGAAAGAGATGAAAATTATGTTGTTATCTTAAAATCTAACATGGTATTAGAGTTATGATGAATAGATGGCATTGTCGGAAACCGAGGCACCCAGGTTTGGACCCTTCTCTCCATAATTTGTCTTAAAAGGAGTTCTTAGGAAATTCGCCCTAGGAGGGTGCATCTTTTTGTGGAGAAAAAACCTAGATTGATGAACTTTCATTTTTGACCTAACTCCTATTGAATCTAGGAAATTAGGGTTTCAAGTTTTGAGCAGTATGTCCACATATTCTGAAGAAAAGGAGGTGTATTCAACTCTCCCTAAGAGGGCACATCTCTCTATGGAATCAGTTTCTTCATATTCCAAATTTCATTTTTGACCTAGCTCCTGATAGGGTTTCTACAACAGATTTCAGGTCAAGTCTTTCAATGTCTAGTCAAGATGAATATTGTTAAAGTGGAAGATAGGATTGATGGAGCCTCAAACTTAAACTCTTGGAAAACTAGGGTTCTCATTATCCTAGATTAAAATGACCTTCTTAAGTTCATGAATGAAAAGGTACCAAAACCAGAAGATGAAGAGGAAAATTCTAAATGGAGGAAGAGAGATGCTAAGGCAAGGAGCATTCTAATATATTCTCTAAAGGATCACTTGATTCCTCGGATCTCTCAGAAGAAGATGTCCAAAAAGATGTTTGGTGCATTAAAGAAGCTATTTGAGAATAGCAACATCAATCGAGCACTTGCCTTAAGACAATAACTCTCCAATATTAAGATGACAAGAGCAGACTCAGTTGCATCCTACCTCATGAAGATTTCTGAGCTAATAGAATGGTTGAGCACCATTGAGGAAATAGTTGAAGACAGAGAGCTTTTCAAGATAACCCTCAATGGTCTTCCCCCTTCTTGGGAACCATTCATCCAGAGAATTAGTGGGAAATCCAAATTGCCCAAGTTTGATCGATTATGGGCATATTGTACACAAGAAGAAACTAGACTTGCATCTAGAGGCAATTTGCATGGTTCTCAACATGAATAAATCCAATCCCTTGCAGCACATGCAAGAAGAGGAAAAGGTAAGGGAAGGAAGAATCAAGGCAGGAAATACAAAGGTGGAAGATCAAGTCCAATTCCGAAACAAAATAAGAAGAAGGATCTTTCACAATTTCAATTCTTTAGATGTCATAAGTATGGTCACTATGCGAGAAATTGTTATGGAACAAAGAAGAGAAATCACCATGCCTCAACTGCTGATGTTGATGACGAGACTCCGCTAAAAAGGTCAAAGAATGCAAATGATGATCTTAAGGAATGTACGGAAGATCATCGAAAGGATTACTTCTTCTAGTACACCCTATGAGTACACCAATGACTGTAGTATCGAGATGATGTGATTGTTATTGGCGATGTATGAAGATATAGGTTGCAGAAAGAAGACAAAGACCCGAGGACTCCTGTGATTTCTGCAAGGAGGAAGAGATCAAGAGGGAGCCAACAAAACACATAAAAGATAAGTATGTGTACTGTCATTTGAATTATTCCTTAAATATTTGAATATTTGATTGAAAAGATATTGTTCATAACAATTATTTGTATATCTGTGATACCGTTTTTCTCTTATGCACTTATATATGACTAAGATTGACGAGCAGTAGGCTCATGTAGCACATGTTATGTATGTAAGTAGCCTATAGTATTGCACATCATCCAGTGAAGGATATGGATGGGTGTTGTGCCGAAGCACTGGCTAAGATGCTAAGTTTCCCTTGAATGGTTACATAACTATATCATAAGAAATTGTCATTGCATTGAAATGTCAATATGATTTGATTGAATTTCATGTTTAATGCAATGTTACTAACCATTTGAATGATTCTGACTTGGAGGAAAAGACCATATGCTATGGCCTACAAGAAAAGGATGATGAGACTTGTTCAGAAGAACAAGTGATGGATTCAACCAGATTACAATGTTCGAGAGGGAGCAAGATGCTCATAAAAGGGAGGCTTCTAGGAGCATGGCACTCGGCCTAGGTTCTAGATCAGATAGAAGGATGGATTCCGAGACAGAGGGAGAAACTACAATGAATGTGATGCAGATGTGATGTTTGCATCAGGTGAACATTCCCTCAGTATTAGCCATGTGACTTGGCTAGGGATGAATGGCCTGGAGGCAAAGCTGTTTCTTCTCCTAGACACCCTTTGACGGGGTGGGGAAATTAGCTCTTGCATGATGAGTAGTGTTGATACATCATGCATTTCCTTGGCTAGAGGTGAATTCACGGAGTGGGGCAATGCCTTATCTCGAAAACCATGTGATGGGGTGGTGATATTAGTCTCTTGATGTCCATGCAAGTGCATGGAGTTAGCCATGAGACTTAGCTAAGAGACCTTGAAACCATCTACCTGATACAAGCTCATGATCAACCTTTCTTAAGATGATTCGTTGAAGACAATTCATGGGGTGAAGCCTTTGAAGAAACTCTAGATGTGTTCAAGCAAAAGGATCAAGAAGAATACCTCCCTCATTACGAGGGATAATTAAAGTTAGTAGCAGCTAATGATTTCTTTTAAGTTCCTCAGCATGCTACCTGAGACATGGGGACCACATGAAGAGCATTTAGCTTCCAGTGGGAGTCAGGAAAGACTCTAGAGTGTTGCATGCATCAGAGTTGAGAGTTAGTGTTCTCTCCAGTTCAGTTGACCTCTGAGGAGGTGCAATATATACATGTTCAGTTTGAGCAGTGGCTTAGGATTCAGCATGTCGAGGTGGTACAAATTGTTGATGATGATTCCTTGATCATGATGTTGTCTCCCACCAAGAAAGAGAGATTCATTGACAGATGCAGAGGGAGTTAGCCTATAAGTTCGAGATGAAAGACCTTGGCCTGATACATTATTTCTTAGATTAGAGGTGTGACAAATACATGATGAGATCTTCCTAATTCAAGGGAAGTATACTATTGATGTCCCGAGGAGATTTGGGATGATGGACTGTAAGTTCATGGCCACACCAATGGACTCAGATCTAAAGAAGCTAAGAGATTTGGCCTCTAATTTAGACTTGATTGATCCCACCATGTATAGATAGCATCGGATCATTGATGTGTCTATTTAATAGTAGACCAGATATCTGTTTTGCAATGAGTGCTCTCATCCAATTCATGAGTGAATTGAGACAGGTACACTAGGTTGCTGCAAAACATGTGTTGCAGTACTTACATGGTGCAATAGGATATGTTCTGAGATATTCTTCTAGTAAAGACATGAAATTGCATGTCTACTCTGATTTTGACTGGGCAGGGAGTGCTGTAGACAGGAAGAGCACCTCAGGGTGTTTCTTCAGTTTGGGATCTGCAATGATTTCCTGGTGTTGCGGGAAGCAGACCTCAGTGGCAATGACTATGGCAGAGGATGAGTATATGGTTGTTGTTGAAGATAAGGAAGCATTGTGCCATCATAAACTCCTTTCCATATTATTTGGTCATATGCTAGAGCCAACTTTGATTCACCGTGATAACCATAGCTGTGTGCAACTGTCGGTGAATCCAATATTTCATGATAAGTCGAAGCATATCGAGATCCAATACCATTACATTAGAGACATGGTACAGAAGGGAGTAGTTCAGCTCCAGTATATCCCTATTGATGATCAAACTACTGTCATTCTCACCAAGCCTCTTTCCATAATGAAGTTTGTATACTTTCATGAATGGCTTGGAGTAGTGGAGAATGCTTCCCTTAGTGAGAGGGGTTGTTGATGGTTGCAGGATTAGTATGACATCCTGTCTGGGACTGGGAGAATGGTGTGACTCTCCTTGGATGGAGAGGGAGCTGGTTTCTCTTTATGAACGTACTCCTTGATGGACTAAGTTGAGTTGATCATATGAGTTGAGTTGATTGTACTCCTCGACGGACTGAGTTGAGTTGATCGTACTCCTTGATGATTTGTTCTGTGAGGACTGTGGTTATGTGTGAACTGATATGAGTATTTGTGGACTCATATGAGTTGAGTTGATCGTACTCCTCGATGAACTGAGTTGATTTGATCGTACTCCTCGATGATTTGTCCTATGATGACTATGGTTATGTGTGAACTGATATGAGTTCTTTGTGGACTCATATGAGTTGAGTTGATCATACTCCTCGACGAACTGAGTTGAGTTGATCGTACTCCTCGATGATTTGTCCTATGAGGACTATGGTTTTGTGTGGACCAATATGAGTTATGTGTGGACTCATATGAGTTGCATTGATCGTACTCCTCGACAGATTGAGTTGAGTTGATCGTACTCCCCGATGACTTGTCTTGTGCGGACTCTCTTGAGATTGTTGTGGTCTCCCGAGATCTGTGTGGTCTCCCGAGTTTTGTGTGGAATCCTGAGTTTTGTGTGGACTCTTCTGAGATTTGTGTGGTGTCCTGAGTTTTATATGAATTCTTTCGAGAATTGTGTGATATCCGCAATGTTTTGTATAAACAAGATGAAATTTCTTATGATGATGAGATGTTCAAGATAGTCGTGATGTTCATATGATGATCATATGTGTCCCAGCTTGATAATACCTCTTTAGCTAAGAGGGAGTGTTGATTCTTGTATCTATGCGAGGTATCCTCCTAGCTAAGTTGGCCCCAAAAGAAATAAATAAATAAACAATATTTTATCATGCAAGAAGAGAAGTCAGCCTGGGTAGATAGACAAGTTGGCCCCAGTTAAAAATTTCATCTAAAATCAAGTATAAATAAAGGGTGAAGCCTCATTCATTTCATCCATCAAGCAATTTCGCTCAAGTTCAAGGAGAAGTTCGCTCAAGGGTTGTAGAAGATTGTTTTCTGGGGTTTTTTCTTTGAATCTTTCTTTGAATCTTTCTTTGTTGTGATCTCTCTTGTTATAGATCACTTGTATATCGGGTTGTAATTATTACTTGGACTGTAAATCTCTTAATAAGAAAAGGTTGTTGAGTTTTTCTCCCTTGTGGTTTCTCAGGATAAAATTCTTTGTGTTCTTGTGTTTTTATGCATGGTTATTATTTCAGTGATCCTATTGTAATTGAAGTTGAAAGAGATGAAAATTATATTGCTATCTTAAAATCTAACAAATGATATGTTGTTAATTGGAAACACCAAGGATATCGTCAAGGACGATACATCTCAATTATCTTATATGTTTGACATGAAGAGTCTTGGTGCTACAAACATTAGATTGGGCATAGAGATTAAAAGAGATCATGTGGATAGGAAACTCTAGTTAAGTCATATGAATTACGTTCATAAAAGTTTGCAGAGGCTTAATATGTAGGAATGTAAACTAACTAAGATTCTTATTCTTGTAGGTGTAATTTTATCTATAGATTAGTGTTCCAAGACATAGGGAAAGATAGAGGACATGTCCCATGTTCCTTATGCCATATCTATTGATAGTTTGATGTATGCATTGGTTTGTACTAGCCTAGACATTGCCCATGTAGTGGGAGTTTTGAGCATAAATATGTAAAAACCAAGGAAGGAGCATTAGACAACTACAAAGAGAGTCTTCAAGTATTTGCATGGCACTACAAATTATGCAATTTGATAAAAATGAAGACCTGTACCAAGTAGACTGATAGATGCATATGGTTTTAGTGATGTAGATTGGGATGGAGATCTTGATAACAAAAGATCTACAAGTGATTCTGTTTTCAACCTATTTGGAGGAGCGAACAATTGGATGTCTAAGAGGCAAGCTATAGTTTCACTTTCAACTACATACGTTGAATACATGGAAAACCACCCATGCAAGTAAGGAAATTGTATGGTTGCAGGGATTGTGTTCAAGTACTAGTTTTGTACAACATGTTTTAAGGTTAGATTGTGACATTCAAAGTGCAATATTTCTAGGAAAGAACCCTTCCTATCATGCTAAGACAAAGCATATTAATGTGTAGTACCACTTTGTGAGAAACATGGTTGAAGGAAAGAAGTTGTTGTTATAGAAGGTTGACATATTAAAGAATGTTGTAGACTCATTAACAAACTATGTTAGTTACAAGAAGTTCTCTTGGTGTAGAGAATCAATGGGCATTGCTACCCCGAATATGTGACCTTATAAATCTTGGGCCCCATTATTTTGCAAAGAAAACAACAAGTGGGAGAATTTTAGAGATATGCTATGTTATTTACATCTAGATTGTACACCCATGCAAAAGGGATTAGTTGTAGCAAGTGGATTGTGCACTCGTCCTAGGATTTGGGGTTGCATTTTTATTTTTTCCTTTTGTGCTTTTTTGGCCTATTATGGAATACAGTCTTAAATGTTGTATTATGAATAGTTAAATAAATACATTATAGAAGACAGAGGTGTGGCTCTAAGTTTGGTTGGTTTTCTTGATTAAGGGTTTCTGAGGTAAATATCTACGTATTATGTATGTGGCATTGTTGATATTTATGTTTTTCTTAAAATATGTATGCAATGCGTCACTTCAAAGGTTTAAAACTTACAATTATGGCACCCACTTGATTAGTTGTAGCTTGATTCCCCCTTTAATTAATTTTTTGTTGTGAATTCTCATTGGGTAAATGACATGCTACAACCCTAATTTGCAACATATATTCTATGTAAATTGTGAGGCATTGACCTATAGCTTATTTTCCTAAGTCTATGTGTTGGATTAATTAGATTCAACATTGTGTGGCCTATTCAAGCCTCCATAACATTTTTTATTACAGACAACCACTATATTGATTGACCAAGTATTACATAGTAATCACCAAGGAGCCAAAACATACTTCCACTTATACACTTTGATAAGTCTTTCTATCCACCTTTATGTAAAAAAGCACATATATACACATGCATTACTTTGGTCATAAAAGCATTCAATGACTTGGAGAATGCAACATTAATAAAAAATTGCTCGAATGAATATTGTAGACCAAGTGTACATTGTTTAAATAAGAGTTCTAGTGTCTTCCTTGTGGTTGGAATAAATATGAAATGGTTGTATAGTGCATATTTGGCACATCATAAATTGTAGAGACAAAATTTGATTTGCTTTCCATTGATTGTCCTTGGCACTTCAAACAAGTAAACCAAGCCTTGAAACAATTTGAAATAGAACCATTCCTTAATGCCTTGGTGAATTCATCTAGAGAAGCATGATTTGAGGTTGATTGTTTAATTATAGATAAATTTAATTTTAAAATTTTCATGGATCCATGTTGTTGAGACAAACAGGTTAAAGGCTTATCATTTATGGATCATATTGGTATCAAAGTTGTTGAATCTATGATCTTGAAGAAGATACTAGCACTTTGAGGAGAAAGAAACCCCAATATGGATAAAGCACTAAAAGATAAAGGTTGCAAGACTTAACGGATATCAATTTGCAAACCCAAGGGAGAATAGACACTTAAAGGTGAAAATAAAGAGGTTTGATAAGAGGATAACATACCTAGAAGATGACCGTGCTACTAGGAAGTTGTTCCCTTTGTTGAAGGAAACACTAGCTAAATGCTAGGACTCTCTCATCATTGTTATGGAAAATTTGAACTAGAGAAAATTTCATCTCTTGTAATTGGGAGAGAAAGTAATTGAATTAGATGAACAACAAGAAAAAGATTCACTCAAACAATTCCTTTGTTGTACCAAGAATTTCCATTGGAAGAGGAGGCATTGTCCAAGTTACAAGTAGTTGTCCAATAGACTAAGGAAGTGTAAGCACCTTCTACTGCTAACACATAAGCCAACACCATGACTAAGACAAGCAAGTAAGCTCTCCCTCTAAGGACCTTTCCCGATCTATTTCAAAAGATCCCTTTGGTAATTTTGAAAATCATACTAGAGGCATAGGTTCCAAGATAATGACACAAATGGGCTATGATGGTCAAGGTCTAAGCAAGAGAAGTCAAAGGATTGTAAATTTCATTGTAGCTCTAAGCATAGTGTTAACAACGAAGGCTTGGCTTTTGGTGGAAAAGAGGATGTGAGTGAATGCATCACATCTCTTAATTTAAGTTTGATGGAAGATAAGACCACCAATATAACCTTTGAAAAGGTTAGAGTGACCGAATAAAAGGATATTTTGGTTGAAGAAAAGGTAGCAAAAAGGAGTGGACACTAGAACATTACTCAAATATGCTTGTAGAAGTTTGAATGAGTATATCCAAGTAATGTTTTCACCATACAAAACTACAATGACACTTACAGGTCCAAACAAACAAGTCATAAAGTACAAGAAAAACCCTAAGAGGTATGACAAAGCATCTCTTGTTTGTTTCTATTGTAAAAAGAGAGTCCACAATATGTATGATTTTTATCACTTTGATGTATGTTCCTTTTGTAGTATGAGATGTCATCAAGTGACTACCTAGTGGAAGAATAAATCCTTCAATAAAACACTAGATCGTCTTCAAAAGAAAAAGGAGGATCCAAGGACCAATCCTTTGAGTCAGTAGAATAAAAGGACATGAACAAAAAGAGAATGCTAAGCAACCCACACAGTTGCAAGATTTTTTTCCAAAATTGCAAGTGAAGTGGACAATGGGAATCCAAATGTTTGAGGCTTCACCTCGAGAACCACACATCTAAGAGAAAATTTTGGACAAGGAGCGTCATTTGTTCTAGAATATATGCTATGGAAGACATATCTTAAATCCCAAACAAAATTTCTTCAAGGAAACTATGAATAGAGAATCTACTAAATAAGAAAACAACATGTTGCTCCTTTAAGTTAAATCTTTTCGCAACCAAAAGCTTTTGAATGGGGAGGTGTGATCCAAAAAAGATCCAAAATAACCCCTCCTCTAAAATTTGAAAAAAAGATGATTCTTGGCAAAGTTTAAATTCAATGGTTAGCTGGCAATTAACTTGAAGACCCACGGCCAAAGGTCTCATTTTCAAAGAAAATTTTAGGAGCTAAATTTTGGCCGCCTAATTTCCCATGTTTTTTTTCTAAAAAAAGGATTTGCCAATTTCCAATTTTTTTCTCAAATGATTTGCCCAAATTCTATAGGAGAAAACTATTTTACTCTAAAAATTGTCAAAATTTTCTAAACCTATATAAAATCCTCATAAATTTGAATATTTTTATAAAATTAATACTAAACATTTTATGATTGGCATTTTAAGAATTAGTAAGATTCTCAAAGGTTTCTACACTTTAAGATAAGTATGAATCCTTAAAATTTTCCCTACTCTTTTTTAGCTACAAGAAGATGAAACAAACCACTTGTTGGTTGGAATTTCAAGATAGCATTAAAATAGAGGCCTTAATTGAAAAAAAGACCCAAGAGAAGAAAAAACGAAGCTTGGAAAGAAGGGGGGTAGTAGTAGAAATGATTAAGGACTCGGGACGAAAAAGATTGTTCATATATTGAAGGATGAAGGGGATTTTGAGCTTGTCCATGGTGAACACATATTGTCTCTGAGCCAAAACAATAAGCAAAAATGGCTCCAATGAATAAGGATATGTGAAAGCTTTAATATAGAGTGTGTAGATTTAGTTTGTAATAATTCCTTAGCCTAAATAGATGCCATAATTGTTGTTTTTCCCATTTGGATTTCTAGGGTAATCTATGTTGTCTCTCTTTTAATTGGTTGTGTGATTGAGTATCCCACTATGTGGACGCTTTCTGTTATTTCTAGTTATTATTTATAGATTGGTATTGATTACTCATATATGATTTAATGTGTTGTTGGCTCACAGTGTAAACCATATTTCACAACAATCAGATCATTCGTTTTACACCTACAACATGATTGCCAGTACTGGTCACTAGCATGATAATTAAATGCCGTGGCCTCATATCCAATCTGTTTTTTAATTTGTTTTTGTTACAATCTTGGGTTGTACCACAACACATTATGGAACCCACTTGATTAGCCACTGCTCAATTCCTCCTTTAATTAATTTAATGGTATGCAATTCTTGTTTGTTAAACCACGAGCTACAACCCCAATTTGCAATGGATCTTGTGTCAGTTGTGAGATATTTACCTATGGCCGAACATACTCAACATATGTTTTGGATTAATTAGATCTAGTGATCATTTGTCCTATTCAAGCCTCAATAATGTTTGTTTTCAAATAAAACCTGACCAAGTATTGCATAGTAATCACCAAGGAGTAAGAGCATACTCTCGCTCATACACTTTGATAATTATTATTGTATTTTTATTGTACTTGATTGTAACTCCTAAGGGAGATAAAATTGATGTAATTAATTATGTAAACACTTGAAAGAATCAATGTAAACCTTGGGGTGAAAATAAGCAAAAGAAAATATTAAAAATTAAATTATTTTCCCACAAGTGAAGTCGGCCCAGTTAGGAAATTTTTCATGTTAGCACTTGTATAAATAGAGGTAAAGTGCACCTCATTATTCACTCATCCAATCAAGTGAAGTTCGCATCACCCAGAGAAGGAAGTTCGCACTTGCTGAAGAAGAAGACTATTTTGGGGTTTCTATTTTTGGGAAGTATTTCCATCTTCTTGCTTTTATGATTGTACTCTGATCTCAGAATTATCATCTCTATACGAAGGTTGTTGGGTTTTCTCCCGTTTGGGTTTCCCAGGATAAACTCTGTTGTTATTGTTTTGTGCTTTGTCTTTCTTCTAGTGATCTTGGTTATGCATTTGTATTATTATGCTGTGAATGTATGAAATTTAACAATTTGCAATGCATCTTGTGTCAGTTGTGAGATATTCACCTATGGCCGAACATCCTCAACATATGTTTTGGATTAATTAGATCTAGTGATCATTTGGACTATTCAAGCCTCAATGATGTTTGTTTTCAAATACAACCTGACCAAGTATTGCATAGTAATCACCAAGGAGTAAGAGCATACTCCTGCTCATACACTTTGATAATTCCTTTTAGCCACCCATAATTAGTAAACAAACAAATATATACACATATATTACTTTGGTCATAATGGCATTCAATGATCTGGAAGAAAGCAATGTTAATCAAGTAATCGTTGCAATGAATACTATGTAGCAAGTGTATTGTTTAAATAAGAGCGTTGATATCTTGCTTGTGGTTAGAATAATATTGAATTGTTGTGGAGTGCATTGTTTATTTGGCACAACATAAATTGCAGAGATGGAATTGGAATTGTTTCCATTGATTGGCCTTGGCACTTTAAGAAGTAAACCAAGCCTTGAAACAAATATAAAATAGATTTATTCCTTCATGCCTTAGTGAATTCATCTTGAGAAGCATGATATCTTATTTATTGTTTAAATTGTAGAGAAATCACATTTTAGTTCCACATAAAAGATCCATGCTGGCAAGACAAATGGGCCATAGGCCTACCATTTATGGATCAAATGTGGAGGTCGTGTAGAGTAAGATTTAGAAAGAAATTATTTGCATGGTTCAACTTTTGTGCAACACCTGAGTAGAGGAGGGTAGTCTATGCTTCTATCGACACCTTGCTAGACTACCAAGTTAGATCGAGGATAATTAAGAAGTTGATACTTTCTTGGAAATTATCTCTACTAAGACACTACAAGTTTTACCTAATGACTAATTGTAGTGAAGGAAAATACCAGATGGACACATACATTGACTAATTATGGTGAGTACGCTTCCTCACAAAGCCTTCCCATAATATTATATTAACACAAATTTAAAATCGTTCCTTCAATTCTTTTTCACATTAACTATAAAAAAACATAACCCTTGTATCCTTCATGAACACTTCGGAACCACTTCATTTCATATTGCAGATTACCATCCTCATGACAACACATATTGATTCATCAGTTTGTTTTTAACTTAATTTTCCCATTAGGTTTATGTTTTAAATTTAAATGTTTTCATATAAATAGATTATCCTCTATTTATGGCTTATCACATTATTATAATGTAGTATGAGTTAATAGCTCATAATAGCTTTATTATAATAATTTAATTTATCAATTAAATTTAAATATTTTCTATAAATATAAATATTAAATTATGACTAACCTTGTAATTTATCCACCTTGTATTATGTTTTAAATTTAACTGTTTTCGCTTATCCTCTTTATTTATAGCTTATCCACATTATTTGATGTATTGAGTTAATAGCTTTTTTATTATAATTTAATTTATCAATTAAAATTAAATGTTTTTCTATCAATATAAATATTAAATTATGACTAATTTTGTGATCTATTCACCTTGTATTAAAAGCCAATTATTTGAAATAACTAAAAATTCGTCCATTAAGTTTAGATTTAAATTTTAATATTTTCTTATCAATATACATTTGAAGAGTTGGCTAACCTTGTTACTGATCCATCTTGTTTGGTGTATTTTAGGCCACTCATAATAAATCGAAAGATAAAGCAATTTAAATTTTAATGTTTTCTTATCAAATATACATTTGAAGGGATGGCTAACCTTGTTACTTATCCATTTTGTTTGGTATATTATAGGCCATTCGATAACGAATCAAAAGATAAATCCCACACATATTAGAGGTTAAGAATTTGCTTGTTTTAAAGCATGGGACTTGCTCCTAAAACTTTTGGAATCTAGAGATAAGGCCCACACGATATTAGAAGTTAGGCATTTGTTTTATTAAAACTTTGACCCAGTCCTAGAACTTTTAGTAATCACGTTCTTACTTTAACCTCCACCTCCAATGTTGGAGAACACAAGGATGCTAATAATTAATGTTGCATAGATACAACTAACACAATAAGGAACTTAATAATTTGGTATGTTGGTTGCTTTAATATCACATTTGTATTTATAAGAAATTGGCTCATTTTTAAATATCTTTTTGGATTTTACTTACTATTAAAGTATTATGTTGCATTTGAATATTTTTATTATTATTATCTTGTATATTTTTAATTTAAGAGGTGGGGGTGCAACTCTTATTTTACTATGATTATTATTAAGTTATTTTATATTTCAATTTTCTTTTTATTATGACATTAAAATATGTTTATTTTGTTTTGTTTTTTAATTTTCTCTATAGTTAATCATTTCAAACTTCATATCCATTACTTAGTCTTAAATGTTAAAAATGTTTTTTGAGTGATAACATATCTCACCTAAAAAACCTCCTTAACCTTGGACTTTTCATTATTTCATTATTAACATAAAGCTTCTATGTGTTTCTTTTCCTTTTCCTTTAACTTAACTTCTCTTCATCAACTTTTATTATTTCACTTAAAATTATATTTAAAAAAAATATCTAACAATCATATGAATGGAGCAAGTATGCAATTTTGCAATGGAGCAAGTCGCCATTCCTTTGCCCCTCTTGGAGAAATTGCTAGTAAAATACATCTTTTAATAAAAGCAATAAGGTCTTTTCATTCACAATTTTATAATTTTTTTATTGAAAACCATTAGTTATGAAACACTGATTTAGTCTTTTTCGGTGACAATCAATATACGCATATTGGTTGTCTCGTACAGAAGAAAACAACCATGCATGTGCTAAAGGAAAACCATGGACATAGTAGCTGCAAGTCTAAATTTATCATTGGTTCAAGGTTGGGACTAGTTTAAGGACTAATGTAGCTCAACCATTATAACATCGGTGTCGGTGACATTGATATCAATTACTCAAATGATTAATTATTAAGAACGATATACGCAAACTCTATTCAAAGTCATAGTCATAAATAAGTATGGATATTTCAATCATAAATAAGTATGGATATTTCAATCCATATTTATTGTTTATTACATTCCTAACATGTCAATAATGAAATATCTACAAATGGAAGGTTTACTTATCCATATAAGACATTGAAAGGTTTATTTTCAGAAGTAGTCTAAAACCACAACGTTTTGTCCATTTTCCCTTTCTGGCAGAGTTCCTCTATAAATCTGGCGAAATTCCAGGTGGAGGTAGAGTTCCAAGGGTGTGGTGGTCGAGTTCCTCTATGGAACTTTTCCCCTAGGGTTTTGGCCCATTTTAAACCAACCTAGATGCTCGAAAAATCAAGCAGAGTTCTGGATTGATGGAAACTCTACCAAAATTGAATTGTCAAATTCTGGCCACCAAAGTGCAAATCGTTATATATTTATAACTAATTTGAAAGGTCTAAATTCAAAGCATGTTAATATAGTATTAAAGATAATTTCCATAGAATATTAATTAATTATAATTATTATATTTAATCGATAAGTAATATTTTTATATAAAATTAAATAAAAATTATTGTAGATTTTTTTAAAAAATAATCACACTTCATAAATTAAAGTGTAAATACAATATAAACAATATTAAAAAATATTATAATAAATATATTTATTTTAAAAATATTTTATATATGTAAAGATAATAATAATTAATTAACAATATCATATAAATCCAACATTATATATAATAATAATAATTAATTAACAATTATATATATATATATATATATATATATATATATATATATATATATTCGGAGTAAGATGAAGTGCTCGCTCGTTTTATTGTGATAATCACGACTACAATAAATTTAGTATTTTTCTATAGAGATGACTAGTTGTGAATCCAACCTTGAGCTGATAGTTGTGACTACTATGGCAACTAGAATGATGAGATTCCAATGGGCCGCGTCACATGTATCATGGTGGTGGATGCCACGGTGGCTAGCAAGAGGAAATGGAGCCCCGACTTGTGCGACGTCCATGAACCCTTGGATAGTAGAGATCAAATGGTAGGCGATAGCTTACATATCTAACCATCGACATTGGATTGTAAGCTTGGGAAAAACATAAGATTTACATAGAGAAAACGCTTTACACCATAATAAATATTTAAATAGTATGATGATTTTTTTTATAATAATAATTTATTGTTAAAATTATATTTATAATATGATTTTTTTATTATTAATATAAATATTTTACATGTTTATAACCCTGTAACCTGATGTGATGTATCATGCCCTCGTAACATGATGTATCGATGTGATGTATCATGCCCTCGTAACATGATGTATCATGATTAATTGATTTATAATTTATCTATGTACTTTTTTCCAATTAAAAAAAGGCATGTAACTTAATATTAAAGAGGATTCATTCAAAGTAACAATGATATTTAGAGAACTCAAAAGAGCATCATTTTTAGAAGGTCTAAGCTTTTTATGCTAAGTCTAATCATATAGAGATTAATTCTTTCAAAATTAACAATATAATTGTATTAAAACTAGTTAATCTAGTCCAAATTTTTAGAACAAAACATCTAGAGTAATAGAAAAACATAGAACATATGAAAATACTAAAAAAACAAATAAAGAAAAGGTGAAATTTATGAAATATTAGTAAAATAATAGTAATTTTGTCATTTTAATAGCTTTTTTTATTAAGTTATTGGCTAAGGAATTGAGATACCTGAAAAATATGTTTGATGGAGAAATTGTTGAAAAATTCCATCATCTTTATAGTTCTGAAGCACCTTTGTTCCAAGGTAGAGAAGAAAAACCACCATTGTTCCAAGATTGCTACATGTAAAGAAGAAAAACCATGAACCCACTATGACCTTTGAATCACCAAATAGCTAAATTGACAAGATATCTTTAACAATAGCAAATTTTAACAATCTCCAAAAAAATAGATGATTTTTAAATAATAATAATGGTTTTCAATACTAATAATGGTCTTCACATCCCATCCACACCAAATCATAATGGTCTTCAACAAGTTTAATTACCATACCCCACGTAGTTCCTTATTTGATGCACCATCAAAATAGGCACATGGCAATCCTTCCAATCCTTCTTTAATGATTAGTTCTGGGAAGCAATGTAAAAAGTGGGAGATTTATAGAATTTCTTGTAAAATCTAAAAAATTTTAGGTTTACAAAAATAAAATTAGCATTCTTAATCTTCCAAATGCCCTACACAATAAAAATAAATAAAATTTTGTGATGACGAAAACTTTTGATCTGACAAAACTCTTTTGCAAAACTGACATTCATCCCCAAAAAGCAATATTTTCAACTGCACAGTTACAAAGGAATGTACTTACTTAGAGAGAGTTACAGAGAGTTTAGTGAATATGAGATGGGATGTATCCCTAATCTACCTTTTTATTCTATTAATAACAAAACGTTTGGTGACTCAATCGCCTCTTCCCTATGTTTATATTTTCCGTGCTCAGAAAGCACGAGTCTTGCATAAAAGTTTCCGATATTTAACACCACGAAAGACGGAAAAAGACGAAACCGTTGATACTACTGTTGGTTCGGCGAGGGTTCGGTGGGCGCCTGCGTGCGTGGAGAGAGCTGTTGATTCGGAACGCCGGTGGGCGCCTGCGTGCGTGGAGAGAGCTGTTGATTCGGAACGCGGGTGGGCGCCTGCGTGCGTGGAGAGAGCGTGAGGTTTCCGCAACTGTCGGTCAAACCCGCAAGCGAAAAATATAATCTCACAGTTGGGGGAAGGGAGCTCGACGGCTCTGTTTGAGAACTGCCGAGTTCCATTTAGAAAACTCACGGAAACTTTGAGAAACCTGCGCAAAACCAGGCTGAATTTAAGCGATTTATCGCCGTATTCTCTGAGATTTTGGTCTTGAAGAAAGAATGGCTAGTTGCGACGAGCAGAGCGAGCCACTGCTCACGAAGGATGTCAAGTACAATGAGAATTGTCCAGGCTGCAAGGTGGAGGAACGCAAGGAAAAGCAAGAGGCTCGTCCTTTAAAGGAATTGATTCTCCTCGCATTGGTCGTGCTTTGCAATGGTAATACCAGAACTTCTTTTGATTATTATTATTTTTTAAATTTAACAGTCAATGTTTTCAATCTTTAAATTCTTTCTTTTTCGCTGAAAAAAAATCTTTAAATTCTTTCTGCGCTGGCTTTCAGTTCAATTAAATGTTAAGATTCACACCAAGAATCTGTAGCTTACTGTTTGCGTGATGAAGTTTCCTATCTCAGCCCGCACTGCTGTTTACCGATCCCGCATATATACCTTCCAAACATTCCGGCCCTCTATCATGAAGTACTCTAGCCCTTCATGTCTGACTATTAAGTTAAATCTAGTAAATTTTAAGAGTAAACCCAACCAAAACTAAACTTCAAAATCCTTCATCGAACCAAATTGAACTTTGTTTCAATATTGCAAGATCTTGCTCAATTAAGTATTTATTTCCTATGAATAATTAATTGGCTCTCAGATAATCTTGCATTGAAGCAAAATAAACTTAAAACTGAGATTTACACCATTTAAGAGATACTTTGTTCAAAATCTTTTACTGAACCAAATTGAACTTTGTTTCAATGCAAGATCTTGCTCAGTTAAGTATTTATTTCCTATGAATAATTAGCTGGTTCTCAGATATCTTGAACTTAAAACTGAGATTTACACGATTTAAGAGATACTTTGTTGGATATCTGCCTTTAAACATGTAAATGTGTATATCTAATGCTTGCATAGAAAACCTGTAAAAGCTATGGTTGAATGAAATGCATCTACATGTAAACCTTGCATTGAAACATATATACCATAAAGCTGCTATCATTGTTTAAAAGAAATTATTTTATTTGTACAATCCCATATTTACATTAATAATAAAATGAAACTGAAAAGTTCCATCCTTCTAAACTTTTCTACCTATTGAGTGACACGACATTTCCTATACAGTTTTATGGATTTTACTTGCAAAAAGCTCCTTTTTTAAATGTGAAGTTACAATTTCATATACAGTTATCTGGATTGAGACAGTTTAATCACAGTTTTATGGATTGAGTTTTTACTTGCAAAATGCTCAGGTTTAGCGTTATATCCACTGGTGATTGGTGATTGATTCTTTGATTGGTTTAAGCATATATATAGATAACAGTATATGATATATATTATTCTGATTATTTGATTATATCCATCCATACATATATAAATAATTTATTACTCTGCTGAAAATATATAAACCATCCCAACAGAGCAGTTCAACAGATCTACACCAAAGTGACTATCCAGTTCTGGGCTAAACACAGAATATATATATCATCCAAACAGAACAGTTTAACAGATCACAGTAACTTTCCAGTGCTTTTAACTATCTTTTGACTAGATCCAACCATATATATTCTACTATATACAATATTTATTACTCTACTAATTGTATATACAATATTTACAATATTTATTACTCTACTCATTGTGTAAGTCCAATAGATCAATACAAATGTTTTTTTTCCTTTTTTTGAAAGACAATTTTCTTATTAAAATCTGCATAAATAAATTCAGGCTCCCCTGAAAAATGATCAGAACATTTAGCAGACCCATTAAATACTCTTTAGCTTACACCGTTAAGTACACTGCAATGCCAACAATGACCTCAACATAGCGATCAATCAGCGCTGCACAATATGTTGATTGCAATACCATTAAATACTCTTTAGCTTACACCATTAAATACACTGCAATGCCAACAATGACCTGAACATAGTGATTGAACAATGACCTCAACATAGCGATCAATCAGCGCTGTACAATATGTTGATTGCAATACCAACAATGACCTCAACATTTAATGCAACAACGAAGGCAGACCTGGTCGCACATTGCAACAATGACCTCAACATAGCGATCAATCAGCGCTGTACAATATGTTGATTGCAATACCAACAATGACCTCAAAATTTAAGGCAACAACGAAGGCAGACCTAGTCGCATGTAAATCGCAACTTTGATGTCGACCCTTTTCTTACTGTGGCAAATCAAGTGGCTCAACTCTCGCAACTTTGATGTAGACCCTTTTCTTACTGTGGCAAATCAAGTGGCTCAACTCTCGCAAAATTGATGTAGACCCTTTTCTTACTCTGAGATCCCACCGACACCCTCCCCAGCGACCTGGATTTCGAGGTCTGACCCGGTGGACGCGGGTGGATCGAACCCGCGCTATCCGCCGGGGCTACCACCAGTCGGCTTGATGTGGATGCAACAGTAAATTTCCTCGAGTCCCTGGCCACACAGAATTGTGGGGTTTTTCCAAGTTCCCTTCTTTGTGTGGGCAATTTAACACTCAAACCCCTCTTACTAAATATTCTTCAAACACCCAGGACTTATAGCTTTAAAAATCAAACAGTGTTCCAAAGTAAATATCTTTCGAGAATCATTTTTTGGTATAACCTTATTTTACTCTCTTTGGTCATCCAAGCCAGAAGATGTCTCAACTGAATTGAACCTGAATGGATGGAATGAAATCCATCAATCCCCACCAACGGATCACCATATCCTTGACTCTCACAACTACATACCTTTGTTACCACAACAACCACATCATTAAAATGCAAAATGTGTACAAGCGTGAAAATACTACTGAGTCATTACCAAACAACTTTTCTTTAATTGATGTCGTTCGCTTTGACAATGTTAACTAACTCCGCTTTGACAATGTTGGCTAACTCCGGCGTTAAATCATCTCTATCCCTTTTTGCTATGAACTAAGTTGGTCACAATAAGAATAGCGTCAGGGACAACAACAATTAAATCTATGCAAGTAAGGGTTCAACAACGAAGTGCTTAAGTGGTAAGCGCCCGGGGTTAGGTTTATAAGTGGATGGTTTGTCTGACCTCTTTCAATGTTTTGGATTTTGTAGAGGTCATGAATTTAAGATCAAAGCATGTTTGACTTAGTCATAAATGTCGGCTTGTGTTGAGGATTTTAGGGTTTTATGAATAGTTTGGTTTTGGTAGTGTGTTTGCCATTCCCCTTTTCTCATGTAGGTCATAGAAGATTAGTCCCAACCCCAAGCGACCTAATGGATACAGAAACATTGATAATAATAAAACGACATAGAATAGTGCACTTGAGTGGGCCCAATGTTTAAGAACATGTGTTATCTTCGAGGAGGTCACATGTTCAATTTCGGTTGGGGGTAGGGCTGCGCATATTGACCCATCATAGTGAAGATGAAAGGGCAGGCATCCCTCAATGTGAAGTCTCGAACTAGGCTGACCTATGACTTATTGGTATATGTGGCTTGTGGGTTGTTGCATATACTTTTGGTAGGTTGCTAAGTTCCCATGGTTAAAAAAACAACATAGAATTAAATAGATGGATTACATAACCATTACCATCCAAAAGTGTTGATGTATGTAAACTTAAATGATTGATTGAAAGAACAACAACTCATAAGCGTCCAGTAGCAAACCATTGAACAAATTTACTAAAGAATGTAAATATAAATTGAGAATGCTTGAGTGTATTTTTTTATTTATTTTTGGTGGATTTTTTTTGTACTTTTATAATATAACAAATTGGCATTCAACAAGTGCTTGTGAAGCATTCCCCCCAAAAAATATGGCAAGGTTTTAAATACCTCACTCACATATGATTACAAGAGCTTCTACAAAATCGTTACAGTCTAAGATAAACAAAAGTCTCTCCTAGAGTTCATCATATGATGTTTTGTTAGATGTTGCAATTCCTATAACCCTACTTCTTATGTATTCCATTGATATATGTCTTGATACATACAAATTGAAAACAAAATTCATGTGAAACAAACTAAGCAACAAACAAAAAACACCTATCAAAATCCCATTAATAAGTTGTAGGATAGGTAAAATTAATTATTAGGCAATCTCGCTCCTCCTATATCTCCCAATGACATATTGTCATTGCTAAACCTTGTTTAGATATCTCATCACCATGTGTATTCCTTTCTCTATAAATATGTTGGAAAGAAATGGAATGAAAAATATTTTTTTGAGCCATAAATATCATCAAAGACAGGTCATAAGATAATATTTTCACATGTGTATTCACCCTACATCCATTTGATAACAACTTGTGAGTCACCAAAGACCTAAACCTTTTGAGTGCCACAATCCCATGCAAGTTTGAGAGAGAGCTTAGGGGCCATCAACTTGGCTAAGTTATTAGATCCTCTACATGTCCCTACTTCAAGTTTTAGCGACCGACAGTCCAATAAGTGGATTGTTCCTCCAACTCCACATAATAATGGTGTCCCTTCGGTAGCTCCATCTAAATATTGCCAAGCCTTTGAATTGTGTGTCACCTCTTCGACGAGGTTTTTTGGAATCTTTATTGAATTGTATTAAACAAAGTTATTGAGAATATTCATTAATTGCAAAGCACATTGCAATGGAGGTATTTGTTGATCCTCAAATAAATTTTGATTTTTGGATAACCATACTCCCAAGCTACAATGATAGGAAATGCACAATACATTTTTACAGTAAAGTCCCAATCCCAAACTTTAAGACATTCTTCTACTATGCCTCCATTCCAAAAACTATTTGAACCTATTAATCCATCTAGTTCCCTCCAAACATGTGTTTAGTGTATGAACCTAAAATGAGATGGTGATTAGTATTTCATCATTTGCTTTGCAAAATGAACACCATCTGTGTCCATTTTTTTGTTTCTCTTTTGCAAGTTATCCCATGTAAGCACCTTGTTATTAAGTGACAACCACATAAAAATTGTAGCTTTTAATGGGCATTTGTACTTCCATATCTTCCTCCACCACTGGATAGGCTCCTCCCCAATACATTTTGAGTAAAAACTTATAGCCCAACTTAGAGGAATATACAATTCTTTTTGGATTATTTAACCAAATCAACTCATCCTCTGCCTCGATAATGCTAATGTGGCTAGACTTCATATTTTCTATGTATTCCTCGTACTGCAAATCTTCATCACTTAACAACCCAATACTCTCTACATGATTCCATTCCCAACTCTAAATTATCGATGAGTCAGTATTGACTACCTAAGACAAAGTAAGGATTCCTTTCTCTCTAAGAGTACTAATTAAGTTCCCTGAAAGCCTAAGGATGTAAATTTTAATTCAATGCTCTGAAATCTCAGACTCTGGCCAAGTTTCAAGTCTCAATAAATCATATGTTTAATGCCCAACCCAATTCTGTTGCCCCGGAGAATATATATCAGCATAATCAATTATTTATAACAAGAAACACAAGAGATCATGTACTCTTTTAAATCAACAATACACACATATAAATTGACACAAAGATTTTGGTCAATATGACCCTGGAAAAACCCTTGTGGGAAAACCAATGAGAGAGTAGAAGTTCTTTATTATCTTTTAGAAGAGATACACAAATCTATTGCAGTATTCACAAAAACTTATCTTAGAAATCCTAGCCTTGGATTTCCTGCCTAATCATTGTTGAAGATGCCTTGGCATGTGCGCCCCTCTCTTCCTTCTGACTATCTTGGGATTTGCTCCCTTTTCAACTGCTGGCTACTTTCCCTCTCTGTCTCCGCTCGTAAATTCAATCTCTCTCAGAAGCAAACTCAGCCCTGATGAATTCACCCTCTCCTCTAGATGAAGTGTGCCCCTCTCTCTCAGATATGTGCCCCCTTGTTTCTCTGAAGTGCGCCCCTGTCTCTCTGAAGTGTGCCCCCTGTCTTGTCTTCTCGACTGACTCTCTCGTGTGCCCCCTATACTCCTCTACTCTCTTTTATAACACTTGGGTGCCTTTTATGGTTCCAAAAACCTAATTCACTTTTCATTCAAAATTACACTTCGGCATTAAAAAATGCACGCATGCAAATTCCGCATTCAAAATTACACTTCTTCATTAAAAAATATTTTCACTTCCACATTAATAAAACATATTTTTTTATCAAATATGAAGCACGGGTAAGGTTCGAACACTTGCCCTTAATTTTTCAACACTCCCTCTTAACGAGGAAAGTGTTATTCACCGCTCCTATCTTATCCCTGAAATAAACAAACTTGCCCTTCATCAATGATTTTGTGAGAATGCCTGCTACCTGCTCATCTGTAGACATATACTAAAGCTCAACTACTCCTCTCTTGACATGATCTTAGATGAAATGGTATATGATCTCAATATGTTTCGATTGGTTGTGAAATACTAGATTCTTCATGATTTTTATGCAACTCTAATTGTCACAGTAAATCATAGTTGCCCTCAACTGCTGATCAAATAAGCTCACTAGCATCTTGTGAATCCAAATAGCCTTACATCTAGCCAGAATAGCTGCCATGTATTCTGCATCTGCAAAACTTAGTGCCACTGGCTTCTATTTCCTGCTGAGCCATGGCACAACTATCGAACCCAAGCTGAAACTACACCTAGAGGTGCTTTTCCTATCCACTGCACTACTTGCCCAGTTAGAATCAATATACCCAATCAATTGTATTCCATCCTTTCTCTCATAGTTCAGTCCATAGTCCAATGTACCTATAAGATACCTGAGCACGTGATTTGTTGCGACCCATTGCACACTCCTGGGATCCACCATATACTAACTCAATGTATTGACAACATAACACAGATATGGCCTAGTGCTGACTAGATACATCAATGATCCAATAAGCTGACGGTACCTAGTGGGATCAACCAACTCACTCTCAGAAGCTACCAGGTTCTTTTAGTTGGTTGTCATAGGTGTGTCCATAGGCCTACACTCCTCCATTTGAAATATTTTCAGAATGTCAACTGCGTATCTGCCCTATCCCAGAAAGATATGCCCATCCTCTTGTCAAACCTCCATACCCAAGAAGTAATTCGTCAGTCCTATATCTTTCATCTCAAACTCTGAAGCAAGATCGCTCTTGCAGCTAGCTATGAGTTTCTCTGCTCTTGTAATAAACAAGTCATCCACATACAATACCATAATGAGTGGACCCCCACCAATCACAAATAAGTAGAGGTTGGGATTTGTCTCACTCTTCTAGAAACCCATCTGCTGCAAGTAAGTATCTATCCTCGAATACCATGCTCTCGGAACTTGCTTTAGTCCATACATAGCTTTTCTTAGTCTGCACACATAAGAATCTCTCCCATGCACCTCAAAGCCCTCTGGATGCTCTATGTACACCTCCTCCTGTATGAATCCATTTCAAAATGTTGTCTTCACATCCATCTAGTGGATCTTCCAACCCATCTCTGTTGCAATGGAGATCATTGTTCTGATAAAAGTATATCGAGCAACTGGAGTGAAGGTCTCATCATAGTCAATTCCCTCTACCTGTGAGAACCCCCTCACCACAAACCGAGCCTTGTACTTCTCAATGCTTCCATCTGCAACATATTTTATCTTGTAGAGCCACTTGGAAGTCACCACTGACTTCCCCTCTGGTCTCAGCACAAACTCCCAAACATCATTCTTCATGATGGAAGCATACTCATCCACCATGCAATCTCTCCAGAACTGCTTTCCTGCTTCCTGCTCATAAGAAGATGGCTTAGACTCACTAATAGTGCTCACCATATCTAAATAGTTACAAAATCTCTCTGGCACCGTACTCTCTCTCATAGTCCTCTTGGGAGTCCCCATAGTCTAAGCTTCCTTCAAGGTATCTTGAATCCACTTGGGCTTCCTCTTCCCTGAAGTAACCTCCTGTGGAGGGAACTGCTCCTTCTCATCCCAATCAATTGCCTGAGACTGTGTACCTAATGAAGTAGCACCCGAAGCTCGTGAACCTGTAACTTGTGAACTTGAAATTGGGGAACCACCACCCTGTGATCCTGTACCTGGGGAACCTGTAACCTATGAACCAATCACCCCTGATACCTATGACCTTGAACTCTATGAAGCCGAACTTTGCATTGTACCATCTTGAGGTGTAGCAGCCTGTTGCTCCCCCTTCTCTAACTCACGTAACTTCCTGAAAGCCTTGTCCTCCTCAAATATCACATCCCGCTTCACAACTTTATGTCTATGTGCAGGAATGTATATGCAGTAATCCTTTGAAGTCTCATCATACCCAACAAAGATACCCTTCTTTGTTGTGGGTTCCTGTTGGCCCGGTTTTGCAACCAGGCTTAGTGCTATGGGCACCTGCTAACTAGTAGCAGCAGTTTCAATAGAAATAAAAACAATAAACTAAATAAACAATACTATTTATGGATCTAAGCAAGAATCTAAGCAAATAATGTAATCATTTCAAAATCAAGAACAAGAAACATAAGAAATAATTTTTTGTATTGAAAAATGGGGGGGCAAGCAAGTGCTTGCGATATTACCTTCAATGGTGAAGGTTGATGTTGAGCAACTTCCAAGATGAGTAGCTCTAAACTCCAAGAGGTCTCCTTCTCCAAGGTTGCTTCAATGGCTAAAAGTGCTCAGGGGAGATTTCAGCAGCATAAGGATGAGATAATGGAAGGATGTGAAATGAGGAGCCCCTACCACCTTTTTATAGGTTTTGGTGGTGAGGAATACCATTTGTGGTTTTGTGGAAACCAAATGGTATTGACCAACATGGTTTAGGTACTTTTCCCTCCTTTTTCCTTTTTTGAATAAAAATAATATTTTAATTCCCTTTTTAATATTTTTGGGAATTTGGACCCTTTTTGAGGGTTTTTTATGATTTTCTTGGAAAAATAATCTTTTTTAATGGAAAAAGGGGTGTACTAAGGTCTTTTGGTGACCTTTTGTTGGTTTCGGAGGCTCAGATGGTGAAAAAGTGGACAAATGGGTCATGTGAATAGGGAAATGAGCTAGTGAGCACTTTTTGGGTGTTAACAGATTGCCCCCTGATGTGTGAGGGCAGGAGCTCATCGTATGGCCGATAGACATCATAGTTCTTTTGTCCTTTTTTCTGGGAGTAGGGGAGAGAAGAGACCGGTTGGAGACTGGAGCCACGGCCCTTGGAAGCTGCAAAAACAAAAAATATTACATGGCCTCAATATGAATGAGGTATAATCTCTGATAAAGGACGAGGCGGGCATTCCCATGCTCGTATCAAGACATATGCAAAACAATTAGTCCCAAGACGGGGGATCTAATACTTAAAGAAATATACTGGTACATCATAATGGTCCAGAGGGGACATTATTGTGGGATATACTCATGATCATGACTGATCTCAATAACTGATACACTGGAATAACTGTTGAACTGCTGAAACTGAAGGTGTCCAACATCTGTATGGACTCAATGACTATGAGTCATCTCTGAGAAATAATGTAATTGTATACTCAAGGGAGTATGAAACTGGGGTAAACCTGAATACTGTCGCCATACGCAACCCGGATATCTATAGAAAAAATGTAACTGGTTGTATCCATAGGTAGACCCTCAAATGTGGAGGAGTCAGGTGGTATCCGGGGTCTTCGACTAAATAACTGAACGGACCAATATCCTGTGCGAGTCTCAACGATGCGATCAAGGTGTTGAAGTCGAGCATGTGAGAAACAACCATTTGGAGAGGCACTGAGGATTCCTCTCGAAATGATTCGTAGGCACTCATCATAGATGGTAATGAGTCCAAGACACAGGGACCTCTAGGTCTATCCTCTGGAATCAATGTGGTTGTCGTCGACAGAGGGAGACCAGCAACTAACAAGGCAATGATGTTTCCTTGATAGGAGCACGAGGTGTAAAACTGAAGTGTTGTAGTACTGATGGTAGGACTGACATACTTGTGGAAATGGGAAATAACTGGGTCAAAAAATGGGTAGACTCAAACTTCCTTTGTTCAGAGCAAGATGACATGGTTGACCTGGCAGCGTAGGGAACTGACTTGCAGGTGTGGGGGTCATCTTTTTAGGTACTGAAGGGTATGTACTGACTCTGGGGGGGTGAAGCTGATGATAGCTGTCGAGGGAGTTTCAGGGTGACATACTGCAGAATACTCTGAACAAAGGCGACCAAAATGGGGAAGCTGCTATGTGAGTAGGCATGATGTGTTGTAGCGCCAAGAGGCACCATTGATTCCTTCTTTGTAGTTTTAATGAGCTCCAAGAAGGGATAAAAGTGTGCTCTAAAATGGTACGGTCCTGTGGATTTTATGAGCCCAGGGCGGCTCATGCTCATGGTTGCTTTCGTGTTTAGAGAGTCTGAAAGCGGTAAGTGGACTCTATTGGTGTTTCTTTTTCGTAAGTTTAGTCTCCAAGGCCCGAAAAAGCATAAAATGATGCGAATGGAGAACTCTTCTAGCCGGTGTGACTAGAGTATACCTTTTTCGTAATTAGTCTACAAGGTCCGGAAAAGGGGTAAACTTATACCAGGTAGACGCCCTTTCAGATACATTTAGCGAGCATGAAAGGAAGCAAGATTGCTCGGCGATCTTTTCATTGTTTTAGGAGTCAGAAAAGAACTTAACAGAAACTCCCTAAGTGTCTTTTTCGTAAAGAGGGGTTGCTCGGCCCGAAAAAGGGATAAAATTATACCGAACAAAAATGTATTGATGAGGGCGAGGAAAGGTTTCAAGCATCGTCATCAGCGCGGAAAACTGGATTCGGTGACATAAGGATTGTCGAAAACGGAGAACGGCCGATGTGGCACGCAAACCGAGGTGATGAGGGGGCGTGGAAAAAATGCCCGAAAAATATAAAGGTGAGAGCGAGAAATGGTCTCAAGCATCATCACGAGCGCGGAAAACTGAATCCGGCTATATAAGGCACGTCTAAAACGGAGAACGGCCGATGTGGCACGCAAACCGAGGCGACGAGGGGGCGTGTAAAAAATGCCCGAAAAATCTAAAGGTGAGAGCGAGAAATGATCTCAAGCATCATCACGAGTGCGGAAAACTGAATCCGGCGATATAAGACACATCGAAAACGGAGAACGGCCGATGTGGCACGCAAACCGAGGTGACGAGGGGGCGTGGAACAAACGCCCGGAAAATCTAAAGGTGAGAGCGAGAAATGATCTCAAGCATCATCACGAGCGCGGAAAACTGAATCCGGTGATATAAGACACATCGAAAACGGAGAACGGCCGATGTGGCATGCAAACCGAGGCCACAAGGGAGGCTAAAAAATGGACTCCGTGAAAACGGGAAACGGACGGAACCTCTATGAAGTTCTCGCTGTGCTGATCCCAACGGTACCAACGGTTTGAGAAATGGACTTTGGTGGCGTAATCAGGAACAAAGCGCCTAAGAAAATTGGACCGCCCTTGCAAGCTCTGAAGCTGGCGAAGCGTGCGAGGAGGGGGAAGTTCTAAGATGGCTTTGACTTTCAGGGGATCGACAGTGATTCCGTCTTGGGAAACAATGAAACCCAACAACCGGCCCGCCGGGACGCAAAAGACACACTTGTGTGGGTTCAAGCGGATTTTATACTTGCGACACCGCAGGAAAACTTGCCGGAGGTCGTTAAGGTGGTCTGATCGTTTTCGGGACCGAGCTGTGAGGTCGTCGAGATAGACTCGCAAGATATGGACCAAGTCGTGAAAGCAATAGGTCATGGCTCGCTGGAAAGTGGCACCAGCATTTTTAAGGCCAAATGGCATGACGCGATAGGCAAAGGTGCCCCATGGGGTGGTAAAGGCAGTCTTGTATTGATCTTCCTTGCGGATGTGAATCTGGTTATATCCGGAAAACCCGTCCATGAAGGATAGGACCTCATGGCCCGCACACTCATCAATGAGTTGGTCAATGAATGGCGTGGGGAAATTGTCTTTTGGACAAGCGTGGTTTAGATCGCGGAAGTCAGTGCATACTCTAAGGGTGCCTTGCTTTTTGTTGACAGGAACGGGGTTCGACACCCAGGTGGTGTACGGAATAGGGTAGATGAACCCTGCTTTTCTAAGTTTCTCGACTTCAGCCTTAACAGCGGGGAGTTTGGCAGGGTGAATAGGTCGCTGTTTCTGACGAACAGGGGGTACTTCCGGCCATGTATCGATGTGGTGTTCAATAATGGCGGGGTCGAGACCAGGCATCTCGGTATAGGACCAGGCAAAGACATCACGGAACTCTTGAAAGAGCTTTTTGTACGCCTGAGTTTCTGCTTGAGTGCAAGATGCGCCCAGCGAGATGAGCTCAGGTTTCCCTGGTGTTGTGGAAATGTCTATCTGTATAGTGGGGGAAATGTTTGACATGTTCCCTTCTTCAAAGGCATCCGGTGCTGGGATGGGGTCCTTTAACCAATCGACTTTGGTGGGTATGAAGTCTTTCGACTCGATCGATAGCTGGTTGGATGCGGTGGAGGCAGATGCTTTCGGGAGGAAGTACGAGCGATGATGCATATCATCCCAAGGGTAGTCGGGTGCAGTGAGTGTCTCCAAAATTTGCTCGTCGGTATTGAAGTAGTCAGACCATAAATCAAGGGGTTCTGGTTTGAAGGTTGTTGAAATCATATATATCGTATTGACTTCTTCTGACGAGGATGATGGTGGGGGGTGGATCTCCTCGATGAGGGGAGGAGATATCTCTAAGTCGGCATTGTTTAACTCGTACAACGCTGCTCTATAGTCAGGTAGATCAGGGCAATGGTGAGAGTAGTGGCCGTAAACACTGCATATAGCACAAGGATGGTTAGTGCGCAGTGATTTGTCGCGAGGCTGTAGAGGTGGCTCTAATCTGACTACTGGGATGCCGATGTCATCGTCCAACATATTCATATGCTCTTGGAGTGCCGGTAAATGTGGGCATTGATGAGTTGGATGGCCAATTTCATCGCATAATGAACATTTGGGTGGAGCTCGAAACACCGGTGGGGGTTTGACTGCCTTAGGAGGTGGTATAGCAGTGTATGGTTGTGGACCTCTGCCCCCAGTGGGCTTAGCAAGAAGAGGGGGATCCTTTGACGTCGAAGCAATCGTGAGACCAGGAGGAGGTTTCATTGACGACGAAGGGATATTGAGGTTAGGAGGAGGTGTCGTTGACGACGAAGGGATTGCGACACCAGGAGGAGGCTGATTTGTGGTAACAATAGGTTGTACCGGTTGGAGGATGACGTCTGGTGTCGGTGGTCGAACGGGAGGCGGAACATACCACACGGGTAATCCCAATGTTAGTCCGGGTAGGCTAAGGGTAGCCATAACCGGGGCGCTTACTACACCCGAAGGAGGAAATAGGAAGGGGATGGTGTGGATGGGTGTAACACCAATGTGACTGGGGATCAATGGTGGTTGACCACCGGACGTTTGCGTATTCTGCGAAAGAGTACAGAGGTTTGCGACTTGGGTCTCCGGTGACGGTGGTGGAATGGCCTGGAATGTAGAGGTCATTGGTGTATCCGAATAAAGTCCGGGTGCCACAGAAGACACAAAGGAGGTAACTACACTAGAAGCGGGTTGTTCAATCATGGGAAGAACATTCTCGGGTGCTGCAGGGGCGTTGGGATCATAGTAGGTGAGTTGGTCAATTTTGACCACGCGTCCCTCGTGGGGGAACATCATGGTGCGGAAGACGGAGGAGGCGACCGCTTTCATGGCGTACATGTAATTGCGGCCAAGTAAAAGGTTATAGTCGAGCTGGGCGTTAATGACCTCTATGTCGATGAGCACAGTTTTCCCACCTAATTGGACGGGTACCTTGGGTAATAAACCTTGAGGTTGAGCTGACCGGCCGTCGTAGGCCCGCAAGGCAGTGGTGGATTGCTGGAGAGCAGGGGATCCCAACTTCTGCCAAACAAAAGTGGACATGACGCATGTGGAGGCACCCTCGTCGATGATACATCGATGGATGACAAGATTCCGAATAGAAACGGAAACTTGGACTGCTATGGTAGAAGGCAGCCGTGGTTCAGATTGGTCTAAATCAAAGGTCATCAATTTCGAATCATTTGGGTCAATCGCCCCAATGGCGGAAAGTAAAGTCTTGCGCTGAGTAGGACAGGTTTTTAAGACTTCTAACGCAGACATGGCTGCGGGAGATTGAGCTAAGTCATCTACAATGTTGTAATTGGACGCAGCCCGTGCATTGGGGTTGTTGTTGATTCGGCGTAGGGGAAAGCGAGGTGCTTTAGAAGCGCCGTCGATTGGAACCTGAGGTATACGCAATGTCTGATCAGTGGGATGAGCATTAGTATCCTTTTCAGCGGGGGGGGCTTCAGCAGTCGGTCCGTATTGGTTTCGACGGGTTTGGATATTGACGTCGGCAGTGGACATCATCAATAAGTGGTGGGTGCCTGAATCAAACATGGGTTGGTCAGGAGCTGCGTAGGTAATTTGTTGTGGTTGCACATTGCCCTGTGGGGGGGCTAACGACTGAGTGTTCACCACTCCTTGTGTTGGAAAAGGGTTTTGTAGTACCAAAGGTTGTTGTGGAGGTGGTGGGGGGTTGGGTGGTGGCTGAGGAGCCGCCTGCCCTTGACGATGGGCGTCATTTGTCCATAGTTGTCGAGCTCGCTCGAGATGTGGGCAAGCGTGGGTATAGTGGCCATAGACACCGCAAATGGAACAAGGATGGTTTGTTCGTAAATTAGCATTTTTGGGTTGCTTAGGTGGCCGATCAGGATTCTGATGAGCGGGCGCCGCGTTATTTTCTTGCGGAGGATGGGTAGGTTGTGGAGCTTGGTTACGGTTTTGATTGTTTCCACGGTTGCGTCCTCTTCCGCGGTTTGGTTGCCCACCCTGGTTGCGTTGGTTATTTTGGTATTGGGGCTGATGTTGTTGTGCGTACACATGCCCTTGAGCATTGGGGGGATTCTGAGGAGGCGCAGGTGCGGGAGCAGGTTGCGGTGGATAGTATGCAGGTGGAGCTGGAGGTGGTCCAGTTGCCTGCTGGGGTTGTTGGTACCCCTGAGCTGGTGGAGGTGTGAGGTTAGCCGGTGCAACCGGTTGTGGGTAATGCATGGGCTGTTGTTGGAACTGCATGGGGTTTTGTACCGTAGGTTGAGCATAGTATGTAGGGGGTACATATGCTGATGGCGCTTGGCCATAACAATGTTGTGGACAAGAGGGTCCATGAACGTGATGGGTCTGGTTTGTTGGAGCATAAGAAGTTGTCGCCCCGGAACTAGATGTAGCCCTAGAAAGGTCTGGGGCGGGCATGGTGCTCACCATACTGAAAGGTTTTGCTTGCGGTGTAATTTGGCCAATAATGCCATCAGCGGCATGTGATGCCCCCGGTGTGTCACCGCGTGCAGAGTCACCTCGTGGGGCGTCAGGTATGATCGTGTATAGGTAACCTGACTGGGCATAGATAAGATCAAACTGTTGGGCCTTAAGGATGGCCTCCTCCTCAGACTGGGGTCTTTCAGATGCTACATCCTTCGCAATGAGAGGAATGAGGGATTTAAGGAACCAGTCTAAAAAGATTCGGTCGTCTAATTTGATCTTGCATAGGCTTCGGCGCCGACGCCAATCATGAATATGGTCAGTGATATGCGTGGCCGTGTTCTGTCTGCAAGACAGTAGGATCTCGACGCCCGCATCGTAGCGGACAGGTAGCTGGAAGAATTGTAGGAAGGTCGAGGCAAGGGAGGTAAATGTGGAATGCGTCCCATGGGGTTGCTCGATGTACCATTTGGCTGCGGAGCCAGTGAAGGTGCGTTGTAAAAGCCGTAGGCGGATTGAGTCATCCACTATGGAGTTGGAGGAACACCATAAATGGAAGGACATGATGTGATTTTGGGGGTCTTCTCCAGCCTTTCCCTCAAACTTGGGGATGTCAGAAGGAAGCTTAGTGGGCATATAGGGCCAAGTAGGATCATGTCTGATGGGGTCATTTGTGAGCCTAGCTAAATCTGGCAGGTTGAGACTTGCCATGTATGGTAGACTAGCGGATGTGGTGACCGGAACCGGGACCTGCCTAGCCATTGTGGCATGGTGTAGGGGTCCAGTAGCGCCTATAGGTATGCTAGGTATGGAGGGTATGTGTCCTCCAAAAGGTGTGGCCTGATATGGGTTAGCGCTCCCAAGTGCAACTTGGGTTACACTTGGGTTAGGAATCGCACTAGGGATTCCTGGTATGGCACTGCCAAGTGCAACATGAGTTACACTTGGGTTAGGAATCGCACTAGGGGTTCCTTGGATAGCACTCCCAAGTGCAACAGGAGTTACACTTGGGTTAGGAATCGCGCTAGGGATTCCTGGGATAGGGTTTGTGGAGACCGAAGGGGGTATGACCCCCATGTTGGGCATGCCCATGACAGGTGGTGGTCCTGTGCTAGGCATTCCTGAATGTGGAGTGTTACCCATATTGGGCATACCCAAGGGGGTGGTTGTTGCCGTTGATGGTGCTACCGCAGAAGGGTCTGCGGATGTCTGACCTATGGTTAATGTAAATAGTGGATCAACTGGTGTTCCAGACATAATTGTGGTTGGTGGTAACTCGGTGGGGTTTTCGGATTCTACCTCCAAATCAAAGGTGAAGAGGGGTATGTCAGAATCGGATGACCGTCTAATTGATTGACGTTGTGTCGAATCAAGGGATAATGCTCTGCGTCCGTGACGTGGAGAGCCAAGTGGACTAAACTCTGGGAGTTCGCCCTGTAGACGACGAGAACGTCTAGAATTCTCAATGGTGAGAATATGTTTTTTATGTAAAAATTTGTTTTAAGTATCAGGTGGTGATATGTATGTAAAAAACTCAAAACCCTAATGCAACCAAGGGTGCAAGAAGGGGAGTGAAAAAAGAAGGCTCACAGGCCAAAAAATCAATCCTAAAAAAATGCACTTATTCTAGCAGCTGTGCTACAATAAGTGGAGGAATGCAACAACTGGTCAGAATACCAACATGCAAGCGGCTCCTAGAAAAAATAGGTGTAACTAGACTCAAAAGGTGGTAAAGATCATGCAAACACCTAATCTAAAAGTATTGTGACTCAAACAGACGATATCCTCTGCAAGGTGATGAAATCCAAGTCAAACAATATGAATGTTGAGACAACGGCTAGATATCCCCCTACCGGGAGGGACACCGGGTAATCAATCCTAAAAGACAGGCTACTAGGATACTCCGTTCATGACGCGTCGAGAAAAGGTAAATCTGCCGTTTGGTCCTTTGATCGCAATATCCCAATACAGGGATATCCCGAGAACTGCGAATGGTAGCCCTTCGGTTACTGAATGGGTTTCGGTATCCCACTCAGGCTTCCGGAACCATCCTCGCGACTTCAACCCTCCTAGGGGAGAGGCCTTCCCACAAACCGGTTGTGACCGCGCCAAAAAGTACTAAGAGATTTTAGCTCCCTAATTGGACAACTTCTATGTCTCAGATGTATGAACTGAGGGGTATTATTGGAACACCTATCCCCCCAATACTACCTAGCTACAAGAATTCTTTTAGTGTTCCCCAAGTGGGGTTAAAAGTGTGTTCAAATTAAGGTACGTTTTAAAGCTTAGTTCAATTAAGTGATCGTGTGAGTGCACGTGAGGTGTTGTAAACTGAACTTGAAAAAAAAAAAATTTAAATGCTTTAAGGGAAATTTTCAAAAAATAAAGGATTTTTCGAAAATAAAAAGCAAATATTTAAGACTTTTTTCACTAAAAGGAATTAATATGCTTTTCAAAAAATAACTCAAAAAATAAAGGATTTCTTGGATTTATGAAAGCAAATAATAAACTCCTTTTTAAAAGAAATAAATGGATTTCTTCGTTTCAAGAAAAATTGCTAAGGGCAAGATTCTAAAGAAGTAAACAAGAAAAAAAATTTGAATCTAGATGAAAATGCAAAATGAGTCTTTCTTTCACTTTCTTGAAAATTTTTAAAAAGATTTCTAGATATGCACTTTTAAATAGTAAAAATTTTTTCAGAGCTGTAAAATATGCAGAATGCAATACTGTAAAAAATGTGCTATGGGCAGAAAGTACAGTAAAAAATATTTTTCAAAATCGGGATGGCCGAATGAAAAATTCAGCCGCGCGGGTTTTGGACGAACAGCCGCGATGGGCCGCGCGGGTTTTGGACGAACAGTCGCGATGGACCGCGCGGGTTTTGGGCGCACAGTCGCGATGGACAGCGCGGAAAACGGCCGCGAAGCCGCGGTGTGCAGCGCGGAAAAACGCAGACAAGTCGCGATGGACCGCGCGACTGTCTGAAAAAAGGCCGCGATGGGCCGCGCGGAAAAACGCAGAAAGGTCGCGATGGACCGCGCGACTGTCTGGAAAAAGGCCGCGATGGGCCGCGCGGAAAAACGCAGAAAAGTCGCGATGGACCGCGCGACTGTCTGGCAAAAAACCGCGAGGCGGAAGCCGTGCACGGAAACCGAGAAACGAACTCGAAAATTGAAAATTTCGGGCTGTTTATGGGGCCAAATCTCAGAACAGCAATGGATCTGCTGTCTAAGATGGCAGATCTATGGATCTAAAGGTTAAAAACTCATAAAAACTAAGATTTAAAGGTAAAACTAGAGATCTAAAGTTCAAACCAAAGCGGAGTCGCCAAAAACTGTTGGCCCGGTTTTGCAATCAGGCTTAGTGCTATGGGCACCTGCTAACTAGTAGCAGCAGTTTCAATAGAAATAAAAACAATAAACTAAATAAACAATACTATTTATGGATCTAAGCAAGAAACATAAGAAATAATTTTTTGTATTGAAAAATGGGGGGGCAAGCAAGTGCTTGCGATATTACCTTCAATGGTGAAGGTTGATGTTGAGCAACTTCCAAGATGAGTAGCTCCAAACTCCAAGAGGTCTCCTTCTCCAAGGTTGCTTCAATGGCTAAAAGTGCTCAGGGGAGATTTCAGCAGCATAAGGATGAGATAATGGAAGGATGTGAAATGAGGAGCCCCTACCACCTTTTTATAGGTTTTGGTGGTGAGGAATACCATTTGTGGTTTTGTGGAAACCAAATGGTATTGACCAACATGGTTTAGGTACTTTTCCCTCCTTTTTCCTTTTTTGAATAAAAATAATATTTTAATTCCCTTTTTAATATTTTTGGGAATTTGGACCCTTTTTGAGGGTTTTTTATGATTTTCTTGAAAAAATAATCTTTTTTAATGGAAAAAGGGGTGTACTAAGGTCTTTTGGTGACCTTTTGTTGGTTTCGGAGGCTCAGATGGTGAAAAAGTGGACAAATGGGTCATGTGAATAGGGAAATGAGCTAGTGAGCACTTTTTGGGTGTTAACAGTTCCCACTTTGTCCTCTTCTCAAAAGGGATGTGTGAGTAAGTAAGGAATCCAAAAATCTTGAAATGCTCGACCTCAGGCTTCTTCTCTATGAAAGCCTCTTCAGGAGTCTTGCATCCCAAAACCTTATGGGGACTCCTGTTCTGAATGTACATTGTTGTGTTACAAGCCTCTACCTAGAGAAAAAATGGCAAACTCTGATCATGTAGCATAGATCTCACTACACCAACAATTGCTCTATTCTTCCTCTTTGCCACCCCATTCTGCTGTGGGGTGCATGGTACTGTCAACTATCTCTTGACTCCCTCTTGTGCACATAACTCATTAAACGCCTTGGAGGTATACTCACCCCCATTGTCTGATTGCAACACTTGGATCCTCCTTCCTATTTGCTTCTCCATAAGAGTTTGAACTCTTTGAACTGTTGAAGAACTTCTTTCGATTCTTTACTCTTCAGAAAGTAAATCCAGGTATTCTTGGAGAAGCCATAAATAAAGGTGATATAATACTTATAACCCTTCAATGATACAGTAGACATCAGACCACAAAGGTCATAATGTACCAAGTCTAGTGTCATTGTTGCTCTGTTGTCACTGCTTGGAAAAGCAGTTTTGGCATACTTACCGAGTGCACACCCCTTGCACACATCACTGTGTCATGTGCTAAACTTTGGCAACCCTGTCACCATCTCTCCCAACACCCTCAGTTCTGGATGGTGCAAATGAGCCATCCTCATGTGCCACAACTCACATGAATCACAATTGCCTCTACTGCTATGTGCCAAGGCATGATAAAGCTAAAAGCTGAGCTTGTATAGCTTCACACATTAGACTCCAATCCTCATTGATGTAGTTATCTCTGGATCCCTTAGGATGAAAGAGTACATGCCCATCTCATAAAAGTACGACAAATCCCCTATCCTCTATGGTGGAAATTGATATCAACTTCTTCTTCAACCTCGGGACATACAAACATCTCTCACCGTCATGGACTCTCTCGTCCAACTGCCTTGACAGAGTTGTCATCTCCAATTACAACCTCGAGATCTAATCCACTCTCAGTAAGATCTATAAAGTACCCTCAAACACCAGTCATGTGGTTGGAGGCTCTGTTATCGATGTACCAAACACTGATAGTAGATGCACTCAATGAATGACAAGTAATTAGGGACAATTCCTTGTCAAACTCCTTTGCGGAATGTTCATCCACATCTACTGAAGTTAGAGAATGACAAGTAATCAGGGAAAATTCCTTGTCAAACTTCTTTGTAAACTCATTAACTTCAGCTGAGGCTACCATCTGCTTCTTCTTCTTCTTGTTAGGCCACACTAATGCATAGTGCCCCATCTTGTTGTAGGAATTTTTTTTACCTTGCTCATATCCTTTTTCTACTCACCTTGCTACTTCGCCCCACCCTTGGGACCCTTCTTGTACTTCTTCTTGCCTTTCACAGCAAGTGCCACATCCTTCTCATCATTACCTGTGGAAGAAATCCCTTGCACATATCCTCTTCGAGTTTCTTCCTGTATGAAATCGTCCCAAAGTCAATCCCATTTACGAAGATTTTTCCTTGCCACAATAGCTTCAACGAACACTTCCCATGGCTTGGTCACACCATTTAGGGCTGTTTGAACAAGCTCACTATCAACAACCACCTCTCAACTACTCCTAATTCATCCCTCACTCGAGTTATTCTAGTACGATATGATGTAATGTTTTCAGCTTTAATCATTTTCATGCCCTTGAGTTTCTCTCTCAATACCATCTTTCTGTTTTCGTTAGAACTCTGGTAAAGTCTAGTTAAGGAATCCCACATCTGATAGACATTGTCTTTGCCTGTAACATGTGGGATCACATGATCCTTTATTGCATCAAGGATAATTCTCTTTGTCATAGGCTTCCTTTGTTGTTGCATCTATAGGCACCACCATGGGTTTTGCTTGTGTGTTGTTTACTATGTCCCACAACTCACATTCCTGTAGAAACAAAACAATCCTTTGTTTCCAAGGACTAAAATTGTCCCGTCCCATCTAGCCTATCCTCAACCCTCAACCCTGTAGCCATGATTTTCACAACTTAATAAAAAATTCAAGTTCTGCCTCGGTGAACAAAAAATAACCCTCTTTCTCAGATCCAGGGTTCGCTCTCACAGATTTGATCTCTATTCTCACAGATCTGGTCTCTTCTCTCACAAATCTGATAGATCTGGTGTGATCTCTCACAGATATGATCTCTGCTCTCATGGATCTGATAGATCTAGTGTGATACTGCTATGATCTTTCAAATACGCTATGATACCATTTAAATTTTAATTCAATGCTCTGAAATCTCAGACTCCAACCCGTGTTCAAGTCTCAATAAATCATATGTTTAATGCCCAACCCAATTCTACTGCCCTGCAGAATATATATCAGTATAAACAATTATTTATAACAAGAAACACATGAGATCATCTACTCTTTTAAATCAACAATACACACATAAATTGACACAGAGATTTTGGTCAATGTGACCCTTGAAAAACCCTCGCGGGAAAACCAGTGAGAGAGTAGAAGTTCTTTATTATATTTGAGAAAAAATACACAAATCTATTATAGTATTCACATAGACTTATCTCATAAATCCCATCCTTGGATTTCTTGATTGATCACTATTGAAGATGCCTTGGTATGTGCACCCCTCTCTTCCTTCTAACTATCATGGGATCCGCTCCCTCTTTCATTGTTGGCTACTCGCCCTCTCTGTCTTTCTTGGTGAATTCGATCTCTGTTAGCAGCAAACTCATCCCTTGATGAATCCACCCTCTCTTCCAGTTGAAGTGCACCCCTCTCTCTCAGATATGGACCCCTACGTCTCTTTGAAGTGTGCCCCTCTCTCAGAAGTGTGCCCCCTGTCTTGTCTTCTTGGTTGACTCTCTTGTGTGCCCCTTCTACCCCTATGCTCTCTTTTATAACACTGGGTGCCTTTTAGGGTTCAAAAACCCTAATCACTTTTCATGCAAAATTACATGTAATATACCCAAATTCCTCATTAGTATTTTAAGGAAATGGGGCGTAATTTTTTTTTCCTTTTTAGTCATGCAACAAACTATGCTAGTCTTATACTATAAAACATCATCATTACACATAAATTCTAATTATGCATAAATCCATTTAACTTGGGACTCACCATGTGATTAAGAGTTTCCCCAATTAATCTTCAATCATGCCACATGTTGCAAGTTTATAAGATTATTCCGTCCGACTGATAAGAGTATGATATTTTTCTTCCATCAACCAAAGTTCGCCAATAAAATAATATAAAGGATAAGTACTTTATAATTCAACCCTCAAGGAAAATATAAGATAACACCTTCATAGGTTCATTGCTCATAGAAGGAACTATAATAATTCATTAAGGTTTTCTCAATAGCTTACTAAGTCCCAAAGAAATCTTATTTATATGATGTTCTATACATTTGATATCACTCCATTTTCTTTATGGCCACACCATGCATGATTAGCTAAGAATTTAAATCGTAAAATCCTCATAACATAGGTTATACATAATACACTCAACTTCCAATATAACTTGACTATTTCCAAGTACCATTCCTTTTAATCCACACACAATTCCTCCGCGTGAAATACAACATTGGTACATCACACATACTATCATTATGTTTACTCATTCGAATATAACTACTCATCTTTTTATAGGATAAACCACATATAGTATCATTATATTGTTCTCATAAACCAACTAAATACAAATATGCTACTATTAACACAACCCATCAATAATTCACAACATTTACACCTATGAAAGTAGAAAGGTTATCCATGACAACATATACATGTGAATGGTGATAACCCATGATATTTATAAACTTGACATCTTCTAAAACAATACAACAATGGAAATACTTATCTGGTCGAATAGACTTATGCGACTGAAGGTTTGACTGCAACTTTTCTCCCAACCATTTAGCTCTCTGTTTGGTGTATATTACTGCCACCGAGAGGGCACCCCCGAGATGGAAAAGAATCCACTAGGGTGAGGGAATCAAAAGTTATCTCATGCTAAAATCACAACTTGGTAGTTAACCCACACCCAGCATGGTATGTGTTGGTCACTAAGCATGGTATGTGTTGGTCACTATAATTTCCTATTAATTTAAGTTAATAAACAAAGTGCTCAATATAAATTGTCAACCCAGGGAAATATGGTTATTTCAAAGGTAATCAAGCAAAATATATGCATAAACATTTCAGTAACTTATCAATCAAATAAAAGTCACCCAATCTACCTAATTGATAAGCCTATGCTCCGCTTACTGCTCAATTCAACTTCAATCATTAATTCGACTGTTAAAGATTAGAAGAGTTCACAATCCTTCTATGGTATCAATTTTGGAAATAACTGTTTCATGGATGAATGATCTAAATTTATTTTGTAAGAAGTTAAATCCTAATCATCATCATAGAAGAGATTCAATCCACAATTGCAATACTCAATCATAAAAGAAATCAGTCCTTCTTCCACCCTATAAATCTATATGTCATCTACCAATTTCAGCAATTCATGAAAGGAATTAAACAACAGTAATATGCATCAGCAAGGCACATGTGTAACATCAGTAATCAATAACACACTTGTAAAGAGAAACTATGCATTACTCAGTCGACTGTTTCAGCAAATCAGGAAAAATCTATGAATGGAAAATCCTACACTTAATGCTCAAACTGTGCAGCAAACCAAAAAAAATATAACTGAAGAATCCTACGCTAACATTCAAACTGTTTCAGTAAACCAAAAGGAAATCTAATCGCAATTCCACACCAAACAAAGTAAAGGAAATAAGCAACTACTTAACTCGACAACTCTATGAGAAGGTGGGCCCTTGCCTTCTAACAGAGATGCTGCTAAATACTACCAAAACTCAGTACACAATGGATCAGGAAAATACTGTCTCTTTCATTGATAGAATGAAATTCAATTACAGGGTTCTTCCACTCCTATTACAATTTCTCTTCAAAATAAGTCTAACCTTTTGAACCATCTCGTCTTCCCATAAATACTAGACAAGACAATTCAGGTCCTCTTAATTCGAGCAGCCATGAAGATCGAAGATCTTCGGGCTGTCGAATCAATACTTCAAAACTAGAAATAGTTACAATAATGATTACATTGAGATAAAATCTGTTTCATAAACATTTACGCTTTCACAGCTCGCGCTGATCCAACGCCAAGTGAGTTTCAGTTGGTCGCGTGGGAGGATAACTTGGACTACCTTGCAACAATATGAACCGAAGCCCTGAAAATGTGTAATTATTTTCCAATACTTCTTCATCTATGTGTATCAGCAAGCTGATACACCCGAATTCTTCGTGGTCTCAAATTACTTTTCATCAATCCATCACAAGTCAGCACAATTAGGAACAAAATACATAAACATAGGCAATCTTTAAGCATTAATATAACAAAGCAATAATAAAGTATACCTGTTCGAATCCATGATTTTCCTTGGGAAAGATAATGACTTGGTTACAATAATAGGGAAAAACAGGGAAAAAGGGTCTCAATGGAAGTGAGCAAAAAGGGTCATTTCTGGCACCCAACATCTCCCCCCAAGTGTCTAATTGCATGTCCTCATGCAACAACCTCCAGTTATTCCAAATCTGAATCTGAATCAAAACTTTTCCTGTGGAAGTTGGAGAAGTTTAAGGAAGATTCGGGTTTCTCTCCCAAGTTCTTAAACCCATTACAAGCAACTAAATCCCCCGAACACTTCTTTTCTGCTTTCTTGGTCAACTTATATATACTCCTATATTTCTTTTCAGGTAGCCATATGAGTGGAAATATAAATCTCAATCCTAGCCAGCTTGGCCCACATGTCTGCATACACTTGACATATTTTGGAACTCGAGACAAAACATATTTAAAATTTTCAAAACAGTGAGGATCTCTTGCTCTTAAGGACTCAAAAGAAGCTTCCCACCTGTGCTTGTTGCCTTCCAATGCATAGGGCTCTTGCTGTGGGATCATTCTGACACATGCAGATATAATATCTTGCTAAAATGCTTTCATCTGGCTTCCCACCTGTGCTTGTTTCCTTCCAATGCATAGGGCTCTTGATGTGAGATCATTCTGACACATGTATATATAATATCTTGCTGAAATGTTATCATCTGACTAGCCTTTTGAGGAGAGGAGAGGTGTCTTTTATGTCTTGCAACAAGGGTCACAAGAGATTGAAGTTCACCTCGAATCCAAATAGTAGAAGTATCATCATTTCTCTGAATAGTCTGAGAAGCATTCCACCAGTTCATCTGATTGGTGATGAAGGAAGTGAATGCCCTCAGATGGATATCTCCAATATGAGGAACAAGATTAGACCGAAGGTCCATGAAGCATGCCAATTCATGTAGGTATAACTCACACAATAAATTTTTCCCAGGGAAATCACTCTGAGTAAAGGCATCCAAAAACTGAGGGGTCGTCACAAACTAATAGAGCTTCCCTTCCTTCAAAGCTTTAAGCTTAAACAGAGTCAATTTTTCATAAAGGAATACTGAATAGGATGGTGATGGGGCCCTGCAGCTTAATAGTTCTTGAATTAAATTATACATTTGCTCCTTCTCCTGCTGCATGGCCTTAAACTTTCTTAGTTCCTTCATCTCTTCCTGTAGATTTCCCAATGAAATTTCTGGAAGATTAATTCTTTAGCCCACCTCTCTGAGTTCTTTAATGTCTTTCCTATGTTCATGCAAGGGAACCATACCTTCCTCACACAGGGCAGCGTGATATGTCCATTTACTTATTTCAAGCTTCAACAGAGAAAGTTCCTTTGCCATCTCCTGATCCCTTCCATCTTCTGTGTCCTTCTCATCTTCTGTGTCCAACTCAATAATCTCTAGAGGTTCCTGAGCCTTTGCTTTATCCTCAATTTCCTTGGGTATAGGTTGGTCCTGAGTTGCGATATCCTAAGTTTCAGCAGCTAATTCTTGAACCACCAGTTCAGGGATTTCAACAGTTTCTTCTTGTGCCACTGGTTCTTGTGTTTCAACAGCTTCTTCCTGGGCCATCAGTTTAGGGAGCTCAGCAATTTCTTCTTGTGCCACTGGTTCTTGTGTTTCAACGACTTCTTCTTGACCCACCAGTTCAGGGATCTCAACGATTTCTTCATGTGCCACAAGTTCTTGTGTTTCAACAACTTCTTTTTGGATTGCTGGTTCTTGTGTTTCAACATCCTCCTTTTGGGTCGTTGGTTCTTGTGTTTCAACACCCTCTTTTTGGATTGCTGGTTCTGAAACCTCAACAACTTCTTCTTGTGTCACTGGTTCTTGTGTTTCAGTATCTTTTTCTTGGAGTGTTTCAGCATCCTCCAATTGTTGAGGCAATGCTTCCTTTAATTCTTGCCATCCCTGATCAAGGGTCAGCATTTCTTGTGCAATAATATCCTCAGATTCCTTACCTAGTAATTCTTGATTGTCCATGGTTGAAGGGGTTGCTTCCATGTTTCGATTCTACTTATCCTCCACCATTGGCTCTGCTTGTGCTGTCCCATTCTTTTCTTGTCTCTATTGTCCAAGTCTCCAGGCTGAAAGTTCCATGAGAGTGACCTTATATCCTTCATTCTTAAAAATGTCCCCACATTCTGGGCACATAAACTCATCATGCTCCATATTTTCTGAAACAAAGGGTAGACTTTCCATTTGATCAACAACTAGCTAGTGTGCTCAATCTTTGAATTGCCTGATTCCTTAGCACTTCCTTCAATCCTGCAGTTCCTCCCTGAGCACTTGTACCTCCTGTTTCAGCAAGTCATTCTCTAAGAGCAGAGTTTCTATTTGAATTTGACCCTCTCCTGCAACAGGTTCTTGTGGGTCGGCAGACTTTGTAATTGAATTTGGGCTACCCCCTGGTTCTCGTGTTTCAGGGGGTGATCGAGTTTTTAGAATTGGAATCTCAAAATCCGCCTCGATCGTTCATGTTGCCTTTGCTGCAACAAAAGCTCTAGTCCTTGTTATTTTCAATGGATTGGGTGTCTGACTTTGGGTACATGATCTCCTTTTGTTTCTTCGTGGCACAAGAGGAGTGAAACCCTCTGGGAGTTTTTCGACATCCTCTGAGACAGAAAAAGGAGAATCATCATTTCGTGATGATTCCTTCCTCAACTCACTAGCTCCTCCTATTTCAACAGAAAATTCAACCTCCTGAATTATAACTCCTCCTTGTTCAACAGAAGATTCAATTTCCCGAATTATTCTTGTATGGCTTTCAGTCCTCTCCCTCATTTCTTCTACATTGGATTTTGTCTATTGGAATGAGGTTCCAACAGGATCCTGTTGGAATGGGCTTCCAACAGGCTCTTGGGGATTTATGTTTTGAGGTTCTTCTGCTGTCACAGCTTCCTCCAAATCCCTTTCTTGATCATTCTCTATTCCTTCATATTCCCTATCTCTCCCCCCAACTATATCTAACAGGCTCCGCTCATCTTCCTCTTCAATTTCATTATCATTTTTTTCCATGGAAGCATGGTCTGCCACAGCCCCAACAAGGAATTTCCCCCAAGATTGGTTTCTTTGCTCGAGGGCTCTTAATATTAACAGTTTAATGAGGCCATGGTTAGTGATGGATGCTTGAGGATATTGAGAACCCCTTGCATAGTGTGCCATGTTTTGCAGGGTCCTCAGAAGATAATATGGCATATTAGTTAACTGTGTCATGACATAGGTAAGAAAGAAAAACAAAACCATACTAATATACGATTCGGTACCTACCTTCGCAGGTGATATATTTCTTCAAGAATACTGCAACCTGGTCCTACGGGTGAGGCAGAGTTTCTAATGCTATTCATCTTCCCCTAGGTTGGACGTTTTCTCCTATTGCGAGGAAGTCCTCCTTTGCATTTGGATTGGGCACTTTCTGGCTGAACCATCTCCTCCCATTCTTGGGTAATCCTGTCACCTCTACTAAAATGTGTTCAAAGACCTCGACCCTCAGTCCCCCAAATTCCGAATGATCTTCTATTAAGTTATGGGAAAACTGTAATGCCATTCCTTCATTGAACCCATTCAATTTCTCGAAATATGCCATCCATCCTGCTTCTTCAAAAATTCTGAAAACATCTACATTTCGGCGCAAAGCATCCATTGTTTTCGGTTCGTGTCGGACTGTGAAACCCCCCATAATGTGTTTCTCCAACAATCTCAAACGATGCAAGCAAAAATTTCCCAATTTGGACGTTGGAGTTGCAGCATGTAGAAACAACGATGAACAATGGGGATTCGGTTGGCTATTTTGGGAAAGGTGATGTAATTATGGGATAGGCTCGTGTTAAAAGATATTGCATGGGTTTGGACGAGATGGAGGAGGTCAATAAGTACAGGAAAGGGTGGTGATGTGTCCCACCGACTGGAAGGATTGGCTGAAATTTGCTGATAGGGATATGCAAACATAGTATAATCATGATTACTTTGTCAACTTATGCCTAGTCATACCCATGGTTAAGAATCCGTACCTTTGCGTTTACCATGAGAGACCGTCAGCACTCCAAGGTGGCCCACTTTTCTCGTCAAATCGATTGATGAAGGCATCTCTCACCACATGTCTTCATAAAGTTGGTAGGCCTTTGTCCAATGAAAATTGAATGTGTCCATGTCAAATTTAATTGTATTAGTGAGTGGAAACTTTGGCAGATTTTCGGCTTCATTTTTGGAAAAATTTAGCAGGAACAATACTGATTGTAGAACTAGCAAGGTAAGATTACTGCCAATTCCGTTGGAATCTTCCTTGGATAAATTTGCAAGACATATTTTAACCGATTTCGAGGGAAGTCGACGATTTTCATAACTGATGCAGGCTGAAAATTAGAAAGATGGCGATGGTTCAACGAATAGCAGAGAGATTGACAATGTTCAACTGAAAATTGGTGGAGTTTTGGCATAAAGCGGAAAAAGTTGGCGGAATTTTGGCCGAAAGTGTAGCGGAGTTTCAACGGAAAGGTTGGCGGAGTTTCGACAAAAAGCGGAAAAGTTGGCAGAATTTTGGCCGAAAGTGTAGCAGAGTTTCAGCAAAAAGGTTGGCGGAGTTTTCGCAAAAAGCGGAAAGATTGACAAAGTTTCGTCCGATGACAAAATTCAGCAGTGCCCGAATGAAGTTCAATGATCTTTACAGAATTCCATAATTTCCTTCGCCGATTCTTATAAAGGATTATCCAACAACTGCAAGGGACCACCAATAATTTCCACAGTCGATTGGCCCATTACGACTGCTCCTTTTCTCCTAGGTCCTTCGCATCTATTATTGCACACAATTCCTTTAAACAAACCGATCAAAGTTGAACAACTCGAAAAGAAAAACCATCAAACAATCTATCAAACCTATCAAATAAGTGAAATTAAATAAAAAAAGAAATAAAATCAAATGAGTTTATTTATGTACATTTTTATGTGGAAGATGCACAAAAGATTAAAGAGTTGAGGAAACAAGAGGAGACTCATGTTCCTGTACCAATTGATAGTTTGAGTCAGAAGCAACACGAGAGGCAATTGCATCTTTTGAGATTGGCTTATGATAGAGCCGCAACTGATGACCGTTGGCAAATAATGGGGTTTGATGTTCGTCGATTGTGGTCAATCGAACAGTTCCATTGTCAAACACTGTATCCACTTTATATGGTCAAACACTGTATCCACTTTATATGGTCCCAACTATCTGGTGCGCAACTTACCTTTAAAGTCCTTCTTGAACCGTGAATCATATAATAAGGCCCAATCTCCTTCACAGAACATCTTCTTGTTAATAAACCTGTCATGCCACTTAGAGCGTTGTTGTTGAATCACTGAAGTCTGATGTACAACAACTGCATATTTCTCATCGAGTTCATTCAGTTGATTCAGTCGGTCCTTTTGAGCTTTTGTTAGATCCAAGTTTGCGTCTAAAGCAGTCCTCAATGTTTTAATCTCGAATTCAATAAGCAAGACATCATTTTTCCCGTATACCAATTCATAAGGGGAGAACCATGTCGTGTTATGCCATTTAGTTCGATATGCCCATAATGCTTCGGGAAGTCTTTCAACTCAATCTCTAGGATGACTCTTCACAGTCTTTGTGAGGATTGCTTCAATAACTTTATTTGTACTTTCCACTTGACCATTGGCCCGTGGATGATAAGATGAATTTATTCGATGCTGAATATGGTATTTCTGCAGAAGAGCTTCTATTTTATGAGAAACAAACTGTGATCCCCCATCTATGACTATTTCCTTACGCACCCTGAAGCAAGTAAAGACTTCTTCATACAAGAAATCTATAACAACTTGATCAATGGCTCTTCCATTCCCAACCCAAAATTATGGATGAGTCAGTATTGACTATCTAAGACAAAGTAAGGATGCAAAACCATGGGCCTAATGGTTAAGAGCTTGTGTTTCCTCCTAGGAGTCACAGGTTCAAATCCGAAGGGGGGTAGGGTATGTATACCTCTATAGACTTTAGCAGTTAAATCGCTACGCAAAGGGGGTCCTTTGTCCCACAAACAAGGGGGTCTCATACACCAAATTGGTGAATCCAAGAAGATGGTTTCATACACCAAATTGGATTCACCAATTTGGTCTATGAGACCATCTTCATGGATTCACCCATAAAGTCTCCAAAAATTAAAACAACTATCAAAATATCTAATGCTAAAATTCATGCTAACATACAACTTGAAATAACTATAAGATTCATAATCAAAATAGACAAAGTATGTGAAACTAAGGTAAAAGCAAACAACCATCAAAGTTTCTAGAGCTAATTGTAATCACAAATGATCAGGGTGGGCACATCTGGCTTGGCTAAAGCTAACTTGGGTTGCCTTGTTGAAACTTGTACGTTGAAAACCATTCTACTGGTGTCTTTAGCTAGCACGTTCATCTTAGCGCCCAACTCAATTTGGGCTTTGTCGATCAGTTTGAGGGTAGCCTCTACCCTTCTAAGTTGCTCTTGAGTTTCATTAAGTTGATGCAAGTTCTCCTTCTTTTCCTCATCTTTATCCATAAGAGCCTTGCCCAATAAAGTCTTCATTTGCTAGTAAAGAGTAACAATCTTCATGAATTTGGTATCTCCAGTCTTGGAAGTGCATGCATCTTCAACCATATTCCCTATATCAACGTGAATTTCCTATGGTCCAATCGCACCCCACTAACCCGTGACATATGCATTTTGCCTCAGCTTTTCTGTCCTCGCCTAGTAAGTTTTCCCTTTCACGATCTTGTTGCGCTAGAACCGTTGGACCAAGTTTCATTCCAGAAACCACAGACTACTGGGAGGAGTGGAGGAGCGAAAGCCCTTGAGTAGAACGATCTCCCTTGGCCGAAGTCCTAGAAAAACTTGCATTGTGCTTCGGTTGACAACGTTCAACCACTAGAAAAGCTGCAATTATTTTTAAATTGTGAAGGAAGTATGGAGAAAGGAAAGATCAAAGCCTCAGTCCCGAAATCGTTCCCCGGATTCTTATCTTCTCCTGTGGTCATCACAATTCCACTTGGAACTGCACCATAATGGTCACATACAAGGGGGGAGTATCCATCATGATTTTCTAGTTATGATGCATCACCGGTCTTCTCTCACAGGCCCAACCCTTCTCATTTCCGCAACCTACCGTCATTTCCCACTTTGAATGGATGTGACTCCGCAAGAGTAGGGGCTCCTTCCTCTCTCCCAGTTATCTCGTCCGTCGTTCTAGATGTCCAGTCGACCTTGGCAATTTGATAGGGCTCCATAGGAGCCCTTTTCCATTGTTCTTACTCATCGTGGGGAATAAAGTATATTTAACAAATATTTATTACATTTTAAATATTTTAATTATTTAAAATATATTTTATGTTTTTTAATTTATTTTTTTCAATGGTGGTTCATCGAAGTACTACATGGCTACATCCATTTGGAAATATGTTTATTGGAGAGAATCAAGGTATGATCGGAAGGGCTCAACAAGAGCATCATGTCACCTACAAGAATTGAACCTGGGTGGGGAGAGTAACAATCATTCCTCCAACCACCCAAACTACATCCAATGAACATTTTATGTTTTTTAATTATAATTTAAATGTTTTATTGTTTTAATTATTTAAATGTTATAAATATTCTAAACAATAAAAATTTTACACCTTTCTTCTTCTTCTTTATAATAATAATAATCTAATTTAAAGATTAAAAAAACATATATTTTTAAACTATTAAATTTACTAATAAATTTATTAAACTAAATTTAAAAAATCATTAACCATATAAAATTAAAGTTAAAATATATACAATACAATGTCACATGTTTGTTTTACACAAGGCAAGCCCTAGCCCAAAGTATGTAAGGAATCGTGGAAAAAGAACGAAATCGTCTTTTAAAAAGGTGAAAAAGTTGTGTTCACGACCATTAAAGTTATCGTATAAGAATCGCACCATTACGTGCAGTCCGCTCTAGAATGACAATTGTCATAATAAAGCAAGAACAATACCTGAAAAAACAGAAATTTAGAGACCTTGGAGGCTTTTATTATTTTACCATAAAAGAATCCAATCAAGCATCAAAGGTAATGGGTTAAAAAAAAAAGATAACGCGTCATTGTAGATCTCGATTCTGAAAGTTAATTTTAGTCTTTTAGTATTATTTTAAATCAATTGGTAAATAACCTATAATAATTTAGTTTTAAGATTATAATTTGGTTACAAATGTAAGATTATTTTAAATGATCATTTAAATAAATAGAAAAATAGATTCCTTAAAAATAATTTCAGTCAAGCATTAAATATATAATATAATAATTCTAATCAAATGAAACATTAAATATATAATATAATAATTATAATCAAATGAAATATTATTGGATTATTTTTATAGTTTTTATGAGAGAATCTCAATAAGAGCAACATGTCACGTCTTTTCAATCATCTAAATTTATGGTTTATTAAGTTTAGAGGTTTAACAAGAATAACATGTCACTTACAAGAATTGAACCTGGGTGGAAAGAGTAACAATTATTTCTCCAACCACCCAACATGTCATTTATAGTTTACTATAATATTTATGACTGCCTTTTAATTAATCTATATTGTATAAAAATGTTTTTTTATAATTTTTTATAATTAAATGAAAATGATATATTCAATTAAATAATATAAAAAAAGTATTTTTTAAATTAAATTTTTTATAATATTTTAATTGAATATAATATTGATATATAAATTTTATTTCAATTTAATTTAATTTTAATTGTTAGAAATACAAAATAAATAATAAATAATAAATAAAAAAATAATATTTACCAATTGTTTACAATTTTTTTAACATTGTCATGTGGTTGGTTCTGTAAGACGTGGAAGAAATGATGGAGCATAGATAGCTAAGCATTTGCAGGTCGAATTGACCCAAAAATAACAGAAAAATAGCATTAATTAAAGTTCCATGTTTATTGAAATTATACTAAAGTTTGAATGTGAACAAGACTCACCATAAAACCCAATCTATAAGTTATGAGGATGAGGATGAATGCTTGAAAGTACTTCAGCCTGTTGATATGTAATTGTGATTTTTTATCTATAATTTAGATTGATTTTTTAATTTATATGTATGAATTAAAAAAAATATAAAAAAATATAATGACAATTGTGTCCACGTTGAAGCTCTCTTACAATTATTGAATTGGATTTCTTTTAATCTCAAAATCTTTTATCATTATAAAATTTAATATAATATTTTTAAATTAATTTTATTAAATTTTTATTTTTATTTTTATTTTTTAAATAATTAATTATTATATAATGAATAGATAAATTAAATTTCTTAAATACAATATTATCCAAATTACCACAATGAAACTTTAAGTATATAAAAATAAAATCTAAAACTAAAACTGAAGTTGTACTACCAATGTTATTCCACAAAGAGCAATTATAACAACACTAACGCTATTAAAAATAAGAATTATAACAACATTTATTCTTAATATAATTTGATTCTAACATGTCAAACTTTAATGCTAGGCATATAATGACAACGATTATAAGACATCATTGGACTCATTTGTGGGTAACATTTGACTCATTTGTGGTAAGCAATAATGTTAATGTTTCCATATGAGTCTCTCAACGAAGAGAACCAATTATTTAAGAAGCATTCAACGTGTTAGTGTTAATATGATAGTTAGATGTAAAGTTGATAAAAACAAGATCTATGATCTTTTTTTCTTAAGAAAAAAAAATAGTGAAGACAGAATATATTGAACATATAGTTTTTTGTTACTCAATTCATGGGCTCTACGGTTTGTTCTTGGCTCGGTCCTCTTCTCGAGGGGGTTGGCTTACTCTCTGGTAAATGTCTACGGCCCTTATGCACAAAGGGAGTCTTTTTGGGATACTTTTCTATCTCATAGTTTGTTGAATGTTGATCGTCTTATCATCGGGGGTGATTTAAACTTTTCATTGGGCACTGCGGAGATCCGGGGCTCTCATGCCAATCGGGACCCATTAACGGAATACTTCAGTGCTCTCCTCACTACTCATTCTGTCTTTGATATTCCGCCTATTCAACTACGACCTACCTAGCGGAACATGAGGGATGGTGAAGCACACATAGCCAAACGATTGGATCATTTCTTGGTCAATGAGGGTTTAATTAGTTCCGCTTCTCTGGTTCGACAATAGATTGGGATTGGGATTGGTGGTGATTCAGATCACCACCCAATCCTTTTGGAACTCTGTCAGACTTCAAAGATTCCTGCAAGTCCTTTTAAATTTGATACGCGATGGCTTAAGGACACTAAATTCCATGATTTGATTGTTAAGGAGTGGCAACCTTATGACCCCTCTTCTGCTTTATCGGCGGGTATTCAGTTCAATAATAATCTTTTCTGGATGAAGACTTTGTCGATTCCATGGATTAAGTGGCGGAATCTTGAGATTACTAATGAGATTGATCACATTGAAGCTTCTCTGGAATCTTTCTACTATGCTTTTCCTAGGGGGTTCTCTTCTTACCAACAAAAGATGGATGTATTGGCTATTGAAAAGCGCATGAAGGATATTTTGGTGGATAATGAAGTGACAACTAGGCTAAAGAGCCGTACGCTTTGGATACATGCTGGGGACTCAAACACTAAATTTTTCACAATTACGTGAAGCATTGGCAGCATGTGAATTCCATTTGGGATTTGTCGGATGAAGATGGAAACATTCAGTCGGGGCATCAAAATCTCTCTAAGATGGGTACACAACATTTCAAGGGTGTCTACACACAGCCGCAGGGTGTCTCCATGGCTCATATGTTAGGTTTATTAAGCAACTATCCATCAATGGTTACAACAGAGGATAGCATTGCCCTTCTAACTCCTGCCACCATGAAGGAGGTTAAGGATGCAATTGTGTAGATGCAACACAACAAGAGCCCGGGGCCCGATGGATGGGCCATTGAGATCTTTGAGGCCTTCATGGATTTGTTTGCTATTGACATCATTGCGGTCGTTGAAGAATCTAGGATCAAGGGGCGGATTCTGGCTGCCACCAATGCTACCTTCATCGCATTGATACCAAAAAAGGACAAGGGTGAGTCCTTTGATGATTTTCGACCTATTTCACTCTGCAATTCTTTTTACAAAATCACAACTAAGGTGATGGCTAACTGGATAAAGGATATCCTTTATGCAGGTATTGCTATGGAGAAACATGCTTTTTTAAAGGGACGCTTGATACAAGATGCTATTGGGTCCAGCCAAGAGTTTCTCCACTTTGCAAAAACCAAGAAGTTATCTGCTGCTATTTTAAAGATTGACCTCCGCAGGGCTTATGATCAAGTCAATTGGACGTTCCTTCGTTTGACTCTCTTTTAGGTTGGCTTCCCACTGATCATGGTTAACTGGATTATGTCTTCTATACTATCTGTATCTTTTGCAGTACTGGTTAACGCATCTGCATCCTCTTTTTTCCACCCGGAGAGGGGGCTTCGTTAGGGTTTCCCACTTGCCCCCTTATTATTAGTTGAGGTCCTTGGACGTGCTCTTCAAAAGGCCAAGGAAATGGGCTCTTTCAAGGGGATTAGGCTTTCGCCATGTCTCTCTGTTACCCATCTTATGTTTGTAGACGACATTATGATTTTTATTGATGGTTCTCGAGGGGACATTCTCTGCATCAATGGTATCCTTTGTCTTTTCTCAGCGGCTACAGGTATGACTGTCAATAACCAAAAATCCACTATATCCTTTTTTAACTTGGATGAGGGGCTTATGGAATGGATCACCCGACATATTCATTTCTCTCCTGTTGATGCTGAAGGAGGTCTTCCCTATTTAGGATTCATCATTCGGCCAAATTCATATGGTATCAAGGATTAGGTATGGTTGATCGAGCGCATTGAGAAGAAACTGCACATTTAGTGCAACCGTTGGCTTACCAAGGGGGGTTGTCTTATTCTCATAAAGGCGGTCTTGGAAGCGATTCCCATCTACTGGTTATCAATGGCTCTCATTCCTACTAGTACTCTTAATACTATTCAGAAGATATGTTGCAATTTCTTATGGAAAGGGATGAATTCAAAATCATACCATTGGATTGCTCGGGACAAGGTTACCTTACCTAAATGTTGGGGTGAAGTGGGCATTAAACAACTAGGGGCTTTTGGGAAAGCCTTGGTGGCAAAGAATCTTTGGAGGTTACCTTCTTGTGATAATCTATGGACAAAGATCATTAAAAACAAATACATTATGCCTTTATCGGTGGAGGATTGGTTCAGAGGTGGGGGCAACTGTACACGGGTCACCTCTATGATGTGGAAGGCTTCCCTGAGCGCTTTTCATCTCATTGCAGAAGGGCTCCAGTGGTTGATTGGCGACGGGAAGAGTATAAGAATTGGTATCGATCCATGGATTGGATGCAGTGGTTTCTGTCGCTTGATTGATTCTATGATTATGCAGCTACAAGAACAAGGGTTTTGTTTCTTGTCTCACCTTGCTAATCCAACCGACTCGACTGTGCATCATCAGGGTTGGTATGACGCGACTTTTCTTCATTTCCATGAACAGGAAAGGATTTTATGGAACCAATACATTCATGGTTTAAGGGATAGCTCGATATGCATCACACAGTCACCAGATCTACTAAAATGGTTTCCAAATAAAGATGGAGGGGCTTATTCACCGAAGATTGGTTACATGATCCTACGCACTAACAGGCATATTCCAGTACATTGTTGGTGGTTCAATTCTCTGTGGGATATTGTTTGTCCCCTCAAGATCAAATTTTTCGCTTGGGCTGCTATAAATGAATGTATACCTGTATGGGATCGCCTTCAATGTTTTTTCCTTGAGGGACCGGGGCAATGCCCTCTTTGCAAGATCCATTCTGAGGACAACAATCATCTCCTCATCACTTGCTCTTATGTTCAACATATTTGGCAACAAATCCATTTGATTACGGGCATCCAACATTAATGGGATGGTGTATCCATTTCGACGGCATTGGGTGGTTGGAATGATCTCCCTTATGCCCTCTTATTCCCTGCTCTCCCATATATCGTGATCTGGCACACTTGGAAAGCTAGGAACTTATCTATATTTGAATACTCTTTTATACCTCCCGAGGTCTATGCTATCCGTAATTTGGCGGTTGCACATGCACATTTCCGGGATCCTTGTCCTCAACTCGCACAAATTGTCTCGGTGGAAGATATCAACCTGAATATTGCATGGGGTTATTTTGACGGTGCATCATAGGGGACCCCTACTCGTGGAGGAGCGGGCGACATCATTTTCTTCAACTCTATGCTATGGTATAAATTTGCAGCATCAACTGGTGAAAGCTCCAACAACCGTGCAGAGTTAATGGCATTGAAATTCCTTCTACAGGCTGCAATATCAAATGATGTTAGAAGTATATAGATTTTTGGGCACTCTTTCTTCATCATCCAATGGATGAACTCCTGATGGAGGCCGCGAAACCTCTTATTGAATCCTATTTATGAGGAGGTCTCTCATTTGGTTTCCACTTTTCATCACATTTCATTCTGCCATATCTACTAGGAGCCGAATCAAGAGGCTGACAACTTATCAAAAATGGGCCTTCTACTTGATGATGGCATATGGAAGACATGGGCTTAAGAACATGATCATATTTCCCATATAGGCCCTGGACTTATCGTTTTTTGATCTTTTGATCTGTTATGTTTACATGGATGCTTGTTTTTTGATCTTTTGATTCGTTATGTTTACATGGATGCTTGTTTTTTGATCTTTTGATCCATTATGTTTACATGGATGCTTATGCATCGGAATCGAGCTATTATGTGTATGATGATACTTACCTACTGATTTTTGTATGATATTTGATGGACAATCAATATCACGTGTCATGAACCTCCAAAATTCATAAATTAAAAAAATTATAAACATATAAATGTGTAAATCATTATTACATTATTAACATGCAATAGTTTTGGTAGCATAAGTTGAGATCGCCGTTGCGATGTAAAGTTACTTACACCATTTATGTAATTAAACTTGGTAGGTTAACTAAAAGCTTTGCGGTGTGCCATCATCATAATCGAGGTGATGTTTTTGTTCCCCTTTACAACTTCCTAGTTATAGTTATGATATTACTAACTTATCCCTAAAGCTAAGTCTTAACCTAGATTATGGTCTTAATTCTATTATGCAAATGGTGTTAGTTGGGAGACTATGTATATAGTCTTGATCCCAATTAAACTAGGAAGGATCATGGGTATTACCAAGCCCTAGGCGCAAGTGTTACCAATATAAAACAAGGGTTGCGCCTATTCTATGTTTAAAAAACATTGTTGGGGCTATGGGTTACACCATAGTTGACATAATGAAATGTTTGCAATTAATATAAGGTTATGGTTAAATTGTTATTCGAGATGTTGGTTGTTGTGATGGTTTAGTGTTTGTACTGTGTAATGCTTAGCGAATTTATGAGCCACCTTGGTTACGAGTTGACAGCGCAGTGCAGCTAGGCCTTTATGGCTTACGTTGGACTGTAACCTCAATCGTCCATTTGGACAGGCATATGCTTAGGGTTTCGTAAGGGTTTTAATGTGTTATTTTTGATGTTCGAGGCTTCATTATTGCCTGTTGGTTTGTGAGCTCTGCATTCTGATCCGTCAAAGGCGATTTCCTGTAACCACCATTTTCAACGTTAATGGTAAAAATTGCTTGGTTGATTTCCAAGGTGCAAGGGAGGTCTTTCTTGGTGATAATGGCCACCATGCCAATGCTCGTCGATTGCTGCAATTGAACAGGGTCACCTTGTCAGCCGTGAGCTGCCCTTAACTAGGTAAGGAATAAAATAAGCTTTGCATTTAAGTTTGTTTTTAACCCACCCTCCATTTTGAACTTAAGCTTGACGTTTTTCTTGCAGGTAGAGGAGAAATAAGGGGAGATAGGAGAAGATGACCCCTAGCCTTCTATGCAAAATGTACAAGGTAAGGCACGTTACCAAAAAAAAATCCTTTATTCAATAATTATTAAAGTTTTGATCACAACTTGGTGGTTTGCAGGTTTAAGCAGCGCTAGTGAGGAAGGCGACAGGGTCACCTTCTCCCAGGCTCGTGTTATAAAACGCCCAGGTATAATCACGAACTCCACTCTGCATACACTAATAGTTTTCTATTTATACTCGGGCATTTGACTGCTCGAAAAATAATAATGAAATGTTGTAGGTGGCGCTGGAAGGGTTTTGAAGCCGTAGAAAAGGATTTCAGGCTTCCACCAGCTTGAAAGATAAGTTACTAAGGGTGGTCGCAACATCTCTGTTACAACATTTATATATATAATATGTAATTTGTTTGTGCAATTAACGCCTTGTTTTAAGGTTTGAGAGTTTATCAATGGTGCCATCGTGGATGGCTTACCACCCCGTCAGTTAATCTGTAATCTTATTTACTTATTGGTTTTAATGAAAGGATGCCATCGTTGATGGCTTACGGATCCACATGTTTACAAGGATGTTAATACAACCCTTAGGGTCCTTACCATTTCTGGTTTAGGCGTTTTCTGTGTTTGAAGAAAGATTAAAAATACTATTTAATTTTAGTTTTATATCTATAAACTGACATGAAAGTCTGCTCTCGGTCTGGGCCATTAAAAGCATAAGTTTTCAGTTATCCTTGTTGATATTTTGTTATCACCAGGTTTAAGTTTATACCCAGGCTGCCATCCATGATGGTCTTACTGCCACATAGTGGAAACCTTGACATTTGTCGAGGACTATCAGTTTAAATAATGAAAGGGTAAATTAGTTCTTTCATATATTTACGTTTTAAAGTGAAAACCCTGGCATTTTGCCGAGACTGGTAAATAATTGAAGAATGCAGGTTGTTAAATTCTATAACTGCTTATAATTATAGTATTAGATTTAATCATGGTATTTGTAATTCTTTTGCTTTGGGTCTCGATCATTTCAGACTTGCAAAAATCGATCTGTAATAAGGATTTTTAAAAGAAAAGAAAATAAAAAGAAATATTTTCCCTTATACAGAAGCCTCTTGGCTTTTATCCAGATTTTAGTATTTTGTTGGTAGTTTTAACCAGAGGAAAGAATACTTGACTATGCTATTAAACTTACCTTGTTTAGGTGATCGTTCTATAAAAATGGTTATAAGTATAGGTAGTTTTCTGATTTTAAATAGTTACATCAATTTATTTACTAGGGTTATAACAACTTATGTTTACCCTAAAGTTTGGATCTGTCATTCTGATTTCTAAACCAAAACCAATACTAGTTATGGTTATTTCATAAACATAAATAAAATTGCGACAGATTATTTAAATTCGAAAACATAATAAGAAATACATTGAACAGATGCATAATAAATCCAGTTTCTATTTAGATACATAATAAGAATTCTGCTAAGGGTTAGATGCGAGTCATATAAAAAATGGAATCCTACTGTAATTACTTTTAAACATGTAAGAAATAGAACAAGGAACCTGGCGCCACTGTCGGGAAAACAAAGATGAAATAGCCGTTCCTCCCAACCAACTCCTAGAGCAGCCAAGTCTCACTTGTTCCAGAACCCTCGAGCCTGATTGTTGAACCACAAGAGCAAAATCCACTTAATGCGCCATCTCTTGCATTATCAGATTCAATTCTCGTCCAATGCTACCCTCCTGCTGCTTATGGACATACTATTATATAGTATTTTGCCTAGGACTTGGTTATTTATGAGCCTCCTGCTCTTTAGACTCAACTAAGAGTTGTGACTTAATTTTGGGGAAGATGCCTCACACACCTTGAGTCCTGAATCAGAAACTCTAACCACTTGTCTTTTCCTCTTGTAGGTCAACAATCACTCATGCAACAACTATTTCATTTATGTCCCCCTTCAATATTTTTATTAATAAAAAAATAATTCAATACATTATTTTTATTTTTGACTTCTTATTAAAAATATTTAAATAATAAATAAACATAAAATATTAAAAACAAAAATATTTAATAATATTTTATTTTAAAATGTCTCCATTTAATACAACGCTCTAAATCAAAAACCTAGTTGTATTATACTTTTCACTCCTTTTTATACAATAAAACTTTTCACTCCTCTTTACATACAACAAAACTCAACTAAACTCGATGCTAATAAAAGATTCTTTATTTTACTTTTTATACAATAAAACTTTTCACTCCTCTTTACATACAACAAAACTCAACTAAACTCGATGCTAATAAAAGATTCTTTATTTTAAAATATTTATTTTTATTAATAATGAAGTCGGCTTTTATTTCATATACAACTATCACATTAAAACATCACTTTTCAATAATTATTTTTTAATATTTATTGTGTTAAAAATAAAAAAGAATTCTTAGAATTGTAAATATAAATTGTTGTATTCAGTGTCATATTCTCGGACCGGTAGCCCACATGACCTTTAGTTTCATATCCGATTCACGGGGACTATTCTTGATAACCTTCCTGACACAGTACTATACCTTCTTATTGGATCTTTCACGAAACCGAACCGCGAACCGCTTGATATTGCACGGGTCATTATATATGTTATTTTTTTTGTATTATTTAAATACAGCATGAATTAATTTGCGCAATCCCACCCAACATTTGAAAGTGCTTCCAGAATAGAATCCAACTACTTTACCCGGGTCGGCTTTATTGCTGCTTTTAGGGAAGGTTCAATAATTTTTTGTGTGTTAAAAATAGAAAAGAATTCTTAGAATTTTAAATATAAATTGTTGAAATTACAATTATGGTGTAATAATAATATTTGTAATTTCAATAACAAAAATTTACAATTTAATAAAAATTTACAATTTAACAAAAATTAAATAATATATTTCTAAAAAAAATTCAAAATGAAATAACTTTTAAACTACTTCTATATAAACCAAATTCCAAAAATGAAGAAATGTAAAATAAAAAAAAAATCATAATAATTATTAAATAAAAAACAAGTTTTTATAAATTTATTTAATTTTAATTTTACTAAAATAAAAATCAAATCCTTGTCATCAATTATTAGATATTAATAAGGTGGAAAATAAAAATAGTGATTTTTTTTTAATAGTAACTCATCAATATTAAATAAAAAATCAATTGTCACAATCTTAATATGGGATATTGAATTTTATTCAGTGATGTTGTCACAATCTTAATATGGGATATTGAATTTTATTCAGTGATGTTGTCACAATCTTAATATGGGATATTGAATTTTATTCAGTGATGGGATGGTTATTTTCTTGGCTAACATGTGGGGTTGTTTTTTAAGAGTTATGTTTTTATTTTGCTGCTTGTCTGATTTGTGATGGTATTTGTATTTGTAATGAACATTAGTAAAGGGGTAATTTTGGGACTGTTTAAGTTGAGGGCAGCTTTTTGCAAGTTTTGTTTTTTATTTCAGAATGTATATCCATTGACATCTCTGCCTTTGGAGATAAATTGTCTTATAACTTTTGATTCTTAATGAATAACAAAAAAAAGTGTTTTTATGTTGAAAAAAGATTATTAAATATTAAAAAAGGTGGAAAATAAAAATAATTAAAAAAAATTATATTAACTCGTCAAAATTTAAAAAAAAAATATATCTTTTTATTACTTGTTAGTTTTAAAACTGTAATAAACCAAATAAACAAATTACAGCACGGATCAAGTCTTATCCGCCAGCATACATTTCATCTTTTTGGACTTTTTGCGGTCCCTGGCTCTGACTTCACTCCCAGTTCTTCCGTCAGTGATTACGAATTTACGCTATTAACTCAGGGTGAGAAACGAACGTTCTCCCAAAGGGATAGGGATTTACCGCTCACCCGGAGGCCGGAGAGGGATTTTATCGTTCACACGAGTCGAGTCCCGACTCCCAACCCAACAATCAGGCAAAACCGTATTAAATCTTTAATCAAATAAAAATGTCACATCATAAATAAAAAGTCCCGACACGTTGAAAACATGACATCATTCTAACGGATTACAGAGTGATTGTCACCAAGTCTAACTCAAACTCTTAATGTGGGCTGTGGTGGGTTATCGTGGAACCCAATCTCAATCACTTCTGTATAATGTTTGTAGTTTTGTGGTTTAATGTGAAGGAAAGCGTGTTTTCAACGTTTTGGAGATCATAAATAAAGAGTCCCGACACGCTTTCCTTCACATTAAACCACAAAACTACAAACATTATACAGAAGTTAAAAAAAAATTAAGCTCTATAATTAGTGAAATTCTAACCCACTATAAACATTATACAGAAGATAAAACAAATTAAGCGCGATAATTAGTGAAAGTCTAGTGGTTTTACTGTTCAAATTCATCGAAAATCACTCTTAAATCAATTAAAATTGGCACTAGAAATTTAATAGTACATCATAACATCCATTTTGTTTTTACTTATTTAAATTGTGTAATTTTTATTTTTCTAATTTATCATAACATCCATTTTTAGCTTATTTAAATTGTGTAATTTTTATTTTTTTAATTTATAATATTATTAATTTTAATTAACACTACTATATTTATATATATGAAATTTAGAGTTCAATAAGATTTCAAACTATTTATAAAATTGAGAGGTTAGTAAGATTTAAAATTGTTTATAAAATTTAGAGTTTAATAAAACTTAAAATTGTTTATGATTGGTTAGGAGATTTTTTTTTTTTCTTCTTTACAGGAATTAAATTTGGATCACCTGAATGATAAGAGCCACACCTTAACCTTATGAGCATTGACAAATTTATAAATGATTTTAGTTAGTTTTAAATTTTAGAATACAAAACTATATATATAAAACTAACAAATTTATGTTTAATATTTGAATTAAGCTAATCTTGAAAGAATCCTCTTTCTACTAAAATTTCCTAACAATGACAAAAAAAATCCATTCCCTAACCATGATAAAAAATCCATTAAAAGTTTTTAGAGTAATGAAAATTCCATTATATGACCAAATTAGACAAAAACAAAACACGGCTCCATTATATTTGTTTAAAAAAAATTATTTTATTAAATATAATAATTTATTATTTTTAATGCACAGAACGAAGATTACATAAAAACGAACTGTCATAGGCTGATCGGCAGCCTCGTGCGTTTAGCGTGGAGAGAGTGGAACGATTCCGCAACTTTGAGTCAAACCCTCCAGTTTCATTAATATGCGTGAATCTCTACACATCAAGCATACAGATAGGATTGCGAATACCTTCCGACTCTCCATTAATCTTCATGCCTGAAATTTAAAGCTTTCCCTAGCACATGCTTTGTCCCGAGGGGAGCTCGACTGTTCTGTTTGAGAACTGCCGAGATTCATTGAACAAACTCACGGAAGTTTTTGGAAACCTTGCGAAAATCGGTCCGAGTTTTGGCGATTTATTGCTGTATTCTTTGAGCTTTTGGTCTGGAAGAAAGAATGGCTAGCAGTGACGAACAGCGCGAGCCGCTATTGAGGAAGGATGTTAAGTACTATGAGAATTGTCCGGGCTGCAACGTGGAGGAACGCAAGGAAAAACAAGAAGGTTCCCCTTTAAAAGAATTGATCCTCCTTGGATTGCTCGTGCTTTGCAATGGTAATATGCAGAACTTGCGACTTTTCTTTAAATTTATTTTATTTAACCATTCTGTTTTTAATCGTAATGTTCTTTCTGCCCTGGCTTTGAGTTCCATTAAATGTAAGATTCACACCGAGGTAATAAACAGAACTATAGTGTCTTTTCTTTGGAATTGATTTCATTTCACTGTCCTATTTTTAATCTTTATATCCATTCTGCGCTGGCTTTGAGTTCTATTAGATGTTTAAGATTCATACCGAGGTAATATGCTGAATTTGTGTCTTTTCTTTGGAATTTGTTTGATTTAACGTCCTATATTTAATCTTTTATGTTCTTTCTGCGCTGGCCTTGGGTTCCATTAAACGTTTAATTAAGATTCACACCCAGATTTAAAACATGCTGACGGCGAAATCTCGGTACATACGTTGATAAACTTTACTGTTTGAGACCGCACTTAATATTCTGTTCACTGGTACTGAATATTTACCTTTCAAATGTGCCGGTTCTCTTCTCTCTGTCGTGCAGTACTCGTGTTGTTCGTGTCAAACTCTTAAGTTAGATATTCTGAATTTTAAATTAATCTCATTGAAATTTACCTAAAAAAAAGATCCGTCAACCGACCTTGGCTTTAACGAAGGGCATCTATATGAATCGTGATTAAATGTTTGCGTGGAAACCACGTCATGTGAGCGAGCATTTTTTTCTTCCGCAGAAAACACATCAAAGTTGTATTAAGTAAACCATTTTGTACATAGATCAAACTGATCTTTCTTTCCATCAGCTATTTTGTCATTGGGCGAGCACATCTTTATGACATCATTATTTTTCTGTATCCGATATTAACTGTTTTTTATTTATTTATTATGTTTATCGTCCATTATTATCTTAGAAGGTTGTCGATTGTCTTCTGTATGTAAGAAAATTAATATCGGTAATATCCAGCGCATTTTTTACAATAATAAAATGAGACTGTGAAGTTCCAAAGTTTTAATTTTTTTTTGTCTGATTTTATCAGTGAATATATGTTGTCTTTTCCTTCGGTGCGAGTACCGATACGGCTAAGTGGATACTGACATTTGTTTTATTTGGTTGTGTGTTCCAGCTCTTCCGATATCTTCTCTGTTTCCATTTGTCTATTTCATGGTAAGTTCTTTGTTTGAGTGCAATTAAGAATCTATCTGTTTTTATTGATATCAAAGAGAGAATGATCATTTGTCTAAATTAGGATTTAAACAAGAGAGTGTATTTGGCTGTGTTTGAACTTCTTTTTGTATTTTGCTATTAACTAAGGAAATCTATTGAGTGCAATTAGGAATCTATCTGTTTTTATTGAGTGCAATTAGGAATCTATCTGTTTTTATTGATATCAAAGAGAGAATGATCATTTGACTAAATTAGGATTTAAACAAGAGAGTGTATTTGGCTGTGTTTGAACTTCTTTTTGTATTTTGCTATTAACAAAGGAAATCTATTGAATATTCCTGAGAATTATCATTTTATAAATAGTAGTGCTATCACAACTGTTGCTAGCGAATGCACACGTGTGAACAAAATTACAAATACATAATCCCCATAAATAAATAATGTTTGTTTTGATTGCAAGGTCTGACTTAAGTACCTGGCTTTTTCATGGCTGTTGTATAAACTACTGTATTGTAAACTCATCGAATGGCTTTTTTGTTTTAGTGTGCACTGGATACACACCAGAATGTTATGCCAAATACAAGTGTCGGTCTTAACCTAACAGTCAAACCTCATGTATTATTCATATTTCCTTGATTCAAAGCTTTCTTCATTCTAGGTAAGCTTTGTATGAACTGGTGGGCTGTGTAATCACATGCTCCAAAAAATCTTATCTTGTTCCTTCTCTTGAGCTTCTGTTATATGACTCCACATAAGTTGCTTATATTATCACAAATGCCAATTCAAACAGAATGGAAATACAAAGTCTTCAAGATCGATACTTTGACGATGGAAGAAGTCTCTCAATATAAATCTCTTGATCTATTTCCTTAAAAAAGCCTTACCACACTCCTCTGAAGTTAATTCTATTAATCACTGGACTAAGATTGGTGTAATTACAATACTTTGAAGCTATATTTATTATTATGTCATCAAAGTCCAGCAAACTAAATACTAATAGCAGCATGGCATGAGAATGGAACTAGAGACTTTCAGTAGTGCAGTAGACAATTTCATCATCTTTGGTGTTGCACCACACGTGCTTGTTCAAGCCCTCCCACAGCTATTATGCAGAAGGGGCTTTGAGAATAAGCCGTTCGAGTCATATTTAGCAAAGTGCCTCTTCCACTGCAGCCAAATGTTTATGCTATTTCACGAAACTGTATGTTTTGATGGAAACCTCCCAAATGTCTGATTTTTTATTATTATTTTCACATTTGAATCTTCTATAAGGAATCTGTTTTGTGCAACATTTAACTGCAGAGATATGCTAGGCCACGCTGAAAACATTGTGTAAATGGAATAATCAATTTGAAGATAATTTCATGATGATCAGCCCATAGAAGTTTTTTACACAACAGCAAATGCAAGTCCAGAGTTTGACAGATGCTTCAAGCCATAAAGGTACCTTGGATTTAAACTTTTGCCAGCGTCAAGACCAGGCTTTGGAAATTGACAACCCTCCAACCAGTTTTACTTTTACCCAGCAATGCCCTTCACAAGATGCAGTTGTATAGAAGCGCTCTCTAACTCTCTTGAACAACCTCAACCAAAACACCCGTTTTGTACACAATGCCTGAGCTTGATGGAATGACCCTATATCCCTAGACCACCCCATTCCTCAGGGTTACAACCAATGTTACAAATATCGGCGTGGCGAAAAAATCGGCAGGGTCCATGAAACATCGTTTCGAGATATCTCGGCAGCACATCGGCAAAAATCGGCAAACTTAAAAAATACAAAAATACAAACTTTTCCGGCCACTAACACACCCTGTCAAAAAATTGGGATAAATCGGCTAAAATTTGGCTTGTCAAAAAATCGGGATAAATCGGCGAAAAATCGGCTCGATTTTTTGGCCGATTTTTCCTTAAAAAATTGGCGCCTTGAAAAAATCGCGATTTTTCGACCGATATTTGTAACATTGGTTACAACAAAGCCCCCAACTAAGCCGATGGAAGCCTTTCTTTCCCTGTAGACCAACTAGTGAGGAATGTCTTCCTATGCCAGCAGATACTAGATAGCACTACGTTTTTACCAAATAGAGCTTCACGAAGATTCTTTGAAAATTTGAATACATTCCATGGTATTTTCAATTAACACTTTTTCCTCCAAAATATTAAGAAAAGAGTCGTAAGAAAAATTCCCATTCACCATTTGTCCAACGCCAAGCCCTAGGAGGGGAAAACCCTTAATCCATCATAAAACAGTCTGATGGTGGAGGTAACTCAAGGCCTATGTGGCCAACTCATCTATGGCATGGGCCAGGGGTGGGCCTTGCCTAGTTAGGATAAACAAGACAATTTCCTTAGACTTGGCTTGATTAACATGAAGTTTCGAAAAGAAAATGTCTGCAACCCAAACAAAACATTGCCCCAAGCATAGTGCCTACAAATAGCCAAAATGAAAGGTCACTCAACATTGTCATTAGCTTTCTCAAAGTCAAGATTGATGGAAAGGGCCTTCAAGACAAGGCATCTAGTCCATTCCATACCCCTCCCAAATTGAAACTACATTGTCTAGGATAAAAATTCCTCTGATGAACCCTGTTTATTTCAGCGCAATGATCCAAGGTAAGGTATAATAGAGTCGCAGGGTTAGAGCTTTGTTCAATATCTTATAGTACACCTTAAGGAGAGTGATCGGCTTACAACTTGTAATTAGTTCTAGGTCACTAGCCTTGGGGATAAATTTGATAAAGCTTCTATTAATGAGAGACCTTAACGACCTTTTTCCAAACTACCTCTCTGTAAACATTGAGTAGGTTAGGCCCAATGAAACCCCATGTGGCTTTTGGGGAGAATGATTGGCTTACAACTTGTAATCAATTATGAATCATTGGCCTTGGGGATAAATTTGATAAAGCTTCTATTAATGAGAAACCTTAGAGATCTTATCCATACTACCTATTGCCTATTGGTAAACACTAAGCAGGTCGGGCCCAATAATCTCATGTGGCTTTTGAGGAGAGTGATTGGCTTACAAGTTGTAATTAGTTCTAGGGCACTAGACTTGGGGATAAATTTGATAAAGCCTCTATTAATGAGATGTTGGAGACCTTTTATAGACTACCCCCTTCTCAACATTGAGTAGGTTGGGCCCAACAAAATCCGAGGTAGATTTAAAATTCACATGGGAAACAATCCATCCTAGGAGACTTATCATCAAGCATCGCCATCAAAGCTTTTGTTAATTTCGGTAAGGTCAACTCCTGGTCATATATTCTTTCTTTCTTCAGGGAAACTTTACAAGCGACAAGGTCAATGCATGTTTGCATGGCCACCCACTATGCATCTATTATACCTTGGAGCTGAAAAACACTATGGTAATGCTCAACAAATTTGCACTTAGTCCCCTCTTGGCTAGTTACCCTTCCTATCGACATCTTTAGGGCTCCAATCCTTCCAAAATCCTCCATGATAGCAAGCATTTTGAAAAAGGTCTTAGTGGGATGGTCCTTAGTTTTAAGCCAATGGAGCTAAGAGTGAATTTGAGCACGCTAGGCTTGCTAAATATCATCCACCTTCAAGAAGTGCCTAAGCTTGGTGACTCACAATATTAGAGTTTCACCATAGGGATTGAATTAAAGTCATTGAGAGACTTCTTTGAATTCTTCCTTAGTTGTTTTGTGGCATGAGTGTTGCACTACTACTAGCTATCAACCAAACCCTCACAATGATGTTGTAATTTTACCTTATGGCATTGTTCCACTTTTCAATCAAACTGTCCTCTCCCTACAATTTGGGTAGTAGGTTCCAAATCCACATAATGACTTGGATCCTAGCTGGTTGTTGCAAATGGGAGATGTTAAGCGAGTACATAGAATTTGATAATCTCATCTTAGTTTCCCCCGAAGGTATCAAGAACATGATGGCTTGGTGGTAAAAAAGAGTAACTTTTCCTAGCGCACTTGTGCTAGTCTACTGCCATCGCTGTTATGGAGAAAAAATTCCAATGGCTTGGGGTAGACCACAACAGACAAATGACTTCTAGAAATCAATTCATTTTCCAATGTATGCTATATAAATGTAAATGCTAAGAAGTGGAATAAAAGGCCAACCTCAATCTGGATGTTTGATGAAGATCCCCGTTGAGCTTTCGAATCAGCACACTTGAACCTGCAACTTAGTCTCAACAATAAACACAAGCAAGCGCATATGATATATGAAATATGTTAGCATAAACAATAGCATAGTCCATGATATACATAAGCAAATGTACCCAATGATAATAAACAACCATTCACAATATCAATTGGACGAGAAAATGAGTATTTCTATTAATATGAACAAGAAGTACAAGATACAACCTCCTGTCGACAACTCATCTGAACCAAGAACTAGGTCCCTCCACTTGTGCCTCCACCACTTCAATCCCCCATGCAATGGAAAACTCATGAGTAAAGGAGCAAATCCCTCACAAGATATGGAAGAGTTTGGTAGGTGAACATAAGAGGTTCACAACAATAAGGATCAATGGATGTAGACTCAAGCTATGGAAAAATTCCAATAGAGTTTCGATGCTCTTCTCTTCCTCCTTCCCTCCTTCCATGCATAATGGCTCAATATATAACCCTCCAAAGGCAAGTGAAAGATCGGATTGAGTCGTTTTGAGATACATGGAAGGCCAAAGGTCACAATAGCTGGCTTTTTGGAGTGAAAAAGGGAGAATTTACTCTCTTTTACCAATTAACTCAATGTACGAGGGCTATAATGGTGCAGCTTGCGTATACGCGCCTTGCAGTGAAGCAACTCGCGTATAGGAGTAAAAATAGGGAAAAAAAGGTTTCTGGAGGACAAAAAGTGGTTCTGAGTTAATCAATGGATAATGGAGGCCAATGAGTGTTAATGCTCAAAAGGTGGCAAAATATGGTGTAACAGATGCCCCCTAATGTGTGAGGTCAGAGAAGGTACTAAGATGGCCGAAATACACAATGTTACAAAAACCTGACCAGTTCTGGCAAAACCGGCCGGTTCGACCGGTTCAGAGGCCTCACCGGTTCAAACTAGTGTCTCAACCGAAAATGACCGGTTCTGGCCGGTTTTCTAGCTTCGGTTTCGGTTTTGACCGGTTCAATACAATTTTTTTAAATTAAAAAAAAAAAATCATAGTTAAGAGGCCATTTTTAATTTAAAAAAATAAAATAAAAATGTTGGTTGAGTGGGGAAGGTTCTAGATAACCCTAAACCCCTAAGAAAGCTATAAAAGCAACCCTAACCACTCTATTTCTCTCACACTATTCACTTGAGTATTTTGAGTTAAGAATCATTCTTGACATTCCTGGGAAGTGTAGCATTCTTGAAAGAGTATGCTAAGTACCTACAGCAGTCCTGGCTATATCATCATAAATAAAATACACCTAATAGTAGTTACCTACAGCGGTAAAGAGGTGTTGAGTAGCCAGCTAAATGTGTAGTTCAAAGAAACTTTTGTGGGCATAATCCAAGGTGACAGTCTGTTATAACTTATAACAGCCTTGAAACAGCCTTTTCAACAACAACAGTTTCCTCAGCATGTTAGACATATGATTCAAGTGAAATATGATTAGTATGGCACCTTGCAAAATACATACAGGAGCCCTTTTTGCAAATTTGTGTATAATGGTTTGAATTCACATGGATGCACATGAATATATATATAACTTTTCAAAATTTGAATATTTTATGTATTTTTGGTGGACCGGTTTTATGGTCCGGTTTATTTTTCGGTTTTGGTCCAGTTTCAATCCGGTTCCGGTTCATAGGGTCGGCCGGTTTGACCACCGGTTCGGTTTTTGTAACATTGGAAATACATTACAAATCTCAGAAATGGAGTGATGGAGACACAAATGGCAGGAGTAGCCCACTCGTCACAATCCAATGATGTCTCTGTATACGTATCGGTACAATACATAGCAATCTGATACAATGGCCATGAATAGGCAATATATAATGAATACATGTCATGAATGGTCATAGCCATAACCCATATACAGTAAGATATGGTCTCCTGCTGAAGAGGAAACAACCGATGCAGATTGATGGTGCAAACTGCTGATGTATGAGAATAATCTCCCATAGGTACAATCATGATCACAAGTAGCATATTGAATGCCATTGAACTCTAGGGTCTTCTACAGAAACCGTCTACCGTGCATGTCCCATCAAGTGAATAAGGGTACTGATGTCGGATCTGATGTGACATCGTCTGATTATCGGTAAGTGATGTATACCGTTAACAAACGCGAGATAACCCACCAATAATGAAAATGGGCATCAAGGCACTGAGTACATTCATCAAAGTGTGAATAGAGGTGTTGAGGTCAAACACTCTTATGAATCCATCGATCAAGAGACATTAATGAATTCCCAACTGTCGATGGCAAGAGGACTTGCCACTAATGACTGCAAGTCTCAAGTTACTCAATAGGACTCTAAATCTCGATTCCAGAATAAATGAGTTGGAGTCGATGGAATGAGATTCGCTTGAAGGAGGGCATTAATGGATCCCCCATCAACGAGCACGAGGTAGCATGGACTCATAAGGGATGGACGACATGCAATAGTCAATAGATATGAGGAGTGGCCGACTCTGGTTTCAATACTTCCTTTGAAAAAGAGCATGAGCAGATGAAAAGACTCAAGCAACATAGACTGAAGCACTAGATACTGATAATACTTTGTGATGCATGAGGCATTGACAAAGGCTCCATAATGACTGGAAGCTTAACCAGCCGGTGGAGTACGATCTGAGAAACGAGTACAACTTCCTAAGGTCATACTAATGTCCTGACTCATGATATATGGAGTGGAGATGAATGCTCTGTTCAAAGGCGACACGACAACTACCAATAGAAGGTGGTAAAAATTTCTCGTCCGGCTTTTTAAGTTATATATATATATTTTTGGTCTTTTTCATATTATAAAGCTTGAAAAAGAATAAAATTGCTTATGATACAAAAATGAGGAAACGAGTGTCATGGGAAAGCAAACCAGTTCCCGGCAGTGGAACATACCTATGCTCAATGCAAGGAAGCATGTGCAAGATGTGGACACTCGGGGGGGTGTTCCCTCAAGGTAAGGGTCATCAAGCTGCGAAGGATAAATTATGGCTTTGCTTGGCTCGGAAGGCTAAGTGCTCAGGCACATGGCTAATAACTGAGAAAAGAGGGAGCCGACACAAGGCTCAAAGGCAAGCAGGAAAATGCAATGCATTCACAACTCGACATAAATGGGGAATCCTTATGGGAGATGGCCAAAATAAAGATAAAGTAGAGTATGAGTCTTCATCGCAATGTCATGGCGTGACTACAAAAGACTCCCAATCCTAAGGAGAAACAATTGCATGGGCGCCGAAAGACATAAAAGGATCTAACTAGGGCACCCATGGTTGGACAAGCCCTACCGCCAAATAACGACACTTCTAAAGCAACATAGAGGTTCCGTGTCAGTTAAAAAGCGGGGTCGCACCTAAGGTTTATGAATGTGGTCATAAGGTCCATGCAAAAATGCAGGTGAAATGACATCCTAACCTATATGCCAGTTGAAGAACGTACCTGCCGAAGGCGCGAAAAGGCTCAAAAATCCACTCTCGTCGAAAAAAACTGCTAAAAAAGGCACTTCGTGACGACATATTAGTCCAAAAAGCTTAAAAAATGGTAAAAACTATATAAAAGTGGGTTTGAAATATGGATAAATAGTAAAAATAATTGTTTTTACCACATCATTTTCACTTTTCACTCCACATAGTGCATTTGGGTTGTTTTTACCTCCGATCTTCAATCGCCGATGCCAGGAGCTAGGAGCGTTGGAATCACGAGCCGTCTGGACCAGGTAAGAGCTCTCAACTTCCTCTTCAATTCTATAGGTTTTAATTTGGTTTTTAATGGTCAAAATTTAATTTTCACCGTTGGTATACACCCATTCGGCGCTGTACGCGGGTTACTACTTTGCGGGTCGTGTGTAGGGTTGGGTGTGCACGAGCAAACAGTAGCTCGTGTGTACCCACGACTGTCCATGAAATACCTCGTGTACAGCGCCGGGGGTGGTGTTTTTTACACACATGGGCACTCAAAAATGCTTTGTTTTCTTCCAGGATGGTTCTGGAATGGAGAGAAAGGGAGCATGACCTCATTGATAAGCAAGTTCACGAAGATTTGGCCGCCCAACAAGCATTGCAAGCTTGTGATTTATACAAATTTTGGAGCATCGGGGGTTTGAGGGCCCAAAATCGATTGCTCACACAGTTGGTCAATTACTGGGATGCGGAAGCACAACACTTTGAATTGGATGGTCAACCACTTCATCTGGAGGTGGAAGACATATATTTCATTACTGGTTTGTCTCGCCGAGGGGAGGTAGAAAGCCTCCAATCTCGCACCGTGGGGGGTGGCGTCACTATCAGTGACTATATAGACAAGTACTGCATTGCTGGCACCCAGAAAGTGGGTAGCCAAATCCCTACTGAGGCTATTGCGAGTCTAAGCATGAAGATAATCATTCTCACACTCAGGAGAATAACAGGATTAGCTTCTCTACATTAGGCCTCAAGGCCATTGATATTCTATGCGGCCGAGTGCCTGAGACCGATTGTGTATGACTGGTGCACAACGCTGCTGGGTACCATGAAGACCCAGCTGACAGAGTGCAAACTAGGGCGGACCAAAAACTTTGGTTTTGGTAGCATATTGTGCAGCTTCTTCTTTGAGAGGGTGTCGGGCTTGAGTCCGAGGGTTGGAATCCCTCCACATAGTCTCCGAGATCCTGCCCAAACCCGGTGGGCGGAGATATTGACACGGCAGGGGGGTGGCCGGCAGGATTCCCCATATACTGATGAGTTTTCCATTGGTGGCGGCGACAGCTGATCGCCATCGACGACTATCCTTATGAGGGGATAGACTTCAGAGGGGACCGAGACATGCCGCTCCTACCAGGGGCTGCATTTGGAGACATTGGCAAGATACTCTTTTTAAGTTTCGTATATTTAATTTTTTTGTATTTTTGACTTAAGTGAAAGCAAAAATCTTTTTGGTGTGGTATCATGTATTGATGTTTGATTGTTTGCTCGCACACTTGGGTCCACGGAGACCACAAGGCTTCCCACGGCATCGACGTAGGGGCAGGGATGGTGAGGTAGTGGGTGTAGCAGCAAAGCGCACATTAGAGACCGTGTGGGTCAACCTGACCCGTATGACTACTAGGGTACCAGTGATTGAGGTCGAGCATCTCCCAGAGGCGATGCAACGACACGTAGTAGGGGTACCTGGCACATGGGTGCAATTACTCTTGTGCATAGCCAATACTGTGCATTATTACATACAAATACATCCTGCCGAGGTAGTGAGGCCTCCCCGTAGGGATTAGATGCCATGTGATCTCTCTATTTTGTATCGGATTGTATATTTGAGAGCTACGAGCTCCAGTTTTGTATTATGACACCACATTTTGGACATATTATTTTGATAATGAAAAACACTATGATTTTCCGGTTCTACTATTATGTATGTACAAATGTGTGAATGTTATTTGTGTGCTTTTTTTATTGATGCGACATAATTAGCATATGCATCAGTTACATGATTAAAACGTCTCAGAACATGAATGTACGTAATAAAAAAAATTGACGCTCCAAGAGTCTTACCCTTAAGAACCTCCTTAGTAATGTAGGATTCCTCACACGATATGTAATGACCCTTTTTCAAAATTTTATTAAAATGCCAATTTTTCCACTTTTTCCCCAATTTCGACCTTTGACTAGTTTTACTGTTTTGACCTCCAAATCAACCCAAATGCTCCCAAATCTTCTGTAGGAGTGTATGAATGGTATTTAGACTTGAATATTAGGTTCAGGGATGTTTTATGGCCCTCCAAATACTGCTGCAAACTTGATGTGTATTCTGATCAATATAGGTAATTTTGACTAGTAATTTGTGCATCAAATCCCCCCGGGGTAACACTACAAGTGGCCTTCCAAATGCCTCCAAACTCCCACGAATTTATGAACAGAGGTATGTAATGTGTTAAGTATGTGATTAACGTCTCATATGCACCATTAATTGATTTTTACTACTGTTCTAACTCTCTCACATTCAACAACAAAAACCCCCAATTCGACCCTTGGGGAAATGGCACTATTTCACCTCTCAATACAAACAAACTGAGTAAAAATGCTTCAAATGCTCAAGTACAGTACATGAAACTTGTATAATATATCCATGGCAGTATATTAATCACAAATATATCAGAGAATCATCCATCCATTCGAAATAATCAACCTTATAGTGTCATACATCAAAGCATTGGGGAAACGGACATTGTTTGCTCATTAATCAATAATTTTGCATACATTCAATGGGTATTTCGACCTGAGAGTTTCTGAATATGAAGAACAGAGGATATGAAGCTATTACAATCAAAAAAATATCATATGAAGCTCTCCCAATGAGTGCAAGATCTCACCTAAAGCGCAATCCCTCAAGGAGCCCGAATATGCCTTCAAAATTGGAAATGGTGGAGAGAAAGTGCTGCACTAAACCAAACCATGAAACTTTTTGTAGCTGCTACCTGCAAATAAAACTCCATTAAAGCACCATGAAAGACCTGAGTGGCCTCTCCAAACACCAACTTGGATGGGAATCTTTCACCCTCGAAATTGGCTAAGGCAAGAAACTAGTCATCCACTAGTTCTCTCTTCACAAATGCAATTTTTCTCAAATCATCAAAAGCCATTCTCATACTTGATTTCTACATTTTATAACCAACATTAGCCTTCAAGGGGTCGAAATCCTCTCAATATATTCAATAATTTTCCATTTAGAAAATATTCCTCATTTGCCACTTGTCTCCTAGTTCCAACCTTCCATCTTCTCCCAAATTCGAATTTGAGTCTCTTTAGATTCCTCCAACTCCATGAACGCCTTCCTTGAGCCTATTTTTGGGGCTGACATGTCATAATGGTCAGGTGTAAGAAGTCAGGTCTGAATTTTGTCATAAATGTCATAGATGCTTCATTATTGTTGTCATAAAACTAGGGAATCTAGCCCAAGTGTCCACTAGTCTCCAATTTGTCTCTTCCTCTCCCCTGGAGGTTACTATTCCATCCCATTTCGACCTAAGATGCTCAATGCCATGTGTTATGACTTACCAACTCACCCAAGAGTGTTCACCTTCCCATGAATTCGAATTGGCAAGAGAGAGCTGCCACGTGTCATTGAAAAATCAAGCTAGTGTGGGTCCTGTTATCACCTAAGCTGTAGTTACCCCTATGGATGGATCCAGTCATGGATGGCAATAGGGAAGGGCAACTCAAAAGGTGCAACCACGATCACCTCGACCTCCAATATGTATGGTTGTCACGCCAGTCGAGGCAACCTTCGCTTTATGTTATTTAGCCCAGACAACAAAGGGGGAGACCCGATCTACTCCCGACAAGAGAGATCAAAACCAAGACACCAAATCAGGGTATTTCTAGGTGAAGTTAGGTGTATGGTTTATCCTAGACCTAAGGATGAAGTCACAAGCCAAGTGAGGGGTTCAAGAGATATAGCTTTGGTTTATTGTTGATGTGAAAGTGACTTACAATGTTTGAAGTGAGATCTAGGATGAGTGTACTAGGTCAATGTCAAAAGATCCACTGCCTTGGGAACTGTGTCCAATGCAGGATAGTTTTAGGGGATGTATTGGGGCTAACTAGTACATAAGACAAGCTTGACCATGATTCATGATAGCTTTAGGGGTATAGTTCACCATGCAAAAGTCAAACCACAAGTCAATCCAACAATCTAGGATAGTTGGGTTGTCTTGAAGATAAACCAGTGCCTTGGGAATTGGGAAGTGGAGTCAAAGTAGGGTTGACTTATGGTTTAGGACTCCTACAACATGAGATAAGTGGGCAATATAGGTCTTGATGGTTGAATGTGTCTAGATCTAGGTTTAACCCAAGTGGACCACAATCCCTTAAAACAAGGAATGCAGTCCCCAAGGCAAGATTTGACAAAGTGACAGCCTAGACCTAGGTTTTGAAATATTCCGGTTTCAGATCTCCAAAAATCTCAAGTACCCAGTTCCTAGAAGTGAGTCAACTCACTTCTCCAAGGTGGTGCGACTTTGCCCAAGGAAGCTTCAATTGGGGTTTAGGTGGGTCAAATCATGTCGGATGGCATCCAAACTTTATATCCTAGTAGATCGGTCAGGTAGGAGTATGGATCTATAATTTCGTGGCAATCCACCGGTTAGATCTTAGTAGATCTGAGTTTAAGTGTTCCAAGTGGTCCAAAATGGGGATTAAATCCCTTAAAATGTGGAATGGGGCCCACAAGGTGAATTTCAGAAAAGGGACAACCTGGGTGTATGTTATTGGATGTGTAGATGTCAAATCAAGTGGAATCTCAAACACCCATCGCTTAGATCTAGGTCAACCTGCTCAAACTAGGAAGTGCGCCTTGCTTGGGAGAGGCTGAGTTGGCCTGGGAAGGGGGTCAAATGGAAGCCAATCCTCACCAAACTATAGATCCGGGATGCCGTGGATGCTATAGAGGTGGGTTCTTAATATTACGCCCAACAACCCAATAGATCTAAGTAGATCTGAGAAAGTGCAAAATTGGGGTTTTAATTAATTAGGGTTTTAAATGTTTTTGACAATTGGATAGACTATGGAGATAGAACTTACCTTGAGATCATACCTGAATGATGTGGTTGAGATGCCTTGATGTTGAGGAAGATTCCCGCAGAGATCAAATGAGAGATTGTTGATTTGCTTGCCAATTTGATGCCCTAGTCCACAAGTGCGCCTTCCTCTACCTGTCAAACCAAGGAATAAAATTCAATCAGTAAGATCAAGTATGGAAGAAATACAAGAGAAATGCAAATAGTAACATGAAATAGAAGGTCCTGGGACAGTAATACTCCCTGTTACCAACGAAGAGCTCCAAAGAAGAAGTAGGGAGAGTCTTCCCCTACCAATACCTCCTCCTCCAAGCAAATCGGCCTCCACCTGTAGATGCAAAATCGTGGTACAAAAGATATGGCAAACAAGATCTCCAATAACTCAGTGCAAAGGAAGAACCAACGAACGAACACCAAAAACATTCACCACAACATTGGAGATAGATGCAATAATAATTTTCTATTCCAATAATCCAGAGCCAAAAGTCCCTTTACAATGAGAGGCTCTCTCCTTTAAATAGGAAGGAGAGGCACCAAAACCCTAACCACTTTTTGAATGAGTGGCTAAGATTAGAAGATATAAATGTCTAATCAATGGTTGAGATGAGCTCAACAATATAATACATGGATCACACATAAAATATAATATAAGTGGACAAAATCGCCCTAGAAGAGGGGAATCCCACCAAATCATGATGATGAAATATCATAAGAGGCTTATGGTGGGTCCAAGGGGTAATTTTATCCCTCCTTGGTCAATCCCCATAGCACAATAACCAATAAATAATCATGAATGTACCAAATCGTGCCTCCATAGTCAAATCGTGGTCCTCAAAAGACCTCAAAAATCCACAGAAAGTGCCATAAATGATGGATGCGGGCCCCGATGAAGCTGAAACTGCTGGAGAAGGTGTGGAAGGTCCCGATCTATCATCACTGATCATCCCATGCCATAACTTTGCCTCAGTATCCCAAATCGATTTCCTCAATAGCCATTTCTACCAATCCTGAAATGCCTCGGGAAGTGTGAAACTGCCCCAAACAGCCTCCTGGAGGGCTAGCGCTGTCAAGGTGAGGGCACCAATGTGTCCGGGAAGGGGGTAATATGGTAAAAACAAGTGGCTGGACCACCCCCTCCATCATCAGCGCCCTAGGTCAACCGGATAAAAGTCATCTCTGCTCCGACAGGGCCTCCAACAGACCAAAACTGCACTGGGACAGCCTACTGAGGCTCAATCATCACTGTAAGTGCCCGGAACTGAAAAAAAACTATCCCATTGGACTCAGAAGGTCCAAATCTATCCAAGATGTGTACTCATACACCATATGAGTCTCTGCATGATCAAAATAAATATCCAATATACCGGAACAGGGCCAATAATAATGCGCTGTACATATACAAATACTGCTGTAACCTCAGAATCATCATCATAACCCTGTAACTGCTGCATAGAATCATCCTGTATGTGTACATAGACCATATATCATCTATCCATATCATCATAAGGTCTAACATCTCATGTCCCATGGTCCTCCATGGTCAAACTAGGTCCAACCAATACCAAATATAACTCAGTCCATCATCCAAGGCTGCTGAAAAGTATCAAGGTTAATACATGCTTTATAATTTATTCAAATAGCAATTTTAACACAGAGTAATCATGACTGGCGATCTAAATCCAAATATATAGTGTCGTTAATTATTATTATTACTCAGACTAGACTTTCAGGACCATACTCACTTCATAGTTGTGATCAATTTGCTAGTGAAGGGTGAAGGCTGAATTAACTGGCTAGGCTAGGGATGACTTAGCTGTCTTGACTTTGTGACACTTTGGCAAGGGAAAGGGAATACACCATAGTATATACTGAATGAGCAATAACACAGGGAATGGCGGTGTCTCACAAATGGATGAGTTGTTTAAAGAGGGTTTATTCACCTTCACAGATGCGCACAATCCATAATACAAATAAGGCCAGCAATTGTTTAGATATAGCATTTAAGTTCCATTGCTTTTTGGGCCTGAAGTTTCCATAGCCTTGATCTATGTGTGTTTACAAACACATTGCATAGATTTACATTTTTCTTTAGGCTTTCTGCTGCAGGTGTGTTTTTAAGGCACTTGTTTACCTGAGCACTTCTAGGTGTGTCATGGACAGCTTGTTTACCTAGGTATTTATTTTCAAAAGATACAACATTTTATTTTCATTGCCATGTTCATTTGGCATGCCTCTCATTCATGTGTGTTTAGAAACACATTGCATGAATGGGCTTTTCATACAAGATATAGCATTTCATTTTTTCAGATTTTGTATTCATGGCAGCACTAAAAGTTTCAGGTTTAGTCAACACAACTTTAGTGACTAGGGGGAATTCACAAGGAACTCCAACTCACCATAGGCAAGTTTTGTCACCAACTCAGAGCCGAGACACAATAAACAGGGAAGCTCATCCAATACAGAGGCTATAGTGGGGAAAAATCCTCCATGCCACTAGTCAAGTAGTAAGTCAGGGTGATAATCTAAAAGGTAGGCCATGGATGGATGAAGACAATGAAATGATGGAGCCAACACTAGCAAGCCAGAGTATGGTGTAATGATCACCTCTATTCTCCCTAAGGAGGGTATGTACCAATGAGTATGAATAGTGAACTTCTAAGTCTGAGTAGGGACAGTATAATATATAATAGATCAACCAGGTCCATATATCTATATGATCGCCAGATCATGACACTTAGTGCTAAGACATGCTATAAGAATAAGTATAAAAGCAATCTAACCATAACACCGTAATATACTTGCTGAGTCATATACCTGAATGCACATCAACCTGTACCATCATCTGTCCTCTGGAACCGCTGCTGTAACTCTAGGCACTACTGTCTGCTCTGTACCAATGGTATAATGGCTACATCGGTCATCTCTCTGAGTGTCCTGAAACTCAGTCATGGCATGGGGAATACAACTGCTGTCCACAATCTGATAGTGATCCAATCTAGATGCTCATCTCAGCATCTCAAATGTAAGGGAACTGGCTGAATAGTGTACTGGAATGAGAAAAATAATGTATGGTAGCCCGGCTACTATATATGTGATAACAGGTCCCACCACCTCCATATGTCTCCAAAACCACTTGCCACCTATAATTTCTCTTGAATTTATTTATTCATCATATTTATTAAATGCTTGAACCCTTCTAATGTCTAAATATCATTTATTAGCTTCCTTATTACCATCCCACATGTGCCCATCCAACCTAGGAAACTAGTAGGATTGATGGGATTGTCTTACTATGCACTTATTTGAATGGGGACATTACAGTCCTCCCCACCCAAGATTGCTTGTTCTCAAGCAATTTCAAATTTGGATGCTGCAAAATCTTCTCCTCTTCCCATGTGGCATCTTCATTTGGTAAGTCCTTCCATTGCACTAAATATTCTTTGATGATTCTACTCCTCAACCTTCTTTCTCGTGTCTTCAAAATCTTTTCCGGAACAAGTGTGAGCTGACCTTCATAATCCAAATGAGGAAGTATTTCTGAAGTGATGATTTGCTGACCAAGAGCTTTCTTAAGACAAGAAACATGAAATACATTGTGGATTTTACTCCCTTCCGGAAGTTCTAGTTCATATGCTACTTCTCCAACCTTCCGCACTACCTTGTATGGCCCATAGTACCTTGGTTTTAATTTTTCTGCTCCATTCTTTTTGAGAGATGTTTGTTTATAGGGCTGCAACTTTACATATACTAAATCATTGACTTGAAAGGTTGTCTCTTCTCTATGTCTATCAGCATATTGTTTTTGCTGATTTTGAGCAACCTGCAAATTGTCTTTCAAGAGTTTTAAAATTTCTTGGCTCTCTTCCACCCAATCTTTAGCCTTTGGGGCTCTACTATCACCAAATATAATGTCAGCAAATGTAAGTGCATCATAACCATATAATGCTTTGAAAGGAGACATTCCTATTGACATATGATAAGTGGTGTTGTAGCAAAACTCACCCAAGTGTAGCCATTTTGCCCATGCTTTTTGCTGCCCTCCCACATAGTTTCTTAGGTATCCTTCCAACCATTGGTTTACCCTCTCTGTTTGTCCATCAGTTTGTGGATGATAGCTGGTACTTGGAGTCAATTGAGTGCCTACCAATCTAAAAATTTCTTTCCAAAAAGCACCCATGAATCTACTATCTCTATCACTGACAATGCTCTTGGAAAGCCCATGCAATCTGAAGATTTCTTTGAAAAAAATATCAGCCACTTGTGCAGCACTAAAAGATGATGTAACAGCAAAAAAATGAGCAAATTTTGTCAACCTATCAACTACCACATAGATACAATCCTTACCCAATGATTTAGGCAATCCGGTGATGAAATCCATGGAAATACTGTCCCATTTTTGCTCCGAAATGGGCAATGGTTGTAATAGGCCGGCTGGACATGTAAGTTCTGATTTGTTTTGTTGACATGCTTTACATTCATTCACATACTTCTGAACATCTTCCTTCAGCCTCTTCCAAAAAAATCTTTGCCTCAACTGTCTATAAGTTTTGAAGATCCCCGGATGGCCCGCTAGTGGGGAATCATGTGCTTCTTGCAAAATTCGGTACTTGAGCTTGGAGTTATGAACTAAATAAATTCTTCCCTTATAATATATCAGCCCATTCAAAATCCTATAATTATCATCCCCTTTGATTCCATCCAACACATCACAAGCAAATTTGTCTTTGGCATATTCAACTAGTAGCATGTTTTTCCAATCCTTGGCAATATCCATGAGAGAAAAAGAAGGCCTTCTTGACAAAGCATCTGCTATTATATTATTCTTTCCTTTGACATATTCAATATCAAAATCATAAGCTTGAATTTTGCTTACCCACTTTTGTTGCCTTTCATTTAGATCTTTTTGGGTGAGAAAGTGTCTTAGACTATTGTGGTCAGTTTTCACCACAAACTTGCTGCCCACCAAGTATTGTCTGAATTTGGCCAATGCATGCATAATGGCCAACATATCTTTATCATAGATGGAGTAAAGTTTTTCATTAGGCTGCAACTTTCTGCTCTCAAAGGCTATGGGGTGTTGGCCTTGCTTTAGGACAGCCCCTATTCCTCCACCTGAAGCATCACATTCCACAACAAAAGGTTTAGTAAAATCAGGAAGTGCAAGTATGGGACAACTACTCATTACCTCTTTCATTTTTTGGAAGGCCTTTTCAGCCTCTTCATCCCACTTGAAAGCATCCTTCTTAGTCAAATTAGTGAGTGGAGAAGTCAACTTGGAGAACCCTTCCACAAATTTTTTGTAGTAGGTGCATATGCCAATAAAGCCTCTCAATTCGGTAATATTTTTTGGTGATGGCCATTCCAAGATAGCCCTGATTTTTTCCATGTGTACCTTCACTCCTTGCCCAATAATGTGCCCAAGATACAGTAGTTCTTTCATTCCAAATTCACATTTTGATAATTTAGCAAATAAGGACTCTTCTTGCAAGATTTTCAACACAATCTCTAACTGCTGCAAATGCTCTTCCCATGTTTTACTGTAAATGAGAATATCATCAAAGAAAACCAAAACAAACCTTCTTAGTTGCTTGCAAAATATCCTATTCATACATGCTTGAAAGGTGGCTGGAGCATTGGTTTACCCAAAAGGCATGACAAGAACTTCAAAGTGGCCAAAATGACAACGAAAAGTGGTCTTTTGCACATCTTCCTCTTTCATTCGAATTTGGTGATACCCTGATCTAAGGTCAATTTTTGAGAAGTATTTGGCCCCATGCAGCTCATCCATGTGCTCATCAATCCTAGGAATAGGATACCTATTCTTTATAGTCTTTTTGTTCAAGGCTCTAAAATCTATGCACATTCTCAATGTTCCATCTTTTTTCTTTACTAGCACTACTGAAGAAGCATAAGGGCTAGAGCTTGGTCTAATGAGTCCTAACTCTAGGAGTTCTTGGATAACTTTTTCAATCTCATCTCTAAACCTTTTAGGATGTCTATAAGGTGGTATTTGAATGGGTGAAGTACCCTCCTCCAAAACAATACTGTGCTCAACCCCCCTATCCGGTGGCCTATCATGTGGAAGGTCTCTAAAAACCTTTTCATATTTTTGCAAAAGTCTCTCTATCTCCTTTGGGTGTTTGACAATATTTATAGTTGGCTTGGGAGATGTAATATGACATTCAGCAGCCCATTCTATATCCCCATGCCTCAATATAGATCTCATGCTATTGCAAGTCACTACTTGATTTGGATAAGTGTGTTGCCCTCTCACAACTCTTTGTACTCCTTTTGAATCTTGGAATTTCATTTCAGGAATTTGATAATTTACTGTATGCTCTCCTATTGAATACAACCATTGCACTTCCAAAACCACATTAGTGTCAGCAACATCAACCACATAAAAACTATCAACAAAAGTATAGTTATCTACGGTGACTTGCAACTTTGGAACCCATGTTTTGCATTGCATTGTGTTGTGACCGGGAATGACAACTGTGAAGCCATCAAATGGTTCAATAGGTATCTTTCTTTTCTCTACCATCTCTGCATCAATGAAGTTATGAGTGGCTCCTCCATCTACCAAAACTGAAGTTCTTTGTCCTTGTACCACACCTTTGCATCGGATAGTATGATAGCGAGGTACTGCTGAAAGCACTGCCATTCTTGCTTTGTCCGGTGAAGGCTGATTTTCTTCTTGTCTTTCCTCTTCTACTGCTGTCTCATATGCCTCTTCTTGATCTGAAATATGTCCATCTCCATCCATGCCCCCATCATACCCCTCATTATCAGAAAATACTTCTATGTATTGAGCCTTGCCTTTGGTACATTTGTGCCCCGGTGTCCATGGTTGGAAGCATGTGAAGCATAGTTTTTTTTTTCTAAGTTCATCCCTGTTTAGTCCCTCTTTTTTATTCTTCTCAAATGACTCTCTTTGCCAAGGTTTCTTATCATATCCATCCCTTTGCCAAGGTTTCTTTTCAAATTTATAGCTAGGCTTAGGAGGAAATCTCGTTCTAGGAAGCACATTTTGGAGATCCCTAGTCAAGCTCATTGCATCTTTTAATGTAGTTGGCTTGTGGGCTTTGACCAAACCTCTTAAGGGTTCAGCCAAACCTTCAGTAAACAGCAATACTAATCTTCCCATAGATACATCAGCCACCTTGACTGATAATTTTTGAAAGTCCATCATATATTCAGTAGGGGACCCAGTTTGCTTCAATTGAGCTAGTTCTTTGAAAGGCAATTCTGGATCTTTTTGTTCAAATCTTTCTAGTACCCTATTAACAAATTCTCCATATGTTTTAACCTGATTATGACCCAAGGTTTTCAGCCCATGAAACCACCATTCATTGGCATCTCCTTCCAAATGCAAAATGACCATTTTTAATGCATCCTCTTCCAACATAGGATTCAGCTGAAAATATACATCCAATTTTTGCACCCAATTGTTAGCAGAATTTTGAGAAGAACCATCAAAAGTAGGAAGTGACATTTTTATAATAGCACTATTTAATTCTTTGTTTTGGAATGGACTCCTATTGTCTCCCTTCCTATTAATCTTTTTCATAGCATCAATGTAGTCACTGAGTGGTACACCTCTTTTACACTCTTCATTCAAATCATTCCAATCATTTACTAGTTTCTTGTAATCCAATTCAAGATTGAGCTCTTCTTTGGGTGTGAGAAATTTAGGTGCAGTAGGCCTTTGTGTGCTTTGAAATTCATCAGGTCTATTATGAGGTCCTGTACTTGAGAAAATATGCTCATTCCCTTTCATCTTTTCCCCTGAGTGTGAACCACTATTATCTCCTATTATCCCTTTGCTTTGAAGCTGGCTAATCAACAATTCGAATCCTTGCAACAATTTATCACCTATCCTATCCATGTTTGCTGAAAGTTTAGAGAAACATGGATCTAAGGTTGCAATAAGTTCCTCCTTATGTTTTAATTTGTCATCCTCCTCTCTACCCATGGTTTCAGTGAAAGACTCCTCTTCTTCTACTACCTCTTCTTCAACAAAAACCTCTTCAACTACTGGTTCAAAGGGTGGTGGATTATTCTTTTGACTTCTTGTTAAGACCATCAGGTGCCAAGAACATGCTCTGATACCACTTGTAATGAACCTTTTTCAAAATTTTATTAAAATGCCAATTTTTCCACTTTTTCCCCAATTTCGACCTTTGACTAGTTTTACTGTTTTGACCTCCAAATCAACCCAAATGCTCCCAAATCTTCTGTAGGAGTGTATGAATGGTATTTAGACTTGAATATTAGGTTCAGGGATGTTTTATGGCCCTCCAAATACTACTGCAAACTTAATTTGTATTCTGATCAATATAGGTAATTTTGACTAGTAATTTGTGCATCAAATCCCCCCGGGGTAACACTGCAAATGGCCTTCCAAATGCCTCCAAACTCCCACGAATTCATGAACAGAGGTATGTAATGTGTTAAGTATGTGATTAAGGTCTCATATGCACCATTAATTGATTTTTACTACTGTTCTAACTCTCTCACATTCAACAGCAAAAACCCCCAATTCGACCCTTGGGGAAATGACACTATTTCACCTCTCAATACAAACAAAATGAGTAAAAATGCTTCAAATGCTCAAGTACTGTTGGCTGCTTTTTGGACAGACCCGTGTTTTAATGAAGCGCAGCAACAAAACCCCTTGGCGCACTGGCCCTCTCGGCAACGAGCTGCGCAGCAGCTCGAGGTCTCACCCAAAGTGGCTATGGGGGGCTAAGGAATCAGATTTCCTTAACCTAGGCGACGCGAAGACTGTTCTTTTTCCTTCGACGATTCCTCAGAGCGGACTGCCTGACTCTTCCGCAGACCTCCTCGGCGTAGCTGCGCTGACTTCTCGCTCAACAGCCTAGCTGCGCGGCGTCTCCGTTCCGGCGCACGAGGCGACTTATCCCCTGCGTCGACGCTCTATGTATCTTTTCTGCCCGTGCGCCCAGCGCAGTAATGCATTCCTCTATCGCTGCGGCGACAGCGTTCTATAGATTCTTTGATACTTAACGATTATAGTTACCAAGGAAGCTTCAGGAACGAACTAAACATATTCATAAAGATAACGCAACATTCATAGAAACACAGATACCAACTCAGACATGCATTCACGTGTTCATTACCATAACAATAAGACGTAAAGAATGCACCTCCTCGGGAAACCACGTCCACGGGGAGTGTTTCATATATTAACCCAAAGGGGACTTATACAATAATGCTGCGCACACAGCTGCAGCCTCAGATCTTTCCAGGAAACTCCACGCACACAGCTGGGAGCCCTTCTCTCGATCTAGTCTCTTCCTCTATAGAGATTACAATAGTTCAGACGTCGACTCAGACTGTCTGCAACTAGGGGATTAACTTCACGGTTATCCCAGCTCTAACTCTTGTCTTCTAACAACACAGTAGAAAACAATCCTTATACAAAATAACCAACCTACCAACTAACTAGCTTATCTCAAACAGCTAACCTGTATCTCAGCATCTAAAGGCTGGCTAACTGACTAACATCTAACTTTTGCAATTACACATATATATAGGTGGCCATGACGGTCGCACCTTTACAAAACTGTGGGCCTTTCCCAACAGTAATCCCCAAAAACCCTAACCACGCACATGGCTAGGTGTACTGTAGGCGCCACTTGCAGTCATGTCGCCGCTTCCTGCAGGTTCCGTGACTTCCGGCGCAGATTGCGGGTATGGGCGCCTTGTCCTTCGCCTTCAATGCTTTGGTCCGTTGCTCCTCCTTGATCCGAGCAACCATAACTTCTGTACTTAGCCTTAAATGAGGGTAGCTGAGCCCTCTACTCTGTCGCTTCATTTATTATGGTAGCTGAGCTTTCTATTCAGCCACATTCATTTTTCTATGACGTGCGCGCGAGCTCCGCGAGTTCCAGTCCGTAACCTGCGTCGAGCTCATACATCTGGCACCGTACTGCGCACCGTCTTCCTTCTACCCAAAATTTGGTGTTTATTCAAAATAAGCACTTTCCTTCAATACTTGTGCTTTTTTCCTCAAAATTCGCAGCTTTTCCATAGCTGCGGCCTAGGCTCCAACAGGCCCCTAACACTTACTTGTGGCTCGCCCTCGAGCCACTCGCACTAGCGTGTGGTCGCTTTACTTGTGCATCTGCTTTTGCTTGGGTCTCCGCGAATGTTTTCTTCCACTGCGCAATAGCGGAGTCCATTTCATCGACACATTCCACAGCTGTCTACACCGTTTCTGCAGTGGCTTCTTCTTTAGTTGTGCCATCAATCACCTGTTGAGATTCTGCAATTTCTTTGATCTTCGCCTCGATCTGGGCAGCAAGGTCAGCATACTCATCCATGAATGGCTGAATGCTATTGGTGAGTTTGGCATCTTCATTTCTGAGCTTGTGCAGTTGCTGTTGGATTCTGCGCACTTCACTCATTTTCCTCATTTTTGCTAAGCCTTCTAAGGCCTTAGCTTCTTCGGTCAGAACAGTTAGGGACTGTTCTGCGGCTTGTACTTGTTCAAAAAGACCAACCTTGAAAGGGAGCGTCTCAAGCTCCGTCCAAGCCTCCATAGCTTGGTTCATCAAGTTCTCGGCTTCATCTGCTCTGCTCTTCAGTTGTGTAGAAGTTCTGCGCAGCGCTTCAAATTGTTCCTGGCTATCATCTGTTAAATGCGCTGCAACACGAGCTTCTAACTCTGCGATCTGCGTTCTATGGTCTTCAACCATAGCAACTATCTCGTGCTCCAGGGTTTTCACCCTTCCTCCAATAATTTGAATTTTCTCAACTAGAGGAAGGTCTGGTTGAATCTCGCAGGCTGGCAATTCCTGGGCAATTTCATCAATTGCATTCCTTATGCCAATGTCCTGTGCCTCATAAAGTGCGAGCTTTTCAGAGATATTCTTGTGGCTTGCCTTCAGCTCTATCTCCTGCGATTGCAGTCTTTGATTTGCATGGAAGGTAGAGAGCTCTCTAGCTCTCAGCTCAACAGAAACTTTCTCGTGTACTAGCTGTAGAGTCTCTATAGGAATTAAAGACAAATTTATTTCAATGGGCCCAACTGCACTTACCTGTAGTGCAGCTAGCGGATCCGGAAGTGTCATGCTTGTAGGCGAAATGTGCACGACAGTATGCTTTTCTGCAAGTACTTCAACTCGCTTGGTACTTGTAGCTACTTGTGGCGCCTGCGAAGTAGATGCTGGCGCATGGGTCTGCGCAACCCTTCCTGCAAGACCTTTTAATTCCACGAACTGCAGGTCCAAAGCACTTCTGATGTGGGCGTGTGCAGTCCGCAGCTCGCGAAATTGCTCTTTCAAAAACTGGTCGATCCCTGAGGGAATGGCCTCAGAGGGATGCAACACCTTTTGCTTCTTGGTCGCTGGTTCTGTCGAACCTTCATCACTTCTTTGCTCAGGGGCTTCCTTGCCCTTATCCTTCTCTTGCGCAGCAAGGGGTGGCATCGCGGGTGCGATTTCGGCGGCCTCCCTCCATTCATCGGACCAAGACTTGATGGTTTCTTCAATATCTTCAGTGGTCATCCTGTAAAGACCTACGGCCCATTCCTCTTGAATGCCGCAGGGGTGGAGGTAAAGTTGGTGCAAGTCGGCAGTAAAGGCCAACTTTCCTTCATATATTTTCGCTGTCTCCTCACTCAGCCTCGGCATTTCCTGAATGGTATCTCTGAGGAGATGGTAGTATTCACAAAATACAGCGCGGTTCATCTTGCGCTTCGTGGGATTAGCAGACTCCCAAAGGTTAACATAGCGGATTCCGGCGGCCTCTCCTGTGCGGCGCGGAAGGAACTGAGTGTTCGGGGGCTCCTTCCACCCGACGAGAGCGCATAAAATTAAAAGCCAAGAAAAATGAAACAACTGACTGGGGGTGTCTTGGACGTTCCGGCAGTCTTCCAAGAAAGAATTGAGAAGGAAGAGAGACCAGTTGTATTGTTCTCCCTCCGCAGCTGCGATGGCGAGCTCCACGACAGCTCTAGTAACTTCTTTCGGTCTGCACTTTGTGAGAAGTCTGCCTGCAAGCAAACTTCCTGTAAATCTAAGTGCTTCGTCTTCTACTATAGTGAGGTCATAAGCCCGACCTCCTCTTGTTAAGTTGTATTTCTGCACCAGCTGTGCAGCCAATTTTCTATCCTTGTCTTTTCCCACAAAATGAATATTGGGATCCTTACCAACCTTAGATAGGCCGGTGATGCGGTGAATCAAATCAACGTTTAAATTAATTGGCCTCCCCAGCCAAAGGTAACCTCCATGAACACAGGATAGCAGTGTCTTAACAACTGCATTGACTTCGTTGCTACGCCCGAAGTGCGGTAGCTTCAACAAGTTCAGCAAACCCGACTTCTCCAATTTTGCTGCGAATCCCTTTGGGACGAATTCATCAACCTTTCTGGTGGGATTATGAACTACCGTCAGATATCGATCTGGCGCGAACCGAGGATACGTTTTATAGTCTCCCAGGTTGAAATCAGAGAACTTGACCAGTGGAAGGTGTCCAAGCAGGGACCCTTCTTGTCGCACGCCAGCCGGTAGTGGAGGTAACGGAATCGGATACTTTGCATTCTTCGGAATATGTACCTCTGGTGCATCATCTGGACGCGGCGGAATATAATTTACCATGGTGGCTAACGGCTCTGGAACGGGTTCGTCCGGCTGCTGCTGAGATGCTCTCGTGCCCGGAGATTGTCTGGGATCATTATAACCAGGGTGTACATAAGTCGAAGCCGTCACGGGAGTAGTCATGCCGAAATCTAAGCCTCGGCGCAGGAATTGACGAACAACTTCTTCAGTTGACAGGTTCTCCGTCATGAACCGGGGGAACAAGAACTTGGTCAGACAAACGGCGGAACAGCATAGGATATGGACGCTGAAAACAAAGGAAACACTCTGCACAACTTGGCTCTGAAAACAATAACTTAGATTCTCAAACAAGACTATGCAACTCGAGAAAAGTAACCCGAAAATATACAAGTGTGGGGTATTTATAGCTAAAGGCGACAGTAAATGCGGGCAAGTGGGGCTACTAGCTGTAGGTGCCTATGCATGAGTTGACAACCCCGCTATCCCCCTCGCCTCTGCGGTGCATTTATTGTGATGGACGGGCTTTGACAGCCTTCCGGGAGAAGCTAAAGCTTTCGGCGCATGAGTTAAATGCAAATCTTACGGAGATCAAGCCGAATCTGTCAGAGCGGCTACAATTAAATGGCGGGCTTATCCTGCATTAATACTCAAACACAGCTACATAACTGCTGTAATTCAAATTTTTCGGCAGGTCACTTCAACATAGGTAACTGTGCGTATGGAGGGGTCCACAACGAGAACTCCTCAAGCGGCAACTTGACACAAGCAACGCCGCAAGAGCGACAGTTTGACGACCCGGAAAAACTTCGCAAGAGCGCGGATATAGGCTCGCTCAACACAAATTTTATTCGACATGCGCGGATGCTTCAAGGAACTGCGCGGGAAGCCGGAAACTGAAAGTGTCTCGCAACTTCCGTGTAGACTGTGACAATGCGATGTCTCTTTCAACTACACCGGACATCTGCACTTCTTTAGCAATATATTAGGTTGACAGGGCGGAGTGGCCGTCGCGATAAGGCTTGAGCCGACTCCCGTTGATCATTGTAGGTAGCAATTCTCCATTAAGCTTCGCAAGCTGAACTGCTCCTCCTTCTGTTATCCTTGTCACCCGGAAAGGGCCTAACCAATGTACACGAAACTTGCCCGGAAACTTGATGAATTTACTATCATAGAGGAGTACCAAGTCTCCTTCTTCAAAGTGTTTATTCTTAATGTGCCTGTCATGCCAAGCTTTCTGTCTTGCCTTCTGTACCTGTTGATGAAATCCAGCTAAAAGTCTGTCTTCTTGTAAGGCAAGCAATTGTGAAAGTCTTTCACTCATGGTATCAGTATCTGCCATCTCTGTAATTTGCGCAATTCTGAGACTGGGAACAATGTATTCCATGGGCATAACTGCTTCTTGTCCATACACCAAAGTGAAAGGTGTGTGACCTGTTAGTTTCTTGCATGTGGTTCTGTAAGCCCATAATACAGCTGTGACTCTAAGGTCCCAATCATCTCTTTGTTGATTACAGATCTTCGTCAGGGCATTCTCAAGGATCTTATTGAATGCCTCCACCGTACCATTAGCTTGAGGGTGGTAGGGTGTGCTCTTATGGTGACTAATTTGGAATTCTTCAGTAAGGGCCTCTATAGTCTCATTGAGGAAATGTGTACCCTGATCACTCATGAGAATCACTGGACATCCAAACCTAGTGATAATGTTCTCAAAAATGAACTGCGCGGCAGTGGCAGCGTCGCAGTTCTTAACTGGCTTCGCCTCAGCCCATCTGGTGAGGTATTCAGTAGCTGTAATGATGTATCTCGCACCAGTTCTTTTTCCTGGAGGGTTGATAGATCCTACAAAATCAATGGCCCATTTATCAAAAGCACGTAGTGTTATCTGGGGTTTTAGCGGCATTTCATCTCTCCTTGAGGGTTTTCTTGTTCGCTGGCACACATCGCAACATTTGCAGAATTCCTTAGTATCCTTGTGCAATGTCGACCACCAAAGACCTGCGGCTAAGATCTTCTGCGCAGTCGGCTTTCCTGCGAAATGGCCTCCTACGGTACCTGAGTGCGCTTCTGCGATGATAGAGCTTTTTTCATGCGGTAAGATACATCTGCGCAAGACTTCGTCGGGGCCCAACTTATAGAGCTGGCCTGCTATCAAAGTGAAGTTTGCGGCTTTGACAACAAGTTGCTTCTTCTGCTGGATTGTAAACTCAGTCGGCGCTTGCCCGGTAGTGAGAAACTCAAGAATATCGGAATAATATTCATCTGCTGCTTGAATAAAAAACAACTGCGCATCAGGCAGATTATCCTCCAGACTTGTAGGTTCCTCTCCTGACTCTATCCTGGATAAATGGTCAGGTCCTGTATTCAATCTGCCTGGCTTTACAATAACCTCAAAATCATACTCCTGGAAGAGCAGTAGCCATCTGCAAATTCTTCCCCCTAACACTGGCTTATTGACCAAGTATTTCAAAGCAGAATGGTCAGTATACATTTTAAAATGTGCGCCCAATAGGTAGTGCCTGAATTTCTGTAGGGCATACACCATAGCTAGTCCTTCTCTTTCTGTAGTGGTGTAGTTCTTCTCGGCTGTGGATAGCTTTCTGCTGGAGTAAGCAATCGGGTGGTCAATACCTCCTTCTCCCGGTTGTGTAAGCACGACTCCTAATGCTATGGAAGAAGCATCGACATGAACATGAAAGGGTTTTCTCCAGTCTGGGAAAACTAGAATTGGCGCAGTGATCATCTTTTCTTTAAGTGTATCCAAGCTCTGTTGGCATTCTTCTGTCCATTGGAACTTCGAATCCTTTTTCAGCAATCTTTCCATAGGTGCTGTGATCTTTGCATATCCTTTGATAAATTTTCTGTAGTATCCTATATGTCCCAATGTAGTGCGCAATTGTTTGACTGAGTTGGGCGCAGGTAGATTAGCAATGATGGCAACCTTCGCAGGATCCATCAGGAGTCCTTGTCTGCATACAATATGACCCAACAAAATACCAAAAGGAGCACAGAAGATACATTTTTTCAAGTTAAGGGAAATCTGATGCTGTCTACATTTTTCTAACATCATGCGCAGATTCCCTATATGATTCTTTAATAAACCAAATACAGTCCAGTCATCAAAGTAGACTTCTAAAAACTTGTGAATGAATTCTTTAAAAACAGCAACAACGACTCTAGAGAAGATAGCAGGTGCGTTTTTAAGACCAAAGGGCATTACCGTGTACTGGAATGAGCCCCATTCAGTCGCAAAAGTAGTCTTATAGCGGTCGTCTGGGTGGATTCTGATCTGATGGTATCTCGAAAAGCCATCAGTGAAGGAGTAAGCCTCTTCTCCTCCAACGTTATCAAGCACTTCATCTGTAAAAGGAGTGGGAAATGGATCATGCGCTGATGCATCATTGAGTTTGCGCAAGTCCACACAGATTCTTATTTCTCCTTTTGTTTTTTTCTCTTGTACAACCATAGGACTAATCCAATCGCTTTCCTCTACTGGCTCAATAATACCTGCTGCGAGCATTTTATCAATTTCTTCTTTAACTTTTCTTTATATCGCGGATTCAATCTGTATGGGCGCTGTTTTACTGGCTTGGTGTCTGCTTTGAGAGGTATGCGCATCACTCCTAAGTCTCCTAGGATGCCTTTCATTTCCGTGAACTTGGTAGGAAAGATATCCTGGTAGTCACGTAATAAATCTGAAATATGCCCAACAGTTTCATCATCCCAGTAATCTCCTATAGAAGCAAACTTGGGTTCGGATTCTATACCAATGTTAATCTTTTTGAGCTTGATGTGTTCTGTAATGGCAGGGATATCAAGCTGAGGACCTTCAACATTGCGCGTCCCTTCTGATTCTGGAATATTGATGTTGCGAGGATCATCGTCCTCTTCTCCAGTGGTGAAATTATAGCATTCCAGGGCATGTTCTATCTGGACAGCCCAATCTGGTTGGGAATATTTTGGTAATGGACATTGTTCAAATACCTTCTTTTTAATACATTTTAAAGCATGGTCAATGCTTGGATGTTCTGACTCAAAGCTGAAGGTGAGTTGAAAACTTTCTATCATAAGAGGCCAACTGATAGTGCCTCTGCGCAATTCTGTTTCAGTGTACCAGTTCCTGGGAACTGTATCCAATGTGTGGATGAATAGGTGAACCCACTCATCTTCTGGAATATCTGACCATTGCTGAATACATGTTTCAACGTGTGACCTGGGGTCACTCTGTCCATCATATTTGCGCAACACTTCTGCTGTAGTTTCCTGAAATCTGCGCAGTATCAATCTGCGACAGTCTTGCCATGTGTAAATATTCTCTTTATGTGCACCCCACCATCTTGCGGGTGTAGCGCGCAGTGCTACATCCAGTGCCTGTATGCGCTGCTGTTCTGGAAGCTGTTGTTCATATGCATGTATGAATTCACGTATGTTAGTTAAACCATAAAAAATGGGAGTGTCAGTCAATTCTGTGCCAATCCATCGAATGGATTTAGTCATCATGGCGCAACGTCTTGCAGAAACCTCATGTAAGCGATTCTGCCAGTTTTCCAATCCTGTATCTGAGTCTGATGTGCACGAGCTATCGCATCGCCAGCTGATATGGCCATCTGCTGTGGGATTGACATAGTCACTCTAACTAGCAGTCATCTGATACAAACTTTCTATGTGGCGCACTTCGTCTTCTGCCCGAATGGGTTCTATATACCTTGGTCCTTGAATAGGATCAAGCGGTGCAATGACCCTAATCTGGTCATCCTCAAAGGTCATCTGTCTTTTCTTCAAATTAATGACAGCCAAATTATCAAATGCCCAGTCTATGCCTAAAAGTGCTGGGTAAGGTCTACTATCATCCAGAATTTTGATTACTTCAAAGTCTGCAGAACTTCTTACTCCCTCGATATCAATAGGTACATTGGGTAATCTGCCCAATGGAGAGACTCGTTGCTGATTCGCGAGTCTTAGCTGGATGGGGGATCTTGTAAGCTGAGGGATTCCCATATGTTCCCATGTCTGCATAGTGAGAACATTAACTTCTGAGCCCAAATCTAAAATGACTTCGTCCATTTCAAATGCTCCAATCTGCGCTGTGAGCCTCATCTCTTTTCCAGTTCTAGTGTGACTCCCAATCTGGTGAACATCACGCTGCGGTGTGTTCGTCGAAGCAGATTGTTGACATTTATCCAATAGGTGTTGAAGTTCCATAGTTGCTTTTTCATTGCGCAACAACTTTAAGCAGTTCCTCAGAAAAGTATGGACACTACCTAGTGCATCCTCTTCATCAGGCCTTCCAAATGTAGTGGCCTGTTCTTGTACCAGGTTGTCTTGTCTTAGCACTTGCGATCTAATATCATTCTGCGGAATTGCGACAGAACTTGAAGCTCTCGGATCTGAGAAATACTCTTGAGCTTGCTTAAATGCTTCTTTTTGCTTCTGCAGGTTAAGTGGGGCTAGTTTAATATTAGCGCGGCGCACCCATTGAGTCGCTTGCTTTCCAGTTCCCATCTCTGGCGCACCAGTGGTTGCTCCACTGCGCGTCACTATATTAACTGTAGGGTCTGGTTCTCTTTTTTCTGCTCCAATCAACTGAATATTTTGATTGACCTGTGGCGTCTTTGCTTGCATCTTAGCCATCAACTGAGGGCATTCTTCAATGGCATGATCATAGGACTTACAGTATCTGCAGATGGTTGTAGGATTTTGGCAATCCCTTGCAAAATGACCTTGCGCTCCACAATTATAACAAGTGATTTGTCCTCTTCCGCGACCAAAATTTGTTGTGCGCCCGCGACCCCTATAATTTCCTGCTCGGCCGTCGCAAGTTTGGTCATACTGTGGACCTGCTGTGGGTCCTTGTGTCTCTGATTGTACTTTATAAACATCATGCTTTCTTTCTATCATAAGATCATATGCTCTACAATTGTTCTCATCGTGGCCTACTGATTTACAGAAATTACAATATAGATTCTTTGGAGTTTGTACATATTTCTGAAGTAAGTGACATTCTTGTGGTCTATGACCTCTAGTTCTACAGATTTCGCACCAAGGCCCCTGTGCCTGTGGTAAAGGATTAGGTGCTCCAGTTGCAATATACTCTATGAAAACGGGACAATGGTCCTTTGAGTGACCTTGCGCTTTACATTTTGTACACCAAATCTCTTCCTTAACATCCTTTCCTTTCTTAATATCATGCACTTGCAAGGTTAAGTTTGCTAATTGGTTCTGCAACTGCGCAACATCGTTGCTTGTTCCAGCAATTGGTGAAGCTTCTAGTTTCATAGCCATCTCTAGAGCTTGTTCCTGAGTATTGAGATTCTGTTGCATAAGAGGAAGTCTAATGTGTGGGAGCAGCGCAGTGATCTATCAAGGCTTTGAACTTCTGGTCAAAGTCCCATACTGATTCTGTAGGTAACTGTTTGATGTCTTTGAGCTCTGTTATACACTGTGATTCTGATTTAGGTTTCTTGAATTCTCTAATCATAGCATTTCTTACATCAGCAAGCGTCCTATTTTGTGTTGTTGAGTATTTCATGAACCAAGTTAAGGCTCTTTCTCTTAATGTGGTTGCTAACTAAACCAGTTTAACAGCATCATCATTAATTTGCTTAATTGTCCAAATGGCTTCACATAGGAACCAGTGCTGCTCAGGGTCTTCTATCCCTGTTCCTCTAAAAGTTGTTAGCTTCATGTCATCACCCATCCTTCTTGTGCTAGGTTGAGGTGGAGATGCTGTAGCAGTGCTTCTGGGCTGGTTAACTAAAGGTGGTGCTGAGGTACTAGAAGTATTGTGTGGGCTACTAGAAGGTGTTACTGCGGGGTTATACTGAGCTCCGTCTGGCTTTTGCGGTGTAAAGGGGTGATAAGGGATATGAGCACTTCCTTGTCTTTCTATATGACTTGCTCTAGGAACTTGGCTATTTTCTAGGCTAGACTCAAAAGAATGCTGGTCAAGGCCTACTTTATACCGTTTTCCACTACGAGTGCAACCAATAAGTTCAGGATCACTATCAGAATCTGCGGACATTACTTGTTTATGTTATTCATCGGAAGCTATGCATAGTTTTGCTTTTTCATACAGAAGCATTTTAATCCATAAGTTCAGAGAATTTAAGAACTTACCTCTGTGTGCTTGGAAGAAACTCCTCTCAGCTTCACTGAAACTCTTTCTTGTATCTACTGCAAACTCAGTGATGAAACCTTCCAGTAGACTATTCAACCAAAAGTCTACTGCGCGGGACACAGAATTGTCTACCCGCTTCAAAATACTGACTAGCTCAGGCGTCCAAGCGACGGGTCAATCAACATGCACAGTGGGTCTAGTATCTGCTAACTTGGCTATCCAAGCATGCAACTCAAGTGCAAATGTGACAAAGAAAATTTCGTGAAGGTCAGTATAGATATACTTCTGCAACCAGTCTTCTGTCTGGAGCCTAGAGCTTTTGTTTTCTTGTTCAGCGAACTCTGTAGCCTTTAAATCAAACCAGTCTTCAATTTCTTTAGCTGTAGGATTCCAGTAACACATTTGTTAGCTGAGCAACGGAACCCTTTGTTGACTTCAACAACAATCTCAAACGTTGCGGAAATAGCAAGTCTCACAGTAACAAGTCACGAGGCAACGGAACCATTTGTTGGCTCCTTCTTTCTCTTGGTTTCGCCTCAATCTCGCGCGTCGCCGAAATAACAAGTCTCACAGTAACAAGTCGTGAGGCAACGGAACCATTTGTTGGCTGCTTTTTGGACAGACCTAGGTTTTAATGAAGCGCAGCAACAAAACCCCTTGGCGCACTGGCCCTCTCGGCAACGAGTTGTGCAGCAGCTCGAGGTCTCACCCAAAGTGGCTATGGGGGGCTAAGGAATCAGATTTCCTTAACCTAGGCGACGCGAAGACTGTTCTTTTTCCTTCGACGATTCCTCAGAGCGGACTGCCTGACTCTTCCGCAGACCTCCTCGGCGTAGCTGCGCTGACTTCTCGCTCAACAGCCTAGCTGCGCGGCGTCTCCGTTCCGGCGCACGAGGCGACTTATCCCCTGCGTCGACGCTCTATGTATCTTTTCTGCCCGTGCGCCCAGCGTAGTAATGCATTCCTCTATCGCTGCGGCGACAGCGTTCTATAGATTCTTTGATACTTAACGATTATAGTTACCAAGGAAGCTTCGGGAACGAACTCAACATATTCATAAAGATAACGCAACATTCATAGAAACACAGATAACAACTCAGACATGCATTCACGTGTTCATTACCATAACAATAAGACGTAAAGAATGCACCTCCTCGGGAAACCACGTCCACGGGGAGTGTTTCATATATTAACTCAAAGGGGACTTATACAATAATGCTGCGCACATAGCTGCAGCCTCAGATCTTTCCAGGAAACTCCACGCACACAGCTGGGAGCCCTTCTCTCGATCTGGTCTCTTCCACTATAGAGATTACAATAGTTCAGACGTCGACTCAGACTGTCTGCAACTAGGGGATTAACTTCACGGTTATCCCAGCTCTAACTCTTGTCTTCTAACAACACAGTAGAAAACAATCCTTATGAAAAATAACCAACCTACCAACTAGCTAGCTTATCTCAAACAGCTAACCTGTATCTCAGCATCTAAAGGCTGGCTAACTGACTAACATCTAACTTTTGCAATTACACATATATATAGGTGGCCATGACGGTCGCACCTTTACAAAACTGTGGGCCTTTCCCAACAGTAATCCCCAAAAACCCTAACCACGCACATGGCTAGGTGTACTGTAGGCGCCGCTTGCAGTCATGTCGCCGCTTCCTGCAGGTTCCGTGACTTCCGGCGCAGATTGCGGGTATGGGCGCCTTGTCCTTCGCCTTCAATGCTTTGGTCCGTTGCTCCTCCTTGATCCGAGCAACCATAACTTCTGTACTTAGCCTTAAATGAGGGTAGCTGAGCCCTCTACTCCGTCGCTTCATTTATTATGGTAGCTGAGCTTTCTATTCAGCCACATTAATTCCTCTATGACGTGCGCGCGAGCTCCGCGAGTTCCAGTCCGTAACCTGCGTTGAGCTCATCCATCTGGCACCGTACTGCGCACCATCTTCCTTCTACCCAAAATTTGGTGTTTATTCAAAATAAGCACTTTCCTTCAATACTTGTGCTTTTTTCCTCAAAATTCGCAGCTTTTCCATAGCTGCGGCCTAGGCTCCAACAAGTACAGTACATGAAACTTGTATAATATATCCATGGCAGTATATTAATCACAAATATATCAGAGAATCATCCATCCATTCGAAATAATCAACCTTATAGTGTCATACATCAAAGCATTGGGGAAACCGACATTGTTTGCTCATTAATCAATAATTTTGCATACATTCAATGGGTATTTCGACCTGAGAGTTTCTGAATATGAAGAACAGAGGATATGAAGCTATTGCAATCAGAAAAATATCATATGAAGCTCTCCCAATGAGTGCAAGATCTCACCCAAAGCGCAATCCCTCAAGGAGCCCGAATATGCCTTCAAAATTGGAAATGGTGGAGAGAAAGTGCTGCACTAAACCAAACCATGAAACTTCCTGTAGCTGCTACCTGGAAATAAAACTCCATTAAAGCACCATGAAAGACCTGAGTGGCCTCTCCAAACACCAACTTGGATGGGAATCTTTCACCCTCGAAATTGGCTAAAGGCAAGAAACTAGTCATCCACTAGTTTTCTCTTCACAAATGCAATTTTTCTCAAATCATCAAAAGCCATTCTCATACTTGATTTCTACATTTTATAACCAACATTAGCCTTCAAGGGGTCGAAATCCTCTCAATAGATTCAATAATTTTTCATTTAGAAAATATTCCTCATTTGCCACTTGTCTCCTAGTTCCAACCTTCCATCTTCTCCCAAATTCGAATTTGAGTCTCTTTAGATTCCTCCAACTCCATGAGCGCCTTCCTTGAGCCTATTTTTGGGGCTGACATGTCATAATGGTTAGGTGTAAGAAGTCAGGTCTGAATTTTGTCATAAATGTCATAGATGCTTCATTATTGTTGTCATAAAACTAGGGAATCTAGCCCAAGTGTCCACTAGTCTCCAATTTGACTCTTCCTCTCCCTTGGAGGTTACTATTCCATCCCATTTCGACCTAAGATGCTCAATGCCATGTGTTATGACTTACCAACTCACCCAAGAGTGTTCACCTTCCCATGAATTCGAATTGGCAAGAGAGCGCTGCCATGTGTCATTGAAAAATCAAGGTAGTGTGGGTCCCACCACCTCCATATGTCTCCAAAACCACTTGCCACCTAGAATTTCTCTTGAATTTATTTATTCATCATATTTATTAAATGCTTGAACCCTTCTAATGTCTAAATATCATTTATTAGCTTCCTTATTACCATCCCACATGTGCCCATCCAACCTAGGAAACTAGTAGGATTGATGGGATTGTCTTACTATGCACTTATTTGAATGGGGACATTACACGATACTGGCCGTTCAACTGAGACAACCAATTGTGAATCCAGGCGGACTTCTAAAGATTGGATACCATGCAAAATGGCCTCGCGAAATAACTCGATACCAGCACTGTACTCATCCACATTGTTCGATGTAGGATTGAGACAAGCACCTCCTGAAGACACAATCTGATGGTCGGGCGAGTAAATAACCCACGCAGCAAAAGCTAGTCTCTGCGTATGATGGCTAGCCCCCTCCGCGAATCCCAAGAACACCGAAGATTCCGCTGACATCTGTCAACCAACAGGAAGCGAATCAACAGACTCAAAAAATCAAAGGAAAGCTAAACTATATACAAAAACTATACAATAGTATACAAAAGTATCAGCTCGAGCTAGAAGCTCAAGCATAATACCGCTTGAGATAGAGCCCATTTCTAGGCTCCTTCAAGGCATTCCCCTCATAATCCTCTAACTCATAGGCTCCTTTCTCATGGACAGGCCTCACAATGTAAGGACCGTGCCACATTGGGTTAAACTTGCCTGCCCCCAGGGGTTCTTTAGCTTGATCATAAAGGAGGACCAAGTCACCTTCAGCATATTGCTGGGGACGGACAGACCTATCGTATTGAACCTTAACACGACGTTTGTTCGCATCTATTGCTACGACGGCATCCCGATGCTACTCGTCAAGTTGCCTGAGGTAGACTAAGCGTTGCTCTACTTCTGAAGTGTAAGGCAGGAGTTCTATGGCTAGCTTTAACAAAGGGATTTTGCATTCAATAGGTAAGATGGACTCCACACCATGCACTAACTAAAAAGGTGAGAAACCGGTGGAAGTCTTTACTGAGGTTCGATAAGCCCACAAAGTAGGATACAACATGATATGCCAATTACTCTTGCTTTGTCGGATGGTCCTTTGGAGAATGGCCTTAAGGGATTTATTAACTGCCTCGACTTGGCCATTCGCCTGGGGATAATATGAAGATGAGTGATCTTGTCTAAACCCAATCTTAAGTGATAATTCCGCCATCATCTTGTTTTGAAAGTGACTACCATGGTCATGTTATCACACAACTTGTAGTTGTCCCTAAAGGCATCCCATCCGGGATGGTAGAGGAGATGGACAACTAAATAGGTGACCCAAGAGATGCCACGGTTCCCAATGCAAGCTGGGAGTCACGTCAACTGAGGCACTCTTCATTTTAGATCATGATTAATCAAGATCAAGGGGGAGACCCTAGCCAATCAATGAAGACTAGCTAACCCAAAGGTTCCTAGAGAAATGTGTAAGTTGAATCAAGGAGACCAATGGTGAGTTAGATCTATGAAAGTTAAGTGGACCCGAGGGTTTAAGTGTGGTTGAAGAGGCTTAAGGGGTGACAAATGTTTCAACCAATGAATGACTAGGGCCACTTATGAAGTTTAGATAGATCTAAAGAGATCTAGTACCATGAAAGTTACACAAGTGGGGTCCACTCCTTAAAAAGTGGAAAATCGTTCAAATGGGGCCCACTTGGTCAAGTTAAAGATGAAAATGGTACTAAGGGGTATGCAAAGGATGGATCTATGATTTCAAGATGAAAGAGGCCTTAACCCCAATGGGATCTAGCAAAATCCCACTAGCCAAGGAGTGCGATTTACCCAAGGGAGACTAGTGCCTTAAATTGAGGGGACAAATGGAGTCTAAATTCCACCAAATTACAGATCATGATAGTTAAGGAAATTAACAAGGTAGGTTTAAAATATCAAATCCAAATGCATGCTAGATCTCCATAGATCTGAGATTGAAAATGCATCACCAAGTGACCCAAGTGGGGCTCAACCCTCAAAATGAGGAATGGGGCCCACAAGGTGAAAATCAACAAGGTGAAGCACTAGGGGTAGGTTATCAAGGGTGATCTATCTGAATCAAGTGGGATCTCACCTACCCATGACTTGGAACTAGCCCAACTAGCCTTCCTCAAGGAGTGCGACCTTGCTTGGAGAGGCTAATGTGCCTTGGAAAATGGGTCAAATGGAGTCCAATCACCACCAAACTATAGATCCGAATTGCCGTGGATGCTATAGAGGTGGGTTTTAAAAATTATCCCCAAAGCCAAGCTAGATCCAAGTAGATCTAGAAAAATGTAAAAATGAGGGTTTTAATCAATGAGGGTTTTGTGATCTAAGAGAATAGATGGTTAAGATAGAAGAATATCATACCTCCTTGAGCGTACCTGGAAAATGAAGATGGAGGTTGCTTGTGATGAGGAATACTTCCCACAAAGATCAAATGCCAAACTTGATGAAGCCCTTCTTGCCAATGTTTTTGCCTCCTTCACCCAAATCGGCCTCCCTATTCCTGTCAATCAAGGACACAAAGATCAATCAATTGACAATAGTGGAAGTAGATGCAAACAAAAGAGATGAATAACATGAAATTGTTGGTACAAAGACAAAACAATTCCCTGAAACCCAAAACGACTTGTTGAAGTGAGCAGGGTAGGCCTCCCCACCAATGCGAATTCCCCCAAGACGTCTTCTTTGCCTGCAAAAAAATGTTAGTGAAGATAAAATCCAAGATGGCCACCAATGTCTGCCAGTGAAGAGGAAGAAGCATTTACAATCACCAAAAGCATTCCAACTCCAAGATCCAAGATGCCCAAGAAAGTATTTTTATTCCAATAGCCAAGAGCCAAAAAATCTCTTGATAGTTTTTACAATAGGGGGGTCTCCTCCTTTTATAGGATAATAAAGACCAAAACCCTAAACAAAAAAAACTTTTTGAAACTAGTGGTTGAGATCAAAAGATATAACAATCTAATCAACGGGTAAGATGAACCAATACAATATATCACATGGGTCACTCAAAAGGAGGGTGATGTCATAGCTAGAAAAGAATCACTGAGGGTGACGTCATACATGAAGGGTGGCTAATAACACATGTGCCACATAATAAGACCAAGACAAGTCACTAAGAGCTCATAGTGGGGCTAGGAGGTATTAATTCCCTTCACTAGCATGTCCCCATAGCACACTAATATAAAATATAAGTCTATGACATGTCCAAATAACACAAATGATCAAATGTTGTCCTCAAAATCTGAGAGAGACATGCAGTAAAAGACCTCCTATAGCCACTGTGGACCCCACTGACTGGTGCAAACTGATCTGGAAGAAGGGGGGTTCACCATGGATGACCTCAAAGTATACCAAGTGCCAAAACCTTGCCTCAATTTCCCAAATCGAATTCCTCAGTGACCTTTTTATTCCATTTTTTTATCCTCCTGAAAACCCTGAAAGTGCCCCAAACTGCGACCTAGGGTGCCTGTGCTGTTAAATTGAGTGTACCAGGCTGTCTGGATGGGGGGTATAATGGTAAAAACAAGTAGTTGGACCACCCCCTTCCCCTGTAGTGCCCTAGGCAACAACTGGCCTCCATTGCCTCTGCTGGACAGGATGGATCAACATGCCCAAACTGGTCAACAGGTGGATAACTGCTACTATCATGCTCAGAAGTGCCCGGAACTGAAAGATAAGTGTCTCAATGGATCTAGAAGACCCAAGTCCATTAGGAATGAGTACTCATACACCATATGATAACCTGTGGGGTCATCTGTAGGGTCCATCATACCCGGACAGTGTAAAATATGATGATCTGGAAATAATAATAAAACTGATCAACTACATCAATCATCATCTGAAGCATATATCCAACATATGGAAACATCAAAAGGTGTATGTGGGACCATAGATCAACAACAGTAAGCACATGTGGTCCATCTCATCACGGATCCCAAGAATGACCATGGTCAAACTATGTTTGACTAGGTCAAAATATAACCAAAGACTAGATTATAACACAAGACTAAGACATGTTCCTTTAATCATATTCAGAGCTTAACTTAAAGTATAAACATCATTCAATGGCAATTAAAACATATATATTCCATTGTTATTTATAGTTTACTTGCACAAAAGCTTTAAAGACATACTCATTCAACTGACATGGCCTAACTGCTAGCAAAGGGTGAAGGCTAAGAAGAACGCTAGGTAAAAGGGATGACTTGACCAACCTAACTAAGTGACACTTTGGACAGGGAAAGGGGAAGCTGGAAGCTACACTCTGTGCTGGACAAAATAACAAAGGGAAGGGCAGTGCCTCACAAATGGATAAGTTGTTTTGAGAGTGCTTATTCAACTTAGGCATCATGTCTACATCAAGTTGATCCAGGTTCATTAGGATCATTCATTTCATTTCCATGGCCTTTTTGGCCTATATGACCCCTCTGGGATTTCACATGCGCTAAAAAGCACAACTAATCGCAGCTTGCATCCAGGGCATATTTACATTCACGAGGTCGGCAATATTTAGATATAGCATTTGTTTAACCATTGCTTTTTGGACCTTTCTATACCCTTCGCGGGGTATTTTAGCAGTTCATTGCTTTAGCCTTTATTCACGTGTGTTGAGAAACACATTCTAAAATTTTAAGTTCACGGGTTTTCATAATAGATTTCCAATATAAGTAGTACATGTGCTTTCAGTTTTAGCCAAAAACAACTCATGTGACTAGAGGGAATTCCGCGCTAAGCCAAACATCGGGGCAACCAACTAGAGTGATCTAGGCATAAAATCCAACTCACCAAAGGTAAGTTTTGTCACCAACTCAGAGCCGAGACACAAAAAAAATGTGGATGCGGTCCAACACAGAGGTAGAAATGGGGAAGTCCTCCATATCAAGCAGTCAAGAAGGCAAGTCAAGGTGAAAGCCAAAATAAGGAAGGTCATGGATGGATGGAGTCAAGTGAATGTGGTACCTAGGATAGCAAACAAAGATGTCATGAAAGACCATGTCCATGCTCACAGGAGGGTAATGAAACCAATGTGTATTGTCAGAAAACCTTAGAGTGCAAGTAATACATCCAATTTATTATTTAGATACAACCAAGATATTTCATTTCATTATTTAGATAGTACTGCCACATCATGAGTCATATACCAAGTCAATTTTATGAAGATGACTAAAACAACAAGATAATAATCCATGATAACAATCACAAGTCCATAGGTCACATCATATCATATCAATAATCATCATCCATAACCAATTGAAACACTGCTGCAATAATAACATCCAGAACTCTAGGCACTGAACTGAAATTGTATGAAACAAAAGGTCACATTGGTCATCAACTCTAAGCTCTCCAGGCTCAGCCTTGGCACAAGGTCTACTCAATATCTGATATATATACTGCTCTGATCTGTGAGTGATCTCAAATAAATATGCTCATCATAACTGATCTCTGTAAAAGCACAGCTTTGAAAAGTGCAGATATCTGCTCAGCAAGAATAGTAGCCCAGCTACTATGGTATGATAACAGGTTAGTGACAATCTCCTTCAGGATACCGAATTGAGCTATAATTTGATTGAATACGAAGTGGGCTGCTATTGTACCATCGGCTTTAACGGCTGGCATGGCCTCAGACCATTTGGTAAAATAATCAATGGCCACTATAATATGACGATGCCCCCTAGCCGAAGTTGGGTTGCAATCCATGAAATCAACTCCCCACTTGGTGAAGGGATCGATGGTGACGACTGGATGGAGAGGATCAGGATGCGAGCGCGTATTCCGAGAAAACACCTGGAAAGGGTGACGGCTCTTCACAACATTAACACAATCTTTACAGATCGTAGGCCAAAAATAACCCGCTCACAAGATACGTTGGGCTGTCGCAAGCCCGGATAAGTGACCACCACACGCTCCGCTATGGCAGTCATTAAGCACTAACTCCGCTTCTTCATGAGTTAAGCAATGACGTAGGATAGTCTTTTCCTCGGCGATACAAAGTTTCACCGACAATGACATAATCTTTGGCAGGATGAAGATTTGCATTGATGGCATCAGTGCCAGTGAACATGGACAGTTTGTCTATAGCTTTTTCTGGCAAATCATGTGGTTGACCTGCTATTTGAGAAATGTTAAGGGGAGTGAAATATTCACCCATTGGATTAGATAAACAATTATTATGCTCTACAAAAAGACTATGGATGTCCGAAATAGACTCAGATCCAAGATTCTCAAGGATCCTATGAGAAACTAACCTATTTAATCTCCTCCTATAAACCTTTTCAGGTTCAGGGATGAAATCAAGTAGGCCTACAGAGTTTCTTCTTGTTGAATACCTTGGTGTGTTTAATGACAGTGGAGTCACCAGATGGATTCAAGTCTAAAATTAGAGAGTTGTTTAAACTAAAAACCTATCAAAAAGGTAAAGGTAAAAAACTAAGTTAAAAGTCGTCCAGGAACAAAAAATTTGTCCCCGGCAGCGGCGCCAAGAATGTTGCCCGCCGAATGTGCACACCAGCAACATAAATCTTTCGAAAGTTGTTTACCAAGTGGGAAAGGTGTGGCCTTGGGGGCAAGCAAAGAGTCAGGTGTTGTCACCTGATCCCGACTCCTCCGTTTAGGCAAACTCCTAACGAAGCCAAGGGGGGTAGACCCTACAAAGAGTTTCTAAGGCTCTTGTGTTTTAAATGTTTTTTATGATGTATGATGCGGATGGGTGTTTTTTAGGAGTTTTTATGGTTTACAATAACAAATTTAATGATCCAAATATAAAGTGCTTGGGATGCTTGAGAATAAGCAAAATAAATATTGAGTTGAAGGACCAGTGCCTTATGGAGTCAATGAAGTGCTTGGGATGCTTGATACATGTCTTGGGTGTGCTTGAGAACTGTTTTGCGAGTACTCCTGGTAAATGTTATTGTAATTTTTTTGGATGAGGTTGATTATTAATGGGATGGGGATCTCCAAGATATACCTTGCGGTACTGGAGATATGTCCGGATAATAGTCTAAGTGGTTCCGTACAAGGACATGTTGGATGGCCCGAGTATGTAGAGCGTGTTTAACACTACACCAACCAGGGATGTAGTCTAACAGTGCCCTTAAGGTCTCGGTCCAGGGGTGCCAGCGTCCCCAGGTAGAATTTGCCCACTTTCGACTATTTGACGATCAATGCCGGATTTTCGTTGGTTTATATGGGAGAGTGTTTTATTAAGGTTGAAATGGAATTAGATGTGGAGAATTAATAAGTTTACAACTGCTTCTGGGTATCCCACAAGTGGGCAGAGCATACACAGTGTAGTAAATGTACATTCTAATTTTATTATGGGTTATGAAACAAGAACCATGGAAAACTCTCCGATAGAGAGCACTCTTGATCCACCTTTCGGTGAGATTCAAGAGATTTTATGTTCTTTTTATTTAACAATTTATAACAAAGCGAGAAATCTAATCTAAGCAAACACGCAAAAACTCTCCGATAGAGAGTGCTCTTGATTCAATTTTCAGTGAGATTCAAGAGTCTTATACAGTTTATATGAACTTGAAATTAAACTAGAACTTTGACAATCAAACCTAAGATCTAGTTATCTAATGAAAAAATGAAACTACTCTACCAAATAAATCTAAGCTACTTGCGAAAATAAAACTAAGCTAATGCAAAAAAGGACAAGAGACGGTAGAAGCTTCCCCCAAATGGGGGAAGTGGGGTGTGGGAGCCTTTATCCCACTTGCTCTTTTATTTAATTGTTACAATGCTTGTGTTCGTTTCTTCTTCTTCTTGAAAGCACAAGGTAAGATGGGGAATGAAAGAAGAGGGAAGTAGAAGGGGAGTGCTTTCAAGGAGTTTGTTTGTTGCTCTTCTTGCTTGGTTTTAACTTGATCTTCTTTGTTCACCTGAAAGTAAGAGCTTTGAACAAAAGCTTATTAAGGGATTAGTGAAAATCAGAATTGAAACTAAGATCTAAAACTTCAACTAGTATGCAAATACTAATGAAAATCTATGTGTTAAGAATTGCAAAAATGACTAAGTATGAATCGAAATTAAGCTAAGAAATGAAAATTTAACTAGATGCAAGCCAAGATCTAAGAGCTAAGTGTAAAAGCTAAGCTACAACCAATGATGGAAGGAGAACAAAGAAGGGAAGGCAAAGAGCAAAGAGGAAACAAACCAAAAATAAATGGAAGAGAAGAAAGAGTAAGTAAAGGAAAAAAAGGCAAGGTAAGGAAAAGAAGAGGGCAGCGAACTAAGTGAAAGGTGGCTGCAAAAAAGGAGAGAAAGGCAGCCAACAAGAAGAGGAAAAGGGGCTGCAAAAAGAAGTAAAAGGTGGCTGAAAACAATGAACAAAAGGGGCAGCGAAGAGAAGAAAGAGGCGAGAGTAAGGAAGAAGACCAAAGCGAGGGCAAGAGAACAAAGTAGGGCAGCCAACGAAGGAGAAAATGAAAGCTCAAAGAAGGTAGATCTTTAAGTTTAGGAGCTTTGCTTGAGTAACCAAATAGAACAAGTTTGAAAATTGTTTTTTAATGGTGAATAGTGAGCAAGATCTTTAAGCCCAATCTTTGAACAAAAGATGACTTTGTAGAATCTTGAAATGCACAAATTGTTAGCCAAAAATGGTAGTGAAGGGGAGGAAGAAGCAACTGAGCTCAAGATCCCTCTTCACTTTTAGGAGATCTGCAAAAGTATACAACTTCAACACAAGATGTGATCAGATCTAGTATGGTTTAATCAAATGAAACAAAAAGAGCATAAGTATTTCCGACTACAGTTTGCTACTTCTTAAATCTCATCTAACCAAGCATAAATGAACAAGTTAAGACTATAAATCTTCATCCTATGGAATTGATAAAGCCTTCTAAGCTAGAAAAGTGATCAACAAATTGCCTAAAAGGAAATATAATTGAACTAGTATCACCTCAATGAAGCATCAACAATTCCTCATGAACACGATTTGCACACCATATGGACCTCCAAAGTCTTGATTTTATTCAATAAGCAACAACAAAAATGAGCAGAGTATCCTTGCACAAAAATTCCACCCTCAATGGTGAAGCAAGAGCTAAAGACCTAATTCGAATTGCTTGGAGAGCTAGGGCCATGTAGGCGCTGTTATCACACAACTTGTAGTTGTCCCTAATGGTATCCCATCCAGGATGGTAGAGGAGATGGACAACTAAAGAGGTGACCCAAGAGATGCCACGGTTCCCAATGCAGGCTGGGAGTCACAACAACCGAGGTACTCTTCGCTTTAGATCTAGACAAGACAAGATCAAGGGGGAGACCCTATAGCCAATCGACATAAGATTAGCCAAAGCAATGGTTCCTAGGGGGATGTGAAAGTTGAGTTACGGAAACCAATGCAAGCTTAGGTGGACCCAAGATTTATGATGTGGTTGAAGAGGCTTAAGAAGTGACAAGTGTTTCAACCAATGAATGAGTTAGGCCACCTAGGGAGATCAAATAGATAGATCTAGTACCATGAAATACACAAGTGGGACCCACTTCCTTAAAGTATGGAAATGACCCAAATGGGACCCACAAGGTGAAGTTAGGGGTGAAATGGCACTAAGGGGTGTTTGATGATGTGGATCTATGGATCCAAGGTAGATTTAGACACACCCACATATGGGATCTAGCAAATGACACAATCCCCAAGGAGTGCGAATTGACCCAAGGAGACTAGTGCCTTTAGATGGAGGGGCAAATGGAGTCCAAATTATGCCAAAATGTAGATCGGGGTAGTTAAGGCAATTATCAAAGATGGTTTTAAGTGGCATGCCCCAAGGTAGGCTAGATCTCCATAGATCTAAGGTTGAAAATGCATCACTCAATGACCCAAGTGGGGCACAACCCTCAAAATGAGGAATGGGGCCCATAAGGCAAAAATCAAAGAAGTGAAGCACTAGGGGTAGGTTATCAAGTGAGAGGAGTTCAAATCAAGTGGGATCTCACCTACCCATGTCTTGGAACTAACCCAACTAGCTTCTCCCAAGGGGTGCAAATTTCCTTCAAGAGGGCTAGGTGCCTTGGAAAGTGTGTCAAATGGAACCCAATCACCACCAAACTATAGATCCGAATTGCCGTGGATACTATAGAGGTGGGTTTTCAATATCTTTCCAAAATCCAAGCTAGATCCAAGTAGATCTAGGAAAAAGTGAAAATGAGGGTTTTAATCAATGAGGGTTTTTAGATCTAAGAGAATAGATGGATAAGATAGAAGAATTTCATACCTCTTGGAACATACTTGGAAGATGAAGATGGAAGAGGCTTGTGACGAGGATTACTTCCCACAAAGATCAAATCCCAAACTTGGATTAGCCCTTCTTGCCAATATTTTTCCTCCTTCAACCAAATCGATTTCCCTATTCCTGCCAATCAAAGACACAAAGATCAATCAATCAATCAAGAATGGAAAGAGATGCAAACAAAGAGATGATAAACATGAATTGTTGTTACAAAGACAAAACAACTCCTTGTCAACCAAAATGTCCTCTTGAAGATTGAAGGGTAGGCCTCCCCACCAATTCGCACTCCTTCAAAACGTCTTCTTTTCCTACAAAACAATGTTAGTTGAAGATAAAATCAAGATGGCCACCGATATATGTTAGTGCAGAGGAAGAAGCATTTACAATCACCACAAGCATTCCAACTCCAAGATCCAAGATGCCAAGAAAGTATTTTTATTCCAATAGCCAAGAGCCAAAAATCTCTAGATGAATTGTACAATGAGGGGGTCTCCTCCTTATATAGGATAATAAAGACCAAAACCCTAGATCTCAAAACCACTTTATGAAATGAGTGGTTGAGATTAAAAGATCTCACAACATAATCAATGGCTAAGATGAGCCATAACATAATATCACATGGATCACTCAAAATAGAGGTGACGTCATAGCTAGAAGTGACTAAGTGAGGGTGACATCATCCTCTAGAGGGGGCTCAGACACATGGGCCCACCTCCTATAGCATGGACATGACTCATAAGGCTCATGGTGGGGCTAGGAGGCATCAATCCTTGCTAGATCATCCCCATGGAACAATAATATAAAATAATATGTCAAAAATAATACAAATGATCAAATCCCGTCCTCAAAATCTGTGAGAGGCATGCAGTAAAAGGCCTCCTCTGGCCTTTGTGGACTCCACTGACTGATGAAAACTGGCTGGAAGATGGGGGGTTCACCCTGGAAGACCTCTGTGAAGACCAAGTGCCAAAACCTTACCTCAATTTCCCAAATCGAATTCCTTAGTGACCCTTTTATTCCATTTTTAATCTGCCTCGGTAACTGAGAAGCTGTTGAAACTGCCACCTAGGGCACCTGCCCTGTCAAACTGAGCCCACCAGGCTTTCCAGAAGGGGGGTATAATGGTAACATCAAGTGGCTTCACTACCCCCTCCTCATAGAACGCCCTAGGTGAACTGACCTCTCACGGCCCCTGCTAGACAGGCTGGGAAATCAGCCCCAAATCTGGTCAACAAGTGAAAAACTGCATCTATCATTGTCAGAAGTGCCCGAAACTGAATGATAAGTGTCTCATTGGATCCATAAGACCCAAAAATACTTAAGAATGTGTACTCATACACCATGGGTTGACCTGAGGGGTCAACAATAGGGTCCACCATATCCTGACAGTGCATAATATGATGATCTGGAATAATAATAAAACCTGCTGAACTGCCCCAATCATCATCTGAATCATATGTCCACCATATGGTATCATCAATAAGAGTATGTGGGACCATCAATCATCATCAATAAGCATACATGGCCCACATCATCACGAATCCCAAGAATGACCATAGTCAAACTAGGTTTGACTAGGTCAATATACAACCAAGGATAAATCATATCAATAGACTAAGACATGTTCCTTTAATCATACTCACAACTTAACTTAAATTATAAACATCATTCAGTGGCATTTATCATGTTTGCATATTCCATTGTTATTTATATATATTTGCACAATAGCTTAAATGATAGACTCACGCATTGGACATGGTCTAACTGATAGCTAAGGATGAAGGCTAGGAACAAGGCTGGGCAAAGGGAATGAATTTCCTAAACTTAACTAAAAGACACTTTGGACTGGGAGAGGGGGAATCTACACTCTGTGCTGGACAAATAACACGGGGAAGGGCTGTGTCTCACAAATGGATAAGTTGTTTAGAGGGTGCTTATTCAAATTAGGCATCATGTCTACATCAAGTTGATCCAAGTTCATTAGGATCATTCAATTTCATTTCATGGCCTTTTTGGTCTACATAACCCTTCGGATTTCAGATGTTCTAAGAAGCACATTTAATTGCAACTTGCATCCAGGGCATGTTTACATATATATAAGGTCAGCAATAATCGATATAACTTTTGAGTAACATTTTCTTTTTGGACCTTTTTATACTCTTCAAGGAGTATTTTTAGCAGTTCATCGCTCTTGCCCTTTACTCATGTGTGTTAAGAAACACATTCTAGAGTTTACAGTTTCCATGGGCGAATTTATAAAGATTTCCAAGTAGTACATGAGCTTTCAGTTTTAGCCAACAACATCTCAAGTGACTAAGGGGACTTCGACCAGTGCCAAACATCGGGACAACCGACCATAATGGTTTAGGCCTAGAATCCAACTCACCAAAGGCAAGTTCTGTCACCAACTCCGAGCCGAGACACTAAACAAACATGGATGTGATCCAACACAGAGGTAGTAATAGGGAAGTCCTCAGTATCAAAAAGTCAAGCAAGACAAGTCAAAGGTGAAATCCAAATAAGGAAGGTCATGGATGGATGGAGTCAAGTGAAAATGGTGCCTAAGCTAGCAGATCAAAAATGTCAAGAAAGACCATATCTATGCATAGGAAAGTAATACAACCGGTGAGTTTTGTCAAGCAACCTAAATGTGCAAGTAGTATGTTCATTTTATAATTTATAACATCATCAAGATAGTTCATTTTCATTTTACAATGTTTGACACATTATGAATCATATACCAAGCTAATGCTATGAACATGACTAAAGCAACAAGATAATAATACATAACCAATGATCAAAAATCCATAGGTCATATCACACCATAATAATAATCATCATAAACCATCTGAAACACTGTTGTAATAATATCTTTAGGCATTGAACTGAAACTGTATGGAATAAAGGGTCACATCGGTCATCAAATTTGAACTCTCAAGACTCAGCCTTGACACAAGGTCTAACATAAGTTTGATAAAATACACTGCTCTGATCATGAGTGATCTCAAAATATAAACTCATCATAGCCAACTCTGTAAAATCCAGGCTCTAAAAAGTGTAAATATCTACTAAGCAAGAATAGTAGCCCTGTTACTATGGTGTGATAAGAGGCACATTCACCAAACAACCTGAGAGCTTCATGCCATGATTCGTGGCTTAAATGAGTCATTTGATAGGTAGGAATGGTGAGGTGGCCTCCACCTAGGCAAGGTGCCCACTATCCTACCTTGGAACCATCACTTAACCAATAGAGAGATGCCACTTCAGAAATTCGTGAGATCTAGCCAAGGAGGGCGCAAATACCGGGTAGAAGTCATCTCCAGTGCTCCGAGGGCTAACTAAAATAAGGTAGGTGTGATTGGAATATTCTCTGACGCCCTGTGCCATGTCATTTAGCTCTCTACTTTATTCAATTTGGCTTTTTCTGGAGAGATTTGGATTATCTCCATTTTATTATTTTCTGATTATTTTTAATTAAATATTCCTCATTTTTTAATTTTGAGGAAATATTCAATTAAGTGCAAAATAATCATCAGAAACTTAGCATAAGTGGGTTTAGGGGTTAAATAGATACTTTGGCTTAGAAAATGAGCCTCCATTTGCCAAAATGCACCCCCAAACCACTTAATTATTACAAATTGAAATTTCTCAATTAAACCATAGGAAACATGGCTTCATTAATTGAAAAATTTAATAATTAAAAAATAAAAAAGTTGTGCACGTCCGCTAATTTTTTTTTTTGGACAATGTTTTAGCACACCCAGGGACCTAGGAAATGACCACAGAACACACCAATAGTGTCTAGTATGTTTATATTTTACAGTTGGACTCTAATAATCCCCTAAGGCCTAACCGCCAAATTCGGGCATTCCAGCTTTGGAGGTGTAGGAGTAAAACTCATCGATTATTGCTCGGCTAAAGGCAAAGCATAATCGACAAGGGAAAAAACTCCTTGGAATACCTTATTTGGTTGTCAAGTCCTATGGAACCGAGCCACCCAGACCACCATACTAGCATACTTTATTACAAACCCCATGGGGTATGGTCATTTCAAAACAAAAGTTAAAAAGATGGCCAAAATAGGCCAAGTCTGGAACATCTGAACCTCTGAACTCTGGGAATGAACATGGATCATGTTCAATAACTGGCGGCTCAATAGAAGTTCAACTATTGTACAAAATAGTTGGTAACACTCCTAATGATATTTATCATTTCAAAATTGTCAACTACATAATTACAACTTTCACATTTCAATCGAAGAGATAAACAATATAAATCATGACAATGTGAAAATAAGATCATAACTTTCCATATACCTGTATTGTCTTCATTGGAAAGTATTGTTAACCACTTATCGATACTAGACAAGAGGGGATGAACACTTCTTGTAGAATGTAGTTGATTGAGGCTTACCATGAGCTGAGAGATACTGGAGAAACTTTGCACATAAGCATCGTTAACAGGAACCATATCTTGCACCACTGGATCTTTTAGCAAAGAAAAATGATTGATCCACTCTTCATCGAAGGCAGAGCAAGCTAAGACATTCATATACATGCTCGGGGGATGGTCTATTATAATGCTACAAGGCCTCGAGGAATCGTACATTGGTGGACCAATGAACTTCCAATAATCATCGTTTTCCGCATGTTTGTAACTTTCTTCCAAGAGAGCCAACATATCGTAAGAAACTATAACTTGAGGATATGGAACACTTACCATTTCTGTACCTTCTTCAGTTTCTTCAACTGAGGCCTCTTGTTCTTCATCTTCAAGAATCACTTCATTTTGATCTTCTTGTAAATCTTCTGAGAATTGATCTTCATTGATTTCTTCTTTAGCATTGGGTCCCCATTGATTGTTGAATACTTCAACCAGTTGGAGGAAGGAAAATATCCCCTTGGGAGGGAGCCCTTCGTACCAAGCATCCATATCTGGATGACCTCCTAGCTGGAAAGACATTACGAACAAATGTATGATAGTGTCCTCATCTGTGATATCCCAAGTTGTAAAAAATTCTTTGAGTTTTATGACATGTGCTGTAGGTGTATCTTTTTCCTTGTGGAACATCAGGATAGACTTCAAGTAGCGGTGTTTGTTGAACCTATTTGGATATCCCGGAATACATGAGAAGTCGAACGGATCAAGGGTCACCATATCTCTTGATTCTCAATTTCGCAAAGTACTTCCTTTATATTTTCTTCAGTCGGAGTCGCCAGGAGAGACCTGCCAAGTTAGACTTAAACAAATCTCACCGAAAGCACTAAACAAATGCGTACCTGAGATAATGGTGAATGTTCCGAATTGCTTCTTGATAAGTGGAGTCGTCTTTAATGTGTGGAGTCGCCAGATAAGACCTGCGGGGTTAGTCCTTTATAGATATTTTCAAATATAAGAAAAAAGGACTCACCTTTGAGTTCTTACCAAATGTCATTTAGCCAAGGATGTCAATGACTCCGAATGAACCACTTTGATTTTCAAAACCTCCCTGGCAACGGCGTCAAAAATGTTACTAGGCAAATTAGCAGGGCTAATTCCCAGTAAGCAAAAATAAGGACAATGACCCAATGTCACCTCGGTCACCGTTCTAACTTCTTCGGAAGTCGAAACCTCCGAGGAGAAGTATCCTTATCGAATCCTGTAAAGACACTACAACAACCAACCAACTATATTCTATGCAATCTTATGGTTAGATTATTGCCTAATGGAGTCAATGTATATTCGATTGTAGCCAATGAACCAATGAAGTGTAAGAACGCGTACACGTATGTCACGATAAACAATATTGGATCAAAAGACTATATTGCCAATAAAACCTTAACCATTAACCAAACATGCATTAAATGAGTATCAACACAAGTGTAGTCTTCAAACACATTTATAGCCGCAGAGGTTGATAATCAAAAGATGCTAGGGTTATCATTTTAAAGCATGAAGAAGGTAGTATTTAACGCAGTAATGAGGCATCAAACTCATACATTAGATAGTTACGCTGAACAGGCATGCAAAGATGTATCATTTAATAAGTAAGGCACACAACGGTGGTAAATGTAACCAAATCAGAGCTTGGTTGCTTGATATACTTTCCAGCTTCGTATATGATTATGATAGTTGTTGCAACAGATAATAGAAAAGAACGTAATGACTATCGTTTATCAACAAGTATCATGTGAACGTTAGCAATTTCAAGTATCATACTAAATAAACATATGTATCACCACTGATCATCAATAAGCATAAAGTTCTGATCTGTATGTAACTTCTGCAGTAGGCTTACACAATAGATAAATGCAAATGCATCTAAGTTCAAAAAACAATTCAGTAGGGAGCTATTTTGGAGAAATGTATTTATTATCACTAATACCAAATTGCCAACAAGAAACCCCAAGCATTCAATGGATAACGTAATTGTCAAATACACATTCAATTAAAACCTTACATAATCTCCAGAGTTATAGCAATAGCTAAACCTTTACCATATATCAGATGTATCAATTAATTGGTCATCTCTGGATCTGTGTATATAGCAGAAAGATAACTTTATAGCAAGCATAAGATGTTATAATGTAATAAAGTAATTCTAAAATTTATGTGCTAAAATACCAACTTGATTTATTGTTTTGTTTTCTGTGTGTATGCGGGATAGGACAGCAGGATTAAAGCACACAAGGGCTTCCTTGAAAGGGCAGGGACAGGATGGATAACAACGGTTGCAGGTGGTGTGACAGAGGGGCAGAGTTTGGGCGGTGGAGAGGGAGAAACGATCCTAAAAATGGAGAAGGCCACGGATCGAGAGTGCTGGACACGAGGATGAGGGTGTGGATGGTAGGGCCGCGGAATGGAAGGAGCTCGGGAGCAGGGTGACAGCCGCGGAGGAGCTCGGGAGCAGGTTGACAGCCGCGGAGGAGCTCGGGTGGAAACAAGGAAAAAGGAGGTGCGAACTGTGGGAAGGGCCGCGGTTTGGTGGAAGAGAAGTGAAGGCTGTGGGTTTGGGTGGCAGGAGAGAGCAACGTGGGGTAGGATAAGGGACGGGCTCGAGGTATAGGGAAGCAACGAGGACCGTGGGTAAGGAAGCAGCAGAGTGAAGGCAGCTCGGGTGGAGATGGCTGCGAAAGAGCAGGGGGGGCGTAGAGAAGGGAAGGCCGTAGATGGGTTACGGGCTTGTTGCGAGGAACCGCGAAGGAAGGAGGGGAGCAGTGGCTACGCGGGGCTCGAACTGTGGCTAGGGCAGCTGGCTGTGGATAAGACAACCGGTAAAGAAAGGAGGCAGCGAGGAAGTTTGGGAGAGCTCGGTGATGAAGGAAGGGAGTGGAGGCTCGGGGAGGAGAAGAGCGAGGATAGGGCAGACCCGAGGTGGAATAAAGGGTGGCCGAGGGTCCCAGGTAGGTTAAGAAGGCAGGATGCGGACAAAAAGAGGTCTAGAAGGCTAGGTCGCAGGTTTAAAAAGAGGCATTGATTAGTTTAATTCTTGGTTTTTAGGGTTTTATTATTAAATTTTTAGGGTTTTCTCACATAAATTCAACAACTAATCTCAGAAAATTAAGAAATTAACTTAAACTAACTTAATAATTACAAAATAAAACTCAGAAAACAAAAATGTAAGACTAACCTAACCTAACAAATAATATTTACAAAATAAACATTTCAGATTTTAGGTTTAATGAAGTAGAAATGAAGCAACTAGGGTTTCAATATGCAACTAATCACCAAACCTAGGGCATCAATGAGAGGAGTAATCCTCCTTGAGATGGCACTTGGCAAGCTTGGCTAACTAGGGCTCACCTCCACAATCTCTAGGATTCGTACAGGAAGCTTAGTTTAAGAGAGACTTGAAGACCTAAAACTCAAGCTAGAATGCTATGGTGACCAATGATAAAAATGAAATGCAAATCAAGATAAAATGAAGCAACAATGGCTTCCATCTAACCCCAACAAGCATCAATTTTATGCAAATTGACAAAGAGACATCAACCCAAAAGTAAAGATACCTCCAACTGCATGTGTTAAGCAAACAACTCTAGCCTCACCTTAGCAATGGCATGAACAAAAGTAAAACTTCCAAGAAATGCTTTAAGCTTGCAAAATAACCTTCATCAAGGAGAACCTTCCTTCAAAGAGACCTAGTTAGGGAAAATAGCAGACATAATGATCTTATCCCAAAAGTTGATGTCTAAAAAATTGAAGTGAGGAGATCTAATTTATATGATCTCACACTCACTTTTACATAAAGTAAGGTAAATTTAACATTAAAAATGTCAACTTAAAATTGAAATTAAAATAATATAAAAATAATCAAAGTAGTGGGTAAATTGGGTGTTTTCCCAGATTTGACCCCTACTTGAGCAAAAATGCCTAAACAAGGTCAAATTTGACGAAACGAAAGGCCAGAATGTACACGGGGGGGTCGTCATGCCCCAACTAACCCCAATAGTGATGAAAATGCTCAACGCCCCCCCCTTTACCATTCAAACAGTTTTCCAGGAGGATGACGTCATCCTCTGAAGGAGGGCCTAGAAGTAGGGTGCTGTTGAACTGGAGGAATAGGAGGGTGCTGGATGTGCTCCGAAAGATAAGAATGAGTCTCAGTGCTGGAACAATTGCCGCTGGAGTGTTGAAACAAGGTGGGGGGCATGTGACCCAGTGACCCACCCCTGGAAGACCCGGACACCAACCTCAGAGTTTCAAACCCTTTCATGAGGCAGTTAGCGATGCCATTAAGCCATAGTACTTCCAGAAGAGAAGCTAGAGGGTCTGGCCATGCCCCTACCTCACAATGAGTTGGCTAAACACCCCTCCTGGTCAGAAAAAAGACACCCTCTCCCTGGGGCACCTCTGCAGGTATGTTGGTGCTAGTACCATCGTAACACCCGGCTACTATGTATGTGATAACATCGCCATAACAAGAGGAAGTGCTGCCGGACAATTGAAGATCTAAAGCCATCCAAGGCTTCCCCAAGCAATATTCTTTCATCTTGTATCATTTCTGAAACTTGTAAGGCCTTTGGATCCAGATTCATAAGGACCAAAGGCATCCACCTCAAAAGTTTGTAATTGTAAATTGATAAAAGCAGGTGGGCTACACAACACCCACAAAACCCCTTAGGGGGTCTGTGTCCATTTGGTGTGTTTGATTTTTTAGTTTAGTTGCTCTTACTAGTTTTGTTAAAGTAGATTAACTTTTTCATTTCAACTTTTCTTGGCCTTATTAAATTAACACATGCACACAATCCACCCTAATTGGGCTGTATAGTTAGTGTACTTTATTTCGATTTAACAAACTCGAAAAAAACTAAATCCTGTTGTGCATTCCCGAAGTACCGAAAGAGAAAATAGATTCTCAACCGTCAATAAATTACTAGTTGTATTTTTGTACTTAAAAAAAAACTAATTAAGGCTGTGTATTCTTGAAGTAAACTGAAAGGGTTTATCCCCGGTAGGTGAAAAGAGATTCTCATCCTCATAATAAAACTTCATCTAATTGTTAAAATAAACCAAGGCTTAGCCTCCCCGTATGCTCTGGATCTCTGCGGTTCGTCCGACCAGTTGATCACATCAGAAAGGGAGTTAAGTGACTAGCTTAATAGGGAAATCCGACAATAACTTAAGCACTAGAACTCAGGAGGTCACGTGAAACTAACTATAGAGTTAGTGGGCTACTTTAAGCAGGTTATGCCTTGCCCAGTTGGACCCTTGGTATAGTTGTCACTATGGTCAGTTCAAAGGACTAAGTTGGAGCTGGGCCAAACCAAGAACTAGCCCACTCCCTAATCCACTCATCATAATAAATCAATTAAAACTAACCAACGAGACTCTTGCAACACTTTCATGACACAAGAACACTCCAATAAATTATGTGACTCCATTTTGGCATTGGTACAATCTGTAACAATAAGATATTTTTAATTAAGTGAATCAATGTGTTAGATGGATGTATCTTTTTTCATGTTGTTTTAATTCATGGTTTCATTCTCTAGTTCAGTATTAATTCATATTCAAACTCCTAGAATCATTTTCTTTCTCTAAAGGCCATAGTTTTATTTTCATAGAGACCAGATGCCTTGGCTTCGCTAGGAGTTGGCCTAGATGGAGGAGTTGAGTGTTGAGTGACAGTATCTCAACTCTTTGCTTGCCCCCAAGGAATGCACCTAGTGGCTTGAAGATTTCTGCCACGCTAACCCCTTTTTTCCCGAGGTGCGTATCCAACGGCAACACACCCTTTAGTTAAATATAGCTTTATTCAATAGGGGGATCTCATTGACTTGGAAGAGATGCTAGTCATGGGAGTCCTATGAGATTCCACTAAATAATTTTCAGAGTGGCACAACATCCACACAAAGTGTTAGTGTGTTTAGCAATCCGTGCCAATCAAGCATCCATAGCCCCTGTTATGCCCCAGATTCTCTACAATGCACCCTACCAGATGTGCCAAAAAGAGGGTCTTTTTTCCATTGCAAAGGTTAAGTTGTGGCTTCTTTATGTAAAGGTGTTGGTCTAGCAAGGCTCAAGACCCTTGGTCTGGTCATGTCAGGTCCTCTTGGTCTTCATTTCAAAGTGTGCTGGTCTTGTGGCATTGCTAACTACCCCTTGATAAGTGGTAACTCCTCATCATGTCAAGCATTTTATGTCATGGGTGGGTATTGGTGCACCTTGTGGTGAATCCATTAGGACACATGGCTTAGGAGCCCCTAGTCACACTTATGGCTTTATGCTTTGTAGAGGTGATTGCGCTTGTAAGGGTTGTCACACCTACTCTAGAACACCTCATTCATACCCTCTTGGATCTTATTTTGCTATATCACTCGTCCCTCTTGGTCATCTTGGTCAAAAAGAGCAAATCGTCCACCTCAAAAAAAACATCTTTTGAAGGCTATACCACCCTAAGAAGGATGGCATTGAGGGAAAAAGACACATGTTGGGGTTAGATGGGGCATGCCTTCCTCCTTTCAAGGTCAACTCTTCATCATGTTGAAGCATATCACTAATTTTTATCATTATTTTATGTTTTATGAGGTTTAGTCCCTCGATTGTGGGTGACAACAGACAAACCCTAAAATATCATTTAAAAGACAAATTAGGTAGGCCGGCTTAGAGGAGGGATAAATTGAGCGTTTTCTCTTATAAATAAGGCGTCTCCCCCTCATTGGTAACAAAGATCATGGGATCAAATATGATTGAATTCTTATTTTTATTTGTGTATATGAGCAAATAAGTGGCATGCACCTCTCTTCTCGGTTGTCCTAGGGTTTCTAAGGATCAAATATTGATGTTTCGAGGTTTCTTTACAATCTTTCAAGGCTATTCTAAGGTGAAAGGATTCTTAAGGCTCTTTCTCTTTTCTTTTCTCTCTCAATTGTGGTAAGATCTTGAACCTCTTATCTTGCACTGTCGGAGGAAACCAAGGTAGGAGCAATTTAGGGTTTTATGCATCATAGTCTAGTTTTGTTGGGTGAGGCATTCCTCTTGAACTCTCTTGTTTGGGCCTTGGCATCTTGTTTGCCCTAATTAGGTCAAGTGCTAACATAACCTAGGGTTTTTTAGCCTTGTCCTAATTCATTCAAATATTGAATTGCCAATTCTTGGGAGAAACACTACCCTAGATTTCTCATTTCCTGGTGGAATAAGACTTAGGTCTATTTCCCTCATCTTCACCATTTCAATTTTACAAAATTCCTTGTACTATATTGGAAAAAATACAAAAAAAATCAAATATATGAAAAAACCCTAAAAATAAAGAAATACAAAAATCCAAAAATATTGTGGTATTGAAAAATCTAATCCATTCAATTGATGCACTCTCATTGGTTTCATGGTTAATCTTGAAGGACAACCTCTTTCTATGGCGAATTTGAGATATTTATGGTTATGTGCAGATACTAGTGCTTTTTCAGATCTGATTTGACAGGTACAGATATCAAAATTCATTTTTGGAGGGTCTCACAAGCTAGAAACAAGGTCCATTATCAACCCTACTCTCTTGGGCATTTATCCAGTGGTTCAAGTTGACCTTTTTGTAATTTCTGGGGGCTAGTTAAGACATAAACCAGATCTGGTAAATCATTTCCAGATTTGTATTACTCATTCATTTGCTGCCCCAAAGGTGAGATTTTTATCCCTCTCCATTAGGGATACCTTCCTTGGTAAGTTGGCATTGTTTTAAATGGTTTTCATATATAATTGAGCACATATTTTGTGGATGTCCTCTTATAACAGTGGCAAGGTTTTTAATCATTTGCAATAATTTGGAACATGTATTCATTCTAACTCCTATTCTCTTGAAGTACTTGGTAAACGTGCTTGCATTCATTACTTTGACTCCATAAGCACTGATCTTTGTCAAGAGGTTGCTTGTGAGGTATTCTTGTTGTGTAGGTCTATTTCACCTATATTAGGGACTCCCCCTTGGCATTTAGGAGTTGTCCTAAAGCGTAAGGAGAGTGCATTGTGGTGACAGTGGGTGCATTTCTTAAATAGTTTCTAATCTTAGCACTGACCCTCGTGACCTAATCGGAAGAGTGCTAATTTGTGCAGTAACAACCTTGACGGTGCCTAGTCCCCATGCTTCCGAACCAAGAAACTTAGTTTTATTTGCATTTATATCACCCCTTTTCATTTTAGCTTCATAGGAAGACACATTTCATTTTTTTTTAAATTTAAATCCTTTTCAACCTTTGATAAGGGTGCAGTTCTCTATAGGTCATCCTAACTGAAAAGCAAGAAGGCTATGGGTTGCGAACCCACTAGACCCACTAGCTAGAGGAATCCCTAGGACACATTCAACTCTAAGACACATTTATCCAACATTCAACACCGATAATTGACAACAAAGCAGGGGAAAGAAAGAGTCAACTTCATCAATCCTCAAACCAAGGATGCAAACCAGAATTATAGGGTGAAGTGGATGGATGGATGGAAAGTCAAAATATGGATCTAGAGAAGAGGGTACAAGTCCTTGCAAGATACTCAAACATTGCCTAGGTTCAACGGAACATAATTAAATCAAGGATCTACTACTCTCGTCAACTTGAAAGTGTGATACTACTAGCTATACTCATCAGACAGTCAATACAACCACTAAATTAGTATCATCATCTAGTACATCATTTACCATCATCATCATGATAATAGCATAGCAGTAATAACATTGGCATATCATTGATCATCACATACATCTCCTTCATTCCATGGGCGCGGCCCAAGAGTAGCAAAGATGGGCCTCAATACTTTGGTTTGCATCTTGCTCAAACAACAAAAAATTGTCTTGGAAAAAGGGATTCCCCACAAAGTGTGGCATAACATCCCCTAGAGCGTTCCATCTAGGAACCCCTCAAATTCAATCTCCATGAAATAATATTCAATTAATTGCACATGAGAGACCATTGTGCCTAGTGGCCCTCCTCTTAAGTGATTTTTAAATTAATCTAAAGTACAAATCTTGGGTTCTTTGGTTGATTAGTGTGATTAGTTATTTTTCTTCATTGACTTTAATTATTCACACAAAAACCTTAGAAAACCCAAGGTAAGAAACTTTAATTAATTCATTACTTCAAAATTGCAATTATTAACACTTCAAAATTTAGGGAAACTCTCAGTTGATGGGTTCCCATTCCATTAAATACTTGAAAACTTAGGGAAACCCTAAGTTGATGGGTTCAGATTGCATTAAATAATTAAGTGTTAATTAATTGCCTTATTACCTTAGTAATTTATTCTCTTAATCACCAATTAGAGGGAGTGCATCATCTTATGGCAGTTTGACTAGTTAGGCACACCATACTCATCAATTAGCACCAACAAGACATGAAAACGCATCATCCCCATACTTCCTAACTAACCACCATGGCCACCACTCAACAATGAAGAAGAATCATCTCCAACCAAAGAAACACGTGTACCACCATCCCATCCAACTGATTATCATAAAATCCTGCAAGCATGAAAAATTTCCCAAGTGATTTGATAAAAATCACAATGTAGTAATATGCTGTAGCATGAAAGAAATAGACTCCCTTGAGTTAATCTAAGAGATATAAATCCTATGAACTGGGTCATAGTTCTGTAATGTTAGCTTATCCAGTGCCTTGTAGTGTATGCACAAATACCATTCACCTTGTTCCTTTTTGGGCATGATAAGTCAAGGGGAACCACATGGAGAACTATCAATAATTGGAGAAGGGGATCTTACCTTTTGTCAATAACTACTTGATTTGCTTTTATATTTTGACACATTCAATGACTATAGTTCTGTAATGAGGTTGTTGGGTAGAGAAGATATTGAAGCAAGGTCAATATAGTGATGAATTGTTTGCGTGAAAGAAAGTCCCTTAGGTTCCTCAAAAACATTGGCATATGCATCTAGTAGAGACTTCATAGCATTGGAGGTAAGCTCTTTGAGTTCTCTTCTTTGACTTGTTGGACCACACAAAGAACCATAAGATTACACAAATTAACTCGCTTGACAATTGTTTTTCCTAAATGTTATAAATTACAAAAAGAAATTGAAGGTTCAAACAAGGAAGTCAATTTATATACCTTGCCATCTTTTTGAACTTGATCAGTATTCTGAAAGCCATCATAAATTGCCTTCCTATCATACCGAGAAGGCTTACTAAGGAGAAGGTCACAACAATAAATATCAACTATGTCGCAATCCACTATATCAATTAATGGCTCCACCACAAAAGCAACAAAACATCCACGAGTAAGAGGAGTATGTTGTCCTTCTTCTTTGAATCATCCAAGATGCTATGGAGGGGGATGTGCCATGATAGGAAGTTGAAGATTGTCAACTAGTTGATGAGAAATCAGTTTTGTTTACTTCCATTTTCAATGATTATGTTAACTATCTTCTTGTTGATTTGAAGCTGTGCATAAGATTGTTAGTGGGGTAATCCTTGGCCATAAGAACTAAATTGGGATTTGGGGATTTTAGGATTGGTGACATCAACCTCATCACCTTCTTGATGCTTTTCAGAAAGTATAGCTTTAGCCTTCTTAGACTGCAACTGGTAACTCTCATCATTGAAGTGTCCATACCACTTATGGTATACACTATACATATTACACAAGACTCCTCCTGCTAATTACCTTGAGAAGATGATGAACTTTTAGTCGTTCTATGGTTTCTGTTTTCATCGTTTAGAAAGTTACAAAGAAGAAGATGAAGAATTTGAATTTGAATTTGGCTTTAATAACCTTCTTCTGTGACTACTATTGTGAGAATTGGGTCTACTTAGAAGGTGCTTTCTACAACTCGGTCTCTATCTTTAGTGCAAGTTAGTAAGCTTACTAAATTAAATTGATGTTGAGTAGCTCTATATCCTTCCGTAAATGAATACAATGCCCACCTATGAACTTGACATGAAGGGTTTTATCATTGTCCCTGACCTCAAGCATTTTAGAGACTTTGTTGAAAGCCATTGAACTATTGAACAGTCCTTCCAGTAATATGCCGAAGGTTCAACCAGTGTGTCAATGGCATTAGGGGCTAGTATCTCTATCCATCACCATTCTCGGCCTGCTTGTGCTGGCCATGGCTGCCCCCCTTGATGAGGGGATTAAACATGCCACTTCGCTTGAGACGAATTGAATGCCGGTGCAGGGAATATCACCACCCCCACTTGATCAACTAGTCAAGCGCTCAGCGACACATTTCTGTACATTTATGTATGGTGCACATCACTAAAATTTGAATATGTGCTCAAAGAAAGTAATGCTTCATACTAAGATTAATCATAAACTGGGATCATCATTACTAGAAATTAAGCTAGGAAATTCATGTTAAATAAAGGGTTGAGCGTTCAATATCTTTGCTGCATCCACCCATTTATAACATTCTTGGACAATGCATAGAGTCGTTTTTGTTTATTCTATCAACTATGGAAAAATATCACTTTACGCCTTGAGTTTCAGTCTGGTAATTTTTTTTCCTTGAGTTAAATAAGGGCACTATATTTGTAATCTAACAAAGCATGGTAAGGCCTCTAACCCAGCCCTCATCTGCCTTCCAACAAAAAAAATGAAAGAGTAGAAGTAAACAGTGGCCTCAATCTGACTGGCTTAAAGACAGATAAAAAGAAAGTGAAACATAAAGTTTACAAGATATGGCATCGAGTGTCTTTCATCCAGGAATAATTCTTTTCGTTTATTGGCATAATTAGGGTGAAAAGATTTACTACTACTATCGTTTTGAGTAATATATGCTTTGCAGGTAAGGGATTTCCATATGGGAAAGACGGAAGATATTGGATATTATGCAGGCTATATAGGTGAGCTCTTCTAATAGCCTTCTCATCTCTTTCCTCAAAAAACGTTTGTGATTGTACACCCAATTTTGTTTAGGATTTGCATATGGGCCCTAACAGTTGTCATTTTGACTTTTGATTGTCTGCAGGATCATCCTTCATGTTTGGACGGTTTTTGACTTCAGCTCTTTGGGGAATGGCAGCAGACAAATATGGACGCAAACCTATTATGATCATTGGCGTCTCTTCAGTGTCAGTGAGATAAACTCCATTACCTTTATTGTCTGACATTTAGTATGCATAAACTTGTTTATATATTAAAGGGAAAAACAGATTTGTTGGCTTTTGGCTTGTTGAAAGAAGAGTCTGAAGAGGCACAATGAGAGTTATGATTACTTCTTCTTACACGTGGACCATTTCATGCTTTTATTTGTTGGGTTCATTGAATTGTGCAGAATTGTATTCAATACCCTCTTTGGAATGAGCACTAATTTTTGGATGGCCATTTCAACGAGATTTCTTCTTGGCAGCTTCAATGGCCTGCTTGGCCCAGTAAAGGTAGGATCAACTTTGGATTGCTGAACTTGTCTACAGTTTAGTTGTAGGATTGAGCTCATATCAAAAGAATCCTTCTGAGGCAAAATAATCATTGGTGGATAGAATATAATACAATATTATATTTTTTGTCTCGCCAACAGGAGACCTTGTAGGTGTTAAATTTTTCTCAGGGTTAGGGTTTGATGCAGAAAAATAAAAAATCAATGTATTTTAATGCAAAATTACATTTAACAAACTAATACTGAAACGAAATAGTACAGAAGTAAATAGTACTGAAACATAATTTTCATCTCTTTCAACTTTTCATCTTTAACATTGCCAATTGAGTCACTGTGTTAAAGTAATCTTCAGTAACAAGTAATTAACAATAACACAATAACTAACATGTTAAGTTAACAATAAAAGAGTCAAGTGAGGGTACTTAGCTGGAGTGTGGGACCCTTCCTGTTTTATACTCAGAATTTTTACTTTCAGAAAAGGACTGTGCCTCTCAGAGGCCAGTCAATCACTAGGAACTAGATGACCCTGACTCAGATGGCAAGTAGTACAAACTAGAGAGAGAGAGATGACTGGGCTGAGGTATAACCAAATAGTCAATGACAGTCAGAAACACAGTGACAGTCACAATCAAACTCCAACATAAAGGATGTGCAATTGATGTAAACACAAAAAGGTCAAAACCTAGATGATGACAACAATATGACTCCAATTAATCAACACAAAGGATCAGCACAAATATCAGACCCAGAATAATCTTTAGAACAGAGACCAAACTAAAAAACAAGTCTCAGCAATATGAATCTGAACAAAGTAAGTCTCAGCAGAAGGTAGGTCTGATATAAAGCAATTAACAACAGATCTTAACACCTGTGACCAGATCCAACCACACATTACAACAGCAGGTCCAATGCTCAAGCCTCACGGCCTCCACCAAAGGATAAAAACTGGCCCTAGGCCTTACGGCCTCCACACAAACAGTCAAGGTCTGACCTAAGGTCTCACGGCCTCCTCAAAACAGTAGCCAACAGGAAGAATTGGGACTCACAACTGAGTCTAAGGGTCACGGCCTCCTCAAACAATAAATTGGACCTCAAATCAGTCATGTAATAGCAGATCGGACTCCAAACAGGGCTCAACCAGCAGATCAAGTCTCAAACAGGCAGATTGGATCTTCCAGCAAATAGATCGGACTCTAGGAAAGCTGCAACAAGTAAATCAGACCTCAATAACAACAGATCGGACCTCAGCCAGGGTAACGAATTAGACAAACAAATCAGCAGTAGGTTGCAGCCTTCCTCAGTAAAGCTCATGGGTAGCTGGATAGCTTAGTTTAGGAGCATGAAACCCTCAACATTAACTTCAGATCAGATCTGGAATATTCAATAGGTAGGCGGCCTTCAAACACAAGTAAGCAACAGTGGAACCCTTGACGTCAAGCATAGAAAGGAGCAGAGCTGAGAGAAAAGATATTGGATTGTCAACTTGCCAAATGAGAAACAAAGGACCTCAATATATATGATATTAGGATCTTCTAGAGAGTTCATAAAATAATTCTTTACACAAGTTAGGGTAGTGCCAATAAGTTCAAAACAATAAAATATAAAATATAAATAAAGTGACTTGGGTGGGTACCAACATTTATGGTCAAAACAATAAAGTCACATAAAATATAAATAGGGTGACATTAGGTGGGTACTCGGGTCATTTAATTAGTTAGGCGAGGGTACAAGGACCAACACATGACCCAACATAAGATAAGTGTGGGTACATGACCCATAAACCCTAGGACCAAGGCTATACCACAAAGTGGACAAACAATCATAGTACCCATAGGACCAAAATATCAAAGTATAAATCAAAACAACTCAAGGTGGGTAGAAGACCCCACTAACCACAAGTCAAAGACAAGGTACAAGGCCAATAAACAACAAGGTGTAAAGACCACGGATGAGCAACCAAGGTGGATACAACTAGTCATCTCTCTCTCAAATGTACAAGTGTTCCATACACAACCTGAAAGTTCATCATCACTGTATAAGGAAGGGTCCACACTCGATGATGTGATCATGTGGTCCTCTAGACTACTCATCAGGTCAAATGCTAGTGGCTCCATCAAGGGGTAGCCAATCCCTTGAGAAGACCATCTAACTCGACCATCTCGAAGACCTAGGAGAAAAGGACATCACACATCATCATCTTGGTCTACTGATCAAGATCCACTTGGTTAACTGACCAAGTATGTCATTGCAGGAACTACTTGGTCTCCGTGACCAAGAATCTACCTGGTCCCAGACCAGGAGGTCTCTGTCTCAACCTGCAAAGACCTGCTTGGTCCTCGTGACCAAGAAACGGTCTGGTCCCAGACCAAAATATCCTAGAGACAAGTAGGGGCCCTAGCCACGTGCTAGGGACTTTGCCATGGCATCAACCTGCTTGGTCCCCGACCAAGAACCCCAGGAGACAGCTGGGGGCCTTAGGGTACCTTCTAGAGTCTTACTCTTTACTCTGCCTTGTTAACTTGACCAGGAACCCTAGTTAACTAACTAGGGTACCATCCTCTCTGAGAATGGGTCTCGCAGCTGCACTAACTTTAATAGTGGGATCTCAAATAAAAGTTCTATTTTCACAATGACCAATCTTTCAATAACACTAGAAATTGATTTTAATGCATGCATCTACTTAACAACTGGGTAAATAATTTTAATGCATGCATCAATGACACAAAATTTATTTAATGAGTGCACTATAGCTGTAAAATATATACCCATTCTTATGTAGTGTTTGACATTTTTATGTGGTTGTTTTACAGGCATATGCATCAGAAATCTGCAGGGATGAACACCAAGCTCTCGGCCTATCTGTTGTAACAACCTTGCCCTCATTCTTTCATCATAAGAATTTCATTACATTCACTGGATGCTTATTCCATTGGCAGTAATATGTATGGAAGGCATTAGATACCAAAAATGTCGAGTAAAATCCTTTAGTAGCTTTAAATCAACTTATTGTGTACATTACAGTAACATTTATCTTTCCATATGTCTTAGGTGGGTACCATGTGGGGGATAGGCTTGATCATTGGTCCAGCACTTGGAGGCTTCTTTGCACAGGTATTTATAGCTACTAAAAATAAGGGAATGTTAGTTTATTAATCATGGTGATGAGGGGCATGTTTCACAAATAGATATTCAATTGAGTTGGGTTTGAATTTCATATGTGATATGGGAATTAAGCTAAGTTGCATGGAAACAGATACTGATCTGCATATGTCAGATATTTTATATTTTGAAATGTCAGGATTTAGATACAAAGAACAATGTTGACATGGGATTGAAGCTAAGTTACATGGAAACTAATAACAGAGTTCTATAGTTCTATAGTATATTTAGGATAGTTTCTGTTCAAATAGCTTCATTCCCGTTTCAACATTGTTCTTTATTTAGGATATTTAGGATAGTTTCTGTTCAAAATTCAAATAGCTTCATTCCCATTTCAACATTGTTCTTTATCCTCTTGCAACACTGTTCTATAGTGGTGGGCTTAAAACTGAATTCAGTTCAAGTTGCTGTATTTGATGTCTTCATAATGTCTTTGAAAGGCAGCTTTCACCTTTCTTGATGTATTGGTTTCTTGCTGTTTAAATAGATTGTGCCATCTATAGTTAGGGTCTAAGTTGCATGAAAAGTTGAAACAGATACAGATATGGATCCATATCCAAATATAGATACAACAATTTCTTTTGAACAATTTGGCTATGATACAGCTAGGAATGGCATATATATATATATATATATATATAAAGGCTGGATCTGGAGCTGAGATGTGGAAACATGGACGCTGGGGCCTAGCCAGGCAAATCCAACAAGTTTGGTTAGGGTAGTTTCTGCAGCTGTGGGTATAAAGCAAATTCAGGCTTCAAATACTAATGCATCTTCACATGTTTAGAAGTATGCCCTTCATGCTGCAGTCGCTGTTGCAACTATTTCATTTCGAAAACTTCAATTCCTGTTCTGTTTTGAGATGTGAACTTGATTCAATATATGGAGTAAGATGAAACATCCTTTAATGTTCTAAGATTTGGTTAGCATTTTCTGATGCCCAAGGTCTCTTGAATCTTGTTTACTTGTTTATTATTTTTGCATCATTGTTGCATGCCCCCATCTTTCTCTGTTGATTGCCCTGAAGAGTCAATATTCCCCACTTCCACCCCCACCAGCTTCCCAAATTCTACACTCGATAAACTGCCCTTGGATCTCACTTTTGATTTGAGAATTTACCATTGGTGTATATGATAGGGAAAGGATTATGCCCAATATGATAGGGAAAGGATTATGCCCATCCGGCTCGATTGCTTTGCTTCTTAAATATAGTACAGTTAAATTCACAGTTTCATTTTAAATTGTCTTTTAACACTTGTCTTTATGAGACCCATAAAAATATCTTCTGCAATCCTTTTCTAGTATTTAAAAAATATATGGGCTAAAAAATATCATGGATTCTTATATTTTATTATAGTGGGTTCAATATATATTACTGATCACTTTATTTTATCATAGGCATCCCAAGAATATCTTCAAGTGAAAGTTTCATTAGATTACAATTTTCAGAGTGCAAAATGTTTGAATCATAACTGAGAAAATGGAAAAGAGTAGCGACTATCAGTTTCTACTGTAGGCTTTATTGATATCCTGCAGTCATTTTGTAATCTAATAGCCTCATTGACATTCACGACTTCCCTTTCTAATTTGGCTTGGTTCTTGTTGGCTATGATATGCATGATATCCACTGCATCCCATATTTCACTTTAATGTTATAGTAGATATTTTCTTTCTATTCTCTGCCCACTATGGGTTCATGTTCCTTACATGTGGTTTGTTTTTCAATGTTGTTGGGCCAGCCAGCGGACAAGTATCCAAATATATTCTCAAAACACTCTTTATTTGGAAGGTAAGTCTTGAAAGGTTTGATTAGGGTGTTGTAAAGGATTTTCCAAGCTGACGATAATAATGCCTCTATGTTATCCGTTAATGATTTGAACTTTCTATATAGTATATATAATTTATATTGTGTTAAACTCACACATATTTACTTTGCAGATTTCCATATCTTTTACCATGTCTTTGCATCTCAGCCATTGCACTTGTAGTTCTTGTGACTACATTCTGGCTTCCGGTAAGTTCTCTTGATATATGTTTCGTTGAGAATATTGAATTACCTTCCTTCTAAACCCTTTGCAGTATTTTACTAGTCGTCTATTATAATTGCTCATGACGGTAAGGAGAATTCTTGCTGTTAAAACTTTGACTAGAGTTGAGAAAAACAACTGATATAAAGTAAGATTTTAATACACGCACATAAATGGATAAATAGATATGGATAGATATAGAAATACATCTTACAAGACATTACTACACAGAAATAGAATACATCAAACTGTACATATCAATATGCCAGGTTGCGATTATGCAGACTACCCCTTCCTACAGAAGCAAGGAATGACAGCATATCTGCCTTACCCCAATCTTTAAAGAGTCTGTATCCTTATGAAAAAATTCCACTTGCGTCTTAACGCTGCGCACTCAATTCTGCTTTCAATGCTTTAACTTCCCCAGTTGAAGTATAGAAGCATACCCATTGAATGTACCTTCACATCTCCTAACCAAAAAAGGAAATTCCTGTCAAACTTATGATGTTCCGAATTTTTTTGACATATTGTCTGCCATGTTGAATGGTTGGTTTGCAATATTTTGAGTGTGATTAGTGACACACTTGAATTAGGCCTACGCTATTTGCTTGGCAAGAGGACAGAGGGGACAAATGTTTATGATTCTTGTGGACCATCACTGAATAATGGACCATAATATGTTTCAATGTACAACTGATCAGAAGGAGTTGTCATTATTTCTGTAGGTAGATCTAGTGGTTGGTGCCCAGAGTTGAGTGCTTGTGGAGGGATGTAGAGGGACACGAAAAGCTCCAGATGGTGAGTAGTTTCTAGGGTTTTTCCCTAATTATTAATCCTGAGTAGGTAATCTTCCAGTGGGATCTAAATAGCCTCTAATTCTCTGACAGCACATTGAAATGATAAGGATCATACACTTATACAAGGAAGCCTCTTTGCTTATAAATCTAGTTAAACCATTGACAGGAATTACCAAGGTAAAAGGGGAGATTCCACCATTTTACAAATCAAATTGACACCCCTTTTCTGATAGGTTTCCAAAGAGCACAGACCACCTACACTTGACAAAATAAAAAGATGTCCAAAGTTCAAACTTGCAAGTAGTAGCTATGGTCTCTAGAAAATGAAATAAAATATTAATTTTAGCCAACATATTTAGTAGAAAAGGAAATTATTATCTCAGATTTCCATTAACATCTGTGAGAATTTACTTTTTGTTCCAAGGAAAACCAAGGGATGCTTCCCCATATTCGTGGATGGCATCCCTAGTAAACCTGTCGGCATAGACTGGTGCACCTTGTTGTCCGCCAATATGCACACCAGCAGCGGAAATCTTTCGAAAGTTGTCTCTTCACTACAAGTGAGAGAGGTGTGGCCTTGGGGGCAAGCATTGAGCCAGGTACTGTCACCTGAATCCCAGCTCCTCCGTTTAGGCAAACTCCTAACGAAGCCAAGGGGGGTAGTCCCTAAAAGAGAGTTTCACTAAGGCTCTTGTATTTATAGTGTTTTTAGGTGTTGTGATGCGGATGGGTGTTGTTTAGGAGTTTTTGTGAAATGAGAGACAATTTAAAATTAAAATATAAGACAAGATAACGCAATCCACGTTGAAAATACAAAATGAAAGATACACTTAGGCAATAAACAGATCACTTCACGTAAATATAAGCAAATACTCCAATGTTGATACTTAAGCAAGCAAAATATAAGATGAAGGACCAGTGCCTTATGGAGTCAGAAAATAAAAGTGATTGTAAACTTGACACAAGTGCTTGAAATGGAAAGTTTGTGAGAACGTTGTGCAGCTTATCTTGGTAAATTCAAAGTTTTAATTGTCTTGATTATTAGGGCTAAAACCAAGGGTATTCAAAGAAAGTCCGGAAAAGACAATATCAAGTGCCTCCATTCAAGGACCTGTCGGGCCACCCAGTGCTCTAGCCAGGCCGCGCAATGCAAGCCAACAAACTAGAGGCTGAACATGGAATCCCGGCGCCCTCACTAAGAGATTACCCACTGAAATTATCTTATCGATCAACTCCGGATTGGTTGGTTATGGGGGCGAAAATTTTAATTAGATTTTCGCTTGTAGATTAACAAGTCTTCCACCTTTCTGAGTACTAGCCCAACCGTTTCCGGTTGGCAGAGCATACGGGTGTAGGACAGAAACTAAGGTAAATTAATTAAAGGGTGTATGAGTGGAAAATTTTATTATTAGAAAGCCTTGTTCAACTCTCCGACAGAGAGCGCTCTTGACTTGGTCTTATGACCACAGTTCAAGAGACTTGCTATTTTAACAATGCCTAATGCAAAGAAATGCAAGAAACTAAAATGCCCTCCGATAGAGGGTGCTCTTGACTTGGATTCGGCCAAGTTCAAGAGACTTTGGTTTATTTTAAGAAGCAGATAAATTGTAGTAGCAGTATATCTTAACTTGAAAAAGATTTAAGCAATAATGTTGATCTGCAAGATATGAATTACTACTAACAATATTACTTGCAAGATAAAATGAAACTAAGTAAATCTAATGTTCTACCACACAAGTTTTAATCTACTAGGTGGGATTGATCTCCGAACAAGATCAACCGCTAGAACCGCCTGCACTTGAGAACCTCCAGCTAGTTGAAAGCTCTGCCAAGGAAACCGACGGGGAAGGAAGAGTAACCACAAATTATGTGGTCCTGCCCTTGAGACAAATCTCAAGGATACAACTTCCGGTCGAAGGCTTTGGAAGAGAGACAAGATAATAGTAAATGCAAAAAATAAAGCTAAACTACCCAGGAGTCTCTTTCAGGTCAAAGACCCTACTCGGGAGAGCATGGGGGTAAGTAAATATGGAAGATAAGCAAATTTGATTTATTGAAGTAAAATACTAATCTAAGAGCATGAAATCATAAATCTAAGCTAAATCAATCCACAAGACCCAACACTCTTCCCCAAATGGGGAAAAAGACCAAAAAAGTGGAGGTCTCCTCCACTTGAAACTTTTATTGAACGGTTACAAATGCCTTGGGCTTAAAACCTCGCAAGGTCTTTTGAGAAATAAAGTAACCAGGAAAACAAAGCAAGCTTTTATAAGCTTACTACAAAGGATAACAAGATCTTTGTAATTTTAATCACTCCTTATGGTGTTCTTGTGGTTTTGCTTAGATTTCCTTACTTCAAGATCTATCGAATATCTCTCTCTCAAATGACCTACACAAGATCAGAACATCTCAACAAGGCACCCATTAACCATTAGCAGAATAAAACCAATTGGAAACTAGTTAAATCTAGATTCAAAAGATTGACTCCAAAGTGGAAAATGCATGAGATTTTAACATGAAATCTTAACTATGGCGAAACGGACCAGCGAACAACAAACTCTTGAAATGTGCTAAAAAAGAGATCTAAAGTATAAAAAAAAATTTGAAATATTTTTTCTGCAAAATTTCTATCTTTTCAACTTGCAACTAGGGTTTATGAATGCAAACTATACTAGTGTGAAACAAGAGATCTAGAATGCCCTAAAGTTAACTTTCAATGCATGCCAATGCCAATGATAAAATAAAATGAGATCTAATCTATCCAAGAAACAACTCTAGTACTAACTTTCAAAAAAGACTTAGCCAATTCGTTTTTGTACCTTTTATGGTTTTTTAGTGGTTTTTTGGGAATGAGGACGAGAGGCAAAAACGAAAGCAAGGATGTGAAGGTAGATCTAGGGCAAAGATAAAGGGAAGGAATAGAGGGATAAAAAACGAATGCAAGAGGGAGAAGGGCGAATGGAGAAGGAGGCAAAAACGAAATGGAGGAGTAGATCTAGGGAAAAAGAGGATGAAATAGCAAGACAAGGGCAAAGGGCTACAAGTGGAACACTTGAGAGGGTGAAAACACTGTCTTGGAAATCCTCCGGTTAACCGGTGATACGCCGACAACGAGTGTTGAAGAGAGCACAAGGGAACAAATCCCAAGTTATTCCCCAAGGTTGAAGGAACTTCAACCTTATGGCAAACTAATCTATGGCTTGAATACAAGAATAATCTCGGATCAAGGCTAGAGGGGCTAGAAAGGGCTTAGCATGCAAGTACAAAAAGGTTTCAAGGAGCAGATGAGAAGGCTTGAAGAAGAGAAGCCTAAAGTAACAAGGTTTTAAAAGTAGAGTTTTTTGTTGATGAGAAACCTGAGAAGAGCTCTTCCTAGCTTTCTTAAGATGAAAAGATCTTGAGATTATTGTAGATCCTGCAACCACAAAGTGTTAGGCCAAAACTTGAAGATGAACAAGGGTTTGATGCAACCGAGCTCTTACCCCTCTTCACTTTAAACAACACCTAATCACAACCCAAACCACTCAACCAACAAGTGAGATCAACAATGCTAGTATGCTAGAAATATCAAGATTAGATCAACAATTTGTATAACCAACTAGTCATGTCCATTTAGATCTTGATAAACTATGCATAAATAACCAACTTAAATTATAAATGGTTACTCTATTGTACTAAAAATAGTTCTCACAAGCTAGCCATTGATCAAATACTGTGCATAATCAAGAGATGGGTTTAGAGAAGATGTCACCTCAACAAGAGATGAATTCACACCAAAGATTGAAAGCTCATGGACCTCCAAAGTCGAAATCTTTATTGAAAATATTAAGCCAAAGCATATTACAAATTTGTGCAGAGTAATCTTGCATCAAAGTCTCCATGAGATAATAACCCCTAATGGGCCTCTCTTTATAGAAAAAACAACACTAGCTAGCCCTAGTTCGAATTGGCAATGGGTAGATAGGTCGAATTCCAATCACATGAGGGCTTGGAGAGATAGACAAGGAAAGAGTCGAGTTCATGGTAGGTGGAATGGTACTAGGTGGCAAAACTCGACTTGGAGGAAGGTATGAATACTACCCAATAACGTAACTCCAACAAGGAAAGGCGAGCTAAGGTAGAGGGGGCGTGATCCATGTGGAGGCATGCGAGTTGCTTGGTGGATGGCAAGTGGCAAAGGGTAGGCACTAACTCGAATCAAAAGGAGGCCAAGCTTACTCGTGATTACATGGGAAGCATCAATAACCAATCCACAAACTCCAACAATGCTAGAACTCGACCTTGATGGAGATTGACGTGAGGAATTAAGGGGATGCGAATTAGTTGTGGGGAATACACGTGGTAGCTAGTAGGTGAAGCTCGAATCACAAAGGGAGCCAAGCTTTGGTGGATAAGGTGAGTCATGAGGGCGCCTACCACAACATAAATACAAAAGCTACCAACCCAAACATCAAGTGCCAACACATAAAATCAAATTTAGCATGGAGAGGGCGAATTTACTTGAGAGGATAATGATTTGGTGACTGGATGGATGACTGGGAGGGCTTGGAGTTGATTGGAATCTTCCTAAATGCTCATTGCCATGTCATTTAGCCATTTATTTTAATCAAATTGATTAATTTTGGAGAGATTTGGATTATCTCCAAAATATTCAATTTTATTATTTTAATTAATAATTTCTCTGTAAATGACTTTTCAGAGAAAATATTAATTATGAGGCTGAATCGACATCCGAAAGTTGGTTTTAGCTGCTCCACGGGTCATGTGTGATTTTTGGCTTATGAAACGAGCCATCAAACACTAAGTTTGGACCCCGGATGACTAACATAATTACAGACTCAAATTTCTCTATTTAAACTATAGAGAAATTTAATTAAAATTTAAAAAATAATTAAAAATTAAAAAAAAAAAAACCCCAATTTCGACGCGTCCGGTAAATTTTTTTCGAAATTTTTTCTGGGGGTCCTAGAGACCTAGGACATGACCAAAACCTATTCTAATAGTGTCTAGTAGGTTTATACATTATAGTTGGACCCCAATAACCCCCCATGGCCAAATTTCCAAAATCAGGCATTCCAGTTTTGGAGGAAGCGGGAGAAAAACCAAGAGATTATATTTTGCCTGAAGCAAAGTATAATCTGACGGTGAAAAAACTCCCTGGAATACCTTAGTTGTTTAATCCAGTCATGAGGAACCGAGCCACTCAGACCCTACTAGCACACTTTGATACAAACCCCCATGGGGCCATGGTCATGTCGACTCAAAAACAAAACCGGCTAGTCAAAACTGGCTAGACCCAAATATAATGAAACCCAGATACTCTGGAAGTGAACACTGATGTGTTCCAACACTGGCGGCTCAATAAGGTTTCAACTATTGTACAAATCAGTTGATAACACACCTCATTGGGGAAATATGAACTGGGCACCTGCCGGCATGGAACTAGCCAAATGCCCAACAACATTGGTAACAACTGGTTGAGACAACCCATTGAACTTGTGTGAGACTTTACTCAAGAAGGCATCAACATCACAAATGAAAAACAAAATTGTCCTTGTTACCAACTTATTTGTACCATAGTTGGGTTATATGAAGAGCCGCCATTTGACAAACATGATAAGTGTTTGTGTTCCAGTGTATCAGATGATCCATCCTTTGTGCCTAGCCAGTTTTGGCTAGTCAGTTTGTTGTTTGTCTTGAAATGACCATGCCCCACGGGGTTTTTGTAATAAAAGTGTGCTAGTAGGGTTTGAGTGACTTGGTCACCCATGACTGGTTTATCAACTAAGGTATTCCAGGGAGTTTTTTACCCTGACCAATTATACTTTGCCTTCAGCCGAGATATAATTGACAAGGTTTTCTCCTGCTTCCTCCAAAGCTGGAATGCCCAATTTTGAAACTCTAGCCATGGGGGGTTATTAGAGTCCAACTGATGTATATGAACCTACTAGACACTATGAGTCGAGTCAATGGTCATTTCCTAGGTCTGTAGTGGTTTTAAAACGTTGTCCGAAATTTTTTTACTGGATGCGTTGGACAGTTAATTATTTTATTTTTTAATAATTAATTTTTCCATAGTTTAAATGGAAAAAATCAATTTGTAATATGTCAGTCGTTCGGGGGTGTTTTTCAGTGATTGGAGGCTTAATTCCTAAGCCAAAAATCATACTTAGACCCCAGACATCTTTATCCTAAGTTTCGGATCGTCATTTGGCCAATTAATTAATAAATCCTCAAAAAATCAATAAAAGAGGATTATTAATTAATTAAATGAGAAAATTAATAATTGGAGAAAATCCAATTCTCTCCAAAATAATCCAAATTGGATTATTTAAAAGGCTAAATGACATGGCACCAGACATTAATGATCATTCCAGTCATCTCCAAGTGGATTCAGTTAACTATCCAGTCAGCACAAGTGATCTCCTTCAAGTGAATTCTCCCTCCTTCATGCAAAATTCGAGTTTGTGATGTGGCATGTGATGAGTGGTTTGTTGGAGTTGTATATATGTTATGGTAGGCACCTCCCTAAAGGGTAGGGCCACATCATTGGAGTTATCTCCCTCTTAACTCCTCATATCCCACAAATTGCTCATACATTAAACCCTTGGCTCACGTATATCTCCTTCTAGCTCACGTATATCTCCTTGTGGGCTCACGTATTACACTTGGCAACCATTTACTTGAGTGGTGATACTTCCAAGAAAGGGATGGGGGGCGCCTTGCCTAGGTGGAGGCCACCTCCCCACCCTAATTCAATGCAACTCGAGTTATGTAAGGGTTTAGCACTCCAAGCCTTGTGTTGACTTGGATATGATTGGATTTTTGGTGGGGAATTCGAATTAGACAAGTGCCATTGGCCTCCTTCAAGCCATTTCAAATTTACTCAATGGATGGCTTGTATTTTGTATAAGTAGAGGCTCTTGGAGCTCTCTTCTCATGGATATTTTGGGCAAACTTACTCTGCCAGATTGTAATTGTGTTATAGCTTTTGCTATTTGAAATAAAGTGACTTTGGAGGTCCATATGGTGTGTTGATTCTTGTCATGGGAAGTGCTTCATCTGTATCAAGGTGATTTTGTTCGTGTTTATTACTTGCATTTCACTATTTTGATCAAATTGTTAGCTTAGAAGGCTTTATTAAGTTCATAGGATGGGCATTTGAGTTCAATTTGTCCATTTATGTTGAGGTTTTATGTGATTTGGAAGGAGTAGACTGTAGTTGGAAATACTTATACTCTTCTAATCCCATTTTGCTTTGCATACCATATTTGATCAAGATGTGTTTGAGAGTGGTTTCTTGTGCAGATCTATTAGGTTTGAAGAGAAGCTTGAGCTCGGTTGCTTCTCTCATCTCTTCAAAGGACCTATTTTCTGACATTGTGTGCATTTCAGGACCTCCTAAAGTCGATCTCAAGATTTAAAAAGTTTGGCAAGAGATACTAGTTCAAGGATTCGTCTCTTAAATCTACTTTCCCTTCTGGTTACTTTGTTACCTTTTGAGTAGTGGATCTTCAAGTTTATCTTTCCCACACTCTTCTTTGTCTTCTCATGTAAGTTTTGCCTTGAGAAAGTAGCTTGGGATTTTATCCCAAGTGCCACATAATTTTGTGGCTACTTCTCTTTCCCCACTAGCATCTTTGCGTGCATCCAGCTAGCTGGAAGGTTTTCGGGACTAGTGTTCTAGTGGTCACTTTGTTCCAAGGTTTGACCCCACCTTGTTTGTTTTGTGTTTTGATCTTTGCTTGTTCCTCTTAAAAGTCTCCTCCTAGATTTCATTTTTTGCCTCTCTTTTACTCTCAAAGCTCCTCCTTCTTCTCTCTTTTCGTCCTACCTTAAGCTCCTTTCTCCATCTCTAGCTCTCGTCTCCTTCCTTCTAGTCTCTCAAAACCCTCTTCTCCTTTCGTTTTGCCCTACCTTCCTTCTATTCGTTTTCTCCTTCAATCTCTCTTTTCACCTTAGTTTCGTCCTACTCCTTTACCTTTCGTCTCCCTTTCTTCTCCCTCCTTCCCTTTCGTTTCACTCCTTAAGCTTTGGTCTTTGCCTCCTTTTGTCCATCCCCTTTGCTAGCCTCCCTTTTCTCTTAAAAAGCTTCAAAAAAGTTTCAAAAAAGAACTCTTAAGTTTAATTTTTAGTTTCATACTAGTTCATGTTAGTTTATTAACTTGCATTTCATAGTTAGATCTTGCATCTAGTTTGTTGTTAGCTTGCATTTTGCATTTAGATCTCTTTTAAAAGTTAGGCTTGCATTGATTTTCTCATTTTAGGCTTGGCATCTAGATGTCATTGAAAATTTTGCATTTCTACTTGGATCCTAATTGTGTTTAGTTTCTTTTGATTTGATTTGATTAATGCTAAAGGGTGCTTGTAGTTTGTTTTTGCATTTTGTTGTAGGTTTGAAGAAAAGCACTTGAGAAGAAAAAGCAAGAAGAAGAGGAAGACCAAAACCACTAAAAAGCAATAAACCAAAAGGAAGATAAAAAAACCAATGAAGATCATTTGAACTAAAGAAGACAAGTCAAACACTCTCCTTTTTGTAAAAGCCATTAAGGCTTTCTTCCATTTTATATTTTCCAAGTTTCTCTCAGAGTGGTTGAAAATCCAGAATATTGTACTTGCTTAATAAAAGGTTTCATAAGTGGGGTTTTTAATCCCCCACACCCAACTTCCCCTATTCGGGGAAGCCTTGTAGTGTCATTGTGTGTTTGATTTCTTTCCCTAGCTTAGTTTACTTTTTGCAAGTAGCTTAGTTTCATTTTTGTTGTAGAACAATAATTGCTTAAAGTAGTTTCACTTTTTGCAAGTAGAACACTAATTGTTAGATTAGTTCATTTTTGCAAAGTAGTATATTAGTTGCTAAAGCATTGTTTTATCATTTTATTTGAGCTATAATTTGGTCTCTTTTACAAACTTCTTGTCTTTTAAAAAGAACCAAAGACTCTTGAACTTTCCATAACACAAGTCAAGAGCACTCTCTGTCGGAGAGTTTTACTGTGTGCTCTAAGTTAAAACACTTCAAACTCACATCCCTTTCTAAAAATTTATCTCGTTGCTTTCCATCACCAAGTATGCTCTGCCGACCCTAAAAAGTTGGATTCATACTCAGAACGGTGATTGGATTTGTTAATCTTACAACTGATAACCATAATAAAATATTCACCCCCATAAACCAACGAACCGGCGTTGTTTTGAGAAATACTCAAGTAGTGGGGAAATTCCTAGTGGTGTCGCCGGAAATCACCGTTGTCATAGAGTTCTAGCTTGCTGGTTAAATCCACTGGACACCTAGCCTAGAATACTAGACGGTCCGTCAGGTCACCAAGGGGAGCCACTGAAGGTATACTTTTTCCGGTTGGACGCATACCTTGCTTTTTCTAGCCTTAATAATCAAGAACATCTAAAATACTTTAAAATTTACCAAGAACAATTTCAAAACGATCTCACGAACATTACATTTTGACTTACACTTTTCAGCATCCAAGCACTATTTTTTGACTCCATAAGGCACTGGTCTTTGAAACTCACTTGTATCACCTAAGTCTGGACCATATGTCCTTGTCATTTGTTTAAATTTATCTTGTGGATGCCTATTTAAATTTCAAGTCATTGTATTGTTCATCGTGTAATCGTATTTAGTAATTACAACGTGGATTGCGTATTTCACAGTGTTCTCACCATAAAAAACTCCTAAACAACACCCATCCGCATCATTTCATCACTTAAAACATTTAAAAAACAAGAGCCATAGAAAACTCTTTGTTAGGGACAAACCCCCTTGGCTTCGTTAGGAGTTAGCCTAAATGGAGGAGTTGGGATTCAGGTGACAGTACCTGGCTCATTGCTTGCCCCCAAGGCCACACTTCTCCCACTTGTAGTGAGGAGATAGCTTTCGAAAGATTTTTGCTGCTGGTGTGCATCTTGGCGAACAACAGTCCTCATATGAAATTAGCTTTCAATTGTAAGTAAATTGATTTTAACAACAAGCACTTGGTCAAATACAGTGATATGTTGCACACATAGCAAGCACTATAAATTTTAAAATATTCTTTGTAAAACAGGGTACAATTAAATATTTGTTTTGTTGGGTTGTGCCTCCTAGCTGGGGCTAATGTCAATGCCTTCAAAATTAAAATAGATGGCAATCAAGCTTAGGGCTCAAGAATCATAGCATTGTCCCCAATACATTTTACCACCCTAGCAGTGGGAAACCATCAACAATCAAATTGCTTATTTATTCATGTTTAAATTAAGAAGGTCCTGTTATCACACACACTGTAGTTGCCTCTGAAAGATATCCTATCCAGGATGGTAGAGGTAATGGTAGCCAAGTTGGTGACACTTCAATGGTCTAGGTCTCTAGATAAGCAATTGGTTGTCACACCAACCAAGTCCTTTGTCAGTTTAGGCCAACTACTTGAGGTGGCCAAGGGTGAGACCCTTGTCTTTTCTCGCGGAAAAGACCTTGCAAGTCCAAGACACACAAATGAGAAAATGATGAACAATGAAACAGAAGATAGTCTTGGATGCAACCCTAGACCCAGTAAATGGCTAAGAGGGATGAATGTCTTAGAGAACAAGCTGACGAGGCTTAAGCAAAATGTAAACAACAACTAAGATAAATGCTATCCCAATAGCAACGATTTAATTATAAGATCTAGGATATGATCAGTGCCAGATAAAATGGTCAAGTCGTAACAAGATAGAGATTAAGCTTGCGAATGAAACTAGCTACGAGATGGCAAAATAATCGAACTCTAGTAGTTAAAATGCAGGTTATGATGATAGATGGACAAGTTAGAACACACAACAAGCATTCCCAAGTCCTCAAACAAGGAAAACACAAGCTGCCCTAGGGGGGCGTAACTCTGCCAAAAAGACTAGTGCCTTGGAGGGGCTAATGGAGTCGAAAATCAGTGCAACTCGTTGTCTAAAGTTTTCCTACCAAATCTGACTTGGGTTCTCAACCAAAAATGATTTTGATGGTTAAATTCAAAGATACAAAATTTGAGGGTTTTAACTTAGTTATTTTTGTTGATTTTCTTGTATAGGAAATGAAAGAGAATGAGAATAGATGTACTTACTTGGCTGCTGTAGCAAAATGGTGGAATAGTGAAGGTTATTCACACAGAGATCAAATGGAGTACTTTGGTGAAGCCTTGGTTCAACAATGAAGTGTCGGAATGACCAATGTGCCCCCTTTCCACCTATTGATCAGAGATGAAAATCAAATTGAAAGACAAACAGAAATGAGCAATTACAAAGCGAGAAACTAATGATAAAAGAGTGAAAAATACTAAAAAGAATTCATTCCTTGTTTAACCAAATCCAAAGAAGAGGAAGAGTGAGGTTTCCCTCAAGTGGTGCACCCCTCTTCAAATTGCTTCTCTACCTGCAAACCAAATCAAACTCGAATGTTTCCGGAAATACACCAAAAATATCCCAATGCAAAGGAGAAATAACTTGCAATCACCAATCCACACATTCAGCTCACAATAGATATAAGTTTTAGCTTAGAAATCTTCTCCATTCAATTGCCAAGAGTCCAAGGAAAAGTTACAATGAGTGATCTCTCTCTTAAATAGAGAGCTTCCATACAAAATACCTAGCCAAAGAGATCAATGGAAGAGATAAAATCATAACATAAGAGATCAATGGTGGATAATGTCTCAAGATATTACATCAATGAGCTAGAGAGGGGTCGCTATCACCAAGTGCACCCTCCCTAGGAAGTACATGGTACAAAGTACAATAAAGAAATATGAGTGGGGGCTTCCTAGGGGTCTAAGACTCTCTTAGGGGCCCCCTTTACAATATATATAAATTTTTCCCACAATACATAACTCATAATACCACCAAGTGCACCCCCCATGTACAAGTGCGTCCTCCCTAGGAGGGGGAATGATGTGTGGACCCCATCTCTAGTGAGAACAACATAATACATGGTCCAAAAGCATAGTACAATGTCATAATATCCTCCCATGTCAAAAATTGTCCCTGTTGCCACCTAATACACACCTGGGGGGAACGCGACACGAAACCTTCAAGCCACTCGTTGTGTCCTTGGGGGCAAGTCAGAGTCAAGTGTTGTCACCTGATTACTCGACTCCTCCGTCTAGGCTTACTCCTAACGAAGTCAAGGGGGTGGTCCCTATGAAATTAATCTAAGGCTTTTAACTATAAAAACAAAATAAAAGTCTAATCTAGGAGTTAATGAGATGAAATGGAAAAATATAACATCTAAGCACAGTTTGCAAATTAAAACAATTAATCAACACCACACATGATAGATATGCATTCACGACATTTTATAATTGAAACTTAAAACATGGAAAATTAAAGACCAGTGCCGAGAATGTGAAATGCGATTGTTGCTGTGTAGTGTCGTGAAAGTATTGCAAGAGGCTTGTTGTATATTTTAGAATTATTAATGGGTATTATGGGACTGGGTAAATTCTTGGTTTGGCCCAAAGAAATCTAACCTCTTGAACTGAGTGCTATAGCGGCTTAACCAAGTGTCCAACAAGGCGAGGATGAACCTGATTAAAGTAGCCTTCTGACTCTATGGTGTACACCCACACAACCCCCCGAGTTTGTAAAGTTATATTTGATTGGATTTTCTTATTTAAAAATAGTTGCTCTATTCCTTTTTCTGATTGACCCAACTGTTCAGACTATGCTGCAGCGATCAAGAGCATACCTCAGGCTTTGAGCGTTGGTAAATTTTATTAAAAGTATGAAGTGGATTGTTAAAACTACACTACGCCCTAAGAGTCTCTTTTCGAAGCACCACAAAATGGTGCAGTGCTTTGGGAGAGCAAGGGGAAAATTTTAAGTAAATTTTAGGAACAATTGTATTGTTGAAACTTGAAACACATAAGCATATAAAAGATAAATCGATTAAAAAGGTCCTTTGAGGACATTTGTGTGCTTTAGTGTTGTTTAATTACTACAAACTTAAATGAAACTATTTTAAACAAAAAAAATTTATAAAAAAAAAAACCGACATGAATCCCCCTGAGGGGATGGGGGCAGGCGCTGGAATAGCCTGTAGAGCTCTTTTTATTTTTTTATTACAATCAGGATTTTTTAAGAACTACTGCTTGCCCTTTATCATTAAGGAACAAGACAGTTTACAATAAAGATAGAAAGTGAAGGTGCTTAAGGGGGTTCTCCAAATGGTCTTGGAGGCTCCAAATCCAAATTTTTTAGACTTTTGTTTTTCAAACCTGCTAAGCATGCAAAACAGACCAGCGAGCTTAGTTTATCAAAAAAAGATAGCCAAAAACACTTTAAGAGTGCTTTTGACAATGCTACAAATTGCCCAAAAAATATCTAAATGAACTAGTATGCAAAAAAAACTTTTTGGGTGATCCCTGAAGTATCAAAATCAAATTTTATTAACTTTAATTACCTAAACCTGCTAAGCATGCAAACTAGACCAACAAGCTCTTTTTGTCATGAAATGACCAAAAACACTCAGAAAGTGATTTGGCCATGTTGCCGCCGGATTAGCACACCTGGTTAATGCAACAACAATCTATGCTACTGCTCAGTGTGCCCTTGGGGGCAAGTCTCGAGTCAAGGTTGTCACTTGATCTTGACTCCTCCGTTTAGGCAAAACTCCCAACAAAGCCAAGAGGGGTAGTCCCTAAGGAATGTTTCTAAGGTTGTTAGAGTTTCTGTAAATTGATTAAGGTGTTTATGTTTTAGGAGTTGTTTTGGGTATTGATTAGAAGGGTTCCAAGATATAATTGCAACAAAGTTTAAAGGTTCTTTCACTAGCATAAATTAAAGATCACTGTGAAAAATAGATACACGATACTTGAGATGATAATAAGAAAATAAAAGTGCAAAGGACCAGTGCCTTATGGAGTCAATACAGTGTATACAAATAGTGTTGAATGAAAGGGAAATGTTGTGCAAATGTCTCTTGGTTAATTTTAGATTATTATGATGTGAATCTTGTTTAGCGAAAAAGGGGGAACTCCCGAGATACCATGAGGTACAGGGAGGAATGTCCAGAAATCAAGATTCGGTGGCTCCTCACGAGAACATGTGGGCTGGAATGGTGTCTCTAAGGCGGTGTTCAACATTATACCAAATGAGGGTATAGCCTAACTGTGCCTTGAGGTCACCTCCCAGTTGGTCCCGCTTCCTCTGAAGAATTTCCCCACACAAAAATTTTCGAAGTGCCGGATTTTCACTTATGTTGAGGTTACTTACTTTCATTAGATGAGTATTAATTAAGTGTAAATTCCAGTTGGTTTGAACAATTATATTGTGAAAAAATGGATAGATATGATTCACCAAGTTTGTGCGTCACTTTCGGATCAACCACCACTAATCGGCGAGGCCTTTAGGTGGTGGTGAGAGCATACTTCGTGGTGGCGAAATTGGTGCTATTTCTAAGTTAGCTTTGAAATAAAGACTGAAAACAAGAAAGGCACAACCCTATGTGTCACTTTCTGATCATCCACCACTAATCGGCAAAGCCTTTGTGTGGTGGAGAGAGTATACTTCGTGGCAACGAGGGATGTGTTATCTCTACTTTACGCTTGCAAAAGTAAATGAAGTGGATCAAAACTTATAAAGAGAAAAATGATCAAAGCATACACCCTGCAAGTCAAATGTGTGTGTGTGTGTTTGTTAGAAAAACTCATGCATGGAAATTTTACACAAGTACAAATCCCCCCTGGGGGGATGGGGTGTGGGTGCTGGGTATCCCACTGCTCTCGTTTAATAACTTATTACAACTTGGTAAAAAAAAGATGCCCCTTGGTCCTTTTAGACTTGGATCTAAGGGCTTACAAGCTAGAAGTTTGAAGCAATGATGGAAGAGGTCCTTCGGAAGGTAAATTTGGCAAATTTTAGCGAAATTTCGCCAGAGTTTCTTCCTCTTTTTCCTTGGACCTGCTAAAAACCGGCAAGTAAATTTATTAGAATATGATGGAAAACACAAAACAAAAATAAAAATTTGAAAAAATTTTATAGTTAGAAAAAATTTTCGAAATTTTTTCTAAGTATATAAAACAAGTTTCTAGCTTAGATCTAGTGAAAAATAAGAGTTTTTAAGGTACTTTAGATCTAAATATTTAAATATGCCAAAGTGATATAGATCTAAATGATGAGCAAAAGATAGTAGATCTACTTCTTGAACACTTTGTCAAAATAACAAAAATTTAAAGAGAGGAGAGTAGATTTAGATGTAGAAGATGGATGGATCCCTCAAGCCAAATCTTTCTCTTTGGTGTTGTTCTTGGAAGCCCCTATAATTAAAGTTTTAGTCTTTAAAAAATGTTTTCCAAAGAGGAAGATATACAGCCGAGTTCAAATCCCCCTTAAGCTCTATGATTTGCAGCTTAGAAAACAAATCTTGCAACAAAAGATATTAGATCTAGTGTGTTAGAATGAAGAGAAAACCAAAAGAGCCTAAATATAACCTAATATTGTTGGATACTTCTAGATCTCTCAAAATCAAAGCACAAGTAAACAAATTGACAGCTGCAAATGTTTACTCTATATCAAATAAGCTAGATCATGCATAAAATTTGAAAACAAGAAGAGCATCAACCACAATATCACCTCATGAGATGATCATTCAACACACTTGCACAGGATGGATCTTCAAAGTCTTCAACATGTATTCAAAAATATTATCAAGTTACAAAATGGCAGAGGTTTTATGCATCCATATGAATAATGGAGCAAAGACCTCGCTTTTATAGAGGAACGGAGAAGAGAGTGCGAATGCTAATGAGGAGGGCGACTCTCACAACTAGAGGAGCGAATGATGGGCTGATTGGAAGTTTGGAGCGTGGAGACTCGAGTGGGTTGGTGTGATGGATGAGGTGGCTTCCACCTCATGAGAGGGGCGCCCCTCTCCATAGGAATCAACGCCCCCTTTATTGGAGTAATCGCCCACCACATGAACCCTCAAATGGAAGTGACGCCCATCACATGAAGGAGGGGCAATTTCCTAAATTAAAATTCAAACTTTGACTTTACACTTCACTTCTAAAGTGACGCTTTAATGTTTGGAAGTATTCGCCCTCCTTACTAAACCATAATGCCACCCTTCCAAAATGATTTTTTTTATCATTTTGTCTTTTTTTATTTTTGTCTTGGTGCATTTGGTAGAATAGTCAGCAATTAAGTGTTGATCTGTAGCATCTTTAGTAAATAATGCCCCCAGAGGCGATGTAATCGCCCAAAACATGAAGAAAGTGGGCACTAGGGTAAAGAGGACGCTCCGAACGTCAAAACGAGCCTCCCCATGCCAAATTCTGCCTCCAGATGAAGCTTTTATTACATTTTGAATTTTTTCAATTAAACCATTAAAAAATGGTATAATTTACGGAAAAAAATTATTTTTGTCGGAATGAATTCAAACTCCTAGGGGACCTAGTGCATGTCCATATGACTTATTACTGATGGCTAGCATGTAAAAATACATAGACATATAGGCTTTAATAATCCCCCTAAGATCGACCACCATGGAAAATACTCTAGCTTTGGAGGTACGAGTGAAAAACTTAGGAATTATACGCCACTGAAACGCAACGCATAATTCCTAAGGAAAAAACACTCTAGAGTATCCCCTTGACGGAAAACTATAAGGTAGGCCAAGCCTTTTACAAAATAATCATGCTTAGACCAACTTATTACAATTTCTCCACAGGGGTTTGGACATGTAAAATTTACAAAGGGCCAAATGTTTTTGGCCTGATGGATCTCGGAACACTGATGATGAACATTGAACATGTTCACAACTTCAACGGTTCACTCAGAATCCACTAAGTGCAATTTAGTGGATAACATTTGGCTCCAACTGCGGGACGTGTGCTCGATCAACCTTTAGGCAAGGAGAGGATTTGAGAACACCAGAATCTTTGGTTTATACAACCTGTAAAAACATCTCAACTTGACAAAAAAAAACCTTCAGCGGCACAAGTTTTATGAAGAAATCAATGAATCATAAATTGCATTTATTCATAAAAACTAAAAAAAAATAGCTAAGGAAAAAAGTTATTATTCATAAGTACTAGAAAGAAATGAGTAAAGTAAATGCTCTCTTTAAGGAGCTTATTTTCCTACTCTAAACATAATATAATAAAATGCTAAATAAAATGAAAAATCCAATGTAACCATCTTAACATTTCATCAATATAACAAATTTTTGCCTTGTCTTTGGTTACTAGCCAAAGCAAGGACATGCTTATTAGAAAGTGCAAACCTACGTGGATATTTTGGATGGGAAATCAAAGGCATGTGATAGATCTTTGAAGTGCTTCCCCAAATGGTAAGTCCTCCTGCAGGCTTCTTCTATCCATGACTGGATAGGGCTGAGAAAAAATTCTGAATGATAAGGCAGACCAACTACCTCATCATAATGATCCGAAGGGCTCTTCTAATAGTAACTTTCTGTGAAAACATCAACCCCAAGACGCTCCACATCATAAGGAAACTTTGTATGCGGAGACAATGGCTGAGACTGCTCTTCAATTAGGTGTATCTGATCTGATTCTTTACTACACTGCTTCTTCAGGTCTTCCTCGCTGATGCTCATGCATGGCTCAAACTGATCATGTGAAAAGATTTCATGTTCCTTTTCCATGCAAAGATATTCCAAGGTCTCAAAATCCATGCTTTCTATTAAAATCTCATAAATAGGTTTTTCAACAAAATCATCAAGAGTTTCTGACTCAAGCTTCTTTTCCTCAGATATATCATATTAGGGATTTTCAAATATGCTCTGAAAAGATTCAAGCACATCATTCTCTTCTTCAGACATGGCATAGATGGGGTTCTCTATAAATGTCCAGTTATCATCATTAACATCTATGTCAGTCATGAGGGACTCTTCATCACTCACGTCATGATCCAGGCTATATCTGTCTTCTTCAGGATCATAATTCTCTTTTTCAGAAAAAAGGTCATAAGGAAGGAAACCTTCCAAACTATCATCATTATATACATTGCAAAATTCTTCATGATTTTCAATATGGGCTTCTGCAATGGTTTCTTCTGGAGGTGGATTAGGAGTACAAATGTGCTCATCATCATTGAAATAAATCTGAGAAAACTCCCAATCTTCAATGTTTTCTGTTATGGTGGCATGAGGAGGGTTTTCAATAATATTTTCATTAACCGGATCTTCACGAATCTCTTCAATAGGGTCACACTGTGCTTGATGGATAAAGGCATGATTTCCTTGAATAAGTTGCCTAATCTCTTACTCACTGTAATAACTCAGAGGCATCTCCCAATATTTTTTGTTTTACACCATGATGAGGCGAGGAGCCTTAGGGTTTTCTTCATGATATTCTATCCAAGGTATGGAGATAGGAAAGAATGCTTTGAGAATCGAGTCCAAGTTTCTCATACCAAATCCTTTATTATGCCACTGCCTCAAAAATATTCTAAGGAAGCTCCACAGAGAGGTAATACATTTATCCGGAAGACCATTATACCACCAATAACAAGCATCTCCCTGCAAAGTGCTAACAAACATTTCCATCGTGTTATCTTCATATAAAACTTTGAAGCCGGCCAGGACCTTAAGAAAGGATATGACATGCTGGGTCTCTGAATCACCATTTCCTTAAAAGATTGGCAAATGATCAGATATATCTCTACCAGTGTGATAATTAGGGAAACCTGGGATGTTTGAAAATTTAATAGGAGAAAATTTATCATCAGACTCTTCGTCATCCATACTCAGCGATCAGAAGCATATATTTGAAATGACCAAGGAATGTGTCTACTACTATATTAGGAGGTTTTCTTAAATAATGAGCTTTAAATATTTTCTATGTTGCATGGGCTCATCTACACACAACAAGTCAACAATATTATGAGAAACAAGGGTTTTATTCCTTCAGTGAAGTTGCCATGTGAGAATAAAAATAGACATTTTAAAACACTCACAAAAGTTCTATTTTTTACTTTGAAATTTTATAAAAAAGAAAGAAGGTTAGTGAAGTCGCCAAATGAAAATCTACAGATTAGATCTAAGGATTCATCAAACAAAGCAAAAAATCAAAAGTTGTACCCAGGGATAGAAAGATTTATCCCCGGCAATGACGCCAAAAATGTTGCCGCCGGATCAACACATCTAGTTAACGCAGCAGAAATCTTTGCTACTGCTCGGTGTGCCCTTAGGGGCAAGTCTCGAGTCAAGGCTGTCACTTGATCTTGACTCCTCCGTTTAGGCAAAACTCCCAATGAAGCCAAGGTGGGTAGTCCCTAAGGAATGTTTCAAAGGTTATTAGAGTTTCCAGTGAAATGGTTAAAAGGTATTTATGTTTTTAGGAGTTGCTTTGGGTATTGATTAGAAAGGTTCCAAGATATATTTTGCAACAAAAATTTAAAGATACTTTCACCAACATAAATTAAGAAAACTGCCAAAATAGATGCACAATTCTTGAGATGATATTAAACAAATGAAAAGTGCAAAGGACCAGTTCCTTATGGAGTCAACACAGTATATAAGTGATGCTGAATGAAAGGGAAATGTTGTGTGCAAATGTCTCTTGGTTAATTTTAGATTATTATGGTATGAATCTTGTTTAGGGAAAAAAGGGGGAACTCCCGAGATACCGTAAGGTACAGGGAGGAATGTCCGGAAATCAAAATTCGGTGGCTCCTCACGAGAACATGTGGGCTGGAATGGAGTCTCTAAGGCGGTGTTAAAGACTATACCAAACGAGGGTATAGCCTAATTATGCCTTGAGGTCGCCTCCCAATTGGTCCCGCTTCCTCTGAAGAATTTCCCCACACAAAAATTGTCGAAGTGCTGGATTTTCACTTATGTTGAGGGGTGGTTGATTTTATTAAGTGAATATTAATTAAGTGTAAATTCCGGTTTGTTTGAACAGTTGTATTGTGGAGAAATGGAGAGCTTAACAAAGTAGTTTGCAAAATGGGAGATATGGCTCACCAAGTTTATGCGTCACTTTCTGATCAACCACCATTGATTGGCGAGTCCTTTAGGTGGTGGTGAGAGCATACTTTGTGGTGACAAAATTGACTTTATTTCTAAGTTAGCTTTGCAGAAATGATTGAAACAAGAAAAGCACAAACCTATGTGTCACTTTCTGATCATCCACCACTAATCGACAAAGCCTTTGTGTGGTGGAGAGAGCATACTTCATGGCAACGAGGGATGTGTTATATCTACTTTACGCTTGCAAAATTTAAAGTGAATTAAAGTTAAATAATGATTAAGTATACACCCTGCACTTCCAAAAGTGAGTGTGTGAAAGTCATTAGAGGAAATTTGGGGTCTAAAATGGGCCTTATAAAAAAACGAGCCAACCATAATTTCTTGATAAGTTGGAATTCAAGAACCAATAGAATTTCAATAAAATGAGTCACCATAATGGTTGAATTGAGATATTTGTCATAAAAAAACTATTTTTGGGTTCGTATTTTCAACATATCTCCCTGTGTTTTTACTCAAATTCAAACGGGAGCACTCGTTGGATGAGGAATTAAATCCAACGAGTACCCACACTACATACTTTTGACGGACCCCGCTGCCCCAAAAACAATAAATCCCTGAAAAAACGTGATGATGACTTGTTTTTGGGGCAACGAGGTCCGTCAAAAGTATGCAGTGTGGGTACTCGTTGATTCCGCATCCAACAAGTGCTCCCGTTCAAAATTTGAGTAAAAAACCACAGGGAGATATGTTGAAAATACGAACAAAAAAAGTAGTTTTTTTCTTTCTTCCTCCAAAATTAATAAATATTATTTTATTATTTTCCTTAGGAGGCCCATTTTAGACCTCAAATTTCCTCTAATGTGTGGGGTTAGAAAAATTTAATCTCAAAAAATGACAAAATTGCGAATCCCCCTAGGGTGGACGGGGTGTGGGCGCTGGGTATCCCATTGCTCTCGTTTAATACTTTTTACAATTTGCTTAATAGAAAATGCCTCTTAGTCCTTTTAGACTTGGATCTAAGGGCTTACAATCTTGGAATCAAAGTTACAAATATCGTGTCGGCGAATATATCGCCGAGGGTCCAAAAAGAAATTATCGGATTTATCGGCGAAAATGTCGGCAAACATCGGCAATATATCGGCAAACTTAAAAAAATACAAAAATATTCATTTTTTTTTCAATTTTCTAAACATCTAAAGCAACAAGAACATCAAATAAACACATTTCCACGTGCATATGGAAAGAAAACTGATATATAAGATGTATAAGACGTATTGCTAGACATCACACATCAAAAATGAATCGTGTCCTTCATTTTTTTTCAATTTTCTAAACATCTAAAGCAACAAGAACATCAAATAAAGTTTAAACACATTGCCACATGCATATGGAAAGAAAACTGATATATAAGATGCATAAATAATAAGACGTGTCGCTAGAGTCTAGACATCACACATCAAAAATGAATCGTGTCCAGGATCTTGAGTCCCCGACTCATGAATCACCAAAAAAATACAATCAATGTATCTCATAGAGTCAACTGTCATATGCAATGAAATAAACTAAATAAAGTAAACTATGGATTCCCTCTACCCCTTCTACGGGTAAAGGTAATCGCTCTAGTAATGAGTCTGCCTCTAGGGCTAGAAAGCCCAGGTGCTCGTGGGGGTCGTCGTGGACTATGGCGTCCTCTGCCTCTAGAAGTGCCTGGTCTCGGATGTAATATAGAAGAACTAGAAGACTGATAAGGTACTACTACGTCACGCTCATCAAGTCCTCTACCACTGCTACTGCTACCACTGCCCCTATATCTGGGTCCCTCTGGCTGAGACAGTGGCCGTGAAACCCGTGGCCGTGCAACCGGTGGCTGTGGAACTGGACAGTCTACTGGTGGCTCTGCTACTGGTGGCTCCGGTGGTGGCACACTCTCAAAGCCAAACGCCTCATCCTCCCATATCTCACTCTGGGGATCCTGTGTATCATGATCATCCTCTAACCAATCAGGGGCTGCCTCCATAACAGGTTCCTCAATCTCCACTCTCCACGCAGTAGTGGTGTCAATGTCATCCAATGAAATGGCCTCCACATCAGGTTTTTTCTGAAGCTGCTTCACCCACAACCTGAGATTGTAGGAGACGTACACTAGATCATTCAGGCGTTGGGTATCCAACCTGTATGAGGACAGTGAATTTATTGAATTAGAATCTAGAATACATAAATTATAATTACCCAAGGGAAAAATTTCAATAGATAATGAATTTCGAATTTAATTTCAAATTCTCTAACCTGTTGCGCTTCTTGGTGTGTATTTTTTCAAATACACTCCAGTTGCGCTCACAACCAGAAGAGCTGCATGTCTGGCTAAGGATCCGAACAGCAAGACTCTGGAGATGGGGTACTCGTGCGCCATAGGTTTCCCACCAATGATCTACAATGAAATGGAGAAAGTTAGAAACATAAGAGAAGACATTGAAAATTTAAAATTTAAAACAAAGAAATAAATAAATTGAATTTTTTTCATTCTTGAAAGTTGAACTTGAAACAAGGTGAAGCTTACTTGGCATTTTGCTCTTCCTGTCCCTGATAGCCATAGAAAACCCAAATGTTCCCATGGCCCTCTTATAGATTTCCAACTCTTTGGAAATCTCTGAACGATCATCTTCACTTGGCACCATCCTCTCGACACATTCCAAGAACCCATCCACTACCTCTCCATCAAACCGGAAGCCACAGGAGTAAGAGAATGCGGGGTTGAGGAATAGCCCTGCAGCATGAATGGGGCGATGAAGTGTGTTGTTCCATCGCTGATCAATCACCGCCCATATCAATTGTTGCTTCGCTTGCCCATCCTCTCCCTTGTCCTCACAGTAGGCACGAATGGCCTCTTTGGCCCTATCCATGGCCTCATATAGGTAGCCCATTGCGGGCTTGTCTCCATCAACCAAGCGAAGAACCCTTACCAAAGGTTCACAGATGGCACACACTTCCTTCACCCCATCCCAGAAGCTCTCCTGGTATGACACTAGTCTAGATATGGCAAGTCCCTCCGCCTTAGTGCTAATCGATAAAGCACGCCACTCAGCTGAAAGGAACATAGTCTGCAAGTCCCACTTAGAAGCATGGAGAGACTGAAGAGAGATGAAACAAGTTGCAAAGCGAGTGATGCCGGGACGAACCAACTCCCTGTCATGAGTAAACTGCCTCATCAAGCTAAGCACAGAAGCATGATTGTATATAAATTTGGTGATGCTTCTTGCTGGATCAATGACATCCCTGATAAACTCAATCTTTCCCATATCCTCTAAGATCAAGTCGATGCAGTGTGCAGCACAAGGGGTCCAAAACAAAGAAGGATACATGTCCATAAGCATCCTGCCAGCTGCCACATAATTCGCAGCATTGTCCGTTATAACTTGGACAACATGCTGCGGTCCTACCTCCTGGATGAACCCATCCAACAACTCACATAGTAATGCTGCATCTTTGATATGTGCAGATGCATCCACAGATTTTATAAACATTATGCCCCTAGGACAATGAACCAAGAAATTGAGAAGGGTCCTACCCTTCGTATCGGTCCAACCATCTGACATCACTGTGCATCCCGTGAACTCCCATGAACCTCGAAGCTCCTCCAACCTAGTAGTGCAATCAACCTTTTCATTATCAAGAAGGGGCCCTCTCAGCTCCTCATAAGTGGGGGGCCTATACCCCGGCCCAACAGTAGCAACGACATCAAACATAGGAATGTAGAATGGGTTCCTCGCAAAGTGGAATGGTATATCACTCCATAAAAGGCACCGACTCACAAGCTGGTCTGCTTCCTTTTTCTCCTTTATCTTGAACATTGACCTTATACCTGGTTGTGAACCAGGCCCGGATCTCGGAACATGGTGACTAGATGTTGAAGGCATGGCGGAAGATGAGGAAAAGGTCTCACTCCCCACTCCCCCTAAAGTGTGTCCGGCTGACCCGGATCCTAATGACACTCTCATTCCAAGTTCCTGCCTGAGAGCTTCCCTTTCATCTTTCTTCTTGCCAATACCTTCAATTGCGAGTTTGGCCCTTTGAATAATTTCAGGTGTGGAGTTTTTGCAAATATCCACCTCATGCCCTGAAAGTTGTGCGAGGTGGTATTTGAGCCTACTTATACCCCCCGTCATTTCCTTCCCACACAAATTGCATTTTAGCTTCTGCCGATTTTGTGGATCAAGAGGCTCTGCGTAGTCCCAGAATGGATCCAAAGACTTCGGCATGTTTGTTGAAAGTTGAAAGTTGAAGCTTTGAACCTGCACGTTGCAGCCTGCAACATAAAAAAAACAAAACATTTTTTTAGCTTACTTTTATAATTTTATTGCAAAAAAATTAAAAATAACAAATCATACAAACAAAAAAATTAATTTACATTTTAATTGTGAACTGTGTAAAGTTGTAAACTGTTAAGAAATTAAAATGTTAATTAAAATTTAAAATAGATTGGGTATAGGCTTATAGCCTCCCGAGTCCCTGCATGTTACCCCCAGCGGTTTGCATGTGTTAGTTCAGTTTTATTCTAATTTTGACATAAGTCTAAGTTCAGATAGGTAAGGTGCATTCAATCCAGTTAAAGACGCAGATCTTATACATCTTTAAGATTATAAGATTCATGTAGTTCAGCAGCAGGCATTGAATTACTCTGCATAGAAGAGGACCAATTTGAGTGTGTGCAAATCCACAGTACTAGGGCCACACCACAGATTGATTTGTATGCAGAGCCACAGAGGAGGGCTTGAGAGAGGCACAATCACTGTAGAGATTTTCAGTCAGGCTGCAGAAACCAGAAATTATGTGTGCTGATTTCATTGAGGTGTAAAGAATTTATATGCACAAGTTACAGGAAAGCTCGATCTGTAGAGATTCTAAGGTACTTTGGGAAGCTGCTTTAGACTCTCAGCACCAAATCATTCACCATAGAACAGGTGATTGCCCTGTGTATCTGTTCACTGAGGCAATTGACCTAATTTGGTCACTTGTGGACATTAATATAACTTCATTTCATTTTTCCAACTGTTTTGCTGGATGTTTGCTTAATTTTGAAGATTTCCCAGCCCCTCAATACACATTTTCTCAATGAGCTTTCCAGTTTAACTTGGGTTTTGCTTTATTTTCCAGTTTCATGGTTTCTGCCATGCTTTTTCTCTTTGGTTGTTCACCCTAATTCTATCTTGGTTTTGTTCTTTCACAATAGGCCTTCTTTGCTGCATTTTCTATTGTCATAGCTGCTATTGTGATTTTTCTCTTTTGTTATTCACTCTAGTTCTCTCTTGGTTGCATTCTTTCACAATGAGCATTCCTTTTGGTGATCTATTTATCTATCTATATTTCTTTTTTTCTGTATGTATTTATAGATATATTACTTTAGTGAACTTGAAAGAGATGGTGGAAAAGAGGCATGAGGGTGATCTTGGAACTGGAACGGTAAGGATAAAAGCTGGATATGTTGATGGAAGGAGGTATTGCAGAAGAATATATTGGTGGGAAGTTGACAGCAGAGAAGAATACAGTGGTTAGAACTTAGAAGTTGACAGCTGATTGGAAAATGGTTTCTCAAGTAGCAGAAAAATATGCTCACTGCTCTGATATTACTTTTAGGCTGTTAACAGTCCACAGGTGTTGCTACAAGGATCTGATGAATCATTTACCCATAAGGGAAACAAATAATAATTAATAGTGAAGAGTTTAGGAAGAGGCAAATAAATTGAGTACATAGTGACTCTTCGTAACAATGAGAAACAACTTCTCATTTGAGTTCTGTTCTTTCAAGTAGAAACAGTCTATAGTCCATGACAATAGTGGGTGTGTGTAGGCCCGTAGGGCACATATAGAGTCTAGACATATTATTTCATATGACTTCATATTATTTCATATGGTCTATCCATCACCTTATTATTTCATATCGTACAGTCGTATAAGGTTAAATTCAGTTTACTATTGCAGACTGTAATGTTTATTGGACATACCTGTTGGAACTTGGAAGCCACGCAGCCACTGCGACTGTCACGAACCCTCACGACTGTCACGAACCCTCACCCCTGCGACTGTCACGAACGCTCACCCCGGCGGCGTCACGACTCACCACTTCACGACTTCACTCTCGGCGGACACGACTTCACTCTCGGCGTCACGAACTGCTCATGGACGCACTCTCAGCGGCGACGAATTCACTCTCGGCAGCAACGAAATTCACACCCGTGCCCTAGCGAGCACTCCACACTCTCCGCTCGAACTGGACTCACTCGGCGGCGACGAAATTCACAGAACACCCGTGCCCTAGCTGCACTCCACACTCTTCGCTCGAACCGACTGCAACCCGACGAAAATCGAATGACAAAAAAACCCCCAAAAAAACGTTGTTTTAAGTTATTTTTTACACGCAGGAAAGCTTCGCGATATTTTGCAGAGAAATCGCGATATATCGCCATAAAAATCGCCTGAAAAAATCGCCCCGATTTTTGCCGATAATATCGGCGTGGAGGAAGCATCGCGATTTATCGCGATGTCGGCGATAAATCGCCGATATTTGTAACCTTGCTTGGAATTGAGAAACTAGAAGAAAGAGGTCCTTGGAAAGCCCTTTTTGGTGTTTTTTGGTGAAAAATGACCAGAGTTTCTTCCTCTTTTCTTTTGGACCTGATAAAAACCAGCAAACAAATTTTATTAGAAATTGATGGAAATGAATTTAAACAAATAAAAAAATGGAAAAATTTTTGTACTTAGAAAAAATTTGGAAATTTGAAAATGCAAGTACAAAAATTGAAATCTAGATCTGCTGAATGATGTGCTTTTTAGGGAGTGTAAAGATCTAAATATGCTTAAGCAGATCTGAAATATGTATGCATGAAAATTCTAGATCTGTATCTAAAGCATGTAGTAAAACAAGAAGGGAAAGAATGAGTTTTTGTTTTGAAGAATGATGGATGAAGCCCTTCAAGCCAAAGCTTGCTTGTTTGATGTTGCTCTTGGAGGATCCTGTAACAATATGTTAGTTTAGAAAGTACTGCTGAATGAAAGAGAAACTAAAACCGAGTTCAAATCCCCATGAGCCTTGTGATATGTAGCGTATAAGACAAATCTCGCCACAAAATTGTTATATCTAGTGTGTTAGAAATAAAAGAAAACCGGAAGAGCCTAAATACAACCGAATATCTTTGACTACTTCTAGATCTCTAAGATTCAAGCACAAATAAACAAGTTGACATCTGCAAATGTTTATTTCTTATCAACTAAGCTAGATCTATCAATAATGAAATGACAAGACAATCATAAATCCACAATATCACCTCAAAAAATGCTTATTCCACACACATGCACAGGGTAGACCTCCAAAGTCTTCCACATATATTCATAGTATCAACAAGTATACAATCGAGCAGAGGTTCTATGCATCCATGAAAATCAATGGAGCATAGACCTTGTTTTTATAACCTCCAAGAGGAGAAGGTCGAATTCATGAGGGTATGCGAATTATGGAGAGAGGGCAGCCAAGTGTTGGAATAAACTCCAATGCAATCCCTTGATTGTAGTGATGGGGGATGAGAGGGCAGCCACATAGGAAGGGCGCCTTTCTCCCAAGCTTTGGAAGCTCCTCCCACCATCTACGAAAAGTCACATGCCCAAATCCATTGAGAAGAAGGAAGGCTCACACGTTGAAGGGATGATTCGCCATCTCTAGCTAATCGCTGATTTGATCTCCAATAAATGCCAACTCAATGGTGGACAGCCACTTTATACCTTGTAAATCTCGCCCAAACTATAAGTTTCAATGCCCACCACCATGGAATAATCTCCCACCTCACAACTTCAAATGGAAGTGATGTCCATCACATGAAGGAGGGGCGACTTCCCAAAATAAAAATCAAACTTTGACTTTACATTTCACTAAAAAAATGACGCTTTAACAAACCAATGGATTCGCCCTCCTCATAATTAACTAATGCCACCCTTTCATATGAATTTTTTATTCATTCTTTTGTTTTTTGTTTTTTGTCTTTCGTGCAATTCGTAGAATGGTTAGCAATTAAATGCTGATTTGTAGCACCGTTAGTAAAAATGCTGCCAGAGGTGACGTAATCACCTGGAAAATGAAGAAAGTGGGCGCTAGGGTAAAGAGGACGCTCTGAGCGTCAAAACAGGCCTCCCCACACCAAATTCCGCCTCCAGATGACACCTTTATTACATTTTTAAATTTTCCAATTAAACCATTAAAACAATGGTTTAATTTATGGAAAAAATTATTTTCTTCGGAATCGACTTAAACTCTTAGGGGACCTAGTGCATGTCCATATGAATCAATATTGATGGTTAACATGTAAAAATGCATAGACACATAGGCTTTAATAACCCCCCTAAGATCGACCACCATGGAAAATACTCCAACTTTGGAGGTATGAGTGAAAAACTCAGGAATTATACGCCACTGAAACGCAACGCATAATTCCTAAGGAAAAAACACTCTAGAGTATCCCCTTGGCGGAAAACCCTAAGGTAGGCCAAGCCTTTTACAAAATAATCATGCTTAGACAACCTTATTACAATTTCCCCGCAGGGGTTTGGACATGCAAAATTTACAAAGGGCCAAATGTTTTTGGCTTGATGGATCTCAGAACATTGATGATGAACATTGAACATGTTCACAACTTCAACGGTTCACTCGGAATCCACTAAGTGCAATTTAGTAGATAACACAAGTCATAGGTGGAGCCTGTTGCCGCCTAATACATTCCTGGGGGGGACGCGGAAGAAAACCTTCAAGCCGCTCGATGTGTCCTTGGGGGAAAGTGAGAGTCAAGTGCTGTCACTTGATTACTCGACCCCTTCGTCTAGGCTTACTCCTAGAGAAGCCAAGGGGGTGGTCCTTATGAAAAATAAACTAAGGCTTTTAATCTATAACAAGGGTAAAAGTCTATTCTAGGAGTTATGATGAAATAACTTGAAAATAAACCACGAATCACTACAATATGAAATTAAAACCCACATCTTTTAAGATACAACACAATTCATGACATTGGTAAAAATTAACTTAAACATAGAAATATTAAAGATCAGTGCCGATGAAAATGGAGTGCTTGTGAGGGTTGCTTCTGTGGTCTCGGTGAAAGTATTGCAGTGTCTCAGTTGGTAAATTTTAAGATTATTAAATGAATGGATTAAGGAATGGGTTAATTCTTGGTTTGGCCCAACCAAATCTGGCTCTTTGGACTGAGTGCTTTAGCAGCTTAACCGAGTGTCCAACCAGGCAAGGATAAACCTTCTTAAAGTAGCCTGCTTACTCTACGGTATACACCCATGCAACCTCTCGAATCCGCTAAGAAATATGAGATTGGATTGTCCTATTAAACTAAGTACCTTGCATCTGTTTTTGATTAACCCGACATGTTCAGACTAAGCTGCAGCGGTTAAGAGCATATTTTGGGTTTAGGGTGTTGGTCCGTTTTATTATGATTGAAGTGGATGATTAATCTACACTAAACCCCAAGAATATCTTTTCTTCACACCAAATGGTGGAGTACTTCGGTAGAGCAAGGGGGGTTAATTTTAGTTGATATTTTTTAGAACAATTGTGGTTTATTTTGTAGCACAAAAGTTAATGATTGAGAACATATTGTAAGTCCCCCTGGGACGCTTTGTGTGCTTGATGGATTTGTTTAATTACTACTGCTCAAATAAAACTAATCTAAGACAAAAAAATAGAAAAGAAAAGCAAAAAGGTAAAAAAATGAAAAAAAGTGCGAATCCCCCTTAGGGGATTGGGGTCAGGTGCTGGAATTTCCTGCTATGCTCTTTTTATTCTTTTGAGTTACAATGCTTTTCCGAATATACTTGTAGTCCTTTGAAGAATAGGAGTGACAAGTTTACATTAAGGAGAATGAAAAGAAACAAGTAGAAGGTTCCCAAAAGGTTCTAGATGGGTTAAATCAATGAATTTCTGCCAACATGTCTCTCTTATTTAGGATTGAAACCTGAAAACCAACAAACAAAAAATTGCAAATTAGTGCCCAAAGAACACTTTAAAGGTGTCTTGGGACTTATCATAAAACCCAAAAATTTCTATAAAAAAAGCTAAGTAAAAGTGCATAAAAGTAACTAAGAAGGACAAGCTATGAAGCTAGCTTTCTTAGGATCTTTGCTTGCTCAAAAGGAGCAACGATTTTGAAGCTCTATATCATCCAATTAAAACTTTTAAATACTTTTGACAAACTAATGTTCAAGACTTGAGATATGCTAGATTTTAACTTGCAACAAAAGAATGCTTTAATCCTAGATCTAGATTCAAAGTTTATGCCTTTTTAAAAATGACTATGATCTAGTAAATAAAAATCAGATCTACTTTAGATTTAAAATTGCAAAAATGTAAATCTGATATAGGTAACCAGTAACCAAAGTTATTTAAGAAAAGAGGATGAGAAGAAGTGAAGTATGTTAAGCCCTTGAACTTGGGAAAATGGAGTCGCTTGAAGTGGGGATCCGAGGGAAAAGCTTCTTGTTTAAAATGGTTTGAAGTCAAGAGGACGCTAACATGCACCACTTGTTTTCCAACCTAGGTAACCTGGACACTTACATCAACTTACAAAAGAAGGGTTAAAAGCACCGGTGTGAACTAAAGTAGCACTCCAGAAAGCATGTATTTAAACAAAAATGACATACTAATCTAACATAGCTATTGCAATTCAACAGAAGAGATAATAGAGTAATCTACTATTCTACCTTACTGGAAAGTAATTTCCTTTCAAAAGCCAGATATACACCAACAATCAGATGAAATGATACAAGATACAGATTACCTCAATCTCGGAATGAATCCACACATCCACATATATGAAGATCCACACATCAATTAGCTTCATGTTATCACACAACTTGTAGTTGTCCCTAAAGGTATCCCATCCGGGATGGTAGAGGAGACGAACAACTAAAGAGGTGACCCAAGAGATGCCACGGTTCCCAATGCAAGCTGGGTGTCACGATAACCGAGGCTCTCTTCACTTTAGATCAAGACTAATCAAGATCAAGGGGGAGACCCTAGCCAATCAATGAAGACTAGCTAACTCAAAGGTTCATAGGGAAATGTGTAAGTTGAGTTACGGAAACCAATGAGTGAGTTAGATTAAGTGGACCCAAGAGTTGAAGTGTGGTTGAAGAGGCTTAGGAGGTGACAAGTGTTTCAACCAATGAATGACTAGGGCCACTTATGAAGCTCAAATGGATAGATCTAGTACCATGAAAATACACAAGTGGGGCCCATTCCTCAAAAAGTGGAAAATGGTCCAAGTGGAGCCCACAAGGTGAAGTTAGGGGTGTGATGGCACTAAGGGGTATGCAATGATGTGGATCTATGGATCTAAGATGAGATAGGCAACACCCACATATGAGATCTAGGAAAAGAACACTAACCCCAAGGAATGCGAATTGCCCCAAGGGAGACTAGTGCCTTAGATCAAGGGCCAAATGGAGTCCAAATTTCACCAAAATGTAGATCGGGGTAGTTAAGGCAATTATCAAGGTGGGTTTGGAATGGCATGCCCCAATATGAGCTAGATCTCCATAGATCTAAGATTGAAAATGCATCACCAAGTGACCCAAGTGGGGCTCAACCCTCAAAATAAGGAATGGGGCCCACAAGGTGAAAATCAACAAGTTGAAGCACTAGGGGTAGGTTATCAAGGTAGATCTATTCGAATCAAGTGGGATCTCACCTACCCACGTACTAAAACCTAGCAAATGCCCTCCCTCAAGGAATGTGACTTCCCTTAGAGAGGACAATGTGCCTTGGGAAGTGGGTCAAAAGGAGGCCAATCAGCACCAAACTATAGATCCGGATTGTCGTGGATGCTATAGAGGTGGGTCTTTAAAATTACCCCCAAAAGCTTGCTAGATCCAAGTAGATCTAGAAAAATGAGGGTTTTAATCAATGAGGGTTTTGTGATCTAAGAGAATAGATGGATAGGATAGAAGAATTTCATACCTCATGGAACATACCTGGAAAATGAAGATGGAGGTTGCTTGTGACGAGGATTACTTCCCACAAAGATCAATGCCAAACTTGATGAAGCCCTTCTTGCCAACGTTTTTCCTCCTTCAACCAAATCGGCCTCCCTATTCCTGTCAATCAAGGACACAAAGATCAATCAATTAATCAAGAATGGAAGTAGATGCAAGCAAAAGAGATGAAGAAACATGGAATTGTTGGTACAAAGACAAAACAACTCCCTGTCACCCAAAACGACTTGTTGAAACGAGCAGAGTAGGCCTCCCCACCAATGCGAATTGCCCCAAGACGTCTTCTTTGCCTGCAAAAAATATTAGTTGAATATAAAATCCAAGATGGACATCAATTTCTGTCAGTGCAGAGGAAGAAGCATTTACAATCACGACAAGCATTCCAACTCCAAGATCCAAGATGCCCAAGAAAGTATTTTTATTCCAATAGCCAAGAGCCAAAAATCTCTAGATAGCTTTTACAATAGGGGGGTCTCCTCCTTTTATAGGATAATAAAGACCAAAACCTTAAACCACAAAACCATTTTTTGAAACTAGTGGTTGATATCAAAAGATACAACATGATAATCAATGGCTAAGATGAGCCTAACAATATATCACATGGATCACTAAAGTGAGGGTGACGTCATGCCTCAAAAGTCTCTAAGGAGGGTGATGTCATGCCTCAAAGGGGGCTAAGTAACATGGGCCCACCATATATGACATGGACAAGACTCAGAAGACACATGGTGGGGCTAGGAGGTATCAATCCTTCACTAACTCGTCCTCATGGCACAATAATATAAAATAATAGGACCATGACATGTCCAAATAACACAAATGATCAAAATCCTGCCTCCAAAACTGAGGGAGACAAGCAGTAAAAGGCCTCCTGTGGCCACTGTGGACCCCACTGATTGATTCCAACTGATCTGGGAGATGGGGGGTTCACCCTAGATGACCTCTGAGAATAGCAAGTTCCAAAACCTTGCCTCAATTGCTCAAATCGAATTCCTCAGTGATCGTTTTATTCCATTTTTTAATCCTCCTGAAAACCTTGAAAATGCCCCAAACTACCACCTAGGGTTCCTGCGCTGTCAAATTGAGTGCACCAAGCTATCTAGAAGGGGATATAATGGTAAAAGCAAGTGGCTGGACCACCCCCTTCCTGCACAGCGTCCTAGGCAACGACTGGCCTCCAAGGCCTCTGCTGGACAGGATCGATCAACATGCCCAAACTGGTCAACAGGTGGATAACTGCTACTATCATCATCAGAAGTGCCCGGAATTGAAAGATAAGTGTCTCAATGGATCCAGAAGACCCAAATCTACTAGAAATGAGTACTCATACACCATGGGTTGACTTGTGGGGTCAACTATAAGGTCCACCATACAAGGACAGTGTAAAATATGATGATCTGGAAATAATAATAAACTTGACCAACTGCATCAATCATCATCATAAGCATATGTCCAACATATGGAATCATCAATAGGTGTATGTGGGACCACAAATAATCATCCATAAGCACAAGTGGTCCATCTCATCACGGATCCCAAGAATGACCATGGTCAAACTATTTTTGACTAGGTCAAAATACAACCAAAGACTAGATCATAGAAATAGACTAAGACATGTTCCTTTAATCACATTCACGGCTTAACTTAAAGTACAAACATAATTTAGTGGCAGTTAACAGTTAATACACACACACACACACACACATATATATATATATATATATATATATATATATATATATATATATATCAATGTTATTTATAATTTACTTGCACAGAAACCTTAAAGACATACTCATTCAATGGACATGGCCTAACTGCTAGCAAAGGGTGAAGGCTAAGAACAAGGCTAAGCAAAGGGGATGACTTGACCAATCTCAACTAAGTGATTCTTTGGATGGGGAAAGGGGGAGCTACACTCTGTGCTGGACAAAATAACAAAGGGAAGGGTTGTGCCTCACAAATGGATAAGTTGTTTAGAGAGTGCTTATTCAACTTAGGCATCATGTCTACATCAAATTGATCCAGGTTCATTAGGATCATTCATTTCATTTCCATGGCCTTTTTGGCCTATATGACCCCTCTAGGATTTTGCATGTGCTAAGAAGCACAACTAATTGCAGCTTGCATCCGGGGCATATTTATAATTACAAGGTTAGCAGTAATAGATATAGCATTTGATTAACCATTGCTTTTTGGACCTTTTTATACCCTTCGCGGGGTATTTTAGCAGTTCATTGCTATAGCCTTTATTCACATGTGTTAAGAAACACATTCTAGAATTTTAAGTTCACAGGCTTTCATAATACATTTCCAATATAAGTAGTACATGTGCTTTCAGTTTTAGCCTACAACAACTCAAATGACTAGGGGGAGTTCTGCACAGTGCCAAACATCGGGACAACCGACAAGAATGATTTAGGCATACAATCCAACTCACCAAAGGCAAGTTCTGTCACCAACTCAGAGCCTAGACACAAAAAAAACATGGATGCGGTCCAACACTGAGGTAGAAATAGGGAAGTCCTCCATATCAAAAAGTCAAGAAAGGCAAGTCAGGGTGAAAGCCAAATAAGAAAGGTCATGGATGGATGGAGTCAAGTGAAAGTGGTGCCTAAGCTAGCAGACAAAGGTGTCAAGAAAGATCATGTTTATGCTCATATGAGGGTAATGAAACCAATGGGTATTGTCAGAAAACCTTGGTGTGCAAGTAATACATCCAATTTTATATTTATAACATCATCCAAGATATTTCATTTTATTATTTAAATAGTACTGCCACATCATGAATCATGTACCAAGTCAATGCTATGAAGATGACTAAAACAACAAGATAATAATCTAGTACTAATAATCACAAGTCCATACGTCACATCATATCATAATAATCATCCACAAATAACTAAAACACCGCTGCAATAATACAACTGGGCACTGAACTAGAACTGTATGGAACAAAGGGTCACATCGGTCATCAAATCTAAGCTCTCAAGGCTCAGCCTTGGCACAAGGTCTAATCAATATTTGATACATATACTGCTCTGATCCATAAGTGATCTCAAATGAATATGCTCATTATAGCTGATCTCTGTAAAAGCAAAGCTCTGAAAAGTGCAGATATCTGCTCAGCAAGAATAGTAGCCCAACTACTATGGTGCGATAACACCTCCAAAGCCTTTATTCTCATTACTAATAACTTCACAAAGATTACACTGCTGAACTAGCAGAGGTTCCACCTTCTCATGAATAATAATGGACCAAAGATGCACAATATATAGAAAACGGTAAGCCATCTAGGGCACAAAACCCTAAGGAGGGTGAGCTCCTAGTTTGTAGAGCAAGGAAACTCACAGCCAATGGAGATGCGCCCTCTCACTTGGAAAAAATAACTGGAAAATGGAAGCAGCCGAGTTGATGAAGGAGCTCACGTGTGGATGAGGATGGCGACCTGATGTTTCCACGCTTTGATGGTTTTACGTTGAAGATTTTTGATTGGTTGAATTAATTAGCAACTAAACCATGTGGGTGGTGCCACCTCACAAGAGGTAGGTGCCCACCCAAAGGTTTACTACCACTTCAATTCCATACGCGACCCACGTGAAGGTTTGAGCGAACCTTGATGTTTCCAAGCTACGTTTGAATGGTGGGTTCGTCGCTTTAGTTGGAAGCCTTTCCACATGAGTGTGGTGCCATGTCATTTGAGGTAGCCTCCCCCACCATAAAACTTACCTTTAAACAGATCCATACGTGGTTATGTGGAGCAACCGACCCACGTGAAGGATGGAGGGCGTAGCATGAGCTTGAAATAATCCATTTTTGACTTTTAATTCAACTTTAACATATGCTTTGTCCCTTTACCATAGTCGCCCATCTAATTTGACTTAAGCTATGTCATTTAGCATGTGCCAAATACTTCTTTTTTAATATTTTAATTTTTGGCTATGGTGCAATTTGTAGCACCTTTAGCATTAAAATAGTAATTTGTAGTTCTGATAGGAAAAATTGCTCCACGGGATGTTTTGATCGCCCGAAACATAGGAAAGCTAGATACCAGGGTAAAGAGGATGCTCTAAGCTTGAAAACGAGCATCCCTGCGCAAAATTCCGACTCCGGATCACACTTTTATCACCATTTGAAATTTCTCATTTAAACCATTAAACAATGGCTTAAAATGCGAAAAAAATATTTTTCTTGGAACTTGCTCAAACTTCTGGGGGACCTAGTACATGACCAAATGACATTATTTTAGCGTCTAGCATGTTTATAAACGTTACAAAATGGACTCTAATAACCCCCTAAGGCCTAACCACCACATTGGGCATTCCAGCTTTGGAGGTGTAGGAGAAAAACTCATCGATTATATTCGGCTAAAGTAAAAGCATAATCGACAAGGGAGAAAACTCCTTGCAATACCTTTTTTGGTTGTCAAGTCCTAGGGAACCAAGTCACTCAAAGGCCACCATGCTAGCACACTTTATTACAAACCCCGTGGGACATGGTCATGCACTACAAAAATCTAAAAAGGGGCCCTGAACAGGCCAAACTTGGAACTTCTGAACTCTGAAAGAGCACAAGTAATTGTGCAATACTGGCGGCTCACTGAAGTCCAACTAAAGTGCAACTTTAGGTGGTAACAGATCCAAAGGAGATTTATGGTCCTTGTAAGGATCAAGAGATGTTAGTCAATGGCTTGTGCCTAAAACAAAAACCACTTCTAAGTATTAACCTACATAACATTTCTACTAACCATGCTTATTAGAGTCAACTAGTGTAAGTAACATGAGTAATATTTAGTACAATCATCAATAAAGACCATAAATCCATAATAACATATCCTCAAGGCATGAAACTAGCAACATAACATAATGGCATGGCATCATCCAAGGCACACATATGGCAACCACAAGACAGCATCTCAGCATAACATGACATCTCTGCTCTAACAACTGAATCTCAACCATAGTCTGTGAAGCAAAAAATGAGGGTAAAAATCCCCATATACAATTTGGTATAACAAGCATCTAACCTGGAATCCTCAAAGTGACATGCCCTAGGAGTGTAGTTCCATTAACTCTGACCTGATTTCAGTAGATATAAATAAATTATGGTAATAAATTAGTAGTGCCATTTGATCATAGGTGGATTAAACACATTCTATTATAATTTAATCGTCATGCTTATGCAGTGGTTAATGTGGATTAATGTTTGATGTTTTTAAACATAGCCTTGTGCTTGGTTATCTTATAAAGGTTTTTTATTGTTATTGAGTTGTGTTATGTATATTTGTGATATTTGTAAATCTTGTCTACAAAGTGCATTCTATTATAATTTGATCATCATGCTTATGCAGTGGTTAATGTGGATTAATGTTTGATGTTTTTAAACATAGCCTTGTGCTTGGTTATCTTATAGATGTTTTTTATTGTTATTGAGTTGTGCTATGTATATTTGTGATATTTGTAAATCTTGTCTACAAAGTTACATTTTTGAAATGCTTGATTTGAACTTCAAGCAATTTGAAATGTAGATATTGTACTTTCTATTATAAATAAAATGTAATATTATAAAGTGTGAAACAAACATTCTTTTACAGGAAACGCTACATAAACACCCTTTGGAATGTGAGGATAAAGGAGATGATGACCTAGAGTTTGGTTCTGGGCACAATCCTAGTAAGGAAAAAGATGGACAAAGTATAGAAAAGCAAAAAGTGCATAGAAAGTCACTTTTTAAGAACTGGCCAGTAATGTCTTCAATCATTGTATATTGTGTTTTCGCTCTTCATGAGGTTGCATATTCAGAGGTATGGATTGTAGATGCAATTTTTGAAACTTCAATTCAAGCAAATTTTATTCGGTTTCAAAGTCATTTTTTATTAAAAAACAGCTCACTTTACTACCTTTTTACTTATAGATATTTTCTCTTTGGGCTGAGAGTCCTAGAGCATATGGAGGATTGGATTTTACCACCACTAATGTTGGCACAGTGCTTTCAATCACAGGTATTATATGAGTTGTTTCTTTTTGCAGTTAGATTAGAATCACTAGCACTTTTCTTAGTTCTAGCATTAATCACTAGAAATTTATTGCATAGATAGTTTCCAAAATGGATTAAATGTTTTTAGCAATGTTGAAAACCATTAATTGTTTCAGGATGTTTGTGAGTGGTTCCAACCTCATCGAACTTCATATGCAAAAAGTAGAATTTTAGATCCCATTTAGAATTCAACAGACTTAATGTTTTTCAGGATTTCAGAATTGCAACGTTTCCACTGGATTCTATCATGTATGTGGGTAAGGGATTGGAATTTAATGAATCACATCAAGCTCTCTATTTACCTTGATGTTTGTGGTGTCGATGCCTGATTGTTAAAGTTGATTGAATTCCTCTGTCATGACCTTAATAAAAAATGTACCCTTCAGTCAAGCAAAATCACTTATTAAGCATGGGGAGCTCTTTCTACCTTATTTTAATTCCTGGATTAAGAAGTTTCATCAAAATTGTAGGGTGTTAATTGATGTCCTTGGAGGATCAACTTCGAGATTAGAGGTAGAGGCAAGGGCTAGAGCCTAGAGGTTGGGGAACATGGTCCTATTGATGAATAGGATCCCAAACATAGACAATGATCTTGATGATTATGTTTTTTCAATTTTGATTTAGATATGTATTGCACTTGGTGCAATTTTGATAATATTTGGTCTCTAATGGTTTGGAATCATAGCTTGGTATCTTTAATATATATATTTTTCATTAAAATTGTAAAATTATGTATTTTTTAGCAGTCCGAGTCATTGAAATCAAACCACTCCGAGTTATTTGCATCCACTACGTCTATATATCAGCGCTTTCTCCATATTTATGTTCCAAGGTGTTTATCTGATGTAATTGTTTCTTTATATGTTTAAATTTCTGAAAAAAAATGAATGTATTTTGTATTTTTTAATGTTTGCCAATGTTGCCGAGATGTTGTATTCGGGACCCTTGCCGACTTTTTGCCGATGCTGACTTTTTCAACATTGGTTTTTAGAGCTTGATTATATCAAAAGCTTTCAAAAATCAGTAGTAATTTAAGAATTTACAAATGGATTGAAGATCTTACCAAATTTGAATAGGGTACAAAAATTGAAACATCTATATTCACAATCCACATCCAATTCCTTAAGTAATTTGAATTTTTTAAGGATTTCAAAATCCATTAGTGATTGAAGAGTTCAACAACCAACTATGTATATTTCATGAAATTTGAATAGATTTTTAAGTATCATTCATAATGCATATGGACTTGTAAAAGGATTTTGTTTTGGAGCATATTTATAAAGTTTCTCAAACATGTGTGCATTGGTAATTCATTAAAGAAAATCGTTACCCGTGGTATTTGTCATATCCAAAACTAGATGATATTTTGAACTTCTTTGGGGCAAACTAGGGGCCAAAGAGATTCTTTTTTTGGCATGGGAAGTATGCACATTACCAAGGGATCAAAGGGGTTGGGTCTTCTTGATAGAAGAGGACAATGAATGATTCCTGGCGGTAAATGAGTGGTGCACATAGTGGAGTTTGCTTCTTAGCAGGTTTTAGTTCAACATTGGATTGAACATATTTAGGGAATTAAAGGTCCTTTTCAATTGTGTGACATAATTGGGAATGCTCAGGATTTTGTGAGGCTAGGTTATATGCCACTTATAAAGAGGTGTTGATTGTTTGACAAGTTATGTCTATTTTTCTTGCTTGGCATTTTGAAGGAGCTCAAGATGCCTCTAATTTGTCATCACGGCTGATTTGAAGTATCATTCCCAAAATCATGCTAGATCCAAGTAGATCTAAAAAAAAGAGAAAAATGAGGGTTTTGACAATTAGGGTTTATGGATCTAAAAGAATAGATGGTCAAGGTAAAAGAATAGCATACCTCCTTCAGTGTACCTGGAAAATGAAGATGAAGATTTCTTGTGAAGAGGATTACTTCCCACAAAGATCAAATGCCAAACTTGATGAAGCCCTCCTTGATGTTGTTTTGCCTCCTTCAACCAATTCGGCCTCCCTATTCCTGTCAACCAAGGACACAAAGATCAATCAGTTAACAAAAATGGAAGTAGATGCAAACAAAAGAGATGAATAACATGAAATTGTTGGTACAAAGACAAAACAACTCCCTGTAACCCAAAACGACTTGTTGAAGATAGTAGGGTAGGCCTCCCCACCAATACACACTCCCTCAAAACGTCTTCTTTACCTGCAAATCGTGTTAGTGAAGATAAAATCCAAGATGGCCAACAATGTCTGTCAGTGCAGAGGAAAATGCATTTACAATCACCACAAGCATTCCAACTCCAAGATCCAAGATGCCCAAGAAAATATTTTTATTCCAATAGCCAAGAGCCAAAAATATCTAGATACCTTTACAATGAGGGGGTCTTCTCTTTTTATAAGAGAGAAAGACCAAAACCCTAAACCACTTTCGAAAACTAGTGGTTGAGATCAAAAGATATAACAATGTAATCAACGACTAAGATGAGCCAATACAATATAACACATGGATCACTCAAATAGAGGGTGACGTCATAGCTAAAGTGTCTCTAGGAGGGGTGATGTCACACATGGGGGGTGGCTAGATAGCATGGAGCCACAACATAAGACATGGACAAGTAACTAGGAGCACATGGTGGGGCTAGGAGGTATTATTTCTCTTCACTAGCATGTCCCCATGGCACACTAATATAAAATACGAGTCTATGACATGTCCAAGTATACAAATGATCAAATCTTGTCCCCATAATCAGAGAGAGAGATACAATAAAAGAGATCCTGTAGCCCATGTACACCCCACTGACTGATGCCAACTGATCTGGAAGAAGGGGGATACACCATGGACGACCTCTGAGCAGACCAAGTGCTTGTAGAGAATAACCCTTTTCCTACAATGGAATGAGGGAGATGGAATGGGAAAGAGTAGGAGAAGAAAACATACAAGTACTCAAGCCATAAAATATACAAGTTTATATGGGAAAGAAAACAAGATTGATTTTAGAGCTTACCTCTTTGGCTCTCCAATGGTGGTTGAACCCTATGGCAACCTTCAATCTCCCCTCCAAGCTCTCACAAATTGCAGCCTTCAATCTCCCTTCCAAGCTCTTTGATCTCCTCACCAAATATCCAAATGCACTTTGTTACATGGTACCAGTACCAGTACATGTTCCAGATGTACCCCAGGGAGATGGCAACATTTTTTTTTACTTGGAGGGTGCGGTATAGCCACTTTTCATAGGTGGGGTCATGGCCAGATCCTCTGGCTCCCTCCTGGGGGTACTATGGCTTAATGGCATTGCTGACTTCCTCATAAAAGGTTTTGAAACCCTGAGGTAGGTGACCGGGGCCCCCAGGGATGGGGGGTACTATGGCTTAATGGCATTGTTGACTTCCTCATAAAAGGTTTTGAAACCCTAAGGTAGGTGACCGGGGCCCCCAGGGATGTGTCATTGAACCACATGACTTCCCCCATTACTTTTACACTAGTGGCATGCTTTTCTTCAGCACTAGGGCCCATGCCATAGCCTCAGGGCTTCTCCCGCACCCTCCTGCTGCTCCAGAGCTCCAGCGCTAGCTCTCCCTGGACTCCACAGAGGATGACGTCATCCTTCCTTGGCTGCAGTATGCTTGCTCTGAGGGGGGCGTTGAGGGTTTTCACTGTTTTATGGGGTTAGTAGGGGTATGACGACCCCCCCCCTCCACATCTCAGCCTTTAGTTCAGTCCGATGTGGCCATTTTCAGTCATTTTAGACATGCAGGGGTGAATGCTGGGGAAAAAGTCCCAATTCACCCACTCAGTTGATTATTTTATATTATTTTTGTTATATTTTTAAGTTGACATTTTATAAATTTAAATTGACATTTAAAAAGGCACGTCGGCCTGGATTTAATTTTATTTTTGTAAAGTGAGTGTGAGAAAGGTATAAATAGACCTTCTCCTCACTTAATTTCACAACAACACATGGGATTATTCTATTTTTTTTTTCTGATTTTCGACCCTCCTTGGGCATTTTTTAGGCATGCGCACTTCTTGAGGATGAATGTATGAGCTTGTTTGGGGATTGATCATTGGAGCATCTTTGTTTCTTGCACTTTGCTTGGGTAATGTTAAGAGTTGTTTGCTTAACACATGCACAAAAAGGTATCTAAGTCTTCTCTCTTGATGTCTTTTTGTTAAATGTTGAAACCATGCTTGTCTAAGGTTGAATGATAGTTATAATGCTGCATTTTGCCCTAGCCTAGTAGAATTTCAGTATTTTGTTGCCCTAGCAAGGAAGGCTTGAGCTTTAGGTCTCCTAGGTTTCTCTTAGCCAAACTTCTCACAACCAACCCTAGAGGTTGTTGGAGGAGTCCTTGGCTTGCCAAATTAGGCAAGTACCATCTCAAGGAGAGGTTCATCCTCTTGAAAGCCCTAGGTTAGGTTGGATGACCTAAAAAACCCTAATTTGTTCACCTTCTTTCACTAATTAAATTTCTGAGCTTTGTAGATATTGTAAATATTATTATTTTTTGTTTTAGGTTAAATTTTTTGAATTATTCGTTTTAGAAAAACCTTAATTTAAAACCCTAAGTACTGATTTTTCTGTGTAAAACCCTAACCTATAGACCTTAAACCCTACGACCTAGCCCTAGCCTCCTCTCCTAACCTCGCCCTACCCTCCAAAGAGCTCAGCCTTCCCTTCTTTGCCTTTCTAGACCCTTGCTCCCTACTTTACCTCCTCGCTGCCCTAAACTGCAGCCCTAAGCCACCTTTGCTGGCTGCCTTCCTTCCCACACCTCGTACCTCTTCTGCTGCTCCCTTTTTCCACAGTCTGCAACCCTTCTCCTTCTCCATTCTCCCTACCATCTCCCTACCATCTCCCTCCACTTCTCCATCCTTCCTCCCACTCCTTCGCTGCCCTATTCTGCCATCTACTTCTCCCACCATAACCTAAACACAGGTCTGCAATTGTAAATTGTAGCCCCTGTGCACCCTACTTCCTTCTCCTTATCTGCACACATAACACAGAAAACAGAAGTTAGCATTCAGTTAGGTTTTTGGTAGTTTATTTTTTATCTAGTTTCCTTGACATTTGTATATTTTTGAGCATTTTCTCAAATAGTTTACTGTGCAAGTTCATTGCAGAAATTTCACACAGATCTGAAAACTGCATTTATTGGAATTAGAACACTCAATTGGTTAACGCTGGTTATTAATAATTGATGTTTCTTGCATGATATTTTGATATTACACCTTGATTGGCACTTATTTAATAATTACCGATGGATAAAGTGTTTAGGTTATCTATTTGACAAAGGCTAGTTAATGGTGAATACTGAATGAGATTGAACATTATTTATCTACAATATACATAGAACTGCATTTTACTTAGCTATTATTTGGTGGATGATCTTTAGAGTTCATGTTCTTATGTTTCATTGATGAATGACTATTTAAATGTTATCTCTGATTAAATACATGCCTATGACTTGTCTTATGTTTTTACATTGAATTTACACTTTATTGAACGATTTAAGTGCTATGTGTGTTTGAAATATTTTCGTTTGAAGTTACGTTTACTAGCACTTTTGAATACAATTGACTCCATTTGAGCACTGGTCTAACTACAAATTGCATAGAGAATATAGTTCTGTGGTTGTCTTAGTGTTTCATAGGTTGCCACAAGGATACTTCTCCTTGGAGGTTATTAGCTTCCAAAGAAGTTAGAACTGTGAGTGAGTTGACATTGGTTCAATGTTCTTATTTTTGCTTACTGGGGATTAGCCTTGCTAATTTGCCTGGTAACACACTCCAAAATCTACAAACCCTTGCAAGGATGAATGAAATGTCAAGAATGAGGAGAAAAGAAGTGGGGGAGTGCTTTATAGCCCAAGCAAACTCTCTCCAAAAGAGAAAAATGATTTTTCCATCTTCAGTCTGCGAGGTTGCTTAGGGAGCGATTTCGGGAGTGTTGGGAGTGAATTTGGGAGTGTTAGGGAGGGATTTAGGGGGCGATCGGGAGCGCTAAGGGATCGATTGCTCCCAAGCGCTCCCGTACAGTGACAGGGTGCGATTTTTTATGATCGGAAGTGTGGTTCCTAAAACCACTTCCATATGGGTTTGTTTAGGGAGCGTGCTTTCGCAATGCTTCCACGATGCTTTCTTTGGAAGCGAGATTTGGGAGCGGGGGTAGGGGAGGCGCTCCCATGCAGTGTAGGTTATGTAGTCCTAATTTTCATGAACATGCATGGGTTTGATATATTCAATATTTCCAGATCTATTGATGGATTTAGATACCCATTTTGCCATATTTTAGTTTCCATGGTTGCATGTCAGAACACTCCTCCAGTTTGGTTAGATATACAGGGGTCACTCAGATAGCATTCAACGAGCAGCATACATATTTCATGAACATGCATGGCTTTGATCTAGCCTCCAAATGCACGACAACTTGGTCTTTTTGGGCACCCATTTGGGCAATTGATAGTCATTGATGTATGTGCATCTAATACAAGATATGCCTCAAAACTACAACTCCATGTGCAACATGCCTAGGCAGGGTCTTCAACTGGATCAAATACCTCATGCTCTATGAAAGGCTAATACGTAGCTCCATATGGGGACATGCACTCTTTGTGAAGATCGTATGAGAACCTTAGATCTTTGGCACCTGTTAGAAATGTCATAAGAAAGAGAGAGAACATGTGGCAGGACAGGTGCCTTACTCTCATCCCGTAAACCCACATACACCATAACATATCCATATAGTTCATTACATCAAAACTAGCCCTAAGACAAGAAATGGGCTAAAATGTCAAAGGGGACATGGAAATAAATAACTACGACTACTCTATTGCTCACTAGGCTTATTCATTCTACCCTACATCTCACATAGAAAAAAATGGATGCTAGGTGAAATAAAAAAGCCAATGCAATCATGCTAGCATATGACCAATATCATGGGGTTTTCCTTTGTGTTTGGCTATGGGCCAAAACATGGAGATATTAAAATTTAAGTGATCCAGTGCTTCAATCTCCATCCATGCTTGGCTGGAAATGGATGTGAACACCTGAAAATGAAACATAACATTAGGATTATACAAGATGGGCATGTGCTGTCACACGATTGGTCTATCCAACACTGGATAGGTCTGATACAGTGACTGCAATGTGATGGAATCCCTCATTAGTCCAAGCAACACCTCCATGATCAACAATGTGCCTCTCTTTGATCAACAATAGTATGAAAATAGAGGTCATCAAACAGAAGCAAGATGATAGGAAGGTGGAAGACAAAAAGAAGATGAAAAATGACATGTTGATGATGCAAATCATGTGTGTTCAGATTATGACACTTCATAATAAGGAATTTCATCCTCAGCTTTTAGAATCACAAATAGGAGACAAATTTTACTGAGGAGCTAACCCATAGATTTGAAGAGCTAGAAACATTATGTATGCAGGTTTGGTGACTTGATTTGGGACTATAAATAGGACCATTACAGTTGGGGATAATTGGAACTAGTAATAACCATGAATATATTTAAAAGAGTATAGGGCATATGTTTGCCTGGTATTCTTTAGTAGTTGTGATTATGCTCAAGGTCAATATAAGTTAATGGTTATCCCCTATAGTAATTACTCTGAAGAAAGATGGCAGAATTAGAATATATGGGGACTGCAAGTGACTAAATACTCTCTTTAGTGCGTTTATCATACTTTCTTCAAACTCAATTGTGTAGAAGGTTGTGAGACATGAAATCTATTCCTCTTTGGATGGCTTCTTATGCTATAATCAGATTAGTGTTGCAGAATAGGACAGGTTGAAGATAGCTTTTGCAATCGAAAACCCAACTTGTGAATGCCCGATTAAGAATCACTCCATCATTATTAATACTCCAAAGTTATGTTTGCCTAAGTTTCTTGCAAATTTGATGCTCATGCTCTTTCCTACAAATATTTGCAAGCATCTCTTGAGATTCTTCAGGGTAATTTTATTGAAAAGACACTTAGAAATGTACTTAACATGGGCACGGATGAAATCAAAATTTTAATTTTCTTAGGACAAAATAAGTTTGAATTCTTACTTTGTTGCTATAGTTTATATATTTGAATAATTTCTTTTTACATATCTTGATAAATAGCCAATGACGATTTTTATATGTTGCTTATTGGAGGTGTCGGGGTACTAATCTTCCAACTTCTCATCTTCCCATCAATAGCAAATTTTACTGGAGCTATTCTTATAACCCGCATAGCAGCAGTATGATCTCGCCCTTTGCCCTAATTAGATATTTCCTTAGACATAAATGTGATAATTTTAATAGCATCTAGAGAATAAGAAGCTAATCCTTTCATATAGAGAATTTAAGTTCCAATGCTGAATGCACAGAAATAAGATAATATGCATTGACGTGCAGGTATTAACTGTACCAGTGTTGGCATTCTACCCATTTGTATCCATGCTATCAGGTGTTTTGCTATGGTTGGTTATCAACTGTGCATCCTTATTGAAAAATGTATTATCTGTAAGTATTCTACTCCCTTGAAAACTGGACTATTGGTATGATAAAAGTGTTTAGAAAAGTTTAAAATTGTAATTTCTATGAATCAATAAGAGAAAGTCTTGTCATTGAGATAAGTAGGGACATGACAGTTATATTTATTATTTACAATCTTCTCAGCTGATTACTGTATTCAAGATATGATGCTTACTTCTAAATGAAAAGTTTCTCCACAATGTAGCCAGTCCTTGATCTGATTTAAAAAAATGTTCATGTCAATAGTTGCTATTCCTTACTACTGATTTAAGAGTTCGAGTGACATTAGTTATATTTTAATGTTTTCCAACTTGACTTGAGCAATTGTCATGACTTTCATAGGTGGTCTCTTTAAGGCCATGATAACCATGCCCCATTCTTCATTTTCATGGGTCCATCTTGAAATGGCCCTGTTCAAGTGAGCTATAATAAATTAATTGGTGACCAAGTTGATTGCAGATGGATCTTTTGAAATGGCCTAGTTCAAGTGAACTGTGAGTTATAATAAAGTTATAAACTAATCGGTGATCAAGTTGGTTACAGATGGATCTTTTGAAATGGCCTTGTTCAAGTGAATTATAATAAACTAATCGGAGACCTAGTTGCTTATATGTGGATCTTTTAAGTTGTCCATTGTACGATTATACCTATTCAATCCTGTCTTACACTTGGTAGATTGTGTAGGTAGTTATTGATGATCATTTGCTATTCATTTTTCTTGATTTCAGAGTTCATGTGATATTATTTATCTTTTAAGCTCAAGACTTTCATGCATAGTCTTTGAGGCCATGATAAGCATGCCCCATTTTCCATTTTCATGTGTCCATCTTGAAAGGCTTTGTTCAAATGTGTTATAACAAACTAACTGGTGAACAAGTTGCTTGCATATGGATCTATCAAGCTGTCTTGCTTTACGCGATGATCCATCTTCTTGTCACTTGGTAGTTATTTTGGTAGTCATTGTAGACCAATTTATTTACCAGGTTTCCTCTATCAAGCTGTCTTGCTTTACATGATGATCCGTCTTCTTGTCACTTGGTAGTTTTTTGGGTGGTTATTGTAGACCAATTTTATTACCAGGTTTCCTAATGTATGTGAGCTTGATGTTGTCTCACATACTTGGCAAACATTCTTCTATCTGAGGTAATAAGGGGCATGCGATTACTAAAACTTAGGGCACTTATTTTCTTGCCATAGTAAGGCTGTACAGGGTAGTCAATCGAAAAAAATGCCATTTCTTTAAAAAGCAAGGTACGCTTTTTAGATCAGAATCCAGTGTTTCATGCCATTATGTCAATGCCTCGAATAATTCCATCTAACCACCCAAACAAGATATCGTTCAAGATAATATTTCATATTTTAATATCTGATGAGGCTTGTGCCAATTGTTTCGATGTGGAGTGCGCTGGTATCGTTCATGCAGATTCCCAAACAAACCATAACCCTCCTTATTTGTCCTCATGATATATGAATTTGAGAATGGTTTCTTCATGTGAATGGCGTGGTGATGCTTTATAACTGGCATATAGAAGAGATGCAATCCATAAATTTTGCATGTTCCTTTCCAAGAATTTACTGAGCTGTTGAGATTATTTCTTTTATTGTATAGTATCTTCCACATGGAATCAGTCATAACAAGCTAGTGAACAAAATTACAAAATCGATAAAAGGAATAAATTGAAAAATGCTTAAACAGATTTTTCAATTGCATGAATGGTTGATCCATAACTACAATATAGGAACCTCATTATTATGAAATTAAATACACGAAAAATAGCCACTTTACATGTTTTACGACAAACCTTCTTGGTCTAGCTCTTCTTGTACGTTTTCTAAAACAACTTTTACAAAACAGAAGAAATGTCTTCCTAGATGACACAGTATAAATAATAAACATCTTTCTTTGGATTTTAAATAATCTGACCAATGCCAACCAACACGCCCTGAACTAGAAAGTATGAAAGGGGCAGCAGCATCCCAGTCTTCCTACGGTCATCATAATATCCCAGATCATCTGACAAATACAAATGCCCAGATGCCAGATGCCTTTAACTAGTTCTTCCTTGTTCTCAAAAAGAAAATGTGGTGGAAGTCATATATATGACTACCTAATTGCATTATTTGGAGTAATATAAGAAGGATATTACATCCATTAATATAATCAGAGCTTGGGATAACAGCTCATTTGTGTATGATGTTGAAATGCTGTTTAAATTATGCATCACTAATCCTCAATCTAGTTCATCGAACATAATCTACTATTGCAAGTTTTCCGAATTTTTCTGATGTTTCTTTTATTACTGTGTAACTCTTGGATATTCAGTTATGGTCACTGCAATCTAAAACATTAGCTATGTGCTCTAAACAGGTGACAGTTTACACGGGAACTTTCCTTCTCCTAAATAATTCTGCGGTATGCTATATTTCTCTTTTAACCACACTCAAATGTGTCTATCGTGTGAAAACATTCATCTATTATTAGAAACATTTTATAAGACTTCTATAGTTTATAACTACAAGGTTTGATTAATAAATCAATATATGCATCATATAAATATGTCTTTGCTACCTTCTGAGCTTGAATTCAGTGTTTGCATCTTTATGGCAGTCCCAAGATCAAAGAGGGGCTGCAAATGGTCTCGCCATGACTGGAATGTCTCTTTTTAAAACATTTGGCCCAGCGGGAGGAGGTTCAATGTAAGTGTCTAAGAGATGGATCAGCTATTTACCTTCTCTGCATCTTTAGGATTTATAAAAGTAGAGACGAAATTTATTTTGATATTGAATTGAAAATTTACCTCAATCCTTCAACTCTGGCTATATTTGCACATAAATGCATTTTATAGAATTATGAGTACTTTGCCGTTTTAGTTAAGCTAAAGATGAGAATGTTTTTGACTCACAAAAGCGACCGAGGAAAGAATTAAAATGGAAAATACTTAGCACAATAATATAGATTGAACTCTTCGATCAATCCAAATGGCGTTCACTTTGAAATCTCGTGAATATGAAAGGAAAGAAGAAATTAAAATGATAGAAAAACTTATATTGATTGAAGTTTGAGATCCAATTGGAGGACTAGAAATTACGTACTATCTTTACATTTGTATTTGAAGTTAATGGAGATAAAATTCATTGTCTAATATTTTTCCTTTAATAAAATGCTTTGATACTTGGTAGAGGTCAACTCATGTTATATGGATCTGATAGCTTTTCAGTATTTACTGCAAGTAAAACTTTCTCACTGAAGCATTTTCTCACAAACCAAAGAAGCTGCACAGACAACAAACCTCACAAAGCAAGTAGTGCAGAAGTTATACTATGTACCTAAATACCAGACATACTTGCTCTCACTCAGACAGGGTGGCAACACATTCTTGTCTTACACTCCTCAAATGTCAATGACTATTCAACCATGGCTCTAATATCGCGTGAAGAAGATGAAGAGGAGCAACTATATGCAAACAATCAACAAGCTAGCGTATACACAGGATGTCACTCAAAATTGCCAGACAGATTCATTCGTAGATGTTTATATACATGTTCAACTGATGTGGATAGATGCCACGACATAAGATTCTACTTGAAATTTTTAGGAGTGCACTATGACACATCTATGACATATTATCTTACACACCTTGTGACACATTGCATTCATACATGAAAATGGGTTCCTCCTTTTCCTAATGCACTATGACATGCCTGTGACATATTATCTTACACACGTTATGACAATGCATTCCTACATGACACAAATGATTCCTATTAAGTTTTTTTTTCCTTTTCCTCTTATTCACTCACAATACACTTACATCCCACCTAGATATCAGGATATTTAATATCACCTATAAAACATAGGACACAAACCCACCTAGGACAAACTATTGAAGATTGTAGCTCGGACATGAACTTCTACATAGGTTTAGTGTCAAATGTGCTGGAAATAGTTTGAGTCAAATCTATTTTGTAATTTACTTTAGTAATAAAGTGAAAGTATTATATTTCGTTGTTGAGTCTTGTTATCACGCAACTTGTAGTTGCCCCTATAAGATGATCCTATCAAGAACGGTGGAGGAAGAAGGAAACTACGGAGGTGACCTAAGAGGGCCTCGATCCCCAGATAGAATTGGTTGTCATGCCAACCGAGGCACTCTTCACTTTATGCTACCCAAGCCCTAGGTAACAAAGGGGGAGACCCTGATCTACTCCCAATAGGAGAGATCTAACCCAATCACCATGTCAAACTGATACACAAAATACGTAAGGTGATGGATGATGAAACCCTAGATCTAAGGGATGAAGTTACAAGGTGAATTATGTTTGGATTGAGAGGCTTAAGAGATGTGAGATGTCAACCCAATATGAACAGTATAAGTGACTATCAGTTTAATTAACAGATCTAGGATCAAGGTACTAGCAAATGAGAGTGATTCTTGTTGCTTTGGGAAACGAGACCAAGGTAGAAAGTTAGGATCAAGATGAGGCTTTCCAGTACCTTAAGGATGAAGCTTGATGAGAGATTTGACAGTATCTTAGCACACAAGCAATAACTGGATCTCAAACAACTCAGAAAATGGTTAAGTCTAGGAGGGTGTAAGGCATTAAGACCAATGCCTAGGGAATAGGGGAAGATGGAGTCCCTTAGGGGTGACGCCCTAGGAGACCCACTTAGGGATAGGCCTGTTATCACCCAAACTGTAGTTACCCCTATGGATGTATCCACTCATGGATGGCAATAGGGAAGGGCAACTCAAAAGGTGCAATTACGATCACCTCGACCTCCAATAGATGGTTGTCACGCCAGTCGAGGCAACCTTCACTTTATGTTATCTAGCCCAGACAACAAAGGGGGAAACCCGATCTACTCCCGACAGGAGAGATCAAAACCAAGACACCAAATCAAGTTAATTCTAAGTGAAGTAAGGTGTATGGTTTATCCGAGACCTTAGGATGAAGTCACAAGACAGGTGAGGGGTTCAATGAGTATAGCTTTGGTTCATTGTTGATGTGAGAGTGACTTATAATAATTAAAGATAAGATCCAGGATTAAAGTACTAGTCAATGTGAGAAAATCCACTGCCTTGGGAACCGTGTCCAATGTCGGGTAGTTTAGGGGTTGAATTGGGGCTAACTAGTACAAGTGACAAGCTTGATCATGATACATGATGGCATCAAGGGTTTAGTTCACCATACTAAGGTCAAACCACAAGTTAATCAACAATCTAGGAAAGTCGAATTGACTTGGAGAGAAACCAGTGCCTTGGGAATTGGGATAATGGAGTCAAAGTAAGGTTAACTTGTGGTTAAGGACTCCTATTGCATGAGACAAGTGGGCAATTAAAGTCTTGATGGATGAATAGGTTTAGATCTAGGTTTGACCAAAGTGGACCACAATTCCTTAAAACAAGGAATGCTATCCCCAAGGCAGGATTTGATGAAGTGACACACTAGACCTAGGTTTTGAATTATGCCCGTTCCAAATCCACAAAAAGCTCATGTACCCATGTCCTAGAAGTGGACAAACTCCCTTCTCCAAGGTGGTGCGACTTTGCCCAAGGAGGCCTAAAAGTGGGATAAGTGGGGTCAAGACACGTCCGATAGCATCCAAAATTTAGATCCGAGTAGGTTTATCAATGGGGAGTGTGGATCTACAATTTCACGACAATCCGATGGCTAGATCTTACTAGATCTGAGTTTAAAGATACCAAGTGGTCCAAAATGGGGGATAAATCCCTTAAAATGTGGAATAGGGCCCACAAGGTAGAAATCAGAAAAGTGACAATCTAGGGGTAGGTTATTGGATGTGTAGATAATGAAACAAGCGGGATCTCAACTACCCATCAACTAAATCTAAGTCAACTCACCCTCACCAAGAAGTGCGCCCTTGCTTAGAGAAGCTAAGTTGGCTTGGGAAGAGGGTCAAATGGAAGCCAATCCTCACCAAACTATAGATCTGGGATGCCGTGGATGCTATAGAGGTGGGTTTTCAATATTATACCCAACAACCCACTAGATCTAAGTAGATCTGAGAAAATGTAACAACGAGGGTTTGAAGAAATAGGGGTTTTATCAATTTATGAGCTATGTCAATGGATTGGATCAAGATAAGAGAAACAAACCTGTGGATCTTACCTGGGTAACCTTGTATATGCCTTGATGATGATGATCTATGCAAACCCGATCAATTTGAGAAGCTTTGAGGTAGTTTTCTATGCAATCGATTTAGTCCAAGAAGCCAATGCACCCTCTCTCCTGCACAACAAACGTCAACAATATCAGATTTGATGTAATCAAGAGATAAGACTAATGCCACAAGAGAAGTAACAGAAAGATAGCATAGATCACAATGATACTAATGATAACCCCCTGATACAAGCAAATGCCAAGAAAGTCGATTTGCAGAAGCCTTGCAAAATCGCCCTTGTTGAAGTCGCCCTCCTATAGACAAGACAATGATTTCCAAAATAGATAGATCTTACCACAAATTCCAAATGCTAGGTTGCAATAGACTTTCCAATCACCATCTAAGAACACCAGATGCAAAGGAGACCACAAGAATTTCCACAAGAAAGTTTTTCTATACCAATAATCCAAGAGCCAAAGACTCGTTACAAATGAGAAGCTCTCTCCTTTAAATAGGAAGGAGAGGCATCAAAATCCTAACCACTTTTTGAATGAGTGGCTAAGATTAAAAGATACAAATGTCTAATCAATGGTTGAGATGAGCTCAACAATAAAATACATGGATCACTAATAAAATATAATATGAGTGGACAAAATCGCCCTAGAAGAGGGGAATCCCACCAAATCATGATGACAAAATATAATAAGAAGCTTATGGTGGGTCCAAGGGGTAATTTTAGCCACCCTTGGTCAATCCCCATAGCACAATAATAATAAAATAGTCATCAATATACCAAATCGTGCCTCTATGGTCAAATCCTAGGCCTCAAAAGACCTCAGAAATCATCAAAAAGTGCCATAAGTGATGGATGCAGGCCCCGATGAAGCTGAAACTGCTGGAGGAGGTGTGGAAGACATCGATCCATCATCACTGATCATCCCATGCCATAACATTGCCTCAGTATCCCAAATCAATTTCCTCAATAGCCATTTCTACCAATCCTGAAATGCCTCGGGAAGCGTGAAACTGCCCCAAACTGCCTCCTGGAGTGCCTACGCTGTCAAGGTGAGGGCACCAGTGTGTCCGGGAGGGGGGTAATATGGTAAAAACAAGTGGCTGGACCACCCCCTCCAAGCATAGCGCCCTAGGTCAACCGGATAAAAATCACATCTGCTCTGACAGGGCCTCCGACAGACCAAAACTGCACCGGGATAGCCTACTGAGGCTCAATCATAACTGTAAGCACCCGGAACTGAAAACAAACTGTCTCATTGGACTCAGAAGGTCCAAATCCATCCAAGATGTGTACTCATACACCATATGAGTCTCTGCATGATCAAAATATATATCCAATATACCGGAACAGGTCAAATAATAATAATCTGTAAATAATCAAATACTGTTGTAAACCATGAATCATCATCATACCCTGTAGCTGCTGCATAGAATCATCATGTATGTGTACATAAACCATATATCATCTATCCATATCATCATAAGGTCCAACCATCTCATGTCCTATGGTTGACCTTGGTCAAACTAAGTCTAACCAAGTCAACATGACCAAATATAACTCAGACCATCATCGGGAGCTGCTGCAAAGTGTCAAAGGTTAATGTATGCTCTACAACTTATTCAAATAACAATTATAACACAAAGTAATCATTACTGGTGATCTAAATCCAAATATATAATGTCATTAATTATTATTATTACTCAGACTAGACTTTCAAGATCATACTCACTTCATAGCTGTGATCAATTTGCTAGTGAAGGGTGAAGGCTAAAATAACTGGCTAGGCTAAGGGATGACTTGACTGACTTAACTTTGTGACACTTTGGCAATGGGAAAGGGAATACACACCATAGTATATACTGAATGAGCAATAACACAGGGAATGGCGGTGTCTCACAAATGGATGAGTTGTTCAAAGAGGGTTTATTCACCTTTAACAGATGCGCACAATCCATAATACAAATAACGCCAGCAATTGTTTTGATATAGCATTTAAGTTCCATTGCTTTTTGGGCCTGAAGTTTCCATAGCCTTGGTCTATGTGTGTTTATAAACACATAGCATAGATTTACATTTATTTTAGGCTTTTTGTTGCAGGTGTGTTTTTAAGGCACTTGTTTACCTGAGCACTTCTAGGTGTGTCATGGACAGCTTGTTTACCTAGGTATTTACATTTCCAAAAGATATAACTTTTTATTTTCATGGCCATTTTCATTCGGCATGCCTTTCATTCATGTGTGTTTAAAAACACATTGCATGAATGGGCTTTTCATACAAGATATAGCATTTCATTTTCCAGATTTTGTATTCATGGCAGCACTAAGAGTTTCAGGTTTAGCTAGTGACTACGGGGAGTTCCAAGGAACTCCAACTCACCATAGGTAAGTTTTGTCACCAACTCAGAGCCGAGACACAATAAACAGGGCAGCTCATCCAATACAGAGGCTACAGTGGGGAAAAGTCCTCCATGCCACTAGTCAAGTAGTAAGTCAGGGTGATAAACTAGAAGGTAGGCAATGGATGGATGAAGACAATGAATAATGGAGCCAACACTAGCAAGTCAAGGTATGGTGGAATGATCACCTCTATTCTCCCTAAGGAGGGTAAAACCAATGAGTATGAATAGTGAACTTCTAAGTCTGAGTAGGGACAATATAATTTATATAATAAGATCAACCAGGTCCACATATCTATATGATCGCCAGATCATGACACTAAGTGCTAAGACATGCTATAAGAATAAGTATAAAAGCAATATAACCATAACACAATGATATACCTGCTAAGTCATATACCTGAATGCTCATCAACCTGTACCATCATCTGTCCTCTGAAACTGCTGCTGTAACTCTGGGCACTACTGACTGCTCTGTACCAATGGTATAATGGCTACATCGGTCATCTCTCTGAGTGTCCTGAGACTCAGTCATGGCATGGGGAATATATACTGCTGTCCACAATCTGATAGTGATCTAATAGATGCTCATCTCAGTATCTCAAATGTAAGGGAATTGGCTGAATAGTGTACTGGCATCAGAAAAATAATGTATGGTAGCCCGGCTACTATATATGTGATAACAAGGCCTAAGGATGAAAACCCAGAAATATTTCGCAAGATTCCGAATTATTTGAGCTAGAGAATTTTTATATTTTTTAACTGTTAGGGTTTGCAGTAAATGTAGATGTAGACTAATGGAATAGATAAATAAACTCAAGAAAATCAATGGGACTTACCTCTTGTGGCTTGTATATGCCAAGTGCAATGATGCTCCAACCCCCTCGAAGCAATTCCAAGTTGAAATGATGAGCTCCAAGATGAAATCGATTTTCCCTCTTCAACTAGTGCGCCCTCCTTCCCGCAAAAGACAAGCTCAATGAGACTTGATTCACAATAAGAGAAAGTTGTTAAAATTAGTGTTTTAAAACAAAATTTTAACAAATGCATAAATTTACAGTAAAATACTACTGAAATAAAACAACATAGATTGAAAGATAGCAGCAGTAAGAGATCTAATTAACAAAACAAAAAACAGATATGATAACTTATCTAATGGGGAGAACTTTCCTTATGCTCAGAGTTGAATTTTAGATCAGATCTTGCCTCTCAGAGGCAAGTCAATAAATGGAACAAAACTGACCCTTACCTGAGCGTATGAACATACTTGAGAGAGAGGGAGATAAAGTGTTGAAGGATAGGGTTAGACAGGTATAGCAGAAGGCATAGCAGCCGGATGAGGGTACTGTTATCACACCATAGTAGCTGGGATACCATGATTGCAGAGCAGTCATATGCATATTTTCGAGCTTTTCCTTTGCACAGTTTCAGTGAGATCAGTTACGATGAGCAGTGTTATTGTTGATCACTCACACATCAAAGCAGCCCTTATATCAGACATGTAGTAGACCTTATGCCAAGGCTGAGCCTCTTGACCTCAGATTTGATGACTCAGATGACCTTTTATTCCATGCAGATGCAGTGCAGTGTTTGTAGCTTCAACAACAGTGTCCTCAGTGGTCACAGTTTGGTTCAGATAATAGACACAGGTATATGGCCGGCAGGTAGATGATGTGCATTGGTTTTATTATCTTGTTTTAGTCATTTTGATAGCTTGACTTGGTATATAGTGATCATATGATCTGACAGTCTATATTTATAAAAATAAAAATGGTTGACATTGATTATCTATATGGTTGTATTACTTGCACTTAGAAGATCTTGTTTTATACTCATTGGTTTTACCCTCCTAGGAGTGTGGACATGATCATTCCCAGTCTCTATGGATTGCTAGCTTAGGCATCACCTTCATTCTCACCATTCATCCATTATCTCCCTACATTTTGGTTATTACCCTGACTTACACCTCAACCTGTGATATGTAGGACCTCCCCATTTTTTCCTCTGTGTTGGACTGCATCCATGTTAGTTTTGTGTCTCGGCTCTAGGTTGGCAACAAAACTTACCATTGGTGAGTTGGATTTTATGCCTTTATCACTCTAGTCGATTGCCTCGATGTGTGGTTTTGATTGCGGAATTCCCCCTAGTTGCTTGAGTTGTGTTGGCTAAAACCTGAAGCAAATTGTACTACATATGGAAATTATTGCTATATGTTGTAAAACCCAATGAAAAGGGTTGTGAAATGGAAATGAAATTCAATGAAATGAAATGCAAATGCACCCTGGATGAAAGTTGCGATTAGTTGTGCTTCTAAGCACATGTAAAATCCCAAAGGGCTCCTAAAGGCCTAAAAAGCAATGGATAAATGTATGCTAAATCTAAAGATTGTTGGCCAGTGAAATGAAATAAAAGGCCCAAATAAAGCAGTGGTTAAACATATGCCAAATCTAAAGACTGCTGGCCTCAAGTGAAATTTAACTCATTGAGCCTACGGGTTATGATTTGAGATGGAGTAAGGGACAGCTAATTCAAAGTGTCCCCTAGAACCTCAAGTTACGGTTAGTCGAGCACCTAGCTCACGGTGGTTCTAGTAGTAGCCATTTTGCCAAGGTTTAATAAGCACTTCTCTGAACAACTCATCCATTTGTGAGACATCGCCATTCCTTGTGTATTCTTGTCCAACACATGCTTAAGTGTGTAATACCCTATCCTTTATCGAAAGTATCACAGTGTTGAGTCAGTCAAGTCCTTCCCCTTAGCCTAGCCTTGCATTCTTAGCCTTCACCCTTTGCTAGCAAATTGATCATGTCTACAAAGTGAGTATATTCTTGAGGTTCTCTTGTAAGTAAAATATTATTTAAATGGATAAATTATCATAATGAAATGTTAACTGCCAGTGAAATGATTGCTTAATGCTTTAAGTCTTGCTATGAAAATGATTAAAAGAGCATGTCCTAACCATTTGCACTTGTAGCAGCAGGCTCTCCTAGCCTGGGTCATATTTTGATCAGTTTTGACCTAGTCAAACCTAGTTTGACTAAGACAACCTTGGGATCCGTGATGAGTTGGACCTATGATGATGTATGATGATGATGCATGGTCCTTGATGCACCTTATGGTGGTCCCATGCAGTGGACACAGGTTCCAGATGATGGTTGGTGTATATTTTTATTGATGATTATTGTCTCCAGACCATTATATTATTATTGTCTGGGTATGGTGGATGCTACAGATGATCTTACAGGATACCACAAGGTGTATGGGTACTCATCCTTAGTAGATTTGGGTCTTCTGGACCCATTGGGACACTCTGTTTCCAGTTTCAGACACTCTCAGAGATGATATGATCATTTTCCCACCAGTTGACCAATTTGGCCGTGCTGAGCTGGCCTGTCTAGCAGATGATTGGAGGCAAGTCATTTCCTAGGGCGCTACAGAGGAAGGGGGTGGTCCAGCCACTTGTTTTTACCATATTACCCCCCTTCCGGACATGATGTTGCAGTCATATTTTGTGCTCGGGCACCTGGCAGTTGTTTTCAGCCAGTTTGATAGATTTTTAGGTGGGGTAAAAATGGAATAAAAAGGTCATTAAAGAAATTGATTTGGGAAATTGAGGCAAGGTTTTGGCATGTGGTCTTCTCAGAGGCCATCTATGGTGTATCCCACTCCTTCCAGATCAGTTTGCAGCATTCAATGGGGTCCACATAGTCTCCAGGGGGACTTTTGATGTATTCTTCTCTTTGTTGAGGGGGCCAAGATTTGATCATTTGTTCACTTGGACATGTCATTGAGTCATATGTTATATTATTGTGACATGGGGTCATGCTAGTGAAGAGAAGTAATACCTCCTAGCCCCACCATGTGCTCCTAGCCACTTGTCCTAGTCACTTTATGTGGCACACTTGTTGTTTAGTCTCTCTTATGTAGTGCACCATCCCCTAGGGCGTCTTACTGAAGTGTGCCCTCCCCCTCATGTGAGTGATCCATATTATATTGTATCGGCTCATCTTAGTCGTTGATTATATTATTGTATCTTTTGATCTCCACCACTAGTTTTCAAAAGTGGTTTAGGGTTTTGGTCTCTCTCCTCCTATTTAAGGAAGAGACCCCCCTATTGTAAAGGCATCTTTTGGCTCTGGAAAACTTGGAATAAAATACTATTTTTGCAGATCTAGTTCTATGGCTTTGTTGGATGCTTGTACAAGTTGAATATACAATCTTTTCTCTATGTATCATTGTGGATCTTGGGGCTTCAAATGTTTTTCTGTAGGGAGGCCGTGTGGATGAAGAGGAGGACACTTGGAGGGGACGCTATTGTGGGGAGACCCCATATCTTACCTTTAATTCGTTCTTCGTCTCAGGGAGTATCATTATTGTATCTTTGTGACATAGTTGATGCTACTTGTCTCGTCTTTTCATCTTTATAGTCATTCTTTTGCTAGATCAATTCTCATAGAGATCTCTTCTTGCAGGAGGAGGGCGCACTAGTCTTCTCGGAGGAGTAGCGATTTGGCTTGGAGCACTTGGATCTCGCTCTTGATTAACACACAGGGGGGAAATTATCAATTTGGAAGGCAGTCACAAGTTCTAGAGGTAAGATCTACAAGGTACGTATCTTGTTTCATGCATTTTCATCCATTGGTCACCAAAACCCTCATAATCAAAACCCTTGTATTTTTATTTTTCATATCTACGGAGATCTAGCAAACATTTGGGCTTAATATTTAAAACCCACCTAGCTAATCTTCTTAACATTCCCGATCTAAAGTTTGGTGGACATCCGACTCCATTTCCCCCCCGATCTAAGGCATTGGGCCTCTCCAAGGGAGGTCGCACTTGTTGGGTAGGTGGCCATTTGCTAGATCCTGTTATCACACAACTTGTAGTTGTCCATAAATGTATCCTATCCGAGATGGTAGAGGAGATAGACAACTAAAGAGGTGACCCAAGAAGTGCAATGGTTGCCAATGCAAGCTGGGTGTCATGATAACCGAGGCACTCTTCACTTTAGATCAAGAAGAATCAAGACCAATGGGGAGACCCTAGCCAATCAATGAAGATTAGCTAACACAAAGGTTCCTAGGGAAATGCGTAAAGTAGGTTACGAAAACCAATGCGTGAATTAGATTAAGTGTACCCAAGAGTTTAAGTGTGGTTGAAGAGGCTTAGGATGTGACAAGTGTTTCAACAAATGAATGACTAAGGCCACTTATTGAAGCTTAAATGAATTAGATCTAGTACCATGAAAATACACAAGTGGGATCCACTCCTTAAAAAGTGGAAAATGGTCCAAATAGGGCCCACTTGGTTGGATTAGGGGTGAGATGGCACTAAGTGTATGAGATGAGGTAGATCTATGGATCTAAGACAAGATAGACAACACCCACATATGGGATCTAGGAAAAGGCCACTAACCCAAGGAGTGCGAATTGCCCAAGGGAGACTAGTGCCTTGAGATGAAGGGGCAAATGGAGTTTAAATTATGCCAAAATGTAGATCAAGGTAGATTAGGCAATTATCAAAGTGGGTTTGAAGTGGCATGCCCCAACATGAACTAGATATCCATAGATCTAAGATTTAAAATGCATCAACCAATGACTCAAGTGGGGCACAACCCTCAAAATGAGGAATGGGGCCCTGTTATCACCTAAACTGTAGTTACCCCTATGGAAGGATCCAGTCATGGATGGCAATAGGGAAGGGCAACTTGAAAGGTGCAACCACGATCACCTCGACCTCCAATATATGGTTGTCACGCCAGTCGAGGCAACCTTCACTTTATGTTATCTAGCCCAGACAACAAAGGGGGAGACCCGATCTACTCCCGACAGGAGAGATCAAAACCAAGACACCAAATCAGGGTATTTCTAAGTGAAGTTAGGTGTATGGTTTATCCTAGACCTTATAGGTTGAAGTCACAAGCCAAGTGAGGGGTTCAATAGGTATAGCTTTGGTTCATAGTTGAAGTGAAAGTGACTTGCAATGTTTAAAGTGAGATCTAGGGCTAGTGTACTAGGTCAATGTCAAAAGATTCACTGCCTTGGGTACCGTGTCCAATGCAGGATAGTTAAAGGTTGTATTGGGGCTAACTAGTACATGAGACAAGATTGACCGTAGTTCATGATGTCCTCGAAGGTATAGTTTACCATGCAAAAGTCAAACCACAAGTCAATCCAACATTCTAGGAAAGTTGAGTTAACTTGGAGAGAGGCCAGTGCGTTGGGAATTGGGAAGTGGAGTCAAAGTAAGGTTGACTTGAGGTTTAGGACTCCTAGTACTTGGGACAAGTGGACAATACAGTTCTTGATGGATAAATGTGTCTAGATCTAGGTTTGACCCAAGTGGACCACAATCCCTAAAAACAAGGAATGCAATCCCCAAGGCAAGATTTGACAAAGTGACAGTCTAGACCTAGGTTTTGAATTATTCTGATTCCGGATCTGCAAAAATCTCAAGTACCCAGTTCCTCGAAGTGAGTGAACTCACTTCTCCAAGGTGGTGCGACTTTCCCTAAGGAGGCTTCAATCGGGGTTTAGGTGGGTCAAATCATGTCGGATGGCATCCAAACTTTAGATCCGGGTAGATCAGTCAAGTAGGGATATGGATCTATAATTTCGTGGCAATCCACCGGTTAGATCTTTGTAGATCTGAGTTTAAGTGTTCCAAGTGGTCCAAAATGGGGATTAAATCCCTTAAAATGTGGAATGGGGCCCACAAGGTGATTTTCAGAAAAGGGACAACTTGGGTGTATGTTATTTGATGTGTAGATGTCAAATCAAGTGAAATCTCAAACACCCATCGCTTAGATCTAGGTCAACCTGCTCAAATGGTGAAGTGCGCCTTCCTTGGGAGAAGCTAGGTTGGCTTGGGAGAGGGGTCAAATGGAAGCCAATCCACACCAAACTATAGATCCGGGATGCCGTGGATGCTATAGAGGTGGGTTTTCAATATCATGCCCAACAACCCACTAGATCTTGGTAGATCTGACAAAATGTAAAATGGGGGTTTTGAAGTATTTAGGGTTTTAACAATTTATGAATTATGTCAATGGATTGGATAAAGGAAAGAGAAACAAACCTGTGGATCTTACCTGGATAACCTTGTAGATGCCTTGATGATGATGATCTATGCAATCCCGATCAATTTGGAAGCCTTGAAGTAGTCTCTATGCAAATCGATTTAGTCCAAGAAGCCAATGCGCCCTCTCTCCTGCACAACAAACGTCAACAATATCAGATTTGATGCATCAAGAGATAAGACTAATGCCACAAAAGAAGTAACAGAAAGATAGCATAGATCACAATGATACTAATGATAACCCCCTGATACAAGCGAATGCCAAGAAAGTCGATTTGAAGAAGCCTTGCAAAATCGCCCTTGTTGAAGTCGCCCTCCTGTAGACAAACAATGATTTCCAAACAAGATAGATCTTACCACAATTTCCAAATGCTAGGTTGCAATAGACTTTCCAATCACCATCTAAGAACACCAGATGCAAAGGAGATCACAAGAATTTCCACAAGAATATTTTTCTATACCAATCATCCAAGAGCCAAAGACCTTTTACAATGAGAGGCTCTCTCCTTTAAATAGGAAGGAGAGGCACCAAAACCCTAACCACTTTTTGAATGAGTGGCTAAGATTAAAAGATACAAATGTCTAATCAATGGTTGAGATGAGCTCAACAACATAATACATGGATCACACATAAAATATAACATAAGTGGACAAAGTCGCCCTAGGAAAGGGGAATCCCACCACATCATGATGACAAAATATCATAAGAGGCTCATGGTGGGTCCAAGGGGTAATTTTATCCCTCCTTGGTCAATCCCCATGGCACAATAACCAATAAATAATCATGAAAGTACCAAATCGTGTCCTCCAAGGTGAAGTCGTGGTCCTCAAAAGACCCCAAAAATCCACAGAAAGTGCCATAAGTGATGGATGCGGGCCCCGATGAAGCTGAAACTGCAGGAGGAGGTGTGGAAGGTCCCGATCTATCATCACTGATCATCCCATGCCATAACTTTGCCTCAGTAGCCCAAATCGATTTCCTCAATAGCCATTTCTACCAATCCTGAAATGCCTCGGGAAACGTGAAACTGCCCAAACTGCCTCCTGGAGTGATGGCGCTGTCAAGGTGAGGGTGCCAATGTGTCCGGGAGGGGGGTAATATGGTAAAAACAAGTGGCTGGACCACCCCCTCCATCATCAGCGCCCTAGGTCATCCGGATAAAAGTCATCTCTGCTCCGACAGGGCCTCCAATAGACCAAAACTGCACTAGGACAGCCTACTGAGGCTAAATCATCACTGTAAGTGCCCGGAACTGAAAACAAACTGTCCCATTGGACTCAGAAGGTCCAAATCCATCCAAGATGTGTACTCATACACCATATGAATCTCTGCATGATCAAAATAAATATCCAATGTACCGGAACAAGGCCAATAATAATGATCTGTAAATGACCAAACACTGCTGTATCCCAAGAATCATCATCATAACCCCATAGCTGCTGCATAGAATCATCCTGTATGTGTACATGGACCATATATCATCTATCCATATCATCATAAGGTCCAACATCTCATGTCCCATGGTCCTCCATGGTCAAACTAGGTCTAACCAAGACCAAATACAACTCAGACTATCATCCATAGCTGCTGCAAGGTGTCAAGGTTAATACATCCTTTACAATTTATTCAAATAGCTACTATAACACAAAGTAATCATGACTGGCGATCTAAATCCAAATATATAGTGTCGTTAATTATTATTATTACTCAGACTAGACTTTCAGGACCATACTCACTTCATAGTTGTGATCAATTTGCTAGTGAAGGGTGAAGGCTGAAATAACTGGCTAGGCTAAGGGATGACTTGACTGACTTGACTTTGTGACACTTTGGCAAGGGAAAGGGAATACACACCATAGTATATACTGAATGAGCAATAACACAGGGAATGGCGGTGTCTCACAAATGGATGAGTTGTTTAAAGAGGGTTTATTCACCTTCACAGATGCGCACAATCCATAATACAAACAAGGCCAGCAATTGTTTAGATATAACATTTAAGTTCCATTGCTTTTTGGGCCTGAGGTTTCCATAGCCTTGATCTATGTGTGTTTACAAACACATTGCATAGATTTACATTTATTTTTAGGCTTTCTGCTGCAGGTGTGTTTTTAAGGCACTTGTTTACCTGAGCACTTCTAGGTGTGTCATGGACAGCTTGTTTACCTAGGTATTTATTTTTCCAAAAGATATAACATTTTATTTTTCATGGCCATTTTCATTTGGCATTTCTTTCATATACAAGATATAGCATTTGATTTTTCAGATTTTGTATTGATGGCAGCACTAAAAGTTTCAGGTTTAGCCAACACAACTTTAGTGACTAGGGGGAATTCTCAAGGAACTCCAACTCACCATAGGTAAGTTTTGTCACCAACTCAGAGCCGAGACACAATAAACAGGGGAGCTCATCCAGTACAGAGGCTATAGTGGGGAAAGGTCCTCCATGTCACTAGTCAAGTAGCAAATCAAGGTAATAATCTAAAAGGTAGGTCACGGATGGATGAAGACAATGAAAAGATGAAGCCAACACTAGCAAGCCATAGTATGGTGTAATGATCACCTCTATTCTCCCTAAGGAGGGTATGTACCAATGAGTATGAATAGTGAACTTCTAAGTCTGAGTAGGGACAGTAATATATATATAATAGGTCAACCAGGTCCAAATATCTATATGATCGCCAGATCATGACACTAAGTGCTAAGACATGCTATAAGAATAAGTATAAAAGCAATCTAACCATAATACCATGATATACCTGCTGAGTCATATACCTGAAAGCTCATCAACCTGTACCATCATCTGTCCTCTGAGACTGCTGCTGTAACTCTGGGCACTACTGTCTGCTCTGTACCAATGATATAATGGCTACATCGGTCATCTCTCTGAGTGTCCTGAAACTCAGTCATGGCATGGGGAATACAACTGCTGTCCACAATCTGATAGTAATCCAATAAAGATGCTCATCTCGGCCACTCAAAATGCAAGGGAACTGGCTGAATAGTGTACTGGAATGAGAAAAATAATGTATGGTAGCCCGGCTACTATGTATGTGATAACATCTGGCTCCGGCTGGGACAAGTGCTCTGCTGAAATGAGCGCTTGAGAACCTCAGAATCTCTGGTCCTCGAACTCTGCTACTCGAATCCACGATCCAGCACTCTACCATTTTATTTCCAGCTTTTATTCTTGCAACCTATTTTCTGCATTCACAAACATCAAACAAAATACCTCATGCCGCATGTGTGGGAAAAATATAAAAACAACTGAAATAATATCTATTCTAAATCAGAAATATAAATGCATGAAATATAAATGCAGAAAGTAAATTAAACTACTAATCATAATTTGCAAAATTTTGGAGTTTATTGTGCAGGAAAAGAAAAAGTGACTGGTACTCAGTTAAACTAGGAGCTTACAAAGGAGCTTAGAGACTAAGAAGGTGCCAGACTCAATGGCTGAAAAGACTAACTACTGCCTAAGTAGGCTTATTTGGTTCCTACCTACTCTAATCTAACCAGTTAGCACAAATGCTAGGTAAAATCATAAATCCAGTGTAACCATTCATCAAATAGGTTAATGATTCTTATTTGATTTTTGATAATAGAACAAGTCAAGATTGGGCTAGAGATCAACAAATTTAAGGGCACAGTCTTTTTGATTTGTTCATAAATTGAAGAATGGTTTGAATGATGCAATATGAAATTATGCCAAGGAGAAGACTGACTGATGCAAACATCCTCCATCAGAGAACTAATAGGATCATAAAATTTATGCAAGTTAAACTCAGAGATGGATAGAGGAAGGACATAAGACATATGATTCGATTCATTTTCACACAAATTAACTTTTTCATTTACTTCTCTCACATACTCAATTTGACTCTCCTTGGGATTGATGATCAAAAATTCAAGTGGGGATAAATTAAAGCTTAAAAGACGGAAAATCAAAGTCAGACCCACTTGACGCTCAAAAATGGAGAAAATATGGAATTGATCTTTAAACACCTTTTTTAGCCACCAAGAATGATTGATAACTTGACAACATATATTATGGTTCCAAAGTGACTGAAAAGGGACATGAAGTGCTTTTTCTCCAAACATGTAATCATGCTTATACTTCCTATTAAAAATTTCCAAGGCAAAAGATTGACTAGAGCACCAACCCAAAGATGATTGAAAGAGTTGGGAAAGGAGGGTGGGTTGCAAATATGAAAATTCTCCCAAATGGATAAACAAGTTTGACCTTGGATTTTGATAATAGAAGATATTCTTTATTCTAGGAATAATTTCAAGCTTTTGATCAAATTTAATATTTACAACCCGAGGACAAGATTCTAATTCTAAAGAATCGATGAACCTATCTTGACTAAGGATGGAAAAATTTAAAGACTCATTATAAGAGGTGGAACAAAGATTAGAGCATCTAGTGTGATTCATTATTTCATCTTTATCTTGAGATTGAACTTCTATTGATTCATCATTAAATTCATATGAAGATAAATGATCATTTTTATTTAATTTGTTAGGGGGGAAATTAACAAGTTCATTTAAAACACCCTGATTATTTGCACAATGATCATGTGAAGTCACCACTAAAGGACCTTGGTCGATGTCCCTACCTTCTTCTTCAATAAGGTGATAAGGAATTGAATGATCACTAGATACAGAATGACTAATGAGTCTCTCTGAGGGAGGAATTTCAGTAGACCTGTTAAGTAAAAGCTCATCCTTAGAAATTCCCTCAGGATCAGGACTAGGGCTACCTAAAAAGCAATTTGAAAACTTATGGTTTGTACAATGATTAAAGATTTGACTTTCGATTGACTCAAAAGTAGAAGACTTATCATCAGAAGAAATTGGGCAGGAAAGGTCATCTCTAGATGTTGACAAATCACTTGATATTTGATTGTTAAATGATTCAACAATAGGATCGGAAAGGGGAAGGTTTTGATCTTGGATTTGATTTGAAAGATACATATCATCGAATTCACTTCCCCATTCTTCTAGGAATTTATTTTCAAACATGTCATAACCAGAAATGCTATTGGGTTTCAAATTCGAAAGCCAGAGTCCAGCTCTTTCTTTGAAAGATGAAGCCAATAGTCTCATACACACATCCTCATGGGTTATGGATAATTCTTTAATAATTTCCCTAAAAAGTTCAAGGTGTCTTTTAGCAGAGATTTCATAACTTCCATCGAAAATAGGCAACCTTGCACATGCTTGATGAGGAATATGATGAGGATACCCAACAATTTTTGAAAAGTCAAAAACTTTTAAACGACCGAAAGTTCTAGGTCGCTCAGAAGCAGCCATGGATAATAATTTTTTATTTTTTTATATTTTTTTATATTTTTTAAAATTCAAGAACCTGAAAACAAAATGATGCACCCCATGGGTTCTAGATAACGATAAGATCTGTCTAAATTCTAGTGTTATAGGGATGTAAATGAGCTCGCTCCTCAGCGGAGTCACGGTTGGGAGTCGCCAGGTAGATTTAAACTCTTCTACCAAGATATGTGTCGTTGTATATGCAGGAGAGAGTGAATAATGACTACTAGCTTGTCCAAGGTAAGCCCTATGCCTTTCAATATCAAAATGTTAGGCAAAGAGAATGAGAGGGCTTTGAGAAAGGAATGTCAAACCAGAGTAAGCTATTGCCTCCCCGGCAACGGCGCCAAAATGTTATCACCTAAACTGTAGTTACCCCTATGGAAGGATCCAGTCATGGATGGCAATAGGGAAGGGCAACTTGAAAGGTGCAACCACGATCACCTCGACCTCCAATATATGGTTGTCACGCCAGTCGAGGCAACCTTCACTTTATGTTATCTAGCCCAGACAACAAAGGGGGAGACCCGATCTACTCCCGACAGGAGAGATCAAAACCAAGACACCAAATCAGGGTATTTCTAAGTGAAGTTAGGTGTATGGTTTATCCTAGACCTTATAGGTTGAAGTCACAAGCCAAGTGAGGGGTTCAATAGGTATAGCTTTGGTTCATAGTTGAAGTGAAAGTGACTTGCAATGTTTAAAGTGAGATCTAGGGCTAGTGTACTAGGTCAATGTCAAAAGATTCACTGCCTTGGGTACCGTGTCCAATGCAGGATAGTTAAAGGTTGTATTGGGGCTAACTAGTACATGAGACAAGATTGACCGTAGTTCATGATGTCCTCGAAGGTATAGTTTACCATGCAAAAGTCAAACCACAAGTCAATCCAACATTCTAGGAAAGTTGAGTTAACTTGGAGAGAGGCCAGTGCGTTGGGAATTGGGAAGTGGAGTCAAAGTAAGGTTGACTTGAGGTTTAGGACTCCTAGTACTTGGGACAAGTGGACAATACAGTTCTTGATGGATAAATGTGTCTAGATCTAGGTTTGACCCAAGTGGACCACAATCCCTAAAAACAAGGAATGCAATCCCCAAGGCAAGATTTGACAAAGTGACAGTCTAGACCTAGGTTTTGAATTATTCTGATTCCGGATCTGCAAAAATCTCAAGTACCCAGTTCCTCGAAGTGAGTGAACTCACTTCTCCAAGGTGGTGCGACTTTCCCTAAGGAGGCTTCAATCGGGGTTTAGGTGGGTCAAATCATGTCGGATGGCATCCAAACTTTAGATCCGGGTAGATCAGTCAAGTAGGGATATGGATCTATAATTTCGTGGCAATCCACCGGTTAGATCTTTGTAGATCTGAGTTTAAGTGTTCCAAGTGGTCCAAAATGGGGATTAAATCCCTTAAAATGTGGAATGGGGCCCACAAGGTGATTTTCAGAAAAGGGACAACTTGGGTGTATGTTATTTGATGTGTAGATGTCAAATCAAGTGAAATCTCAAACACCCATCGCTTAGATCTAGGTCAACCTGCTCAAATGGTGAAGTGCGCCTTCCTTGGGAGAAGCTAGGTTGGCTTGGGAGAGGGGTCAAATGGAAGCCAATCCACACCAAACTATAGATCCGGGATGCCGTGGATGCTATAGAGGTGGGTTTTCAATATCATGCCCAACAACCCACTAGATCTTGGTAGATTTGACAAAATGTAAAATGGGGGTTTTGAAGTATTTAGGGTTTTAACAATTTATGAATTATGTCAATGGATTGGATAAAGGAAAGAGAAACAAACCTGTGGATCTTACCTGGATAACCTTGTAGATGCCTTGATGATGATGATCTATGCAATCCCGATCAATTTGGAAGCCTTGAAGTAGTCTCTATGCAAATCGATTTAGTCCAAGAAGCCAATGCGCCCTCTCTCCTGCACAACAAACGTCAACAATATCAGATTTGATGCATCAAGAGATAAGACTAATGCCACAAAAGAAGTAACAGAAAGATAGCATAGATCACAATGATACTAATGATAACCCCCTGATACAAGCGAATGCCAAGAAAGTCGATTTGAAGAAGCCTTGCAAAATCGCCCTTGTTGAAGTCGCCCTCCTGTAGACAAACAATGATTTCCAAACAAGATAGATCTTACCACAATTTCCAAATGCTAGGTTGCAATAGACTTTCCAATCACCATCTAAGAACACCAGATGCAAAGGAGATCACAAGAATTTCCACAAGAATATTTTTCTATACCAATCATCCAAGAGCCAAAGACCTTTTACAATGAGAGGCTCTCTCCTTTAAATAGGAAGGAGAGGCACCAAAACCCTAACCACTTTTTGAATGAGTGGCTAAGATTAAAAGATACAAATGTCTAATCAATGGTTGAGATGAGCTCAACAACATAATACATGGATCACACATAAAATATAACATAAGTGGACAAAGTCGCCCTAGGAGAGGGGAATCCCACCACATCATGATGACAAAATATCATAAGAGGCTCATGGTGGGTCCAAGGGGTAATTTTATCCCTCCTTGGTCAATCCCCATGGCACAATAACCAATAAATAATCATGAAAGTACCAAATCGTGTCCTCCAAGGTGAAGTCGTGGTCCTCAAAAGACCCCAAAAATCCACAGAAAGTGCCATAAGTGATGGATGCGGGCCCCGATGAAGCTGAAACTGCAGGAGGAGGTGTGGAAGGTCCCGATCTATCATCACTGATCATCCCATGCCATAACTTTGCCTCAGTAGCCCAAATCGATTTCCTCAATAGCCATTTCTACCAATCCTGAAATGCCTCGGGAAACGTGAAACTGCCCAAACTGCCTCCTGGAGTGATGGCGCTGTCAAGGTGAGGGTGCCAATGTGTCCGGGAGGGGGATAATATGGTAAAAACAAGTGGCTGGACCACCCCCTCCATCATCAGCGCCCTAGGTCATCCGGATAAAAGTCATCTCTGCTCCGACAGGGCCTCCAATAGACCAAAACTGCACTAGGACAGCCTACTGAGGCTAAATCATCACTGTAAGTGCCCGGAACTGAAAACAAACTGTCCCATTGGACTCAGAAGGTCCAAATCCATCCAAGATGTGTACTCATACACCATATGAATCTCTGCATGATCAAAATAAATATCCAATGTACCGGAACAAGGCCAATAATAATGATCTGTAAATGACCAAACACTGCTGTATCCCAAGAATCATCATCATAACCCCATAGCTGCTGCATAGAATCATCCTGTATGTGTACATGGACCATATATCATCTATCCATATCATCATAAGGTCCAACATCTCATGTCCCATGGTCCTCCATGGTCAAACTAGGTCTAACCAAGACCAAATACAACTCAGACTATCATCCATAGCTGCTGCAAGGTGTCAAGGTTAATACATGCTTTACAATTTATTCAAATAGCTACTATAACACAAAGTAATCATGACTGGCGATCTAAATCCAAATATATAGTGTCGTTAATTATTATTATTACTCAGACTAGACTTTCAGGACCATACTCACTTCATAGTTGTGATCAATTTGCTAGTGAAGGGTGAAGGCTGAAATAACTGGCTAGGCTAAGGGATGACTTGACTGACTTGACTTTGTGACACTTTGGCAAGGGAAAGGGAATACACACCATAGTATATACTGAATGAGCAATAACACAGGGAATGGCGGTGTCTCACAAATGGATGAGTTGTTTAAAGAGGGTTTATTCACCTTCACAGATGCGCACAATCCATAATACAAACAAGGCCAGCAATTGTTTAGATATAACATTTAAGTTCCATTGCTTTTTGGGCCTGAGGTTTCCATAGCCTTGATCTATGTGTGTTTACAAACACATTGCATAGATTTACATTTATTTTTAGGCTTTCTGCTGCAGGTGTGTTTTTAAGGCACTTGTTTACCTGAGCACTTCTAGGTGTGTCATGGACAGCTTGTTTACCTAGGTATTTATTTTTCCAAAAGATATAACATTTTATTTTTCATGGCCATTTTCATTTGGCATTTCTTTCATATACAAGATATAGCATTTGATTTTTCAGATTTTGTATTGATGGCAGCACTAAAAGTTTCAGGTTTAGCCAACACAACTTTAGTGACTAGGGGGAATTCTCAAGGAACTCCAACTCACCATAGGTAAGTTTTGTCACCAACTCAGAGCCGAGACACAATAAACAGGGGAGCTCATCCAGTACAGAGGCTATAGTGGGGAAAGGTCCTCCATGTCACTAGTCAAGTAGCAAATCAAGGTAATAATCTAAAAGGTAGGTCACGGATGGATGAAGACAATGAAAAGATGAAGCCAACACTAGCAAGCCATAGTATGGTGTAATGATCACCTCTATTCTCCCTAAGGAGGGTATGTACCAATGAGTATGAATAGTGAACTTCTAAGTCTGAGTAGGGACAGTAATATATATATAATAGGTCAACCAGGTCCAAATATCTATATGATCGCCAGATTATGACACTAAGTGCTAAGACATGCTATAAGAATAAGTATAAAAGCAATCTAACCATAATACCATGATATACCTGCTGAGTCATATACCTGAAAGCTCATCAACCTGTACCATCATCTGTCCTCTGAGACTGCTGCTGTAACTCTGGGCACTACTGTCTGCTCTGTACCAATGATATAATGGCTACATCGGTCATCTCTCTGAGTGTCCTGAAACTCAGTCATGGCATGGGGAATACAACTGCTGTCCACAATCTGATAGTAATCCAATAAAGATGCTCATCTCGGCCTCTCAAAATGCAAGGGAACTGGCTGAATAGTGTACTGGAATGAGAAAAATAATGTATGGTAGCCCGGCTACTATGTATGTGATAACAGGCCCATAAGGAAAAAATCAAAGAGGTGAAGCACTAGGGGTAGGTTATCAAAATGGATCTATGCAAATCAAGTGGGATCTCACCTACCCACAACTTGGAACTAGCCCAACTAGCCTCCCTCTAGGAGTGTGATTTGCCTCAAAGAGGGCTAGGTGCCTTGGAAAGTGTGTCAAATGAAGCCCAATCACCACCAAACTATAGATCTGAATTGCCGTGGATATCCAAGTAGATCTAGGAAAAAGTAAAAATGAGGGTTTTAATTTTAATGGTGTTTGTGACCAATAGGATGGAGAACAAGCGAAATAGATACGTACCTTGTAGATCTTACCTCATAAGCTTGTGGCCTCTTAGCATATGGATGATTCTTTCCCTAGTTACAATTCCAAGCTTGATCCAATTGTCTTCAACCAAAATCGTCCAAGCCCTAGGAGGAGAGATGTCCCATGAAGCCTGTAAATCAAACTATAGCAAGTTAGATTTGATCCACAAATCAATGAGATCTAAGCATGTCATATCAAAGAAGCAATCAATGGACAAAGCACAATTGAAAAAATCCCTCAAGATGAAGACGTCTTTCCCATGGGGGATGTGAGCAACCCCTACAATCTTCCTGTTATCACCTAAACTGTAGTTACCCCTATGGATGGATCCAGTCATGGATGGCAATAGGGAAGGGCAACTCAAAAGGTGCAACCACGATCACCTCGACCTCCAATATATGGTTGTCACGCCAGTCGAGGCAACCTTCACTTTATGTTATCTAGCCCAGATAACAAAGGGGGAGACCCGATCTACTCCCGACAGGAGAGATCAAAACCAAGACACCAAATCAGGGTATTTCTAGGTGAAGTTAGGTGTATGGTTTATCCTAGACCTAAGGATGAAGTCACAAGCCAAGTGAGGGGTTTAATAGGTATAGCTTTGGTTCATAGTTGGTGTGAAAGTGACTTACAATGTTTGAAGTGAGATCTAGGGCTAGTGTACTAGGTCAATGTCAAAAGATTCACTGCCTTGGGAACCGTGTCCAATGCAGGATAGTTAAGGGTTGTATTGGGGCTAACTAGTACATGAGACAAGCTTGACCATGGTTCATGATGTCTTCAAAGGTACAGTCTACCATGCATAGGTCAAAACACAAGTCAATCCAACAATCTAAGAAAGTTGAATTACCTTGTAAAGAAACTAGTGCCTTGGGATTTGGGAAGTGGAGTCAAAGTAGGGTTGACTTATGGTTTAGGACTCCTACAACATGAGATAAGTGGGCAATATAAGTCTTGATGGTTGAATGTATCTAGATCTAGGTTTAACCCAAGTGGACCACAATCCCTTAAAACAAGGAATGCAGTCCCCAAGGCAAGATTTGACTAAGTGACAGTCTAGACCTAGGTTTTGAATTATTCCGGTTTCAGATCTGCAATAATCTCATGTACCCAGTTCCTAGAAGTGAGTGAACTCACTTCTCCAAGGTGGTGCGACTTTACCCAAGGAGGCTTCAATTGGGGTTTAGGTGGGTCAAATCATGTCGGATGGCATCCAAACTTTAGATCCTAGTAGATCGGTCAAGTAGGAGTATGGATCTTTAATTTCGTGGCAATCCACCGGTTAGATCTTAGTAGATCTGAGTTTAAGTGTTCCAAGTGGTCCAAAATGGGGATTAAATCCCTTAAAATGTGGAATGGGGCCCACAAGGCAAATTTCAAGAAAGGGACAACCTGGGTGTATGTTATTTGATGTGTAGATGTCAAATCAAGTGGAATCTCAAACACCCATCACTTAAATCTAGGTCAACTTGCTCAAATGGTGAAGTGCGCCTTCCTTGGGAGAAGCTAAGTTGGCTTGGGAGAGGGGTCAAACGGAAGCCAATCCTCACCAAACTATAGATCCGGGATGCCGTGGATGCTATAGAGGTGGGTTTTCAATATCATGCCCAACAACCCACTAGATCTAAGTAGATCTGAGAAAACGTAAAATGGGGGTTTTGAAATATTTAGGGTTTTAACAATTTATGAGTTATGTCAATGGATTGGATAAAGGAAAGAGAAACAAACCTGTGGATCTTACCTGGATAACCTTGTAGATGCCTTGATGATGATGATCTATGCAATCCCGATCAATTTGGAAGCTTTGAGGTAGTTTCTATGCAAATCGATTCGGTCCAAGAAGCCAATGCGCCCTCTCTCCTGCACAACAAACGTCAACAATATCAGATTTGATGCATCAAGAGATAAGACTAATGCCACAAAAGAAGTAACAGAAAGATAGCATAGATCACAATGATACTAATGATAACCCCCTGATACAAGCGAATGCCAAGAAAGTCGATTTGAAGAAGCCTTGCAAAATCGCCCTTGTTCAAGTCGCCCTCCTGTAGACAAACAATGATTTCCAAAAAAAATAGATCTTACCACAATTTCCAAATGCTAGGTTGCAATAGACTTTCCAATCACCATCTAAGAACACCAGATGCAAAGGAGACCACAAGAATTTCCACAAGAATATTTTTCTATACCAATAATCCAAGAGCCAAAGACCCCTTACAATGAGAGGCTCTCTCCTTTAAATAGGAAGGAGAGGCACCAAAACCCTAACCACTTTTTGAATGAGTGGCTAAGATTATAAGATACAAAAGTCTAATCAATGGTTGAGATGAGCTCAACAATATAATACATGGATCACACATAAAATATAACATAAGTGGACAAAATCGCCCTAGGAGAGGGGAATCCCACCAAATCATGATGATGAAATATCATAAGAGGCTTATGGTGGGTCCAAGGGGTAATTTTATCCCTCCTTGGTCAATCCCCATAGCACAATAACCAAAAAATAATCATGAATATACCAAATCGTTCCTCCATAGTGAAGTCGTGGTCCTCAAAAGACCTCAAAAAATCCACAGAAAATGCCATAAGTGATGGATGCGGGCCCCGATGAAGCTGAAACTGCTGGAGAAGGTGTGGAAGGTCCCGATCTATCATCACTGATCATCCCATGCCATAACTTTGCCTCAGTAGCCCAAATCGATTTCCTCAATAGCCATTTCTACCAATCCTGAAATGCCTCGGGAAGCGTGAAACTGCCCAAACAGCCTCCTGGAGTGATGGCGCTGTCAAGGTGAGGGCACCAATGTGTCCGGGAGGGGGGTAATATGGTAAAAACAAGTGGCTGGACCACCCCCTCCATCATCAGCGCCCTAGGTCAACCGGATAAAAGTCATCTCTGCTCCGACAGGGCCTCCAACAGACCAAAACTGCACTAGGACAGCCTACTGAGGCTCAATCATCACTGTAAGTGCCCGGAACTGAAAACAAACTGTCCCATTGGACTCAGAAGGTCCAAATCTATCCAAGATGTGTACTCATACACCATATGAGTCTCTGCATGATCAAAATAAATATCCAATATACCGGAACAAGGCCAATAATAATGCTCTGTAAATGATCAAACACTGCTGTAACCCCAGAATCATCATCATAACCCTGTAGCTGCTGCATAGAATCATCCTGTATGTGTACATAGACCATATATCATCTATCCATATCATCATAAGGTCTAACATCTCATGTCCCATGGTCCTCCATGGTCAAACTAGGTCTAACCAAGACCAAATACAACTCAGACCATCATCCATAGCTGCTGCAAGGTGTCAAGGTTAATACATGCTCTACAACTTATTCGAATAACAATTATAACACAGAGTAATCATGACTGGCGATCTAAATCCAAATATATAGTGTCGTTAATTATTATTATTACTCAGACTAGACTTTCAGGACCATACTCACTTCATAGTTGTGATCAATTTGCTAGTGAAGGGTGAAGGCTGAAATAACTGGCTAGGCTAAGGGATGACTTGACTGACTTGACTTTGTGACACTTTGGCAAGGGAAAGGGAATGCACACCATAGTATGTACTGAATGAGCAATAACACAGGGAATGGCGGTGTCTCACAAATGGATGAGTTGTTTAAAGAGGGTTTATTCACCTTCACAGATGCGCACAATCCATAATACAAATAAGGCCAGCAATTGTTTAGATATAACATTTAAGTTCCATTGCTTTTTGGGCCTGAAGTTTCCATAGCCTTGATCTATGTGTGTTTACAAACACATTGCATAGATTTACATTTATTTTTAGGCTTTCTGCTGCAGGTGTGTTTTTAAGGCACTTGTTTACCTGAGCACTTCTAGGTGTGTCATGGACAACTTGTTTACCTAGGTATTTATTTTTCCAAAAGATATAACATTTTATTTTTCATGGCCATTTTCAATTGGCATTTCTTTCACATACAAGATATAGCATTTCATTTTTCCAGATTTTGTATTCATGGCAGCACTAAAAGTTTCAGGTTTAGCCAACACAACTTTAGTGACTAGGGGGAATTCTCAAGGAACTCCAACTCACCATAGGTAAGTTTTGTCACCAACTCAGAGCCGAGACACAATAAACAGGGAGGCTCATCCAATACAGAGGCTACAGTGGGGAAAGGTCCTCCATGTCACTAGTCAAGTAGCAAATCAGGGTAATAATCTAAAAGGTAGGCCACGGATGGATGAAGACAATGAAATGATGGAGCCAACACTAGCAAGCCAGAGTATGGTGTAATGATCACCTCTATTCTCCCTAAGGAGGGTATGTACCAATGAGTATGAATAGTGAACTTCTAAGTCTGAGTAGGGACAATATAATATAAATAATAGGTTAACCAGGTCCATGTATCTATATGATCGCCAGATCATGACACTAAGTGCTAAGACATGCTATAAGAATAAGTATAAAAGCAATCTAACCATAACACAATAATATACCTGCTGAGTCATATACCTGAATGCACATCAACCTGTACCATCATCTGTCCTCTGGAACTGCTGCTGTAACTCTGGGCACTACTGACTGCTCTGTACCAATGGTATAATGGCTACATCGGTCATCTCTCTGAGTGTCCTGAAACTCAGTCATGGCATGGGGAATACAACTGCTGTCCACAATCTGATAGTGATCCAATCTAGATGCTCATCTCGGCATCTCAAATGCAAGGGAACTGGCTCAATAGTGTACTGGAATGAGAAAAATAATGTATGGTAGCCCGGCTACTATATATGTGATAACACTTCCCATCAAGCAAAACGTGCCCTAGCTCCAACCAATTCGGCCTCCCTCTCTTGATGTCGATTTCACCTAAAAAGCAAACAATGTATAGAAACAAGAGATGCAAGAACATATACAAGAGTAACCCAATCAAAGCCAAGAAGTAGATCTCCAAAATAATATTTTCATTCCAAGTTTTCCAGAGCCCAAATGTGCTTTACAATGAGGGGGGTCTCCTCCTTATATAGGATAATAAAGACCAAAACCCTAGATCTCAAAACCACTTTTTGAAATGAGTGGTTGAGATTAAAAGATCTTACAACATAATCAATGGCTAAGATGAGCCTAACATAAAATCACATGGATCACTCAAAATAAAGATGATGTCATAGCTAAAAGTTACAAAGTGAGGGTGACGTCATCCTCTAAAGGGGGCTAAGATACAAGGGCCCACCAAATATGACATGGACATGACTTAAGAAGCTCATGGTGGGGCTAGGAGGCATAAATCCTTACTATCTCATCCACATGGCACAATAATATATAAATAAAGGACCATGCCATGTCCACATAACACAAATGATCAAATCCTATCCTCAAAATCTGTGAGAGACATGCAGTAAAAGGCCTCCTGTGGCCACTGTGGACCATGACTTGGAGTATTGGAGAATGGTTTCCTCAGTGAGAGGGAGTGCTCATAGTCTCGGAGAGAAATGAATTCATTCCAGTTTGGACAGGTGGTCGTCGTAGACCAATAATGAGTTCAGTTCAGATTGGGACAGGTGGTCCTCGTAGACCATAGTGAGCGTAGCTCTGGCAGGACAGGTGGTTCTTCTAGACCGATAATGAACTCTGTTCAGGACAGGTGGTCCTCGTAGACCGATAATGAACTCAGTTCAGTTTGGATAGGAGGTCCTCGTAGACCAGTAATGAGTTCAGTCCAGTATTGAATAGGAGATCCTTGTAGACCGGCAAGGAGTTCAGTCCAGGTAGGACTGTTGTTCTTGTGTGGAAATTTCTCCAAGTTGGAGAGGACTCTTGTATAGATTTTATTTGACCCTTTCTAGTGATGAAGAGATGTACGAATCCAGATGATGTTAGTCCAGCCATGACGATCAAAAGATGTACGAGTCCAGATGATGCCAAGATGTATGAAGTCCAGTTATGACGACTAGATGATGCTTGACGAGTTCCAGCGTGATGATACCTCTATAGCTAAGAGGGAGTGTTGATGTTATAGCTATGTGAGGCATCCTCACTAGCCCAAGCCGACCTGAAATGTAAAACAAACAATTAAATGTAATTTTATATTGTAAAAGGACAAGTCGGCCCAGTTAGGGGATTTTATGAAAAGTAATGTATAAATAGAAGTACCGCCTCCCTCATCTCATCATTCTCACCAAGCAAGTTCGCTCAAGTAGAGGAGTTTGCATTTTCTGGTTGCTAGAAGACATTTGGAACATAATTCTTGAGCATTGAATCAGTTTGTACTTTTTATCTTCTTTGTACTAAAATCCAGAGTAAGAAAGGGTTGTTGGGTTTTTCCCGAGTTTGGGTTTTCCCAGGGTAAAGTGTTGTGTCTATTATCTCTATTGTTTCTGTGCATAGTTGTTCTTTCAGTGATCATTTTCATTACTTATATATCATGCTGCTATAAGTAAAAACATTAATAGGGTATGGTAAGTATGCATTCGAGATGTTGAAGAGATTTCAGATGGAGGATTGCAAATCTAAGGCCACACCTATGATCACTGATTTGAAGAAGGTAATAACTTTAGATTCAGTTTTGGTGGATTCCACATTGTACAGTCAATTGATAGGTTCCTTAATGTATCTGGTCAACACTAGGCTAGATATATGTTTTGTAATTAATACCTTGAGTTAGTTCATGGTGAAGCTGAGGCAGGAGCATTAGGTAGCAGCAAAACATGCGCTTAGATACTTGAGGGGCACAGTAGTGTTTGGACTGAGATATCTTTGAGATGGTGAGGTGAAGTTGTAGGGATATACAAACTCAGATTGGGTAGGTAGTGCATCAGATAGGTAGAGCACCTTAGGGTGTTGCTTTAGCTTGGGATCAATGACGATATTGATTCAGCAGGAACCATACTTCTGTGGCACTCGGCTCAACAGAGGCAGATTATATGGCAGCTAGTATTGCTAGTTGTGAAGCCATTTGGATTCGCAAGTTGCTTGCATGATTATTTGATTAGGAGTTGGATCCCATAGTGACTTATTGTGATAATCAAAGTTGTATCAAACTCTCTAGGAATCTAGTATTTCATGACATGTCCAAGCACATTGAGATCATATATCACTTCATTCGAGATAGGATTCAGAAGGGAGTGGTAGAGCTCCAGTATGTACTCATAGATCAATATGTTTTTAATATTTTGACGAAGCCCTTAGCAAAAGGGAAGTTTGAAGCATTAATAAATAAACTTGGATTGGTACATAATTCCTTCCTTGCAGGGAGTGTTGAGGATCGTAGCTTGGATAGGGGCTTTGGCACATGTTTAGTGTCAAACGTGCCAGAAATAGTTCGAGTCAAATCTATTTTGTAATTCACTTTAATAATACAATGAAAGTCTTATATTTAGTTGTTGAGTCTAATAAAGTGTATCTTTATACATTAGTGATTTAGACTAATCCCAACTATACATCTCACTGTGAGATTAGGGTATTGGTAGGTTAGGGTTTCAACTCAAGTATAAAGGCAAGTTAAGGTAGAAGGTTAAGACACATTCATTTCACTCGAACATGAGTTTTTTTAGGACGTGATTTTATTTGTCTATGGAGCAGAGTTGGAACACAGAAGAGGAGCCAAAGTCAACGATTAGGTAGAGAGTAGCACATAGGTTCATACAGGACAGATCCATATTGTTGCAGGAATCCATATGGATAGGTTTGTACAATTGTATGGACAGATCTGTGTAGTCGTACAACAGTGGTTTGTACAATAGTATGGACAGTCCATACAGTAGGTAGCAATCAACGAGGAATTTTCTCAATTTAGGCAAGCATATTTTTTCCCTTAGTAAGTGTGCAACTATGTTTTGTTTGGGTGTATTGTACAATCATTAGTTTGACAATTGTGGAGGTTTCCTTGTAAGATTTGAATTGTTAACGAGAAACTGATTTGAAGGAGCAAATTATCTATGTATTGTGTTTTTTTCTTCTATTGTTCATTTTCCATCTATGTGTGATTACTACTATGTTAAGAATTTAATTTATGCAATTAAATAACAGCCTTGTTTAGATGAGAACATAAGGATAGTAGTCACCTAAGGTTTGGAAAATTCACACATACAACACTTAATTGAGCATTACATTAGAGCATTTTAAATGTGCTTAACCATGACCATATCAAACTAGTCATTATCCCAACACCTACACCTCCACCCACAATATTAATTTTGAAGACTCCTTGCAATTGCTTTTGTTGGGTAATATCTTGATCAAATCTTGAGCATTTTCTACATACCCTTGAATGCATGCTCCCTAGCTCAAGATTCCAACATGCCTTGCATCTTGCTTGTCATGACAAATTCACCTACTTTACCAGGTTTGTAAAGCTTTGAATTCGCCCCCTATGTTGATTAGCATAACATAGTGCTCTTTGAAATATTTTGTGTATAAGCATCTTCCCAAGCTCATCAGCATATCAATGTGAGAGTTCATAACACTCCCTTGAATCACTATTTCAAACATGTGAGCACATCTTCTCAAGTTTTGAGTTCAAGATTGATTTCCTAGGTATTTGTTTTCTAGGGATGTTCTACCCGTATACCTCCCTATATGTTATTTCCACTTGTCAACCCTAAGACTCTAAGACAAAAACGTGGCTCTTCCTAGGGACTAAACTGATCTCAAGACATTCAAAATCAAGATGCCCCCACTTTAAATAAGTTGAATGCTTTCTTAAAATACTAAACTTGGGTTTAAGGCATCTTCTAATTTGGATTTGAGCATCCTATTATGATAATAATCATACCCATACATTTATTTTGAACCCTTGTCTTAGTAAGGTTTGGATATTAACAATCCTGGACGGTTAGCTCAAGCAATCATGAGTTAGATGTGAGATCTCTCCTCCAAAAGCTGGGAAAGTCATAAGTTTGACTCTCTTGATCCTCTTGGGGTTAGGCTCCGTAATTAGGGTCGATGGTTTACCTAGTTTGCACTTTACCATCCATGAATCATGGGTAAGTACTCAGAGGGTTTTCTGTGAAGCTGTGCCTTGGAAAAAAATGATTTGGATATTAACTTGGGAGAAATGATAAAAGCCAACTTACAAACTAAATCCAACTACTATACCTTTAGTTTAAAAAATGAATACACCCCTAATCTACTAGCAAAGTCCGTCATGCAACTAAGAATCGGAGAACTAGAGGAAAACATCAATTACAAAGGTTATATTGGGCTTACACGTTAACGCTAAATACATAAGTTTTATATTAAATTTATGCCATATTCAAGTGAAACCTAGAGGGACATAGAAACACTGTTTAGAAGGTTAAAGATTTAATAAATGAAAATAAGATAAAGTGACATAGTCGGCAAAAAGAATGAAGCTCAATCGTGGGAGAAAGGAAGATATCTGTATAGGGTGACTGTGACCTCTTTGAAAGAGAAAATATGTAAAATACTTACATTAAAAGTAATCATAATAACATACAAGTCATCTAATTCCCTTCCTATTCGTATAACCAATGTATTTAGGAAGAGCTAGGATTGCCTTTATCGAGTTACACCTTTTTGTACATAAAATAGCTTGCATCATATCTGAGAACATATTCTTTTTATGGTTTGTCTTCATGGTTCCGTTTAGCTAATCAATACTTTGTCAAAACCTAGTTCTGTGAGTTATGCTATTCCACGTTGGTTCAGAAGCATGTCTAAATATCATATTTTGTTTGGAAAGACATTTTCTTAACTTGCCAATAGGAAAGGAAAGGAGTACGAAATTGAGACATTATAAATAAATTAAAATCGATATAGATTTCCAATTATGAGTTGACAATTTTTGTGGACGTGTTTTGCAGCTTTGCGTGGGCACAAAGGCGTCAAGATGCATCATTTCTTCCAGGTGAAACTTTACATGACCTTATTTGGGCCTATATTTCTATTTGTTTAAGTTATTTGCATTGAGAATATAATATAAGAGGAAGCTAAATTTTGGTCATCTAATCCCTATGTGGTTATAATAGTTGGGAAATATGATATTAGATATTCCTGAATTGAATAGGGTAGGATTTTTGTACTTTGCTTTCTTTATCTGAACTATTGGGTAAAGACAATGGGGTTTTAAATTGTTAGTACAATATCCACCATAAGGTTCACAACGACAATTGGATAAACCAATCCGAATCGCACCTTCCCGCTTGTGAAACCTTGACAAGATGGCTTGTTTTTGTCCAAAACCCTCGAGACTACTTCCTAGACTATGTAAGCAAAAAAATACTTTTATCTGGGTCTAACAAACGTAAATTCTAGAACTTCACATATCAAAATCATGAAGAACCTTTAAAGCATTCCATCACCAGTCAGCCTCTTGCACAATATTAAGGTTGAGTTGACTAGCGACTTCAAAACAACATGCGCGATTTGTGATAGTGGGATTAATAGCCATAAATCATACAATTAACCTTTCCGTGGAAATCTTCGAGCCCTGGAGCTTGGAGAAGGGTAATCTAGGGCACTGAACCAGAATTTGTATAAAGAAATTACAAATTTATAAAATAATATAATACTAACTATTTATGAAATGTTATCACGGCAATTGTTTTTTCGTGGTCCCAAATCAACACATACATACAGTCCACAAAGTAGTATGAACCTAAGTCACTTGACACGAGGACATATGGCACAAGACAAAGAGGACACAGAAATATGAGTTTCCGACACGGGACATGATGACTCTAGAAATAGGACACATGGACACGGTTATATATATATATATATCCAATTGTTTTAGAAACTAGAACATTTAGAAAATATTGATACGGTTAGTTATTAACTAGTAGCTACATGTATAACATCAGTGATGAATCGATGACCAAATACACAAGAAAAAAGAATATTTAATACAACACATCATGACCATATATATGAACGGGTTTCCATGTCTGAGGTAAGTAGTAAATTGTCAAGCTTGTGAGAACTTGGAGTCCTAGGTGTCTTTCGGGCCATCTATTGTACCAACCAAGTTTAAAACAAAGTGGGAATGTGATTTTTACTTGCAGTCTCCGATTTACTGTCTTACTTTTTGTGCTCCAGCTCGGGGGTTTTGTCCTGGGTTGTGTTTTTTTTCCTCCTTTGGTACCTGGCCTTGTGTTTTTGTGTTTTTTGGGTCCTGTTTCTGCGCTTTAGTATCTCTATCTTTGGCGGCCGGTTTTATTTTTTGGCTGAGCCACTATTTTGGTGCCTGTCCTGTCGGCTGTACCCTCGCGACAGGTGGTTTATGCTGGCTCATTTACTTTTTGGCTGTGGGTTTGTTTTCTTCTTGGGGCCCTAATCTCATTATGGCTCCCTATTCAATGCACTCACCTTCCCCCGTTCCGGCATCCGATGCGAAGGATCTAGGTGTCTTTTCTAGGCCATCTTTTGAAACCCCTCTATCCTCCGGGCCAGTTTCTGGCGAGACATTGCAGGGTGGTGACAAACCTGTTTTTAATTGTTCTCATGGTCTTCGTGCTCAGGTCCGTAGAAAGGCCAAGACTATCAAGGCTCGTGAAGGCCGTTTGCAATTCTCTGTGGATTGTGAATCTAATTTGGATAGAATGCGGATCTTGGCCGAGCGAGGAGTGGTTGGCCGATTGGAATTCACTGGTGGTAGCCATAAGGAATTAATCTCATGGGTGAACGAAAATTGGACGCCGTTGTGTGGTTTGGCTCCCCGGGTAAATTTGCTGGTGAACCGCTGGATCTTGTTCACATTTCCGGCTGGTTTTAATATTGATGATATTCTAGCCCAGGTTTGGCTCTTTAAAGCTGGTTCTTTATTCCTTAAGTGCTGGTTTGTTGGTTTCGATCCCTTAAAAGACCCTCAACGTATTCGTTACCTGTGGGTGATCTTGCCCGGGTTCCCGATTGAATTATGGTCGGAATCTAATCTTATTGGTCTGGCAAATTTGATTGGTAAGTTTGTCATATTTGATAGGAAGGTTCTGTTTGGGTATGATCGTCGTGCCGCCAGAATGATGGTTGAAATGGATATGGGGAGGGGATTACCTGCTGAAATTGACTTAATGTGGGGATCTCGGGTCATCTGCCAGCGCCTGGACTATTTCAAAACTCCGTTCAGATGCTTTTGTTGCCAGCAGACTGGGCATATTGCCACAAATTGTCCTTTCAAGATTAAACGTGCCATAAGGGAGTTTGAGGATGTTTCCGGTGCCACATATTCCCCCGCTTCTGCTGGTTCGTCGGAGGCAAAGACTGTATCGGGTAAGTCCCTCGATGATACCCCTTACCTTGGTGTTTCGAAAAAAGAATTAAATTTCTATCAAGACGTAGAAAATTCATTAAACCAGAGGTTATCCAGGGGAGTGATAGCTTTAAATCTCGCTGCTAAGGGTGGGCCTTTCCTTATTGAAGGTAACCGGGGTCCTTCTGGTGATGTTAGGGTTGATTCTGTCCATGATTCTGAGCCTGGTGCTCCAAACCCGTCATATCCTCCCACCTATAATGTGGCTAGGGTATTGTCTTTTGACGAGAAGGTGGTTTTGGCAAACAGTGGCTATAAACCACTTATTGACCTCTCTTCGCTCTCCCCTTTAGAAGTATTTTCAAAAAATACTCCAAAAGATTCGGAAGTGCTAGCTACTGATGATCTCCGGTTTAAGAATGCCACTATTAGAAAAGCAAAGAAATCTCGTGATGCTCAGGTAGATGACTCCATAGGTATTTGTTATCACACCATAGTAGCAGGGCTACTATTCTTGTACAGCAGATATCTGCACATTCCAGAGCTTCCTTATTCCAGAGCATGGCTATATATTTTGGATCACTTATGATCAGAGCAGTACATTATTCAGATTTTATGACCTTGTGTCAAGGCTGAGCCTTGAGAGTTCAGATTTGATGACTGATGTGACCACTTATCCCATTACAGTTTCAGTTCAGTGCCTAGAGATATATTGCAGCAGTGTTTCAGATGATGCATGATGATGATTACTATGATGATGTTGTATGATCTATGGATATGTTCTCACTGACTGTGGATTATTATCTTGTTGATTTAGTCATGATCATGGCATGTGCTTGGTATATTATTCCTGATGTGGCAAACTATTTAAAATGAACTGTAAATCTTAAAATGGACAATTGCTTGCACTTTTTAGGTCATTTAACAAAACTTACTGGTATTTTACCTTACATAGACATGGTCTTTCCCCGACACCAGTTGTCTGCTAGTGTAGGCTCCATATTCACTTGCCTCCATCCATACATGACCTTCCTGTTTGACTTTAAACCCTGACATGTCTCATTTGACTTTCTGATACTGAGGACTTCCCCATTTTTCTACCTCTGTGTTTGGACCGCATCCCTGTTTATTCAGTGTCTCGGCTCTGAGTTGGTGACAAAACTTGCCTTTGGTGAGTTGGATTGTAGGCCTTGGCTCGAACTCCCCCTAGTCACTTGAGATGTTGTTGGCTAAAACTGAAAGCTCATGTTCTACCTGTGGAAACTAAAAAATTCGCCCATGGAAACAAAAAAAAGGGCAAGAGCAATGAAAAGCTAAAAATACTCCTCGAAGAGTATAAGAAAGGTCCAAAAAGCAATGGTTCTTAAAAGTTATATCTAAACAATTGCTGACCTTATAAATATATGAAAAACATGCCCTGGATGCAAGCTGCAACTAGTTGTGCTTCTCAGCACATCTGAAATCCGAAGGGTTATGTAGGCCAAAAAGGCCATGGAAATAAAATTGAATGATCCTAATGAACCTGGATCAACTTGATGTAGACATGATGCCTAAGTTGAATAAGCACTCTCTAAACAACTTATCCATTTGTGAGGCACAGCCATCCCCCGTGTTCTTTTGTCCAGCACAGAGTTTGTAGCTTCCCCCTTTTCCCAGTCCAAAGTATTTTTGAGTTAAGTTAGACAAGTCAAACCCTTGGCCCAACCTTGCTCCTAGCCTTCATCCTTCACTAGCAGTTTGACCATGTCCAATGGGTGAGTTTGTCATTTGAACTATTGTGCAAGTAATTTTATATAACCACGGAATATGTTAACTTGATTAATGCCACTGAATGGAATTTATACTTTGAGCTTAGCTGTGGGAATGATTAGAGATACATTGTCTTAATCTACTGATGTGATTTATCCTTGATTATATATTCTGGGGATCCGTGATGATGTGGACCATGTATGGATGATTATTGATGATGATTTATGGTCCCACATGTTTGATGATGATATCATATGATGGACATATGATGCAGATGATGTTTGATCCAGTTCAGCAGGTTTATTATTATTTCAGATCAGCAGATTATACATTGTCCATATATGGTGGACCCTACAGCTGGCCCATTAGGGCAACCCAGGGTGTATGAGTACTCATTCCTAGTGGATTTGGGTCTTCTGGATCCATTGAGACACTTATATTTCAGTTCCGGGCACTTCTGACAGTGATTGATGCAGTTTTACACTTGTTGACCAGATTTGGGGCTGATTTCCCAGCCTGAGCAGCAGGGGCCCCGAGAGGCCAGTTCACCTAGGGCGCTGATGATGGAGGGGGTGGTCCAGCCACTTGTTATTACCATTTATCCCCCCTCCCGGAGAGCCTGGTGGGCTCAGATGGACAGCGCTAGCACCCTAGGAGGCAGTTTTGGCACTTTCACAGTTCCCGAGGCAGTTAAAAAATGGGATAAAGTGGTCACTGAGGAAATCGATTTGGGCAATTGAGGCAAGGTTTTGGCATTTGGTTTTCACAGAGGTCTTCCAGGGTGATCTCACTATCTTCCAGTCAGTTTTCATCATGTGGGTATCTCCAGATTGATCACAGGAGGACATTTACTGCTCGACTGTCATGGATTCTGAGGACAGTTTTGGTCATTGTCATTTTATTGGACATATTTTATTATTTTATTGTGCCTTGGGGTGAGCTAGCAAGGATTTATACCTCCTAGCCCCACCATGTGCTTATTTTATCATGTCCCAGTCATCATGAGGTGGATTATTGTACTTTCTACCCCTCTTGAGGGATGACGTCACCCTCCATTGTACCATTTAGTGAGGGCGCTATTGTTATGTTGAGTGATCCATGTGATATTATGTTATGGTTCATCCTAGCCATTGATTGTATGATGAGATCTTATAATCTCAACCACTCATTTGATGTAGTATTGTAGAGTGGTATAGGGTTTTGGTCTTTATTATCCTATATAAGGAGGAGACCCCCCATTGTAAAGCTCACCTTTGGAGCTCTGGAATATTGGAATAGAAGATTTTTTGTGGAGCACATCTCTCTTGGCTTGTGGATTCTCTTGCATATTGAATATAAAGTATCTCTTCTATGTATCATTGTGGATTCTTGTGTTTTTGCTAACCTTTTGACAGGAAAGTCGAATTGGAGAGAGGAGGGCGACTTTTGGAGGGTTATTGTTGGAGGGATCCACATATTCTCTCTTGGGTTGATCTTGTGACAGGAAGTATCATTATTGTATCTTCGTGACATAGTTGATGCTTTCTATTACATCTTTCTACCATTTTCATAATCATCTTGCTTGACTTGTTTCTTTGATCTTGTCTTGTAGGAGGAGGACGATTTGGCTATCTTGGAGAAGGGAGATTTGGTTGGAGCACTTGGATCTCACTCTTGAATATAAACATAGGAGAATGCTATCAACTTGCAAGGTGGCCATAAGCAAATTGAGGTAAGATCTACAAGGTATGTGCCTCTTTCATCCATTCTATCTCCATTGGTCATAAAACCCTAATTAAATCAAAACCCCAATTTTTGGTATTTCTTAGATCTACTTAGATCTAGCCCTCATTTTGAAAAGATATTGAAAACCCACCTCTATAGCATCCACCCCTAGTTGGATCTATAGTTTGGTGGTGATTGGCTAAAAATTGATCCATTTTCTAAGATAAAAAGCTCTCCTTGACCTAAAGCGCACTTCCTTGGGAGAGGCTTGTTGGGCTAGATCTAGCACATGGGTAGGTGAGATCTCACATGATTTGGCATCTAGACACTTGATAACCTAAACCCATGTCCTTACTTTGGTGAAAACTACCTTGTGGACATCTCTCCATGTTTTGAGGGGTTGAAACCCCCTTTTGATTTCATCGGTAACTTAAAACTTAGATCTACTAAGATCTACCCATTGGATTCACTTGAAACTTTGAACATGCATAGATCGGGGTACTAGCATCCCGGATCTACATTTTGGTGGCCATTGGACTTGGTTTGGTCCACCAAACCCACTTTTTGCCCCTCCTTGAGAAAGTCGCACCCCCTTGAAGTTTAGAGTTGGACCATTTCTAGGAAGTGGGTGTTGGAGATTTTCGTGGATTTGGAATGCCCATGCCTTGAAACCTAGGTCTAGACTGTCCTTTTGTCCCGATCTACCTTGGGGATTGCATTCCTTGTTTTGAGGAATTGTGGTCCACTTTTGGTCATCACCTAAAAACCTAGATCTAGCAAGATCCAACCATTGGATCTCATCCAAACCACTTGACTTGGCTTCTAGGTGTCCCGATCTACACTTTGACATTCTTCTTGACCCCATTAGCCCATCCAACAAGGCACTAGTCCTTCTCCAAGCAAGGCGCACTTCTTGGGATTAGTGTCAAACCCTAGATCTAGCACATGGGTAATCCTAGAACCAACTCTAACTTGTAGATCTAACCTAGATCTAGCCTATAGTACCATCTTCACACTTAACTTCACCTTGTGGGCCTTCCTAGAACCATTTCACACTTCCCAAGGCAACAAGACCCACTTGTGTAAACACGTGGTACTATACTTAATAATCATACCCCATCAAGTGGCCTAAACCATACATAGATTGAAACATTAACTATCCATGATACCACCTTCAACCATACCTCAAACATTAGGTCCACTTAGCCTTGCATTGGTTTCCGTAACTTATCATTTATTCACCCTTTGAAACCTTTGCTTGGGTCCAATCAACTGTGATTGGGGTATTAGGGTCTCCCCCTTGGTCTGGTTATACCCTGACCTAAAGCGAAGAGTGCCTCGGTTGACGTGACTCCCACATTGCATTGGGAACCGTGGCATCTCTTAGGTCACCTCTTTAGTTGCCTAACCCCTCTACCGTCCCGGATGGGATACCTCTAGGGGCAACTACAAGTTGTGTGATAACATTTTTGGCGCCGTTGCCGGGGAGGTAGGGGCCTACCTTGGTTCAACACACCTTTGTGTCTCACTACCTTTCTGCACTTACAACGACATACCTCTTGGTAGTAGAGCTTAAAAATCTACCTGGCGACTCCTAACCGTGACTCCGCTGAGGAGCGAGCTCATAGTCATCCTTATAACACTCGAAGTAAATCAAATTCAAATCATTTGGAAGGAACCCCACTCACATATCACAAGAGAGATCCTAGAACCCAGTCAACTAACTTCTTGTGGAAACTTGTTAACTCAGGTTCTCCAAACCGTACCTTAGGATCCCCTTTGTTCAATCCGGTTCCTCCTTTATCACCTAATCATAACTCCAGTTCAAACCCAGTCAATCCAATGGCTGGACAAGGTCAATCAAACTCCGGTGTAAACAACCAAAACAACCCTCCTGTTGCTCGGGCTTTTGGTCATAAAACTAGAGCTTCTCCCTTAGACTTCTCTCAGATCTTGGGTGCTCCCCATAGCATGCCAGACAAGTACTTTGAAAAGATCCCAAAATTCAATGGCAACTGTGCCACCTCTATTGAGGACCACATAGACAATGTTTGGGCTCATATGGAAGCATATGGGGCTGAGGAAGAGGATGTGTTTATTAGGGGTCTCTTTGCATCCTTGGAGGGTGATGCTCGCAAATGGTTTGACCGATTGCCTCCATCATCAATCAATGGGTATGATGTATTCACTGATAAACTCAAGCAAGAGTGGTCAGTCAAGTTAGATGGGCGTTTCCTTTTACACCAACTTTTTGACATCAAAAAGAAGGAGAATGAGTCTGTCCATGAGTTTAACCAACGCTTTGATAGGACTGTTGCCAACATCCCAAGTAACATAAGGCCCCTTGACCAAGCCATCTTGATTCATTACCTTAATGCTTATGAAGGTTACCTGGGTTACCACCTAAAGGACAAAGACCCTAACAATTTGAAAGAAGCACAAGACAATGCCAAGAAAGCTGAGGCAAATGCTGCCTCCATGGGAAAACAAAACTTCTTTGACCTAATTAGTGGACCTTCTTCCTCTAGATCTGAGCCTAAGTTTAAGAAGAGTAAGGAACCTAGCAAAGATCCAAATGAAATGATGGAGAGTATGCATGAAATGATGAAAAATTTAACTCTCCTAACTAGGGACCTAGCCAAGAACAGAGAAGGGGATAGATATAGGCAGCCCTATGGTCCTAAACCTTATTGGAATCAACAAAAGAAACCTAATGAGGGAGATAGAAGAAACCCTATGAATCAAGAACCTCCCATCATAAACTGGTCTGAAGAGCAGAAGTTGGAAGATCCTGAGTATACCACCCATGGTGATGATACTCCGGATTCTCCAAAGAACATTAATTGGGTTGATGACTTAAAATTTGACAAAGACTTTGGAAGAATCCTGATTGATCATGAAGAAAACACCATAGAAGAAACAAACCCTAGCAATCCCATCTATGCTACTGAACAAGTCAATAGTGATCAAACACCCTATAAAACCTATCAACGAAGGAAGGATGGCCAAAAGCCTATGCCTTTTAGCGAAAAGAAAAACAAAGAATTGCCTAGTCGAGTAAGTGAGCCTTGCCCTTGGCCTGAATATGACTTTGATATCAACATCGAAAGAGAGTTAGACAAAGTTATGCATAACATTCCACTCACTGAGCTAATGAAAATCCCTTCGATAAAAGAACAAGTGGTAGAGTTTTTCGAGAGTATCCCTGAGACAGCCACGACTAGTGGTGAGGATTCATCTTCTCAAAACCCAGCACCTTGTGATGTGGTTGAGGAAGAGGATGACCCTCCCATTAACATCCAAACTGCATTATATGAGAGAAAGAATGGGGGTCATCAACCATTTTACCTTACACTACGCATAGGTGATCTCCTCCTTCATAACTGTATGTTGGATTCTGGTGCCTCCATGAATGTGATGCCTTTACAAGTCATGGAAGCTATGGGACTAAAAATAACTAGACCTTATGGGAACATTTGTGGGATTGACTCTAAACCAGTAAAAGTCTTTGGCTTGATCAAAAACCTGAGAGCTGACCTGTTTTCATGCCCCGACATATCTATGCTGATGGATATAGTAGTCATAGATCTCCCTCCAGCCTATGGCATGCTCCTTTGTAGGAAGTGGTCCGCTGGGCTAGGGGGACATCTTCAGAGGGACTTGTCATATGCTACCATCCCCAACTCTGATGGGTCTTTGGTTAGGGTGTATAGGGAGCCATTTTATGATGGACATCTTGAGAATTATGAGGATGGCGTGAGAAACACTTTTGGTGAGGGTGAGTTATTACCAGAGGGTATCTTTATGGTCATGGGTGGTCATGATGATGATCCTAGCATGGTAGAAGAAAGAATTATTGAAGTTGACCCTCAATCCATTCAAGTGTCAGAAAACCTTAGGACCTCAAACCAACCCAATAATGTAGGGCCAAACATTGACCAACCTGCACCTCCCATTCAGCTAAACACTTCGGAGGATAACTTTGACCAAATTAGAAGGGGTGAATACATACCTAGGACAGTACATGAGTGGCTTTTCCTAGTTGACCTTAACACAGAAAGAGGAAGACAGGGTTTACCTCACATCACTCCTTGGACAAATAACAATGAAGGAACACACCTTCCCTCACCTGAGGGGAATGATGAAGAAATAGTTGATTATCACTTCTCTGATGTACCTGATCACTTGTCCCATTTGTCCTTAGAGGATGGGGTTTTAAGGCAAGTGAATGATAACTCTATGAGTTGGCAAGAACATGCCTTGATCCATGATGCCCCTGGGGAAGACTTTTCATTGAATAATCTAGCCATTGTTCAAGAAGAACCCACTGACCCACATTTGCTTCATCCTTACCCTAGCTTCCTTTTGCCTAGAGAGTTACCTAGTAGTGAAGAGGATGTTGACTCTACACCAGCATCTTTGGATATGAGGAGCCAAAGTACACCTAGCACAGTTCATAGTCCCATCTCTGATTACCATTTGGCATTTTTAGAGAACATGACCATTTCTGTCCCATCAGGAGAGGGTAGTAGCGGAAGTAGTGAAAATCAAAGCCCTCCACCCTTAACCCAAGCTGAAATGAATGAGGATGTTGATACTGACCTTTTGACCATAGGGGAAACACAAAAAAGTATCATTCACCTTCTAGAAGAAAGTCCTCCTAGGGGAACTGTAGGAGAAGTCTTGATTGGTAGCGTAGTTATACCTTTAGACGGTGGACCTCCCAGATTTGATGAAATTCCTCCCCGTAGGAATTCAAGTATAGTTACACCTCAACCTCAATGCACCTCTGATATCCAACCTTTTCCTGAACATGTTATTGAAGTCATCCCTCAATCTGTAAATCATCAAAGGTTCAAAATTGGTGATAAGGTTGTAATACCTAATGATTTATTCTATATACGATCTAGGGGATCAGGTGACTTTTGGGTTGGACCACTTACTGTGGAGCGCTGCATTGATGAGATGTGTTTTCTCACCACTGGGACTGGCCAACGCATCTTGCTCCCTATCAATCAAAGGGAGCTAAGGGATTATTATCCCTGACTCTCCTTACCATTGCCTTGCATGTTTAGATTAGGTAGGTTCTGAATAAGCTCTCTTGAGCAGTAGGATTTGTGTGATTTTTCTTTTTCTGTGTGCCGAGTATTGTCCCGTTTTTCTTTTTCTGCCTGAGTTGAGTCTTGCTCCTTCCTAAGCTTTTCTCTTCTCCTGCATGCATTTAAGAAATTATAGTTAGCATTTATATTGTTGGCTGCCTGTGCAAGTTGAGATTGCCTGATTAAAGAAGTACTCTTGCCCTCCTGCACAGTAAATAAAAATGATAAATGATAATAATATATGCCATGTTAGTTTAAATTTATATTTTGACGCATTTTCAGTTTATGCTTTAGATTAGTTTTCAGTTTTGTTTTGTTTTGTTTTTATCCCATACATGCTCCATGATGGTATTCTAGTTTTTGTGAGAGCAGGAACAGGTGCAAGATAAAAGCTGAAAGCAAGGATGGTGCAGTGCTGGATTGAAGATTGATGCAGAGCAGTTCGAGACCAGAGATTCTGAGGTTCTCAAGCGCTCTCTCCCTTAGAGCACTTGTCCCAGCTGGAGCCAGATGTTATCACACCATAGTAGCAGGGCTACTATTCTTGTACAGCAGATATCTGCACATTCCAGAGCTTCCTTATTCCAGAGCATGGCTATATATTTTGGATCACTTATGATCAGAGCAGTACATTATTCAGATTTTATGACCTTGTGTCAAGGCTGAGCCTTGAGAGTTCAGATTTGATGACTGATGTGACCACTTATCCCATTACAGTTTCAGTTTAGTGCCTAGAGATATATTGCAGCAGTGTTTCAGATGATGCATGATGATGATTACTATGATGATGTTGTATGATCTATGGATATGTTCTCACTGACTGTGGATTATTATCTTGTTGATTTAGTCATGATCATGGCATGTGCTTGGTATATTATTCCTGATGTGGCAAACTATTTAAAATGAACTGTAAATCTTAAAATGGACAATTGCTTGCACTTTTTAGGTCATTTAACAAAACTTACTGGTATTTTACCTTACATAGACATGGTCTTTCCCCGACACCAGTTGTCTGCTAGTGTAGGCTCCATATTCACTTGCCTCCATCCATACATGACCTTCCTGTTTGACTTTAAACCCTGACATGTCTCATTTGACTTTCTGATACTGAGGACTTCCCCATTTTTCTACCTCTGTGTTTGGACCGCATCCCTGTTTATTCAGTGTCTCGGCTCTGAGTTGGTGACAAAACTTGCCTTTGGTGAGTTGGATTGTAGGCCTTGGCTCGAACTCCCCCTAGTCACTTGAGATGTTGTTGGCTAAAACTGAAAGCTCATGTTCTACCTGTGGAAACTAAAAAATTCGCCCATGGAAACAAAAAAAAGGGCAAGAGCAATGAAAAGCTAAAAATACTCCTCGAAGAGTATAAGAAAGGTCCAAAAAGCAATGGTTCTTAAAAGTTATATCTAAACAATTGCTGACCTTATAAATATATGAAAAACATGCCCTGGATGCAAGCTGCAACTAGTTGTGCTTCTCAGCACATCTGAAATCCGAAGGGTTATGTAGGCCAAAAAGGCCATGGAAATAAAATTGAATGATCCTAATGAACCTGGATCAACTTGATGTAGACATGATGCCTAAGTTGAATAAGCACTCTCTAAACAACTTATCCATTTGTGAGGCACAGCCATCCCCCGTGTTCTTTTGTCCAGCACAGAGTTTGTAGCTTCCCCCTTTTCCCAGTCCAAAGTATTTTTGAGTTAAGTTAGACAAGTCAAACCCTTGGCCCAACCTTGCTCCTAGCCTTCATCCTTCACTAGCAGTTTGACCATGTCCAATGGGTGAGTTTGTCATTTGAACTATTGTGCAAGTAATTTTATATAACCACGGAATATGTTAACTTGATTAATGCCACTGAATGGAATTTATACTTTGAGCTTAGCTGTGGGAATGATTAGAGATACATTGTCTTAATCTACTGATGTGATTTATCCTTGATTATATATTCTGGGGATCCGTGATGATGTGGACCATGTATGGATGATTATTGATGATGATTTATGGTCCCACATGTTTGATGATGATATCATATGATGGACATATGATGCAGATGATGTTTGATCCAGTTCAGCAGGTTTATTATTATTTCAGATCAGCAGATTATACATTGTCCATATATGGTGGACCCTACAGCTGGCCCATTAGGGCAACCCAGGGTGTATGAGTACTCATTCCTAGTGGATTTGGGTCTTCTGGATCCATTGAGACACTTATATTTCAGTTCCGGGCACTTCTGACAGTGATTGATGCAGTTTTACACTTGTTGACCAGATTTGGGGCTGATTTCCCAGCCTGAGCAGCAGGGGCCCCGAGAGGCCAGTTCACCTAGGGCGCTGATGATGGAGGGGGTGGTCCAGCCACTTGTTATTACCATTTATCCCCCCTCCCGGAGAGCCTGGTGGGCTCAGATGGACAGCGCTAGCACCCTAGGAGGCAGTTTTGGCACTTTCACAGTTCCCGAGGCAGTTAAAAAATGGGATAAAGTGGTCACTGAGGAAATCGATTTGGGCAATTGAGGCAAGGTTTTGGCATTTGGTTTTCACAGAGGTCTTCCAGGGTGATCTCACTATCTTCCAGTCAGTTTTCATCATGTGGGTATCTCCAGATTGATCACAGGAGGACATTTACTGCTCGACTGTCATGGATTCTGAGGACAGTTTTGGTCATTGTCATTTTATTGGACATATTTTATTATTTTATTGTGCCTTGGGGTGAGCTAGCAAGGATTTATACCTCCTAGCCCCACCATGTGCTTATTTTATCATGTCCCAGTCATCATGAGGTGGATTATTGTACTTTCTACCCCTCTTGAGGGATGACGTCACCCTCCATTGTACCATTTAGTGAGGGCGCTATTGTTATGTTGAGTGATCCATGTGATATTATGTTATGGTTCATCCTAGCCATTGATTGTATGATGAGATCTTATAATCTCAACCACTCATTTGATGTAGTATTGTAGAGTGGTATAGGGTTTTGGTCTTTATTATCCTATATAAGGAGGAGACCCCCCATTGTAAAGCTCACCTTTGGAGCTCTGGAATATTGGAATAGAAGATTTTTTGTGGAGCACATCTCTCTTGGCTTGTGGATTCTCTTGCATATTGAATATAAAGTATCTCTTCTATGTATCATTGTGGATTCTTGTGTTTTTGCTAACCTTTTGACAGGAAAGTCGAATTGGAGAGAGGAGGGCGACTTTTGGAGGGTTATTGTTGGAGGGATCCACATATTCTCTCTTGGGTTGATCTTGTGACAGGAAGTATCATTATTGTATCTTCGTGACATAGTTGATGCTTTCTATTACATCTTTCTACCATTTTCATAATCATCTTGCTTGACTTGTTTCTTTGATCTTGTCTTGTAGGAGGAGGACGATTTGGCTATCTTGGAGAAGGGAGATTTGGTTGGAGCACTTGGATCTCACTCTTGAATATAAACATAGGAGAATGCTATCAACTTGCAAGGTGGCCATAAGCAAATTGAGGTAAGATCTACAAGGTATGTGCCTCTTTCATCCATTCTATCTCCATTGGTCATAAAACCCTAATTAAATCAAAACCCCAATTTTTGGTATTTCTTAGATCTACTTAGATCTAGCCCTCATTTTGAAAAGATATTGAAAACCCACCTCTATAGCATCCACCCCTAGTTGGATCTATAGTTTGGTGGTGATTGGCTAAAAATTGATCCATTTTCTAAGATAAAAAGCTCTCCTTGACCTAAAGCGCACTTCCTTGGGAGAGGCTTGTTGGGCTAGATCTAGCACATGGGTAGGTGAGATCTCACATGATTTGGCATCTAGACACTTGATAACCTAAACCCATGTCCTTACTTTGGTGAAAACTACCTTGTGGACATCTCTCCATGTTTTGAGGGGTTGAAACCCCCTTTTGATTTCATCGGTAACTTAAAACTTAGATCTACTAAGATCTACCCATTGGATTCACTTGAAACTTTGAACATGCATAGATCGGGGTACTAGCATCCCGGATCTACATTTTGGTGGCCATTGGACTTGGTTTGGTCCACCAAACCCACTTTTTGCCCCTCCTTGAGAAAGTCGCACCCCCTTGAAGTTTAGAGTTGGACCATTTCTAGGAAGTGGGTGTTGGAGATTTTCGTGGATTTGGAATGCCCATGCCTTGAAACCTAGGTCTAGACTGTCCTTTTGTCCCGATCTACCTTGGGGATTGCATTCCTTGTTTTGAGGAATTGTGGTCCACTTTTGGTCATCACCTAAAAACCTAGATCTAGCAAGATCCAACCATTGGATCTCATCCAAACCACTTGACTTGGCTTCTAGGTGTCCCGATCTACACTTTGACATTCTTCTTGACCCCATTAGCCCATCCAACAAGGCACTAGTCCTTCTCCAAGCAAGGCGCACTTCTTGGGATTAGTGTCAAACCCTAGATCTAGCACATGGGTAATCCTAGAACCAACTCTAACTTGTAGATCTAACCTAGATCTAGCCTATAGTACCATCTTCACACTTAACTTCACCTTGTGGGCCTTCCTAGAACCATTTCACACTTCCCAAGGCAACAAGACCCACTTGTGTAAACACGTGGTACTATACTTAATAATCATACCCCATCAAGTGGCCTAAACCATACATAGATTGAAACATTAACTATCCATGATACCACCTTCAACCATACCTCAAACATTAGGTCCACTTAGCCTTGCATTGGTTTCCGTAACTTATCATTTATTCACCCTTTGAAACCTTTGCTTGGGTCCAATCAACTGTGATTGGGGTATTAGGGTCTCCCCCTTGGTCTGGTTATACCCTGACCTAAAGCGAAGAGTGCCTCGGTTGACGTGACTCCCACATTGCATTGGGAACCGTGGCATCTCTTAGGTCACCTCTTTAGTTGCCTAACCCCTCTACCGTCCCGGATGGGATACCTCTAGGGGCAACTACAAGTTGTGTGATAACAGTATTGTTTTTGTCCCACTGTCGGCTCGTATGGATGAAGCTTCTGTTGTCAATGATAATTCCTCAACCCCGAGGGCACTTAGAGCAATGTTGCCCCTTAGCCAGGGTTCATAATGCTGATAGCCTCCTTAAATGCTTGTGGGTTAGGCAGGGCTGCCCAGGGTAGGGCCTTGTCAAAACTCTTATCTGCTACTAGCCCGAATGTTCTGCTCATTCAGGAAACTATGTGTGTTGATTCGGATGCCATTCTAAAATTAGTCAATGTTTTCCCGGGGTGGGAGTTTTCAGCTACCAGTGCTTGTGGAAAGTCGGGTGGCTTGATTGTCAGTTGGAACCTGAGTGTGTTCTGTTTCAAAACCTATAAAACTGATTGGGGGATTTTGATGCTGGGAAAGGGTATTTATCAAAATATACAGTTTTCTATCCTTAATTGCTATGGACCTTATGCCAACAGGGTTGAGTTCTGGTACTAGCTGAGGTGTTCTGGGATTTTGAACTTACAAAATCTTATACTTGCAGGTGATCTAAACTTCTCTTTAAATTGGTCCGAAATCTAGGGCCCAAAAGCCCGCTTTGATGACTTAGCAAATTATTTTCTAGAATTATTGGTTAAGTGTGACCTGGTGGATGTGGCTCCAGTTCCTTTGATGCCAACCTAGTCAAACGGCAGAGCCAGAAGTGAAGGTATCCAAAAGAGGATTGATAGATTCCTGGTGGCACGCCCGTTTCTGCAAAACCTTTACAGATATCGTTCCTGGGTTGGTGAGAACATTTTCTCGGACCACTGGCCCATTTATTTTCAATTTGATGACAGTCGAGCCCCGAAGAATTGTCCTTTCAAGTTCAATAACAGTTGGCTATGTGATGATAATTTCTGTGAAACTATAAAAAAGTTTTGGCTTGATCTTGGTCTGGTCTTGGATTCAAATCCTATGGAAATTTTTTTGACAAAGCTCAGATATTTAAAGAAGGTTGTTAAGTCTTGGATCAAGAACAAGAAGAGATCGGACCTTAAGGAATATGAAGACCTACAGGCTCAGATCAGAACTGTGTACCAAAAGAAATTGGACTACACGGATGATGATTCAGACCATGCATTATTGCTGGCTCTGAATGAAAAAAGGATGCCATTTTGAAACAGGAGGAAGCTGAATGGCGTTTAAAAAGCCGTGCTCTGTGGCTTGATCTGGGGGACAGAAATACAAAATATTTTCATGCTTATGCTTCGCAGAGAAGGAATAAAAAATCTATTTGGGAGCTAAAAGATATTGATGGGGTTCTGGTTAGTGGACAGACTCAGATTTAGAATGCTACGGTTAGTTTTTTTGGCAATATCTACAGAGATCCGGGGGATAGTGATTTGTTAAAACAATTTGAGATAGCTCGTCTTTTCCCAGTTTTCTTTAGTCCTCACGAAGCTTTGGAGCTGGAAAAGGAGGTTACTCTTAAAGAAGTTGAAGATACCTTAAAATTATTTGCCAAAGATAAAAGTCCTGGGCCTGATGGCTGGACTGTGGAATTATATCTTCACTTTTTTGATATAATGGGTGAGGAGATCCGGGTGATGGTTGAGTTTTCTAGAATCAATGGTTACATTTCTGGGGCATTGAATTCTACCTTCCTGACCTTAATTCCAAAATGTAACAAACCTTCTGCCTTTGGGGATTATAGACCGATTGCGTTGTGCAATCTAATTTACAAGCTCATTTCCAAAATCATAGCTGTTAGAATCAAGCCTGGGTTGTCAAATTTTGTGTCATCAAATCAGTTTGGGTTTCTTCATGACCGAAAGATCTTGGACGCAGTTGGTATCTCTTTGGAAATTATTCACACTGTGAAGGCTCGAAATAAAAAGGCTTTCCTTCTAAAAATGGACCTTGAGAAGGCCTATGACCGTGTGGATTGGTCTTACCTCAGAATCCTCCTTATTCATATAGGTTTATCTCCCATCATGCTGAGATGGATTATGTCCTGTATTTGTTCTACTAGTATTGCTGTCCTTATTAATGGGATCCCTACGGAATTTTTCAAATGTTCGAGGGGTATTAGACAGGGGTGCCCACTGTCCCCTATCCTCTTTGTGCTGATCATTGATGGTCTTAGCAGAATTATTCTTAAGGCAAAATTTGAGGGGGGTATCAAAGGTATTAAACTATCAAAGGAAATTTCCATCGCTCACCTTCTTTTTGTCGATGATGTTCTTCTTGCTGGTATATACTCAATTGGTGAAATGAGATGTTTCAGAAAATGTATAACAAATTTCTGTGCTGCATCGGGGATGAAGGTGAGTGAAAAGAAGTCGATTCTTTTTCAACACAATATGGATGAGGCTCAAATTCTGGCAATGCAAAATATCCTATCATATAAGGTCCAGAATTTTGTGGATGGATTTACCTATTTGGGATTCTTTTTGAAGCCCAATAATTACAGAATCAAAGATTGGACTTGGCTGGTAAAGAAAATGGAGCTCAGGGTTCAGAATTGGACTAATCGCCTATTATCTGTAGGCGGCCGACTCATTCTGGTCAAAGCAGTCCTCACCAACATTCCTGTTTACTGGTTATCTCTTTTTAAGGTGCCTAGATCGATCATCAAGCATCTAAATCGATGTTGTTCAAATTTTCTGTGGATTGGCGGTGTTGACCGCAAAGGGCTCATTATGGCTAAGTGGGAATATATAACTACTCCTGTGAATTCTGGTGGCTGGGGACTAAAGAACCTGGACATCTTTGGGAAGGCATTGAGGTTAAAAAGTTTGTGGAGAGGCTTGTTGGGAAACACCTTATGGTCGTCGGTTCTCAATGTAAAGTATATCAAGCAGAATACTGTGGGGTGGTTAAAAAACCCTGTTATGAGAACTCGAAATGCCTCTATTATTTGGAAGGGTTTTATGCAGGTTTTTCATTGGCTCGAGGATGAGCTTTCGTGGAAGGTAGGATGTGGGCAACAAATTCAGGTGGGTGTTGACCGCATTTTGGGTCTTGAGGATGATTTTTTGCTGTCAGAAGACATTCTTGAGTATCTCAGAGATAGAAACTTTAAAACTTTAGATCGCATGAGGAATTATGTCACTTTGCAGAGTTCATCCTACTGGTTGAAAGGTGCGGATTTGGGTTTGCGGGGAAGCCTTGAAAGAGAATGGGATCTCTATTTCTCCCGTTTGAATTCTATAGGGTGTAGGCTTTCTCTATTTCTCCCGTTTGAATTCTATAGGGTGTAGGCTTTCACAACAGTGTGATGTTTTGAAATGGAACGGTAACCCAAGTTCTGGTGATGTTACAGCCAAATCTGCTTATAAATTTATGATAAATTTTAGAAATTTCTGCCCTCCAAACTGGTGGTTCAAGAAGCTGTGGCGATGGAAGGTGCCGATCAAATTGAAATGTTTTGGTTGGTTTTCCTTTAAAGCAAAATTGAAAACTTGGGATGTTTTGGTAAATACGGGTTGGTCTGGTCCTAACCGTTGCGCTTTATGCAATTCTGAAGCTGAATCTACACAGCACATCCTGGTAAATTGTTGTTTTACTAGAGAGATTTGGGATGGGGTTTGTACTGGATTAGAGATAAAAATGGATTGGGGGAGGGAATCATATGATATTTCTTTTCTGAACTGGTTTAAGAACTGTCGAGATCACCCTATTCTGCCACTCTTCATATCTTGGGTTATCTGGTACATTAGGAACAAATCTGTATTTGAAGACAGGGCTCCTCTTGTTTCATCTGGGGTTCAACAAATTCTCACTCTTTACAAATCAATCTTCAAAGGAAAGAAGCCAGCAGTGGCTAAAGAGATTGGTGCTTTCGAGCCTTTGTACAATTGTCTTGTGCTTTTCTTTGATGGTGCAGCTCAAGATGGCATTTGTGGGATTGGTGGTGCTGTCTTTCTAAATAAGTATCATTTTTATACACTTAAGATGATGTGTGGAGTGGGATCCAATACAAAAGATGAACTTATTGCACTTTGGTGCGTCCTAAAGGTGGCTCGCATGTTTGGCATTGATGATCTAAAAATTTATGGTGATTCCAGAGTAACTATTAAATGGGCAATGGGTGAGTACGATCTAAAAGTACTCACTTATTCATTGGTGCCAAAGGATTAAATCTGATATGGAGGGGTTCAAAAAGTTAAATTTTCAGCACATTTATAGACAACATAACTCCTTGGCGGACAAGCTGTCAAAACAAGCTCTGGTGGGTGAATGTGGTTTGTTGATTTGGGAAGAATTTCAAAGCTCTTTGTGCACTAAACATGGAGCTTTGAACTTTTTTGAGTAATATGTTGTTAATCCATGAGTGGATATACTGTCTTTTAGAATATTTCAGTATTTTGTATATTTTGGACACTTCATGGGATGGCTGACTTCCTGCGTGATGATCAGCAAGCCATTTTGAATATTTTGATGGATCGATTTTTGGACATGGTTTTCAAAAAAGAGATCCAAATTTTTTTGCTCAGTTGCATGTACCTTTTGATTCAAATGAATAACATCGGTATGCTTTTTTCTCTCTGGAAAAAAAAGAAGTTTAAAACTTTGAATTTGAACCATAAACTGCAATTGTCTCATTAAGTATTTGGGAACAATCTCCTTATGCTCCCTCTCACTCATTTGGAGCAAACCTTTTAATTTTCCTGTGAGGATATTTTTTTTGTGTCATATATAATCAAATCAAACTATATTACATAGATATTGACTCATCGAGTCATTGATAGTGAGATACTATAGGTGGGAATGCTAATGGAAAATACAAAACAAGGTAGAATCTAGATACGAGAACCATTGATGGAAGAATGTCATAGCTCAAAGTCGTTATTGTGAGGGCTAAATAGTACTCCATGTCAACATCATCAAAATCATCACTACTGCCATTGCTATCTCCTCCATCTTCCTCCTGCACCTCATCTACTATATCCAACCTAAGATATGCATCTGCTGGTGTGGAGGATGACCCCTCAAGAGGATCACCATCATCAAAAGTGATCATCTCCAACATCGGTTCATTGAGATCCAAGTTTGCTAATGCCAATTCAACACTACTATCCAAACCCATATCATCAGGAAACACATCTGACATCTGTGTCTTTCCCTTCGACCACTCTTCCCTTTTCTTGTAAATGGGACGGAGGTTGGAGTGCACATACATCGTTGTCTCTTCCCTAGACTACTCAAGCCTGCTCTTCTTTAAATTGTACAATTTCCCATATGTGCTCCAATTCTTCTTGCAACAAGAGGATGAAGTAACCTAAGAGAGGATCCTCATGGCTAAATCCTATAGAATAGGGCATGTTGCCCCATGAGTTTCTCACCATGCATAGGGCCTCTTAACGCCCTTGTCTCTAAGCACATCATAACCTCCAAATATCCCAATGCTAGTGGAAAACTCTTCAAATCCCTCCTCCAACTCATTAAAGGATGCTCTATCTTGATATATCCTTCTAAATGCTTCCTTCCTCCCTTATGAAATTTCTCCATCCCTGTGAAGAAGAACTCTATATGAAGGCCCACCATTGAGCCAATCATTACTATAGTACTTGGGATTCAATGAGTGAGCTAGGAAATGCAAAGGTGTGCAATTCTTATCCCATCTGTTGATAAGAATATATTGTATGGTGATGAATAAGCTCTTTGTTGATGTTCCATACTCAGGGCACTGATTCTGTAAAATAACAGCCTTCACCGCCTCAATCATGGAATCCCACCCCTCATAAACATATCCTAAAATGGGTTGGTCCATGTTTGCAAACTGCAACAAAGCAATGATACGGTCCATGATCTTAATGGTAAGATCTACCCTCTCTTACCAACAATCATCTAGCACTATATCCTTGACCTTTTTTTAAGAAGTTGGATCTGACTTTCTCCAAAAAGACCAAAACTCTAAACTAATCATCGAACCAAGAACGGTCTTGACCTCCCTCAACCTCTTAAGCATGATGAATGAAGAGACAAACTGAGTGTCTGTAATATTCAACAATGATAGATGTGTCTACTCATTATAGATTATAGATTGTGAGGGAATTGGTATGGTTTTGTACAAAATTGCGGATATGGCATGCATCATCAATAAGACTTCCCAGCCATGTCACATCAGAAGCAATAGATTTAAGTGCTAAATTCAAAGAATGAACAATGCAAGGTTTCCAAAATATCTGTGTATATTTTGCTTCAACAAGCAAAATATCCATGAAGGCCATGCTAATTTAATGGGTTCTATGATTTTATCCACCTCCTTCTTTGCCTTAACCAACAACGTGGTTCTAAGTTCTCTGAAATATGAGGCGCATACCCTATTAGAGCTTGTTCAATTAGAGCTCGACACATCTCAATAAACAAAGGCGCCCGTGCAACATTAAATGAAATGAAGTTGAGATAGAAAAAGAACCCAATGGTAAGATCAATCTCCTCTTGCCTCTCTTGTTGAAAGATCTTGTCCATTAGACTGCCACTTGGAGTTGACCTCTTTGTTGGTGGTTGACTTGCAGTTCCACTCCCAAATATGCTAGTAATTTTCTTCAAGAATGGAAGAGTATCCTGATTTTTTTGTTTCCTACTTGTTGCTGCCACCTTCCCCGAGCCAATTTTATCCTCTCTTTCCATTTCCCTTTGTTTGGTAGCACTCACCCCTTTACATGATCCAAGTCCACAATCAACGACCAAGAGATAGACCTTAACTTGGAAGTAGGTTCTTGTTATCACATATATAGTAGCCGGGCTACCATACATTATTTTTCTCATTCCAGTACACTATTCAGCCAGTTCCCTTACATTTGAGATGCTGAGATGAGCATCTAGATTGGATCACTATCAGATTGTGGACAACAGTTGTATTCCCCACGCCATGACTGAGTCTCAGGACACTCAGAGAGATGACCGATATAGCCATTATACCATTTGTACAGAACAGTCAGTAGTGTTCAGAGTTGCAGCAGCAGTTCCAGAGGACAGGTGGTGGTACAGGTTGATGAGCTTTCAGGTATATGACTCAGCAGGTATATCATGGTGTTATGGTTAGATTGCTTTTATACTTATTCTTATAGCATGTCTTAGCACTCAGTGTCATGATCTGGCGATCATATAGATATTTGGACCTGGTCGATCTATTATATATATTACATTGTCCCTACTCAGACTTAGAAGTTCACTATTCATACTCATTGGTTTTACCCTCCTTAGGGAGAATAGAGGTGATCATTCAACCATACCTTGGCTTGCTAGTGTTGGCTCCATTATTCATTGTCTTCATCCATCCATGGCCTACCTTTTAGATTATCACCCTGACTTACTACTTGACTAGTGGCATGGAGGACTTTTCCCCACTGTAGCCTCTGTATTGGATGAGCTTCCCTGTTTATTGTGTCTCGGCTCTGAGTTGGTGACAAAACTTACCTATGGTGAGTTGGAGTTCCTTGTGAATTCCCCCTAGTCACTAAAGTTGTGTTGGCTAAACCTAAAACTTTTAGTGCTGCCATGAATACAAAATCTGGAAAAATGAAATGCTATATCTTGTATGAAAAGCCCATTCATGCAATGTGTTTCTAAACACACATGAATGAGAGGCATGCCAAATGAACATGGCAATGAAAATAAAATGTTATATCTTTTGGAAAATAAATACCTAGGTAAACAAGCTGTCCATGACACACCTAGAAGTGCTCAGGTAAACAAGTGCCTTAAAAACACACCTGCAGCAAAAAGCCTAAAGAAAAAATGTAAATCTATGCAATGTGTTTATAAACACACATAGATCAAGGCTATGGAAACTTCAGGCCCAAAAGCAATAGAACTTAAATGCTATATCTAAACAATTGCTGGCCTTATTTGTATTATGGATTGTGCGCATCTGTGAAGGTGAATAAACCCTCTTTAAACAACTCATCCATTTGTGAGACACCGCCATTCCCTGTTTTATTGCTCATTCAGTATATACTATGGTGTATATTCCCTTTCCCTTGCCAAAGTGTCACAAAGTTAAGTCAGTCAAGTCATCCCTTAGCCTAGCCAATTATTTCAGCCTTCACCCTTTAGCAAATTGATCACAGCTATGAAGTGAGTATGATCCTGAAAGTCTAGTCTGAGTAATAATAATAATTAACGACACTATATATTTGGATTTAGATCGCCAGTTATGATTACTCTGTGTTATAATTGTTATTTAAATAAGTTGTAGAGCATGTATTAACCTTGACACTTTGCAGCAGCCTTGGATGATGGTCTGAGTTATATTTGGTCTTGGTTAGACCCAGTTTGACCATGGAGGACCATGGGACATGAGATGTTAGACCTTATGATGATATGGATAGATGATATATGGTCTATGTACTCATACATGATGATTCTATGCAGCAGCTACAGGGTTATGATGATGATTCTTGGGTTACAGCAGTGTTTGGTCATTTACAGATCATTATTATTGGCCTTGTTCCGGTATATTGGATATTTATTTTGATCATGCAGAGACTCATATGGTGTATGAGTACACATATTGGATAGATTTGGACCTTCTGAGTCCAATGGGACAGTTTGTTTTCAGTTCCGGGCACTTACAGTGATGATTGAGCCTCAGTAGGCTGTCCCAGTGCAGTTTTGGTCTGTCGGAGGCCCTGTTGGAGCAGATATGATTTTTATCCGGTTGACCTAGGGCACTGATGATGGAGGGGGTGGTCCAGCCACTTGTTTTTACCATATTACCCCCCTCCCGGACACACTGGTGCCCTCACCTTGACAGCGCAGGCACTCCAGGAGGCTGTTTGGGGCAGTTTCACGCTTCCCGAGGCATTTCAGGATTGGTAGAAATGGCTATTGAGGAAATCGATTTGGGCTACTGAGGCAAAGTTATGGCATGGGATGATCAGTGATGATAGATCGGGGCCTTCCACACCTTCTCCAGCAGTTTCAGCTTCATCGGGGCCCGCATCCATCACTTATAGCACTTTCTGTGGATTTCTGAGGTCTTTTGAGGACCACGACTTGACTATGGAGGCACGATTTGGTACATTCATGATTATTTTATGGTTATTGTGCTATGGGGATTGACCAAGGAGGGATAAAATTACCCCTTGGACCCACCATAAGCCTCTTATGATATTTTGTCATCATGATTTGGTGGGATTCCCCTCTTATAGGGCGATTTTGTCCACTTACATTATATTTTATTAGTGATCCATGTATTTTATTGTTGAGCTCATCTCAACCATTGATTAGACATTTGTATCTTTTAATCTTAGCCACTCATTCAAAAAGTGGTTAGGGTTTTGGTGCCTCTCCTTCCTATTTAAAGGAGAGAGCTTCTCATTGTAAAGGGACTTTTGGCTCTGGATTATTGGAATAGAAAATTATTATTGCATCTATCTCCAGTGTTGTGGTGAATGTTTTTTGGTGTTCGTTCGTTGGTTCTTCCTTTGCACTGAGTTATTGGAGATCTTGTTTGCCATATCTTTGTACCACGATTTTGCATCTACAGGTGGAGGCCGATTTGCTTGGAGGAGGAGGTATTGGTAGGGGAAGACTCTCCCTACTTCTTATTTGGAGCTCTTCGTTGGTAACAGGGAGTATTATTGTCCCAGGACCTTCTATTTCATGTTACTATTGCATTTCTCTTGTATTTCCTCCATGCTTGATCTTACTGATTGAATCGCTATTCCTTGGTTTGACAGGTAGAGGAGGTCGCACTTGTGGGCTAGGGCATCAATTCGGCAAGCAAATCAATAATCTCTCATTTGATCTCTGTGGGAATCTTCCTCAACATCAAGGCATCTCATCCACATCACTCAGGTATGATCTCAAGGTAAGTTCTATCTCCATGATCTATCCAATTGTCTAAAATATTTTAAAACCCTAAATTAATCAAAACCCTATTTTTACACTTTCTCAGATCTACTTAGATCTAGTGGGTTGTTGGGCATAATATTGAAAACCCACCTCTATAGCATCCACGGCATCCCGGATCTATAGTTTGGTGAGGATTGGCTTCCGTTTGACCCCCCTCCCATGCCAACTTAGCTCCTCCCAAGCAAAGCGCACTTCCTAGTTTGAGCAAGTTGACCTAGATCTAGGTGGTGGGTGTTTGAGATTCCACTTGATTTGTCATCTACACATCCAATAACATACACCCAGATTGTTACTTTCCTGAAATTCACCTTGTGGGCCCTATTCCACATTTTAAGGGATTTAATCCCCATTTTGGACCACTTGGAACACTCAAACTCAGATCTACTAAGATCTAGCCGTTGGATTGCCACGAAATTATAGATCCATACTCCTACTTGACTAACCTACCCGGATCTAAAGTTTGGATGCCATCCGACTTGTCTTGACCCACCTAACCCCACTTTTTAGCCTCCTTGGGCAAAGTCGCACCACCTTGGAGAAGTGAGTTGACTCATTTCTAGGACGTGGGTACTTGAGATTTTTGGAGATTTGAAACCGGAATAATTCAAAACCCAGGTCTAGACTATCACTTTGTCAAATCTTGCCTTGGGGATAGCATTCCTTGTTTTAAGGGATTGTGGTCCACTTGGGTCAAACCTAGATCTAGACACATTCATCCATCAAGACCTCTATTGCCTGCTTGTCCCATGTATTAGGAGTCCTAAACCACAAGTCAACCCTACTTTGACTCCACTTCCCAATTCCCAAGGCACCGGCTTCTCTCCAAGTTAATTCGACTTTCCTAGATTGTTGGATTGACTTGTGGACTGACCTATGCATGGTGAACTAAACCCTTGAAGCTATCATGTATCATGGTCAAGCTTGTCATCTGTACTAGTTAGCCCCAATACAACCCTTAAACTACCCTGCACTGGACACGGTTCCCAAGGCAGTGGGTCTTCTGACATTGAACTAGTACACTAGCCCTAGATCTCACTTCAAACATTATAAGTCACTCTTACATCAACCATGAACCAAAGCTATACCTATTGAACCCCTCACTTGGCTTGTGACTTCAACCTATAAGGTCTAGGATAAATCATACACCTAACTTCACTTAGAAATACCCTGATTTGGTGTCTTGGTTTTGATCTCTCCTGTCGGGAGTAGATCGGGTCTCCCCCTTTGTTGTCTGGGCTAGATAACATAAAGCGAAGGTTGCCTCGACTGGCATGACAACCATATATTGGAGGTCGAGGTGATCGTGGTTGCACCTTTTGAGTTGCCCTTCCCTATTGCCATCCATGACTGGATACATCCATAGGGGTAACTACAGTTTAGGTGATAACAGTTCTCTTATATGTATTGTTGCAAAAACTACATGTTCAAAGAACATTCCCTCCCCCAGCAAGCTTTGCTCTAGGCCCTTGTTGTCTTGGCACATACTTCCACAATGGATATTTCTTTTCTTGAGCATGATGTCTTGCTACAACAGGGTCTCTTTCAAGATTGGAAGTAGCTCCACTTGTAGCAGATGGAGCACTAGTAACAACAAAAGTAGATGATCTTGGAGGGGGGAGGCATACCAACAAGGGAATTCCTTTCTTCCTTTGACCTTTACCAACTGCCTTTGATGATTGAGTCATGAAAGTTGTGGAATAAATCAAGAAAACAATAGCTTGGAAATTTGCTTGCAAATCCACCTCCAAATCCTTGAAATGCACCTGCAAATCCTTCAAAACCCTTCATTAGCAAAGTGCAAACCTGTTACAACTCTCTCCCTCAAGAAAAAATATGAAAAAGGAATGCTAAATCATGTTTGAAGAGGCCCGTGGGTCACTTTTTCCACCACACGAATCGAACACACAGGACACATTTAGGGCTTGTGTCCAACACGAATTTGGCACGTGACACAAGACATATACCAAACCCATGTCAAACAAATGTCCTTATGTATCCTTGTCCGACATGTGGAATATGGACACATGGGCCTCGGAGGACATGTATTGTTTTCTAGGTACGAATCAAATTATAAATCATTTCCATGATAACTTGGGGGATAAACATAGTAAGGGATGGGTTATGGGTTGTGTAATCTGATTTAATAATCCCTTGGTTAGCATGAACTAATTGGATGAGATCAGTTACTCCTTATGAATACTCACCTATTCCACAAGTGCACTCTAATGTCATTATCTCTATTCTATCTATCTACCGTGCAAAATAACTAATACATGTGTATTACTAGAAACCATATATATTCAATTTGTTCTTGGATTGAGGAAAAACCTAGAAAAGGAATTTACAATGGGCAATGAATTCTTCTATGTTGAGAACATAAGTACATATAAATACGAATGCCTTCAATCTTTTTGTTTTGTTCCCTATCTCTTTATATGCTTCTTTGTGTGCCTTTTTGGGATACCTAAATCTATTCTTTATTTTGTTTGAAAATACTTGTTATATTCAATAGAGAATATTTACATAGAGCATGATTATGTAGAAGAAGTGTGTGTGTTTAAGGAGAAGAATAAAATCAAAGTTTCTTCCTTGATGTTACTAGAATTGAAATTAGATTTGAATAAGCTGAAACATCTACAACCTTGGCATCTCTAATTAGGGGAAAAAACTTATCCTAGAACTAGGTGCATACCTCGTCCCACCAAATTCTATAGAATGGAGAAATAAAAATAACCTCATTGTCAAAATTACACTTACACCTTAGTTTCCAAATAAAGGACAAAGTAGTGACTCTGAAGCAGTTCCATGCATATAAATTAAGAGAATTAGTTGTTTAGAGTCACCTAACAACACAACCATTCAATGGATTACCCCAAACAATAGCAGGAACTTGCCGTTGAACCTATTGCCCAACCCCAAACAATAGCAGGAACTTTCCGTTGAACCTACTGCCCAGTGCCAACAACCTCAAGCTAACCGACAGTTCTACAAAATGTATTTCAGAGACTCCATTTTACAACAAATCGAACACCAATCGTCCTTGAAGCCATTTTCACTAAATGAGATTTTGTTGGTAGTCCGTAATAAATGACCTGCCAAGAAAACACTCATAATGTGTAAGATAGGTGAAAATTCCAATGTGGAGTCTTATGTATCCATTTTCTCTTCAGATCTAAAGAGGTCCATCTGGCATTAAAAATTGGAGCCAAAAGAAGCTTTGATGCAGCTAGGAGTAAAGCTTCTTGTATCGTAATTCTGGATTGACTTATGAAATGACCAACACCAATCTGTCTAAATTAGGCCTTGCATTTGGATGTTCATCTTAAATAAATCCTCTAAAGGGATCAACCTTTGAATCTCACAAATGGCCAATTTGTCCAAAGTAAGAAGAACCCTTTGATGAACTAACAATCTCCATTCCAATTATGATTTGGCTATTAGAGGAGTTTTGAGGTCTAAAGTGGGCCTCCTAAGGGAAATAATAAAATAAGAGTTCTGAATTTCGGAGGAGAAAAATAAAAACTATTTTTTCTTATTGTATTTTTAACTATAACTCCTTATCGGTTCCCAAATTCCAATTTTGGGTACTCGTTGGATTCAAAATTTAATTCTGCATCCAACGCATACCCACACGGCATACTTTTGAGGCACCCAGGACATGAAAAATGGAAAATTCAATAAAAAAATGCATTTTAATACATAAAATCAAGGTTACACGAATCGTGGGTGCGATCGGATTTGGCTAAAGAATCGGATACGGGATTTGGCAGTCATCCAAAATTAGGATTCGGGGATTCAGAACCCTAACCCTAATTGTTTTTAATATATATAATAAAATAATAATAATAATAATAATTTAATAAATTAATATATATTTAAAAATTAAAATTATAGATCTACAATTTTACAAAAAATCACAAATTTTATATTAGTATTACAAGGCACAAGCTGAAAGCTGAGGCTGATAGGGATACTGATAAGTGATAATTGAAAAATTAAAAATTAAAAAAACTTAATAACTTTATAAATTATAATTTATAACTGATAAAAAAATTGCATAGACAGCAAATTGTTTTTGCTGTGTGTGCCTGTGAGCATACACAGCAAAAAAAATTGTTGTGTATGCTAACAGGCACACGCAACAAAAAAATTTGCTGTGTGCCTGTTAGCATACACAGCAATTTTTTTTGTTGTGTATGCTAATAGGCACACGGAACAAATTTTGCTCTGTGCGTGTTAGCATACCCAACATAAAATTTATGTCATGTATGCTAACAAGCATAGCAATTTGTTGTGTGTGCCTGTTAGCATACACAACAAAACAAATTGCTGTGTATGCTAACAAGCACACAGCAGAATTTGGTGTGTGTGCCTGTTAGCATACACAACAATTTGTTTTGCTGTGTATGCTAACAGGCACACACAACAAATTTGGTTGTGTGCTTGTTAGCATACACAGCGTAAATTTTACGTTATGTATGCTAACAAGCACATAGCCAAGTTGGTTGTGTGTGCCTGTTAGCATACACAGCAATTTGTTCTATTGTGTATGCTAACAGCCACACACAGGACAAGCACTGAGCCATGACTCACTAGTATAGTAAAAAAAATTAAAAAAATGAAATATAAACATTCATTGTGGGTAGACTCGCAGAGTTAAATTACCCGTGAGGCCTCTAGCGCTCAACCCATCGGATCCTCTGCTACGGTGATACCCGTGGGCCGTCGGCTTCTTAGCACTCGCCATGGTGACCCGTGTCCCCTTGGAACTGAAGCTAAACCCGTCGACTTTGCAGGATGCAGCTAAACCTGCCTCCACTCTCATTGTCACACTCTTCAGCGAATGGTGTTGGTCTCAGACTTTCGGTCTCGGTCTCAGAGGTCTCTCACAGTTGAACGATGAGAAATGAAAAACGTTAAAACTTAACACTGAACACTAACAGTGAACAACGTTCCTCGTGGGCCTGATCGAGTAAACTCCTTCCCGCGCCAATGTTTCCTCAATTCACGAGTTTTTTTTGGGGTGGGAGGAATCGGTTCCTCCAATAGGAACCGATTCATTAAATAATGGAAACGATTCATTAAAATAGAATCGGATCCCCGGTGACAGGAACCAATTCCAAAAACGTGATCCGTATCCCCTAAAAAATCTGCCAAATCCTCCTAGAATCGGAATCGGATCTCTGGATCTCCGATTCTTGTGCGATTTGGATACTGATTCGGAGGCTTGGAGGCCGAATCCGATAAAGTAGCATAAAATACGTTTTTTAATTGAATTTTTAGTTTTTCGTGTTGTGGCTACCTCAAAAGTATGCATTGTGGGTATGTGTTGGATGTAGATTTGAATTCCGCGTCCAACAAGTGCCCAAACTTGAGATTTGGGTAAACCGATAATGAGATATATCAAAAATACAATAAGAAAAAGTAGGTTTTTCTTTTTCCCTCCAATTTTTTTACAAATTTTACTCCATGGTTGACATCATCATCTTGAATCCTATTGGTTCTTATAAAGTGAATTTTGATGGTACATTTTTTGTTTTGAGGCCCACTTTTTACCTCAAAACTTCCCTAATCATTAGAATCCCATAGATCCTTTCAAGAAAAAATGCCCTTGTAAATATAAAATGTAATCTTGTTACAGTTTGTTACAAGTTGAATCATCTTTCACAATGAGGCAATTAATGTTCCTTTGTAAAACAATCAATATTGTTAGTAATTCACAACATCCCTCTTCAAGTTCTTATGCATCTCTTTTTCATTGTCCATGGACAAGCCAAGTTCATGCATAGCGCATGAGTTTATCTTACATTGTGTGTTGATCTCACAACATGTCATCACTTTCTGTATGATTGTCATTACAGTGCTTATGGAGTCATACTTTGTTTTTATTCATGCTAGTTGCATTGCATTAGAGTGCATTATTGTTGCATTGAGCATGGACCTCTCTTACAAAATGTGTGTATCTTGTGCATGTGAACTCCTTTTGCATCATGGGTTCTTATCGTGCTGCATAATCCATCCATGGATCAAGGTCCCAATCCCAAAAACATATTGGCCCTTAATATGTTTTTGACTTTGCCTCAAAGTTGTTGAAAATTAATAACTTTATTTCGTATCACTTTCCCATTTTACGGCCTTCTCTTGCTTTTCTTAATTGATATAGCTTAATGGACCCTTTTTTTGTATAACTCACTCTCTCGTCTAGATTATGGTTCCTCCATCTAAGAATTATGTTCATTAGGGAAATGACAGTGCAATTGTTTTTCCTCTAGATCAACGTTGAACCCAAGTGATATCCCCAATAATTGGCGCAGATCAAGCCAAATAAATTTTTGCATGAGGGTTCAATTATAGTATATGATTATGGAGTCTGGACCATTATCAATCAATCTTTTTTGGGGATTCTATGTTGTGAATTATCTTCTGGAAAATCTAGCCCTGCTTTGCCTTCTGCTTGCAATCTATGATCAATGCACTGCTTATCGTGTCTCTCCTTGCATTTCTGCCAACTCTTGGGTCAGACTTTCAATGCCCTGATGACGGATGTGTTATAGATGCTGAACAATTTTGAGTACTTCTTGTTATGTAATTTGCTCCTTCAAGTTAATTACTTCTGGGATTATTGTGCTGATTACTCCATGCTTTCGAGGATGCCTTCAAGGTAACTACTTCATGCTTTTGAGGATGCCTTCTATGTCAAAGTATGGATTAGACCGTTATAGCTATGTCGTATGACGATTATAGGACCTCACAAGATGGACAATGGTTCCATTTACCATTTTTTATTGGGTTATGCTACGCTAATGGTATGTACCATCAGAATCGACAATGTTTGTTAGACATGCCTGAAGAATCTGTTGTATTAGTTACAGAGTATAGATTTGAGTAATCCAAAGTGTACCAAATTACCAATAGGTATTTCAAAAATTGCTATATCTGTTGGCCCATGATAGTATTCTTACATAGAACTGTGATTACCATCTTGCTAAATGGATTGATTACCAGCACATCTGCATCAATACCAGGCGGATGGCGATCCCATCTTGCTAAATGGATTGATTACTCGCACATCTGCATCAATACCAGGCGGATGGCGAACAGTTGATAGGTATCATCGTCCAACTCGAGATTGAATGAAGAGTGGTATATCAAAACTGAGATGACATGTATCTGTAGGTTGCTAGTGCAGGACCACAAGAAAAAATTTAAAAAGACATTTAATTTTTTTTAAAATAACATAATTTTTCTAAATTTTATTTTTCAAAGGTTATAATTCCAAAATTAAAAAATAAGGTATATATTAACTAGCACAGTTATTTAACTTGTGGCAGGTGAAAATTGATAGGCTACAAGTTAAGTGAGCAGTGTCACTGTTCTTTATCCATGCATGTAAATATGCAGGTGAAAATTGATAGGCCACAAGTTAAGTGAGTAGGCATCATTACTTACCAGTTATTCATGCATCAACTACTAGTTTATTTCAAATTTGGAATGATGCCCATAAAATCAATTTGGACAGTACACTTGTCCCATCCTGGTGTAATCTAGAAAAAGTATACTTGCTACTTCACCCAAATTCTAAGATAAATGGAGCTGTTGTGTTTTAATGACCATTTTGATAGTAAAAATGGATTCAACGCCATCAAAAACCCCTGAAATCCTAGAACTTTTAGACTACTCAAACATTATCATTGAACCTAATTTAAAAAATTAAAAAATCATAAAATTTATAAAAAATTTAACACCATTTGATTTAAATAAAATATTATAAGAAAACTATTAAAAAATTAAAAATTTTATTACTAATTCCGGGTTATGACAGACCCAAAAGCCCTCTTTCAAAATATTATTAAAATTTTTGAAATTTTTATTACTAAATCAAGGTTATGATAAACCGAAAACTCTGTTCGTTTTTGAAGTTACATTAAGTAAAACTCAGAGCAGATCAGACGTTTCACGAAACCTTTCATTCAACTTTCCATGGCGATTTTATTTGGACTCAATTCGTTTCTCCAGCCTGTTTTCATTTTCCTAATTTCCTCACTCTTCCTTCGACTGGTTTTCTAAAGGATCTGGCACTACAGGAATCTCCCGTGAGAGACCGCTGAATTTGTGCAGATCAATGCACTCAGGCAATCACTATGCCCGATATCCCGCCCCTGTATTTTCCGCAAGGAATTTAGTGGGTGGTCGCGTCTACCTCTACCGTGAACAGGTACAGGTACCAAGCTCACTTCAAGACCATACATTATCAATCCGACAACTTTATTGTTGGATGGTGGGGATTAAGATGGAATATGACCGTTGGGCATCTCCCACCTCTAATTTGGTATTTTTCATCCATTTTAAAAATAAAAAATCCTATAAAGTCAGCTATTCTAGTTATTTCTTTTTAAATAGTAAAAATACACGAAAAAAAAAAATCTAAAAAGATTGATTCCCATGGTCTTGTGAGGTAACCAACTTGCAAGTTGGAAAGCTTGGATATATTTCATAAAGAATAGGATTTCACAAAGATATTTTTTGATTGGCATATCCTCAACCATTAGAATGAAGATTGTTTCGCATTGTCTTCTCGCTTGCTAACTTGCAATTGGAAATATTTTAAGATCAGCATACATCTTCAACAATTAGAGATATCATTACAGGTATAGCATTGTTTTGTTTACTCTAATGTGGACTGATTTCGAATACTCTAATCAACTAATTTCTAGATGTGACATATATTTAAATCAAAATTTCAATACTCAAGGTGTTTACTAGGATTTTTCATGATCAATCCATGGATTCAGACTTTTCATCTAAATTATATTAATTTTGGTATCAATTATAGATCATGGATCCAAACTCTTCACCTAATGCGCTGTTGTTTGTTAGTCTCTTGCTACCAATGTTGAGAGGGTGAAATTTACCTAAATTATTATCAATTATAGTGTATGGTTGTCTTTTAGCTTAGCCCTGTATGTTTGACAACACACTATATAAAACAACATTCTTGATTGTATCTATCATCATTGCATCTTTGCATTTATTAGTTATTACTATATATTTATTAATAGGTTATTAATTATAGCGCAGGGTTGTGGTTTTTAGATGTCATCATTGTATCTTTACATTTATTAACATATATATTTTCCCTTGGATACATGGGCTTGTCCCTTTTCATATGGATACTAATTGTGAGTACCACAAATTCGCAACCAAAATATTTGTGTTGATGACCAAAAATTTATTTCTACTGATGGTACAAAATTTCTCTTGTTGGTAGCCACTTATAAATTCCCACTGCCATAGACATATACAATAGAAACCCACAAATCAACCGTTGTTTTAATAACAATTATCGTTACACTATAACACATCCGCAACTAATCTATAGCCTTAAATAGTTGTGTCTATCATGTGCATCTACCACAGTCGCGACTTGCTAGCACTTTCTACAATTACCAATTCCCACAACACAGTCTTCACCATTCAAGCACAACCTCCATACACCACTCCCACATTTTCGGCTTTGCTATGCTTTGACATTTAATATGTTATGCACCAAATTGCCAAAATAACATAAAATTAGAAGAGAAAGTAACCCAATGCCTCGAGAATGAAATTAAGAGATGAATAAGAAGCCTCTTCAAGGGGGAAACCTCATTTTACAATGTATATATGCATAAGACAAGATAAGATGATCACTAAAACTAGGTTTTTCTTGATATATATAGGAGACAAAGGCTACAGTTACAATTAAAGTCCTAGCAAACCATTCAATTACAATTAAGGTCCTAGCTGACCAATAAAGACAATACTAATATAATAATAGAAATATAATGTCACAATATTTATTGTTTAACATGACCCTCCCTTTCAAACAACACTTGTTTGACTCTAAATGTTTCTGCATGAAGAACCCATCTTTCCATGTTGCCTCTTCTATTGGCAAATTCTTCCACTTTATGAGGTACTCAGTAATTATTTGATTTCGCAATTGTTTGATCCATGTGTCAATGATTGTTTCAAGTTCTAGTATAACTTTCCCTTCATTATTCTTTGGTAAAATAGTCTAGACTAGAATCTTGTTACCAATTACCTTTTTTAGGCAGGAAACATGGGAATTGAATGTAAAAGTGAAGATGGAGACAACTCCAATTTGTAAGCCATACCCCGAATCCTTTGCAACACCTTATAGGGACCATAGTACTTTCGTGATAATTTGTTACCCTCCTTTTGTTGCTTGAGGGACATCTATTTATATGGTTGTAGCCTTCAAAATACCGAATCCCCTACTTCAAATTTCCTTTCACTATGATGTCAATTTGTTTGTTTTTCATCCTATTTTATGCTATACCCAAGTTTCCTTTCAATAGTTGGAGAACCTCTTGTTGGTGCTCTATGTGACCCTCCATTGCTTTAAACTTAGTTTTATCTTTCAAGGATGATGTGATGGATGGAGGATGATAGCCATAAAGTTCCATAAATATTGACATTTTTTATGAAGTATGGAAAGATGTGTTGTACCATTACTTTACCTAGGGAAACCACTTGACCCATTGTGTTTGTTTATCTTATGCAAAGCAATGAAGATACCCTTCTAGACATATATTCACAATCTCAATTTTCCCATCAAATTGATGATGGTAAGAGCAGTTGTGAGTCAATTGAGTACCCAAACAATAAAATATTTCCTTCCAAAAATTACAAGTGAAAATTAGATCTCTATCACTTAGAATAATATTGGGGAATCCATGTAGCTTTTGAACTATTTTCATGAATGTTGTAGTGTTGATGCCCATAAATTCTCAGCATCGATAGTAGGGATTCTCCCCGATGAATGATCCCAATTAAATCGTTCGTCGTTTGGTATGGGGAATCCATTCGATTAACGGTCCGACTACCGTGGGTGTAATTGTTTAAGTTCTTTACCGGTTGCGGTCAGGTTCACCGTTTATGTAATTTTATTTTAAAGTATGAGATGCAAGTGCTCTAATTAAATGCATATAATTGACAAGCAAAAACCACACTAGCGATGCATAGGTTCTTACCTCTCGTCTTACCGCTCCTTCCTTATCAACCATCTATTCCTATTCTAATTTAAACTAACTATCCAATCCCTGCAAGGAGCAAATTTGAATTAAGAGTAATTTATTGGAAATGTTGATATAATTCTAACAGATAGTTGTTCCAACACAATATTCACATTTACAACAGAAAGAATACCAAAGGTAGCTCTGATATGATTAAAACAATTTATTACTCATTTTACACATAAACATTTGCATAGAAAGTAAAATCATTCATCACCATTGAAGTAGTTCAAGAAAGTTAGAACGATCTCACAGTATGAGTTACGAATGCAAGAAGAAGTAGTTACGAATGCAAGAAGAAGTAGTTCCACATTAAACATTCCACACATTCCAGGCAAAAATCTCTGTGCACGCTTTTCCCAGCAAACAGATCCTTCGTATTAGCAGAAAAATAGTTCTCTTACAAAATGGTCCAACTTCTATTATGCTAGCAAAAGTCCTTACATCCTTGTTCTCCTCCTCTATTTATCTTACAAAAGAGTTTGTCCTCTAGTGACATCTCGTTTTCCCTAACCCTGGGAATTCTCAAACTTTGTCATTTAGTGCTTACATCAAAAAATACAAAAAGATATTTACAATTTAGATTTAGGTGGGCCCTGCTAAACTAGAAATGTATTCTCCCCACGCATTAGCTTCTTCAGCTACGACATTAAACCTGGCAGGCTCCAATACTTGCAAGGACACTTCATGATATGACAACTGAGTCTCAATATGCGCCAATCCTGTTGTTGCAGCCTTGCAGCTATCTTCCAGAAAATAGGCATATATAGATGCTTGTCCTACAAAGTGGTGGATGTCTTCTTCTGTGAGAGTGTCCAATTTTCTGATGTAGTCTACTTCTCCCTGCAATCCATTCTGCAGCTCTGCTATGCGAAGGTCTCTTGAAGGAAACTCGTTCATCTTCGGGAGCAGAGAGAGATGAAATTTCTCATGAACTTGTTGGATTTTCTCGTAAAAATCCAGACACTTTTGAATAGTCTTCAGAATGTCATTATTCAGTCTCTTGGCATCCTTCCTGCAAAATTCTAGAAGTTCCATCTCCGACTTCAAGTCTGTTGTTGTCTTCGGAGGTAAATTATCAGGGTATTCTGAGTTGGTTTCTCTTCAGGCCATCTGGCTCTTAACCTTATCTGCAATATTCAACAGCCCTTTCCTGAATGCCAGTGACTCCGCAGTTATCACCTTCATTCTCACCATCAACAACTTCATCTTGTAGATTTCATATGTGAGAATTTCTTGAGAGTGATATATTTGTTCATGAATCTTGCAGACCTGATCCCATAATGGAGTTATGTCTTGCTTTCTCTTATCTTCCAACACCATTTGCTATGCCAAAGATTCCTTCTCTTTAACCAACTCTTCCACCTGAGCTTTCAATTCTTCGACCTGTGAGTTTGCGGCCGACTATCTTGACTCTAATTGAGTGATTTGAGCTCCAAAGTCATTCCTTTCCCCTTCCATAATCATTAACTGCACAATTAATGCCTCCTTTTCTATGTCCAAATTCTGGTATTCATTCAATAACCTTTCCTTCTCGGATAGAATGACATCATGTTTCCTTTTCAGTTCTATCCCTTCTCGCATTTTCACCAAATTATCTTTCGATTTGAGCATATTCTCTTTATTTCGCTCCATGTTGTTTAACAACTCGTCAACATTATCTGCACTTGCTTGCGCAACAGCTATGTTGACAGATGCCATGAACTTAGGGTACCTGTGGGTACCCTCCATGATTGTGTTTTCCTGAATAGTAACAACATCGGGTTGGGCTGCCAATTTCAGTCTCTTCTCTGATCTCCTTGTGATGGTCTTTCTTTTTGAATTAAAAACGATTTTGTCCAATCTGGCTACAATATGTTTCTTTGATGCGATGAACGGGGTGAGTCCAAGCTCATTAAATGGGAGGTGGCCTCCTATGAGCGTTACACTAGACACCTCAGGTGGATCTATATCCACGTGCTGCAGACTCCTGTGTTCACTTTGGGTTCCCTATTCATCCACAGCTTCCTTGAACTTTTCTTCTTCTTCCTTTAGCTTTTGTTGTTGTGCCGCGCTTCCTTTTCTACTCTTTCTTTTACTTCTTCCTCTTTTCGCAACCTCTCGGATTCCTCCCTCTGCTTTCTCTCAGTTTCTTCCTTTTGCTTTTGTTGTTGTACCGCTTCCTTTTCTGCTCTTTCTTTTACTTCTTCTTCCTCTTTTCGCAACCTCTCGGCTTCCTCCCTCTGCTTTCTCTCAGCTTCTTCCTTTAGCCTCCTTTCTGCCTCTGCTAACTGAATTCTTATGGCTTCTTCTCATTTCCTCTATAATTCTGCATGTTTGGCAGCGTTGGTAGTAGTACTAGAACTACCCCCGCTCTTGGGACGAAATCGTTTGTTTAGCTCGGTCATGTTGCTTGCCCTCCGATACACTTCTTTGTCCTTGTCGAAGTGATTGGCATATTCATAATGTATTTTGATCGATGCACAATGCTTGGCAACCTTGCCGTGGCTATCATTCTCGCAAAACTCTTTTCGCCAAAATGAAATGCTTCTAAATCTTGAACGAAATCTGCGACAGTTTTAACCTTGAATGAGCTTATAATGACTTGCATATATATGGGCCCATAGGGTCTGATAAGCCACGTAGACTGGAGATTCAGCTCCATTCTAGATGCACCCTAACTTAGGAAATAGGAGCCTAGCTAATATGCAATCTATGAGGTATGAAGACATGTAGAATTCTGCCTTCGTTTGGGTTAAACCTCCTTGTGCAGTTGTTATTGATGATGACAGGTTGTCCGAGATAATGTCTGCCCAATTAAAAACTGTGCCATGGAAGGCTATGTAGTAAATTAGAGGTACCAAATATAGCTTGTAGATAGTCCCATCTGCCCTGTTGAAAATTATGCTTAGCATCAGAGCTATAATTCTGAAAGGGGTCCTCAAGCTTTGACATTCATATTCTCCGCTCGCTTTCTGTCTTAGCTGCTTTCTTGATACTATCATTTTCTTAGCATATTCCAAGGGGTCCATGTTTATACCTTTGATCCAGTCTTCAGTTAACATGACCTGGATTGGCAGTAGCTTGTATGTCGTCGCTATATGAGCTGAATGGAAAGAGGCAAACGCCTCCCCTTTAGTGTCAGAAATGATTCTTGATGTGGAATCAGCTTGTGGCAGGATTCATCCAATGACCTCTGAGCATGGAAAAAGTTCTGGGCGTTTAGCCGCTTTGGTGTTGCTCGATCTCTTGATATTTTGATACAAGATCATTTCTTCGAGAGCTGCATCAGGGATATCCTAGTTCCGGATCATCTGATACAATTCCCCCCATTTGAATTTAGGGACAACTCCTGTTATTGCTTTTGTATCTTCGAACATGGTTTCTATCTTGGTGTCTAATACAATCTCCACGTCTAAATCTGCTTTGGTTATACCTTAGATTTCTTCTTGGCACCCTTATTAGGCATTTTCAAATCTTGATGAAAAAGAAGAAACACGGTATAAGTAATTTAAACAGAAGTTTATTAAAGCAATTTTCTTTCAGACTACTGACAATAGGTTGAATTGAGAGAATAATAACTTCCATGTAGTTTGGTGAATGCTACTGATGCTTGTTTAGCTTATACTCACAATGGCATGTGAAAATTTTAGATATAATTATGAGAACAAACTAAGGATGCTTAAATTTTTTTTTGTTTCATGAATTTTTTGGTTGATTCTAAAGCTTCTAAAACAAACTTTGGGGTTAGTCGACAAAAGTTTAAGTTTCAATTCTGTCCAAAAGGTGTGTGCGTAAAACCAAACTCGGGCATGCATCGAAGGGAAAGACCAATAATGTCTGAAAACCGAAAACCACTCTAAAACTGGAATGTTTAACTTTGCATTTAAGAATCTTCTCCACCCGAGGTGAAGTAGAGTTAAAGTGTGAGTCCAATTGTGCTCCAACTGCGGGCTTGACAATACCGATAGGAGAGGCAAAGTGGCAGAAACTATCCTAAGAAAAACGAACCCCGAAAAATGACCACCACAATCCGCTAGGTTTTTCATTAAAACTAAAAGCGAAGACTGGACGAGGTGAACTCGGCAGCCCTGGGTTGGGACAGTTATCTGACACAAGGTCCGTGACTAAAAAAATGCCAAACCAGAAATGAACAGGGTTTTAAATACCAAATGCTAATAGCGAAAAACACAAAAACCAATGGCAAAAGCTGAATGAAAATACCAACAATAAACAACCACTAAGGCAAGGAAGTGGCCTACCTGTCAGTCTTGGTATGGTCGTGAGAATAAGTTGAAAACGACATCTTGGCGTCCAGAGATTGGTGGAGGTGAGAACCTTGAGAATGGCATTTTTTCAATGCCAAACAAACAATGACTTTGCACTATATATAACAAAATCAAAACCTAGCCATTAATGCGGGGTTGGTGGGATCAATAAATGCGAAGGTAGCGGGGTTGGTGGGGTCATCTATAATGAAACCCCGTTTCGTCATCAAAAGATCACTACGCGTCGCTACCTTTAAACTTCGCCGCCGATCGTTTCGGCGAGACTTGCTCAGTTTCCAAAAAAAATGCGTCGTTGACAGCTTTCAACGTCACTTTCACGAGTCCCAATGACGCCATTTTGCAAGTTTGGTATTCCTCTTGCGACTGTTTCGGCGACCTTTTATGAGTTTAGCCGAAAACTCGGAGTTGCTTCTCGAGCTCGCCTTTGTAATCTTGCATCAGCGCTCACTCTCTTTTTCTTCGTTGGCGAGTTTTCGTGTTTCGGTGGCGACCGTTTCGGCAGAATTGGATGAGTTACTGCGAAACGGATCGCGGCCCTTAGCAATCTTCGCCGACTATTTTCGCCGAGCGTCCATCGGTGTGACTGGGATGTTTCCGCCGAACCGTTTCAACGTGACTAAGGCTTTATCGTCGAAACGGTCGACGCGACTCTTTGTTTTCTTTCGACTAGATGCGTGAAAAACTCTAAGTTTTTTTATTGGTGCGAAGCTCTGATCGTTTCGGTTGTACTCACCGAGTCGCTTTGAAATGGGGACTTCTCCAAAAGTGGGTTTTGTTGATCCGACCGTTTCGGCTCAAAAAGTTGAGTTGATCCGACCGTTTCGGCTCAAAAAGCTGAGTTGATCCGACCGTTTCGGCTCAAAAAGCTGGGTTGATCTGTTTTGGCTCGAAAAGCTGAGTTTTACTTAGTAAAATTTTGGCCTTCTTTGCTTGATTCTTAGGAAAAAACTAAGTTTGAGGTTGGGACTCTTCTAGGAAGAAATAAACTCTAAAAATAAAGGAGGGGCCCCACAATTTCAAGAAATTTTGGGGATTAGGTTGCAGCTGCAACATGTAGCTACTATACTTTCTTTAAAATGATGAGAAGGAGAGCAAAAATGAGCATTCTTTGTGAGTCGATCCACCACTACCATAATGACATTCTTTCTTTCAGACTTTGGTAGACCCATGATAAAATCGATTGAAACGCCTTCCCAACATTGACTCGATATGGTTAATGGTTATAGAAGATCTAGTGTCTTGAGTGTCTCTCCCTTATTTTGTTGGAAAAGCAAACATCCTACCACAAAATTTTGGAAATCAGTGTTAAGACATTCCCAAAAAACATCCTTCTTGATCTCGTGGTAAGTTTTCAAGAAACTTAAATGTCCTCCTATAAGGGAAGTGCAATTCCAAAAGGACCTTTAGGCATCTCTCCAAATACCTTGGAAATATTGTGAGTAACTCTTGGGAGTTCCATTGGTATAGAAGGTATAGATGCTTGAACATTTAGTAAGCACAATTATGCAATTACGCCATGGTGCTCATTTTTCAACATTTTGTATGCTATTAGAGCTTTTCACTTTAGAGAGTTTCCTTGGAATACCTCCGAGTTCATTTTTTTCCCTTTTGAGGAGACTCTCATGAAAAGTTCCTAAAATTAAGAGTTAATGTCCCCAATGATTGTGATCATTAGAACCCTAACACAACATCAACATTGGATTGCAATCATTGGACTATCCAATAAATACTCCCCCATAGTAAGCTTAATACTATAGCACTTCCTTGAACAATTTATGGTACCTTCATTTCCAATCATTATTTGAAACTCTAATGCTAGATATATAAAGCAATTGATAAGTTTGTATAATTTCCAATGAATAAAGTTATGGGTACTACTAGAATCAATCAACAATGTTACCTTTTTCTTTTTGATATATCCTTTTATCTTGAGAGTTTGAGGAGTGCTAATGTCAACCGATGCATGACAATATATGGTTGGAGTAATATCTTCTAGTTCTACATCTTGAGATTGTTCTAGTTCTAGATCTTCTTTCTTTTCAAAATCAATGTAGAATAATTTCTTCTCACTACTTGCTATCACAATTGAAACATAGCCCCTTTGCTCTTATTTCCTCCACTTGCTGAGGTGTCAACCTTATATGTTGAGTTAGGTTTGGGGGTGGGGGGGGCATTTCCCTCTGTATAGGTGGTAGTAGCATCCCTTCTAGTAGCCATATTTTACTTTAAACTTTTCTTGCCGAACTAAAAGAATTCTCCAATGATTTAGGTTCAAAGGGACTTAATTCATGTTGAAGGCTTTCCTTTAAAGTGCCCACAAAGAGATCTAACAAACTATTCTCTGGAATGTTCTTCACTCTAAGACTCAACTTTTGAAACTACTTAATGTGCTATATAGTTGGACCTCTTTGCTGGAGATTTATCAATTGGCTAAAGAAGGTGTTGCTCTTAACAACCCCATAATGTGCTATCAATTCATTCATAAATATAGACCAAGAGACAATAGAGTTATTTTTACAATCACAAAGCCATTGGTACCATACAAATTGATCGGGTTCTAAATACAAGGATGCAAAAGTCACATTTTAAAAAATTGGCACTTGGTGTAGATCAAAGAATTGTTCCATCTAGAATATCCATGTTATTGGATTATTTCCATCAAATTTCTCATATCAATATTGGGAATGAAGTAGTCCCTTGGCGTTGAGTTGAACCCATGATGATGTGGATTATGGAGTGATGAATGATCAAGTGTTAGGGACTCAAACCTCTTGCTCTCCAATTATTTTACAATTTTTTCAATAAGTGATTGGGATGCTATCATTTTGTTCTCCTTATCTTCTTCTTGAGGAGGTGAATTAGGGGTAAATATGAGTCTCATCTCATTTAAAGTTACCCCCTTCATATCTTTGAGACAAGCTTCCTTCTTTTCCATCTTTTGATCCATCATTCCCATCTTTTGCATATTCAATTTCAACTCACTTTCTATATTCTTTTTTGTGTTTACCAATCGAATATAGAAAGTCATGCTCTCCAAACCCTAGTTAGGGAATCCACCATAAATAGAAAACCCTAGCCACTAACTTCTCCTAGCTAGGAATCATTCCCAATCAAAGTTGGTCGCTCCACCAAATATCCACAAGTAGCAAGCATACACATTGACAAGTCCTCTTTGGCATCTACATAAACATCTCACAAGTGTACAAGTCTCCCTCTATCTTCTCCACATCAAGCACTCTAAGTAGTACTAGGGTTTTCAAAACCCTAGTCTACTTGCCTCACAATAACCACAAAAACAAATGCTCCCTTTGCTCCTCAAGGATTTCTCTCAAAACATTGCCTCCCTTGTCTTCTTAGGGAAAAACCCTAATGCCTAGCTTGCAGCGACATAATAAAAGAGACGATTTCGCTCTAGCTCTCACAGCTCTAATACAAGTATGTGATTGATAAGATTTATGGAAAGATTCACAAAATCCACAAGAACAAATGTTCCCTCTGCTTCTCTAGGGTTTCTTTCCAACCCTACTAACTTACCTTGTCTTCTTAGGGAAAACACTAAACCTAATGCCTAGTTTGCAATGACACAAGAACCTTAGTGCTCAAGACAACAAAGTACAAAGAATAAAATATATGGAAGAGACAAGTTCTTTCTAGCTCTCGCATCTCTAATACAAGTATGTGATTGATATGATTTATGAAAACACTCTATCCTCCCTTTGTATATATGATAGGTGAACGGGGGAGACAATAATAAAGTGCACAAGGTCCACAAACAAGCAACCTAACTAATCACTAGATAGTTTCACATGTGAAGTGCGACTCTAAGTGACACATGTTAAGCTCCAAGGTATGCACATCCATCAAACAAGGTCCTATTATCTCCCAAACCCTCACTTCAGGTAGAAAATCCCTGACCACAAGTGAATCCCTAAGGAGAACAAAGAAAGACTACCCACTATCACCTCGCTAGTACTTTCACCATCACCAAGTTCAACATAATGTCATCTAAGTAAACAACATTAAACTTACTTAGATGAGGGTGGAGTATATTGATGATCTACATGAAGGTAGCAAGGGTATTAGTGATGTCAAAAGGCATAACTAACCACCACAGAGACCAAACTTGGTCTTAAAAGTTGTCTTCCATACATTTTTCGGTACCATCCAAACCTGGTGATAGCCTAAATTGAGGTCTAGATAGTGAAGTATTCCCCCCCTTAAGTTGAACAAGAAGCTCATTAATTTGGGGTATAGGGTACCGGTTTTTAATAGTAACTTGGTTGTAGTCCTTATAATTTGTGCTTAGTTTCCACTCCTATTGATTTGTCATAGGTGCCACCAAGAAGGGGATTCACAAGGGTGTGTACAAGTTCAATTCTTCAATCCTCCAAAATATCTATGATTTCCTCTCAATCTCTAGACTCTCCTTGGGTGAGGTATGGTAGGAAGGAAAGTTGGGTAGGGAAGAACCATGGACAAGCTCAATGAAATGATGTATGTTCCAAAGGGGAGCTAAACCATTGGGTTCTTCAGATACATCTATATATGTGTAAATGATCTATTGTTTATTAGAGGTTGGTTTCCCTTTGTTGTCTTTCTTGAACTTGTTAACATTGTCATGTTTAATAGTTGGTCTACTATAAAGGACATGTGGAACAAGGGTAAGAGAAGTACAGGTGAGTTTGTATGCCTTATCATCCTTATGCAACATGTGGGTATTGAAGTAGTCACCATAAATTGTGCATTCTTGGCAACATGGTATGGCTTTCCCAACGCAGGTTGGAACAACTAAGAGGAATGAGATCACACTTCATTGTGTCAATGAATGGCCGAAAGGAAAAGGTGATGGAACACTTCTTAGTGATGAGGGTAGGTTATCTAGACTCCTTGACCCATCTAAGTTGAAGGTTGGAACAACTAAGAGGAGTAAGATCACACTCCATTGTGTCATTGAATGGCCCAAAGGAAAAGGTGATGGAACACTTCTTCATCTAGACTCCTTGACCCATCCAATTTGATATGACTTGGGATGAGTTGTTGTTAGCAACTTTAGGTTTGTAATCAAATATTGGTATATACCAAATTCCTTTGGATGTTATTGTCCATAATGATGGAAGCTAATTGGTTATTGATCTAGAATTTTTGAGTGAACAAGGGTTCATCATCATCCTTTGTGCTATGGCAATGAACACTAAATGAAAAGTTGTAGAGATGGGATAGTTGACCTCTACATTTGCATCTTTGGAGAGTTTGTTGTTTAGCAAGAAGAGGCGGAGCCTTATTAGTGATCTTAGATTGAAGGACCTTGCACCCAGAATCAGAATGCTCATATTATCTATCATAGGAGCACCTTTTCCTATTATTTTGTCTTCCAATACTAGAGGTTGTGTTAGGATTTTGGGAAACATAGAGTATTAAAGGTAAACTCCCCTTGGTAGTGTGTAAGGGGTTGAGAAGAGTAAATTGACTTTTAATAGGATATATTTTAGGAAACTTGGCCTCTATTTAGGAACCAAGCTAGAAGGCGTGCTCCAAGGAAGTAATAGATAATAGTTCAAGTTCCTTAAATGCAACAATAACCCAAAAATGAACATAACATAGAGACTTAGAGTCTGTAGAGTCTCTTACCTCTTAATGGACATTTTTTTAAGTTTTCAATAAACTATTGGATGGACAATCCCAAGATTTATCAAAGTTGTATCCACTTTACCAACCCTAATGAGTAGAACATCTTGCGAATGGCATTCCTTAAATATCCCTAGTTCAAGATTAGGAGTTGGTTGTTTGTTACCAAATGTTGGGTGTGGGTCTTCCACCATGCAATGCTCTGGTCCTTTATGTGAACTTTAACGTCCAGAATCTTGTTGTCCTTATTGTGTGCCTATACACAATATTTTGTACATGAACTTTTTTTTTCTTCAGAAGCTCATTAATCTAATCTTTGAGTCATTAATAACTCATCACTGAATTAGTTGAGTTGTTCATTACTTATATTAATGCCTCATCACCAAATTAGTTGAGTGTTGTTAGTTGCATTCGCCAATGACTCACCACTAAGTTAGTGGAGAGTTGTTGTTGAGAGTTGTATTAAAAGGGGTCTACTCACTTATAATCATTCAATCTATTATCAATCAAAACATGTTTCTCTTTTCAGTATTATTTTCATGGAGATGTCTTCCTCCATATTTTATTATTTGTAGGTGCAATCGAATCTTGGCTGTGTAGGGGGACCACTCATTATTGCCTCTTTTTTTTGTTTATTGTAATAGTTGTGGTAGTAGTTCCATTTTAGGGATTGGAACATTGTAGTGTCTATCAAGTTTTATTGGTTTTTCAAACAAGTTTCCATGTTGCATATCTTATAAATAATCTTAGCATTGTTATGACCCCCCTCAAATTGAGACATTGACAATTTAGTGTCGATATTGAAGGTTTGTAGAAAAGTGGTGATCGTTCGGTGAATAGAGTGTTGAAAGTTGAGGATGTTGTTGGGCATGTTGTTGAGTGGTTATGAGTTATTGGAACATATTCATCATATCATGCATCGTTTTAGCTTAAAACCTTGCTTCCAATTGGTAGGTGTATAATACCAATGGAAAACACTCACACACAAGTGACTATGTGAGTAGAAGAGAAATTTTGGAATTATACACAGGTTGTCCACTCATTTCTATTATTACATATAGAATACAAAAGTGTGGAGAGAGTGATCAAAGTTGACCAAGTCTCCAATATAATACAACAAAGTGGGTGAGTGATAAATTTAGATTAAGTCATTTAAAAGAGATGAGGATAATGTACAAAGTGTGCCAAAGTACAAATATAATACATGTTCACTAGGCAATTTCTAATAAGAAGCTCAGAGGTTCTCACAAAATCTACACCAATTAGGTTTGCCGATTATCATAGGAATATTGTCTCTTTCAATGTTAGTATCACAATTCTCTACTATGCCAAGGTAGATTGGTGAGTTGGTGTCTCTAATGTTTTTTCCTATTAGGTAGTCACCTTCTTTGAAATCACACTTATGGACATCCTTCAATTTTTATTTTTTATTTTTCCCTTGATTGTCCAATGTCACAATCTTTGTAAAATTGAATTGATGCACCCCTTTATGTAGCGTGATAAAAATTTAATTTTTTATCTTCAATATATCTTACTTGTCATATGTTGTTAGTTTCCTCATTCTCATGTACAATTGTTGATGAAAAATCATCTCCATTCAAAAGCTTGCTTTGGATTGATATTGCTCTAATACCATATTAATTTATGGGATATCGACTCACTTACAAATGAACATGAAGATAGAGAAAAAAAAAAGAATTTTTAACAAGTCTCTTATTGCAAACAATTTATGGTCTAGTTATTAAAACTTAAAGAAAATATTTTTCATTACTCAACCTAGGTTCAAACACTCCAAAGATATTGTCATGCTCAACTAGCCTACAGAGTTAATCACTCCATTTGAGATTATATGAAAGTAACAATGGTCCTAATAGCCCATGAATATGACACATCTCAATGAATGAAGCCAAGTGCAAATTATGTGCAAATTTGACAAAATATATACCCTATATCGTGACATCTAAACTAAAAGAACAAGGCCACTTCATTTGCAATGGTCCACAATATTATTTTGTTCATCCTCCAAAATCATCGTATGTCCCATCCTTAGTGTGCCTACTCTATGCTATCATATCTTTAGTGATTAGACACTATATAGCCTTCTTCATTAACAAAAACTTTATCAACAAAAGAATGGTCTACACAAATCTCCCTTTTGATAAATCATTGCTTAATATCGTATAAATAAGAATAAGTGTTGACAACAAATTCCACACTATACCCATCAATATGTTCTTCACCAAAAAAACAATCTCACACATTCAAAACCTCAAACATTCAAAACCATGTGTGACTCCCAATAACCTTTATGCAAAATGAGTAGTAAAGAGTTCATTAATCAAAGTATTTATTAAAGTTAATTTTAAAAATTCCTTTTAATATAATAAAGCAAATTTCACACTATACCTATAAATATGTTCTTCATAAAAAAACCAATCTCACACATTCAAAACCACGTGTGACTCCAATAACCTTTATTCAAAACCAGTAATAAGAGAATTCATTAGTCAAAGTATTCATTAAAATTAATTTTAAAAAATCTTTTTAACATAATAAAGCACTTGGAGAAATTTAATGGCTCAAAAATTATATATATGTAGCAAACCTTTCTAATTCTTTAAATCTTTTAGTTATCCTTTTTGTGCAAAGATAATGATACATTGTTTTATACTAATTTATTTTGTAGGAGTTGAAATTAATCCTCATATACAAGCATGGAATTATTTGAAAAAAATAATTGGAAAAAATTAATTTGTAGATTATTAAATTTTTTCTTAATTTTAAAATTAAAATTTTAGGAATAATTTATTTTTATTATTTTAATTGCACTATTGTTTTTTAAATTTTACATAGAGTTAATGTAATGTTTTGTTTATAACATTTTGCAGGTGATCAGATTGTTTTTTTTTTCTTAATTATTATCCTATTGATAGTAATTGCTATGACATTTGAGCCTTTCTTACCTAGATCAACCGATAGATCAAATCAGTCAAAAAACCAAAGATACTCAAAAGTTGATAAGGAAGAACTAATAATTGATCAAGAGCAACATTTATCTTCATGATTTTTTATGCACTTTCTCAAAAAACAAAAACTTACATTGACATATCAATGATGATTTTCCATATATTTATAATGTTTAATATTCTTAAATGCGGTGTAGCTTACACTTGCCAATATGAAATAAGAAAGTTTCTATTTGATGTCATGATATTGATTTACACTAGTTATTTTTTCTCACTGATAAAACTTTGCATTCCCATAACATTCATTGAAATGAAATGAAATTCTAGAAATCTTAATTAACCATGGCGAATAATGTGTAACATGATTAGATTTGATTTAAAATTGGCATTGGTCTACCATAATGAAAGAGGAAGACCTTTTGATTTATTCATATTTTGGATTATGTTTATAACAATGTTCATAATTTATTTTATATTTTATTATGAAAATAATATGAGATATATCGATAAAATTATTAGGATAAAAAATGTATTTCAAAAATGATAATAAAATATTTCAAAATGCTCAAAAATACATAGAAAATTAATTGCATTTATTTGAAATTTCCATTATGTGAAAGTTTCTTATAATAAAATTATAGAGATTTAAATCTTGTAAAGCCATAAACATATTCATTAAAAATTGTCATAAACTTATTACTACGAAAATTAAATAACATTTTTTATTTATTAAATATTTAAAATTAATATTTCAATTTTTTAATAATCTATTCTTTAATATTACATAAAAACAAGTTAATACATTATATATAAAATTATGATAATAATAAAATATTTCAATAATTGATAGAAAATGTAAAACTATAAAATACATTATAAATTATTAATATAATTTATTTATGAAGTTTATAAACCTAACATGAAATATAACTCATCACCTTTACTTTCCACAACTATAAAATACATTATATAAATTATATTTATAATATAATTTATTTATGAAGTTTACAACCTAATATAACTCATCACCTCTACTTTCCACTAAAATATAATTATAAAGAAAAATATCTCAATCAATTATACAAGAGATAAATATGTATCTACTAAAAAATTTACATGTTTTTGACTATTTAATAGGTTGGAATTTTGTTATTAAAAAATTTACATGTTTTTGACTATTTAATAGGTTGGAATTTTGTTTCACCTTTGTAAGTTTGGAAAGTATTTATGGGAAAAAGATTTGATGATTGCATCATAAAATTATAATTATAATGATAATAGAATGAATTTGTAATATAATTATTTTTATTAGAATGAATTTGTAATATAATTATTTCGATTTGTTAATATGAATTTCAATATTATTTTATAAATTTAATAATAATTTTATGAACTAATTTTTTTATAAATATCTATTTAAAGCATATCACTTGAGTAGTAATTGTATCATTAAGTAGGCTTATTCCTGATTATATTTCTTCACACCCACAGCAGAATAAGACCTAACCCCTCCATTCAATCTTTTTAGGTAATAGTTACAAGATATCGAGGAGCTTTAGTAAATAAGGTTGTTAGAGTTGTTTTAGAGTGTAGGAGCTATCTTTAAGAGACTTATCCCTCTTATAGTTGGAAGTCTAAACCAAATTCTCATTGAATTCAATCTTTCCATTGAAAGGGGCTCGTACATGTTTTGTAATGTCACTAGTAAATACCCCCCGGTATGAAAAATTTCGTCCATGCATTCTTTTGTTTGTATATAAACTACAATAAATTATAATAAAAAGATTTCATAAATTATATTTAGTTAAAATTAATTATCTATATAAACTTATTGGAAGAGAATGGCTTTTAGAAACTTAAAATTAATATTTGTATAAGTGGTTGTATCATTGATGATTTCATCCATTCATTCTTGCATTTGTATATAAACTACAGTGAAAAAGAAGTTATAATAAATTATAATAAAAATATTTCATAAATTATGTTTATTTAAAATTAATTATCTATGTAAACATATTGGAAGAGACAGGCATCTTCAACTCTAATGAAGCCAAGTCTCATTTATTGCTTTCTAGATATTCTCCCATCATGGAATCTTAAAACTTTCTTTCTTTGTCTAATATCTCTAATCTTAAGGTCATTGGGAACCAACTCCACTTTATTGCAACCTTCTTGGTCTTTTTAACATTCAAATGAAGCTTCACTCCAATGTTTTCCTATGGAGTTTGCAAACCTAACTCCTAATACAATCGATCATCTTTACTTTGTATTAAAATAGAATTATGAAGAAATATGCCTCAACTATACAAGAGATAAATATGTATATACTATAACAACATATAATTGAAAAGTGCTTTATAGTGAAAATTACATACTTTTAATAAATTGGAATTATGTGTCAAAGTGGGTATAACCCAATTGGTTTCGGGATGGAATGTTATCCTCCCCACCCAAGTTTCATGTAATATTTAGTGATCACAAGTTTGGAAATTATTTTATAGTTTCATAGAAAAATGAGTTGATGAATTGCATCCCTGAATTTATAATGAAAATAGAATGAGTTTGCAATATAATTATTTCTACTTACCTTTCAACAACATAATAATGCTAAGTAAATTTCACTTAATACAAGTTTCAATAATATTTTGTAAATTTAATAATAACTCATTCATGAACTAAAAAGTTCATGAGATGCATAAGGATAAATATTGTACATTAGACAATGAATACAAATGTGAACTAAGCAGGGGATAAAGTGGTAGTCTAGTAAACAAGATTATTATTTTTTTCATTAGAAGAAAGAGGTCAATAAGCATAGTTAGGTGTATATGAGAACTAAGATTTCCATAACAATACATATAAAGTAGTTCCACTGATATGGATAGGTTGGCTACAAAAGTGTCTAAATCAAAATAAACACTCTCAACCTTCCTCATTTTTGTGTACATTTAATTTCTCTAATTCATTACATATTGCATTTGGATGTTAACATTAATTAGGGTAATCCTCGGGAAGAGTGAAAAACAACCATTAAATGCATTTAACATTTGATAAACATTACATAATTTATAATAAAAAAATTGTTTGAAAGGGAATTGGACACTATGATTATTGTAAATGAATAAGAAATTATATGATCTTCATAATGGAAATTGTACAAATTATGAACTAAATTTATTTTTAACCTTGTGTTCACTCCACAAAGATACATGACAATTTAGCAAAACATAAAACTCAAACAAATAAGAATAAAATTTACATGAGAACTGATGGTGGAGATAATGCTCCAAAATTAATCATTAAACTCCAAACAATACCTATACATCATAATTTGAACATGTATATGTATTTTCCTAAGTGTGTTATTTTTTCACCAATGAAGGAAATGAGTGCTCTACTTACACATTAACATTTTAAACACATTGATTGATATGTTATTTATATTATATATTGTATTGAGCAATACATCATGTATGTATCAATCAATATGATATACAAAATCAATGCATTCTTTTATCTATTGATATTATATTACAACATTTTGATCATTCATGTTTATTGTTCCTTGGTTGACATATGTTGATGAGGAACATTGTTCATCCCATGAAATAAATAGTTTGGAATATAAATAATAACCCACAACAACATTTAGAGTCTAACATTTGGAACTAGAAATAGGCTTGGCTTGTGAGTAGATTGCTTATGTTTATTCATTTGGCCAAAAACATATTTACAATTTTACAAAGGCTCCACCAAATTTAAAGAAATAAATCATGCCAATTGCATGATTGCATGTAACCCAAGGATGAAAGAAATGATAAATTATGCATATGCATGCAACTTGAAGACTAAAATATGAAACTAATTACTTGTAATTATGTTAGAATTTTGTAGAATTTGCCCTTCTCGAGGGCATGTGATCATGTTCTTGTTATCATAGTTCTTGTAGCAACTTAAATTAGTGATCCTATCCAGGACGACAGAGAAAGACAGTTGCTAAAGTTGTCACCCTCAAGAATCCTACCCTCCAAGATGAGCTCCGGTTGTCAGTTCGGGCAGGTTCTCGTCACTTTAAGCTAACCAGAACACTCACAAGTGAATCACAGTGGCTATGGGGGAGACCCAAGCTTGACCGAAAGGTCAAACTTAACACAATAGGATATCTAAAAATTGATGATTGGATAAGAAAGATACCCTGAAAAGATCCTAGGTTCAAAGATGATATGCAATCAGTTGACCTAGGATAAGTAACATTAGGGAAAATGATTTTCAAGGTTTTAACACACCCTAGGATTTCAAGAAGATTTGCTAAAACATTTGACAATGAACATGGGCAATACAAAATACACTTTGTGCAAAGATGGCTTATAACTCCGAGGGATAATTACCTTTGAATGAGATCAATGCTTTTTCAAATGGGCAATGGGGTCACACTGGAATCAATGATCTTAAAACATTCAACCCTACTGTGAATTTACCAAATGAGAGATTTGAGCCTCTTCATGATCAAGTATCATTCAAACCAAAACGTTGAAACTTAAAATGGAGATTCTATGAAAAGAAACGTTGTAAGCCCAATACCAAAATGACCCTTCACAAATCGAAATCGACTTTACTTAGTATAGCAACAATTCACATTTTGGTTCAAATGGTGATGAGAACAAATTGTTCTTAGTTAATCTAATGTAAGATCGAACCACTTTCAAGTATTCAAATGAAAATTGAGAGGCTAAAACGACCTCTCATTTGTTAATATTTGGTTGAGCTTTGATCTTCAATTCTTTTGGATGCAGAAACATGAAACAATCAGACATTTCAATCACATGAAATTCATACAACCATAACACAAGATATACCCTAGGGAAAATCCTCAAAACTATGAGAACAAAAACCCAACAACTCTTCTCAGTATAATATAATGGATAGCAGAGAATATATTTCTTTTACAACATAGAAGATTGATTTCAGAAGATAAGAGATCACCAAACACTCTTGATGAAGATACATAAGCAATATAGAAGAGAGATCAATTGGATGTGTTTTCCAATGTTCCCAACACATCAATATATAGCAAAAATCATTGTCATGCAACGAATAGTGAATCAATGCATGAAGGATAAGCCTCCCATGCAAACCATAGCGAATTATATACTTGGATAGTTGCAGTGCACTTCTAGTTTCTTCAATCATGCACCATCGATGCACCATGCTTTTCTTCCTTAACTTGAAATCATGCTTAACTGACTTTGGAGTGAACTCGCCTCATAACTGATGTAGGAGCACTTAGTTAACAAGCTAACATAAGTGTCATCATGCAATAGGAGCAAGTTTAGTGTTGTAACTTAAGTGTCGTCTTTTAACTTTTAGTTTAACTAAAGTGTCGTCATGCAAAACACTTTAATTAACTAATTCATTTTTAACACTTTAGTTAACTTTTCTTAACTGAAAATCAAGCTGATTAATTTTACTGAAGCGGTCACTAAGTTCTCCTTTAGTTAACTGATTGCATATCTTTAACTAATGCTTTAACCAAAGTGTTGATTGATGCATACATTGTTACTTAACTGAAGCTTTAACAATTTGAGTTCTCTTTAATTAGTTGAAGTGTCTGCATGAGCAATTTCGAATTCTCTTGATCTCTATGCTTTATCTTTTATTGCATGGTCAATATGTGTTAACTTTAATTATCCATCACATTATATTATACTAAGAAGAATTATCAAATGTTATGATCATATTATATTATTCTGGACCAAATGATTATATGCTAAAGTAATTCACTTTAAAGGTGATCAATCTCTGAAGGAGACTTAATAGCAACTGGTGATCATGGTTAATAATACATCTCACAACATTAAATGCTTTTAACAAGTAAAGTATGACCTTTATATAGAATGTCCACCTCTATACAGGAGGTCCATCCCATAGACACCTTTATACGGAAGGTTCACATGAGAATCATGACTTGACACACAAGTCAGGAGTCTTGTCTAACAAGACTTTACAACATCATTACTTTGATCAATTACCTCTATACGGGAGGAATAACCTTTACACAGAAGGCAATCAAAGTGCTCACCTCTATACGGGAGGATCAATATTGATTTGGAGAATGTCTCCTGATGTTGTACATTTAACATCATTCAGCAACGTGAATTTGATTAGGAAGAGGAAAATCATTTTTTTTTAGAAAACTAAGATACTGCAAACACAGTTCGGAAATGTCAAAGGGCCACGATGATGGTATATCAGTGGAATAACATATACAATCATTGTTTAAAATGAAAGCATGACTTGAATTAAATTAAAAAACAATCGAACAAAAGAAAATCCCAACGATATAGAATCGAACAGTGAAAACCCTGAGAGATAACTATGGCTAATTAATTTGTGAGGGAAACATGATTTACACAGTCCATTTGGCACTCAACTACGACGGCTAAGATAGAAGCGAAGTCAAAATTTCATATACAATTGGGCTTGGAGAATATTTAAAACGTTTTCTTTCCTTTATGATGATGAAAATTGTGAATACAATAAGGAACACCCATTCTGCAACTTCAATCTTCAGCAAAACACATAGTTTGAGCTTGAAATTGAATCATATGCTTAGGAGAGTGACGACCTAGAGTAAATTCGGCCCTTGTTCACAAGATTCGACCTTCCAAACTTGAAAATCATTTCCTACCAAGATGGTGAGGGGTTTGAAGAGACTACGACTAGCGTTGATTGAAATCATCCACACAGGTAAAACGATGAACCCACAAGAGAAAATCAGCTATCCACACACAAAATGCAATTTTGTAACAGAAAATAAAAGAGAAAAATTTTGATTTTAGATTTTATTTGATGAGGTTTTGAATTTTTATTGATGCGAGGGATGGGATAGAAAGAACAAGAGAGAAAAGGGATTTGATGTACCCAGATTCAAGAGATTCCTAGTGATTCTTCATGACCTTCACACATCCATAAAATAACTATCCATTTCCATGTTTCAACTTGAATATGTTATACAATTTGACAGAACTTTATACTCAAAATGAGAACTCGAGCCATAAAAACCTATATTTTTGCATAAAAAACACCAAAAAACTACCCCGAATCAAAAAATGGTGCTACTGGTAGCACCACTTTTTTTTGTGGTTAAAAATATAGACTTGGACCAAAATAATCTTTATTGTCATTTACAAAAACTTTAAAATCAAACCCTAAATTGAAAACTAATGCTATCGGTAGCACACTTTTTTTAAAAATGGCATTATTATATCATTGTATCATAATTTAAAATTGTATTTATTAATTCTCTTAATAACACTATATAAAACTAGCACCTAGTTAAACACAAAATATTCAAGAAATTATTCCACCTCTCTTTCTATATAAAATAAACGAATTTATGAAATTATTCATAATTAAACTATACATTAAACCATAAAGCGTAGAAAGTATGATATTTGGCTAAACAAGGGAGGAAACGCAATATATTATAAAACAAAAAATAAAATTCTAGCCATAAAACACTAAAAGACAACCCCAAAGACTTCTTAGAATGAAATAAACAATTCAAAAAGGTAAAAATTCAAAAATGCAAAAATTATTTAAAAAATTCAAAAATAAAATTCAAAATTTTTTTACAACCTTAAAAAAATTATAAACAAAAAATAAATAAATCCAAAAAAAATAAAAATAAAATTAAATGAAATAAAAATTTCAGAATTTAAAAAAAAATACAAACTAAAAAGAATAAACATTTAAAAAAATTAAAACACTTTCAACAACTTATATATATATGAAAAAAAAAACTCAAACTAAACAAAAATATTTAAAGAAAATTTAATAAATAAAAACCACAAATACAAAACTTAAAACTTAAAAAACAAACTAAAAAAAATTTAAAAAATATATAAAAAACTTCAATTTTAAAACAAAAATGAAAAAATCTGTAAAACATTTCAATCAAAATATATATATATATATATATATATATATATATATATATATATATTTTCATTTAAAAAAAAATTAAAAAAAAAACATTTTAGAAACTATATACCAATTTTGAATTGAAAAAATAATAATAAAACAATTGAATTTATAAAAAAACAAAAAACAAAAAAAAAAAATATCAAATAACTCCCTCCACCCACCCTCCCCCTTGCCCCCTCCACCCACCCTCCTCTCCCCATATATATATATATATATATATATATATTTTTTTTTTCATTTAAAAAAAAATTAAAAAAAAAACATTTTAGAAACTATATACCAATTTTGAATTGAAAAAATAATAATAAAACAATTGAATTTATAAAAAAAAAAAAAAAAAAATCAAATAACTCCCTTCGCCCACCCTCACCCTCTGCTCCCCTCCGCCAAGCCCTTCCTCCCTCCCCCACCCCACCTCCCCTCTGACCCCGCCTTCCTTCCTCCCCCGCCTCTTCTACCCTCCCCTGCCCCATCTCCCTGCCCCATCCCCCTACCCCTCCTCTCCTTCCTCCCCTGCCTCCTCTCTCATCCCCTACCCCATCCCCCTTCCCCTCCTCTCTGCCCTCCCCGCCTTGATCTCCCATATAATACCAAAATACATACAAATGTCCTTCAATTGATATGGCATTGTTCCCATATAAAAGAGGAAACCTTTTAGTGTAATCATTTGGAATAGGATGAGGTGCTCCATCTATATCAAAAAATTCAAATGGAGATAGTCTAACTTGGTTTATAACTACTTTGGCCATTTTGTGAGGGACTTGATTTGGATTCCTAACCCCATCATGAGAATCCTTCAACTAGCTATTTTGGCTACAAGGCCTTGGATGGGATTGATGTTCACTAATTGGCATACTTGGAGTGGTTGGGAAATAAATTTTATTAGACAGATGAGGAAAATGGTAGGCATCATAGAAAGTTTAATATTCATATTCATACCCATAGTCATATTCATAATCATCCTCATATTGAATGGTTGATTCCCACTTGATCCTTTCCTCTCTTTGCTTTTTAAGCTCAATTAGGTTTTCAATTAATTCTTTCATGGACTGTGAAATTCAAAGAAATACATTTGGGTCCATTATGATTGATAAATTTAAGATTCCCCAGTGGAGTCTCTTATGGGTTCTCCACTGGAGTTGTGTTGTGGAGTCGACGGGTGAACAAAAATTGAAGCTCACTGAAAAATATGTCATTATGATGCAGGGAGAGAGAAATGAGCAAAATGAGATGGCTATGTTTAATTAAACAATGTACAATGTAGCCACCCAAATTAATGCCAGATGTGAAATGGTAGATGAGATAAGTAAAATATACACTTGCAACATTCCTAAGGCAAGTCTCTGCCTCCCTCGCAACGGCTCCAAAAATGTTAACACGGTTCTTGTAGCAACCTAAATTAGTGATCCTATCCAGGACGACAGAGAAAGACAGTTGCTAAAGTTGTGACCCTCGAGAATCCTACCATCTAAGATAAGCTCTAGTTGTCACTCTGGGTAGGTTCTCGTCACTTTAAGCTACCCAGAACACAAACAAGTGAAACACGGTCGCTTTGGGGAAGACCCAATATTTATCGAAAGGCCAAACTTAACACAATATGATACCTAAAAATTGATGATTATATAAGAAAGATGCTCTAAAAATATCATAGGTTCAAATATTATATGTAGTTAGGCAACTTGGGATAAGCAACATTAGGGAAAATGATTATCAAAGTTTAAACACACCCTAGGCTTTCAAGAAGACTTGCTAAAACATTTGACAATGAACACAGGAAAGACAAAATACACTTTGTGCAAAGATGGCTTCTAACTCTAAGGAATAATTACCTTTGAATGAGATAGGTGCTTTTTCAAATAGGCAATGGGGTCAGACTGGAATCAATGATATTGTGAATTTACCAAATGAGAGATTTGATCTTCTTCACGATCAAGTATCATTCAAACCTAAATGTTGAAACTTAAAATGGAGATTCTATGAAAAGAAATGATGTAATCCCAATACCAAAATGACCCTTCACAAATCGAAATTGACTTTACTCACTATAGCAACAATTCGCATTTTGGTTCAAACAGTGATGAGAACGAATGGTTCTTAGTTATCTAATGTGAGATCGAACCACTTCCAAGCATTCAAATGAAAACCGAGAAGCTAAAATGACCTCTCATTCAGCAATGCGAATTTGATTTTAGGGAGAGGAAAATCGTGTTTTTTTAAGAAAACTAAAATACTACAAAAACAGTTAAAAAAAAATCGACCAAAATAAAATGCCAATGATATAGAATCGAACAGTGAAAACCCTGAGAGATAACTATGGATAATTAATTCGTGAGGAAGTCGTGATTTACACAGTTTGTTTAACACTCGACTATGATGGCTGAGATAGAAGCGAGGTCAAAATTTCAGATATGATTGGGCTTGGAGAAAATTTAAATAATTTTCTTTCCTTTATGATGATGAAAATCGTGAATACAACAAGGAACACCCATTCTGCAACTTCAATCTTCAACAAAACAAATAGTTTCAGCTTTGAAATTGAATCATATGCTTAGGAGAGTGACGCCCTAGAGTAAATTCGGCCCTTATTCACAAGATTCGACCTTCCAGACTTGAAAATCGTTTCCTACCAAGATCTTGAGGGGTTTGAAGAGATTGTAAATAGGGTTGATTGAAATTTCCCACATAGGTAAAATGATTAACCCACAAGACAAAATTGACCATCCACACAGAAAATGCGATTTTGTAACAGAAAATGAAAGAGAAAAATTTTGATTTTAGATTTTATTTGATGAGGTTTTGAATTTGTATTGATGGTGATAGATGGGATAGAAAGAACAAGGGAGAAAAGGAATTTGATGTACCTAGATTCAAGATATGCTTGGTGATTGTTGATGACCTTCACACATCCACAAAATAACTATCCATTTCCATGTTTCAACTTGACCTTCGATTTCCTCAAGTGCGCCCCTACCAGCCAAACCAAGAGTATTAGCTCAAATGGAATGATGCATAGCAGAAAGAAAAAATGCAAGCAAGACAAAATGGAAAGGGATCTTGTACAAATGGAAAGCAAAATTGCAACAAGAAAATGCCCTTTTTTCCAAAACTGATCCAGAGAGAGGGAAGGCCAATTTGGCCAAGTCGCTATCTCCAAGTTGCTTTTTTTCCTGCAATGCAGATGCACAACAACAAATGCCAAAACGTTGAAGATAGATAGCTAATGTAGAGGCAAGATCGATATCAACATCAACAATGATCATCCTCAAATGAGATCACAAGTTAGAGCCAAATCTATTTCTTCTCTATTACCAATCAAGAGCCCCCCAAAAAAGTCCCTTACAATGAGGAGTCTTCGAGAGAGACCAAATCCCTAACCAACTTTTCAATGGATGGTTGAGATTAGAACATTAATCTAATGATAATCAATGGTGGATATCTAATCTCACACTCACTACATGGATCACTAAACATGAGGGGGGTGAATTGCCTCATAGTACCCAAATACATAAGATAAAACAATATAACATGATGATACATCAACAAAGTCACCTAGGGCCCACAACCTAGCCACCTAGGGACATAATACATCATCTCAACATGGTATAAGGTACAACAATGATAAACCCATGTAGAATGATGCTAGAGGACCCTCTAGAGCATAAGTAACAATACCCAAGTCGCATTCTTGCCATTCAATCACCCTTTGTTCCACTTGTTAGACCATGGCCACTTTAATTAATTCAATTTTCCAGCTGTAATACTTTGAATAGAAGTAATATGCTCAAAATATCATCAACCCATGCCCAGAATGTTGAAACAAATACATGAATGAACTGGAAGATGCCAAATATGCTAATGGCGACTACTCATACACCATGCATCCACCTATGATATCAACTGTAAAGAGAATCCATCCCAATAATAATACAAATATACCTGATAAATAATAGTAATTTGAACCACAGGCTATAATCTCAAATGAAGCATGGAATAATCTAGTGGATGTCCATAGACATCAAAATACATCAAATATCATTATGTAGCCACATTCGACCTCGAACCCTACCTTTTGACCAAGTCAAAATTGATCATAATGATGGCTAAGCTGCAAACTGATTGATCCTGCATGCATAGGGGGTAAGCAATGCTTTCTTAATCATAATAGAAACCAACTTAAGCATTAGTAACATGACACAATGGTGATCCGTACAACCAAAACAAAAAATAGACTTATAATCGAACAATTTCATAGTCTTTCATGAAGTTTCTACCATATACTCACTTACAAAATAAATAATTCCATATCAGGTTGGGTGAAGTGGATACAACAAGGCTAGGATTATTGATTGTTTGACTTATTGGATAGACTTAATGTTCTTTCAGATGATAGGGAAAATGGAAACCATAATGGAATATGTCGGACATAAGACACTACGGAAGGGAGGTGTCTCAGAAATGGTTAGAGTGTTTAGAAGGTCTCCACTAGGTTATAACAAGCATCCTTTGTAACATTTAATTAATATAGCTTTCGCAGCATTTCACATTCAACATCTATTTAGCATGATCTTTCCTTCACTAACCAGCCTCCAAGGGAAGGTACCCTAGATAGCCTTGTGGGCCCTGGATAATGACTCGGTCTGACCTCCATTGCCAGCCACCGTCCATAGGTGTGATGGATATACCACCTTACTGCCCTTTATGGAAAAATGGTCTTACATCCTACGAAGGATGAGTGCTCATCCCTTGGCCACTGACTAGCTACAGAAATATTTTTTATTTCAATTCATTTAGGCCTAGTGTTTAAAAATACAACTAATCACGGCTGGAATTTTTGCAGTCATTTAGATTTAGCATTTGTTCCACATCTGCATTTTTAGGGGAGTACTTGCTTCAAGGACTAAAGCAAACAATCCGGTGGACAACACTATGTGCAACCACACACTCTAGAGCCGAGACACAAGCAAACATGGAGTTTATCCAACAAATAGATCAAGGTGGGGGAGACTCTTCAAGATCATAAATCTTATCCAAGTCAAGGTTTCAAGACTTCAACATGGAACACATGAATGGGTGGAAGGAAAGTGAAAGTGGAGCTAGAGAAGACCAAGAATGATCAATTTTGTACTAAGTCAGCTCAACAACTAAGCATATAATAGAGTCTTAACATTAAGACTACTTAACCATTCACAACTATCACTCCATATGAAAAACCAATATATATCTAGATCACTGTTGTTAGTCACATATTCCAAGTCAAAGCTACTAATATATGCAAGAAAGGAAAATGATAATACCCATATGCAACATACCTGCTCAGCCATATACTTGAATTGGCATCCATCTATGACAAAGTGGAAGGCATGAGAGATGACATCAACTGGAAATTTTGTTGCACTGCTAAAGTGGGCCAATGATCCAACAAAATTCCCTCCAGGATCATGAAGTGGGCTCAAACATGACAAGGGTACTCTGGAGAAAACCGCTCTGAATAGTCTAGGATCCTCTGTATGTACTCTCCCAATGATCATCATGAAAAATATAGGCGCATCTCATGTAAAGGTCTGGCTCAAGTATTTGACAGGATGATCTCAAACTCATGGTAGCCCAGCTACTATGGATGTGATAACAGTTCCATATAAGTTCATCTTGGTTTAGATTGAGAGTGCCCTTGATTTTCTCCTGATTTAGGAATGGATCTAAATAATGTGAAAATGTCATGAGGACCTGCTAGAAGAGGGATTGCCATGAAAATATTCATATAGTGTTGTAAGTCATGAAATGCTTAATGTTGATCACCCAAAAGAGGTTGAGTTGTGAAGGAAAACATAGTTGTGAGTTGCGTTGTTGCTATAATATGGTTTCTAAGTACTGCAGTCATGGCAGTCTATGTTACTTTTTTATCTTTAATTCAAAGTTGCAATAATACTTGAGATCAAATAATAATCATACACATAAGAAATCACATTCAACACATGAATTTACCCTGGGGAAACCCTCTATGATTTGAGGGAGAAAAAACCAGCAAAACCTTCCTTACTATATTGATAGAGAGTAGAGAATGTATTTTACATCAAGCATCCCCGATGCAATTACAGAGCAAGAGAAAGATAAAGAAGAGAGATGTCATGTCTGCTCTTACCAATTTTTTTTTTTGTTGCATGGGTCTAATGACCCTTCATTCCCGTTTATACTTACACCATCAGATGTAGATTATACTTGGAAATATCATAAGCATAACATGTTAAGTAAGCCTGTCACACCTTCTATGAACTCCTGGTCGTGACTCTTACCGAAGTGCTATAGTCTTCCAGACTATATGCACCCTTACGTCTTAAGTGTTATGACGGAGAGTACACTTGGGCGAGCGTAAGTGACGTGGAGGTCCTATATGCCAACATGATGGCACATCCTAACATCTACAAAAATGCTATAGAGAACACATACGAACTGCCCGTACCAAGGGTGTAACAACTCAATGACATGCCTAAGCAGCATACGCTCAACACGTAAATAGACAAAACCATAATTCCTAACGATACATAAGCACACACATAAGTCCTATGTTCAATCATGTACTGCAACCACAATACAATTATATTAATAATGGTTTCACCATTGACAACCATACTCATCATCCATCTATTTGTATGGGTTAATTACACATATGCATGCCATCATGTGTTAATATTATTATTAATATTACAAACATTCAATGCAATGACTTCCAGATTCATTAACCATTTATAACATTGCTTATGGCACATATAAATAAAAGGACAATGGTCACATATCTAATTATAGATATAATATTAATACATAATATATCCATATTATGTCATATAATATTTACATCATCAATTTCCAAAACCACAATGGTTTACAATACTTTGCACCATGATATATTGCCGACACACATATATCATTGTATAAATGGTCATGGGCCACAATATAAAACTATAGCTAAAATGTGGATACGTATATGTTTATATGGCATATATATATATAAACATATAGCGCCCTTGACTAAGGGTTATAATACCCTTCAACACGCATATATAATATGGGGTTTTCAAAGTAATGTAGTGGGTGTTAGTCTGAGGCTCAACGCCACATACATAATCACATAAGGTTTATGTAGAACATGCGGTCGCTAATGAAAGCCGACCCTACCACACGACATGGCTCACTCTTCAACCGTTAACACTTAAAGTATTTGGCTGAGACTGGTCCATGCAAACATCTACGACAGGGTGTTCTTAAAGCCACATTAACCCTGACTTGGCACCTACGAAAGAATGTAGCACCACACCACGTTACAAGTGTATTACTATTGCATGACTCAACAATTTCCAAGCTGGCTCACACCAGTCGGTGGCCTACGTGGTTCATGGATTACGCCACACAGGCTTGACCAATTCCATCCACACGTTTTAAACCCGTTGTTGGCTTCCATGTTGGCAGATGACTCCGCTTCTTGCTTACGTGGAAGGAGGGTTGCACACTTGCTGCGTTAAAGGTTTGATGACGTGGTGAGAGTGGTGGTTCGTTCCATTAATGGAACCCCGTCAATACAGTACACCAACTCTGTGCTGCATTAAGACCTTCCTTCGTTTGATCCGTCGATGGTGATCCAGGACGATGCATGGATTATTGTGATAATTTTTATACTATCGATTGTTGGCGATGGACTTTCGCGCCCGACCATGTCCATGTATGCATTAACTTCAACTCCACCGGATGCAGTGGTCTCCACTTGCGCCATCCGGTACACTCTGTTGATAGTCGTTTCCCTTATGCACTTAGCTCATTGATGTTGTGTTGCGCCAAGAGCCTCGAATTTGCGCGACCTATAGTGGATACTCGCCACCATGCTGCTGCCCTTCGCTTTTGTGGATTCCAACTGAACCGGTGCGCACCAAGTCCAGCATGGCCAGGGTTTACTCGGTAAGTTACAGGGTTGTTACTTCCCAAGATTTACGTTTTACATGAAGTATCTATTTACTGTAAGTTACATTACGTTTTTGCAATGTGCAGTGCCAAAGTTTAACCTTTGTTGTGGAAATGTGACAGGTGCATATGGAGCCGAGCTACGTTGCGACCCTGCTACTCCACTAGGTAATGTCACATTTCTAACTCTTTAGTAGCTTGTCTTTGCGTCATGTAACATTCATATCAGTTTGGTTTTGGGTGTAACCCCGAGTTTGTGACCTCGCGCCAGGCTACACTGTGCAGGAAACCAATGATGAGAGTGGAATGGAAGCACTCCTGTAGCTAGCGACCAACATGGAGGCGTAGTGGCTTGCTAACCCAACAGGTAACTCGCTGAACCAATGCCTCAGGTTTGGTTTTCCCTGTTGGTGGGGCAGAGTTACTAAAACGTTGTCGGTTAGATGTTAGGGTTTCCTCCTGCTTTCGTTTTGAGTTTTTAAGGAGCAAGGCCCTTGGCCGATTCGATAGGGCGTAGAGCCAACCCTTGAGAGGGCCGCTGTGACCTCTAGATGCTCCATCGTTGTCGCAGGATTATTTTTCACTTTAAAGAAAATGGTACACAGGACTCCCTACTATCATGTGTAGTTTAAGAAAATCTCCAACGACGCTCTGCCCCCGGCAGAGGCATCGGGATTCTATGTAACCGGTTTCTTTTGTAAATAAATGTAACAACGCTACAACGTTAAACTTCCATACTTAGTCTATGTATTGATTAATACTTTTGAAATCATATGGCTAGAAGGTTTGCAAGTCCAGCTTGACTCTGGGATTTACCCCGACGTTTCTCGTCGGGTCTGTATGTATTATATGTAAATGTTATGTATTTTGGAAGGCAGGGTTTGTATGCTTAAATGCCCTGGAATTCGACATTATTATACAATGTATGTGTTATTTCTTTACCACTATTTGTGCATAACATTTAATAGTAGATGCATATTATAACCATACGAGCATAAAGATTTGTTTCTAGCAGCATATAATGAATTCATTGTTTGAAGCTCATTTAAAAGGACTTCGTGCTCATGCCATGTATATTCACAATTCGCTTGCATTCATAGCAGCATACTATAATATATTTTAATTTGTGCATAAGAAAATGTTTTAGGGCAAAGACGTTAAGCCTACCCACCCATATGCATCGATGAATGGTTATGCACACCAAAACGCTATCACTTTCTTTGGCAATGTTTAACATATGGAACATGCATCTATACGCAACAATGCTTAACTTTTGGAATGCATTTATACTATGCAATGGTTAATTATTTGATATGTGGATTAGAATCATACCCAACATGGTTTTATGTTTAAGGTATTCAATGCATTATTAAACCGTTAGTGAAGCGCCGACTATATTACCATACGCAAACGATTATATAGCTCCACAAGTTAATAATAATACTAATCACGGTGGGTAAAACCCGTACTGCGTGACTCATTTTCGTGTTGTGCTGAAATCATTCATGAAGCACTCATTTTATATGTATACATATATTACTGTGACCTGGGTTAACCATGAGTCGCATATCACCATCAGTGAATACATTCATTTTAATATTACTAGCATGAATATAACCATTATCTCAATAAACCAGCAATCGTCTATCTCAGAGCGAGATTTGCACAAAGATTCAACTCAGAAATATGTATACACAACATACTGTTCATGTCATTTCTCAGAACTTTAACCTAGGGTTTCCATTTAATGCATAGGATCGATTTAACCAGATTCCATTAACTTATCAAACCCTGTACATAATAATAGCTCAGAATTATAACAGGTGTGAGCATTTGCATTATCTAGGTCTCTCTTTTTTTTTTCTTCTGAAAATTAAACTCTATCATAATGAGTTGATAAAATGTAAGGGCTAGGCATGTAAACCTTCAGGTTTACATGTTTGCCCTACTTACAACATTACCATGCATAACATAGGATCTCTAATGGATACTCGAATACATTTAAATATAAACACCTGCAATATGAAAACATGCCCCATCAAACCCTAGGTTAGCACATGATCCATATCAGTATTATGTTAGATACTGTAAACATTTTAAACATTATAGGGGTCTTAATGCTGTCTATCTATTGCAATTAGAATGTAGGTATTTTCACAACCAACCCATAATCACAAATATTCCAGAATCTTTAAAGATGAGCATAAGATAAACTCATGCAAAGATCTAGCTGTCTATTTGAGATTCATGCTCAGAATAATCATGAAACAATAAATATACAGTAAGATCTGATACATATACCATTCAACTATAAACCAGATATCTCATATATATATATATATATATATATATATATATATATATATATATATATATATATACTGTTTCAAAACAAATACTCTGCAAGTCAGAAGATAAACACTTATCTGAATATGTTGACCAGTGGAACCAAGCACAAACCTCCCAGCCTTTGACCAACAATATCTCCTTGCTCTCAGGTCACCCCCGAGCTGAGTTCACAGTCCCCCAGGTAGAGTATAGATTTTAGTTTACCCTTAACTTGTTCTTCCCCAAGTTATTTAGGATATTTCAAGCCAACAGGAAACCCAACACCCAACTCAGTACTCCTGAGCTCTAGGGTGCTCTAGGGGATTTTAAGCCTTAGCCACTGAGAGAATCAATAATTCACAGCCTATTCAGGTAAATGAAATACTCCTGCAGCTTGGAGTAGTTCTCCTACATGCACAAAATTAAGTGGCCAAGCTCATACCAAGCTGAATTATTTGTCTTAAACTGGGTCAGTTTGGTCCTCCCAAACCTACCCACAATCACTTGGCTTCAGGACCAATTTGGTTCTCCCAAATTTGTCCTCCCTCACCAATCTTCATTTGTCTCCAAGTTTTGTTTCCCATTCCCATTGTTCTTGTGTGTTTTTTCTCATGAGATTGTGAATAATGCATAAGGAAATTATGAGAGTTTTCACCTTTTATTCCCTTAGGGAAGTTTTCCTCATTATGTGAATTCTTTTAATTCATTAATCTCTCAATTCTTTTCTTTAGGGTTTTCCAATTGTCTCCAATAATAATTTCTTATTATTATTATTAAGTGGCATTTTCCCTCCAACCTTAGGGGACTGCGACTCCCTCTTTAATGTGTTGGTCCACATGGTCAAAAGAAACCTCTTTAGCAGATTTCTAAACTTTCATAAGTATAAATGAAATAATACTTAGCAGAAAATATAATAGGGGTTCAAAATCCAAAACAGGGGTATTACAAGAGACTCATAATAATATCCCGCACAAAGAGAAGCACATTGCCTTCAAGAGATAAGAGAATTCGCTTTACATTGGATTCATCAATCCTGTATAACATATTTATATATTCTTCTCATACATTGCCTTCTATTTTTATCTTCTGACTTCAAGATGAACTCGCTCTCCATCTAGATGCATCAATCTTGCATGAAGAAGTGTGCCCCATTTCTCATGCAATGCATTAACTCACTTAAATGTCTCTTAGGATGAACTTTCCCCTTAACTAAAATCTTTCACACTTAGTTAGGTGGCTAACTTAAGTGTCATCATGAAAGTGTCGCAACTCAAGTGTCATCTTTTAGTTTAACATAAGTGCCATATTTTATTTTAACATAAGTGTCGTCATGCACTAACACTTAATTAACTAGATTTTCTTTGTTATCACTTAGTTAACTCTCTTAACTGATTCTTTCTTGTTAACATCACTGTAGTGATCAATTCGATTTCTCCTTTGATCTACTGAAGTCTTCATTGAAGTTTAGCTATTTGAATTCTCTCTTAATTAATTCTTTATGTGCAACTCAAATTCTCTCATATATTATCACATCTTATCTTTATCTCTTGTCTTATCTGCATGGTCCACATGTGCCAGCTTGATTATCATATCAAATATAGTAAGGAGATTTTCCCAATGATGTGATAATATTTTCCTACTAGATAATTCCAAGTGGTTATATGCTAAAGTAATTCACTCTATAGGAGGCTAGTCTCTAGAGGAGACTTAATATCTCGACCATGGTTAGTAGTACATCACACACCATACATGCTTCAACATGCAAAGTATCACCTCAACACATGAGGCACCGCCTCAACACATGAGGATATGTCTTGGCAAGCGAGACCTTAGCCTTGACTAGCAAGATTGTAAAACATCATCACTTTGACATGCAAAGCACTTTCCTCAACACATGAAGCTTATCCATTCTTGAGTCCAACTCAATATTATTCTCCAAGTTTACTGAGTCCAACTTAGGCTCCTATAAGGCACTATCTCGACACATGAGGCTCAATCTTGACACACCAGATTGACCTGGATAATGAGTCATGATGCTATACCTTTAACACTCCCTCTCAGCGAGGGAGGCATTCTCTGCCATGCCAAGCTTGTCTTGTAATTACCTATACTTCGTCACAGACAGAGTCTTAGTCAACATATCTGCAATCTGCTCACGAGTAGCAATGTACTGAAGTCTTATGGCACCTCTCTAGACCATGTATCTGATGTAGTGATACTTCATCTCAATGTGTTTCGATCTGTCATGAAACACAGGGTTTTCAAAGAGCTTAATGCAACTCTGAATGTCTGAGCAAATGACAGTACACTCAATTTCTCATCGAAAAACCCAACAAGTAGCTTCCTAAGCCACATAGCTTCTCGGTAGGTGGTACTAGCTACAATATACTCTAATTTTATAGTAATCTGGGCTATGGATCCCTACTTCCCACAGGACCAAGAGATCATAGCTAAGCCTAAGCTAACATAAAATATGGATGTACTCTTTTGGTCCACAATACTACCACCCCAATCAGAGTCGGCATATCCAAGTAGCATCACTACACCACTAGAAGCATATATGATTCCATAAGCAATAGTACCTTAAAGGTATCTAAGCACATCCTTGGAAAGAACCCAATGTCTATGTCTTGGCTCATAAATAGACTGACTCAAGATAATCACAACATAACATATGTCTGGTCTACTATGTATCAAATACATCAAGGAACCAATGAGTTGTTTGTACATGGGAGGATCCACTAGATCCGATCCAGAATATGACTCATGTAGCTTCTTTATATTAGACACCATTGGAGTAGACATGGACTTATAGTCCACCATACAAAATATCTGCAACACATCAATTGTGTACTTTCCTAGTGAAAGAAATATCTCATCTTTCCTTTTCCAACCTTATAGACCAAGAAAATAGTGCATAAGACCTAAGTCTTTCATTTTGAACTCAGAAGTGAACTCCCTCTTGCACCAAGATATTTGTTTCTCCTCTCCAGTAAGGAACAAGTCATCAACATAGAGAACCAAGATCAATGATTGGTTCTTCACAACCTTGAAGTACAGGTTGGGGTCAACTTCACTTTTGGAGAATCCCAAGCTCAAAAGATAGTTTTCAATCCTCGAATACCAAGCCCTCAAGGCCTGCTTAAGTCCATAAAATTATTTCATAAGTTTGCATACATGGGAATCCTTCCCATGAACTACAAACCACTCAGGTTGTTGTAAGTAAACCTCTTCCTCAACCTCATAGGTAGATGCTTATGAATCACTGATGTGACTCATCTGTGCTACATATCCTGAAAATATTTCAGGCCTCTTTTGCTCTCTAGATGAGCCTGGTGATGCACCATGCTTTTTTGCTTCTTGGAGAATGTATCAACACCATGCATATCTCCTCTTAGAAAGAGGTTCATCAAGTGATCCTTCTATCAAATCTTATGGCTCATCATGATCAAGCATATCTACGGACTCTTCTAGATTTTCCCTCTCAACATTTGAAAGGGGAGAATCAGAAACCAGATCCTCCATCATAGGAGTATCATACTCCTCCATATGTGAATCACACTGAAGTTATTTAGGGCGCTTGAAGGAAGCCTCTTAATGAAAAGTTACATCTCTGTTGACTTCAATGTTTCTTTGTCTTAGAACATAGATTCTATTATCCTTGGATGATTCACTATATCCAACAAATGTTCCTTTCTTTCCATATGGATCCATATTTTTCCTCTTCTCTTTTGGTATATGAATGTAGACATGATAACCAAAAATATTTGTCCAACGTCTAGTTTTTCACTAGTGAAAACCTCTTCAGGAGTCTTTTATCCCAATATAGCATGAGGGCTTTTGTTTTGAATATAGACAACAGTGCTGGAGGATTATGCCGATAAGGATTGGGCAGATCCTGGTCACACATCATGGCTTTTGTAGCCTCACATATTGTTCTATTATTTCTTTCAACAACCCCATTTTGTTGGGGTTTTTAGGGTACAGTCAGCTATCTTTTTATTCTTGCATCTCGACAGAATTCATTGAAGTCATGAGACTCAAACTCTCCTCTATTATCAGATCTCAAAGCATGAATGTGCTTTCCAGTCTGATCCTCAAATAGTACTTTAAACTCTTGAAACTTGTTGAAAGTTTCACTCTTTGCTTTAAGAAAATAAAACCATGACTTGTGAGAGAATTCATCTATGAAAATCAAATAATACAAATATATGAAAATCAAATAATACAAATAACCACTCAAGGAGGGTGCAGACATAGGACCACGTAGATTGGAATGAATTAAGTAAATGATCCCTTTGGATCTTTTGGCACTACTTGGAAAACTCTTCTTACGTTCTTGCCAAGAGCGCAACCTCTACAAACACTATCAAAATAAGATTTAAATATGGGCATACCTTTCACCATCTTCTGCAATCCAGGTAGTGCTTTGAAATGGAGATGACCAAGCCTTCTATGCCACAACTCACACGGACTAATTATGTCATGGATCATGGATTGAACGATATTTCCAAGAACTTTGTATAGGACTCCCTCTGTAACTCCAATCACAGATGCAAAGTTCAATTCTTCATTCTTAGGCCATAGGAGTGATTTGTTGTCCATAAAGATAAATATGAATCCTTTATCTTCTAGAACCGAAATAGACAGGAGGTTCTTCTTCAATCCAGGAACAAACATAATTTCATTCACATGCAGTACCTCTCTTGAATCCAACTGAAAAAGAGTGGATCCAATACCTTGGATCGAATAGGTGGTATTATCTCCAAGCTCCACCTTACAACAAACCTTATTTTCCTTTAGATATGTGATAGTGCTCCTATATCCAGTCATGTGCTTGGATGTGCCAATGTCTACCATCCATGTCTCAGCACTAGTGGTAATGGATCCAGAAAGGAATGAGACAAGATAGTACTCCTTCCTTGTCTCTTGGTCATCAGAAGGATTATTTCTTATAGGTTCATCTTCTGTAGTAGTAGAAGCATGAAACCTACCCTTGAAATTTCCTCTTTGCTTTGCACAACATTCTCTTGCATAATGACCCTTCTTATTACAATTGAAACATTTAACTTTAGACTTATCAAAGTTCTTGAAATTATTCTCCTTTTGATGAGAGAATTTCTTGTGATATTTCTTACCTTTTTTCATTTGTGCCACAAGAGAGAGGTTCTCTTCTTTGGAGGCATTATACTTGATTTCAATTTTCCCTTCTTCTTGTATGAAATCATGCCACAGTCTCTCAAAGTTAGGTTTCACTTCTCAATCATTCACTATAGACAAGAATGTCTTCCATGAGGATGGAATATCATTGTCAACAGTATGAATGATATCATCATCATCAACCTTCACACCAATGCTCATAAGTTGATCTCTTACTTGAGAGATCTTTGTGAAGAAGGAAGCCATAGCTTTGTCCTTCTCCATCTTTAGATTTTGAACCTTATTCTTCAATTATCTCTTTTGACTGGGTGCCTTCTTTTCATAAAGATTTGTTAAAATGTCGAAGCATTCATTTGTGGTCTTCAATGGATTAATCACGGGCATCAAGTTGTCTTTCACGAAATCATAAATGATTCTTTTTGATTTGGATTGATTCTTCTTGAAGGTAATGCACCCTGCATTAGAAGTAGGATATTCAATAACATTGGATACATATCCATATAAATCATGTTCTTCCAGGATATTCAGGATCCTAGCCTTCCATGTATTGAAGTTCGAAGTTCCTTCAAGACGGTCTTCTGGTCTCATTGAGATTAAGGCCATTGTTCTTCAAGTATTGTGCGCAATCAAAATATACGCAGGCTCAAGCTTGATTGTTGAACTTATCTCTTTCACACCCTAATATCTAATACCATGTTAATTTTTTATCTTTAAATTTAGAGTTGAAATAATACTTGAAATCAAATAACAATCATACACATAAGCAATCACATTTGACACATGAATTTACCCTAGGGAAATCCTCTATGACTTGAGGGAAAAACCCCAACAAAACCTTCCTTAGTATATTTATAGATAACAAAGAATTTATTTTACATCAAGCACCCCTGGTGCAATTACAAAGCAAGATAAATATAAAGAAGAGAGACTTAGAATAATATCCTGCACAAAGAGAAGCGCATTGCCTTCAAGAGAGAAGAGAATTCGCTTCTCATTGGATTCATCAATCCTGTATAACATATTTATATATTCCTCTCATGCATTGGATTTTATTTTTATCTTCTGACTCACTAGGTTTTTTGGACCCAAAATCCGACGGCTACAAAGTCGGATTTTCTACATCCTGTGGTCAACTATCTGACAACATCATTATTTTTTTAACGTCGGTCCATTTTCAGATCAAAACCGATGGTTTGGATATCGTCGAATCTTCGACGCCTCATGCAGTCGATGATCCGACGACCTTCACAAGTGAGAAGGGCTTGGATCTGACGTCTTTTTGCCGTCAGATCTATGGCATCATCGTCAGTGGAGGTTGGATAACCGACGCCATTCACATTTGAAAATGGCTAAGCACCGACGTCTTTTGCCGTCAGATCTATGGCAAAGTCAACGGTTGTGTTCACAATGTATGTCGGACAACCGACACCAATTACAACTGAAAATGGTTGAATACCGTCATCTTCTGTTGTCAGATCTATGGCAAATTCGTTGGTTTTGTGCATTGTTGATGTCGGAAAACCAACGCCATTCACAACTGAAAATGCCTGAGAACCGATGTCTTATGCCGTCGGATATATGGCAAAGTCGTCAGTTGTCTTTGTTGCTACCGTCGATTAACCGACACCCTTGGAAAATTAAAAAAAAAACATTATTGTTTGGAACTTTGTGTTGTTGATATAATTCCAAATAAAGGTGTAGAAGAATTAATTGTAGCAAAGGACAATAAGGAAAAGATTGGGGGTAAAGAAGCTTTTACATGAAACTCAAGAAACAATGGAAAAGTTGTAATGGATATATGTTGCAGTAGTGAGTGGTGTTGTTGTAGAAGATGACACTATAGAAGAGAGTGGTGTTACAATGGTGGAGTTGCAAGGAGATGATATTTAATTAGATGTAATAGTGGAAGATGCAAATGTGAATGTCTTATTCCCATAATGTGTAGTGTGTTGATATCATTGCAGATGACTTTCAAAGTGCAACAAAAGTAAATAGAGTGGATAAAACCAAAGTAAAAAAATAGCAGTTGTATCATAAAGAGTTTGTTGAATATGATTGCAATAGAGGAGTTCTCGCGTTTAAAAAAAAACAAAATGAGGAGATGATTGAGAAGTCCAAGCATTTGTGGAGTTTGTTACTTGAAAATGGTAATGTTGTAGAAGAGGGAGGATGGAGAGGCAATAAGCACAATTAAAAAAAAAATGAGAGAGAGAGAGAGATTTGAGAGAGCATGGAATGATGATGCATGCTTACCTTTTATGAATTTACTTGACAGAACCTTGTTGAAGTTTGAAGTAGCATAAGGGGGAGCATTTTAGCATCAAAAAACCAACAACAAAATGTTGATGAAGATGGCAAGGTACAAGGATAATTTACAAGACACAATATCAAGATCAGTCAATAGGCGGAGTAGTCGAAGCAAATGAACTTTTACTTCATTTGTTCCAATTACTCCCCCTATCATATGAACTTGTCCCTCTGTATCCAAGTCTTACCTTGATTTCAAGAGGCGGTTGTGAAGTCAGACTGTCATAATGCATCGTTTCATATATCTCTGGTTTTCTCAAAACTCTAGAATGAACATAAAGAGGATTTCAATGGTAATATATTCCATATTCCAAACCTATCAAGTGCACTTTTAGGTCAGCAATTTTGACGTCTCCGAACTGTGGCAGCTCTATGGCCATTTTCACCCTGTAAATTGAAGGATTCCTGCAAACACAAACCACTATGTTACACGAACTTCTTTCAGGGCTTTGTTACATTTGCTTCTAAGATCTTTCATCGCTTTGTTACAAGAATATTTTTGACCTAAAAGTACACTTGATAGGTTTGGATGGAACAAATTAACGTGGAAATCCTCTTTACGTTCATTCTCGAGTGACTCAATATTAACAATTCCGATTATCACAAGGGGATACAAAATGTTAAAAAAGGAAAATAAAGAAAACAAATAAAGGGATACTTAAAGTTGACAAAGGAAAATAAATAAAATCTATAATTTGCATCGAAAGAATAACTGGGTATGAACTGAACTGAGGAGATTCAAACCTGTGACCTATGTCTAGTCCTAAGGCTACCACCTTCAAGCCTGACCTTATCAATCAATTCCCATCTCCATTTCCTCTACGAAGTCCCACAACCATTTCTCTCGACACCCAGTACTCTTCATTCATTCTGCATGCATTTCACTATGCAACGGTCTCAGATTCACTGCGTTTTTCCTGAATTAGTGTCTCAATTCAATATGACCCACGCCCATCGTCCAAGGAGTGTTTCCAATGGTATTGAGTTTCAGCCTGGCAACGGTGATGATTCATGGTATTATGTTTCCCTTCACAAGCAATATGGAAAAATCATACTCCACTGCGAAGGTTTGGATGACAAATGTGACTGTTTGGGTCATGCTGAATCGAGAAACCGAAACCATCACATTTGTCAGACAAACCTTCATATGAGAGCTTTGAGTTTGTCATATTGCAACCAAAGGGAAACATAATACCATGAATCATCACCGTTTCTAGGATGAAACTCTAGACCGCTGGCAACACTCCTCGGACGGCAGGCGTGGGTCATGCTGAATCAAGAAACTAATTTAGGGAAAGCGCAGAGGGGATTTGAGATTGTTGCATAGTGAAATGCATGCATAATGAATCAAGCAAGGTGGTATCCCGTTGTCTCCCACTATGAAAAGCATGCATAATGAATCAAGCTGCTTGAAGGTGGTCTCCCATTGTCAATTACACTTCAAGCTTGAAGGTGTTAGCCTTGGGACTAGACATAGGTCGCAGGTTCAAATCTCCTTAGTTAAGTTGCAGCCCTAAAAAATGATGAACATTGACAACAGACGACATGTTTCTAATTGTTGTTGGTGTATGCTAGATTAGTTGCAAATATCATGCTTCAGAAGCCAGGCTTCAATGGTAAATAGACCATTTTGGAAGGGTTTAATGTGAGGTTAAGGATATTGATTCCAGTGCATCATTTACTCAGCCTTTGAAGTTATGGAAACTCGAAATTGGTTATGATGAGCAACTAAACATCACAACAAGCTCCAAGAAATTGTCAAAATTTAGATGACACACGAGTGGGTTGTAGAAAGCTAGCATCGTAGTCATTCATTGAGCTCCTCTATGTTTCAAGAATAATTTAATATTCTCTACTGAACAGGGCCAACCACGTGAATGTGGAAGCTCTTATGGCCCCTCCCCCCCCTCACATCACTCTCAATTCCCCATACCCAATGCATGTACTTGAAAAAAACAAATACGTGCAAATTCATCCATATTTCATCATGAAATTTCATCTACCATTCATTCAATAAAGGCTAACATTCATTAAACCATTGTTTCATTCAGTCAACACATTCATACAATAAAAGATAACATTCAATAAACCATTCATTCATTCAGTCAACACATTCATTCAATAAAAACTGACATTCAATAAAGGTAACATTTTACTACATTGAATCATTAAACCATTAAACCATTCATTCATTCATTAGGCCAAAAATCATGGACGATATATTGTTATCAAAAATAATTAGACGAGTACATTTTTCGAGTCACTTCTTTTTAGTTTTTCTTCTCTTTAAAAGTGGTAAATAATCTCTAAGAGGATCATCTACCCCTGGACTTTCTCTTCCAATTCTTGGTTCTTCATCAGGCACTTGTGGTGATGTCTGCATCCTAGAGTGTTGATCTAGACGTGGATTTTGCGGCAAGGGGTTCGGATTTGCTGCAACAATGTGAAAATGTTACATCGTTGTATTTTGATATTGTAATGACAAGTATTTCATTTCAAAAGCATTACAAAGGTGTTTTTTTACCTGGTGTGTCCACATCATGTAGTTCATGTTCTTGTCCAGGCTCAACCTGTACAGTTTCACCCTCTACATGCTCTACAGTTGAAATATGGTGAACTACAATTAATGTTCACCATTTGCAATGCTATACATATTACCAGGATTAGAAGCATGATCTTCAATTTGTTGTTCTCCCTCCTTGATATTAGGGGGATCATTGCTTTCCTGCTCAAAACAGAGTCAATATTTTTTCTCAAGTATTTATAACGAATAGATTGCACAAGCGGTTAATCTTCAATAAAGTATATAAATTCTATTTACCTATGCACCGGAAGGATTGGTACCAGAATACTTTGTTTGGACAGACAAGCTTTTTCGTCGTTCAACAATAGCTCCAAAGCCTTCCTTGAAGACAAGCTTCATGTATTCCTCAATGGCCTGTTCATTGAATCGTTCAGCCTACATATTTGCATAATGTCGTTAATTAACATTTTCCGGTGCAATAAAACGAAAAATAATTTGCATGCATTATTGGTTTTTCGAAACTTACAAATCATGCCGCGAAATTGGAATAACCATCAGGCCCAAGCTTATGCTGACCTAGTTTTTCAAGTCTTGCCTTTGTGGCCTTTGATGTGTCTGGAAACCTATGAAAGTGTTGAAATACGTTAGATGTTCCAAGTTTGATATAGAAATATTCAATAATAATAAGGTTTTGAATTACATTGTGGAAAGTATTGCATACCTCCCTATGCCTGGTGTTATCTTTCCTTCTCTTCTATGAGCCCTCTCCCTTCCATACTCCACTAGATCTCTCCACTCCATTAGTGAAATCATTGGAGGGCGCTCATACCTAGGGTTTTTTTCCAAGTGGGTCCTATATTGGTCTCGGACAACCTTCACATGTTGACAAGCCTTTTTCATGACCTCGACAAGGTATTGTCGCCGAACAGGCCAACCAACCGAAGCATGAGTTCATCTTTTAAACATTTATGTTGTTTATCCCACCTTTCTCAGATGGTGGGCCCAAATATCTCCAAGCACGCGTCATTCATTTGTTTATAGAAAACATCATTTACTGCGAAGCGATCATGCCATGATCATAATCAGTTGAAAGAAAACGTTTTATCGGTATATTACAATGAAGTTATAAACAGTAACTTGATCAACATATATTAATTACCTGAGACCTTATCGATCTTTATTGGGATGAGATCTATGTCGACCAAAAATATTGCCTCCATTGTTCCCGTGCTAGTGACACAAGAATATCCTGGAAATGCAACTAGGTCGATATCAATATTACCAGGATTCTTGTTGTTGACCTCTTCTGGTGGACGATCCGGTGTGCGTCGGTCACCAGCGGCCGGTGAGCTCACAGTTGGGGTCCGTGGTGTGTCAGAACGTGTTGCCGACTGTTCAGTCGACAATAATGGTGAATGAGTCGATGTAGTACATGGAGTCATTTGCTCATGATGCCATGTCTCTCCACGAGCCTCGCTGCAGCCAACATCTCCTCCACCACTATTGTGTGTTTTCCGATAATTCTGTAAATACAAACCATGTCTTACATGTTCAGTACTATCATATAAAAGAGAAAATTATAGAGTTATAAATGAATTATTTTATGAATCAAGATTCCTCAAATTACTTCCAAGGATTCAGATTTTCATTCCAACAATTCAATCCTTGCCAGGTTCTGGCTTGTCTACGGATACTTGATTAGCAGAGAAACGAGTTTCACACTATATTTTTCCAACAATTTGTCTATCATCGTAAACCGGTTTGTGGCTTCACCAGTTTGTCTATTATCTTTAAGGATCTCAGCCACTTCAGGATCTACTGGACATTCTTTTGATGTTGTTTCATACAATGATTCACTGGGCCGCAACAAAAAAATATAAAACACTATTGAGTTATATCATGGTAGATCCCTAAAGTTATATTGACAATTCCAATGGATTATACCTGCAACATAGAGGATCGTGATCCACTCCTTGGATCAATGCTCATAGGTGACTTGCCCCGATCTGCTAATAACTGGGAGTTGCCCCTTACAGATACCTAAATAGAAAACATAGTGAAAGTCAACTATTTTTTCTTATTATATTTGCACTATTACAAATATGTATACCTGATCCCTCGAGGAAGATGTACTCCTCCGACCATCTGCTGGCGGTGTTTTATCCCGATCACTAGCCTGCGAAGTAAATGGGGAAAAATTAAACGAAATAAACTAACGAAAAAATCCTTAATATGTTAAATTCATTAATAAAAGGTTGGGTAAATTGTTATATGTACCAGTCCCATAGTAACCCTTTTTGTATCTACTCGATTCAAATTGTAATTAATAAGCAACTCTTCCCCTATAGATATTGATTTAATGGAAACTACAAAAACACGGTTTCCTTCATGCCCCTCAAATTCGTAGTTTGGTTGCTTAATTCTAGACCCTGGTTGTGTACTATTTATAAACCTCGCAATATTTCCTGTGGCCTTTGGCCTTCCATCCATGTACAACGTTGCTCCTTTATTTTGATTTTTGTCTTTCAACTGTAAATAGTTTGTTGACAATCCATAGCTACGCATACTTTTTGTAAATTGGACCAGGCGCATCCAATCTGTGTAGCTGTAACAGGGTCCAACATACTCCATCAATTCTGTACATGTGTTGTAAGGGACCCTTATGCCATCCATGTTGAACAACCCGAAACCATGTATTGACAACGATGCTATTCGATATATCCTATCGTTCACACAAAAATCTATGTTCTGTTGAGGAAGATCCTTGGGTACCCATTGTTTCACTAAATGTATGTACCTCAAGGGCACCTTGAGGTTGTCTTTTGTCTCATCACCATAGGAACATGACCCCCCTTGACCATGAAAAAATTCATTGCGTTTATCGAATTTTCTTCTGGTCTTTTGAAATCTAGTTGATACAACTATTCTAGACCTACTGGATGTCTCACTTTCCTCTAGCCTTCCTAAACTCCCCTCGCTCGAGGAAGACAGATCTGACAAATAGCTGTTTGGTTCTACCTGCAACATGGGAAAAAAGTTTAGATATGACCGCAAGGCATAGCGCCTCTTAAAAGGTGACATGTAGCGCCTTTTATAATGTTACTTGATCCTCATTCCCTTTCTCAACATGTAGGCATTCAAGCGGTGAGGAAGACGATCACTTTATCTGTCTTATGAGTACAAATTCACGCAATTATGAGCTTTCTTTTATTGCTCCTTTGGGTCTTGAATCCCATATCAAACCATCCAATTATCAGCTTTGTCGTCATTTCCCTAAAGTCTCTCTCATCCCATCAGTTTGGGTTCATCAACTCGGTAATTGAAGTCCAGTCACATTTAGTAAGATATTTATATTCAACAATAATAATATAAAATAAAAATCACTTACCATTATGGAAAACGTCTAAAATTTTTTATGACTTTCAAAAGTAAGATCTTTTAGGTGGTTAATAAGTGTTCACAAATCTTCAAAAACAATATTTTATATAATGTTGTGGAACTTGTATAATATTATTCAAGCATGGTCTTCTTAGATGACTGAAAGTAATTGAATCAAGCAAAAACGGAACCATAAACATGTAAGTTGTTTTGAAAAATGGTAGCTTTCAATCATACTCCCAACTAATGCTGCCTTTGGACAATTACTTGTAATATTGACTTAGGGTATTTAATACATAACATAGATTTTCAATCATATTGACAGAGAGAAAAGTAGGGCTTTCTTTATATTATCATGACATAGTTACAAAAACTTTCTTTTCAATCTTTATGACAATTTGAACGGACATGCCCTACTCGTAGCCAAATACTTTTGAGATATTTACAACTCATCGGAGCATGGGGGACCATACAATTCTCAAAAGACGTTGGATTCAACAACCCATGCCTTTGAATAAACAGACCTCGGGACCACGCATCTATTCTGATGCATGTGGACGTCTATGTGGGTTTTAACAAGCCACTGTCGTTCGTTTTTAACGTAGTACCCAAGGATTTGAGCCTTAGTAAGATTTGTCTACAAAATATCTTTGACCTGTTCGAGAGATTCTCCAACTTCCCGTTTTAGATTATAAATAGCACCTGGATCTAATGTTGTCAGGTTGATGCTGAATGACCGCCACCAGTCTCTAGTCCAATTAGGGATGAACCATGCAGGATCCTCATGTATATGTGTCATTTGAGGTCCAAACTTTAGCATGGTATAATATGTTCTATCTTTATTTTCTTTTCTCAAGAATTTCCACCATAAATTTTTATATTTTTCATAAGTGTGTGTAGTACTTGGAAACCAAAGACTAGCATCTTGATGTGGCCATGCTTCCAAAGAACATATATGATTAATACAGTAATATTGTTGTTCTAGTCGTAGCCCGGGGTTAGGTGTAGAGCCCTCCGTCGAGATTAAGTTAAGATCATGGTATAGGTGAGTTAACCAATTGCTTGCATCAGCTGCTTTTCTCAAGGAGTTGTTGTAAATCATCTCTGGTACGTCAATACTAGATCCCATAGACATTCTTCCAAGTTCTGGCACTAGTCTAATAAGCATCATATCCTTGTAAGTTAGCATCTAATACTTCAGCATGTCTCAACTCCCACCTAGGTTTCCAGTCTTGCATATAATCCAACCAACTCATATTATCATTGATAGTATATATATGATTTTTTCCTCCGGTCCAAGCAGATATTTTCATGTTTACTTGTGGGTTATGGGCCCACTGGATTCCGCTTTGAACTTCTACACTCGCTTTCCTCTTGCTCGCTTGCACCAGGCTCACTTGTTTCAGGCTCGCTTGCTTCAGGCCAGCTTCTTAAAAATTAACAGCACACTTCTGTGTCAAATATTCTCTTGTTATAAAGTCAGGAATGCTTTTTGCTTTCCCAGAAATGTGCTCATGAACAGTACAGTTATAACATAAAAGCAATGCTTGCCATCTTGCAAACTTTCCTTTTGTTGTTTCAAATTTTATTGTGTTGTTTAGCTCACAAATGGAAGTCTGGAGCAATCTGTTCTAGTTATGATAAGGTCATGGTTCAACAAATAAAGTCATAGTTCTACTCAGTTTTCTGTCAGGACACTTATTATCCAAGATAATTTTCCTCACAATTTCACTCGAGGTCGAGTTCCACCACTCTTAAAATTCTTTACCAACAAATATAATTTGATTACCAACAATTTTGTATGACAGGACAAGCCTTAACTACTTAATTCAAATTATTTACCATGTATTTGATTACCAACACTTTGATTACTAATTAAGTCTTATAACAAACACATATTTGATTACCTGGGTGTAGACGTTTCCTGTAATATACTCAAAAGAGTTACTTTCAGAAATGACTGTGCCTCTTAGAGGCCAGTCAACTCTAGGAACTAAGTGACCCTATTATAGGGTTAGTACAAACCAGAGAGAGAGAGATGACTGGATATGGTACGGTCAATCAAAGAAAGTCAATGATAGTCAAAAGGCTCAGTACAATCACAATAAAGATGAGCTGACAGCCAGTAGACTGAGGCCAAATAGACTCACGGCCCCTAGTAAGGTACAAGGACCAACCAAAGGGTAAAAAAACCAACCAGTAAGGTACAAGTAAAAAAGAAAAGAGTGGGTATAAATTAGACTCATAACCCTTGGGACTATGGGGGTGTAGTACCTCAAATGTGGACAATCTACCATAGTTATATCCACAAGACCAAAAACAAAAAAGGCGGTAGAAATCAAAATATAACTCAAGATCAGTAAAAGACCCAAAAGGTGAGAGGTAAGGTACCACAAAAAAATGAAAGGACCAAAATTAAAGGACAAGCTACCACAAGACCAATAAACAACAGGGTGTAAGGACCAAAAGTAAATCAACCATTGTGGGGAAGGTACAAATAAGGTTAAATATATATTGCAATAGCTCCTTGTAACTACCTGTTATTTGACATGCCAAAGAGATGGAAGATCAAATAATGTCAAATATATGCAATAGCTCCTTGTAACTACCTGTTATTTGACATGCCAAAGAGATGGAAGATCAAATAATGTCAAATATATGCAATAGCTCCTTGTAACTACCTCTTATATGCAATAGCTCCTTGTAACTACCTCTTGTAACTCAAATAGGACCACCAAAAGGTATAAAGACTCATAACAACTTGGACAAATTAGGGTGTGTACCTCAAATGTGGACAAACTACCGTAGTGCCCACAAGACCAAAAACAAAAAAGGTGGTACAAATCAAAAGATATACCAAGATGAGTAAAAGACCCAAAAGGTAAAAGGCAAGGTACCACACAAATATTATCGACAAAATGGAAGGACCATAAGACAATCAACCAAGGTGGGGTACAACCAATCATCTCTCTCTCAAATGTACCATTGTTCCATATAACCTGAAAGACCATCATCATAGTAAACGGAAAAGTCCACACGGATGATGTGATCACGTGGTCCTCTAGACTACTCCTAAGGTCAAGCATTAGTGGCTCCATCAAGAGGTGTTCAGTCCCTTGAGAAGACCATCTAACTCAACCATCTCAAAGACCTAAGAGAAGAGGACATCACACATCATTAGATAAGCTCAAAAAACTATACTGGGATCGGTGTCACAGTAAGCGAGCTGAAACAAAAGTGGCCAGAATGCCAACAAGCAACACTAAAAAGAAAAAGACCCTCTAAAAAGGTGAAATAGCAAGCAAAACCTCCTAACTAAGAGTTGGAGACCTCAACAAGTTGTATCCTTCACAAGGTGATGAAATCCAAGTCGAACAATACAAAATGAGAGACCAATAATGGAAGGATATCCCTCTACCGAAAGGGATCTTGGGTAAAAGAGCCCTAATAGAAAAGTCACTAAGCTACCTTATTCATGACACGTCGGAAAAGGTTTTCGGCACATCTGCCTTATCACCCTTGTATCACCAGTATGGTGGCCGGAGAATACAAGGAAGACAATGATCAATGTTTCCTTAGGGCTAAGTGGAGTGCGACATTCCACAGAGTCCGTCTGGTTCTCGATCTCGCAGCGGTTTAACCCCTGAAACAACAGGAGGCCCCTCCACAAACTGGTCGATGACCGTGTTAACAAGTACAAGAGGATTTTAGCACCCTAGAGGACAACAACTATGTCTCGGATGATAATGACAAGGGGGAATTATTTGGATGCCTATCCCCAGTGTCCTACCTAACTAACAAATTCTTTTTATCCTCAAGCGAGGTTAAAGTGTGTTGAGTTAACGAGTTAAATTTTAATGGTTGTATTACTCAGTCGGGTGATGGAAGTGCAACTCGTGGTGTGATGACTGACTCAAACCACGCAAATGCATATGAATAAAATAAGCCTTTCCTTTCAATGAATGCTAGCTAAGGTAAGGAGAGAGTTCTTTCAAACTATAACTACTCTTTCAAATTAAATGAATGCAACAAGTGTTCAAGTTCATTCATGGGACCTCAAGGAGAGCTTCAGATATACTCAAGTCATGCAAATGAATTCATCACATAAAACAAAGTGATAATAAATATAAGGAATTTTATATATCCATGTTCATAATTCTCTAGGAACACTTATAACATTCTTCAATCATTCTTTACAAAAACACAGTGATAGTAGAAACAATAAACTGCATATAAATCTTCATGAGCTTAATAAAAAAATAGTAACCAGAACTGGGGAATATCATGATGCTAATAGTGTTATATGATCTATCTCACATGGTTCTACTTCATAATGGGATGGGGCCAATTAATCTTCCTGTCAAAACTCATATGGTGGCACCATGAAAGAAAAAAATTATGGGGGCTTCAACATTATGGGGGAACCATTGATTAATTTAGTAATGAGCTAGGGAGGTCTCTCAAACTCTTCAATTTCTATTGTCCTTATGAGAGTAGAGATCAGAATTTTTATGAAATGCTCAGAATTTTTAGGCAATGCCCTGGACCTTGCATAATGGGATGATATTGCCTATTTCAACCATCGACACAGCTAACAATAACTAAAAAAAATTATATTGAACCATCATCGTTTTATGGGTTCCCTAAGGCATGTAGTTCTCTTGGAGTGTTTAGGTAATAGGTTAAGTGCGCCCTTTTAAAATCACCTGCACAAAGTTTGTAGTTGAAAGAATTCAGCTCATAAGAGCTAAGTAAGACATGGAGCCCTACAACTCCTCCTCCTCCAGGCAAACATGAAATACATCTAATTACATCACTCATTATGTAGGACATAATTGTGAACTTAAAGAACATTCATTTTCTAGAACGAATTACAATGTGACTCAATCCGAGGAGTGTTGCCAGCGGTCTTGAGTTTCAGCATGGCAACGGTGACAATTGGCGTGGGTCACCATTTCCAAGCTGAAACTCAAGACCGCTGGCAACACAACTGTAGGCCAACTTTATTTGATATCCAAATTAAGTATTAGTTGGTTTTAGATAATTTTCCACCAATTTCAAATGAAAATCAAAATTTATAGGGTTTTAGATAAATCATATTCTAATTATGGTGAGTTGACATGATGAGACACTATGGCCTTTTATAGTTCTCTACAATATGCTTTTGTCTCTCTTCTATATTAGTATCACCTCCACACTTATACTCATACTATGGATGACCAACACCTAATGGAAAAGTGAATTGTTTTCCCATATTTTGCTAGGTTTTTTATAGCTAGAGTTAGGGTTAGATTTAGAGTTTTGAAATTCTCTTGGAAACTCCATTATACTTTTAGAAGTAGAAGTCCATATCAAAATTATGGTGAGCTGACATGATTTCCACTTGTACCTACGGAATTTTTTGACCATTACCTTGTTGGGGCCATAAATTTTGTATATGAACTTTGTATTGTGAAAATCATCCACTATTGGAAAGCTATTGACTCATAGACTACAAAAATAGGCATACAAACTAGGTCCTCGATACTAGGTCCGCTGAAATTATACATCTTTGTCCAATAAACAAAGGAATTACCATTTTAGTCTGTCAATGTAGTTGACCCAAATTGGTCAGACTGGAAGGGCTTCATGGCAGTTGGAGAATGTACACTCTCACCTCATATTATCTCGTTGTATTTTGGGTTATTCATGCTTTATAACCACATGCGGGAATGCTTAGATAACCTATAAGCAAAGTGTGAACCCTAAAGATAGAAACCATGAAGGCAAGAGTACATGAGAAAACCTGTTGGAAAAGCCAGGCAAAGGAACTTTGCATTTCTATCTGTACAATTTCCAGAAGCTCATGCAAATCTTCATGCAACAAGATCTCTCTTAGCTGCAATGAGTGCGCTTGAAGCTCCCACATCATGAAAACCATTGAAGAAAATGGTCTTATGATAAAGTCATTGTTCTTAATTTTTTAATTGATTCCCAAAAATGATGTCCCAAAATAATGGCATAATTTCGTCCAACTCTGTTGTGAAATGTATTATATAAAATTATAGCAAAAATCATAGCCCACAGGGTGCACAGTGAATATCTTTTAAATGGCTTGGAAAATTATTTTCTGATCCATCTAGGAGGGAGAAGGAAATGCAATCCACAACATTCACATCCATGTTGTCTTAAAATTCAGGGGGTTTGTTTTCTGCAGTCTGTGCTTGATCCAGATCAAGTCATCATGGTTTCGAACCCAGAATCTACCAGAACACTCGTTTCCAACCACATCCTAACTGTGTCTTTAATATATCAAAACCCAAGGATTTTAACAATGCCTCTGGATAAATATTTGGTGAGGATTGTAAAGGATGTCGATGGGATAGGCATTGAGAAGGGGCCCAAGTCGTTTTATCATGCTTTTCTTCAGTTGAGTAAGCTTAATAGGGACACTGTAAAGCTAAAATTGGAAAAAATGAGAGAATCAGGGTTTACAGAGGAGTAAGTTGGGAGCCTTGTTAAGAGGTATCCTGAGCTTCGGGGGTTTTCCGAGGATACACTATGGCAGAAGCTCAAGCTTCTTGTTGATGAATGGAAGCTTCCTTCCAATGTTATATTGAGGAATTTGGTGGTTCTGCATTATAGCATCGAGAAGAGACTGAAGCCGAGGCTCAATGCTCTCAGCACATTGATGATGATGAACAAGTGTTCAAATAAAAATAAATATTGTTCTTCATTGTAGTATATAAGCATGTTAGATGGGAACTTTAATAGCAAAGTGGTGAGCAGGCTTCCGGTGGCGACATAGGATACTAAGGAGGAAAACCAAAATAAAAAAGCACGCTCATCAGTCTCACGGATTGGGATAAATTTCGATCAATTTAGATGGGAGATAGAGAAACTAGTCAAATCTTAGTCTTGCCTAGATTTTCTGTGGCTAATGAGAAATAGCTATTAAGTGAAAAAAATGATTTGCAGGAACAATTTAAAGGCAGGATTGCCACATACCGAAGACATTGTAGAGACTAATCCTTCTCCTACTCCTGATTTTGTAATCGAAACCCCTGCTCTTGATCCTACTTATGCTTGTGTGATGGAAACCCTTACGTCGTCGCTTAACGTCGGTTAAGTCAAAATTGAAGTCGACATGCCCACCAAAAATGGAGCCACATTACAAACCAAACCACAGGTCTGAATTGTATGTGGAGGAGGTGGAATTTTCCCTCGACAAAATGGAGAAACACCCTATCGATCACTGAATTAGAATGTCAATTCATCACTACCCTTCGAACTACATTTCCCATCACACAAACCAAACCGCAAGTCTGAATCAGATGCAGAGGAGGTGGACTTTTCCCTCCAAAAAATGCAGAAACACCCTATCGAATAGTGATCAGTGACGAGATTATCGATCAGTGACAGGATTAGGGGTTTTGGTTTTAATGGTTTATGGATTTAATGGTTGGAGAGTTAAGGTATTAGGCAGGGTTAGGGGTTAATAGGTTAGTATAGGTTAGTTATCTATTGAAAAAAATATATATCTATTGAAAAAGGTTAGTATAGGTTAGTTAGGGGTTAATAGGTGAATAGGTTAGTTAGGGGTTAGTATAGGTTAGTATATGTGCTTGTTGTAGCAAATGTACATTTTTATATTTATTTATTATTAAAATACGTATTAGGCCATAACATAGATATAAAAAAATGTTCCAAAAATCCGAGCCTTGAATATAATGATGTGGAGAAGGAAGATGCATCGTTTTTTTTTATCAATGTTTAGGGATTAAATGAACTTGGGAAGAAAATATACCATCCATCATATCTTGAATTCCTTTGGTGGGATAGGTGTGTTCTGATGGCAAGACATACATGTTTTAAGATTCATGTTGTGAGTGAGATTCTATTTTATTTGGCCAATACATAAGTGCATTTATTTTAGTCATTTTTATGTCAAAGGATGGGTGGATACCTTGCTAGCTCCTAAATTTGATAAATAAATTATTGATTGGGGTGTTCATCCATCTCAATGGTTAGTCTGAGCTTTGGTTTATTTGGAAATCCATATAATTGGGCTAGCCAACTTGTATGGATCAAATAATTTTGGTGAATGGGTATCCCTTTGGAACTAGATATCTAATGGGTAAGTTTATGGATTGTCTATCACTGGGGGTTATAAACAATGTGGATTAGGATATACAAATATTTACGATGACGATGATGATGAAGATGATGATGATGATGGTGACGATGATGATGATGATCGTGACAATGATGATGATGATGATGATGATGACGATGACGATGATGAGGATGACAATGATGATGATGATGATGATGATGATGATAACGATCATATTTCCCACATCTTAAAACAGTATTCCATAATATTTAATCAATCAATTTGTAATAACTTAAATAGCTTAACTTGCTTCAACTTTTACCTATGCATATGCTTTTACTCATTTAAATTTTGCATAAATTAATATTTTTCATAGGAGCAAAATGGTTAATGGGATACCATATACTAAACTAGAAATTATATTATATGAAGAGTGTCTTGTGAGAAGGAACATATGTAACAATTCCTAATGAAAAATATGGACAACAAATGGAAGTGTGAACATTTAGTTCTTTTACCTTGGAAAGTCATTTTTCTAACACAAGTGGGTCGCTTGTGATGCCAGCTTACATCTTCAAGCCAATTTTTCTTTGAGCTTAAAGGAAACACTTAAAGAAATAAATTGAATTCAAAATAATTGGTGATTCTTAGCCTTCTTTGAAAGATTCAAATGAAAATCATAAATTGGATAGTCTTGATAGAACAACAATTGATCAAATTGTTTCTCATGATATCAATTGATACTTTGAGGCCCAAGAACTGATGACAAATTCATTGAGGCACTAAATTCATATCACCATGGAATAAATTGGCTCAATTAGCAAACTATATGGCCAATTAGCAAGCTATATGGACAAAATGGCTGAGATGGAAGCTCAACAATGATCATACAACCATCTTGTTGCATCCTACAATAATATGGCCATTTGTAGAAGAAATTAATGGTCACATAACAAGTCTTCTCATTGATCTCATTTAACTCTAAGCAATCCTATATAGACACACACACACATTTTTAAAATTTGTAACACAATAAGAATGTTTGTTGTGTATTATTAAGCAAAAAAATTCCGACGATGATGATGATGATGATGATTATGAAAATGATGATCATGATGATTATGAAGATGATGATGAATCCGATAACCTCTACATACCACCGACGACAATAGGTGTCGGATATCAGACTTCTGACTTCAAAAGAATCCGACAAGATCGCTAAACCACAGACGACAAACGTTGTTGGTATTTCTAGGTAGTTGCGTCGAATACCATACAACGATTATGATCATGATGAAGATCATGATGATGATGACGATGATGAAGATAACGCTGATGAAGATGACGATGATGACGACGACGATCGATGATGACGATGATCATGATGACGATGATCATGATCATGATGACAATGATCATGATGATGATGATGACGATGATGATGATGATGACGATCGATGATGACAATGATGACAATGATGATGACGATGATGATGATTATGTTTGAGTATTGATAATTGTGCATTTCCTTGATTATGTTTGAGTCTTGATAATTGTGCATTTCCTTACTAAGATTCTCTCTGTTTCGAGAATAATTTAATATTCTTTACTAAACAGGGCCAACCACATGAAGGTGGAAGCTCTTATGGCCCCTCCCTCCCCTCACATCACTCTCAATTCCCCATAACCCGACAAAAATATCTATGTACAAAAAAATTTAAATGTGTTTTTTGACATACTCTATAACAAGCAATGTTTCTAATTATATCATACTGGAAAATGGAAACTCACTAAGAAACAGTTAATTTATTATTACTGCATACCTCATAAAATTTAATGGTCTTCATCATCTTCTTCATTTGAGTCATCGTCTATACTATCATCCGATGATCCAGATTCAACATTGTAAGGATTGGCCATATCATCCTCGTCGTCAATGTCAGTTACGATCATCATTTCATCGTCGATATCATCTTCATGGACATTGTATGTTACACGAGCATAGATCCATCTTAAACCCGTATCTATCAAGCACCGAGAGGGATCCAATTTCTTGAGGTGTATTTCTTTTTTAAAATTTAAACTCAAAAAAATTGATTTCTCTTGATAGATCCGGGTTTAAGTTTTTATTTTATAAACCAACATCTATTTTTTAATTACTTTTCATAATATTTTATTTTATGAACCAACATGATTTTTTTTTAAATACTTTCCATAATTTTTTATTTTATGAGTCGACATGAATTTTTTTAATAATTTGGTTACAAATGTTATTTTGTTACAAACGTTACATCACGTTACAACATCTCCCCCATACTGGGTTGTAAAGCACCTCGTTTCACTCAGTGCAATCATATGATTCAATAAGTTCTTCGACATCTTCTTCAGGAACATGATCATCTAACTCATGTTGATCATGATCATCTTCTACAGCGTCTTCTTCTTCGAGAATGTCTTCATTACATTCATCTATGTTATACTTTACCGGCCTTCCCCTTGGATCGTGTCTCACAACAAATGACGAACCCGCTCTACCTGGAACCTCAGAGTAAAATACCTGTTCACATTGGGTTGGAAGAACATAGGGCTCCGTTCCTGGCTCAAACAACCTTGTATTTACCATGGTAAATCCATTATCATGTTCAATTATTGTTTTATCGGGATCACATTGATTCAATCGACACCTGTACCATTTGACAACGAACAGAAATACCTTGAAGGAGTTAAAGTCACACTTAAGAATGTCTTCCAGGTACCCATAGTATTGATTTTCAGAGAGTTTTGGATGTCTATCACTTCTAGAAGAAACATTGGTCACCTCAAAGACTACAGATATCCCACAATCAGATGTTTTCTTTGTTTCATCCAACTTTTTGATTCGATATCTACATCCATTACACCACATAGCCTTATGGTGTTTTACCTACAACAAGCCATACATGAAAATATTACATAATGATCCAAGATTTATGATTAACTAGTGCATGTTTATAATGCCATACAATGAAAAAAACAGCGTGATGTACAACAACATTATTTTTTACAAAAAAAAATAGTGTGGATGATTAATATGCTTACCTTCTTATCTTTTAAACCTCTTGCTAAATCGATTTCCCTTTGTGTTAGATTGGTGTCTCCATTGCGATGTGCAGCTTTAACCAATGAAGCCACACCTCCCCATGATATTCCATGACCAGATTGTTCACATCGTTCGATCCATACCTTCATCTAGTCAAGATTATTTGAGATGTATGAATTAATTGCATCCCACTCTCGACCAACTATTTCATGAAAATAAAATTACAATTCAATACAAATGTAATATAGTAACTTAACAAAGTATATTACACTATAAATTTATGCAAAATACTGAATATAAAAATGTGTTATATTACCTTTCACCTTCCTCGATCTACCTTTCCCCTTCGGGTACTCCCCTTCGGGTACTCCCCTTCGAAACTCTTATTGGATTCTAGATTAGTACAAATGAGACGTAAATTGAGCTTTTCTGCTAATTTAGGAAGATATTCACTAATATACAGCATGTTCTGGTATACCATATATCCCTCCATCATAGAACCCTCAGCATATGCTCGTTGTCTGACCAAACCCTTCATAAATTTCAAGTGCCTCTCAACCATCCACATGGACCTTGAGTGCACAGGTCCACATAGTTCAATCTCCTCAACTTGGTGTATGAGGTAGTTTTCTTGTGCATTGAAAAATGCTGAAGGTAGATGCTTCGACATTTCACACATGATACAAGGAATTTATCTCCTCCAATACTTTATGTATTCTTTATGGAATTCTTTAGATGACAACCATCTACAAGTGACATGACAACCAAATCAAGATATTAAAGAAAAAAAACAATATATTACGTAACATCATGAATTACAGAACGAAAATCAAATATAAATTCTATGTTGAATTAAACAAACACCAAGCGCATGGAAAAAATCACTACTTGCCTCATGTATTTCCTGAGACTATATATTATTTGCTTGACATTGTTGTCGAAGTTGTCCGGGATAGAGAGAGGTAGAACATACTGTAACAATAATATACAAATAGTTTCATTTTATCAACAAAGAGTAGACAAATAAAAAATATACCAACCATATTTACTGGAATAGGAAAAAAAATAAAAAAAATCTATACCATAATAATTACCTTCATGAAGACATGTAAATCATGAGTTTTACCCCCGCGAAATCACCTTTCTTGGTTATGATATTCTTCATGTTCGCACAAAATCCAGTGGGAAATTTAATTTTTTGAATGACTTCTTTTACAACATTACTTTGCTGGTCCGTTAACATCCATGGAAGTGAGTTTATATTAATTTGCTCTCGGTTGCTATGAAATTGAATGACGTCTTTCATTGCATGGTTTCTATCTTGAATGTCTTTGCAAATTTTGACAATTTTTTCTTTGTCACTTTTTCCATCCAATATTCACCATAATGTTTCGGTCACATTCTTTCCGATATGCATTGTATCAAATAGATGAGAAATTTGTAGGTGCTCATAGTAGGGAAACCTATTGAATTGTCTAGGATAACTTTTCATTCCTCGTGGAAGCCCATTAATGCCTTCATGATCACATGAATGAAAATCACGAAATTACATAAATTAATGTCAATTACAGTAAAAAACAAACAATATAACATATCATATACGATGATTCATTATACATACCTTGACGATTTCTATTATATTGCAACTTCCATAGGCGAGGTGTCATTCTCTGCGGTTTTAATGCAGTCTCTTGCTTTTCATTGAACAGATGTTTTTTGGTAGTTCGATACCTGTGATTCTTATAGAGGAAGTGCCTATACTCATCAAACACCTCCTTTCCTAAGATTTTTGAACAACGAGATTTGATCTTAGGACCACAAACTGGACATGCAAATTTCCCCTTTGTCTGAAGACCTACATAAAGAGATGGAATATCTATTTCAATTATAATTATATACAAAATGACTGGATTATTTAGAAAAACATGCGTGCATAGTATATTAACTAGTAGTTCGTTTAACATTTTGCAAATAAAGTGGAACTTATAATTACATACCACATAAATGGGTTAACCCTGGGGCATCATGTATTGTCCATACAAGCATTGCATGGAATTGAAATTGCCTTTGCCATATTGGTCTATATACGTCATACATAGTGATGCCATTCCATAACTTCAGTAGCTCGTCAATAAGAGGTTCGATATATACATTCATATCTTTCACTTGGTACTTACCTGATTGATATGAACATATAAAAAATATAAATATGAGACGTACCATTTAGATTATATATATTAAACCATATTGCACAATAGAAAAACATTAAATCTATATATGACATTATGCGACAAAAATATGACAAATGAGATACAACTACATTAAAAAAAAAACTGCAAGGTTCGTACCTGGAACAATCATCGACAACATTATGTGCTCCCTCTTTATTGTCAACCATGGAGGAATGTTGTTGTTGATAACAGAAATAGGCCACACTGAGTAAACGGATCTCATCTCTGCAAATGGATTGACACCATATGCTGCCAAAGAAATCCTAAGATTATGGGGTTTTTCTTTAAAGCGAGGCCATTTTTCCTCTATATATCTAAATGCAGACCCATCTGCAGGCATCCGAATAATGTCGTCTTGACTTCTATTCCGTGCATTGTAATCCATAAATTGCGCTATTATTTTGCATCTGAACAATCGTTGCAGATGTGGAATAATGGGAATATAACGTAGAACCTTGCGAGGCACCTTTTTAGTTACTTGATCTGTGCGATATCTACTGATATGACATTCAGGACATTCTGTTGCAAATTCATGCTGATTGTAATATATAACATGGTCATCAGGGCATGCATGAATTGCTTCATACTGCATTCCAATTTCTTTCATGATGGCAGATAAATCTCGATATGTGCGAGGTAAAATATTTGACGGTGGTAACAAATATTCACCTATCATGCTACAACAAATTAAAATAAAAATCTAGTTAATATAATATAGAAATAATATTAATGGAACAAATTTCATCCGTAATAATTTGAATTATATATGAATGAACAACAAAATACACAATCATATATATTTTGTGATGGAATATATTACATACCTTAACATCCGTGTGACTGATATGTTTGAAAGACCATTCATAACCTTCAAGTTCATTATCAATAATATAGCAGAGAGAAGATTTGTCTTGGAGCCCTCATAAAGGGGTTCGTATGCCTTATCAAGAAGAGGTATATCATGAATATCATCAAAATGTTCATCATTTTCATGATCATGATCATGATCATCAACATCGACCATTCCAACATTAAATGAATCATAGATCAAATTATTTGTAACATCATCTTCAACTATGTTTTCAGTATGATCGTCTTCTTCATTAATGTGATCATTAACTTGTTCTCCATTAATATTCATAGCTTCCAGTACTTGTTCTGGAAGCACTTCCTCCGGACGAAGTGCCCTAGGATGTATTTCCTTTATAATTACATGAAACCATCAATAGATAAAATTTAATATAATAAATTCAAACGCAAAATGTAAACATTTATGTGATGCATTTAAAATGTAACAAATTTTGTACTGTTGGGATGAAAAGAACAATGGCCAATTGTACTATTGGTCAAATAGGTGCATCCAAACTATCCAAGAGACATAATAATTGACCCAATTACTGAGCAAAGCTACTCAAATATAACACAAAATTTCTCATACTGTACTCCACTAAGGTAAGATAAATGATGCTATATTGGTAATTTCTATAGAGAAAATATAAGAGAAATTACAACATGCCAATATAGTCATTATTTCTATTATCATGATGGAAAGTGTCACAAATCTAGATAGTTAAGTGCTTTCCCCGGTGAGTGGGTCAGTCTCACTAACGAACAAATAAATGAGTTATTCTACTATACCCTAGATTCAACATGCACATAAGAAAAATAAATAGTATAATAAATATTTAATATTAAAATAATATTTATTGTCCATGTTAGTCCCCATCTATTGAAACCACAATCAATACATAAATTTACAAAAGCAATCAAAATAAAAACATATATAACGCAAAACTTACAAATGGATGGTATTCATGTCCCCCCTCAGCGTGCCCATGCTCCCTATAATGTTTTGTGGTTGTTGTGATCAAAATTCTTCTCCTCTTAAAGCCCATGCATTGAGTACATGGACAATAGCATTTCCTATCACCCCTTCTTTCAACTCCTTCCCACAATCTAGCAAGTAATTGTCGATTTTGTTCGTCTGGATCAGGAATATTGCTAGTTGACATTTTCTTGTAAATAACTTGAATGAAGATTATCGATCATAGAAAATGAAGCACCACACTTCACTCGTTTGAATCACAAAAACAATGGAAATAATGAAAAAAAGTCCGTCGAATAAAAAAAATTCCGCAAACCGTTGCTTGTATAGCAAACATGTCGGAATGTTTCAATATTTATAAGTTTGAAAAGTCAGCCTTCCGTCGGATATCTGACGCCTTGAACCTAGTTACCGTTGGAGAATTGATGTTGGATTTTGGACATCCCAATTTTTAATATGATTTCAAATATGAGCATACACGTCAGATATCGGCATATCCGTTGGATATCCGATGTCGCCTTCTATCAATTTTAAAAAAATCATCAAATTTTGAAATTTTTATGGTGAAATCCGACGACACAGTCCTTTTTCGTTGGAGGTTGTCGGATTTTGGGTCTAAATCCACTAGTGACTTCGGGATGAACTCACCCTCCATCTGGATGCATCAATCTTGAATGAAGAAGTGTACCCCACTTCTCATGCAATGCATTAACTCACTGAACTGTCTCTTGGAATGAACTCGCCCCTTAACTGAACGCTTTCCCACTTAGTTAGGTGGATAACTTAAGTGTCATCATGCAAGTGTCGTAACTCAAGTGTTATATTTTATTTTAACATAAGTGTCTTCTTTTAAATTAACATAAGTGTAGTCATGCACTAACACTTATTTAACTAGATCTTCTTTGTTATCACTTAGTTAACTCTCTTAACTCTTTTTTTCTTGTTAACATCACTATAGTGATCAATTTGAGTTCTCCTTTGATTTACTGAAGTCTTCACCGAAGTTTAACTATTCGAATTCTCTCTTAATTAATTTTTTATGTGCAATTCGAATTCTCTCATATCTTATCACATCTTATCTTTATCTCTTGTCTTATCTGCATGGTCCACATGTTCCATCTTGATTATCATATCAAATATACTAAGGATATTTTCCCAATGATGTGATCATATTGTCCTACTATTGTTCCAAGTGGTTATATGCTAAAGTAATTCACTCTAGAGGTGGCCAGTATCTAGATGATATTTAATATCTCAACCATGGTTAGTAGTACATCACGCACCATACATGCTTCGACATGCAAAGCATCACCTCAACACATGAGGATCTATATTGACACGCAAGACCTTAGCCTTGACTATCAATACTATACAACATCATCACCTTGACATACAAAGCACTTGCCTCAACACATGAAGCTTATCTATTCTTGAGTCCAACTCAATATTCTTCTCCAAGTTTCATGAGTCCAACTCAGGCTCCTATAAGGAACTACCTCGACACACGAAGCTCAATCTTGACACACAAGATTGACCTAGATAATGACTCATGATGTTGTAAATTTAACAGTCTACCCATGGGAAGTTGTTGGAAATATTGTTGAAGTGAAGGTGTGAACCGTAAAAAGAACCCTACAAGTACAACCAAAGGATATGAGTGGTAGGGAGACCTCCAAGGAACCATATCGATGTTGAAGAAGTGCATTTTAGGTGGATGTTGAACCATACAAGAACCATAATTATTGCTAAGACTAATTGAGGGTATACCTATAGGAACCCAATGTTGTATTCCAAAAGGATTTGGGTGTGAGGGTGACCTCCAAGGAACTAGATTAATAGTAAATGAGAGGTACGTGGTAGAGTGGATCTCCAAGGAACTAGTGTGATCAAGAGAATGAGAGTCGGGTGAGAGATTAGATCTCTAAGGAACCAACATGAGCAAGAAAATGAAAGTTGGGTGGGAGAGCAGATATCCAAGGAACCAACATCAGATATGGCATATGTGGTTGAAGCGTGGCTTCAGAATGAACCTAGATCGAAGTTGAAAATGCTTAAATTGGGTAGACATTGGTCTACATGGATCTAGAACACTACCTAGAGTTGTTCAGATGGAGGGGAAGACCTCAAGGAACCCAATGTCGTAGGTCGATGGATCTGTGTGGGAGGGTGATATCTAGGAACTATATCGATGGTAAAGATGAATTTTCTACGTAGGTGCTAAACAAAGGAGAACCAAAATGCAATTGGGGTGGAGAGGCAAGCCCAAGGAACCTAATATTGTATGCCAAACATATTTGGGTGGGAGTACGATCTCCAAGGAAACATATTCAAGGAAGGGAATGTGCCTTCTTTAAAGTCACATTATAATTCAAATGTAGAAGGTAGATGAGCATTAGATCATGGAGTAGCACAACTAGAAACATTGTATGTAGCTTCTCCCTTTGAAAACTGGGAAGGATTAAAGGTAGGAGATATGCCACTAGCAGTATGGAAAACATTGACAAATTGAAAATCAAAGGCAGGTTTGTTTGCTTTAGGTAAACTAGAGATATGTTGCTAATGGGTGCATTGTTAAAGTAAGTAGAACATAAATAGTGTGCCAATTTGGAAAATCTCATACTAACATCAAAATTAGAATTAAGGTTGTAATTATGTAAGTTGTTTCACATAGTAAAAGGATGGAGATATTTATAACTATTTCAAAATAACCACTCTGCATGCTAGCAAGACAACAAGGCAATAAGAATCTGGTTCATAACCAAGGAACCTCAAGTATTATGTGAGTTGGTAGAGCAGTTGTTTGAAGAATATGGTAAATAGCACTAAAATGCAGTGGAACAAATATAATAGAGCGAGATCGTCAACTGCACTAAGAGAGATGGCTAGAAAATATTCAGGTACATACATAGCATGAAGAGGAATTATGTTAAGATCCCAAAGTGTCCAGTGCAATGAATACTGTAAAAATGTTGATCTTTGATAAATAAAGATATCTCTAATGGAGTGGATCCTGGAAGCTTCATAAGGGTAAGATAAAAAAAACCTCACAACCATAGTTGAAGAAGCATCCCACTATATAATGCAAACTGTCTTTTATTCTGAAAAGCATCCTATTGTCTTAGGGAACCAAGAATTTATGCATAAAAATCTTTTTTCGCTGAGGCAAGTTCGCAGGAATCCTTGAAGTTTGATTTTAAAAAAATGACTTTTAATAATATCCTGCACAAAGAGAAGCGCATTGCCTTCAAGAGAGAAGAGAATTCGCTTCACATTGGATTCATCAATCTTATATAACATATTTATATATTCTTCTCATGCATTGGCTTCTATTTTTATCTTCTGACTTCAGGATGGACTCGGTCTCCATCTAGATGCATCAATATTGCATGAATAAGTGCACCCCATTTCTCATGCAATGCATTAACTCACTGAATTTTCTCTTAGGATGAACTTTCCCCTTAACTGAAAGCTTTCCCACTTAGTTAGGTGGCTAACTTAAGTGTTGTAATTCAAGTGTCATCTTTTAGTTTAACATAAGTGCCATCTTTTATTTTAGCATAAGTGTCGTCATGCACTAACACTTAGTTAACCAGATTTTCTTTGTTATCACTTAGTTAACTCTCTTAACTGATTCTTTCTTGTTAACATCATTGTAGTGATCAATTAGATTTCTCCTTTGATTTACTGAAGTCTTCATTGAAGTTTAACTATTCGAATTATCTCTTAATTAATTATTTATGTGCAACTCAAATTCTCTCATATCTTATCACATCTTATCTTTATCTCTCATCTTATCTGCATGGTCCACATGTGTGAACTTGATTATCATATCAAATATAGTAAGTATATTTTCCCAATGATGTGATCATATTGTCCTACTATCATTCCAAGTGGTTATATGCTAAAGTAATTCACTCTATAGGTGTCTAGTCTCTAGAGGAGACTTAATATCTCGACCATGCTTAGTAGTACATCACACACCATACATTCTTCAACATGCAAAGCATCACCTCAACGCATGATGCACTGCCTCAACACATGAGGATATGTATTGACAAGCGATACCTTAGCCTTGACTAGAAAGACTATAAAACATCATCACTTTGACATACAAAGCACTTGCCTCAACACATGAAGCTTATCGTTTCCTGAGTCTAACTTGGGATCCTATAAGGCACTACCTCGACACACGAGGCTCAATCTTGACACACCAGATTGACCTGGGTAATGAATCATCATATTATACCTTTAACACTCCCTCTCAACGAAGGAGGCATTCTCTGCCATGCCAAGATAGTCTTGGAAGTACCTATACTTCGTCACAGACCATGTCTCTGATGTAGTGATACTTCATCTCAATGTGTTTCAATCTGTCATGAAACACAAGGTTTTCGAAGAGCTTAATGCAACTCTGATTGTCTAAGCAAATGATAGTACACTCAATTTCTCACCGAAAAACCCAACAAGTAGCTTCCTAATCTGCATAGCTTCTCAGCAGGTGGTACTAGCTACAATATACTCTGCTTCTATAGTAATCTGGGCTACGGATCCTTGCTTCCCTCTAGACCAAGAGATCATATCTAAGCCTAAGCTAATATAAAATATGGATGTACTCTTTTGGTCCACAATACTACCACCCTAATCGGAGTCGGCATATCCAAGTAGCATCACTAAACCACTAGAAGCATATATGAGTCCATAAGCAATAGTACCTTAAAGGTATCTAAGCACATGCTTGGAAACAACCCAATGTCTATGTCTTGGATCATAAATGGACTGACTCAAGATAATCACAATGTAACATATGTCTGGTCTATTATGTATCAAATACATCAAGGAACCAATGAGTTGTTTGTACATGGTAGGATCCACTAGATCTGATCTGGAATATGACTCATGTAGCTTGTTTAGATTAGACACCATTGGAGTAGACATGGAATTATATTCCACCATACAAAATCTCTGCAACACATTAATTGTGTACTTTCCTAGTGAAAGAAATATCTCATATTTCCTTTTCCAACCTTATAGACCAAGAAAATAGTGCATAAGACCTAAGTCTTTCATTTCGAACTCAGAAGTGAACTCCCTCTTGCACCGATATATATGTTTCTCCTCTCCAGTAAGGAACAAGTCATCAACATAGAGAACCAAGATCAATTATTGGTTCTTCACAACCTTGAAGTACAGGTTGGGGTCAGGTGCTTCACTTTTGGAGAAGCCCAAGCTAAAAAGATAGTTTTCAATCCTCAAATACCAATCCCTCAGGGCCTGCTTAAGTCCATACAAGGATTTCTTAAGTTTGTATACATGGGACTCCTTCCCATGAACTACAAACCACTTAGGTTGTTGTAAGTAAACCTATTCCTCAACCTCATAGGTAAAGGGTTATGAATAACTGATGTGACTCATATGTGCTACATATCCTAGAAATATTTTAGGTCTCTTTCGCTCCCTAGATGAGCCTGGTGGTGCACCATGATTTTTTGCTTCTTGGAGAATGTATCGATACCATGCATATCTCCTCTTAGTAGGAGGTTCATCAAGTGATATTTCTATCAAATCTTATGGCTTATCATGATCAAGCGTATCTACAGACTCTTCTGGATTTTCCCTCTCAACATCTGAAAGGGGAGAATAAAAAATCGGATCCTCCATCATAGGAGTATCATGCTCCTCCATATGTGAATCACACTAAAGTTATTTGGGGCGCTTGAAAGAAGCCTCTTCATGAAAAGTTACATCTATGTTGACTTCAATGTTTATTTGTCCTAGAACATAGATTCTATAATATTTGGAGGATTCACTATATCCAACAAATGTTCCTTTCTTTCCATATGGCTCCATATTTTTCCTCTTCTCTTTTGGTATATGAATGTAAACATGATAACCAAAAATATTCAAGTATCCAACATCTGTTTTTTCACCAGTGAAAACCTCTTCAGGAGTCTTTTATCCCAATATAGCACGAGGGCTTCTATTTTGAATATAGACAACAATGTTGGAGGATTATGCCCATAAGGATTGGGCAGATCTTGGTCACACATCATGGCTTTTGTAGCCTCACATATTGTTCTATTATTTTTTCAACAACCCCATTTTGCTTGGGGTTGTAGGGTACAATCAATTGTATTTTTCTTCCTGCATCTCGACAGAATTCATTGAAGTCACGAGACTCAAACTCTCCTCTATTATTAGATCTCAAAGCATGAATGTGATTTCCAGTCTGATTCTCAACTAGTACTTTAAACTCTTGAAACTTGTTGAAAGTTTCACTCTTTGCTTTAAGAAAATAAACCCATGACTTGTGAGAGAATTCATCTATGAAAAGCACATAATACAAATTACCACTCAAGGAGGGTGCAGACATAGGACCACATAAATCAGAATGAATTAAGTAAAGGATCCCTTCGGATATTTTGGTACTACCTGGAAAACTCTTCTTATGTTCTTGCCAAGAGCGCAACCTCTACAAACACTATCAAAATTAGATTTAAATATGGGCATACCTTTCACCATCTTCTGCAATCTAGGCAGCGTTTTGAAATGGATATGACCAATCCTTCTATGCCACAAATCACATGGACTAATTATGTCATGGATCATGGATTGAATGATATTTCCAGGAACTTTGTAGAAGAATCCCTCTCTAAATCCAATCACAGATGCAGAGTTCAAGTCTTCGTGCTTAGGGCATAGGAGTGATTTGTTGTCCATAAAGATAAATTTGAATCCTTTATATTCTAGAACTGAAATAGACAGGAGGTTCTTCTTCAATCTGGGAACAAACAAAATTTCATCCACATGCAATACCTGTCTTGAATCCAACTGAAAAGGAGTGGATCCAATACCTTGGATAAAATAGGTGGTATTATCTCCAAGCTCCACCTTACAATAAAACTTATTTTCCTTTAGATATGTGATAGCGCTCCTATATCCAGTCATGTGCTTGGATGTGCCATTGTCTACCATCCATGTCTCAGCACTAGTGGTAATGGATCCAGAAAGGAATGACACAAGATAGTACTCCTTCCTTGTCTCTTGATCATCAAAAGAATTATTTCTTATAGGTTCATCTTCTGGTAGTAGTAGAAGCATGAAACCTACCCTTGAAATTTCCTCTTTGCTTTGCACAACATTCTCTTGCATAATGACCCTTCTTATTACAATTGAAACATTTAACTTTAGACTTATCAAAGTTCTTGAAATCATTCTCCTTTTGATGAGAGAATTTATTGTGATATTTCTTACCTTTTTTCATTTGTTTCACAAGAGCGAGGTTCTCTTCTTTGTAGGCATTATACTTTATTTGGATTTTCCCTTCTTTGTCACGTCCTCACTGACCTCCATGGCCACAGGAGAACCTGATACATTTTTTTCCAAATTCGACTGAATACACACATAGTTTAAATAACTCGGATCCGCAATCCGCAATCCGCAATCCACAATTGCGGATTTGGAAGTGCAAAACTTCATAACCGGAAACCTAACCTTTACACAATTTGCATTTGCAGATGCGGAATTGCCAAACTTCATAACTGAAAAGCTTACCTTTCCACAATCCGCAACGGCGGATCCGCAATCTGCAATTGCGGATGCTTAAGTGCCAAACTTCATAACCAGAAAGCTTACCTTTCCGTAATCTGCAATCCGCAATTGCGGATGCGGAAGTGCCAAACTTCATAACCGGAAGCTTACCTTTCTAAAATCCGCAATCCGCAGGTGCAGATGCGGAAGGTCAAATCTCAACTTCTGAGAACGGTCACTTATGCAATCTGCAATTGCAGATGCGGACATGCAGAACCATACCCTCTACCATGGTAACTTTACACACAATCTTCTGAGGGGAATAACTTCCACATCCTTGGTCCAAATGAGACAAGGTCGGTACCATTGGAAATCTCTTGGAGAGCTCTATACAATGGTGAAATAGATGCCCCATCTAATGTTTGACAGAAAATCTACCAAGAGCGGACTCAAGGCATGATCTCCCTAGCTCAACGCGAGTCTAGAACAAATAGGACAGAATATAAATCACTCTCCTAGATCTAATTAAGGATCAAGGAACTAGATACGTTTACCTTGTAGATCGTTAATCCTTTTCTCCTTGAACGCTGCTCCAAGGTTGATGATCTTTAGATATGAGCTGCAAAACCTTTCAAGATAACAAGACAACAAAACAAGTAAAATGCATCTATACAATAATAGATCTAAGTAAGCAGTCAAGCAGGAAAACTACACAAGATAACATTAACACAATGAGATTTTGGTGGAAAGCAATTATATTACTGTATTGAAGAGGGAAGTACATAGGATAGAAATATTACAACCATTGACTTGATGTAACAATCCTCATCTGATCAAACCAAAGCCAAATCCTCCCAAGGAAGTGTGAGTCTCCCAATAGATGACTAGAGATCTCTCCTAAGATGATTTCACCAGCATGTAGACACTATAGACTTCCTCCCTTTGGAATGGGAGTGAGCTTCACTTATATAGGACTAAGTGGATAGGGTAGGTTGAGATATGGTAGGAGAAAGACAGGGGATCCTTCCAAGAGGTTAGGAACCGAATGACAGCTCTCTCAAAAGGTCAGGGATAGGGATCCATGTCAGCTAGCTTTGAGAATGGGCTCAAAGGAGCTATTTTTTACCATTAAATGACATCGTCGCAGGCTGCAAGAGGACAACCTGCGACGTTGCAGGTTGCATGAGGACAAACTGCTACGACCTCTCAAAACCTAGTATGAATGGGTTTGTATCTCTTCTAGATTAATAACTTAGTCAAGGAAACTTTAGGGATGATTACACTGAGTCTCATGATGGTAAGATTTTAGGTGTAATAGAATTCCCCCCAAAGCATGAAGCTATTTAAATTAGATAGGTGAAATGCTTTGACAGAAGGAATGGCAATGGCTTGTCGGACGAAGGACATTGCTACAGTAAAATTGACTCTGAGTACACAGTCTCATATGGCGTACAACATGGCTGTCGACCAATACAATGCAGATCCATGGTAGTAATGACCGACTGAACACAATCATGGCTACTAGACACAAGTGTAGATCCATGATGAGATGATAACACAGCCATGACCAATACAAATGTGGATCCGTGTGATATGACTCAATACAATATCCATCGCAACCTGGGTAAAATATGACTCCCCAGGGTCTTCAAGTCGAACCCGCAATGATACGAATCTATCCATGTGATTACAAATGTCTTGGCATCGAACATGGTAGAAACCACTTGATTACCGGTCATTGATGTATATCGTTAACAAGCACGAGGGAGATCACCATTAATGTCAATGATTCCCAAGGTATCATAGTACATATCATCAAGCGTGAATAAATGAGTTGAAGTCAAACGCTAGATGAAATCTTTCAATCAAGAGTCAATGATGTAAACTCATGTTGAAAGCGAGGTAACCTGCCATTGAGGTATGCAGGGCCAAGGTACTTGGTTGGTTTCTATATTCAATCCTTGGGATAGGTGTTGAAGTCGACAACGATGAATCCGTTGAAGGAGGGCCATGATGGATCCCCCATCATCGACACGAAACACGACAAAAAAGTGTAGAGTGGATCGGATGATACAGTAACATGCAAGACTGACTCAGAGTAAACCGTCATGATGGAAGGTGTACATGACTGCAGATAATGAGTAGTGAAAATATTCTTGAACATGGGCATGGCATGACTTGGAAGTATTGACATGACGAGTATGACATGAACTTCTAATTCAACTGATGATGGAAGCGTTCTTTGAATGACTCAAAGGAGTGACAAGACTCAGGAAGTAGGTGAAACTCGAGGACAAACGGATGATCCAAGTATTGTATGCAAATGAAAATGAGTTCCATGTTCAAGAATGACTAGGTGTTAACACCTAAAAAGTGCTCACTAGCTCATTCCCTTACTCACATGACCCATTTGTCCACTTTTCCACCATCTGAGCCCCTGAAACCAACAAAAGGTCACCAAAAGACCTCAGTACACCCCTTTTTCCATTAAAAAAGATTATTTTTCCAAGAAAATCATAAAAAACCCTAAAAAAGGGTCCAAATTCCCAAAAATATTAAAAAGGGAATTAAAATATTATTTTTATTCAAAAAAGGAAAAAGGAGGGAAAAGTACCTAAACCATGTTGGTCAATACCATTTGGTTTCCACAAAACCAAAAATGGTATTCCTCACCACCAAAACCTATAAAAAGGTGGTAGGGGCTCCTCATTTCACATCCTTCCATTATCTCATCCTTATGCTGCTGAAATCTCCCCTGAGCACTTTTAGCCATTGAAGCAACCTTGGAGAAAGAGACCTATTGGAGTTTGGAGCTACTCATCTTGGGAGTTGCTCAACATCAACCTTCACCATTGAAGGTAATATCGCAAGCACTTGCTTGCCCCCCACTTTTCAATACAAAAAATTATTTATTATGTTTCTTGTTCTTGATTTTGAAATGTTTACATTATTTGCTTAGATTCTTGCTTAGATCCATAAAAAGTATTGTTTATTTAGTTTATTGTTTTTATTTCTATTGAAACTGCTACTACTAGTTAGTAGGTGCCCATAGCACTAAGCCTGGTTGCAAAACCGGGCCAACAGTTTTTGGCGACTCCGCTTTGGTTTGAACTTTAGATCTCTAGTTTTGCCTTTAAATCTTAGTTTATTTTGAGTTTTTAACCTTTAGATCCATAGATCTGCCATCTTAGACAGCAGATCCATTGCTGTTCTGAGATTTGGCCCCATAAACAGCCCTAAATTTTCAATTTTTGGGTTCGTTTCTCGGTTTCCGTGCACGGCTTCCGCCTCGCGGCTTTTTGCCAGACAGTCGCGCGGTCCATCGCAACTTTTCTGCATTTTTCCGCGCGGTCCATCGCGGCCTTTTTCCAGACAGTCGCGCGGTCCATCGCGACTTTTCTGTGTTTTTTTTCGCGCTGCACACCGCGGCTTCGCGGCCTATTTCCGCGCTGTCCATCGCGACTGTGCGGTCAAAACCCGCGCGGCTCATCGCGACTGTGCGGCCTAAACCCGCGCGGTCCATCGCGACTGTGCGTCCAAAACCCGCGCGGTCCATCGCGACTGTGCGGCCAAAACCCGCGCGGCCCATCGCGGCTGTTCGTCCAAAACCCGCGCGGCTGAATTTTTTCATTCGGCCATCCCGATTTTGAAAAATATTTTTTACTGTACTTTCTGCCCACAGCACATTTTTTACAGTATTTGCATTCTGCATATTTTACAGCTTTGAAAAAAAAAAAAAAAAAAAAAAAATTTACTATTTAAAAGTGCATATTTAGAAATCTTTTTCAAAATTTTCAAGAAAGTGAAAGAAAGACTCATTTTGCATTTTCATCTAGATTCAAATTTTTTCTTGTTTACTTCTTTAGAATCTTGCCCTTAGCAATTTTTCTTGAAACGAAGAAATCCATTTATTTCTTTTAAGAAGGAGTTTATTATTTGCTTTCATAAATCCAAGAAATCCTTTATTTTTTGAGTTATTTTCTGAAAAGCATATTAATTCCTTTTAGTGAAAAAAAAGTCTTAAATATTTGCTTTTTATTTTCGAAAAATCCTTTATTTTTTGAAAATTTCCCTTAAAGCATTTAATTTTTTTCAAAGTTCAGTTTACAACACCTCACGTGCACTCACACGATCACTTAATTGAACTAAGCCTTAAAACGTACCTTAATTTGAACACACTTTTAACCCCACTTGGGGAACACTAAAAGAATTCTTGTAGCTAGGTAGTATTGGGGGGATAGGTGTTCCAATAACACCCCTCAGTTCATACATCTGAGACATAGAAGTTGTCCAATTAGGGAGCTAAAATCTCTTAGTACTTTTTGGCGCGGTCACAACCGGTTTGTGGGAAGGCCTCTCCCTTAGGAGGGTTGAAGTCGCGAGGATGGTTCCGGAAGCCTGAGTGGGATACCGAAACCCATTCAGTAACCGAAGGGCTACCATTCGCAGTTCTCGGGATATCCCTGTATTGGGATATTGCGATCAAAGGACCAAACGGCAGATTTACCTTTTCTCGACGCGTCATGAACGGAGTATCCTAGTAGCCTGTCTTTTTAGGATTGATTACCCGGTGTCCCTCCCGGTAGGGGGATATCTAGCCGTTGTCTCTACATTCATATTGTCTGACTTGGATTTCATCACCTTGCAGAGGATATCGTCTGTTTGAGTCACAATACTTTTAGATTAGGTGTTTGCATGATCTTTACCACCTTTTGAGTCTAGTTACACCTATTTTTTCTAGGAGCCGCTTGCATGTTGGTATTCTGACCGGTTGTTGCATTCCTCCACTTATTGTAGCACAGCTGCTAGGATAAGTGCATTTTTTGAGGATTGATTTTTTGGCCTGTGAGCCTTCTTTTTTCACTCCCCTTCTTGCACCCTTGGTTGCATTAGGGTTTTGAGTATTTTACATACATATCACCACCTGATACTTAAAACACATTTTTTACATAAAAAAAACATATTCTCACCATTGAGAATTCTAGACGTTCTCGTCGTCTACAGGGCGAACTCCCAGAGTTTAGTCCACTTGGCTCTCCACGTCACGGACGCAGAGCATTGTCCCTTGATTCGACACATCATCAATCAATTAGACAGTCATCCGATTCTGACATACCCCACTTCACCTTTGATTTGGAGGTAGAATCCGAAAACCCCACCGAGTTACCACCAACCACAATTATGTCTGGAACACCAGTTGATCCACTATATACATTAACCATAGGTCAGACATCCGCAGACCCTTCTGCGGTAGTACCATCAACGGCAACAGCCACCCCCTTGGGTATGCCCAATATGGGTAACACTCCACATTCAGGAATGCCTAGCACAGGACCACCACCTGTCATGGGCATGCCCAACATGGGGGTCATACCCCCTTCGGTTTCCACAAACCCTATCCCAGGAATCCCTAGTGCGATTCCTAACCCAAGTGTAACTCTTGTTGCACTTGGGAGTGCTATCCCAGGAATCCCTAGTGCGATTCCTAACCCAAGTGTAACTCATGTTGCACTTGGCAGTGCCATACCAGGAATCCCTAGTGCGATTCCTAACCCAAGTGTAACCCAAGTTGCACTTGGGAGCGCTAACCCATATCAGGCCACACCTTTTGGAGGGCACATACCCTCCATACCTAGCATACCTATAGGCGCTACTGGACCCCTACACCATACCACAATGGCTAGGCAGGCCCCGGTTCCGGTCACCACATCCGCTAGTCTACCATACATGGCAAGTCTCAACCTCCCAGATTTAGCTAGGCTCACAAATGACCCCATCAGGCATGATCCTGCTTGGCCCCATATGCCCACTAAGCTTCCCTCTGACATCCCTAAGTTTGAGGGTAAAGCCGGAGAAGACCCCCAAAATCACATCATGTCATTCCATCTATGGTGTTCCTCCAACTCCATAGTGGATGACTCAATCCGCCTACGGCTTTTACAACGCACCTTCACTGGCTCCGCAGCCAAATGGTATATCGAGCAACCCCATGGGACGCATTCCACATTTACCTCCCTTGCCTCGACCTTTCTACAATTCTTCCAGCTACCTGTACGCTACGATGCGGGCGTCGAGATCCTACTGTCTTGCAGACAGAACACGGCCACGCATATCACTGACCATATTCACGATTGGCGTCGGCGCCGAAGCCTATGCAAGATCAAATTAGACGACCGAATCTTTTTAGACTGGTTCCTTAAATCCCTCCTTCCTCTCATTGCGAAGGATGTAGCATCTGAAAGACCCCAGTCTGAGGAGGAGGCCATCCTTAAGGCCCAACAGTTTGATCTTATCTATGCCCAGTCAGGTTACCTATACACGATCATACCTGACGCCCCACGAGGTGACTCTGCACGCGGTGACACACCGGGGGCATCACGTGCCGCTGATGGCATTATTGGCCAAATTACACCGCAAGCAAAACCTTTCAGTATGGTGAGCACCATGCCCACCCCAGACCTTTCTAGGGCTACATCTAGTTCCGGGGCGACAACTTCGTATGCTCCAACAAACCAGACCCATCACGTTCATGGACCCTCTTGTCCACAACATTGTTATGGCCAAGCGCCATCGGCATATGTACCCCCTACATACTATGCTCAACCTACGGTACAAAACCCCATGCAGTTCCAACAACAGCCCATGCATTACCCACAACCGGTTGCACCGGCTAACCTCACACCTCCACCAGCTCAGGGGTACCAACAACCCCAGCAGGCAACTGGACCACCTCCAGCTCCACCTGCATACTATCCACCGCAACCTGCTCCCGCACCTGCGGCTCCTCAGAATCCCCCTAATGCTCAAGGGCATGTGTACGCACAACAACATCAGCCCCAATATCAAAATAACCAACGCAACCAGGGTGGGCAACCCAACCGCGGAAGAGGACGCAACCGTGGAAACAATCAAAACCGTAACCAAGCTCCACAACCTACCCATCCTCCGCAAGACAATAACGCGGCGCCCACTCATCAGAATCCTGATCGGCCACCTAAGCAACCCAAAAATGCTAATTTACGAACAAACCATCCTTGTTCCATTTGCGGTGTCTATGGCCACTATACCCACGCTTGCCCACATCTCGAGCGAGCTCGACAACTATGGACAAATGACGCCCATCGTCAAGGGCAGGCGGCTCCTCAGCCACCACCCAACCCCCCACCACCTCCACAACAACCTCTGGTCCTCCAAAACCCCTTTCCAACACAAGGAGTGGTGAACAGTCCAGCCGTTAGCCCCCCAACAGGGCAACGAACAACCACAACAAATTACTTACACAGCTCCTGACCAACCAATGTTTGATTCAGGCACCCACCACTTATTGATGATGTCCACCGCTGACGTCAATATCCAAACCCGTCGGAATCAATACGGACCGACTCCTGAAGCCCCCCCGCCGAAAAGGATACTAATGCTAATCCCACTGATCAGACATTGCGTATACCTCAGCTTCCACTCGATGGCGCTTCTAAAGCACCTCGCTTCCCCCTTCGCCGAATCAACAACAACCCCAATGCACGGGCTGCGTCCAATTACAACATCGTAGATGACCTAGCTCAATCTCCCGTAGCCATGTCTGCGTTAGAAGTCTTAAAAACCTGTCCTACTCAACGCAAGACTTTACTTTCCGCCATTGGGGCGATTGACCCAAATGATTCGAACTTGATGACCTTTGATTTAGACCAATCTGAACCACGGCTGCCTTCCACCATAGCAGTCCAAGTTTCCGTTTCCATTCGAAATCTTGTCATCCATCGATGTATCATTGACGAGGGTGCCTCCACATGCGTCATGTCCACTTTTGTTTGGCAAAAGTTGGGATCCCCTGCTCTCCAGCAATCCACCACTGCATTGCGGGCCTATGACGGCAGGTCAGCTCAACCTCAAGGTTTATTACCCAAGGTACCCGTCCAATTAGGTGGGAAAACTGTGCTCATCGACATAGAGGTCATTAACGCCCAGCTCGACTATAACCTTTTACTTGGCCGCAGTTACATGTACGCCATGTGTAATACCCCAATTTTGAACCCTTAGGCAATATTGGCTCTAATGTAAATATTGCAAATACGCGATGTATGTTTCCCTAGCGTGGAGCTCAAGGCCAAGGCCCCGCTAGTTTATGCTCGGATTTTATTTAAATTAGACACGCTTGATATTTTGTTACCCACGTGCTATTAAGCCATGGGATATTGTAAATTGATGTGAATATTTAACATTGAAATAAAATACCAAAAACTGGCTATGGAGGCAACGAATGAGAAGGGGCCACGTGTATCCACTAGGGAGTGGTGAGGGGGCTATGGGATTAAACCCTAGGCTGCCATTTGTCATTATGAGAACCCATTGACTTCCCTAGGTGACATTAATGCCTGCTGTAAGAAGGTGGTTGAGATTTTCAGCCCATGGCTTCAATGGAGCATGGGCAGCCCTGAAATTCGTATGGGTGGGCATGGGCTCTGATTGCTTGGGTAAGAAGTCACTCAACCTCATGGGAGGTTGCTTCATTCTCACCCCAGTCCATTGTGAAACTACCTAGCATCATTCCCATCCAAAAACGAGTGCCAGCAGTGAGGAAAAACCAGAAATCGCGACCTTGAGAGAACCCCGTTTTTGAAAAAGACCAAAAACGTCCAGATTTGGCATGGGACAGGGAAATCCAATGGGGGATCCAATAGCATGAACCTTGGGGCAAATTTGGGAGCATTAGCTACCCCGAAATCAATGGGAAAACCCAGTTTTTGCAGCTCAGAAAACGAGTGACGGATTTGAGCATTTGGTGAGCAGAATGGTGAGAAATCAAGTTGGGATTGACTATGCAGAGGTTGGGTGTGCTTGATAAACCCAGTGAAGGCTAGGATCTCAAAGATCAGCAGCTGGACCTTTCTATGCCCATCCTGAAGAGCACTGGAGGGAAGAGTTTCCTGAGGGACTGTGTAACAGAGAAGGGGATCTTCCTTGTGTTGGATGTGGTAGGTAATGTGGGTGCCTAACTGTTGAGTTCACTTGAGATGCCTGTAGCTCTGTGGTTGAGCTCACTGGCTTAGCACTACCCTCCTCTATCTGCTTGGATGCTTGACTGAAGCCTGGCTATGAGTGAACCCGGCTAGTCCTCCTTAGTGGATACACGGCCCAGCTCGGGGGTGACCTCTCAGCTGAAAGAACACAAGCTGGACAGAGGTCTACGGTTGGGAGGAACGTTGACCTTCCATAGCCAGTCGTTTGGACATCAACTTCTCAAGATAAGTGTTCTTGTGATTTAAATTACTTGCATTCTGTGTTCTGCTACACATTCAATCTGAAGGATTAATTATTCCTGTTAAATAAATGAAATGCATCATGTTTTATGCAATGTGATATTTAATGACTGATTACATGTATGACGGATATGGGTATGATGAACACGTGAAGAAATTGTGTGCATATGTGAAGTTAAATTCCGCTGTGTAGTTCTTGGATTTATGTCTGCACCCACTAGTTTTAAATTGCATGCGTTATGGGTCTCAGTATTGGGGCTAAGCCTTTACGGAAGCCCTGTGTTGTTAACGTTTTCCCTTCCTTGCACTTGATGATGGAAGGGGGCGTTACACCATGAAAGCAGTCGCCTCCTCCGTTTTCCGCACCATGATGTTCCCCCACGAGGGACGCGTGGTCAAAATTGACCAACTCACCTACTATGATCCCAACGCCCCTGCAGCACCGGAGAATGTTCTTCCCATGATTGAACAACCCGCTTCTAGTGCAGTTACCTCCTTTGTGTCTTCTGTGGCACCCGGACTTTATTCGGATACACCAATGACCTCTACATTCCAGGCCATCCCACCACCGTCACCGGAGACCCAAGTCGCAAACCTCTGTACTGTTTCGCAGAATACGCAAACATCCGGAAGTCAACCACCATTGATCCCCAGTCACATTGGTGTCACACCCATCCACACCATCCCCTTCCTATTTCCTCCCTCGGGCGTAGTAAGCGCCCCGGTTATGGCTACCCTTAGCCTACCCGGGCTAACATTGGGATTACCCGTGTGGTATATTCCGCCTCCCGTTCGACTACCGACACCAGACGTCATCCTCCAACCGGTACAACCTATTGTTACCACAAATCAGCCTCCTCCTGGTGTCGCGATCCCTTCGTCGTCAACGACACCTCCTCCTAACCTCAATATTCCTTCGTCGTCAATGAAACCTCCTCCTGGTCTCACGATTGCTTCGACGTCAAAGGATCCCCCTCTCCTTGCTAAGCCCACTGGGGGCAGAGGTCCACAACCATACACTGCTATACCACCTCCTAAGGCAGCCAAACCCCCACCGGTGTTTCGAGCTCCCCCCAAATGTTCATTATGCGATGAAATTGGCCATCCAACTCATCAATGCCCACATTTACCGCCACTCCAAGAGCATATGAATATGTTGGACGATGACATCGGCATCCCAGTAGTCAGATTAGAGCCACCTCTACAGCCTCGCGACAAATCACTGCGCACTAACCATCCTTGTGCTATATGCAGTGTTTACGGCCACTACTCTCACCATTGCCCTGATCTACCTGACGATAGAGCAGCGTTATACGAGTTAAACAATGTCGACTTAGAGATATCTCCTCCCCTCATCGAGGAGATCCACCCCCCACCATCATCCTCGTCAGAAGAAGTCAATACGATATATATGATTTCAACAACCTTCAAACCAGAACCCCTTGATTTATGGTCTGACTACTTCAATACTGATGAGCAGATTTTGGAGACACTCACTGCACCCGACTACCCTTGGGATGATATGCATCATCGCTCATACTTCCTCCCAGAAACATCTACCTCCACCGCATCCAACCAGCTATCAGTCGAGTCGAAAGACTTCATACCCGCTAAGGTCGATTGGTTAAAGGACCCTATCCCAGCACCGGATGCCTTTGAAGAAGGGAACATGTCAAACATTTCCCCCACTATACAGATAGACATTTCCACAACACCAGGGAAACCTGAGCTCATCTCGCTGGGCGCATCTTGCACTCAAGCAGAAACTCAGGCGTACAAAAAGCTCTTTCAAGAGTTCCGTGATGTCTTCGCCTGGTCCTATACCGAGATGCCTGGTCTCGACCCCGCCATTATTGAACACCACATCGATACATGGCCGATAAGTGGTCTCGAGTCCACTTACCGTTTTCAGACTCTCTAAACATGAAAGCAACCATGAGCATGAGCCGTCCTGGGCTCACAAAATCCACAGGACCGTACCATTTCAGAGCACACTTTTATCCCTTCTTGGAGCTCATTAAAACTACGAAGAAGGAATCAATGGTGCCTCTTGGCGCCACGACAGATCATATCTACTCACATAGCAGCTTCCCCATTTTGGTCGCCTTTGTTCAGAGTATTCTGCAGTATGTCACTCTAAAACTCCCTCGACAGCTACCATCAGCTTGTCCTCCCCCCCCCAGAGTCAATATATACCGTTCAGTCAAAGCAATGATCCCCACACCTACAAGTCAGTTTCCTACGTTGCCAGGTCAACCATGTCATCATGCTCTGAACAGAGGAAGTTTGAGTCTACCCATTTTTTGACCCAGTTATTTCCCATACACAACTATGTCAGTCCTACCAGCAGTACTACATCACTTCAGTTCTACACCTCGTACTCCTATCAAGGAAACATCGTTGCCTTGTTAGTTGCTGGTCTCCCTCTGTCGACGACAACCACATTGATTCCAGAGGATAGACCTAGAGGTCCCTGTGTCTTGGACTCATTACCATTTATGATGAGTGCCTACGAATCATTTCGAGAGGAATCCTTACTGCCTCTCCAAATGGTTGTTTCTCACATGCTCGACTTCAACACCTTGATCGCATCGTTGAGACTCGCACAGGGTATTAGTCCATTCAGTTATTAGTCGAAGACCCCGGATACCTCCTGACTTCTCCACATGAGAGTCCTCCTATGGATAACACCAGTTGCACTTTTCCTATAGATATCCGGGTTGCATATGGCGACAGTATTCAGATGTACCCCAGTTTTATACTCCCTCGAGTATACAGATACGAATACTCCCCAGAGATGGCTCACAGTCATTGAGTCCATACGGTTGTTGGACACCTTCAGTTTCAGCAGTTCAACAGTTATTCCAGTGTATCAGTTATTGAGATCAGCCATGATCATGAGTATATCCCACAATAATGTCCCCTCTGGACCATTATGATGTACCACTATATTTCTTTCCGTATTAGATCCCCCTTCTTGGGACTAATTGTTTTGTATATGTCTTGATACGAGCATGGGAATGCCCGCCTCGTCCTTTATCAGAGATTATACCTCATTCATATTGAGGCCATGTAATATTTTTTGTTTTTGCAGCTTCCAAGGGCCGTGGCTCCACTCTCCAACCGGTCTCTTCTCTCCCCTAAACCCCAGAAAAAGGACAAAAGAACTATGATGTCTATCGGCCATACGATGAGCTCCTGCCCTCACACATCAGGGGGCAATCTGTTAACACCTAAAAAGTGCTCACTAGCTCATTCCCTTACTCACATGACCCATTTGTCCACTTTTCCACCATCTGAGCCCCTGAAACCAACAAAAGGTCACCAAAAGACCTCAGTACACCCCTTTTTCCATTAAAAAAGATTATTTTTCCAAGAAAATCATAAAAAACCCTCAAAAAGGGTCCAAATTCCCAAAAATATTAAAAAGGGAATTAAAATATTATTTTTATTCAAAAAAGGAAAAAGGAGGGAAAAGTACCTAAACCATGTTGGTCAATACCATTTGGTTTCCACAAAACCACAAATGGTATTCCTCACCACCAAAACCTATAAAAAGGTGGTAGGGGCTCCTCATTTCACATCCTTCCATTATCTCATCCTTATGCTGCTGAAATCTCCCCTGAGCACTTTTAGCCATTGAAGCAACCTTGGAGAAAGAGACCTATTGGAGTTTGGAGCTACTCATCTTGGGAGTTGCTCAACATCAACCTTCACCATTGAAGGTAATATCGCAAGCACTTGCTTGCCCCCCACTTTTCAATACAAAAAATTATTTATTATGTTTCTTGTTCTTGATTTTGAAATGTTTACATTATTTGCTTAGTTTCTTGCTTAGATCCATAAAAAGTATTGTTTATTTAGTTTATTGTTTTTATTTCTATTGAAACTGCTACTACTAGTTAGTAGGTGCCCATAGCACTAAGCCTGGTTGCAAAACCGGGCCAACACTAGGTACTACCACTTGATAAAGGTATGTAACATAAGAGCTTTCCTTTTTCCCCATCATGAATGATGAGTGCCTCATGTGTTTTTTACGAGCTTGATGAGGTTAACCAGATGCTCGGTATAGTTCATCTCATAGATGAGTCCAATCCCAAATATTTTTCGAACTTGGGATAGTAGGGGTTCGTCCCATGATGGGCCCTTCAATGTTAGAGTTTAACGAGTCCATAGAAGGTAAACTCGGTTGTCATTTCATGTTTAGAGATCCTGAAAAGAACTAAAGAAGATGCCAATGGTCCTTTTTCATAAAGTTAATCTCATCGACCGAAAAAAGGGTAAAACAACGTGAGAGAGGACTCTTCCAGTCATGATTGGCTGGAGTATACCTTTTTCGTAAGTAGTGCCCCTTGGTCCAAAAAAGGGGTAAACCATCACCAGGTAGACGACCATTCAAATACTTTAACAAGTGTGAACGTGACAAGTTCGCTTGGCAATCTTTTCGTATTTTGAGAGGCTGAAAAGAGCTTAAAGATAGACTAATCCGAGGGGGTTCCTTTTCCGTAGGAGTTTAACGAGCCCAAAAAAGTGATAAAACGTAACTCGATAACTTATTCTCATGGTTTTTAAGAGCACAAGAAAGAACAAAGAATAAGCTCGTCATCATTAAATAATTACAATCTAACGGATACAAAATAATGACAAAACATTCAAAAGGTTGTTCATACCTGAAATGACCGTTATAATCTGAGAACGGCATGCAAAGAATATTTAACAACTTCCGCACACCTGAAAACTAGGTCAAAAAGTTAAACGAGTATTCAAATGTCATAAAAAATTATCCAAACTATAGCAAATGACCTAAAAGGCATCAAATATTTGAAAAAGAATATGCCTTCTATTTATAAATAGAAACAAAAGCCAAATATAGTTACCATTGTTCATTTGCCAAATTGGGGAGAAGAAGTGCCATTTGGAGCCAAAATTTCACTTGTCGATTTCGGGAGATGTGAGCAACCATTTCATGAGCCGTTCAGAGCAGGTAACTCTAAACTTCATCCAGCACATTTCCAGTGGTTTACAATTCTAATTTTAGTTCATTTTTTGGGTTTTTGAGTTGGTTTGTGGAGGGATATCGCGTCCTCGGGTTGTCGCAGGTCTCCCATATGAGAACTACGACAAACCTGGGTTGTCGCAAAGACCACAAAGTTGGGTTGCGACGATGTCGCACTGTCAGTATTGACAGGGTGCGACGATGGAAACGTCCAACCCCACCAACAAACCTAGCCCAAAAGATAAACTTTCAATGGTTGAAGTGAGTTCTAATGGTATTGAAATGCTCCTATTGGCAGGTTAGTAGCAGCCAACATGGTCTTAGAGTGGCGTGAACGAGAACACGATGTAGATGATGTGCAAGCTGCAAGTGACCCATTATGTGTAGAGGCATTACGGAACCGCGGGCTACTGAAGTTCTTCAACATTCAGGGCATGAGGGCCCAAGTACCACTGCTGGAACATATGGTCCATTTTTGGGATGCCGCACATTAGTATTTTGTGATCAGAGAGCACACTTTGACTATAGATGTGGAAGACATCTACTTCTTGACTGGATTGTCTCAGAGGGGGGACAATGTGGCTCTTACCGGATCACGGGGAAGTGATCGGATAGTAGATGACTTGATCCTTCAGCATTGCACTCCTCATACCCGTGCCTCTAGTGGGAATATTCCCATCAAAGAGGTACGAGAACATCCACTGTGAGCTATTCTTTTCACCATCACAAGGATAGCAAGGAGCCAGGCGCCCCATCTAGCTACTAGGTCCCAGATGCTGTATGCAGAGGACTGTATGTCTCCGAAGGTATTCAACTGGTGTGAGGGACTCCTTGCAAAAATTCAAGCTCAGTTGACCAAGTGTCGGCGTGGAGAGCTCAAGCAGTTCAGATACGGATCTATAGTCATCTCACTTCTATTAGAGTGGGTTCCCCTCTTGCGCCCGCAGGTTCCTTTGGATGACAGGGATCCTAAGGATCCTCACATGGCCAAGTGGACAGAGGTAATGGTCCACCATGGTGGGGGTCCTATCATTGGGTACAGTCCTGCGTTCTTCACCTGGCTGGAAGGTCAGTTGCTCATGGTAGAGGATTACCTGTACAGTGGTACGGATTACAGGGAGGACTCGGACTTGGCACTACCCGAGGGAGTAGAGTGGGGAGACATCATTAAGAACAATGACCCTTGTACTTTTTAGTTTTGTATATTTATGATTTTTTTGTTATAGTGCTGACAAGTTAATAACATGTGTGTGCAGATGTGGGCCCCGTACGACCAGTAGGAGTCTGTGATGAACCTGCAATAATTAATTAATGCAAATACACAAGATATCATAAATAATAGAACTCAGAATCACTTTTATATTGATCACGGGCCACTTCGAGGGGGAAACCTCCTTTGAGCAAGCTCAATACAATTAACTTCATGGTGCCTTCAATGACCTCAACACACACTTATATACTAAGTCTATGCCCAATACTATGATTCAAAACCACAGGACATATAATACTACGGGACGACTTACAAAGCATATGCGCCCAATACTATGGGTCAATACTATGGGCTAATATAAACTACGGATCAACAAATACTACGGGACGACTTACAAAGCATATGCGTCCAACAAAAATATACTAACATAGTAAAGAGAAGGGTTGACATAGGTTCCTAACATCCCCTCTCCCTTAGAAAAAGCTTTGTCCTCAAAGCTTTGGTTGGAGAAATTGCTGCAGAATCTGAAGGAGTGGTTCCCCGGTAGCATCCTCGGGTTGCATTTCGGGCCACTAACGCCTTTGGAGTGTCAAAGAGGATTGCTTGGAAGGCTGTAGATGAAGAAGAACCCTGTCAACTGCGTGGAAAATGCGCTCAGAACGGTGTTGATCGGCTTGTTGTTTCAGGCGAATTCTGGCCAGGTGAAGATTGTCCTGCAGAATGAGAAGAATCTGATCGTGGTTTCGAAGAACCGAGTCAATTTCTTGAACTGGGGAGCTGCTAAGGGTGTATATAAGAAGAACTGGCGGTGTTTTTCCATAGACTGCTTCATATGGTGTCCTTTGAGATGTGGTATTGTACCACCAGAGCGCTGCTAGGAAATCCATAGAAATAGTTGGCCAAAGCTATGTAGGGATGGGAAAGGGTTTGAGCAATCTCGAAAGGAGTGTCGTTTCACCCTTGTTGACTTGGAAAGTATCATTGTCAGCCACCATCTGTTGAATTGTCATTTTTAGTCCCTGCCAAAAGAAGTTACATTGTTCCCGGTCATACATTTTGCAGAACCCAGAGTGCCATGCTGATGAAGAAGCATGGAGTTCATAGAAGAGATAGCCCTGTTGAACATATTGCAACCAATTTGGAACAAGCAGAGAAAGAGCTGTAAGAGGAACTGGGTCATCAATTGTGCGAGAAGGAGCATCTTCCACCATATTGTCCTTACCCTTCTTATAAGTGATCACATAGGGATAACCCATGAGTTGGATAACCCATTTCAGGTGTGTTGGGGAGGAGACCCATTGTTCCAGAAAATTTTCCAGACTCTGGAGATCAGTCTTGATGCAGAAAGAATTCCCTAATAGGTATGGCTGCCACTTCTGTACTGCATGCAAAATAGCCATCATTTCCTGCTGAGAGGTAGATGTGGCTAAATTCTTACCGAAAAGGTCTCTTGAAGGCAACAATCGCATTGGTTCAGCAAAGATACTTGCATATCTATCCAAGAAAGTAGTGGAGACTGTTGATGGGTGCATCTGAATGGAATTGAGCTGAGCGATGACACCATGTGAATTCTTCTTAAGGATTTTTTCTAGGTGATGTGAACTGATGATGCAGAGAAACCCTGGTTGTAAGCCCATAAATTTGTGTTGTGCCCCATTGACTTTAAACTGCATCCAAAGTTCATCAAAATCCCATAAGATGGGGCCAAGTGTGCGTAACCATTGAACGCCCAAAACCACATCACATCCACCTAAGGACAAGGCAAACATGTCAGAGCGTAGGTTATAATCTTCCATAGAGATACGCACATTGTGACACTTCCCCTTGTAAGGTAAGGTGCCCCCATTGGCAACCATGACTTCAAAGTTGGAGCAAGGATGGACAAAACAATCAGCCTGTTTGGCAATCCGAGGGTCAATGAAGTTATGAGTGCTACCAGAATCAATGAGTATGGTAAGAGGGAGCTTCTTGAAGTATCCCCTGACCCGCATTGTTTGTGAGGTGGTGACGTCGGTTATAGCATGGAGAGAGATCTCGGTTGGGTCGTCCTGAGATGGGGTGTCAACAGGCGGGTGTTGAATGTCGACCTAATCATCTACTGTATCTGTAGCTTCTTCACTAAGTTCTAAGGCAGGCGGAGAATCCACATCCAAGAGATAGAGCTTTTGTTGAACACATCTATGTCCTCGAGTGAATTTCTCATCACAATTATAGCAAAGCCCTTTTTCTCGCGTGCCTGCATTTCTATTTTAGACAAATGCTTGATAGGAGTTGGTTGAGGAGCAGGCGTGATAGGAGGTCGTTGGGAACCCATATTTCTGAAGGGAACAAAGGTGGGTTTGGAGCGTTGTTGAGCTGCGATCTTGTCCTCGGCCAGCTTAGCCAACCCTAGGACTTCCATCATTGTGTTGGGACAAAACATTTTGACCTCTGAGCGGATTTCATCCTTGAGACCACTGATAAAACAACTCCTGTAGAATTCATCAGACAATCCTTCTGTGTGATTGGCCAATTTCTCAAATTCTGTCTGATACTCTCTCACTGTGCCAATTTGGTGAAGTTTAGTGAGTGCTCCTATAAAATCATCAAAAGCATTAGGACCAAATTGTGGCAAAATGAGTTGGCAAAAATCTGTCCAGTTTGGCTCGGGATGAGCTTTGATGTACCAACGGTACCATTGAAGGGCTTCCTATTCCAAATGAAAGGATGCAAGTGGAACTTTCTGGGCATCAGAAGTATTATGCAAACTGAAATATTGTTCTGCTCGATATATCCATCCATTCGAATCAGTACCATTGAAGGGAGGAAAATCAAGTTTCGGCCCACGAAAATTTCTGGAAGAAGAGAACCCGGTGGCTGCAAAAGATTCTGGCTGTCTGGTATTGTTCATGGCTGAATGTTGAAGATGGAGGCTGAGAAATTTTTCATCCAGATCTTGGAGTTTGGTTTGGATGGCTGCAAGTGCTTCCTCCATGGTGTGTGCTCCTGCACGGGTGACAACCATAACCAGGTTTTTTTTTTGTTTTTTTTTTTTTGGTGGAATGGGTAGAAAAACACAAACAGAAGCTAATTTAGTAAAGGGAAATTTGGATTAGGGAAACAATCTGATGGGTAATTGGGGTTTGACTAGATTTTGGACACTGTCGAAAGGACAAGAAAGCAAAAAAGGGGATTTCAGAAGCGGGGTGATAGAATGAGAAAATTTGCAGAGAGGGACAAAGAAGCAGAATTCAGAAAGGAACTCTGTGGTAAAATTTGAAGGTAATTGGGTGAAATCTGAGGAAGTTATGGCAAACCCTAAAAATAGACAAGTGTGGGATTTCGGGCTTTGGGAAGGGGAATTGGGAATAGGGTCCTAAGGAATGAAAGATGCAGAATGGGATGACAAGGGTTCCCCGAAAACTTCAAGGGAAACAGAGTGAAAACAAGGGAGATATGGAGAAAAAACTGAATTTTGTTTTTTGGTGGAATGGGTAGAAAAACACAAACAGAAGCTGATTTAGTAAAGGGAAATTTGGATTAGGGAAACAATCTGATGGGTAATTGGGGTTTGACTAGATTTTGGACACTGTCGAAAGGACAAGAAAGCAAAAAGGGGGATTTCAGAGGCGGGGTGATAAAATGAGAAAATTTGGCAGAGAGGGACAAAGAAGCAGAATTCAGAAAGGAACTCTGTGGTAAAATTTGAAGGTGATTGGGTGAAATCTGAGGAAGTTATGGCAAACCCTAAAAATAGACAAATGTGGGATTTCAGGCTTTGGGAAAGGGAATTGGGGATAGGGTCCTCAGGAATGAAATATGCAGAATGGGATGACAGGGGTTCCCCGAAAATTTCAAGGGAAACAGAGTGAAAACAATGGAGATATGGATCGGCAACAACGGCGCGGAAGGGATCGAAAATGGCTGGATCTGAAATGACGACTGGATCTGGAACGACTTTCAGAATAGATCTGAAATGGCTGGATCTGGAGCGGAAGTGATCGGCAACAGTTCAACTGAAAATAGATATGGACCCCAGGTATGTACGGCTTCCTAACAGTTCAAGTGTTTCACTCGGCCACCAATGCTGTCTGATGGCTTGTGTATTGGGGCAGTACCCCTCACTCCACGGCTCGGGTAAAATTGATAACCGCTTTGCCACAAACGACAACTCTTGGTTTACCTCATGGGTGTGAACTAGTCAATCAGGTAGGGGTCGTTGCCCTTTTCGCTGGCAGGTCCTCTCAATGGGCCAGCTACTTTGGGGTTCCTGTGGTACTCCTCACAATGAGTTTTAGGGATTATGCCCAAGTACTTCCCACAGTTAAGCGGATAGGGATTATTCCGAAGCTGCAACAGATGCGAAAAAAATTTTGGCAGAAATTCCACCCAATGAGCCCAAGAAAGTGCTCTGATACCAGATGTGATGAACCTGCAATAATTAATTAATGCAAATACACGAGATATCATAAATAATAGAACTCAGAATCACTTTTATATTGATCATGGGCCACTTCGAGGGGGAAACCTCCTTTGAGCAAGACCAATACAATTAACTTCACGGTGCCTTCAATGACCTCAACACACACTTATATACTAAGTCTATGCCCAATACTATGAGTCAAAACCATGGGACATATAATACTACGGGACGACTTACAAAGCATATGCATCCAATACTATGGGTCAATACTATGGGCTAATATAAACTACGGATCAACAAATACTACGGGACGACTTACAAATCATATGCGTCCAACAACAATATACTAACATAGTAAAGAGAAGGGTTGACATAGGTTCCTAACAGAGTCTCTCTTCTTGCGAGGAGAGAGAGAGGAGAGGGAGCAGTCATGGCTCCAGTCGTACATGCTGCCATCATGGAGATGGAGGACTTATACAAGAACCTGACGGGGTTGATGTTAGATGTTCCAGAGCCGATAGTGGACGAGTTACCGCGGCCTATACAGAGGTATGCAGTGGGAGTGTCTGTGCGCATCAATGTGTTGCTCTGCAAGGTTGCGAGAGCAGTTGACTGCTTCCATACTTAGCAGGCTAGAGCTGCAAGACCTAGGGGTGTATGGGCTAGGCGTTAGGCCTTATGCTGTTATTATGTATGTACTAAGAGCTCAGAGGCCTCAGATTTTGTACTACTGAAAACAATGAGGCTTCAGATTTTGTAGAGACTCACTGAAAGCCGTCGTGCTTCAGATTTTGTACCAGCACTACTTTTTACGATGATATATATATACAGACATTTTGGCGGTTTTATACATTATGTGTTTTAAATGGATGAATGATGAGATCTTTGTTTATGTGTTTGCTTATAAAATGAATTATTTAGATGTTATGTCTACTTTTAATAGTTCATGAATATGCTTATGTGTGTGCAATGTACCAATCTAAGACGAAGTTGGCCATGGAGTCGACAACTATGTTCATGTCTCGTGGAATGTGCAGGTACTGAATGGACTCGAAGGACCTTTCCAGAAGACAGACTCATCTATAGAGACGGAGTAGGGTAGGATTGCGGATGATGTAGAATCGATTAAGATGAGAGACCACTAGTTGAGAATCGAAGTGGATGACAACTTGGTCCATACCCAAATAAATAGCATCGATTAGGGTTCCAATGACTGCTTAATATTCTGCAGCATTGTTGGTCGCGAAACCTAGACACATTCCTCCTGAGCTAATAAGCTCGCCAGTAGGTGAATAGAGTACCCAAGCTACCGAAGAAAGGTTGTGGGTATGCCGGCTGGCGCCGTTCGCAAATCTGTAGCAAGTTTCCATCTGTACACACAGACAGAACATTCTATAAGAAACGAAACAAAACCTAAGCATGCAAAAATCAAAGCGTCACACCACACAAAAACACACACACACACGCCATGTACAGTATATACAAGAGTAATTATGCATGAAAGACTCAGGCATAATACCTCTTCAGGTAGAGCCTGTTGTGGGGCTCTCCCAAAGATATCTCGTCGTAGTCTTCAAGCTCATAAGCTCCCTTCTCTAATACACATTTCAATATGTAAGGTCCATGCCACATGGAATCAAACTTTCCTGCCCCCAGCTTATCATGTTTTTGGTTGTATGTGAGGACCAATTCTCCTTCGCTGTAGGCACGAGGTTCTACCGACTTGTCGTACTGTGCTTTGATGCGTATCTTATGAGCCTCATTGGCAAGAGCAGCATATCGGCGAGTCTCGTCGAGCTTAGCTAGGTAGAGGAAGTGTTCTTCCTCGGCAGTAGTGTTGGGGAGAAGTTCAATGGCGAGCTTGAGGGATGAAATATCGCACTCAATAGGAAGGACAACCTCCAATCCATACACTAGTTGGAAGGGAGTAAATCCAGTGATGGTTTTAATGGAAGTTCGATAATTCCATAGTGCAGAGAAGAGCATGTTATGCTAGTTAGACTTGTGCGTAGCCACCATGCGTTGGATCATGGTTTTCAAGACCTTGTTGATGGCCTCTACTTGTCTGTTTGACCGTGGGTAGTATGGTGTTGAGTTTTCATGGCGAAAACCCAATCTATCGCTCAACTCGTCAACCATGTGGTTCATAAAGTGAGAACCATGGTCAGTAACTATCACTTGAGGAACTCCAAACCACGCTATTACATGATTAAACATGAAGAGTGTGGCGGTCCTGTCGTCATTCGTGTATGTAGAAATTTCCTCGGCCCACTTTGTAAAGTAGTCCACAGCTACAATGACGTAACTATGCCCCCCGGACGAGGTAGGATTACAATGCATGAAGTCAATGCCCCATTTAGAGAAGGGGCCAACGACAATAACTAGGTGTAACGGGGTGGGATGGGTGCTTTTTCATATGAAAATATTGACATGGGAGACTTTTTTTTACGGCCTCGATACAATATTTAAAGATAAACGACCAATAATATCCCGTGCGAAGAATCTTCTAAGCTGTAGCCATCCCAGAGAGATGACCTCCACAAGCCCCAGCATGACAGTCATTTAGGACGTGTTCAACTTCGTCATGAGTCAAACAACGTCGAAGGATAGAATTGATACCACGGTGATACAAAATGTCACTGATAATCAGATAATACTTCGCATGGTGGCGTATTCGACGACGGTCGTCGCGAGACAATTGAGGGCTGAAATGTTGGGTCTGAAGATACAAAGTGATATCTCCATACCATGGATCAAAAGTACTGATAAGAAACAATGACTCATCCGAAAAAGAGTCATTGGGCTCAGATTCTACATCAGCACGGGGAAGGTCGCAGATGAGTTCAACAAACACCAAAGACTTTTTAGACTTAGCCTTCTCGAAAAGGAGATCGAGTTCCTGCAGTATCACGATCCAGCGTGAATACTTTCCCCAAGCACTTGACGTGTAAAAACATGGTACATGGGGTTCGAATCAGCGATGATGGTGGTGGTTCGAAGCAAAATGTAATGTCGAAACTTCTAGAGGGCGATAACCGCCACGAGAGCGAGATTCTCAACATGTGAATATCGAGTTTCAGTGTCAATAAGACCTTTAATGGCATAGTATATTACATGTTCTTGGGCGTTCTTGTCTTCCTGCGCCAAAACCATGGCGATAGTGGTGTCAGAAGCAGCAAGGTATAGAATGTAATCTTGATAGTAATTTGGCGGTTGGAGCATAGTGGCATGTGTGATGGCATGTTTCAAACTTTGAAAAGATTGTTGAGCTTGGTCATCCCAAATGAATGGGACATCATTTTTCATCAATTTCATGTAACCCTGCGTCTTTTGCACGAAATTACAGACAAAATGCCTTAAATAAGTCGCTCATCCTTGCAGACTTTGAAGTTTTGTAATATTAGTTGGAAGCAGGAGTGTGACAATGGCTTCCACCTTCAAGGGATCAATGCGGATCCCATCTTTCGAGACGATAAACCCTAAGAGGCGTCCATAATCGACACAGAAAATACACTTATGAGGGTTCATACGGATATTGTACCATCTGCATCTGAGGAAAATGGCCATCAGATGATCTATGTGGAACTCACATTGCTTTGAGTGGGCAGGGAGGTCATCCAAGTAGGGTTCCACAAATTCCTTCACATCATGGAAGGCGTACGACATGGCCCGCTGGAATGTGGCACCAGCGTTTTTAAGACCAAACGAAATTTTACGATATGCAAATGTTCCCCAAGGGCAGATGAAAGCAATCTTGTGTTGGTCGACGGGGTGGATCTCAATCTAGTTGTAGCCGGAAAAGCCATCCATGAATGAAAAAATGACACTTCCGGCACAATTGTCGATAATCTAGTCAATAAAGGGAGTCAGATAGTTGTCCTTAGGACAAGCCTTGTTGAAGTCCCAATAATCGACACATACATGAATGGTACCCTATTTTTTAGTAATAGGGACGACGTTTGAGACCCATTTTGTCAATGGGACAGGGTAGATGAAGTTGGCCTTCAAGAGTTTTTATATTTCTTCCTTGATTGCCGCAGTCTTCCGAGGGTGTACCGGTCACAATATTTGGCGGACAGGTTTGACATCGGGATAGGTTTTGATTTCGTGTAAAACCATAGTGGGGTCTATCCCAGGCATCTCCTCATAGGTCCAAGTGAACGCGTCTCAGAATTGCTTGAATAAGGCCATATAAGCAATGACTTCTTCGAGGGAACACTTATGGCCTAACTGAATGTGTTCCACTACACCAGGAGTAACCGAAATGTCTATCGAAGTGGTAGGTTCAATGTTGGCTAAGTTGCCTTCGGAGTCCGTATGACACGTGAGTATCGAGGACTGAGACCCAGAGTAGACATCCGATGAAAAGATGGTGCTAACACTATTCTCCACAGTATCCAAAAAGGGAAGGAAATACGAACGATGATGGAGGTATTCCCACGGAGGATCATCCGCACACATGATTTCCATAATGGACTCATCAGAATGAAAATTCAGTAGAAAGCAACACTAAAGAAAGCAAAGCTCAAAAATGTATGCGAATGAGGTCTGGAAACTGATCCAATACAATGACCAGATTCAACAAGGAGATGAGGGAATGCAAGGGTGAGTGGATGCAGGTGGGGGATATGAAAGTGTCCACCACTACCAAATCTCACACTTGTCCAAGACGGAACCCAAAAAAACTCCAAATGAAACCAAACACTTCAGGGCATAAATAAAAAATGGGGTCTCTGACTGGATCTTGCAGTGCAGAGGGGGTTTGTACATCAAACCACAACTCAAATCAGAAATGGAGAAAGGATGCTTGAATGCCAATTTTGACAGATCGGCGTAGTCTGTGTTTGTACACAGAGCAACGTCGCAGTTTACCCAATGCGGGAAGTGCGACGATGTCGCAGTAGACCAATGAAAGGGTTACGATGATAGGCCAACAGACAGAGAACAAAGATAAAAAATGACATAGTGTCGCTCTGAGTCCACTAACCAGGTGCGACAGGCGAGATCCAAATTCAAAAATGAATAAATCTCCAAACAGTGAGCAATGAAATGGTTTGAAAATGATGAGTACAAACTCATAGGAGGGCTACAAACCCTTCAAAGTGAAGATCTGATGGTGAAATGAGGCTTAGAAAGAACATAATACTATGAATGGCTTGCAAAAGCAATCAACTAAAAACAATATTCAAATTGACAACTACAAACATTGTCTTCCCCACTATGGTCGCCAGATTTGTTTGACGGACAATCTACCAAGAGTAGACTCAAGGCATGATCTCCCTAGCTCAATGCGAGTCTAGAACAAATACGACAGAATATAAATCACTCTCCTAGATCTAATTAAGGATCAAGGAACTAGATACGTTTACCTTGTAGATCGCTAATCCTTTTCTCCTTGAATGCTGCTCCAAGCTTGACGATCTTCAGATCTATGCTTTAAAACCTGTCAAGATAACAAGACAACAAAACAAGTAAAAAACATCTATACAATAATAGATCTAAGTAAGCAGTCAAGCAGGCAAACTACACAAGATATCATTAACACAATTAGATTTTGGTGGAAAGCAATTATATTACTGTATTGAAGAGGGAAGTACATAGGATAGAAATATTACAACCATTGACTTGACGTAGCAATCCTCATTCGATCAAACCAAATCCAAAGCATCCCAAGGAAGTGTGAGTCTCCCAATAGATGACTAGATATCTCTCCTAAGATGATTTCACCAGCATGTAGACACTATAGACTTCCTCCCTTTGGAATGGGAGTGAGCTTCACTTATATAGGACTAAGTGGATAGGGTAGGTTGAGATACGGTAGGAGAGAGATAGGGGATCCTTCCAAGAGGTTAGGAACCGAATGCCAACTCTCCCAAAAGGTCAGGGATAGGGATCCATGTCAGCTAGCTTTGATAATGGGCTCGAAGGAGCTATTTTTGTCCCTTAACTGACATTGTCGCAGGCTGCAAAAGGACAACCTACGATGTCATAGGTTGCATGAGGACAACCTACGATGACCTCTCAAAACCTAGTATGAATGGGTTTGTATCTCTTCCAGGTTAATAACTTAGTCAAGGAAACTTTAGGGATGATTACACTGAGTCTCATGATGGTAAGATTTTAGGTGTAACATCTAAACATTCTTACCATCTCAAATTTCCCACTGAATATCTTTCCATAACTCCACTTAAAGACTTCACCTCCTTCTTGCAATGATCTTTCCTTCCACCTGACCCACAGAGGGGTTCTAAAACACTGCCAAGGAATTCCCCTCTTCCCCAAGGATCAGATGTAAGCATACAACTCATTCACAGGGTTAATTGGCATATCATAACATGTAAAATGCATCAACTCATATCTAACAAATACATCTATCACATGCAAGACTTATAATGACTTAACCTCATGCAATACAATGATATTCATATAGCAATGAACTCATCCCTTTACGCAGGCCTACACATGACTCCTTGTTAATCAAATCCATATAAACATACATTCCAAAATTGCACAATTGAACATAAGTAACCATTTCACAATTGCACAATTGAACATACATTCCACAATTGCACAATTGAACATACATTCCACAATTGCAAGCAACCATTTCATAACAATGAAACACCATCATTTTTCATAACATGAAGAATACCTATCTTTCAATTTCCGAAGCAACTGGATAAGTGAGAGCAACGTTCCACCCAACCTTAGATCTTTATCCAACCTGTACTCTTTCAGCTAAGAGATCACCCCCAAGTTGGGTTGTGTATCCACTAAGGAGGGCTATCAGGTTCTCTCACAGTCAAGGTTCCATCCCAATGCTAAGCCAATATGTAGTTGGGTTTATCAAGTATTCCAAGGAACCTACCCATGCTAAGCCAACCTACAATGGGTTTATCAAGCATTCAGGGACATACTGGTCATGCTAATTCAACTTCCATTTGGGTTTATTAAGCATACCAACAGCAGGGTCATGCCAAGACAACATATAGTTGGGTTTATCAAGCATACCAGACGAGCTGATAATTCTAAGACAACCTACAATGGGTTTATCAAGCAAACAGGGACAACAAGGGAGGCATTACCAAGCCAGTGAGTTCAACCACATAGTTGTAGGAATCTCAACACTCAACCGAACTGGAACCCACATTACCTACCACATCCAACACAAGGAAGACCCTCTTATCTACTGCACAATCCCTCAAGGCCTCTTCCCTTCCTGTGCTATTCCAGGATGGGCATAGAAAGGTCCAGTCGCTAGTTCTATGAGACTACAACCTTCACTGAGTTAATCAAGCAACCCAACCTTCTTCCACAGTTCAACAAGCTAACTCATTCCATGCTTGCGGACAAGGCTTTGTTCCGCAATCTATACTCTACGATCCAAGCTTAGGCTCTCTCACGGTTTCTTTGCACTGTTCAGGCTTGCAGTTTCCTCACGGGTTCTCACCACTCGGTCATGGAGCACTCTATCACCGGTAGAATGGGTTTACACATACAGTTCTCATGGATATCAACTCTTTGGTATTTTCTATACCACATGGAAACACGATTATCTTCAATTTATACCACTCTGTTGACTCTCCGTATCCAGAAACGTATGCGCAAGCTCTCTCCCTGTGGGGCGATGGATCGTGAATGGCTAGTGAATGAATGGATCTTCGATGTCTGAATGAATGTGGTTGTTGTTTCCTTCCACACATGGTATTCAAATAGGATCTGCCAGTTTCAGGTGTTGAGTGTCTTTTCGGATAAGCAACTAGAGTCATGCTCTTCCATACAAAATCGTAGGCATGCTCCATACTCCATTGAGTTCAACAACAGGGTTCTCAACCACCCTCTGCAACCGCATTAATGTCAGTAGGGAGTTCAAACGGGTTCACAGTCGGAGATGTGGCAACATGGGAAACCAATCCCATAACCCCCCATCACCTCTCCCTAGTGGATACACGTGGCCCTTCTCATTAGTTGCCTCCTTATCCATCTTCTTGGTTATTTTATTCATTAATAAATAATTACATCATTTACATTTCTTCATGGCTTAACAGCCCATGAATAATCAAACTGTCCAAATACTTGCCTAAGCAATAAACTTAAACATCCACTAGTGGGGCCTTGGCCTTGAGCTCCACACTAGGGAAAATACACATATTGCATATACACAATATTTACATTGAAGTCAATAAACATCAAGGGAAAAATGGGGTATTCCAACTCCCTCTCCCTTAAAATAACACCATCCTCGGTGTTCTCAAAACTAAACAAAAATGGGAATGCCTCCTTCATGGCATCCTCCAACTCCCATGTGGCCTCTCCTGGGCTAAGGTGACTCCATTGCACCTTTACCTACCCCATGGCCCGGTTCTGGAGCAAGGTAACTTTCCCATCGAGGGTGCATATAGGATCCACTTGGAACTCTCCCTCTAGTTCCACCTGTATCACATGCCAATCAATGGCATGATTAGGATCATGTACATATTTCTTAATCAAAGATACATGGAAAACATTATGAGCTTTCATGTTAGCAGGAAATGCAATCCTATATGAAAATGGCCCTATCCTATCAAGGACTTCAAATGGCTCACAATATATGGGTGCCAACTTGGCACAACTTCCCAACTTCATGGAACTCTTCCTTGGTTTCACTCTCAAGTAGACATGATCCCCAATCTGAAATTCCTTATGCATTCTTTTCATATCTGCATAACTCTTCTGCCTATCCTATGCTGCCTTCAAATTCTGCTTGATCTTCACAATCTCTTGCTCCATATCCTCAATCATTTCAAGTCAAAGCACTACTCTATTCACTGGGCTGTCACAGCTCACTGGAGTTTTGCATCCTTTTCCATACATCACTTCAAAAGTACTCATCTTCAATGATGCTTTATTTCCATTATTGTAAGCAAATTCTACCAAGTGTAAATAGTCTTCCCACTTATATGGCTTATCCATTACATACATCCTTAACATATCTTCAAGAATATGATTTACTCTCTCAGTCTGATCATCTGTCTGAGAATGATAGGTTGTACTGAAATTCAACTGAGTTCCCAACTCCTGGAACAATCCTTTCCAAAAATTGGATGTGAACTTTGTGTCATGATCTGAAACTATTGCCTTGGGAAATCCATGCAATATGGATATCTCTCTCATGAAGATATCTTCAATGTCATTGGCCTTGTGAGTGGACTTGACTGGAATGAAATTAGATACATTTGATAGCTTGTCCACCACCACCATGATTGAATCATGCTTCTTCACTGTCATTGGAAACCCTGTTATGAAATCCATAGAGATCACTTCCCACTTCCATTCTGGGATGGGAAATGGATGCAACAATCCTGCTGGATGTTTATGCTCTACCTTGACCTGTTGAAACTTCTGACATCTAGCAATGTACTCAGCTATGTATTTCTTCATACCATGCCAAAAATACTGCTTCCTTGTTGTTGTTATAGTCTTCTGATATCCTAGATGTCCTGCTTATGGTCTTTGATGTATCTCATCCATCACCAACTTCTTCAAATCTGCACTATTTGGAATGTACAGTCTGGTGTTTTGATAAATGAGAACATCATTCTCACCCAATTGATATTTGCATACTTTTTTTCTATAACACTCTGCTGCAATTTCTCTTTGATCTGAAGGTAGACCTCATCACTATCTTGAGCCTCTAAAATTATTTCCTTCAAGTCTGATTCACACATACTTATTGCTGCAATGTGGAATCTGCTGTTGAGTGCATCGACAAATTATTCTCCTTACCCTTGACATGCTTAATTTCCAAATCAAACTCACAAAGAAACTCCATCCATCTAGTTTGTCTTGCATTCATATTTGGCTGGTCAAACAAGTTTTTCAAACTCATATGATCAGTTCTGAGCTCAAATCTTCTTCCCAAAATATAATGCCTCCATCTCTTGAGAGCGTGAATTATCGATGCTAGCTCTAATTCATGGGTGGCATAGTTCCTTTCATGCTCCTTCAACTTTCTTGACTCATAGAAAATTACAAAACCTTATTGCATTAGCACTCCCTTGAGTCCCTCAACACAAGCATCAGTGCATACTACAAAATCCTTACTTGAATCTACAGTTAAGCAACTCCTTTAACTGTTGGAAACTTCTTTCACATTTTTCAGACCATGTGAATTTGATGTCCTTCCTTTGCAATGAAGTGATTGGATGGGCTATCTTGGGGAAGCCTCCAATGAACCTCCTGTAGTAACCAACAAAGCCCATAAAATATCTGACATATGCTGCATTCCTTGGAGTAGACCAATCCATGATGGCCTCAATCTTCTCTGGATCCACTGCAATGCCCTCTGTTGATATAATATGACCCAAATATTGCATCTTCTCTTGATAGAAGTTACATTTAATCAGCTTAGCATACAGCTGGTGCTCCCTAAGGACTTTCAATACCATCCTCAAATGCTCATCATGCTCTTCTTCATTCTTGGAATACACAAGAATGTCATCGAGGAACACAATCACAAACTTATCCAAATATTTGTTGATGACACTATTCATGAGACACATGAATGTAGCAGGTGCATTGGTAAGAACAAATGGCACCACCGTAAATTCATAATGGCCATACCTAGTTCTCAAGGCTTTCTTATGAATGTCTTCTTCCTTTATCCTTACTTGATGGTACCCAGACCTTAATTCAATATTTGAAAACACTCTAGCTTCCTTCATTTGATCAAACAAGTCATCAATCCTTGGCAAGGGATACTTGTTCTTAATTGTCACTTTATTGAGCTTCCTGTAATCAATACACAACCTCAATGTTCCATCCTTATTCTTAACAAACAATACTGGTGCACCCCATGGGGATACACTCGGTCTAACATATTACTTGTCCATTAATTCCTACAGCTGCATCTTCAATTATACCAACTCTGGCGTGCTCATTCTATAAGGAGCTTTGGAGATGGGTGCTGCCCCTGGAACAAGATTAATGGAAAAATCAATATCTCTCTTGGGTGGCAATCCTGGAACCTCATCTGGAAACACATCCTGAAACTCTTGCAATATCTGGAAGTCTTCTATCCCGGGTCCTTTATCTTCTATTGAATTTGATATATGCACAACATATAACTGAAAACCCTTTTTATAAAACTTCCTTAATTGCAAAGCTGAAATCTGCCTTATTGAAACATGCTTTGGAATCGCTTTAGCCAACCTTGGCTTGCCTTGATCATCAAGGAATTCCAGCACTTTCTCATAACAATCTAATTTGGCCCTATGCCTTTCTAACCAATCCATGGCAATTAAGGCATCGTACGATCCCAATGGTGAGACATTTAATTCTGCATGCGTGAGGAGTCTATTCAATTCTATAGAACACTCCTTCACTACTTCACTTACCTTTCTCTTGGTTCCTGTGGCTAACTGAACTAGCAAAGCCTTACTATGATTTACTGTACCAAGGAAACAAATTTAGACTACCTTAGGAGATACATAACTATGAGTAGACCCTGTATCAATCAAAACAGAAATAGGCTGCTAAGCAACTCCACCACTGTTGATTGATGGTCCCCTACTATAGTTTCTCTTGCCATGTCCCCTACTATAGTTTCTCCTTTAACATTGTGCAAGCTCCTAGGGTTCTTCTTTGCAGTTGTGCAATCTATGAGCATGTGGTGTTCCTCACAACCCCAACACTGAAGTGGCCCCTTTGAAATTATATTTGATGCTACAGCTGGCTTGAATTCTCTTCTTGCTTGTTGGCCTTGTGGAAATCTTCTAGGCTGATTTCTGAATGGTGGTTTGAAATCACATTTCTTTTGATCAAACCTTCCCTTGGGTTTACCTTTCCAAACTGGTTGCACCTCTGCTTTACCTTTACCCTCCTCATAGCAGTGCTCCGCCATCCTAATGGCTTCATCCAAGCTTGGTGGATTTACAAACTCTATTCTATCTCTATAGCTTTCTGGTAGACTACCAAGGAAACATTGGATCTTCACCCTTTCATCCTTGATGTAGTCTACATACCTCAGCAACTCCAAAAACTTGTGAACATGTTCATCCATGGTGTTCTGTCCTAGTCTGAGTTCATTGAACTCCATTCTTTTGCTATCATAATACCTAGTTGATAGGTACTTCTCCTGAAAGTATCTTTGAAACTTTTCCCAGCTGACTCTTCTTTCATTGATTCCTTTAACTTGCATGAGGTGATCCCACCAGATAGCAGCTCTTCCACTAAGGTTATAAATAGAAACCTTAGCCTTTTCATTATCTGAATATTCATTCATTATAAAGTACTTCTTCATTCCAAGGAAGTGTGAGTCTCCCAATAAATGACTAGAGATCTCTCCTAAGATGATTTCACTAGCATGTAGACACTATAGACTTTCTCTCTTTTGAATGGGAGTGAGCTTCACTTATATAGGACTAAGTGGATAGGGTAGGTTGAGATATGGTAGGAGAGAGATGGGGGATCCTTCCAAGAGGTTAGGAACTGAATGCCAGATCTCGCAAAAGGTCAAGGATAGGGATCCATGTCAGCTAGCTTCGATAATGGGCTCGAAGGAGCTATTTTTTTCCATTAACTAACATTGTCGCAGGCTGCAAGAGGACAACCTGCGACGTTGCAGTTTGCATGAGGACAACCTACGATGACCTCTCAAAACCTAGTATGAATGGGTTTGTATCTCTTCTAGGTTAATAACTTAGTCAAGGAAACTTTAGGGATAATTACACTGAGTCTCATGATGGTAAAATTTTAGGTGTAACATCTAAACATTCATACCATGTCAAATTTCCCACTGAATATCTTTCCATAACTCCACTTAAAGACTTCACCTCCTTCCTGCAATGATCTTTCCTTCCACCTGAACCATAGGGGTTCTAAAACACTGCCAGGGAATTCTCCTCTTCCCCAAGTATCAGATGTAAGCATACAACTCATTCACAGGGTTATTTGGCATATCATAGCATGTAAAATGCATTAACTCATATCTAACAAATACATCTATCACATGCAAGAATTATAATGCCTTAAAATCATGCAATACAATGATATTCATATAGCAATGAACTCAACCCTTTGCGTAGGATTGCACATGAATCCTTGTTAATCAGATCCATATAAACATACATTCCACAATTTCACAATTGAACATAAGCAACCATTTTATATCAATGAAACACCATCAATTTTCATAACATGAAGAATACTTATCTTTCAATTTCCGAAGCAACTGGCTAAGTGAGAGAAACATTCCACCCAACCTTAGATATTTGTCCAGCCTGTACTCTTTCAGCTCAAAGATCACCCCCAAGTTGGGTTGTGTATCCACTAAGGAGGGCTATCAGTTTTTCTTACAGTCAAGGTTCCATCCCAATGCTAAGCCAATTTGTAGTTGGGTTTATCAAGTATTCCAAGGAACCTACCCATGCTAAGCCAACCTACAATGGGTTTATCAAGCATTTAGGGAAATACTAGTCATGCTAAGCCAAATTCCATTTAGGTTTATCAAGCATACCAACAACAGGGTCATGCCAAGACAACATATAGTTAGGTTTATCAAGAATACCAGACTAACTGATCATGCTAAGACAACCTACAGTGAGTTTATCAGGAAAACAGGGACAACAAGGGAGGCGTTGCTAAGCCAGTGAGTTCAACCACATGGTTGTAGGAATCTCAACACTCAGCCGAACTGGAACCCACATTACCTACAACATCCAACACAAGGAAGACCCTCTTATCTGTTGCACAGTCCCTCAAGGCCTCTTCCCTTCCCGTGCTATTCTAGGATGGACATAGAAAGGTCCAGTCGCTAGTTCTATGAGACTATAGCCTTCACTGAGTTTATCAAGCAACCCAACCTTCTTCCATAGTTCAACAAGCTAACTCATTCCAAGCTTGAGGAAAAGGCTCTGTTCCGCAATCTATCCTCTGTGATCCAAGCTCAGGCTCTCTCATGGTTTCTCTACACTTTTCAGGCTTGCAGTTTCCTCACAGGTTCTCACCACTCGGTCATGGAGCACTCAGTCACTAGTAGAATGGGTTTTCACATACAACTATCATGGATATCAACTCTCTGGTATTTTCTATACCACAGGGAAACACGATTATCTTCAGGTTATACCACTCCGTTGACTCTGCGTATCCAGGAACGTATGAGCAATCTCTCTCCCTATGGGGCGATGGATCGTGAATGGATAGTGCATGAATGGATCTTCGATGTATGAATGAATGTGGTGGTTGTTTCCTTCCACACACGGTATTCAAATAGGATCTGCCAGTTTCAGGCATTGAGTGTCTTTTCGGATAAGCAACCAGAGTCATGCTCTTCCATATGAAATCGCAAGCATGCTCCATACTCCATCGGCTTCAACAATAGGGTTCTCAACCACCCTCTGCAACCGCATTTATGTCAGCAGGGAGTTCAAATGGGTTCACAGTCGGAGATGCGGCAACATGGGAAACCAATCCCATAACCCACCATCACCTCTCCCTAGTGGATACACGTGGCCCTTCTCATTAGTTGCCTCCTTATCCATATTCTTGGTTATTTTATTCATTAATAAATAATTACATCATTTACATTTCTTCATGGCTTAACAGCCCATGAATAATCAAACTGTCCAAATACTTGCCTAAGCAATAAACTTAAACATCCACTAGTGGGGCCTTGGCCTTGAGCTCCACACTAGGGAAAATACACATACTTCATATACATAATATTTACATTGAAGCCAATAAACATCAAGGGGAAAATGGGGTATTACAACTCCCTCTCCCTTAAAATAACACCATCCTCGGTGTTCTCAAAACTAAACAAAAATGGGAATGCCTCTTTCATGGCATCCTCCAACTCCCAAGTGGCCTCTTCTGGGCTAAGGTGCCTCCATTGCACCTTTACCTGCCCCATGGCCCAGTTCTGGAGCAAGGTAAATTTCCTATCGAGGATGCATATAGGATCCACCTGGAACTCTCCCTCTGGTTCCACCTGTATCACATGCCAATCAATGGTATGATTAGGATCATGTACATATTTCTTAAGCAAAGATACAGGGAAAACATTATGAGCTTTCATGTTAGCAGGAAATGCAATCCTATATGCAAATGGCCCTATCCTATCAAGGACTTCAAATGGCCCACAATATCTGGGTGCCAACTTGGCACAACTTCCCAACTTCATGGAAATATTCCTTGGTTTCACTCTCAAGTAGACATGATCCCCAATCTGAAATTCCTTATGCATTCTTTTCATATTTGCATAACTCTTCTGCTTGTCCTTTGCTGCCTTGAAATTATGCCCGATCTTCACAATCTCTTGCTCCATCTCCTCAATCATTTCAAGTCCAAGCACTACTCTGTTCACTGGGCTGTCCCAACTCACTGGAGTTTTGCATCCTTTTCCATACAACACTTCAAAATTACTCATCTTCAATGATGCTTGATTTCCATTGTTGTAAGCAAATTCTACCAAGTGTAAATAGTCTTCCCACTTATATGGCTTATCCATTACATACATCCTTAACATATCTTCAAGAATATGATTTACTCTCTCAGTCTGACCATCTGTCTTAGGATAATAGGTTGTACTGAAATTCAATTGAGTTCCCAACTCCTGGAACAATTCTTTCCAAAAATTGGATGTGAACTTTATGTCACAATCTGAAACTATTGCCTTGGGAAATCCATGCAATCTGGATATCTCTCTCATGAAGATATCTGCAATGTCATTGTCCTTGTTAGTGGACTTGACTGGAATGAAATGAGATACATTTGATAGCTTGTCCACCACCACCATGATTGAATCATGCTTCTTCACTGCCATTGGCAACCCTGTTATGAAATCCATAGAGATCACTTCCCACTTCCATTTTGGGATGGGAAATGGATGCAACAATCCTACTAGATGTTTATGCTCTGCCTGGACCTGTTGACACTTCTGACATCTAGCAATGTACTCGGCTATGTATTTCTTCATACCATGCCAGAAATACAACTTCCTTGTTGTTGTTATAGTCTTCTGATATCCTAGATGTCCTAAGTATGGTCTTTGATGTATCTCATCCATCACCAACTTCTTCAAATTTGCATGGTTTGGAATGTACAGTCTGGTGTTTTGATAAATGAGAACATCATCGTCACCCAATTGATATCTTGCATACTTTTCCTCTATAACACTCTGCTGCAATTTCTCTTTGATATGAAGGTAGACCTCATCACTATCTTGAGCCTCTAAAATTCTTTCCTTCAAGTCCGATTCACACCTACTTATTGCTGCAATGTGGAATTTGCTGTTGAGTGCAACAACAACTTATTCTCCTTATCCTTGACATGCTTAATTTCCAAATCAAACTCACAAAGAAACTCCATCCATCTAGTTTGTCTTGCATTTAGATTTGGCTGGTCAAACAAGTATTTCAAACTCATATGATCAGTTCTGAGCTCAAATCTTCTTCCCAAAATATAATGCCTCCATCTCTTGAGAGCGTGAATTATGGATGCTAGCTCTTGACTCATATAAAATTACAAAAACTTCTTGCATTATCACTCCCTCGAGTCCCTCAACGCAAGCATCAGTGCATACTACAAAATCCTTACTTAGATCTGCAATCTTCAAAACAGGTGCACTAGTAAGCAACTCCTTTAACTGCTGGAAACTTCTTTCACATTTTTCAGACCATGTGAATTTGATGCCATTCCTCTGCAATGAAGTGATTGGATGGACTATCTTGGAGAAGTCTCCAATGAACCTCCTGTAGTAACCAACAAAGCCCATAAAATATCTGACATCTGCTGCATTCCTTGAAGTAGACCAATCCATGATGGCCTCCATCTTCTCTGGATCCACTGCAATGCCCTCTATTGATATAATATGACCCAAATACTGCATCTTCTCTTGATAGAAGTTACATTTACTCAGCTTAGCATACAATTGGTGCTCCCTAAGGACTTGCAACAGCATCCTCAAATGCTCATCATGCTCTTCTTCATGCTTGGAATACACAAGAATGTCATCGAGGAACACAATCACAAACTTATCCAAATATTTGTTGAAGACACTATTCATGAGACACATGAATGTAGTAGGTGCATTGGTAAGACCAAATGGAACCACCGTAAATTCATAATGGCCATACCTAGTTCTCAAGGTTGTCTTATGAATGTCTTCTTTCTTTATCCTTACTTGATGGTACCCAGACCTTAAGTCAATATTTGAAAACACTCTAGCTTCCTTCATTTGATCAAACAAGTCATCAATCCTTGGAAAGGGATACTTGTTCTTAATTGTCACTTTATTGAGCTTCCTGTAATCAATACACAAACTCAATGTTCCATCCTTATTCTTAACAAACAATACTGGTGCACCCCATGGGGATACACTCAATATGACATATTCCTTGTCCATTAATTCCTGCAGCTTCATCTTCAATTCTACCAACGCTGGCGTGCTCATTCTATAAGGAGCTTTGGAGATGGGTGTTGCCCTGGAACAAGATTAATGAAAAATTCAATATCTCTCTTGGGTGGAAATCCCGGAACCTCATCTGGAAACACATCCTAAAACTCTTGCAATATCTAGATGTCTTCTATCCCAGGTCCTTTATCTTCTGCTGAATATGATATATGCACAACATATAACTGAAAACCCTTTTTATAAAACTTCCTTAATTGCAGAGCTGAAATCTGCCTGATTGAAACATGCTTTGGAATTCCTTTATCCAACCTTGGCTTCCCTTCATCATCAAGGAATTCAAATGCTTTCTCATAACAATCTAATTTGGCCCTATGCCTTTCCAACCAATCCATGCCAATTAAGGCATCATATGATCCCAATGGTAAGACATTTAATTCTGCATGCGTGAGGAGTCCATTCAATTCTATAGAACACTCCTTCACTACTTCACTTACCTTTCTCTTGGTTCCTGTGGCTATTTAACTAGCCAAGCCTTACTATGCTTTACTATACCAAGGAAACAAATTTAGACTACCTTAGGAGACACATAACTATGAGTAGACCATGGATCAATCAAAACAGAAATAGGTTGCTAAGCAACTCCACCACTGTTGATTAATAGTATGCTTGGTGATCATCCAGTGCTGCATAAATCCTAGGTGTTTCTCTTGTCATGTCCCCTACTTTAGTTTCTCCTTTAACATTGTGCAATCTCCTGGGGTTCTTCTTTGCAGTTGTGCAATCTATGAGCATGTCATTTTCCCCACAACTCCAACACTTAAGTGACCCCTTTGACATTCTATTTGCTGCTATAGTTGGCTTGAATTCTCTTCTTGCTTGCTGACCTTGTGGAAATCTTCTAGGCTGATTTCTGAATGGTGGTTTGAAATCACCTTTATTTTGATCAAACCTTCCCTTGGGTTTACCTTTTCATGCTGGCTGCACCTCTACTTTACCTTTACCCTGCTCATAGCAGTGCTCCACCATCCTAATGGCTTCATCCAAGATTGGTGGATTTACAAACTCTATTCTATCTCTGTAGCTTTCTGGTAGACTACCAAGGAAGCATTGGATCTTCACCCTTTCATCCTTGTTGTTGTATACATACCTCAGCAACTCCAGAAAATTGTGAACATGTTCATCCATGGTGTTCTGTCCTAGTCTGAGTTCATTGAACTCCTTTCTTTTGCTATCATAATACCTAGCTGATAGGTACTTCTCCTGAAAGTATCTTTGAAACTTTTCCCAGCTGACTCTTCTTTCATTGATTTCTTTCACTTGCATGAGGTGATCCCACCAGATAGAAGCTCTTCCACTAAGGTTATAAATAGAAACCTTAGCCTTTTCATTCTTTGAATATTCATTCATTATAAAGTACTTCTTCATTCCAGGAAGCCATGCCTCTGCTTCTTGACCCTCTTTGCTTTCACCATCAAAAGTGGGAGGCCTTTCCTTCCTAAATTAACCCCGTGGAATACATCTGTGCTTCTTTCTGCCTTTACTCTTGCTGGAAGTGTGCCTTGGGCTCCCCTAAGAACCCTCAAAATCATCTGACCTGCTACAAGAAAACTTAGGAGAGGGTGTCCTTTGCCTTCTGCTCACAGAACCTCTTCTAGGGCTTGGAGTTCTTCTCATAGAACGACCCCTAGACTGAATTTCTGCATTTCTTTCCTCTCGACCTTCGTGGCTTGGGTTAGAACCATTGTTAATCCTTTGTTGCAAGTCCATAAGACTTTGCAAAATGGCCGCATTGAGTTGATGTTGTTCCTCTTGCGCTTTCATCATCCGCTCGTTAAATCTCACCATAGTCTCAACTAGGTTTGGGGGCACCACTTGCTCCCTTCTTCCATCAGACTCGGCCTCTATATGCACTTCTTGCACGTTCTTACCCAACACATCATCTTCTAGCCCAAATGGGTCCTGTGCATCGTTTAAAGTGACAATTCTTACACCTTTCTGTGCACTGCCCTGTGATGCGATTCGCCTTACAGCTGCTCCTATCTCTGTGCATATCAGAGACATTCTATTAGATATCACAAGCATGCAAATAAATCTATCATACCCATTCAAACCAGGAACTACTCATTTGAACAATTAATCAATCAAATGAGTTCATCAAAATCGCTCCATGGGCGCATTTCTTGACCAAAAATTCATGCACGATCTGGCCCAAACAGCTCTCAGTGTCGCAACTAAAGCTCTAATACCACTCTGTCACGTCCCCAATGACCTCCATGGCCACGAGAGACCCTGATACATTTTTTTTCTTCCAAATTCGACTGAATACACACAGTTGAAATGACTCGGATCTGCAATCCGCAATTGCGGATGCGGAAGTGAAAAAATTCATAACCGGAAAGCTTACCTTTCTGCAATCTACAATCTGCAACGGCGTATCCACAATCCGCAATTGCAAATGTGAAAGTGCTAAAATTCATAACCAGAAAGCTTACCTTTCCACAATCCACAACGACAGATCAACAATCTGCAATTTCGGATGCAGAAGTGCCAAACTTCATAACCGGAAAGCTTACCTTTCTGCAATCTGCAATCCGCAATCCACAATTGCGGATGCGAAAGTGCCAAACTTCACAAATGAAAGCTTACCTTTCCACAATCCGCAATCCACAATCCAAAAATGCGGATGTGGAAGGTCAAATCTTAACTTTCGACAACAGTCACTTCCACAATCCGTAATCCGCAATTGTGGATGCGGGCATGCGGAACCATACCCTCTGTGATGGAAACTTTCCACACAATCTTCCAAGGGGCATAACTTCCACATCCTTGGTCCAAATGAGACAAGGTCGGTACCATTGGAAATCTCTTGGAGAGATCTATCCAATGGTGAAATCCCTACCCCATATAAACATTCTTACCATGTCAAATTTCCCACTAAATATCTATACATAACTCCACTTAAAGACTTCACCTCCTTCCTTCCATGATCTTTCCTTCCACCCGACCCACATAGGGGTTCTGAAACACTGCCAGGGCATTCCCCTCTTCCCCAAGGATTATATGTAAGCATACAACTCATTCACAGGTTTATTTGACATATCATAATATGTAAAATGCATTAACTCATATCTAACAAATACATCTATCACATGCAAGACTTATAATATATTAAACTCATGCAATACAATGATATTCATATAAGAATGATCTCAGCCCTTTACTCAGGTCTGCACATGACTCCTTGTTAATCAAATCCATATAAACATACATTCCACAATTGCACAATTGAACATAAGCAACCATTTCATAATAATGAAACACCATCAATTTTCATAACAAGAATACTTATATTTCAATTTCCGAAGCAACTGGCTAAGTGAGAGCAATGTTCCACCCAACCTTAGATCTTTGTCCATCCTGTACTCTTTTAGCTGAGATATCACCCCCAAGTTGGGCTATGTATCCACTAAGGAGGGCTATTAGTTTCTCTCACATTCAAGGTTCCATCCCAATGCTAAGCCAATCTGTAGTTGGGTTTATCAAGCATTCCAGGGAACCTACTCATGCTAAGCCAACCTACAGTGGGTTTATCAAGCATTCAGGGACATACTGCTCTTGTTAAGCCAACTTCCAGTTGGGTTTATCAAGCATACCAACAGGAGGTTCATGCCAAGCCAACATATAGTTAGGTTTATCAAGCATACAAGACTAGTTGATCATGATAAGCCAACCTGCAGTGGGTTTATCAAGAAAACATGGACAGCAAGGGAGGTGTTACTAATCTAGTGAGCTCAACCACAGAGCTGCAGGAATCTCAACACTTAGTCGACCTGGAACCCACATTATCTACCACATCCAATACAAGGAAGACCCTCTTCTCTGCTGCACAGTCCCTCAAGGCCTCTTCCCTTCCAGTGTTATTCCAGGATGGGCATAAAAAGGTCCAGTCGCTAGTTCTATGAGACTACAGCCTTCACTGGGTTTATCAAGCAACCCAACCTTCTTCCACAATTCAAAAATCTAACTCATTCCATGCTTGCAGATAAGGCTTGGTTCCGCAATATATCCTCTGCGATCCAAGCTCAGGCTCTCTCACGATTTCTCTCCACTGTTCAGGCTTGCAGTTTCCTCACGGGTTCTCACCACTTGGTCATGGATCACTCTGTCACCGGTATACTGGGTTCGCACATACAATTCTCATGGATATAAAATCTCTAGTATTTTATATACCATAGGGAAACATGATTATCTTCAAGTTATACCACTCTATTGACTCTACGTATCTAGAAACGTATGAGCAATCTCTCTCCCTGTGGGGTGATGGATCGTGAATGGCTAGTGCGTGAATGGATCTTCGATTTCTGAATGAATGTGTTGGTTGTTTATTTCCACCCATGGTAGTCAAACAGTCTCTGCCAGTTTTAGGCGTTGAGTGTCTTTCTGGATAAGCAACCAGAGTCATGCTCTGTCATACGAAATCACAGGCATGCTCCATACTCCATCGGCTTCAGTAACACGGTTCTCAACCACCCTCTGCAACTGCATTAATGTCAGCAGGGAGTTCAAATGGGTTCACAGTCGGACATGTGGCAACATGGGAAACCAATCCCATAACCCCCCCTCACCTCTCCCTGGTGGATACACGTGGCCCCTTCTCATTAGTTGCCTCCTTAGCCAGTTTCTAGGTTATTTTATTCATTAATAAATAATTACATCATTTACATTTCTTCATGGCTTAACAGCCCATGAATAATCAAACTGTCCAAATACTTGCCTAAGCAATAAACTTAAACATCCCCTAGCCTTGGCCTTGAGCTCCACACTAGGGAAAATACACATATTGCATATACACGGTATTTACATTGAAGCCAATAAACATCAAGGGAAAAATGGGGTGTTACATTCTTCTTGTAGGAAATCATGCCACAATCTCTTAAAGTTAGGTTTCACTTCTCAACCATTTACTATATCCAAGAATATCTCCCATGAGGATGGAATACCATTGACAACAGTCTGAATGAGATCATCATCATCAACCTTCACACCAATGCTCATAAGTTGATCACTTAATTGAGAGATCTTTGTGAAGAAGGAAGCCACAGCTTCGTCCTTATCCATCTTTAGATTTTGAAGCTTATTCTTCAATTATCTATTTTGACTGGTTGCCTTCTTCTCATAAATATTTGTCAAAGTGTCGAAGAATTCCTTTGTGGTCTTTAATGGATTAATCACGGGCATCAAGTTGTCTTTCACGGAATCATAAATGATTATCTTTGTGTTGGCTTGATTCTTCTTGAAGCTAATGCACCCTGCATTAGAAATAGGATCTTCAATAACACTGGATACATATCCATCTAAATCATGCTCTTCCAGGATATTTAAGATCCTAGCCTTCCAAGTATTGAAGTTTGAAGTTCCTTCAAGACGGTCTTCCGGTCTCACTTAGATTGAGGCCACTGTTCTTCAAGTACTGTGCACACTCATAATATATGTAGGCTCAAGATTGATTGTTGAACTTAGCTCTTTCATGCCCTAATATCTAATACCATGTTAAATTTTTATCTTTAAATTCAGAGCTGCAATAATACTTGAAATCAAATAACAATCATACACATAAGCAATCACATTTGACACATGAATTTACCCTAGGGAAATCCTCTATGAATTGAGGGAGAAAACCCCCAACAAAACCTTTCTTAGTATATTTATAGATAGCAAAGAATTTTTTTTACATCAAGCACCTCTCGTGCAATTACAGAGCAAGATAAAGATAAAGAAGAGAGACTCGGAATAATATCCTGCACAAAGAGAAGCACATTTCCTTCAAGAGAGAAGAGAATTCGCTTCACATTGGATTCATCAATCCTCTATAACATATTAATATATTCTTCTCATGCATTGGATTCTATTTTTATCTTCTGAATTCAGGATGAACTCACCATCCATCTGGATGCATCAATCTTGCATGAAGAAGTGTGCCCCACTTCTCATGCAATGCATTAACTCACTGAATTGTCTCTTAGAATGAACTCGCCCCTTAACTGAAATCTTTCCCACTTATTTAGGTGGCTAACTTAAGTGTCATCATGCACTAGGCTAAGGTCTTGCATGTCAATATAGATCCTCATGTGTTGAGGTGATGCTTTGCATGTCGAAAAATGTATGGTGCGTGATGTACTACTAACCATGGTTGAGATATTAAATCTCCTATAGATACTGGCCACCTTTAGAGTGAATTACTTTAGCATATAACCACTTGGAATGATAATAGGACAATATGATCACATCATTGGGAAAACATCCTTAGTATATTTGATATGATAATCAAGATGGCACATGTGGACCATACATATAAGACCAGAGATAAAGATAAGATGTGATAAGATATGAGAGAATTCGAATTGCACATAAAGAATTAATTAAGAGAGAATTCAAATAGTTAAACTTCAGTGAAGACTTCAGTAAATCAAAGGAGAACTCGAATTGATCACTATAGTGATGTTAACAAGAAAAAAAGAGTTAACTAAGTGATAACAAAGAAGATCTAGTTAACTAAGTGCTTGACTAGCAAGACTATACAACATCATCACGTTGACATACAAATCACTTTCCTCAACACATGAAGCTTATCTATTCTTGAGTCCAACTCAATATTCTTCTCCAAGTTTCATGATTCCAACTCATGCTCCTATAAGGCACTACCTCGACACACGAAGCTCAATATTGGCACACAAGATTGACCTAGAGAATGACTCATGATGTTGTAACTTTAACAGTCTACCCATGGGAAGTTGTTGGAAATATTGTTGAAGTGAAGGTGTGAACCGTAAAAAGAACCCTACAAGTACAGCCAAAGCATATGAGTTGGAGGGAGACCTCCAAGGAACCATATCGATGTTGAAGAAGTGCATTCTAGGTGGATGTTGAACCATGTGAGAACCATAATGATTGCTAAGAGTCATTGGGGGTAGACCTATAGGAACCCAATGTTGTAGTCCAAAAGGATTTGGGTGTGAGGGTGACCTCCAAGGAACTAGATTAATAGTAAATGAGAGGTGTTGACACCAGTTTTGCCTTGGGCGACTGGGAGGATTAGACCCCTGAAGACAGTGAATCATGGCCTCGGTTTTAAGATCATGGAGACCCAAGGGAGGCCAAATGAGAGCTCCGGATGTGTAGAGCTCGGTTTTAATTCTCCAAATGAGAGCCTTGGAGAATTAAATAATCCAAGGCCCTAAGTTTTAAACATTGCAGAAAGGATTAAAATTGCAAAAATACGCCCCCAGTTAAATGATGGCGCAAGTGAATGATGTATATCTATAGCGATAATGATCAACAGCTGAGAAGCAGCTTCGCGAAAGAAGAAGGGTATGTTTTAAACAAAGGCAGAGTGTTTAGCCCTCGAGCAAATTGGAAATTTCATCAACGGGCATAAGGGAATATCTATGGTCGCCAATTTGTTCATGATTTCAAAGTGCGTGAAAGAACCAACTTGCCAAATCTGTGAACTTTTGGTAGGGACCGCAGTTTTATATGGCACAGATCGGGCAGAGTTGAGATCTACGGTGGAATATTTGTTCGCCGATTGAACTAGCGCGAATGACCAACAATCCAAGATTTGCGGAGCGCGGTAGGGGGCGCATCTTTGGACAGTCTGGATGTGAATGAGATCAAGATCAATGGTGTTGGGTCGATCATGAAGATGGACGGTTGAAAGGCACCTCTGCCGTGAACGAATGATATCCCAAGGGAAAGAAGCCATATCAGAGCCGTCATATGCTTTTTCACTTAACACGAAATTTTGGTTAAATCTGTTTAACGCCAACCCAGATCTCAGTCATCATTCTCGCTCATGTGGAGAGTCCAATCGGATGATCATGCCAAAATGATTACTCCTGTTTACCATCATTATCTCAGTTGTTATAAATGGGCTTCCAAATTTTATTGTTCACATCAGTGTTCGAAAAGGTGGTAGGCTATGCAGCCCAAATATCTTTCATTTGAGATCTGGTCATGGAAAAGGATCAAGGAGCCAAAGTAATTTTTGTACCGAAGAAGGTGTGGTCCGATGTGGAGGATAATCACATTCCTCATCCCCTGTAAAATTTGACCACATAGAGGAGAGTACTTCCAGCAAACCCGAGGAGCACAGAGGTCGACAGGTGTGCAAGAAAACTCGGTGAAGGAAAAAGAGAGAGGCTCGAAAGGTTGAATAGTGCACCCACCAAACCATGGAGATTCTCAGAGATTTTGTTGTTCCCACTAAGGAAGTTGCACCACCTCCTTCCACAGAAAAGGAATAGGTGGTCGATTCCCTGAAGGTGGAATATTTCTTCGACCCACAAGGCCAAGTAATAACCCAAACATAGAGTGGCGGTCTGTTTTATGATATTTTACATCCCGTCGTATCAGTCTGTTTCAGACTCTTTTTTAATATGTATTATTCTTATACTTTGGGACCACTTAAGACCTCCCAGCTGCTTAGGAGTTGTTGTAGTTAGCAATTGTACAATGACACATGTAAAATCAGGCATGCATGTCTGTTAGTACTCATTTATGTTCTCAGAGACAATGGACTAGGTTGAGTAGGTGTCAGTGCGACTGTAACGGTTTTCTGTTAGGGTGACTCAGGCCTGAGGGATGAAAGATATCTATATATACATATGTAATCGAGATGAAAAGGGTTGAAACCTGTTGGACCCGTGAGGATTTTTTGTATTTTGAGATGTTCCTTTGATAAAATTGCAGAGCCGAGCAAGCAATTTGAGCAAAGATTCTTGTGTTATTTTATTTGCAGTCTGTATCTCCTTTTCCTACATGTGAATGTTTCCTTTTTTTCTACTTCATAATGTTTTCTCTCATGTTTGGATAAGTGTATATTGAGACAGAATTCATATTGTTATGCTCTATTTCTTTGATTCCAAGCATCCACAAACCAGTTTCTACTAAATTTAATGCTCTATATTGATGGACTGTTCTTATTTTCTTCCTAATTATCACCAGACAAACAACTCTTTGACTGTAAATGAGTATCTACCCTACCTCTGTTATGAATTATTTGTAAAGCATTGCCACTTTATCTTCATAAGTATCTTGAATCCATCGCCCAATGAACATTCACTTTGTTTCAACCATACAATAAATCTGATTTTTGTTTTATTTTTATATATCTGGCCCTATTAAACCATTGGTGAGAGATCCCTCTCTAGAAAGAAAGAAGACAACTCCCTTTCCTAAAGTGGTTTTGTGGTTTCCTTGAAGTGACTTTTTCCCCACAACCTTAAAGGTCATTTTGAGTGCTAACATAATGGCGCCGTTGTCGGGGAGCAAAAGTTGCATTGCCCCTGGGCATAACGACAAAGGTTTCAGATCTGATTGTTGATGGTGGACAACAGTCAGACATCAAGAAGGTTGTGTATCATTCACCTGGAAACTTCACTCATGATTCAATCCAATTTGCAGGCTCCACTGGGGAACGAGCTCAGTTGTCTGAAACATGGAAGAATTGAGATCTAGGTATCAAAGTGTCAATATATTCAAAGAGGTCTTGTTCTTTTGCATAGACTTCTTTTTATCTCTATGTGTATATATCAAGGAATTCCTGTTTCACCGGAAATTCTTAAGTCATGAGAGGGATTCCTTTGTATATACCTCATTAGATCTTGTAGATGTACCTTCTTCTTTCATTCCTAGGCTGATCTAATTCCTCCTTTTGAATTAGATCTCAACGGAGATATAGTCCTTTAAAGTTGCCCCTTGTTCTTCGTGAATGTCCTCCAAAATACCATAGATACCTCCCCATTTTTTATGGAGAAGATGGAAGTCTCACAGCTGAAAGACATCTTCAAGGTTTTGAGCATTTTTTGGACCTTTTTGAAATAGGGCATGATTATGTTTGTATGAGGGCCTTTTCCCAATCTTTCCAAGGAGATGTTAAGAAATGGTTCAAGCACTTGCATCCTGAATCCATTGATACATGGGAAGAGTTTTCTGATGTCTTTTTGGAGTTTTGGGGTAAGAGAAGGTCATTGGACCAAGTTATTACAGAGTTTTATTCCACGAAGAAACAAGAAGGTGAAACTATGTCTAGTTTTAACCGGAGGTTTGCAAGCTTTTATTATAACATGCCAAAGGAAATTCAGCCTCTGGAAAATGCTGCTAAATTGTATTATGCATCTATATTCCCTCCCGAATTGTCTTTTTCCTCTTTTGGAGAGAAGGTCTCCCACCTTGCAACATATGTTTATTGACTCATTGGAAGTTGAAGACAATCTTAGGATGTCTGGAAAGGTTTCAAACCAAGATAATGGTAACATGATTGAAGAAAAATTAGAGTTTGAAGAGAGATGTGGACAAAAGGAATTTGCTTCGCATTCCAATCCTTTTCATGGTGAACAGAAAAATGATCATCCCACTGATGTACAAGAAGAGGGTTATACTAATTTGTTTTATGAAGATTGCAATCATCATGTTGAAATTTCTGTTATGAATGGTTTTAAAGGGGATTTCAGTCCACCTATATATGATGAATATGTTGATGGATACTTGGATATTGTGTCTGAAAAGGAAGCTGAAATTTTTGCAAGTCCTGGACCAATTGGTGAAGAAAGTTTGGTTGAAATTTATGACCAAAATGCTGAAAACATAGTGGATAGTAGGCAGGCTGAAAGCGACTGTTTTCCATTGAGTTTTTCTTCAGTTGAATTGCTGAAACAAGGAATTAAAATTTCTAATCAAAAACAAAAATTCGAGGTAATGGAGAATGCCATAAACCTTCTAGAAGTGAATGAAAAGAATTAGAAATCATACAATCAGTCCCATTATATAGAAAAACCATCTGGAGGTCTTACAGCAGAACAGTTCAGATTTCAGCCAGTCATGGAGAGAAATCAGATTGTAGCTCATGATTTCATTATTAAAAACCAGGGAGATAGTAAGACCGATGAAGGTAATTCCCCGCCTCTCTGCTCTGAAATATTTGACATAATGAAGAAAGGTTGTAAGGTTATGAATGAAGAAATCTTAAAGGCCTTGCATAAGAAGCCTTGCCATCATCAGACAAAGGAAGAGGAGGCTAATCATTAGAGGAAATTTGAGGTCTAAAATGGGCCTTATAAGAAAATGAGCCAACCATAATTTCTTTATGAGTTGGAATTCAAGAACCAATAGAATTTCAATAAAATGAGTCAACCATAATGGTTGACTTGAGATATTTGTCATAAAAAAACTACTTTTTTTGTTCGTATTTTCAACATATCTCCCTATGTTTTTACTCAAATTTCGAGTGGGAGCACTCCTTGGATGCGGAATTCAATTCCCCATTCAATGATTGCTCCTACTCGAAATTTGAGTAAAAACACAGGGCGATATGTTGAAAATACAAACAAAAAAAGTAGTTTTTTCCTTTTCTTCCTCCAAAATTAATAGATATTAATTTCCTTTTTTTGACTATTATTTCATTATTTTAGCTATTATTTTATTATTTTCCTTAGGAGGCCCATTTTAGACCTCAAAATTCCTCTAATGTATCAATATATTCATGAAATTTTCCAGTAGATAGAGGTTTTTCCCTTGGTTGAAAATGAAGTAGATTGTGGTATCGATAAAAAAAATTCTTGTTGTTTCTCCTGAATTTAATAAATACGTTCAGCAAGCTGATCAGGATAGTCAGTCAATTTTTTCTTCATGTCATTCGATCTCAGAGTCTTTGTGTCAAGAAGAAGTTGTTCTTCTCAATCCATTTGAGAATCAGGATGGTATTTCTTTTGAAACACAAGAGCAAAATCAGGTTTTTAATCCATGAATTCTAATAAGCCAAGAGGATGATATTATTGATAGTTCACGTGTCGAAACAACCTCTCATGTTACAAAGCTACAGTTAAAACAGAATGATGTGTATGAATCTGATTGTTTTAGTCTTATTGAGTTGCATGATGGATCAAGCATACATTATTTTCAAGTTCTATCTGAAACTTGTCGTGAACATTCAATTCCTATACTTAGCATGAATGAAAAAGGAGATGAGCATACTACTTACAGTTCTCTTGAAGATGAGTTTTCCAGTCTACAAGCGAAATCACAGTTTGACAGGGTGCCAGATAAGTTACAGTTGGAGCAGCATTGTCATGTCAAACAAATGGCAGAAAAATTTGAAGGTCGCCATGTATATGACACAGTAGCTGATTACATGGAGAAATTTTTCAGTTGGGGTAATTGGTTATGTTTCTGCCAAAAATATTACATCTATCGTCATTGCTTTTTGCCAATATGTTCTTATTTTTTTTTATTTTAGTCAAGCATGATGAGAAAGTTTACTTATTGGATCAATTGCTTGATTGGTTACATTGGCACTTTTGTATCGCCTGATGTTGCAGTCATTTCAGCAGCATAGGGTTTATTGATTTGTATATAAATAAGCTCGACATAGAGAGCACCTTTTCCACATGTACAGTTCAGTTTCATTTTGATTTCAACCATTTCAGTTTCAAGTTTCGGTTCATATTTGTAGCATGTGGTTTAGCCTAAGTGCTCAGTTTGCTTTCAGTCTCAGATGAAGAATTACAGGTTGCAGTTTTGTGATGGGAACATCCCAATGGATCAGGCACATGGTTACGTACGGGGTTCTTTGCTACCTCGCGGGGAGGATAACATCCCCAATTGGAGTCAGTTGTTGACACCAGTCTTGTCTTGGGTGACTGGGAGGATTAGACCCCTGAAGATAGTGAATGATAGCCTCGGTTTTTAGATCATGGAGACCCAAGGGAGGCTAAACAAGAGCTCTGGACATGTAGTTGTAGCTGGAGAATGAAATAATCCAAGGCCCTAAGTTTTAAACATTGCAGAAAGGATTAAAAATGCAAAAATTCGCCCCCAGTTAAATGATGGTGCAAGTGAAGGATGTAGATCTATAGCGATAATGATCAACAGCTGAGAAGCAGCTTCACAAAAGAAGAAGGGTATGTTTTAAACAGAGGCGGAGTGTTTAGCCCGCGAGAAAATTGGAAAGTTCATCAACGAGCATAAGGGCAGATCTACGGTCGCCAATTTGTTCACGATTTCAAAGTGCGCGAAAGAACCAACTTGCCAAATCTGCGAACTTTTGGTAGGGACCGCAGGTTTAGATGGCACAAATCTGGCGGAGTTGAGATCTACGGTGGAAGATTTGTTCGCCGATTGAACTAGCGCAGATGACCAAGAATCCAAGATTTACGAAGCGCGGTAGGGGGAACATCTTTGGACGATCTGGATGCATATGAGATCAATACCAACAGTGTTGGGTCGATCATGGAGATGGACGGTTGAAAGGAACCTCTGCTGCAAAGGAATGATATCCCAAGGGAAAGAAGCCACATCAAAGCCATCATATGCTTTTTCACTTAACACGAAATTCTAGTTAAATATGTTTAACGCCAACCTAGATCTCAGTCATCATTCTCGCTCATGTGGAGAGTCCAATTGGATGATCATGCCAAAATTATTACTCCTAGTTACCATCATTATCATAGTTATTATAAATGGGCTCCCAAAGTTTATTGTTCGCATCAATGTTCGAAAAGGTGGTAGGCTCAGCAGCCCATATATTTTCATTTGAGATCTGGTCATGGAAAAGGATCAAGGAGCCAAAGTAATTTTTGTACCAGAGCAGGTGTGGTCCAATGTGGAGTATAATCACGTTCCCTCATCCCCTGTAAAATTTTACCACATAGAGGAGAGTACTGCCAGCAAACCCGAGGAGCACAAAGGCCGACAGGTGTGCAAGAAAACTCGGCGAAGGAAAAAGAGAGAGGCCCGAAAGGTTGAACAGTGCACCCACCAAACCATGGAGATTCTCAGAGATTTTGTTGTTCCCACTAAGGAAGTGGCGCCACCTCCTTCCACAGAAAAGGAACAGGTGGTCGATTCCCTGAAGGTGGAAGATTTATTTGACCCACAAGGCCACGTAATAACCCAGACATAGAGTGGTGGTCTGTTTTATGATATTTTACATACCGTCGTATCAATCTGTTTCAAACTCTTTTTGAATATGCAATATTCTTATACTTTGGGACCACTTAAGACCTACCAGCTGCTTAGGAGTTGTTGTAGTTAGAAATTGTACAATGACACATGTAAAATCAGGCAGGCCTGTCTGTTAGTACTCATTTATGTTCTCAGAGACAATGGACTAGGATGAGTAGGTGTCAATGTGGCTGTAACTGTTTTTTGTTAGGGTGACTCGGGCCTGAGGGCTGAAAGATATCTATATATACATACGTAATCGAGATGAAAAGGGTTGAAACCTGTTGGACCCATGAGGCTTTTTTGTATTTTGAGATGTGCCTTTAATAAAATTGGCAGAGTCGAGAAAGCAATTTGAGCAGAGATTCTTGTGTTATTTTATTTGCATATTGTATCTCCTTTTCCTACATGTGAATGTTTCCTTGTTTTCTACTTCATAATGATTCTCTCATGTTTGGAGAAGTGTATATTGAGGAAGAATTCATATTGTTATGCTCCGTTTCTTTGATTCCAAGCATCCACAAACCAGTTTCTACTAAAGTTAATGCATAATTCATTTAATAATGCTCTGCATTGATGGGCTGTTTATTTTCTTCCTTATCACCAGAAAAAAGAAAAGCTCTTTGACTGAAAATGAGTAGCTACCCTGCCTCTGATATGAATTATTTGTAAAGCATTGTCACTTTATCTTCATAAGTATCTTGACTCCATCACCCAATGAATGTTCACCTTGTTTCAACCATACAATAAATCTGATTTTAGTTTTATTTTTATATATTTGGCCTTGTTAAACCATTGGTGAGAGATCCCTCTCTGGAAAGGAAGAAGCCAGCTCCCTTTCCTAAAGTGGTTTTGTGGTTTCCTTGAAGTGAATTTTTCCCCACAACCTTAAAGGTCATTATGAGTGCTAACAAGAGGTACGTGGTAGAGTGGATATCCAAGGAACTAGTGTGATCAAGAGAATGAGAGCCAGGTGAGAGAGTGGATCTCTAAGGAACCAACATGAGCAAGAAAATGAGATTTGGGTGGGAGAGTAGAACTCCAAGGAACCAATATCAAATATGGCATATGCAGTTGGAGCGTGGCTTTAGAATGAACCTAGAACGAAGTTGAAAATGTTTAAATTGGGTGGACGTTGGTCTACAGGGATCTAGAACACTACCTAGAGTTGTTCATATGGAGGGTCAGACCTCAAGGAACCAAATGTCGCAGGTCAATGGATCTGTGTGGGAGGGTGATATCTAGGAACTATATTGATGGTAAAGATGAATTTTCTACGTAGGTGCTAAACAAAGGAGAACCAAAACGCAGTTGGGGTGGAGAGGCAAGCCCAAGGAACCTAATATTGTATGCCAAACATATTTGGGTGGGAGTACGATCTCCAAGGAAACAAATTCAAGGAAGGGAATGTGCCTTCTTTGAAGTCACATTATAATTCAAATGTAGAAGGTAGATGAGCATTAGATCATGGAGTAGCACAACTAGAAACATTGTATGTAGCTTCTCCCTTTGAAAACTGGGAAGGATTAAAGGTAGGATATATGCCACTAGCAGTAGGGAAAACATTGACAACTTGAACATCAAAGGTAGGTTTGTTTACTTTAGGTAAACTATAGATATGTTGCTAATGGGTGCATTGCTAAAGTAAGTAGAACATAAATAGTGTGCCAATTTGGAAAATATCATACTAACATCAAAATTATAATTAAGGCTGTAATGATGTAATTTGTTTCATATAGTAAAAGGATGGATATATTTATAACTATTTCAAAATAAACACTCTGCATGCTAGCAAGAAAACAATGCAATAAGAATCTGGTTCATAACCAAGGAACCTAAAGGATTATGTGAGTTGGTAGAGCAGTTGTTTGAAGAATATGGGAACTAGCACTAAAATGGAGTGGAACAAATATAATAGATCGAGATTGTCAACTGCACCAAGAGAGATGACTAGAAAATATTCAGGTACATACATAGCATGAAGAGGCATTATGTTAAGAACCCAGAGTGTACAGTGCGATGAATACTGTAAAAATGTTGATCTTTGATAAATAAAGATATCTCTAATGGAGTGGATATTGGAAGCTTCATAAGGGTAAGATACAAACAACCTCACAACCATAGTTGAAGAAGCATCCCACTATATAATGCAAATAGTATTTTATTCTTCAACAACCTATTGTCTTACGGAACCAAGAATTTATGCATAAAAATCTATTTTCACTTAGGCAAGTTCGCAGGAACCCTTGAAGTGTGATTTTTAAAAATTGCTATGGAACCAAAAATCCATACTTTCATGCACAAATAAACAAAGAGCAATGAGCCAATGAAAAATAAACCACTGCACCATTACACGACAAGTCTTGATCCCGTGCAATAATTATGCCACGCTTTTAGATGCACACTGTAAAGAAAACTGCAAATAATGAGCTAGGACTCAGGAGTATATGCTTCCATCGTAGTCTATTTCAAACACAAACTTGCATGTAGAATCAGATGGTGGAAATCAGGGCCTTACTATTTCTGAACATGTGGTTCTACCTATAGAGACACAGAAGGCATTGCACCCGAGCCACTATTAACACCTTTCTCCATAAAAAAATAACTTCAACACACAGTGATCCCGATCCTGAGTAGATATGCATTGTAGAAGGCAACTTTCTGTATTGTGTATAGCTCAATACAAAAGCGCTATTGCATTGATTCCGTAGAAAACAGTCTATGTAATGAATGAATGATTGATTTTAATGACGTCCACAATGTTGAACGACCTAAGGGACCGAGAGAATAACATCCTTAACTCTTCTTCATACACTTTTCAATGTTGTATCTTCTACTATGGATCTTGACTAGAAGGCTAGCAATCTGGTTGATCTTATCCTTGTCAAATAGATAGTTCATGTTGTCGACCTTCAAGCTGTTTTTTTACTGAATCCGGATATCATCGTAGGCTGAAAATTCCGTGACAAAGTGACATTCCGTCTCCACCAGATCTTTATTGCAGAATATGCAAATTATCTCTTCCCAAACTTCCTTAGGTACCCTCCATCTACCAGTATCACATCTAAGGTGATGTGAGCTTGTCCTCAACTGCACAACTAAGAACCTTTCTTTTCCTTTAATAGATGCCCCTAAATATGTTTTCTCTCCATGGTCACAATTTGGGTTAGAATCTTTGATGTAGTACGTTTTTTTACGCTCGTTGTGCTTGGTCCACATGGAAGTCCTAAATTTTTCAATCACGTTTTTTATTTATTTCTTTATTGGTGTTAGGAAATTCATGTAGCTTGATATTCCACTTACTCAACCACTTTTTGTTTTTATTCATCCAATTTGTCTTCCTACGGTCTAACTCCTCCTCCATAACTATCTTGGGTCAGTGTTGGTTATCCATGCTTTCAACCTTCTTTAAATAGCTTATTAACCATATTATTGTTGTTGCCTCAAATGGAAAAGTACATGCTTAAACTAATACAATTTCTTATGGGACTGTGGATTTAACTTTGGCATTGTTGGTAATTAATTGTTTATAAATTCTTTCTAGTTGTCTCCATCTGCAAGTTGACATGCTACATCCCCATACTTCACAACAATAGAGAACAACCAGTGCTACCAGCAGACCAAAGAGGGTTTTTTTGGTTTTCCAATCCCAAAGTTCAGCTTTTCTACATCTATTTTGGAGTAAGTAAGAGGCTTTCCACCCCCCCCTGTATCCTTTTCTCCCTACAAGTATCCCAATTGAGCTTATAGTGGAATTCAATCCCAAGATACTTGTATTCTTTCACTATCTCTAATGGATTGTCTTCGAAAAGAAAGGTGATTGGTTTGTATTTTCTATTTAAAGAGAATATCATGACTTTGGTTTTGGTAATGTTCACTTGCATCCTAACCTCTTTGCAAAAGTGTTCTAAGGCCTTTAAGTGTTCTCTTAATACATGCTCTATTTTTTAGATTAGAATAAGATCATCTACGTAAAGAAGAAGCTTCACCACATAGCCTACTAGATGGACACCCTCTCCATCCGTTTTTCTTAACCACTCTTCTAATTTATCAATGTATAAACCAAACAAAGTGGGGGATAGAGGGAAGCCATGTTTAATGCCAATATCACTACCAAAACATTCGGACATACCTTCACTTGTTCTGATTTTAGCTCTAACCTTCTCATAAATTCTGTGAATTGCCGCTCTATGACCATCTTCAATACCCAACTCTTCCATTATGCTCCATAGATTGCCTCTAGGCACTATGTCAAATGATTTCTTAAAATCTACAAAACAACAATAGGTTGATTCACCTTGTTTGTCCCAAATTTTCTCTATCAAATGTATAAGGGTGACACAATGATCAATGGTAGAGTGCCTAGATCTAAAACTTGCTTTCCCTTTTTCCCTCATCTTCTTCCCATCTATTGATTCTTCACTGTATCATGCTCCCAAAAATATTTCCCATGAGGGGGTTGACCATAATAGTGCTGTAGTTAGAAGGGTTATTTATATCTCCACTCTTAAAGAGAAGAATGACCACATTGATAGTCCATTCTCCCGGAAAGCCATCCTGGATGACCCCATTGAAAATTCCTTTTATGTGAGGGGAAAGGAGCTCAAAACCCCATTTTAAAAATTCATCTTAAATCCCTTCTATGTCCTCTGCTTTGCCACTTGCTAAATTCTTTATTCCTTGCTTGATATCATCCACTATGAATAGTTCCACTGGCGTTTTCACTATGGGAGGAGAGTCCTTCTCGTGTACCCTCTCATAAAGTAGCATCGCATACTCTAACCATTGGACATCTGTAATATTGTTTTCAGTATGTTTTCTCCTTTGTTGTAGTTCTCTCCAAAATCCTTTGGGGTTTTGTTTTCCAAGAGAGATTAACTCCTTTCTTCTTTCATTTACATATTCTTCTTTTTTCGATTGTACTAATTTTTCATATTTCTTCTTGTTTTCCTTGCTCACTTTCCTCTCTTTTAAAGATATTTTGGCTGCCTTGCATTCTTCATCATACCATGGATTTTCCGGAAAGGTACTTTTAGGCCTCTTCTTGGGATGATACCTATTTCATGCACATAAGGCCTTGTGTATTTTTGGGATCAACAAACTACTATGAACGTAACCACCCTCCTCATTGGTTGTCTCATCCGTCATGCTATATTTTATACCCTGAAACTGTCGCTTAAGAGAAACATTAAATCTTTCCCTATTTTCCTGATTCATGAGGATTTTACCTTTGGAAAGAGTTTCCTTTTGTATGCCAGGAATTGGATTATTGTGTGGGCTAGTAGGAGCAAATTCTAACTTAACAAGTAGGGAGTATGATCAGATTTCATTCCAATAGGATAGTCCCCTATATCAAACTTCAACACTCTAGAAGTAAAACTTTGAGAGAAGATTACGTAATCTACCACACATTGACCATTGTAAGTTTTGCATGAAATACCCCCCGAAGCTGGCCATCCTCTCATTCCATTACAAATAACCATGCCAACCAAACTACAAAGCCCCAGTAATTCTTCCCCAAAGTGTGTCATGCCCCCATTTCCATCTTGTGAATTTCTTTCCCATGATTGATCTCCACTCTCCTCCAACCATAAGGGATTATTTCCCCCTCCTTATTCATTGCACAACTAGAGATATTGGTTGTTAGTTTTCCTTGCATTAAAATCACCCATTAGTATTATTTCTCCCAAGGAACTGAATAAAGAGATATCTCGTTTTAACCCGCCTCGCTCTCTGTTTCTGTGTGCCATCAATCCCATTCAATTAATGTCTATTCTCCAATCCAGTCTAGCCCAGAGCTCCAATCCAGTCTAGCAAGAGCCCCCGGGATCCAAGCCAAGTAGCCCATTTGAGTAGCTCAGGGGCATACGGGTCTTTGCTATCTAAATTGATTTTTTTTTATAGATATTTGAGTTTTTTGGGGAAAAATAACAAGCATTTAACCTGAAAGTAACCTCCTTCACAGTTATTTGCAGCCAAATGTATTGCTTGTTTGGGTAATATTTTTCCACTTTTACAATTCCACACCATTTTTCATTTATTTTCACCGTGACTCCCCCGTGTCCTTTACCTCTCTCATTTCCTTTGTTCCAAACTGAAATATTCTTGTAACCCTTGAAATATGTAACCTTGCAGCCATCATGCTCATGTGTTTCTACAAGAATAATAATATATTTCCCCTTGGCTATGGGCCCCAAGCTCGGAACTCTTCTCCATGGACAACCTCTACAATTCCAACTTACTACATGTAAATAGTCTCGTGGGGCCCCAATTTCCTATGTCTTATTGGAGTAACGATCACTGATCTGTGCTTTCCCGTTGTTCAACCATGCCCACTTTCCCTCATTTCTTTCTATTTTCACTTGCTCACTTGAGTAACAAATGAATTGTTGTTGGAGAAAGCATAAAGTGACTAAGATGCATTGAAATTGGCATATACTTTATCCAAGAAGAATATAGGGAACATGATGTGAGGGGACACCATGGAGCGTGGTAGATGGAGGGAGTTTGGAGAAACCATAAGGGTGTTTTCAAATCAAGACAAGCAGGACCGTGAAACATGAAATGTTTGGTATGCTAGGGCTATATTTGTTGTGGCAATGAAGGTTGCAATTTTCCTCTAATATTATGATATAGAAACAAGTAGCAATAATTGATCTAGGATCTAAAATGACATGGGTACCTTTTTGGCTAGAATTGATAGAGGTGTGGGAGCCACTTATTGCTCTTGAGGTATAGAAGTTTTATGGGGGTTATTATGCTCAACCTACTACACAACTTGCTACATTTGGTGTTGTTGGGTATTTCAATGATAATGAGTTACAAAACATGTGGAAGGAAACTCCAGGATTAGAATTTGAAAATGATGAATTCAAACAACATCAAAATAAGCCATGCAAAAATTCTTAGATGAAATTTTTCAATGTGATTCACATAGTAATTGATACTAAAAAACTACAAAATCACTTGCATCAACTTCCTTCTTGACATTTATTGTTGCATCGCTAGAGAGATCCTTGGGTTGTGTAAATATGAACCAAGATGAGAGATAGGACAACTGAGAGGAGTGAACCTCAAGCCAAAATATGTATGGGGGGTGTGAGAACCTCAAAAGAACTTAAGAAATAATCACAAAAGGAGATCTAGGTGGGACAATGAGCTCCAAAGAAAAACACGATTTGTGAGGAGAGAAGGTGTGAATCACAAGCTTTGATACCAAATGATAAGGAACATTGATCATCCTATGAAAGAAACAAATCAAATAAAAAATAATAACCTAGAAGAACATAATTCGAATTTGACATTTTGGAACCAAAAATAGGCTCGACAGTATATTTCTTATGTTTATTCATTTGACCAAAGGTTGTTTATAGTTTATGAAGGTTCCACCAAACTTAAATCAAGCTAACATCCTAACTTAAATTAAGCTAACTTCCTAACTAATTACATGTGGCTTGAATGCTAAAATAAACGATAAACTATGCATATGCACGTAGCTTGAAGGTTGAAAGATGCAACTAACGACCCATAATTATTCTTGAAGGCTAGGGAATGCACCCTTCTTGGAGACCAAAAGCTCATGCTCCACATCATACATGGATCGTGATCCTTGGTCAGTCCTATTTGATTCTACTTACATAGTCAATTTAATTTGCAACATGGGAATATGATAGTCAATTTTCTTGCAACATGTGAATATGGCATAGTCAGTTTTCTTTGCAACATGGAAGGATGACATGAATGAAATGGATCTTGTGTGGACCAACATTATGTTGATCATATGATTTCATTATCAGTCACATATAGTGATTGAAATTGTTTCAATGAGGAATTGGCATGCACCTCGCTGATTTGGAATTCACATTACAATGGTTCAAGGTTAAACATTAGGCATTTTATGGAAATCAACATTATATCAATTGACATCTTCTCAATGGATTGAGAGGGAGAAATTAACTTCATCGAGTTGTTTTCCAAAATATTTTTTGGTTAGCTTGCATGCATCTTCTTAGGAGTCCACTCAATAGTATTATGATTCCTAGCCTAGTTTAGTGGGAAATCTAAGTGGGAGAAATGATAGTCCTATAAAAATCCATGCCTCCTAAGAAACTATTGAGATATTAATGTTGGTAGGTGTTAACTTGTCCTTCAAAACTTGAACTTTGGCTAGATTTGTGTAAACTCATGATTGTAACATTCATGGTGATTTCACTAGACAATTGACCACATCATATCTTCACTATCCACTTCTTCTATGAAAAGTGAAACTAAAAATATGGTGAGATTATACTCCATCATGCATAATTTACTTATATTTATATTATGGAAGATATTTGAGAAGATAAGAGATTTGTGATAGTAAAACTAGCTCACTATTCATGTTGAACACAAGATGTACCCTAGGAAAACCCATGAGAGTAAAGACTCCAACAAGAAATCAATATTGTGGTTGTATATTTTATTCTTAAATTTAGAATGCAAGATTAAAAAATACTAATTCACAATGGAGTAAATAGAGATTGTAGTCTATGATAAAATGCTATAAGGTTATTTTCTTCCTTGTCATTGCTCTAATATATCACTCCTTTGTACTACTCATGTATAGAATAGAAAATCATTACATTAGGAAAGGAACACTTTTCTTCCCTTTCAACTTAGCTTTAATGTCTTGATGATAACTTCTAGGGTAGAGTTAGTGATTTTGCATCTCCCGACTAATTTGGGTTATTTTTTGGACCCATTGTAATCTTCTTAATGATACACATTTGACTAGCTCCAACTGTGAAAAATGAGAGTTAATGTGGCATTCACTTGGTACAAATATAGTCAAAACATATGTCATGGCAGGGACAATTTGGGGTCTAAAATACTCCTTGTAAGGAAATTAATGAAATAAAAGTCAGGAATTGGAGGGAAAAAAAATTTCAAAAATTTCAATTTTATCTCCTTATATGTTTACTAAAAGTATCAAGTGTAGGTACCCATTGGATGCATAATAAAATTCCACATCCAACAAGCATGCATACTTGATGCTTTTAATAATTCTTTTGAAAAACATGTTTTTTCATGCATTTTTAGTTTTTTTTTCTTGTATTTTGAGTTTATCTCATTATAAATCTATTAAAATTATCAAGACATGGTACTCAATTATAATTATGCATCCCACAAGTGCCTTCCCTTTGATACTTTTAGTAAACATGTCAGGAGATAAACTGAGAATATGTGAAAAACTAGTTTTCTTTCTTTAACATTATTCATCCATGGAGTTGAAATCATCAATTTAGATTTTATTGGTTGCAAATAATCATTTTAAATTTTTTTTGGATGCCCATTTTATACCTCATATTTTCCCTAATGAATTCCAGAGGGCATAACTATCTAATATAGAGTCATTTTTTAGTCCATGATAGCTTCTTAACTATCTAATATAGAGTCTTTTTTTAGTCCATGATATCTTCTTTGAAATATATTGGCATGTAATACTCATTGGTTCCATCCACAACACTAATTCCACCTTTTTACTATGTTGAAAAAATCATTCTTAGGATCCAAGTGGCCAATTTTTTATTTTGATCTTTCTTAGTGGGTTTTAAGTTTGGTCCCAAACATTCCCCCACGAGTCCACGACTCATTTTTTCACTCCAAAACTTAATAAGAAGAGTGGAAAAGTATATAGTGATCAATTTCAAATTATAATTCCCCATTTTGAGAGACTTTTGGTCCCCAAATATTTTACCAAAGGAGATGAGGAAAACTTCCTCAACTCTCTTTCAAGTACCACTTGGTTGTGCCTTTTTGTTTAGTAATCTCCCCGTCTCTTTTTTGTTAATTTGGTCTTCTTTTGCATAATCATATATTCTACTAGTTTGTGTTGTCTCTTCTCTTTTATACACCCTTGTTGGTTCCATCTTGAGGAGAGAATTAAATATATACTTCCCTCTTGAGGTAATTAGTCTCTTGCCTTGATGAGCACTCACAAAACATATCCTAGGTTATTTAGTCTTATACACATTAAGGTGATGGACTTACAATAATTGATCATTAAGAAGAATTATTTAGCTCAAATTCTCATGAATATAACCATCACTTACAAACATATAGGATCTTTCCAATACTACACCACATACATCAAGTGGAACCACATCTACCTACCTGGTTAATTGATATGCAATACCGGTAAATTTAAGCATACGTAGTTTTGTAAATTTAAATTGAACATCCTTAGTAATCCATCCTGAAGGATCTAGAGTTGAATATGATGGTCGGATACCTATAATCCAAGCTTACTTACTGGTAGGGAAAATTTTAGGGGCAAAATTTATCCCATGGGATAATTTTTTAGGGTTTTTTTCCAAAAAAATATTCTCCATTTTTCATTTTTTTTCCTACTATGATTCACCTAGCCTAAATTCCGTAGGATTAAAATTTTTTACTCTAAAAATCGCCAAAATTGTCCAAAAACTATATGAAAATCCTTAGAAATTTGAATTTTTTTTTAAAATATCGCCAAACATTTTATTGATAGAGGTGATTCTCCCTTAAATCCATATTAAGAATCATCGAATAGAGGTGATGTTAATGCATAGGAAATGTAGAGGAGAGATTGAGAAATTATCAAAAAAGTTAGGGTTGTGTTGATGCCTCGGATATCGTAGCATCAATCAGAAAGGGATTCTCCCCGAGAGATGGTCCCAATTAGACTATCTCCCGTTTGGTGTAGGGAATCCGTTTGGTTAGCGGTTCCGGCAACCATGGATTTGGAATTTAAATCCGATTCTACCGGTTATGGCCCGATCCACCTTTATTTTGGGTTTTATGTCTTTTAAATGAGATGCAAGTGCCTAAATTATATTTGATCTAGATGCAACTAAAACAGATCTAAGTCTAGAAGCTGGAGTAAATCTACCTATCCCTGCAGGGAACACGCTTAAGGGATGAGCAATAAGCTGTAACAAATAAAGTAAGGAAAGAACAGATAGCTGCTAATTCTCACAATTAAAGCTACAGCAAGATAAAGATCTTTAGAAGATAGCTTCTAATTCAACATGGAAGGCATCTATTGCTCATAAAACAGGAAAAGCAAAAAAATTATTTAATCTACGTAGACAGAATAAAGAAACAGAGCTAAACATAAACAAACTGAAATAACTCTAAAGATCCCTGCAGGGAGCACATTTAAAGGCATGAACGATGACCGATATGAATTATCTTAAAGAAAGAACAGTTAGCCATTTAATCTAAAATATAACTCTACAGCAATGGTAAAGATATCAGCAGTTAACTCCTGATTTGATATTCAATGCATTCATTGTTCATGAAATGGAGAAAGTCGTTTTCACAGGAAGGAGCAAAACCATTAATACAAAGAAACAATTCAAAAAGTAGGAACGATCTCACATTACAGTACGGAAGTCATTAGAGTATTCCAACAAACATCCATCCATCATTCTTATGCAAACGTCCATCTCCCGTGGCTTTTATTAGAAAATTTTGTTTTACAGGCCCGATACAAGATAGCTCGTATGGGTTTCAAAATTTCATTCCCTGCCAAAAGTCCTTGTTCTATTCTTCCTAGCATCTATTTATAATTACAAATCTACCGCTTGGGCTGCCACCTAGCACCTTCCACTTGTCAATTACAGGAATTTCTTCCATAACCGACCACCAAGAAAATGACCACTTCTTTTACAAAATCGTTTTGACAAAAAATAGGGACAGCTGTCCCATGGCTTACGCCTTACATATTCAAGAGTTTAACAAAATATACATAGCAGAAATAATGCTAACACCCACGCTTTCCCTACTGGACACGTGTTTGGTTGAAGAGAGTTGCTCAACTAAATTTATTTTATTTCATTCCTGTGCGTGAGCTTCTGCTGGCAGAGGATTGCCCAAGTTAATTGCTGCTGAGGCTTCCTGGGAAGAGGTACTCGAGCCTATTGATGATGCTGCTTCTAATTGGGAAGGAGGGATTGAGATGGCCAGACTTTCTGCCACTACTGGGGAAAAGGGAAATGATCCCACTGCTGTAGCCGGGCTGGCTGTTGGGAGAGAAGGTCCTGGATCTGCTGATGCTCCTGCTGCTACTGCAGCTTTCCTTTCCTCCTCTGCTATGTAGCTGTACCACACACCTGTGTCCCTGATGATTATATTTACTGCAGCCGGAAACAGGATTTTCTGAGAAGTTACATTCTTCCCAAGTTCTGTTCTAATACTTTGAACTTCTGCTACTACAGCCTGATGCATTTCCTTCAGCAGATGGTTGTGGAGGGATGACAATCCAACATAATGTTGAAGGTCATCAATAGCCAGAACATCAATCCTTTTGACATACTCAGTTTGAGCGACTAGGTCTTCCTTTAGCTGAGACAGACGCTGCTCCTTTTCCGGAAAGTCCTCCAGGGTCTGAGGGAAGCTCAATGTACATTTGACATGTGCCTCTTGGAGCCTTTGGTAGAGACTGCTGATTTTATCTGTTGTTCTTTGCACACTGGCCATCAGCTTACTGGCGCAGTTCCTGCCAAACTCCAACAGTGCTACGTCCTCATTAAAACTGTCCACAGATTTAAATGGGAGGTGCACAGGGAAACCCCCTTTTCCTTCTCTCCATGCCATCTGACTAATGATATTTGCCTTAACACGGGTATTCTTCGCTTTGAGCCTATGGGCTTCCGCATTGATTTCTTTTAACCTAACCACCATGGCCTTGAGCTTGCAAACCTCATCAGTGATTAGCTCCTGAGTATCATATACTTGCTTCGGGATGCTGCATGACAGCTCATGGAAGGGAGACATGTCCATTGTTCTGCTCTCTGCTTGCTCTAACCTCTCAGTTAATGCCTGCTTGTCTGCTTCTAGCTGAGATGCCTTTTCTTCTGCTCCACTCTTCTCCGCTTCTACAATCATTATTTGGAGTGCTAGCTGGTCCTTTTCCTCCTCCAGCTGGCTGTACTTGTTTGACATCTCCTTATGCTCAGCGTACAAGCAATTATACTGGTTCACTACCAGATCTCTTTGGGCTTGCTCATTAGCCACAGTCTGTTGTAGCGTACGAGCTCTCTTCTTTGTCAATATATTTTCTTTAACTATAACCCCTACATTGGCAAATGATGCCTTTGCTGTTGCTACAGCTGCGGATGCCATAGCAACGGGATCTTGATCCGTGTTTTTCATTACAGTGACCTCTCGGTGGGTAACGATGTCTTCATGAAAGGGACTTTTTATCCTCTCTTCTGATTTGAGGACCATAGCTTTCCTTTTCTTGTCGTAGACAAACTCATTCCACTTGGACACCGTACGCTTTCCCGATGGCGTGTACGGGACAATTGGTCGGTTTATGATGTCTATGTCCTCTTCAGCAGGTGGGGTCCGGACTTCCTGAGCTGGATCCATGCCCTTCTTTTGGGTACCAGAGCCCCCTGTTTGGGATGTGTCTATACCCATGTCTTGGACACCGGACCCACTGGCTTGAGCATCTTCCCTTGCTTTCAATTCTTCTTCCGCCTTCCTCTCTGCCTCAGCCTGCTCAGCTTCAGCCTCTTTCTGCTTTCTTGCTTCCTCAGCTTCCCGCTGCAGGCTTTCATTTTTAGCTTCTTGCTGCATCCTTGCCACTTCAGCATCCTGCTGCCTTTTTGCCGTTTCAGCTTCCTGCTGCCACCTGGCTTCTTCTGCTTCCCACTGCAGCTTGGCTTCCTCAGCTTCTCGGAGTAGCCTTGCCTCTTCTCTTAATCTGAGCTCTTCCCGAGCTCGGGCATCTTCAGCTTCTTTCTCCTGCTGCTAACTGGTCTTCTGGGTCTTGGCTGAGCTAGAGCTTGCTCCAGTGCCTTGGCGATAGATCCGCAGCTCAGACATGTTGCTAATGCCTCTGAATACCTCTTCCTCGGCATCGGGATTGTTTGTGTCAGAAATTGTTACTAAGGCTAAGGTAACAAGCCAACACAATCTCAAAGTAAAAATCAATTCAAACTAGGGTTTAGGGTTTTATTTCATATGTTTTTGGTCATTGACTTCAAAAGCATGAAGGGAATACATTCAATAGATAAGCAATAACTAAATCATACACATAAATCAATAAAGATGTATATATATCACAATATCCCGACAAAAGACTGAAATGACATTCACACATAAAGGACAAGCATCACTGGAAAATTACACATAAACCAGAAATGAATTTATCATTCATGAAACTCAATAAGTTCAAAATGAAGACAACACAGATCAAATATAGGGTAATGAGTCATATATTCATAGTTTCATCAAACAATGCATATGAGAGTTTACAGTACCTATCACTGAACAAGTCTGGAAGTATAAGCAGCTTAGCAGACCTCCTAATGCCCTCCAAAATCAGAACCCTTACAATGTTTTTCCTTCCTCTCTAAATAGTTTTTTTCTCAAAAAAAACAGTTAGGGTTTCTCCTACTAACTCTCCATCGAATGACTAGAATAGGTAAAGTAAAATTTACATTTTTACAAAATTACAAGTTTGCTAAAAATAGCAAATTCTTTAACAAAATGTCTTAAATGACCCTTAACTACTAACTGCCTCATATCTCTTTCGATGCCTCTACAAGCAAAGATATACCATCTGGACTTGAGGATCTTTTCTTCATTCTTTTATGCTTTTTCTCCAGCTCAACTATCTTTTTCTGAAGGTGTTCATTTTCATGCTGCAAAGTTTCAACTGTCTTTTCCAGTTCTGAACATTGCCTGTCAGTAGCCCTTTTCCTTCTGAGTGCTTCCTTTGCATCAACCACTAACTCCTGAAAATTGTCATGAACATCCTGAAGATCCTCTCTTAATCTTCTATTTGCCATCATTAAACCATCATTAACTTCCTGCATGTAATTCATTTGATGCTTATACTGTTTGACAGTCTTCTTTAAATTCTCCTTGTCAGAATTAACCAATTTCTCTATGGCAGCATCTTGCTCTTCATTAGGTTTCCAAAACATGTCAAACTTCTTAAATATTGTTTCTTCTGTCACTAGTCTCTCAGTAGTATCTTCAATGATGGGGTTTAGATCATCTGTTACCTGTACTGACTTAATCTCTTCTGTCAACAATTTCCCAGAAATGTCTTCAATGATGGACTTGGAGCTTTCTTCACCTTCTACTTTTACTGACTTAATCTCCTCTTTTTTACCTGGCTGCAGTATATCTAACTTTGATTTATCATCCCCCATGGATTCTTCATCAGAGATAGTCACCTTATCAGTCTTCAATTTTGGATTTAACAGCTTTTTTATATTTAACCTTAGCTTGTTTTTCGACCTAGTTTTAGGTCTCCAGAGAGTAGCTGCCTCCCCCATCATTTTCAGTTTTCTGCCTTTGTACCTAACAGAAGATAATTCCACCACTTCCAACTTATTTATTTTCTTGTTAGGTTTCATAGTTGTGCCATCTAAAACTTGAGCTTCTTTAAATTCAGTTTTGACCTTAATCTTAGAAACAGGCTGTTCCTCCTCTAACATGTATCCTTCATCATCTGAAAGGATTGTAATGGGGCTTCTTGGCCGAATAGGAATTTCTTCTTGAGCTACAGGAACTATTTTAATATCAACTTGACTTTCATCTTGAGGATCTGCTACAAGTGATGATTTCTTTTCAAGCAATTACTTTTTGTCTTCAAATAATGTGAACCTGTTTTTAGTGTGATCTGGAATTTCTTGGAGCTGATTGTCATCCTGTCTCTTTTCTGCTACCTGTTTAGTCACCTTCTTAGCTTTAATGTCATGCTTGCTTGCAGGTTTGACTGAATGGCCTAACTTTTGCATCATTACCTTCCCCTTGTCAGTCTGTCTTTTTGGTTGTTGATCTTCTCCTTTAGGATGAACACCTGACCAGAACAAAAAGAAGTCCCAAGTCCTTCCCTCATGCTGCAACACTGTACTGATGATCAGTTTAATGAGACCATGGTGAAAAAGTGATTGAGAAGTGTGATCATCATGTTGTTTTATTTTGCTTGACATTTTTTGCAGACTTTTAAAGAAGAAGAAGGGCAAATTCATTTTAGAAACACCTGCCATGTGTTGAAGGAACCTGAGATGATATTTGAACACTAATGAATATCTTCCTTCACAAGTCACATAACTCTGAAGTATCCTTATGGGCTCAATCCATTCTTTCTTGAAATTATGAATGATAATACCCTTGTTCCAGTCAGGAATCACATTAGGCAATAAGTACCTTTGGGGATCAAACTCGAAAGGTGACTTCTTAAACCAGTGCTCACCCTCATTACTAATCTCAGTAGCTTCTGCTATTAATTCCACAGATAACTTGAAATTCAGAGCATCCATCATAATCATGTCATTCTTAAATGCTTTAGCAAACTTGCAGGTGACCTGTGTATCGAAGCCATCAATCTTTTTGAAAAAGTTTAACCAACCTGCCTGCTGAAAAAGTTCTGCACAGTCAGGAAGCTTCTGAATCCAAGTTAAGTCTGTGGGTTCAGCCCTGTTGACCTTACCACTTTTGCCACTTTTTCCCATAATCTTCTTTTCAGTACACAGGCACAATCTGTCTTAGGTTTCAAGAATTGTTTTGTAAACTGATTTCCTATGCTTTGGGCTCTTTTGAAATTTTCTACAGACCCTTGAACAGCCTTTCAAATTCAATATTCTCTTGTCTCAACTAGGCAACTAAGTGAATATGTTCTCCAAGCAGGTGACTTCATGAAATTCTGATAATTATCAACAATGTCTAAACCATTTTCATAAACCAATCACACCTACTGTGTAAGAATGAGCATAATAGAAAAAACTGCGATTCCTCTCAATGTTCTTTCCAGAATTTTGAATGTATAAGAGAACAAATGATAAAATTCTTCATTCAAACTGTCATTTGCATTTCCCAGACTGAATACTTTACATTTGAAACTATTCCGCTGCTCTGTTCGTGCATATTGCTCATACTAGCTTCAAATAGTTATTTTTGTTGTGAAATGCTAATTTTATGATTTATTTTATCATTTCCAGCCAGCAATTTTTTCAGATAATTGTGCAGCGAAAAAGACCCAAATTTTCCAGCTGTGAGGGTTTATATCGGAATACCTGTCAGCTATGTATCTGTCGTGACTTACAGCTTCTTTTGGGGTATTAATGGTCTCCTTTTATGAGAATAGGTGTCCTCATATCATGTCTTTAACTGTTGATGGATGAATTTGGAAGCCCTAATTCTCGCTGGCGATAAACACACCTGTCTCCTCTCTTCAGCAACACAATCCACCGTTTTAGCAGTGAGCTCTCCTTCACGAACACTACTCCTCTGTAAGGATGCGTGTAACAAGAGAAATTTGACAGCTAACCGGGATTTGCTGGTTTCTGTGCAACTAATCCCGCATACCATGCAATGATGAGTTTGTTTTACTTCGTGACTAGCAACCAGCTAAAATAATGCTCAAACTGCTGCAAACACGTGTTAAAACACTCACACAAGGTGATTAGACACCCCCATTCTTCATCATGATTGAAATCAGTTAAAAATTTGGAAAAAACACAGACCGCGATATTCCTGTAGCGCGCTCTTTGTTAAAACTTTGTATAGCGCTACAAGAATAACTTCTATGCTAAAATTTAGCAATTTTTTAACTTTTTGCTAATTTGTTAGAGGTTCTGGCAGTTATTTGGTTTAAGAGATAGGTTTAACCATTCTCTAAAGACATTAATGATTCTACCTTTGAACATATGACTCTTATTGACCCCCTCTACAATATAAAAAGTCATCAAAATCAAATAAAATCTGAAAAAGACTGGGCTCAAAACTTATTCAATCACTCATAAGGTTTCTAAGAAGACTAAAACTAAAACTCAAAACCAAAATTTTAACTAAGGTAGATTCAAAACAAACCAAAATTGGAGAAAATAACTCAAAAATGGAGGAAAATTTACTGACTTAACAGGGATAATGCGAGTATTCAAAATGAGCGTAGATGTCCTTACAATTCTCAGCCACTTTACCCTTTCTGTCGTTCCTGTGGAAGATTACCTCACCGAAGTGGAAGGCTTTCAGCTCTTGAACAAATTCGTCGGCCGAGGCAACCCCTGAAAACTTGTAAGCACCTATGCAAAAAGGTAGGGGGGGAAGGAAGCCTTATGCTATTTGTGGAGCATTGCTCCAATCCCATCCAGGAAAAGTTGTCTTACTGCTTCTTTGAGGACCACATAGTCTGTGGCATACTGCGGCAAGATGTATGGGGGCTTAGTCCCTCCAAACATTCTCAGGTAGGTGCCTTGCTCTGAAAAGTAAAAATCCCCATAATCCTCAAGGACTTCCAAAGCATTCTCTGATAGGCAGTTTGGTTCTTCCTTGAACATTTTCTCATATAGGGGCATGATGAACCCCTCACAGATGAGTTTGTAGCTGGGCTTGTAATTCTGAGCCCACAACATCTTGAATGCGATATAGACCGGGGCGGTGGCCCTATCCCATGTGCAGCCCAATTTGGGGAAGTCAATCTTGGCCAAAATACAATCAATCAGATATGAAGACATGAAAAATTCAGCCTTCTTCAAGGCTAGTCCTTCCCTTGCAGCTACTATCATCGAGGCCAAACTATCTGAAAGGAGAGTAGTCCAGTCAAACACAGTTCCCTTGAATGCCACGTAGTGGATAATACGGACCCACTGAATCTTATATACTGTGCCATCGGGCATGCCGAAGATTCTGCACAGCATTAAAGCGATCAATCTGAAAGGAGCTCTCAAATTCTGCACGTCATATTCATCACTTCCTTTCTTTCTCAATTGTTTGCCTGCCATTAGCAGCTTCTTGGCCATCTCGACGTTGTTCGTCTGGCTCAACCATTCATCAGTCAGAGCTTGTTGGACACGGGGAAATTTGTATGCTGCCGCAAGATACGCGGGTTGAAATGAGGCAATAGCCACTTTCCCGCTATCATTTATCACTCTCCCTTCAGTATCAGCATGTTGGAGTATCCATCCGATAACTTCAGCACAGGGGAACAGCTCAGGGCGGGTAGCGGCTCTAGTTATGCCTGAGGCTCTGATATTGAGATAGAATGGCCCTTCCTCTAGCAACATATCTGGGATTTCTTGGTCCCGGATCATCCTGTAGATGTCACCCCATCTGATTTCAGGAGGGACACCGGTGGTGCACCTAGTGTCCTGGAGTGAAGTTTCAGTTTTGAGTGGCGCAGGCTTCTTTTCTGTCATCTTAGCCTTCTTCTTACCGGTTTTCGGCATCTTGACTTATCCCTGATAGCACCCATATACAAGTCATCATGAACTTGAGCAACATACTGTGAGATTTTAACGGGGAGCGTCATCATTTTTTTAATATGAGAATGTGGAGTTGTATGTTTAGGAAGCAAAATACACCATTTCAACCTAAAATACAAATTAAAACATTTGAATCTTTAAAAAAAAAAAAGGGAAGAATTTGGAATGCTCCCGAGAGGATAGGTGTATCGCGGAACAATCCGTTCTCGGGTTGCCCTGGGAGAAAAGATGATCTTCGTTTTTAGCAGGAACAAGATTATCAATTTTAGCCATCCTAATTCTTTAAAGGGGCAGGTTTGGGATGCTTCTGTGAAGATAAACGCGTTGCGGAAGCAATGTGCTTTCAGTTTAGCTCTGGGGAAGAGGGTGACTTTCGTCACTGCTGCGGTTTGAAAGGCTAATTGCGGGTAAGCTCAGGTTGGGAAGACTCTGTGACGAAATAAGGAGGCGTTTCGTATCTACGACCCGGCGCGGGTTTCGAATGCTATTGTTATTTTACGACACTTGCCGAGGTGCTCTATGGGAGGTTTGAACAGGGGCAATGGCCCTTGTCCTAGGATTTGAGTTGGGTAACGGTCACGTTGGGACTGAGGTTTACGAAAAGGCCCAGGGTTTTACGTCTTAAGCTTTCGGCCGGGATATGAAAAGTCCGTGGGGCTTCGGCGGTTTTGAAATAACGAGGCATGCGGCCCGGGGAGGAAAATGGAAAAAGCTTAACCGTCCAAACTAGCTGTCTCCACCCACAAAACAATTTTATCCTGTCTTTATTTTATGTGACGAGCAGAACTCAATTCAAATTGTATTTGACGGGCAAAAATCGCCCATGACGGGCGTTTTGCCTGTCAAAACCCCACCAATACCCATCATTTTCAAATGAAAGATAACCCAATAGCAATACGACGTGTAGAAGGGACAAATGCAAGGTTAAGATCCTACCTGGCATTGATGAAAAACGCTGACTGAGGTGGCCGCGAACGTGGTTGCGCAGGATGAGCTGGAATGGTCGCGTGGCGTCCGATGGTTTTGTCAATAAACAAATTGACAATGGGTTGTGGTTCGAGCCCCCACCATGTATTTAAACAAATCCGACACGTGTGGGGCTTTAATATGGTTGGTGGCGTTTTAAAAATGGTATTAAATGCACCGTACGCTGGCGTCAAATCAAGCCGCCTCAGTTTGCGTGCGACCGCCTCTGGCGGGGAAAAATCGTGAATCTTTCCCGCCGTTGCGGAAGGATATAGTAGAAGCTTCCGCGGTTTCGGGAGGCAACGGTGAAACTTTTCCGCAAAAATAATCGTGACGCTCTTGGAAAGGGCTCCCGCGGTAACGGAGAGAAAACTTTTAAAATATTCCAACGTTTCAGAAGGTTTCGGTGAACGCTTCCGCAGAAGGCTTCCGAAAACTTCAAAAGTTTGTAAGTCATGGCCGGGCCTCGAGAGAGTGTCGGAAAACCTTTGCCCTTAGCCTCCTCCGTTTTGAACGGGACGGGTGAATGCCTCCGCCGTTACGGATGGGTTCTTTGAAAGGTTCCGCAAAGATTTGGAATATTTTGGCGTTTCGGCAAAGTTTCGCGATGGTCTCCGCAACTACAGAAGGAAAACCCGAAAGGCTTTTGCGAGTGCAGGAGGCTCCGTAAAACTCTTCTGCCGTTTCGGGAGGTATACACCATAAGCTTCCGCAATTTTAACGAAAACTTTTCAAAACTTTTCGGGAGGCTTGGACGAACGGTTCCCGTCGTTTCGGGAGCAAATCTTGAATTCCTCCGCTGTTGCGGAAAGAATTTGCCAATGCATCCCACAACTCACGGGCAAAACCTTTTCGGAAAGATATCGTGACGGCTTTCGCAGTTTCGGAGGGCTTCCGCCAACACTTCCGCAAAGGTCTCCGCGAAGGAATTTCTAAGTCTTTTTGGGCGGTTTAGGCGAATGGCTCCCGCCGTTTCGGGAGCAAATCTTGAACTCTTCCGCAAAATTTTCCTGTAATCATTTCGAAAGCCTTTTCCGAACGGTTTATGTGATCGGCTTCTGCCGTTTCGGGAAGGTAGCCCGAGAGCTTCCGCGGTTTCGGGAGCAAAGGCTGAAAACTTCCGCGAAGCTTCCTTGGCTCGTTTCGCAAAGTTCTTTCAAAATTTCTAAGTTCTTTTCATAGTTTCGGAATAAGTTCGTGAATTTCTCCGTGGTGTTTCGGAAAGCATTTGTGGATGGCTTCCGCCGTTTCGGGAGGGAAACCCGAAGGTTTCTGCAGATTTTCGAAAGTCTTCTAAGTCTCTTTTCGGAAAGTTTATGCGAACGGCTTCCGCGATTTTAGCAAAATATTCCAACTCCTTTCGAGCGTCTTTCCCAAGTTCTCCCGCCGCTCCGGGAAGAAAACCCGAAGGTTTCCGCAATTTTCCTTCTCACGGTCTGCGATTTGCAAAAGAAAATCTAAGTCCTTCTTTCCGAAAGGTCGTGCGTTTGGCTTCCGCAATTGCGGGGAGATAGCCCGATAGACTCCAAAACGTTGGGAAAAAATTCTAAGTTCCCTTTTGGTTCCTTGGGGGAAAAATGGAAAGGTTGATGGAAAGATGCTCAGTTGGGAAACAAGGTTTTATGTTGAAAAACACAGCTAACGGCTGGGATGGCTTCTTAGGCAAACTTTCTACAAAAATGAAAGGAGGGGCCCCAATATGTACAAAATTTTTGGGGGGGTGTTGCTGCAACAACAGGTTGATGTTGGTAATATCGATTTTAATGAATATCATGATTTTTTGTTAAGAGTATAAGGCTTATCTGATGCGATAAATTCATGGTTTATAAGTGACTATTAAAATGATAATTAAATAATTATAATATCCTTCATGATGTTCATTGGTAACCAATGTAAACTACACACGCGCTCGCGCGTTTGTTGTAGTAAGTACTCTTGTGCTTGTCAAGACTTCAAGTTGCGTAGTTTTCCTTTTTCAATAGTCGAAAGCTCACCCAATTGACCACCCTACAAAATATCAATGGGTTCTCTTCTTCCCCAGGGACCCCCGAGCTACGAAGGGGTTGTATGAAGGATCACTAACTAGCAAATATAGTGAGTAGTAGTATAACTCACTTGTGAATATTTTCAACTTCCAACAAGTAACTAAGATCACTTCCAAACTCCAATATTTTCCCTCTTTCCTAATTTATGGGTGCATATGTATTTACCTTTTTCTATTTTATTTTAAATTACATTTCATTAATTTAACTCACCCATTCCCAAAATACCCTCCTATATTTCCTCCTAGATGTTTCCTCGATTCCTTATTCTCCTTCTTGTGATGTGTGTGAGCTTTGAGTGAGTCATTTCCTTTCAATTTAAAATATTTTATATTTTAATTTTATACACAACTTCTAATGCATCTATTTTTCTCATGAATTGCATAAACTATTTTCTTTAATATAGCATATGCAATTTCTTATAATTATAATTAACCATGCATGTGTTTTCTTTTAAATTTTTTTTTATGCTAAACAATTTATTTATACTTAAGTATATTTTCTCATCATTCTCAATAATTATGTTTAATACTAAGGGTGCCATCACTCTTCATGTCTTTTCGAGTATTAATTTTCTTTGATACTTAATACTAAGGGTTCCATAATTCCTTATGCCCCTAAGTATTATTTTTCCTTGGTGGGAAAATGGTACATATTACCTTGTTTGAGAGACCAATGGATATAGAGGAATAAAGTTTTACCTTATTGTTCTCCCCTTAATATTACTTCATGAGTGATCAAGTCCGCAATCCAACCCCACTACATCTTGGATTCTCCGGATAAAATGAATTGTCATTTTCAACCCATTCATGGAAAAGAGTGCTAGTAGGAAGAAGCAAGACACTACTTCTCCTCTCCCAATTGAAATAGATACATCTTTCATATAGCCTTTTCGTCCATGTGCAGGCTAAATTAGCAAATATATCTTGTCTCTACACATTAACCACTCATACATCAAAATATGAATTAGAAGTAAATAACAACATAATTGGTGCATAAATCACAATCATATGTATGAACGAGACTCAATCTAGTTTCTTTTATCATTAACACATTCTAGATTTCTCATGAACCTATGACCTTCCTGTCACACTTATCAGATGATTAGTGGCATTGTAGACATCATGATCTCCAATGCATCATAAATGTAAATATCAATTTTGGATTACATGTTTATCTAGATTACATTTCATAAACAAATAAGATAATATTTGTTATAATTTATACATAAGACATTAACATCTAATCATCTATTAGCGTATAGTCATCTTAACTATCTTTCTAGAATAATTTCATAAAATTATGTTGTTGATATAAATGTAGCTAGAATGGGGCATTACATACTCCCCCTCTTCAAGAAACTTTGTCTCAAAGTTCATAGAAAATATTTAATCATTTATAGTAAACTTCTATACATTTGTTGTAATATTATCAAACTCATTTCCATTTCCATGCCATGTTGATATCATTATTTATATTGATAATAATTATATCCACAGTCCTAACTTAAAGAAGAAACTCATTTTCCTTTGAAATCAATATCATGTACTATATCTTCCATGGATAATTACTAACACGATTAATTATCCAATATTTGCAACACGCACACACAAACGGGGTATGCCTCTCTTTCTAGTATTTTACTTTGCGATAAATCTTCTTTCTCTTATTGACCATTTCCTCAATGCCTAATATGCTTCTAAATTCGTCATCTATTATTTTATTCTAATTAAGATTACTTACCATTCCCATATAATTCTTTATTCACTTCTTTCTTTATCATGTGAAGACTTTAATACCACAAGTTTTTTCCCACTTCATGATTTATTTAAATATGCTAGGACTTACATCAAGTTCACTTGATTCAATTCATAACTTATAACTAATTAACCAACTTTCATTTTTATATAATTTCTTTCAAATTAAAATCTTGGTTACTTATTACTATTTTTCCATAGAAATGTGACTATGATCTATTACCAAAATGGAATCATGACACTCCTTAAATACTCGAACACAAAGAACCAAAGCATTCAAGTAATAACTAACTAGTGTCATATTATCCTGAGAATATACCACAATCATAGATCTAAGTGTGTAACATTTAAAAGGTTTATTAAATATATTAAGGTTGTATAGTTATCATTCACTCAATTAATAAAATTTAGCTTATCTTTCAATATAGTAAGTTAATAACTCTATATGTAACCAATCTCATATATGCTAGAACTCACACATATTACCACTCTCAGACACTAAAACACCATGTTTCACTAGATCTACTAGATGCTTCACTCATAGTCAAACCCAACAACAACATCAAGCCAAATAATCTTTTCTAAACTACTTGTAATATCCAACAAAAAAATGCAAGCAGTAATAGCTAATAAATTATATTAACTATTTTTTCCACTTTAATTTATATAATTACATGAAGAATAAAAAAACTTCACATAAAAGTTTAACTTACTAACACAAATTTTATCTTAATATAAAGTCCATTAACTAATAAAAGAATAATAACAACTATCTAACCTTACTTAAATTATCTAATAAAAATCATTAACTAATAAAAGAATAATAACAACTATCTAACATTACTTAAATTATCTAATAAAAATCATAACAATGACACAACTCTTAAGATTTTAGACAAAGTATGATCATAGATTTTTCTTAATATGCCCTTTCATTATATAATTCTCCCCATGTGAGATCGTACCATTACAAAACATTATAACTAACCATATATTATTTGACACAATTGTAATATGTTCATTTACTAAACTTAATAAAATATCCTCAATTTTGTTTGTTTTGCACTTCTTACTAAGTATAGCAATTAATGTATATGCTTACAATTTCAAATAAATCTTTACATGTAATAAGAATTAACGACTAATAACTTTTTATTACAATTTCTTGATTTAATAATTAAATTGATCACAATTCAGATGCACAATTGAGTCAATATACAATACATAAACTCCACATCACTCATGTTTTATGCTATTTGTGATTCTACCTAATTCCGTGATTTACCATTGATATAATTATCAATCTAAATAAGTTTATATTTCAAAAAATTTCCTAAAACTTAATTTTATGGTAAAGACTATATGTTCGGGTTTGTGTTATTAATTTATATATTTCTAAAATCTAATTATACCTTGTCCACTTTGTACTGAAATTTTTTATTTATTTGTATTTATTTATATTTATTTAATAAAATATATTAACAAGTGTGTAAGTTTTATTGGTGGAAAGTGTTTGAAAAGACAATTTTTATTATTGTCGGGTATTAAAAAAAATAAAAATAGAATATGATTTTAATCTTTCTAATATGAGGTCTAAATATTTTCTTTCTAGTGGACTCACATATTGAAGGTCAAGTTGACATGCATGGAAACATTCTGACTTTGCTAGCTATGGACATCAACCCCGACACTTGCATGTTCTAGTCTATTCTAGACCTACGTTACACTCCAACATCTTATGCTAATCTCTATCTATTTGTTGTGCAAATGCATTCATCTCAAGTTCAGGGAAATCTCTACCTATTGTGTATACGCGTTGGTCTCATAAAGAAAATGTCATTCTACAACAATCCTTGTTGCAGGTAATGGTATGTCAACTCACAATTTATTTATTTATTTATTTTTATTTTTTTAGGTCAATCTTGAACTTTTCTTAATCTAACTATTTCTTTTGTTAATTTAACAATGTTGGGTCTTATTTATCTCATTATTTTGACTCTTTTATGCATTTTCCAGTTGGTCTTATGATTGTATTTCAAAACACCGGTGTTCCAGAAAACAATTGGTACTTCTTAAATTTGTCAGGTACAAAGGGTTTTACCCTCATTGCTTTCGTTGGCAAATGAGAACGGGGGTGCTTCATCTGCTTGAAATAGCAGTTCAACGATGAAGGAATCTAGGTCTTCTTTAATTGGAAGAGATGAAGATGCTAAGCACAGATGAAGATGAAGGTGCTAAGCACACAGGCTCAAGGTCTTTTGAAAAATGAAATAACAGTTCTGAATCTTATGGAGTTCAAAATGGGCAGAATAATGTTGCAATTCCACAACAATATTGTAATATCATGCATTACTATATGCCATTAACTTTGACCTTTCTGCGTTTATGTCTCAACAAGTAAGATCTGGTGAATCTATTTTGAAGTTTGTCTCTTACTCTTCATATAATTTCTGCAACACGAAGATTTCATGTTGGGTTTCTTCTTTGACAGTGATTTTCTTCCATGGCAGCTTGTTTTTTCAGAATAGATTTTTGGATGCCTATGTTTGCACTACTCTTCTGGTCTTCTTTCACGCGTCTTGTGTTATGGATACCATGATAGGACCTGGCCGTCTTCTTCTTATACACCACCTACTTCCTATCAATATGGATACTGGGTTTCTTCTCTTCTCTGCAGACTGATTTCTTCATTGTCTCAGCTGGCATACGATGTATACTACAAATGATTTTATCCACTGGCATTTTTGTTGGGTGGCGTTCGTCAACTGTGGTAGAACTTGTGCCCAATGATCTAGTGATTAAGTTCCCACAGTTGTATCCTTATCTCCCAACAAAAAAGAGAGTATAGTGCTAATTGTTGTTTCTAGCACAACAATTGATTTATGGTAATTATAACATTGACAGAAAAGTTCCATTGAATTTCCGGTTCATATTAATTAAGAATTTAACATTTTCAAATCCAATTTACGGTCATTCACAACTGCCTTGACAAAATTTGTTGTGACATTCATTAATGTAAATTAACATTCAGAGTAGCCTTGCATAGTTGTTTAGGATAAAATATGCATAATAACGAAACATTTAACAACAATTAACTATTACCATGAGGCACACTTTTAAAAATTAACACCAAACAGTGTAGTTAGGAATTTAGCGCTTTGAGCAATACCTGGGTTTCCATCCTCATTCATTCTTTCTCCTTTGGAGCCCTAAAAGGGTGTTTTTACAATTATGCTTAATTGGTTAACGTTGAACATCAACATAAATGGCTACTCCAATTTAATGTTTTTTTTTTTAATTAAATATTAAGGTATTATTTTATATAATTTTTTAATTGAATCTATCCAAACTCACAAGTTTTGCGAATTTTGATGTAATTTAAAAGTTAATTGGCAAATAATTGTGTTATCTTTTTAATGTTTTTTTTAATTTAAATGTTAATATTATTTCTTGCATTTAAATGTATATTTGGTTTTATACATTTATGGAAAATAAATAAGTGATTTTTATTCTTAATAATTATTTTAGTGTTAAATGTATATTTAAAATAATATTATTATATTATCCAGGTTTATTCTACTTTTTGGGGATATTTTCTATTATTTTCAAATCAAGGCATACAATATGGAATACAATGACCAAGAGATATTGGCAATCACAAGTTTAAAATTTATATTTAATATTAATTTATATATCAAATGGAAGAAATAATGTTTAACAATTATATTATTTGTTATTTTAAATTAACTTTAATTTTGTTAACTCATTAAAATTATTATTTTCTATCTATTTTATATTTCAATCAAATTAATTTATATAATTTTTTAATTAAATCTATCCAAACTTAGAAGTTTTGTGAATTTTGATGTAACTTAAAAGTCAATTGGTAAAGAATTGTGTTATCTTTTTTATGTTTTTTATTTAAATGTTAATATTATTTCTTGCATTTAAATGTATATTTGGTTTTATATATTTATGAAAAATAAATAAGTAATTTTTATTCTTAATAATTATTTTAGTGTTAAATGTATATTTAAAAAATATTATTGTACTATCTAGGTTTATCTCACTTTTTGGGGATTTTTTTATTATTTTCAAATCAAGGCATAAAATATGGAATACAATGGCCAAGAGATATTTTGACAATCACAAGTTTAAAATTTATATTTAATATTAATGTATATATCAAATGAAAGAAATAATGTTAACAATTAAATTATTTGTTATTTTAAATTAACTTTAATTTTGTTAACTCATTAAAATTATTATTTGCTATCTATTTTATATTTCAATATTATTTTATTTATATTTATAATATTATTAGTTTTCCTATTATATGAGGTAGGGACTAAGCTGCATGCAACTCTTGTTATAATATGTTTTGATTGTTATATATATAAATATAACTATAACTAATTATAAAAATATAATCTTAGTTATTTAAGTTATTCAAATATAGGAATCTAATTCCTATTTAATAAAAGAAGTTATTTGTTTGTTCGAATGTTCCTAATTTGTGGGACTGCCCTGTGGTCTACGAAACTGTTTCCCTGCGACCCAAGGGCATCAAAATAACCTGGGGATCCACTTGACCTAGACCACACCAACCCTTAGTATCGCTGTATTTTTTTGGGGTGTCTCCTCCCACCACTACAGCGTTTCAAACCCTGGTCCGCCTAACAAATGAAACCCCTCGAATGGAACCAATTTGTCACGGTACTGTATAGCGCTAGTATTAGATTAAATGATCAAGATGATACCTTAGTGTGGATCTGGAACATGGATAATGGGGTTATTACTGCTAAGACAACATATGAGGCTATCACTGAAGATTTGGCTGAGCATTCCCCTAAGTGGTGGGCAAAGGCTATCTAGAAATGGAGAGTCCCTTTAAAGGTTAAATATTTTGGTTGGCTTTGCCTTGAGAATAAGATTCTCACTTGGGTCAACCTCCTTAAGAGGGGATTCTATGGCCCTGGTTTTTGCATCTTATGCAAAAATTATGTTGAAATTGTATCTCATATCTTCAATCAGTGTTCTTTTTTCAAATCTATTTGGTCAGAGTTGTGCAAAATTCTAAACTTTTAGGATGATTAGGGTTTTCCAAGCTTTCAAGATTGTATGTATAGTTGGTTCCATTAAAAGGTCAAATTTAAGGAGCTTCCTTTATTCACTATATGGGAAGTATGGAAAGTTGGGAACATATATATATTTTTAGGGTTGCAGGCCTTTTATCCTCCATATATGCTCCAAAATTATCATTTTTTTTTCTTTTTTTCTGAATACCTCAAGGAGATGTATTTTCAGGAATCAAGATATCATATCATGCCTTCTTTGGATGACTATCTCTCCATTGGTTACTTTGATGGGGCAAAAAATGATGGACTTTGTGGTGCAGGTATGGTCTTGAAGGTGAAAAGGAATCATATTGTGAAGTTGAGAATGTGTGTTGGTCATGGCACTAATTCTCATGCTGAACTTCTTGCCCTCTAGGGGTTGTTGTATTTTGTTAAAAAAAGGGGCATCTTTGCTATTCAGATAGCTGGTGACTCCAAAGAAATAATCTATTGGGCGGATGGTTACTCTACATTATAGGTGCTTCATCTAGATCAGTGGGTTGCTAGAGTTCGTGAGTTGATTAACAATTTCTCCTAGATCTCTTTTACTCATATATATCGAGAATTTAATGATATGGCAGACAATCTCTCTAAAAGAGTTGTGGGGAACATGGCAGGTTTTATGTTCTTCGAGGAGATCATTGATGATAATGTGGTTAACACACAAGGTATGCTTTTGTTTCTTGATTGCCCAATATTTTGTCATTTTGTATCAGTATTGAAGTACCGATTTTATAATCTCACAGTTTATATTGTAAAACAGTTAGTGGCATACTTGACGTGAAGGTATTTTGATGTGGTATGATGAAAGGCAGTCTATGTAGTGTAGATAGTTTTGATATATGTAAGGTTAGGGTCTATACTTACAACATCAGACATGATGATAATGTTTATGTAACTTTGATTCATCTTGATGAATAACAAGTTGCAGTTTTTTTCTATGTGAAAAAAAAGAATCTCTCATCAATCCTCCACATTGAAACCCTTCAAAATTATACTTTAATTCTAAGGTAGTGTTTATTATTAGTTTTTCAATTAAATAAAAATATTACCTTTGTTTTCACAAAAAAAATCATAACTTTGTATTTAGTCACTTTATTCAATATCTTTTTTTTTTAACAAGAATGGTTGTAAGCTTTTGTATTAAAAAAGGAGTCATCGAAAAATTACAAGGAAAAATTCACTGGTTTGTCTCCGAGAGGAAATAGGATCCATGATTTTTTGTTCAGCTTCATCAGAGCTTCTATTAACTCTTAAGAACCCTATTCTGGAGTGACTATAAACCTTCACAAACTATCCCAAACTAAAGATGCAGAAGTAATAAATTACAAAATAAGGATTTTAAGTCCAAACATAGCCGGTAGTTCCTCATATTTAAGACATCTATTTATCAAAAGGAAACCTATATTCGCTGCAAAAAGGAAAAAGAGAACCCTAGAGCTCATAAGATGCTTCATATAGAGCTATGCTTGACACTAATCAGTTGGTTCAAGGCTTTCCATAGAATGTTCAGGGCCGACGCTGGAGCCTTTGCTATCATGAAAACTTGGAATGCATCGAGTTATATTCTCCCTAAGCTTGTCCAACTTGCCATCCAAATCAGAGATGCTTCTGTAATTGTCTTCAATTTTAGAGTTGACATTTGCAATCCTGTTAGATGTGTAGTACACTGTATCATAGATAGTGGAAATGCGTCCATTCAGGAGGTTATTGTTGTTCCTTAACTCAGTACTGATGGATTGAAGCAAAGTATACATCCTTGACATATTCCTTTTGATTTCAGCATTCTCAATACTGATCTGTCGAAGTTGTTCCTCCATCCAATCTGCCTAAGAAGTCTGAGAAAGAAGTGGGATGGTAGAAACCAAAGGAAAATCACTTTTTGAAAGCAAGTTGAGGACAACAAGATCGTCAACCAGAGCACACAGAGGGGTGAGGAGACGAGCGTCTTGGTGCTCGTGATAGGAACGCAAAGGTAAGGTCTTGTTGCAGAGAGAACAGGAGGTAGGATGGCCGAAAGGAGGAGTGCCAACGCCCAGAGAGGGTGCTAGGAAGAGCGCAGAAGACTGATCACCCATAACCGAGAAGGAGAAGCCTGCAGAGGACTACCTGGTGGAGAGAAACAGCCTGGCGAAAAACAAGAAACGGGAAGGGTGGTAAATAGGGCCATGTGAAGGCCATAAATGGTGCATACAGTCTGAAAACCAAGAGCCAGCTGGACGCACGATGATAAATGAATAGCCAAGGATTAGGAAGGCATTAAATGAAGGATTAGGGATTCGAGTAAGGGGGAGAAGAGCACCCCTAATGAGGAGTGGGTTAGGGAACCCAGCTTTGATAAGGTAGTGCATCATTTTGAATAATATACCCATGGTCTAGAAGCACACCTTTATTCGCCATCTGGTCAGCATGCTGATTGTTATAGCGTAGGATATGAAGAATGATGACAAAGCTGAATTCTTTGATGAGGATCTTGAAGAGAGGTTGGATCTTGGTGGAAGGGGTTTTGTGTTTCATGATAAGTTTTCGAGCTTCTCTGACGATCAAGAGGGAATCCCTGAAGGTTACCAAATCTTTTATTCCGATATTGGTTGCAATTTCCAATCCTCTTATCATGGCAAGCCATTCAGCGGTATTGTTTGTTTTGTTTCCAATCCCCCAAGCATAATCATTCTTTCTGCTTCCCCTAGGGTAAAAAATTACCCCTCCCGCACCTGGAAACCCAGGGTTACCTTTGGAAGCATCGTCAAAGAAAAGAGAGTGAAAAACAAGCTTTGTCCTCCAATTAGTAAAATTATTCGGGTTGATTCTGATTTGCCAATATCAAGAAGAAGGTTTAATGGGATAGGAATTTTTCAGAAGGGGATTGGAAGGATGAAGAAGATCAGAGATCCACAATTTATCTTCAATAGTTAATGGTTCTTGATGGATATGCTTTAGACCTCTGGAGAGGAGGGCTTCAGACCAAATAGCTTTGGCAGTGAGGGAGGTTTTGAAGGTGGGGGGGAGATCATATTTTTGAAGATTCCCCTATTCCTGTTGGTCCAAATTTTCCAACAAATAAACTTAGGTAGGGCAGACCAGGATTTGGAAAGATCAGATTTTTTATAAAGGGTGTCGGGGTAGTAGTCTTTCCAACAAGCAAAAAAATCTTTTAGATTGGTTGGGAGGATAATTTTAACTTGGAGTTCTTTGAGAGCAATTTTCCAGACTTCTTTGGTAAAAGAGCAGTCTAAAAAAAGGTGTTCCATCGTTTCTTTAGAGTTTTTGCATAAATGAAAATAGAGGGACCAACTATACCCCTTTTTTTAAGATTCTCAGCTGTAAGGATCTTATGATGAGTTAGGATCCAATAGAAGGAATTGATTTTAGGGATGCCATCATTGCTCCAGATGTTTTTCCAAATTACATCATGATGATGATTGTTGAGAATGGAATTGTATCCGTCTTTAACCATGAAGGATCCTCGATTCCCCCAGGTTCTAGAGTCTGGATGATTTATGTGAATCGGGATAGATCCATGGAGAGAAGTTTGTAGAGTTGAGTAATCCATGGATAAATGATCCAGCACTTCAAGCTCTTTCCAACCCTGCCATATGCCATTGTTGTACCATTGAGAGATATCATGAAGAGAAGAGATATTCTGTTGATCCATCCAAAACTTTAAGTCTTCAAAGTAGAGTAAATGAAGATTTGGGGAGGAGGAGCCAAGATTGTCTTCCCAAAGTCGAATCTGTTTGCCATTTCTCGGAGACCATCGGAGATTATTTTGGATTATGGGAGCAGTTTTCTACATAATTTCCATATTGGGGAATCGTTCTCTTCCAGTGGAATTTCATCTAAACATCTTTTTCTTCCACCTGTTAAATATTTTTTCCGTAGGATGTCCTTCCACCAGGATGATTTTCCAGAGATCATTCTCCAAAGAATTTTGGCGCCTAAGGCTAAATTCATTGGTCCAAGATCTCTAATACCAGCTCCACCACAGTTTTTGGGGCTACATACCGTATCCCATTTGATAAGATGGAATTTTTTGGTGCCATTGGTCTTCCCTCCTTGTCAAAGGAAGGATCCGAGTTCTTTTGAAATATCATGAATTATAGTTTTAGGAGCCAAAGCGATTGAGCAAGAAAAGATGGGATAGGCTGCTAAAATAGAGTTAATAAGGGCCAAATTTTCCAACTGGGTTAAGCCATTTCACTCCCCAAGATTGAATTTTATTATTTATCTTTTCAACAAGCCCTTACCAATCAGAGGATTTATTTTTTCCTTTGTGGATGAGAACTCCAAGATAGCTGAAGGATTTCCAATTGATACTTCCTTCATATCCTAGAATCCTGGCTATCCTGGTCATAGTTCTTTCCTGGCAGTTCTAGCCATATATTTTAGACTTTAAATCATTTATTTTCCCATCAGAAGCTTTGATAAAACTAGAGAGAACGACCTTAAATCTTCCAGCAATCGTGATGGAGACCCCGCCAAGAAGGATAGTGTCATCAACAAATTGTGCATGATTTGCAGCTTTTAATCCTCTTGCTAATTGTATTCCTTTAATCTCACCATTGTCCTGAAGGATTTGGATATTTTTGCTTAAAGATTCAGCAACAATAAGGTAGAGAAAGGGGGATAAGGGACAACCTTGACGAATACCATGAGAGGATTTGAAGAACCCAGCTGGCCTACCATTTACTAGAGGAGCAATCCAAGGACTGCTGATGCATGCTTTGATCCATCTTATAATTTTTTTTGAAAATCCCATTTTTTGCATGATCTCAAAAAGGAAGAAATGGTTAACCCTGTCAAAGTCGTTTTCCATATCCAGCTTGATTTCCATCCCCTGTTGATTACTTTTCAAGCTGGAATGAATGGCTTCTTGGACGATGATGATGTTGTCCATGATCTGTCTGCCGGTGATGAAGCCACCTTGTGCATCCAAGATGATTTTGTTCATGATATTTTTCATTCGGTTGGCAAGAATTTTTGAGAGGATTTTGTAGGAGGTATTACATAAGGAAATGGGTCTAAATCTGTCAATTGAAAGAGGATTTTTTTCTTTGGGGATTAATGCCAGGAAGGTAGAGTTTGTGGCTCCTCCAACTTTCTCTTTCTTCCTCGTCCAATTTAACATCCTTCTTAAATCATCTTTAATGATATACCAGGCAGCTCGATAAAAATTGATTGTAAAACCATCAGGGCCTGGGGATTTATTAGGATGGAGGGTCCAAATTGCTGAAATGATTTCTTGTTCAAGGATGGGATTTTCAAGGTTCTCATTGTCCTTAACCGAAATAGAGTGTTTGATTCCTGAGAGGAAATCAGCTTGAGAGTTTGGATTTGTTTCTTCACTATCAATATAAAGCTGATTAAAGTGGAGATGAGTCAAGTTTTTGATATCATCTTGGCCGTGAATGATTTGGTTGTTACTATATTTTAGCTCATTGATGTAGTTGTAACTCAATCTAACTTTGGTATGTTTGTGAAAATAATCAATATTCCTATCAACCCCTTTTAACCATAGCTGACGAGACTTCAGTATCCAAGATTCTTCCCCATGCCTGGCTGCTTTTAAAATTTCCAGATTAAGAGATTTTTCCTAACAAATAAATTGTTGAGTGATCTCCTCATGATCCATTTTAGATTGAAGTGAGTCAAGGTTAGCTTGGATATCTTTTTTAAAGAAGGAGGGATCCGGGAAGGAGGAAATGGCCCAATATTTTAAGGCAGAATGGACAACCTTGAGTTTTGACTCCCAAATATAGCTGGGAGAGCTCGAGAAGGAGGAGGTCAAGACAGAATGAATTAAGTCAAGTATTGAATCATTATGAAGCCATAATGGGTTAAATATAAAGGGGATGGGACCAAGATTGCAAGGCAGAGTGAGAGAGAGAACAATGGGTTTATGGTCAAAGGAAGCAGAGGAAACAATATAAGAGGAAGTAATTAAATCAAGTTGAAGGATAGAAGTACTTATCAGGAAGTGATCAAGTTGAGCTGTAAAGTGGCCTAGTCCGGCCTGCTTGTTGTTCCAAGTGAATTTCCCATTTTTAGGGATGGGATCCAATACATAGAGATCAGCCATCAAGTCTTCTAGATTTTCACCAAAGGGCTCCCTGACAATCAAGCCACCTCTTTTTTCTCCACTAGCAATTATTGTGTTGAAGTCTCCGGCAATGATGATATTTTTCCCTTGGAGTTCATGGTTTAGGGACTGAAATGAACTCCAAAAAGCCTACTTGTCTTTGTAATTCATTGGACCATATACATTACAAAGATAGATCACATATGGGTTGTTGTCATTTTTCAGTTCAATTAAAAGCCAATGAGTATTTTCCTATACCAGTCTTATTTTGAATGTATCTAATCTGCAGAAAGTCGTTATTCCTCCCGAGGCGCCTCTGGAACTGGCTTCCATTCCAAAAAAAAAATCCAAAAGAGGTTTGAGAGATTCATTACCTCTTCTTTATCCATTTTAGTCTCTTGGATGAGTAGGATGTCAGGTTTCTCTGAGTTCAAAATGTTTTTCAAATCTTCTACTTTGGTTGAACCTCCCAACCCTCTACAATTCCAAGAGACTATTTTCATTATTTCTTTGGGGCTTGAGATCCTGCTCGGGATTTGGAATCCTTGTTGCCTACAAGTTTGACATTTTGAAGAAGCTTAGTATCCTCTAAGCTTAGCTTCCTTCCAAGATTTAGCTCTCTCTTTATTTCTTGCTCTCGATGTTGCCTTTGGGATTTTCTTCCTCTAGTAGATAATGATGGACCTAGATTGATTGTCGCTGCCTCCTGAGAATCTTGTGTCTCTTTAGAAGAAGTTTGACCTAAAGATGAGATCAAAGGATTGGGTCTACTAAGTTTTACCATTTCTGCCCAAGTTCCTCCCGGAGAGACAAGTCGTTCATTGATTTCTTTAGCGGCGGCCATGTCAGCCCAAGTTTCTCTAGGAGAGGACAGATCGATGGGGATATTTCCAGTGGTCTGTTCAATTACTGTGGCGTGGGGAGGCTCGAAGGGATTAGTCTTACTAACTTCTATTATTTCTCTGTTTAGCAAAAATTCAGGGTTAGGGATTTCTCCTTCTTCAGGTTGTAGGGTTTCAAACTGGTTGCTAGTAGAGGGTTCTGACTTCTTTTGAAGTTGTTCCTTGCTTTTTCCCTGTTGATTTCCAGATTTGTTTGTGGCAGGATTGGAGGTAGTTTTTTTCCCCTTCTTGATTTGTTGTCATCCTGCTTCTTGAGTTTTTTTTTGTTTCTTCTTGAATGGACTTAGGACAATTCTTTACAAAATTTGCATACTCATGACATTTTCTGCATTTGAAGGGTAGTTGTTCATAGTCTACTTTCTGAAAGAATTCCCATCCATCCATGAGGAGATTTATTCCTTCCGGCAAACCTTTTTCTAAATCAAATTCTACATAGATCCTAGCATAAGAGAATATATGACCTTTAGGTTCTTCTTTGTCAATGTATCGTCCAAGGCAGTTTCCAATAGCTTGAAGGACTTCATCGTTCCAATAGTGAAGAGGCATATGGGGTAAACGAACCCAGACGGGGACTACTAAGGGTGCTGTGAATATTTAATTAATATTATTAATTTAACAAATGCAACAACCGAATCCGGTTGTCTTCGTTGAGAAGCGAATCCGACTTCACATAATTGAATATAAATATATATATGATAAAATGATTGATAAATGGATAATGCAGTGAACGTATCCATTCACTAAGTTAATAGTCGAATCCGACTCTCATATTGAATAATGAATAAGAATAATATATTAGATGATATTGATAAATTACAATAAGATCGCCTTTTATAGGGCTTGAGGAAGCATAGTGAAGGGTTACACCCTTTCACTTAGTAACCTAATAATCTATTAATTTATTATTAATAATATTAATTAAATATTCACAGCATTGCCTTCCCCTTAGGAAAGCTTTGTCCTCAAATCTTAAATTATTGTTGTCGTCTTTTCATTCTTGTTTTGTGTTGAAACAATGTCATTACTTCCTTTATGTCTTTTTTAGAACTGGTATTAGGTATATGCTTGGTATTTATGCAATAGTTTGTCATCTTCCTTTCATTTGTAACTTGAATTTGTACTCCATTATGTTTATTATTGTTATCCCATTTTCCTTGTACATGAATACGAGGAGTATTTTTGTGACTGACCATATCAAGCCTTGTTTTAGAAGTCGCTTGTCCTATGATATTTAGGATGTCATCATGTAATGTTTTCATTTTATTATCCTCACGAGTTATCTCGAGAAGTGGCGTTTCGTGAGGCTTCTCACACTCAAAGTCACCTGATAATGTTACATTTAGGTTTCTCCAAGGTGGTAGAAGATGAATCTACGATATCTGATTCCTTTGACTTGGATTCCTTTGCATATTGTAGGATTCATCTTTTGTCATTGTATGGCTCGTCCTTATTGTCAATGATACCAGCTTGACTCTCATTATGATTTTGGTTGAGCTCATCTTTATCAAAATATTATTGGTATTTTGGTCATCCCTACGATATTTAGTCTCCTTGTCTTGTTTATTGTCTTGATCAATTTTGTTACTTTCATTTTTGTTGACATAGTGGTCCAACATATCTGAGTTACTGTTATGGTTTGTATTAGACCTTACTTTTTGTAATATTTCCATTATGGTATTCTGGTTCTGTGTCATGATGCTCAAGTTCTGTGCCATGGTGCTTATGTTCTGTGTCATCGCACACATCTTCTTATCTAACTCTTTTTGTTTCTCGTGCATGATGTCTACTTTGTCATCAAGTTTTCTTCCCAGTACTAGATCAACATCTTCTTTAATTCCTTTCTTAAGTGCCTTGTTATTTTTCATTTCTTCTCTGAATTTTTCTTGGTTGGCAACGAGGGCCTTGATGTCCTTTTCCAATTTCTCAAGTTTGTCTTTTAATTCCGCCATGGTCTTAGACCTTGTATGTGGAGGTATGTACTTCCATGCTATTTCGGTTTGTGAGGGGTGGAAAAGTCTTTTTACTAAGGATGGTGAGATTTTAAAAATAATAATTAATTATTATATTAATTATCATATAATAAAATCTTTGATTTATTATTTTGTTTTAATAAAACAAATTGAAATATTATAAGTATATTATATTATAATATATTTGAATTAATATATTATATTATATTATATTGTAATATATTTGTATTTTTTTTTGCAGGTCATGGAGGGGAGTTCGAGAGGTGGAGTGGCGTCTTGTAGATGAAGGCTGGGCAGAGTGGAGACTAGGGATGAGGCACTGGTTGGAGCTCGCGAATGATAGGAAGATTGCAGGCGGTGGCGGAAGCTAGTGAGGAGTGGTGTGAGGAGTAGGGTAGGAGATGACGGGGGAAGGAGGTGGCGTGGAGCGATTGTGTGCAGGGGGGGAGGCGCGAATGCAGCACGCTGGTGGAGGGTGCAATTGAGGGCACGGTGAATGGCAGCGTGGATGGAATGCAGTGGAGGATGGAGCGTTGGCGAAATGAGCTGTTGGAGGGAGAGGTCGGGGGCGTAGGGTGATGAAGATGGTTGTGTTGAGAGAGCCGCGCGGGAGTGTTTAATGCACAGTGGAGTGGTGGGATGGAAGGGTGGCCACAACAGTGAGGAGGCAGTGTGGGGATGAGTTATACGTGACTGTTGAGGTGGAAGGGAGCAGTGAGCACCGAGGGGAGCGGTGGAGTGTGGAGCAGGAGTCAGTGGAGTGTGGGGAGATAGAGAGGGAATGGCGAAACAAAGGAGTAGTGGTGGAGGGCGTGAGATGGCAGTTTGGTTTGATCACAGTTTGGGAGTGCAAGAGTGAGGTTGGCAGGGGTTAGAGGGATGAGGGATGAGACGTGGAGCTGGAATGAGGGTGCAGTCGAAAGGAGGGAGCGCTCTTGGAAGGAGGTGCGTTGGATTGAGGGGATGGAGGGAAATGGAATAGGGAGTGCAGAGAGTAGTGGGAAATGAGAATGGAGCAGTGAAAGAGGAGGGCCGAGTTGATGGGAAGTGCATGGGTGTAAGGAAGTGGCAACGAAGACGAAGAAGGATGGCGGAAACAGCAGTGTGGAGAGGAGAGAGGGAGGATGAGGGGAGGCGTAGTGGTGGATGGGAGAATGGGCAGCGACAGGGTGGAGTGGAGAGGACGTGCAGGTGCAGGAGGGAGCAGCAGGAGTGGATGGAATGGTGGAATGAGGATCTGAATCCAAGCTCGCTGGAGGAGTTGATGAGCCGAGTCCGAGATCAGAGTGCAGGAGCGAATCCGCTCTGATACCAAATGCAGTGAACGTATCCGTTCACTAAGTTAATAGTCGAATCCGACTCTCATATTGAATAATGAATAAGAATAATATATTAGATGATATTGATAAATTACAATAAGATCGCCTTTTATAGGGCCTGAGGAAGCATAGTGAAGGGTTACGCCCTTTCACTTAGTAACCTAATAATCGATTAATTTATAATTAATAATATTAATTAAATATTCACAGTAGAGGGGACATCTTTATCAGGGTCGAAGGAGAGATTCCATCGATTGAGATAAAGCCCTCTCGGTCCCATGAAATAAGGGCCACTGCAAAAAATGAGATCTCTACCTTCCTTAAATTAAAAAAGAAAGGTATAAAACCCTTACCGTAGAAACAATGTTGCAGCCCTCCTGCGATCAGAGGCATCCAGTTCTTCGAAAACCAAGTCTCCATAGTTTTTGTAGAAGGCCAGATTCCTAAGAATTGTACAATGAGGCATCGTTCACTCAAATCTATGGTTTTCATCCGAGAAGTTGTCGACGTGACCTGGACCTTGGCCGCTGCTGCTCGCTTGAAAAAAGAGGAGGAGGTGGGGGTCGAAGCAGGGAGGGGAGGGTTGAGAAAAAAAGAAGCTGAAAGGCAGTGTCCACACGTTGACGTAGCTCCTCTAGGGAGGGATCCGCAGGTGGAGGGGTGGCCATGGCGGCCCAAGCATGTGAGCCCTAACAGGGTGAAACCCTAGCGGCGCAGATTCATGGATTCATTAAACCCATCTATTGTGACTCAATTACAATTTTTTTCAGTCACTTTATTCAATATTGATTACAATCATAGTGCACATTTTAGCACTTCTCTGTTCATTGCTTAAATAAAAAACATTACAACTATTGGAATTGGGCTTCTGAATATAAACAAAAAACAGAAAAACAAATATGTACATCTGTTTAGTTCTTAAACAAAAAAACAAAAATTGAAGTCCTTCAAAAAACACCTTGATTGTCATCCATAGCTTCTATGGATTACATCTTCAGGATACCATCATAGAGCATAAAAAAAAACAATTCAAGTTTGTTTAGATCGAACAACATAAACATTTCTATTTTAATTTTCCTTCTTTAAAAACCTGTAGCAACATCTCTTTTAAAAAGGAGCATGAGAGTATTCATTTAGGATCTCATTGTTTTCTTTTGATATGATCCATTGTCCCTTGCTAAGATTGATACCTTCCTTTGATAATATGTCTAGTTCAATATTCCTTTCTCTGAGTATATGGGTGAAAGTTACATAATCTAGTTGATTCTTTAGGGAGTTTATCTCTTCTAATAAAGGCTATAAAAATATATTGTGGCATGTTTTTTCATCTCTGAGCAAGTCTATGACCAGCTTGGCATATCCATACACTTGGATCTTCTTTACGTCATTTTCCACTACAAGAGTGAGTAACAGTTTGAGGGCTGATACTTCTGTAAAATTATTTGTACCTTCTCCTAGTCCTGCCTTGAAACTAAGTTTGATTCATGATTTGTAAATTAATCCACCAGCTCCACATCTTCCTCTTTTCCCCAGAGCAACTCCGTCGAAATAGCCCCATGGCACTTTTTATCTATTACTTCCTCTTTGATCTGTCTAGATTTTTTATGAGGGGATACTTGGGGATAACTTCCCAAAGTAGATGCACAATTAATGGCACATGAAAGAGGTGAGAATATTTTGTCTTAAAAAATGCTCTAATTTCTATAGATCCAAATATGCCTTGCCAATATCATCGACAGACCTTTAAAAGCATGGAGATCTAGATTTTTAATCCAATTGAACAAGCAAGCAAACATAGATGATCCAATTCCCCAGGGCAATTTATTCTTAACAATGATTTCCAATTCTTTCACTCTTTGTAAAGTAAATTTGCATTCCAGTAGGAGATGTTGATTTGTTTCTTCTGCATTTTTGCATAAAAAACATTTGCCAGGTCCTATTTTATATATTTTCTAAATATGATCCCAAGTTAAAGCTCGGTTGTGTAAAAAGAACCAGAAAATAATTTTGGATTCAGGAGGAACATTGTATTTCCAAATGGATCCCCACCACCATTCAAGGTCTAAATCTGGAAGTGTCATCATCGAGTCATATCCAGATTTGGGAGTATATGATCCATGCGGATCTGTGGCCCATACAAGACAATCTCTGCCTTCCTTTAAATTTATGTGTGTGTTTTTCAATTGGTTCGTGTATGTTGTCCATATATCAACATCATTGTCCTGAAATCCAACTGTTTCAGCACTCTTCCATTCAGAATGAATTCCTTCATTACATTCAAGGAATTGATTAAGGGTCTTCAAACCTTTGAATCTTAGTGCCATCTTCATATGAAAAGGTAAGATATGCCTCAGATCATTGCCAACCCAGGCATCTTCCCCCACTTTTACACTACTTCCATCCCCTATTTTCCAAGCCAGTCCTTGTCCTATTAAGGGAAATGCCAAAATTATTGCTTTCCACATAATCGAAACCATCCTTGTAGATTTAGAAGGCTTTCTTATCCATTCAAGAAAGGTAAGAGGAGCTATATATTTCTCTATTATAGATTCTTGCCATAAACCTGTACTGCTGATTAGTCTCCACATGCTCTTTACTGCTAGAGATTTTGAAAAGCCAAAAATAGTTTAATTCCCCATCCTCCTTCAATTTTTGGTTTTGAGATTTCTTTCCAACTATTCAAGACAAGATTATGATGATTACTTGTCCAAAAATAATTGAAGAAGAGTTTCCTTAAAGATTCCAGTATGCCTAGGGGGATCGAGGTTAAAAGCATCCACATTAAAAGCATAAAAATATTACCTTGTCAACTATCTTGGATCGTGTCACATTAACAATCTAGATTATTTAAACTGTACATTATACCAATACTCTCTTTCAAGTATAAGAAAGATCAATATGGTCTATATATTAATGACGCCGTTCAAATCCGACATATGGTAACCTTAGAGTTGGTAAAAAGAGTCATAATCAATTTGATCTACTTATACGATTTGGGTCAAAATATGGGATAATTCATAAATTTAAGTTTATATAAGGGAGTAACCTTAACCGAAGAAGGCAATTAAATTTTGTACTTTAAGTAATTATAATAATCTCATTATAAAATAAAATAATGAGATAAAAACCATTGGGCCATATAGGCCCGCTGATAAAAATGACTTCTTAATTTTTCATCGCATACATTCAATATAATCCAATAATTTGGATTTGTAAAATCTATAATATCTTAGTGTACTGTTCCATTTCATTAGATCATAAACATAATAGATTTTAGTATCCTTTACTTTAACTATTAGCGGAGAGTAACTTCATAATAGGCCCAATCAACCTCTCATTACTTTAACTATTAGCGGAGAGTAACTTTATCATAGCCCAATCAACATCTCATTGACTTTCATTGTTAGAATATTATGTGTTATCTAAATCTTTATTACATAGATAGATGTTTATATTTTAGAATTTGGGGTGGATTAGCATCTATGTTTTTCCTAGATTACACAAGGATGAGACAAGTGTATTATTTAGATTAATTTAGTTGTTCCAAATTGGAAATAAACATTATAAAAAAAAAGAATATAAAAAATAACTGGTAACTATGTATGGATAACTAGTAGTTAATGCATGAATAACTTGTGGCACTTAATTTGTGACCTAGCGGTGTTCTCCAATCACAAGTTAAGTGGTTATGCTAGTTCATTATGTGATTCAATCAATAGATATACGTGTTGAACAATGGGAATAATGATATTAATCATCATACTTTAGTTAACTAGAGTATTGTTTAGATTCAATTCTTCAAATTGAATATAAATTGTGTAATATTGTTTCATTCAAACCCAAATATACATATTACTTCTAGGTTTAATTACACGAGAAGTTAACTTAAATTACAATTAACATAGATTTATCTTAAACATGGATCTATCAATCATCGAGAGGGATCCAATTTTTGGAGGCATAATTTTTTGATTTTAATCTTAATTTTTTTACACATCCAAAAAAATTACACCCAGAGAAATGTTTTATTTTATGAGTCAACATGAATTTTTTTAATTACTTTTTATTTTTGGTAATGTAACGTTACATTAAACTACATCTCCCACATACTAAAGTGTATGTGCATCCAAATTTTGGTATTTATATCCACACAAAAACATTAAAATCCCCAATGGATGTCAATTTCAATACTAATACCACACATGAGGGTGAAGGTCATTTTGGTCCTGTAACATCCCCAAATTTCACAAAAATTTTAAAATTTTCTAAGTAGCATTAAATGCTTACATTTGTTTTGCAGAAGTATTATTAATGATAATTTGCTTATTTAAATGTCATCCTGATTTTGGATTATGAGGACACCTTCTTCAAAATGTCGTCAATGTTATAAACATGTTACATCAATTACATGCTATATTTGTTGTAATGTCTCTACTGCTTGTGAATGATTAAATGCATGTATTTATGTTACCACATACTGTCGGATGTTTTAACTACTATGTTTGTTTTCTAAATAATTATGTTTACTTCTTTAAAAGTATAAACATCGTCAATTAACTATGGTATTGTTTTATTTATAAGTACTAACTGTTTGATTTTCTTTTTGATGAAGGGGTCCTATGGGCACCCCGAGGCTTATTTAGCTTTTTAGCTAACGCTCTTAAAATGATGTCTCAAATCAAAGGTAAGGACGAGACTCCTAACCGAAAGCATTAACAATGTATGACAAAAAGACTTTGTTATAATTCCTTTAGCCTCTGATGTCAATTACAATAGTATAGAGGACTTAACTTACTCGAGGGTAAGATCTACCTTAACTTCAATCATATGTATCTCCAAATCGTCTTATATAATTATTTATGTTTTCCAATAGAGTTTATACTTCATATTCAAAAATCATGCTTATGCCATCTTGGTTTGATTTGTATTAATGTTATGGCTTAACGTACTTAATTATCGACTATAGTTTTTATGTATATATGCATGCTAAAATGGAAATGTTAATTTCCATGACTCGACATCTTGTAATGTTCAAGCTTTGGTATATGACCAAACCCTACTACACTAAAGGTTTTATTCTATGTGCTAACATATGTGTTAGAACTATTTCTAGATGTTATAAACTTTATGCATCTATACTATTGCTAGATGTTATAATTATAAGCACCTATACCTTATGCTATATGCATAGTATGGCTCTTCGAATACTCTAAGTGGAACTATACACTATATGCTTGACTATATGCATAACATATTTTACGTTGTAAGCAATAGTGAAGACCATAAATTAATCCTCGATGGATCTCTACGTTGGCAGGCAACGTGCATCCGGTAGCTAAAGCACTTAAATGTTATTAAATGTATTTTGGGTGGAATGCCGGTTGGCAATCCTCGTGGCAGGGCTTCACATGAAGATTCTTGGTCTTTGTGTTAAACCCTAACTGGGTTTTGAACTACCTCAACGAGACATTAACCTGGACATTCATTTTGCATTGAAGGTGGGAGGAGAGGCTGACAGACTCTCAATTTTTTAGGGTTTGTAAACAAAGCTTGCAGTTCCTCCCGGGGTTCAATACCATGACCTCATAGCCTGTAAGTTGTCAACAGCAGGTTATATGGGTCCGAGTTCTTTACAGAGTTTTTATCTCTTACAGGGTTCGATGTTGAATCTTTGCACCACCAGTTTTGTTAACCACCGCATACGTTTAAGGAAGAAAATGCTCAAGCGAGCTGATGAGTTATAGGTATAGTCAAATCGACCCTTCATGTTCGCCGAGTATTTTAATATTAACATTGTTTTAAATTAAAATGTATGAGTTACTTTCAAGATTTAACCAGTCGCTTTGTTGATGTTCCTGATAGGTCACTTCCTCGGCATTTGGTTTTAAGGTTGGCCAGAAAGGATAAGAGCTTCTTTGGCCTTGGTAAGCCTCGGTGACTCCCTATGGGCATATAATTTCACTTGGAAGATTATGGTGAAGCTTGGCACTGATGCCGGTCCTCGTTTGGTTAGCCGATATTTCAGTTTCAAATATACTTTGGTTTTACAGTAGGTGTAATTTTTATAAGCCGTATGGCATTTTGGTACAGGGAGGGTTGAACCCTCGACCTTGACTTGCGTTGGTTTCTCAACGCTTCCTGTATAAATTTTTATGGATAAATATAAGTGTACTTTGCAAGATTTAAGTGTAGTTTGAAATACAATTTTTAGAGAGTTCACTCTCGGCATTTTCGTTATTTTTGGCAATGAAATAAATTTTAAAACAAGCTATCTGGTTTTAGGGCAAGGCTCGTCTCTGTTGGAAAATGGTTGTGATGTTTATTTTTAAGAGTTGTTTCCAACATTGGTCGTAAGGTTGGGTTAAAAACCCTACCATAACTGCTTACCATGTTTAAGATTTGCTTGTGGAAATACCAAGGGTTTCGAACCCCGAACCTATTATGTATTTAAGATTTATTTGATAGCTTATAAAAATTATTATGTAGCTTTTAGGGTGAGTCAAGACTCGAATCCTGCACACCTGTACATTTTGAAAACTTGCAAAGGTTGTGTTTATAATTATGAAAGCATGGACTGTTTGGGTGAACCCTTATGGGTATCGAACGCTAGTCTTGTATTATGCTCTCGTTTTGGAGAAGAACAACAATGTTATTATTACAATATTATTAATGATGAATTATGAACAGGGTTTTTAACCCTGGAATGGTCAATAAACTGAAATAGAGTTACTATGTGCTTATTATATCTTAGTATAATTTAATGGTTTAATTAAATGGTAATTCTTTTGAATGTGCATTATGTTGCCGAACGTTTGAAGAACTCTGTGTAAATATTTTATATGGTTAATTTCAGTGATTCATTACAAAATACTTATTTGTGTGATAAAGAAAGGATACAGATTATAGATGCATTCGCATATAAGACTTATAAATTTGATTTGTTTATAATGATTAAATATTCATTTTTATTTGAGAAGGTTTCTACAATTAAATATAAGTTATTTGATTAAATTTATATTATTTAAAGAGCGGGTTTTTACATCATGCTTCCATAAAACAGTAGGATTATTTTTAAGAAAAACACTATTCTTAGAGAAGATCATTCAAATGTGAATACTTGCGTTAACGGTTCTTTGACTAAACTCTGCACAAAATCTAGGTTTTTAAATAGGGTTCTGTAACTGAAATTAACACGAAAAAGTTATACATAAATGAAACAAATTTATTATATGATATGCAATCATTCGAATCTATCTATAATTTTGACTTCTTCTGTACTAGAGTACGGCACATAAAGTGTGTGGAAAAATACAAAGAAGTAATTTCTATTCTATCTTTTATCAATTAATTTTGGAAATTAACTATCCATTCAACATTTTAAACTAGCAGGTGAATAGATGTTCAGAACAGGTAGATAACAATAAAACATTAAGATCTGTTAATTAATATCTAAGATTAAATAAACACTAATAACATTTCTACATTCATTTCTCTAGTAAATGCAATTTTGACAGAAAGTAAAGAAGATAACACAAATAGAACCTGGTAATTGTAGAAGAGACAAACAGCCAAAGGAGTCCGTTCTACCCAACCTTTTCCTGAAGAAAGTCAAGTTACTTGCATTAGGACCCTCGAGCATGTTCACTGAACCACTAGGACGAAGATGTGTGGAGAATGGAATAAATTCCTTTGCAACTCAACAGTAGTATTTGACAGTAATACTTCTGCCGTTAGCAATATTGAACTCAACAATGTGGCTGCACTAGTTCAGAATGCGGTCTTAACTCACTCAATCACTTCTAGCCATCCTCTCATCGAATCTCTTGTGCTCTCTTGTCTTTCTCTTTCAGAAATTTTCACAAGGTAAGAACTGAACCACCTCCTGCTGAATTCGATGGGTAGATAAAGCATGCCTAGGTCTTTGGTTAGTTTTCTTTAGTTAATGAGCCACCTGCTCAGTTCCATGTTCTTGGGGAACATGACCATAAAAATAGAGAAGTTGCCTCGTGCAATAGATAGAAGTGAGTTGAGGATGTTGCCAAGTGTCAGTTTTCTCTCCACCCCAGTCCATTCCTCCTAGTGGTTCAGTGAACACTCATTCAACAGTCTCCTTTGGATATTTGTCTCTTGTTTTATTTATAAATAATAAAATATTCAAAGTAATTAATTACAGTCATCCTTGACCCCACTTGGTTAATAAACATAAAACTTTACAATAACATAAAACATTATGTTTTTCTGACAACATAAAATGTTCAGAATTTGGGTATGTGACAGGTCCCCAATCAAAGCACCTTCATTATGATAATCATCTTAGTAAACAACTCACTCTCCCTCATTAGAAAACCATCCTATGTTCCCATCAATTGCAATAATGGATGGACACTTATCCTATGGAGAGTGAGTGCTACTACGGAAGCTAGAGAAAGGTAATCCCCATTGGAGGAATTCCCAAGTTGATCAATGTATCTCCTCATAAATAAACTGACCAATCCACTAAAGCAGCTCACGGTGTTCAAGGTTATATCGATGGCTCTGAAGGGTGAGTTTGAGAGACAGATCTCAACTCGTAGAGAAAGAAAGACATTCTCTCCTCGCGTAGGATAAATACTAACTAAAATGCCCCACTTTTTCGGTCACTTTTTCATTGAATCCGATCAAAAACTTGACTAGAAATTGTAGTTTTTGCAATTCCGCAATTTCAGCAATCACCAATCTTTGTTCTGGAATAAATGGCATATTTTGAAATTATCCAAATGATCTAAAATACGATTTGAGTAACGAAAATTACAATTTCAGTAATTCTTGGTATGTTGGATTCCAGCGAATACGGAGTATTTTGGTCGTTCGATATTATGCTCCTTCTCTCTTTGTACAAATTAAGCAAGAAATTATATATGCAAAATGGCCAAGTCTCCTTAGAAATCTTCTCCAAGGTGATGACCAATATTCATGAGATCTTCTCATGTAAAGTAAAGATTAGTCCTTAGTGCTACAAACTCAAGTTATAATTGAGAACATGCTTTTCAAATACATTAGGGCATTTCGTCAAGCTATGGGAACATATATTTTCTCAATCCTAAAAGTATGGTCCTTAAAGAAATCGATGCCAATGCCAGGGGAATGCAAACCAAATAAAAGTAAAAAGACAAACTCGTGGACTTGGTTATAGTGAAGAATACCCACGTCATGGATAGTCAAAGTTAAATTGAGAACAAGGCAATGAGCACCAAACTGTTCCAGAATGAATTACATTGTAAACCAATACCAACTCTAATCTTTTTATGTCTCTGAAGGGGATCATATATATATCGACAAGCTCATATTATTTGCCTCTAAAACCTATAGATTTTTCCTCACTACTATATATAAACTATAGTTTGAAGTCTATAATATTTTGTCAAAATTTTAAAATTGATGTTTTTAAAAAATCTTATCGGTTGCAGGACGTGACATCATCCTCGATTTTCCCTTCCCGGGAGGGGGTTACAGGATGACGTCACGTCCGCACAGCCTAGTTCAGACTTACAAAATTTGAGGTTGAAAAAGGATTTATTCGATGGGTGACTATGTCATTCCAATCTCCTTTATCTGCCAGCTTCTTCCTCATTTTGCAGTGGTCACATTGCGGTAGCTGTCAGGCCCAGAGTGTTCACATCACAACAACCATCATTAACTCTTCAGGGTGGCGTATTTGTGTTTTCAAAATTCATCATTGAACTTTTGAATACTCGACGCATGGTTGGCATGCAACTTGGATTGTCTCGATTCCAAAGCATGTGGTTCGAAGAGCTTCCAAGTATGGAGACATTGGTCTCTGCGAGGAGAAGAATGTGCTAGAGCACGCTCCAAGCAAGTAGCATGACCTGTTACTACACTAGTATAAGGTGGCAAAGAGGTCAACATTTCTATGCCATTGTGATACCAGGAGTTATTTTTTTATTATTATTTTAATTACCAAACTGACATTCATCAGCTGCATACGGTTCAATTCCATGCCTTAGATATCGGCAAGCCTACATTGTAAATTCACAAATTTAAAACCTCCAGTTCAAATTCATTCCTAGGAAAGAATATTGAATAGTCTCGTGGGTCAAATTTATCCCTGAGATAAACCTTTAGATATTCCCAAGCTAATAGTCGAGCATACGATTCAAAATCATGCCCAGTACTACAGGATGTTGTGGAGTCATGACATTAAGTGGAGATGGCAGAGACTGGAGCTTATTGTGGATAAATTATTATTGCAGAATGAAAGAGGAGGTAGAGCTCCAGAGTCTCAGGATTGAAAATCATGGATCTCTTTAGGTTATCCTCATTTTTGTTGCTGGCTCTAAGTTATTTGGGAGGATAAATAATCTAAGTGCACCCAACGAAGAAAGACGTTGAGAAAAATGTAGGCGAAGATGAGAACAAGAAGCCGAGCTCTCTGTTGGTGCCCATTCGTGAGTGTATCATTGGAATTTGGAAGTTTTGTTTGAAACCTTAAAATTGGAGTTCTTTCTTGGTTTAAATCTTAATAATGGATTTTGTGTAGTTAAAATCTTGCAAACTAAGGCTTTTGAACTCGCAAATGTGAAAGTAAAATATTACCTGTTCAAATTTTGTAGGTGGATGCTTATGTCGTAATTCTGTAAATGCAAAGAATTATGGATGAAGCATCTGATGTTTTGCAACGTAGATTTATTTTTTAAATGTTTGGAAAACGATTTTATTTAAGGAAATACCAAAACATAGCGGAAGCAATGAGTTTTAAAAGCGAATGTCCTCATTGTAGTATCTGGAGTCGTAAGAATGGCCTTAATGTAGTAAATGGAGACTAGAGTCTTTAGATTGGTGTCAATGTATTATCTAGAATCTTCATAATGGAATTAATTTTTTAGAACTTCTAAAAAATAAAGCTACATTTGGGGGAATCTATTTCAAGCGTTTAAGGAGCAAAGCTTTCTTGATTGAAACCATGGAAAGCAAAAGGCTTATGTCTACAAATTTCACTCTGTCTCCTCCTCCTCCTGATCAATGGAAACGTTAATGCAGTAGAAACTTCTTCTCCAAGGATATCTAGAAGCAGATTCCCAAAGAATTTCAAGTTTGGTGTTGTCACGTCTGCTTATCAGGTGGTTCCTTCCACATCAATCTCCTGTGCACTTTCAATATAATAATCAATATTACAATCTGTAGCAATGCTCTCCTTGTTAATTTGTGGATATTTTCTTGACAAATTATTTTTTGTTTTACAGGTAGAAGGAGTTGCCCAAGAAGGTGGGAGAGGCCCCAATATCTGGGATACATTCTGTTGTCTTCTAGGTTAAGCTTCAATACTCCAGAGTCCATACATAAATAAACGTTAATGCCAATGGTGCAATGGTTTTTAAATATTAATTGTTAGTGAATTACGTTAATGTAGGAAAAAATGACGATGGAAGCAATGGAGATGTTGCAGTCGACCAATATCATCGCTATAAGGTAGAATATATATTAATTATCACAAGATGCATGCAGATCTAGAGTGTCAATATGTGACAGTTCGTTGGATTTAAATTATTTTGGATGATTATAATATGTAGTAAGATGTCTAGCTTATAAAAAATATGGGAATGGACATCTATCACTTTTTTATTTCTTGGCCGCACATATTTCCCAGTATGTTGAAGGAAGTATACTTTCATGTATCAATGAGTTGTCGACAATTGTTACCTTCCATTAACTCTCTAAGGACTTCCATTAATGTTTTAAGAGGGGTCACTAAGGCACGTAGGATTTGTCAATCCAGAGGGAATCGCTTACTACAACAATCTTATAAATGAGCTCCTCGAGAATGGTATATGAAAATCATGTAGATTTTTACATCTTACTAATTTTCTAATTCATACTTACGTAGGATTAATTTATCTTATAATTAACTCTTGTTTCACAAAACACGTAAGAGATTCACATATCTTCAAATTGAGAATACTCCTCATTTTGACTTATCAACTATGGTTATATTATTTATGGATATTTTAGTTTTCTTTATCTTTTCATATACTAACAAAAGTACTACTATTATTTTTTATTTTTAATCTTCATTCGAGAGATAATATATGGATATAGATCATGTTGTTCAACTTGAGTGTACTTAACCTCTTTCAGCATTTACCTAATTTAGCATTCAATTTATATTATAATAGTTATTTTTACAACTTAAAGTAGGCATTCTATACACTCGTCGATTGTTCTAAATAAGTTTAGAATATTATTATTTTAGTTATTGGTACAACTTAAAGTAGGTATTCTAGGTATTCTAAATTTTTTTTTTTTTAAGTATAGAACCTTATATTACTTGCATCCAAATAAACAATAGTTGACAGGGCCTTCTCATGGCAAAGAAAACAAACCCGAGACAAAACTGAAAGTTTAAAGAGCCTTCTCAACAAAGAGAAAACATGGCCGAGTTCAGACTTGGGACGATCGATATAGGTTTTAAAGATAACTAACAGTTTGACCCGAAAACGAATAAACAAGAACAAAGTCTGCAAACCTAATCTAGAAATAAAAAAAGACAGAGTCTGCATAGACTAACAATTTTGACCAGTCGTGCCCGCATTGGAGCCGGCGAGCTCAATGCCTGGTCTTTCGGCAATTTGCTTCTAGTTCTGTATGATCTTCGTGAGGAGGAGTACCATCTCGTCCTGCTGGAGGAGTATTTCTTCCTGTGCTTCTCCACGCTCAGCCAAAGATTTACCAAGAACAACGTTCTACTACCAATGATAATTCAATGTTTTCTAGTACAGAGTAGTTCGGCCCCTGGTGTTCCCAAGGTCCGAAACTAAGGCTTCGAATTCGTTCCTGATCTCTGTGTCGGACGGACATCCTTTGGTCACCTGCGCATCATCCTTAACATCCTGAATTTCAGCTTGGGATTTTGGCAGAATTTATTGCTTGAACAAAAATTGGAGAACATCATAGTAAAAAAAGGGAATATAAAACATTTTAGTATTCTATGCTTCCGACCATAAGTCTAATATTTTCCTTGATTGTACGTGGATTCCATCACACTTTGCTGTCACGATACATACCCCAACATCCAGAAGCAGTCCCTCTTTGGGTAATATATCGACTTCCTCATTTTGCTCCCTATAAACGTGGAGAAAGTCGATTGATCCAAAAGTCTTTCCCATCTGAAGCAGGTTTTGTACCAGGTTGTGTAGAGGAAGGCTGTGGATGCACTGGCGATTTCTCATATGGTTGATCCAAAGCATTGAGTCTCCAAAAACCTTCAGCTTGAGACAATTTTCCTCGAGAGCTAGCTGTAAGAGGGTTCGTAGAGCTAGTCCCTCTGCACGGTTGTTAGTTCCTGAGCCCCTATTTGCCTTGTACTAGATTTCTAACTGATTGTAAACCATAGTAACTCCCATCCCACACTACATCTTTATTGAAGTTATACTAAAGTTTAAATGTGGACAAGACTCACCATAAAACCCAATCTATAAGTTATGAGGATAAAAAGGGCTTCAACTTGTTGATATGTAATTGTAATTTTTTTATATAATTAAGATTGATTTTTTAAATTACATTTATGAATTGAAAAAAATATAATGATAATTGTTGTCATGTTTAAACTCTCTTACCATTATTAAATTTAATTTCCTTTAAAATTGAATTTTTTATCCTTATAAATTGAATTTAATATTTTTAAATTAATTTTATTAAACTTTTACTTTTATTATATATTTTTAAATAATTAATTATTGTATAATACACTTTTAATAATTAATTATTATTATATAATACACTTTTAGATACAAATTTCTCAAAACAAAAAACTACCAAAACTACCAAAATGAAATTTTAAATACATAGAAATAAAAACTAAAACGAAAGATGAAGTTGTACCACCCCCACAAAAAGCAACTATAACAACACTAACGCTACCCAAAAATAACAATTATAACAACATTTATTTGTAATATAATTTGATTCTAACATTTATTTGTAATATAATGACAACACACGTGATTAGAAGACATCATTGGACTTATTTGTTGCCATGTTGGCATCATTTGACTCATTTGTGATAGTTAAAAAGGTAATGCTTCCATATGAGTCTCTCAACGAAAAGAAACATCTATTTAAGAAGCATTCATTGTGTTCGTGTTAATATGATTGTTAGATGCAAAGTTGACTTAAAGCTAATCAAGTCTTGAAGATCGATTAATATAGTTTATATTTTTTAATAAAAACAAGATTTGTGATTTTTTTTTGGTAAAACAAAAGATGTAAAAATGGAATATATGCCGACATAATGGGTCAACTGAAAATTTAGACTAATAATTATGATAAACATGCGACCTAAATCAAAAACCTAATTGTATTGCACTTTTTAAATTGTATTACACTTTTTAATCGAAATCAAAGACATAGTTGTATTGAGCTTTTTAAATTGTATTACACTTTTTAATCGAGGCAAAAGTTCCCTTTTGTGAGCTTTATAAGGAAAGAAATAGTCAAAATAAACTTTGCTCTGATTTTACTAATATATTGCTAAGTAATATATATGCATATGATCTTACATTGTGAAATTTTCACTTTTCCTTTTATGCTATAACATGTATATGGTTGACAACTATCACATTAAAATATCAGTTTTCACTCTTTTTTATACGATGAAACTTTTCACTCCTCTTTACATACAATAAAACTAAACTAAAATGGATGTTAGTAAATGATTCTTTATTTCAATTTTTTATTATTTCTTAACAATGAAGTGAGCTTTTATTTTATATATAACTATTATATTAAAACATCACTTTTCAATAATATTTTTTTAATATTTATTTTCTTAGTTATTATTTTAAGGAAATAGGGTGAAATTTTTTCCTTCATATCATCAACAAACAAATATGTTAAGTCTTATAATACTAATCATCATAGTTAAATAGTCTCGTTAAATGCATATATACGCTTTTTACTAGAGCTTCATTCTGTAATGTTTATTCTCCCAATTTAATCTTTAATCTTGCTCTAATTATAACATACTCAATGTCATATGACTTATAAGAGAATGATATTTGTATTTCTTTTAGCCAAAGTTTACTGATAACATGATGTAAAGAATTAGTATAACCACTTTGCATATAAAATCTCGAGGAAAATATAGAAGCAACTAACCACATAAGTTCATCAATCTATACTAATTTATCATAGTCTTCTCAATAAATCTATGATCCTCAATGTATCCTTCCTACATACCATGTGAGATTAGCTAAGAAGCTAAGAACAACATATTTCTTCATTAGCGTAAACTAATTCTTTTGGTCGTCTATCTATGTGCATGATTGTTGTCCTAGAATATGCATGCACAACTATTATTTGATTACATAGTAGTCTTACAAAAGTAATGAACCAATCTTTATACGTTGGACTATATCATTTGCTCCCACTCAACTATAACATTGACCATTTCAAGGTATTACTCATTTTAATCTATACTCATTTCCTCTGAGTGGGATACAACAAATGTACATCACACACACTATCAGTATGTCAATGGCATCAAGATCAACCAAACATAAATGTACATCTTTTATAAAGTAAATCACACACATTATCATTATGCTAATCTAATAAGCCATTTAAATACACATGTGTTCCCATTAACACAAATTATATATATATATATATATGAACTTGACATCTTCTAAAACAATACAACAATGAAAGTACTTATATGGTCAAATAGACTCATGCGACTAAAGGTTTGATTGCAACTTGCATCCCAACCAATTGGCTCTCTGTCCAGTGTATATTACTGCCACCAAGATGCCACCCTCGAGTTGGGAAACGAATCCACTAAATAGGAGTTTTCTACAATGAGAATCTTCTCACCCTTTTATGATTCAAGAGACTAGAACAAATCCCCACTTAGTAGGAGTTTTCTACAATGAGAATCTTCTCACCCTTTTATGATTCAAGAGACTAGAACAAATCCCCACTTAGTAGGAGTTTTCTACAATGAGAATCTTCTCACCCTTTTATGATTCAAGAGACTACAACAAATCCCCACCCACATCTCACACATGTATATTTTACATAAGTACTTATAGTTAAAAGAATTAAAAACAAGGATGTTGGTCCAATCCCTTCCACAATATTCTAGGCTACCACCCAATAGATTGACTTAAAGGTTAAAGGCTTGGTTCTTAATTATAAATATTTACCTATTAAGGTATAAACTTCACTAAAATAACTAAAGAGTTTCATTGCTACATGTTGGACACACTTCATATGTAATAAATAGAAGTTTTATCTCTCCTTTGAGAAGCCAAATCGGAATGTTACAATGTGCATATATAAATAATAAAATATTTAGTTGTTCACACCAAGAGACCAATCCAAGGTTTACATAAGGATAAATAACCATAGCATTAGCTCTCCGCATCAAGAGGCCAAGCCAGGGTTTACATCATATATATACTTACGCGAGACTGAGTTCTGTTAGTATAGTTAACAAATCAACGTATGTATGAAGGATGAGCATATCTCTCCACCGAGAGGCCCCCAGCTACATGTTGGACACACTGCATATGTATTAAATAGAAGTTCTATCTCTCCATTGAGAACCCAAACTGGAATGTTACAATGTGCATATATAAATAATAAAATATTTAATTGTTCACACCGAGAGACCAATCCAAGGTATCTCTCCATTGAGAAGCCAAACCAGAATGTTACAATGTGCATATATAAATAATAAAATATTTAGTTGTTCACACCGAGAGACCAATCCAAGGTTTACATAAGGATAAATAACCATAGCATTAGCTCTCCACATCAAGAAGACAAGCCAGGGTTTACAAGTAACAATCGTGTTGGATTCCCACACTAACTTTAGAACTATATTTACGAACTACGACGTTTCACAGCGGAGAAGCATAACCATCTACATTGGCTAGATTCCTAGATTCCTCATTGGCTAGGAATCTAGCCAATTCCTAGCTGGCTAGATTCCTCGAGCGAATGGAATCCACGTGGATGGATGGTGCCGTCTATGTTTACTGCTGAGCTAACACCGAATAAAAGAGTGCAAAGAGCACAAGGAAATGTTCTTCAGGACAACACCAACCCACTTGAACCAACATTTCAATCAAAAGTTGAAGGAACAACATTCCCAAGAGCATCACAACTAGCAGTTGAAGCGGCATTCCCTGCAGTAGAAAGAGTAGTCCCATCTAATCTGCCTTTGGGCACTTCCCAATTCGGACCTCCCAACTGTCAAATCACAAACAAACCAGAACACCATGAAATCTAATGGTGGAGCTTTGATTTTAAGATCAAATTTCATGTTAGAGAGAATTCATTACCAATCTCACAGCATCCCTAGCAGCCAATGTCAGTGCAAGATACAACTCTTGGGCAGACAGTGCCCACAACTTTCTTCACCTGGATGATAGCGTTGAACGCATTCTGAGCTACATTATTCTCATTGAGATCCCTTTCTGTTGTATTGTTTGGCGTTGAACTGATCATGATGGAAGCATCACATGTTAGAAAATAACGATTCCTTTTATGCGGAATAAACTTTCAAAGAATCGAAAAGAATAAAAATGAATGCCGTCAGAATCATACCTTCGGCCATTGATGCTGCTCACACTCTGGCTTCATACTTTGCTTGAGGCAATCCACTTCTGTCCAATACCTCTTCCGTCCGATAGGCCAAAATAACAGTTCCGTATGGCACTTCCAAACTCTGCTCACTCTAGATTGATGGTGTAAGACTGAAGGAGATTGATACGAGAGAGCTTGGGGCCCAAACAGAAGTCTTTATAGCCCAGCTTCCATCAAGATTCCGTTGGCTATGTGTCAATTGTTCCACATATCTAGGTAAAGAACCGTAGAGGGAGTAATGGACCACTCCAGGAGCTCCCAACAAGAAATTAGTTAACTACAGTTGATTTCTGAATTATCGGCGATAGTTGAGGAGCCGTTAATTGCCGATAAGGGAGCTTACATTCTCCCACTTGGTCCATACTTCCAATCTTAATGTCTCATTTTAAAACCCATTGATATTCTGTATTAAGTAATAGATACATGAATCATGGCGATAAGTCCTCTTATGACTAGTATTACCTTCCATGTATTACTATGTATTTATTTCTATTATAATTTATGTGGTAACAATCTCTTAATGAATAAACCTTATGTTTATCCTTGGTCCTATACAGATGAATTCTCTCAAATTAAATTAAGGTGCACATAAGTATGAGAAAAACATCACAATAATTAAGAATTTCATTAAAATAACATTGTCCATACAATGAGAAACTACATAATGGAACCAAGTCCCATATTCATTACATGATCCTTGAATTTAAACGGTGGCATGCCCTTAGTCAAAGGATCAGCGATCATCAACTCAGTGCTGACGTGCTCAATGACCACTTTCTTTTCTTTAACACGTTTCCTTATAGCTAAATACTTAATGTCGATGTGTTTATTTCGACTCCCACTTTTGTTGTTTTTAGCCATAAAAACAACAGCTGAATTGTCGCAATACATTCTCAATGGCTTAGAGATAGAATCCATAATTTTAAGCCCAGAAATGAAACTCTTAAGCCATACACCATGTAAAGTAGCGTCAAAACAGGAGACGAACTCGGCTTCCATAGTGGAAGTGGCAATCAAGGTCTGCTTGGCATTCCTCCATGATACAACTCCATTGGCCATCATAAAAATGTATCCTGATGTTGATTTGCGTGAATCAACACATCCAGCAAAGTCAGAATTTGAGTAGCCAATTACTTCCAAATTGTCCGTCCGTCTATACATAAGTATGTAGTTTTTGGTTCCTTGAAGGTACCTCATTACTTTCTTTGCAGCTCTCCAGTGGTCTATACCTAGATTACTTTGATATCGTCCCAACATTCCACAACAAATGCAATGTTAGGTCTTGTGCAGACCTAAGCATACATTAGGCTTCCGACAACAGAAGCATATGGAATGTTCTTCATTTGTTCCCTTTCAAATTTGTTCTTCGGGCATTGGTTCAAATTGAACCTATCACCCTTCACAATGGGAGCTATACTTGGTGAACAATCCTTCATCCAAAATCTCTCTAAAATTTTATTAATATAGGTTTCCTGAGACAGACCCAAGATGCCTCGAAATCTGTCTCTATGGATCTTAATGCCAATGACATAAGATGCCTCACCCATATCCTTCATATCGAAATTTTTAGAGAGAAATTGTTTCACCTCATGCAGCAAACCCTTATCATTGGTTGCTAGCAAAATGTCATCCACATATAAAACAAGAAAACAAATTTTACTCCCACTAACTTTCAGGTATATACATTGATCCATAATGTTTTCTACAAAACCAAAAGAAGAAATTATATTATGGAATTTCAAATACCATTGGCGGGATGCTTGTTTTAAACCGTATAAGGATTTCTTGAGCTTGCAAACCAATTGCTCACCATCACTAGAGGGGAATCCTTCAGGTTGTTTCATGTAAACCTCCTCCTCTAGATCTCCATTGAGAAATGTCGTTTTCACATCCATTTGTTGCAATTCCAAGTCAAAATGGGCTACTAATGCCATAATAACGCGCAAGGAATCTTTCTTAGATACAAGGGAGAAAGTTTCCATGTAATCGATTCCTTCTTTCTAAGTGAATCCCTTAGCAACGAGTCTGGCCTTGTATCTCTCAATGTTTCCCAATGAGTCTTTGTCTTAAAGACCCATTTACATCCAATGGCTTTTGCACCATTAAGCAACTCAACAAGATCCCAGACTTCGTTACTCTTTATAGAATTCATCTCTTCCTTCATGGCATCGTACCATAATTCTGATTCTTTGCAATTCATGGCTTGTGAAAATGACTCGGGATCATTTTCGGCTCCAATGTTATAGTCAGATTCTTGCAGATACACAACATAATCATCAGGAATTGCTGATCTCTTTAGTCTAGTAGATCTTCTTAATGTTGTACCACCATCTTCCTGAGAATTTTGTGGTTCAACTTGTTGTTCAAAAGTTCTTGGAAACTCTTGAACTACCTGATCTACTGGAATGCTATCAGCAGCTTGTGGAACTTCAACAATTGGTTGTTCAACACCAGTTTGTACTTGAGGGGTGCTGTGAAAAATAACCAATTTATCACTTGAGGTGGAAGGTTGAGATTCTGAATGATCCTTCTCAGAAACTATGTTCCTGGTTAGATCGCTCTCACTGATCAAGTCATTTTCAAGAAATTTTGCATTTCTTGATTCCACAATCCTAGTGCCGTGAGATGGACAGTAAAATCTATAACCTTTAGACCTTTCAGCATATCCAATGAAATACCTACTAATGGTCCTTGGGTCAAGCTTCTTCTCTTGTGGATTATATATTCTCACTTCTGATGGGCATCCCCAAACGCGCATATGTCGCAAACTCGGTTTCCAACCTTTCCATAATTCAAATGGCGTTTTAGGAACAGCCTTGGTTGGAACTCGGTTTAATATATACACTGCCATCTTAAGTGCTTTAGTCCACAAGGATTTAGGGAGATTGGAGCTGCTAAGCATACTCTACACCATGTCCAATAATGTTCGGTTTCTTCTTTCTGCTACACCATTCTGGTCAGGTGAACCAGGCATGGAGTATTGGGAAACAATCCCATGCTCTTGAAGAAATTTTGCGAATGGCCCAAGTGCTTGTCCATCTTCTGTGTATCTACCATAATATTCTCCACCTCTATCTGATCTCACGATCTTAATTTGCTTGCCGCATTGTTTCTCTACTTCAGCCTTAAAGATCTTAAAGGCATGTAATGCTTCGTTCTTTTTATGAAGCATGTAGATATACATATATCGTGAGTAATCATCTATAAAAGAGATGAAGTATCTTTGACCATGTGAGTCCATGTCTGGACTACATATATCAATATGTATGATCTCTAATATGTACGAACTCCTATTGGCACCTTTCTTTGAATTGTTGGTCTGCTTTCCTTTTATGCAATCCACACAAGTCTCAAAATCAGTAAAATCTAGAGTATTAAGTATCCCTTCATTTACCAATCTTTTAATTCTTTCTATGGAGATATGACCTAGTCTCCGGTGCCATAATTTAGAGGAATCATCATTAATAACACATCTTTTAGTGCCAGTGTTAACATGCATTGAATCATAAGTGGCATTGTTTTGTAAATTAATGCAGAAAAGACCATCAGACAAAATACCATTCCCAACACAATCAGATTTATAAAATAAACTGAAAGATATTTCTGAAAAGTTGAAGGAATATCCAAAAGGTACAAGCCTTGAAACTGAAATCAAATTTCTAGAAAAACTTGGAACATAAAAGGTCTTTTCTAATTCTAAAACAAAGCCACTACTTAAAGTTAAATAGCATGTTCCTATAGCTTCCACATGTGAGCCCATCTTGTTTCCTGATAAGATGCTTTGTTCACTTCCCACTGGCTTCCTTAGGTTTTGCAAACCCTGCAAGGAATTCAAAATGTGAATTGTTGATCCAGAGTCAATCCACCAGGTGTTAATATTGACATTAACCATATTAGATTCATAACAAACAAACGAGATTGCATTACCTTTTTCCACAAGCCATTTCTGAAATTTGGCGCATTCCTTCTTCATGTGTCCCTTCTTTTTACAGAAGAAACACTTGGAATCCTTCTTGATATCAGCTTGGGGAGGTACTTTACCTTTCCCTTTTTTATTGGCTTGAGATTTGCCCTCTCCATGCGTTGCCAGCATTGCACTTTCTCCCAGTGCCATCACTAGTCTCTCTTCCTCTTGAACAAACATGGTCATGAGTTCATTAATTGACCATTTATCCTTATGTGTGTTGTATGAGATTTTGAAGGGTCCATATTGGTGCGGAAGGGTGTTCAGGATGTAGTGCACCAGGAAAGACTCCGATATTTCAACCTCGAGTTTCTTCAATTGAGCCACAGTGTCGCTCATTTGCATGATGTGCTCGCACACACCTTTCACACTGGTGAGACTTAGGGATGAGAACTTCATGATTAGGGTGCTTGCTAGTGCCTTGTCTGAAGTGACAAATTGATCATCAATGGCTTTCAGCAAGTCTCAGACCTTTTCATGCTGATCAATGGAACCACACATACCAACTGAAATTTTAGTCTTAATGAACATCATGCTTAGGCGATTGGATCGCTCCCATCGTTCATAAAGTGTGATGTCCGATGCAGTGTTGGTATTAGTGAGTGCTGGTGGTTCATCTTTCCTAATAGCATAGTCTATGTCCATCCACCCCAAATGAAGGAAAGCTCTCTCCTTCCAGACCTTATAGTTATCTCCCTTAAGTTCAGGGATATCACAACGAATTTCAGAGAAATCTGCAGGTTGTACAACTGCATAAAATTAAATATCATATGCTTACGTTAAAATTGAGGCTTAAAAATAAACTTTCATGCTTTACCAATGTAAATCATGCTTAAAATTGAATCTAATGACATAAAAATTGCCTGTGGGCTAAATTTTCAATTCAAGCAGATTCAATTTGAACTTTATGATAAAACTATTAATTCATAATTCCCGTGGGTAAGTTATGAATATTTTATCCTAATTAATTATATAAATATAATAAAAATTCCCGTGGGATAAAATTTATTATATTTAGTATAATTAATTACAATTAATGTCTAAATATTCTTTATGTGATCCTAATCAATCATAATAAATAATATTATTTAATTAGAGATGTTGTGGCTATTCTCTAATCAATTAAAAATTATATGGATCACTAGACATTATTTCTTTTATGCATAAAATTAACTTGATATTAATCACATTATCCAAATGAAATATATATTCAAGTGGCCTAGGAAAAATGCCTAACACCACCCTATTATAAAACTTTATCTAACATCATGAGAGATTATAAAAACTTTATCTAGCATCATGCAGAGATTATAAAAACTTTATCTAGCATCATGCAGAGATTATAAAACCAAAATGCATAGATAAACATATAGATAGCACAGAGGAAAAGTCATAATTGAGACACAATTGCTATCGAGCAATGCCATTTCTTCTAACAGACCAAAATACAAATGATGGCAGGTCACACACTACCCATACCTAAAGGACGCACAGGGAAATATTAATAAAACGTGCACATTGATTCCCCTCTGGACGCACAGGAAAAACCTTAATGAATATGAGTACAGTGGTTTATCCCTCCTGGACGCATAGGAAACATTGTACGCACAGAAAAAATAGGAAATGTACAACAATACAACATGGACGCAGAAAAGAAAATGGCTCTGCCATATCAAATATAGAGACGTATTGAAAACTAAACAATATCTCTGGCCATGCACAGAAAAACTAGATAATGAAACGCATGAGCAATATCCCAATGGACGTACAGCACTCGAAACATCAAGGCAGAGATAAAATTATGCTCTGATACCAAATGTTAGAAAATAACAATTCCTTTTATGTGGAATAAACTTTCAAAGAATCGAAAAGAATAAAAATGAATGCCGTTAGAATCATACCTCCGGCCATTGATGCTGCTCACACTCTGGCTTCAGACTTTGCTTGAGGTAGTCCACTTCTATCCGATACCTTTTCCGTCCGATAGGCCAAAATAACAGTTCCGTATGGCACTTCCAAACTCTGCTCACTCTAGATTGATGGTGTAAGATTGAAGGAGATTGATACGAGAGAGCGTGGGGACCAAACATAAGTCTTTATAGCCCAGCTTCCATCAAGCTTCCGTTGGCTATGTGTCAATTGCTCCACATATCTAGGTAAAGAACCGTAGAGGGAGTAATGGACCACTCCAGGAGCTCCCAACAAGAAATTAGTTAACTGCAGTTGATTTCTGAATTATCGGCAGCAGTTGAGGAGCCGTTAATTGCCGATAAGGGAGCTTAAGCCGATAAGGGAGCTTACATCACATCCCTATCAAAATGTAGAAAAGCCCATGAAACCATTTTAAGTTCAAGGCAGCATATTCATATAAGCCAAACATGCAGCACACACAGTTAAACTCCTAAGAATCTTTGGGAAGGAACTGTTTTTCTACATAAATAAAGTCCAAATATAATATGACAAAGAAGTTAATTAGTGATAATCATTTTTTGGTGATAGTTTAGTGGATCAAGATTGAATACAAAACCTACTTTCTGGAATCATCAAATTTAGAATAAAAACAGAGGGCCGGGAAACTGTATTTGCTACGTGAACACAGTCGCAACCTCAATAAAACAGTCGTGGAAGAAAAGCTGGAGTGTCAAAGGAGGAACAACATTCGCCAGCTTTTTCATGGCCCCACTTGAACTTTGCTCTTGCCACACCAGCCAGTGAAAACACATGCCCTGCCTCAGCTGCATCTTCAAACCAGTTTTGTGCCTCCCTATACTGCTGTCTTTCTAGCATCACACAACCCAGTTGATGCAATACAAGTGCTTTCTGTCTACGAGAAGTGGCACATTCTCTCAATCTCTCTAAGAGCTGCACTGAAGTGTCTGACTTCATGTCATCCTCCATGGCTACTTGACTTAAAAAGGAGTACAAAGCAAAAGAAGAATGCCCAATCATGGCCAGTCTTTTCCTAACTTCAGATTTACATAATAAACTTGCAACCCGTGGATGGTGTAAAGATCTTGGAAGATCCCTGAGAAAAACCCGTAGGCAAGAAGCAACAAGCAAGCTTGCATTCTCCTCAAGACCATACTCAACAAAAATAACCACATCATGCATATTTCGAACCAGGGCTGCCAGACATTTGTCACATGGAGATTTTATCTTTTCACAACATAATTTATTGGCAAATGTTACCAGCTCAAGCACAACCTCTGGTGAAAATTGTTCCAAACAACCTGTTTTACTAAACTCATCCACGGCCGTCATACCCTGAACGAAGATCCCATTATGAGAAAAATCTATTTTTTTTCTCTGTGACTCGGTGAAGCAACCAAAGAGCAGGCATGAAAAGGATTTGAAAGAGCAGCAATCTTTCACGATTGCAAACTACCTCCTCCTCATCTATGCAAAATACAACATTATCTCCAGTGACAGCTGAAGTAGAACATTCCCCCAATTCCATTTCTCTGTTGACTAAGGGCTCTACCCAATGTTGCAGACCAAACCCTGATCTCTCCACCAACAAACCAGCGCCTTCACCAATCTGCCATGGTCATGTTCCGCAGAGCCAAAACGCCATCAGCTTGGATAGGATCAGCTACGCGCGCGAGGGATGGAAGGGTTGATTAAAAAGGGACAGACCGCCCTCATCCCGGGCTCCTGATGACATCCACCTAGTGGCATGAGGGCCTACCCATGGAAGCCATGCAGGCCACCTCCTTGTGGGCTCCCTTAGGCGATTGGGAGGATGGGGAGGTGAGGAGAAGGGCTGGCGCGTGGAGGAGAGGTGTTGGATGGTGGGAACTTGGAGCTGGCTATGCATGGGGAGGAAAGGAGGTGAGGTCGGTGGAGAGCCGACTAACTGGGCAACTTGGCGGTGGGATATGTCGTGTAGAGATGAAGGTAGGTGGGAGTGCCGAGTATGGATTTCTTGAGGATAATTGGACCCCAATGTAAAAATGGGATTATCAGTTTGTACCCTAATGTAAAACTGAAAGTCTTTGGTCGTACCACTCATTCCAGCGCTGACGGGTTGTTTGGCAACGGCGCACAGCAGTGCCGACTCCTTAGCTGGCACGTAACTGTAACCGTCTACGGAGGCTTCTTTTCTTTTTTGCTGCTCATCAAACAAAAAGAGACTTAACATGATCAAACACTTAGTTTCTGGTTGTCATGATTCTAACCTTTTTTTTTAGTCCGGCTGAAGAACTGCAAGTCAATGCGTGTAGTAAATCTAAAACGTTTCCATCATTTAAAAGACGGAATATGTTCTTGCGGGGATTATTGGTAATGCCTATTATGTGAAGCAACGAACATAAGCTTGCATACAGATACTTTATATTGCTTGTCTCAACTTGTCAGCCTATCTGCTGCATAATGATACTTTATATTACTTGTCTCAACTTGTCAGCCTGTCCCCTGGGTTTAGATGTTGTTTTTGTTTTCAAAATGTAACAGTGCGTTCACAAATCCAATGCCTGGAAAAATTATGCAACCTTCGAGACCTTGTCTATGCAAATGGAGGTCAAGAGAGAAGTTTTGAGGAGTGATCTTCATCTAAGTTGTGGAGTTGCTTGCGATGTAATTATACCAAATAGCAAGCATAACCTTTCATGACTATACTTCGTGCTGCCTTAAATTAACAACTCTCCTCTAGGATTGGATGCTATTTGCTCATAGTAGAACAATGTTTGGGGCCAATTTGTATAATTTTAGGGATACAAGAGGCAACGATCTTATCTAGACTGGCTAAGTCATTGTGCAGAACTAGTGTATCAACTAGAATCATAAACTGGTAAATCATAAAATCCTTACAAGACATCATGCGGCATGCGTTGAATGCTATCTGAAAATTAAGGCACAGTACCTTAATGATGGAAGACACATCTCTTTGTTCATTGTATAGTATCACAAATAATCCCTTTAAAGACTTGTACGCTAAGCTTTTATCATCTTTGGATCATTTCTATAATCACGATATTATGCAGTGGTAACGTTATATTGGATTTGGACTATGATTTCTGTCTTATCTATATCCAAAGAAAGGCCACAAGAGTAAATGATAATAATAACCGAACTTTCTTTCCATTGGTTGTTTCTTTTTTTTAATTTTGTAAACTTGTTAAATAAAAACTTGAGTGTTTTATGAGATAATGTGGTTAAGTAACGTGATAAATATTTTCTCAAAAACACCAAGTTTTTTTTATCTCCACTCTTGAGTACTTTAAAGGCCTAAGCCATTAGCAGGAGCATATATGTTTCTTATGAAAGATTTGTTTCTTTAATTATATTCTTCAGCATTCTAAACAACAATATGATTCAAATTCCCAGCTAAGCGAGCCACCAAACTGTGTTGTTCTTTCTAATTTTCTATGAATCAAATTGTAAATTGTTCTGTTGTGGAAAAGTTGTTTGAGGCATAATAAAAGAAATGAGATCATAGTTGAGGCAGCCCCTTCTTGGAATACCTAGCAGTGATTTTCAAGTATCCCTTCACCAGAAATTCGCCTGAAGGATCTTTCAAAGTTTGGCTCATTTGTCAATAAGGAAATTCACTCAACCAGTGTTTTCTTTAGCAAATAAAGTGACAATTCTATGGAATGGGAACTTGATAACATTTGGAACAAATAATACAATTTTCAGGTTGAAACTTTTTCAATTTTTATTTTATATACTAGCTCTAGAAAGCTTGAATAGGAATGGTGGTTAGGTTACTTGTCAGATTGGAAGATTGTATCAATTATTGTAGGTTTTAGTGAGCTACCTTAGCCCCTTAAGGCCTCTAGTGTTCTACACCATCCCCTAGCTTCTTCATGTCGACTAGGATAAAGTTTTCATCTGTCAAAACCCTTTCCTTTGAAGCCACGTCCTGTTGGAAATGAGATTCTTCTATTGTTGAAGCCTCACCCCTATTCTCTAGCCCTCTTTTGGACGATCGTTCTCTACCGGTCTTTGGGACAATTGTTCTAGCCCACTTTTGATCCCATCAGCTCTAAAAAGACACTGGTCTTCTCTGATCCTTCCCTCCTGGTTTTTTAGGTTCAATATGGATTTTACTTACATGTAATCTTTCTCATTAAGCAAAAAAACTAACAAGTGTAACGCTTTCCCCAAGTGCTCTAGGGGATAGTCCCCTAGAGCTCGCATGCACCAACTCTAAAGCGAGAGGCATGTATGCCAAGGTGACAAAGGGCATAGTGTTTACACTTTGCATCAGATATCCATTGAGTAAGTAGTGTAGATTCGAGAGTAAACAAAGAGACCCTAGAAAATTAATGTTTAAGATGTTCTCTAGAAATAAGGGATAGTGGACTATACAAAGACCAAAGTCAAAATTAAAGAGCAAGATGAATTTACAAAAACGACTGATGTGCCATAACTAGTAAAAACAAACTTTTAGATTTATGTAAGAACAAGTGAGAGGCCATAAACAAGATGCACCATCGCACCTATGAAATTACAATGAGGTAATAGTGTGAGTGCATCTCTTATAGACATGTTGTCAAAAATCATTTCACAAGAAGTATGAATGAGGTTGATCTCTACTTTATTTAATCATATAGTAAACTTTTTTCAAGCTTTTTACAAGAAGTTAGATTTTCAATTGATGTAGCTTATTTTAAAATGGGCAAAACTTTAAAGGATAGTTTTACTATCATGGTGTAACTCTTATCTAAACTTTTTGTCAACATCAAATTTATTATTGAAAATAAATTTTATTACTAAAAAAATAAGTTTTTCACATATAATTCTCTATTCTATAAATAAATCTCTTCCCAAAATGTGAATTCAACACTTCAATTTGTGGCCTTGAACTTATCTCAAATAAAATGAATATCATTTTCTAAAATTGCATCATAGGTACTACAAACATATATGTGATCTTAATTTAGTAACATCTCCAATGATTAACATGTGGTATCAATGTGGTGTCTACATGCATACACACAATATTCATAGGAGGGAGTAATCTAATTTTGTAGTAATTTGATAAGAATAGAACATAAATTTCAAATGAGAAAAGTTCTACTCATATTCATTAATAGTGAAAAAATATTTTAAAATATTTTTCCTAATTTAAATCAGTTTATATTTTCAAAAATTATGATTTTAATTTTTTAATTTAATTTATTAATCATATGAAAAAAAATTAATTAATTTTTATTTTTAATCATTTCACATTATATAGATTATAGATTATAAAATACATCAACTACATTACAGTTACAATTGACTAATACACCAAACATTGAATGAGATTTATTTTACGACCCTCTATTCTATAAAAATATATATGCCCTTCACATGCGAGACCAAATGTTTAATTAAGCTTATCACTACCAAAGCGAGTAACATTCGCTCACATAAGCTTACGACAACATTATTTTTGTGCTCTAACTCAAAACAATTGATCACATGTTATTTGAAATATCCCATTTTTATTTTTATTTTTTAATTTTACTATACTCAAAATAATTTGGTCACGTTTTATTTGAGATCCGTGGTGATTGATTTAGTGATGCGTTAATGATGTGATGGAGAATGTACTTAAAGATGAAAATTAAATGAAAGTTATATATATATATATATGAGAGAGAGAGAGAAAATTTTATTTTTATTTTAAGATTTTTTTTTTTGCTCTATACGGTCTTGCACTTTGTATGCTCTTTGCAAACACTCCCATATTAAAAGTTGCATAGTATATTTTTATCTTCATGGTTGGCTTTGACGATACATAAGATTATGACTTTAAAAACACCGTGAGAATATTACTAATCGTTAATGAGAAACTTCATAATAAAGTTCCTTCCTTTAGTATATTAATAGCAAACCTCTCTTAGTATATTAATAACAAGCCTAATGTTGAGAATACTTTGTTGTGAAAAAAGAAACAAACCTAACAATTATAATAGTTTGATGCATGATATAATTGCCCAATTGCAAAATGTTGATAATATTTTAGGAATTAGCTAACATCAAGCTTCATGATGAACGCAATACAATATAGAGCCCGTGAAAAAGTTCGCCCTTCGTTACGTTAACAATGTTTGCACACCGTTGAATGAGTATTAGTTCTCGAAGAATGGTATTAATCTCATGCTTCAACTATTAGATGACGAAGAATAATCCATCTAGAATCTACACAATCTTACTCATAATTTTTTTTCTTCGAAAGAAGTTGCACATGTTTTATGTTTTATTAGTGTCATAAAAGGATTATATTATAAATATGCTTATATATTATATTTGTTTACATTAATAGATATAGAAATTGAAATTTAGCTTCAAAAAATATATAAACAAAGATTATCTTCTAAATCTATTATATACCGTGTTAACATTCATCATAATTATATGACAAAAAACAACATATTAAAGCAATAAGCTATTTATCAAAAACATCATTAAAAATCAAAGACTTATAGGATTTCACTTGTTCTCATCAACAACTTCAAATCATTAGAACTCCATATACCAATAGAGGTATACATAAATTTAGATTAAACAACACTACAAACCTAGAAACCATGCTTCCTATAACAATTTTTTTGAGATATTTTAGACTTATACTAGAAACTTAGTTTCAACCTCATTGATACCTCTTTGATCTTTGTGATTAGATCAATAATTTACTCTCGTCAACAATCTATCCTTTGAAAAATCATTTGCTTAAGTTTTTTCACATATAATTCTCTAATAAGTTTTTTGTATGATTTTATCCATGTCGGTGATCAAACACCAACACCAAAGTGCCATCTATGTTGTGAACTATTCTCATTTTTGCAATTTCACCAAATAACAAACTCTTCCAAGGCTATATAGTGGTGAACCAACCCTTTTTGTTGTTCATCTATTCTTCTTTGTCAATGAAAACAAGTTTCCCTTCTTGAGAAACTATTGCAGAAATGTTTAGATGTAATGTGTACTTTTCAATGGATATTATTGGGATTTCTTTTCTCTAAAAAACCTAAATGCTCAAGTTCATATTTTTGTAACAATGCTACATTTTACTACTTTTTTAGTTCATTGCTCTTTAGTTTCCTTGTTGGCAATGGATCTTCAAGCTAAGCTCATAATGGATTATCCCAAGCAGTAGTGATATAAATATTAATCTTAGCTGATTTGTAAGCTGTGTATTCTCTTTTACATTCATAAAAACAAACCAGCAAAGCAAAGCGACCTCTCCTCATCTACCTTGAAGCAAGCATAACGAAGATTCATTTACAACTTAGATTGTGGCACTATCAAGAGCTGGTCCATGAAGGAGTTCTATACCTATACTTGTATATGGAGATTCCTAAATTTATTGCTACAACACATGGCATGAAAGCAAACTTTTGTTCACAAGTAGTTTGTGCAGTTTAGGAGCTATTATAATCATTGTTTTCATTGATATTATTGCAGAAATATTTTTTCAAATTGCTTATATATTCCAGATATAGTAGTAATCTATAGTGTTGAGATTACTACTACAAAGATTATGCGAAAAGCAATTGTAGTTGACTCACTATGTTGATGAACTTAACATTATTTTTTGTTATGGGTTGAGTGCCTATGTCTTTGTAATCCGAGATTGTTACAAACTTTGCTCTTTTCCTACCAGTATCCTTCGCTGCCTGTGCCTATGTTTTTGTTCCTTCTAACTTTCCTCTTTTCCTACCGGCGTTCATTTTTGCCCCTCAAGGGGCAAATGCTAGTTATATATGTTTATATAAATAATAACAGATTTGGTTCTCCTCACCGAGAAACCAATATTCATCATTAATTTTCTCTATAAAAAGGTATATGCTGGCTTCTCAGGAAGCCGAGCTTCCCCCTTTTGATCGCATGATGTGACTATGTCGAGAAAATCTATCAAACAACTTATGCAGAGATCGCATGATGTGACTCTATCACGCTTAAAGAAGACTCCACAGTGGGCGAGCTGGCTCCCCTCTTGGTTGTGGCCTTGTATATAAATACTCAGCTTATTTCTCATCTTTGGAGAGCCCGCCCTAGATTAGGGAAGATTCCCCACCATTTGGAGATCGATCTCAATAATCCTAAGAGAAGGAACTATCAAGTGGTGACTAGAAGGAACTTTCCTTTTCAATCAAGGGGGAAATCAACCAAATAAATCTCCAAGGAGATCCCCCACGTTTTTCATCTCAAATAGATGAGGTTGGTTCTCCTTACATATATATCTTATAGTATTTGATTCTGTCATTTTGGATATATGTCAATATTAATGTTTCCTTAGAACTCTACATACATACTTCTTTTAATATAGTTTTATGTGCATTTATTTCAAAAGGGCCTTACCCTTTTTCCCTTCTCTAATTTGTTTTTATATTTATTCTCTTCACTTGTATAATAGTAAATTATTTTGCAAGAATCATCAACTGAAAACTAATATAATGTGATAAATTTCATTTCTAGAAAGCATGACATTATATATATATTAATTAAAATATTTGTCTTTGCATAAAAATCCTAGGGATGTCTCTCTACAAATAGAAATCTCATAGATACTTAATGTATCAATGCTTTATGTAATATAATTTGACTTTGTCAATTAATCTCGCTCATATTTGTGGTCATAATAATAGTTAGATTTAGGCTAATAGGTGCATAATATAATCATAAAAGCTTGTTATTCCCTCGTCACTGAATAATAATTTATTTGCCATTTTCCTTAATACTGACCTTAACTTAGGTTGACACCTATAGGGTTTTAGGCCATTTAAGTGAACATCAATAGTTTACTTTTCTTCCAAATCCCAAATAAACATGATGACTACCTCTTATCATCAAATGGGTTACCATGTATTCTTAGTCATTCACCTCTCCCCCTAGTTGATTATGTTGCCATGTCATTTAGTTGTGTCAAAACCTTCAGTCTCCTAGGTCTATAACTAATGATTACAAATTAGGAAATAAATAACAATACTTACAAGGTTTACTAGTGGGGCCTTTGCCTTGAGCTCCTCACCAGCAACAAGTACATAGTTACATTTTTTTTTTCGATTTCCCGTCACTTGGTGCTGGTAGGAGTGAACCATTGGTTAAGAACTGCAACCCAGGGGCATCAAAGTCACCCAAGGATCACACTCGGACTAGGCCACACCAACCCTTATGATGGTTACATTATTTTTGGATGTCTCCTCCCAACTAGCTCACCTCTAAGGGGAATTGAACTCGGGTCTCCCTGCTGACAAGATCCACACCTTAACCGAATGAGCTAGCAAGAATTGGCAGTACATAGTTAAATTTTTAATTACAAAAGAATAGGGTAAAATAGGGTTGTTACATCCTCGCCCCCCCCCTTAAGAATAACACAGTCTTTGGTGTTCATGCTCTTCAAAACTTTGTTTTCAACTTTCGAGCAGCTTTGCAATGCCATCCTTTAGTTATCCTTGCTTTCTTTGGCATCTTCTTTTTGATACATGTTCTTTACACAAAAAATATGAGGTATTTCTAAAAGCACATACATAACATAAATAATAATTTTCTTCTACAACATACTGTTGTTTCTTTTCATGACAACCCTTTAAATTTTTAGTTTTACCCTCGAAGATGTATCTGTAACATCTATCAATCATACATGACATATATAAACAACATTTACTGATGTATTTTCATCTCATGGCACATAACTTTTCCATATTCAACCTTTACATCCATACTTCTTGTATGGTAGTACTTCTTCTCAAGTACCTTTAATCATCTTCGAGCTTCTACACTTCATGTATGTCGTAACCTGCACTTTGCATAGAAGGTCTTCCAAAAAATTTCAGCATAACATAATCATACCATTATTTTTCAATTTTAACCAAAATGTAAGCAATAAGTTCTTTTGCAACACACTATTGTTTTCATTCATGAAAAATCTGCCAGTCTTTTTCATTTAATTTTATGCTCTTATCACCATAAGACAACATCATACATGATCATTTTTAAATATAATATAAAGAATGCATAGATAAAGCAATAATTTACTTATCTCTTTGAGGACATCCTTCACTTCAAGTCTCGGACTCTTAGCTAGTCCTTAACTTGCAATAGACATTCCCCTTAGTCACAAGTTGGTAACATTATATCATATATTTTCAGGCAACCAACCTCAAACTTGACATTCATCCTCGTCTTTGGATGAATTTTGCATTAACTATAGTACTATTTGCATACATGTAACACTTTAAAAATTAGGGAAGCTACTAGCCCATTTACATGGTAGATTTTACTCCTATGTCCCATCATTATATCATGGAGATGAAATATTTCAACAACACTTTGTTGAACACAGAACTTTCCCTTGAGAATTGGGACTTCAACAACACTTTGTTGAGCATAGAACTCTCCCTTGAGAACTTTCACCAAATTAAACGTGGTCTTACGGGCTTTAAGATTTTGAGATTACTCCCCTTTTGATTGCCAATAAAAAAAATTCATCCTCAAAAAACATCAAACAACGTCCTGTTCCCCAGAGGTTATTTTTAATTTAGTGCAGCTAGTTCTTTCCATTCATGATCATTGGTCCTCTCTCTTCCACTCAAGCTCTCTTGCTTGAGGCCAGGAAATTACTTTCTTTTCGACCCAAGATCTCTTGCTTGAGTTCAGGAAATTACTTTCTTTTCCACCCAAGCTCTCTTGCTTGAGTCCAGGAAATTGCTTTCTTTTCCACTCAAGCTCTCTTGCTTGAGTCCAAGAAATTATTTTAGCATGGTTAGGGATGAATCATCAATTTCGCCACTTGGTGTTTTTCTTCTTGATATTGTCTTTCCCCTTTTTATGAATCATTAATAATGATCATATAATTTTTGGTCTGCATTCGTTTTCAATCACAACTTTTAACTACTTGCATCACATAAACTTGGTTCTCATTGTGGCTTCATTATTTATTTCCATCACCAAGTCCTCTTAATCTTGTTACAACTTCACAGATAGTTAGACGCAACATCATATCATCAATCCATCAACAATAGGTTCACCTATTTATTGATCAACTATTACTCATTAACATTTCATATGCTTTGATGATCTAACTATCACTATACATTAGTCTTTAAGTTTTGATATTTATTCAAACCCTTGCAATATGATTTCTAATACTATATTTTATGCACAATCATTTATAATGCTCTTGTTTCTCAACAAGCCACACTGATACTGACAACAAGCCATTTGTTAGTACGCAATTAAAATTTAACAAATCTCTTTTCTAAATGTTCAATTTATATAATCCTATAACCAAACAAATACCATAAAACGTTCAAGTTCACCACTCACCCCTAGAGTGGTTTTAACTTTAATATCCATTCAAGATAAATTATAATCAATATTCCATTTTGATTATTATTTTCATTAGTCATAACTTATGGACATAATCCTTCAATGTTAGTACATAAACATTTATTGTTCCTTTACAAAAACTATGTTTTCTCATGGATTATAGTAACTTATCAACCTGATAATTTTACAATCCTTCCAATAGTACTAAGTTATAATGGTTACTCTATTCACCAATTCAAAATTTTTAACTTGCGTATTCATAATAAAAATCGCAAGACTATGGTCTTATCGACTAAACACCTTTGTCTATAATTATATATATATATATAACAATTCTAGAACAACAACTATACTTCTTCCTGAATATATTAAGAGTAAAATTTATAACCCAACTTACATTTTTTCAGTATGTAAATGTTATACTTCAAAAATAAAACAAAATGAAAGTATTGCTTCTAAACTTATAGATTTCAATTCGACCAATTGTTTTAGGCAATGCACTAAAATACCTCATCATAAAATTTAATCTCTCTTTCTCTTTGGTCACCTCTTGGAGAACTTGAAGATTAATTCATCTCATTCATCCCTTCATCCATTCCCTCTATATAAAACAAAATCAATTTGTTAGTTCAACAAAAATTATACTTTCTTTCTTCATGTTGAGCCCAAATAGGCCCGAGTGCTGCAACTTCAGCTCTGATACCATTTTGCAACACACCCAATATCCTCATTACTATTTTGAGGAAATGGGGTGTAATTTTTTTTCTTTCGATCACCAACAAACAAATATGTTAGTCTTATAATACTAATCATCATAGTTAAACAGCATTGTTAAATGCATATAGACGCTTTATACTGCAGCTTCATCATGTAATGTTTATTCTCCCAATTTAATATTTAATCTTGCTCTAATTATAACATACTCAATGTCATATGATTATAGGAATTATTCAAACTGACTTATAAGAGCATGATATTCTTATCCCTTTTAACCAAAGTTTACCGATAACATGATGTAAAGAATAACAACTTTGCATATACAATCTTCGAGAAAATATAGAAGCAACTACCCACATAAGTTCATCAATCTATACTAATTTATCAGATCCTCAATGTATCCTTCCTACATACCATGCGAGATTAGCTAATAAGCTAAGAACAACATAACACTTCATTAGCATAAACTAATTCTTTTGTTTGTCTATCGATCTGCATGATTGTTGTCCTAGAATATGCATGCACCACTATTATTTCATCACATAGTAGTCTTACAAAAGCAATGAACCAATCTTTATACTATGGACTGTATCGTTTTGTCCCACTCAAATATAACTTTGACCATTTCAAGGTATTACTCAAGTTTAATCTATACTCATTTCCTCTGCGTGGGATACAAAAAATGTACATCACACACCCTATCATGATGTCAGTGGCATTAATCAACTGAACATAAATGTACATCTTTTATAAAGTAAATCACACACATTATCATTATGCTAATCTCATAATCCATTTAAATACATATGTGCTCCCATTAACACACATTATTATTACAATCAATATAACATCTACACATGTAAATGAAATCAATTAACATGGCAACCCATGTTGAATATATATGTGTGTGTGTGTGTGAACTTGACATCTTCTAAAATAATAGAACAATGAAAGTACTTATCTAGTCAAATAGACTCATGCGACTGAAGGTTTGACTGCAACTTTCCTCCAAACCAATCGGCTCTCTGTCTAGTGTATATTATTGCCACCAAGAGGCCACCCTCGAGTTGGGAAATGAATCCACTAAGTAGGAGTCTACTACAACGAGAATCTTCTCACCCTTTTATGATTCAAGAGACTATAGCAAATCCCTAGCCACACCCCACACAGGTATATTTTACATAAGTACGTATAGTTAAAAGGATTAAAAACAAGGATGTTGGTCCAATCCCTTCCACAATATTCTAGGCTACCAACCAATATATTGACTTAAAGGTTAAATGATAGCATGGCTCTTCATCGAGAGGCCCAACTACACGTTGGACACACTGCATATGTATTAAATAGAAGTTCTAGCTCTCCACCGAGAATTCAAACCATAATGTTTTTTTTTTGTAATCTGCACAGTATATTTAATTAAGAAAAAAGGAAATTACAGAGCATGACGGCCTTTGAGGCAGTCTACGATAGTGGAAACCTCCCATTATAGAAAAGATAGAATAAGTATTACAGATAAATGTGAAGGCCATACAAAAAACTACCTCTTAAGGAGAGGCCGAGGAGGGATTGTTTGAACATAGAGTGCACCATAGATAGGATTATACAAAAAGCTTGAAAAACTGTAGCAAAAAAGAACTATAAATAGCAAAAAAGAACTATAAATAGCAAAAAGAACCAGTCTTCCAAGTAGTCTTCCAAGCCAAACAGACATGAGGAGAATTATTTAGGAGGGAATTCCTCCAGGATTGGGCATCCGCCCTGAAATTATTCATCCAGCTCAGGCATCTTGACAGAAAGTGGTTCCGATTTGCAAGCAGCTAGGAGGTCAGGTTCTGTTGGGTTGCAGAATTTCTTGTTTGGCAGAGAGTTGATGGTGTTGATGTATTTGTAACTTTGGAAGATATTCACTTGTATATTGTATGTATTACTTTTGTACTTTATTGTATCCCCAACAGAGATGTATTATTCCTCCAATTGGAAGTGTCGTCATTTGTATTTGCAAGTGTCACAAGTCATATTGTAAGTGCCGTAACTTATACTTGATGGGTTATTAGACCACCTTGGTGGGGTCGGCCCTGTATGAGTTAAAGGGTTATTAGACCACCCTAGTGGGGTCGGCCCAGTGACAAGTGATAATGGGTTATTAGACTCTCCTAAGAGACGTCGGCCCAGTTAGAGTAAAAGGCAAGTAAAGGTAAAGTATAAATAGAGAGGAGCACCTCTCTATTTATTCATTCACACACTCACTCACTTCACATTAGTGAGAGAGAGGAGGAGTGCGCACAAGTGGAGGAGGAGAAGATTCTAGTAGACTATCTCTTGTCTTGGGGTTTTGTATTGGTGCTCATTCTATCTTTGAGGAAGTTGCGGGGTTTTTCACCTTCTTGGTTTTCCCCGGTGAAATGCTTTGTGTCTCTTGTCTCTTGTGTTTGATATGTTGTACATGTTGTTCTCTCAGTTAAGGTCCTAGATCATATTGAATTAAATGATGAAAAACTAACATGGTATCAGAGATATCTTGAAGTAAGGCATTGTATGGCATTTATGACACTTGTTGCACTTGCAACAAATTGGAAGCTAGGGCTTGGTATAGTAAAAACCAGTCATCATGGCACTTTCGCTATAAATTAGTTTTGGCGAAGGTTCAGGATCTGAATTTTTTACAGGACGAATATCAGACATAGATGTACCCTGTGTAAACATTTCAGCCCCAGATTCCTTGTACTTTGTGATATATGATTCATACAAGTTAGGGTTTCTGCCTCTTCCAGAATGCTTCCCTAAACAGGTGACCTAGGAACAAAGGTCATATCTCAGGCTAGGAAGCTCCAAATGGAATTCCATAAAAAATAGAAGTTAGGGCACGGACTGTAGTTTCACATGGCCTATTTTTAGAGGCCGAAGTTGAAACAGTGACACGTGGCACTCCGTACAAGTTCACGATGCTGTTTCATCCCATAAACAGGTCATGTTGCGGCACTTGGAATATCTCTCTCATGGAGAATCCATTGAATCTCAGATCTATGGGGTTGGAAAGATAACAGGTCAATATACCACAGGACAAAGTTTCATACCCTTAGGATCTGAAATTTTAGAGATGCACAATAAACAATATGGCATATATTTCTGTCAAAACAGAATTGGATTCTGAGCATTTTCATTTTCGACTTGTCACTGCTGTGAGAAATTAGGGCTTTTGACAGAAGTGGAATTTTGGCGTGCTCTTAGCACAGGATTTCTCTCCTTAGCAAAATCAAAATTTAGAGACCAAGATCGAAGTTTTTGGTTGGGTAGAACCCCAGGATCTATCAAACCCTAGTTTGGTTTTTGGACTAGAAAAAACCAGAAAACCAGATTTTGATAGAAGTTTCAGATCCGAAATTCGTAGGTCATTTTTGGAGGCTCAATTTTTGGATTTTTCAAAATCTGAGCACACCAGCTTGCTCTCCTTAGTCAATTGCATCTTCCTATCCAGACAGAAGTTTGAAATTCCAAGTTTGGATTTTTAGGGTTTCTCTACCAAACCCTAGCCAGCTCCAGATCCAGTTTCAACAAATCAAAGTGTATAGGATTGGGTTAATCGTAGAAGAGAATGAATTGGACACCTACATAAGTGAAGAAGTTACAGTTCCAGAGGGAGATGAGGCTAAGGCCTTACATAAAATACTACAATCAATCTCAACAGGTATGACTTGAGGAGATACAGGTATGTTTTGAAATATGTCCATGATTAAGTTTATGATATGTTTGTCTTCATGTTATTGAGGTTAGTACAATCTTGATTAATTTTATACTTGTCTTCTCACCTTAGTAAAAGTATGAATGCATGTCAATGATAGAATACATTCATTGATTAGGGTTATGACACTTATGATTGTACTAATGCACTGTGGTGTTGTATGAGGATGATGTTGTCCACTAACATGAAAGGTACATCAAGAAAGACAAATCAAGTTCTAGATCAAGAACATATGACCATGGTGACATGAAGACAAAGACTCATCCATAGCCATTGATCACATAAAAGCTCTACTTACGAGGTATGTATAATTTTGTTCTACAATGCTTAACTTATGAGATATACAGGTTACTAGCACAAGGTCTCTAAATCATTGAAGAGAACAAAGAAGACATTGTTTGGGTATGTTAGACATAACTAGAAAACATGATGATCCAGGTATGTTTTTCCTATATCAAGTTAGAATCCTACCTTGTGTTAGGATCTTATATAAGTATACTTTTTGTATGATTGATAATAATTATTCATGAAGTTATAAGTTTGAGTAATCATGGGTTTATGCATATTATGCTTCTTACTTTGATTGATGATATGACAAACCCGAAGAGTCCTATGGTCAAATAAGAATATGCATGAGTAAAAGAAGTCCTCCCTGAAACCTTGAAATACTAACGCTTGTGATAAATTACCTGTGTATGAAATGACCATGACCATACACGCTTAAGATTATTTAGAATCATAATGTTTTGATAGTATCGAGATTATACTAATGAATGTATGATCATGTATGATATCTTGAGGATGACACAATGATCACACTAGTGCACACTTAATCATGCATAGTGGTCCAGGATAGATATAAGTTCAAGGACAATAATCCAAGAACAAAAGATCAAGAGGGAGCACACTCCAGTAGTTGCTGCAAGGAAGCAAAGATTGAGAGGGAGTCCACCCAACAACCAAACAAAGATAAGTATTTGAATTGTGATTTCTTGTATATATGATTACTTAAATAATGTTGTTCAGTCATGTACATACTTATGTTCCTAGATTTAGGAGGTATATTATGCATATTAGAAAAGTTGCATTAATGAACAAGATACTACTAATATACAATTAATGGGTAAGTGGCCTATGGTAGTGTACAACATTCCATTGCTACTTATCTAGAATGAAACCTCTTTGCTGACATGTTGGGAGTTGTGCACACTCTTAACAATGTTCTGGTAGAGATGGAAGGCATCTATAAAGTTACAGGATATGGATAAATGTTGTATTGAAGCATTGGCTAAGATAATTGCATGACTGTATGACATATGTCTTTATGTGTAAGAATTTGTTCTGAAATCTATGAGATGTTTCTAATCATGCAATTGAACTTGTCTTGTAGGAAATACCATGTACCATCACCTACAAGAGAGACTTGTTTCGAAGAACAAGCGACGAAGACTCAACAAATCTAGAAAAATACCTATTGAAGATATTGAAGAATATGAAGTTCCCAGGATCTAGGATGCATTAATGGAAGGATGCCATGATCGAGGAGTACCAGTCGACCACGAAGAATGATGTATAGGATGTGGTCCCGAGACCAGAAGGGAAGTCTGTTGTGACTTCCAAGTGGATCTACAAGATCAAGCATGCTGCAGATGGTAGCATAAAGAAATACAAGGCAAGTGATGAAGTGAAAGATACACCAGATGGATGTCACGACATCTTTCTTGAATGGTGTAGTCGAAGAAGAAGTGAATGTGGAGCAGCCACTCAATTTTGAGACACATGACAAGGAGTCACATGTGTGCAAATTAAAGAAAGCCTTGTACGATTTGAAACAAGCACCCAGGACATGGTACAACAAGATAGACAACTTCCTGACCAGTTTGGGCTTTACAAGAGTAAAGCAAATTCCAATTACCTTTACTACAAGGTTGAGGAAGGAAATCCAGTGATACTCCTACTGTATGTGGATGACCTGTTTGTGATAGGTGAGATTGGATTGATTGCTGATACAAAGAGGAAGCTTGCTGCCAAGTTCAAGATGAAGGACTTGGGTATGATGCATTACTTTATAGGTATGGAGGTGTGACAGAGTGCAGATGGAATCTTCCTTGGAAAAGGGAAGTATGTAGTAGAGATCCTGAAGCAGTTCAGGATAATGGACTGCAAGGCCATGGCCACACCTATGGCATCGAACCTGAAGCTATTGTGTGATGCTTCATCAGAGTCAGTTGATGTCACTATGTATCATCAGATGATTGGGTCATTGATGTACCTGATGAACACAAGACCAAATATTTGCTTTGCTATGAACACCTTGAGCCACTTCCTAACAGATCCTAGACATGTTCACTTGATTGTTGTAAAGCATATTCTGAGGTACCTTAAGGGTACGATTGATTATGGGCTCAAGTATGATGCGAATCAAAAGGTTAACCTAGAGGGTTATGTTGATTCAGATTGGGCAGGCAGTGTTGTAGATAGGAAGAGAATTTCGGGGTGTTGTTTCAGTATGGGATCAGGTGTGATCTCTTGGTTTAGCAGGAAGCAATCCTGCATAGCACTGAGTATAGCCCAAGCAGAGTATGTCGCAGTTTGTTCGTCTAGTTGTGAGGCAGTATGGATAAGGAAGCTACTGTCTGATTTGTTTGATCTCCAGTTGGATGCTACTTGTATCTTCTGTGACAACCAGAGTTGTGTGAAGTTGTCTGAGAACCCGATGTTCCATGACAAGTCAAAGCACATCAAGATCAAGTATCACTATATCAGGGATATGGTGCATAGAGGAGCAGTGAAGCTCCTGTATGTTGCGACAGACAAGTAGATAGCAGATGTATTGACCAAACAACTAGCCAGGGTGAAGTTTGAGTACTTCAGAGAGAGGCTTGGTGTTCTTCAGATTGAAGATACTTCCAGGAGGAAGTGACAGGACATAGATGTAGGATCCCTTCCAAGCATGGTGGTAGGAGGATCCTTCCCATGGCTATGGATGTAAGTGTTGTGTGATGAGAATCAGGATGATGCTCCGCCATGAACATCTGGATGATGTTTTATATGATGATGACTAGTATGATCATGAGCATCAGCCTGATGCTTCGTGCGAGGATGATCAGTATGATCATGAGTATCAGGATGATACTCCGTGGCCGTGACCAGGTTGTGCAGTAGCATGAGCATATAATAGCGCCCTAAAAGATCCTATAGGTTGAGTAGGAAGCTCGTAATCAGTCATGGGATGCTCTTTCAAGGTTTTGCTTGTGTAGTGGCATATAATAGGTCCCCGGGAGATCCTATAGGTTGAGTAGTAAGCTCGTAATTAGTCCTGGGATGCTCTTTCGAGGTTTTTCCTGATAGCACGTAATCAGACCCGGGATGCTCTTTCAAGGTTTTGCCAGATAACATGTAATAGGTCCCTGGAAGATCCTATAAGTTGAGCAGGAAGCTCGTAATCAGTCCTGGGATGCTCTTTCGAGGTTTTGCTTGTTTGCATATAATAGGTCCCTAGGAGATCCTATAGGTTGAGCAGGAAGCTCGTAATCAGTCCTGGGATGCTCTTTCGAGGTTTTGCGAAGTTTGCATATAATGGGTATGTTGATGCCCCGAGAATCGCAGCACCAATCAGCAAGGGATTCTCCTCAGTAAGCAAGCCCAATTAGATCGCTCACCGTTTGAAGTGGGAAATCCATCTGGTTAACGGCCCGACTATCCTGTAAGATTTTAAATATTTGTTTTACTTTGCACCGGTTGCGGCCCGGTCCACCGTTTATGTATTTTTATTTTAAAAGATGATATGCAAGTGCATTAATCTAAATGCAAGTTGTAAACAAATCTAATCTAAAACTGCTTTAAGAAAATCTAATCTATCCTCGTAAGGAGCAAATTTAAAGGATGAGTACTAAACTGGAAATGCAACCAAGAACTTCACAGATAGCTGTTAAATTGAATAGAAGCATTTACAGCAGAAAATAAAGATTATCAAAGATAGCTTTGATAGAGATAAACATTCTATTACCCATTTAACACATAAATTTTGCAAAGGAAATGAAATCATTCATAGCAGAGAATTAATTCACAATAGCTAGGGAAGATCTCACAGAAAATGTATGAAGGATGTAGAAATAGTTCAGCAATTATCCAACACAATCCCAAGCAAAATGTTGCGCCGGCTTCCACAGGCCAAAACAATTTTCTTATTCATGTAGCAGAAATAGTTCACGTACAAGACAGAAAGTACTTTCACCTACCAAAAGTCCTTTCACTATCTTCTATTCATCTATATATAGCCTTACAAAATGCTCCAAGAGCTGCCACCTGTGCTCTAACCCCCCTAATTCTTTTAATTTGTCTTTTAGTGCCCATTTTACAAAAGTAGAATAAATCCTCAAAATATTTTACAAAAGGAAAGGGGAGCAAAACTCCAGCTGTCTTTAACATTTAAAATATATGGGCAAAAAAATGCTCCAGCCTTTAATCCAAAAATAGGAAATGCCAAATCAGCTCTCTGTTGGCGCTTCTGCTGCAACTGGCACCACTACTGCAACTGGTTCTTCTACTACTGCCATTATGCTTTCTTCTGCTATGTAATATATCCAAAGGTTTGTTTCTCTAATAATGGTGCTCGCAGGGACAGGGAGCATGCATTTCAATGAGACCTCATGCTTGGCAAGCTCCTCTTCAATAACAATTACTTTTGTTGTTGTAACCGGGAGGATTTATTCAAGAAGGTGCGCATGAAAAGCTATTTTCCCGGTGCAATGGTGAAGATCTTCTGTTTTCAACACGTCCATTTCTTCACATAATCCATCTCTGCGCTTGGAGTCTCATCTTTCAACATGTTTCGACTCTTGCTTCCAGGACCTTCTCGCCAGCTAATTCAGGCTCGGACACCTTTAACTTCTTGTCACCTCTCGGCATTGTGCTTTAAACCTAGTAGCAACCATGCATGAGTAGGTAGATGATAAAACATAATGCAAACTAAACATTGAAACGAAACTTATCACCACAGCAAGCACAACCTGGATGAAATAGTACTAGCCAGGACAACTTTCAACTTAACAAAACTGAGCAACAGTTGAGGGTCAACTCGCCGAGTTGGGACGACGTTAAGGAGAAAATCGCCGAGTTGGGTCGACGTTGAGGACAAACTCGCCGAGTTGGGCCGACGTTGCGGACGAACTTGCCGAGTTGAGCTGATGTTGCGGACGAACTCACTGAGTTGGTTCGACATTGCGGATGAACTCACCGAGTTGGGCCGACGTTGGGGATGAACTCGCCGAGTTGAGATGATGTTGCGGACGAACGCGCCGAGTTGAGCCAACGTTGCGGATGAACTTTTCGAGTTGAGCCGACGTTGCGGACAAACTCGCCGAGTTGAGCCAACATTGAGGCTCAACTCACCGAGTTGGGCCGACATTGAGGCTCAACTCACCGAGTTTTTTTTTTTTTTTTAACTTAAGAAACTTTGATCTCTTTAGAAAACTAAGTAAGAAAAAAGGCCCTTTTGATGGGGCTTGAATTCTAAGAAAATTTTTTAGAAAAATAAAAGGAGGGGCCCTAATATTTACAAAAAATTGTGGGGGGGGGTGTTGCAGCAACAACAATGGCGATTCACTGGCGAACACAGATCTCTGAAACAAACTCTCCTTAGGGGTAGAAACTTACAAACTGCTGATTTATATGGGTAACAAAATGCCTTCATAGTTCAACTTCTATGAATGCAATGATCACTCTAGTCATCATGGTCATTTTGGGAGAAGGCAACTTATGATCAAACTTCTTTTCAACTCTCTCAGGGCCTGAGTATGGAGTTCATTTTGGAATTCTGCCTCCCAGATGTCAACTAAAAGACTCCATAGGATTGTAACAATATCTCACAGACATATTCGTTTGTTCCTCATTCCCATGCCATTTGCATCCTTTTGGATGTTTCTTGACGGATTTTGCCGTTTGAGCCTTCCAGAAATGAACTTCTTCAACTTCCCTCTTTGATTTAGATTCTTCAATCCATAATGTCCTTTTGTGTGAGTGAGAAATTTATTTGATTATTATGCTTCATGGATGGAGAAGAACCTTGTTGGTGCTGATTTATTTTGAACAACTTCCTTAATTGAATTTACTTTGCTTTTCTCTGTCGTGCTTTAATTGAGGCAAGAATTTCTGGAAATCAGACTCTTTAATCATAAGCTCTTCTAGCTTTCTTTTGCAGCATGGAATCATTTTAAATGCCATACATCTGTGAGACATTCTTCCTTTCCAAGGGTCTATTGTAGTGGACTCTTTGAGACAGGCATTAATGTTAGAGTGAATGGAGCCCCAAGATAGTAAGAGAGAAATGTGGAATCTTAGTTATTAAAACATGATTACTTTTGACCAACTGAAAAAGGATCTCTTTATTCCTGGAAACTCAACAGTGAAAACAAAGTCACAAAAACATTGCTTTGTAAGTAGGTTTCAGCCTTACAGGATTTTGAGTCTTGTTTGAAGATCTTTCTTACCTCTACACCAAAAGTTGAGATGGGATTTATTAAAGAAAGAATAAAGAAAAACTCTGAGCATAAAACAAGGTGGAAAGCAAAACAAGCTAACTGAAGAAAATAATAGAAAACAAAAACCAAACAAGCAAGCAAGAAAGAAACAAGAGTGTTTATTTATGTACAAAAAACCCTCAGAGGACTAAGTGAAGTACTGCTTCAAGGTGAGGCCATTGAGAGGTAGAGTTACTTCCTCTCCTTATAAGTCTTTTAGTTTGTACGTCGTTGGGCCTAGCTTTTCAGAAATTTGGTAAGGGACAACCCATAAATGTTGAAAATTTGTATGCATTCCCTTACCGTCATGCTGGTGATCCCACTTCAGAACTAAGTCACCTAATTCGAAATTTCTCTTGCCAGACTTCTTCTTATCAAACCACCTTTTGACTATGTCTTGGTGATGGTGGAATTGGTCTTTGGATTTTTGTCGTGACTCTTCAAGTTTTAGTAGGGTATCAATTCTTGATTAAAGGGCTTGACTGCTAGGACCTCAAGAGGCTTGGGCCAATTGCAAGGATGGGAGTAAAATGTTTGGAGGGAGAATGGATTCCTTACCATACACCAGGGTGAATGGGGAAATGCCTAAGGCATTCTTGGGAGTGACCCTATCTACCCATAGAGCATTCGGGAGGGCTATGTGCCAACTTCTCTGATTTTCAATCACAGTTTTCTTAAGGATTCAGATGAGATTTTTGTTGGTAGACTCAACTAATCCATTTCCTTGGGGATAGTAATTGGCTGAATAATGCAATTTAATTCCTTTTTCATACACAAATTCATTAATATTTATAGATGAAAAATAAGTTGCATTATCAAAGACTAGGGAAATTGGAACCCCAAACCTGGTTATGATGTTTTCTTCCAGGAACTTGATAACTGCATCTTCATTAACTTTGCGTAGTGGGGTAGCTTCGGCCCATCTTGTAAAATAATCTACGGTTGTTAGAATGTACCGATGCTGCAACGAAGATTTTGGCTTTATCTCACCAATAACATCTATGCCCCATTGCTCGAATGGTTCAGAGATAATAACTAGCGGCAAAGTTCCTGCTGGTTTCGGTAATTTTTTGGCACTTCTTTGGCACACATCACAATTCCTTGCATAGGCGTGAGTATCCTTGAAAAGAGTGGGCCACTAATACTCAGCTCTGAGAATTTTCTGAGCTGTAGTATCTCCAAAATAATGTCCCCCAGCAGGGCCATCGTGTAATTCTTTGACCACTTTACTTGCATCTTCTTTCTCCAAACATCTAAGAAATATGCCGTCATAATTCTTCCTAAAGAGTAATCCTTCAATGATTTGATAAGCTGTTGATTTCAGATGGAGTGGCCTTCTTTGCTTCGAACTCCAGTGCTCCGGTAAATAACCTGACTACAAATAGTGTACTAGGTCTCTGTACCACAACTCGGGAGCTGTGAAAATTGGACATATGTCGATCATATTCATCTCGGCTTCACTCTTCCAATCTAGCTCTTCATCAGCTGGATTTTAGTAAGAAGCTTGCATAAACCTTGATCTTTGATAATAGTAGCTCGTTTGAATTCCAAGTCATACTCCTGAAGAGCAGTGACCCAGTTTGCTCTCCTTTCTCCCAATTCTTTCTGAACAAAAAGAGATCTAACAACGAGATGAGGAACTATGACTTTAGTTTTATTTTGTAGAATATATGGTCTGAACTGCTTTACTACCTTGAATACTGCATATGCCTGCTTATCTACCACGAGGTAGTTCAGTTCAGTGCTCTGCAGACCAGTGATCATAAAAGAAATTGGGTATTCATCTCCTGATTTTGCCTTTTGAGTGAGCACAGCTGCGAGAGAGTTATCAGAATCAAAGGTGTACATAATAAAATCTTTATCGAAGTCTAGACTTCTTAAAGAAGGTGCATTGGCTATGGCAGCCTTAATTTATTTAAATGCAACTTTCTCCAATTCTGTCCACTTGAATTGTACACCCTGCTTTACCATTTGTTGCAAAGGTTTAATGATCTGAGCGAAGTCGGGTACGAACCTTTAAACAAAATGAATGGTGCCCATAAATGATTGCATAGACTTTTTGCTATGGGGCATGGGAATCTTGCTGATGGCTTGTACTCTCTCTTGATTTATCGAGATTGCATTCTTTGAAATGATATGACCCAAAAGTTTACCTTCAAGCACAATGAAAACACTTTTCTTGGGGTTTAAGGAAATTCCATACTTTCTGCAGCGATCGAAAATCTGCTTCAAGTGGAACACATGGTCTTCCCTTTTCTTTGAGAACACTGTCACGTCATCCAAATAAACCACTACACATTGACCGCCCAATCCTCGAAATGCGATGTCAATAGCTTGCTTAAATGTAGCCCCTGCATTTATCAAGCTGAATGGCATTCTTTGATATGCAAAGTTCCCCACTTAGTGCGGAAAGTAGTCTTAAGACGGTCTTCTTCTGCCACTAATACTTGATTATAACTAGAGAAACCGTCTAGCAGAGAGAACAACTCTGATCCTGACACCATCTGCAAGTGTTGCTCTATTGGAGGCACAAGATAGTTGTCTTTATCGAAAGATTTGTTCAAGTTCTAAAAATCCACACACAATCTGATTTCTCCTGATTTCTTCCTGACGGGGACTAAATTAGCTACCCATTCGGAATGTCTGAATTTAAAAATAATTTTTGCGTCTAGCAATTTCTTCAACTCTTTTTGAATTAAAGGCTCAAGAGTCAAATGCATTCTTCTTAGATGCTACTGAAAAGGCTTAACACCTTCCTTTGTCGGTATTATGTGCTGAATAATGCGGGTATCATATGTTTTTAGATCGTCGTAAGTCCATGCAAAAACATCTTTATACTGTTTAAAAATATTGATGAACTTATCCCTTTCGCTTGGAGAGCAACATTTGCCAAGATTGACATATTTTGTCTCAACCTCTGTGCCCAAGTTTATCAATTCATACTGCATGGAAGAGCTATGAGTTTTAGCATTTATTGGCCTCCTGAACTTGCTCTATAGATCAAACAATGCTTCAAGAGTTCTCACTCCTTTGGGCATGAAGTTTCCCTTAACAACACCTTTAGTTTGAAAATCTCAATCGTGTTGTCCCTCATCTATTATGGCTTCTTGCAAGACACCTTCATTTGTTAAGAAGCTGATGATCTGATCGTCATCATCAAATACTTTGAGATTTGTAATGTTATCTAGAACTGATGGCCTGAAAACCAATTCAATAGAGCATTTGTTATTAGTAGGCACTAATATGGAAGCAGAGGTTGCTAACAAATTAACTGCATCATTCTGCAACCTAGGAATTGAATTTATATTGAAAGCATCAAAACATGAAATTAAATTCCAAACCTCAGACTGATAACCCTTTAAGTGTGGTGAAAGACAGTGAATTGTGTCTCTCACTTGCTTGACAATTATTTCTGAATCACCAAAGACCTTCAAATATTTGACATTTAAACCAATAGCTTTCTTTAAGCCATGGACCAGAGCTTCATACTCAGCAGTATTATTTGTACACTCAAACTCTAATCTACAAGATAAAAAATGCTTGTTTATTTCGGGGTCAATCAAAACACAACCGGCTCCTGATCCTTCTTGATTTTTGGAGCCATCGAAGTACAGAGTCCAAATTTTTTTTCCTCTTTAACTAAGTTAGTGTCGTAACCACCTAGGTCAGTAACTAATTCTACTATGTTACAATCAATATCATCAGTCCGTGAGAAATGAAGGAGATCAGACTATTTGTCTGAATTCTGGCTAACATCTTCTGATTTATAATTTCCCGGTTCAATTTCTAAGAAACAATTTCCCAAAACTGAAGATGAGAAAGCTACAGCTTCATTCTTTTCCTCTAACTGAGTGACATTTTGTTTCATGTGGGGTTCTCTCAGTATTTTGATTTGATTTTTCCTATTCTGGTAAGGTAACCACAAATGAGACCAATCTGTCGTGAAGTAACCATTTAGTTTTGCAGACCAGTCCCTATTTAAAATTAAACCATAAGCCTCAAGAATATCAACCACCATTATGTCAATGAATTGACACACCCTAGAATCAGTTGACAATCTAATAAGTACATATTTCTGTGAAGAACCTGCAATAATTAATTAATGCAAATACACGAGATATCAGAAATAATAGAACTCAGAATCACTTTTATATTGATCACAGGCCACTTCGAGGGGGCAACCTCCTTTGAGCACGCTCAATACAATTAACTTCACGGTGCCTTCAATGACCTCAACAGACACTTATATACTAAGTCTATGTCCAATACTATGAGTCAAAACCATGGGACATATAATACTACGGGACGACTTATAAAGCATATGCATCCAATACTATGGGCTAATATAAACTATGGATCAACAAATACTATGGGACGACTTACAAAGAATATGCATCCAACAACAATATACTAACATAGTAAAGAGAAGGGTTGACACGAGTTCCTAACATCCCCTCTCCCTTAGAAAAATATTTGTCCTCAAAGCTTTGGTTGGGGAAATTGCTACAGAATTTGAAGGAGTGGTTCCCCGGTAGCATCCTCGGGTTGCATTTCAGGCCACTAACGCCTTTGGAGTGTCAGGGAGGATTGCTCGGAAGGCTGTAGACAAAGAAGAACCCTATCAGCTGTGTGGAAAGTGCGCTTAGAATGGTGTTGATCAGCTTGTTTTTTCAGTCGAATTCTGGCCATGTGAAGATTGTCCTGCAGAATGAGAAGAATCTGATCGCGGTTTCGAAGAACCGAGTCAATTTCCTGAACTGGGGAGCTGCTAAGGGTGTATGGAAGAAGAAATGGCGGTGTCTGTCCATAAACTGCTTCATATGGTGTCCTTTGAGATATGGTATTGTACCACCAGAGCGCTTCTAGGAAATCCATAGAAATAGTTGGCCAAAGCTGTGTAGGGATGGGAAAGGGTTTGAGCAATCCCGAAAGGAGTGTTGTTTCACCCTTGTTGACCTGGAAAGTATCACAGTTAGCCACCATTTGTTGAATTGTCATTTTCAGTCCCTGCCAAAAGAAGTTACATTGTTCCCAGTCATACATTTTGAAGAACCCAGAGTGCCTTGCTAATGAAGAAGCATGGAGTTCATAGAAGAGATAGCCCTATTGAACATATTGCAACCAATTTGGAACAAGTAGAGAAAGAGCTGTAAGAGAAACTGGGTCATCAATTGTGTGAGAAGGAGCATCTGCCACCATATTATCCTTACCCTTCTTGTAAGTGATTGCATAGGGATAACCCATGAGTTGGATAACCCATTTCAGGTGTGTTGGGGAGGAGACCCATTGTTCCATAAAATTTTCCAGACTCTGGAGATCAGTCTTGATGCAGAAATAATTCCCTAATAGGTATGGCTGCCACTTCTGTATTGCATGCAAAATAGCCATCATTTCCTGCTGAGAGGTATATGCGACTAAATTCTTACCGGAAAGGTCTCTTGAAGGCAGAAAACTCATTGGTTCAGCAAAGACACTTGCATATCTATCCAAGGAAGTAGTGGAGACCATTGATGGGTGCATCTGAATGGAATGGAGCTGAGCAATGACACCATGTGAATTCTTCTTAAGGATTTTTTCTAGGTGATGTGAACTGATGATGTGGAGAGACCCTAGTTGTAAGCCCATTAATTTGTGTTGTGCCCCATTGACTGAAAACTTCATCCAAAGTTCAGCAAAATGCCATAAGATGGGGCCAAGTGTGCGTAACCATTGAACGCCCAAAACCACATCACATCCGCCTAAGGACAAGGCAAACATGTCAGAGCACAGGTTATAATATTCCATAGAGATACACACATTGTGACACTTCCCCTTGCAAGGTAAGGTGCCCCCATTGGTAACCATGACTTCAAAGTTGGAGCAAGGATGGACAAAACAATCAACCTGTTTGGAAATCCAAGGGTCAATGAAGTTATGAGTGCTACCAGAATCAATGAGTATGGTAAGAGGGAACTTCTTGAAGTATCTCTTGACCTGCATTGTTTGTGGGGTTGTGATGCCGATTACAGCATGGAGAGAGATCGCGGGTGGATCGTCCTGAGATGGGGTGTCAATAGGAGGGTGTTGAATGTCGACCTGATCATCTACTGTATCTGGAGCTTCTTCACCAATTTCAGAGGCAGGCAGAGAATCCACATCCAAGAGATAGAGCTTTTGTTGAACACATCTATGTCCCTGAGTGAATTTCTCATCACAATTATAACAAAGCCCTTTTTCTCAGCGTGCCTGCATCTCGGTTTCAGACAAATGCTTGATAGGAGTTGGTCGAGGAGCTGGTGAGATGGGAGGTCGTTGAGAACCCATATTTCAGAAGGGAACAAAAGTGGGTTTGGAGCACTGTTAGGCTGCAAGTTTGTCTTCTGCCAACTTAGCCAAACCTAGGACTTCCATCATTGTGTTGGGACAGAACATTTTAACCTCTGATCAAATCTCATCCTTAAGACCACTGATAAAACAACTCCTGTAAAATTCATCAGACAATCCTTCGGTGTGATTAGCGAGTTTCTCAAATTCTATCTAATACTCTTTCACTGTCCTAGTTTGGTGAAGTTTAGTGAGTGCTCCTGTGAAGTCGTCAAAAGCACTAGGACCAAATCGTGGCAAAAGGAGTTGGCAAAAATATGTTCAGTTTGGCTCGGGATGAGCTTTGAGGTACCAACGGTACCATTGAAGGGCTTCCTGTTCCAAATGAAAGGATGCAAGTGGAACACTTTGGACATCAAAAGTATTATGCAGACTGAAATATTGTTTTTCGCGGTATATCCATCCAGTCGGATCAGTACCATTGAAGCGAGGAAAATCAAGCTTCGGCCCACGAAAATTGCTGGAAGAAGAGAACCCGGTGGCTGCAAAAGATTCTAGCTGTCGGTTATTGTTCATGGCTGAATGCTGAAGATGGAGGCTGAGAAATTTTTCATCTAGATCTTGGAGTTTGGTTTGGATGGTTGCAAGTGCTTTCTCTATGGTTTTTGCTCCTGCGCGGGTGACAACCACAACCAAGAGTTTTTTTTTTTTGGGGGGGGGGAATGGATAGAAAAACACAAACAAAATCTTATTTAGTAAAGGAAGATTTGGATTTGGGAAAAACTCGGATGGGTAATTGGGGTTTGACTAGGTTTTGGACACTTTTTGATGGACAGGGAAGCAAAAAGGGGGATTTCAGAAGCGGGGTAAAAGAATGAAAAAATTTGGTAGAGAGGGACAAAGAAGCAGAATTAGGAAAGGAACACGGTGGCAAAATTTGAAGGCGTTTGGGTGAAAATTGAAGGAGTTATGGTAAACCCTAAAAATAGACAAATGTGGGATTTATGGTTTTGGGAAGTGGAATTTGGGATAGGGTCTTCAGGAATGAAATATGTAGAATGGGATTGCAAGGATGTCAGTGAAGTTTCAGGGAAAACAGAAGGGAGATATGGCCGAAAACATAATTTTAACCGGGTTTTTTTTTTTTTTTTTTTTTTTTTTTTTTTTTTTTTTTTTTTTTTTTTTTTTTTTTTTTTTTTTTTTTTCAGAAATGGATCGGCAATAGCAGCGCGGAAGGGATCCGCAACAAATGGATCTGCAACGACGCGGAAGAGATCGAAAACGGCTGGATCTGAAATGGCGACTGGATCTGGAACAACTTTTAGAATAGATCTGAATTGACTAGATCTGGAGCGGAAGTGATCGGCAACAGTTCAGCTAAAAATAGATATGGACCCCAGGTATATGCGGCTTCCTATCGGTTCAGGGGATTCAATTGGCCACCAATGCTATCTGACGGCTTGCGTATTGGGGAAATACCCCTCATTCCATGGCTCATGTAAAACTGATAATCGCTTTGCCACAAACGACAACTCTTGGTTTACCTCACAGGTGGGAACTAGTCAATCAAGTAAGGGTCGTTGCCCTTTTCGCTGGCAGGTCCTCTCAATGGGCCAGCTACTTTGGGGTTCCTGTGGTACTCTTTACATTGAGTTTTAGGGCTTATTCCCAAGTACTTCCCACAGTTAAGCAGATAGGGGTTATTCCCAGATCCGAACTTGCAACAGATGCGAAAAAAATTTGACAGAAATTCCACCCAACGAGCCCAAGAAAGTGCTCTGATACCAGATGTAAAGAACCTGCAATAATTAATTAATGCAAATACACGAGATATCAGAAATAACAAAACTCAGAATCACTTTTATATTGATCACATGCCACTTCGAGGGGGAAACCTCCTTTGAGCACGCTCAATACAATTAACTTCACGATGCCTTCAATGACCTCAACACACACTTATATACTAAGTCTCTACCCAATACTATGAGTCAAAACCATGGGACATATAATACTATGGGACGACTTACAAAGCATATGCGTCCAATACTATGGGTCAATAATATGGGCTAATATAAACTATGGATCAACAAATACTACGAGACGACTTACAATGCATATGCGTCCAACAACAATATACTAACATAGTAAAGAGAAGGGTTGACACGGGTTCCTAACACTTTCAATTCACCAATGGCTTTAACCGCAGTTCTATCTAATTGTATAATTTGGGATGGGGATGGGATTGGCTGACCATTAATATTTTTTCAAATAGACAAAGGCATGGCATTCGAACTGGCACCAGAATCCACCAAACAATTATGCACATTATGATTACAAATTTCAAAAGTCAAGAGGAAAGGCAAGGTCTGTGATCTAGATTTTCTGCCAATGCTAGCTTCGTTTATTTCAGGGTTTTCCTCAGTGTTACCTAACGGGGTGCTAGACTGTGGATCAAAGGCTTCCAATAGTTTCTTTCTCTGTTGGGGCAGACCACACATATCGAATATGGAGACATTAGCCTTGGCTTTCTTCATATCTTCGATTATGTCATAACCCATATCGCATTCTCTTGAGACTTTTGGCTGATTTTCTGTTTTGTTCAAAGGAGCTTTTGATTGTTTGGTTGTTTTTGTGTTTGATTCCTTTGTCACTACTGGGTTTACTGCCGGAATTGTCTTAGGCTGGGGAGGGATGATAGTCATGTGCCGCTTTGGCATTTGATTTGTGAATTTAGCTTTAGGCACATCTACTGTTTGATTGAGCACCGGGCCTTTACTTCTGGTAGTGACATTAATAGATGATGCTTGAACTTCATCAACATGATTTTCAAATGATGGTTCCTGGGCAGGGGTCCAATCCCAAAGGATCATTGTGGTATTGGAAATGGGTTCTTCCTATTCATAAATTTGCTCTTGCTGAGGATCTGTTTGCTCGGGAATTTGTGCATCTAACATTTGATTCATTACCAAACTCATTGAATTAATCCATTGTGGACAACTCTTTTCTGAGTGTTGTTCTTGATGGAAAGTACAGAAATGGTCCATGCCTATCTCGTTTAAATTTAGCACAGTGGAGTTATTTACAGGGGGAGTTGGCTGTCTGCCTTCTTCTATTTTCTTATAGAATGGCTTGAACGATTTCCTAGAAGAGCTCGCCGCTTTGTCTTTCTCTAGATCTACAATTTTATTAGAAAGTTTTTGCATCATTTTTATCACGCTTTCTAAATCAGCTGCTGGTTCTTTTTTATCCCTAGTTAACAAGAAAGGCTTCTTAATAGCTACTGGATTTGTTTCTAGATCAAGAGAATGTTTAGCAATACTGTCGTCTTCTTCTACCTTTTTTGCTTCTTCAAAGTTTTCTATCAAGGTAGTATTCTTCATTCTTTTGACAAACATTGCTAAAGGAGATTTAAGAGCTGTTGTATAATATTCCACTAAAAATTCTTCAGTGGGCTTTGTTGCATCACTAAAGTTATTTAATAACGTTGTGAATCTTTGATTAAACTGTTGAAATTTCTCTTTCTTTTCCATTCTCATGGATAGCAATTCTTTCATAAGAGTAGCTACTGTCTTTTGGTTTCCATACATCTTTAAAAACATTTTTCAAAATCTTCCCAACTTACTATCAAGCTAGCTTGTAAGATAAAGTACCAGGAAGACACCTTGGGTTCAAAAGTATACAGAAAAAGACGACAGACTACATCTTCATGTTCGACATTAAGAAGATTCAAAGCTAAATAAAAACTTCTAAGATGATCTTCAACAGAAATTCCTTTCCCAGGATCATACTTAGGTAAAACCTTTTCCGGGTTTTTAGGAAAATCATGGAATGTTCCAACTAGATTCAACGCTCCCCTTGCTCTCCAAGCAGGAACAACCATGGCTCTTGGTGGAGAATGTGGTGGTGAATGCAGTGGAGAATTTTGAGGAATATGTTTTTCTTCTTGGATTGGAGGAGTTTCGGGTCTGACTTCGTTGAAAGGTCTGGTGATCTCTTCTAAAGATAAATCTAATCATTCTTCTAGACTCTGAACTAGAACAGAGTCTCTTGTGTATTGCGTACCCCTCCTAGGAGCTCTTATTCTAGGTAGCAAAGGAACAATAGTTAATCCTCCAAGACTCCTAATGTAAGAACGAGTATGACTTCTAAAACGGTTTTCTTCCTCAAAAGGAACATCGTACAATGTTTCTTGTTGTTCTGTCTCAGAATTGGGATTTTCTTGATTTCTTGATTCCGGATTGGAATTATCTGGGATAGCTATTGCAAACGGGTCTTCAGTGAGATTTCTTCTAACAAAATAATTTCCTCTGCCAACCATACACTGGTGGCCCTCCTTCTAGCGCCAAAAATTGTTGATGCGCCGAAAATCGCAGCACTAATCAACAAGGGATTCTCCTCGGTAAGCAAGCCCAATTAGATTGCTCACTGTTTGAAGTGGGGAATCCATTTGGTTAACGGACTGGCTACCGTGTAATATTTTAAAAATTTGTTTTACTTTGCACCGGTTGCGGCCCGGTCCACCGGTTATGTATTTTTATTTTAAAAGATGATATGCAAGTGCATTAATCTAAATGCAAGCTATAAACAAATCTAATCTGAAACTTCTTTAAGCAAATCTAATCTATCCTCGTAAGGAGAAAATTTAAAGGATGAGTAATAAATTGGAAATGCAACCAAGAACTTCACAGATAGTTGTTAAATTGAATAGAAGCATTTACAACAGAAAATAAAGATTATCAAAGATAGCTTTGATAGAGATAAACATTCTATTACCCATTTAACACATAAATTTTGCAAAGGAAATGAAATCATTCATAGCAGAGAATTAATTCACAATAGCTAGGGAAGATCTCACAGAAAATGTATGAAAGATGTAGAAATAGTTCAACAATTATCCAACACAATCCCAAGCAAAATGTTGCGCTGGCTTCCACGGGCCAAAACAATTTTCTTATTCATGTAGCAGAAATAGTTCACGTACAAGACAGAAAGTCCTTTCACCCACCAAAAGTCCTTTCACTATCTTCTATTCATCTATATATAGCCTTACAAAATGCTCCAAGAGCTGCCACCTATGCTCTAACCGCCCTGATTCTTTTAATTTGTCTTTTAGTGCCCATTTTACAAAAGTAGAATAAATCCTGAAAATATTTTACAAAAGGAAAGGGGAGCAAAACTCCAGCTATCTTTAACATTTAAAATATATGGGCAAAAAAATGCTCCAGCCTTTAATCATAAAATAGGAAATGCCAAATCAGCTCTCTGTTGGCGCTTCTGCTGCAATTGGCACCACTACTGCAACTAGTGCTTCTACTACTGCCATTCTGCTTGCTTCTGCTATGTAATATATCCAAAGGTTTGTTTCTCTAATAATGGTGCTTGCAGGGACAGGGAGAATGCATTTCAATGAGACCTCATGCTTGGAAAGCTCCTCTTCAATAACAATTACTTCTGCCATTGTAACCTAGAGGATTTCTTCAAGAAGGTGCGCATGAACAACTATTTTCCTGATGCAATGGTGAAGATCTTCTGTTGTCAGCACATCCATTTTCTTCACATAATCCATCTTCGCGCTTGGAGTCTCATCTTTCAACATGTTTCGACTCTTGCTTCCAGGACCTTCTTGCCAGCTGATTCGAGCTCGGACACCTTTAACTTCTTGTCACCTCTTGGAATTGCGCTTTAAACCTGGTAGCAACCATGCATGAGTCGGTAGATGATAACCATAATGCAAACTAAACATTGAAACGAAACTTATCACCATAGCAAGCACAGCTTGGATGAAATAGTACTAGCCAGGACAACTTTCAACTTAACAAAACCGAGTGACAGTTAAGGCTCAACTCACCGAGTTGGGCCGACGTTGAGGACAAACTCGCTGAGTTGGGATAACGTTGAGGACAATCTCACCGAGTTGGGCCAACATTGCGGATGAACTCATCGAGTTGAGCCGACGTTGTGGAAAAAATCACCGAGTTGGGTCGACATTGCGGACGAACCCATCGAGTTGAGCCGACATTGCAGATGAACTCGCCGAGTTGAGCCGACATTGCAGATGAACTCGCCGAGTTGAGCCGACGCTGCGGACGAACTCACCAAGTTAAGATGACGTTGAGGCTCAACTCGCCGAGTTTTTTTTTTTTTTAACTTAAGAAACTTTGATCTCTTTAGAAAACTAAGTAAGAAAAAAGGCCCTTTTGATGGGGCTTGACTTCTAAGAAAACTTTTTAGGAAAATAAAAGGAGGGGCCCTAATATTTACAAATTTTTTTTTTTTTTTTGGGGGGGGTGTTGCAGCAACAACAGGGTCCCTGGGAGATCCTATAGGTTGAGCAGTAAGCTCGTAATCGGCCCTAGGGTGCTCTTTCGAGGTTTTGCAGATGCACATAATCAACCCTTAGATTCCACAGTACGATCCGCTCACAGAGATGATGAAGACCTACATGGAGTCTAGGCCTACATCCATCATGAAAAAGGGTTGTCTCTGTAGAACTTCCTATGACAAGAAGAATTGATAGATAGCACCAGTGATCGAGATGACGAGTACAACAGCAGTGACGATGATCCATCTCCAATATTGAAGACTTGTGCTTATATGTATTGATGACCTGTGTCAAGAGAATACCTTCCTAGTTAAGAGGAAGTGTTGATGTATTTGTAACTTCAGAGGATATTCACTTGTATATTGTATGTATTACTTTTGTACTTTATTGTATCCCCAACGTAGATGTATTATTCCTCCGATTGGAAGTGTCGTCATTTGTATTTGCAATTGTTGCAAGTCATATTGTAAGTGTCGTAAATTATACTTGATGGGTTATTAGACCACCTTGGTGGGGTCGACCCTGTATGAGTTAAAGGGTTATTAGACCACCCTAGTGGGGTCGGCCCAGTGACAAGTGGTAATGGGTTATTAGACTCTCCTAAGAGAGGTCGGCCTAGTTAGAGTAAAAGGAAAGTAAAGGTAAAGTATAAATAGAGAGGAGTACCTCTCTATTTATTCATTTGCACACTCACTCACTTCGCATTAGTGAGAGAGAGGAGGAGTGCACACAAGTGAAGGAGGATAAGCTGCTAGGAGACTATCTCTAGTCTTGGGGTTTTGTATTGGTGCTCATTCTATCTCTGAGGAAGTTGCGGGGTTTTTCACCTTCTTGGTTTTCCCCGGTGAAATGCTTTGTGTCTCTTGTCTCTTGTGTTTGATATGTTGTATATGTTGTTCTATTAGTTAATATCCTAGATCATATTTAATTAAATGATGAAAAACTAACAGATGGTGGATGGGACCGGGAACGGAGCAGGAGTAGTTACTGCCAGAACTGGAGGAGCCGAAGGCCCTTCTTAGGACTCATTGACAGTCTGTACGCCGGAGGCACCACCACTTCTCGTATTTTCCATAACCGGACCATGACCTCCGCATGCGAGTTGGTTCCAGGAGAGTGGCATCCAAATTTTCCAGGCGTTCATCCATCTTGATGAGTTTGAATCTGGTATCCAACACCAAATTTCTCGTCGAGCCCTAGTTGTTAAGTATGTTGTCCATGAGCTTTCCTAGCATGTTCTTCATAATCCAGTAATGATTGATGTTACCGCCATTATTCCCAGAGGCCAAGTGGTATGCAACCAGCTGCGTTTCCCACTCATCTATTAGGTTGCAGACCGTGAAGGAGACACCAGTTTCATATCCATTCCTAGTGGCAGGGGGGAACTAGTATTTACCTTGGCTCCCACTTCCTCAGTGAGGAGTGTCGCGCGACCTTGTCCTGACAGATAGCACAAAATGAAACCACACCCAAAACCACAGGTGAGAACGAAAATTCGCAGAGCAGAACTAGCGCAAAGGAGAACTGTTGAGAGTGTTGTCGATGGTGTCCGTTATCCCATTTAAGGGAGGGAGATCCCAACTCACACGATCCATATCCATGTGCACAGGGCTGACATAAATGCATAGAGGGCCGACGTGAATGCGTAGAGGGGAATCATAAATGCACCGTGTACCAGGGTTGCGTCCAACTAACTGATGAGGGGACATCCGGGTGAAAGATAGAGAAGGTGCCATTAATCAATGGACTGGGGAGGCGAACAGACGGTTGTATGCATGGGAGGCTCGATGCCACATCTCAGGTTCCCATGCTGAGGATCCTCCGGCACATGCCTCCCATGTGTCATGGTGGCGCTCGCATCCGGGGGCCAATCCAGAATGTTACAATGTGCATATATAAATAATAAAATATTTGATTTTTCACTCTAAGAGACCAATCCGAGGTTTACAGAAGGGTAAATAACCATAGAATTAGCTCTCCACATCAAGAGGTCAGGCCAAGGTTTACATCATATATATACTTACAAGTAACAATCGCATTGGATTCCCACACTAACTTTATAACTATATTTATATAAATAATAACGGATTTGGTTCTCCTCACTAAGAGACCAATATTCATAATTAATGCTATCTATAAAAATATATATGTTGGATTCTCAAGAAGCTGAGCTTCCCCATTTTCTAATTTTAACAATCATTATAAAATCAACATAGAGTGCATTGGTCCTCCACAAAAGGCCGCGATAAGTGTTATCTATAATATTAAGGAGTGGGTAGCTTCCATGAGAGGCTTTTTGCTGCCGGATACGCACCTTGGGGGAAAGGGGGTTAACCGTTAGTGTGGCATAAATATTCAAGCCACCGGGTGCATCCTTGGTGGAAAGCAAAGAGTCAAGATACTATCACTCAACACTCAAGTATTCCGCCTAGGAGAAATCCTAGTGAAGCCAAGGGGGGTGATCCCTATGAAAATAAACTATGTCCTTTAAGCTAAGTTAAAGAAAGAAAATGATTCTAGGAGTTTAAAGGAAATTCAATACTGAACCATAAATTGCAAGTAGTATTTAGATCAACAACATGAAATTAATACATCCATCTAACACATGATTTAATTAAAAAAGTGTTATTGTTGTAGATTGTACTAGTGCCAAAATTGAGTCACATAAGTTGGAGTGTTGTTGTGTTGTGAAAGTATTGCAAGTCTTGTTGGTCAGTTTTAATTGATTTTATTAGATGCATGAATTAAGGAATGGGTTAGTTCGTGGTTTGGCCCAATTCCAACTTAGGCCTTCGAACTGAACATCGTGACAACTAAACCAAGATTTTAATTAGGTGAGGCATAACCTGTTTAAAGTATCCCACTGACTTTGTAGTTAGTTCCATGCGCCCTCCCGAGTTCTAGAGATCAAGTTTTCATTGGATTTCCCTATTAAACTAGTCACTCAAGTCCCTTTCTGATTGACCAACTGATCAGACTAAGCTGCAGAGGTCAAAAGCATACTCAGGAACTTTAAGACTTGGTCAATTTTATTAAGAAAAAGTAAATTTTTATTATGTGGTCGAGAATCTCTTTTCACCTACCGTGGATAAACCCTTTCAGTTTACTTCGAGAATACATAGCCTTAGATTTATTTTTTAAGCTTTGAAATAAAGTACAAAATTGTGAAAGAAATATTATAGCAGTAAAATAAAACTGACTATACAACCCTATTGGGGCGGATTGTGTGCATGTGAAGATAAAATAAAATAAAGAAAAGTTAGAAAAAATTGCAAACCACAAAATTGAGCTTGCAAGATCCCCCTAGGGGGAATCGGGTGTGGACGTTGAAGTAGACCACTTGCCTTTATTACTTATTTTACAATGAGAAGTTAGATTCCTTTGGTCCTTGTAGATATGGATCCAAAGGCCTTTACAAGTTTCAAAAAAGGTACAAGATGGAAGTATGTGCTCCGGGGAGCCTTGGATGATTTAGATCTCTGATTTTTCGGCAGCACCTCCTCTTGTTATGGAGATAAAAGTGTGAAACCAACCACCTGGAATGCGCCAAATGTTCCAAATAAAGCGTTAGAAGCATAAAAAATATTAAGTACTAAAAGATAAACAATAATTCCAAGTACTTTACCAAGTTAGATCTACTCAAATTTAGACTTTAACATCCTAGATCTAACAACATACTCAAATAAATCAGCCTTTAAAATATTCTTTTGAAAAGTAAACTAATTTACTTAAGCATGTTAGTAACCGTAACAAAAGAGAAATTTGAATAAAATTGAAGGAGAGAGAGAGATAGAAGAAAAACAGGGAGCTTGGGAATGTTTGAGCTATGGCACCTGTTAGTGGAAAGCGGAGAGACTATGTCCTTAGGTGCTCGAAAAGCAGTAGATTCAAACAAGATCATCCACACGTTCAAGCTAGGAAACCTGGACAGTTCACAATACTTGCAACAAGGGGATTATATCTAGTATTTCCTACACAAGAGGTTAGAAGAGCATGCAAATAAACAAAGTATACATGCAAATTCTAAATAGGGAAAATTTTAAGAACCCCCCCCCCCAAATTTATATGTATAAAAAATGGGCGAATCTCCCTGATATATAGGAAAATTTGAAGGCGATTTTATCAACAATATAATATGTATATATAATTTGTTGGCGAATCTTTTATTTTATTATATAATTCTATAAAATATTGGCAAATCTTTCACTAAATTATAAGATATTGTAAAATCTTGACGAATATTTCATTGCATTATAAAAAAATGTAAAAACTGGCGAATCTTTCACAGATTTTTAAAATATTGTAAAATTTTGGCGAATCTTTTGCCAAGAAGACTTGCCATCTCTTTGATTCCTAAGAAATCACAATGTAGTGTACTTTCACTTTTCCTTCTGATAGGTTTCTCTTTGTATTATTTGATTCACAAGAGACCCATCCCAATCTTCGAAGGAAACCAAATTTTCATTTTCAAAATCATTTATTCTTATTAGTATAAATTTCATTTTATTATTGCTTTCAACAGATAAATTTCTTAGACTCTTGAATTATTATAGTTTGGGATTATGACAATATTTTTTATCTCCTCAAAAGACTACTAGAGGTTGCATGATTTATATGATCACGACTCAAACTCTTTGTCAAATAAACTCATTAATATACTTCCTATAAATGCATTTTTAAGTTGTAATGGAAAATTCCTAACAAGTATTTTTAATGACCATCTATCACATTTTTAATTTTTCATAGTCCCATTCTTATGAATCTATGTATGAGATTCTTAAACCTTGAACAAATATTTGGAGATGAGGACTGCATGTAGAACAATAAGAGTGAAAATTAAAAGATCTTGTGGAAGACTTTGTGTTATTGCTGCATGGTCCTATTCTTAGATAGTCTCTACCTTTTTCAATGGAAGGTGATAACGCATGACATATATTCAAACTTATTTTTTTTTAAATTGGCATATGAAGTTAAGGGAAACAAAAAAAGCTTCTTTCTATCACTAAAAATAGAGTCTAGATGTGTTATGTTGTAATAGAATTGAGATTCAAAACTCTCATTCGGTTTCTTGGTTTAACTTTATTTACATCTATTTAGTATTCACTAGAAAAGTATATGGTGAGAACATTCCCTTTGATAGACGAATCAAGGATAAATGCCTCTTAAAAAACAAGAGGGAATGCCTTTTGATTTCCAAACATAAGCAAATTCTCAACATTGATGAACGTCTCCCCTCAATCAAGGAAAGGTGTCAACAAGCATCACAACCAACACTTGTTCATGATGGCATACAACAAGACAATTCAAAAACAACAATACAGAAAAACATGTATGATTTTATGGCAACCCAAGCGAGACACCAAAGTGCATCTCTTATGGACATATGGTACATTTCTTATGTGCATCATTTAAGTGTATCATTAATGTTTTTCCAATTATGTTGCATTATTTATGTGAGTGGAGTTTGAATTTGAGTTGTTTTCAAGGGTAGGGTATGGGTCTTTTGTTTGATTCACTAAATCATGGTTTAAAAATGTATTGGTAAATTTTCTTATAGTATTATGATGTTTTAAGTTGTAATGTAGCTTTTTTTTCAAATATATTCCAGAAATCAATGTCTCGTAATATTTTTTCACAATTTGGTACAATGTCACTCATTGTTTTAATGATTTTTTATGTGGTGGCAATGATACATAGGCTTAGATGGGTTAGTAACTTATACAGTGGTTTCCTTAGATATTCATATTTTGCTCTTGACTTGTCTATGGAGCAGGTAGAGCTTGGAATTGATTCATGTTGGCATGCAAGAGCCTCTTCATTTTACCTCATTAACTTGATATTGACACACTACCTCCACATGGATTTCTAGTGAATGCCCCTAATCTTCCCAAGGGAGACATAAATAAGAGTATTTGTACTTAGATCTATATAGCCTACCTTCGGTCCACATGGTTCGAGCCTAGAGAACCGCTTTCTCCAAAACTTTAATACTACTCAGATTTGTATAACTAGTGCAATGATGGATTCATTTGGCCCCAAGGTACACCAAATTCCAATTACCTTGCAACATGAGGGTCTCACTCGTCAACGTGGAGTTTTCTCTCATCAGCATCACTACTAGTGTGAAGAGGCTTCATAGCCAACTTCCAAGCTCACGTGATAGACTGACTTGTGAGGCATTGGAGACCCAATAACTGCTATGGCCTTATGTTCATCACGCATCTCTTTACAACCATGAATGCTAGAAACACCTCTCCCAAGCAATAGGTTTTCATGAAGAGAACTTCCTCCTTCTTAAGCTTCATTGTTCCCTATCTCATTGGGTTAGCACCTCCCAATCATTTTCTTGTTTTTTTCCTTCTTTTAAGTTATTTTTCCTCTCTTGTGTTCTTGCCTTCTCCCTATCTTAATCCAACTTTGACTTTCAATGAACATTAATCTCTAAACTAAATTTAGTCAAAACTTCTTGTAATTTAGATAACTAGGGTAGCTTCATCCAAACCAGGGTCTTTATAGATCCCAAGGATTGACGTGAGAACATGGACATTTGTCCTTAAGAAAAAGGACAATGGCCTAATAGTGAAGCCCTTTGAATTCAAAGTGTACCTCATGATGCACTTCACCTAGCTATATTTGTCCATAACCCAATTTGGAAGGATAATCCTCTTAAATCGCCCGATCAGACTCCTTAAAAATACAGAATGGTAGAGCCATTGAGAGAATCAGTACTTTGCCAGGGGGCATGGGGACTAGTGTAACCACACCACAGAAGTTATTTCCAAAGGAAAGTTCCCAAAGGTGGACATCTCTCAACTGAATGTAGAAGGTTCCTTTGCCGCGCCTGATAGCCCCGGCTCAGCCTATCTTACTAGGACTATATCATCTCTCAGATTGTCTTCTGCCCACTTGTTGTAGTTGGTTCCTGGAGATCATTCTGACCTTGGGGGTAGAGAACTTGGATGTACAGAAATCTTTGACAGGCAGGCACATATCACATGCACTTGCACAACCCACATCTGATAAAACTGGAAAAAACAACTCACATCTTTAATGTCCTACCTACCACACAACTTGCAAATAATGTGTGACAACTTATTAAACTTTAAGAAAAGAAAAAGGGCATCACTGTCTTGAGCATTGCAACACTTTACATTATATTCTGCTCTTTTAGAAAAGAAAAAGGGCATCACAATCTGACACATATTTCAGTCAAACATTTTCCACTGGAATCATAAACTCTCATTCAAACAAATGTGGAATAAACCGTTTTTTATGTTTTAAGAGTAACTGACCATCCACCTTCAATGGAATATGAACATGCAGCCACATATCAACCTGAACTTTCCAAGGAAAACTATCTAAGGAATCATCTCACTAAGAGTCCATGGAATTTTGACAAACATTGAATACTGTGTAGAGTTTTTTATTTTTCCAATGTTAATTGACATCTTTTGCAGAAAAGGATAAAATATATGGCCATATTAAAGTGGACACTTTTTAGTTAGACATATTTCCAATAGTTTAACTGCCTAAATGTTTTCAAGGCAGAAATTCAACACTTTCAAACAGAATTCATGGATGACATCAGAGTTTTGGCTTGATGATAAAACAAGCCTGCAAGGGTGTTCTATAGCTTCAGCAAGGTTCAAATCATCCAAAGACTTGTTTTCTCTGATGGGACATATGGCCTGGCCTCTGCAAGAAGGTTGACTTACAACAAATAAAAATGACAAACTGAATTAGCAACAAACTATGTATTTTTCTTTCGGACATGCAAGGCTGATACTGTTCCTCAAGGGGTAACTAATGAAAAAGATAGGAATGATCTCAAAATTCAAAATTCAAATTATGTAAGCAACAAACTTGATCTAATTGCATATGGAGCTAAATGGATCACAAACACAATTGTAGATAAGCTATGAAAACAGAGCACAATACCAAAGATCCAATTTTGGAAATTTTACATCTACTCACTAAAGCCTTCATAGCACAGGAATTAACACTGTCAGGTGACAATTTGACAAACTACATATATCATAGAGGCTTAGGAAAAAAAGTACATTGTACATTTGTAATTCAGCCAGAGGCTTATGAATCTAAAGGCCTAGAATAGTCAATATGTTGTACAGCTTAATTAAAATCTATAAAACTGAAACAAATCCCCTAAGTTCTGCATGCATGTTTGAAGTACAGTGCTTGATCATTCAAAGCCCAAAGAAACAAGAAATCTTATATCTGGAGATGAATTGAACTGCCATGCCAGTATTTAAACAATGTTGCACCTTAAGCTAGTCTCTATCCTGAGTCTCTGATGGAAAGAGAATTGAGTAACATATAATAACAAAAGGCCTTAAGCAGCTAACAACCAACTTTAGACATGTAAACAATAATTGATAATAATAAAATTTCAAACTTTCAAGAGCTATTGATTACATGAATCTGTAATTGCTTGTGGTTTGAGTTATTCTCCCATTCATCTGTTTCCCATTTGTCAACTTTGTCATCAAATTAGAATCTAGACACAGAAAAGGACTGTTATGAATGCATTCCAAGCATTATTTTGTTTTGTGATGGAGGTTAATTATCAAGCGGTTAGTTCCTGTACTAAAATCCATGACTACCAGTGAATCTGGCATTCCATCCTAGAAAAAAGCGCTAGAATACCGAACTGTTCATGCATTTACTCAAATGTTTAAGTCAGCGTAAGAGATTCAGCAATATCAGATCCTAGATGGTGAATCTTCCATTCCACCCTAGAATAAGAGAGCTAGAATACTGAACTATTTATGTGACTATCAGAGAGACAACAATATCAGATCCTGAAATTGTAAATGGAAGGAAACACTTCAAAACAAAAATTACATGCCCAAGAGAAAAGTCGCTTTCAAATTAAGCTACAACAGATTTTATTCACCCACAAAATATGGAAAAATCTGCTGCCTAGCAGCATTTGAATGGTTCAAATTTCATGCTTCAGTACGAGAATGAATTGGGCATAAATAATAATTAAAATACAAGACATTATAGTACCCAATGCATAGAGTACATAAATCCCAGAGTCTTACTTACATCAAATAGTAGAAAATCTCATGATTCACACCACTAACTGAATTCTCAACTAAATGCAAACACTTAAATCTCATCTAAATTTGAGGGCCACTCATCCTCCTAGTTGCAAATGTGCACACAAGATCTGGATGCTTTCCTTTTCGCTGTGCGGCAAGGAGTTGGGCAGCTTCACAATAGCAGAAGAGACGTAGCTGCTATAGCCACAATAAGAGAAATAGATTGTTGGACACCTACAAATGATGCAACTGAGTGTTTAGATATGATACTTAGTCCTGAGATGTTCCATATGACTTTTGACCACCATTTTAGCTTAATTTTTCCTAAAAGGTGCCTAGATTTGAATACTAGGGCATTTTTTATGGTAGAATTAAACTTAGAACCCAAGATGAAGGTTGTTTACCTCATGAATTATTCCCATAATTGCTACAGAACTCTTTCCATGCCTATAAAACATCCAAAACTAGGGATTTAAGGCTGCTTGTAGCTATTATTCATGCCCTATTCCAAATAATGTGCCCAGACTTCAGTAATCCTACTGTTTGAAGGTGGAGAGAGACTAATACAAGGTTGAACCATGCCTAGATATACTATAAACATGCCAAGGTCTGGCAATAAGGGATGTTTGAAGGTCAAAGAGGATTGCAAATGCTCATGAATGCATTTTACTACTGTCTCATCACTTTTGTAGTGATGATTACCTCACAGTCCACCCAAAAACTACTCAGACTTGTTGTAGGTGATTGTTTGAGGGACACTTCCAAATCCAAGAATTAGGGACACTTCAGGCTTGTTTCTAAGAGAAGCTCATGTTGATGTATTAATGGTTTCAAAGGTTTTTGAAGCCAATAACACCGTAGACATGCATACCAGCGTGATTTGTATCTATTAAGACACATGAAGATAATGTGATCATATATTTTCTCTTCATTTTTCAAACGCAAATCTCTAGTTTGTGATTATAGTTAAAAAAATTAGTAGTGTAAATATTTAAAATGTCATATAAAACTTTGATATTATGTCAGATAATGATAATCAAATATATCATCATATTTCAATGAAAAATCAATGATTGACCTATTTGAATTTCAAATTGTATTAGTGAATGTTGTGTTGTGTTTATTTGCAAAAAGTAGAAATGTTGAATCTTAAGGTTATCTAGTATTGTACAACGCAAGGCACTGCTAGTTGTACTATCTGAAAAAGATCAATAAGATGATATGTTGGATCCCCTGTGGAAACATTGGAACCTCCCTAAAATGTCCTAGTCAACAGGGAACCTAAAGATAATGTGCTCTTTAGTCCCCACCTTATGTAATGAATAAAGTCTGGAGATTTGTTTTTCTTCAGGAAGAGGGTGTGTTTCCTCAACTCTCAGTTGCTAATGGAACCGAGGATATCTTGAATGAATAATAATCCCTTGAAGTTCTGGAGGAATGGTCAGCATAAAATGTCATCATGGGCCTCAGAGGCACAAGATATCATTGGGTATTTGATCCTATACTTTCTGCAAGAGCACGAGGATTTGAACCTATCCTAGTTATTAATTTATATATCGTCATTATGGATTCATGGTGTTCATGTTGGTTGTATATGAGTGAGTGTGTGGTTCAATTCTTCTTGTTCATATATATTTAGGTAGTTGTCACATGTCACATACATGAATAGAACCTAAGTGTCACATACAAGAATAGAACCTAAGTGTGTGTGAAAATGAGTGTGATAAAATGATTCTTTTTAAATAGTAATTTTGGAAATAATATGCCTGTATGTATACACTGGGTTGTATAAATTGCTTATAATGTGGGTTTGTAGATTGCTTCTAAAGGGAAATAAACTATAATTAAATCCCTATGAACTGTCATTTCTACCCAAGATAATAAGATCAATAAAAATTACCATAAACATAACATAGTCAACTTAAAGAAACCATGATGATTGCCTATTAAGGGACACAAAGCAAAAAATACCAATAAAAATATTCATGGATAAAGGAGCTGCTAGGAAATAGTGTTGTAATTATTAATATTTTGAAAATTAAACTAATTATAACTTAAATTAAAAGTAACTTTACTATATATGTTCATCTGCATCTGCTCTTCTAACACCCCCTCTAGCAAGTATACTTATTGAAAACTCCCCATGCAACTAAAAACCCCCTATACTGTGCATATTAACCTCTGGCTTTGTCTTCACATTATTAGCATGCATTCTTTGAAACCTAGAGTGCATTATTCTAACATTTCTGGCATGCATCTTTTGAGCTCTGTCCTACCCTTCTTGCTGCTCTGTCATCTCATCTTAGTTGCCATCAATGACAACCTATCTGACTTATATATTGACATCAATGCCAACCTAAATATCTGCCATATTGCCAACAGCAAAAACTTAAGTTGTGTGGTAGATAAGATGGAAACAAGACCAATTCAACCATGATAGCACATGCAAGTTTTATTGGCATGATGAAATTCAAATGAGACCCAAGAATCAGATAATAGATTAGACTTACTTCTCGGATATTGTTGTCCAATAACCTAAACGTATCATCTGCTTCACTGTGGTTGTGAGCCACATCAACCCGCATTTCTTCCATTGACCATACTTGAATCTTCTGCAATCAAATTTATTAGTGCTCAAACCCTTACCTGAGGAACTTTGTAGATTCTGATAGGCTGCAAAATAGAGTTAGCTACAAAACTAGCTCTGATACCATGTTGATTTTTATAAATTTAGGGTTTGATAAAATAAAGAACAACTTTTAAACAATGATGCAGTAGATCAGAAATGTAAATCAATCATACAATACAATTGTAAGAATTTAAAAACATAATTTGCATTTCTTTCAACTAGGGCACTACCAATAGGTCACTGTGCCAATAAATTTAAAAAATAATTTTCATTTATTTCAACTAGGGCACTACCAATAGGTCACTGTGCCAATAATCCACAATAAACTGAAAGTAAGAATGCTAGTAAATGACATGGTTATAAGTACTTACCTGGGGATGAGCCCTTCTCTAATGTACTCAGATCTGCTTTCAGTTTTGCCAATAAGGCATAATAGATATAGAAACATAAATGGCCCTAGAAGGGAAACATCATACCTATGAGAGAGAGAGAGAGACCAGGGAAGAGTATCCACAATAGGTACAGTTGTGTTAGGACAAACTTCAAGCACCAGCAGACCTTCTAATGTAGTTAGGAGACAACTAATGTCAACCACCAATCAAGCTGCAATAACCAATACTGGCCCTAACAGGGCTCATAATACAACGTGAGACCTCAACAGACTCTAATAGTCTTTGAAAACAGCAGCCAAAAATCCATAGGTTAACGATAGCCTCAATAGGTCCTAACCAAAAAATTCAACGACGGCCTGAATAGACCCAACACGAAAGTGGCAGTAGCTAACAGGAGCAGCAAAAATAATGGAGAGCGACAACCCTAGAAGGGATAAACAAATAATCAAATAATAGCAGAATTAGGAGGACCTCTCAGAGGAGAAAGACGCAGCCCTAGAGGACTTATAACGGCAGCAAAAAAATAGCCCTACAGGGATCAAACCTTGACGTAAAAAACAGAAAAATGTTCCATCAACCAGCTGCCAAACGATGCCCTAGAAGGAGGCTGGAAAAAACATAACCCAAACTAATTCGCCCCCCGATTTCATGACCATTTACAAGGTCAATCATGAGACCAAAACAACAAAGTTGACTCGACAAACAACCAACCCGATAAGGTCAATTACCATAAGAAGGATAACCACAAGGACAAACAAGATAGGGTGACAAGGTATCTCTCTCTAGGTATGTTTCCTCACATGTTCCATACATCTACTGAAAGTTTTGTCATCACGGTACTGAAGGGATTATCCCGATGATGTGATCCTTCGGTCCTTAACTTCTTCCTAAGGTCAGGTACCTCATCAAAGGGTGGCCAGTCCTTTGATGAGCCGAACTAGGAGAGAAGTACATCACACATCATTACCATCTTGGTCTAACCAAGATCCACCTGGTACCCAAACTACGTACACACCTGCAAATTGTTACAGATTCTACCGTATTAAAACATAAGATTATGGATTTCAAGAGTTTGGAGAGCGTAATTATCTAAACCAAGATAATAAAATCAACTAACCTTTGACATGGCTGGACATCACCACACTATTATAATATTAGTTTCTTCTCACAATAGCCATGAGTGCTAACAAGTTCATTGACATTCTTTGACCAAATAAGATTACAAACCTATAAACTTGAAGCAAGTGTCACATGCTTATAACACAGAGACCCACTATGAAATCTTGTTATATTATCAAATTAATCAAGGGTATATACCTTACTTCCAGTATCCATACTATTCAACTAAGAGCCTATTGTTGTGTTCCAGAAGTGAATGCACCTATCTACTATCCCACCTCTAGAAGCAAGGAGGCCATGTTGATGAGGGGACCAAGCAATGGCCTTATTGTATTCTATGATATCCTTATATTGTTTAGTTCCAATGAAATAACCAAAGGTGTTTACTCTACTTCAGCTATTTATTTGAGTACCTATGAGACACATGACCTAAAAAAGATTGCACATATTTGAAATATATGACTTATCCACCAAAATATGCCTTGAATTAAGTAACTATTTGGACCATCTCAAAAGCAGGTTTGAGAGTAATAGCTTGATCATGATCCCTAACAATATTTCCAGTATGCAATCTTGTAACCCTTGATGGTTTAGCCAAATTTTTTTCCATCACCAAGCTTAACAAACACTGAAAATAATGTTGATTAAGCACCCTCGAATCCTATAGCATTCGAGTTGTTGTCTGGGGTGTCAAGTTTATCATTAGGATTTTCAACATGATATGTATTTCCTTGCTAGTTGCAGATTCCTCTCCTTAAAATATTCAAGTTCTTTCCTATGCAAAATTGCAAATACTGGAAGAAAAATAGAGAGCACATGCTCAAACTACTGAAATTTGAAATAGGGAGATGTCTACTGAAACATTTGCTGAAAAACCTTATGATTTACTGCCAAACCACTGTATTTGCCATGAATCTGCCAAATTTATGCAAAGACTGATATTTGTGGAAAAGACATTAGAAAAAATACAAATCTATGCCTGATCTGTCAAATTGTTGCTTAATTGGACAAATATGACTTCTATACAACCAATATCTGTAGGAAATTGACTAATTTCAATTGTTGGGCATCTATTTTCATCTACTAGCTTTCAAAATTTACTGTCTCTGCTGAGATTCAAGTGACTACTGTATTGACAGTATGTGGACATATGAAAATTATGCCAATTACATTAGAGAAATGTCGGTCTCGTGCCAATAGGTCTCCTACGATGGATGCATAGGAACCTAGTAAGCCAATGCATAGACCATTTTTCTCTTCGCTTAGCAACTCAGATCTCATAGTCAAGTATCAAGCGAATAAAAAAATATAAGCAAAATAAATGCAAACTTCCAAACTTGAAAAAATGCTCCAAATGTAAGAAAAAAACATATAATTTATGAAACGAATCAAACTAGTACAAAGGGTTCAAACCGCAATCAAATATCAAGGGAATAAAAATATATTTAACCAAAATGAATGCAAACTTCCAAACTTGAAAAAATGCTCCAAATGTAAGAAACAAGCAAACCATTCATATTTGCCAAGATATCAAAGCTAGAAATACAAGCAATTCCATGTACTTGAGTTTTAACTTTTGAATGACCCCATTCTTGCTAAGTGGAAGTATTGTTAAATTAATTACTTAACCTTTAGTACTAGGACATTATCTATGGATAGATAGGTCCCAACTTCATTTCATGTCACAAATAAGAAAAAAAAACAATGCATTAGTTAACTATCAAAACATCAAACTTAAAATAGCTTGCATCAAGGAAATGTAGCTCTAATATTACTATATTTAATACAAAGTATAGACTATAGGACCTATTTTTACCTGAAATGCAACTTCAAATTTATGTATGGTAATCTTTCTCCCATCAAGAATTTTCCTTTTCCAACCTGCTCCAAGAATAGAGGAACATCGAAGTCAAACTAAAAAAAAATCACATGATCTATTAAATTCCATTCATTATTTATACACTGCCAATGTATATTGGTTTAGATTATATCTTGTGGCATATCAAATTCCCAATTCTCATGTCGCTCTTCATTTTCTACATTTTGAACATGAACTTCTGTAGATGAAATATCATTATGAGCCTCCAAAATATGATGTTCCATATCAAGTCCATTGGAGACATTTGTTATATTGTATTCTCCTCTTCTCTCACAATCTGATCTCCAGAGTGCCAGTGCTCTATTGAATGGAAAATTGGTAATGTCATACTTTGTTACATATAATCTTAAACAAGTATCCATATTCTTATCAGGCTTGTTCCTCAACTTTGACTTCAAGAATGATAGTGCACTAAACATTCTTTCATCCTCCACTGATCCCAAAATCATGGTTTGACATAAATTGACCAATTTGAAATACTCTGACATGTTTTCTTGTAGGTATTGACTTTCAACTAAAATAGTCCATAATTTGATTACTGCACCATATTCTATAGGTTTCGGCAAAGCATGATATTGATTTGACATTGTTTAAGCAAAGCAAGTGGCTTGTTGATGTAATTTTGATGAATCTAATATACCTCCAATCTCTTCTCCTTCTACCTTAACATTCCTGCCAAAGTGGTGCACTAAAGTATTCAATTTTGCTATAAAGTTTACTTTTAAAGGATTTATATCTTTTTCAGAGTTCCAATAATGAGGGTATACCACATACATAGCTTCCAATAATTCATCTCGAGGAAATCGTTCTCTTATCTCTAATGATAGTGATTGTGCAATTTGTATCAAGTTATGTCTCACTGAAATCACAATAGCATTGAATTGGTCTCTTGACACATGGCACTCTTTGGTAGTTTGTCCAATCTTACTAACATAATAAAAGGGAACCATATACCCACGCACTTCCATACATAGTCTCCCTTTTTCATCAAACTTCAAATAATTTTCACTCTTTTCTATATCAATGATAGTAGTCCAACCGTTAAATGTTTGACCCGTAAAAGAATCTGGCATCGTATACAAATTATCCAATGCAAGGCATGCCAATTTTCTTGCATTTGTGTACTCTGCAATATACATTGTGCGACTCTGAGCCATTTTCACAAGGACATTCATTTCATGAAGCAAAGGAAGAATTCTAGCCAATGTTAATAATGTCTCTATATTAGTTAGTCGAAAGAGAATCTCTTGAGCTTTGTCTACACTAAAGTGATGTTCATACATCACCCCTATCAATGATCAGTATTCACTAAATAGTCATTGGACTAGTCCATTCAATGAGATCCATCTTGTATCGACATCTTTTAATAGCTTTTTTCCATCTGTAACACCATCAGCAAATTGTTGAAACTTTGTAAATCGCTTGGGACTACGACAAAAGTATGTATGAGTCTCACGTACAAGTTCTTCAACTTTTGAAACCAGTGGAAACTTACTTACTATTTTAAATGCAAGATTCATCCTATGAGCCATACAATGAATACTAATCATAAATGGTGAAGCTGATTGTTGTAGTTTGACACAAAGACCATTCCTTTGTCCTTGCATGATTGATGCTCCATCAGCTCCGACACATACCAACCTTTTTGCAATCAATAAATCATCCATACCACCAATTTCCTTCAAAGTCTTAATAACAAGTTCATAAATATTTCCAGCTATAGAACTCTTCTTCATTTTATGAATCCCAAGTAAATATGAATGCCTAATATGATCATTAACCATATAAATACTCATTCAGATCCATGAAGTATTATCAACAACTGTAACTTCATCCAAAGATAGTGAAAAAAACCTAGCATTCACAATCTTCTCTTTCAAATCATCTTTTTCTACTTGAGCTAGATATTTTGCCCATTCCCAACCACTCGTTATAGACCAATGAGAAGATGGAAAATTCGATACTTCAAGAAAAGATACATAGTTCTTGTAATATGGATAATCTGTCATAGGATGACCTCTAGATAAGATGTGAAATACAGTGCTTAATTGCGTCGTCTTGGATAACAAATTTCTCTCCATTGTCTTTCCAAATAGAGATGTTATGGTCCCTCCACTTGCCTCGAGTTTACTCTTGCTTATTAATTATTTATTATATTCTTCTTGATATTTGACATGTCGACATTTCTCGGAAGATTTCCATTTGGTAATAGACTTCTCCTCACCATTTTCAATTTTCTTAACATACAAATTTCCTGCATGCTTCTCTACTATATCTATCTTCATTTGCATTTTTACTACCTTTCCAAGTTTCCAACTACATACAATGCATTTAACTTCTCGCGAAGCCTCTTTCTCATTTATTGGAGGTATTGGTTCAATAAATGGAAATTTTGAGACCCATTCCGATTGGAATTTTCTCCCTATGTCCCATCGGCCTTTTTTCCTTTTTCGTGATAATGAATCATTTTTGTTGACTTCCAAGGTAAAACCTTCAACATTGTCATTGCCAATTTCTGGTTGAATTGCATTTATCCCAATTTGTTCACTAGAGGAACCTTCAACATTGTCATTGCCAATTTCTGGTTGAATTGCATTTATCCCAATTTGTTCACTAGAGGAACCTTCAACATTGTCATTGCCAATTTCTGGTTGAATTGCATTTATCCCAATTTGTTCACTAGAGGAACCTTCAACATTGTCATTGCCAATTTCTGGTTGAATTTCATTTATCCCAATTGGTTCACTAGAGGAACCTTCAACATTGTCATTGCCAATTTCTGGTTGAATTGCATTTATCCCAATTTGCTCACTAGAGGAACCCATCCTATCATATGTTATATGGCTATTAGCTGCATTCTCAGAAGAGTTGACATTTGTCTCGCTGATGGGTTGCTCAAAAGAGTTTGAATCATGAAGAGAATCTAGATTCTTGGATTGAGGCTTCTAAAAGTATGATAATACATCCCTCTTTTTTGATGCTTTCTTTCCACAATCGTTGTTTGAAATTTCATTGAATATTCCACAATTATTAAGATATCAAATCAATTTAGAAACCCAAAGTGAAACCTGCATGAGAAAAATGATATAAAATTAGTACAATTTGTACGTTATCCATGATGACATGAATTCTAGAGGCTAGAAAATTTGAACCTAGTAACCTAAACCCATCCAAGATTAACTTCAAAATTAGACATAAATCCATCACGATAAATACAAGTTTTTATTTCTTATGTGTTAAAAAAGTAATTTTTTATTTACATTTTTCATTACCAAAATACCTAGTAGAAAAAGTGGCATTCACAAGAATCAAGATTCAAAATATACAATAGCATCACTTCACTGGTGCCCATAGCCAATAAAATTTAAATTTATAAGATGTAATGGTGTCCACAAAGTCATGAAAAGAAAGAATTAAAAACTATTGAAATATTATCAATAATTTATTCTAAAATCTAAATAGTAACTCTTATATTGTTATTCATTCCCTAACAAAAACAAAACCTCATATGCACATGGAAAGTGTATGATCTTATGATGAGAGAAATTGAAAAAATGTGATCAACATAACCATTGCTAAACATTCTCGTTCAAGGGTAAAAATATCACACAAAAGAATAAGAACATCTAAATAATCAAATTCAAGCATGAAAACAAACTTGCAAGCCAATATAACAGCAGTGAATTAATGCATAAAACCAGTCCTAAATAAACCAACTTCAGATTTGTTTGGGTTCATTAAAAATATGTATACATGCCTGGAAATTACTCTGGATAGATCTGGAATATGGTGTTGGTTTGACAACATTATATGGCATTGTTACCATCTCACTATTTGGCATCATAAAACATGCTGAAAACACTAATCATCTCTACAATATGCTATACAGGAAATTCCAAATATATTCCTACTCAATCAGATCTGAAAGCTTAATGAAAGGAAAGTGTTCCGCAAATAACACCCATTAACAACAAATCAAAATCAGAATTTATGTATCTAAAGAGGAAGGTTCTCAAGTAGCCTTTGATCTCGTCACAGGTAAAACCTCTAGCCCATATGGCTTCCCAACTGGTTTCTCTAAACTATACAAGAATATAGTAGGCATCGATACATCTATTGAAGAATGACAACAAACTTGGATTGTTTTTAAAGTCTTGAATGTCACTTTCATTACTGAAACCATTGAGAAAAAATTGAATCAAAGCATCATAGATTAAGAAACCATTCACTCCATGCAAAATCATATGAAAATTCAAATGATTATGAAGCTCACTATGTCCTAAGCCTACAATAGATAGTTATAAATTTATTAACAAGTAACAATTTAAAGTACAAGTAACAATTGAAATTCAACAATATTAAATGCCAAAGCTCATGTGATGCACATATAATATGAGAAGACAAACTGTTAGTAAGGCATACTGCTGACATGTTAGCTTGAAATCATTGTATCTTCCTGTCTAACCAGCTATTCCACTAACAAGTAGAAGGAAAAAAACAATAAATTACAGCTGGCCAAACTAAAAGGAAAATAAGAAAATAAACAGAGAAAAATAGTTCATTAATCTAAAGATTCGTTACAAGTAATCAAATTTCTAGAATTACTGAAGTTCAACCACATTGGAAAAGGCTACAATTTTATCTTTTAAGAACCATATATTATTTTTCTATTCAAATAAGATTGGTAATACAAAATGGAAAAAAGACCTAAAATGCTCAATAGGCATACATAGGAGAGGATCTAAACACATCTTCCATCTATTACCCTGAGAATAAAGCCAACTGATATTGTAGACCCTATGACCTACGTCAAGGAAATGTGTATGGTTTCTAAAAGAATCACAAGTATCAGCAAGTTTAGATTTGCAACATTGATGGCGTGGCAAGATGTGATTCCATTGGATGTATGCAGAGTCATATTGAGAAGTAAATATCTTTAGTAAAAGATGTCGTGTTCAAACTTCAGATAGGGAAAACCAATATTGCTTAGTTAAAGACAAAAAATCTTTTGATGTGGATGCACAAAAATACAAATCCAACTATCATTGATAAGTGTGCACCAGGCTTGGAGGTTGATCAGTGCAAACAAAAATTTTGTGGTGTTGTTCTTGAGAGAGAATCAACAACAACAAGAAAAGATGGACATAGGAGCATCCTTGGAAGGATGTGAAAGATTTGCTTTACTTGAGAAATTATTGAGACATTAACATTAATAATAAAACTTAGTTAAGCTAATTAAACATGATTAGAAAAGGTAATGTGCATGGAGGCCATTTGGCACTCATGCAAATTTAACTCTAATCTAATTAATTATTGGAATTACTTGCAGAAATCTAGGAATTGAGAGCAGATTTGGGGGGATGCTGCTTGATTGAGAGGTCTGGTCTGAGTTGCTGAGTTGTGCCTGTCTCTGTTGGGTATATGAGGCTTCTAAGGAAATTACATTGTCCCAATAATAGTGGAGCCATGCACATGAATTGGGCATCTGTATACATTCTCCATTGCCAAAACAATGTCCACAACATCATGCAATGAAGAAACTGGCCGGCTAGAATTCAAGGAGGCATGTTTACTACTGATTTGGAGTGGAATTAATCCTTTTTACCTCTCATTCATGGCCCAGAATTACAGTTTAGGAGCTGCTTCAAAACAGGCCCAGCTTTGAGATCAGAGGCTAGTTCTTTGATATCGATACATGGTTGAGAATTGATTTTGAAAGCCCATAATTACTTGCCATGTGCACTTTTACATAATCTTAAAACTTGCTTGCAGCCTGCAGCCATGGTTGGCAATTCATAATAACTCACCCTGTACAAAATCTTGAGAACCAACTATTACTGGTTGAATTTAGTTTGAGACTCCCATAGGCTGGTAAGGAATTGCCATCCCTGCCAAATACACTCTGGAAAATAGTAAAACAAAAGATTTATTTTGTTGAATAATTTATATAATAATATTCTAAGCAATTTATAATTACTGATTAATGGCAAGTAGTTTACATGAAAATTTTATTGACCCTACAAATATTGCTAGGTAGGGGAATGATGTTGATAATTTGAAACAAGAAGACAAATCCAATTTCAAAAAGAGCAATCAGTTGGCTGAGCATTAAATCGTATGATAGCCATAACAATCTACGACTATTGGCATAGATAGAAGCCTCTATGCAAAGAAGGAAGATGACCAAGATATTATATGAAAATACACTTATTGTAACTGTCGAGGCAAAATGATTGTTTTGAAAGGATCCGTTCTTTCCTCTAAATCAACAATGACGGATGCTTGATTTGGTGTTCTTATCTTCTACTCTTAATAATTCCCTTTCCCCCTTGTTAACCCCCATTTTGCAAGGGGGCGACAACGAAAATTTTCCACATACATGTCATTTTGATGAAGGTTCTTTCCGATGAGTTAATGTATGTTGAATATTGTTCTCAAGATCTGCCACAATTACACAATTAGAGACAATGGGGCCATTTCCAGACATTATGGACACATGAACTAGGCATGATTCTCCCATTGTGTATCACATAGGAATTTTATTTAGGATCATCGATGTCTATGAAAGCCACAATCCAACAGATTGAAAGGGTAAGCAGCTTTGTCCCGTACATCTGAGTCGTAGTTTCAGTTTGACTAAACAACAAGAATGGTTATGGATGTTCTATGGATTAGCACGAGATTTCCCGGGGTTATTTCTGAAGTCATATAAATCCTTTCTCAGTGAAAATCTATTATGTTAATGTCAACCTTCATATATGTATCATAACAAAGAAATGACACCCATTTCCTAATTGATCCTATCTCCAACAATTGTTTACCAATTAGTAGATAATTCCATAAATAAGAGAAAATGAAGCCTATGTAAGTTTCAACCACAGCGTTAAAGCAATGAAAGAAGTCTAACTCAGAAAACAAGATAAATTTAATATTGAAGATAATCAAGTAAAAATGTGAACCACCTAACAAGAATCAATCATTGAAAAAGTTGAAATATGTTTTTCCTTCACAACTGTGGCTCTCTTAATACTGTTTGATTCAGATTAATTTGTTGAGATCTTTGAAATTATTTTCCTTGATGCTCACTCTAATGAATGACCTATATATGTTACCATTAAAATAAAAATAAACACTAAATTTATTAAGATACAGGATAATGCCAGAAATAAGAGAAAAGGGAGCCTATGTAAGTTTAAACCCCAGTGTTAAAGCAATGAAAGAAGTATGACTCAGAAAACAAGAAGAATCCAATAGTGCAGGTAACCAAGTAAAAAAGTGAACCAGCTAACAAGACTAATTTGACCAGGATATTGAATAGAATCAAAATCAAAACCCTTGGATGAACAAGATCAATGCAATGACCCAAAAATCTAGCATCCCTGATTTTCATCTGGGAGCCGAAATTGATTGCACCTATCCCATTCTAGTTGTCCCTCCTCTGCATTCACTCTATTGTTCATCCTCAAAATTTTGATTTCCATTCGCTTAAAGGAGTGATACGAATTTTTCGAGGACGCCCTTGAACATTTGTCTGGATTTTATCAATTTCATGGGTGTTACTTTTGAAAAAAGAAGATGAAACAAACCTGCACTAAAGCTTAAACAAAACTGAACATTTGTATGATAGCTACAAGACAGATTTTTCCAATAGAGACTAAACATTTCAAAAGGGTCCTGTACAGAGTCTCTCCCCTACTTACCTTTATTGTATTTTCAAGAGTGTTGGAAATTGAAATGGACATGGACACCAGACCACAACAAGGGCTTGGTGGTTTTCAGGAAAGTAACCTGAATTTCTTATACAATAACCTACTTTCAGAATCTAATTTAAGTGAAGCATCAACCAAAATAATTCAAGCAACAGATATATCAAGCCTCTTGGAACAAAAGCTACAAGGTGTGGCATTGAGGTAGCAACAAACTTAGAATCCGGAATGGAAAAAGAAAGATTTTTACTACAGGAAGCTGTTAAAACTTAAGAGTTAAGACAGACACAATAACTTGGTTGAAAAGGCTTAATCCATTCTCAACAAAATATATTCATCCAACGATATCAATATATAGTACATGAATGTAACCACCTCTAGATCTATATCTCATTCACAACTCATCAATGGAATAATGACAACATGTCATCAGTAGATAAGGATACCAACTCATATAGAGGTGATCTCAGACTTTGGGATTGTCTACGGACTCACAATCTAACAATCCCCTCCTCAATCATAAGACCGAATAATTGTACTGGTGAGGCAACAAGAACTAGTGCATAAACTGGTATCATCTCAATCTCCAATCTGAAACTTCTAAACTAAGCTTTGATGAAGACGTGCCTTAAAAACCGCCAAATCTGGATGTTGAATGGTTCATCTGAAATGAACTTTGAAAAAGAACAGAAATTCTGGAAGTGAACAACTGCCGTGTCTGAACATTTCCTGATTTCTTGACAATTTGATCATTTGCCATGTAATTTAGCTAGAAGAATTGGTGTCTTCTACTAATTGGTAAGAAAATAGGATTGCCATTCTCCTATCAGTGAATAGATAGGATCACTGAAGTGCTCTCTGACATTAGGCGCAATTAGGTGTTGAACATCATCCTACTGAATAGTTGAAGAGCAATGAGAGGATTCTAGGTTCCATGCTAAATATTTCCTGGATATGTTGATTTGATGATATTGATTGAAGCTGATTGGATCTCTGTTATGGGGGAGTGCGCCCTCACTCCCAAATCTCGCTCGACAAATGCTCCCAATTTTGGGAGCGGGCTCCCGAGGCGCTCCTTGCCTCTCCTATACTAGGTTGATCATTTGATGACAATGTTATGGTACCTCCCTTCTTTGCCAAGCTCCTATAAAAGCTGTCATGGTTGATCATTTGATGACAATGTTATAAGTTATAACTACTTGATGATTGATGTTATATGGTTTAATCCATGTTTTCTATAGCTAATTCAACATCCTACATGCTTTTTAGATATAAATCCACCAAAATATATTAAAATATATACTACATAAAAAGCGCTCCCGAAACGGGAGCTTTTGAAAATTTTACTTTTCGCTCCGCTCCCCACTCCCAACAGCATAGGATGGGTTGTAGATAGCCTATTGAGGAGAACAGTTGCCATGCTGGAATCCCCAAATGTTGATTGAATTTTAATCGATAGGACTTCGAAACTTGAAGCCCAACTATCGTCATTGATATTCCCCCACCAAGTGCAAGTGAAAAGTATATTGAATGGATCCGAGCTTGAGCTTTGGAGTCTTCTTCAATAGCTTTGTCATCACTATATAATACCATTTATCTGATGATTTTGGTTGAACACTAACCATTTTCATCAATGGATATGTGCTTGATATAAATGCCAACCAAAGACTGATGCTAAAGACATAATGATTTGATGGAGGTATACATGGCAATAGGAGCACAAGTCTCCTCATAGTCAATTCCCTCATTCTAGAAGAACCCTCTAGCCACAAACTGAGCTTTGAATTTCTCTATGCTACCATCTACTACATGCTTAACCTTGTATAACAACCTAGAGTCAATCATTGACTTCCCCTCTTGTATAGGCACAATCTCCCACATATCATTCTTCAAGTTAGAGTTGTACTCCACCATGGCATGCTACCAAACCTGCTAACTCCTCAAAACTAGAAGGCTTTGCATCTGTTACCTCCATATTTGTATGGGTGTGCCCTAATGTAGAAGTAGGAAAATTCAAGGAATCATTCTGGGCATGCTATAGCCTTTGAGAGGCCATTCTAAGAACCTAACAGTAGCAAAGGGGATCAGAACATAACTGGTTATGCCCTCATAATAGTTGTAGGGACTGTTCGTTGAAGTCCGGTTGTATTCTAGGCATATGATAGTCACCTACATCCATGAAGAATTTAGTTTTGAAGACAATAACAGCAAAATATGATCAAGGCAGAAGTCTGGGCATAATTTAAGCCACTTCTGGGCAGTTTTTGAAGGCATATTGGCAAAAGAACTCCTTAAAGCAGCATTAAGGCCCTTCATCATAGTGCTGGGTAGAAGTAAAGCACTTCTGGGTAGGTTTGAGGCTGTTATGAGCAATTCTTTGGGCATAAACAACCCTAAAATTAGTTTCACCAGCCTTAACTCAGCATTTTGAGCACTTGTTAGGGAAACGTTCCATTTTGGGCACTCCGGCACTAATAAAGGTCATACATCAGATCTGGGCACATCTAGGACTCTTTTGAGCATATCTCAGCCCTCAAACAGTCTTGATGGAGCACTAAACAACAATCTTTCCTCCATTGGGAGAATACTAAGACATATTTTAGATGTTTTCACACAACAGCAGTCAGAAAAAGCCTTGAAACATCATCATCTTGAGTCTTAAGCAGACCTGTAGCAGCCTGTGGTTAAGGAGTGGAAGTATAAAGTTTTCAATGGAGAAAAGTCTCCAATCTTACCTAAATACAATCTCCATCAACCATAATATATTAATCTTTTCAATCAACTTTTTCTCATTCTCTACAAGTGCAAGCTGTGCATTTAGGGCATCCTTGTGAACATGACAAAGTTCTTGATATCAGGCTAGATCACCAGCATTAAATACCATCCAATCCAGAATGCCATCTAAAAAAGGGAAGGAACTTCAATATCATATACACTGTAAATTATAAAAGATCTTGCAACAAGTTTCCATGCATAATCTTATTGCCATAGACATCTGGCTAGGGGGATTTTTCAAATCCACACTCATTTTAAAATAAAATTAATTAATTCAAAATATCTAAAATAGACTAAAACTACATAGAACTTGTTTCCATTTCTTGTAGACACTTAAAAATGGAAGATAATATTACCAACCAGAACAAAGATAAATATTAAATACTTATAACTTATTTGGAAAACAAAGTTTGAATTTCTAAAATTAATATATGATGGTGGATTCAAGCAGATAAGCAGATTATCCCGGGCAATGGAGTCCAAAACAATTCTATGCATTGGAAAATTTAGTATGAAGCAGCATATTAAACCGGAGAACATGCCATAAATAGCAGTATTTCTATCCATAATGGGTCTGCAATTTACACTTACAGCCAATGTACAAAGCTCAAAAAGATACTATAGCAGTTCCATTATGTATGTGCCTCAAATTATTACATCAAAGTTGAATACATCCAATAAAGAGACAATCTTTCATTGAATAATCAGTCCATACATTGCACAATTCAGACTTGATATTATCAAGTCTTAAGAGGACAAACAGATCACTCTTCACAACCCTCCTATGATGGCTAATAAACACTATAATAAATGTAACATCCCTGTCATCCAGACATCTAGTTCTATGAAATTGAAAACAAAACTAACCTCTTAGCCTTAGTGAAGACTGTAAACCCCAAGAAACTTTGAACAACTGCAGAAGCCACTGTAAAAAACTCCAGCTTTGTCGAATGCAGAGATCTAATGATTTTTCATGTGGTTTTTACTGGCTCTTGCCCCCTTATATAGGGGCTTTGACATTCTAGAACCTTCATCTCATTTATGGGGTATGGACCAATTCAAGGTTAAAATAATCTTTACCCAACAAAATTTGGTGGTTGAAACCTCAATTCAAACCCCCATTGACCAAAATCAACGGGAGTTGGGGCGATTTGAAAATTTGAAATGAGATTTTCATAAAAATCTCAACGCCAGGCCGCCATTGCCGAAAACATGGGGCGAGCCAGCTACTCGTGGGCGTCATCACCAAAATCAGGGGGTGGAGTTTGAACCTTCAACCAAGTTACCAACTTACCAACCGATCGCGGCCTCGACCCTCCATTACCCACATAATAAATTGTTGGTTGGGCGACCCAACTGTTCGCGGCATCCATTACCCTAAATGGTGGGGGAACCAACTGTTCGTGGCCTCCATTACCCTAAATGGTGGGCGAACCAACTCTTCGGGGCCTCCATTACCCGAAATTCTAGGTGAATTCACCATTTCGCGATTATTTCACTTGGCTACATTAATTTTTCCTCTTTCGTGACCTTGGCTATTTCAATTTCCTTTGACTATGGGTTAAATAAATATGGGGCTAATATGTTAAATTTAAAAAACTTGTTTCAAATTAAAAATTCACCCAAGGTTTCTTGGTGACCCCTCTAATTTCGCCCATGGGCTATAATCCGCCCCTAAAATTTTCCCTGATTCTAAATATCTAAGCATAGAACAATAACAAATAAAGTCAAACTATAATTATTTGCCCTATGAGTTGATACCAGCTTTCATCAAGGCCAAATCAATCACCACAAGATGCAACATTGAAACAATACAAAGTTACCTCATACATCACTTGGCAATGATCATCCACACACATTTGCTCGACACAGGAGATTTTCCTCCAAAGCCTTCTTATTCCAAAAAAATATTACAATGCAACAATTACATACTACAAAATCCCTCCGTTCCTATCTGACCATGAGAAAAAGAGAGCCCATGCTTCATTTAAATAACAAATGGAGAAGGAGGGGGGGCACACTCAAGAGGAGATCATGAGGGGGGTGCATTCCTTGAAGGGAGGAGTGATTTACTCCATGATCCAAGCCACGATTGGTGGGATTGGTGATGATATGGCTTCCACGTGTGAAGGGATCCCTCTTCAAGCTTCGTAAACTCCATCCCTCCTCCCACAAGTTTCCACATATCCGATACGTGATCTTTATGAAGGATGGCACATCACATAATTTGAGGGAGTCGCTACCAGCTTTAAGATTTGACATTAGTCCATGTGCCTTATCCACTTTAAAGAGGTTGTCCTTCATTAGAAGCCACTTTTCCACCTTTTCCCACATGTTTAAACATGTTTAGATCGATTTTCTCACTTTGTCACTTAGTGCCATTTTGTAGCACTTTTAGCATTTATTTGACATTTTGTTGCCTCATTAAGGAAAAAAGCTCTAAGTGATGATTTAATCACCCGAAACATAGGAAAAGAAAGTCCTAGGGTAAAGAGGACGCTTTGAGTGTGAAAACGAGCCTCCCCGTGCCAAATTCTACCTCTAGACCATAGTTTTATTACAATTTAAAATTTTCCATTTAAACCATTAAAAATGGCCTAAGTTTATGAATATATATATATATATATATATATATATATATATATATTCTTTGGAATTGACTCAAACTCCTAGGGGACCTAGTGCATGTCCATACGACTCATTATTGATGGCTAGCTTGTAAAAATACATAGACACTTAGGCTTTAATAACCTCCCAAGGTTCAATCGCTAAGGAAAATACTCCATCTTTGGAGGTGTGAGTGAAAAACTCAGGAATTATACGTCACTGAAGCACAACACATCATTCCTAAGGAAAAAACACTCTAGAGTATCATCTCGACAAATAAACCTGAGGTAATCCAAGCCCGTTACAAAAATACCATGCTTAGACCAACTTATTACAATTCCCCATGGGGGTATGGACATGCAATTTTTTGAAAAAAGGGCCAAAAATTGGCATGATGGATGACAAAACACTGATGATGAACAGTTTGATTGTTCAAGTCTTCGATGGTTCACTCAAGATCCACCAAGTGAAATTTACTGGATAACAAGGCCAAACCCCACAGTTTCACAATCTATCTATCTATCTATCTATATAAGCAATACAAGCATTGTCTCTCACGGATGAGAGACCAACCTTGCCAAGGTTTATAGGCTATATAAATAAATAAAATGATTGTTATCTAAAATGAAGACTACATGTTACCTAGTATTAGTTGTAGCATAAAGAGAGAAACTAATAAGGTTCTTCCGAAACCTGAGTTTGAACCTTCATTCAGCGCAACCAAGAGATGAAGAGATTACGACTAAGTTCCTTCTTTCTTCGAGAGGAATGGGGTGACAACCATTCCTTCTTCTCTAGTGCAACACTGACAGAACTAGAGCGACATCTCTTTCTTTTCCAACGAGAACAAGATCCAAACTCCTGCGCACTCTCTTTCCGTTTCAGAGATCGTATCTCCATCTCTATTGCATAGATCATATCTCCATTACAAACATTGGATATATCACATGATGCGACTCTGTCAAGCAAACTCTATCAAACAACTTGTGTAGAGATCGCATGATACGACTCTGTCAAGTAAACTCTATCAAACAACTATGCATAGATCGCATGATGTGACTCTGTCAAGCAAACTCTATCAAACAACTTATGCAGAGATCGCATGATGCGACTCTGTTGAGCAAACTCTATCAAATAGCTTATGCAAAGATCGCATGATGTGACTCTGACATGCCATTAGGGAAATTTTGAGGTCTAAAATGGACCTCATAAGAGATATAATAAAATAATACATAAGTTTGTCATTTTGTGGGGAAGGTATATTTACAACTCATCTCTTGTACTAAAATCTATGTAACTACATGATTAAGTTAAATTGAAAAGATGTATACAAATAAAATTAATAAAAAACACTCTATGATATGACTAGAATTATAAATACAACTAAAAGTAAAAGTACTTTTGAATACAATACATAAATTATGACTAAAAATAAAAAGTACTTTTAAATACAATACATAAATGTAAAAAATAAATACTCATAAAATAAAATAAAATATTATAAATTATATACTAACGTTTGAATTTAAACTTATATATATTAATAATATATTAATTTAAATTTTATATGATCTAAAATAATATATTAATTATATCACCTATTTAAATTTTAAATAAACTTATTATAAACATACCTAACTAATATATGTTATATTAAACTATAAGTAAGTATGAGTAAATTACGAATATATATATATATATATATAACATTTAAATATTTTAAACTTAAATAATGCATATTGTTATTTTAATGTAATTTTAATTAATGTAATATAGAATGATATAAAAAAGTGATAGTAATTTAATTATTTTAATTATTTAAAATTTATATCATATATTAATCATTTAAATTTTAAACTTGTATATTATAACCAATGTGTATGTATATATAACCATGCCTACGTAACAAATTAAAGCAATGTATATATATCACAAAATAATGTATGTTATATTTTGTGTAAGACTAATTCATTATAATTATATATTTATTATATAAAAAAGTAAGTAGGTATGATTTCAATTTTAAATATATAAAAGTAAGTATGTATGATTTCAATTTAAGTTTGATTTTTTATAATAATAATATATTTATATCCAAACATTCATTATATCCAAAAATAAAGTATTTTATAAAGTACTTTATGAGTACTAAATACATTTATATTATATTCAAAAGTAGTTTATGAATATTTTTTCTTTTATGGGTATGTTTAACTATGGGTTTTCATATACTATTTAGAATTTGACAATATGTACTTTTAATTCAACTAATATCACCTCAATTATTATAGATGATATCATCCTAAAGTTGATTTTGATAGTACATTTTTTCTTTTGAGGCCCATTTTTTATCTCAAAATTCAAGTAATGATAAAGCAGTATCCACACTAAACGAGCTATCTCTCCTCTTAGTTGCGGCCTTGTATATAAATACTCAACGTATTTCTCATCTTTGGAGAATCCATAGGAAAGATTCCCCCACCATTTGGAGATCGAGCTCAATAATCCTAAGAGAAAGATCTGTCAAGTGGCGATTAGAAGGAAGGTTGTCAATCAAGGGGACAATCACCCAAAGAAATCTCCAAGGAGATCCCCCACATTTTCCATCTCAAACACAAACAGATGAGGTCGGTTCAGTTCTCCTTAAATAGATATCTTATATTATTTGATGAATTGTCCTTTTGGATATATGTCAATATTAACGTTTCCTTAGAACTCTACATACACACTTCTTTTTAATATAGTTTTATGTGCATTTATTTTAAAAGGGCCTTTTCCCTTTTGCTCCGCTATAATTGGATTTTATATTTATTCTCTTCACTTGTATAATAGGAAATTGTTTTTCAAGAATCAACTGAAAACTAATATTATATGATAAATTTCATTTATAGAAAGCATGACACAATCAATATATATATATATCTTTACATAAAAGTCCTAGGGATGTCTCTCTACAAATAATAATTTCATTAAGTACTAATGCTTTATGTAATATAATTTGATTTTGTTAATAATTTAGCTTAGATTTGTGGTCATAATAATAATTATCTTTAGGTTAATAGGTGCACAGTATAATAAAAAAACTCGATCTATTCCCTTCTATTCCCTAACCATTGAATAATAATTTATTCACTATTTTCCTTAATATTGACTTTAACTTATGTCAAAACCTTCAGTCTCCTAAGTCTACAATTAATGATTACAACTTAAAAAATAAATAACGATGCTTACAAGGTTTATTGGTGGGGCTTTGGCCTTGAACTCCTCACCAAAAAGAAGTACATGGTTATATTTTCAATTACAAGAGAATAGGGTAAAAGAGAGATGTTACAAATAAAAATCAAATTCTTACCATAAATTATTGGATATTAAGAAGGTGGAAAATAAAAATAGTTAAAAAAAATTTAATAGCTACTCATCAATATTAAATAAAAAATCAATTGTCACTATTTATAATAAGATGGGATATTGAATTTTAGTGAATGATGGGTGGTTCATTTTCTTGGTTAACATGTGGGGTTGTCTGTTTGAGAGTTATGTTTTTTGTTCTACTTGTTGTCTAATTTCTAATGGTATTTGTGGTTGTCTAATTTCTAATGTTATTTGTGGTGACCATTAGCAAACGAGTATTTTTGGGACTGTTTAGGCTGAATGTTTATTTTTGCAAGTTTTGTTTTTGATATCAGAATATATATGAGTTGGCATCTCTGCCTTAGAGATAAATTGTTTTTATAAAAAAATGGTTTTTTTTTTTGTTAAAAAAAATGAGATGGCATCTCTGCCTTAGAGATAAATTGTTTTTATAAAAAAATGGTTTTTTTGGGTTAAAAAAAATGAGATATTAAATATTAAAATGGTGAAAAATGAAAATAGTTAAGAAAAATTATATTAATTCATCAAAATTAAATAAATTAAAAATAATTTTTTTTTTAAATAAATTTATTACGTATTAGTTTTATAAAAACTGAAATAAACCAAAATTAACAAATTACAGCACGGAACTTTTACGAATTTACGCTATTAACTCAGGGTGAGACCTTGTTAAACTGAGTTTCAGGGTTGCACATTAAACAACAAAACTACAATCATTATACAGAACATTAAAAAACAAATCGCGATAATTAGTGAAATTCTAACACACTACAAATATTATACAGAAGATATAAACAATTAAGCTCGATAATTAGTGAAATTCTAGTGGTTTTACTGTTTAAATTGACTTTAAATCAATTAAAATTGGCATCAGAAATTTAATAGTACATCATAACATTCATTTTTTTTTGCTTATTTAAATGGCGTAATTTTATTTTTCTAATTTATCTTAACATCCATTTTAAATTGTGTAATTTTTATTTTTCTAATTTATAATATTATTAATTTTGATTCACACTATTATATATAAAATTTACAAATTAATATGATTTAAAATTGTTTATAAAATTTAAAAGTGAGTAAGATCTAAAACTATTTATAAAATTTAGAGAACCAAAATTGAGATCATTTTCTTCCCCTTCCTGGCAGGTAAGAACACAAGTAAGTGAGTGGGAATCTGCTCCTTTATGGACCACCACTGAGTGAATTTGCGTTTGCAATAACAACCAATGAATAACAACCGTCCTTTTTGTCATCATCAATGACATTTAGAAGAGTAAAATAAAGATTCCAATTAGTTTTTTAAACTTATTTATATGTGGTGGAATTTTAAGTTTTTAATGAAATTTATTAAAATTATGGATTAATGAAAACGATTGATTTTATTTTAAGTTTGTAATGAAATTTATTAAAATTATTAAATAATGAAAATAAGTGAATTTAAATAAATTTGTAAATAATTTTACTTAAATTTGAATTTTAAAATACAAAACCAGGTATATATATATATATATATATATATATATAATACTTGAATTAAGCTAATCTTGAAAGAATCCTCTTTCTAGTACAAATTTGATAGATCAGAATAAAAATCAGAGACGGATTTCCACTATAACAAAAATTCTCTAACAATGCTGAAAAAATCCATTCCCTAACAATGATTAAAAAATCCATGAAAAGTTTTTACAGTGATAAAAACTCTATTATATTTGTTTAAGGATAAATTATTTTATTAAATATATAATAATTTATTATTTTTAATGCACAGAACGAAGATTGCATAAAAACTGTTATAGGCTGATCGGCAGCCTGGTGTGTTTAGCGTGGAGAGAGGGGAAAGATTCCGCAACTTTGAGTCAAACCCTCCCGTTCCATTAATATGAGTGAATCTCTACACATCAAGCATACCTTCCGACTATCCATTAATCTTCATGCCTGAAATTTAAAGCTTTCCCTATCACATACTGTGTCCCGAGGGGAGCTCGACTGTTCTGTTTGAGAACTGCCGAGATTCATTTAACAAACTTACGGAAGTTTTGGGAAACCTTGCGAAAATCGGTCCGAGTTTTGACAATTTATTGCTGTATTCTTTGAGCTTTTGGTAAGAAAGAATGGCTAGCAGTGACGAACAGCGCGAGCCGCTGTTGAGGAAGGATGTTAAGTACTATGAGAATTGTCCAGGCTGCAACGTGGAGGAACGCAGGGAAAAGCAAGAAGGCTATCCTTTGAAGGAATTGATCTTCCTTGGATTGGTCGTGCTTTGCAATGGTAATATGCAGAACTTGCGACTTTTCTTTGGAATTTATTTTATTTAACCATCCTGTTTTTAATCTTTATTTTCTTTCATTTTTCTATGAGTTCCATTAAATGTAAGATTCACACCGAGATAATAAGCAGAACTAGTGTCTTTTCTTTGGAATTGATTTCATTTAACTGTCCTATTTTTAATCTTTATATTTATTGTGCGCTGGCTTTGAGTTCCATTAAATGTTTAAATTCATACCGAGGTAATATGCTGAATTTGTGTTTTTTCTTTCGAATTTGTTTGATTTAACGTCCTATTTTTAATCTTTATGTTCTTTCTGCGCTGGTCTTGGGTTCCATTAAACGTTTAATTAAGATTCACACCCAGATTTAAAACATGCTGACGGCGTACATACGTTGATAAAGTTTACTGTTTGAGACCGCACTCCGCACTTACATTCTGTTCACTGGTACTGAATATTTACCTTTCAAATGTGCCGGTTCACTTCTCTCTGTCGTGTAGTACTAGAGTTGTTCGTGTCAAACTCCTAGATATTCTAAATTTTAAATTAATCTCATTGAAATTTACCTAAACGGAGGAGCCGATAACCGACCTGAGCTTTAATGAAGGTCATCTATAGGAATCGTGAATCAATGTTTGAGTGGAAACCACGTCATCTGAGCGAGCATTTTTCTTTTCGCTGAAAAAACATCTTAGTTGTATTAAATGAACTATTTTGTACATAGATTAAATTGATCTAAGGATTCAAATACGATTCGGATATTATACGGAAATAATACATAATAAAAAAATTAAATATGACTAAAATACTTGAATAGACATCTTATAATTTCAAAAAACATGAAATTTTAATTTTAAAAGAAAAATTATATATAATTATTCTAAATTTTAACATCTCAATTCATTATTTATTGAAAACTTAAAAAATAAAACTTAAAACTACATAAATCTATTTTTATATAAAATGACTTAAAAAAAAAAGAACAAACACACTACATAAACTTACTTTTTGATAAATAATAAATATTAAAAAGTAAAATTAAAATAACAATTACATATAAAATAAAACTTAAAAAAACTACATGTAATAGTAAATTAGTAATAAAGCAATAATAACATTCAAAACTTCAAAATTCAAGTGTGACCTCTAGTTGGAGTTTAAAACTTTAAACTTTGAAGTTGAACTCTTGCAAATAGAGAACAAATTCAAAACAGGATTTGATTTTCTCTTTGATTTTTTGTAGATTACTGTTGAGTGGCTATGTTAAGCTGCTAATTTGATGTTCATTCAGAAATAAGTTTGATTTTCTTTGATTCAGGATTATTTTTTTGTTCGAGTGATGGTAAATTTATAAGAATTTGAAAAAATATTTTAAAGTTTTTCTTAAATAAATTTTTTTATTAATAGGTCATGCTTTGGAGTTTTATATTTTATTGTATCAATATGAATTGGATTCGAGTTCAGTCAAAATCGGGTAAATAAATTGTTTACTATACCTAACAGAAATTGCCAATACGACCATGTTTTGCAATAAAGTTGTAGACTGTCTTCTATTTGTAAGAAAATTAATTTCGGTAAATATCCAACGCATTTTCTACAATAATAAAATGAGACTGAAGTTCCAAAGTTTTAAATTTTTTTGTCTGATTTGATCAGTGAATATATGCTTTCTTTTCCTTAGGTGCGAGTACCGATACGGCTAAGTGGATACTGACACGCATTTTCTACAATTACAATAATAAAATGAGACTGTGAAGTTCCAAAGTTTTAAATTTTTTTGTCTGATTTGATCAGTGAATATATGCTTTCTTTGCCTTACGTGCGAGTACCGATACGGCTAAGTGGATACTGACATTTGTGTTATTTGGTTGTGTTCCAGCTCTTCCGATATCTTCTCTGTTTCCATTTGTCTATTTCATGGTAAGTTCTTTGTTTGAGTGCAATTAGGAATCTATCTGTTTTTATTGATATCAAAGACAGAATGATCATTTGACTGAATTAGAAAATTAGGAAATTAGGATTTATAGGATTTAAACAAGAGAGTGTATTTGGCTGTGTTTGAACTTCTTTTTGTGTTGTGCTATTAACTAAGGAGAACTATTGAAAATGATCACCTCACTTGTAATTTTTGGTGACTCTCTATCTATTATTTCTTGGGCGTGTGGCAAGACATCACTCAATGTTCTGCTCCTCAAACACTGGATGGATGCGACCCAAAATCTTATCCGGGAATTTGAACATCTCCATTTTGAGCATGTCTTTCGGGAGGCTAATATGGAGGCAGATATGCTTTTTAAGCGTGCTCTTCATTCTCAGGCTGGGGTCATCATGTGGCAAGAATGGCAGGTGGATTCTCTTTCTTCACAGGATTCTTTTCATCTTCATTGGTCTTGATATTTTGATGCTATTTATGTCTGACTGTATTTTGTTATTTATGCACTTTATATTGCGGGTATTATACTTACATTTCGGTTAGCTACATGTGCAGATACATCTTAGAGCCTGGATCCAACTACTTGTTGGACATCTATGCTCACACTATCTTTTTTTGCGGCAGATATGACAGTCGATATGGCTGATTTTTGGCATATTCTAATATGTTATGTTTTATATTTGATACACATGGTTTTTGACAGCTGTTGCTGTAGACTTATTTGATATACTTTCATGATCATGGACTTATTGTTTATACTGTGATATTTGGATCCGTTTCTCCTTCAGGAGGGATTCTTGACTATTATTGTGGACATATGGTGTTATTTCTGGACTTTACTGCTGTTGATGGTGACTCATCTGGCATTGTCTGGCAAGTCCATATTACTGGGCTTGTGAGCAGACATGTATGATTCTGACAGCTGGTGTTATTTACTATTTCGTATATTAATAGTAAGTTAAATTTTTCTGTGAAAAAAAAACTAAGGAGAACTATTAAATATTCCTGAGAATTATCATTTTATAGATAGTAGTACTATCCCAACTGTTGCTAGCGAATGCACACGTGTGAACAAATACATAATCCCCTTAAATGAATAATGTTTATTTCAATTGCAACGTCTGACTTAAGTACCTGGCTTTTTCATGGCTATTGTATAAACTGCTGTATGGTAAAATCATCAAATGACCTTTTTGTTTGTGTGCACTGGATACACACCAGAATGCTCTGTCAAATACAAGTGTCGGTCTTAACCTAACGGTGGAACCTTTGAAGGCCTAAGTCCTTCCTATAATGCCGGTTTGATTGAGGATTCTCATTCGTATCAATGCTTTAATTAGCTAATCAAAATTTTGCTGTGATTTGGACTCCATAGATACCTGTTCTTTGATTGAGGAGACCTTGTGTTTTATTCATATTTCATTGATTCAAAGCTTTCTTCATTCTAGGTAAGCTTTGTATGATTTGATGGGCTGTATAATCACAGGCACAAACAAAATCTTATCCTGTTCCTTCTCTTGAGCTTCTGGTATATGACTCCACATAAGTTGCTTATATTACCACAAATGCCAATTCAAACAGAATGGAAATACAAAGTCTTCAAGCTCGATACTTTGACGATGGAAGAAGTCTCTCAATATGAATCTCTTGATCTATTTCCTTAAAAAAGCCTCACCGCACTCCTCTGAAGTTAATTCTATTAATCACTGGACTAAGATTGATGTAATTACAATACTTTGAAGCTATATTTATTATTATGTCGTCAAAGTCCAGCAAACCAAATACTAATGGCAGCATGGCATGAGAATGGAACTTGAGACTTGCAGTAGTGCAGTAGACAATTTCATCATTTTTGGTGTTTCACCACACGTGCTTGTTCAAGCCCTCCCAGCTATTATGCAGAATGGACTTTGAGAATAAGCCATTCGAGTCATATTTAGCAAAGTGCCTCTTCCACTGCAGCCAAATGTTTATGCTATTTCACAAAACTGTATGTTTTGATGGAAACCCCCAAATATCTGATTTATTATTATTATTTTCACATTTTGGACTTTGAGAATAAGCCATTCGAGTCATATTTAGCAAAGTGCCTCTTCCCCAAATGTTTATGCTATTTCACAAAACTGTATGTTTTGATGGAAACCCCCAAATATCTGATTTTTTATTATTATTTTCACATCTTAATCTTCTAGAGGGAATCTGTTTTGTGCAACATTTAACTGCAGCATTCTGCAGAGATATGCTAGGCCATGCTGAAAACATTGTGTAAAATGGAATAATCAATTTCAAGATAATTTCATGATGATCAGCCCATAGAAGTTTTTTACACAACAACCAATACAAGTCCAGAGTTTGACAGATGCTTCAAGCCATAAACGTGCCTTGGATTTGGACTTTTGCCGGTGTTAAGATCAGGGTTTGGAAATTGACGTCCCTCCAACCAGTTTTAATTTTACCCAGCAATGCCCTTCACAAGATGCAGTTGTATAGAAGCGCTCTCTAACTCTCTCGAACATCCTCAACCAAAACACCTAGAAGCGCTCTCTCTCGAACATCCTCAACCAAAACACCTGTTTTGTACACAATGCCTCAGCTTGTTGGAATGACCCTATATCCCTAGACCACTCCATTCCTTAGGGTTACAACAAAGCCCCCTGTTATCCACCAAATTGCACTTAGTAGATTTCGAGTGGATTATCGAAGACTTGAACAATCAAATTATTCATCATTAGTGTTCTGTGATCCATCAGGCCAAATTTTGGCCCTTTTTCAAAAATTGCATGTCCATACCCCCATGGGGAATTGTAATAAGTTGGTTTAAGCATGGTATTTTTGTAACAGGTTTGGATTACCTTAGGTTTATTTGTCAAGGGGATACTCTAGAGTGTTTTTTCCTTAGGAATTATGCGTTGCGCTTCAATGGCGTATAATTCCTGAGTTTTTCACTCACACCTCCAAAGCTAGAGTATTTTCCTTGGCGGTCAAACCTTGGGAGGTTATTAAATCCTAGATGTCTATGTATTTTTACATGTTAGCCATCAATAATGAGTCGTATGGACATGCACTAGGTTCCCTAGGATTTTGAGTTCATTTCGGCATTTTTTTTTCTCCGTAAAATTAGACCATTTTTTAATGGTTTAATTGGAAATTTTCAAATTGTAATAAAAGTATGGTCTGGAGGTGGAATTTGGCGTAGGGGTGCTCATTTTCATGCTTAGAGCGTCCTCTTTACCCCAGAACCAACTCTCCTATGTTTCAGGTGATTAAATTATCGCTCAGAGCATTTTTTCCTAAAGAGGCAACAAAATGGCAAGTAAATGGTAACGACGCGACAAATTGCACCAAAATAAAAAATAAAAAAAATTAATAAAAAAGTAATGGGCATGTGCAAATTGAGTTGGCATCTTATCTTTTAGTGAAAGGAGACCTCATGAGATAATTAAAGCATGTGGATTTAAAGTCATCATTAAGGATATGTGTGGATTTTTTGAGAGATGCGCCATTCTTCATTTAACCTCACGTATGGGCAACTTCTCCTTATGTGGCAAGCATTGTATGTTTGGAGGAGTTTCCAATGCTTGAATGGGGGCTCCCTCCTTCATGTGGAAGCCACCCCACATCTCACATGAATCATGGCCTGTTCCAAGGAGCACGGGCTCTCATTTGTGCATGGTCAGAGAGGACCGAAAGGCTGGTGATTCATGTAACTGTTGTATTGCAATATGTTTTGGAATAAGAAGGATTTGGAGGCAAATCTGTGGTGTAGTGTTCTGTGTGTGGATGCAAATGTCAATGGTTTATGAGGTAATTGTAGCGTAGCTTAATTATTTGATGCATTTGTGGATGATCAAGGCCTTCAAACAACTATTACTAGTTGGTAGGATTTATGATTCTAGTTTGATTTCATATATTGCTTGCTCATGTCCGCGGTATAGAAGTAGTATGTTATTACTAGTTTGTATGCTTACTCTTTTGACTTTTGGCATGAGAAGCACCGGATTTGACGCTTTTGTGCAAGTAGATTTAATTGTGTAGGTTCCCTAAGCTTGAATGTGCAGATGATCTAGTTTGACTCTACTGCTCTTCAAGTACTTTCAAGATACAGTCCATCCATTCTCCACCAGCAGACTCCACAGCTCAAAAATTCTCAGGATTCAATCATTCTTTCTTTATCTCTCTTTCCTTAATTTTTTTAAATTTAAACTTTTCTGGTTACGCTTAATTGCATGCTTAGTTAAATTAGTTTCATTTGAAAGGAATATTTTAAGAAGGTGATTTAAGTTAAGTATGTTACTAGATCTAGGATTTAAAGCTTATTTTTAGTAGATCTAGGTTGCTTAAGTACTTGTGCATAATTCTTATATTTCAGTACTTAAGATTTTTATGCTTTTAACGTTCATTTGGGAACATTTGGTGCATTTCAGGTTGCTGGTTTTACATTTTTATCACCATAACAAGAGGAAGTGCTGTCGAAAAATTGAAGATTTGAAGCCATACAAGGCTTCCTGGAGCATCACTCTTCCATCTTGTATCACTTCGGAAACCTTGTAAGCCTTTGGATCCAGATTCGTAAGGACCAAAGGCATCCACCTTCAAGAGTTTTGTAAATTGTAATTAATAAAAGCAGGTGGGCTACCCAGCGCCCACAGAATCCCCTAGGGGGTCCGTGTCAGTTTTTGTGTGTTTGATTTTTAGCTTAGTTACTTTTTCTAGCATTGTTAAAGTAGATTAACAGTTTCATGTCTAACTTTTCCTTGCTTTCTTAGATCAACACATGCACACAATCTGCCCTTACAATGCTTTATAGTTGGTTTTTCTCTTTATTGTTATAATCTTTATTTCACAATTTGTACTTTATTTCAATCTTTCGCAATTTACTTTTACAATTTTGTACATCATTAACAAATAAAATTTGCACCCTTGCTTTCCCGAAGTACTGCACCAATCATTGGTGTGTGGAAAAGAGACTCTTGGGTTTTAGATTAGTTAAACAACTCACCAAAACACTTAATAAAATTTACCAAGGCTTGGAGTTCCGAGTATGCTCTTGACTGTTGCAGCTTAGGCTGATCAGTTGGTCAATCAGAAAGGGATTTGAGTGACTAGTTTAATAGGGCAATCCAACGAAATCTTGATCTCTAGAACTCGAGAGTTCGCGTGAAACTAACTACAGAGTCAATGGGCTACTTTAAGCAGGTTATGCCTCGCCCAGTTGGACCCTTGGTTTAGTTGTCACTACGCTCAGTTTGAAGGACTACATTGGAATTGGGCCTGTTACCACCTAAGTTGTACTTAGGTGGACTCCTTGTGAATCTCAGAAGACTTGAGCAACTTACATTGTTCATTTCTAGAGTTCAGAAGTCCATTAGGCCAAATTTTTGGCCCTTTGTAAATTTTGCATGTCCAAACCCCCCATGGGGGAATTGTAATAAGTTGGTCTAAGCATGATACTTTTGTAAAAGGCTTGGCCTACCTTAGGATTTACTATCAAGGGGATACTAAGAGTGTTTTTTCCTTAGGAATTATGCATTGCGCTCTAGTGATGTATAATTCCTGAGTTTTTCACTCATACCTCCAAAGATGGAGTATTTTCCATGGTGGTCGAACTTAGTGAGGTTATTAAAGCCTATGTGTATATGTTTTTTAAACATGCTAGCCATCAATAATGAGTCATATGGACATGCATTAGGTCCCCTAGGATTTTCAAGTCATTCTGAAAAAAAATAAATTTTCTCATTTATTGAGTTTTTTTTTAATATTTTAATTAAAAAACCAAACTTGGAGAGATGATCTTGTCTTGATTCTTCTCTCAAAATCGGTGGTGGATCACCTCTTTTCAAACACATATCTCATTTTCTTGCAGGCACCAAGCTCCTTCTCCAATCTTTAAAAGCTAGCTTTGGTTTCTCTTCCATCATTTCTTCTCAAAATTTACTAGCAAACCTTTTTCTTCTTTTTTCATATTGAAGCAGGAATTTGAATCTGAAGTTTAAATTATTTTAGTCTTGTTTCAAAATCAGATCTAGAATTGAATTCATTTTTTTATATAAAAAAGGCTAGATCTAGATTTCATTTTTATACTTGTAATTGCTAGAAAACTTCCAATTATTTTTTACAAGTATAGATCTTATTTTTTATGTATTATTACATGTTCTAATCATTGTTTTGCAGCGATTAGCTCGCTATTTGTTTTCAGGTCTGTGACAAAAAGCCGACGATTTGGTGACTAAAACGATCAAAAGTGCACAAAAAGTGCTTCCAGCGAACCCCCATTCACTTGTACATTTTGTCATATCATTGTAAGCCCTTAGATCCAAATAAAAGTGGATTAAGAGGCATCATTTTCTATTCTTTCATTTGTAATTATTAAATGAGAGCAGTGGGATACCCAGCGCCCACACCCCATCCCCCCTGGGGGGATTTGTACTTGTGTAATTATTTGTGTGCATAAATTTTTATAACAAACAGAACAAACACACACACACATTGAGCTTGTAGGGTGTATACTTGAACTAGTATTTTAATTTCATTTTACTTTTTTCCTCGCAAGCATAAAAATAAAAATAACACAACCTCGTTGCCACGAAGTATGCTCTCGCCACCACACAAAGGCCTTGCCAATTAGTGGTGGATGATCAGAAAAGTGACACATAGGTTTGTGTTGCTTATTTGATCTTTATTTTTGTACAATTGTTCTACAATTACAATTTTCAAATCAGAATAAACATTTGGTCTATTTATTGGAGTATGCTCTTTCCCCTTGTGGGCACTTTGCTTGGCCCTGTGGGAAATAAAAAACGGTTGTAGCCACTCTATTAATTTCCCACATATAAGCTAAACAATTCATTTAATAAAAGTAACTACCCATCCACATAGTGAAAATCCGGCACTTCGTAATTAAGATTTGTGTGGGGAAATTTCTCAGAGGAAGCGGGAACAAATGGGAGGCGACCTCAAGGTACAGTTAGACTACACCCTAGTTGGTGTAGTGTTGAACACCGCCTTAGAGACTCCATTCCATCCCACACGTTCTCATGAGGAGCCACCAAATTATAATTTCCGGACATTCCTCCCTGTACCTCATGGTATCTCAGGAGTCCCCCTTCTTCCCTAACAAATTTCAAACCATAATAATCTAAAAGTAACCAAGAAGCAATTGCAAAACATTTTCCTTTGAGCAACATTGTTTATCTGATTTATCGACTCCATTTGGAACTGGTTTCCACAACAACACCATTTATTTACTTTTGATTAATATCATAAACTGTTGCTGTATCTTTACATATTTGGTGACCAGTCTTGTATTTCTGTTGTTGAAAGCATATTCATAAAACAACTATTTTGCAAACGAACTTGGACTTTTGTAATCATACCTTCACAAATCAAACTCCTAAAAACATCCTTAATTAATTTTACCATAAACATTCTAATAGCCTTAGAAACATTTCGTAGGGACTACCCCCCTAGCTTCGGTTAGGAGTTGGCCTAAACAGAGGAGTCAATATCAGGTGACAGCCTTGACTCGAGACTTGCCACCAAGGGCGCACTGAGTAATAGCATAGATTTCTGCTGCGCTAACCAAGTGCGCGATCCGGCTGCAACAGGGCCAAACCATGAACTAACCCACTCCTTAATCCACACATCATAATAAAATATTTAAAATTGACCAACAATATTTGAAACACTTTCGCAACACAACAACACTTCAATAATATCATATAACTCCATTTGGCACTGGTCTAATCTGCAACAATCAAACATTTTAAGTGAATCAAAGTGTTAGATGGATTTAACTTTATCATGCTGTTGTTCTAATTCATATTTGCTTTCTCTTGTTTAGTATTTACTTGTATTTCAAACTCCTAGATTAATCTCTCTCTAACTTAGCTTAAAAGCCTTAGTTTGTTTTTCATAGGGACCACCCCCCTTGGATTCACTATGAGTTGGCCTAGACAGAGAATTTGAGTGTTGAGTGACAGTATCTCGACTCTTTGCTTGCCCCCAAGGATGCACCCAGTGGCTTGAAGATTTCTGCCACGTTAACCCCTTTTCCCCCGAGGTGTGTATTTGACGGCAACACCCCCAACTAACCTGATGGAAGCCTTTCTTTCCCTGTAGGCCAACTAGTGAGGAATATCTTCCTATGCCAAATACTAGGTAGCACTGGGTTTTTACTAAATAGAGCTTCGATGATGAAGCTTCTTTGCAAATTTGAATACATTCCATCGTATTTTCAATTGACACTTTTTCCTCCACGTTAGTAAGAAAAGAGTCGTAAGAAAAATTCCATTCTCCATTTGTCCAACGCCAAGCCCTAGGAGGGGAAAACCTTTAATCCACCCTAAAGCAATCTGATGGTGGAGGTAACTCAAGGCCTATGTGGCCAACTCATCTAGGGCATGCGGTAGGGGTGGGCCTTGCCTAGTTAGCATAAATAAGACAATTTCCTTAGGTTTGGCTTGATTAACATGAAGTTTCAAAAAGAAAATGTCTACAACCCAAAAAGAACATTGCCCCCAGCATAGTGCCTACAAATAGCCAAAATGAAATGTCACTCAACATTGTCATTAGCTTTCTCAAAGTCAAGATTGATGGAAAGGACCTTCAAAACAAGAAATCAAGTCCATTCCATACCTCTCCCAAATTGACACTACATTGTCTAGGATAAAAATTCCTCTGATGAACCCTGTTTATTTCAGCCCAATGATCCAAGATAATATATAATAGAGTCACAGGGGTAGAGCTTTGTCCAAGATCTTATAGGACACATTGAGGAGATTGATTGGCTTACAACTTGTAATTAGTTATAGGTCACTAGCCTTGGGGATAAATTTTATAAAGCTTCTATTACTGAGAGACCTTAAAGACCTTTTCCAAACTACCTCTCTGTAAACACTAAGTAAGTCAGGCCCAACAAAATCCCATGTGGCTTTTGAGGAGAGTGATTGGCTTACAAATTGTAATCAATTATGAATCATTGGCCCTGGGGATAAATTTGATAAAGCTTACATTAACGACAAACCTTAGAGATTTTTTCCATACTACCTCTTGGTAAACACTAAGCAGGTTGGGCCCAATAATATCATATGTTTGAGGAGAGTGATTGGCTTACAAGTTGTAATTAGTTCTAGGGCACTAGCCTTGGGGATAAATTTGATAAAGCCTCTATTGATGAGATGTTGGAGACCTTTTTTAGACTACCCCCTTCTCAACATTGAGTAGGTTGGGCCCAACAAAATCCGAGGTGGATTTTATATTCACATGGGAAACAATCCATCCTAGGAGACTTATCATCAAGCATCGCCATCAGAGCTTTTGTTAATTTTGGTAAGGTTAACTCCTGGTCATATATTCTTTCTTTCTTCAGGGAAACTTTACAAGGGACAAGGTCAATGCATGTGGGCATGGCCACCCACTATGCATCTATTATACCTTGGAGTTGAAAAACACTATGGTAATGCTTTGTAAATCTTTGATTCAGAGATCACTACTCCCTCTGAATCCCCCTGATATCTCAAGCAGTTTGAGTCTCGATATCAATACATACTCATATAAATATAAAATCAACAACTAGATCTCTTCACCAAACTGAAACACATACAATCACACATAAACACCAAATATACCATGGAAACCCCAACCGGGGAAACCCAACAAACTATGGGGCTATCTTCTATCTCGAGCCCAGAACATATGTATAAATGGACAAGTACAATACAGGATTACCTCAAAGGTAACTCAATCCCTGAACTGGACAGACTCTAGATCTGCATGCATCAGCTGATGCATGCACTGGAAGAGTAAGCCTGTTATCACACAACTTGTAGTTGTCCCTAAAGGTATCCCATCCGAGACGGTAGAGGAGATGGACAACTAAAGAGGTGACCCAAGAGATGCCACGGTTCCCAATGCAAGCTGGGAGTCACGAAAACCGAGGCACTCTTCACTTTAGATCAAGATAAATCAAGACCAAGGGGGAGACCCTATAACCAATCAAAGGAGATTGGACCCAAACAAAGGTTCCTAGGGATATGTGAAAGACAAGTTACGGAAACCAATGCAAGGTTAGGTGGACCTAGAAGTTTAAGTGTGGTTGAAAGAGGCTTAAGAGATGACTTATGTTTCAACCATTGAATGATTTAAGCCACAAGATGAGATTAGATAACAAGATCTAGTACCATGAAATACACAAGTGGGGCCCACTGCCTTGGGATATGGAGATGGTTCAAATGGGGCCCACAAGGTGAAGTTAGGGGTGCAAATAGCACCAAGGGATATACAAAGGATAGATCTATGGATCTATGATGAAATTAGAGATACCCACAAATGGGATCTAGGAAATGACACTACTCCCAAGGAGCGCGAATTACCCTAGGTGGACTAGTGCCTTGTGTGGATGGGAAAATGGAGTCAAAAGAATGTCAAATTATAGATCAGGACACCTAGGATGCAAATCAAGTGGGCTACCCAAGAAGTGATGGTTGGATCTTACTAGATCTAGTATTTCACTATGTGACCCAAGTGGATAACAATCCCCAAAATGAGGAATGATACCCCCAAGGCAGAACTTCACAAACACCCAGTGGGACCCCAAAATGAGGAATGATACCCCCAAGGAAGAACTTCAAGGTATGCTCTTTCCAAAACAAGTGGGATCTCAAACACCCAGTTTCTCAAAGTGAGACCACCCAATCACCCAAGAAGTGCGACTTTTCCCAAGGAGGGCTAAAAGCATGGAAAAGTGTGTCATGTCAAGTGCAAAGGCAACCAAAATTTAGATCCAAGTAGTTCAGGCAAGTATCAATATGGATCTTAAAAATCAAGGGCATCTAATGGATAGATCTCCATGAGTCCATAGATCTGAGATTTAAAATGCTTCACCAAATTGACCCAAGTGGGGCACAGCCCTCAAAATGAGGAATGGGGCCCACAAGGCAGAAATCAATGAAGTGAAGCACTAGGGGTAGGTTATCAAGTGAGGAGAGTATGAATCAAGTGGGATCAAATGAAGCCCAATCCTCACCAAACTATAGATCCGAATTTCCGTGGATACTATAGAGGTGGGTTTTCAATATCTTTTCAAAAGCTAGGCTAGATCCAAGTAGATCTAAGAAAAAGTGAAAAATGAGGGTTTTAATCAATTAGGGTTTTTTATGATCTAGAATTTATGGATAAGCCAAGGACGAAGAAGACCATACCTTTGGAGCATACCTGGATAAAGAGATGAATGCTAGTTGAGATGAGGATTACTTTTTCCAAAGATCAAATGAAAAATTTTGAAGCCCTCTTGCCAAATCGATTTTCTCCAAGCCACATGTGTGTCCCTCTAACCTGTCAAAACCAAGGAGCAAAGCATCAATCAGTTTAACATGTTGAAGGTCGATATAAGCAAGAGAGAGATAAGCAAAGAATAGTTGGTACAAAGACAAAACCACTCCCTGTTTAACCTATTGTCCGCCAGATTGCACACCAGCAGCGGAAATCTTTCGAAAGCTGTCTCTTCACTACAAGTGAGAGAGGTGTGGCCTTGGGGGCAAGCAATGAGCCAGGTATTGTCACCTTAATCCCAGCTCCTCTGTTTAGGCTAACTCCTAACGAAGCCAAGGGGGGTAGTCCCTACAAAGAGTTGTCTATGGCTCAATGTTTTAAGTGTTAAAGATGTATGGTGATGCGGATGGGTGTTGTTTAGGAGTTTTTAGTGATGAAAAGACACACGATTTACTTTTAAATAAAACTCAAGATAAGATGCAATCAACGTTGTGAAACAGTATATAAAGACTTGAGATAATTAAGAAGCATCCATAGATAAAAATTAAATGATAAAAGGACCAGTGCCTTATCCAATGGAGTCAAAATAATTGAATTTGTAGTGCTGGGGGATGCTGTAAAATAAGTCTTGATAGTAACTGTTCCTGAGATCGTTGTGCAAATTATCTTGGTAAATTTCAAAGTTTTAATGGTCTTGATTATTAGGATAAAACCAAGGATATTCAAGAGAAAGTCCGGAAAGACAGTATCAAGTGCCTCCGTTCAAGGACATGTCGGGCCACCCAGTGCTCTAGCCAGGTCATGCAATGCTAACCAGCAAACTAGAGGTTGAACATGGAATCCCGGTGCCCCCACTAAGAGATTACCCACTGAACTTATCTTATCACTCAACTCCGAATTGGTTGGTTATGGGGATGAAAGTTTTATTAGTTATCACTTATGAATTTAACAAGTCTTCCACCTTTCTGAATACCAGCCCAACTGTTTCCGGTTGGCAGAACATACGAGTGTTGGACGATCAACCAAAAGTAAATTTATTAGGGGGAAAATGTGGGTTAAAATATTTTATTATTTAGAGCACTTGTTCAACCCTCCGACAAAGAGCACTCTTGACTTGATCTTATGACCACAGTTCAAGAGACTTCCTAATTTAAAAATGCCTAATGCAGGGGGAACATGCAAGTCTATATGCTCTCCGACAGAGAGTGCTCTTGACTTGGATTTGGCCAAGTTCAAGAGACTTTGTTCGTTTTAAGAAACAAGTAGTAGTTGTGATAACAAGATACTTCAACTTTGTAATACTTAAATCATGTGAAAGCTCAAATAGATGTGAAATATTGCTAACATGCTACTTGCAAAATAAAATGAAACTAAACGAAAGATCTAGTGTTCTACCAAGCAATTCTATTCGAAAGGTGGGATCAACCTCCGAACAAGGTCAACCACTAGAACCGTCAGTCTTGGAAACCTTCCAGCTAGCTGGATGTCCACAAGAAGCTAATGGGGGAACGAGAAGCTACCACAAAGTTATATGGCCTTTGGGATACAATCCCAAAGTTAGCTGACTCTAGTCAAGACTTGGAAGAGAAATTAATCTAAGTACGAAAATGAAGACTAATCTATGAACTTGAAAATGATGAGATCTAAACTAAGCATGCACAACACTCTTCTCCAAATGGGGAAGAAAACCAAAATAGTGGAGGCCTCCTCCACTTGAACTTTTATTAACTTGATTACAAATGCCTTGGGTTTGAAACCCTTGAAGGACTTTTGAGAGATAGATAATATTGGGAAAAATAAAGAAGAAACAAGTCTTTGCTTGCTTTTACAAAGGATAAGTACGTTAAGTTTTGATCATTCTCATGGTTTCTTCACTTTGTTTCTTTTGCTTAGATCTTACTTCTTCAAAGCTCTTTCAAGTTTCCTCCTTTCAAAGCATCTACACAAGTCTTAGAAATTCTCAACCAAGGCACCTATTAATCATTAGAACAAGACAAAATCTTGAAGCTATTTAAACTAGAGTCTACAAAAGACTTCAAAAAATTAGTTTATGAAATTTTTTATTTCAAAAATGCATAAAAGAAAAAACAGACCAGCAAACAACATATGCTTAAAAAATGATGAGAAAGAGATCTAAAATGTAAAATTTTTGAAATATTTTTGTATGGAAAAAATCTATCTTTTAAATGGAAACAAAAATCTAACAAGTATGAGCTATACTAATGCCAAACAATGAGATCTAATTATCAAAAGAAAGGCTAAACTTTAACAACTACTACACTTAAGCAATTTGTTTTTTTGTGTCTTATGTGTTTTTAGGGCTTTTTGGGAAGGTGGACGAGAGGAGTCTTGGAGAAAAAAACGAATGGAGGGATGATTGGACAAAGATGAGGATGGAAACAACGAATGGATGAGGAAATAAGGAATGAGTGGGAAGATGGAAAGATCAAGTGGAACACTTGATGGCTTAAGAACACTATCCAAGAAACCCTTCCAGCTAGCTGAATGATACGCCTGCAATAGTGTTGAAGAGAGCACAAGGGAACAAATCCCAAGTTATTCCCCAAGGTTGAAGGAGCTTCAACCTTATGGAAAATCCTAAGTTAGGCTTAACAAAAAGAAATAAAGAGAGAAGGGGATAAGAGATAAATGGGTGGAAAAAGGTAAGGGGAATGGACTAGAAGAGGGAAGTTTTAGAACCAAGTAACCAGTTGAAAATATTCTTTTGAAGATGGATTTCAAACTCAACACTTCTTTACCAAAATGCTTAAGATCGACTTTCGGAGATCCTGAAATGCACACAAATGTTAGGAAAAAGGTCTTTGAAGAGATGAAAGATGCACCCAAGCTCAAACCTCTCTTCAACCCATGAGATCTGCACAAGAAATTACTCACAAACACACCTTGATCAAATATTGTATGTAAAGCAAAATGAGATTAGAAGAGTATAAATATTTCCAACTACAGTCTACTCCTTTCAAATCACATAGAACCCCAACATCAATGGACAAGTTGAACCCAAATGCCCTCCCTATGGGCTTAAGAAAGCCTTCTAAGCTAAATAATTGATCAAAGTGATGAAATATGAGCAATAAACAAATACAATATCACCTTAGAATAGATGAAGCATTTCCATAACAAGCATCAACACCATGTGGACCTCCAAAGTCGCTTTTATTTCCAAATAGCAATAGCTAGAACATGATTATAAATTGGCAGAGTAAGTTTGCCCAAAAGATCCATGAAGAGAAAGCCCAAATGGCCTCTCTTATATAACAAAACTCAATTCTAAAACCCTAATTCGAATTGGTGATGAAAAGAGCCAAAAACTCCATCAAAAACCAATCAAATCCATGTCAACACCAACCAAATCGAGCTTGGAGTCTTAACTCATCTTTAAACTTGAGTTTGGAGCCCATTATTTGAGGAAGGAGCCCCACATGCATTGATTTCATAATCCAACAACCCATTAATCAATTGCCAAATCAAAAAAACGAATTTGCATGAAGGTGGGCGAATTTCTCAACTGTAGATCACTCCCAGTGCTCCAAAACTGATCTGAATCAGGTGGGTGAAGATTCCAATCATCATAAATGCTTTTTGCCATGTCATTTTGACTTTTACTTTATTCAATTTGGCCTTTTTTGGAGAGATTTAAATTATCTCCAATTTATTATTTTTTGAATATTTTAATTAATATTTCTCATTTTTTGATTTTTTGAGAAAATATTAATTATGAGGCCAAATAATTGTCTGAAATTTAGGGTTAGCTGGTCCATAGGTCATGTGTGATTTTTGGCTAATGAAACAAGCCATCAACCACTGAATTCGGATCCCGGACGACTGACATATTACAAATTATTATTTCTCTATTTAAACTATAGAGAAATTTATTAAATTTAAAAAATAATTAAAAAACCCAAACTCAACGGACTCGGTAAAATTTTTTCGAAATTTTTTTTGAGGGTCCTAGAGACTTGGGACATGACCAAAACCTATTCTAATAGTGTCTAGTAGACTTATATACATTAGTTGGACTCTAATAACCCCCCATGGCCAAAATTCTCAAAATCGGGCATTCCAGCTTTGGAGGAGCGGGAGAAAACCTCATCGATTATAGCTCGGTTATAAGCAAAGTATAATTGACAAGGGAAAAAACTCCCTGGAATACCTTAGTTGCTTAATCAAGTCATGGGGAACCAAGACACTCAGATCCTACTAGCACACTTTATTACAAACCCCCATGGGGCCATGTTCATGTTGACTCAAAAATAAAACTGGCTAACTGCTGCATTCTGAAACCCAGATACTCTGGAAGTGAACACTGATGTGCCCCACTAGTGGTTTCCTTGGGACATGGGACAGATCTTTGCTCCTTCTTCCAAACATTGGTTTACGAGGAGGTGGTATTTGCTATAGGTTTAGGACTAGATCTACTTACTCCTTTTGGAGAAGGCACTTCTGTCCTCTGAGGCTCATCACTTGACCCGACCACAACCTTGGGAGCAGGCCTTGATTGACTCGATAGAACTTTCCCTTTCGGGCTTAGATTATCCTTCCCCTGAATCTTTTCAGGACAAACACTCGGTTGAACATTGTGCTTCGCTACGTTTTTAGGGTTAAATTTTCTAACTTCAGGACCACTAGGGCTATTGCCTTTCTTTTTTATTTGGGCCTGTTATCACACAACTTGTAGTTGTCCCTAAAGGTATCCCATCTGGGATGGTAGAGGAGGTGGACAACTAAAAAGGTGACCCAAGAAGTGCAACGGTTCCCAATGCAAGCTGGGTGTGACGATAACTGAGGCACTCTTCACTTTAGATCATGAAGAATTACAACCCAGGGGGAGACCCTCGCCAATCAATGAAAACTAGCTAACACAAAGGTTCCTAGGGAAATGTGTAAGTTAGGTTACGGAAACCAATGCGTGGGATTAAGTGGACCCAAGAGTTTAAGTATGGTTGAAAAGGCTTAGGATGTAACAAGTGTTCAACCAATGTATGATTAAGGCCACTTATTGAAGCTTAATTGATAGATCTAGCACCATGAAAATACACAAGTGGGGCCCACTCCTTAAAAAGTGGAAAATGGTCCAAATGGTGCCCACTTGGTGAAATTAGGGGTGAGATGGTGCTAAGTGGATGAGACAAGGTAGATCTATGGATCTAAGGCAAGATAGTCAACATCCACATGTGGGATCTAGGAAAAGGCCACTAACCCAAGGAGTGCGAATTGCCTCAAGGGAGACTAGTGCCTTTAGATGGAGGGGCAAATGGAGTCCAAATTAAGCCAAAATGTAGATCGAGTTAGTTTAGGCAATTATCAAGGTGGGTTTAGGATGGCATGCCCAAAGGTGACCTAGATCTCCATAGATCTAAGATTCAAAATGCATCACCCAATGACCCAAGTGGGGCACAACCCTCAAAATGAGGAATGGGGCCCACAAGGCAAAAATCAAAGAGGTGAAGCACTAGGGGTAGGTTATCAAGCGAGATAAGTGCAAATCAAGTGGGATCTCACCTACCCATATCTTGGAAGTAGCAAAACTCACCCTCTCAAAGAGTGCGACCTCACCCAAGGAAGGGTAAGTGCTTTGGTAAAGGGGTCAAATGAAGGCCAAATGCCACCAAACTATAGATCCAAATTGCCGTGGATGCTATAGAGGTGGGTTCTTTTTATTATCCCCAAATCCAAGCTAGATCCAAGTAGATCTAGAAAAAAATGAAAAATGAGGGTTTTGAGATCTAAGAGAGTAGATGGATAGGATAGAGGAATATCATACCTCATGGAACATACCTGGAAAATGAAGATGGAAGAGGCTTGAGATGAGGATTACTTCCCAGAAAGATCAAATGCCAAAGTTTGATGAGCCCCTCTTGCCAATGTTTTGCCTCCTTCAACCAAATCAATTTCCCTATTCCTGTCAATGAAGGACACAAAGATCAATCAATCAATCAAGAATGGGATGAGATGCAAACAAAGAGATGAGAAACATGAATTGTTGGTACAAAGACAAAACAACTCCCTGCCACCCAAAACATCCTCTTGGAGCTTGAAGGGTAGGCTTCCCCACCAATTCGCACTCCTCAAATCGCCTTCTTTGCCTGCAAAACAATGTTAGTTGAAGATAAAATCAAGATGGCCACCAATGTCTGTCAGTGCAGAGGAAGAAGCATTTACAATCACCACAAGCATTCCAAATCCAAGATCCAAGATGCCCAAGAAAGTATTTTTATTCCAATAGCCAAGAGCCAAAAATACCTAGATAGCTTTTATAATAGGGGGTCTCCTCCTTATACAGGATAATAAAGACCAAAACCCTATACCACAAAACCACTTTACAATATAACATAATGAGTGGTTGAGATTAAAAGATCTCATAATCTAATCAATGGCTAAGATGACCCAATACATAATATCACATGGATCACTCAAAAGAGGGATGACGTCATAGCCTAAAGTGACTCATGGAGGGTGACATCATCACTAGGAGGGGACAAAAATACATGGGCCCACCTCATATGACAAGGACATGACTCAATAAGCTCACGGTGGCGCTAGGAGGCATCAATCCTTGCTAGCTCATCCCCATGGCACAATAATATAAAATAATATGTCCAAGATAATACAAATGATCAAATCCTGTCTCCAAAAATGATAGAGACATGCAGTAAATGGCCTCCTATGGCCACTGTGGACCCCACTGACTGATGCCAACTGACTGGAAGATGGGGGGTTCACCCTGGAAGACCTCTATGAAGACCAAGTGCCAAAACCTTGCCTCAATGACCCTTTTATTCCATATTTTATCCTCCTCGGGAACTGTGAAACTGCCCAAACTGACACCCAGAGTGCCTCCGCTGTCAAACTGAGCTCACTAGGCTGTCTGAAAGGGGACTAAAATGGTAACATCAAGTGGCTAGACCACCCCCTCCTCATACAACGCCCTAGGTGAACTGGCCTCTCATGGCCCCTGCTGGACAGGCTGGGAAACCAGCCTCAAATCTGGTCAACAAGTGGATAACTGTGTTACCAGCTAATTTGTAGCATGGTTAATATGGGTTGTTTAAGGTTGAAAACGGTTATCTATAGGTAGCATGAACATACTTCAGAATTTAGTATGACTTCTCTGGTCACTATCCCAGACAGAATTGACCAAACAGAAGTAGCAACTTTCACTAAAAAAGAAATATGGATTACAGTCTTGCAGCTTCTCCAAGAAATACTTCTATTGGTAACTGAACCTCCTGTTCAATGTTATTTGCATCAAAAGATTTCAGGACTGGAGCAGTTTTATAATAGAGGGGGTATGAGGCATCCTGTGACTATTTATCTTTTAGCAACTATAAGAAATGATGCAGCAGTTGGAGTGTTGGTTTCCTTATGGCATTTATTAGCAAACAAACCGACAGTACCCGGACGCATAGAGGTAGAACAATTGCAGATTAATTAAACTGACCATCATAGAAGATGTCGAGGCTGGGATCATTAATGAGTCGATGCTGATTTATATTGAAGATCCTTCCACAGAAACCATTTCCTTTTGAAACTTTGAGGCAACTAGAAACATAAAATTTTGATCTGGAGACAAAGGAAGCATCGTTCAAAGCATACTTCATCCTCGAAAGCCAAAAAGGGGAAACGCAAATAGCAAAGATCAAGTCTTGTCAAGAGTAGTCATTTGTTTTATTTCCACAGGCTTCTTGGTTAAAGTAGACTTGGGTTGAAGCATTGATTTCTGTTTCAAGTTAAGAACAACACGTCTACCTGCAAAATCAATGAAGTAATCGGCAAATCCTATAGCAGCTCGTTACCGACACTTATTTACAAATGCTCTAAGAGGAGCATGGTCCTATGCCCGATACTTTGAAGATTGGATGCCTTATTTTTAAAGAAAAAGATGAAATCTACAAACTGTTCGAAAGAGAAAGAAGGGACACCATATAGTTTTTGCAAGTGGAAGTCCATTTCTTGACGTGGATCTTGGAAATGGCCAAATTGGGCATTTCGACCAAGGTAATGATGTGTACATTTTCCCAGGGATTGGTCTTGGTACACTTGTATCTGGTGCTCGTCTCATTTCAGATGGCATGCTTCAAGTTACAGCAGAATGCCTAGTTGAATGCATGGAAGACGAAGAAGTGCAGAAGGGAATTATATATCCCTCGGCACCTAGGATTCACGAGATTACCATGGAGATAGCTACAACTGTTGTGAGAGAAGCAGTGGCAGAGGATCTTGCAGAGGGCTACCAAGATAAAGACGCCAGAGAGCTTCAATGTATATCAAAGGAAGAGACTTTGGAGCATGTTAAGAAGCATATTTATGCTAGAGGATCGAGACAGTAAAACATCATCGCCTTTCCTTTTTTGAATGAAGACAGCCCGAGCATGAGTATGGACGAATGGAACCGCCATTCTTTTACCACGGATCTCTACTTCCCCATGCAGCCATCAATTTTGGAGTAGGGTTACAATTTGTCAATCACGCCGTATACAAGGTTAGATGCCCGTTGAGCTTGATCACCGAGTGTGTGAGAATAACCCTTCCAACTCCATAGCATACGCCCGAGTTATCACAGCTTGATGGAGTTTCATTCAACAATCAGCGCACAGTGGAAGTTAAAGTCACGCCATCAGCAGCTGAGGTTTAAAAAACTAACCAGAGTTCGCGTCAAGGGGATATCCACGTTGCAGGGGGTAGCTGATTAGGGTTCACGCGGAAATTTTGAGGATGACTCCAGTTCATATAAAACGCCGAGGATTACATGTTCACTTGACTGCCGATCGGAGTTAGATTCAATGCTCGTTGTTCAAATTAATCGGCACATAAAAAATTAAAGCTAATCGATGGGATTTTATAGAATCAGAGCTCAGGTTTTCCCGCGCGCAGTAGAACTCAACTCGGTGTTCAAACAAATTGATCAGCACAACGAAGCTTAAATCGGTGGTCAATTTCATAGCCTATTTTGACAGTTGTTGGGAGTTTGACAGTGATTGCGTGAAATTTTCGGGAAAGGGCAGGCTTTGGTGAGGTGGCAGCATGGAGCATCCAATCAACTGAGTGTACACTTTAATGAAGAAAGTTCCCTCTTGTACTCGTGGATAGTTAAGGAAGAGCTCTTTCTAGTTATGCGGTGATTTATCTTTGACATAAGTTGAGAAAAAGGTGGATCTTGCATCCCACCTTTTCCTTTATTTTTATTTTATTATTTTCTGTATGAGAGGCTTTTTGGTCTTTAAAAGGACCAGCCTTCTCCTTTGCAATCATGGAAAATTTTTTGGGAGTTTCTTTTTCCCATTGAGCTGAATAGAAAATCATGTTGGGTTTGTGGACAGATTTGGCATCTCTTTGCATGGTTGCCTGTTTTCATTTTAAGCCGTAGAGTAAATCTAGCATAGAAGGCTATACTCTAGTCCATTGGGCAAGCATTTGTGGTTGTCAAGTTGTTTGTTGACGTTATGTTTTCAAAAGATCATAGGAGTAATAGACTATTGTTGGTTATACTTATATTCTCCTCGTCTTTGATTATGGAACGTACTAGATTAATCTCACCTGTGTGAAGCGCAAGGCCTCCTTGAGTCCTCTTTTGACTCCATGCTCCCTTTTGGTACTGGCACTGGCCTTTCCTTGAGGACTGATCCTCCCGTCTTTTCCATCAGTTAATCAAAATACCCTTTTTTTTGTTACAGTCGTTTCTCTAAGGCAGCCTCTTCGATTCACCTTGCCCTTTTGTTGCACCTTCCTTAGCGATCCTACCTTAGGGATACCCCCCTTGAGTTGGAGAAGAGCCAACCTGAATTGAGGAGAGAGGAGTGTGGTGACATTGGCTTCTTTCTTGAGAGTTGTCATCGAGCTAGTGTGCTTACTTTTTGGGCTTCAGCACACACATGTCAGTTTTGGGTGACAACAAACTGCATCTATCACTATCAGAAGTGCCAAGAACTGAATGATAAGTGTCTCATTAGGTCCAGAAGACCCAAATCCACTAAGAATGTGTACTCATACACCATGGGTTGACCTGAGGGGTCAACTGTAGGGCCCACCATACATGGACAGTGCATAATTTGATGATCTGGAATAATAATAAAACCTGTTGAACTGCATCAATCACCATCTGAATCATATGTCCACCATATGGTATCATCAACAAGAGTGTGTAGAACCACCAATCATCATCCATAAGCATACATGGCCCACATCATCATGAATCCCAAGAATGACCATGGTCAAACTATGTTTGACCGAGTCAACATACAACCAAGGACAAGACAATATCAATAGACTAAAGGCATGTTCATTTAATCACATTCATAGCAAATCTTAAAGTACATCATCATTCCATGGCAGTTTAATACATGTAAATATTTAATGTTATTTATACTTCACTTGCACAAAAAGCTTTAATGACAGACCTACCCATTGGACATGGTCTAATTGCTAGCTAAGGGTGAAGGCTAAGACAAGGTTGGGCAAAGGGGGATGACTTGACCAAACTCAACTAAGTGACACTTTGGACGGGGAATGGGGGAGCTACACTCTGTGTCGGACAAATAACACGGGGAAGGGTTGTGCCTCACAAATGGATAAGTTGTTTCAAGAGTGTTTATTCAACTTAGGCATCATGTGTACATCAAGTTGATCCAAGTTCATTAGGATCATTCAATTTCATTTCATGGCCTTTTTTTCCTACATAACCCTTCAGATTTCAGATGTGCTGAAAAGCACAACTAGTCCTAGATTGCATCCAAGGTATGTTTATACATATATATAAGGTCAGCAATAATAGATATAACTTTGAGTAACCATTGCTTTTTGGACCTTTTCTATACTCTTCGAGGAGTATTTTTAGCAGTTCATCGCTCTTTCCCTTTACTCACGTGTGTTTAAAAACACATTCTAGAGTTTACAGTTTCCATGGGCGAATTTATAAAGATTTCCAATAGGTAGTACATGAGCTTTCAGTTTTAGCCAACAACATCTCAAGTGACTAGGGAGACTTCTACCAATGCCAAACATCAGGACAACCGACCATAATGATTTAGGCATACAATCCAACTCACCAAAGTCAAGTTCTGTCACCAACTCAAAGCCGAGATGCTAAACAAACATGGATGTGGTCCAACACAGAGGTAGTAATGGGGAAGTCCTCAGTACTAAAAAGTCAAGAAAGATAAGTCAAAGGTAAAATCCAATATAGGAAGGTCATGGATGGATGGAGTCAAATGAAAGTGGTGCCTAAGATAGCGGACAAGAATGTCTAGGAAAACCATATCTATGCTCATAGGAGGGTAATGAAACCAGTGAGTTTTGTCAGGAAACCTTAAGTGTGCAAGTGATACATCCATTCAATAATTATAACATCAACCAAGATATTCAATTTTAATTTTAATAGTATTGCCACATCCTGAATGATATACCAAGCTAATGCTATGAAGATGACCAAAGCAACAAAATAATAGTCCATAGTCAATAGTCAAAAATCCATAGGTCATACATCATAAGAATAATCATCATAAAACCATCTAAAACACTGCTGCAATAACATCACTAGTCACTAAACTGAAACTATATGGAATAAAGGGTCACATCGGTCATCAAATCTGAACTCTCAAGGCTCAGCCTTGGCATAAGGTCTAACATAAGTTTGATATAATACACTGCTCTGATCATGAGTGATCTCAAAATACAAGCTCATCATAGCTAATCTCCGTAAAAGCTAGGCTCTGAAATGTGTAGATATCTGCTCAGCAAGGATAGTAGCCCTGCTACTATGGTGTGATAATAGGGCCCTAGTTAGAACTTGGGCTGATGAAGCATAATTACTGTATGCACCTTCATATATATATCTGATACGTTGATTGCGTTCTCTATTTCCTTCATCTTGTTGCTTTAGAAAGATTGTAATATTGGTGAGTAGTTCGAATAATTGAGTCAATAATTTCATGGTCGCACCACTTCCTACTTCGGCCTCTTCTGAAACAGGAATATTTTCAGGATGAGGACTGGCTTGGTTCTAAGAATAGGTAATGGGACTTTCTTGTGGAATGTCAGATTGATCTAGACACCTCAGGTTGTAAGGATGGGTTCAGCCTCTAGTGGAGCTACGTGGTGGAATCACCATGTGAACTTGTAACCTTGCTCACCAAAGGTAAAACATGTTGAAAGGGGAGTGAGGATAGTGTTACCAACTATTTTGTACAATAGTTGAACTTCTATTGAGTTGCCAGTTTTTGAACATGATACATGTTCACCTTCAGAGTTCAGAGGTTCAGAGTTCACTTTTTCAAGGCAATTTTCCCCCATTTGTAATAAAAGTCATGTTCACACCCCCTTGGGGGGATTGTAAAAAGTTGGTCTAAACTGGGTCCTTTTATAAAAGACTCGGCTATCCTTAGGTTTAACTATCATGGTGGTACTCTAGATTTTTTTCTCCTTAGGAATTATCCATTGCGCTTCAGTCGTGTATAATTCCTGAGTTTTTCACTCAGACCTCCAAAGCCGGAGTATTTACCATGGTGGTCAAAACCTAAGGTGGTTATTAGAGTCTTGTGTCTAGGATTTTTACATGTTAGCCATCTATATTGAGTCATGTGGACATGCACTAGGTCCCCTAGGATTTTTTGTTTTTTTCTGAGAAAATAATTTTTATCCGCTTCTCAGGGTTTTTTAATGATTTAATTAAAAAATCATGAATAATGATAAAAGATGGGTTAGGAGGTTGATTTTTCCATGGGGGTTCTCATTTTCTAACCCATAGCACCCATAAAACCCCTAAACCCACTTTTCCTAAGTTTGTTGTGATTATTATTCACTTAATTAAATATTTTCTCAAAATCAATAAATGAAGAATATTTAATTAAAAATAATAAAAAATAATAAATTTGGAGAAAATAAAAAAACTCTCCAAAATAAACCAAATTGAATAAATTAGAGAGTTAAATGACATGGCACAGGGAATCAAGGAATATTCCAATCATCACCTACTTGATTGGAGTCAGTATCGGAGCACTGGAAGCTATCTTGCCTTAGGAAATGCGCCTTCCTTGCATGCATTCACGTCTTGCTTGGTTGGAGGTGTTTTATTGGTTGGTTGATGTTTCTTATGCTAGAGGGTGGGCGCCTTGCCTAGGTGGAGGCCATCTCACCCTCATCTCACCTTCCAAGACCCTGTTAACTCCTAAATCAAAGGCTTGAACTCTCTCTTGTTTGGTGAATGCGCCTACATGGCCTCTCTCTCATGCAATTCGCATTAGGTCTCTTTTGTACTCTGTAAACACTATAAAAATAGGTCCTTGCTCTACCATTTGTGTGGAATTTTTGTGCAAGGAACCTCTGCTCTTTTTGCTATTGTTTATTGAATAAAAGTCAAGTATTTGGAGGTCCATGTGGTGTGAATCTTGTTCATGAGGAATTCTTGATGCTTCATTGAGGTGATATTAGCTTAATTCTACTTCTTCTTATGCAATTTTTTGATCATTTATCTAGCTTAGAAGGCTATATCTAGTCCATAGAGTGAGCATTTATAGTCTTAATTTGTTCACTTATGCTTGGTTTGATGAGATTTAAAAAGTAGCAAACTGTAGTCAGCAATACTGATGTTCTTTTTTGTTTCGTTTAATAGTAACCATACTAGATTTGATCATATCTTGTGTTGAAGTTATGTAGTTTTGCAGATCTCCTAAAGGTGAAGAGGGTTTTGGAGCTCAGTTGCTTCTTCTTCCCCTTCACTACTATTTTTATTAACAAGTTTTGCCTTTCAAAATCCTATAAAGAAGTCACGTGTTCAAGCTTGGGCTTGAAGTTCCTTCACATCTTCACCCGTTAAATCTTAAAATTCATTTTTTCCTTTCAAGTTGGTTACATTAATGAGATCTATGGCTTAAAGTTTAAATCATTAAAATGATTCTCGTTTGCTTGAGTGAAAAAGGTTGTTGGTTTGCAAGATCTATCTCCCTTTGCTCTCGCCCTTTTCTCCTCTTTTTGGCTGCCCTACTCTTTTCTCCTCTTTGGCTGCCCTCTTTTCTTCTTTTCCTTGCTGTTGTCCTTACCTTTTGTTTGCAGCCCCTTCATCCAAGCGTTCTCCATCATCCTTTCTTACCTTCTTCTCCTCTTGCTTAGCCTTTGTTGTTGGCTGTCTTCTTCCTTTGTTGGCTGCCTTCTTTCGTTGCCTGCCCTCTTCTTCTTGTTGGCTGCCCTCCTCTCATTCGCTCTTCATCTTTTGTCTTGTTTTTCTCTTTTCCTTTTTTCCTTCTCCTCCTTGATCTTCTCTCTCTCCTTTCCTTATAGCTTAGATTCATTTAAAACTTAGTTTGCATCTAGCTACCTTTTTTTTGTAATACTTAGATCCTAGTTGTTCTAGTTTGCATCCTTTAGTTTTCATTTTAGATCTTAGTTTCATTTTGTTCTTTATTTGACTAATTATTAACAAAGTTTGTGTTCAAAGCTTTTATTTTCAGGGATATAAGAAGTACAAATCAAGAAAGCCCAAAGGTTAAAACAAGCTAAACCAAAAGAGCAAAAGAGAAAGTCTTGAAAAGCGCAAAAAACTCCTCTTCCCTCTGTTGTCCGCCGAGATGCACACCAGCAGCACAAATCTTTAGAAACCTGTCTCCTCACTACAAGTGGGAGAAGTGTGGCCTTGGGGGAAAGCAATGAGCCAGGTACTGTCACCTGAATCCCAGCTCCTTCGTTTTCTATGGCTCTTATGTTTTAAATGTTTTTTGGTGTTGAGTGATGCAGATGGGTGTTTTTTAGGAGTTTAAATGATGAGAGATCACGATTTTATAATTGAAACAAACACAAGATAAATGAGCAATCCACGTTGCGATACAAGATATGAGATCAACAGTATAAAGAAGACTTGCAATATAAAAGCATCCACAGATAGATAATAAATTCAGATAGAGACTTCAAAGGACAAATGGCCTAGATTAATTAAAGCATGTAAGTGAACATAGACCATTTCCAAATAGAGTAAAAAATTGAAATGCTTGGGGATGCTGAAGATACAAGTCTTGAAGTAACTGTTTGTGAGAAAGTTGTGCAAATTATCTTGGTTAATTGAAAGTTTTAATGATCTTTGATTATTAGGGCTAAGAAAATCAAGGCAAGCGTCCAACCGGAAAAATATACTTTCAGTGGCTTCCCCTCTGGTGGTATGACGGACTGTCCAGTTATCAAGGATAGGTGTCCAATGATTTAACCACCCTTGAAGTCTAAGACAACGGCACTCCGGCCCCACCAGGTTTAGGAACTTTTCCCACTACCTGAGTATTTCTCGAAATAGCAACGCTGGCTCGTTGGTTGTAGGGTGTAAATTTTATTATGTTATCACTTTCGAGATTAACAAATCCAACACCGTTTTGAGTACGAGCCCAACCCCTTAGGGTTGGCAGAGCATACTAAGTGGAGGATAACAACGAAGATAAATTATATTGGGGGATGTGAGTTGGAAGTATTTTATTATTAAGAGCACACAATTCAACTCTCTAACAGAGAGCGCTCTTGACTTCGTCTTAAGACGGAAGTTCAAGAGACTTAGCTAATCTATATGCTTGATGCAAGGATATGCAGTGGGAATGCTCTCTGACAGAGAGTGCTCTTGGCTTGGATTATTGCAAGTTCAAGAGACTTTGGTTCTTTGTTAAGATAGAAGCAACTTAAAGCAAAATAACACAACTATGAAGTTCAAATAATGAAAAATGAGACAAGACAATGATATATCAAATGAAATAAACTACTTGCAAAAATAAGCTTAAAGACCAACTAGTGTTCTACCACAACAGAGACTAATCTAGCAAGTGAAGTCAAAGTGACTTCTACACACTGTTCATGAAACTTCTAGCTAGTTGGTCGTACGCAGTACACAGTGGGGAAAGAGGATTGGCACTCAATATCAATGCGGCACTTGGAATAAAATCCTAAGCTACTCCTTAGGTCAAGACTGAAATGAAATTTAAACTCTAAGTACAAAAGAAATTATTCAAAAGACTTAAAAGCAAATCTAAACTAAGCATGCACAAAACACTCTTCCCCAAATGGGGAACAAGAACCAAAATGTGGGAGGCCTTATCCCACTTAGCCTTTTTATTAATCAAGTACAAGTTCCTTGGGATTTTAACCCTTGAAAGGACTTTTAAGAGGAAAATAAAACTTATAAACTTGAAGCAAGCTCTTAAGAGCTTTTACAAAGGATAATCAAATGATATGTTCAAGTTTTGGATCATCCTTATGGTTCTTGAAGTTTTGCGTGGCTTAGATCTTCTTACTTCAAAGTTCCTCATTCTCTTTTCTCCTTCAAAGTACCTACACAAGCGATTTAACTCAAGGCACCCCTTAGCATTAGTAAAAAACCAACAATTTTAATCTAAGATCTAAATGCAAAAAATCAAATCTTTAGATGCAAGCTTTTAACCTTTTAAATGAGATCTAAAAACTAGAATGCAAATTAATAATAAACTAAGTATGAACTAAAAACTTTAACAAGAAATGCAAATTTAGTCTTAAGAAATGAGATCTAACTAACAAATGCAAAGCATGAGATAGAATGCCTAGATACTAACTTTTGATAAGAAAAAGGAGCTAACTAATGCTAACATCTAACAATATTTAATGTTTTATGTGTGGTTATTTTTAGGGCTTTTTGAAGATGGACAAAAGGAGGAGGAATGGCTTGGTACAGCAGCAACAAAAAAAAAAGGACTGAAGTGAAGGGATAAAACGAGAGCAAGGATTGGAAGAGGAGAGGCTGCCAATAGAGAAAGGTAAGTGGCTGCGAACAGTACTTTGGGACAGCAGTAAGAAGAGGGTAAAAAGTAGATAGGAAATTGATGGGAGAGAGGAGAAAAGTAGACAAAAACAGGGGTAAGAAGAGAGGGAAAAGAGAGCACCAAAACAATGAATAGGCAGTCAATAATAGGGCAAAGAGAAGGGTTGTAAAAATACAAACAAAGAGGCAGTGAACAGCGAGAGAAAGGGATCAAAACAGTAAGCAAAAAGAGAAAAGAAATCAGAGAATGGAGAATGAAAACAGTAAGGAATAAGGTAGGTTTTGGAGAGGTCAAAAATGAGAGAGAAAGATCAAGGCAAGCCGAAAACCAAAGGCAAGCTTTGATGGGAAGCTCAAGTTTAAAGGATGATAAACTGCGTTTTTCCACAACTTGAAAGTAGGACTAGTAACCAAGTAACCCAAAGTTTGAAAATCTTTGTTGTTGATGGATGAAAGGCTAGATCCTATTTGTTGTGTTTCTTTTTGTTGAGAAGAGAAGGACTTGGAGAACCTGCAAGAGAAGAAGTTAGAGAGGAAAAGCCATTGTGTGAGCAAAGAAAAGCTTGATTTCCAAGCCACTCTCCACCTTGAATGATCCCTGCAAAACCCTCACAATCAAGCAAGCAAAACCGAACAAGCTACTTCTAACATAGATTAGAACATAAATTGAATAATGAATTGCTTAAATAAAAGATGAGGTGAGAGAGATATCACCAAGACAATGTGAACCAAGTCTGAAAACTCATGCATAGACCTCCAAAGTCGTTTCTTATTTCAATAGCATAAACAAATATTACAATGAGAATTTGGCAAAGTGTTATTGCCTAAAATCTCCATGAGAAGAGAGCCAAAATGGCTTTTCTTTATAGCAAAATACAAGAGCCAGTCTAACCTAATTCGAATGGCATAGAAGGAGCCAATGACATTGAGTCATCAAATCAAATTCCATCAATATCTCAATCAAATCCATGTTAATCAAAGCCTTGGAGTACCAATCCTCCTCATAGCTCGAGTTTGTAGTTGTTGGGATGGGGAGGTGGCCTCCAACTTGGCAAGGCGCCCCCCATCCATCTCCTTGGAAGCATCACCATACAAATAATCATGTGCCAAGTGTAAATTCGAGCTCCAATAGAGGTTGACATGAGCATTCAATAGGATATGCGTGATCTCTTGATGAGTTGATGCATGTGCTTGTTTTTAATGCTAACACCAATTTGCAAAGGGAGCCAAACCTCATGATTGCACATATCTAGGAAGGCGCCTACCATAGGCTTTAATGCCATCCAACCAACCCACTTATCACTTGACACATCACTAATTCGAAATTTTGAGGAAGGAGGGTGAATTCTCTTGAAGGAGATCTCTTGCAGTGACTGGATAGTTGACTAAATGATGATTAAGATGATTGAAATCTTCATTAATGCCTTTTATTTTATTCCTTTTGGATTATTTTGGAGAGATTTGGATTATCTCCAAAATATTCATTTTTAATTTTTTAATTAATAATTTCTTTGTAAATGGGTTTTTTGAGAAATTATTAATTATGAGGTTGAATTGACATCCGAAACTTAGGATAAACTGGTCCGAGGTTCATGAATGATTTTTGGCTTAAGGTTAGAACCTTCAATCACTGAATTCGAACCCCGAATGACTGACATATTACAAATTGAAATTTTTCCATTTAAACTATGAAAAAATTTATTAAAAAATAAAAATAATAAAAAACCCAAAACCGGAGGACCCGTTAAAATTTTTTCGAAATTTTTTGTGAGGGTCCTAGTGACTTTGGACATAACTATAGTCTATTCTAATAGTGTCTAGTAGGCTTATATACATCAGTTGGACTCTAATAATCCCCCAAGGCTCAATTTTCAAAATCGTGCATTCCAGCTTTGGAGGAAGCGGGAGAAAACCTCATCGATTATAGCTCGGCTATAGGCAAAGTATAATTGACAAGGGAAAAAACTCCCTAGAATACCTTAGTTGCTTAACCAAGTCATGGGGGACCGAGCCACTCAAAAAATCCTACTAGCACACTTTATTACAAACCCCGTGGGGCCATGGTCACCTTGACTAAATTAAAAACTGGCTAGCCAAAATTGGTTAACTACTGCAAACTGAAACCCAGATACTCTGGAAGTGAACACTGATGTGTTCCAACACTGGCAGCTCAATGAGGTTTCAACTATTTGTACAAAATAGTTGTTAACATTTGGCACCAACTGCGGGATGTGTGCTCGATATGGAAATCATGCAAGGAGAGGATACGAGTGTTATCACACAAAATCAAGCTGTTTGGTAGTAGGTGTCCCAATAGGGATGGTAGAGGTGAATAGCTAGGAAGGTGCAACCTGCAATAGCCAGGTCCTTCGTTCAGGGAACGGAAGTCACACCGGACAAGGCTACTGTCGCTTTAGACGAGGCACTTGGCCAAGTCAAGGGGGATACCCTGCTCAACCAGTGATGGTTGAGAGACAACAAATACACCCAAACCCAAAAAGATAAGAGACAAAATCAAAGAATGAGTGTAGAAGAGCCCCTGAGTCTAGTTTCAGCCTATTTGATGGACACAAGTAGTGAAATAACTATAATGTGATAAGTGACCAGCAATAGATTATGATAAATGAATTGGATTTAGATGGCTAAAAGTCAACTAAGGCAACAAATAATGCAAGAAGTGATTATTAAATGAAAATCTGCCCAAGGGAGAGATTGGTTCTGAGACTGGTGGACCTAGGGTAGCATAAAATTAGTGTTTATATTCACTTCCAGCTATTGACACTTGATTTCTTAAGGTGAAATGACAATATGAATCCAAATCAAGAGTACCCAGAACCCCCAAATGACCCAAATTAGCTGAAAGAGAAAAACGCCCTAGAGGGGCGTTTTTGGCAAAATGACCAGTGCTAGACCTATGGGTAAATGGAGTCGGAATTGTACCAAACTTGAGATATGGACTTTTAGGAACAAATAATAAGCGAGTTTGGAGAGAAATTTAAGTTCCTACGGTTAAATTTTTTGTTTTTATTTACTCTTGGTTTTATATGCAGTTTCAGCTTAGCAAACACCAGAAATCTAACTAGAGAATTGAGCATGAGAGGTATACCTGAAACAAAGATGAATGGCTGAATATTTGTGTGAAGACCACTTGCCGAATCAAAGTGATGAGCAGCCAGTGCTTTCCCTAAGCGTTTGAGCCAGCCGGAGAGCAAGTGCACCCTAGCTACCTGCCACAAGAAATGGGAAATTAGAAATCTGTAACAAATAGATAGTTAACACAGCAAAATGAAAGGTAAATAATTGACAAATTGAATGATAAACAGCAAATTCAACCCCCTCTTTAAAATCCTTGAAGAAAAACCCAAGTGTGGAGCTTCCACTCCAAGAAATGCGCCCCTCTTCAAGTGGCCTTCCAACCTGCAATTCGTTTCAGCTGTAGAAGATGGATAAATGCACTAGAAAACTCATCAATACATCAGCAAATGGCTATCAATCATCACAACATTCATCCAAGCAACAATGCCTCAAGAACTCTCAAGAATCTCTTCTCTATTTCAGTCTAAGTGTTTACAAAAAATGCCCAAGAGGAGCAACAATGGAGTGAGCTCATTTTCTTATAGAGATGGCTCAAAACCTAGCCTCATTCCTCCCAAAACCAACGGCTGGGATTAACTCTCCCATTTTCCAAATCGAGGGTGGAGATGAGCTCATGGAGGGGGGTGCGAATTGCCCCAAGAGAAACGCACAAGTGGATGAGAGGGACCCATGGTGGGGTCCATACAATACATGAAACAATGTTGGGGTGTGTCTATAGCATGTTTTATCCCCCCAACATAATACATCAAGGCCCCATATACAAAGTATCAACCAAATCGAATTCCCCTAAGTGGAGAAAAACGCCCCCTATGGGCAATTCGACCTCCAATGGTGAGCTGGGCAAGAGAGGGCCCCACAATGTGCAAATAATATATCAAACATTATCAATTTACCTTAGGAATCACCCTTTACTTTGCTGGCCATTGATTTTCACCCTTTGCTATAGTTGCCTTTGTCAATTTTTTATTTTCCTTGTATTTTATTGCTGGTTTATACTGCTGAAGATGTAATTTGGGCTTTTGACCCATCTAAAGTGCCCGGATTGCCGAACCGTCTGCTGCAATGTGATCGTGGACCCAAAAAATAGTAGAAATGACCACTCGAACGACCCCGATCCATCACTTAGGCATAATTTGCCCAAAATCCATGATTTTTAATTAAAACAGGTCATTAATGACCAGTAATAATTAAAAATCTCACAAACGCCTCGATATTTTTGCATTCTGTAACTTGGAGGCTCATATGGGTACCCTGTAGATAATAATTGACCAAAATCGAAATTCCAATCGCAACATATTTTTTTTGGGCCCATTTTTGGCTTGGTCAACCTAGCTTGACCAAGTCAAATCTAGTCAACAATGGTACTGGCTGAATACCTGTGTGCAATCATGAAGCGAAAGGCTTCCTTATACAAGTTAGTACATTACTAAACAACATGATAATAAAATGGTGATAAAAAACTGCATTAAATCTTGGAAAATACAAGGCCCCAGGTGAGGTGGGCCCACCACATCCAAAAAGACTCAAATGCTATGCACAACCTATAGACTTGACCACCTAGCTGAATTTGGGTGATGTGAAATACATGACGAAGGATAAGGGATGACAAGGATGAGGATCATGTGACCTTTTGGATAACTCGGGGAAAGCAGGGTCCATTGAGATAAGTATACCATGATAGAACACAGGGAAGGGCAGTGCCTCACAAATGGGTATAGTGCAGGGAAACCGCCACAGGTAATATGACAAGTATCTCACAACTCACATCCGTGCCCGAAGACTCTGTGAGGTTCTTTTCTAGAGCCGCCAAACTGGGTGTCCGACAAACCGTAACTTGAGACTCTAGGGGACAATCTTGAGCTTGTCCCTTGCTCCCTCTCACCTCCTTGCCCCACAGGACCAGGTGAGGAATAACCACTACAAATGCTGACATGTATGGCTGACCTGTGTCCATGTGTGTTTATAAACACATTGCATGGATTTTACAATGAGTTTCATACTTAGCCCTTTTTTGGCTAGATTTACATTTACAAAAAGCCTTTTTGGCTTGCTTTACATTTCTTCATTTCTTCAATTTACATCAAGGCTCTTTTGGGCTACATACATATCTCAATAGATATCATCATGGTGCTCATACTACAAAGTAATGGGGTTGAGCAATACATGCTTCAATGACCAATGGGGAACACTCGGTGAGGCTACACAATCCTAACTGCATTGCAACATCGGGGGAAACCGACAGGAGCAAATCCCAGGTTTGAGAGTGCATCTCACACACTAAAGAGCCGAGGCACAATAGACAGGGAATCATGGCATACTCAGAGATCAGTGGGGAAAGGGATCCTCCAAGTCACAAATCGAAATCCAAGTCGGGAAAGTACATCATGTATGAGTCGGATGGGTGGAGAAGGTGAAGGTGGATCCAAAGTCAGCTGCCTAGGGGGACTAAATGACCAAGTCTATATCAAGAGTAGGGGTGTAACCCGGTGTGCATATAATAGGAGCCTACTAGGAAGGGGTGGACTGACATACCAAGGGCCCAATCACATATCATAAAGACTAGATCACCAAATCAATCATCATATGTAGAGTTAGTGTACTATCATGTATAAACAAGTCTAACAACAATCATGAGCAATATATATCAAATGCAATACCTGCCACACCATATACCTGCTGCTGAGGCTGTCTCTGAACTAGATCTCTGCTGAATCCGGGCACAAATAGTAAACCAGCAATACTCTGTGATAATCTCAATCAAAACAAGACTAGGCAACTATCTCAATGGGCTTATATCAAAGCCTGGCATGGGAGGGTGACCCTGCGGTAAATGCTAAGTGACATGTCTATACCACTGTACAACCATCTGTCCCCTCTGATGTATCTGCTCGTGGCAATCTGAACAAAACTGTGTGCCTCCTCCGAAGGCATTGGATCTCTGATCTGGAAAAAAAGTACTGTGTGGTCCTCGCCCGCACAGTCTGCAGCATGGTAGCTCCAGCTAACATAGATGTGATAACAACGAGAACACTAGAATCTGTGGTTTATATATATAACCTGTAAAAACATCTCAACTTGACAGAAAACACTCAGCGGAACATGTGTTATGGAAAAACCAAAATGAAATATCAACTATATTTTATTTTCGTAAAAAAATTCTAAGAAGTCTAAATACAGAAAGTAAATGCTTTTTTTTGACAAAATTTAATCTTTTCCTATTCTAATATAATACATAAAGGAAAACGATAGGTATAATCATAAATCCAATGTAACCATTTAAGCATGTAATCAATGTAAAAACAATTTTTTACCTTGTCTCTGGTTACCGGCCAGGACAAGGGCATGCTTATCAGAAAGTGCAAACCTACTGGGATCTTCTGAATGGGAGGGACGGATGGGAAATCATATGATAGATATTTGAAATGCTTCCCAATATAATAAGTCCTTCTGTAGGCACACTCTATCCAGAACAGGATAGGGTGACGAAATTCAGGATGACAAGGCAGTGCTAGTACCTTATCATACTCCTCCAAGAGGCTCTTCTGAAAATAATTTTCCATGAAAGTGCATGCCTCGAACTGTTCTAATATACAAGGGTCAGCCGATGGCTGAGATATGTATTCAACTGATTTTACCCAAACCGGTCCTTCACTATACTATTTCTCTAGATCATCCTTGCTGATGCTCATGTGTGGTTCTGACTACTCATATGAAAAAATGGTATGCTCTTCCTTCATGTTTAAATGCTCAAAATCTTCAAAATCTACACTCCCCTCTCTAGATACATCAAAAATAGGTTTTCCGATGTATGTCCAATAACTATCATCCATATCTTTGTCAAATATGGGGGAGTCTTCATGCATTATGTCATATTCTTGGCTATATGTACCTTCATGCTCATAAGTGGGATTATCAACAAAATTTCCCAAGGGATTTTGTTCATTGTTAGCTTCTTTAGACATGGCATAGATAGGGTTCTCTAAGAAGGTCCATTCATCATTTCCAATGTCTATGTCATCCATGATGGATTCATCATCACTTATGTCATTCTCCATGCTATGTCTATCCTCCTCATCTTCATTTTCACTTTGAAATGGTGCTAGAAAAGTAGAGTAAATTGCATAGATCCCAAGATCATCATTATTATAAGTGTATTGATTATAAGGATTCTTGGTTTTCAACATGATATTTCTTTTCTTTCTCGTTATGCAATTTAACCACAGAATCCTCAGATGTTGGCACAGTAGCATAAGACCAATCCATTTGGATCCATCCTCCTAAACTGGCAGCCCACTTCCTAAAAAGTAGCATTCCCCATTTATCTGGAACATCTATAACAAGTATGTCCATGGTTACATGGATGTCCGGATATTTAGCCAACCCGATTGACTAATTTTCAATGATTCCTATAACTTCAACCTGTCTGGAATCCATGGCACAAACATTTCGATATGGCCTTGATGTTTTCAGGTTGAGTTGGTCCATGACTGCTTTGGTCATGATGTTGGTAGCAGACCCTGAATCTAACATACAGTTGTGTAGAAGAAGATCACCTATCATCAATGATATGTAGAATGGGGGATGATCTTCTGTTCTTGTATCCTTGGTATGTAGAATTATAATGGGGTCTTCAAAGGCACTATAATTGTTCGTGGAAGGTTGTTCTACAGTTTTAGCAATAGTGATCCTTTTAGGGGGAGTAGGATTTGGAGGTGTAGGACTTAAGATTTTTAAGAGTTTCTCTTTCTGTCCAAGTATTTTGCATAACTCAAGCATAGGCACAGGTACCTTAGAATTGAGCAACCAATTGCCTAAATCAAAACTCAGATTGCTTTCTTCTTTGGAATTATCAAAAATTGCTTCTTTAGATGGCCTTTGATTTTGAAGTCCATCATTTGATTTCCTATGGTAAGTGACATCCTTGAATCTTTGCATGTTGTTGACTTGATCCATTGAAGGACTTTCTCCAAAACACTTAGTCCTATTATCAAGTTTTTGACTATACTGTTTAGCTTGTATCCAAATTTCTCTAGGAATATCAAAGATGTCACCTACATGGTTAATAAATTCAGGCTCGCTTGTTGATGCACTAGGACCACAATCTTTTGGATGACCATGTTCTTGAACATAACATGCAAAATAGCAACCAGATTCCTCATGGAAGTCTTTGCATGCCCTACAAAATGGTTTGTATGATTCAACCATGTTAGCAGCCTCTAACTGATTTGGAGGCCTTTGTTCATGATTGGGAAATTTTCTTTGCCATGTTGGTTTTGCAGGAAATGTTCTAGGAGGTGGTTGGGGTTGAGTTCTTTCAACATTGATTACCCGATTCTGCATCTCTTTCATTTGGGAAAGATACTTTTGTTCCATCTTTTACATTTTCTCAGCCATATCAACGAGTTTCTTTTCAGAAGCAACTTTTTCATTTGAGGTTGTAGGCTCTTTCTCTTTGGGTTTAGGAGCTTTTGAAGGGATTGAAGACCTAGAGTAACCCTGGATGTTTGATTCTCCTGAAGATTGCATGTTTCTGTCAATTTTTATAGCCAAATTCTGAGCTTGAAGCAATGTTGTGGGTTCCTTGTCTCTTATCTGATACTGTATCTTTCCACTTAATGCTTCTATGTAAAAATCCAGTAAGGAAGCTGCAAGAGGTGCATAAGTAACAGGGATGGAATTAGACAACTCTATAAACTTAGTGTTGAATTCATCCATGGTCTCAGTATCTGACTTCTTCATGCTGGTCAAAGATGCCACTAGATATGTCTAGGTTCCTTTTTGTTGCCAAATTTGTCGAGGAAAGCAGTCTTGAAGGCTTCTATGGTGGCAAAAGAATTGTTGGGCAAATTGTCATACCAATTTCCATCCTTACCATCCAAAGATAAGGCAAAAAGGGTCATGTACACATCTTCATGTTTGTCAGTGCCCCTGACATAGGAACCACAGTGTCTGGAAAAGTTTATGATATGTTGCTCGGTAGATGTAGAGGCATCAGTGCCATTGAAAGTCATAAGTTTATCAATAGCCTTCTTAGGAACCTCACGGGGTTGACCTGCTATTTGAGTGAAGTTGAGTCGAGTAAAAAACTCACCCATTGTGGAAAGGAAACAATTATTATTTTCATAAATTTCTAAGTTTTCTTGAAATAAAAGATGGATGTCTGAAATAGACTCAGATCAAAGTTCTTCAAGGATCCGACGAGAAGCAAGTTTATTCAATCTCTTCCTGTAAACCTTTTTAGGCTCGGGGATGAAATCGAGTAAACCTTCAGAGTTTCTTCTAGTTGAGTACCTTGAGGTGTTAACTGACAGTGGAGTCGCCAGGTGGATTCAAGTCTAATTTCGGAGAGTGATTTGACTAAAAATCTACCAAAAAAGGAAAGTAAAAGGCAATGGAGTCGCCAAACAGATATCAAATCTATTAAAAAGGTAAAACAAACTAGAAAAAACTAAGGTCGTTCAGGAACAAAAAAGATTTGTCCCCATCAACGGCGCCAAAGATGTTGACCGCCGAGATGCACACCAGCAGCAGAAATATTTCGAAAGTTGTCTCCTCACTACAAGTGGGAGAAGTGTGGCCTTGGGGGCAAGCAATGAGCCAGGTACTGTCACCTAAATTCTAGCTCCTCCTTTTAGGCTAACTCCTAACGAAGCGAAGGGGGGTAGTCCCTACATAGATTTTTCTAAGGCTCTTATGTTTTAAGTGTTTTTTGGTGTTGAGTGATGCGGATGGGTGTTTTTTAGGAGTTTAAATGATGAGAGATCACTATTTTATAATTGAAACAAACACAAGATAAATGAGCAATCCACGTTGCGATACAAGATATGAGATCAACAGTATAAAGAAGACTTGCAATATAAAAGCATCCATAGATAGATAATAAATTCAAATAGAGACTTCATAGGACAAATGGCCCAAATTAATTAAAGCATGTAAGTGAACATAGACCAATGCCAAATGGAGTCAAAAATTGAAATGCTTGGGGATGCTGAAGATACAAGTCTTGAAGTAACTATTTGTGAGAACGTTGTGCAAATTATCTTGGTTAATTGAAATTTTTAATGATCTTTGATTATTAGGTCTAAGAAAATCAAGGCAAGCGTCCAACCGGAAAAGTATACTTTCAGTGGCTTCCCCTCTAGTGGTATGACGGACCGTCCAGTTATCAAGGATAAGTGTCCAATGATTTAACCACCCTCGAAGTCTAAGACAACGGCACTCTGGCCCCACCAGGTTTAGGAACTTTGCCCACTACCTGAGTATTTCTCAAAATAGCAACGCCGGTTCGTTGGTTGTGGGGTGTAAATTTTATTATGTTATCACTTTCGAGATTAACAAATCCAACACCGTTCTGAGTACGAGCCCAACCCCTTAGGGTTGGCAGAGCATACTAAGTGGAGGATAACAACGAAGATAAATTTTATTGGGGGATGTGAGTTGGAAGTATTTTATTATTAAGAGCACACAATTCAACTCTCCGACAGAGAGCGCTCTTGACTTCGTCTTAAGACAAAAATTCAAGAGACTTAGCTAATCTATATGCTTGATGCAAGGATATGCAGTGGGAATGCTCTCCAACAGAGAGTGCTCTTGACTTGGGTTATTGCAAGTTCAAGAGACTTTGGTTCTTTGTTAAGATAAAAGTAGCTTAAAGCAAAAGAACACAACTATGAAGTTCAAATAATGAAAAATGAGACAAGACAATGATATATCAAATGAAATAAACTACTTGCAAAAATAAGCTTAAAGACCAACTAGTGTTCTACCACAACAGAGACTAATCTAGCAAGTGAAGTCAAAGTGACTTCTACACACTGTTCATGAAACTTCCAGCGAGTTGGTTGTACGCAGTACACAGTGGGGAAAGAGGAGTGGCACGCAATGTCAATGCGGCACTTGGAATAAAATCCCAAGCTACACCTCAGGTCAAGACTGAAATGAAATTTAAACTCTAAGTACAAAAGAAATTATTCAACAGACTTAAAGCAAATCTAAACTAAGCATGCACAAAACACTCTTCCCCAAATGGAGAAGAAGAACCAAAATGTGGGAGGCCTTATCCCACTTAGCCTTTTTATTAATCAAGTACAAGCGCCTTGGAATTTTAACCCTTGAAAGGACTTTTGAGAGGAAAATAAAACTTATAAACTTGACGCAAGCTCTTAAGAGCTTTTACAAAGGATAATGAATGATATGTTCAAGTTTTGGATCATCCTTATGGTTCTTGAAGTTTTGCGTGACTTAGATATTCTTACTTCAAAGTTCCTCATTCTCTTTTCTCCTTAAAAGTAACTACACAAGCGATTTAACTCAAGGCACCCCTTAGCATTAGTCAAAAACCAACAATTTTATTCTAAGATCTAAATGCAAAAAATCAAATCTTTAGATGCAAGCTTTTAACCTTTTAAATGAGATCTAAAAACTAGAATGCAAATTAATAATAAACTAAGTATGAACTAGAAACTTTAACAAGAAATGCAAATTTAGTCTTAAGAAATGAGATCTAACTAACAAATGCAAAGCATGAGATAGAATGCCTAGATACTAACTTTTGATAAGAAAAAGGAGCTAACTAATGCTAACATCTAACAATATTTAATGTTTTATGTGTGTTGTGATTTTTAGGGCTTTTTGAAGATGGACGAAAGGAGGAGGAATGGCTTGGTACAGCAGCAACAAAAAAAAAGGACTGAAATGAAGGGATAAAATGAGAGCAAGGATGGGAAGAGGAGAGGCTGCCAACAGAGAAAGGTAAGTGGCCGCGAACAGGACTTTGGGACAGCAGTAAGAAGAGGGTAAAAAGTAGCTAGGAAATTGATGGGAGAGAGGAGAAAAGTAGACAAAAACATGGGTAAGAAGAGAGGGAAAAGAGAGCAGCAAAACAGTGAATAGGTAGTCAATAATAGGGCAAAGAGAAGGGATGTAAAAATAGAAACAAAGAGGCAGTGAACAGCAAGAGAAAGGGATCAAAACAGTAAGCAAAAAGAGAAAAGAAATCAGAGAATGGAGAATGAAAACAGTAAGGAAGAAGGTAGGTTTTGGGGAGGTCAAAAACGAGAGAGAAAGATCAAGGCAAGCCGAAAACTAAAGGCAAGCTTTGATGGGAAGCTCAAGTTTGGAGGATGATAAACTGTGTTTTTCCACAACTTGAAAGTAGGACTAGTAACCAAGTAACCCAAAGTTTGAAAATCTTTGTTGTTGATGGATGAAAGGCTAGATCCTCTTTGTTGTGTTTCTTTTCGTTGAGAAGAGAAGGACTTGGAGAACCTGCAAGAGAAGAAGTTAGAGAGGAAAAGCTATTGTGTGAGCAAAGAAAAGCTTGATTTCCAAGCCACTCTCCCCCTTGAATGATCCCTGCAAAACCCTCACAATCAAGCAAGAAAAACCGAATAAGATACTCCTAACATAGATTAGAACATAAATTGAATAATGAATTTCTTTAAAAAAGATGAGGTGAGAGAGATATCACCAAGACAATGTGAACCAAGTCTGAAAACTCATGCATAGACCTCCAAAGTCGTTTCTTATTTCAATAGCATAAACAAATATTACAATGAGAATTTGGCAGAGTGTTCTTGCCTAAAATATCCATGAGAAGAGAGCCAAAATGGCTTCTCTTTATAGCAAAATACAAGAGCCAGTCTAACCTAATTCAAATGGCATAGAAGGAGCCAATGACATTGAGTCATCAAATCGAATTCCATCAATATCTCAATCAAATCCATGTTAATTAAAGCCTTGGAGTACCAATCCTCCTCATAACTTGAGTTTGTAGTTGTTGGGATGGGGAGGTGGCCTCCACCTTGGCAAGGCGCCCCCCATCCATCTCCTTGGAAGCATCACCATACAAATAATCATGTGCCAAGTGTAAATTCGATCTCCAATAGAGGTTGACGTGAGCATTCAATAGGATATGCGTGATCTCTTGAGGAGTTGATGCATGTGCTTGTTTTTAATGCTAACACGAGTTTGCAAAGGGAGACAAACCTCATGATTGCACATATCTAGGAAGGCGCCTACCATAGGATTTAATGCCATCCAACCAACCCACTTATCACTTGACAAATCACTAATTCGAAATTTTGAGGAAGGAAGGCGAATTCTCTTGAAGGAGATCTCTTGCAGTAACTGGATAGTTGACTGAATGATGACTGAGATGATTGAAATCTTCACTAATGCCTAGTGCCATGTCAATTAGCCTTTTATTTTATTCCTTTTGGATTATTTTGGAGAGATTTGGATTATCTCCAAAATATTCATTTTTAATTTTTTAATTAATAATTTCTCTGTAAATGGCTTTTTTGAGAAATTATTAATTATGAGGCTAAATTGACATCCGAAACTTAGGATAAACTGGTCCAGGGGTCATGAATGATTTTGGCTTAAGGTTGGAGCCTTCAATCACTAAATTTGGACCCCAAATGACTGACATATTACAAATTGAAATTTTTCCATTTAAACTATGGAAAAATTTATTAAAAAATAAAAATAATAAAAAACCCAAAATCGGAGGACTCAGTAAATTTTTGTGAGGGTCCTAGGGACTTAGGACATGACCATAGTCTATTCTAATAGTGTCTTGTAGGCTTATATACATCAGTTGGACTCTAATAACCCCCCAAGGCTCAATTTTCAAAATCGAGCATTCCAGCTTTGGAGGAAGCGGGAGAAAACCTCATCGATTATAGCTCGGCTATAGGCAAATTATAATTGACAAGGGAAAAAACTCCCTAGAATACCTTAGTTGCTTAACCAAGTCATGGGGGACCGAGCCACTCAAAAAATCCTACTAGTACACTTTATTACAAACCCCGTGGGGCCATGGTCAGCTTGACTAAAAATAAAAACTGGCTAGCCAAAATTTTCTAACTACTGCAAATTGAAACCCAGATACTCTGGAAGTGAACACTGATGTGTTCCAACACTGGCGGCTCAATGAGGTTTCAACTATTTGTACAAAATAGGTGATAACACCCTCTTCTTCACTCCCCCATCAAGCCATTGTGCTTTCAAGAAGAAAAACACAAGCATATTGTAGAAAATTAATAAAGAGCAAGTGGGATAAAGGCTCCCACACCCCACTTCCCCCGTTTGAGGGAAGCTTGTATCGTCCTTTGTCCTTTTTGCATCTTATTTGCTTTATACCTGGAAGTAGAGTAATTGTTTCATTTGTTAGAGTAGTTTCAAATTTTGAATAAGTCACTAGATCTTAGAAGCAAATAGTTTAGTTTGATTTGTCTTTTTCAAGTTTTAACTTAGTTTCAATTTCATTTTATATAATTTGTTAAAAAGAATCAAAGTCTCTTGAATCTCACTGAAGAGTGGATCAAGAGCACTCTCTATCGGAGAGGTTTACTTTTTTTCTTAGTTAGATTTTTTGCTTTTCATATAAACTGCTAATAAAAGGAATCAAAATCTCTTAAATCTCACCGAAAGGTGGATCAAGAGTGTTCTTTGTTGGAGGGTTTGTTGTTTAAATTTCAGTTTACTTTAAGCATTTTTACAATCTTGTCATAAGTCTCTTGAATCTCTCCATAAGGCAGATCAAGAGCTCTCTCTGTCGAAGAGTCTATGGTTCTTGTTCAAAACCCATAATAAAATTGAAACAAATATTTACTTCACTGCGTATGCTCTACCCACTTGTGGGATACTCAAAAACAGTGTAGATTGATTAATTCCTCACATTTAACTCCACTTCAACCATAATAAAATACATCCCGAGAAAACCAACGAAAATCCGACGTTCATCATTAATAGTCGAAAGTGGGCAAATTCTGCTTGTGGACGCGAGAACCACTAGATCGAGACCTTAAGGGAACCAGTTAGGCTACATCCTTGTTGGTGTAGTGTTGAACACCGCTCTAGAGACTCCGACCAATCCACATGTCCTTGTACGGAGCCACTTAGAATATTATCCGGACATATCTCCTGTACCACAAGGTATATCTTGGAGATCCCCATCCCCCTAATAATAAACTTCACCCCAAAATTTACAATAAAATTTTCCAAGAGCATTTGCAAAACATTCTCAAGCACACCCAAGACATGTTTCAAACATCCCAGGCACTACATTGACTCCATTCGACACTGGTCATTCTATTCAGTATTTCATTTTCTTTTTATCTATCCGGAGTATTGCTTTATCTGCTTTAAAATAATCATGTTGTGGATGCTTTGCTTATAAGTTATCATTGGTTGTGTGTCATCTAAACTATTTTGCAAATACATGCTTGGACTTAATCTCTTATTGTAAATCATAAAAACTTCTAAAACAACACCCATCCTCATCACACATTTCATAAAACACTTTAAAAAACCATAAGAGTTGTTATAACACATATAGTAGCTGGGCTACCATACATTATTTTTCTGATTCCAATACACTATTAAGCCAATTCCCTTGCATTTGAGTTGCCAAGATGAGCATCTATTATGGATCATGATTATTGCATGGACAACAGTTTTATTCCCATGCCATGAATGAGTCTCAGGACACTCAGAGAGATGACCGATGTAGCCATTTAGCCATTCATACAGAACAGTCAGTATTTCCCAGAGTTACAGCAGCAGTTTTAGAGGATAGATGATGGTTTAGATATTGTGCATTCAGGTATATGACTCAGCAGGTATATTTTGGTGTTATGGTTATATTGCTTTTATAGTCATTCTTGTAGCATGTCTTAGCATTTAGTGTCATGATCTGGCGATCACATAGATATGTGGACCTGGTTGTACTTTTATATATATATTACTGTCCCCACTCAGACTTAGAAGTTCATTATCCATACTCATTGGTTTTACCCTCCCAAGAGAGAATAGAGGTGATCATTTCCACCATACTTTGGCTTGCTAGTGTTGGTCTCATTATTCACTGTCTTCATCCATCCATTACCTACCTAGTTTGTTATTTACCTTGACTTACTACTTGATTAGTGGCATGGAGGACCTTTCCCTGCTGTAGCCCCTATATTGGATGAGCTTCCTTGTTTATTGTGTCTTGGCTCTGAGTTGGTGACAAAACTTACCTTTGGTGAGTTGGATTGTAGGCCTAAATCATTCTAGTTGGTTCTCTCAATGTTTGGCACTAGTACGAAGTCCCCCTAGTCACTACAGATGTTGTTGGCTAAACCTGAAACAGATAGTACTGCCATGAATACAAAATGTGAAAAAGAAATGTTATATCTATTGTGAAAAGCCAAATGAAACTGGCAATGAAATATCAAATGTTATATCTATTGTGAAATGTAATACCCAGGTAAACAAGATGTCTTAAAAACACACCTAGAAGAAGATAGCTCAGGTAAACAAGTGCCTTAAAAACACACCTGCAGCATGAAGCCTTATGTAAAATGTAAATCTACGCAATGTGTTTATAAACACACATAGATCAAAGGCTATGGAAACTAAAGGCCCAAAAAGCAATGGAACTTAAACTCTTAAACTCTATATCAAAAAGATTGCTGGCCTCATTTGTATTATGGATTGTGAGCATCTGCCAAGCTGAATAAACACTCTTTGAACAACTTACCCATTTGTGAAACACCGCCATTCCCTGTGTTATTGCTCATTCAGTATATGCTATGGTGTGTGTTATCACATTTTATCTCAGCAGCAGCTTCCATACTATAGACTGTGCGGCCGAGGACCGCACAGTACTTTTTTTCCACATCATGAGATCAGCTGCCTTCAGGCGAGGCATTTTTGTTCAGATTGCCCCTAGCAGATACATCAGAGAGGACAGGCAGTTGGACTTACCATCTACCATATGGTTACCTTTCCTTGTCAGGCTTTGACACAAGCCCATTTGAGACAGTTGCCTAGTCTTATTTTGATTGAGATTGTCACAGTACAGTGTTGGTTTATTATATGCCCCGATTCAGCAGAGATCCAACTCAGATACAGGTTCAATAGCAGCAGGTATATGGTGCAGCAGGTATTGCATATGTTGATTATTGCTCATGTTGTAGATTAGACTCTTTTATACTTGCTAGTACACTAACTTTGCATTAGATGATATATTTGGTGATCTGCTTATGATATGATGTGTTTGGGCCTTTGGTGATGTCAGTCCACCCCTCCGGTTAGACTTATGTATATGCATGCTGAGTCATGTCCTATATGCTTGGCTTAGACTTGATCACTTAGCCCCTAGATAGCTAACTTTAGCACCATTATCACCTTCTCCACCCATCCGACTCATCCATTACACTTCTTCCCCGACTTGGATTTTGATTTGTGATCACAAGGACCCCCTTTCCCCACTAATCTCTGAGTTTGCCATGACTCCCTCTTTATTGTGCCTCACCTCTTTAGTGTGTGAGATACACGGTTAGACCTGGGATTTGCTCCTGTCGATTGCCCTCGATGTTGCAATGCAGTTAGGATTATGTAGCCTCACCGGGTGCTCCCCACTTGTCGTCAAAGCTTGTATTACCCACCCCCATTACCTTTGCAGTATGAGCGCCATGTTTATATCTTTTGAGATATGTATGTAGCCCAAGAGGGCCATGAAGAAATGAAATGTAAATCAGACTAAAAGGGCCTTTGTATTGTAAATGTAAAATCTAGCCAAAAAAGGGCTAAGTATGAAACCCATTGTAAAATCCATGCAATGTGTTTATGAACACACATGGATTCTGGTCAGCTATACATGTCAGCATTTTTAATGGTTATTCCTCACCTAGTCCTGCGGGACAAGGAGGTGAGAAGGAGCAAGGGACAAGCTCAAGATTTCCCCCTAGAGTCTCAAGTTACGGTTTGCCGGACACCCAGTTTGGCGGCTCTAGAAAAGAACCTCACGAAGTCTTCAGATACGGATGTGAGTTGTGGGATACTTGTTAGATGACTAGTGGTGGTTTCCCTGCACTATACCCATTTGTGAGGCACTGCCCTTCCCTGTGTTCTATCATGGCATACTTACCTCAATGGACCTCGCTTTCCCGAGTTGTCCAAAGGGTCACATGATCTTCATCCTCGTCCTCCCATGTCCTTTGCCTTGTTGTCCATATCACCTAGAGTCAACAAAGTGGTCAATTCTATAGATGTGCATAGTATTTTAGTCTTTTGGAGGTGGTGGGCCCACTTCAACGGGGCCTTGTATTATTTCGGGATTTAATGTATTTTTTATCACCATGTTATCATTTATTGCTTAGTAATGTACTAACTTGTATAATTGAACCTTGTCACTTTATGAGTGCATACAGGTTTCATCTAGCACTATTGTTGACTAGATTTGACTTGGTCAAACTGGGTTGACTAGGCCAAAAATGGGCCTGGAAAAATGTTGTGATCGAAATTTCAATTTCGATCATTTATTATCTACAGGGGTTCCATATGAGCATGCAATTGACGGAATTGCAAAATATTGAACCGTTTGAGAGATTTTTAATTATTATTGGTCAACTTTGACCTGTTTTAATTAAAAATCATGGATTTGGGGCAAATAATGCCAAAGTGATGGATCGGGGTCGTTCAAGTGGTCATCCCTACTACTTTTGGGGTCCACAATCGCATTGCAGTAGATGGTTCGGCAATTCGGGCAATAAAAGCGGGTCAAAAGCCCAATTTTCATCTTTAGCCATATAAACCAGCAGAAAATACATGGAAATCAGAATTTGACTAAGGCAACTATAGGCAAATGGCAAAATCAATGGTTGGAAAAGGTAAAGGTAATGGTAATTCCTAAGGTAATTTTGGTAAGGTTTGGACATTAGATTTATGTTGTGGGGCCCTCATCTTGCCCAGCTCACCATGAGGGGCGAATTTGCCCATAGAGGGGCATTTTTTACTATGTAGAACTTCATATTTTGTAATGGGACTTTGTCCAAGTGGTATGGGGGGCTAAAACAGCCCATAGGCACCCCCCAACCACATTTTTATGTATTTTATGGTCCCCACTCTCCACTTGGGCGTTTTTTAGGGTAACTCGCCCCCCCTCTAGAGATGATCTCCACCATTCAATTTTGTGGATTGGGGAGATGATCTCAACCCTCCATTTTGGGGGAAAACCTAGTTTGAGTGTGAGCCATCTCTATAAGAGAATGGACTCACTCCATTTTAGTTCCTCTTGGACATTTTTTGTAAACACTTGGAGCTCTAATAGAGAAAAACTTGAAGAGTTCTTGAGATTTTGTGGTTGGATGAATATTGCTGTGATTGATATCTACTTGTTGATGTATTGCTGAGTTAGTTAGTGCATTTCCCCACCATCTAGAGCTGAAGCGATTTGCAAGTTGGAAGATCACTTGGGGAAGGGCGCATTTCTTGGAGTGGGAGCTCCACACTTGGGTTCTTCTTCAAGATTTTAACAAGGGAGTTGGATTTGCTGTTTGTCTTTCAATTTCCTCATCATTTATCTTTCATTTTGTTGTGCTAACTTGCTATTTTGTTTCAGATATTTGATTTCTCCATCTCTGTGGCAGGTAGCAGGGGCGCACTGGATCTTTGGCTGGCTCAAACGCTCAGGGAAAACGCTGGTAACTCATCACTTGGATTCGGCAATTAGTCTTCACCAATATTCAACCATTCATCATCGTTTCAGGTACTTCTCTATTGTCCAACTCTCTATTTAGATTTCTGATCTGTTTGCTGAGCTGAAAATACATATAAAACCAAGGGAAAAATCAAAACTAAAAATTCAACCGTCAAAATTCTTAGTTCTTTAAAACCCGCTAATGAAATCTAATTAAATAGCTATATCTCAAGTTTCATTGCATTCCGACTCCATTCACCCATATTTTAGGCACTGGTCACCTTGCCAAAAACGCCCCTCTAAGGCGTTTTTCTCTTTCAGCCTGTTGGGTGTATTTTGGGGTTATGGGTACTTGTTAATCTGCTCCGTAACGTCTTTTTACCTTAGAGTACTAGGTATCAGCAGCTGGAAGTGCTTATAAACTCTTTTTTTTACTGCCCTAGGTCCATTTTTCCACCGTTTAACCCATTCCCCTAGGGCTGTTTAATTCACTTCTTGCTGGTCCAATTTTTCTGCACTAAATCAGTCACTTAATCACTCTAAAATCACTAGAAGAAGTGTTTAAATTACTTGATTCAATTCAACCATGCATGAGTAGTCATCATATGCCTCATTCCCCATAGGCAAATTTTTAGCCACTCTTCTAGTCATCTTTCATTTTCTGATTTAGTTTCCAGCCTTTAGATCTTTCATTTACTCATCATAAATCACTTGTATCGGATCTAATTTCACCTTTCATAAATTGTCTCCTCATTTCAAGATCTTGATCTTGTTAGGATGGAATAAATCTCACCTTTAGTCATCCATCTCGTTTACTACTATAATCATCTTTTTTGGGTTTAGGGTGTCTGATTGTTGAGTCTCGACCTTCACCGGTTGAGTGGGTCTCCCCCTTGACTAGGCCAAGTGCCTTGTCTAAAGTGACTGCAACCTTGTCCGGTGTGACTTCTATCCCTTGGACAGAGGACCTGGCTATTGTTGGTTACACCTTCCTGGTTGTTCTCCTCTACCATCCCTATTGGGATAACTACCACAAGCAGCTAGAGTTTGTGTGATAACATATCTGGCGCCGTTGCCGAGGAGGTAGAGGCCTACCCATGGTTTTTGAAGTTTGAGTTCTTTTTGCCTTTTCTTTTTCATTTTCGCATTTACACTTAAACTTTGTTGGATGATTTTCATGTTATTAATTTATTACAACCAACACCATTTTGTTTCACTCTCCACTCCCCTACGACATTTTACCTTCGGTGAACAAGGTTCCTAGTTCACCTGGCAACTCCACCCCGTGGCTCCACTGGAGGCCGAACCCATCCTTACAACGTTATAAGCCTAGATCATTCTGACACTTCACATGAGACTCGACTGGGAACTCTTAAATTGATAAATCAGAATGGACCCAGATGATCTCTTTGGCCTCTTACAAACTACAAAAGAATTAAATGAATATGTGAATAGGTCTGTGAGGAGACAGGAGGAAATAAATGAGTGGGATGCACAATCTCAGTATGAATATGATCATGGGTATGAGCCTGGAAATCAAGATTTTTTCGATACCCGTGATGCTCCTCATCAGTCTAACGGAATCTTTGTCCTAGCCACCCCTAATAGATTGGTGAGTCAACCTGAATCTAGATGTCAATCCCAACCAAGGATTTTTAGCCAAAATGGTCAGTCGAATCATCATATTAGCCAATATCAAACCCAGCCGGGACCTTCGGTAGACCATTCTCGCTCAATTCAAGCAACTAGAACCTTTAGGAAACCCAAGCCATCCCCTTTTGATTTTTCAGAAATACATGGGGCACCTCATCTTATGCCAAATGGATACATCAAGAGGTTGCCTCGCTTTTATGGGAATGATGGAACATCTATTGAAAGTCATTTGGATGCTCTTTGGGACCATATGGAATCTTTGGGTGCTCACGGTGAGGATGTCTATATGCGAGCCCTTGGTGCGTCCCTAATAGGGGATGCTTGTTTATGGTTTGATAATTTAGCACCGGGATCCGTTACTGGGTATGACACTTTCATGAGATTGCTAATATATAAATGGGGTGAAAGCATGGATGAGTATTTAAAATGTCAACCTAGCACTGATTGTGTCATGGATGAAGATTATATTGATCATCTGCTTTCTCGGTTGGATCACTCCTCTCCTGAGATGTTCCAAATCATGAGTGTGCCTACAATCCACAGGAATGTCACAGAGTATCTTGAGAACAATGCTGCAAAATCTCATGCAGAAGTTAAAAGAAACATCAATCTAATCATACGAGATACTTTGTTACTATTACCTAAGGCAGTTGCAGGCCGAACCTTATATCTAATTCGCCTTTCCATTGGTGACTCTAGTGAAGCATCACCTAAAGAGCAACTTCACAATCATCACATGGTTGACAATTGTCCTGTTCAATGTTCAAACAATCCAAATTTTGACTCAGATCTTAATCATCTCTCTGAAGAGCACGAGAAAGGTGAGGATTGTCAGATTTCATGTGAGAGACCATCCAGTGATCATCATGTAATTGAAAACCAACTTTGTGAAGATGAGTGGGGTGAAAGCATTGATGAATCCATGGGAGAACAATCAAATGACGATTATGAGGTGGAGGATCAATGTCATGAAGATGATCAGGATAGCAATTTTGAAATGAGCAGTGATTGTCCTTATCAGTTTGATTTCTCCTCTCCCGAACCAATGGTGAATGTGCTTTTGATTCAGCTTCTAAATGATCCTTCAATCTATAAGAATGTAGTAGAGTATTTGAAGAATATAGGACATGAATCTCAAGATGAATTTGTGTATGATAGTGAGCAAGTATCTACCCCTCAAGATTTTAACCTTGATATTGACTTAGAAGGGGAACTTACTAAAATCATACGGAGCACCTTGTCATCTTTACCCGGAGAAGGCACAAATGAAGAAGAGGATCCTATTGATCATCACAGACAAAATTTTGTGGTTGAACTTTCAACCAGTGAATCCACTAGAGGTCCTCTTGAGGAGCAGCCCCATAGTCATTGCTTCATTGGCGATTGTTCAAGTCAATGCCCAAGTAATCCTGACCTTGTGTCGCTTTCCAATCATACCTTTGAAGAAGAAAAAGAAAATATTGAAAATAATCAGACTTCTGTTGAGAGTGGATCAAACAATCATCATGTGGTTGAAAGTCAAATGTGTGAAGATGATGGGGGTTTTAAAAATGATTGTATCAATATACCCCCCTGTTAAGATGATGATGATCCGGTTATGTACCGACTCGACCTTGAGTGTTCTTTGTGGCAACCTGCAAGATGGGATCTATGTCACAAAGAACCTTCAAAAAGTGTCATGCTTAATGTCAGCACAATTCCTCGCTCTCTCCTTGATCAAAATGAAATTATTGGATATATGGTCCAAAGCCAGTTTTGTCCTTGGGAGGTTGATGATTTCTTTGACAAAAGTCCTTTCTCTCATATGGAATTGGGGATAGCACCTTTGGGAAATGCCGAGCAAGTTTCTATGTTTCAATCCTCCCTCCCATCCCAAATCATGAAGTCAATGCCTTTTTCTAACCTAATTTTGTTGCGCAAAGGGTTTGGTAAGGAGCCTTTAGAATGCCTAGGGGTCGATAATAAAACTTCTTATGCCATTTTCCAGTCATCCTGGATTAATAATATTTTCCAACCTGATAGCCTTGTTGCTTGGTTGACTGAGAAGCTCTTCAAAGATCATTTTCACCTTTTTGCAATTGTTGGGCAGCAAGTGAGCCTAATTTTGATCTGGGGTTTGTTACAATCTAATTTGTCCCCATTTGGTTCTCTCATCTATCCTAGGATAAAAGAAATTGAGTATGCAAACCACATAGATGAGGGAAACAAGCTTAACCAAGGAAGGTTGAATCTAGTATGGTATCATCTTCTTTCATCATTCTTAAAAGTTGATTTTCATTGCCCTAATTCTATTGACATTTGGATGGAAGAGACTTGTAGAAATCAGCCTCAACCTTGGCATGGATTCATCTTGCACCATATTAAGCCTATCTTGAATTTTCAACAAGTCAGGAAGGTCCTGATCCTAAATTCTTTAATCTCCGATCTAGTCCTGACTTGTTTTGCTAAAAGACATCAATGAAGAATTATCAATCTTTTAGATGTGTGGTTGCATTGGATCTTTGATTTTACTTAGTATCGGTCTCAATTGGTTAGAGTAGGGTAGGTAAACTAAATAAGCTCTTGTGAGCAGTAGTTAGTTGTCCTTTTGTTTTTGGTTTGTTTGCCTTTCTAACTTTTGACACCATTTCTATTTTTTGGTTTGCATTTGTTTTATAGTTTTCTTTTCCTTGATTTTCACCACTTTACACCTCATGTGTCGGCCTAATAAAATTTTAAATGCTGTAGAATTAATTTCGTTATTGATATATCTTTATTTCAGCATTGTCATTTTGTTTATTTTTTGCTGGATTATTATACATGTATATTGTGCGGCCTGACGTGAGGTCTACAGAGATTGGTATAGCATCTGCATTTTACAGGACTAGGTACACATTGATGACGATGATGCAGATAGCATGCGGGTGCATGTACGTTGATGATGATGAGAGGGGTGCTATGGACAAGATATTCTGTGGTTCTCAAGCACTCTCTCCCTTAGAGCACTTGTCCCAGCTGGAGCTCGTGTTATCACATTTTATGTCGGTAGCAGCTTCCATACTACAAACTGTGCGGCCAAGGACCGCACAGTACTTTTTTTCCAAATCAGGAGATCAACTACCTTCAGGAGAGGCATTTTTGTTCAGATTGCCGCTAGCAGATACATCAGAGGGGACAGGCAATTGAACTTACCATCTACCACAGGGTTACCTTTCCTTGCCAGGCTTTGACACAAGCCCATTTGAGACAGTTGCCTAGTCTTATTTTGATCGAGATTGTCACAGTACAATGCTGGTTTATTATATGCCCCGATTTAGCAGAGATCCAGCTCAGATACAGGTTCAGTAGCAGCAGGTATATGGTGCAGCAGGTATTGCATATGTTGATTATTGCTCATGTTGTAGATTAGACTCTTTTATACTTGCTAGTACACTAACTTTGCATTGGATGATATATTTGGTGATCTGCTTATGATATGATGTGTTTGGGCCTTTGGTGATGTCAATCCACCCCTCCGGTTAGACTTATGTATATGCACGCTGAGTCATGTCCTATATGCTTGGCTTAGACTTGATCACTTAGCCCCTAGGTAGCTAACTTTAGCACCATTATCACCTTCTCCACCCATCTGACTCATCCATGACACTTCTTCCCCAACTTGGATTCTGATTTGTGATCACGAGGACCCCCTTTCTCCACTGATCTTTGAGTTTTCCATGACTCCATGTTTATTGTGCCTCGCCTCTTTAATGTGTGAGATACACGGTTAGACCTGGGATTTGCTCCTGTCGGTTGCCCCCGATGTTGCAATGCAGTTAGGATTGTGTAGCCTCACCGAGTGCTCCCCACTTGTCGTCAAAGCTTGTATTACCCACCCCCATTACCTTTGCAGTATGAGCGCCATGTTTATATCTTTTGAGATATGTATGTAGCCCAAGAGGGCCATGAAGAAATGAAATGTAAATCAGGCTAAAAGGGCCTTTGTATTGCAAATGTAAAATCTATCCAAAAAAGGGCTAAGTATGAAACCCATTGTAAAATCCATGCAATGTGTTTATGAACACACATGGATTCTGGTCAGCTATACATGTCAGCATTTGTAATGGTTATTCCTCACCTAGTCCTGCAGGACAAGGAGGTGAGAAGGAGCAAGGGACAAACTCAAGATTGCCCCCTAGAGTCTCAAGTTACGGTTTGCTGGACACCCAGTTTGGCGGCTCTAGAAAAGAACCTCATGGAGTCTTCGGATACGGATGCGAGTTGTGGGATACTTGTTAGATGACTAGTGGTGGTTTCCCTGCACTATACCCATTTGTGAGGCACCGCCCTTCCCTATGTTCTGTCATGGCATACTTACCTTAGTGGACCCCGCTTTCCCGAGTTGTCCAAAGGGTCACACGATCTTCATACTCGTCCTCCCATGTCCTTTTCCTTGTTGTCCATATCACCCAGAGTAAGCAAAGTGGTCAATTCTATAGATGTGCATAGCATTTTAGTCTTTTGGAGGTGGTGGGCCCACTTCACCGGGGCCTTGTATTATTTCAAGATTTAATGTATTTTTTATCACCATGTTATCATTTATTGCTTAGTAATGCACTAACTTGTATAATTGATCCTTGTCACTTCATGATTGCATATAGGTTTCAGCTAGCACTATTGTTGACTAAATTTGACTTGGTCAAACTGAGTTGACTAGGCCAAAAATGGGCCCGAAAAAATGTTGCGATCGGAATTTCGATTTCGATCATTTATTATCTACAGGGGTTCCATATGAGCATGCAATTGACAGAATTGCAAAATATTGAACCGTTTGAGAGATTTTAATTATTATTGGTCAACTTTGACCTGTTTTAATTAAAAATCATGGATTTGGGGCAAATAATGCCAAAGTGATGGATCGGGGTCGTTCAAGTGGTCATCCCTACTACTTTTGGGGTCCATGATCGCATTGCAACAGACGGTTCGGCAATCCGGGCAATAAAAGCGGGTCAAAAGCCCAATTTTCATCTTCAGCCATATAAACCAGCAGAAAATACATAGAAATCAAAATTTGACTAAGGCAACTATAGGCAAATGGAAAATCAATGGTTGGCAAAGGTAAAGGTAATTCCTAAGGTAATTTTGGTAAGGTTTGGACATTAGATTTATGTTGTGGGGCCCTCATCTTTCCCAGCTCACCATGAGGGGCGAATTTGCCCATAGAGGGGCGTTTTTGACTATGTAGAACTTCATATTTTGTAAATATTTTGTAGTGGGACTTTGTCCAAGTGGTATGGGGGGCTAAAACAGCCCACATGCACCCCCCAACCACATTTTTATTTATTTTATGGGCCTCACTCTCCACTTGGGCGTTTTTTAGGGTAACTCGCCCCTCCTCTAGAGATGATCTACACCATTTGATTTTGTGGATTGGGGAGATGATCTCAACCCTCCATTTTGGGGGGAAACCTAGTTTGAGTGTGAGCCATCTCTATAAGAGAATGGACTCACTCCATTTTAGTTCCTCTTGGACATTTTTTGTAAACACTTGGAGCTCTAATAGAGAAAAACTTGGAGAGTTCTTGAAATTTTGTGGTTGGATGAATATTGTTGTGATTGATATCTACTTGTTGATGTATTGCTGAGTTAGTTAGTGCATTTCCCCACCATCTAGAGCTGAAGTGATTTGCAGGTTGGAAGATCGCTTGAGGAAGGGCGCATTTCTTGGAGTGGGAGCTCCACACTTGGGTTCTTCTTCAAGATTTTAACAAGGGAGTTGGATTTGTTGTTTGTCTTTCAATTTTCTCATCATTTATCTTTCATTTTGTTTTGCTAACTTGCTATTTTGTTTCAGATATCTGATTTCTCCATTTCTGTGGCAGGTAGCAGGGGCGCACTGGGTTTTTGGTTGGCTCAAACGCTTAGGGAAAACGCTGGTAGCTCATCACTTGGATTTGGCAATTAGTCTTCTCCAATATTTAGCCATTCATCATCGTTTCGGGTATTTCTCTATTGTCCAACTCTCTATTTAGATTTATGATCTGTTTGATGAGCTGAAAATACATATAAAACCAAGGGAAATCAAAACTAAAAATTCAACTGTCAAAATTCTTAGTTCTTTAAAACCCGCTAATGAAATCTAATTAAATAGCTATATCTCAAGTTTCATTGCATTCCGACTCCATTCACCCATATTTTAGGCACTGGTCACCTTGCCAAAACACCCCTCTAGGGCGTTTTTCTCTTTCAGCCTGTTGGGTGTATTTTGGGGTTATGGGTACTTGTTAATCTGCTCTGTAACGTCTTTTTACCTTAGAGTACCAAGTATCAGCAGCTGGAAGTGCTTCTAAACTCTTTTTTTTTTTTACTGCCCTAGGTCCATTTTTCCACTGTTTAACCCATTCCCCTAGGGCTGTTTAATTCACTTCTTGCTGGTCCAATTTTTCTGCACTAAATTAGTCACTTAATCACTCTAAAATCACTAGAAGAAGTGTTTAAATTACTTGATTCAATTCAACCATGCATGAGTAGTCATCATATGCCTCATTCCCCATAGGTAGAATTTTCAGCCACTCTTCTAGTCATCTTTCATTTTCTGATTTAGTTTCCAGCCTTTAGATCTTTCATTTACTCATCATAAATCACTTGTATCGGATCTGATTTCACCTTTCTTAAAGTATCTCCTCATTTCAAGATCTTGATCCTGTTAGGCTGGAAGAAATCTCATCTTCAGTCATCCATCTCGTTTACTACTACGATCATCTTTTTTGGGTTTAGGGTGTCTGATTGTTGAGTCTTGACCTTCACCGGTTGAATGGGTCTCCCCCTTGACTAGGCCAAGTGCCTTGTCTAAAGTGACTACAGCCTTGTCCGGTGTGACTTCTATCCCTTGGACAGAGGACCTGGCTCTCTGTTGGTTACACCTTCCTGGTTGTTATCCTCTACCGTCCCTATTGGGATAACTACCACAAGCAGCTAGAGTTTGTGTGATAACAGTGTGTATTCCCTTTCCATATCCAAAGTGTCACAGTGTTAAGTTAGTAAGACATCCCTTAGCCTAGCCATTTTACTTTTAGCCTTCACCCTTCACTAGCAAATTGATCACAACGATGAAGTGAGTATGGTCCTGAAAGTCTAGTCTGAGTAATAATAAATAATAATGACTTTATATATTTGGTTTTAGATTGCCAGTAATGATTACTTCTTGTTATAATTGTTACTTTAATGAATTGTAGACAATGTTTTAACCTTTGACACCTTGCAGCATTATGATGACACCATGAGTTATATTTGGGTCATGTTGACTTGGTCAAACCTAGTTTGACCAAAAGTCAACCATAGGACATGAGGTGGCAGACCTCAGATGATACAGAGATATGATATATGGTCTAGTACAGGTCACCATGGTGGTTCTATGTAGTGGTTTTAGGCTTGTTACCAACTATTTTGTACCATAGCTGAATCTCTTGTGAGCCGCCAATTTATTGAACATGATCCATGTTCATCACCAGTGTTCAGAAGTTCATAAGTCATTTTCAGGGCATTTTTTGCCTCATTTGTAATAACTGCATGTTCATACCCCCATGGGGAAAATGTAAAAAGTTGGTATAAACAGGATCCTTTTATAAAAGATTCGGCTATCCGTAGGTTTATCCATTTGGGGGATACTCTAGAGTGTTTTTTCCTTAGGAATTATGCGCTACTCATCAATGGCGTATAATCCCTGAGTTTTTCACTCAAACCTCCAAAGCTGGATTATTCTCCATGATGGTCAAAACCTAAAGTGGTTATTAGAGTCTTGTGTCTAGGATTTTTTACGTGTTAGCCATCTCGATTGAGTCATATGAGCATGCACTAGGTCCCGTAGGAGTTTCGTTCCATTTCGAGAAAAATATTTTTTTTTCCATAAATTAGACCATTTTTTAATGGTTTAATTAATTTTTTTTTTAAAATGATAAAAGCCTCACCCAGAGGCGGAATTGAGCGTGGGGAGGTTCGTTTTGACGCTTAGAGCATCCTTTTTACCCTAGTGCCAAATTTTCTAAGGTTTCGGGTGATTACATCGCCTCTGGGAGCAGTTTTTCATTATTTTGGCATTAAATGGCCATAAAATGACAAAAGCACATAAAGACAAAAAATCAAATTAAGTCAAAAAGCCATGTTTTGAACTATGGAAAGGTGTGGAGATATTTCATTAAGGTGTACGACCACCATAATGGTTAGAAGCACATGTTATAATAAAGTTTGGAAAAACGAATTTCTAAGAGAGAATGACGTGAGCCACTTTGACCGTACGGCTCTCCATGAGAAATCACGATTTGGCGAGATGGCATTTGTTTTGTGGATGATTGAGTTTGCATTATTGCAAGGTGGGCGCCTTCCTCAATTGGTGGCCACATCACAAGCTTGGAGCTCCACTAACTCATGTCTATCTTCAATCAACTCCACGCATTCCTTGATTGAGCTCACGCATTTGTTGATTAAGCTCACGAATTTGCAAGGTGGCTCTCACGCATTGGTATGGTGGAGCTTCCAAGAGAGAGTGGAGGCCACCTCCCCATTCTTCATTCACTTCAATTCGAGTTAGTGGTTGGGTCCAAGCTCCAAGCTTGGGATATTTGATTGGAACTCGATTTTGCTTATGCCATGTGGCTACCCTAGATGCCAATTCGAATTTACTCATGGATGGCTTTTATTTTTGTATAAGTAGAAGCTCTTGGAGCTATCTTCTTCATGGATATTTTGGGCAAACTTACTTTGCCAAATTGTAATAGCTTTTGCTAGTTGAAATAAAAGAAGACTTTGGAGGTCTATATGGTGTTGATCTTGTTCATGGGAATTGCTTCAAGTTAATCAAGGTGATCTTGTTCCATGTTTTTGCTTATATTTTCATTGTTTTGATCAAGTTTGTTAAAGCTTAGAAGACTTTTTTAAGTCCGTAGGATGGGCATTTGAGTTCAACTTGTCCATTGATGTTGGGTTGTTTGTGATTTGGAAGTAGCAGACTGTAGTCAGAAATACTAATACTCTTCTAATATTTTACTTTTCCATTTTACTTTTAGCCTTCACCCTTCACTAGCAAATTGATCACAACTATGAAGTGAGTATGATTTTGAAAGTCTAACCTGAGCAATAATAATAATTAATGATATTATATATTTGGACTTAGATTGCCAGTAATGATTACTTTGTGTTATAATTGTTATTTGAATAAGTTGTAGAGCATGCATTAACCTTGGACACTTTGTAGCAGCTTCTGATGATGGTCTGAGTTATATTGGGTCATGTTGACTTGGTTAGACCAAGGTCAACCATAGGACATGAGATGGTTGGACCTTATGATGACATGGATAGATGATATATGGTATATGTATACATACATGATGATTCTATGCAGCAACTACAGGGTTATGATGATGATTCTTGGTTTACAACAGTGTTTGATCATTTACAGATTATTATTATTGGCCCTGTTCCGGTATATTGGATATATATTTTGATCATGCAGAGACTCATATGGTGTATGAGTACACATCTTGTATGGATTTGGACCTTCTGAGTCCAATGAGACAGTTTGTTTTCAGTTCCGGGCACTTACAGTGATGATTTTGCCTCAGCAGGCTATCCCAGTGCAGTTTTGGTCTGTCGGAGGCCCTGTCAGAGTAGATGTGATTTTTATCCGGTTGACCTAGGGCGCTGATGATGGAAGGGGTGGTCCAGCCACTTGTTTTTACCATATTACCCCCCCTCCCGGACACACTGGTGACCTCACCTTGATAGCGCAGGCACTCTTGGAGGCAGTTTGGGGCAGTTTCACGCTTCCCGAGGCATTTCAGGATTGGTAGAAATGGCTATTGAGGAAATCGATTTGGGATACTGAGGCAATGTTATGGCATGGGATGATCAGTGATGATAGATCGGGGTCCTCCACACCTCCTCCAGCAGTTTCAGCTTCATCGGGGCCCGCATCCATCACTTATGGCACTTTCTGAAGTCTTTTTGAGGCCTACGATTTGACCATGGAGGCACGATTTGGTACATTGATGATTATTTTATGATTATTGTGCTATGGGGATTGACCAAGGAGGGATAAAATTACCCCTTGGACCCACCATAAGCCTCTTATTATATTTTGGCATCATGATTGGGTGGGATTCCCCTCTTCTAGGGCGATTTTGTCCACTCACATAATATTTTATTGGTGATCCATGTATTTTATTGTTGAGCTCATCTCAACCATTGATTAGACATTTGTATCTTTTAATCTTAGCCACTCATTCAAAAAGTGGTTAAGGTTTTGGTGCCTCTCCTTCTTATTTAAAGGAGAGAGCTTCTTATTGTAAAGGGTCTTTGGCTCTTGGATTATTGGTATAGAAAAACTTTCTTGTGGAAATTCTTGTGGTCTCCTTTGCATCTGGTGTTCTTAGATGGTGATTGGAAAGTATATTGCAACCTAGCGTTTGGAATTTGTGGTAAGATCTATCTTTTTTGGAAATCATTGTTTGTCTACAGGAGGGCGACTTCAACAAGGGTGATTTTGCAAGGCTTCTTCAAATCGACTTTATTGGCATTCGCTTGTATCAGGGGGTTATCATTAGCATCATTGTGATCTATGCTTTCTTTCTGTTACTTCTCTTGTGGCATTAGTCTTATCTCTTGATTGCATCAAATCTGATATTGTTGACGTTTGTTGTGCAGGAGAGAGGGCGCATTGGCTTCTTGGACTAAATCGATTGCATAGAAAACTACCTCAAAGCTTCTCAAATTGATCGGGTTTGCATAGATCATCATCATCAAGGCATTTACAAGGTTACCCAGGTAAGATCCACAGGTTTGTTTCTCTTATCTTGATCCAATCCATTGACATAGCTCTTAAATTGATAAAACCCTAATTATTTCAAAACCCTCATTTTACATTATCTCAGATCTACTTAGATCTAGTGGGTTGTTGGGAATAATATTGAAAACCCACCTCTATAGCATCCACAGCATCCCGGATCTATAGTTTGGTGAGGATTGGCTTCCGTTTAAACCCCTTCCCAAGCCAACTTAGCTCTCCCAAGCAAGGACGCACTTCTTGGTGGTAGTGAGTTGACTTAGATCTAGGTGGTGGGTAGTTGAGATCCCGCTTGATTCATAATCTACACATCAAATAACCTACCCCCAGATTGTCACTTTTCTGATTTTCACCTTGTGGGCCCTATTCCACATTTTAAGGGATTTATCCCCATTTTGGACCACTTGGTACACTTAAACTTAGATCTAGTAAGATCTAGCCGTCGGATTGCCGTGAAATTATAGATCCACACTCCTACTTGATTAACCTACCCGGATCTAAAGTTTGGATGCCATCGGATTTATTTTGACCCACTTAACCCCACTTTTAGGCCTCCTTGGGTAAAGTCGCACCACCTTGGAGAAGTGATTTGACTCACTTCTAGGACGTGGGTACTTGATATTTTTGAAGATTTGGAACAGGAATAATTCAAAACCTAGGTGTAGTGTGTTATCTTGTCAAATCTTGCCTTGGGGATAGCATTCCTTATTTTAAGGGATTATGGTCCACTTTGGTCAAACCTAGATCTAGACCTATTCATCCATCAAGACCTTAATTTCCCACTTGTCTCATGCAATAGGAGTCCTTAACCACAAGTCAACCCTACTTTGACTCCATTATCCCAATTCCCAAGGCACTGGTTTCTCTCCAAGTCAATTCGACTTTCCTAGATTGTTGGATTAACTTGTGGTTTGACCTTTGCATGGTGAACTAAACCCTTGAAGCCATCATGTATCATGGTCAAGCTTGTCACTTGTACTAGTTAGCCCCAATTCAACCCCTAAACTACCCTGCATTGGACACGGTTCCCAAGGCAGTGGATTTTCCAACATTGAACTAGTACTCTCATCCTAGATCTCATTTCAAATATCATAAGTCACTCTCACATCAACTATGAACCAAAGCTACACTCTTTGAACCCCTCATTTGTCTTGTGACTCCATCCTAAGGTCTAGGATAAACCATACACCTAACTTCACTTAGAAATACCCTGATTTGGTTTCTTGGTTTTGATCTCTCCTGTCGGGAGTAGATCGGGTCTCCCCCTTTGTTGTCTGGGCTAGATAACATAAAGTGAAGGTTTCCTCGACTGGCGTGACAACCATATATTGGAGATCGAGGTGATCGTGGTTGCACCTTTTGAGTTTCCCTTCCCTATTGCCATCCATGATTGGATATATCCATAGGGGTAACTACAGCTTAGGTGATATCAGGTAGAACACTAAGTAAAGTTTCATTTTATTTTGCAAGTAGCATGTTAGCAATATCTCACATCTATTTGAGCTTTCATATGATTTATGTATTACAAAGTTGAAGTATCTTGTTATCACAACTGCTACTTGTTTCTTAAAACGAACAAAGTCTCTTCAACTTGGCCAAATCCAAGTCAAGAGCACTCTCTGTCGGAGAGCATATAGACTTGCATGTTCCCCCTGCATTAGGCATTTTTAAATTCGAAAGTCTCTTGAACTGTGGTCATAAGATCAAGTCAAGAGCGCTCTCTGTCGGAGAGCTGAAAAAGTGCTCTAATAATAAAAAATTTCAATCCACACTTCCCCTTTAATAAATTTACTCTTGGTTGATTGTCCAACACCCGTATGCTCTACCAACCGGAAACGGTTGGGCTAGTACTCAGAAAGGTGGAAGACTTGTTAAATTCATAAGTGATAACTAATAAAACTTTCACCCCCATAACCAACCAATCTGGAGTTGAGCGATAAGATTAGTTCAGTGGGTAATCTCCTAGTGGGGGCACCGGGATTCCATGTTCAGCCTCTAGTTTGCTGGTTAGCATTGCGTGACCTGGCTAGAGCACTGGGTGGCCCGACATGTCCTTGAACGGAGGCACTTGATACTGTCTTTTCCGAACTTTCTCTTGAATATCCTTGGTTTTATCCTAATAATCAAGACCATTAAAACTTTGAAATTTACCAAGATAATTTGCACAACGATCTCACGAACAGTTACTATCAAGACTTATTTTTCAGCATCCCCTAGCACTACAATTCAGTTATTTTGACTCCGTTACCCATTTAATAAGGCACTAGTCCTTTTATCATTTAATTTTTATCTGTGGATGCTTCTTAATTATCTCAAGTCTTTATATACTGTTTCACAACATGGATTGTATCTTGTCTTGTGTTTTATTTAAAAGTAAATCGTGTGTCTTTCATCACTAAAAACTCCTAAACAACACCCATCCGCATCACCATACATTTTTAACACTTAAAACATTGAGCCATAGACAACTCTTTGTAGCGACTACCCCCCTTGGCTTCGTTAGGAGTTAGCCTAAACGGAGGAGCTGGGATTCAGGTGACAGTACCTAGCTCATTGCTTGCCCCCAAGGCCACACCTCTCTCACTTGTAGTGAAGAGACAGCTTTCGAAAGATTTCCGCTGCTGGTGTGCAATTTGGCGGACAACATCTTTGGCGCCGTTGCCGGGAACAAATGTTTTTGTTCCTGGACGACCTTAGTTTTTTCTAGTTTGTTTTACCTTTTTTGATAGATTTCATATCTATCTGGCAACTCCACTACCCCTTTTAGTTTTACTTTTGGTAGATTTTTAGTTTAATCACTCTCTGAAATTAGACTTGGATCCACCTGGCGACTCCACTGTCAGTTAACACCTCAAGGTATTCAACTAGAAGAAATTCTGAAGGCTTGCTTAGTTTTATCCCCGAGCTTGAAAAGGTTTATAGGAGAAAACTAAACAAGCTTGCTTCTCGTAGGACCTTGAAGAACTTGGATCTGAGTCTATTTTAGACACCCATTCTTTATTTCAAGAAAACTTAGAAAATTTTGAAAATAATAATTGTTTCCTTTCCACAATGGGTGAGTTTTTTACTCAACTCAACTTCACTCAGATAGCTGGTCAACCCCATGATGTTCCTGAGAAAGCTATTGATAAACTTATGACTTTCAATGGCACTGATGCCTCTACCTCTGCTGAGCAACACATCAGAAACTTTTCCAGACATTGTGGTTCCTATATCAGGGGCACTAACAAACATGAAGATGTATACATGACCCTTTTTGCTCTATCTTTGGATGGTAAAGCTGGAAACTGGTATGACAATTTGCCAAACAACTCTTTTGCCACCATAGCAGCTTTCAGGACTGCTTTCCTCGACAAATTTGGCAACAAAAAGGAACCTAGACATCTAGTGGCATCTTTGACCAACATGAAGAAGTTAGATACTGAAACCATCGAGGAATTCAATGATAAGTTCACAGAATTGTTAAATTCCATCCTTGTTACTTATGCACCTCCTGCGGCTTCTTTATTGGATTTTTACATTGAAGCATTGAGTGGCAAAATACAGTATCAGATAAGAGACAAGGAACCCACCACATTACTTCAAGCTCAAAATTTGGCTGTAAAAATTGAGAAGAACATGCAATCTTCAGGAGAATCAAACATTCAGGGTTACTCAAGATCTTCAATACCTTTGAAAAGTAATGAACCAAAAGATAAAGATCCTTTATCAATTATGAAAGAGACTCATGAAAAACAGATATTGGAAATAAGAAGGGAAATGAAGAAAAACATGGAAGAAGCTGAGGCAAAACACCTTGCTCAGTTAAAGGAAATTCAAAGTCGGGTTATAAATGTCGAAAGGACTCAACCTCAACCTCAACCTCAACCTAGGGTTTTTGCTACAAAGCAGAATTGGTAGAGAAAACCTCCCAACCATGAACAGAGGCCTCCAAATCAATTAGAGGCTGCTAACATGGTTGAATCATACAAGCCATTTTGTAGGGCATGCAGAGATTTCCACAAGGAATCTGGTTGCTACCATGCATGCTATATTCAAGAACACGGTTTTCCTGAAGGTTGTGGTCCTAGTGCATCAACAAGCAAGCCTGAATTCATTAATAATGTGGGAGACGTCTGTGGCATTCCCAGGGTTGAACCTTACACACCATTCTGTAGGACATGCCAGGAATTCCATAAAGAAAACACTTGTCACCTTGAATGCTATATCCAAAAGCATGGGTTTCCTGAAGGGTTTGTTGGTCAGTCTTCATCAAGTGAGCCTGAGTGCATAAACTACGTAGGTGATACTTATGATATTCCTGAAGAGAGTTGGAATCAGTCGGATCAGCCTATTACAAAAAATATAACATTTTCCCATCAGATTCCTGATGATCCTATTGTAGAGATTTATCAAATACCGAATATTGTTGAAGACCCTCCTCATGCCATCGAAACAAAAGACACTTTGGAGTGGGAAGTTTTTCAAGACTACTTCAGTGATGATGAACATTTACGTACTCCTGACCCATCTCTAGAAGAAACCATTACAGAGATCAACATGCATAAAGAAATCCATGAAAGTTGTAGTATGTGTGACAACTCTCCCTTTTGTTCTCCACATGGCAGTGAATATTCGGAAATTTTGGTCCCTTGTGATATTTTTGAAACACATCTGTTTGAAAAAGATTATTATGAAGTTGAGGAGGATAGGCATAGCTTAAAGGATGACATAAGTGATGATGAGTCCATCATGGATGACATAGATATTGGAAATGATGAAGGGACCCTTTTTGAGAACCCTATCTATGCCATGTCTGAAGAAGTTAATGATGAACAAAATCCCCTTGGAAATTTTGTTAACAATCCCACTTATGAGCATGAGGATACTTGTGGCCAGGAATGTGGTAAAATTCATGAAGACTCCCCCATTTTCGGCAGGAGTATGGATTTTGAACAGTTGAGCATAGAGGAAGAGAAGGAAATTATTTCATATGAGAAGTTAGTTGAGCATATATATTGCCCATCGGAAACCCCTTGTATATTAGAACAGTTCGAGGCATGCACTTTCATGGAAAATTATTTTCAGAAGAGCCTCTTGGAGGAATATGATCAGGTACCAGAATTGCCTTATCATCCTGAATTTCATCACCCTATCCTGTTCTGGATAGAGTGTACCTGCAGAAAGATTTCTTACTATATTGGGGAGCACTTCAAATATTTATTACATACTCATGATTCCCCATCCAGCCCTCCCTTTCAGAAGATCCAAGCAGGTTTGCACTTTCTGATAAGCATGCCCTTGTCTTGGCTGGTAACCAAAGACAAGGTAAAAATTTGTTTTTTCATTAATCACATGCTTAAATGGTTACATTGGATTTTCTGATTATACTTAACATTTTCCTTTTTGTATTATATTAGAATAGGAAAAGATTTAATTTACCTTCTGCATTTTAGATTTCTTAGAATTCATTTTCAAACAATAAAATATAGTTGGTATTTCATTTTGGTTTTTTCATAACACATGTGCTACTGAAGGTTTTCTGTCAAGTTGAGATGTTTTTACAGGCTATATATATAAACCAGAGATTCTGGTGTTCTTGTATTCTCTCCTTGCATGAATTCCAGATTGAGCACACGTCCCACAGTTGGAGCCAGATGTTATCACCTATTTTGTACAAATAGTTGAAACCTTATTGAACCGCCAGTGTTGGAACACATCAGTGTTCACTTCCAGAGTATCTGGGTTTCAGAATGCAGCAGTTAGCCAGTTTTATTTTTGAGTCGACATGACCATGGCCCCATAGGGGTTTGTAATAAAGTGTGCAAGTAGGATCTGAGTGTCTCGGTTCCCCATGACTTGATTAAGCAACTAAGGTATTCCAGGGAGTTTTTTCCCTTGTCAATTATACTTTGCTTATAGCCGAGCTATAATCGATGAGGTTTTCTCCGGCTCCTCCAAAGATGGAATGCCCGATTTTGAAAATTTTAGCCATGGGGGGTTATTAGAGTCCAACTAATGTATATAAGCCTACTAGACACTATTAGAATAGGTTTTGGTCATGTCCCAAGTCTCTAGGACCCTCAGAAAAAATTTCGAAAATTTTTTTACCGGGTCCGTCGAATTTGGGTTTTTAATTATTTTTTAAATTTTAGTAAATTTCTCTATAGTTTAAATAGAGAAATTTCAATTTGTAATATGTCAGTCGTCCGGGATCCAAATTCAGTGGTTGATGACTTGTTTCATAAGCCACAAATAACACATGACCTATGGACCAGCTAACCCTAAATTTCAGACAATTATTTGGTCTCATAATTAATATTTTCTCAAAAAATAAAAAAATGAGAAATATTAATTAAAATATTCAAAAAATAATAAATTGGAGATAATTTAAATCTCTCCAAAAAAGGCCAAATTGAATAAAGTAAAAGTCAAAATGACATGGCAAAAAGCATTTATGATGATTGGAATCTTCACCCACCTGATTCAGATCAGTTTCGGAGCAGTGGGAGTGATCTACGGTTGAGAAATTCGCCCACCTTCATACAAATTCATTTTTGTGATTTGGCAATTGATTAATGGGTTGTTGGATTATGAAATCAATGTGGGGCTCCTTCCTCAAATTATGGGCTCCAAACTCAAGTTTAAAGATGAGTTAAGACTCCAAGCTCGATTTGGTTGGTGTTGACATGGATTTGATTAGTTTTTGATGGAGTTTTTGGCTCTCTTCATCACCAATTCGAATTAGGGTTTTAGAATTGAGTTTTGTTATATAAGAAAGGCCATATGGGCTTTCTCTTCATGGATCTTTTGGGCAAACTTACTCTGCCAATTCGTAATCATGTTCTAGCTATTGCTATTTGGAAATAAAAGCGACTTTGGTGGTCCACATGGTGTTGATGCTTGTTATGGAAATGCTTCATCTATTCTAAGGTGATATTGTATTTGTTTATTGCTCATATTTCATCACTTTGATCAATTATTTAGCTTAGAAGGCTTTCTTAAGCCCATAGGGTGGGAATTTGGGTTCAACTTGTCCATTGATGTTGGGGTTCTATGTGATTTGAAAGGAGTAGACTGTAGTTGGAAATATTTATACTCTTCTAATCTCATTTTGCTTTACATACAATATTTGATCAAGGTGTGTTTGTGAGTAATTTCTTGTGCAGATCTCATAGGTTGAAGAGAGGTTTGAGCTTGGGTGCATCTTTCATCTCTTCAAAGACCTTTTTCTTAACATTTGTGTGCATTTCAGAATCTCCCAAAGTCGATCTTAAGCATTTTGGTAAAGAAGTGTGGAGTTTGAAATCCATCTTCAAAAGCATATTTTCAACTGGTTACTTGGTTCTAAAACATCCCTCTTCTAGTCCATTCCCCTTACCTTTTTCCACCCATTTATCTCTTATCCCCTTCTCTCTTTATTTCTTTTTGTTAAGCCTAGCTTAGGATTTGTCATAAGGTTGAAGCTCCTTCAACCTTGGGGAATAACTTGGGATTTGTTCCCTTGTGCTCTCTTCAACACTATTGCAGGCGTATCATCCAGCTAGCTGGAAGGGTTTCTTGGATAGTGTTCTTATGCCATCAAGTGTTCCACTTGATCTTTCCATCTTCCCACTCATTCCTTATTTCCTCATCCATTCGTTTTTTCCATCCTCATCTTTGTCCAATCATCCCTCCATTCGTTTTTTTTTCCAAGACTCCTCTCGTCCACCTTCCCAAAAAGCCCTAAAAACACATAAGACACAAAAAACGAATTGCTTAAGTGTAGTAGTTGTTAAAGTTTAGTTTTTCTTTTGATAATTAGATCTCATTGTTTGGCATTAGTATAGCTCGTACTTGTTAGATTTTTGTTTCCATTTAAAAGATAGATTTTTCCATACAAAAATATTTCAAAAATTTTACATTTTAGATCTCTTTCTCATCATTTTTTAAGCATATGTTGTTCGCTGGTCCGTTTTTTCTTTTATGCATTTTTGAAATAAAAATCTCATAAACTAATTTTTTGAAGTCTTTTGTAGACTCTAGTTTAAATAGCTTCAAGATTTTGTCTTATTCTAATGATTAATGGGTGCCTTGGTTGAGAATTTTTAAGACTTGTGTAGATGCTTTGAAAGGAGGAAACTTGAAAGAGCTTTGAAGAAGTAAGATCTAAGCAAAAGAAACAAAGTGAAGAAACCATGAGAATGATCAAAACTTGACGTACTTATCCTTTGTAAAAGTAAGCAAAGACTTGTTTCTTCTTTATTTTTCCAAGTATTATCTATCTCTCAAAAGTCCTTCAAGGGTTTCAAACCCAAGGCATTTGTAATCAAGTTAATAAAAGTTCAAGTGGAGGAGGCCTCCATTTTTTTGGTTTTCTTTCCCATTTGGGGAAGAGTGTTGTGCATGCTTAGTTTAGATCTCATCTTTTTCAAGTTCATAGATTAGTCTTCATTTTCGTACTTAGATTAATTTCTCTTCTAAGTCTTGACTAGAGTAAGCTAACTTTGGGATTGTATCCCAAAGGCCACATAACTTTGTGGTAGCTTCTCGTTCCCCCATCAGCTTCTTGTGGACATTCAGCTAGCTGGAAGGTTTCCAAGACTGATGGTTCTAGTGGTTGACCTTGTTCGGAGGTTGATCCCACCTTTAGAATAAATTTGTTTGGTAGAACACTAAGTAAAGTTTCATTTTATTTTGCAAGTAGCATGTTAGCAATATCTTACATCTATTTGAGCTTTCACATGATTTATGTATTACAAAGTTGAAGTATCTTGTTATCACAACTGCTACTTGTTTCTTAAAACGAACAAAGTCTCTTGAACTTGGCCAAATCCAAGTCAAGAGCACTCTCTGTCGAAGAGCTGAACAAGTGCTCTAATAATAAAAATTTTCAATCCACACTTCCCCTTTAATAAATTTACTCTTGGTTTATCGTCCAACACCCGTATGCTCTGCCAACCGGAAACGGTTGGGCTAGTACTCAGAAAGGTGGAAGACTTGTTAAATTCATAAGTGATAACTAATAAAACTTTCACCCCCATAACCAACCAATCCGGAGTTGAGCGATAAGATAAGTTCAGTGGGTAATCTCCTAGTGGGGGCGTCGGGATTCCATGTTCAGCGTCTAGTTTGCTGGTTAGCATTGCATGACCTGGCTAGAGCACTGGGTGGCCCGACATGTCCTTGAACGGAGGCACTTGATACTGTCTTTTCCGGACTTTCTCTTGAATATCCTTGGTTTTATCCTAATAATCAAGACCATTAAAACTTTGAAATTTACCAAGATAATTTGCACAACGATCTCATGAACAGTTACTATCAAGACTTATTTTTTAGCATCCCCCAGCACTACAATTCAGTTATTTTGACTCCGTTACCCATTTAATAAGGCACTGGTCCTTTTATCATTTAATTTTTATATGTGGATGCTTCTTAATTATCTCAAGTCTTTATATACTGTTTCGCAACGTGGATTGCATCTTATCTTGTGTTTTATTTAAAAGTAAATCGTGTGTCTTTCATCACTAAAAACTCCTAAACAACACCCATCCGCATCACCATACATTTTTAACACTTAAAACATTGAGCCATAGACAACTCTTTGTAGGGACTACCCCCCTTGGCTTCGTTAGGAGTTAGCCTAACGGAGGAGCTGGGATTCAGGTGACAGTACCTGGCTCATTGCTTGCCCCCAAGGCCACACCTCTCACTTGTAGTGAAGAGACAGCTTTCGAAAGATTTTCGCTGCTGGTGTGCAATCTGGCGGACAACAAGCCCAAGAGTTTAAGTAGGTTGAAGAGGCTTAAGATATGAGAATTGTTTCAACCAATGAATGAGTTAGGCCACCTAGTGAGACTAAAGCGGTAGATCTAGTACCATGAAATAGACAAGTGGGGCCCACTTCCTTAAAATATGGAAATGGTCCAAATGGGACCCACAAGATGAAGTTAGGAGTGATATGGCACTAAGGGGTGTTTGATGATGTGGATATATGGATCCAAGATGGATTAGGCAACACCCACATATGGGATCTAGCACATGACACAATCCCCAAGGAGTGCGAATTGACCCAAGGAGACTAGTGCCTCGAGATGAAGGGGTAAATGGAGTCCAAATGATGCCAAAATGTAGATCCAGGTAGTTAAGGCAATTATCAAAGTGGGTTTTAAGTGGCATGCCCCAATGTGAGCTAGATCTCCATAGATCTAAGGTTGAAAGTGCATCACCCAATGACCCAAGTGGGGCACAACCCTCAAAATGAGGAATGGGGCCCAAAAGGAAAAAATCAAAGAGGTGAAGCACTAGGGGTAGGTTATCAAGTGAGAGGAGTGCAAATCAAGTGGAATCTCACCTACCCACGTCTTGGAAGTAGCTAAACTCACCCTCCCAAGGAGTGCGACCTCACCCAAGGAAGGTTAAGTGCTTTGGGGGAATGGTCAAATGAAGGCGAAATGCCACCAAACTATAGATCCGAATTGTCGTGGATTCTATAGAGGTGGGTTCTTTTTATTATACCCAAAGCCACGCTAGATCCAAGTAGATTTAGGAAAATAGAAAATGAGGGTTTTGATTTTAGTAATGTTTGTGACCAATAGGATGAAGAACAAGCGAAATCAATACGTATCTTGTAGATCTTACCTCAAAGCTTGCGGCCTCTTAGCATATGGAGAATTCTTTCCCTAATTACAATTCCAAGCTTGATCCAAGTGTCTTCAACCAAAAACGTCCAAGCCCTAAGAGGATAGATGTCCCATGAAAACCTGTAAATCAAACTACATCAAGTTAGATTTGATCCAGAAATCCATAAGATCTAAGCATGTCATATCAAAGAAGCAATCAATGGACAAAGCACAATTGAAAAAAAACTCCCTCAGGATGAAGACGTCTTTTCCATGGGGTATGTGAGCAACCCCTACAATCTTCCCACAAAGCAAAATGTTGAGCTAGCTTCAAGCAATTCAGCCTCCCTCTCTTGATGTCGATTTCACCTGAAAAGCAAACAATGTCTAGAAGCAAGAGATCCAAGAACATATACAAGAGTAACCCAATCAAAGCCAAGAAGTAGATCTCCAAAATATTATTTTCATTCCAAGTTTTCCAGAGCCCAAAGGTGCTTTTACAATAGGGTGCCTCCTCCTTATATAGGATAATAAAGACCAAAAACCTATACCACAAAACCACTTTACAGTACAACATATGAGTGGTTGAGATTAAAAGATCTCATAATCTAATCAATGGCTAAGATGAGCCAATACATAATATCACATGGATCACTCAAAAGAGGGATGACGTCATAGCTAAGAGTGACTAAGTGAGGGTGACATCATCACTAGGAGGGGGATGAAACACATGGGCCCACCTCATATGACAAGGACATGACTCAATAAGCTCACAGTGGGGCTAGGAGGCATCAATCCTTGCTAGCACATCCCCATGGCACAATAATATAAAATAATGTGTCCAAGATAATACAAATGATCAAATCTTGTCTCCAAAACTGATAAAGACATGCAGTAAATGGCCTTTGTGACCACTGTGGACCCCACTGACTGGAAGATGGGGGGTTCACCTTGGAAGACCTCTGTGGAGACCAAGTGCCAAAACCTTGCCTCAATTTCCCAAATCGAATTCCTTGGTGACCCTTTTATTCCATTTTTTATCTGCCTCGAGAACTGTGAAACTGCCCAAACTGACACCCAGAGTGCCTGCGCTGTCAAACTGAGCCCGCTAGGCTATCTAAAAGGGGTGTAGAATGGTAAAATCAAGTGGCTGGATCACCCCCTCATACAATGGCATAGGTGAATTGGCCTCTCATGGTCCCTACTGGACAGGCTAGGAAAACAACCCCAAATCTGGTCAACAAGTGGATAACTGCATCTATCACTGTCAGAAGTTCCCGGAACTGAATGATAAGTGTCTCATTGGATCCAAAAGACCCAAATCCACTAAGAATGTGTACTCATACACCATGGGTTGACCTAAGGGGTCAATTGTAGGGTCCACCATACATGGACAGTGCATAATCTGATGATCTGAAATAATAATAAAACCTGCTGAACTGCATCAATCACCATTTGAATCATATGTCCACCATATGGTATCATCAACAAGAGTATGTGGGACCATCAATCATCATCCATAAGCATATATGGTCCACATCATCATGAATCCCAAGAATGACCATGGTCAAACTATGTTTGACCGGGTCAACATACAACCAAGGACAAGACTATATCAATAGACTAGAGACATGTTCCTTTAATCACATTCACAGCATAGATTAAATTACATCATCATTCCATGGAAGTTTAATACATGTAAATATTTAGTGTTATTTATACTTCAATTGCACAAAAAGCTTTAATGACAGACTCACCCATTGGACATGGTCTAACTGCTAGCTAAGGGTGAAGGCTAAGACAAGGTTGGGCAAAGGGGGATGACTTGACCAAACTCAACTAGGTGACACTTTGGACAGGGAAAGGGGGGAGCTACACTCTGTGCCGGACAAATAACACGGGGAAGGGTTGTGCCTCACAAATGGATAAGTTGTTTAGAGAGTGCTTATTCAACTTAGGCATCTTGTCTACATCATGTTGATCCAGGTTTATTAGGATCATTCAATTTCATTTCATGGCCTTTTTGGCCTACATAACCCTTCGGATTTCAGATGTCCTAAAAAGCACAACTAGTCGCAGCTTGCATCCAGGGCATGTTTATACATATATATAAGGTCAACAATAATAGATATAAATTTGAGTAACCATTGCTTTTTGGACCTTTTTATACTCTTCGAGGAGTATTTTTAGCAATTCATCGCTCTTGCCCTTTACTCACATGTGTTTAAAAACACATTCTAGAGTTTACAATTTCCATGGGCGTATTTATAAAGATTTCCAATAAGTAGTACATGAGCTTTCAGTTTTAGCCAACAACATCTCAAGTGACTAGGGGGACTTCTTCCAATGCCAAACATCGGGACAACCAACCAGAATGATTTAGGCCTACAATCCAACTCACCAAAGGCAATTTTTATCACCAACTCAGAACCGAGACACTAAACAAACATGGATGTGGTCCAACACAGAGGTAGTAATGGGGAAGTCCTCAGTATCAAGAAGTCAAGAAATACAAGTCAAAGGTAAAAGCCAATATAGGAAGGTCATGGATGGATGGAGTCAAATGAAAGTGGTGCCTAGGCTAGCAGACAAGAATGTCTAGGAAAACCATATCTATGCTCATATGAGGGTAATGAAACTAGTGAGTTTTGTCAGGAAACCTTAAGTGTGCAAGTGATACATCCATTCAATAGTTATAACATCAACCAAGATATTCAATTTTAATTTTAATAGTACTGCCATATCCTGAATCATATACCAAGCTAATTCTATGTAGATGACCAAAACAACAAGATAATAGTCCATAGTCAATAGTCAGAAATCCATAGGTCATATCACATCATAATAATAATCATCATAAAATGTCTAAAACACTGCTGCAATAACATCACTAGGCACTGAACTGAAACTGTATGGAATAAAGGGTGACATCGGTCATCAAATCTGAGTTTCTCAAGGCTCATCCTTGGCACAAGGTCTAACATAAGTCTAATATAATACACTGCTCTGATCATGAGTGATCTCAAAATACAAGCCCATCATAGCTAATCTCTGTAAAAGCAAAGCTCTGGAATGTGCATACACAACCATCTACTATGGTGTGATAACACAACCATCTTAACATTTCATCAATATAAAAATATTTCACCTTGTGTTTGGTTACCAGCCAAAACAAGGATACCTTATTCTCGAAATGCAAACCTACGAAAATATTGAGGATGGGAAGGATGGAGGGGAGATCATAATCATGCAAAATATCATCAAACTGCTTCCTCAACTGGCAGGTCCTCTTGCAAGTTGCTTCTATCCAAGATTGGATAGGACTGATGTACAAATCTGTAAGATGGGGTAGATGAACCACACCACCATACTACCTTAGAGGGCTTTGCTGTCCACCGAGATGCACACTAGCAGCAGAAATCTTTCGAAAGCTGTTTCCTCACTACAAGTGGGAAAGGTGTGGCCTTGGGGGTAAGCAATGAGCCAGGAACTGTCACCTGAATCCTAGCTCCTCCGTTTAGGCTAACTACTAACGAAGCCAAGGGGGGGTGTCCCTAACAAAGAGTTGTTTAAGGCTCTTATGTTTTTTAGATGATTTTGGGTGTATGGATATGGATGGGTTTTGTTTAGGAGTTTTATAAGATGAACACAATAAGAATCAAGCAATCCACTTTGCAATTGCAAAACACAATGATAAGATAAACAATATATGATGACTGGAAATTAAAGCATCCACAGAATAATAATGACTTAAGCAAATATGAAGGACAAATGGTCCAAATTAAGGTGATGCATATAAGTTTCAAGACCAGTGCCAAATGGAGTCAAAAGTGCTTGGGATGCTGAAATACAACTCTCAAGATGTGCTTGTGAGATCATTTTGCAATGCTCTTGGTAAATTTTATTGTGTATTTTAGGGGTGATCTTGACTATTATGGCTAGGGAATATCCAACCGGTACGCAAGGTAGTAGAAATATGTCCAAGAAATATTCTAAATGGCTCTATTCGAAGACATTTCAGACCACCCAGTTCTCTAGCGAGGGGTTCAAGGAACTTTAACCAGCCACTAGAGTCTGAACATGGCAACCCGGTGCCCCCACTTGGAATTTTCCCACTTAGACTATTTATCGATCAATGCCAGATTCGTTGGTTATGAGGTGAAGATTTTATTATTGTTTAAAATTGAGAGATTAAGCAACCAATACCGTTTCTGAGTAATCCAAACTTTCTCAAGGTTGGGCAGAGCATACGTGGTACGCAAAAATGAATAAATTCCAATTTTAAAAGGGAGAATGAGTTGTGAGTGTTTTAATTAGAGCATAAAGGACAAACCTCTCCGACAGAGAGTGATCTTGATCCACCTTATGGTGAGATTCAAGATTCTTATCTAATCTATATGCAAGTGCAAAAATGCAACAATATGCTCTCCGACAGAGAGTGCTCTTGACTTGTCTTATGACAGGTTGAAGAGACTTTTGTGTTCCTTTTAAGATTAACAAATTATAAGCAAGCAACACAACAAGATAGCTCAATATGAAATGATAAAAGATTTAGACTAGCAATTAGTGTTCTAAGAATAAAAATGAGATCTAAACTAACAACTAGTGATCTACTTGCAAAATGGAAACTGAGCTAGCAACTTGTGTTCTACTTGCAAAAAGAAAGGCTAATCTACTTGCAAAAGTAAACTCTAAGCTAAATATGAAACAAACAAAGCAAGACACTACAAACTTCCCAAATGGGGAAGTTGGGTGCGGGAGCCTTAAATCCCACTTGCTCTTTTTATTAAGTGATTACAATGCCTTGGGAATTCAACCCTTGAAAAGAACTTGAAAGAAAAATAAAATAAAAAGGAAGAATGCTATGAAGCTCTTAAGAGATTTTACAAAGGAGATTGGTTTTGTCTTTGTCTTCTTGGTTCAAATCTTCTTTGTGTTTTTATCTCTTCTTGGTTTGGATTTCTTCTTCTTGGTCTCTCCTTCAAGTCTTCTTGCTTCTTGTCGTTAATAGATCTCTTCTTTGATCACCTAAAGCACAACAAACTCATAACCCGTCATTGTTAATCAAGACAAAATAAATTGAAACTAACTAAGTCTAAGATCTAGAAATGAGAACTAAAACTAAACTTCAAATGAACTAACTTTTAAGTATGAGATCTAGATGCAAGATTAACAATGCACTAAGTTCTAAGTATGAAAATGAAATGCAAATTTTAACAATACTAGATCTAAACTTAAACAAGAAGGAAGCAAACAAGGGAAAGGGAGAAGAAATGAAGGGAGACGAAAGGCAAGAGAGGAGGGAAAGTAAAAGAGGAAGATGAAGACAAAACGAAAGGAAGGAAGGTAGAGAAAATGAGAAGGAGAGGAAGAAGCTAAGGAGAAAACGAAAGCTAGAAGGGAGAAGAGGAATGAATTAAAACAAAAGGATAAGGGAGACCTAAAACGAAAGGAAGAAGGTCTTAGGAAGAAGGTCTTAGAAGAGGGAGACGAGAGCTAGGAGGAGATGAAAAATGAAAGCAATAAAGAAGGAAGGAAACGAAAGCTTGGAGGAGGAAAAGTAAGAGTTGAAGGGCTAGAAGAAGAAAATGAGAGAGGAAGAAAGAGGACAATCCAAACAAGGCGAGGAGAGAAGAATCCGAAAGGATGAAACTTGTAGAATTTAGGGCTTCTTGAAGTAACAGGTAACCAAAGTTTTGAAGTGATTTTGTTTTAAGGATGGAACTTGGAGCAAAATCTCTTTGTGCTTTTTTTTTGGAGCAATCCCCAACTCTTGTAGATCCTGAAAAGACAACAATGTTAAAAAAAACCACTTGTGATGATGAAGATGGGATAGATGCAACTGAGCTCACACCCTTCTCCAAATGGAAAAACCTATCCAAAGACAAACAACTTAAAACCCAGTGAGATCAAATAGACAATTAGTATGCTCAGAACATAAAAGATTTTATCAACATTGGTACAACTGAATACTTCTTGCTCATATAATCTTTGATAAACTTTGCATAATAAACCAAATTGACAACTGCAAATGGTAGATCTTATGTTATATAAAATAGACTTCTAAAGCTAGTTATTTGATCATTCACATAAGCATTAAACTGAAAGTATGGAAAGAAATCACCTCACAAGAGATGCATTCACCAATGTAGCACAAATCGCATGGACCTCCAAAGTCGAATTTTATTCCAATAGTAAAGCAAATAGAAAGTACAAATTTCTTTAGAGTAATCTTACATCAAAATTCCATCCTAAGAGAGCCAAAGGGGCCTCTCTTTATACCAAAAAGCTAAAACCTAATTCGACCTCAACATGATAGGGAGCCAATGGAAACAGACATGAAGTCGAATTCCAATCAAAGGAAAGCTTGGAGTCACAATCCAATACACAACTCGAGTTTGAGGTAGTTGAGAGTGGGGAGGTGGCCTCCACCTAGGAAAGGCGACCCCCACTCCTCCCTTGGAACTATCACCAAGCCATTCGTGAGCCTACACCTCATGTTGACATGTGCATGCAAGGTAGTGCGTGAATCAATCAAGAGATAGCCCTGGAGTTGAGACATGTGTTAACTTGAGTCTTGAAAGGAGCCAAGCTTTGGTTGTGGCCTCCTTTCAAGGAAGGCGCCTACCATATCATAAATGCTAACTAAACCACCCATTAAACCTTTGCCACATCACTAATTTGTGAATCTCATGAAGGAGGGTGAATTCTTTGATTGAGAGAGTCTTCTGGTGACTGGATAGTGAACTGAAGCTGATTGGAGTTGATTGGGATCTTCATAAATGCCTTATGCCATGTCATTTAGCCTGTTTATTTAATCCAGTTGGATTATTTTGGAGAGATTTGGATAATTCTCCAATTTATTATTTTGGATTATTTTAATTAATATTTCTCTTTTATAGATTTTTTGAGAAAATATTAATTAAGTGGCTAAATGACCATCCGAAACTTAGGATAGGTGCGTTTGGAGTTTAATTGGGATTATTGGCCAAGGAATTAAGCCTCCAATCTCTGAAATCCACCCCCAAATGACTAACATATTACAAATTGAATTTTTCCAATTAAATATTTGGAAAAATAATAATAAAATAATAAAAAATAAAACTTGTCCAACGCATCTGGTAAAAACATTTTGAACATTGTTTTAAATGGACAAGGGACCTAGGAAATGACCATCTAACACATACATGGTGTCTAGTAGGTTTATATACATCAGTTGGACTCTAATAACCCCCCAAGGCTCAACTTTCAAAATCGGGCATTCCAGCTTTGGAGGAAGCGGGAGAAAACCTCGTCGATTATAACTCAGTTATAGGCAAAGCATAATTGACAAGGGAAAAAAACTCCCTGGAATGCCTTAGTTGATAGTCAAGTCATGGGGAACCGAGCCACTCAAAACCCTACTAGCACACTTATTACAAACCCCGTGGGGCCATGGTCATTTCAACAGAAAAACAAAACTGGCTAGCCAAAACTGGCTAGTCACCACAAACTGAACCCTTGATACTTTGGAAGTGAACATTGATCATGTTCAAACACTAGCAGCTCAATGGAGGTTCAACTATTGTACAAAATAGTTGGTAACAGGCTTATCGGATGAAAAACCTCTGTAGTAACATAAGCCCTAGGCTGCTCCAAATCATAAGAGAATTCCGAATGTGAAGATGAAGGTTGTGACTAACGTTCAATTGATTGAATCCCATCTGAATCTTCAATGCATAGCTCCTCTAGGTCTTCATTACTAGTACTCATGTCTGGTTCTGACTGATCATAAGAAACACATGCATGCTCCTCTTTTATATCAAGATCTCCCAAGGTCTCTGAAAGCACACTCCCCTCTCTAGATACATCAAAAATGGGTTTTTTAATGTAAGTCCAATAATCATCATAGGTATCTTTGGCAAAGATGGAAGATTTTTCACTATGGGTATCATGTCCCTGGCTATATTTGTCCTCAACATGGTCATAATAATCTTCTTCACAAGGCTCAACTTAAAAAATTTCACAAGATAATAAGCTTTCCCCAACTTCATTATCATGCGGAGAGTAAAGAGAGGTATTATCATACACCAAACAATCTTCATCATAGGTTTCTTTGAAGGCTTCTATAATTGTTTCTTCTGTAGGAATTTATGGAGTGCGAATGTCGTCATCTTCACTAAAGTAATCTTGAAATCCCAAATCTTTAATGTTTGTTACCATGGCAATGTGAGGAAACTCCTCGGAGACCTCCTCAATTAAAGATCCCTCATGAATGTCTTCATTAATCTTTGCAATGCCTTCCTCTTCATGTAAGTTTGGACTATACATGTGATCATCATCACTGAAATAGACCTGAGAACACTCCGAATCTTCCATATCTTCTGTTAAAGTGAAATGAGGAGGGTCCTCAAAAATGTCCTCAATCAAGGATGCTTCATAAAACTCTTTAATGGGATCATCATGGATCATTTTCTCAAAGTCAAACTGTGCTCCAGGGAGAATGACACCTTGCTTTTCAATAAACTGTGTAATCTCTTCTTTAGTGAGAGAGGCTAGAGGAAACTCCTCATATTCAATGTTCTCTATCATGACAATACGAGGAGGCTCAGGGTCTTCCATGTGATATTTTATCTCGGGTAAGAAGTAAGACAAGGATTTTTCAAGGAATCTTTCCACATTGTCATAATCATACTACCACTGTTTTAAGAAAATTCTAAGGAAGCATGAAAGGGAGGTAATACATCTGCTAGGAAGGCCCTCAATAAACCAATAATAAGCCTCTCCTTCCAGAGTACCAGAAAACATCTGCATCATATTATCTTCATACAAAACATTGAAGTCAGCCAAAACCTTAAGGAAAGACATGATGTGTTGGACAGCTGGATCACCATTTCCATAAAACATCGGCAAATAACTTGATATATCCTCCTCACCATAGTGATAGTTAGGAAAACCTGGGATGTATGAAAAATTGAGGGGAGGATATGCACTAGCAATTTGAGCACCAGACTCTTCATCATCCATATTGGCATCTGTTATCACACAAACTCTAGTTGTTTGGATGTAGGTGTCCCAATAGGGATGGTAGAGGTGAACATCTAGGAAGGTGTAACCAACAGTAGCAGGGTCCTCCGTCCAAGGGACAAAAGTCACACCAGACAAGGCTACAGTCACTTTAGATGAGACACGTAGCCAAGTCAGGGGGGAGATCCCACTCAACCAGTTATGGTTGAGACTCAACAGTCAGACACTGAAACCCAAAAGATAAGTAAAACAAGATGTAAGATGGATGACTAAGTGTGAGATTTCTTCCAGCCTATTAAATCGAGATTCTGGATTGGAGAGTGGATTAAGTGGAATGATCTCAGATTTGATTATGAGTGTCTAGTGATGAATACTTGAAAGATTATAAGGCTGGAAACTAAATCAGAAAATGAAAATTGACTAGAAGAGTGGCTGAAAGTTATGCCTATGGGGAATGAAGCACATAGTGACTACTCAAGCATAGCAGAAGCAAATTAGATGATTAAACACGTCTTCTAGCAATCAGACATTGAATAATAATCTGATTTAGAACAAAAAAAGAACAGACCAGCAAGAAGTGAAGTGAACTTCCCAAAGGGAATGGGTTAAGTAGTGAACAAATGGACCTAGGGCAGTGAAAAATAAGCGTTTATACTCACTTCCAGCCAACGATACTTGATTTCTAAGGTAGAATGACGTTTTAAAACTGAATATCAAGTACCCAGAACCCAAAAATCTATCAGACAACGTGATTGGCCAGTTTGCCCAAGTAGGGTGAATTCAATGAAAGACTAGTGCCTAGTTAAGTGGGTAGATGGAGTCGGAATCAAATGAAATTTGAAATATGGAGGTTTAAGCATATATCATTTGTGGGTTTTCAAGGAAAACTAAATCCTACAGTGAAATTTTAGTATTTAAATTTTAGGGGTTTTTTACTTGAATTTTCTCTCTAAGACTATTCAGAAAATGAAATGCAAGAGGAAGAAATGGAACACCTACATGGAATGAGCTGAAGTTGTTGACTTTGCTGAGGTAATAGCGTCCCGAAGATCAAATAGAATGGATTGCTAAAGCCCCCAAGTGAGTTCGTTTTTCCCAGCTCGCCTTCCTTACCTGCCAACACCAATGGACAAATAAATCAGATTAGTATTGACAAATAAGTAAATCTACAGCAATACAAATAAGAATGAGAAAAATGTTTGGCTGAAATGGCAAAAAACACTTCCCTTTGTTACCGATCTTGAAGAGTAGAGCAGTAGTGGAAGCCAAATGGTGCACCCTCCTCCAAGACTTGTATTTGCTGCAAACGATGGTGAGAAATAATGCTAGAAACAAACAACAATCTATACTAGTGCATCAAGATAGTTGGGCAATCAACGAAACTCAAAGCAACATCACCACAAGACACAAGTAGAGAGCTCCAAGTCGTTTTCTCTTGTATTCCAAGTCCAAAAAATGCCAAGAGAAAGGCAACAATGGGGTGAGTGCCTTCTCTTATAGAGAAAGAGGCATCCTCAAACCCTATTCCCTCCAAAATGGAGGGTGGAGATCACTCCCCCATCAACCGAAACAAATGGTGGAGATCTCCCTATGTGGGGGTGTGAATTGCCCATAGAAGCGCACAAGTGGAGAGGGGGGTCCCCTTGTGGGGCCCCTACACTACATAAGATACATGCTAAGGGGGTGTCTATAACATGTTTTATCCCCCTTAGATAATACAACAAGGTCCCACCACCAAATACACCAAAATCGAATTGTGCCAAGTGAGGAAAAACGCCCCCAATGGGCCAATTCGACCTCTAGGATGAGCTGTCAAATGGAGGGCCCCACAATGCCCAAATACAATGTCAAACATTAACTATTTACCTTAGGAATCACCTTTTCTTTTTCCAACCATTGATTTTGCCATTTGCCCATAGTTGCCTTAGTCAAATTTTGTTTTTCCATGTAATTTTTGCTGGTTTATATGGCTGAAGATGAAATTTGAGCTTTTGACCCACTTTTAGTGCCCGGATTGCTGAACCGTCTGCTGCAATGTGATCGTGGACCCCAAAAGTAGTAGGAATGACCACTCAAACGACCCCAATCCATCACTTAGGCATTATTTGCCCAAAATCCATAATTTTTAATTAAAATAGGTCAAAATTGACCAATAATAATTAAAAATTTCTCAAATGCTTCAATCTTTTGCAATTCTGACACCTACATGCTCATATGGGACCCCCGTAGATAATAATTGACCGAAATCGAAATTCCGGTTGCAACATTTTTTCGGGCCCATTTTTGGCCTAGTCAACTCAATTTGACCAAGTCAAAACTGGTCAACAATAGTGCTAGCTGAATACCTGTATGCAAACATGGAGTGACAAGGCTCAATTATACAAGTTAGTACATTACTAAGCAATATGATGATAACATGGTGATCAAAAACACATTAAATCCCGCGATAATACAAGGCCCCGGTGAGGTGGGCCCACCACCTACAAAAGACTAAAATGCTATGCACATCTTATAGAATTGACCACTTTGCTGACTTTAGGTGATGTGGAAACAAGGCATAGGACAACGGGAGGACAAGGATAAAGATCATGTGACCCTTTGGACAACTCGGGAAAGCGAGGTCCACTGAGATAAGTATGCCATGACAGAACACGAGGAAGGGCGGTGCCTCACAAATGGGTATAGTGTAGGGAAACCACCACTGGTCATCTAACAAGTATCTCACAACTCACATTCGTGCCTGAAGACTCTGTGAGGTTCTTTTCTAGAGTCGCCAAACTGGATGTCCGACAAACCGTAACTTGAGACTCTAGGGGACAATCTTGAGCTTGTCCCTTGCTCCCTCTCACCTCCTTGCCCCGTAGGACTAAGTGAGGAATAACCACTACAAATGCTGACATGTATGGCTGACCTGTGTCCATGTGTGTTTATAAACACATTGCATGGATTTTACAATGAGTTTCATACTTAGCCCTTTTTTGGCTAGTTTTTACATTTACAACATAATAGCCTTCTTGGCTTGATTTACATTTCTTCATTTGTTCATTTACATCAAGTCCCTCTTGGGCTACATACATATATCAAAACATATAAACATGGTGCTCATATTGCAAAGGTAATGGGGGTGAGCAATACATGCTTCGATGACCAACGGGGAACACCTGGTGAGGCTACACAATCCTAACTGCATTGCAACATCGGGGGCAACCGACAGGAGCAAATCCCAGGTCTAAAAGTGTATCTCACACACTAAAGAGTCGAGGCACAATAAGCGGGGAGTCATGGCAAACTAAGAGATCAGTGGGGAAGGGGTCCTCAGGATCACAAATTAGAATCCAAGTCAGGAACAAGTATCATGGATGGGTCGGATGGATGGCGAAAGTGAGAGTGGAGCTAAAGTTAGCTACCGAGAGGGACTAAGTGACCAAGTCTATGCCAAGTGTAGGGGACATGACTCAGCATGCATATACATAAGTCTAACAGGAGGGGTGGATTGACATCATCAAGGGTCCAATCACATCATACAATAGCTAGATCACCAAATATATCATCTCATGCAAAGTTAGTGTACTAACAAGTATAAAGAAGTCTAATCTACATCATGAGCAATAATCATCAAATGCAATACCTGCTGCACCATATACCTGCTGCTACTGAAGCTATCTTTGAGCTGTATCTCTGTTGAATCCGGGCAACATAGTAAACCAACAATATACTGTGATAGTCTCGATCAATACAAGACTGGGTAGCTGTCTCAAATGGCCTTATGTAAAATCCTGGCAAGGAAGAGGTGATCCTGTGGTAGATGGTAAGTGACAATGTCTGTAACACTGTATAACTGTCTATCCCCTCTGATATATTTTCTAGGGGCAATCTGAACAAAAAGGCCTCGTTTGAAGGCGACTGATCTCTGATCTAGAAAAAAAAGTACTGTGCGGTCCTTGGCCGCACAATCTGCAGTATGGTAGCTCCAGCTAACATAGATGTGATAACAACATCAAAAGCATTAGTCTAAAATAACCATGGAGGACATTTTGTACTCAATCAGGGGAGTTGTTAGAATGATGAGCTTTTAAGCTTGTTGTGTCGTATGGGCTCATCTACACACAACCAGTCTCAACAAATATATGAGATACAAGGTTTTTATCCCTTCAATGGGGTTGCCATGTGAGAATAAAAATATGCATTAAATATTCTCACAAAATTATCTTTTGTTTTACTTTGAAATTTTATAAAAATGAAAAAGGTTAGTGGACTCGCCAGATGAAAGAATAAAGGTCTACTCTAAGCATTCATCAAACAAAGCAAAAACAAAAAAGGAGAAAACAAAAGTCGTGACCCAGGAATATAAAGGTTTATCCCCGGCAACGATGCCAAAATGTTGCTTCCTAATACACACCTGGGGGGAACGCAGCATGAAACCTTCAAGCCGCTCGGTGTGTCCTTGGGGGAAAGTGAGAGTCAAGTGTTGTCACCTGATTACTCGACTCCTCTGTCTAGGCTTACTCCTAGTGAAGCCAAGGGGGATGGTCCCTATGAAAATGAATCTAAGGCTTTTAATCTATGAAAAGGAAAAGCTTATTCTAGGAGTTATTTAAAGATGAAATGAAAGAAATAAAAACTAAGTACTGCTTTTGTGAATTAAATCAAAAGATCAACACCACACGAGATAGAAAGCATTCACGACATATATGATTGAACTTAAAATATGGAAAAATAATGACCAGTGCCGAGAATGTAAAATGCTTGCGAATATTGCTGTGTGGGGTTGTTTCTGTAGTCTCAGTGAAAATATTGCAGTGTCTCAGTTGGTTTATTTTATGATTTATTAAATGAGTAATTATAGGAATGGGTTAATTCTTGGTTTGGCCCAAGAGAAACCTAACCCTTCGAACCGAGTGCTTTAGCAGCTTTACCAAGTGTCCAACCAGGCGAGGATAAACCTTCTTAAAGTAGCCTGCTGACTCTATAGTTTCATCTCACGCAACCTCCCGAGTTCTTAGAATTTGGCTCTAATGGATTTTCATATTAAACTAAGTACCTTACGCCCGTTTTTGATTGGTCCAGTTGTTCTGACAAAGTTGCAACGACCAAGAGCATACTTTGGGCTTGGGGTGTTGGTAAGTTTTATTATGAAAATGTGAATAAATGATTAATCTAAGCTAAACCCCAAAGGTATCTTTTCTTCACACCAAAATATGATAGAGTACTTCGGTAGATCAAGGGGGTTAATTTTACTTGGTAATTTTTTAGAACAAAATTGTGGTTTATTTTGTTGCACTTTAGGTGAAAAATTGTAAAAGATTGTAAGTCCCCTTGGGACGCCTTGTGTGCTTTGTGGATGTTATGTAATTACTAATAACAAAAGTAAATAGTCTAAACCAAGAAAAATGCAAAAAATGCAAAAAATGCAAAAAAGTAAAAAAAGTGAAAAAACGAATCCCCCCTGGGGAATTGGGGTTCGGGCGCTGGAATTGTTTGCTTGCTCTTTTTATTTTGCTTTTACAAATGAACTAAAGATAAGAAATAATGCTTTCCCTTTTACTTTAGGGAAACAAGTCAGTTTACAAATTTTGCATAAAGAAAAGATCTCCAAAGTTGTTGGTTTCTTGCGAGTGTTTGGAAAGCGTTGAGTGAATGGACTCCTTGTTTTATCAAGCTTCAACCTATCAAACACAGCGATCAGACCAGCAAACAAATGTTTATTAAAATGACAATCGAAACACTTTATGAGTGTTCTGATAATGCTAGAAGTTGCAAAGATTGAAAATTAGCTAAACTAGTATGTAAAAAATGGATTTTTTGGACTTTAAACTCTTTTTAAAAGACTTTAAAAGTTTAGAACATAAATTTTTGGTACAAAAACCAGCAAGCTAACAAATGATTGAAATCTACTAAAACACACTTTAAGAGTATGTTTGTTTTATGTGCAATAATGGAAAAAATTCTAAGTTAAAAGCACGAAAAAGAAGAGAAAAATGATTAAGTAAGACAAGCTAGAAAGCTTGCCTTCTTAGGATCTTTGTTGTCTCTTTAAGAGATGACAAACAAATGAAGTACTACTTACTTGATAAGACTTTGAAAGACCTTTTAAATGCAAGCTAATCTACTTTACTATTTCTTGAGATCTACTTTGAACTTTTAAGTAAAATAGAAAAACTTTTAGCAATCTAGATTTAAAATAAAGATAGACTTTGTAAAATGAACCTTTAGATTGCTACTTGCTTAGATCTATTAATCAAATGAACTTTAAAGCAAGACTTTTAAGAAGAAGTAACTAAGATAGATTTAAAAAAGGGAGATCTAGAAAGAAGAACCCATGGGGTTTGAGCGCTTTTGAAGAGAAAGGTTATGGAGTCAAGCTTCTTGATGCACCGATGAGATCTACACTTCGATCGACTATGTTGAAATGAAGACAAGATCAAGCAAGTTCTTTGTCCTCTCCAACTTGGGCTACCTGTAAATAGCTACAAAGAACTAACAAGGAGATTAAGAGCATTTGTATAACAATAAACCATAAAACAATAGAAAAATGAATTTCAAACAAGAAACACCATCATTCTTTGCATCATGATATCATTTACATATGTAAGCATCCTATAAAGAGTTACTTACAGATCTATAAGAAGATAACTTCCATTCCCAAGAAATGCAATCCCAACAATATTAATCAATGGAACATAAATATAGTTTACCTCATTCATGCATGTAGATCCAATCCAAGACAATCACCAAATCAGATTAGCCTCCAAAGCCTTCTCTTTATTAACTCAAAAAAATATTACAAATACAAATGAGCAGAGGTTCCACCTTCAAGATGCTGAACAAAGGAAAAGAGCTGCTCTTAAATAAGAAATTACAGAGTTAGGGGGAGCCAAAGCCTTAAGGAAGTCGAATGAGTGATGAAGGCGCTAACATGAAGTGAATGGCGTTGATTGGAGTTTGAATGGATGCCAATCCAATGGGGATTGCGCCACCTCTCCATGAGGTAGGCGCCTCCCAACTTTGTAGTTATCACACAAATAAATGGATGCTGTGTGGAGGAGAGGAACCACGTGAAGGATGAAGGATGGCGCACATGTGATGGGGAATCCCATGCTTTAGTTGATTGGGATGATTGAAAGTCAAATCAATGGAGTTGTGCCACCTCACAATGAGGTAGGCGCTCTCCATATTTAAATATTAGAACCAATCCTTTGAGCTATCGAGTGGATGATGCCCACGTGAATGATGGAGTGCGAATTGTCTTAATTTAATAAACTTTGGATAAAATGAAATCGCCCACCATATGATTTATAATAGCATACTTTCTCTTTATACCATAGTCGCTCACCATATGTGATTTATGCCATGTCAATTTGGCATGTGTTTAATTCATTTTTTTAATGCTTTAATTTTTGTACTTGGTGCGTTTTGATGCATTTTAGCATTAAAATGCCATTTTGTAGCTCTGATAGGCGGAACTGCTTCTAGGGATTTGAACTGCCTGAAACATAGGAAGACCGGGGTACCAGGGTAAAGAGATTGCTCTGAGCTTGAAAATGAGCATCCCTGCGCCAAATTCCGACTCCGGATCACACTTTTATCATCCTTTGAATTTTTTCATTTAAACCATTAAAAATGGCTTAAAAATGCAAAAAAAAATATTTTTCTCGGAATTGACTGAAACTTTAGGGGGACCTAGTACATGACAAAACGATAAAATCCTAGTGTCTATCATGTTTATAAATGTTACAAAATGGACTCTAATAATCCCCTAAGGCCTAACCACCACTTAGGGCGTTCCATCTTTGGAGGAGCAGGAGAAAACCTCATCGATTATACTCGGCTAAAGGAAAAGCATAATCGACAAGGAAAAAAACTCCTTGGAATACCTTCTTTGGTTTTCAAGTCCTAGGGAACCGAGTCACTCAAAGACCACCATGCTAGCACGCTTTATTACAAACCTCGCAGGGCACGGTCACTTATTACAAAAATGAAAAAGAGGGGCCCTGAACAGGCCAAACCTAGAACTTCTGAACTCTGCTAAGCACAAGTGACTTGTGCAACAATGGTGGCTCACTGAAGTCCAACTAAAGTGCAACTTTAGGTGGTAAGACTCCAAATCTTCTTCTTTCTTGGTAACCTGCCAAGCAACACAATCCTTCACACAAGCGAGGTCAATCTAGTACATTTCATTAAGAAAGACAAGGAGAATATAAGTATAACCAACTACAGTCTTGTTATCACATATATAGTAGCCGAGCTACCATACATTATTTTTCTGATTCCAGTACACTATTCAGCCAGTTCCCTTACATTGAGATGCTGAGATGAGCATCTATTATGGATCACTATCAGATTTTGGACGACAGATTTATTCCCCATGCCATGACTGAGTCTCAGGACACTCAGAGAGATGACTGATGTAGCTATTTAGCCATTTGTACAAAGCAGTCAGTAGTGCCTAGAGTTACAGCAGCAGTTTCAGAGGACAGATGATGGTTCAGATGATGAGCAGTCAAGTATATTACTCAGCAGGTATATTATGATGTTGTGGTTATATTGCTTTTATTTCCATTTTCTTAGCATGTCTTAGCATTTAGTATCATGATCTGGCGATCATATAGATATGCGGACCTGGTTGTACTATATATATATATCATATTTGTCCTTACTTAGACTTAGAATTTCTTGGCCTAAACTCATTGGTTTTACCCTCTCTAGGGAGAATAGAGGTGATCATTCCCGTCATACTTTGGCTTGCTAGTGCCGGTTTCATTACTCACTGTCTTCATCCATCCATGACTTACCCAGTTTGTTCATTACCTTGATTTACTACTTGACTAGTGGCATGGAGGACCTTTCCCCACTGTAGCCTCTATATTAGATGAGCTTCCCTGTTTATTGTGTCTCGGCTCTGAGTTGGTGACAAAACTTACCTTTGGGGAGTTGGATTAGTCCCCCTAGTCACTAAAGATGTCATTGGCTAAATCTGACACTTTTAGTGCTGCTATGAATACAAAGTATGGAAATGAAATGTTGTATCTTGTATGAAAAGCCCTGTTATCACACAACTTGTAGTTGTCCCTAAAGGTATCCCATCCGGGATGGTAGAGGAGACGGACAACTAAAAAAGTGACCCAAGAGATGCCACGGTTCCCAATGCAAGTTGGGAGTCACGACAACCGAGGCACTCTTCACTTTAGATCAAGATGAATCAAGACCAAAGGGGAGACCCTAAAGATGATTGGACCAAAGCAAAGGTTTCTAGGGGAGTGTGAAAGATGAGTTACGGAAACCAATGCAAGGTTAGGTCGACCTAGAAGTTTAAGTATGGTTGAAAGAGGCTTAAGGGATGACTAGTTTCAACCAATAAATTGTTTAGGCCACATGATGAGATCAAATAACAAGATCTAGTACCATGAAATACACAAGTTGGGCCCACTGCCTTGGAATATGGAAATGGTTCAAATGGGACCCACAAGGTGAAGTTAAAGATGAAAATGGTACCTGTTATCAGCTATTTTGTACAATAGCTGAATTTTCTTGTGAGTCGCTAGTTTTTTGAACATGAGTCATGTTCATCATCAGTGTTCAGAAGTTCAGAAGTCATTTTCAGGGCAATTTTGCCCCATTTGTAATAACTGCATGTTCATACCCCCATGGGGAAAATGTAAAAAGTTGGTCTAAACGGGATCCTTTTATAAAAGACTCGGCTATACGTAGGTTTAGCCATTTGAGAGATACTCTAGAGTGTTTTTTCCTTAGGAATTATGCGCTACTCATCAATGGAATATAATCCCTGAGTTTTTCACTCAAACCTCCAAAGCTGGAGTATTTCCCATGGTGGTCAAAACCTAAAGTGGTTATTAGAGTCTTGTGTCTAGGATTTTTTACGTGTTAGCCATCTCGATTGAGTCATATGAACATGCACTAGGTCCCCTAGGCGTTTCGTTTGATTGCGAGAAGAATAAATTTTTCCGTAATTTAGACCATTTTTTAATTGTTTAAATGAAAGTTTTCAAGAAGTGATAAAAACCTCATACGGAGGCGGAATTGGGCGTGGGGAGGCTCGTCTTGACGCTTGGAGCGTCCTCTTCACCCTAGCGCCCTCATTTCTCAGATTCCGGGAAATTACGTCACCCCAGGAGCAGTTTTGGCTAAAAATGTATCATTCTGGCATTTAATTGTTAAAAAGTGACAAAATGCACTAAAGTCCTGTTATCACACCATAGTAGCAGGGCTACTATTCTTACTTAGCAGCTATCTGCACATTCTAGAGCTTCCATTATTCAGAGCTTGGCTATGATGATTGTATATTTTGGGATCACTCATGATCAGAGCAGTGTATTATTCAAACTTATGTTTGACGTTGTGTCAAGGCTGAGCCTTGAGAGTTCAGATTTGATGACCGATGTGACCCTTTATCCCATACAATTTCAGTTCAGTGCTTAGAGATGTACTTCCAGCAGTGTTTCAGATGGTATATGATATTTATTACTATGATGATGTTGTATGATCTATGGATATTTTATCATTGACTGTGGATTATTATCTTGTTGATTTAGTCATGTTCACAGCATCTGCTTGGTATATTATCCCTGATGTGGCAAACTGTTTGAAATGAACTATAAATCATAAAATGGACAATTGCTTGCACATTTAGGTCATTTAACAAAACCCATTGGTTTTCCACCTTACATAGATATGGTCTTTCCTGACACCAGTTGTCTGCTAGTGTAAGCTCCATATTCACATGACTCCATCCATACATGACTTTCCTATTTGACTTTAAACCTTGACATGTCTCATTTGACTTTCTGATACTGAGGACTTCCCCATTTTTCTACCTCTGTGTTTGGACCGCATCCTTGTATGTTTAGTGTCTCGGCTCTAAGTTGGTGACAAAACTTGCCTTTGGTGAGTTGGATTGTAGGCCTAAATCATTTTGGTCGGTTGTCCCGATGTTTGGCATTGGCTCGAACTCCCCCTAGTCACTTAAGATGTTGTTGGCTAAGACTGAAAGCTCATGTTCTACTTATGGAAACTTATAAATTCGCCCATGGAAACTAAAAAGGGCAAGAGCGATGAACAACTAAAAATACTCCTCGAAGAGTATAAGAAAGGTCCAAAAAGAAATGGTTCTTAAAAGTTATATGTAAACAATTGCTGACCTTATATGTATATGAAAACATGCCCTGGATGCAAGCTGCAACTAGTTGTGCTTATCAGCACACCTGAGATCCGAAGGGTTATGTAGGCCAAAAAGGCCATGAAATGAAATTGAATGATCCTAATGAACCTGGATCAACTTGATGTAGACATGATGCCTAAGTTGAATAAGCACTCTCTAAACAACTTATCCATTTGTGAAGCAAAGCCATCCCCTGTGTTATTTTGTCCAGCATAGAGTTTGTAGCTTCCCCCTTCTCCCAGTCCAAAGTATTTTTGAGTTAAGTTAGACAAGTCAACCCCTTTGCCCAACCTTGTTCCTAGCCTTCATCCTTCACTAGCAGTTTGACCATGTCCAATGGGTGAGTTTGTCATTTGAACTATTGTGCAAGTAATTTTATAACAAAGGAATATGCTAACTTGATTAATGCCACTGAATGGATGTCATACTTTGATCTTGGCTATGGGAATGATTAGAGAAGCATGTCTTAGTCTACTGATGTGATTTATCCTTGGTTCTATATTATTGGGATCCGTGATGATGTGGGCCATATATCTATACCTATTGATGATGATTGATGGTCCCACATACTTGATGATGATAGCATATGATGGACATATGGTTCAGAGGATGATTGATGCAGTTCAACAGGTTTTATTATTACTTCAGATCATCAGATTATGCACTATCCATATATGGTGGACCCTACAGCTGGCCCATTAGGGAAACCCATGGTGTATGTGTACACATTCCTAGTGAATTTGGGTCTTCTGGATCCAATGAGACACTTATCTTTCAGTTCCGAGCACTTCTGACAGTGATTGATGCAGTTTTGCACCTGTTGACCAGATTTGGGGCTGATTTTCCAGCCTTAGCAGCAGGGGCCATGAGAGGCCAGTTAACCTAGGGTGCTCTATGAGGAGGGGGTGGTCCAGCCACTTGTTTTTACCATTTACCCCCCCTTCTGGAGAGCCTGGTGGGTTCAGTTGGATAGCCCAGATGCCCTAGGAGGCAGTTCTGGCACTTTCACAGTTACCGAGGCAGTTAAAAAATGGGATAAAGTGGTCACTGAGGAATTCGATTTGGGAAATTGAGGCAAGGTTTTGGCATTTGGTTTTCACAGAGGTCTTCCAGGGTGATCCCACTATTTTCCAGCCAGTTTTCACCATGTGGGTAGGCCCACAGCGATCACAGTAGGTCTTTTACTGCTTGTCTGTCATAGATTTTGAGGACAGATTTGATCATTTATATTATCTTGGACATATTTTATTATTTTATTGTGCCTTGGGGATGATCTAGTAAGGATTGATGACTCCTAGCCCCACCATGTGCTTCTCATGTCATGTCCTAGTCATTATGAGGTGGATTTTTGTACTTTACCCCTCTAGTGGATGACGTCATCCTCACTTTGTACCATTTAGTTAGGGCGTCATCATTATATTGGGTGATCCATGTGATATATTTTTATGATTCATTATTAGCCATTGATCATGTATTGAGATCTTTTAATCTCAACCACTCATTTGATGTAGTATTGTAGAGTGGTATAGGGTTTTGGTCTTTATTATCCTATATAAGGAGGAGAACCCCTATTGTATAGCTCACCTTTGGAGCTCTAGAATATTGGAATAAAACACTTCTTTGTGGAGCATATCTCTCCTGTCTTGTGGATTCTCTTGCATCTTGAGTATACAATATCTCTTCTATGTATCATTGTGGATTTTGGTGCTTCTACTAGTTTTCTTGCAAGAAAGTCGAATTGGTGGAGAGGAGGGTGATTTCTTGAGGGTTATTGTTGGAGGGATCCACATATTCTCTCTTGGGTTGATCTTGTGAAGGGAGTATCATTATTGTATCTTCGTGACATAGTTGATGCTTTCTATTACATCTTTCTATCATTTTCATAATCATCTTACTTGACTTGTTTCTTTGATCTTGTCTTGTAGGAGGAGGACGATTTGGCTATCTTGGAGGAGGATGTTTTGGTTGGTGCTCTTGGATCTCACTCTTGAATATACACATAGGAGAATGCTATCAATTTGCAAGGTGGCCACAAGCAATTGAGGTAAGATCTACAAGGTATGTGCCTCTTTCCATCCATTCTCTCTTCATTGGTCACAGACCCTAATTAATCAAAACCCCAATTTTGGTTTTTCTTAGATCTACTTAGATCTAGCCTTGCTTTTGAAAAGATCTTAAGAACTCACCTCTATAGCATCCACCCCAAGTTGTATCTATAGTTTGGTGGCGATTGGGTTAAAATTAACACATTTTTCAAGGCAATATAGCCCTCTTTAACCAAATCGCACTTCCTTGGAGAGGCTTGTTGGGTTAGTTCTAGCATGTGGGTAGGTGAGATCCCACTTGATTTGCAATCTACACACTTGATAACTTACCCCTAGACTTTTACTTGGGTGATTTCTACCTTGTGGGCATCATTCCACATTTTAAGGGATTAAAACCCCCTTTTGAATTACTTGGCACCTTAAAACTCAAATCTAGTAAGATCTAACCCTTGGATTGGCTTGATTTTCTAGATCCACATAGATCAATGCCTAAACTACTTGGATCTACATTTTGGTGGCCATTGGACTTGATTTGACACACCTTATCCACCTTTTAGCCCTCCTTGAGCAAGGTCGCACTTCCTTGGGTGACTGAGTTTTCCCACTTCTAGGACCTGGGTAGTTGAGATTTCAGTGGATTTGGAACGGGCATACCTTGAAACCTATATCTAGAGTATCATTTTGTGATGATCTGCCTTGGGGGTAGCATTCTTTGTTTTAAGGGATTGTGGTCCACTTGGATCATTTCATGAAATCCTAGATCTAGCAAGACCCAACCATTCTATCTCAATTAGCCCACTTGACTCGACCTCTAGGTGTCCCGATCTACACTTTGACATATCTTTTGACTCCATTAACCCATCCAACAAGGCACTAGTCCTCCCTAAGCAAGTTGCACTCCTTGGGAATTGTGTCAAACCTTAGATCTAGTAAGTGGGTACTCCTAAATTCAACTTAGATCCATAGATCTACTCATTACATATCCTCTAGTGCCAATTGCATCCCTTAATTTCACCTTGTGGGTCCACCTTAAGCCATTTCACATATCCCAAGAAAGTAGGACCCACTTGTGTAACACATGATACTAGATCTTGTCTTTTTAGCTAATCATGTGGCCTAGATCATATATTGGTTGAAACACTAATCATCTCTCAATCCACCTTCAACCACACTTTAATTTCTAGGTCCACTTTACCTTGCATTGGTTTCCGTAACTTACCATTTACTCATCCCTAGGGACCTTTGTTTGGGTCCAATCATCTTTGATTGGTTATAGGGTCTCCCCCTAGGTCTTGATTTATCTAGATCTAAAATGAAGAGTGCCTCGGTTGATGTGACTCCCACCTTGCATTGGGAACCGTAGCATCTCTTGGGTCACCTCTTTAGTTGTCCATCTCCTTTACCATCCCGGATGGGATACCACTAGGGACAACTACAAGTTGTGTGATAACAAGTCCAAAATCAAATAAGCCAAAATTTGATTAAAAAATTAGATGGAAAGGTTGAAAGTGGTTTGTATGAAGTGTACGACCTCACTCAAGTGATAAAAGTCATATATTATAAAGTCAAAGTGGAATTTTGGATTAAATTAAAATGCTTCACGTGGGCCTCCTCACATGGGCCAATAATCCAAAGCCGTTAGGTATATTTCACTATGGGGAGCGACCATCTCAATGTTTAAGTGCATAAACAAAAAATTTGGTTATACGATTTGGTGCATTAAGGGGATGACGTGAGTGATATAGCGTGGGATACCCACGCGTGGGTTGGCTCACGTGTTTTATGGTGGGCATGTGTTACAAGCTCACGGGTTTGAATGAGCGTGGTTTCCAATGGAGGTGCTTCACCTCATCCCCCACCAATTACAAGTCACACCAACCAACTCGGTGTTAACATATCAATCAACACTCCAAGCTCTCATTCGATTGGAATCAGCTCAGCCTTGATTGGAATTCGATGGCCATTGGCTCCCTCAATTATGCCAATTCGATTTGCTCTTGGATTGTCTTTTTTTTGTATAAAGAGAGAGTTCTTGCTCATCTTTTCTCATGGAGATTTTGGGCAAGAACACTCTGCAAAAATCGTATTGTAATATTTGTTTAAGTTTGGAATAAAGAAGAGACTTTGGAGGTCCATGCGAGGGCTCTTTGCATTGTGGTTTCATCTTGTATTTGGTGATATTCTCTCACTCTACTATCTTGTTGCAAATTATTATTCAGTTAATGCCTTGAGAAGACTAACAATCTAGTACAATAGGCATTTGATTTAGTTTGTTTGCTTGAAAGTATTGTTTTGCAGAGATCAATGAAGGTGAAGAGTAGCTTGGGATCAAGCTTGCCTTCATTAGTCAAGAGCTTTTACCATTTAACGTATTCATCTTCCAGGATCTTCAAGTGGTTTCTCATTCCAAGAAAGAAACATAAGCTATCATGGGCTGCCTTTCATCCATCAACACATTTCAAAAAACAAATTCATTGGTTACTGGTTACTTGGATCTAAAGCTTCCCTCTTCTAGCTCTCTTTTTCTCCTTGAAATCCTTTTGCCCTCGACTTGCTAAACCTTTTCTCTTCTAGCCATCTTCCTTGCCCTAGTTTCCTTCCCTTGCCTACTTTTCCAACTCTCTTTTCCTTTCCTTTTTGCCGCTCACTGCTGGCTGCTCTCTTGAGCCACTATTGGCTGCCCCTTCACTTCCTTTTTATCCCCCTTTTCGTTGACTGTCCCAACTGTTTCTAAAACTGCCCTTTCATCCATTTTTGCAGCCTCTCTCCCTTTTTCACTTGACTGTCCTTTTACCCTTTGACTGTCCTGAATCATCCTTTCCTTCATTCTGCTCCAGCTCCTCTCTTTTTATTGTCCATTGTCTTGCTCCAAGTCTTCCTTTCGTTCATCCTCAAAAGGCCCTAAAAAATACAAACATAAAAACTTTAAAATTTTTGTTAAAAGTTAGTATTAGTTAGTTACTTTAAGTTTGCTAGAGTTAGTGTTTAGTTTTAGTTTCTTTTGGAAAGTTTAAATTTAGATCTCATTAGTTTTGCATTTTTTTTTAGGATCTAATCCATTTTTATTGTTAGTTGCATCTCATTTCAAATAAGTAGAACTTTCATTCAACTTACTTCTCTTTGCTTGCATTTAGTTTTTTAGACCTCATCTTGTAGTTTGCATTTCATTGTTAGTTTCTTTTCTATTTTAGATCTCAATCTTAGTCTTAGACTTGATTTCATTTTGCAAGCTTAGATCTAATTAGTTTCAAGTTGGTTTTGATCTTGCACTAATGCTAATGGGTGCATGAGTGTTGGACTTTTTGTTGTAGGTGTTGAGAAGAGAAAAAATTGCAAAGGTGAAGCAAGAAGAAACTTGAACTTAAAACCATTTGGAGACATCCCAAAGAAGAAGAGATCATCAAGAAGAGCAATACACCATAAGGAGATCCAAAACAAATGATGATGATGTTAATTAAGAGAAATTATATACACTGTCCTTTGTAAAAGCCATTAAGGGCTTCTAAGTATTGTTTCCATAGTTGTTTAATTTCTCTCAAAAGACCTTGCAAGGGTTTCATTACCAAAGGCACTTGTAACTCAGTTAATAAAAAGGCTAGGTGGGATAAGGCCTCCCACACTTTATTTCTCCTTCCCCATTTGGGGAAGACTGTTCATGCATGCTTTAGTTAGACTTGTACAAATTTCCTAGGTTAAATTTCATTTTTGTAATTAGAATAATTTCCATTTCCAAGTTTTGACTTGAGATAGCAACTTTGGGATTTCATCCCAAGGGCCACATAATTTTGTGGTAGTTTCTCGATCCCCATTAGACTCCTTGTCGAAGTTCAGCTAGCTGGAAGGTCTCAATGACTAGTGGTTTTAAGTGATCACCTTGTTCCAAGATTGATCCCACCTTGTTATTTATTTCTTGGTTTGTTACTCAACTTGGCCTTTCTTTTTTTTTCATTTATTTCTCTTTTCATTGATTGTCACTTCGGAAAGCGTGCTTTTTATTTACGTACAAATTGTCTCTATTTTAATAAAGAACAGAGCCTCTTGAACTTGCCATAACCCAAGTCAATAGCACTCTCTGTTGGAGAGCATAATAAATTTGCATTTTCCCTGCATTAGGCATATAGAATAGCTAAGTCTCTTGAACCTTGTCATAAGACAAAGTCAAGAGCGCTCTCTATCGGAGAGTTGAATATTGTGCTCTAATAATAAAAAACTTCCAACTCACACACCCGTAATAATTTATCTTGGTTGCTATCCAACACCTGTATGCTCTGCCAACCTGAAAAGGTTGGGCTAGTACTCAGAAAGGTGTTGGATTTGATAATTTCCGATAACATAATAAAATTTTCACCCCCACAACCAACGAACCAACGTTGCCTTTTTTGAGACATACTCAGGTAGTGGGCAAAGTTCCTAAACTTGGTGGGGCCGGGAGCCCACCCTCCATCATTGTAACTATCACCAAGCCAATAAATAAATGCCACACAAGCAAAGTCGCCCAAGCTAGAGAGGAGGGAAAATTCCTTCATGAAGATACATTGACAGTGCTCCGATGTTGACTCAGAATCAATTAGTGATGATTGAAATCTTCTTTAATGCTCAGTGTCATGCCAACTGACTCTTTACTTTATTCAATTTGGATTATTTTGGAGAGATTTGACTTTTCTCCAAAATAATATTTCTAAATATCTTAATTAAATATTCCTCATTTATTGATTTTGAGAAAATATTTAATTACAAGGCCAAATAAATGTCTAAAACTTAGGATAAGTGGGTTTAGGGGTTAACTGGATACTTTGGTTAGAAAATGAGTCTTTCTTTTCCAAAACCCACCCCCAAACCACTTAATTATTACATTTCAAAAATTTTCAATCAAACCATAATGTAAATGGTTTAATTAATTGAAAATTTTAATTATTAAAATAATAAAAAATAAAAATCCAACGCGTCCGGTAAAAAAATTTTGGACGAATTTTTACAAGTACCTAGGGACCTAGGAAATGACCATAGGACATACAAATAGTATCTAGTAGGTTCATATTTTACAGTTGGGCTTTAATAACCCCCCAAGGCCTAACCGCCAAATTCGGGCATTCCAGCTTTTGAGGTGGTAGGAGAAAAACTCATCGATTATTACTCGGCTAAAGGCAAAGCATAATCGACGAGTGAAAAAACTCCTTGGAATACCTTAGTTGACTGTCAAGTCTTAGGGAACCGAGTCACTCAGACCCCCATACTAGCACACTTTATTACAAACCCCATGGGGCATGGTCATTTCAACCGAAAAATAAAAAGTATAGCCAGAAATTGGCTAGTCTGACCACACTGAACTTCCGAAGTTCTAAAAATGAACATGTATCATGTTCAATAACTGGCGGCTCGATAGAAGTCCAACTATTGTACAAAATAGTTGGTAACAACAAGCACCAAATCGTGCTCCTCTGGGAAAGTCGTGAGCCTCGAAAGGCTCCAGAAAATCATAAAATGTGTCGGATAGATGTATGAGGGCCCCACTGAATGCTGAAACTATTGTGGGAGGGGTAGAAGACATCACACTTGTTGTCCGCTGAGATGCACACCAGCAGCAGAAATCTTTCGAAAGTTGTTCCCTCACCAGAAGTGGGGAAGGTGTGGCCTTGGGGGCAAGCAATGAGCCAGGTACTGTCACCTGAATCCCAGCTCCTTCGTTTAGGCTAACTCCTAACGAAGCCAAGGGGGTTTTCCCTAACAAAGAGTTTCTATGGCTCTGTGTTTTTTAAGTGTTTTTAATATGTGGTGATGGGAATGAGTGTTGTTTAGGAGATTTATGATGAGAGATCACAACTTTACAATAATTGGAATTTAAGCAACACAAAGATATACTTGCAATATTAAATGAAACACAACTAATTGATAAGCAAAGCATCCACAATTTAGACAATATAATAAATTCAAAGTATGCACTTCAGATAGATAATTGAAATAAATAAATAACCAGTGCCTTATCCGTTGGGAAATGGAGTCAAAAAGGTATAATGCTTGGATGCTTGATACAAGAGTTCAGTGTGTTCGTGAGATCGTTTTGCAAGTGTTCTTTGTAAATTTTAAAGTAAATTTTAGTGATCTTGATTATTAAGGCTAGAAAAATCAAGGTATGCGTCCAACCGAAAAAGTATAGCTTCAGTGGCTTCCCCTTGGTGACATGACGGACCGTCCAGTATTCAAGGTAGGTGTCCAGTGGATTTAACCAACAAGCTCGAACTCTATGACAACGATGATTTCCGGCGCCACCAGTTAGGAACTTTGCCCACTACTTGAGTATTTCTCGAAATAACAACGCCGGTTCGTTGGTTGTGGGGTAAAATTTTTATTATGGTTATCACTTGCAAGATTAACAAATCCAATCACCGTTCTGAGTATGAGTCCAACTTTTTAGGGTCGACAGAGCATACTAAGTGATGGAAAGCAACGAAGTAAATTTTAGAGGGGAATGTGAGTTTGAAAGTATTTTATTAAGAGCACACAGTGAAACTCTCCGACAAAGAGTGCTCTTGACTTCATCTTATGACAGAAGTTCAAGAGACTTTAACTAATCTATATGCTGAATGCAAAGAAAATGCAGTGCTTATGCTCTTCGACAGAGAGTGCTCTTGACTTGTGTTATGGCAAGTTCAAGAGTCTTTGGTTCTTTTTAGAAGACAAGCAGTTTGTAAACAAGAAACCAAATGATAGCTCAAATGAATAAAGGAAAAAAGAGATCTAACAAGCTAAGATGCTAAGCAGTGAAAATATGAACTAATCTAGCAACTAGTACCTACTTGCAAAAATGAAACTATTCTAAGTACTTGAAGCAAATCTAAGCTAAGAAACACAAGACACTCTTCCCCAAATGGGGAAGAAAAACCAAATATGGGAGGCTTTATCCCACTTAGCCTTATTTTATTAATCAATTACAAAGTGAGGGATTGAAGCCCTTGAAATAAAAAGTAACTAAGAAATGAAACTAAAACCCCTTTTTGGGTTTGTACAAAGGAGAATGATTATGGTTTTGTCTTCTTGGTTCAAATCCTCTTCTTCTTTGGGTAATCTCCAAATGGTTTTGGTTCAAACTTCTTCTTGCTTCACTTTTCGATAACTTGTTCTATTCCCAACACCTACCACAAACAAAAACCCAAAACTCATGCACCCATTAGCGTTAGTGCAAAATCAAAACAAACTTGAAACTAGCTAGATCTAAGTTTGCAAAAATGAAACTAGATGCAAGAAATAACAACTGATCTATATGCAAGTCACTTTTTTAGATGCAAGTTTTTTGAATCCTTTTAAAAGATGAGATCTAAATGCAAAATGCAACTAAGTTAAGCCTTTAAATGAGATGCAAACTTTGAAAAAGGAAACTAAAAATGAGACTAGATTTAAACACTAACTAAGATCTAACAATGCAAATGCAAAATATGATAAACAAAATCTAACTACTAGCTTTTAAAGGAATGCAACTAACTCTTAACCCAAATCCTTTGTTGTTTTTATGCGTTTTTTGTAGTGTTTCAAAAGGGGACGAAAGGAAGAAGGATAGAGGAGAGGAGGAGAGACAAAGAGGAGAGAAGAAGGTCAAAACGAAAGCAAGAGATGAGCTTGAAGAAGGGAGACGAGAGCTAGATGAGAAGAGGAGAATTTGGGAAGAAAAGGTGAGCAAGGGAAGTGAGACAAAAATAAGGTAAGGAGAAGAGAGCTAGAGGAAGGAAGGGGTGGATGAATGGAGAAGAGGAGATCTATGGAGAGGAGGACGAGAGCAAGAAGATCAAGGCAAAATCAAAGGAAAAAACAAATGGAAGAGGAGAAGCAAGGCCAAAGCAAGTAAAAAATCACCAATGCAAAAAACAAACAAGGTGGGATCAACCTTGCAACAAGGTGACCACTAGAACACTAGTCCCGAAAACCTTCCAGCTAGCTGGATGCTAGTGGGGAAAGAGAAGTAGCCACAAAGTTATGTGGCACTTGCGATCAAATCCCAAGCTACTTTCTCAAGGAAAAACTTACATATGAGAACACAGAGAACAGTGTGAGAAAGAGAAGATCCACTACTCAAAAATGTAACCAAGTAACCAGAAAGAGAGATATAGTGTTTTGTAGTTTGATGGATGAGGCAAACAAGCCCTTCGTTTCTCGATTTCTTAAAGCAAAAGACTCATTTGGTAGCTTGTGGAATGAATGTGTAAACCAAGCAAGAGCTCTTGCACTTGGGAGAATACCTAAAAGCCACACACTTAAGAGAAAAGCATAGATTATATAATATCGTGCTAGATTGTTAGCCTTCTAATCACAAAATCATATGCTTAAGAATCAAAAGTAAATAACTAAGAATAGTATCACCTTATACAAGATGAAGCATGGCACACAAAGAGCTTCCACATTGACCTCCAAAGTCTTCAAATTTATTCAAATTCTAAACAAGATTACAAAATTCTCCAGAGTTTCTATGCACAAATCTCCATGAAAAATAAGGAGGAAATGCCATCCTTTTATACAAAAACTAGACCATCCAAAGAGCAAAACAAATTGGCATGAGATAGGAGCCAATGGCACCAAACACTAAGTCGAACTTCCAATCAATGGAGTCGAATTCCAATCTAGGAGACGGCTTGGAGTTTGGATCCAATAGTTAACATGAGTTTGAGTAATCACGAGTGGGGAGGTGGCCTTCACCTTGGCAAGCCGCTCCCCACTCCAACCTTGGAACTATCACCAAGCAAATACGTGACTGCCACATCAAGAAAGCGTGAGCCATGAAGGAATGTGTGAGCCTTGAAGGATAAAGCTTGGATCTTGATGTTTAGCATGATTGGGGTTGGTTGGAGGTGAGGTGGAGCCTCCCTCCATAGTATCCAACGCCTATCACTTTGGTTTAAACGCCCCTTCAAAAGATGGCCCACACGCATGGAGGAGCCCACGTGAGAAGAGACTCACGCTAGCAAAAATGCTCACGTCATCTCCTTCAATGAATTCGTAATTCCAAACATAAATTTCTCATGTGGTTTATTCCTTTAATGTGGTCGTACACCATATGAAATCAACCCCCAACCTTTTCCAAAGTTCAAAATTTGATTTTTTGACTTATTTTAATTTTTGTCCCCATGTCCTTTTGTCATTTTATGGCCACTAAATGCCAAAATAATGAAAAACTTCTCTCAGAGGCGATGTAAATGCCTGAAACCTTAGAAAAGATGGTGCGAGGGTAAAAAGGACGCTCTGAGCATCAAAAAGAGCCTCCCCACGCCCACTTCTACTTCCGGATGAGGTTTTTATCACTTTTTGAAATTTTTTAATTAAATCATTAAAAAATGGTCTAATTTATGGAAAAATTTATTCTTCTCGGAATCAAACGAAAATCCTAGGGGACCTAGTGCATGTTCATACGACTCAATCGAGATGGCTAACATGTAAAAAATCCTAGACACAAGACTCTAATAACCACCTTAGGTTTTGACCACCATGGGAAACACTCCAGCTTTGGAGGTTTGAGTGAAAAAACTCAGGGATTATACGCCACTGATGAGTAGCGCATAATTCCTAAGGAAAAAACACTCTAGAGTATCCCCCAAATGGCTAAACCTACGGATACCCGAGTATTTTATAAAAGGATCCCGTTTAGACCAACTTTTTACATTTTCCCCATGGGGGTATGAACATGCAGTTATTACAAATGGGGCAAAATTGCCCTAAAAATGACTTCTGAATTTCTGAACACTAATGATGAACATGAATCATGTTCAATAAACTGGCGGCCCACAAGAAATTCAGCTATTGTACAAAATAGCTGGTAATAACACTCATCATCAAAACAATTCCCATGTCATTTCCTTGCCTAAGTAGCCCAAATCGATTTCTTCAATAGCCATTTTAACCATTTTTTATCCTTTGTAAATCCTCTGGAAAGTATAAAAATGCCTATAACTCTGTATCTGCTCACCGAGGGCCATATCTGATCGTACCATCATGTTCGGGAATATAACAATGTAGTAAAAACAAGTGGCTACACTCTATATCCCCTCTGTAGCGCCATAGGTGAACTAATCACATCATGGAACTGCTCTGACGAGCCATTTTTAATGGAAAATATGCACCAGAATGATAAACTGAAGAAAATACCAACTGTAACTGCCCAGAACTAAAAACCAATTGTCTCAATGGACTTCGAGAGCCCAAATATACCAAAGGTGTGTACTCATACACCATATAGATCTCTGCATGATCATATAATATCTCCAATATACCTGGATAGATAAAAATAATAATAATCTGTAAATGATCAAATATAATAAAAATGCCAGATCATCATCATAAACTTGTAACCACTACATGAAACCATCTGGTGGCCTACAATAGACCATATATCATCTATCTGCATCATCCAAGGTCTATCTCACCTCATGTCCTATAGTTGACTTTGGTCAAACTAGGTTTGACCAAGTCAATATGACCAATAAAATGACCCAGGCCAAAAACAAGTTGTTGCAAGTGTTAAAAGGTTAGGACATGCTTTACAAATCATTCAAGTAGCAATATAACAAATAGTAATCATTTCTCTGGCGATCTAAAACCAACTATAAAATGTCTTTATTATTATTATGTCTCAGACTAGAACCTCAAGGTTATACTCACTTCATAGCTGTGATCAATTTGCTAGTGGTGGGTGAAGGCTGGGCTGAGGGATGACCACTGACTTGACACTGTGACACTTTGGAAATGGAAAGGGGATACACACTAAAGCATATGCTGGACAAGCAGTAACACAGGGGAGGGCATTGTCTCACAAATGGGTAAGTTGTTTCAGAAGTGCTTATTCAACCTTGACAGATGCCTACAACTCGCATCCAAGATGATACAGCTCCGTGAGGATCTTTTCTAGAGCCGCCATGACTAGGTGCCTGACAAAACGTAACTCAAGACTCTAGGGGACACTTAGAATTAGTTGTCCCTTACTCCATCTCACATGATAACTCTCAAGCTAGTGAGGAATAAATCATTACAAGTGAGGCCAACAATCATTAGATATAGCATTTATTAAACCATTGCTTTTTAGGCCTTTGTTATATTTCCATAGCCTTGATCCGTGTGTGTTAAAAAACACATTCTTGGATTTACATTTATTAGGATTTCAGATATCCCTTCAAGGGGATTCACATTTCACATTTAACTTTCAAAGCCAATTTCATTAGGCTTGCCTTTCATTCACATGTGTTCAGAAATACGATTCCTCGAATGGGATTTTATATAAGATATACATTTCATTTCCAGACACATTGTAATGATGGTAGCACTATCTGTTTCAGGTCTAGCCAACACAACTTAGGCAACTTAGAGCCGAGACACAAAATAACAGGGAAGCTCATCCAACAAAGAGGCTAGAGTGGGGGAAGGTCCTCCATGTCACTAGTCAAGTAGAAAGTCAGGGTAACAACAATAACCAGAAGGTAATGGATGGGTGGAGAAAGTGAATAATGAGACCAACACTAGCAAGCCAAAAGATGGTGGGAATGATCACCTCTATTCTCCCTAAGGAGGGTAAAACCAATGAGTATAACCAGGAACTTCTAAGTCTAAGTGAGGACATAGATAAATAAATAATACAACCAATGCTCATATATCTATATGATCACCAGATCATGACACTAAGTGCTAAGACATGCCACAAGAATGAATATAAGAGCAATAATAACCATAAACACATGATAATACCTCCTAGGTCATATACCTATACACAAACCATCTAAACCATCATTTGTCCATTGAGAACCTGCTGCTACAACTCTGGGAAATACAAAACACTCTGTAATGGCTAAATGGCTACATCAGTCATCAAACCTGAGTTTCCTGAGACTCAGTCATGGCATAGGAATATACTGCTCTCCATAAACATAATAGTGATCCAATATAGATGCTCATCTCAGCATCTCAATGTAAGGGACTGGCTGGAAAAATGCACTGGAATCTGAAAATAAAGATATGGTATCCCAGCTACTATATATGTGATAACAATTACCTCAGATGAGAACATACACCATAACACAGATCTTGCACACATCTTTGACCTCCAAAGTCTTCAACAAATTATCATTAAAAAATACAGAATACAAGAGTAGAGGTTCGAAGCTAATCCACTTTAAATGATGGAGCAAGAGCCTCTTTATATAGCATAACAGAGAGAGTGTGAATAGAGGAGAAGAGCTAGGGATGCGAATGCATGAAGGAGAGGGTGAGAGCACCATTTGAGGGAGTGGCTCACATGATTGGAGACTTGGAGCGTGAGGTTGGTGTGATTGTGAGGAGGTGGTTGCCACCTCATGAGAGGGGCTCTCCTCTCCATAGGAAACCACTCCCTTTGCCTTGGAGTAAACTCCCACCAAACAAGAACCTTCACGCGCATGGCTGCCCACATGAGGGAGGCCCACACTCATCACTTAATCAAATTCCATTTTGACTTATCCTAACTTTTAAATGGCATGTGCTTTATTAACTAGATATGGTCGTACACCATACTAATTCAATTAGCCACCCTTTCCATAATGATTTTTAATCAATTTTGTCCTTTTTTTATTTTGTCCATATGTGCAATTTCTCCTTTTTTAGCAATTAAATACCAATTTGATGTATCTTTAGCAAAACTGCTCCCAGAGACGACGTAATTGCTCGGAACATGAAGAAAGTGAGAACTAGGGTAAAGAGGACGCTCTGAGCATCAAAACGATCCTCTCCACGCCAAATTTCGCCTCCAGATGAAGGTTCGACCACCATGAGAATACTCCAGCTTTGGAGGTGTGAGTGAAAAACTTAGGAATTATACGCCATTGAAGAGTAGCGCATAATTCCTAATAAAAAAACACTCTAGTGTATCCACCTGATATCCAAACCTAAGGTAAGCCAAGTCTTTTATAAAAGGACCATGCTTAGAACAAATTTTTACAATTCCCTCAAGGGGATATGAACATGCAGTTTATTACAAATGGGGAAAAATTGCTCTGAAAATGACTTATGAACTTCTGAACTCTAAAGATGTACATTGAACATGTTCATGAAACTGGCGGCTCACAAAAAGTTCAACTATTGTACAAAATAGTTGGTAACATTCGGCTCCAACTGCGGGACGCGTGCTTGATCTGGCCTTCAGGCAAGGAGAGGATACGAGAACACCAGAATCTAGGGTTTTATATAACCTGTAAAAACACCTCAATCTTGACAAGAAAAACCTTCAATAGCACAAGTTTTATATAAAAAAGCCAATGAACCACAAGCTGTGTTTTATTTGAAAGAATAAAACTAATAAAAACTTCTAAGCACATAAAGGAAAATACTGAAAATGAAATGCAGAAAGTAAAGGATCACTTTGAGAAGATTTGTTTTCCTACTCTAAGCATAACATAAAGGAAAATGTTAAGTGTAATCAGAAATCCAATGTAACCATCTAAGCATGTCATCAATATAATAATTTTTTACCTTGTCTCTGGTTACCAGCCAAAGCAAGGACATGCTTATTAGAAAGTGCAAACCTGCCTGGATATTCTGGATGGGAGGGCTGGATGGGAAATCATAAGTATGTGATAGATCTTTGAAGTGCTTCCCCACATGGTAAATCCTCCTGCAGGACTTTTCTATCCATGAAAGGATAGGGTTGAGAAAAAACTCAGAATGATAAGGCAGTCCAAGTACCTCATCATACTGATCTCAAGGGCTTTTCTGATAGTAACTTTTTGTGAAAGTATAAGCCCCAAGCTACTCCAACTCATAAGGAATCTTTGTATGTAGAGACAATGGCTGAGACTGCTCTTCAATAAGTTGTATCTGATCCGACTCTTCACTGCACTGCTTCTCCAAGTCCTCATTGCCGATACTTATGCATGGCTCTAACTGCTCATATAAACAAAATTCATGCTCATTCTCCATGCAAAGATATCCCAAGGTTTTAAGGTCCATGCTTCCTTCTTTGAACACCTCACAAATGGGATTTTCAATAAAATCATCAAGAGATTCTAACTTAAACTCTCTTTCTTTAGATATGTCATATATGGGATTCTCAATTATGCTCTCAAAGGATTTGGGCTCATCATTTACTTCTTTAGACATAGCATAGATGGGGTTCTCTATAAATGTCATTTATCCTCATCAATATCTATGTCAGTCATGATGGATTCTTCTTCACTTATATCATGCTCCGGGCTATGTCTGTCCTCTTCATGCTCATAATCCTCCTCTTCAGAAAAAAGGTCATAAGGAAGTAAACTTTTTGATCCTACATCATTATACACATTACAAACATCCTCATGTATTTCAATATGGGCTTCTGTTATGGTTTCTTCCGGAGGAGGATCATGAGTACACGTGCTCATCTTCACTGAAATAATCTTGAAAAAACTCCCAATCTTCAATGTCTTTTGTTATGGTGGCATGAGGAGGGTCTTCAACAACATTTGGACTTTGATAAATTTCTTCAATGGGATCATCATGGATCTGTTCATGAGAAGGCCTTTCTCCATAGGTTTTGGTCAAGTTATTTATTTATTGACTATACTACCTAGCTTGCTTCCAACTTTCCCTAGGAATAGCGTGGATATCACCTACCATATTGACAAAAGCAGGCTCGCTTGAAACCTACTCACTACTGCTACCCTCTGGAAAGCCATGTTTCTAAATATAACACGCAAAGTAACAAGTGGATTCCTCATGGAAATCTTTACATGCCCTACAAAAGGGTGTATAGTTCTCAACCATGTTAGCAGCTTCTAACTGGTTAGGACCCTTCTTTGGCCAATTTGTCTTTGGAGGGTAATTTCTCTGCATGGGTTGGGTCTGAGATCTTTCCATGGCTATGACCCGATTCTGCATTTCCTTTAATTGAGAAAGATATTTCATTTCCATGTTTTCTATCATCTCTGACATCTTTCTATTGTGAATATTCTATTGGGAAAAGGAAGCCTTTTCCTTACGTTCAGTTTGCTTCATGGAAGTCAAGGCCTTTGAATAGCCAGGAAAGTTGGACTTGCCAGATGCCTGCATGTTTTTGTCAATTTTAACAGCCATATCTTGGGCCATCAAAAGGGTGGTGGGCTCTTTGTCACTAAGCTGATATTGCATTTCATCACTTAGTGCCTCAATGTAATAAACCAAAATGGACTATGTTGGAGGCTTGAAGTCTGCATGCATACTGTTTATTAAGTCCATGAACTTCTTCTTAAACTCATCCACAGTTTCATTTTCGCTTCTCTTGATATTGTTTAAGGTAGCTAGTTGATGATGTGGCTCTATATTTTCCCCAAATTTGTTGGTGAAGGCAGTTTTGAAGGTTGCTAAAGTTGCAAAAGAGTTATCAGGTAAGTTGATGAACCAGTCACCAACATCTCCTTCCAAGGATAGGGCAAAAAGTTTAATGTAGACATCTTCATGTTTACTTGCTGGATCCCTAACCCAGCTGCTAAGACATTTGGAGAAGCTTTTCAGATGATGACTTGCAGTGATGGAATCAGTGCTAGTGAAGTTGGGCAGTTTATCTATAGCTTTGTTTGGTAGATCATGTGGTTGACCTGCTATCTGAGTAATGTTAAGGGGACTAAAAAACTCTCCCATTGTGTCAGACAAACAATTATTATTTTCTACAAAAAGACAATGGACGTCCGAGACAGACTCAGATCCTAAATCTTCAAGGATCCTACGAGAAGCTAACCTGTTTAATCTCCTCCGATAAACCTTTTCAGGTTCAGGGATGAAATCAAGCAGGCCTACAGAGTTCCTTCTTGTTGAATACCTTGGTAAGTTTAATGACATTGGAGTCGCCAGTTGGATCAAGTCTAATTTCAAAGAGTTATTTAGACTAAAAATCTATAAAAAAGATTAATGTAAAAAACTAAGAAAAAACTAAGGTAAAGTCATCAAGGAACAAAAAATGTGTCCTCGGCAATGGCACCAAGAATGTTGCTCGTCGATGTGCACACAACAACAGAAATCTTTCGAAGCTGCTTCTGGGGAATGTGTGGCATTAGGGGCAAGCAAAGAGTCAAGTGCTGTCACCTGATCCCGACTCCTCTATTAGGGAAACTCCTAAGGAAGCCAAGGGGTTAGACCCTAAAACGAGTTTCTAAGGCTCTTAAGTGTTTTAAATGTTTTAATGGATTAGGATGGGTGTTTTTTAGGAGTTTTTGAGTATTTTGCAATAAAATTATGTCCAAGTATGACTTTCCAAGATAGATCACATCCACAATATAATGATGAAAGAATTAAAGAAACATCCACAACATGATATAATTAAAGCATATAACAACAAATCTTCCAGATAGATAATAAGCAAATGCAATATTGAACAATTGTTGCTGTTGTATAAGTGACCAGTGCCAAAAATGGAGTCAATGTCTTGAAATGCTTTGGAGTACTTGAGGATGTTTTGCAAATGTCTCTTGGTAAATTTTATTGTAAGTTTTAGGGTGAGATGGTTAATTATGGGAAAGGGGATCTCCAAGATATACCTTTCGGTACAAGAGATATGTCCAGATTAAAATCTAAGTGTCTCCGTACAAGGACATGTGGGTTGGACGGAGTCTCTAGAGCGGTGTTCAAAACTACACCAACAAGGATGTATTCTAACTGCTGGTCTTAGGTATCGTCCCAGTGGTTCCCGCGTCCTCAGGCAGAATTTGCCCACTTTTAACTGTAGTGATCACCGTCGTATTTCTGTTGGTTTTCTCGGGAATGTATTTTATTAAGGTTGAAGTGGAGTTAAATGTGAGGAATTAAACAATTTGCAACTGCTTATGGGTATCCCACAAGTGGGTAGAGCATACATAGTGTAGTAAAAGGTTTGTTCCAATTTTATTGTGTGATGAAAACAAGAACCATTGACCCTCCGATAGAGAGCACTCTTGATCTGCCTTATGGCGAGATTCAAGAGATTTATGAAACAAGTAATGCTAAAACAGAAGTAAAATAAAAACAAGCTAAGTAAAACAAACTCTCCAATAGAGAGTGCGCTTGATCCAATTTTCAGTGAGATTCAAGAGGCTTTGGATTCTTTTTAAAGCAATTTTATATCAAAATAAATCTAACTAAGACAGAAAAAGTAGTAAGGCTCTCCGACAGAGAGTGCTCTTGATCCACTTTTCAGTGAGATTCAAGAGTCTTTATGTTCTTTTTAACATTTTTTATTAAAAAGAAAACTAAGTAAAAATTGAAAATAAATCAAACTAAAGCTATCAACTCAGAGATCTAGCAACCTATCAAAGTGAAACTACTCTAACTTTCCTATTCTACTTGTAGGTATAAAGCAAATAAAGTACTCAAGACGATACAAGCTTCCCCCAAATGGGGGAGTAGGGTGTGGGAGCTGTTGTCACACCATAGTAGAAGGGCTACTATTCTTGCTGAGCAGATATATGCACCTTTCAGAGCTTTGCTTTTACAGAGATCAATTATGATGAGGATATTTATTTGAGATCACTTACAGATTAGAGTAGTATATATATTAGACATTGAGTAGACCTTGTGCCAAGGTTGAGACTTGAGAGCTTAGATTTGATGACCGGTGTGACCTTTTGTTCCATACAGTTTCATTTCAATGCCCAGTTGTATTGTTGCAGTAGTGTTTTCAGTGGTTCTTTATGATGACTATTTGTGATATATACAGTGATGTGACTATTATCACACCATAGTAACAGGGCTACTATTCTTGCTTAGCAGATATCTGCACATTCCAAAGCTTCCATTATTCAGAGCTTGGCTACGATGATTGTATATTTTGAGATCACTCATGATCAGAGCAGTGTAATATTCAGACTTATGTTAGACCTTGTGTCAAGGATGACCCTTGAGAGTTCAGATTTGATGACCGATGTGACCCTTTATCCCATGCAGTTTCAGTTCAGTGCCTAGAGTTGTATTGCAGCAGTGTTTCATATGATTTATGATGATTATTCTTGTGATGATATTGTATGACCTATGGATGTTTTATCATTGACTATGGATTATTACCTTGTTGCTTTAGTCTTGTTCATAGCATTGGCTTGGTATATAATTCATGATGTGGCAAACTATATAAAATGAAATTTTACTTGCACATTTAGGTTGTTTGACAAAACTCACTGGTTTACCACCTTACATAGATATGGTCTTTCTTGACACCATTTTTCTGCTAGCTAGGCTCCACCTTCACTTGACTCCATCCATACATGACTTTCCTTATTTGACTTTAAACCTTGACTTGTCTTACTTGACTTTATGGTACTGAGGACTTCCCCTTTTTCTACCTCTGTGTTTGGACCACATCCTTGTATGTTTAGTGTCTCGCCTCTGAGTTGGTGACAGAACTTGCCTTTGGTAAGTTGGATTGTAGGCCTAAATCATTCTGGTCGGTTGTCCCAATGTTTGGCACTGGTCCGAAATCCCCTTAGTCATTTGAAATGTTGTTGGCTAAAACTGAAAGTTCATGTACTACTTATGGAAACTTATGTAAATTCGCCCATGGAAACTAAAAAGGGCAAGAGCGATGAACTGCTAAAAATACTCCTCGAAGAGTATAAGAAAGGTCCAAAAAGCAATGGTTCTTAAAAGTTATAACTAAACAATTGCTGACCTTATATATGTAAACATGCCCTGGATGCAAGCTGCAATTAGTTGTGCTTATCAACACACCTGAGATCCGAAGGGTTATGTAGGACAAAAAGGCCATGAAATGAAATTGAATGATCCTAATGAACCTGGATCAACTTGATGTAGACATGATGCCCAAGTTGAATAAGCACTCTCTAAACAACTTACCCATTTGTGAGGCACAACCATCCCCTGTGTTATTTTGTCCAGCACAGAGTTTGTAGTTTCCACTCTCTCCCAGTCCAAAGTATCTTTTAGTTGAGTTTAGACAAGTCACCCCCTTTGCCCAACCTTGTTCCTAGCCTTCATCCTTCGCTAGCAGTTTGACCATGTCCAATGGGTGAGTTTGTCATTTAAATTATTGTCAAGTAATTACAAATAACAAAGGAATATGCTAACATGATTAATGCCACTGAATGGATGTTATACTTTAAGTTAAGCTGTGAATATGATTAGAGGAACATGTCTTAGTCTACTGATATGATTTATCCTTGGTTGCATATGGACCTAGTCAAACCTAGTTTGACCGTGGTCATTTCTTGGGATCCGTGATGATGTGGGCTATGAAGGCTTATTGATGATGATGTATGGGCCCACATACTCCTATTTATGATACTATATGATGGACATATTATTCAGATGGTGATTGATACATTTCAACAGGTTTTATTAGTACTTTAGATCATCAGATTATGCACTGTCCATATATGGTGGACCCTACAGCTAGCCCATCAGGGCAACCCATGGTGTATGAGTACACATTATTAGTAGATTTGGGTCTTCTGGATCCAATGAGACACTTATCTTTCAGTTCCGGGCAATTCTCACAGTGATAGATGCAGTTTTACACTTGTTGACCAGATTTGGGGTTGATTTCCCAACCTGAGAAGCAGGGGCCATGAGAGGCCAGTTCACCTAGGGTGCTGTATGAGGAGGGGGTGGTCTAGCCACTTGTTATTACCATTTACCCCCCCTTATAGAGAGCCTGGTAGGTTCAGTTTGACAGCGCAAGTGCCCTAGGAGGCAGTTTCAGCACTTTCACAGTTACCGAGGCAGTCTAGAGATGGGATAAAAGGGTCACTGAGGAATTCAATTTGGGCAATTGAGACAAGGTTCTGGCACTTGGTTTTCACAAAGGTATTCCAGGGTCAACCCCCTATCTTCCAGCCAGTTTTCACCACTTGGGTTGGTCCACAGAGGCTACAGGAGGCCTTTTTCTACTTGTCTGTCACAGATTTTGAGGACAGATTTGATCATTTATATTTATTTTGGACATATTTTATTATTTTATTGTGCCATGGGGATGAGCTAGTAAGGATTCATACCTCCTAGCCCCACCATGAGCTCCATGTGTCATGTCCTAGTCATATGAGTTGGGCTTTTGTACTTTTACCCCCTCTAGTGGATGATGTTACCCTCCATTAGTACCTTTTAGCTATGACATCATCATTATTTGAGTGATCCATGTGTTATATTGTTATGTTTTCATCTTAGCCACTGATCATGTATTGAGATCTTTTAATCTCAACCACTCATTTTGTTGTAAAGTGGTTTTGAGATCTAGAGTGTTGGTCTTTATTATCCTATATAAGGTGGAGACCCCCTATTGTATAGCTCACGTTTGGGCTCTGGAAAACTTGGAATGAAAAGAATATTTTGGAGATCTACTTCTTGGCTTTGATTGGGTTGCTCTTGCATGTGTTCTTGGATATCTTGCTTCTAGACATTGCTTGTTTTTCAGGTCAAATCGACTTCAAGAGAGGGAGGCCGAATTGCTCAAGCTAGCTCATCGATTTTTCTTTGTGGGAAGATTGTAGGGGTTGCTCACATCCCCCATGGGAAAATCGACTTCATAGAGAGGGAGTTTTTCAATTGTGCTTGTCCATTGATTACTTTCTTGATATGACATGCTTAGATCTTATGGATTTGTAGATCAAATCTAACTTGATGTAGTTTGATTTTGCAGGTTTTCATGAGACATATTTTCTCCTAGGGTTTGAATGCTATTGGTTGAAGACACTTGGATCAAGCTTGGAATTGTAACTAGGGAAAGAATTCTCCATATGCTAAGAGTCCGCAAGCTTTTGAGGTAAGATCTACAAGGTACGTATTGATTTTGCTTGCTATCCATCCCATTGGTCAAAATTACATTAAAATCAAAACTCTCATTTTTTGTTTTTTCTTAGATCTACTTGGATCTAGCCTTGCTCTTGAAAAGATATTCAAAACCCACCTCTATAGTATCCACGACAATTCAGATCTATAGTTTGGTGGTGATTGGGTTCCATTTGACACACTTTTCAAGGCACTTAGCCCTCCTTGAGTAAAATCGCACCACTTGGGAGAAGCTAATTTGGTTGGTTCCAAGACATGGGTAGGTGAGAGCCCACTTGATTTATACTCTCCTCACTTGATAACCTACCCCTAGTGTGTCACTTCTTTAATTTATGCCTTGTGGGCCCTGTTATCACACATATAGTAGCTAGGCTACCATACATTATTTTTCAGATTCCAGAACACTTTTCAGCTAGTTCCTTTACATTGAGATGATGAGATGAGCATCTATCTATGGATCACTATCAGATTTTGGACAATGTATATATTCCCCATGCCATGACTGAGTCTCAGGACACTTAGAGAGATGACCAATGTAGCCATTATACCATTTATGTAGAGTAGTCAGTAGTGCCCAGAGTTACAGTAGCAGTTTCGGAGGACAGATGATGGATCAGGATATGAGCATTCAGGTATATGACTCAGCAGGTATATTTTGTTGTCATAGTTATATTGCTTTTATATTCATTCTTATGGCATGTCTTAGCATTTAGTGTCATGATCTGGCGATCATATAGATATGTGGACCTGGTTGATCTTATTATATATATATTCTACTGTCCTTACTCAGACATAGAAATTCACTACTCATACTCATTGGTTTTACCCTCCCTAGGGAGAATAGAGGTGATCATTTCACCATACCTTGGCTTGCTAGTGTTGGCTCCATTACTCATTGTCTTCATCCATCCATTACCTACTTTTTAGTTTATCACCCTGACTTACTACTTGACTAGTGGCATGGAGAATCTTTTCCCCACTGTAGCCTCTGTATTGGATGAGCTTCCCTGTTTATTGTGTCTCGGCTCTGAGTTGGTGACAAAACTTACCTCTGGTGAGTTGGATTGTAGGCCTAAATCGTTTTGGTCGGTTGTCCCGATGTTTGGCATTGGCTCGAACTCCCCCTAGTCACTTGAGATGTTGTTGGCTAAAACTGAAAGCTCATGTACTACTTATGGAAACTTCTAAATTCGCCCATGGAAACTAAAAAGGGCAAGAGCGATGAACTGCTAAAAAAATACTCCTTTAAGAGAATAAAAGAAAGGTCCAAAAAGCAATGATTCTTAAAAGCTATATCTAAACAATTGCTGACCTTATGTATGTATAAAAAACATGCCCTGGATGCAAGCTGCAACTAGTTGTGCTTATCAGCACACCTGAGATTAGAAGGGTTATGCAGGCCAAAAAGGCCATGAAATGAAATTGAATGATCCTAATGAACCTAGATCAACTTGATGTAGACATGAAGCCTAAGTTGAATAAGCACTCTCTAAACAACTTATCCATTTGTGAGACACCGCCATTCTCTGTGCTGTTGCTCATTCAGTATATACTATGGTGTGTATTCCCTTTCCCATATCCAAAGTGTCATAATGTTAAGTCAGTCAGTCATCCTTTAGCCTAGCCATTTTATTTGAGCCTTCACCCTTCAGTAGCAAATTGATCACAACTATGAAGTGAGTATGGTCCTGAAAGTCTAGTCTGAGTCATATAAATAATTAATGACAATATATATTTGGATTTAGATCGCCAGTAATGACTACTTTGTGTTATAATTGCTATTTGAATGAGTTGTAGAGCATGCATTAACCTTTGACACTTTGCAGCAGCTTCAGATAGTAGTCTAAGTTATATTTGGTTAATATTGACCTGGTCAAACATAGTTTGACCAAGGCCAATCACAGGACATGAGATTATTGGACCTTATGATGACACAGGTAGATGATATATGGTCTATGTACATGTACATGATGGTTCTATGCATCAGATACAGGTTTATGATGATGATCTATGGTTTCAGCATTATTTGATCATTTACAGATTATTATTATTTCACCTGTTCCGGTATATTGGACATATTATATGATCATGCAGAGATCTATATGGTGTATGAGTACACATCTTGGATAGTTTTGGACCTTCCGAGTCCAATGAGACAGTCTATTTTCAGTTCCGGGCAGTTACAATGATGATTTAGCCTCAGTAGGCTGTCCTAGTGCAGTTTTGGTCTGTCGGAGACCCTGTCAGAGCATAGATGATATTTATTTGGTTCACCTAGGGCGCTGATGATGGAGGGGGTGGTCCAACAACTTGTTTTTACCTTATTACCCCCCTTTCGAACACACTGGTGCCATCACCTTGATAGCACAGGCACTCCAGGAGGCAGTTTGGGACAGGTACACGCTTCCCGAGGTAGTTTTGGATTGGTAGAAATGGCTACAAAGGAATTCGATTTGGGCTACTGAGGAAAATTTTTGGCATGGGATGATCAGTGATGATGAGTGGGATGTCTTCCACACCTTCTCCAGCAGTTTCAGCTTCATCGGGGCCCACTTCCATCACTTATGGCACTTTCTCGTGATTTATGAGGTCTTTTGAGGCCTACGATCTGTCCATAGAGGCATGATTTGGTATATTGATGACTATTTTATTATTATTGTGCTATGGGGATTGACCAAGGGTGGCTAAAATTACCCCTTGGACCCACCATAAGCTTATTGTTATATTTTGTCATCATGATTTGGTGGGATCCCCTCTCCTAGGGCGATTTTGTCCACTTATTGTTATATTTTATAGTTGATCCATGTATTTTATTGTTGAGCTCATCTCAACCATTGATTAGATCTTTTGATCTTTTAATCTTAGCCACTCATGTAAAAAGTGGTTAGGATTTTGCTCTCTCCCCATCCTATTTAAGGAGGGAGCCTCTCATTGTAAAATCATCTAGATATTTTTGGCTCTTGGCTCTTGGAATAAAATTTCTATCTTTTGGAGTACATGCTTGGGTTGGAGTGGATGTTGGTTGTTTTGATTGTAAATGCTTTTGTCCATTGCACTGGAGGATCTATTGTAGCTATCTTGCATATTTTCCATATCTTTTTACAGGTGGAGAAGACTTCTTCAACAAGTGCGAATTGGTGGGGAGGCTTTCCCTTCAAGCTTGGAGGAGGACGTTTTGGGTTAAATAGGGAGTGGTTTTGTCTTTGCACCAACTATTCTTTGCTTATCTCTTTCTTGCTTGTATCTACCTTCAACATGTTAAACTGATTGATGCTTTGATCCTTGGTTTTGACAGGTTAGAGGGACACATATGTGGCTTGGAAAAATCGATTTTGCAAGAGGGCTTCAAAAATTCTCCATTTGATCTTTGGAAAAAGTAATCCTCATCTCAACTAGCATTCATCTCTTCATTCAGGTATGCTCCAAAGGTATGATCTTCTTCTTCTTTGAATCATCCATAATTTCTAGATCATAAAAACCCTAATTAATCAAAACCCTCATTTTGGTTTTTCTTAGATCTACTTAGATCTAGCCTTGGTTTTGAAGAGATATTAAAAACCCACCTCTATAGCATCCACCCCTAGTTGGATCTATAGTTTGGTGGTGATTGGGTTAAATTTGACACACTTTCCAAGGCAATAAAGCCCTCTTGAACCAAATCGCACTTCCTTGGAGAGGCTTGTTTGGTTAGGTCTAGCACATGGGTAGGTGAGATCCCACTTGATTTGCAATCTACACACTTGATAACCTACCCCTAGACTTTTACTTGGGTTATTTCTACCTTGTGGGCATCATTCCACATTTTAAGGGATTAAAACCCCCTTTTGAATTACTTGGCACCTTAAAACTCAGATCTAGTAAGATCTAACCCTTGGATTGACTTGATTTTCTAGATCCACATAGATCAGTGCCTAAGCTACTTGGATCTACAATTTGGTGGCCATTGGACTTGATTTGACACACCTTATCCACCTTTTAGCCCTCCTTGAGCACGGTCGCACTTCCTTGGGTGATTGAGTTTGCCCACTTCTAGGACTTGGGTAGTTGAGATTTCAGTGGATTTGGAACGGGCATACCTTGAAACCTATATCTAGAGTATCATTTTGTGACGATCTGCCTTGGGGGTAGCATTCCTTGTTTTAAGGGATTGTGGTCCACTTGGGTCATTTCATGAAACCCTAGATCTAGCAAGATCCAACCACTTTACCTCAATTAGCCCACTTGTCTTGACCTCTAGGTGTCCCGATCTACACTTTGACATATCTTTTGACTCCATTAACCCATCCAACAAGGCACTATTCCTCCTTAAACAAGTCGCACTCCTTAGGAATTGTGTCAAACCTTAGATCCGGTACATGGGTATTCCTAATTTCAACTTAGATCCATAAATCTACTCATTACATATCCTCTAGTGCCAATTGCATCCCTTAATTTCACCTTGTGGGTCCATATTAAGCCATTTCACATATCTCAAGAAAGTAGGACCCACTTGTGTAACACATGGTATCATATCTCATCATTATAACTAATCATGTGGCCTAAATCATATGATGGTTGAAACACTAATTGTTGGCCCGGTTTTGCAACCAGGCTTAGTGCTATGGGCACCTGCTAACTAGTAGCAGCAGTTTCAATGGAAATAAATAACAATAAACTAATTAAACAAGACTATTCATGGATCTAAGCAAAGATATTAAGCAAATAACAAAAATAATTTAAAATCAAGAACAAGAACATATAAAATAAAGAATTTGTATTGAAAGAATAGGGCAAGCAAGTGCTTGCGGAATCAATACCTCTAATGGTGAGGTTGAATGGCTCCAAGGATGAGCAACTCCAATCTCCAATGGTCTCTTCTCCAATGTGGTTTGCAATGGCTAAAATGCTCAAGGGATATTTCAGCAGCATAAGGATGAGATAATGGATGGATGTGAAATGAGGAGCCCCTACCACCTTTTTATAGGTTTTGGTGGTGAGGAATACCATTTGTGGTTTTGTGGAAACCAATGGTATTGACCAACATGGTTTAGGTACTTTTCCCTCATTTTTCCTTTTTTGAATAAAATTAATATTTTAATTCCCTTTTTAATATTTTTGGGAATTTGGACCCTTTTTGAGGGTTTTTTATGCTTTTCAGGAAAAATAATCTTTTTTAATGGAAAAAGGGGTGTACTAAGGTCTTTTGGTGACCTTTTGTTGGTTTCGGAGGCTCAGATGGTGAAAAAGTGGACAAATGGGTCATGTGAATAGGGAAATGAGCTAGTGAGCACTTTTTGGGTGTTAACACTAATCATTTCTCAAACCACCTTCAACCATACTTTAATTTCTAGGTCCACTTTACCTTGCATTGGTTTCCGTAACTTACCATTTACTCATCCCTAGGAACCTTTGTTTGGGTCCAATCATATTTGATTGGTTATAGGGTCTCCCCCTTGGTCTTGATTCACCTTGACCTAAAGTGAAGGGTGCCTCGGTTGACATGACTCCCACCTTGCATTGGGAACCGTGGCATCTCTTGGGTCACCTCTTTAGTTGTCCATCTCCTCTACCGTCCCAGATGGGATACCACTAGGGGCGACTACAAGTTGTGTGATAACAGGCCCCATTCCTTATTTTGAGGGTTGTGCCCCCCTTGGGTCAATTTGGTGATACATTTTCAATCTCAGATCTATGGAGATCTAGTCATTCGATCCCCTTCATTTTCAAGATCCACATTGATCATTACCTAAACTACTTGGATCTATAATTGGGTGGCCATTGGACTTGTTTTGACACACCTTGCCATGCTTTAAACCCTCTTTGGGCAAAGTCGCACTCCTTGGTTGTTTGAGTTTGTCCACTTCTAGGATGTGGGTGATTATGATCCCACTTGATTTGGAAAGAGCATACCTTGAAACCTACATTTAGTATCTCACTTAGTGAAGTTCTTCCTTGGGGATAGCATTCCTTGTTTTGGAGAAAGTTGTCCACTTGGGTCACTTAGTGAAATATTAGATCTAGTAAGATCCATCCATCACACCTCAAATAACCCACTTTATTTGTATCCTAGGTGTCCCGATCTACAATTTGACATATCTTTTGACTCCATTAACCCATCCATCAAGGCACTAGTCCACCCATGGCAATTCACACTCCTTGGGATGTGTGTCAACTACTAGATCCCATATGTGGGTATCCCTATTTTCACCTTAGATCTATAGATCTACTCTTGACATACCCCTTAGTATCATTCGCACCCCTAACTTCACCTTGTGAGTACCATTTGAGCCATTTCCACATCCCAAGGAAGTGGGTCCCACATGTGTATTTCATGGTACTAGATCTTGTCCTTTGATCTCATTATGTGGCCTAAATCAGTTATTGGTTGAAACATAAATTATTCCTTAAGTCTCCTTCAACCATACCTTAACTTATAGGTTTACCTAACCTTGCATTGGTTTCCGTAACTTGTCTTTTACTTATCCCTAGGAACCTTTGTTTGAGTCCAATCATCTATGATTGGTTATAGGGTCTCCCTCTAGGTCTTGATTCATCTTGATATAAAGTGAAGAGTGCCTCGGTTGACGTGACTCCCAGCTTGCATTGGGAACCATGGCATCTCTTGGGTCACCTCTTTAGTTGTCTATCTCCTCTACCATCCCCGATGGTATACCACTAGGGACAACTACAAGTTGTGTGATAACAGTGACCATTAGACTTATAATGTTATCATTGGATTATTATCTTGTTGTTTTAGTCATCTTCATAGCATTGACTTGGTATATAACTCATGATGTGGAAGTACTATTTAAATAATGAAATGAAATATCTTGGATGGTTTTATAAATATAAAATTGGATATATTGCTTGCACACTAACGTTTTCTGACAATACTCATTGGTTTCATTACCCTCCTATGAGCATAGACATGGTTTTTCTTGACATCTTTGTCTGCTGGCCTAGGCACCACATTCACTTGACTCCATCCATCCATGACCTTCCTTATTTGGTTTCCACCTTGACTTGCCTTCCTGACTTTTTGATATGGAGTACTTCCCTTTTCTACCTCTGTGTTGGATCACATCCACGTTTATTTTGTGTCTCGGCTCTGAGTTGGTGACAGAACTTGCCTTTGGTGAGTTGGATTTTATGCCTAGATCATTCTGGTCGGTTGTCCCAATGTTTGGCTTTGTGCGGATTTCCCTCTAGTCACATGAGTTGTTGTTGGTTAAAACTGAAATCACATGTACTACTTATATTGGAAATCTATTATAAAGCTTGTGAACTTAAAATTCTAGAATGTGTTTCTCAACACACGATGAATAAAGGCTAAAGCAATGAAATGCTGAAATACCCCATGAAGGGTATAAAAAAGGTCCAAAAAGCAATGGTTAAACAAATGCCATATCTAAATATTGTTGACCTTGTAAATGTAAATATGCCTCGGATGCAAGCTATGATTAGTTGTGCTTTTTAGTGCATGTAAAATCCCAGAGGGGTCATATAGGCCAAAAAGGCTATGGAAATTAAATGAATGATCCTAATGAACTTGGATCAACTTGATGTAGACATGATGCCTAAGTTGAATAAGCACTCTCTAAACAACTTATCTATTTGTGAGGCACTGCCCTTCCCTTTGTTATTTTGTCCAGCACAGAGTGTAGCTCCCCCTTTCCCCGTCCAAAGTATCACTTAGTTGAGTTGTTCAAGTCATCCCCTTTGCCTAGCTTTGTCCTTAGCCTTCATCCTTTGCTAGCTGTTAGGCCATGTCCATTGGGTGAGTATGTCTTTAAAGCTTTTGTGCAAGTAAACTATAAATAACATTGAAATATATATGTATTAACTACCACTGAATGATGTTTATAATATAAGTTAAGCTGTGAATGTGATTAAAGGAACATGTCTTAGTCTATTGTTATAATCTAGCACAGAGTGTAGCTCCCCCTTTCCCCGTCCAAAGTATCACTTAGTTGAGTTGTTCAAGTCATCCCCTTTGCCTAGCTTTGTCCTTAGCCTTCATCCTTTGCTAGCTCTTAGGCCATGTCCATTGGGTGAGTATGTCTTTAAAGCTTTTGTGCAAGTAAAATATAAATAACATTGAAATATATATGTATTAACTGCCACTGAATGATGTTTATACTTTAAGTTAAGCTGTGAATGTGATTAAAGGAACATGTCTTAGTCTATTGTTATAATCTAGTCTTTGGTTGTATTTTGACCTAGTCAACCATAGTTTGACCATGGTCATTCTTGGGATTCGTGATGAGATGGACCACTTATGCTTGTGGATGATGATCTATGGTCCTGTTATCACCAAACTTGTAGTTGCCCCTAGAGATGGATCTAAGATGGATGGCAGAGGGGATGGGCAACCAAAGAGGTGCAACCAAGATAGCCTCGACTCCCAGTGGATGGTTGTCATTCCAATCAAGGCAATCTTCACATTATGTTATCTATCCCAAGACAACAAAGGCAAAGAATTGGATCTACTCCCGATAGGAGAGATCAGACCAAGACACCATATCATATCAAGTATGGATGAAATAAGTAAGGTGTATGGTAAAACCTAGATCTATGGATAAAGTCACAAGATGAGTAATGGGTTGGATCAAGAGGTTTAAGCAATGTAGATGTGGTCCAACCTGGTTATGTGAGTGACTTATGAGATTTAAAACAAGATCTAAGATCGGGGTACTAGTTAAAGATGAGAAAATCCACTGCCTTGGGAACCGTGTCCAATGCAGGGTAGTTAAGGACCAAATTGGGGCCAACTAGTTCCAAAGATAGGCTTGATGAGTGGATATGACAGTGTTTTAAGTGTTCAAGCATGCAAGACAAAGATTAAACCACAAGCTAACTCAACAACCCAAGAAAGTTGAATTAGCTTGGAGAAGATCAATGCCTTGGGAAATGGGCCTGTTGTCTGCCGAGATGCACACCAGCAGCAGAAATATTTCGAAAGTTGTTCCCTCACTACAAGTGGGGAAAGTGTGGCCTTGGGGGTAAGCAATGAGCCAGGTACTATCACCTGAATCTCAGCTCCTTCGATTAGGCTAACTCCTAACGAAGCCAAGGAGGGTAGTCCCTACAAACAGTTTACTATGGCTCAATGTGTTTTAATGTTTTTAGTGTATGGTGATGCGGATGGGTGTTGTTTAGGAGTTTTTTAAAGTGATGAAAAGATTATAACTTATAAATAGACACAAGATAAGTGCAATCCACGTTGCGAAACAGTATATCAGATCAGCCGTATATCAAAGACTTGCGAAAATGAGATAGCATCCACAGATAAATGACTTAAATGGACAAATGGCCCAACAATGTAAATATATATGAATGCAACAATTAGACCAGTGCCTTATGGAGTCAAAGAATGTATAGTGCTGGGGGATGCTGAAGATACAAGTCTTGAAGTGACTGTTTGTGAGATAATTTTGAAATTTATCTTGGTAAATTTAAAAGTTTTAATGGTCTTGTTTATTAGGCTAAGAACAACAAGGTAGGCAAAAGACTGGAAAGGTATATTTTCAATGGCTTCCCCTTCTGATGGTAAGACGGACCGCCCAGATTTCAAAGAGTAGGTGTCTAAAGAATTAACCACTCTGATGTCTAGACAGCGGTAATTTTCGGCCCCACCAGGTTTAGGAACTTTGCCCATTACTTGAGTATGTCTCGAAAAAAGGAAACACCGGTTCGTTGGTTGTGGGGGTGAAAATTTTATTATGTTATCGAATATTATCAAATCCAACACCTTTCTGAGTACTAGCCCAACCCTTTCAGGTTGGTAGAGCATACGGGTGTTGAATAGCAACCAAGATAAATTATTACGGGGGTGTGAGTTGGAAGTTTTTATTGTTAGAGCACAATGTTCAACCCTCCGATAGAGAGCTCTCTTGACTTTGTCTTATGACAAGGTTCAAGAGACTTAGCTATTCTATATGCCTAATGCAGGGAAAAATGTAATTTTACTATTCTCTCCGATAGAGAGTGCTCTTGAATTGGATTACTGCAAGTTCAAGAGGCTTTGTTCTTTATTATAATAGAGACAGCTTGCATGTAAAGAAAAGCACTTTTTTCAAAGTAAACAAGTAATGAAAGGAAAAAATCAAATGAAAGAGAAAAAACAAGGCCAAATTGAGTTAACTAACCAAGAAATAAACAACAAGGTGGGATCAACCTCCGAACAAGGTGACCACTAGAACCACCAGTCCTTGAGATCTTCTAGCTAGTTGAACTTCGAAAAGGAGTCTAATGGGGATAGAGAAGCTACCAAAAAATAATGTGGCCCTCGGAATGAAATCCCAAGGTTGCTAATTCAAGTCAAAACTTGGAAGAGAGTTAATCTAAGTACAAAAATAAACTTTAATCTAGAAAATTTGAAATAAGTCTAACTAAAGCATGCATGAAACAGTCTTCCCCAATGGGAAAGAAGAAACAAAGTGTGGGAGGCCTTATCCCACCTAGCCTTTTTTATTAATTGAATTTACAAGTGCCTTGGGATTTTAACCCTTGTAAAGACTTTTGAGAGAATAACACTTGGAAACTAATGAGAAAAAATCTTATGAGTTTGTACAAAGGATAACAATTTGTTTCAAATGACATTCATGGTTTGGTTCTTCTCCTTGGTTCAAACTTCAAAAGTTCCTTTATTTGATTTCGTCTTTTCAAACTTGGATTTCCTCTTCGGTTCTCTTTCCTCCAAGTACCTACACAAGATAGATCACTTCAAGAGAACCATTAAGCATTAGGCAAAATAAAACAAAAATTAAACTAAGTGCAACTAAAATCTAAAGTCTTAAAACAAATGCTCCCTTTTTTTTTATGAGATCTAAATGCAACTATGTAAAGGAAACTAGATGCAAATCTAATTATGAAATGCAAGTTTACAAAACTAGAAATAAACTAGATCTAAATAAAACAATGCAAAGTATATGATCTAAACGCTAACTAATGCAAAGTATGAGTTAGAATGCCTAAAAACCAACTTTAAACAAGCTTATGAAACCAACCTATATTAACTTAACAATATTTTAAAGTTTTGTTGCTTTTGTGTTATGTTTTTAGGGGAAACAAGGATGGATGAAAGGGAGGAATAGAAGAGGTCCCTAAGGAAAAAATGAAAGCAAGAGAAAAGTAAGAAGTGAGGGAAAGAGGAGGGAACTAAGGAGAGGAACCTAAGGTTGACGAGAGGAGGGCTCAACGCAAGAGAGAAGGAGAAAACGAAAGGTAAAGAAGGAAAAAAGGGAGAGGGGAAGATCCCTAAAGGAGGGAAACGAAAGGAGAGAAGAGAGCAAAAGGAAGGTAAAAAACGAAACTACAAGGAAGGTCAAAGAAGGGCAACAATGAATGGATGAGAAGGCTTTTGAAGGTCACAAATGAAAGAGATGAAGGAGATCTAAGGCTTAGTAGGATGAGACTAGGAGAATAAAAGATGAATCTAGGGCAAGATTAGGAAGAAAAGGGCTTATCGAATCAAGTGAAAGAGGGATTCAAGGAGAAAACTAGAGAGTTGGAAGATAGAAACTCATAGATCCAAGTAACCATGTTTGATAGAAAACCGTTGTTGATGGAGGAAGAGGTAAGTCTCTTTGATGTGTTTCTTCTCTTAAAATGAGAAGAGCTTTGGGAACCTGCAAAAGAAATTGCTTAGGTAGTAAAAACCACTGATGAGAAAAGAATAGCTTAATCTCTAAGCCGTTCTCCACCTTGGAAGATCCCTGCAAAACCCCTGTTCTCAAATAGACAAAACCGAACAATATACTTCTAAACAAGGTTATAACATAGATTGAATTGCATAAATAAAGAGACAAGGTGAGAGAGATATCACCAAGACAATGTGAAAGAAAACCCCAAGTACTCCTGCATGGACCTCCAAAGTCACTTCTTTATTCAATAATTCAAACAAATATTACACTGAGAATTTGGCAGAGTGTTCATGCTCAAAATCTCCATGAAGAATGAGGAGAAAAACCTCTCCTCTTATAACAAAATACAAGCACTAAGGCTCTAATTTGAAATGGCACCTATGAGAGCCAATGGCACTTGACATAACTCCAAATTTCAATCAAATTCTATGTCAAATCCAAGCTTGGAGCTTAGACTTCACCCAAAAACTCGAGTTGTACTAAATGGAAAGTGGGGAGGTGGCCTCCACCTGGGCAAGGCGCCCCCCACTCCTCCTTGTTAACTCCACCACACCACAAAACATATGCCATGTGTGATATTCGAGCTCCAATGTACATACATGTGATCCTTCAAGGTTTAATACATTGAGAAATTAGTGGGGGTGCCCACCTTTGCATTAATGCATATTCAACAACCCTTTTTAATAAATTCCAAGTGTGAATTTGAATTCCAAAGGAGGTATGAGTGAGGGTTTAAGGAGAAAACATGTGGGTATATGGTTTAATTCAAATGAGCAAGAGATGGGGAATGGAGATTCGAAATGCATGGGAGCAAGCTTTGTGATTTGCATAAGCTTAGGAAGGGACCTACCAAAAGCATTAACTCCATCTCAATCATCTCTAAATTGAATGCCAAGTGGATATTCGTGCTATCAAGGGGATAAACATGAAGGTTAGGGCTTTAATGCATGAGGGATACGTAGGATGTGAGGAAATAAGTGGAGTTATCATGAGTGATGTGGTCCTACCTTCAAGGGAGGCACCTACCATGATCATAAATACATCCCAACCACCCTTAAAACATGTGCCAAGTGGAGAAATCGAATTCCAAAGGAGATATGAGTGAAGGCTAGGGATTTATGCATGATATTTTAGTGGGATATGACACAAAGAGCATGCCATGTGTAATTTCGAATGGTGAAGGAGTATCACATGAATCTTTGGAAGGTGAGGCTTGAGGTTTTACAATTAAGGCTAACTGGCCTCTATTGAGAGCCAGGCCCATGGGGTGGCCATAACATAAGGAGGGTGCCCATCATTTAAATAAATGTAACTCATACTTAACTCATTTCTCACTTAAAACCTTTGCCATGTCACAAATTCGAATTTGCACATGAGGAAGGTGAATTCTTTTGGAGCTAATCACTGATGTTGACTGTATACTTGATTGGATGATGACTGAGATGATTGGATTCTTCCTTAATGCTCTATGCCATGTCACTTAGTCACTGAAATAATCCAATTTGGACACCCCCAGATGACTGACATATTACAAACTGAATTTTTCGATTTAAACTATGGAAAAATTAATTATTAAAAATAATTAAAAAACCCAAATCCAACGCATCCGGTAAAAAATTTTCGAACATTGTTTTTATTGGACGGGGACCCTATAAAATGACCATCTAAGGCATACATGGTGTCTAGTAGGATTATACACATCAGTTGGGCTCTAATAACCCCCCATGGCTCAATTTTCAAAATCGGGCATTCCAGCTTTGGAGGAAGCGGCAGAAAACCTCATCGATTATAGCTCGGCTATAGGCAAAGTATAATTGACAAGGGAAAAAAATCCTTGGAATACCTTAGTTGCTTAACCAAGTCATGGGGGACCGAAACACTCAAAAATCTTACTAGCACACTTATTACAAACCCCGTGGGGCAATGGTCATTTTGACTGAAAACAGAAACTGACTAGCCAAAACTGGCTAGGCACAAAGGATGGATCATTTGATACACTGGAACACAAACATTCATCATGTTTGTCAAATGGAGGCTCTTCAGATAATCCAACTATGATACAGATAAGTTGGTAACATCTGGATCCAACTGCGCGATGGGTGCTCGTTTGATTTATGGATCAAAAAGAGTAATCGAGAATCCCAGAATATCAGTTTCCTGCATGGAAATAAAATTGTCTTAGTCCATGCATACATGATAAAAATATGCCAAAATGAAATACCAACATGTAATATTTTTTGCCTTTTTCAATAATCAAAAGTACATGAAATAAAATCTTTTCATTTCCAGCATATATATGAAATATGATACAAAAGCTAACATACATCAATATGGTACATAAGTAAAATACATAAAAATACAACAAGGATGGGTTTAGAGAAGCCCTTAGATGACCCCTTGGTCATCTTGGGAGTTGTTTCGATAGAAGGGCTTCAGATGTTGCCCATTTCTAGGTAGGCTCAATTCTTCTCCTTCCATGGTATTCAACAAGAAAGAATTAGTGCCAGCAATGGCATGGATGATAAATGGGCCTTTCCAAAGGCTGTTGAATTTCCCATGCTTCCCAGGCTTCTCCCTTCTTTTATCCCATAGGAGAACCATATCTCCCACCTAGAAGGGTCTTGGCTTGGCTGATTTGTCAAATGTGCCCTTCATACTTTCTTGATGTCTTAGGGACTGATCAAGGGAAGCTCTTCTTGCTTCATCTAACTCTATGATCTGATTTATCCTCTGCTCCATTTCCAATTTTTCCGTTCCATATTCACCTATTAATTTGAAAATTGGAATCTGCATGCTATCCGGAAGGGTAGCTGTGAGACCATACACTAACTCAAAGGGGGACTTCCCTGTAGAGTTCTTCTTGGTTATCCTATCAGCCCACACAACATACTTAATTTTTCTGTCCCATGCTCTCTTAGTATCACCCACAGTTTTCTTAAGAATACTCATTAGATTTTAATTTGTAGACTCGGCAAGTCCATTTCCTTGTGGGTAGTAATCCAAGGAGTGGGACAGGATAATGCCATATTTAAAACAAAAGTCATTGACTTCTCCTGAACTGAAGGCCTTGGCATTATCAGTTGTTATTTTTAAAGGGATTCCGAATCTGGTGATGATTCTTTCTTCAATAAAGTTTATAACAACTCTTTCATCGGCTTTTTTAGTAGGTATGGCCTCTACCCACTTAGTAAAGTAATTGATTGCTGTGAGAATCCAACAAAATCCATTGCTAGAGTTATCCTTGAACTTGCCGATAAAGTCAAGCCCCCATTTCTGAAAAGGGGCAAGCACCACAACTGGTGTAAGGGGAAGTGCAACCAATTTCTGCTTCCCAGTAAAAAGCTGACACTCTTGGAAACACTTGACATTTTTGTGAACATCTGCGAAGATGGTGGGCTAATAGTATCCAGCTCTCAGGATCTTGTGGGCAATTGTATTTGCTGCATAATGGCATCCACAAAATCCTGAGTGAAACTCAATTAAGATTCTTTTGGAATCTTGCTCATTTACACACCTAAGTATGATGCCATCTGGGTTCCTCCAATCCAAACCTTCTTGGGTAAGGCAATACCTAGCAGTTTTGAGTCTTAAGGCCCTTCGCTTGTGACCTTTGAGGTGATCAGGGCAATTGAAGTGGAGAAGGAAGTAAATGATGTCGGAATACCAGATGTTGTCAAGTTCTTGGAGTGCAGGAGTCATGGAAGGTCGAGGAACGTTGTTTTCAACAATCATTTCAATGGCTTCTTCATTTTTTTGAGTGAGCATTTTAGCAAGACCTTGCCCTTTGATTAACTTGGTGGGTTTTATCTCAAGGTCATATTCTTGGATCTTGGATACCCATGTGCCTCTTATTCCTAAGCAATCCTGTTGAGATAGTATGTCTTTTATTGCAGCATGGGGAACATACCCTATAACTTTGGAGTAACCAATGTATGTTCTAAAGTGCTTCAAAGATTTGACCAAGGCATAGGCTTGTTTTTCCATGATTGTGTACTTTAACTCAGAATTCTGCAAGGCTCTACTCATGAATGCGATTGGTTGCTTGAAACCTTCGGAGTTCTTCTGGAGCAACACACCGGCAATGGTGTCTTCTGAGGAAAAAGAAAAGATCATGAAATCTTTCGTGTAATCTGGGCTGACTAAGACAGGTGCCCTAGTGATGGAATCTTTTATGGTGTCAAAAGCATCTTTTCCTTCATTTGTCCATATGAACTTAGCATTCGTTTTTAGGAGAGCTTGCATAGGTTTCATGAGTTCAGCAAGGTTAGGGATGAATCTCCTTATGAAATTTATGTGACCATTGAATGATTGGAGACTTTTAACATTTCTTGGAAGAGGAATCTTCTGTATAGCCTCAATTCTTTCGGGGTCAATCTTGACCACGTCTTTGTTAATGATATGACCCAAAGTTTTCCCTTCTTCAATTCCTAAAACTGACTTTGCCGGATTCAAAGAAATCCCATATTCACTACATCGTTGAAACACTTTCCTAAGATGGTCAACATGACTCGATCTTTCTTTGGAAAAAACAGTCAAATCATCTTGATATATCTCAATAATTTTGCCTATCAACTCATTGAAATCATAATCCATGGCCCTTTGAAAAGTGGCCCCAACATTTGTAAGACCAAAAGGCATTCTGAGATACTCAAAATTTCCCCAAGGGGTGGTGAATGCTATTTTGTGTTTGTCCTAATCCTTAATAACAACCTGGTTATATCCTGAAAATCCATCTAGCATGGACATCATTGTAGATCCGGTGACCCGTTGGAGGAGGGTCTCCATGTTGGGGAGTGGATAATTATCTTTCTGGCAGGCTATGTTAAGATTTCTAAAATCAATGCATATCCTGATACTCCCATTCTTCTTCCTTACCACAACTAAGTTGGAGCACCATGATGTATGTCGAGTGGGTGCTATAATACCTGCTGCCAGCATCTTCTCTAATTCTTGCTTGACAATAGGGGCCAACTTAGGATTTATTTGCCTAAGTTTTTGGTGGAAAGGTTTTACATTTCGCATTTCTGGTTTTAGAGGGATGGTATGTTGGAAAACATCCTCCCTCTAAGCTTTTAGCTCGTCATATGTAAAGGCAAATATGTCTCTATATTCTTTTACCAGACTTATTAAAGCATTCCTTTCCTTTTCAGAAGTTCCTTTTCCAATTTTTATGATTTTTGGATTTGTTTCCGATCCAATGTTTACTTCAATGTAATCACCAGGTTTCAACTGGTCGATGTTATTTCTCTTCCCTTCCTGCCTGTCAAAAATGTTTTCTAGCTTAGTAGAGCCATGTGATACTGGGTTTATGGACTGGCTGTCTTCCCGATACTGCTTTCCTTCCTCCTACCTATTTATCTTGAAATTTGAGAACTCATCCAAGTTATTAATAAATTTCAGAATCTGTTCATCATCTTTGAAAATTTGCCAATGGTTCATGTTGTCTGGGACTGATGTCCTATAATTAATCTCAAGGGTACAGTCTCCATTCAACATTTTTTCTGAAGGTTGGAGGGTTGATGCCGCAACTGCCAATCTATCTGCCGCACTGTTCTCTTCTCTATGGATTGCTTTTATGTTTAGTGCATCAAAGTACTCCATGGTGTCCCATATTGCATTTCTATACCTCTTATGCCTTTTACAGTGGCATGCAAAATTACCTTTAATATGTTGCACTACTAAGTCAGAATCTCCTTTTATACTAAACATCTTTATTTTCATGTCTTTAGCAATCTCTATGCCTAGTAGGAGTGCCTCATACTCTGCTACATTGTTTGTGGCTTCAAATTCTAATCTGAAAGCAAAATTAAAGACTTTCCCTTTGGGTGATGTTAAGACTATGCCAACTCCTTTTCCAGCTCTAGAGAAAGCACCATCAAACTTCATTTTCCATAATCCATCAACTACTTCATCTTTCATTTCTTCATGAACAGGATCTAAGAAGGTGGAATTGATTTGGTAGGTTCCCATTTCATCAATATTGCAAATATATTCATTTGATGGTTTCTGAGGATTCTCAACATGGTACCTCCTTTCTTTTTCTATGTGTAGTTTGACGAGAGAATCTTCAGATGATGGAACAGTTGCATAAGACCAATCTAATTGTATTGACCCACCCAAAGTAGCACCCCACTTCCTAGAGAGTAGCATCCCCCACTTATCAGGCACATCTATGACAAGGATATCCATGGTGACATGGATGTCCGGATACTTGGCCAATCTAACAGGTTGGTTTTCAATCATTCCTTCAACTTTAACAGGTCTGGAATCCATGGCACATACATTCTGGTAAGGCCTAGTGCTTTTTAAGTTAAGCTGCTACATAACTTTTTTAGTCATTAAGCTTGCACCAGATCCCAAATCCAACATACAATTATGTAGAAGAAGGTCACCTATCATCAATGATATATAGAAAGGCGGGTGAGCTTCTTTTCTTGTTTCCTTGGTATGTAAGATTATAGGAGGATACTCAAAATCATTTCCATAACTTGTTGAAGGTTGCTCTACATTATCCGAGAAAGATACCTTCTTAAAGGTAGAAGGTTTTGCAGGTGGAGGAGGCTTTTCAGATGCTATGGGCTTTGAGGTATGAGGAGGGACATCATCAGCTTGAGGATCTAACATTTTCAAAAGCTTCTCTTTCTGACAAGGAATTTTACATAGCTCTAGTACGGGAACTGGAACTTTAGTGTTGGCCAACCAACTACCTAAATCAAAACTCAAAGCAACAGATTCCTTTTCATTATTAATTTCTTGAGTAGTGTTAGGAATTGTTACCTTTGGAGCAGTTTGAGTAGAAGGTCCTTCCTTTGGTCTCCTTTGATATGTCATTCCTTTGAAGTTCTGACTGTTGTTGACACTAGGTGGCATCTCACCATAAATTCTAGTTATGTTATCATCCCTTTGATGACCTTGGTTGGCTTGAGTCCAACTATCCCTAGGATTTTCATAAGTGACCCCCACATGGTTGATGAAATCAAGCTCGCTTGTAGAAGTGTTAGGACCACAACCCTCAGGATAACCATGCTCTTGAACATAGCATGCATAGTAGCAATGAGACTCCTCGTGGAAGTCTTTGCATGGCCTACAAAATGGCCTATATGACTCAACCATGTTAGCAGCCTCTAGTTGATTAGGAGGCCTCTGCTCATGATTGAGAAATTTTATCTGCCATGTTGGTTTTGTCGGAAATGTTATAGGAGGTGGTTGGGGTTGAGTTCTTTCAACATTAATGACCCGATTCTGAATTTCTTTTAACTGTGCCAAGTGCTTTTGCTCAGCTTCTTCCATATTTCTTTTCATTTCCTTTTTAATCTCTAGCATATGATTTTCATAAGCATCCTTAATAACTGATAAAGGATCTTTGTCTTTGGTTTTAGGAGCTTTTGAAGGGATTGAAGATCTAGAATATCCTTGAATGTTTGATTCTCCTGAAGACTGCATGTTCTTTTCAATTTTTATAGCCAAACTTTGAGCTTGAAGCAATGTTGTGGGTTCCTTGTCTCTTATTTGATACTGAATCTTGCCACTTAATGCTTCTATGTAAAAATCCAATAAGGAAGTTGTAGGAGGAGTATAAGTGACAGGGATGGAGTTAGATAATTCTGTGAACTTAGCGTTGAATTCATCCATGGTCTCAGCATCTGACTTCTTCATGCTGGTCAAAGATGCCACTAGATGTCTAGGTTCCTTTTTGCTGCCAAATTTTTCAAGGAAAGCAGTTTTGAAAGCTGCTATGGTGGCGAAAGAGTTGTTTGGCAAATTGTCATACTAGTTTCCAGCTTTACCATCCAAAGATAGAGAAAAAAGGGTCATGTATACATCTTCATGTTTGTCAGTGCCCCTAACATAGGAACCACAGTGTTTGGAAAAGTTTCTGATATGTTTCTCAGTAGATGTAGAGGCATCAGTGCCATTAAAGGTAATGAGTTTGTCGATAGCTTTTTCAGGAACGTCATGGGGTTGACCTGCTATCTAAGTGAAGTTGAGTTGAGTAAAAAACTCACCCATTGTGGAAATGAAACAATTATTGCTATTTTCTTCTAAGTTAGTGTTATCTACTTCAAACAAACTATGGATGTCCGAAATAGACTGGGATCCAAGATCTTCAAGGATCCTACTAGAAACTAGCTTTCTAAGTCTCTTCCTAAGAACCTTTTCAGGGCCAGAGATGAAACTAACCAAGCCTTCAGGGTTTCTTCTAGTTGAATACCTCGGTAAATTACTTGATAGTGGAGTCGCTAGGTGGATTCAAGTCTAATTTTGGAGAGTGATTTGACTAAAAATCTACCAAAAAAGGAAAGTAAAAGGCAGTGGAGTCGCCAGACAGATATCAAATCTATCGAAAAGGTAAAACAAACTAGAAAAAACTAAGGTCGTCCAGGAACAAAAAATATTTGTCCCCGGCAACAGTGCCAAAGATGTTGACCGTCGAGATGCACACCAGCAGCAGAAATCTTTCGAAAGGTGTTCCCTCACTACAAGTGGGGAAAGTGTGGCCTTGGGGGCAAGTAATGAGCCAGGTACTATCACCTGAATCCCAGTTCTTCCGTTTAGGCTAACTCCTAACAAAGCTAAGGGGGGTAGTCCCTACAAAGAGTTTACTATGGCTCAATATGTTTTAATGTTTTTAGTGTATGGTGATGCGGATGGGTGTTATTTAGGAGGTTTTTAAAGTGATGAAAAGATTATAACTTATAAATAGACACAAGATAAGTGAAATCCACGTTGCGAAATAGTATATCAGATCAGCTGTATATCAAAGACTTGCGAAAATGAGATAGCATCCACAGATAAATGACTTAAATGGACAAATGGCACAACAATGTAAATATATATGAATGCAGCAATTAGACCAGTGCCTTATGGAGTCAAAGAATGTATAGTGCTGGGGGATGCTGAAGATACAAGTCTTGAAGTGACTGTTTGTGAGATCGTTTTGAAATTTATCTTGGTAAATTTAAAAGTTTTAATGGTCTTGTTTATTAGGCTAAGAACAACAGGGTAGGCAAAAGACCGGAAAGGTATACTTTTAGTGGCTTCCCCTTCTGATGGTAAGACGGACCGCCCAGATTTCAAAGAGTAGGTGTCTAAAGAATTAACCACTCTGATGTCTAGACAGCGGTAATTTTCGGCCCCACCAGGTTTTGGAACTTTGCCCATTACCTGAGTATGTCTCGAAAAAAGGCAACGCCGGTTTGTTGGTTGTGGGGGTGAAAATTTTATTATGTTATCGAATATTATCAAATCCAATACCTTTCTGAGTACTAGCCCAACCCTTTCAGGTTGGCAGAGCATACGGGTGTTGAATAACAACCAAGATAAATTATTATGGGGGTGTGAGTTGGAATTTTTTATTATTAGAGCACAATGTTCAACCCTCCGATAGAGAGCTCTCTTGACTTTGTCTTATGACAAGGTTCAAGAGACTTAGCTATTCTATATGCCTAATGCAGAGAAAAATGCAATTTTACTATGCTTTCCGACAGAGAATGCTCTTGACTTGGATTACTACAAGTTCAAGAGGATTTGTTCTTTATTAAAATAGAGACAACTTGCATGTAAAGAAAATAACTTTTTTCAAAGTAAACAAGTAATGAAAGGAAAAAAATCAAATGAAAGAGAAAAAACAAGGCCAAATTGAGTTAACTAACCAAGAAATAAACAACGAGGTGGGATTAACCTCCGAACAAGGTGACCACTAGAACTACCAGTCCTTGAGACCTTCTAGCTAGCTGAACTTCGACAAGGAGTCTAATGGGGATATAGAAGTTACCAAAAAATAATGTGGCCCTCAGAATGAAATCCCAAGGTTGCTAACTCAAGTCAAAACTTGGAAGAGAGTTAATCTAAGTACAAAAAAAAACTTTAATCTAGAAAATTTGAAATAAGTCTAACTAAAGCATGCATGAAACAGTGTTCCCAAATGGGGAAAGAGAAACAAAGTGTGGGAGGCATTATCCCACCTAGCCTTTTTATTAACTAAATTTACAAGTGCCTTGGGATTTTAACCCTTGTAAGGACTTTTGAGAGAATAAAACTTGGAAACTAATGAGAAAAACTCTTATGATTTTGTACAAAGGATAACAATTTGTTTCAAATGACATTCATGGTTTGGTTCTTCTCCTTGGTTCAAACTTCAAAAGTTCCTTTCTTTGATTTTGTCTTTCAAACTTGGATTTCCTCTTCGGTTCTCTTTCCTCCAAGTACCTACACAAGATAGATCACTTCAAGAGAACCCATTAAGCATTAGGAAAAATTAAACTAAGTGCAACTAAAATCTAAAGTCTTAAAACAAAATGCTCCCTTTTTTTTATGAGATCTAAATGCAACTATGTAAAGGAAACTAGATGCAAATCTAATTATGAAATGCAAGTTAACAAAACTAGAAATAAACTAGATCTAATTAAAACAATGCAAAGTATATGATCTAAACACTAACTAATGCAAAGTATGAGTTAGAATGCCTAAAAACCAACTTTAAACAAGCTTATGAAACCAACCTATGTTAACTTAACAATATTTTAAAGTTTTGTTGCTTTTGTGTTATGTTTTTAGGGGAAACAAGGATGGACAAAAGGGAGGAATAGAAGAGGTCCCTAAGGCAAAAATGAAAGCAAGAGAAAAGTAAGAAGTGAGGGAAAAAGGAGGGAGCTAAGGAGAGGAACCTAAGGTTGACGAGAGGAGGGCTCAACGCAAGAGAGAAGGAGAAAACGAAAGGTAAAGAAGGCAAAAAGGGAGAGGGGAAGAACCCTAAAGGAGGGAAACAAAAGGAGAGAAGAGAGCAAAAGGAAGGTCAAAAGCGAAACTACAAGGAAGGCCAAAGAAGGGCAAAAACGAATGGATGAGAAGGCTTTTGAAGGGCACAAACGAAAGAGATGAAGGAGATCTAAGGCTTAGTAGGATGAGACTAGGAGAAGAAAAGATGAATCTAGGGCAAGATTAGGAAGAAAAGAGCTTATCAAATCAAGTGAAAGAGGGATTCAAGGAGAAAACTAGAGAGTTGGAAGATAGAAACTCATAGATCCAAGTAACCAAGTTTGATAGAAAACCGTTGTCGATGGAGGAAGAGGCAAGTCTCTTTGACGTGTTTCTTCTCTTGAAATGAGAAGAGATTTGGGAACCTGCAAAATAAATTGATTAGGTAGTAAAAACCATTGATGAGCAAAGAATAGCTTAATCTCTAAGCCGTTCTCCACCTTGGAATATCCCTGCAAAAACCTTGTTCTCAAATAGACAAAACCGAACAATATACTTCTAAACAAGGTTAGAACATAGATTGAAAATTAATTGCATAAATAAAGAGACAAGGTGAGAGAGATATCACCAAGACAATGTGAAAGAAAACCCCAAGTACTCCTACATGGACCTCCAAAGTCACTTCTTTATTCAATAATTCAAACAAATATTACACTGAGAATTTGGTAGAGTCTTCATGCTCAAAATATCCATGAAGAATGAGGAGGAAAACATCTCCTCTTATAACAAAATACAAGCACTAAGGCCCTAATTCGAAATGGCACCTATGAGAGCCAATGGCACTTGACATAACTCCAAATTCCAATCAAATCCTATGTCAAATCCAAGCTTGGAGCTTAGACTTCACCCAAAAACTCGAGTTGTACTAAATGGAAAGTGGGGAGGTGGCCTCCACCTAGGTGGGCATTACACACACCCCCTCTTATTAAAACTTCGTCTCGAAGTTCAAAACAAAAAAGGAAAATCCTGACGCATCTCAGTTGCATCCTCCCAGGTCACAAAACTAGGACTATAGCTATCCCACTGAACTTTGACCTAATCAATCACACGGTGCCTAAGATGTCGTGCTCGATGGTCCAATGTGCATATCGGCTATGTCGTGACGGCTCCCTCGTTCGTTACCTGTAGGTTACTCATGTCAATGATATGTGCATAGTATGAAATATAATGCCTAAGTGTTGATACATGAAAAACATTATGCATCCTATGCAGTGATGATGGTAGTGCAAGACGGTAGGAAACCGGTCCTATCCGCTCCAAAACTTCGAAGGGTCCCACGAACCTAGGAGATAGTTTCGTCCCTTTCCCAAATCTGATTGTACTCTTTTGCGGTCTCACCCGCAAAAACACTCGATCTCCAACCTGATACTCTCGGTTAAGTCTATGCTCATTGGCATAACTCTTCTGTCGATCCTGTGCTTCTTTCAGTCGAGCACAGATGGTTTCCATCTGCTCCTCCATCTCCTGAATCACTTCGGGCCCAAGTAGGGTCCGATCCTCAAGTCTATCCCAGCTCAAGGGTGTCCGACATGGTCAGCCATACAAAAACTCAAAAGGTGCCATATGTATAGAACTCTGATAGCTGTTGTTATAGGCGAATTCTACTAGGGGTAAAAATTCCTCCCAACGGGTTTGATGATCCATCACATACATTCTCAGCATGTCCTCTACTATTTGGTTTACCCTCTTAGTCTGCCCGTGAGTCTCCGGGTGGTAAGCTGTACTAAAGTTGAGTCGCATTCCCAAAGCTTCTTGGAAGCTCATCCAAAATCTACCTGTGAAAACTGATCTCCGATCAGATATTATCTTTCTCGTCACTCCATGCAGTCGTACTATCTCATCAATGAACACTCTAGCAATTTCTGGGGCCTGATAAGTATTCTTGATGGGTATGAAATGTGCACTCTTAATAAGAGTGTCTACTACCATAAATATGGTATCATGCCTCTTACGGGTCAAAGGAAAACCCACAATAAATTCCATGGAGATGATCTCCCACTTCGACTCAGGAATGGCATGAGACTGAAGTAGTCCAGTAGGATGTCTATGTTCAGCTTTGACTAGCTGACACTTCATGCATCGGGCGACAAAGTTTACCACGTCTCTCTTCATGCCATGCCAGAAGAATAAAGGATAAATATCTGCATACATCTTCTTCACGCCAGGATGTGCTCTATAAACAGCTCGGTGAGCTTCTTCTAGGACTAGGTTCCTGAGCTCATCGTTCTCTAGCACATAAATACGGTTGGTGTATCTCAACAACCCATCATTCTCCAACGAATAACCCTTATACTTGGGTAATTCCAACTGTTCTTGCTCTAGTTTGTCCTTTACCTCCTTGTACCAATTGTCTTCCTGTTGAAGTCTAAGCACCTTTTCCCTCAAGTTGGTCTGCATCAGAATTATTGAGAAGATGCGGGGTCTATGACTAAGCGAATCTGCCACCTTGTTCAGGGTCCCCTTCACATAGGAGATGTCGAAGTCATACTCACTTAGTTGTTTGGACCATCTCCTCTGTCTAGCATTCAGATCACTCTGTGTGAAGATATACTGCAATCCATGGTGATATGTCTTAAGTTCAAACTTTCTTCCCACCAAATAGTGTCGCCAAAGGCGTAAAGCATGCATTACTGCAGTCAGTTCCATATCATGTGTAGCATAGTTTTCCTCATGTGGTCTGAGTCTCCGGGAGTAGTAGGAAATCGCTCTACCTCCCTGCATTAGTACACATCCGACTCCATCCTTGGATGCATCAGTGCATACCAAGAAATCTTCCTCCATGTCCGACACTTTTAGAACCGGTGCCGTTGTCAATAATTCCTTTAATTTCTCAAATGCCTTGGCGTATTTATCTGTCCATTTATACAGTCTATCCTTCTTTTGTAACTCAGTGATTGGCCCCGCAATCCTTGAGAAACCTTCCATAAACCTTTTGTAATACCCAAAAAGTCCCATGAAGCTTCTCACTTCATGGACATTTGTCGGCGCTGGCCATTCCCGAATGGCCTCAATCTTGGCAGGGTCCACAGCTATGCCATTGCCTGAAATGATGTGCCCTAAGTAATCGATTTCCTTCTGAAAGAAGGAACATTTCGACAACGTCCCATAAAGTTGGTTCTCTCGAAGACACTGTAACACCAATCTGATGTGTTCTTCATGTTCCTCCGGTGTTCTTGAGTAGATGAGGATATCATCAAGGAATACCTATACGAACTTGTCCAGATACTGGCGGAATACGCCATTCATTAAGTTCATGAATACACTAGGTGCATTGATTAGCCAAAAAGGTACCACTACGAACTCGTAGTGCCCAAACCGCGTCTTAAAGGAAGTTTTCGGAATATCAGCTTCCCAGATTCGTAACTGGTGATAACCTGATCACAAATCAATCTTCGAAAAGATCATGGCGCCTTTCATCTGATCGAACAGGTCGTCGATCCTAGGCAAGGGGTACTGGTTCCTCACCGTAGCTTTGTTCAACTGGCGATAGTCAATATAGAGTCGCCACAACCCATCCTTCTTTTTAACAAAGAGCACTGGTGCTCCCCACGGAGAGACGCTTGGTCTAATCAGCCCTAGATCTAAGAGCTCTTGTAACTGCATCTGTAGTTCCTTTAGTTCCGGCACGGACATTCTATATGGAGCTCTCGCGATCGGTTCAGTTCCCGGTTTTAGCTCTATGGTGAAGTCTAGTTCCCTTTGTGGTGGTAACCCAGGTACGGCTTCAGGAAATACATCCATGTATTCCGAAAATAAGGGATGGTTGGCGATGCTAGTCTTGTCCTTGTCTTTGTTCATTGCTATCATAGCATAAAGATGACATCCCTTCCTCAGGCTTCTCTTTAGCTGTAAAGCAGAAATCATCCGCAGTGATACCTTATTCTCCTTCCCCTTGAGCACCTTCTTATGACCTTCATCGTCATAAAAATTCAGCTCCTTTCTACGGCAGTCTAAAATGGCGGCATGGGATTCCAACCAATCCATGCCCAGGATTAAGTCATAGGCTCTGAGGGCGGTCGCATAGAAAGAAGTTCTAGTGCGACACACTCCTATGTCTAACTCATAGTCTTCTAGTTTCAACCCCACACTCTGGGTATTCTCAGATGCCATTTCGACTAAGTCGAAATCATCTTGAGCACATGCCATCATCATGCTTCTTTCTAATGCAAAATGAGATATAAAGCTTTTAGTAGCACCTGGGTCAATAAGTAAGGAAAATTTCATACCGTTAATTGTGCCAATAGTTTCCAGGACCGTAGACTGATGTTCTGCTTGACGGTTGTTCACCGCCGCATGTATACGATGTGCTCGTCCTAGATCTGCTGCAGTAGTCTCGGGTGGTCTCGGTCCTAACTGTTGCTGAGGGCAGTCACTCGGACAGTGCGGGCCACCGCAACCTCAACACCCTTCCTTTGTTCCCTTTCTTATTTTTTCAGTGGGTGCATTAATGGTGCGTGGTCCCGGCTGTGCAGGTTTCCCGGATGATCTCATGTTATCCCTCTTGGGAGGTGGCTTGTATGGCGCTCTGTTTTCTCTGACAGGTTTCCCATGGATAGGTCCCCTGACATTACTTCGTTGCCCGAAGTTTACTCTCGGTGGATCAGAAGGTGGTCATACTCGAGTCCGATTGGAAAAGTTCTATCGGGATGAGCCTCCGCTCACCAATTCCTCCTTGGCAATCAATTCCTTTTGAAGAGCATCATGCAAGTTCGGCAGGGTGAGAATGCGAACCTTGTCTCGGATGTTTCCATTCAGCCCATACACAAACTTATTCACGTTTAGTTTCTCTGTCGAGATGTGAGGTGCATACCTCAGAAGTTCCATAAGCCTGATTTCATATTCCTGTACTGTCCTTCCTCCCTGTCAGAGAGCATTGAATTCATTGAGTTGCCTCTCAATGAACTCTTCAGACATGTAATGCTTGCGGAAATGCTCCTCAAACAACTCTCAACACACTTCGTTGCTCTCGACCCCCAATTGAGGTTTCAGGGTCTTCCACCAAAGTAGGGATTCTCCCTTTAGCTGCAGGATAGCCATATGTACCTTCAGGTTTGAGGTATAATCCCTCAGAGCAAAGCACATCGCCATGTTTTCTAACCATGCTTCAGCCGCGACTCCCTCAATGGAGCCCCAAAACTCAGGGAATCTCACTTTTTCCAACTCTCTATGTAGGTTAGTTGGTGGTGGATTCTGCGGTTCAATCACAAGAGCTATAGGTCAGTTTTCCTGGCGGTCCAGTCAGTGCATCAGTGCTTCCAACATCCTCTGGAAGTTTCTCATCATATCCATCACTTCACTGGCAGGTAGATTAATAGTCTATTTAGCCCTAGGTGGTGTGGCGACAGGAGGGGTTGGTGGACGTGCTGCCCATCCTCGCCCTTTCCCTATCCTTCCATTGCGGGTTCTTCGGTCCATGGCAAATTATGATTAGATCAACAAAATAAAATTTATTAAAAACAATAATTATTTAGCTTTCGCGGAAACGCCTTGGTCCGAACTAAGTTCGACCAGGCTCTGATACCAAATGTAAGGCTTCTCTAGTTGAGCAAGTGATTTTTGTTTTTTTTCAATTATCTATATCGAAAGTATTTTTTACAATAAGATTAGAATTTATGTGAGTACATAACATGTTTATCATCCTATCATTCTGAACTCCTAATATTTAAATTAACATATTTAACAAATCAAGATTTGAATACCATTCTATCCTATTACAAAACAACATATAATAATTATATATATAATAATGCTATTCTCCACTAATATGCATGAATTGATACTTTACCATATACTCAATCTTTAAATAAAACAACACTAAAATATTATATGAACACACTTTCACCTTTACAGCACTAAAATATATATATATATATATATATATAATAATACAATTTCTTAAAAACATTTCCCTACATATTTCAACATTACAATGCACTTACATGAACACACTTTCACCTTTTCAATAATAATAATAATAATAATAATAATAATAATAATAATACAATTTCTTAAGAACATTTCCCTACATATTACAACATTACAATGCAAGTAGATAATGTGTTGTCATTCCCATCAACCTTCTTACGATACATCAATAGTATGTATGGTACAATACGTTGTCATATAGTCAATTTCTCGTCTATCTCCATCCTTAATATGTATATACAATATACCAGTGTGTTGATAGTGATGAATCGCTCAGTAAGTTATGGTTGAATCGAAAGTTCAAGTTTAGAGAACCCTTATTTAACCACAATAAATTCACCATTACAAAGTGGGTAATCGCCATAGGAACTGTAATTTCTATGAAGCTATATTTATGGAAACGCCTTAATGGATAAAGAATTGTGGTCAATTTTTACAACAGATATCGAAATGATCAAGTATGGTGTCTCGACTTGTCTTGCAAGGAAACTCGCACAGTAAAACTTTAATTAATTAGGATGCCAACAATGTTCCTTCAAAATCCTCATAATAGTGATAACAATAGTAATCAATCTTTAATAGTAAGAGTGAGTAGAGCATCAAAGAATAGTAATTAATTTGTGCATTTACAATTCTGGAAACACGCCAAATAAGGACAGAATTACAGAGTTTTGAATGCCAGATTACTAGTCGATTTAAGGATGTTGGAGACGCCATACAGGGATGAGTAAAGGTGGGATCTGGTTCTTGAATTGATACACAGAAACTTCTCGATTCAGCCCTGTTATGGAAAATGCCCATTTTTCTCCTTTTTTTTTGAAATGTACACAGATATCATGCTCCAGTGCTCCAGTCAATCCACTTGATGAAGATACCGACAACCCTTCGGTTGACCTCCCTACCGTATCGGGAGTAGTCTTCTTCCTCTCAAACCCCCAAGCCAAAGGGGTTGTAGAACACACAAGCCAAAACTTCCGATGGGATCTCCCAATCCCCGGTCAGTTTCGTCCAACTCCTGAGAAGTATGAAACTCTTCTTGATTCCGGACACTAGGGAGCAAGAGAGGTCCCTTTCTCCTTCCCCTCCCTCTATTTATCCCAAAAGCTTCTGTGCAACTCATTCATTTCCTTGTCAGATTTTATTAATTATTTCTTTTTTAAATTACAAGTGTTTTCCCCTTATTTTGAGTGTGCACTCAATTTCTAAATTAATGCAAAGTGAGTGTTTCTATCCCGAGCGTGCAGTCAATTTCTAGATTAATGCAAAGTGAGTGTTTCTATTCCAAGCGTGCAGTCAATTCCTAGATTATAGGTGTCTATATTCTATTTTCTTCTTCTTTTAAAAATGAAGAAAATATCTTATTTTAAATATTTCTAAATTATTTCTAAATATTTTCTAACTTTATTTCTTTTCTTTCCTTAAAAAAATATTTGATTCAAATTACAAAAATATTTATTCAAAAGATATATATAAATGTATTTCTTTTTTCTTTTTTTTTAAAACAAAGAAATATTATATATATATATGTTTTTTTTTTTAAAAGAATGTCTTCTAATATTTATTTTCTCTTCCCTTTATAAAAGAAAATATTTCATTTATTTAAAATCTTTTTCTTTTCATTTTTTTTAAAAATTATTAATATATATATTTCCATTAATTATAAAAGAAAAGAATATTAACTTTTCCAATTTCCAATTTTCTTCCTTAACCATAAAAGCATAATTATCATGATAATAATAATAATAATAAATTACTAAGTAATTTATTATTAAACTTTCTAGAACTTCCACATGTATATTATTTAATTATGCAAGCATGAATAATTCCTTTTTCTATTTTCTTTTGTCTAGATACCTTTTCGGCAGGCCCTTCCGACAGTTCCATTTCTTTCTTCTTATGGGGAGTACTGCGTAGTGGTCGGGAATCTTTACCGCGACCTTCCAACTACGCTTTCTTGGAGACTAAGGGCTACTGAGGGATAAGGTCCTCCTTATCGCACGCCCCTCAACTCGTCGTATGCGACCAAGTTGTTATGGCCTCGCCTGTACGGCACACGCTTCCCCAGGTGAGCTAAAATGGCTTCCTACTCGTGCGTGGATTGCTATTTCAAGGTCGACAGTCTATCGTCGTACCCTTATGTGTTCCTTCCGTTCTTACGACCACTGTAATTGCATTATGGGTCAGTTGGTAATTCGTCTTACCTGCCACTGCACACACACTTAAACGCACATTAGTAGCACTGCACTATAAACATTTTCATCATTCTCTTCAGTATCCCAGTCACTCGAGCATACTAATCATTCATCATTTAACATCATGCTTCAATTAGTTGAGCATATAAACTATTCATCATTTTCATTCCAAGCAATTTCAACATTCATCAATATGTCTCAGTCAATCATCATTTTTCATTCCAAGCAATTTCAACATTCATCAATATGTCTCAGTCAATCATCATTTTTCATTTCAAGCAATTTCAATATTCATCAATATGTCTTAGTCAATCGTCATTTTTCATTTTCAAGCAATTTCAACATTCATCAATATGTCTCAGTCAATCATCATTTTTCATTTTCAAACAATTTCAACATTCATTAATATGTCTCAGTCAATCATCATTCATCATTTCTATTTCCCACAATAATTTTCAAAGCAAAATCCATAATTTAGATTTTATAAATCTAGGTCACTTCAAACGAGTGCCGTCAATAGTCAAATAAATCATAGTTTTCCAACAATCTAATAAATCATAAATCTAAAATAATCAAATCAATCATAAGTATTAAGGAGGCATTACACATTTTTTATTTAATAAATATTTAAAATTAATACTTCCAAACTTTTAATAATTTATTCCTTAATATTACATGAAAACAAATTGATGCATTATATATAAAATTATAATAATAATAAAATATTTCAGTGTTTGTAATTGATAGAAAATGTACAACAATAAAGTACATTATAAATTATTAATATAATTTATTTATAAAATTTACAAACTTAATCTGTGACCTCTACTTTCCACAAATATAAAATATATTATAAATTTATTTATAATATAATTTATCTATGAAGTTTACAAACCTCAACCATGATATAACTCGTCACTTTTACTTTCCACTAAAATATCATTATGAAGAAAAATATATTAATTATACAAAAGATAAATATGTATATACTAAAAATTACATATTTTTGACTATATAATAGATTGGAATTATGTTTTGTCTTCACAAGATGGAAATTATCCTATAATTTCATTAAAAAATATTTGATGAGTTGCATCATAAAATTATAATGATAATAGAATGAGTTTGGAATATGGTTATATCTATTTTACATTTCAATAATATATTAATGTTAATTAATTTTTACTTTATTAATATGAATGTGTATTTATTTTTAAATCTAGTTTTATGATACTTGCTTTTTGGGAGTTGACTTTCACTATATAAAATTGTACTTCTAACCATACTTTATTTTCTGAAATAGGTATGGCATATTTCTTAAGAAAAAAAAATTCATTAACTAACTTTTTATGAATATTTATTTGAAGCACAGCACTTGCATAGTAATTGTATCATTATTAATATTTATTTGAATCACACCACTTGCATAGTAATTATATCATTCATGATTTTTGTATATAAACTGCAGTGATAAAAAGTAATAATAAATTATAATAAAAAAAATCATAAATTATGTTTATTTAAAATTAATTATCTATGTACATATATTGGAAGAGAATAGCTTTTGGAAACTTAAAAATAATATTTATATAAATGATTGTATCATTGATAATTCCATCCATTCATTCTTATGTTTGTATATCAACTATAGTAAAAATAAATTATAATAAAAAAACTTCATAAATTATGTTTATTTAAAATTAATTATCTATGTAAACTTATTGGAAGAGACGAGCCTCTTCAACTCTAACTAAGCCAAGTCTAACTTATTGCTTTTTAAGATATTCTCCCACCATGGAATCTTAAAACTTTCTTTCTTTTTTCTAATATCTCCAATATTAAGGGAGTTGGGAACCAACTCCACTTTATTGCAACCTTCTTGGTCTTTTTAACATTCAAGTGGCTGCCTTCACTCCAATGTTTTCCTATAGAGTTTACAAACCTAACTCCTAATACAATGGATCATCTTTACTTTGTATTAAAATAGAATTATGAAAAAAAATGCCTCAACTATACAAGAGATAAATATGTATATACTATAACAATATATAATTGAAAAGTGCTTTATAGTGAAAATTACATGTTTTTAATAAATTGGAATTATGTGTCAAAGTGGGTATAACCTAATTGGTTTTGGGATGGAATGTTATCCTTCCCACCTAGGTTTCATGTAAAGTTTAGTGATCACAAGTTTGAAAATTATTTTATAATTTCATAGGAAATGAGTTATGAGTTGCATCCATGAATTTATAATGATAATAGAATGAGTTTGTAATATGATTATTTCTATTTACCTTTCAATGATATAATAATTCTAAGCAATTTTCACTTAATACAAATTTCAATAATATTTTGTAAATTTAATAAAATTCATTCATAAACTAAAAAAATTATGAGATGCACAAGGATAAATATTGTATTTAAGACAATGAATAAAAATGTGAACTAAGCAGGGATTTACTTTTTTTTCACTAGAAGAAAGAGGTCAACAAGCATAGTTAGGTGTATATGAGAACTAAGATTTTCACAACAATACATATAAAGTAGTTTAACTGATATGGATAGGTTGGCTACAAGAGTGTCCAAACAATGCCAAATAAAAATAAACACTCTCGACCTTCCTCATTTTTGTGTACATTTAATTGCTCTCATTCATTACATATTACATTTGGATGTTAACATTAATTAGGGTAGTCCTCAAGAAGAGTGAGAGACAACCATTAAATGCATTTAACATTTAATGAACATTACATAATATATAGTAAAAAAATTGTTTGAAAGGGAATTTTACCAAGGATAATTTTAGGGGCGAAATTTAGCCTATGGGCTATTTTTCCATGTATTTTTCCAAAAAGAGATTAGCCAATTTGCATTTTTTGAAGCCCCATTTCGCCCAATTTTGATGGGGTAAACTTTTTTCACTCTAAAAATCGCCAAATTATTATATAAACTATACAAAATCCTTAGAAATTGAAATAATTTTAGAAAAATATCGCCAAATATTTTATAGTCGACATTTTAAGAATTGGTAAGATTTGCCAAGGTTTATACACTTTTGAATAAGTATGCGTCCTTAAAATTATCCCTGAATTTTACACTATGATTGTTGTAAATAAATAAGAAATTATATGATCTTCACGGTAGAAATTGTATGAATTATGCACTAAATTGATTTCTAACCTTGTGTTCACTCCACAAAGATACACGCCAATTTAACAAAACATAAAACTCGAACAAATAAGAATAGAATTTGCATGAGAACTAATGGTGGAGCTGATGCTCCAAAATTGATCATTAAACTCCAAACAATACCTATACATCATAATTTGAACATGTATATATGTATTTTCCTAAGTGTGTTATTTTTTCACAAATGAAGGGAACGAGTGCTCTACTTACACATTAACATTTTAAACACAATAATTAAAATACAATAAAAATATTACGATATAATGTAACTATTATCACACAACTTGTAGTTGTCCCTAAAGGTATTCCATCTAGGATGGTAGAGGTGTTGGACAACTAAAGAGGTGACTCAAGAGATGTCGTGGTTCCCAATGCAAGATGGGTGTCACGATAACCGAAACACTCTTCACTTTAGATCAAACCTAAGCAAGACCAAGGGGGAGACCCTAGCTTAGCCAATGAAGGCTAGCGAATGCAATCAAGGCTTCCTAGGGAAATATGATGATGAGATAAAGGAAGACCAAGATGGAATGAGATCTAGATCTAGGATGAGTAAGTGGACCCAAAGAGTTAGGATATGGTTGAAGAGGCTTATGAAGTGACAAATGGTTCAACCAATGAAAGATAAGGGCCACTTATGAAGTTGAATTATTAGATCTAAATATATCTAGTACCATAAAAGATGGCAAAGTGGGACACACTCCTTAAAAAGTGGAAAATGGTCCAAGTTGGGACCACAAGGTCAAAGTTGAAATGAAATGGCACTAAAGGCATTCTATAACATGGATCTAAAGGTTTGATGAAGAAATAGAAATACCCAAGTATGGGATCTAGCAAATGACCACCTACCCAAGGAGTGCGAATTACCCCAAGGATGAGTAATGCCTTAGATCAAGGGCCAAATGGAGTTGTATATCCACCAAAATATATATCGGGTAGTTAGGATGATTATAAAGGTGGGTTTTCAAGATCAAGTATATGCCATGGCTAGATCACCATAGATCTAATGCATCACTAAGTGACCCAAGTGAAGCACAACCCTCAAAATGACGAATAGGGCCCACAAGGTGAAAATCAACAAAGTGAAGCACCAGGGGTAGGTTTCAAAGGTTGATCTATTCAATGAAACAAAGATCTCTCCTACCCACGTCTTGGAACTAGCCCAACTAGCCCTCCTCAAGAAGTGCAACTCTCCTTGGAGAGGTTAATATGCCTTGGGAAATGGGTCAAATGAAGGCCAATCACCACCAAACTATAGATCCGAATTGACATGGATGCTATAGAGGTGGGTTTTAAGTTTTATCCCCAAACGTATGCTAGATCCAAGTAGATATAAAAAAATAGAAAAAGAGGGTTTTGAATCTTAAGGGTTTTATGACCAATGAAGAAGAAGAAATGGATCTAGGTACATACCTTGTAGAACATACCTCTAGTGCTTGTGGCCACTTTGCAAATTGATAACCTTCCCCTTGTGTGTATATTCAAGAGTGAGATCTAGAGTCTCCAAGCCAAAACGTCCTCCCTCAAAGATGACCAAATCGTCCTCCTCCTGCAAGACAAGATCTAATGAGAAGCAAGCCCAACAATAGAATGATGAAAACGATGAAGAGATGTAAAAGAAAGCATCAACTATGTCATTAAGATACAATAATGATACTCCATGTCACAAAGATCAATCCAAAGCAAGATATGAGGGTCCCCCCAACAATAGCCTCCTTCAAATCGTCCTCCTCCTCATCAATTCGTCCTTCCCTGTAGAAAACAACTTGAAGCCCCAAGAACCACAATGATACACAAGAACAAGATTGTATATTCAAGTTGCAAAAGAATCCATCAAGACAAAAGATGTATATCCACAAAATAGTATTTTTAGTCCAATCTTCAAGAGTTCCAAAGGTGCCTTTACAATGAGAGGGTCTCTTCCTTTTATAGGATAGGAAGACCAAAACCGTAAACCACTTTTGAAAACTAGTGGTTGAGATCAAAAGATATAACAATCTAATCAACGGCTAAGATGAGCCAATATAATATAAGACATGGATCACTCAACTAAGTGATGGAGCCATATCCTAAAAGGCTCAATGAGGGTGACGCCATACATGGGGGTGGCTAATAACACATGTGCCACAATAATAAGACCAAGAAAAGTCACTAAGAGCACATGGTGGGGCTAGGAGGTATTAATACCCTTCACTAGCATGTCCCCATGGCACACTAATATAAAAAAATGAGTCTATGACATGTCCAAGTATACAAATGATCAAATCCTCTCCCCAATGCCCCATCATCAGAGAGAGAAGTACAATAAAAGAGCTACTGTAGCCCATGTTGACTCCACTGACTGGTGCAAACTAATTTGGAAGAAGGGGGATACATCATGGATGACCTCTGAGCAGACCAAGTGCCAAAACCTTGCCTCAATTTCCCAAATCGAATTCCTCAATGACCTTTTTATTCCATTTTTTAATCCTCCTGAAAACCCTGAAAGTGCCCAAAATTGCCTCTAGGATGCCCTGCGTTGTCAAACTGAAGGTGCCATCATGTCCATTAGGGGGATAAAAACAAGTGGCTGGACCACCCCCTTCCTCTGTAGCGCCCTAAGAAACGACTTGCCTCCAATGCTCCTGCTGGACAGGCTGGATCAACATGCCCAAACTGGTAAACATGTGGATAACTACTACTATTGTGCCCAGTACCCGAAACTGAAAGATAAGTGTCTTAATGGATCCAGAAGACCCAAATCCACTAGATATGAGTACTCATATACCTCATGATAACTTGTGGGGTCATTTATAGGGTCCACCATACCCAGACAGTGTAAAATATGATGATCTGGAAATAATAATAAAACTAACCAACTGCATCAATCATCATCTGGAGCATATGTCCAACATATGGAATCATCAATAGGTGTATGTGGGACCATAGATCAACATCATAAAGCATAAGTGCTGCATCTCATCACAAATCTCAAGAATGACCATGGTCAAACTATGTTTGACTAGGTCAAAATACAACCAAAGACTAGATTATAACAAACGACCAAGGCATGTTCCTTTAACCATATTCATGGCTTAACTTAAAGTATAAACATCAATCCAGTGGCAGTTAATAAATAGATATTTCAATGTTGTTTATAGTTTACTTGCACCAAAGCTTTAAAGACATACTCATCCAATGGACATGGCCTAACTGCTAGCAAAGGGTGAAAGCTAAGGGCAAGGCTAGGTAAAGAGGGATGACTTGACCAACTCAACTAAGTGACACTTTGTACGGGGAGAGGGGGATCTACACACTATGCTGGACAAGATAAACAAAGGGGATGGAAGTGCCTCACAAATGGATAAGTTGTTTAGAGAGTGCTTATTCAACCTTGGCATCATGTCTACATCAAGTTGATCCAAGTTCATTAGGATCATTCATTTAATTTCCATGGCCTTTTTGGCCTATATGACCCCTCTAGGATTTTGCATGCTCTTAAAAAAAAAACTAATCACAACTTGCATCTGGGGTATATGTACATTTATGAGGTCAACAATCTTTAGATATAGCATTTATTTAACCAGTGCTTTTAGACCTTTTTGGACCCTTCAAGGGGTACTTTAGCATTTCATTGCTTTAGCCTTTAATTCATCGTGTGTTTAGAAACACATTCTAGAATTTAATTTCAATAGGCTTTCATAAGATATTTTCAATAATTTCCATGAGTAGTACACGTGCTTTCATTTTTAGCCAACAACAAATCATGTGACTAGAGGGAATTCCACACTAAGACACACATTGGGGCAACCGACTAGAATGATCTAGGCATAAAATCCAACTTACCAAAGGCAAGTTCTGTCACAAACTCAGAGTCGAGACACAAAACAAATGTGGATGCTATCCAACACAAAGGTAGAAGTGGGGAAGGCCTCCATATCAAAAGTAAAAAAGGCAAGTCAAGGTCAAAACCAAAATAGGGAAAGTCATGGATGGATGGAGTCAAGTGAATGTGGTGCCTAAGCTAGCAAACATAAAAGTCAGGAAAGACCACGTCCATGCTCACAAGAGGGTACTGAAACCAATGAGTATAGTTAGTAAACCTTAAAGTGCAAGTAATACATCCAATTCATTATTTTCATCCAACCAAGATAGTTCATTTCATTTATTTAAATAACACTGCCACATCATGAGTTATATACCAAGTTAATGCTATGAAGATGACTTAAAACAACAAGATAATAGTCCAATGCTAACAATCACAAGTCTAATGGTCATACCACCGCATCTCATAAATAACCATCATCTATAACCACTGAAACACTGCTGCAATAATACAACTGGAACTATGGGCACTGAACTTAAACTGTATGGAACAAAAGGTCATACTGGTCATCAAATCTAAGCTCTCAAGGCTCAACCTTGGCACAAGGTCTACAGAATGTCTGATATAAGCTGCTCTGATCTCTAAGTGATCATAAATGACTCTGCTCATCATAACTGATCTCTGTACAGGCAAAGCTCTGAAAAGTGTAGATATTTGCTCAGCAAGAATAGTAGCCCAGCTACTATGGTGTGATAACAGTAACCAAATTCCTAAAATATTTCCATGAGGCCACATAAAAGGACCATTGTGGTAGTGAACAATATCTATCGACAATCCAAATCACTTTCTTAGTTTGCTATGAGATCCTTGTTTGCTTAGTTTTAAAATTTTCTCGCGAAGCATGAACCGAATATCCCCAATATAGCTTTGAGCATAAGACAACAAGATTATTAAGTGGTATATCCTCTAGCATGACATACAACCAAAAACAATATAATACAATAATTGATAATCACTCTTGGCAATACCTAGTTACCTCATTGATAATCACACTCGACAATGCCTAGTTACCTTGAGTAGACCATCTTTATGTAAGGAGAACATGTTTTATTCAAACTCATTGTTGATATTATGATCAAGAATGTTTTTCATAGGTTTGTATCTTTGTAGGCCTTTATCAATGGTGCTTTGAATGCATGATATTTTCAATTGGTTTAATAGAAATCCTAAAAACAATAGATTTTGATTTAGGAGATCGTTAAGACCCTGAATTTTGAACACTTAGTTAGAGGAAACATGTAGATCTTTGTTGAATTCATTAGTTCCTATAGTGTCTCTAATGGACATACACAAAAATATTTTATTCTATTATATTATTGCATAATAAGAAATCTTGGACTGCAACCAAATATAGTCTACTATTGGTGTTTAGTCACCCAAAAATTGACTTCAAGAGTTTAAGTAGGTTTTCCCTTGAAAACTCACTCTCGGTGTTCACAGATTATAGGGTTTCCATCACATATCTAAGGAATTTATTTCCATTATATATTGAAAATCAACAATATATTGCAACCAAACAACTCAATTAACATGAGGAAAACCCACTGTCAAAAGGATAAGACCTTATATTTATTCATAAATAATCTCGATACGTTGCTTGGCACCTAGCTCCCTTGCACCCAATACCATGCTCATTACTGACAATAATAGATGATCATCCCCTTACCCTATTATGTCACTTTTATTTATAAGTGGGGAACACATTGATAAACTCAATCTTGGTCACCTAATGAGGGGTCGATTGACACTACCATCCTTGATCTCCCTCTATACTTAATTTAATTAAAAATTGGAGTGTTTTACCAAAAATGGGGTTTCTATACTCAACATGCATAGTGTATAATAAGGATGTCAAACAATATCAATGTTGTCTGATATGGTTCTCAATTGGGTTACATTTTGATTGATAGTATACATCATTCAATCTAAATAATCTATAATACTAGTAGATATTATTTAAAGTTATTTTATATATTGATCGGTATATCATGTATGCTATATCAATGGATATATCATGTATTTTATAATGACTAATGCTATATACATTGCCGATTGATATATTATTTCTATTATATATTGTATTGAGCAATACATCATGTATGTATCAATCGATATGATATACAAAATCAATGGATTTTTTTATCTATTGATATTATATTACACCATTTTGATCATCCATGTTTATTGTTCCTTGGTTGACATATGTTGATAAGGAACATTGTTCATCCCATGAAATAAATAGTTTGGAATATAAAGAATAACCCACAACAACATTCAGAGTCTAACATTTGGAACAAGAAATAGGCTTGGCTTGTGAGTAGATTGCTTATGTTTATTCATTTGACCAAGAACATTTTTACAATTTTACGAAGGCTCCACCAAATTTAAAGAAATAAATCATGCTAATTGCCTAACTAATTGCATGTAACCCAAAGGATGAAAGAAATGATAAATTATGCATATCCATGTAACTTGAAGACTAAAATATGCAACTAACTACTTGTAATTATGTTAGAATTTTGTAGAATCTGCCCTTCTGGAGAGCATGTGCTCATGTTCCTGTTATCACAGTTCTTGTAGCAATCCAAATGAGTGATCCTATCCAGGACGACAGATAAAGATGGTTGCTAAAGTTGTGACCCTCAAGAATCCTACCCTCCAGGATAAGCTTTGGTTGTCACTCCGGGAAGGTTCTCGTCACTTTAAGCTACCTGGAACACTAACAAGTGAACCATGGTGGCTATGGGGGAGACCCAAGCTTGACAGAAAGGTTAAACTTAACACAATAGGATACCTAAAAATTGATGATTGGATAAGAAAGATACCTTGAAATTGAAAAGATCCTAGATTCAAAGATGATATGCAGTTAGGCGACCTGGAATAAGTAACATTAGGGAAAATGATTGTTAAGGTTTAAACACACCATAGGATTTCAAGAAGACTTGCTAAAACATTTGACAATGAATACAGGCAAAAAAAAATACACTTTGTGCAAAGATGGCTTCTAACTTCGAGAGATAATTACCTTTGAATGAGATCAATGCTTTTTCAAATGGACAATGGGGTCAAACTGGAATCAATGATATTAAAACATTCAACCCTATAGTGAATTTACCAAATGAGAGATTTGAGCTTCTTCATGATCAAGTATAATTCAAACCAAAACATTGAAACTTAAAATGGAGATTCTACGAAAAGAAACAATGTAAGCCCAATACCAAAATGACCCTTCACAAATCGAAATCGACTTTACTGAGTATAGCAACAATTCACATTTTGGTTCAAACGATGATAAGAACGAATTGTTCTTAGTTATATAATGTAAGATCGACCACTTCCAAGTATTCAAATGAAATTCGAGATGCTAAAACGACCTCTCATTTAGCAATGCGGATTTGATTTTAGGGAGAGGAAAATCCTTTTTTTTTTTTATGAAAACTAAGATACTGCAAAAACAGTTCGCAAATGTCAAAGGGTCACAATGATGGTATATCAGTGGAATAACATATACAATCATTGTTTAAAATGAAAGCATGACTTGAATTAAACTAAACGATGATGCCAAAAGAAGAATGACCACAAATGTGATTTAAAATAGTAGAGTCTTATTAGCTAAAATCGTGACCCCAAACAGTCATTCAATTACCTGAATATTTAAATCGTTTTCTTTCCTTTATGACGATGAAAATCGTGAATACAAGAAGGAACGCCCATTCCGCAACTTCAATCTTCAGTAAAAGAAATAGTTTGAGCTTGAAATTGAATCGTATGCTTAAGAGAGTGATGCCCTAGGGTAAATTTGGCTCTTAGTCACAAGATTCGACCTTCCAGACTTGAAAATCGTTTCCTACCAAGATTGTGAGGGGTTTGAAGAGATTGCGTCTAGGTTTGATTGAAATCTCCCACACAGGTAAAACGATGAACCCACAAGAGAAAATCGACCATCCACACACAAAATGCAATTTTGTAACAAAAAATAAGAATTTTTATTGATGGTGACATATGGGATAGAAAGAACAAGAGAGAAAAGGGATTTGATGTACCCGGATTCAAGAGATGCCTGGTGAATCTTGATGACCTTCACACATCCACAAAATAATTGTCTTTTCCATGTTTCAACTTGACCTTGATTTCCTCAAGTGCACCCCTTCTGGCCAAACCAAGAGTAATAGCTCAAATGGAATGATGCATAACAAAAATAACAAATGCAAGCGAGACAAAATGGAAAGGAATCTTGTACAAATGACAAGCAAAATTGCAACATGAAAAACCCCATTTTTTCCAAAACCGATCTAGAGAGAGGGAAGGCCGAACTGGCCAAGTCGATATCCCCAAGTCGCCTTTGTTTCGGCATTGCAAATTCACAACAACATATGCCAAAACGTGGACAATAGATAGCTAATGTAGAGGCAAGATTGATATCAACGTCAACAATGAACATCCACAAATGAGATCACAAGATAGAGCCAAATCGATTTCTTCTCTATAACCAATCAAGAGCCCCCCAAAAAAGTCCCTTACAATGAGGGGTCTCCTCTCTTAAATAGATTCGAGAGAGACCAAATCCCTAATCAACTTTTTAACGGATGGTTGAGATTAAAATATAATACAAAGATAATCAATGGTGGAAATTTAACCTCACACTCACTACATTGATCACTAAACATGAGGGGGATGAATTGCCTCATAATACCCAAATACATAAGATAAAGCGATGTGACATGATAATAAATCAACAAAGTCACCTAAGGGCCACAACTTTGTCACCTAGTGACATAATACATCATCTACACATGGTACAAGGTACAACAATGCTAAACCCATGTAGAATGATGCCAGAGGACCCTTTGGATCATAAGTAACAATACCCAAGTCACATTCTTTCCATTCAATCACCCTTTGTTCCACTTGCTAGACCATGGCCACTTTAATTAATTCAATTTTGCAGCTGTAATACTCTGAATAGAAGTAATCTGTTCAAAATATCAACCCATGCCCAGAATGTTGAAACAACTGCATAGATGAACTCAGAGATGCCAAATCTGCTAATGACGACTACTCATACACCATGGATCCACCTATGATATCAACTGTAAAGATAATCCATCCCAATAATAATACAAATTTACCTGATAAATAATAAGAATTTGAACCACAGGCTATAATGTCAAATGAAGCATGGAATAATCTGGTGGATGTCCATAGACATCAAATACATGAAATGTCATTATGTAGCTATTATCACATCCATGTTAGCTGGAGCTACCATGTTGCAGATTGTGTGGTCAGGGACCATACTCCAGATTTTTTTTTTGACCAGAGCAGAGATGAGCATAGATTACAGAGGGGACATTATGTATTTTGATGGTCCAGATGTACTACTGAGAAGTTGTACAGAGTCCCTCTTCCTTTCTCACCTTTGCATGATCCCATTGAGAGGGATGACTTAGCCATATTTTAATGAGAGCAGTAAAGCTTAGAGCTGGTTCGCTACTTCTTGCCCACACATAGCAGAGATCAGCCTTTAGATCCACTTACAGCAGCAGGTATATGGTATGGCAGGTATATCATTTTATGGTTATTGCTCATGGTTTTTGCTTTGAGGGTTGTTTATTTATGTTAGTACATAGACTTGACATATGATGGCTGACTTGGTGATCTCATGTTTTATTCTAATGATACTTGTGGCCTATGGTGAGGTCAGTCCACCTCTTTCAATAGAGACTCTTGTATGTGCACACTGGTTCTTGTCCCCTCTGGTATAGATTTGGCCATTCGACTTGTAGGAAGCTGGTTGTGGTTCCACTTCTCACTTTCTTCCACTCATCCGACCCATCCATTTTTTGTTTTCTCCCTGACTTAGACCTGGATAGGTGGCTTTGAGGACCCCTTCCCCTAGTGACCCTTGAGCATACCATGACTCCATGTTGTTTTGTGCCTCGGCTCTTTAGTGTGTGAGATGCATTCTCAAACCTAGGATTTACTCCTGTCAGTTTCCCCCGATGTTATAATGTAGTATAGGATTGTGTAGACTCACTGGGTGCTCCCCATTAGTCCTCGAACCATGCACACTTGCCCCCATTACTTTGCAGTATGTGTATCATTGTTCTATCTGATGAGAAATGTATGAAATGTAAAATCCAAGAATGTGTTTCTTAACACACATAGATCATAAAGCCTATGAAATGTAAATCCAAGAATGTGTTTGTCAACACACATGGAAAAAGGCTAGCTGTATGTATTTGAGCAAGTAATGGTTATTCCTCATCGAGTCCAAAAGGACTGGGAGGTGAGATGGAGTAAGGGACAGCTAATTCTAAGTGTCCCCTAAAGTCTCAAGTTACGGTTTGCCGGACACCTAGTCATGTCGGCTCTAGAAAATATCCTCACGGAGTCTGTTGCAGGCACGGATGTGAGTTGCAAGGTGTGTGTTAGAGGCTAGTGGTGCTTTCCCTGCACTATACCCAGTGAGGCACCGCCCTTCCCTGTGTTCCTCATGGTGTACTTATGTCATCGGGTCCTGTTTTCCCCGCTTATCCAAAGGGTCACTCAGTCTTGGTCTTTGTCATTCCCCTATCCTTTAGCCTTTTTGTCCACCCCACCCAAAGCTAGCTCAATGACCAAATCTATAAGTGTGCATAGCAGTAGAGTCTTTGTTGGAAGTGGTGGGCCCACCTCACCTTGGGCCCATTTTTGAGATATTATTTATTTATGATCGCCATATGTTTTTCATTTATGCTCGTAGTTTTTGTACTAACATATATAAGGGATCCTTGGCATCCCATGTGCATGTAGAGACATAACTGTTCATCCATTTCCATTTTTTACCAGAGTTGACTTAGTTAGCCATTTCTTACCAGAGTTGACTTGGTCAAACTAGCTTGACTAGGACAAAAATGGGCCCCGAAAAAAGTTGGAACCAAAACTTCGATTTTGGTCATTTGGTATGCATTGGGGTTCCATACAAGCCCCCAAGTGTCAGATCGTCAAAATAGTGAAGCATCGATGAGATTTTTAATTATCGATGGCCAACAGGGCCATACTTTAATTAAAAATGCTTGAATTTGAGCAAATTGTGCCTAGATGATGGATCATGGTCGCTCTAGTGACCATTCTTAGTACATTTGGGGCCTACGATCGCATTGGAACAGATAGCTCATCAATCCGAGCAAAAGAAGTGGGTCAAAAGGGAAAATTTCATCTTCAGTTATGTGAACCAACAAATAATTAAAGGAAAAATCAAAATTGGCTAAGTTAAATTTTGACATGGTAAGTGCAATTTTGTGTAAAGGTAAAAGGGTCTCTTATTGGAATTTTTACATAGTTTGGACATACATTATTTGGTGTGGGGCCCTCCATTCATCCCATCTATGCATATGGGGCGAATTTGCCCATACTTGGGCGTTTTTGGGCAAGCAAATATTCATGTTTTGTAAATGTAATGTCATGAAAGTTAAGGTATGGGGACTAGGGGGCTAAAATAGCCTAAAGCCACCCCCTAGGTGTCCCCACTCATTGTATTGACCACTACTTTGGTCCCTCACTCTCCACATGGGTGCAATAGGGTAACTCGCTCCCCCACTACTTTGGTGTTTGTCACTTGTCACCTGCCTAGATGCCCTCCTCTACCGGACCATATGGGATACATCTAGAGGCAACTAGTGTTTCTGTGATAACAATAGCCACATTTGACCTCTAACGCTGCCTGTTGACCAAGTCAAATTGGGTTGACCAAGTCAAAACTGATCATAATGATGGCTAAGCTGCAATTTGAATGATCTTGCATGCATAGGGGATAAGGGATGCTTTCTTAATCATACTAGCAGGCAATTTAATCATTATTAACATGATATAATGGTGATCCATACAATCAAAACACAAAATAGACTTATAATGGAACAATTTCATAGTCTTTCATGAAGTTTCTACCATATACTCACTTATAAAATAGATCATTCCTTATCAAGTTGGGTGAAGTGGATACAACAAGGCTATGGTTAATGATTGATTGAATTATTGGATAGACTTAATGTTCTTTCAAATGATAGGGAAAATGGAAATCACAGTGACATATGCCGAACATAAGACACTAGGGAAGGGAGGTGTCTCACAAATGGTTAGAGTGTTTAGAAGGTCTCCAGTAGGTCCTAACAAGCATCCTTTATAACATTTAATTAATATAGATTTTGCAGGATTTCACATTCAACATTTATTTAGCATGATCTTTCCTTCACTAGTCATCCTCCAAAGGAATATACCCTGGATAGCCGTGTGGGCCCCAGATAATGACTCAGTGTGAACTCCATTACCTGCTACCGTCCATAGATGCGATGGATTTACCATCATGTTGCCCTTTATGGGAAAATAACCTTACATCATATGAAGGATGTGTGCTCATCCCTTGGCCATTATTCGAGATGCAATTCAACCATGGGTTGTTGATTGTGCTGATATGTTTATTGGTCTATGTATTAGTTGCAATGCTACTCATATATCATTTTAAACAACACAACAACAATAATCTGGAATATCTAATCAGCCAGGGTAGATGACTGATATTTATTATAAGAATCACGAATACATGCCTGGGATTGTTCATTAGCACATGTGGCATTTGGAAACTTCTATGAAATTGAACCTTATGCTGTAGTAGTCTCTTGAAAATAGAAAATTGATGCCCACAGTATAAGTGTCCACCCAGATTGATATTAAAATACCCAAAACTGATTCTACAATGATATGCTGACAGCTTGAATAATATATTTCAGATCTGCAATGAAATGCTTGTGGTCACACTTCGTATTTTGACAAACACTTTTCCCACTTTACTAGATTTTCCTATAGGTGCTTAAAGCCAAATTTGATATGTTGTTTGCTTGATTTGGAGTGTTGTTAATGGACATAATTCATAATCACATAAACTATTGCTAACATGAAATGAAACACATAAAATAGATGCAAACTGGATTCTCCCCCTTCATCCCTCACACATTAATTTATAATAAACATAATCATATTTTGGATAGGCTACTAAAGCCACAGTTTGTAGACAATAACTCAAATATATTAGAGGAGCTCAGACCTATGATGTGTTGTAGATGATAGCCAATGGTTACTTAAACTTGCAATTGGTTGGGAGAAAACGGGCCTGTAGAATACCCAGTCTAGACAACCTCTTTTGATGGTCACAATTTGGAAACCAATATGTTGTTGGAACCCAAAAGGAAACTTCCTGAGATGAGATAGCCTCTATGTAGCAGATACAAAGTGCACTAGGTTCCCAAACTAGATCTCAACAATCTAGCAAGAAATGCATCCACCCTTCAATCAATATGTTAAAGAAATGTAACTGCAAAAGATATTCTAGATGTACTTTTCTACTGTATTATTGTATTCCTCCTTCGGGAGATGTCATTGATGTAATTAATAATGTAAGAGTCATTGAAAGAGTTAAAGTAAACTCTAACTATTAGGTCGTCCTATAAATAACTAGAAAATAATATTTTACTGTAAAGTGTACAGGCCGGCCCAATTAGGTGAGTTAAAGCCGACCTAATTAGTAAATGTATAAATGTATGCTATATCTAATGATTGATGGCCATGAAATTCAATGAAATGAAAGGTCCTAAAAAGCAGTGGCTAAACAAATGCTAAATCTAAAGACTGCTGACCTTATATGGAAATATACCTCATTGAGCCTATGGGTTATGATTTGAGATGGATTAAGGGACAGCTAAATCAAAGTGTCCCCTAGAGCCACAAGTGATGGTTCTATTGGTAGACATTTTTTCCAAGGTTGAATAAACACTTCTCTGAACAACTCAACCATTTGTGAGACACCGCCATTCCTTGTGTACTCCTTGTCTAGCACATGCTTAAGTGTGTAACACCATGTTCTTCATCCAAAGTATCTCAATGTCAAGTCAGTCAAGTCATCCCCATTCAGCCTAGCCTTGTATTTTTAGCCTTCACCCTTTGCTATCAATTTGATCATGTTTGCAAACAAGTCTATTCTTGAGATTCTTCTTGGAAGTAAATTATCTAACTAACCTATTATTATTTATTAACTGTCAGTGAAATGATGCTTAATACTCTAGAGTCTTGCTATGAAAATGATCTAGAGAGTATGTCTTAACTATTTTCACTTGCAACAACATGGCTTCTCAGCCAGGGTTATATTTTGATCAGTTTGACCAAGGTCAACCTTGGGATCCGTGATGAGATGGACGACTTTATGTATGATGTTGATATATGGTCTTCTATATACCTTCTTGATGATTCCATATGATGGGCGCGGGATTCAGATGATGATTGAGGCAGTTTGTCATGATTATTATTATTTCCAAATCATTATATTTTTACTTGTCTAGGTATGGTGGACCATACAGATGATCCTACAGGATATCATGAGGTGTATGGGTACTCATCTCTAGAGGATTTGAGCCTTCTGGATCCATTGAGACACTCATCTATCAGGTTTAGGAATTCCCAGGCATGTTATGAGCAGTTTTCCACTTGTTGACCAGTTTGGCCATGCTGATGTGGCCTGTCCAGTTAGATCATTGGAGGTCAATCATTGGTTAGGGTGATATAGAGGAAGGGGGTGGTCCAGACACTTTTTATTACCCTATTACCCCCCTTCCGGACATGATGGCACAGTCAATTTGACAGCGCAAGCACCAGACAGTAAGTTTTGGGTAGTTTCAGGGTTTTACAGGAGGATACAAAATGGAATAAAAAGGCCATAGAGGAATTCGATTTGGGAAATTGAGGCAAGGTTTTGGCATGAGGTCTACTCTGAGGTCATCTATGGTGTGTCCCACTCCTTCCAGATCAGTTTACAGCAGTCAGTGGGGTCCACACAATCAGCAGGAGGTATTTTCATGCATTCTTCTCTCTATGATGGGGACAGGATTTGATCATTTGTGTACTTCGACATGGCATTGAGTCATATGTTATATTATTGTGCCATGGGTAGATGCTAGTGAAGGGAAATAATACCTCCTAGCTCCACCATGTGCTCCTAGTCACTTGACCTAGTCTTATGTTGTGGCTCACATGCGTTTTAGCCACCCTCATCTAGTGCACCCTCCCTTGGAGGCCTCTTTTAGCTATGACGTCATCCCTTTAGTGATTGATCCATGTCATATTATGTATTGGCTCATATTAGCCATTGATTATATTTGTATCTTTTGATCTCAACCACTAGTTTTCAAAAGTGGTTTAGGGTTTTGGTCTCCCTCATCCTATTTAAGGAAGAGACCCCCCTATTGTAAAGGCACCTTTGGGCTCTGGAAAACTTGGAATAAAATATTGTTTTTGCAGATCTACTTCTTGGCTTTGATTGGGATGCTCTTATACATGATTATACATATTTTGCTTTAGACATCTTTGCTTGTAATAGGTGATTTTGACAGCTACTAAGGGAGGCCGAATTGATTGAAGCTAGGAGTGCAAATTGCTTGAAGGGAAGATTGTTGGGGTTGCTCGCATCCCCCTTGGGAAAGACGTATTCATCTTGAGGGATTTTTTCAATTGTGAATTTTCCATTGATTTCTATTTCGATATGACATTCTTAGATCTCATTGATTTGTGGATCAAATCTAACTTATTGTAGTTTGATTGACAGGTTGAATGGGACGTTTTTCCTCCTAGGGCTTGGACATTTTTGCTTGGAATCACTTGGATCAAGCTTGGAATTTCAACTAAATGAAAGGATCATCTATGTGCAAGGTAGCCACAATCTTTTGAGGTAATATATACAAGGTATGTATCCATTTCGCTTGTCTTCTATCCTATTGGTCATCACACCCTTAAAATTCAAAACCCTCTTTTTCTATTTTTTTAGATCTACTTGGATCTAGCAATTATTGGGGCTTAATAATTAAAACCCACCTCTGAAATAAACACAACATATCCAATCTATAATTTGGTGGCCTTCCGACTCCATTTTCCCCTTGAACTAAGGCACTAGGCCTCTCTTGAGGAAGTCACACTAGTTGGGTGAGTGGTCTTTTGCCTGATCTGGTTCATGGGTATTGCTTGTTCCATCTCACATCCATAGATTCATGCTATAGCATACCCCTAATGCCATTTCATCTTGATCTTGACCTTTGTTAGGATATTCCTATACTCCATCCTAGTCCCACTAGTATTTTGATCATTTACATTTTCAGTCATGCATGCACTTTTTAGGGTTTGCATGCATTTGCATGCATTCTGGTCATTAGTCCAGCACCTAGCCCTCAGTTAGCCAGCCCCCGAGAGCTTCTCACTGATCAGTTTTAGTCCTCCAGTTGCTTAATGCGTCCTTCTTCCTTGATTTTAGGAAGCAACTCGCCCTTCTTCACCTACCAGTCCAGTTGTCTTCAGTTTACACTCAGTTACACCTACCAGACTCAGTTTGACTGATGGTTGACAGTTACTTGAGCATTGATGACTCCACTGATGATGATGAAGACTTCCAGTTGTGCTCCGATGATACTAGTTGTGCTCCGATGACACTCCAGTGAACCTTTGATCACTTCATGAAGGCTAATTTGAATTGCCACCTTAGGCATTCGAATTCCTCATGCATTGTATTATTTATTTGTCCATTTGTGATTAATAATTTAGTGTGTGTGAAGTATTATTGCTTCTATCCAAGTTCTACTGTACCATATTATTCTGTTGCTCATTATACTGTATTGACCACTCTTCTATTTTCTTGCTTAATCATAATCATTCTCTTGTGAGGTATACATAATCTCTTAGATCTGCTGTGAGGATTTTCACATGGTATCAGAGCATGTTGAGAGTATTGTTTATCTCCATTCTTGAGAGTTTTTTGCAGGTTATTATCCAGATTTCGAGTGCAGCAGTTTCTGCATTTTTGCAGCAGTAGTAGTTGCAGATATTCTCTATTGTTTTTGAAGGTCTTCTACAACTTCAATGAATTCAGAAGAAATCCCTCCTCTTTCTCCACTCAACTATGACGAATGGAAATCGAAAATGATAGCATACTTGAAGAGCCATGATCTCTTTGACTGTTGTTTTGAAAGAGAGTTCGAATCTTCTGAAGAGAAGATTGATTGGTTAAATAAAGGTGACAGAGCCTTTGGATCAATGATTGATGCTATGCATGAATGGATGTTATATAACCTCCCTGATTTTTCATCACCAAAAGAGCTATGGGCTCACCTGGATGTAATATTTGGCAGACAGAATGAAGGGATTGGTCCAAACCCATTCGAAAGAAAGCAAAGGGATGCATTCGCTCCCCTTAATGATCTCTCAGATCATGAACCAGTATCATCTCATATTGAAGTTGTTGACAAAGAACTTGTAGATTCTCCACTCATGCTCCAACTTTCTTCTCTTTTTGTGCCAGCTCACACTCTAGATATCACGAAAGGTCCTAAATCCTCTCTTGCACCAGAGTCTGTTGGTTTGCATCATGATCACATGATTATTTCGGAGGTAAAATCAGCTATTGGAGGTAATGCATTCACTCCTCTCAAGCAATCATCTCTTATTTACTACTATATGATCATTAGCACATGCTTTCAGAAGGTTATTGAAGAATATGGCCATTGCCACCCGCTTGAGATAATTTCTCATGCATTCATTGGTTTTGATCTCACCTCTTATGGTTCAAAGGAGATCTCAAGAAACCATTGCCATTCTCTTGGGATAATTTCTCATGCATATGATAGTTTTGATCTCACCCTTGTTGGTTCAAAGGAGATCTCAAGAAACTATTTTTCAAGTCTTAAATTTGATTTGGATTTCAAGCAATTATTATTTGATGGTTCTTTTTGGCATAATCTCACCCATGATGGTTCGAAGGAGAAGACCAAAGACTATCTGCATATTCATGATTTTGATCCTACCTCAGTTGATTCATATCATAGGTTCAAGGATCATCCTCATACTTTTGGATTTGTTCTCATCACATTCGATCTGAAGAGCAAGTACAAGCACATGTTTTTTGAGCATGATCCACTTCTTCCCAAGAAGAAGATACCTCCATACATATGACCAAGCATCACACTTGCTTGAGTTTGGAGCATTTATTTTTTTTGTGTGCCTTACAGTCTGTTTTTTGAGGAGGGGGTATGTTTCCCATGAAATTTTCCCACTTCCTTGGTTTATTGATTGTTATTATTCATTGTATTGGGTGACCTTTGGTCTTAGTTACCAGGGCCCAGGATGGATTAAGGGGGGGTATTAGGATATTCCTATACTCCATCCTAGTCCCACTAGTATTTTGATCATTTACATTTTCAGTCATGCATGCACTTTTTAGGGTTTGCATGCATCATTAGGGTTTGCATGCATTTGCATGCATTCCAGTCATCAGTCTAGCACCTAGCCCTCAGTTAGCCATCCCCCGAGATCTTCTCACTGATCAATTTTAGCCCTCCAGTTGCTTAATGCGCCCTTCTTCCTTGATTTTAGGAAGCAACTCACCCTTCTTCACCTACCAGTCCAGTTGTCTTTAGTTTACACTCAGTTACACTCAGTTTGACTGATGGTTGACAGTTACTTGAGCATTGATGACTCCACTGATGATGATGAAGACTTCCAGTTGTGCTCCGATGATACTAGTTGTGCTCCGATGACAATCCAGTGATCCTTTGATCACTCCATGAAGGCTAATTCGAATTGCCACCTTAAGCATTCGAATTCCTCATGCATTGTATTATTTATTTGTCCATTTGTGATTAATAATTTAGTGTGTGTGAAGTATTATTGCTTCTATCTGAGTTCTACTGTATCATATTATTCTGTTGCTCATTATACTGTATTGACCACTTTTCTTCTATTTTCTTGCTTAATCATAATCATTCTCTTGTGAGGTATACATCATCTCTTAGATCTGCTGTGAGGATTTTCACAACCTTATGGGCCCAATTTGGACCATTTTCCACTTTTTAAGGGTGGGCCCCACGTGGCTATCTTTTCTTAGTATTAGATCTATCTAAATCTACTATCCCTAATCCATAAGTGACCCTATCCTACACTTGGTTGAATATTTGTCCTTGTCTTAAGTCTCTTCAACCAAGCCCTAACAATCTTGGGTCCACTTATCATCATAGAACTAGATCTATCCCTCTTGATATCTCCATACTTAACCTTTCACATTTCCCTAGGAGGTCTTGTGTTGGTTCGCTAGCCTTCATTGGATAAGATAGGGTCTCCCCCTTGGTCTTGCTTAGGCTTGATATAAAGTGAAGAGTTCCTTGGTTAGCGTGACACCCAGCTTGCATTGGGAACCGTGGCATCTCTTGGGTCACCTCTTTAGTTGTCTACACCTCTACTGTCCTGGATAGGATACCTTTAGAGACAACTACAAGTTGTGTGATAACATTTTTGGAATCGTTTCTAGGGAGGTAGAGGGTTACCTCAGGTGTCTGCGAGTATCCATGCGTAATTCATATCTTATCGCATCCATTCTTATAATCTAGATGGTTATCATTTCAATCCTTAATTTAAACATATCCATCTATTTGCCACTCATCTCTCCCCGCTTACTAATGACATACATCTTGGTAGAAGAGAATTAAAGTTTACCTAGCGAATCCAAATCGTGACTCCACTGAGGAATGGCCTCATAAACATCCTTACGACCTTAGAAGTAGGGATAATCTAAATCAAACAGAAGGAATCCCGTTTGTTTATCATAGAAGAGATCCTAAAGCCCAATAATCTAATTTCTTTTGGAAAATTGTTAATTCGGATTCTCCCAATCATTTCTTGGGATCTTCTTCAACCAATTTGGTTCCTCCTTCATCTCCAACTCATACTTTAAGTCCAACAAATAAAATGGTCGGAACAAGTCAAACTCCTCCAGGAAACAATCCTCAAACCAATCCTCTCATTGCTAGTAGATTTGGGAACAAGGCCAAAGCTTTACCTTTAGATTTCTCCCAGATCCTTGGTGCACCCCATGATATGCCAAACAAATACTTTGAAAATATCCCTAAGTTCAATGGGAATTGTGCGACCTCCATTGAGGACCACATTGAGAATGTTTGGGATCATATGGAAGCTTATGGGGCTGAAGAAGAATATGTGTATATGAGGGGTCTTTTTGCATCCTTGGAGGGTGATGCTCGTAAAGAGAGATAGATATTGGGGGTTAGGGTTTGAGAGAGGAATATTTGGGTTAGATTTTTAGAGAGAGAGAGAGAGAAGTTGGGGGTTGGGGGTTAGGGGTTGAGAGAGAGTGATAGATTAGGGGTTAGGGGTTTAGCTATATAGTTGGAGGGAGAGATTGTGGTTTAGGGATTTAGAGAGAGAGAGATATTTCAGAGAGAGAGAGAGAGAGAGAGAGAGAGAGAGAGAGGATTTTAGAGGTAGAGATCGATTGGGTGTTACGATTTTAGATATAGAGAGTGATATAAAGAGGGATATTGTGTCTTAGGGGTTTAGAGAGAGAGATAGAGAGAGAAATATTGGAGGCTAGGCTGGGATTAGAGAGAGAGAGATTTGGGGTTAGGGGTTTAGAGTGAGAGAGTTGGTGTTATGAGTTTAGAGAAAGAGAGAGAGAGGGAGGAAGAGAATGGGGGTTAGTGGTTTAGAGAGAGAAAGAGAGAAATCAAGAGAGTGAGAGAGAATAGGGGTTAGGAGTTTAGAGAGAGAGAGAGAAATATTGAGGGTTACGGGTGTAGAGAGAGTGATTGGGAGTTAATGGTTTAGAGAGAGAGGAGAGATTGGATGTTAGGAGTTTAGAGAGAGATAGAAAAAGAGAGATTTGGGGTTGAGAGAGAGAGAGAGAGAGAGATATTGGGGGTTACGGGTGTAGAGAAAGTGATTGGGAGTTAATGGTTTATAGAGAGAGAGGAGAGATTGGATGTTAGGAGTTTAGAGAGAGAGAGATAGAAAAAGAGAGATTTGGGGTTAGGATATTAGAGAGTTATATATATATATATATATATATATAGAGAGAGAGAGAGATTGGGGGTTGGGGGTTTAAAGAGAGAGATAGATTACTGGGGATTAGGGGTTAGAGGGAGAGATATTTTGGATTAGGGGTTTAGAGAGAGAGAGAGAGAGAGAGAGAGAGAGAGAGAGAGAGAGAGGCGTTTGGGGTAGAGGTTGAGAGAGAGAGATAGATTAGCGACTGGTGGTTTAAAGAGAGAGATTAGGTGTTAGGGTTTAGAGAGAGTGGGAGAGAGAGGGAGAGAGAGAGATATTGGGGGTTAGGGTATTAGAGAGAGATAGAAATAGAGGGATTGGGGGTTAGGGTTTTAGTGAGAGAGAGAGAGAGAAAGAGAGAGAGGTTGTGAGTAGGGTTTTAGACATATAGAGGTTGAGGGTTAGGGATTGAGGGAGAGAGAGAGAGAGATTTGGGGATAGGGTTTTAGAGAGAGAAAGAGGATCAGGGTAGGGGTTTAGATATATAGATAGAGAGATAAAGATTGGGGGTTATGGTTTGACAACGATAGAGATTTGAGGTTAGGGGTTTAGATAAAGAGAGATAAGGGTGTTAAGGGTTTAGAGAGATATAAAGAGATTGCAGTTTAGAGGTTCAGGGTTTAGAGAGTGATAGAGAGATTGTAGTTTAGAGGTTCAGGGTTTAGAGAGTGATAGAGAGATTGCAGGTTAGGGATTTAGAGAGAGAGAGAGATCGACGATTAGGGGTTTAGAGAGAGAGAGAGAAAGATCGAAGGTTAGGTATTTATAGATGTTGGTGTTATAATTATCTAGAGGTTTTCTAATGTAGACCCAGGTACTTCGCGGTGCAAGATACCAACAAAACCCCTATTCACCGGCCCTTTCGGAAACAGACTGCAAGCAGCCTGAGGTCTCACCCGAGGTGAAGATGTGGGGGTGGTTGCAGAAGCAGGTTTCCACAACCTTGTGATGCGAGTGTTTAAACTGATTGATGCGCATCACAGTGATAGACTGCGCGCTGCGGTCAATGACTATGTGAAGTCTTCTACTTTGTGTCGAGTACTACAGCAAGCAAGGATGCTTGCACGATCAACTCATCCACAGACTACGCAGTGGGGTTACTTCCAGCTTACGACTACAGGCTATCAACATCTTATTGCGCAGTACTCTTAATGGATCGGCGTGTCACTAGACCGCACAACGACTACAATACTTGATCACTTCTAATCAACCTTACTTCTTTGTCTCTATTCGTCTCAGTCAATACTTAGAAAGATTGACATTTCTTTCTTATATAAATAAATGAAATGCGCAATGCTGCGTGCTCTGATATCGTTACCCAACTTTACAATTACTCTGTGATTATTTAACAGGTTCATGCATCCAAATACTTAGAAATACTTATCATTAGCATTCATCCATGTATGATCTAACTAACATCTTATTCCATCCCTTCCGTGGAAAATACAGATAAAAGTAAACACATATCAGATAACTGTAATTTCAAGCATTCATACCGTAAATAATTCAAACAACTGAATAATAGCAACCATACACAGCAATCGCATAATACAATATTTAACGTGGTTCACTCCACCGGATGGGAAGCTACGTCCACAAGAACTGTTGTTTTATTATCTTAGGAAAGGGTGCAACAGTTCTTCGTCTGCGCACTCAGCTGCAGACATTCTTCTTCCTCAAAATTAGGTCTCTGTGCACTCATCTGCAGAGCCTTTACAATGAATTCTTGCTCAAGATTCTAACAATATTCAATAATACCCAAATACAAAAAGTGTTACCTTTTCCCATACAAAAATTGCCTTATTTATAGATCATGTCTTTACATTACGAAGGCGAAACCCTTAGGTTTACAAAACTGTCACGGTTTTTCCAAAACCGGCCTGCTGGTGTCTGGTAGCTGATCTGCAGTTGTGGCTATCCTCTATGTAGACACATTGCTATCTGCTCTCCTGTCATGTGTGCCAACAGCTTGCTTCCGCCAAGCTGTTCCTTCTTTCATGGACTTTGACAATTGGTTCAACTGGTAGTTCTCTGTTTGTGTGACCAGTTGTCTATCTCGATCTGCACCTACCCACCACTTGGTAGTTATCGACAATCTTTGCCAAAAATAGGTCTCCTGTGACCTAACCGAAATAACTACCATCATCCATCCAACACTCTGCTTAGCTGGATCTCCGTCGACGTGTCACATCACGGTGCTGTACTCCTCGCAGCACAGACTTCGTAGTTCTTTCGACACTACACTGCACGCAACGTCGCAACATACAAAAACTGTGCTGCGCTTAGCCTCGCAACTTCCAAAAAATGATTTTCACAAAAGTCTCCATCGATGCTGTGCTCAGCTTCGCAGTTCCTAAAAACTTAATGTGCTAAAAATTGACCCCTTGGGCCAGGCCCAACAAGACCCTAACACTTACATGTTGCTCACCCCCGAGCCACCTGCAACTTCGGCATCTTCTAGTTGTTCCTCCTCCGGTGCACCAGTCGATGCAGCAAAGTCATTGTATTCGACAATCAACTTCTTGACTGCTTCTTTCGTGTCCTTTTTCACTTGCCTTACTGTGTCGAGCATTTCAGGTGTTATCTCTTCTCCTTCCAGCTCTTCCACCTGTTGCTGACCGTCTCACAACTCTTTCAGTTTGTCCTCGATCTACTGTGAGATGAGATTGGCTTTCTCCAGGAAAGGCTGTGTTTTATCCCCAATTGCAGCCTCTTTCTCTCTTAAATTTTGCACTTCTTTCTTCAGCGCGTTGACCTCCTTGTATATGTGGAGTCGTTCTCGTGCTGGTAACGCTTTAACTTCCTCATCCAAATTTTCGAATTCTGTCTGCTTAGTTTTGAGAGCATTCTTTGCTTCTAGCCACTCTTCGTCCTCCTAAAGGGTGGTGAATGCCTTAGAAGCTGCCTCTAATAAACTTTCACATTTAGATACTTCCCTAGATATGCTTTCTGCCGCGGCTTTTACCTCTTTTGCCCTTATTTCTTCCTTGGTTGGTAGTATCTTTTGTTCAATTTGACCTTTTAATGCAGAAATATCAGCTTTGTGGGTGATCTCCATATCGTCTATATCTTCCTTAATTTTGTTCACCATCTGACCCATCTTGATAACAGTATCCGTGGGCTTCGTTTGTACTTCAAATTTTGGTATCTCATCCGCAACCGCGATGATCGTGGATTCTAACCTTTTCCGACGATCATGTTCATCTTGAAGCTCCATAGCTCTCTGTGAGCTAGTTTCCTCCAACTCTTTGTAGCTTGTCTATAGTTATGCTTTCCCTTTCATTGCATAAGTGGTTCTGTCATGCATCTCTTCAAAAACTTGCAACTGCAAGTAATGTAGGCCTAGCGACGGGATCTTCGCACGATCTAGTTCCACGCATTCTATGTCCTTTGTATCCAACATTATTTCGTCAGGTAGCGGCAACCTTACTGCTAATGGTTGTAAATGGACAATGTGGGACCTCATCGGTGCCGCTAGAGTCAACTGCGGTGTTTGTTTCTGTGGAGTACCTCCCGACTTCACCTCGGAGTCTGAGTCTTTCTGCGCTGGAAATCTCTGTTGTACCTGTTCAAATTTCTCCGTAATCACCTCCAACTTATTAATGTTCTCCTTCAAGGTTTCATGAAGCACCTTTTCCTTCTTCTCCTTCTCGATCATCATGTCTTCCCTATTTTCATTGCCGACATGAGCGATTATTTCATAATCGTCCTCTTTAAGGACTGTATCAATCTTTTCCTTACTTGCTTTGGAGTTTTTCCGTTGTCCCTTCGGGTGTAGTGGACTTTCAGGTTCCTTCCTCTTTGTTGATTCTTCACTAATGGGGCATGGAATTGTGTTGTCTTCCCCATCATCGCTTAGGACATCAAATATTTCGACCCGATATTGTGCAGGCCATTCTTTCATGAGAAGATCAATATCTTCCTCTATCATGTGATAGCGTCCCTCGAACCATTCTATGTTCTTCCTTTGTGCCTTTGCTGATATTTCGATGCAAGCATGTTAGCATAAAAATTTACAGTTTGTATGTATTTGCTTGTTACCTCTTTTGATATGCGCGACGTGACGATGATGACATCGCACAGTTGATGATAGTAGGTGTGGAACACCTCATTCGTTGCATGCTGCTTCTGCATATTTAGGTTTTCCCATAGGTTTTGATAGTGTGGTCCTCTGCAGTCATCTTTATTAATGATCATACCGACGTAATCCTTTGGTTCCTTCCAACCGATGAATGCCATTAGGACTATCAGCCATGCGAAGTGGAAATAAGTTCCACTTACCTGTACTTCAAGCAGCTCATCTAGGAATTCATTTAGTAGGTACTGACACCAGTTATACTTCTCTCCTTCTGCTGCACTTGCACCTAGCAATACAATGCCCGCAGTTACTTCCAACGGTCTACATTTCCTTAGAATTTTACCAGCTAATAGTTATGTGACAAACTTTGTTGCGTTGTCCTTTATATCGTTAGACTGAAAACCTCTCTTTCCCTTCGCGGTAGGTGTATTATGTTTCATTAATGCGGCTACTTCTTTATCCTTACTTTTTCCTTGGAAGAATTTCTTTGGATATGCGCCTCTCTTGCTCAAACCTGTTATGCGATGGATCAAATCAATGTTCAGGTCGATGTTACGGTCGAGCCACAGGTATCCTTGGTGCATGCGCGCCATTAAGGTTCGCACCACCACATTAACTTTTGGCGACCTGTCAAAATGTGGGAGTCGTAATAAATTTAATAGTCCCAACTCCGCAACTCCAGATAACCAGCGTTATGTGACTAAGTTCTGGTTTCCTTTTACATCTTTCTTCTAGCACATATACCTGTCTGGATGGAACTGTTGAAACCTTGGTTCATTGTCCTCCTTCTGTATTTGTAGTAGGTCATAGTCTTCCCATTTGCATTCTTGTATTTTTCTGAGGAGATTATCGGCCAATTTCACATGTTTTGAGATCGGTGACAGTGGAATATCGTATTTTGTATTCTTTGGTAGCTTCAGTTTTGGCACACTTGGTTCCCTCAGTGATATATAGTCAGGCGTGAACCTAAGTGGAATTTCCTTAGTGGTTTGTGGCCCCTTCGGCAGTACCGAGCTTATCTTTGGTAACTTCACCTTCTGCACCGGTTCTTTTAATTTGGGCTCCATGGATACAGCGTGCCTCGGTGATCTTCAGGATGCTTCGGGCTTATCTTTGACAATATTCTTTACGGGGGTTCTCATTAACCCTTCAATACCTCCGTATTGAAATACCTTCACAGTCTCCGGGAGCGTGAGTTCTTGCTCTACCGAAGACCTTTCAGACACTCACTTGGGGCTTTTTCAATAGGGTACCTTCTAGCTTGCAGAATAACTCAGAAAATAATGTCTGCAAGAAATTCTAAGTGTTTGGTAACATCCACGAGATAGAATACAATGGTATTTATAGGCGTAGCTAGCCTCCCCCCGCTCCTCTTAATGGTTAGATAAGCATTAAATGCTGTAACTGTTAGCCAAATCTATGAAAGATATCGGTCCTTTCCATCATTAACATGTTTAGAATGGTTATATGTGATTTAAATGCCCAAGCGGTCGATAGGAAAGTAATGTATAATGGTTATATTTTTTATCGACATTGTAACGACTATTTTTTTGGAGCGTTGCGTCAAACTGCACAGTAGGTGAACGTAGGTCCTGTGCAGTTACTTCGCAGTATCTCATTTCTTTTCTCTCCTCTTCATATTTTTTTTTTTTTACGCGCAGCTTTAGCAGTGTTGTGCAGTACATAGACCTTTCCTAATAACTTACATGTACAGATTCTCAGTAATTTATAGTGCCCAATTTTAACTGTTCTTGACACTTAGAATTTTTCCCTTCTTTTTGATCATACAGGATGCTGCGAAGCAGGACTATCGCGGTAAAGCTTTAGTCTGCTTCCATTTATCAGATTGGGTAATGTATCACCGGCTAAGGTGGCTAACTGGACTACACCACCATTAGTAACATGTATAACTGTATATGGGCCAAGCCAATGCATTTTAAATTTTCCAAGAAACTTCATGAATTTACTATCTACAGGAGGACTAGATCGCCTACCTGAAAAGACTTATTCTTGATGTAACTAATCATTAACATTCATCCATGTATGAGCTACCTAACATCTTATTCCATCCCTTCTGCGGTGAATACAGATAAAAGTAAACACATATCAGATAACTATAATTTCAAGCATTCATGCCATAAATAATTCAAACAACTGAATAATAGCAACCATACACAACAATCGCATAACACAAGATTTAACGTGGTTCACTCCCCCGGATGGGAAGCTACGTCCACAAGAACTGTTGTTTTATTATCTTAGGAAAGGGTGCAATAGTTCTTCGTCTGCGCACTTAGCTGCAGACGTTCCTCTTCCTCAAATTTAGGTCTCTGCGCACTCAGCTGCAGAGCCTTTACAATGGCTTCTTGCTCAAGATTCTAACAATATTCAATAATATCCAAATACAAAAAGTGTAACCCTTTCCCATACAAAAATTTCCTTATTTATAGATCATGCCCATAGGTCATGTCTTTACATTACGAAGGTGAAACCCTTAGGTTTACAAAACTGTCACGGTTTTTCCAAAACCGGCCTGCTGGTGTCTAGTAGCGAATCTTCAGTTGTGGCTATCCTCTGTGTAGACACGTTTGTATCCGCTCTCCTGTCATGCGTGCCAATAGCTTGCTTCCGCCAAGCTATTCCTTCTTTCATGAACTGCAACAATTGGTTCAACTAGTAGTTCTCTTTTTGTGTGACCAGTTGTCTATCTCGATTTGCACCTACCCACCACTTGGTAGTTATCAACAATCTTTGCCAAAAATAGGCCTCCTGTGACCTAACCGAAATAACTGTCGTCATCCATCCAACACTCTGCTTAGCTGGATCTCCGTCGACGTGGCACATCGCGGTGCTGTACTCCTCGCAACACAGACTTCACAATTCTTCCGACACTGCGCTGTGTGCAACGTCGCAACATACCAAAACTGTGCTGTGCTTAGCCTTGCAGCTTCCAAAAACTGATTTTCATAAAAAGTCTCCATCCATGCTGCGCTTAGCTTCGCAGTTCCCAAAAACTTAATGTGCTAAAAAATTGACCCCCTTGGGCCAGGCCCAACAATAGAGAATGAGATTGTGGGTTAAGGGTTTAGAGAGAGATAGAGAGATCGAAGGTTAAGAGTTTAGAGAGAGAGAGATTGGGGATTAGCAGTTTAGAGATAGAGAGAGAGATCAAAGGTTAGGGTTTTAAGAGAGAGAGAGAGAGAATGAGATTTAGGGGTTTAGAGAGAGAGAGAGAATGGGGTATAGGGTTCTAGAGAGAGAGACAATGGGTTGGGGGTTTAGAGAGAGAGATAGAGAGATATTAGGGCTTAGATATAGAAAATGAAAAATTGGTGTTTAGGAGTTTAGAGAGAGAGAGATATAGAAAAAGAGAGATTGGGGGTTAGGAGTTTTGAGAGAGAGAGAGACATAGATATTGGGGGGAGGGGTTTAGGGATTGATAGAGAGATTGGGGGTGAGGGGATGAGAGAGAGGGAGAGAGAGAGATTTGGGGTTAGGGGTTTAGAGAGAGGGATAGAAAGAGAGAGAGATATTGGGGGTTAGGGGTTTAGAGAGAGGGGTTTAGGGACTGATAGAGAGATTGGGGGTGAGGGGATGAGAGAGAGGGAGAGAGAGAGATTTGGGGTTAGGGGTTTAGAGAGAGGGATAGAAAGAGAGAGAGATATTGGGGGTTAGGGGATTATAAATAGCGAAAGATAGAGATTCGGGGTTAGTGGTTTAGAGAGAGAGAGAGAGATTGGAGGTTACGACTTTAGCGAGAGAGGGAGAGAAATGTTGGGGGTTAGGGGTTTAGAGAGAGAGGGAGAGATTGGGTTAGGGGTTTAGAGAGAGAGAGAGAGAGAGAGAGAGAGGGGTTTAGAGTGAGATAACAGGGGTTAGGTGTTTAAAGAGAGATAGAGAGAGAGAAAGAGAGAGATTGGTGGTTATGGGTTTATAGAGATTGCATGTTAGTGGTTTATAGAAGGAGCGATTGGGGCTTAGGCATTTAGAGAGAGAGAGAGAGATTGGACGTTAAGAGTTTAGTGAGAGAGAGGGATTGGGGATTAGCAGTTTAGAGATATCGAGAGAAGTAAAGATTGGGCATTAGGGGTTTAGAGAATTATATTGGGGGTTAGGGGTTTAGAGAGAGAGTGAATGGGGGATAGGTGTTTAGAGAGAGAGAGAGAGAGCGAATGGGCTTAAGGGTTTAGAGAGAGAGAGATTGGGGGGTTAGGGATTTAGAGAGAGAGAGAATGGGGGTTAGTGGTTCAGAGAGAGAGTGATTGGATGCTAGTATTTGAGAGAGAGAGACATAGAAAAGGAGAGATTGGGTGTCAAGAGTTTAGAGAGAGAGATTTTAGGGAGGGGTTTAGGGAGAGATAGAGAGGTTGGGGGTGAGGGGTTGAGATTGAGAGAGAGATTGGGGGCTAGGGGTTTAGAGAGAGAGAGAGAGAGAGAATTTTGGGGACAAGGATTTCAAGAGAGAGGGATATAGATATTTGAGGATAGGGTTTCATGGAGAGAGAGAGATAGAGAGAGAGAGGGTTAAGGGTTAGGAGATGAGAGAGAGAGAGATTGAGGGTTAAGGGTTAGGAGATGAGAGAGAGAGAGAGAGATTGTGGGTTTAGAGGGAGAGATAAATTCGGTTTTAATAGGGGTTTAGAGATAGAGGGAGAGAGATTGGGTTAAGGGTTGAGAGAGAGAGAGAGAGAGAGAGAGATTGAAGTTTGGGTTTTAGAGAGAGAGAGGAGTGAGAGAGATTGAGTGTTAGGGGGTTTATAGAGAGAGGGAGAGAGATATTGGAAGTTAGGGCTTTAGTGAGAGAGAAAGAGAGAGATATATAAATAGAGATATTGGGGTTTAGAGGTTGAGAGAGAGAGAGAGAGGGAGAGATATTCGGGGATAGAAATGATAGAGAGAGGGAGAGACAAATTTGAGGTTAGGGGTTTAGAGAGAGATAGAGATTTCAGGGAAGGAGTTTAGGGAGTGATAGAGAGATTAGGGGTGATGGCTTAAGAGAGAGTGTAGTGTCCCCTCTATCATACCAGCGTGATAGAGAGGATCACAGTGCTCAGTCCGGGCAATTAGCCCCAAAAACGTTTGAATTAAAACATTGATGCAAAGAACTGTATCTATGCATATTATGGAAAAACGACGGTAATCAAATAAATGTTGTTGATCTTAAAATACATTCAAGATTCTATGACAGCCATGAAATAAAGATCTGTGCAGAATTATACAAGATCATATGGAAATGCCTAAACTTTTAAAAACACAGCAGAAGCAAATTCGTTTAATACATCCACATACATTCATAACATTCATCAAATGATAATTGCCATTTTTCACAGGAGAATAATTATCTCAATAAGGCAGTCCCAAGCAACTGGCTATGCAACTGCAACGTTCCACCCAACCATAGGCCAGTGTGCTCCTCAATCTCTCAGCACCACTGCCACCCCCGAGCTGGGCATGATCTCTACAAGGAACCAGGGAACAACAGACTCACACATAGCCAAGCATACACCAAGATGAGCCAAGCCAATCTACAATTGGGTTTATCAGGCTACTAGGAGATGGAAAGGAAGAGTTGCTAAGCTAGTGAGCTCCAGCACAGAGCCAGGGATAACCTTGCAAGATCTATCTAGCTTGGCACCCACAATACCTACACACCCAGCACAAGGAAGTATTCTTTTCACTGCTGTGCAGTCCCTCAAGCCATACCTTCCCTATCTAGTGCTCTCAGGGTATGCATAGAAGAGTAACCAAAGCCCTCTTGATCTTTTGAGAGGTTGTCTCCCCCACTAGGTTTATCAAGCCACTGCTATCCACTACCACTCCAACACTTCAGCTCACAGGCTCAAACCAAGAACAAGGATGCACATAACAGCAGAACCCCACTTGCTGGGCATGAGGAAAACGTTTTCCACAGTGGAATGCATGAGATGGGTTTCAACTAACCCCGAAAAACGTGGGAACCCACAAAAACGAAATGGGGAGTTGGTGAACAACCCAGGAAGCCAAATCCGTTTTTAGAAAAACGTCCTTGGACATTCAGGGGCAAAAATGACCTCCATACAGTCCTCAAAACGTGGCCCTCCCTCTCCCAACTGTTATACACTGCAAAAATGACTCCCAGGCATGGAAAATTGCAGTATTTAGATGAAAAACGTAAATGGAAAGAACCCACCTAACTCCAACTGCGTGAATGAATGAAGACTGCCCATTCCCCATGGCTTTGGGCACCATTTCGTGGGTGGTTTCTTGCCCCACAAGCAAAAAAAACGATTTTCCAAGTTGATGGCTTGCCCATGCACGAAAATGGCTTGCCCATACTCTTTCATTCCCAAGGCATTAACTGCCTTAACCAATTTCTTGGAAAAATTAAATGATTGGGTACATGAGACAAAATGGGTAGTTGGTGGTTTATGGGTTTCCCCATTGACACATGGATTAATACCATTGGCTCAAGGTTTGAATAATTTCCCTCCCTTTTCCTTGTAGAGTCATGCCCCATCTCTTTTGTTGCATTGCATAGCCGGTTGTGGGTTTTTCCATTAAAATTCGTATTTACATGGTGTCTTATTTACATTGTGCCCATCTCGCACAAGAACCATGGGCATCTATTTTTAATTGCCGATTCATGAAACGCTAAATCAATGGTGGGGCCTTGGCCTTGAGCTCCTCACCATGATTAAATTACAATATTTACATCATTTACGGTTTAATACAAAGGGGGGTCAAAATGGGGACATTACATTCCCCTCCCCTTACATTAGCACTGTCCTCAGTGCTCATCAAAATTGAACAAAAATGGATACGCCACCCTCATGGCATCCTCCAGCTCCCATGTAGCCTCATCGGGACCGTAGTGCTTCCATTGCACCTTTACCTGTCCGATGGCTCGGTTCCGGAGCAATGTTACCTTCTTGTCTAGGATGCACAATGGATCAGTTTGGAATTCTCCCTCGGGTTCCACCTGGATCACATCCCAATTAATCACATGGTTAGGATCATGTACATATTTCTTAAGCAAAGAGACGTGAAAAACATTATGAGCTTTAGTGCTAGCAGGCAATGCAAGTCTATATGCAACTGGTCCTATTCTTTCGAGCACTTCAAATGGCCCACAATATCTAGGTGATAGCTTGGCACAGCTCCCAAGCTTCAAGGAACTCTTCCTTGATCTCACTCTAAGATATACGTGATCCCCAACATTGAATTCCCTATGCACTCTATGTTTATCTGCATAGCTTTTCTGTCTATCCTGGGCTGCTTTTAAATTTTGCCAGATCTTTGCAACCTCTTGTTCCATTTTCTTAAGCAATTCTGGCCCAAGTACAATTCTGTTCACTGGATTGTCCCAAGTCACTGGTGTCCTACACCTTCTGCCGTACAAAGCCTCATAAGGACTCATTCCCAATGATGCTTGTTGCCCATTGTTATATGCAAATTCTACTAAGTGTAGATAATCCTCCCACTTGGATGGTTTGTCCATTACATACATGCGGAGCATGTCTTCAAGCACCCGATTTACTCTTTCGGTTTGCCCGTCTGTTTGAGGATGGTATGCGGTACTAAAGCTTAGCTGTGTACCCAAATCTGCAAAGAGCCCTTTCCAAAAATTGGAAGTGAACTTGGTATCTCTGTCAGAAATTATTGCCTTAGGCAACCCATGTAATCTGAAAATTTCCTTCATGAAAATATCTGCAATGGCATCGGCTTTATGTGTGGACTTAACCGGTATAAAATGTGCTGCCTTTGTTAACTTGTCCACCACAACCATGATGGAATCATGCTGTCTCTTAGTCATTGGCAGTCCTGTAATAAAATCCATGGAGATTACTTCCCATTTCCATTCTGGAATCGGCACTGGAAGCAATAAACCTGTTGGATGTTGGTGTTCACTCTTCACCTGTTGACATTCCATGCACTTAGAAATGTATTCAGCAACATCCTTCTTCATGCCTGGCCAGAAATAATATTTCCTTGCTGTAGCAATTGTTTTCTGATATCCTGGGTGACCAGAGTATGGAGCTTTATGGATTTCATCCATAACCATTCTCCTCAAATCTGCCGCATTTGGAATATAGACTCTATTCTTATAAGTAAGAAGTCCGCCTTCTTCCAAATGATAGCCCTCATACTTCCTTTCAAGGTTTTGCTGCTGCAATTTACCCTTTATCTGCTCATACACTTCATCCTCAACCATATGGTTAACAATCTGCTGCCTCAAATCTGGTTGGCAAGTACTAAGTGCTGCCACATGCATTTCACGTACCTTCCTGCTGAGTGCATCAGCCACCTTGTTTTATTTCCCTTTTATGTGTTTGATCTCAAAATCAAATTCACACAAAAACTCCAACCATCTAGCTTGTCTAGCATTTAAAGTTGGCTGATCAAACAAGTATTTCAGACCACAATGGTCTGTCCTTAACTCAAATTTCCTTCCCATTAAGTAATGCCTCCACATCTTTAAAGCATGTACTATGGCTGCAAGTTCTACATCATGAGTAGCATAGTTCTTCTCATGCTCCTTCAACTTTCTTGACTCATAGCATATCACGTGGTTGTCTTGCATAAAAACTCCTCCAAGTCCTTGATTGCATGCATCGGTACACACCACAAAATCTTTTTCCGGGTCTGCAATCTTCAGAATAGGTGCACTTGTAAGAAGATTCTTCAACCGTTGAAAACTTTCCTCACATCTTGGTGACCATTCAAACTTTATCCCCTTCTTTTGCAAAGAAGTGACCGGGTTAGCAACTTTGGAAAATCCTTCGATAAACCTCCTGTAGTAACCAGCAAGGCCCATAAAAGATCTCACATCAGTCACATTCCTTGGAGTTGGCCAATTCATGATGGCTTCAATCTTCTCAGGGTCTACAGATATTCCTTCGTTGGAGATGATGTGACCCAAATAATGAATTCTATCTTTATAGAAGTCACATTTGCTCAACTTGGCATACAGCTTATGCTCCCTTAGTAATTGCATTGTCATTCTCAAATGTTCTTCATGCTCTTCTTCATTCTTAGAATAGATGAGAATGTCGTCTAGGAATACCAGAACAAACTTGTCCAAATATTTGCTAAAAACATTATTCATGAGACACATGAATGTAGCTGGTGCATTTGTGAGACCGAATGGTACCACTACAAACTCATAGTGTCCATACCTCGTTCTAAAGGCTGTCTTATGAATATCTTCTTCTTTGATTCTTACCTGATGGTAACCAGACCTCAAGTCAATCTTTGAAAATACCTTTGCTCCTCTCATTTGATCAAAAAGGTCATCAATTCGGGGCAATGGGTATTTATTCTTCACTGTGACTTTGTTCAACTGCCTGTAGTCAATACATAACCTGAGTGTTCCATCTTTCTTTTTCACAAATAGAACAGGTGCTCCCCACGGGGACACACTTGGCCTAATATATTTCTTTTCCAGCAACTCTTGTAATTGCATTTGTAATTCTAGCAATTCCGGGGTACTCATCCTGTACGGTGTCTTAGATACTGGTGCCGCTCCTGGCACAAGTTCAATTGTAAAGTCAATGTCTCTCTTTGGAGGGAGTCCCGGAATCTCATCAGGAAAAACATCCCTGAATTCTTGCAATCCCTGATAGTCCTCCAATTTCAGAGTTTCATTCTCTGTTGCCTCTAAAATGTGGGCTGCATACAATTGACATCCCTTCCTACAGAACTTCTTCAGCTGCATGGCCAAAACCTGTCTAACAGAAGTCACCTTTGGAACGCCTTTTACAACCCTCGGGTTTCCTTCTTCATCCATGCATTCAAATGTCTTATTGTAGCAGTCAAGTTTAACCCTGTGTGCTTCTAACCAATCCATTCCAATGAGAATATCATAGGAACCAAGTGGCAAAATATTCAGATCTGCATAAGTGAATAGCCCATCCATCTCTAATGGACATTTCTATACTATTTCGCTAACTTTTCTCTTGGTTCCAGTGGCTAGTTGAACTAACCAAGATTTACTATGCTTTAATTTCTTGAAAGCACAAACCTCAACAATTCTAGGAGTGACATAACTGTGAGTAGATCCCGCATCAATCAAAATAGAAACAGATTGCTTAGCAATCTTACCTTCAACTTCAACCACGGTTGACTGATGATCTGCTTGGCGGTCTTCTACTGCTGCATAGATTCTAGGGATTGTCCTCGCCACTTGACCCACAGTTCCAGCTCCTTGGATGTTGTGAACTTGATTTGCATTCCCATTCCTATGTGGACAGTTCCTAAGCATGTGGTCTCCTCCACAACCCCAACATTGAAGTGGTTCTCTTGGCTCCTTTGGATCTCTTGGCTTGTCTCCCATCATCCTAGTTGGCTTAGTCACAACCTGTGATGGCTGCCTTTGCTGATTCCTGAATTGAGGAGGCTTGAACCCCTTCTTCCTTTGATCAAACTTTTCGTTTTTCTTATCCTTCCATGCCTTATTGAATTCGGGTTTGCTCCTGTTTTGATCAAAGCAGTACTTGGCCTTTCTTATGGCCTCCTCTAGGGTTCGAGGTTCATCGAACTCAATTCTGTCTTTATATGACTGTGGTAGTCCACTTAGGAAACACTGAATTTTCACCTTATCATCTCGGATGTACCTGACATACCTCAGCAGCTCCAAGAACTTGTTTGCATATTCTTCCATGGTCAATTGTCCCAATCTCAGCTCATGGAACTCTTTGATCTTGTCATCATAGTACCTATCAGAGAGGTACTTCTGCTTGAAGTATTTCTTGAACTGCTTCCACATGATCTTCCTTTCGTTGATCTTCTTCACTTGCCTGGTGTGTTCCCACCATATAGATGCTTGTCCATTCAAGTTGAAGATGGCTACCCTTGTCTTCATATTTCCCGAGTATTCTTGGACTTGGAAATACTTTCTCATCCCAAGAAGCCAAGCTTCAGCTTCTTGACCAGACTTTACTTCTCCATCAAATGTAGGAGGTTTTGCCTTCTTAAATTCCCCATGTGAATTGTTCTTGTAGTGTTTCTTCCTCTTACTCATGTGAGATGAAGAGCTTGAACCCTCAATGGATTCTTCAGAGTCAGATGATTCATTAGAAGAGATTTCTGGAGTATATGTCCTGTCTATAGAAACTCTTCTTGGACTACTGGCCCTCTTACGGGAATTTCTTCTAGAGCTACTCCCACCCCGCTCTAGACTTGATATCTGATGCCCAGAGTTTATTTGCCTTTGGATGTCCGTCAGACTTTGTAGCATAGCTGCATTCAACTGATTTTTCTCTTCCTGAGCTTTAATCATCCTTTCATTATCTTCCCTACAGCTTTGCAACTCCACCCTTAGGCTTCTCATGGTGGCTGCAACATCTGGAGGGGTCTCTTGATTTCTTCTCCCATTAGATTCTGTTTCAGCATTCTCAACCTGTATGTTCTCCCCCATGGCATCTGTCTCAGGCTCATAGGGATCCTGTGCATCATTCATGATGTTCATTTTCTTGGCCCAACCAAGATCCAAAATTTTCCAATTGTATTAACTACAGTGTTACCCTGTTGTAACCGTGGCTCTCTGAAATGTGTTCATCAGCACAATTGTTAGCTGCATTATGTTCTCAAAATTCATAACTTACTTCATGCATGTGGAAAAATGCCATACTGACAATTCGTCAAATCAAAACAACGAAAAGGTGAGGGGAAAAAGAAAAAGGGGTTCAAGGGGGCTTGCCCCCTTGTGGCTCGCCACAGCAGGGCGGGTCGAGGGCAGCGCCCTCGTTTTTATTTTTTATTTTTTTATTTTTTTTTACGAATCACGCCTCATCGGGTGATTCGCTGAATCCTGCCGCAACGGGCAGTTCGCGAAATCTGGCCGCGAGGGGCGATTCACAGACTACTCCTGCAACCGCGGGGAGGTTCATGGTATGCTCCCGCAACTACGGGGCGGTTGGCCTTCCGCAATGGGCGGGGCGTTTGGCTGAAGGTTTCCGCAACTGCGGGGCGGTTCGGCGAGGGCTTCCACAATTGCGGAGCAGTTCGCCGAATGCTTCTGCAATTGCGGAGCAGTTCGCCGAACGCTTCTGCAATGGCGGGGCGATTTGCCGAGCGGAGCCATTCGGCGAAGGCTTCCGCAGTTTCGGAGCCATTTGGCTAAGGCTTCCGCAGTACCGGAGCCGTTCGCGGAATGCTTCCGCCGGAATGCTTCCCCGATTTCGGGTGATTTTTCGGAATGATTCGGCGAAGTCTTCCGCAGTTGCAGAACGATTCGCCGAAGTCTTCCGCAGTTGCGGAACGATTCGGCGAAGTCTTCCGCAGTTGCGGAACGATTCGCCGAAGTCTTCCGCAACTTCGGAACGTCTCGCCGAACTCTTCCGCGTTTCGAAACGATTCGCGGAATCCTTCCGAAAGTTCGGAAGAGAATTCCTTCCGCAAATTTCCGATACTTAGAAAAATTTTTCACTTAAAAACATTTTTCTCCGCTGTTTCGGAGCCATTCGCTGAATTCTTCCGCAATTTCTGGAAGGTTCGCGGAATCCTTCCGCAATTTCGGGAAGGTTCGCCGAACTCTTTCGCAATTGCGGGAAGGTTCGCGAAACCTTTCCGAAATTTCGGAACGACTTCCCGAAACGCCTTAAAACACAATTTTTTTTTTCAAAACAGACTTAAACCAAATTTTCAAAAACAGACTTTAAACAAATTTTTTTTCCCAAACTCTTAAGAAAAACTTAACTTCTTCTCTTCTCTTTTACTATCAGTTTTGGCCCATAGCGGCCCAGTGCTGCAACGCAGCTCTGATACCAAAATGTAGTGTCCCCTCTATCATACCAGCGTGATAGAGAGGATCACAGTGCTCAGTCCGGGCAATTAGCCCCAAAAACGTTTGAATTAAAACATTGATGCAAAGAACTGTATCTATGCATATTATGGAAAAACGACGGTAATCAAATAAATGCTGTTGATCTTAAAATACATTCAAGATTCTATGACAGCCATGAAATAAAGATCTGTGCAGAATTATACAGGATCATATGGAAATGCCTAAACTTTTAAAAACACAGCAGAAGCAAATTCGTTTAATACATCCACATACATTCATAACATTCATCAAATGATAATTGCCATTTTTCACAGGAGAATACTTATCTCAATAAGGCAGTCCCAAGCAACTGGCTATGCAACTGCAACGTTCCACCCAACCATAGGCCAGTGTGCTCCTCAATCTCTCAGCACCACTGCCACCCCCGAGCTGGGCATGATCTCTACAAGGAACCAGGGAACAACAGACTCACACATAGCCAAGCATACACCAAGATGAGCCAAGCCAATCTACAATTGGGTTTATCAGGCTACTAGGAGATGGAAAGGAAGAGTTGCTAAGCTAGTGAGCTCCAGCACAGAGCCAGGGATAACCTTGCAAGATCTATCTAGCTTGGCACCCACAATACCTACACACCCAGCACAAGGAAGTATTCTTTTCACTGCTGTGCAGTCCCTCAAGCCATACCTTCCCTATCTAGTGCTCTCAGGGTATGCATAGAAGAGTAACCAAAGCCCTCTTGATCTTTTGAGAGGTTGTCTCCCCCACTAGGTTTATCAAGCCACTGCTATCCACTACCACTCCAACACTTCAGCTCACAGGCTCAAACCAAGAACAAGGATGCACATAACAGCAGAACCCCACTTGCTGGGCATGAGGAAAACGTTTTCCACAGTGGAATGCATGAGATGGGTTTCAACTAACCCCGAAAAACGTGGGAACCCACAAAAACGAAATGGGGAGTTGGTGAACAACCCAGGAAGCCAAATCCGTTTTTAGAAAAACGTCCTTGGACATTCAGGGGCAAAAATGACCTCCCTACAGTCCTCAAAATGTGGCCCTCCCTCTCCCAACTGTTATACACTGCAAAAACGACTCCCAGGCATGGAAAATTGCAGTATTTAGATGAAAAACGTAAATGGAAAGAACCCAGCTAACTCCAACTGTGTGAATGAATGAAGACTGCCCATTCCCCATGGCTTTGGGCACCATTTCGTGGGTGGTTTCTTGCCCCACAAGCAAAAAAAATGATTTTCCAAGTTGATGGCTTGCCCATGCACGAAAATGGCTTGCCCATACTCTTTCATTCCCAAGGCATTAACTGCCTTAACCAATTTCTTGGAAAAATTAAATGATTGGGTACATGAGACAAAATGGGTAGTTGGTGGTTTATGGGTTTCCCCATTGGCACATGGATTAATACCATTGGCTCAAGGTTTGAATAATTTCCCTCCCTTTTCCTTGTAGAGTCATGCCCCATCTCTTTTGTTGCATTGCATAGCCGGTTGTGGGTTTTTCCATTAAAATTCGTATTTACATGGTGTCTTATTTACATTGTGCCCATCTCGCACAAGAACCATGGGCATCTATTTTTAATTGCCGATTCATGAAACGCTAAATCAATGGTGGGGCCTTGGCCTTGAGCTCCTCACCATGATTAAATTACAATATTTACATCATTTACGGTTTAATACAAAGGGGGGTCAAAATGGGGACATTACTGAGAGAGGGATTGGAGGTTAGGGGTTTAGAGAGAGAGAGAGATTAGGGGTTAAGGGTTTAGAGAGAGAGATAATTTTGGGGACAAGAGTTTAGAGAGAGAGGAAAATAAAGAGGGAGAGAGATATTTTAGTATAGGGGTTTAGAGAGAGAGAGAGGTTGGGGGTAGGGGTTTAGAGAGAGAGAGAGAGGAAGGTTGGTTGTAGGGGTTTTGAAATATAAATAGAGAGAGAGAGAGATTGGGGTTTAGGGTTTGTGAGAGAGAGAGAGAGAGAGAGAGAGAGAGAGAGAGAGGAAAAATGGGGGTTAGGGGTTGATAGAGAGAGGTTGGGTTTAGGGGTTTAGATATATAGATAGAGAGATATATGTTGAGATATTGTAACTTCAAAGAATATTATATTTGTACTTTATTATTCTGGAGATGTTTCATTCCTCCTTGAAGATCTTATTGTATATCCGAAGATGTTTATTCCTCCGTCGGAGTGTGGTAACTTGGGTTATTAGACTTCCCTAGTGGGGGTCGGCCCTGTATGTGTTATGTGGGTCAAAGGGTTACTAGACCACCCTAGAGGGGTCATCCTAGTTAGTTGTAGTGGGGTATTTAACCCACTGGTTAAATACGAGCCTACATGATTTGTGTAAAAGACAAGTCGGAGTAGTGTATAAATAGAGGAGGTGTATTCCTCATTTGACACACACTCACTCACTTGAGAGTGGTGCACTTGTGGAGGAGAGGTCTGCTATGGAGAAGGAGGAGCTTATGCTCAGGGTTACATCTTTATATATTGCTGGTCATCTATATTGAGGAAGCTTTACTGGGTTTTCTACCCCATGAGGGTTTCCCAGAATAAATTTGTGTCTCTTGTGTTTATGCTGTGCTTGTTCTTTCTTCAGTGATCCTGTATATGCTATTATTGTGAAATGGAATGAAATGCTGCTATTTTTTGTCTTAGCATATTAAATATTAACATGGTATTAGAGCTAACTTGAAGGAAGGCAATGTATGGCACTTACGACATTTGCTTTACTTACGACAATTTGAAGGTTAGGGTTTTATATAGCAAAAACCAGTCATCGTGGAACTTTCACCATAAATCCATTTTGGTGAAGTTTCAGGATCTGAAACCTTTACAGGTCGTAGATAACATCTCCAGGTATCTTGTGTCCAAAGGGAACCCTCAGATTCGTTGTACTTTGTAAGTTATGATCAATACAAGTTAGGGTTTCTGCCTCTTCCAGATCTCAGTCAAAATCAGGTGACCTAGGAAAAAAGGTCATAACTTGGGCTAGGAAGCTCCAAATGAAATTGCCTAAAAAGTGATAGGTAGTACACAGAATGTACTATCTCAGGAAACGTTTTTAGAGGCCGAAGTTGAACCAGTGACACGTGGCACGCCGTACAAGTTCGCTCTCCTTTTTTATCCCATAAATAGGTCACGTTGCGACACTTGGCATAAATTGGGCTAGGAAGATCCAAATGAAATTTTGTAAAAAGTGAAAGGTAGTACACAGACTGTACTATCTCAAGAAACGTTTTCAGAGGCCGAAGTTGAACCAGTGACACGTGGAACGCCGTACAATTTCTCTCTCCTGTTTTATCCCATAAACAGGTCACGTTGCGACACTTGGCATAACTCTCTCTCAGAAAATCCAATTGAGGTCAAACCTCTCGGGATGGAAAGATGATAGGTCAAGCTACCACAAAAAAGGTTTTCAGACCCTGTGGAGTGAAAAGTTTGGAGTTACAGCAGAAACAATCAGGTACATATTTCTGTCAAAACAAAATTATTTTTTGAGCACCTTCATTCATGGCTTCCGGAATTTAGGGTTTCGGAGAAAGTTAGAATTTTTGGAATCGGAATCCATGGCTGAATGCTACTAAAGAAAATCAAAATTTAGAGACCAAGATCAAATTTTTTGGTTGGGTAGAAGATCGGGCTTGATCAAACCCCAGTTCGGGATTTTGATCGGAAAGATGGAAAATTAGGGCTTCAACAAAAGTTGGAATTTTTGAAGTCTGTAACCACGGCTGGAAGCTCCTCAGAAAAATAAGAGTTTAGAGCCTTGGATCGAACCTTTTGATTGGACAGAAGGGTGGGCTTTATCAAACCCTAGTTCGGGTTCCTGTCTAGAAGATCCAAAAGTTTTGAAGGCAATTTTGAGGGGTCAGATTTTGGAGATTTCGAAATTGAAGTATGCTAGCAAGACACATCCTTCCATCCATTCAGAAGTGTGAAAGTCAAAGATTGAATTTTTAGGGTTTCTCTAGCAAACCCTAATCAAGCTCCAGATCAAGTTTCAGGGGGAGTTGAGGCTAAGGCCTTACATAAGAAGACTACAAGAAGTCTCGACAGGTATGACTTAAGGAGGTTCAGGTATGTCTTGAAATCTGATTCTTGATTAAGTTCATGATGTGTTTGTCTTCATATTATTTATTAGTACAATCTTGATTAATGTTAGAATTGTCTTATCACCCTAGTAACAGTATGAATGCATGTGAATGATCGAAGACATTCATTGATTAGGGCTATATGATTGTACTAATGCATTATGGTGTTGTGTGAGGTTGATGTTGTCTGCTAACAAGATACAGGTACATCACAAAAGACAAATCAAGTTCCATGACCATGACAACATGAAGACAAAGTCTCATCCATAATCTTTGTTCTACTTACGAGGTATGTATGACTTTGTTATATTATGCTTAACCTATGAGACATGCAGGTTCTAGCTCAGGATCTCTAAATCATTGAAGAGATTGTTTAGGTATGTTGTACATAACTAAGCAGGTATACTAATCCAGGTATGTTTTCTTATGTCAAGTTAGAATCTTACCTTGTGTTAGGATCCCTTATATAAGTATACTTGGTATGATTGGTTATGCTTATTCATAAAGTTAGTAATCAAGGGTTTATGCATATTATGTCTCTTGTCTTGATGATTTAATTAACTAGAAGAGTACTATGATCAAACAAGAATATGCATGAGTAAAAGAAGACTTCCTTGAAACCCTGAATACTAATGATCATGACTATACATATTCAAGATTATTTAGAATTAGAATGTTTTGAGAATATACTAATGAATGTATGTTTGTGTATGGGATCATGAGGATGACACTAGTGCACACTTGAGCATGCACAGTGGTACAGAATGAATAGAAGTTCAAAAGACATATAGAAGATCAAGTGGGAGGCAACCACACAAACATAAAAGATAAGTATTTGAGTTGTTATTTGAAATAGTAAATGATATTGCTTGTATGCATATTTGTATTCCTAGAATATATCATGTTGAGTGTAAACATTCATAGAGCATTGAACAGTATACTACTAATACGCATATGATTGGTAAGTTGGACAAACATTCCATTGTTGCTTGTCTAGAATGAAACCTCTTTGCTGACATGCTGAGAGCTGTGCACACTCTCGATAGTATGTTCTGGTAGAGATGGAAGGCATCTAGATAGCCACTGTATGCATACAGGATATGGGAAAGTGTTGTGCCAAAGTATTGGTCAAAATAGTTGCATAACTATGTAAATGATATCTGTATGCATAATAGGTTATCATGTCAATATGATTTGATGATTATGAAGTATTACTAATCATGTACTTAATTTTGAATTGTAGGAAAGATCATGATGAATGATGAACACTGAACAAACGATGGATGTTCAACAAAAGATTTACAAATCAAACACACTATAGAAGGCTTGTGGCTAGAAGATTCTCTTAGAAAGAGGAAGAGAATCACGATGATATGTTTGCTCCAAGTGGCTAGATAAGACCATTCTCTTAATGGTGTAATTAAAGAAGAAGTGTGAATCAGGTTTTGTATGGGTTCCCAGGATCGATAATCAATTAATGAGATTAATGATCACCATGGGTGATGTGGATCTCAACCTTTACTACAAGGTTGAATATGGTTTCTCTACACAGATGTTGATTGGGCAGAAATTGTATCAGACAGGAAGAGCACATCGAGAGGATGTTACTGTCTGGGATCAGCCATGATCTCATGGTTTAGAAGGAAGCAATCTAGTGTGGCTCTCAACACAAGCGGAATATATGGCTGCTTGCTCTGCTAGTCGGTATGGATTTAGAATGGACCCAACTGTGATCCTATGTGACAAACAGAGTTATACCAAAATGGCAGAGAAGCCAGTATTCCATGATAAGTCAAAGCACATAGAGATCTGACATTTCTATATACAAGATATGGTGCAGAAAAGAATTAAAGTTCGAATTTGTAACAAGTTACCGATGTACTAACCAAACCCCTACCTCAAGTAAAGTTTTTCGAGACAAACTTAAAATAGTTCAGAAGGACCCTCCTCGAAAGGGGGAGCGATGTGATCACATATGATGAGATTGCCTACATCGACAGTGAGGTCGATGATGTGGATACCTATATTGGTGATGCCGACAGAGAGGTTGGTGGATGGTCCTTAGACAGGGTTTAAGGTGACAAGGGGATTGCATCATCCTTGAACACATGTTCTAAAAGAGAGCCGTAGATGTATGTCTTCGAGAATGAAGTCCTTGGTCGACATGAGGGGATTGGATCATCCCTGGACTTCAGTCCTAAAGAGAGCCGTAGACGTATGTCTTCGAGAATGAAGTCCTTGGTGGACATGAGGGGATTGGATCATCCCTGGACTTCAATCCTAAAGAGAGCCGTAGACGTATGTCTTCGAGAATGAAGTCCTTGGTGGACATGAGGGGATTGGATCATCCCTGGACTTCAGTCCTAAAGAGAGCCGTAGACGTATGTCTTCGAGAATGAAGTCCTTGGTAGACATGAGGGGATTGGATCATCCCTAGACTTTAGTCCTAAAGAGAGCCGTAGACGTATGTCTTCGAGAATGAAGTCCTTGGTGGACATGTGAGGATTGAATCATCCTTGGATTTCAGTCCTAAAGTGAGCCGTAGACTGGGTCTCAGAGAATGTAGTCCTGAATGAACAGGTAGGGGATTGTATCTTCCCCTGACTTTGGTCCTAGAATTGATCCGTACACTGATGTCTCCGAGAATTGAAGATAGGACTGCATCGTCCCTGGACCTCGGTTCAAAATGTACGTGATGGGATTGCATCATCCCTAGACATGAGACTTGTCTTAAGGTGATAAGGACTAATCATCCTGTAAGTAGATTGGGATTGCATCGTCCCTAGACATGGTGAGGTGTCTTAAAGTGATAAGGACTAATCATCCTGTAAGTAGATTGGGATTGCATCATCCCTAGACATGGTGAGGTGTCTTAAAGTGATAAGGACTAATCATCCTGTAAGTAGATTGGGATTGCATCGTCCCTAGACATGGTGAGGTGTCTTAAAGTGATAAGGACTAATCATCCTGTAAGTAGATTGGGATTGCATCGTCCCTAGACATGGTGAGGTGTCTTAAAGTGATAAGGACTAATCATCCTGTAAGTAGATTGGGATTGCATCGTCCCTAGACATGGTGAGGTGTCTTAAAGTGATAAGGACTAATCATCCTGTAAGTAGATTGGGATTGCATCGTCCCTAGACATGGTGAGGTGTCTTAAAGTGATAAGGACTAATCATCCTGTAAGTAGATTGGGATTGCATCGTCCCTAGACATGGTGAGGTGTCTTAAAGTGATAAGGACTAATCATCCTGTAAGTAGATCAGGATTGCATCATCCCTAGACATGGTGAGGTGTCTTAAAAGGATAAGGATTGATCATCCTGTAAGTTGATCTGGATTGCATCATCCATAGACATGAGAGATGTCTTAAACTGAGAGGGACTGATCATCCCGTAAGCGGATCAGGATTGTATCATCCTTGGACCTATGTCCTAAAGTGAGAGGGATTGATCATCCCATAATAGGATCTTGTGTGTTGCAGAGTATGCTGCTATGTATTGATGATAGATGTATTAGTGAGAATACATGCTTTTGATGATAGATGTATTAGTGAGAATACATGCTTTTGATGATAGATGTATTAGTGAGAATACATTTTTTTTTTTTGATGATATATGTATTAGTAAGAATACATGTTTTGATGATAGATGTATTGGTGTGGATACTAATATAGATGATCCAGATGCTGTAGATCGAGATGATCCAGATGCTGTATATCATGATGATCCAGATGCTGTAGATCGACATGATCCAGATGCTGTAGTTTGAGATGATCCAGATGCTGAAGATCGAGATGATCCAGATGTTGTAGATCGCGATGATCCAGATGCTGTAGATCGAGATGATCCAGATGCTGTAGATCATGATGATCCAAATGCTATAGATCAAGATGATCCAAATGCTGTAGATCGAGATAATCCAGATGCTGTAGATCGAGATGATCCCGATGCTGATGATTGTATGATGACGATGATGATGATCGTGAGGATCCAGATGTTGATCTTGTTGTAGCTGTTCGAGTGTTGCAGAAGATAAAGACTCAGTACTGAAGATGTTGATATTCTAGTATTGAAGATGTTCAAGTAACTGCTTGAGTTACTGATGATGTTGAGAAAGCTTCCAATGATTTATAGATGTATCATGTATGATGTTGATGACTCCTTGCTCGTGCAGATGCTGTTATAATATCCTTCTCGTTAAGGGGGAGTGTTGAGATATTGTAACTTCAAAGAATATTATATTTGTACTTTATTATTTTGGAGATGTTTCATTCCTCCTTGAAGATCTTATTGTATATCCAGATATGTTTATTCCTCCTTCGGAATGTGGTAACTTGGGTTATTAGACTTCCCTAGTAGGGGTCGGCCCTGTATGTGTTATGTGGGTCAAAGGGTTATTAGACCACCCTAGAGGGGTCGGCCTAGTCAGTTGTAGTGGGGTATTTAACCCACTGGTTAAATACGAGCCTACATGATTTGTGTAAAAGACAAGTCGGAGTAGTGTATAAATAGAGGAGGTGTATTCCTCATTTGACACACACTCACTCACTTGAGAGTGGTGCACTTGTGGAGGAGAGGTCTGCTATGGAGAAGGAGGAGCTTATGCTCAGGGTTATATCTTTGTATATTGCTGGTCATCTATATTGAGGAAGCTTTACTGGGTTTTCTACCCCATGAGGGTTTCCCAGGATAAATTTGTGTCTCTTGTGTTTATGCTGTGCTTGTTGTTTCTTCAGTGATCCTGTATATGCTATTATTGTGAAATGGAATGCAATGCTGCTATTTTCTGTCTTAGCATATTAAATCTTAACAATATAGAGATTGGGGTTTAGGGTATGAGAGAGAAATATTTGGGGTTAGATGTTTAGAGAGAGAGAGGTATTGGTGGTTAGGGGTTGAGAGAGAGTGAGAGATTAGGGGTTAGGGGTTTAACTAGACAGTGTGGGGAGAGATTATGCGTGAGGGATTTAGAGAGAGAGAGAGAGAGAGAGAGAGAGAGAGAGGAGAGAGAGAGAGAGAGATTTCCAGTAGGGGATTAGAGAGAGAGGGAGAGAGGACATTAGAGGTAGAGATCAATTGGGTATTAGGGATTTAGAGCTAGAGAGTGATATGAAGAGGGAGATTGAGGCTTAGAAATTTGTAGATAGAGAGAGAGAGATTGGAGGTTCGAAGTAGAGATTTATTGGGTATTAGGGGTTTAGAGATAGAGAGTGATATAAAGAGGGAGATTGTGGCTTGGGGATTTAGAGAGAGAGAGAGAGATTGGAGGTTAGGGTTTTAGAGAGAGAGAAAGAGAGAGAGAGCGAGAGAGAGAGAGATTGGAGGTTAGGGTTTTAGAGAGAGAGAGAGAGAGAGAGAGAGGGATTGGGGGTTAGGGGCCGAGAGAGAGAGAGAGAGAGAGAGAGAGAGAGGTTGGGGCTAATCGTTTAAATATATAGATAGAGAGAGATAGACATTGGGGGTTGGGGAGAGAGCGAGCGAGAGAGAGAGATTTGGGGTTAGGGCGTTAGAGAGAGAGAGAGAGGTTTGGGGTAGTGGTTTAGAGAGAGAGAGAGAGAGAGAGAGAGAGAGAGAGAGAGAGAATGGGGGTTAAGGGTTGAGATAGAGGAAGAGACAGAGAGATAATGGGGGTTAGGGGTTGAGAGAGAGATAGCGTAATTTCAGGTTAGATGTTTAGAGAGAGAGAGAGAGAGAGAGAGAGAGAGAGATTCTTAAGATTAGGGGTTGGGGGTTTAGACTGAGAGAGGGAGAGAGACATTTGGTTTAGGGGTTTAGAGATAGAGAGATATTTTGGGGATTAGGAGTTATTGTGGTATAGGGGTTTAGAGCGAAAGGGAGATTGGGGGTTAGGGATCAAAGAGAGGGAGATATTGGGGGTTAGGGGTTTAGAGAGAGAGGGATAGAGAGAGAACGAGAGTGATTGGGGGTTAGTGGTTTAGAGAGAGAGAGAGAGAGAGAGAGAGAGAGATTGGAGGTTAGGGATTTATAGAGAGGGAGAGAGAGAAATATTGTGGATTAGGGTTTTAGAGAGATGGAGAGAGATTACGGATTATGGGTTTACAGAAAGAGATATATTTGAGGTCAGGTGTTTAGAGAGAGAGATTGGGGATTAGGGGTTTAGAGAGTAAATGAGATTGTGGGTTAGGGTTTTAGAGAGAGAGAGAGAGAGATTGTGGGTTAGGGATTTAGAGAGAGATAGAGAGATTGAGTGTTAGGGGATTAGAGAAAGCAAGGGAGAGAATGGGGGTTAGGGTTTAGAGAGAGAAAGTAAGAGATTGGGGGTTAAGGGTTTAGAGAGAGATAAAGAGATTGCAATTTAGAGGTTCAAGGTTTAGAGAGTGATATAGAGATTGTAGGTTAGGGGCTAGGGGTTTAGAAAGAAAGAGAGAGATCGACAGTTAGGGGTTTATAGAGAGAGGGAGAGAGAGATTAGAGGTTAGGGGTTTATAGAGAAAGAGATTGTGGGTAAGGGATTTTGAGAGAGAGTGAGAGATCAGAGATTAAGAATTTACAGAGAGAGATTGGGGATTAGTAGTTTAGAGATAGAGAGACAGAGAGATCAAAGGTTAGAGGTTTAGGAGAGAGAGAGATTGGGTGTTAGGTGTTTAGAGAGAGATATTGGGGGTTAGTAGTTTAGAGAGAGAGAGGGAATGGAGGATAGGGTTCTACAGAGAGAGACGATGGTTTAGGGGTTTAGAGAGAGAGAGAGAGAGATTAGGCTTAAGATTTTAGAAAGAGAGATTTTGGGGGTTAGTAGTTTAGAGAAATAGAGAGATTGAATGTTAGGAGTTTAGAGAGAGAGATAGAAAAGGATATATTAGTGGTTAGGAGTTTAGAGAGAGATATATACAAAAAGAGAGATTGCGGTTAGGAGTTTTGAGAAAGAGAGAGAGATATTTGGGGGAAAAGATTTATGGAAAGATAGAGAGATTGGGGGTGAGGGGTTGATAGAGAGAGAGAGATTGTAGGTTATGGGTTTAGAGAGAGAGGGCTAAAAAGAGAGAGAGATATTGGGGGTTAGGGGATTAGAAATAGTGAAAGAGAGATATTCAGGGTTAGTGGTTTAGAGAGAGAGAGAGAGTTAGGGGTTTAGAGAGTGAGAGAACGGGGGTTAGGTGTTTAAAGAGATATATATATATATATATAGAGATTAGTGGCTATGTGTTTAGAGAGAGATAGAGAGATTGCATGTTAGGGGTTTAGAGAGAGATAGAGAGATTGCAGGTTAGGGGTTTATAGAGGGAGAGATTGGGGGTTATGAATTTAGAGAGAGAGAGAGAGAGAGACTGTAGGTTAAGAGTTTAGCGAGAGAGAGAGATTGGGGATTAGTGGTTTAGAGATATGGAGAGAAGTAAAGATTGGACATTAGTGGTTTAGAGAAATATAATGGGGGTTAGGGGTTTAGAGAGAGATCAAATGAGGGATAGGTGTTTAGAGAGAGAGAGAGAATGGGGTTAGGGGTTTAGAGAGAGAGAGAGAGATTGGGGGTTCTGGGTTTAGAGAGAGAGAATGGGGGTTAGTTTTTAGAGAGAGAGATTGGATGCTAAGATTTGAGAGAGAGAAACATAGAAAAGGAGAGATCGGGTGTCAGGAGTTTAGAGAGAAATTTTAGTGAAGGGTTTTAGGGAGAGATAGAGATATTGGGGGTGAGGGTTTGAGAGAGAGAGAGATTGGGGGCTAGAGGTTTAGAGAGAAAGAGAATTTTGGGGACATGGATTTAGAGAGAGAGGGAGAGAGATATTTGAGGATAGGGGTATAGAGAGAGAGAGAGATTGAGGGTTAAGGGATGAGAGAGAGAGAGAGATTATAGGTTAAGGGTTTAGAGAGAGAAAGATTGTGGGTTTAGAGGGAGAGATAAATTTAGGTTTAATAGGGGTTTAGAGATAGAGGGAGAGAGATTGGGTTAGGGGTTTAGATAGAGAGAGAGAGACTGAAGTTTGGGTTTTAGAGAGAGAGAGGAGTGAGAGATTGGGTGTTAGGGGGTTTATAGAGATGGGGAGAGATAGATTTGAGGTTAGGGGTTTAGAGAAAGAGAGATATTTTGGGGAAGGATTTTAGGGAGAGATAAATAGATTGGGGTGAGGGGTTAAGCGAGAGAGAGAGAGAGAGAGAGAGAGAGAGAGAGAGAGAGAGAGAGAGAGAGGAGGTTAGGGGTTTGGAGAGAGAGAGAGAGATTGAGGATTAAGGGTTTAGAGAGAGAGACAATTTTTGGGACAAGAGTTTAGAGAGAGAGAGAAATAGAGAGGGAGAGAGATATTTGGGTATAGGGATTCAGAGAGAGAGAGAGAGAGAGAGAGAGAGATATTGGGGGCTAGGGATTTATAGAGAGAGAGTGACAAAGAGAGATTAGGGGTTAAGGTTTTAGATATAGAGAGAGAGGGATAAAGAGAAAGTGATAATGAGTGTTTGGAATTTAAATAAAGAGAGAGATTGGCAGCTAGGGGTTTAGATAGAGAGAGGGAGAGAGATATTAGGGGTTAGGTTTTTAGATAGAGAGATAGAGAGAAAAAGAGAGAGTTTGTGATTAGGGGTTTAACTATATTGAGAGAGATTGGAGGTTAGAGATACAGATTGATTGGGTGTTACGGGTTTAGAGATAGAGAGTCATATAAAGAGGGAGATTGGAGGTTATGGGTTTGGAGAGAGAGAGATAAATTAGGTTAGGGGTTTAGAGAGAGATATATTGTGGGTTTAGAAGGAGAGAGAAATTGGTGTTTAATAGGGGTTTAGAGATAGAGAGATAGCAGGGGGAGTATTGATGGCTAGTGGTATTGAAATATTGTAACTTAGAAGAATATTCTATTGTATTTTATTATTGTAATTTATTCGAAGATGTTTTATTCCTCCGTCAGGATGTTATTATTGTATTTGGTCATCATAGAGTCATGAGGTAAATCCTCCCATTTAAGTTGGGGCAATAGATCCCCTAGAGTCAAATGTAATGGGGTTTTTAAGTCCCCTAGAGGAGTCGACCTAGTCAACATTAGTTGAATGGTAAAGTTAGTTGAGGCCAACATGTCAAGTTGTAAAATTAAAGTAGAAGTGAATGTATAAATAAAGAGCTAGGCTCTCATTTATTCATTCATTCACACACACACTCACTTGTGTAATTCACAATGGAGAGAGAGATGATGACTCGCGGGGGGTGGAGGGATGGTGAGGTGGTTCTTTACTGAGGAGTTGTTAACTTAGTGGATGCAACTGCCGGTGGTGATTGATGACTACCCGTACTAGAGGATGGATTATAGAGGGGATCCAGAGCTTCCGCGACCTCCTGGTCAGGCGTGGTGACCAGATGGTATGTTTTTGTTTTGTTTATAGTATCATGTTGTATCTACTCGATAGCATATATGTTAGCTAGAGGATTTTATGACACTGATGATCTAATTTTTTCTTGTGCAAATGTGGGACTGCAGCCTTCGAGAGGATACCGAGCTCGGAGGGGGCGTGTAGAGGGAGTATACTCCTGTGGACGCGGACAAGGTCGATAGCGGAGTAGTTCAGATAATTTGGATACTTTGTGGGCCGGGATTGATCGTCTTCTGGATGGGGTGGTAGAGGAAGACTGGAAACACTTAGACCAGGACTTGATCGATGTTTGCTGTGATGCTCCATAGGAGTGGAGGCCTATTATGAGGTGTATTGCGATGGCAGCTAAGGCGGTGAGAGACATGGAATGAGGGGATGCCCCCTATTATGGTGATGAGGATGCTGAGACAGAGTCTGATGGGCCAGAGGAGGAGGAGGAGGAGGAGGAAGAGGAGGAGGAGGAGGAGGAGGAGGAGGAGGATGACGACGATGATGATGGCGATGACTCTGACTAGGCAGTTGATGGAACTACCCCCAATGTGATGAGCATTGGGAATTTTATATACTCGACTTGTACTATATGACGAGGACGCTGTTGGAGATCCTCTATGTATGTATGTGTATGGGGTGCTCTAGGCAGGATGGCATTTTTATGATGATATATATATATAGATGCACGTGGATGCAACTTATGATGATGGCTTATTTTTGTTGTTTTATGGTGTTTATGTATGCCTATATGATGGATAGATGCATGTTTATGGTTTAGTTCCTACCTGTTGTGATTTATGTGTCAGTCTAGAATATTGTTACCCATTTGGTTTGCTACACTATTTTGAATTCTTGGGACATGAGTGAATGAAATGGATTCAAACTGTCGGATCATTTGTTTAGTGCACAAGAACTTTATAAAAAGGCAAGGATCTCATACCTGGTAAAAGTTGTTGAGTTGGGAGACAAGAAGCTGGGAGTCAAGAAACACACGAAGGTGGCTTATACCCATCTGGAGGGCGACAGTCAGGAGACCGGTCACAACATCATACTCATCTTGGTTATTGGTAGCAATGCCTATACACACTCCATCGAGGTGGATCAACTCATGTGAGGGGGAATATAATACCCAGGCCGCAGAGGCGAGGTTTGGAGACCAACGACTTGCATCGTCGGCGAAATCGACATAGTATGGTGGAACCGGATCCATCTGTGGTCATGCATGGAAGCAAAGTGTAAGGTTCTAGATGCAAAAAGTGAAAAACAAAAAGAAATGAAACTGTACAACATGGACTAGTGGGTCCAAAAAGTGATAAGGGTAAAAGCATTTGAGATACAACCCATTACAGGGGTTGCGCAAGGGGTTTCATTCGGAATCGGTGAGGATATATGCCCCATGTCCTAGGAAGGTGTGGATGATGTATGGGCCTTGCCACATGGATTCAAACTTGCATTTCCCAGTTTTGTCATGTGATTGGTCATAAACAAGAACTAAATCTCCTTCTCGAAAATTACGTGGGTGGATGTGTTTATCATAACTGGATTTGGAGCGGTTCTTTGTGGCCTGAATGGTTTGGAGGGATGCTCGACGATCTTCATTGGATTGTTCCAAAAGGATTAAGCATTGCTCAAGCGGTGAGGTGTCTGAGAGGAGTTCAATAGCAATATGTAATGCGGGAATCTGACACTCGATGGGAAGTACAAAATCGACACCATTAACCAAATGGAAAGGGGTAAAACCCGTGGCTGTATTAGTAGATGTACGGTAAGCCCAAAGGGTAGGAAAGAGAATATGGTGCCAGTTGAACTTGTGGTGGTCCACAGTGCGTTGAAGAATGGTATTCGTAATTTTATTAATAGCCTCTACTTGGTCGTTCCCTTGAGGGTAATAGGCGGAGGCGTATTGGTGTTCAAATTTGAGAAAAGTCGACAACGTCTTCCATACGGAGTCCTCAAAATTTTTTCCATGGTCGGAGACGAGTTGATTTGGGACCCCGAACCGAGTGATGACGTGGTTAAAAAGGAAATGGGCTACCATCTCAGCTTTGCAGTTAAAAGTAGGCATGGCCTCGGCCCATTTGGTGCAATAGTCTACAACCACAATGATGTATTTATGGTCGTTCACTGAGGGGGGGTTACCCTCCATAAAATCAATGGCCCATTTACAAAAAGGACCAACGGTGATAACTGGATGGAGGGGGGTGGGAGGGGTCCTGGCCTTGGGGGAAAAGAGCTGGCAATTTTGGCAATGTTTGACTGCTGTGATGCAATCAGTAAATAGGGTGGGACAAAAATATCCAGCGTGGATAACCTTTTGAGCAGTGGCCATCCTGGAGAAATGACCGCTGCAGGTTCCACTATGACAATCGTTGAGAACTTGTTCAACCTCGTCTCGAGTTAGGCATCGACGTAAAATGGTGTCGACACAGCGCTGGTACAGGACATCGCTAAGGAGGAGATAACGCGAGGTATGATGGTGTATGTGCTAGCGATCATCGTGTCCAATATTAGATTGGAACTTATGTGTGCGTAGGTACACTAGGATGTCGTCGTACCAGGGATGCCCAACGAAATGATAAACAAGTGGTCGTCAGGTAAGCTGGTATTGATTAGTGGTGACGTATATGTAGATGGTAGATCCGTCATGATTTGTGCCAATGCAAGGGATTTGGTACTCTTAGGTGTAGTGAACATGAGGTCGTACGCTCGAAGTATGATGACTCACTTAGCCACATGTCCTTGAAGAAGATGACGACTCAAGCGATAGACCATGGGGTTGGAGTCTACCACAACTGTAGTTCAGCTTAATAAAATATAGTGACGAACCTTTTGGACTGAGAAGACGACAACAAGGGCCAACTTTTCCTCATGGAGATAATGTAGTTGTGGGTCGGATAAGGTTTGGATCACATAATAGATGACGTGTTCTTGTCATGCACTATCTTCTTGAATGAGCACCCCCAAAACGGCATATTCGGATGTCGAAACGTAAAGGATAAAATCCTTTGAGAAATCAAGAGGTGAAATCAACGGGGCATTAGTCAAATCTTTTTTGAGGGCTCCAAAAGCCGCTTGCGCTTGTTCATCCCAAACAAAAGGGATGTGGGTATGAAGCAAGCGAAGGAAACCATGAACTGTTGTAGCATAGTCCGGAACAAAGTGACAGAGAAAGTTGGCTTTCCCTTGAAGACTGTAATTGGCGTAATGTACACGGGGATGGGAGGTCAAGGGTAGCATGAACCTTCAACGGGTCGACGAAAATTCCTTTTTTGGAAACGATAAAACCCGACAACCGGCCTGCAGGAATGCAAAATATACACTTGAGGGGGTTCAAGGGAATTCTATACTTACGACAACGCAGAAAAACTTTTCAAAGGTCGTTTAGATGGTTAGACCGTTTCTTGGACCGAGCCGTGAGGTCATCTAGGTAGACCAACATGATATGCACCAAATCATGAAAGCAATATGTCATGGCCCACTGGAATGTGGCACCAGCATTTTTAAGACCGAAAGGCATGACGCGATAGGCAAAGGTGCCCCATGGGGTGGTGAAAGTAGTCTTGTATTGATATTCCTTGCGAATTTGAATTTGGTTATACTGAGAGAAATCATCCATGAAGGATAGTATCTCATGTCCCGCACATGCATCAATAAGTTGGTCAATGAAAGGTGTGGGGAAGGTGTCTTTGGGACAAGCTCGGTTTAAATCGTGAAAATTAGTACAGACGCGAATGGTGCCCTATTTTTTGTTAACTGGCACCGAATTGGAAACCCAGGTGGTGTAGCGATGGGATAAATGAACCCGACTTTACGTAGTTTCTCAATATCAACTTTGATAGCGGGGATCTTGGATGGGTGGATGGGTCGTTGCTTCTGGAGAATGGGCGGGACATCCAGCCAAGTATCAATATGGTGTTCAACAATGGCGGGGTCAAGACCAGGCATCTTGGTATAGGACCAAGCAAAGATATCGTGAAACTTTTGGAAGATCTTGTTATAGGCATGAATCTCAACTTCAGTACAAGAAGCGCTTAATGTAATGAGTTCAGGTGCACTGGGTGTGGTGGAAATGTCAACCTGTATGGTAGGTGAAATGTTGGCCATGTTACCTTCCTCAAAGGAATCGAGGGTTGGGATGGGGTTCTTGAACCAGTCCACTTTATCTGGGAGGAAGTCCTTTGACTCAACTGAAAATTGGTTGGCCAGAGTAGTGGTAGACTCCTTAGGAATTAAATAGGATCGCTGGTGCATATCATCCCAAGGGTAGTCAGGTGCAGTCAACGCCTCGAGGATTTCTTCGTTGCTATGAAAGCACTATGTTGTCAAATCAGTAGAGGGGAGGCTAGATGTTGGAGGCGAAATGGGTTCACTTTTCATGAAAATCATGTAGATACCGTTAATTTCTCCCAAGAAGGAGGATTCAGGGGGCTTGAGAGAGAGAGATTGGGGGTAGGGGTTTAGAGATAGAGAGATTGGGGGTAGGGTTTAGAGAGAGATATTGGGGGTTAGTTGTTAAAAGACAGAGATTAGCTGTTAGGGTTTAGAGAGAGTGGGAGAGAGAGGGAGAGAGAGATTGGTGGTTATGGGTTTAGAGAGAGAGATTGGTGATTAGTGGTTTAGAGAGAGAGAGAGAGATTGAATGTTAGGATTTTAGAAAAAGAGATATTGGTGGTTAGGAGTTTAGAGAGAGAGAGAGAGTGAGAGAGAGAGATTGGGAGTTAGGGTTTGTGAGAGAGAGAGAGAGAGAGAGAGAGAGATTTTTGGTTATAGGTTTAAAGAGAGAGAGTGAAAGGGAGAGCGAGAGAGAGAAAGAGAGATTCAGGTATAGGGGTTTAGAGAGAGAGAGAGAGATTGCAGATAGCAGTTTAGAGAGAGTGAGAAATTGGGGGTTAGTTGTTCAAAGATAAAGATGAGTTGTTAGGGTTTAAAGGGAGTGGGGGGGAGAGAGGGAGAGAGAGATTGGGGGTTAGTTTTTTAGAGAGATATAAAGAGAGAGACATAGAGATAGAAATAGAGGGATTAGATGTTAGGGGCTTAGAGAGAGAGGGAGGGATAGGTTGGGGTTAGGGGTTTCGATGTATAGATAGAGAGAGATAGATATTGGAGTTTAGGGATTGAGAGAAAGAGTTTTGGGGTTAGGTATCTAGAGAGAGAGAGAGAGAGGTTGGGGGTAGGGGTGTAGAGAGAGAGAGAGAGAGAGGGGGGGATTAGGGGTTGCGAGAGAGAGAGAATGGGGGTTAGGGGTTGAGAGATAGAGAGAGAGGTTGGGGGTAGGGGTTTAGATATATAGATAGAGAGAGATAGAAACTATGTGCTATGGTTTGAGAGAGAGGGAGAGATTGTGCTTAGGGGTTTAGAGAGAGAGAGAAAAAGGGACTAGTGGATATTTGTTTAGAGAGAGAGAGAGGGACTAGTGGATACCGGTTTAGAGAGAGAGAGATATTGGGGGTAGGGGTTTAGAGAGAGATTAGGTGTCAGGTTTTAGAGAGAGTGGGAGAGAGAGGGAGAGATATTTTAGGGATTAGAGTTTTAGAGAGAGATAAAGAGAGAAAGAGAGAGATAGAAATAGAGGGATTGGGGGTTCGGGGCTTAGAGAGAGAGAGAGCGAGAGAGAGAGAGATTGGGGGTAGGGGATTATATGTATAGATAGAGAGAGATAGATATTGGTGGTTAGGGATAGAGAGAGAGATATTTGGGGTTAGGGGCTTAGAGAGAGAGAGAGGTTGGGTTTAGATAGAGAGAGATAGAGATTGAGCGTTAGCGTTAGGGTTTGAGAGAGACAAAGATATTTGAGGTTAGGGGTTTAGAGAGAGAGAGAGAGAGAGAGAGAGAGAGAGAGAGAGAATGGGGGTTAGGGGTTGATAGAGAGAGATAAATATTTTGGGTTAGGGGTTTAGAGAGAGAGAGAGAGATTTGGGGTTAGAGGTTGAGAGAGAGAGAGAGAGTTTTGGGGTAGGGGTTGAGAGAGAGAGATTGGGGGTATGGGTTTAGAGAAATAGATATTGGGGGTTAATGGTTAAAATACATAGATTAGCTTTTAGGGTTGAGAGAGAGTGGGAGGGAGAGGGAGAGAGAGATTGGGGGTTAGGGGTTTTGAGAGAGAGAGAGATTGGTGATCAGTGGTTTAGAGAGAGAGAGAGAGAGAGATTGAATTGTAGGATTTTAGATAGAGAGAGATATAAATGGAGAGATTGGTGGTTAGGAGTTTAGAGAGAGAGAGAGAGTGAGAGAGATATATTGGGGTGAAGGTGTTTAGGGAGAGAGAGAGAGAGAGAGAGAGAGAGAGAGAGAGAGGTTGGGGGTAGGGGTTTAGATATATAGATAGAGAGAGGTTGGGGGTAGGGGTTTAGATATATAGATAGAGAGAGGTATATATTGGGGTTAGGGTTTTAGAGAGAGTGAGGGATTTGAGGTTAGGGGTTTAGAGAGAGAGAGATAAAGAGAATATGGGATAGGGGTTGAGAGAGAGAGAGGGGGGGATTAGGGGTAGGAGTAGGGTTTGCGAGAGAGAGATATATTTTGGGTTAGGGGTTTATAGAGAGAGAGATAGAGAGACTGTGGTTAGGGGTTTAGAGAGAGATAGAGAGAGATTGAGAGATAGGGGTTTAGAGAGAGAGATTGGGGTTTAGTGGTTAAAAGAGAGAGATTAGGTGTTTAGGTTTAGAGAGAGTGGGAGAGAGAGGGAGAGAGAGATAGGGGGTTATCGTTTTAGAGAGAGATAAATAAATAAGGAGAGAGAGATAAAAATATAGGGATTGGGAGTTAGGAAGAGAGAGAGGGGGGGGAGGGGTGGAGAGAGAGAGAGAGAGAGAGAGAGAAGGGGTAACACATACTAGTTCCTAGGCTGCTTGTGTAGAGAATCAACAAAGGGGCATCCCTCGTTAGACCAATTTAAAAACTTTTTGTATACACGATTGACCACCCAACTTGGGGCATACTAGGAGTTACCTCTCTCCACCTATTACTCGCGCAATGATGTCCCAGTTCCCGGTTACAACAAATACACATGTGTCAAGATACCGAGTTAGAGAATTGTTTCCAGGCAATTTTCCATTGTGTTCCTTCGACAATACTCTACACAAGACTTTTCATATATTTAATAGTCGATCTATAATTGTAAACAAAAATATATCCTAATAATACATGTATTCTTAAGAAAAAAAACATATTATAACAACAAAAACAAACAAATTATATATAAAGAGGGGTTTAGAGAGAGAGATTCAGAGTAGGGGTTTAGAGGGAGAGAGAGAGAGAGAGAGAGATTGGGGTTTAGTGGTCCAAAGAAAGAGATTAGGTGTTAGGGTTTAGAGAGAGTGGGAGAGAGAAGGAGAGAGAGATTGGGGATTAGGGTTTTAGAGAGAGATAAGGAGAGAAAGAGAGAGATAAAAGTAGAGGGATTGTGGGTTAGGGGATTACAGAGAGATACAGGTTGGGGGAAAGGGTTTAGATATATATATATATATAGAGAGAGAGAGATTGGGGGTTAGGGATTGAGAGAGAGAGAGAGTAGGGGTAGCAGTTTAGAGAGAGAAAGAGGTTGGGAGTAGGAGTTTAGAGAGATAGAGAGAGAGGAAGGGAAGGAGAGAGAGAGAGAGAGAGAGAGAGATAGATTTAGGGTTATGGGTTTAGAGAGAGAAAGAGAGGGATCTAGAGAGAGATAATGGGGATATGATTTAAGAGAGAGAGAGAGAGAGAGAGAGAGAGAGAGATTAGGGGTATGGGTTTAAAGATATAGAGATTGGGGGTTAGTGGTTCAAAGGGATAGATTAGGTGTTGGGGTGTAAATAGAGTGGGAGAGAGTGAGAGAGAGATTGGGGGTTTGGTTTTTTGAAAGAGAGAAAGAGAGAAAGAGGGAGATATAAATAAAGGGATTGAGGATTAGGGGTTGAGAGAGAGAGAGAGTTTGGGGGTAGGGGTTTTGATATATAGATAGAGAGCGATAGAGATTGGGGGTTAGGGATTGAGAGAGAGAGAGAGAGAGAGAGATATTTGGGTTCAGGGATTTAGAAAGAGAGAGAGAGAGATTTGGGGTTAGGGGCTTAGAGAGAGAGAGAGGTTAACGGTAATTTTTTATGAGAGAGAGAGACAGAGAATGGGGGTTAGGGGTTGAGAGAGAGAGAGAGATTTGGGGTATGGGTTTAGATATATAGATAGAAAGAGATAGATATTGGGGGTAGGGTTTGAGAAAGAGAGAGAGAGAGAGAGAGAGAGAGAGAGAGAGAGAGAGAGAGAGGGTTAGGGATTGAGAGAGAGATAGAATGGGTGTAGGGATTTAGAGAGAGAGAGAGAGATTGGGGCTTAGGTGTTTAGAGAGAGTGAGAGATTAGGGGATAAGGGTTTATCTAGAGAGTGTGAAGGAGAGATTATGGGTTAGGGATTTAGAAAGGGAGAGAGAGAGAGATTGGGGTTAGGGGTTGAGAGAGAGAGAGAGAGAGAGAGAGAGAGAGAGAGGCTAGGGGTTTAGAGAGAGAGAGAGAGATTGCAGGTTAGAGGTAGAGATCGATTGGGTTTTAGGGGGTTAGAGATAGAGAGTGATATAAAGAAGGAGATTGAGTCTTAGGAGGTTAGAGAGAGAGAGAGAGAGAGAGAGAGAGAGAGAGAGAGAGAATGGGGGTTATGGGTTGAGAGAGAGAGAGGGAGGTTGGGGTTAGGGGTTTTGATATATAGATAGCGGGATATAGAGATTGGTGTTTAGGTTTTTAGAGAGAGAGAGAGAGAGAGAGAGAGATTTGAGGTTAGGGTTTAGAGAGAGAGAAGAATGGGGTTAGGGGTTGAGAGAGAGAGAGAGGTTTAGTGTATGCGTCTAGATCTATTGTTACACCTAAATATTGCTACCATGAGACTCAGTGTAAACATCCTTGAAGTTTCCCATGACTGGAGGGCTTAACTGACCCATTTTTATAGGTCATCGCAGTTCACCCTTGTGCAACCAGCAACGTCATAGGTTGTCCTAATGTAGGCTGCGACGATGTTAGTTAGGTGGATAAAAGTGCATATTCGATCCCATTCTCAAATTTGAGTGATGTGGATCCCTATCCCTAGACTATAGGGGAGCTGGCATTCGGTTCCTAGCCTTTTGGAAGGATCCCCTATCTCTCTCCTACCATATATCAACCTATCCTATCCTCTTAGTCCTATATAAGTGAAGCTCATTCCCATCCCAAGGGGAGGAAGTCTATAGTACCTATATGTTGTTGAAATTAGCTTAGGATCTCTCTACTCATCTCTTGGGAGATCCATACTTCCTTTGGAGGATTTGGCATTGGCTTGATTGGAGAAGGATTGCTACGTTAAGTCTTGGTTGTAATCACTTCCTTCTATGTACTTTCCCTTATTATACAGTAATATAAATGCTTTCCACCAAATGTTGTTGCATTGATGATGTTTATGTAGTTTTCCTGCTTAACTGCTTACTTATATCTATTATTGTTTAGATGCACTTTACTACTTGTGTTGTTTTGTATGTCTTGACAGGTTTTGCAGCTGAGATCTGAAGACTATCAAGCTTGGAACGAAACATCGAGGAGAAAGGATCAACGATTTGAAAGGTAATGCATCTAACCACTCGATCTCTAATTAGATCCAGGAAATTTATCTTATATTCTGTCTAATTTGTTCTAGTCTTGCATTAAGCTAGGGAGATTAGGCCTTGAGCCCACTCTTGGTAGATTGTCCGTCAAACAAATCTGGCGACCATACTAGGGAAGAGTCCATTGTTTTAGTTTTCAATTTGAATTCCATTTTCATTTGATTTATTTTACAAGCCATCTCATTTTGCCTCCTAAGCCTTGTTTCACCATCTGATCTTCACTTTGGAAAGTCTGTTGTCTTCCTATGAGTCTGTACTCACTATTTTTAGACCTTTTCATTTCTCATTTCTTGGAGATTTGTTGATACTTGAGTTTGGATCTCTCCCATCGCACCTGGGCAGTAGAACCAGAGCGTCGATCTGTCATTTTTGCATTTTTTGCTTCTCTATCGTCGCAGATTACCCATTAGTGTTCTGCGACATCGTCGCAAACCCCGCACTGGTGACTTGTTGTTAACACACAAAAAGTGTTCACTAGCTCATTCCCTTATTCACATGACCCATTTGTCCACTTTGTCCACCATTTGAGCCTCTAAAACCTTCAAAAGGTCACCAAAAAGACCATAATACACCTTTTCCCCCTCAAAATATGTATTTTTTCCTCAAAAAACACAAAAAACCCTCATAAGGGTCCAAAATTCCCAAAAATCAATTAAAAGGGAATAATATTCAAAAAAGAAAAAAGAGGAAAAAAGAGACCTAAACCATGCTGGTCAATACCATTGGTTTCCTTAAACCATAATGGTATTCCCCATCACCAAAAAACTATAGAAAGGTGATAGGGGCTCCTCACTATTCATCCACATTCATCCTATCCTTATGCTGCCAAATTCACTCTTGAGAGCCCTAGCCTCACTTTTGAGTTTGAAGATCCCCATTAGAGATTTGGAGAAGAAGAGACCATTGGACCATTGGAGCATCTCAACCTTGCAGTTGCTCAAACTCACCATCCTCACCATTTGAGGTAATACAAAAGATTAAATTTTTTATTTCTTGTTTTTCTCATAGATCTTATTGTTTATTGTTCTTAAATCTAGTTTTATTTCTTTGCACATGTTAGATTAGATTTATTGTTATTTACATTAGTTTTTACTTTTACATTGAGACTGCTGCTACAAGTTAGCAGGTGCTCTTCATTGCTGTCCTAGCCTTTGGCCTGTTCTGTAGCTTAAAACGGCCCAAAACTTCATTTTCTGGGTTCATTTTTTCGGCAACGTTTTTCGTTCGTCACATCGCGACTTTCGGCCCAACAGTCGCGATTCACATCACGGCTTTCAGCCTGTTTTCTGCATTGCACATCGCTGCTATTAGCCTCATTTCTGCACTGCACATCGCGGCGGTTAGCCTCATTTCCGCGCTGCACATCGTGGTTGTCACCCTCGTTTCCGCGGGGCGCATCGCACCTTTTAGCCTGATAACCATGATCCACCATGCGGGTTTTCCCTGCATCGCTGTGATATCACATCGTGGCTTTTAGCCCGAAAGCCGCTATACGCATCGCAGCTTTGCCGCCGACAGTCGCGATATTTCCTGTTTCGTACGACACATTTTTCTGAGTTTTTCTTCAAGCCATCTCACCTGCATTTTTTGGACAGTCCACTGTTTTATTTTTTGCAGCATTTAAAACTCATATTTATTTCCTATTTTATGCTTTGCTACATCATTGTTCAAAAAAAATTTCAGCTTAGTGAAAGAAAAAGAGTGAAGCATTTTGCAGTTAGAAATTCCATATTTTACAAATTAGAACCATAATTTTAATTTGTTTCGCCCAAGCGAGTTTATTTTATGCTATTTGCTTTACCATAGTTTCTTAAAAGCATTCCTCATATTTTTTGAAAAGTTTTTAAAAGCATTTACATTTAAATCGTTTTCCATATTTACATTGCTGTCTATTTCGCAAGTTAAAATCCTTATTTTAATTTGTAAATTTTTCGTCCAAAAGAGGCATCTTTGTTTTAAGTACATAACCACACCATCACACAATCTATCACAATACCCCATTTAGGGAACACAAAAAGAATATTGTAGTTAGGTAGGACTAAGGGGATAAGTATCCAAATAACACCCCTCATTCACTTACATGTTGAGACATAGTGGTTGAACTTTAGGGTACCAAAGTCCCTTATCATTTGTTGACACAGTTTAAAACCAATTCGTCGGGAAGGTCTCTCCCTTAGGAGGGTTGAAGTAGCCAAACTAGTTCTGGAGGCCTAAGTGGACTACCGCAATCCATTCAGTCATTGAAGGACACCTACTCGCTGTTATCGTTGTACCACGCTTGTGGGAGTACAACGGTGATAGAACAAGAGCTGCAGATTCACCCAACCGGACATGTCATGAACGAGGTATCTTAGTGACCTATCTTCTAGGATTGTCTACCCGGTGTCCCTCCCGGTAGGGGGATATCTAGCCTTTGATTCTACACCTCATATTGTTTGACTTGGATTTCATCACCTTGGAGAGGATATGTCTTGTTGAGTCATAATACTTTTTAGTTAGGTGTTTGCATGCTCCATTACCTCCCTTTGGTTAGTAAGTACACCTTTTTTCTATTATTAGGAGTCATTTGCATGTTGGTTTTCTGACCACATTTTCTGATTACTCCACTTACTATAGCACAACTGTTATAGTAAGTGTTTTTTAGGTTGGTTGTTGGCCTGAGTACCATTATTTTTTATGCTCCCCTCTTGCACACACGGTTGCATTAGGGCTTTCGAGCTTTCTACTCACCACCACCTAGTAGTTTTAAATTGATGACTGTCACCATTGAATCCCCGAGACGTTCTCGACGTTTTCGGGGTGAAACCCCACAATACGGTTCACTTGACACAACTTGTCATAGATGAAGAGCATTATCACTCGACTCTACACGTCATCGACGTAGAGCCCTGTCATCTGATTCTGACGCACCTCATTTCACATCTGACTCTGAGGAAGAATCCGAACATCCTACATACACAACACCCACTAGCTCCATGGCTGGTTCGCATTTTGACTCCTTCTTCACAGGAACTGTTGGAGGAATATCCACCACACCCTCCACCACAATGGCCACCACATTAGCCACTACTACAACCACTCCCTTAGGTATGCCTAACAAAGGACCCCTACCCAATAAAGGGACCACACCTAACCTAGGCATGCCCACCATGGGAACTATACCTACTATCCCCACTACCACTTAGATTCCAACACCTATTGGACATATTCCCAACCCATCTGTAACTCCCGTGGCACTTGGTGGTGTGGGCCCCTCCCACACTCTTTTGGGTGGAGGGCACATACCTCACATGGATAATATCCCCCTAGGGGGCAGTGGCCTAATACATAACGCTACCACTAGCACTTATGCCCCCATGACAACGTCATACCCCTCTGCCAGTTTGCCATTTATGGATAGCCTTAACCTACCAGACTTTGCAAGGCTAAAAAATGATCCCATTAGACATGAGCATACTTGTCCCCCCATGCCCACAAAGATCCCATTAGACATCCCAAAGTTTGAAGGGAAGACTGGGGAAGACCCCCAAAACCATATCATGTCATTTCACCTATGTTGTTCCTCAAAATCCATAGTCGATGATTCTATTCGACTCCGACTTTTACAAAGAACTTTCACTGGTTCAATAGCCAAATGGTATATTGAGAAGCCACATTGGACACACCCCACATTTACATCCCTCGCCTCAACTTTCCTAAAGTTCTTTCAACTACAAATACGATATGATGCAGGAGTAGAAATCCTACCGTCTTGTAGACAGAATATGGCCACCGGCCATATCACAGATCACATCCATGAGTGGCGTAAACACTGTAGTCTCTGCAAGATCAAACTAGACGATCGTATCTTCCTGGATTGGTTCTTGAAATCACTCCTTCCTCTCATAGTCAAAGATGTAGCTTCTGAACGACACTAGTCGGAAGAAGAAGCCATTTTAAAAGCTCAACAGCTCAACCTGATATATGCCCAGTCTAGATATTTATACACAATATTACCTGACGCCCCGTGCGGCGATCCATCCCGGAATGACGCGTTGAGGGCATCCCATGCCGTTGATGGTATCATCGGCCAGGTTATGGCATAAAACAAATCTTTCACCATGATGAGTACAAACAATGCCCTAGACCTTTCTAGGGCTACATCTCATTCTGTAGCTACAACTTTGTATGCTCCAGTGATGCACACCCACCACACTCATGGACCCACATGTCCACCGTAGTGTTATGGAGAAGCACCATCAGCTTATGCACCACCTCCATATTATAACCAGCAGGCCAATCAGACTCCGATTCAACCACAATCCCAATCGGCTTATTACCCTCAACAGGCAGCACCTCTTGCTCCAACACTTCCAATAGCTCAAGGTTACCAACAACCACAACAAGCACTAGGTCCACCTCAGAACCCTCCTTCTTACTATCTTCCGCAACTTGCTCCAGTGCCCGCACGACCTCAAAACCCACCTACTACCCAAGGGCATGTATACGCACAACAAAACCAACCTCAAAACCAGAACAACTAGCGTAATCAAGGAGGTCAACAGAATCACGGAAGAGGATGCAACCGCGGCAATAACCAACAAAAAACCAAGGAGGATAGCCACCTAATCCTCCAAATAATAATAACGCTACTCCTGCAAATCAAAACCTAGATTGTCCACCAAAATAGGGGAAAAATCCTAACTTGAGAACAAACCACCCGTGTTCCATATGTGGGGTATACGGCCATTACATGCATAATTTCCCCCATTTGGACCAAGCATGTCAACTTTGGACTGATGATGCCCAACGACAAGGACATGCTGCACAGCTAGCACCACCTCCTCAGCCGCAACCCATGATATTGCAAAATCCACTACCCAACCAAGGAGTAGTAAACACACGTCCAATGGATCCCCCATAAGGATCCGCTGCACCACAGCAGCAAATTACCTATGCGGCAACTGATTACCAGCATACAGAGTCCACAATTCACCATTTGCTAATGATGTCATCAAACGATGTCAACCTTCAAACTCACCAAAACCAATACAGCTCAGCCCCTGAAACCATGCCCACTGATCCATCTTCGAGCAACCTCCCAACTGATCCGACACTACGCATACCTAATATGCCCATGGATGGGGGTCCAAAAGCACCTTGCTTCCCTTTAAGACGAATCAACAACAACCCTAACGCTCGTGCAGCTTTGAACTATAACATCGTAGAAGACTTAGCCTAGTCCCCCGCTGCTATGTTTGCTCTAGAAATCCTAAAAACTTGTCCTGCAAAGAGAGAATTGTTGTTGTCCTCCATTGGTGCCATAGACCCTAACGAATCCAATATGATGGCTTTCGACTTAGACCAAGCCGAACCTCGTCTACCTTCTTCACTAGCTTTTCAGGTTTCTGTATCCATTCAAAATCTTGTCGTTCATCGATGCATCATCGATGAAGGTGCCTCCACCTGCGTTATGATGACTTTTGTTTGGCAGAAACTTGGATCCCCAACACTTCAACCATCCACTACCGCATTACGAGCTTATGATGGTCGTGCAACTCAACCGCAGGGCCTATTAGTTAACGTGCCTATACAGCTTAGGGGCAACCTGGTTCTCATAGATATAGAGGTCATCAACGCCCAACTTGATTACAATCTCCTTTTGGAACAAAGCTACATGTATAAAATGAAAGCTGTCGCTTCTTCTGTTTTTCACCTCATGATGTTTCCCCACGAAGGACACGTAGTCAAAATCGACCAGATAACATACTATGATCCCAATGCCCCCGCAGCACCTGAAAATTTTCTTCCTATGATCGAACAACCCGTTCAGAGTGCACCCACATCGTTCGTCTCCTCAGTCGGACCTAGGATATATTTGGATACTCCCATGACCATCAATTTCCCATCTATCCCACCCCCTCTGCGGATAACTGAAATATCTGATTTGTGCACCCTCTCACACAACGAACAACAACATACTCAACAACCTCAACCATTGCCACAACCTCCAACAGTGCCTAGTCACATAGGAGCCACACCAATTCATACTATCCCATTTTTATTTCCCCCTTCAGGCGCCATCAACACACTAGTCATGGCTACAGTTAATCTCCAAGGATTAACATTAGGACTACCTGTGTGGTACCTACCTTCCCCAACCCTCCCTCGACACCGAATGTCATTTTACAATCGGTGCCACCCATCAATACTTCCAACCATCCACTGCCTGGCATACCAAACCCCCAAAACTGACCACCTCCAACAGGGGCCACTACATCAACCTCTATGTATGTTCCCCCTCAATCTCGCTACAATGGGGGTAGAGGTCCATGAACCTACACCACTGGACCCACAACTCGCACCCCCCCAGCAACCCCCAAATTACCGAAGAATCCCCCAACAATCCGCATACCCCCCAAGTGCTCCTTGTGCGACGATATAGGCCATGCTACCCATCTATGTCCACAATTACCAGCTCTTCAAGAGCACATGCAAATGTTGGACGATGACACTAACATCCCGGTGGTTAAACTTCAACTACCCCCTCAGCCTCACGATAAATCACTACATACAAACCACCCTTGTGCAATTTGTGGCATCTACGACCATTATTCACATCACTGCCCCGATCTTCCAGATTATAGAGCAGCACTATATGAACTGAATAATGCCTACCTAGAGATATCCCCCCCGCTCGTTGAGGAAATATTCCCCCCAGAATCTTCCCATTCAGAAGAGATCAATACCATTTATATGATTTCAACTATCTACAAGCCTGAACCAATTGATTTGATGACGCACTACTTCCGTAGCGATGAGGAAATCCTAGAAACACTTACTGCACTAGATTACCCCTAGGATGATATGCACCATTGATCATACTTCATCCCTGAGGCATCCACCTCCACCATGGCGAACAAACTGTTCGTCGAATCAAAATATTTTTTACCAACCAAGGTAGATTGGTTCAAAGATCCAATCCCAACACCAGAAGCCTTTGAAGAAGGTAACATGGCCAACATTTCACCGATCGTAAAAATCGACATCTCCACCACCCCCAGAAAACCCGAGCTTATCTCTTTAGGCTTATCGTGCACAGGAAAGGAAACCCAAGGCTATAAGAAAGTCTTCCAAGAATTTTGCGATGTCTTTGCTTGGTCTTACACCGAGATGCCTGGTCTTGATCCTACCATTGTAGAAAATCACATAGACACTTGGCCCAACATATCCCCGGTCCGCTAGAAACAACACCCCATTCACCCATCCAAGCTTCCAACCATCAAAGCCGATATTGAGAAGCTTCGAGCAGCAGGTTTCATATATCCTATTGCTTATACCACTTGGGTTTCCAACCCAGTTCCAGTCAATAAGAAAGTAGGAACCATTCGTGTCTGTACTAATTTCTGCGACCTCAATCTAGCTTGTCCCAAAGACAACTTCCCAACACCATTTATCGACCAACTAATCGATGCATGTGCGGGGCACGAGGTACTATATTTCATGGATGGTTTCTCCGAGTATAACCAAATACAAATCCGCAAGGAATATCAATACAAGACTGCTTTCACTACCCCATGGGGCACCTTCGCCTATCGCGTCATGCCTTTTGGTCTCAAGAACGCTGGAGCCACATTTCAATGAGCCATGACTTATTGTTTTCATGACCTGATTAACATCATATTAGTTTATCTAGATGACCTCACAACTCAATCTAAGAAATGATCCAACCATTTAGACGACCTTCGACAAGTCTTCTTGTGTTGTCGCAAATACCAAATCCACTTGAACCCACTCAAGTGTGTCTTTTGCGTTCCAGCAGCCCGTCTGTTGGGTTTCATCATTTCAGAAGAAGGGATCACCGTCGACCCTCTAAAGGTCCAAGCCATCGTAGATCTACCATCACCTCTTACACTAACACAACTACAAAGCCTTCAGGGGAGGTCCAACTTCCTCCGTCGCTTTGTCCCAGATTACGCCACAACAGTACATGGTTTCCTCCGTTTGCTAAGCCTTCATAACCGTTTTGTATGGGACGACCAAGAAGAAGGAGCTTTCACAGACTTGGAGAAAGCACTCAAGTGCCCCCTTGATTTCCCCTCCAGATTTCACAAAAGACTTTATCCTTTACATTTCAGCATCCGATTACGCCGTTTCTGGAGTACTCGTCCAAGAAGACTCCACTCGTCAAGAGCATGTCATTTACTATGTGAGCCAAAATTTATCAAGCCCACCACTGTGCTACCCACATGAAGTGAAAATGGTCCTCACTGTCATATTTTTAGTACAGAAGCTACGCCATTATATTCTCCTCAACCATACCACGGTTGTGGAAAATTCCAACCCAATGGTCTATCTCTTGAATTGTCGCCTTCTGCAAGGCCATGTTGCCAAATGGGTGATTATCCTACAAGAATATGACTTGAATTTTAAAACACCGAAGAGCACCAAATCCCTAACACTCGTTCAGATCATTACAAACCTACCATCCTCATCATCACCACCAGCTGTCCATACTAATATAATTGACGAACATTTATTCATCATCTCGTCTAATGACCCTTGGTACGGCGACATTTTGGTATACCTCCGCACACAGAAGTTTCGACCCAATATCGACCATGATGGACACCGTCGCATTCGTCACCATGCCCTCCGTTATCTCCTCTTAGGCGATGTCCTCTATCGATGTGGCGTTGACACAATCCTACGACGGTGCCTTTCCCAAGAAGAAGCAGAACAAGTCCTTAACGATTGTCATAGCGGTGCCTGCGGCAACCATTTCTCTGGAATGGCCACCACCCAAAAGGTAATCCCTGCAGGTTATTTTTGGCTGTCATTATTCACTGATTGCATCATAGAAGCCAAACATTCCCAAAACTTCCAACTCCTAGCCCCCAAGGAAAGAACCCCCCCGGCCCCCTTCATCTAGTCATCACCATTGGACCATTTTGCAAATGGGCCATCGACTTCATGGATTGCAATCCAGCATCAGCACGAGGCCATAAACACATTATTGTGGCCATTGATTAATTTACCAAATGGGCAGAAGCCATGCCCACTTACAACTGCAAAGCCGACACCGCAACCCGTTTTTTTCTCAACCATGTTATTGCTCGTTTCGGAGTACCAAAACAACTCGTCTCAGACCACGGTTCTCACTTCGAGCACTCCATTTGGGGAGAATTATCAACACTCCTTAAGTTTGAACATCATTTCTCCTCCACCTATTACCCCCAAGGGAATGGCCAAGTCGAAGCTATTAACAAAATTTTGAAGACCATCCTCCAGTGCACTGTTGACAGACATAAATCCAATTGGAATCATATGCTTTTTCTCGCATTATGGGCTTACCGCACGTCCACCAAAACCACCACTGGATTTACCCCTTTCCATTTGGTTCATGACATTGAATCTGTCCTCCCAATTGAGTGTCAGATACCGACATTACACATTTCCATATATCTCCTCCCAGATACTTCACTAATTGAAGAATGCTTACTTCTTTTAGAGTAGGCTGACGAAGATCACCGTGCAGCTCTCCAAACAATTGAAGCCACAAAGAACAGATCTAAACTCCATTATGATAAACATGTTCACCCATGAGCATTTAGTGAAGGAGACCTTGTACTCGTTTACGACCAAGCCCATGATAAAACAGGCAAAGAAAAATTTGAATCCATGTGGAAAGGCCCATACATCATACACACTTTCCTTGGACACAGGGTATACATTTTGACTGATTCAGAAGGCAACCCCATGCGCAACCCCTGTAATGGGTTGTACCTCAAACGATTCTATCCATAAAAAATCTTCTGGACACAACAGTCCATATTGTATAATTTTTTAATTCATTTTTTCACTGTAAACTTTCAAAGCCTTACATTTTCATTTTTTCTTGCATGAACACATATGGATCCTGTTCCACTCTACCATATTGGCTTTGCCAATGGTGCAAGTCATTGGTCCCCAAATCTCGCCTCTGCAGCTTGGGTACTTTATTCCCCTTCACAGGAGTTGATCCACCTCGAAGGAGTGTGCATAGGTGCCGCCACAAATAATCAAGCTGAGTATGACATCGTAACCGGTCTACTGGCCGCTGCTCTCCAAATGGGCATAAGTCACCTTAGCGTCTTCCTGGACTCCCAGCTCCTTATTTCCTAGCTCAAAAACTATTACTAGGTACGCGATCCCTGTCTATTTAGAAAATTCCTGCGCACTAAACAAATGATTCAACACTTTGAATCCATTTCATTTATTCATGTCCCAAGAAATCTAAACAATGTAGCAGACCAAATGCCTAATAACATTTTAGATTGGCACGTAAACCAAAACATGTAGGACATCACAACATGCATCACATAGGCATCAAAAAATCAAATAAACAGACAAAATAAACCATCATAGTATTTGCATCCACGTGCATAACATGTTCCTCCACGGGCATACAAAAGACAAAAGTGTTGCATCCACGTGCATAGAAAGTGCCTCCACGGGAAAACAAAACACATACAATTGCATCCATGTGCAACAAGACATAAAAGCAAAGACAAGATGTGCGTCCATGTGCATACATGACTATATAATAAAAAATGCATACATATGCATATATATATATATATATCATCATAAAGTCACAATGTCAAGAGTGCTCTCAGCACCCAAAATATACAAAAAATACACCAGCTGTACAAAATATGTATCAACAAAAACGTCCCCATATGCTCATCAACATTTGGGGGCAGGTACAAGATAACCTCGTCCTCATCATCACAGTCAGCCACCTCCTCCGACTCCTCTGGATCATATTGATCCTGAGCTCTCCTCTCAGCTGTCAATACAGCTACCCTCCGCAGAATCGATCTCCACTCACGTGGAGCATCGTAACAACGATCCAATATGCACTGATCTAGGTCTCTCCAACCGTCATCTGGTACATCATCCAGCAGCTCCTCTAAGGTATCACGAACATCCTCTATGGCATCATCTCGGTGATGCAAAACTTCTCATACACAAGGTGGAGGTACCACCACCACCATCCGTCCCCGACGTCCCTAATGATTCGGTGGCGACAGCGGACCCACATCTGTAATAACCCACACTGAAATATGTCAATATCATATAAACATCTCTAGCTATCATAAATAAACAAACTATACAAACATGATACCATAAAACAACAAAAACATGACGTACCATCCAACCCCCAATCCTGTCCCTGAGCTTGAGGCATCTCGATGTCTCCCCAGAAGTCCATACCCTGGTACAGATAGTCGTCAATCACAACTGGCATCTGCTCCCACTGCTTGTACATCTCCATTGTGAAGAACCACCGAATACCACCACCACCCCGGAGCATCATCTCCCCCCACTGCACCATCCACGGCTCACTCCTCAGTCCATCCTGAACCGGAACATGTGGTCGCAACGTAGGCACCCGCTCAAACAAGAAGCAACATAGGAGGGAGGCATAACTGAACTCTCCTCCCTCATGCCTCACCTTGTTAAGCTCTCGTCGAACACAAGCAAGGAACATATGACCCCACGCAAAATAGGTCCCAGTCATGACATGATGAACCATCATCATCTGCCCCCCCGACAAACGATGGGGCGCCTGTGCACCAAGCACCCGCAAAACACAAGCCGCCACTGCCTGCATCTCCGGCTCCCGCAGATCCGAGACACTCAATGCGCTATTCTGCACATGGGCCCCTCAAACGCAAAATATCTCAAGGAGATCCTCTATATCCAAACCAGCCGGAATCCTGGGCTGGGTGTCCCCTATGTCACCCAAACGGGACAAGCTAGTAAGAAAATACACATCAGTCAAGGTGAGATCCAGTCGCTCACCTTGCATCATAAAATCTAGCTCCTCTGGGTCCCAGAAGTCAATCAACTTGTTCAACAACTCTTTGACCGAACACATAAGAGGAATCTGCACGAACTTCAGTAGTCCACCCAAAGCCAAGGCCGCCCGCACATGTGGGCTCACATGAATAGTATCCATCAATCCCTCATCAATCTCTCTCTCCCTCCACAATTCCTGCGGCCGCCTGAGCATCCTGCCAAACTAAACACAATTTTTTTTAGAAAAAATACAGTAAAATTTTTCCAAAGCTAGCGATCCACATCGTGGCTTTAAGCACCAACAGCTGCGATGCACATCGCGGTTGTAAGCACCCATAACCACAATGCACATCGTGGATGTAAGCACCCACAGCCGCGATGCACATCGGGACTGTAAGCACCAACAACCGCGATGCACATCGCGGCTGTAAGCACCCACACCCGTGATGCACATCGCGGCTGTAAGCACCCACTGCCGCAATGCACATCACGGATTTGAAGCCCATATCCGCGATGTGCATCACGCGAAAATCCCCAAAACTTGCGATATTCTGTGTTGGGAAGCCAACATGGAATATTCGCCACCTTTGAGACCCTGACGCTCACCAAAAAGAAAATATATTGAAAGGCTAAGTAAAATAGGCTTACCTGAAACTCACGGAATGAAAAACCGATGGTCGAATATCCCACAAATGAAGAAAATGCTCTGATTAAATCAAATTACTCTGTAAAACTCAACAGTGAAAATGACACTTGTCACATTGGGTCCACTTGCTATTTATAGAAATTTGACCAATTTTTTAGTCAACCATTCCAGCATCATACGATGTCCGTTTTTCAAACCGTTGGTACCATTGGGATCAACGCAGTGAGAAATTCACGACAGTCCACTCCTTTTCTTGATTCCACTAGGTCTCGTTTTTGGGCATTTTTTCACATGCCGCTCGTCACCTTGGTTTGTGTGCCACATCGACCGTTGTTTGTTTTTGATGATTTTTATATCACCAGATTCAGTTTTCCGTGCTCGTGATGATGCTTGATATCATTTCTCTCTCTCACCACCATATTTTGAAGGCATTTTTTCCATGCCCCTCATTGCCTCGATTTGCGTGCCACATCGACCATTACCCATTTTTAAACATTATTCATATCATAGGATTCAGTTTTCTGTGCTCGTGACGATGCTTGAGATCACTTCTCGCTCTCACCAATATTTTTTTATTCAGTATAATTTTATCCCTTTTTCGGGCCAAACAACTCTTTTACGAAAAAGGCACTTAGGGAGTTTCTGTTAAGCTCTTTTCTAATTCCTAAAACAATGAAAAGATCATCGAGCAATCTTGCTTCCCTTCATGCTCACTAAAAGTATCTGAAAGGGTGTCTACCTGGTATAATTTTACCCCTTTTACGGACATTGTAAACTAATTACGAAAAAGGAATACTCTAGTCACATCAACTAGAAGAGTTCTCCATTTGCATCATTTTATGCTTTTTCGGGCCTTGGAGACTAACATACGAAAAAGAACACCAATGGAGTCTACTTCCTGCTTTTAGACTCTCTAAAAATTGAAAGAAACCACGATCAATCACCATATTGGGCTCGTATAAATCCACAGGACGGTACTCCTCCACCAATTCAAAGTCTTATTATCGTTTTCAGACTCCTTAAAAATGAAAGCACTCACAAGCATGAACAACCCTGGGCTCGCATAAATCCACAGGATAGTACCATTTTAGAGCACACTTTTATCCCTTCTTGGAGCTCATTAAAACCATGAAGAAGGACCCAATGGTGCTTTTCGGTGCCACAATAGATCATGTCTACTCATATGGCAGCTTCTCCAATATGGTCACCTTTGTTTAGAGTATTATGCAATATGTCACCCTGAGAATCTCCCAATAGCATCCATCAGCTTGTCCCCCAGAGTCACTCCAATCTCCAATACATACCCCTAATCCCTTAAGCTATGATCCCCACACCTAAACGTCAGTTTCATATGCTTCCAGGTCAACCATGTCATCATGCTCTGAACAAAGGAAGATTGAGTCAACCAACTCTATGACCCAGTTGTGCCTCATCCCCACAGTATGTCCGTCCTACCATCAGTACTATCACTCTTCAGTTGTACACCTTGCGCTCCTATTAAGGAAACATCATTTCCTTGGTAGTTGCCGGTCTTCCTTTGTCGACGCCAACCAAATCTATTCCAGAGGATAGATCCAGAGGTCCCTGTGCCTTGGACTCATCACTAGTAGTGATGAGTGTCAACGGATCATTTTGAAAGGAGTCCTCAGTGCCTCTCCAAATGATTGTTTCTCACATGCTCGACATCAACACCTTGATCGCATCGTTGAGACTCGTACAGGGTATCAGTCCCTTCAGTTATTTGTTGAAGACTCAGGATATCACCTGACTCTACCACATTTGAGAGTCTAATTGAGGAAACAACTAGTTACATTTTCCTATGGATATCCAGGTTGCGCTTGGTGATAGTATTTAGATGTACCCAAGTTTTATTCTCCCTCGAGTATACAGTTACATATACTCCTAAGAAGTTGGCTCACAGTCATCGAGTCCCTACAGATGTTGGACACCTTCAGATTTGACAGTTCATCAACCCTTATGACACCATATTCAGAATGGTTGTTTCTCTTTTCTAGTGTATCAGTCCTTCAGATCAGTCATGGTATGACCATGAGTATGTCTCAATATTGTGTCCCCTCTGGACCATCATGATGTACCAGCAGATTCTTATGTATTATTCAGGTCCCCCTTCTTAGGCCTAATTGTTATGTATATGTCTTGATACAAGCATGGGTATGCCCGCCTCGTCCATTATCAGAGATTATTCCTCATTCATTTTTGAGGCCATGCATTTTTTCAGTTTTTGCAGCTTCCAAAGGGGCCGTTGTTCCAGTCTCCAATTGGTCTCTTATTTTCTCCAAGCCCCACGAAAAATACAAAATAACTATGATGTCTATCGGCCATACGATGAGCTACTACCCTCACACATCAGGGGGCAGTCTGTTAACACCCAAAAAGTGCTCACTAGCTCATTCCCTTATTCACATGACCCATTTGTCCACTTTTTCCACCATTTGAGCCTCTAAAACCTTCAAAAGGTCACCAAAAAGACCATAATACACCTTTTCCCCCTCAAAATATGCATTTTTTTCTCAAAAAACACAAAAAACCCTCAAAAGTGGTCCAAAATTCTCAAAAATCAATTAAAAGGGAATAATATTCAAAAAATATTCAAAAAAGGAAAAAGAGGAAAAAAGAGACCTAAACCATGTTGGTAAATACTATTGGTTTCCTTAAACCATAATGGTAATCCCCATCACCAAAAAACTATAAAAAAGGTGATAGGGGCTCCTCACTATTCATCCACATTCATCCTATCCTTATGCTGCCAAATTCACTCTTGAGAGCCCTAGCCTCACTTTTGAGTTTGAAGATCCCCATTAGAGCTTTGGAGAAGAAGAGACCATTGGACCATTGGAGCATCTTAGCCTTGGAGTTGCTCAAAATCACCATCCTCACCATTTGAGGTAATACAAAAGATTAAATTTTTTATTTCTTGTTTTTCTCATAGATCTTATTGTTTATTGTTCTTAAATCTAGTTTTATTTCTTTGCACATGAATTAGATTTTGTGTTATTTACATTAGTTTTTACTTTTACATTGAGACTGCTGCTACAAGTTAGCAGGTGATCTTTAGCACATGCTTGGTTGAAAAACCAAGCAACACCTGTGACGGTCGCTCTGTGTCTGAACATAGACTGCGCCGATCTGTTTAATTTGATGCAAGGGCATCCCCTCTCCATTTTCAATTTGAGTGTTGATTTGGTGTGCAGACCCCTCTGTGCTATAAGATCCAGTCAGAGACCCTTTTTGATTTGTGTGTTGGAAGTGTTTGGACTTTGTGTGGATTTGAATTGGGTCCCATTTTCAACGAGCTTAAGTTTGGTAGTGGTGGACACTTTGAGTTCCCCCACCTTCATCCACTTGAACTTGTTTTCCCTCCTTTCCACCCGATCTGATGTTTTCATTGGATATGACCCCAAACTTATTTTTTCACTTGTCATTTAGCTTTGTTTGCATTCAGTGATTGATTGAGTGTCTTGAGTATTTTCAGTTTACATGAGTGCTTGTCATTTTCTTGAGATTTTCTGAGTATTTAGAGTGCTGCACATTAACTTTCTTTTCAGCTTTTCATGCTTAAAAATATAATTGTTATCAAATTATAATCTTGGCATATCATTGGAAAATTAAGAGTGTATCATTTTTATTGTTTTTCAAGCATATTTGAAAACTGTTGTAAAAATTGGTTCGTGCATTGGAATTTATCATTCATTAGTCTTTTGAAAAAGTTGATAGAAAAAGTTAGTCATTTGTGCTTTTCAGGAATTGTGGATCATTCATCTTCTTGAAAAAGTCAAATTTGATCAATTTTTTTACAAAAGTCATTCCATGCTTGAAAGGATTGTATGCATTCTTGGTTTTTTATGCTTTTAAGCCATCACAGTGAAATTGGAAAGTTAGAGTGCTCTAGATAGGAAATTTCTCTCTTTTCATCTCTTAGATTTTGATTCGAAAAGACAAAAGAAAATGTTTGGATTGGGTTGTGATGCTTGTTGACTTTTTTGTGTTTTGCTTGGAAAAACAAAAAAGAGAAAAGAGTATTTTTTATCAAATTTGATAGATTTGGGATTGTGTTGCATATTGTTGCTTTGGTAAAATCACTTGGAAAGAAATTTCTCCCTCCCATATATAGAGTTCATCAAAAGAAAAGTGTATTTTTTGCATGTAGTTAGGGCTTGCATTATTTTTACATTTATGTACTCACCTCATGCATTCACCTAACCGTCTAGATAAAATTAACGGTAGAACCAGGGTAAAATTTTTAGTAACTTGTGTGTAGGTTAGAGACGTGTTCCGACGTCATAAAATGTAACAACTGTCGTTACTTGCCAGCACTGTATTCTGGCGGTATTGTAGTCTTCCACATACTTATCGATATATCGAAGCTCTTTCACGTACCAACCAGGTATATCAAAGCTCTTTCACATACCCAGCAAGTACTTCGCATACTTGTCGTATATCGAAATGTATTTCACGTACTTGGCGTATATAGAAAGGTGTTTCACGTACTTGGTAGCATATAGGAAGGTCTCGTGCCGTACGGTTGTGCATTAGACAGCACCACTATGGATTTGAGCTCCCACGTACCTTGCGTATATCGGGAGACAACATTAGGATTCCTGAGACCAACTGAGTTAACCTTTTGGCCATCTTGGAAGAGCAATACACTGAGAACAACACTCGGGGAGATTACTACGCACGTATTGTCTAGGTAGTCGGGTATTCGGGCAAGGGTACGGTCCCAATCCTCCTTGTTGCATTTTATTGTTGGACCCTGCGGTATATAGTGATTTGCGAATCCTTGAAAATCTTGTGAGGTTCCAAACATTTGAATCCACACCTGTCACATAAGTTTGCTTGAGGCCTTAGTTTGTGTAGATTTTTCTGGACTGCTTTTCTTTTGTTTAGATTACCCTAGGAAAAACTTTTGTTTTAGTCACTCTGGTTGACTTTCCTTGGAGAAGGTCCCGTAGGATTTAGAATTTACCACCCGAATATCCCCTTAACCAGAAGGTATTTTCAAAGGTAAGAATGGAACCACAAGCCACGGTCGTGTCACCTGAAGTGGAAAACCCTACTTTGAACATTGGAGCATGTCTATTTCCTCCAACCCCTCCAGACTCACCTTCCTCCAACCCCCCACATGGTGAAGAGGTGGGCACTTCCACTTCACAAAACTTACCTCCCGTGTTATCGGGAGAGCCTGGATCGGTGGAATGGTTAAATCCACCCTAGGACGACCCTGCAACAGCTGTTGGTCCATCAGCAGCTTATTGGACATAATCTCTAGGCCACCCAATGACTCATTTTTCCATTTCATTCCCACCTAGTTGGGCTACTCCAGGAAGAGAAGACCACTTAGCAACTAGTTGGCCCACTCCCGCCGATATTTTCGGACCCATTCGTGATCGCTTAGATCTATTACATGATATGGGTGATGAAGTTCAAAGACAATGTCTCACACAAAGGGCCAACAACATGTATAGAGAAATCCTGATTCGCACCGTATCTTTTGATTCACTGAAACCATCCATCCACAACCTGACCATTCATGAATATGGTCAACCTTCATTTCCTGCCAACTCACCACTTCAATAGGAGACCAGTTCAGTACCCCCAATGACCCAACCATTTGAAGGACAATAGTCCAACACCCCTCGCACCACTACGGGAACTTTACACCCTCCTCCCCCACCCCAAAATTCACGGGGAGGATACATTTTACCCCCTACCATCCTTATGGGTAATGTTCCTACCACGATAGGTAATCAACAACCTAAGTTGAGTCAACCATTGAATTTTGGTTAGCACGTTGTGGCTGGGGGGAAACCCTTGTCTCCTAACCCGAACCTGGGAGGAGGAGTCCCCGTCGGCCCTTCCGTTGGACCTACCCTCCCTGCCGGCCCATCCACCACGGGACTATCCCATGTTGGGGGACCATCCATTGTAATTCAACCACCATGGAGTCAAGTGTATCTAGGTTATCTTAAACCTGTGTCAGGACAATTCAATCCCGGAAACGCACTCTATGGGATACCTTATTTCAACAATCCATACACTCTATGGGGGCATCAAAATGTTTTACAACATGGACCCCCACCAACCATCCCTCAAGTACTACCACCTCTGTTTGGTCCCCTTGCACCTCCTACTAGAGGCGATGGGCCCCAATACAATCTCGGAGGAGGTGGACCTCTACCTTTTGGTGGAGGACCACCCCCTTCTGGCCATAATGGCCCACCCCCTCCTAGTGGTGGCGGTGGAGGTCCTCCCCCTTCCGACGGAGGCAGAGGCCCACCCCCCATGATGGTGGTGGACCCCCACCTTATGGTGGAGGACCAACCCCTTTCGACGGTGGTGGTTGAGGACCACCTTATTATGGTGGAGCCGGTGGCATAGGACCTTACCCTTATGGTGGCGAGGGTGGAAGAGGCCCCAATCCCTCCAGCGGAGGAGGCGGCCCACCCCCCCTCCCGACAGAGGAGGTGGAGGACCACCTTATTACAGCGGTGGCGGCGAACCTCCACTCCCTCCTGACAGTGGTGACGGACCTCCACCTACCCGGTGGCGGTGGTGGACCTCCACCCCCCCTTAGCAGTCGAGTTAGGGGGCAAGACCCCAACCATTAACGTGGAAGTTGGTGCTGCCCCGTTAGATTATAATATTCTGCTTGGTCGTAATTGGTTTTACGCCATGACTGTGGTCGCATCATTTGTCTTCCGCATAGTACAATCCCCCCACCATGGCCGAATTGTCACAGTCGACCAATTGGATTTCTATATACCTAACACTGCTACTCATTCAGGCGATAATGTTCCATTACTTGGAAAATCTTTGCATCCTTATGAGAGCGTGGGGGTTGGCCTCATTAAGGACTCATCCCTTATGGGCATTTTTCCAACTTCGGATCTGCCTAATCATGTTGCCACGATGCACATGATCTCCTCTTGGAGTTCATCTATCCTCAACTCTGCTAATCAATGGATTGTACCTGATGAATCCACCACACACCTGATTGGAGATACTATGTCTCTTTCACCCGCTGAACTCACTTACGAGGCTATCCAGTCAGCCCTAGAGGACCACTTAGTTGTGGCCTCCACCTCCTATTCTCTATGGAGGACATCATCCCTACTTGACCCTTTGCTCCGGACTTTTCATTCTGATGAGTCCATTATGGAAATCATGAGTGTGGATGACCCTCCCTGGGAAGACCTCCATCATCGATCGTCTTTCCTTCCTTCATTGGACACTACGAAAAATAGCATCTCCACCATTTTTACACCGGATGTCTACCCTTGCTATCAGTCCCCGATACTTATGTGTCAAATGGACTCTGAAGGAAACTTGGCCAACATTGAACCTACCATTTCGGTCGACATATCGGTTACTCCTGGTGTAGTGGAACACATTCATTTCTGCCAAAAGTGTTCCCCTGACGAGATTACAACGTTCACGGCCTTGTTCAAGCAATTTCGAGACGTGTTTGCTTGGACTTACGAGGAGATTCCCGGGATAGACCCCGCTATTGTTTCACATGAAATCAAAACCTATCTCGACGTCAAACCAGTCCACCAAAAGTTGTGACCGGTACACCCTCGAAAGACTGCGGCAATCAAGGAAGAGATTGAAATTGAAAGCTGGTTTTATCTACCCCATCTAGTTGACAGAGTGGGTCTCAAACGTCGTCCATGTAGCTAAAAAACATGGTACTATTCATGTTTGCGTCGACTATCGGGATATCAACAAGGCTTGTCCTAAGGACAATTACTCGACTCCCTTCATCAACCATATCATTGAAAACTGTGCTGGAAGTGTCATTTTCTCTTTTATGGATGGCTTTTCCAGCTACAACCAGATTGAGATCCACTCGACTGATCAACACAAGATAGCTTTCATCTGCCCTTGGGGTACGTTTGCTTATCACAAGCTCCCTTTTGGTCTTAAAAATGTTGGTGCCACATTCCAGCGGGCCATGTTGTATGCCTTTCACGATGTGAAGGACTTTGTGGAACCTTACTTGGACTATCTACCTGCCCATTCACGACAATTCCAATTCAACATCGATCATCTGATGACCGTTTTTCTTAGATGTAGGCGGTATAACATCCGCTTGAACTCTCACAAGTGTATCTTCTGCATCGAGTCTGGACGCCTCCTGGTTTTTATTGTCTCGAAGGATGGGATCCGCATTGATCCCTTAAAGGTGGAAGCCATCATCGCTCTCCCACCTCCCACTAACATTACAAAACTCCAAAGTTTGCAAGGGAAGGAAACTTACGTAAGGAATTTTGTCTGTAATTTTGCGTAAAAGACGCAGGGTTACATGAGACTACTCAAGAAAAATGTCTCGTTCATTTGGGATGACCAAGAGCAACAATACTTTGATAGTCTCAAACATGCTATCATGCACGCCCCTGTGCTCCAACCGCCCAATTACTACAAGGATTACATCCTGTATCTTGCTGCTTCATCCACCATGATCGCCATGGTCTTGGTTCAAGAAGACGCCAACGCCCAGGAACATGTGATATACTACCTACGTAAGGGTCTCATTATCTTTGAAACTTGCTACTCACATGTCGATAAATTTGCTCTAGCAGTAGGTATTGCCGTCCAAAAGTTCTGACATTACATCTTGCTTCGCACCACCACCATCATCGCCGATTCAAACCCCATGTACCACGTTTTGATAGGTCAGGTTCTTGGGGGAAAGTATTCATGCTGGATCATGATACTGCAGGAATTTGACCTCCTATTCGAGAAGGCTAAGTCTAAAAAGTCTCTAGTGTTTTTCGAGATGATCTATGATCTTCCCCGCGCTGATGTCGATTTTGAGCCCAATGATTGTTTCCCAGATGAATCGTTGTTCCTCATCAACACAGTCTGATCCATGGTATGGAGATATTACTTTATATCTTTAGACCCAATGTTTCAACCCCCAACTCTCGTGGGACGACCATCGTCAAATACACCACCATGCAAAGTATTACCTAATCATCAGTGATACTTTGTACCATCGTGGAATTGATTCTATTCTTCAACGTTGTCTCACTCATGAAGATGATGAACATGTCTTAAATGACTATCACACCAGGGTGTGTGGCGGTCATCTCTTTGGGATGGCTACATCCCAGAAAATACATTGCGCAGGATATTATTGGCCATGTATCTTTAAATACTGTATCGAGGCCGTAAAAAAATATCCTCCATCCCAGCACTTTCAAACTAAAAAGCTCACCCACCCCGCCCCATTACAACCGGTTATTGCTGTCGGCCCTGTTACACCTAAAATCCTACCATCATGAGATTCAGTGTATACATCCCTAAAGTTTCATTGGCTAATTCATTAAATTGGAAGAGATTCCATTGCATTCATGCTAGGTTTTGAGAGGTCGTCGTAGGATGCACTCATGCAACCTGCGACGTCGCATCTTGCTCTCTTGTAGGGTGCGATGATGTCCGTTAATAGGAAAAAATAGCTTCTTCGAGCCCATTCTCGAAGCCTGCTGACTTGGATCCTTATCCCTGACCTCTTGAGAGAGATGGAACTCAGTTCCTAACCTCTTGGGAGGATCCCCTATCTCTCTCCTACCATATATCAACCTATCCTATCCACTTAGTCCTATATAAGTGAAGCTCTACCCATCTCCAAAGGGAGGAAGTCTATAGTGTCTACATGCTGGTGAAATCATCATTGAGAGATCTCTAACTCATCCATTGAGAGAATCACACTTCCTTGGGAGGATATGGAATTTGGTTGGGATGGAGAAGCATTGCTACGTTAAGCCTAGGTTGTAATCATTCTTCTATGTACTTTCCCTATATTTATAGTAATATAAATGCTTTCCACCAATATTGTTGTGTTGATAGTATTGTGTAGTTTACCTGCTTCTCTGTTTACTTAGATATATTATTGTATAGATTCTCTTTACTTGTTTGCATTGTTCTGTGTATCTTGATAGGTCTTGCAGCTGAGATTTGATGATCGCAAGGCGTGGAGCAACATCCGGGAGAAAGGATTACAAGTTTAAGGTAAGACATCTAGTGACTCGATCCTTAATTAGATCTAGGAAAGTGGTTTATAGTCTGTACTATTTGTTCTAGACTCACATTGAGCTAGGGAGATCCGGCTTGCGTCCGCTCGAGTGGATTGTCCATCAAACAAATCTAGTGACCATATTGGGGAAGAACATTGCTTTGTAGTGTCAATTTGAATGTTGTTTTCAGTTGATTTCTTGCCAAGAATTTTTCATTTGTCATTAGCCTCCTAAGCTGGTTTCACCATCAGATCTTCACTGTGAAGAGTCTGATTACCTTCCTCTGAGTTTGTACTTTTCATTTTCAAACCAGTTCATTGCTCATTACTTGGAGATTTGGCTCATTTTTGAACTTGGATCTCGCCTGTTGCACCTAGTCAGTGTACTCAGAGCGACACTGTGTCTTTTTTAATCTCTGTTCTTTTCCTGTTATTCAGTCGTCGCAACCCTTCCATTGGTATACTGCGACATTGTCGTAGACTTCGCATTGGTGAACTGCAACGTCGCATTGTGTACAAGCACAGAATGCATCGATCTGTCAAAGTTTCCATATAGGCACCCTTTATCCTTTCTGCTTTTGAGTGTTGGTTTGTATGCAAACTCTCTATGTACTGCAAGATCCAGTCAGAGATCCCATTTTGCTTTGTGTGATTGAGTTGTCTGGTTTTGTTTGGAGTTGTTTTGGGTTCCATCTCAGACAAGTTTTGGATTTGGTAGTGGTGGACATGTTCGTCTCCCCCACTTGCATCCACTCACCCTTTCATTCCCTCCTCCCCTTTCCAAATCTGATCATTGTATTGGATCGGTTTCCAGACCTCATTTGCATTCATTCGTTGAGTTTTGCTTGCTTTAGTGCTACTTGTTACTATTTGAGTTTGAGTGTTTGTGTGTATTTTCGGTCCATTGAGTGCTCGCTTTCTCTTGAGATTCTCCGAGTTATTGGAGTGCTATAAGTAATATTTTCATTTTAGTATTTATGTTTAAAAGCATCGTTGTTATCAAATTGTTATTTTGATGCATCCATTGAAAGATTAAAAGTACTTTATTTTCGTCATTTTTCAAGATCATTTGAAAAAATCTACGTGCATTGGAATGTCTCATCTATAAATCTCTTGGAAAAATTGAAGGAAAAATGCATTATTTGTGTTTTTCATGAATGATGAGTTGCTCATCTTCTTGAAAAATTCGAATAGATATCAAGTTTTGCAAAAGTAGTTCCATGCTTGGAAAGTTACCTGCATCTTTTGATTTTTATGCTTTTAGGCCATCATAGTGAAAGTGAAAAGCTTGCATACTCTACTTAGGAATTCTCCCTTTACATTACTTAGCATCATTTTTGTTTTGAAAAGACAAAAGAAAAAGAAAAAACATGTTTTGATTTGGATTAGTAGTGTTGTGTCAAAAAAAATTGCGTTTTGCTGAAAAGGAAAAGAATGCTTCATTATCATTTTGCGTAGATTAGGGATTGTGTTGCATTGCACTGTTTTGGTAAAATTGTTGGAAAGAAAAAGATTTCTCCTTCCCATACATAGAGTTCATCGAAAGAAAAGTGTATATTTTTGTATGTAGTTAGGGCTTGCAGTATGTTTACGATTATGTACTCACCTCATGCATTCATCTAACCGTCTAGATAAAATTAACGGTAGAACAAGGGTAAAATTTTTAGTAACTTGTGTGTAAGTTAGAGACGTGTTCCGGCATCGTTAAGCATGGCAGCTGTCGTTATTTGCCAGCATTGTATCCCGGGGGTATTGTAGTCTTCCACATACTTATTGGTATATCGAGCTCTTTCACATACCCACCAAGTACCACACGTACTTGGCGTATATCGAAAGGTGTTTCACATACTCGGTAGTATATCAGAAGGTATCTTGCCAAACGGTTGTGCATTAGACAACACCACTATGGATTTGAGCTCCCATGTACCTTGCGTATATCGGGAGACACCCTTAGGATTCCTGAAACCAACTAAGTTAACCTTTTGGCCATCTTGGCAGAGCAATACACCGAGAACAACACTCGGGGAGATTACTACGCACGTACCGTCTAGGTAATCGAGTATTCAGGCAAGGGTACGGTCTGAATCCTCCTTGTCGCGTTTTACTGTTGGACCCTACGGTATATAGCGATTTGTGAAGCCTTGAAAATCTTGTGAGGTTCCAGACCTGTGAATCCACTCTTATAACATAAGTTTGCTTGTGGCCTTAGTTTGTGTAGGGTTTTGTCTGGTCTGCCTTTCTTTTTTGTATCTTGCCTTAGGATAAACTTTTTCTTTCAGTCACTTTGGTTGACTTTCCTTGTAGAAGGTCTCACAAGATTCAGAATTTGTTACCCTAATATCCCCTTAACCAGGAGGTAATTTCAAGGGTAAAAATGGATCCACAAGCCAGGGTCGGGTCACATGAAGTGGAAAACTTCACTTTGAATGTTGGAGGAATTTTGTTTCCTCATACTCCTCTAGATTCACCGGATTCTCTTCCCCCACAGGGTGAAGAAGCATAACTCCCCACTTCACAAGACTTACTTCCATTTTCCCTGGGAGAGCCTGGATCGTTAGAATGGATAAATCAACCCCATGACAACCCCACAGCAGCTGCTGGTCCTTCAGCAGCTTATTGGACATCTTCTATAGGCCACCCAGTGGCCCATTTTTCCATTGCACCTCCACCCAGTGGAACTACTCCGGATGACCCCTTAGCTTACTATCGTGACCAATTGGCTCACTTTCTCTCTATGGCTGAGAGGCTCCAGAGATCAAGTCTCCAACGAAGGGTTGAGGACTCATCCTTACCCCCTTACCGACCAATCCCAGGTCACTCTTTATCTTTTGAGTCACGATAATCATCCACGCAACATGTGACCACGACTGAAACTGGTCAACCATCCATTCCTGCACATACATCCCCTAGACAGGAGACCAGTTCAGTACCTATCGTAACCCAACCTGTTGAACAAAAACAGTCCAACACACCTGGGGTCACCATGGGTATGTTACCTACTCCTCCCCCACCTCAAACTTCGAGGGGAGGATACTCTTTACCCCCTACCTTCTTTACTAGTAACGTTAATCCTACGACGAATGATCACCAACCAGTGTTGGGTCAACCTTTACTTAGTGGTCAGCACGTTGTTGCTGGGGGGCAACCCCCGTCTCTTAACCATAATATTGCCACAGAAGTTCCCATCGGGCCTTCTATTGGCAATTCCTTACCTCCCAAACCTTCCACTACAGGACTATCCCATGTTGGGGGACCGTCCAAGGTAATTTAACCTCCATCGAGTCAAGTGTATCCAGGTCATCCTAACCCTGTGCCGGGTCAACTTAATCCCAGAAACACACTCTACGGGGTACCCTACCCCAGAAATCCTTACACTCTATGGGGACAGAAAAATGTTTTACAACATGGACCCCCACTTACAGTCCCTCCACCCCCGTTTGGTCCACCCCCACCTCCCATTGGAGGAAGCGAGCCCCCATGTAACTCTAGAGGAGTTGGACCTCTACCTTCTAGTGGAGGACCACCTCATTTAGTTCATCATGGAACCCCCCTTGGTGGGGGCGGTGGAGGACCACCACCCCCTCCTGGTGGCGGTGGTGGTGGATGACCTTCTCATCCTAGTGGTGGTGGTGGTGGCCCACCACCCTACTATGGTGGAAGTGGTGGAGGAGGCTCTTACCCTTTCGATGATGGTAGTGGCCCACCACCCCCTTCCGGTGGAGGTGGTGGAGGCCCGTCCTATTCCGGTGGTGGTAGCAGACCATCACCTCCTCTCGGTGGAGGCGGTGGTGGTCCATCTTATCTTGGTGGTGGTGACGGACCCCCACCATTCGGAGGTGGCCCATCCCCTCTCGACGGTAGAGGTGGGCCCCCACCTTATGGTGATGGGCCACCTTATTATGGTAATGGACCACCTTACTATGGCGGAGGACTTACATTTGGTCCGGGAGGCCCGTAACCCTATGGCCAGTTTCCTCTTGGCACACCCTATGGTCAGTTGATACCAGGTCCCGTTGGTCCTTACACGCCTTATCCGTACTATCAGTACTCGCAGCCTAACCCGCAACTGCCCTTTTTGGCCACTTTGGACCTACCTGACCTGTCTCGCCTCACCAATGATCCCATCTACCACGGAACTAATTGGCCACCCATTTCGGTGAAACTTCCATCAGATATCCCTAAATTTGATGGCAAGCCGGATGAGGATCCTAAAAACCACGTGATGACATACCACTTATGGTGTTAATCCAAATCCTTGATGGACAACTCGATCCGTCTTTGGTTATTCCAACGGATTCTCACTGGTTCGGCTGCCAAGTGGTACATTGAACTACCACCTCATTCTTTTCCTAATTTTAGTTCTCTCCCTATGAACTTTTTAACTCACTTCTAGCTTCCTATATGGCACGAAACTAGTACAGAGCTTTTAACCTCGCTCCATTAGAATACCACTACTCATATCTTAGATCATATACATGAGTGGTGGAGGAGACGATGTCTTATTAAGGATCCTATTCCAGATCAACTCCTAGTAGACTGGTTTACGAAGTCTCTCATTCCTACCATAGCACAGGATGTTTCCATGGGTGGCGCCGTCACTGAGGAACAAGCCATCGCTCATGCCCATTTGCTAGACTTAGTCTATGCTCAATCTGGCACATTGTTTGATATTCTTCCCGATGTGCCCCGTAACACTTACGACCCCGCGAAACCACCCAAGGGACCCCAAGCCAATGGCATCATTGGATCCCTTCACACCCATCCTTCCTCTCAAACTGTTGGTTCGTCGAACCCCCAGGGTTCTTCCACATCACCAACATAGGTTGGTCATGGCACCACCAAATCATCCACTCTTGCTGTCACTGAAGAAGTGAATTCTGTTTCATCAGATTCACCTCAAAAGTCTAGTGGTAAAAAGAAGAACAAAGGGAAACCTAAGAAATCTTCCACCCAGCAAGAACAAAAGAGCACCCTTGATGATACCAAATAGAAAAGGAATTTGAAGTATCCTTGCCTATTGTGTGGTGATAATCACTTTTCTAAAGATGCCCCCATAGAGACGAAGTTCAAAAGTTTCTTAAGGGAAAACCCACACCCACGGTTCTCAACGATCCCTTCCCTGCTCAAAATCAGCAGTCGATCACTCACACTTTTTCTTCCCAAGGAGAAGCATCCACCACCGCACATGTTCTCATGATGCGTAGCAAAACTATCAATTTGAACACCCGTTCTCTTTCCTATGACTCCGTTCCAGCCAAGGAACACATTGGAAGTAATACTGAAAAAACTTCCACTTCAATGCCCGACGTCACCGTACCGACTGCTCCTCTCACCATTGAGAAGCCCTCGTTTGAGTCAGTTTTGTGTCCACTGTTGGCGGGCATTTCTACCCTATAACAAGGAAACTAATGCTATCAACTTGGTTGGGGTGACAGGTAAGTGTATTAATGCTATTACAGAGACATTTACAAAAAGAAAGAAGTTGTAGATATAGGGAACATACCTTTTAATCGAAGTCTGATCCTAGCCTTGACTTGATCCCGTGTTCCACTTCCAAATCTACCTTTCCTTTAGCAAACCTGCAAAAACAATACCTTTCTCAAAACATTTTGGGCAATATATAAAGCTTGAAAGAAACAAAAACAATGTTTAACATTCAGCATTGACCAAAATAGATCCAATTAAGATGCCATTTCATAACACATTCAAATTGGAACAAGAAAAACACTTCAACCTTTATTTGTCAAAAGTAGAATGATGTACAAGTATACCTGATAATGAAGCAGGCTCCTGCAACTAGATTCTGGGCTCTGGCTTTCTTCTGGCTTGGATGTCTTCAGCAGCAACTTCTCCAATGCAAGCTTCTTCAAAGTTTTTCCATTAATCAATCTCACTAACTCCAATTTCTAACCCTTCTCCTTTAACCTTCTTGGTATTTATAGGTTTAAAGAAGCAGTTCAGGTCGAGATGGAGTCATGGAGGAAGTTGGGGGAGTTAAGAAACTGCCATCAACTAATCCTCCTCGATGAATTAATTTATTTTTTAACCATCTTTTAAGATGTACGCGACTCTTCTTCAGTGGAGTAGTGTATAGGGCACTACCCTAGTGTTTAACAACTAGCGCTCATTCAATTTTAAATGTCGGGCACGACTTTGATACACTGGAATAGCGTATACTTGGATATGGGCGCTACTATTATACAGTGGAGTAGCATATGGGCGCTAGTCTCTTTGAGTAGAGTAGCACTCATATCTCAAAAGGATATTTCTTGTGTTTTCCAGTAATTTCAGGAAATGGAATGAGTTGTTATATCATCCAAGGTCAACATGCTCCTCCATCCAAGTTGTCCTTTTGTGTGATCAATAGCTCAGGGTGATCACGGACGGAGAGGTGCAAGTTTGACCTATAAGAGATGCCCCCTAATGTGTGAGGTCAGAGGGAAACGATGGCCGAAATACATTACAATCCAAAGCCAAAGGAGGAGCATAGAACCGCAGAAAACAAGTCACAAGAAACCTGCAACAAAGATCAAGGTCAGCGAGCAATTACATTTTTGACATCGTATAGATGTGCAGTGTGATACAACATGATCTCCAATACATAACAAGGAGATGTATATAAAGCATGGCCACTTGAAATACAAGCGTGGATCCATGTCAAATTGAGAGATCATAGCCATAACAACAAACTAGATCTATGTCTCATGGAGAGCCGAATATAAGTGAGGCTTAGTCTTGCGCAACTTGGTTGATAACAAAATAAGATAATGTCATCAAAATCCCAAGGTCTTCATCCCACAACAACCCTAGGTACAAACCCTAACCATGTGAATAGATGAGCTGATAGTCGAACATGGAGGGCATCGTTTGATTACCGGTCATTGATGTATACCGTTAACAAACGCGAGGACTTCCACCGATAATGATGATGGGGTCCAAGGTACCAAGTACGATTCACCAAATGTGAATAGATGGACTTGGAGTCGAACACTTGGGAATCCTGTCGAAGAAGAGACATTGATGTATTCTCATCATTCAACAGCGAGGAAAATTGCCACTGGTGACTGCAATCTCCAAGGTACTAACCGAAACTCTAAACTTCAATCCCAGAATAATGATTTGGTGTCAATGGGAAGAAGTCCGTTGGAAGGGAGGCCTTAAGGCATCCTCCATCATCCAACTCGAGGAACACTCAACTGGTAGGAGCTGATATGGAATAATATGTAACAAGACTGACACTAGGAAGGCTGACACATGAGGTCAAGGTAAACTGCAGAATGGTCGACACAGGGTATATCCTTGAACAGTAAGCACGACACAAAAGTGACTCAGCCAGCTTCTAACATAATGGGGTAAATAAGTCTGAAATGTAAGAGACATTAACAGACCCTCCACATGGTTGGAAGAATAACCAACCGGGGGAGTAAATAACTCGGAGGAAAGGTTCACCCTGAGGCCAAAAACTAAACCCAACCGACAAGATAGACTCAAGTAGGTGCTGTGTTCAAGGATAGAACTTGACTGAAACTGCCTTTGACAATGAAGATATGATATGTTTTTCCCGTTCCTTATTCTTTTTAGATAAAAGAATACCCTTCTTGTTGTTTTAATGAGTCCAAGAAAGAATGAAAACTCAATAGGTCCAACCATGTAAAAAATTTCACGAGCCCATGGGAGGAAGAATCAGTACCTTCTTCATAATTTAGAGAGTTCGAAGAAGAGATAGAAGATTACTCTATATGTACTGATCTCTGGATTTTAATATCGAGCCGAGATCTGTTCTTGCTCGCCGGTGTTTTCAATTTTAAGGAGTCTGAAAAACTTAAACAATAACTCCATATATCTGCTCGTGGATTTTAGTATCGAGCCCAAGCAGATTAATGCTCGCTGGTGTTTTCCTGTTTATAGAGTCTGAAAAACTTAAACAATCCTCTTTTTACCTATCCATGGATTTTATATCGAGCCCGGATTGGTCTGTGCTCGGCGGTGTTTTCTTGTTTATAGAGTTGAAAAACTTAAACAGTCCTCTACTTACCCTCTTGTGGATTTCACATCGAGCCCGAGTAGGTGAATGCACGCTTGGTATTTTCATGTTTAGAGAGTCTAAAAACCCTAAAGAGAGACTCCAAAAGGTCCTTTTTCGTACAGTTAGTCTCCTCCCCCGAAAAAGTATAAAACAATGAAAGGAGAACTCTTCTAGCGCATACAGGAGTATACCTAGAGTATACCTTTTCCGTAGTTAATCCACTGAGGCCCGGAAAAGGGGTAATTCTATACCTGAGTGGATGAGCCTTCGATTACTTTAACGAGCTCGAAGAGGACAAGCTGGCTTGGGAATCTTGTTTAGGTTTAAATAGTCCAAACAAGAGCTTAAAATGACTTAAAGGTCAGCTTCTGAGATCATATCTTCATGCCCTGCCAAAATTAGGTCTTCAACAAAATATTAGTCGATGCGGCAAAAATCTCGAATGATATATGAATTTGGAATATTTAGTTAACTGACAAGATCTATCATCAAGAAATTTGAGCTTAGGAGACAAATCCGACAAAAATTAAGTGAAAATTGATATTGGATAAGTGTTATACCGTATTGTGTGTTTCAATTGATTAATTAGGGTTTTTTTTTTTTTGAAAGTTTTGAAACTATGGAAAATTAACAAATATGGGTAAAAATCAAAATCCAATTTTATATATAATTTCATTGTTTTAAAAATCAATTTTCAATTTGTTTGTAGGGAAAAAATTGGGGCAACTTTTGCAAATTTCCAATCTCCATTGCGATCAATCCGGGCATCCAAACATCAAACTTCCTCCACCAAGTAAGTAGAAATCCACCTATCTTGCATTTCAATGGTTTATTTTTCAATTTTTGAGCAAAAATAGCTTGCAACGCGATGCTCATAAGGTTTTATGCGCGGGCGCTACTGTGTATACACAAGAGTAGCGTACAAACTCAATGGGCGCTACTTTGCTTAAATAGAGTAGCGCCTACACGCTACTGTGTAGTATACACAGTAGCGTACATACCTGCAAAGCTACTTTCAAGCGTCGAGACTCAATTTTTTTTTGGTTTTTGTGCAGGATGGTCTTACAATGGAGGGAAAGGGAGCATGAAGACATGGATAGGTTAGCCATGCAAGACCCGGCTACCCTCCATGCGCTCCGAAGATGCGGTTTGTTGAAATTTTATCGAACCGTAAACATGCGGGCATTAAACAAACTGTTTCGAAGACTGATTCAGTATTGGGATGTCGATACTAATACCTTCATCATCCGCGGGAAAAATCTTGAGCTTACCGTTGAGGACATATACTTTATTACCGGTTTCTCAAGGAGAGGAGACGTAATCAATCTGAAGGGGTCTTCCCGTTTGGGTGCACGATCAGTGCAAGAATATGTGAATACATACTGTGTTGCTGGAGCAGAAAAATCAGGAAGCCAAGTCCTGATTTCAACTATTGATGGTCTCCCTCTGAAAGTGATAGTGAGCATGATCAACCGAGTAGCCGGTAGTGCGTCACAACACTTAGCTTCCAGACATTTGATGCATATTGGTGTACAATGCTTGCACGGGCATGTTTATGATTGGTGTACCAGTTTGTTGGCAAACATGAAGTCTCAGTTGACAGGTTGCAAATCCGGCTCAATGAAGAATTTTGGGTACGAAAGTATCTTGTGTACTTTCTTCTTCGAGAGGATGCCTGCTATTAGTTTGGGGATGCCTCTACCACAGGTTAACCCCCGTGAGCCCAGATTAGGCCGTTGGGGTGACATTTTCCTCCGTTAGGGTGGTGGGGAAAGTCACTATTGTTACCACACTGATGACTTCTGGGGGTGGTGGGAGAGGCAAGTACACACCTTTGAGCAGTTTCCCTATGCCGGATTGGATTTCCGTCACGATCCAGAGCTGGTGCTTTCGCCAGGTGGAGCCTGGGGAGATATTGGTATGTTTAAATTTTGAGAATTTATTTAATTTTTTCAAACCTTTTCAAGTATTTGATTTTTATGAATGGGTTTTGAAGTTCTAATCAAGTGTCAAATGCAGATGTTGGGCCTGTTCGTCCTGAGGGCCACCCTACCATCTATGTGAGGCCAGCTGATATTACCGCAGCGGATGCTATGTTGGGAACCCTGGAGAGAAAAATGAGTCAGTTGACTCATGAGATTCCTGCATGCCGTATGGACCAGATACCTGTTGATATGCAGGAAGATGTTGTTGGGGTGCCCCTAGCATGGCTTAGGTTGTTGCGGAGGGTGGCTAGACTAGTGATATGCTATCGCAATGTGGTAGATGATGAGGAGGTCCCTCCTTCTCCATAGGAGAAGAAAACATTCTATGTATATATTTTTGAGGCTACTATGCCCAACTTTTGTACTTTTATGACCTAACTTGATCGACTCATGACTCAAAACTCATATTTTTTGATACAGTATCGGTTATATATACAATATCGGTTATTTACATGTGTATGCGTTTTAATTTTATGTGTGCAATGTTGTTTATGATAATGTATGATGCAAATGCCAGTCTAACACATAGTTTGCTAATGAATCAGCTAAAGTGTTTAAAACTCTTGGAATGTGTTCATATCTGATAGAATGAAATTGTCTTTCCAATATTCTAACTCGTAGAAACTGACGTAGCAATCCTGGATCCCTGATCTGATATACACCTGTTAACTGAAATACAATTAATTGTGAGTCAAGCCTTACCTCCAGGTACGAAATGCCATGACTGAGAGCATCTCGGAGAAGTTCTATAACTGCACTGTATTCAGCCACATTATTTGTGGTAGGTCCCAAACAAACCCCCCCCGAAGAGATAAGTTGGTCAGCGGGTGAATAAATGACCCAAGCTACTGCAGGCAACTGACAGGTGTGGCGAATGGCGCCATCAGCAAATCCTAGGAAATGTTCGGTTGACATATGGTACACGAAACGAAACACACATAAGATCACCTAACGAGCATAACAAAAACTAGCTTTACAAAAATATACAACTATGTTACAAGAAAAAGTACTTCAGCCTAAGCGTAGTACTTCTTCAGGTAGAGCCCATTTCTAGGCTCGGCCAACTTATTACCTTTGTAATCTACCAGTTCGTAGGCACCTTTCTTCAATACCTTAGAAATTATATAAGGTCCGAGCCACCTGGATTTGAATTTACCGGGTCCTAAAGGTTCTTTGTCTTGATCCCAAAGTAGGACCAAATCTCCCTCAATGAAAACTCTAGGTTTGACGGATTTGTTGTACTGTCCTTTTACTTGTTTTTTATGAACCTCGTTTGTTGTAAGCGCATCCCGACGCTGTTCATCTAGATGTTCTAAGTGTAACAAACGTTCTTCGAGTATTGAAGTATCAGGTAGTAACTGAACTGCTAGTTTTAGCGAATGAATCTCGCATTCGATCGGCACAACTGCTTCTATCCCATGCACAAGCTGGAAGGGAGAGAAACCGGTAGCAGTCTTAACGTTGGCTCGGTAAGCCCAAAGAGCCGGGTATAGCATGATGTGCCAGTTATTCCGACTGGCATTAACTGTTCTTTGCAATATGAATTTTAAATTTTTGTTCACTGCTTCAACTTGTCCATTCGCCTGAGGATAGTATGAAGACGAATGTTCTTGTCGAAAACCAAGCATTGTATATAACTCAGTCATCATGCTATTTTGGAAATGACTTCCATGATCAGTCACTATCTCTTTAGGTATGCCGAACCGTGCTATGATCTGATTAAACACGAAATAAGCGGCAGTTTCTCCATCCGCCTTAACAGTAGGCATTGCCTCTGCCCACTTAGTAAAGTAGTCAACGGCAACGATGATGTAATGATGTCCTCCAGCTGAAACTGGATTACATGTCATGAAATCAACCCCCCATTTTGTGAAGGGACTTGCTGTGATGACAGGATGAAGAGGAGCTGGGTGTGCCCTCATTTTCTTAGTGAAAAAATGACACGGTCGATAGTGTTTCACTGCTTCCACACAATCTTTAAAGATCGTGGGCCAAAAATATCCAGCACGCAGTATCTTCTGAGTTGTTGCCAACCTGGAAAGATGTCCCCCACAAGCTCCATTGTGGGCATCATTTAATACTGCTTCTGCTTCTTCCCGAGTTAAGCAGCGTCGTAAAATGGAATCTACCCCACGTCGATATAAAGTATCTGAGATGATAAGGTAGTTCTTCGCATGGGTTTTGAGCTTGAGTCGCTCTTCTCAGGAAAAAGTGGTAGGACACCTCAAAGTCTGGAGATATATTAAGATATCTCCGTACCATGGGTCAGAGGAGGCAATGAGGAAAATATGTTCATCAGGGAGTGATGTTTCTTCCTCAACGTGTTCTAGGTCACTTGGAAATTCTGAGATTAACTCAGCGAACACTAGTGATTTCTTCGACTTGGCTGATTGGAAGACCAAATCGAATTCCTATAGAATTACAATCCATTTATTATATTTCCCCCCAATGATTCGTCGGGTGAGAACATACTGGAAAGGATTGATTTCTGCTATCACAGTAGTAGTTCGTAAAAGTATATAGTGACGAAGCCTCTGTACCGCATAGACCGCAGCAAGTGCTAACTTCTCAACATGCGAGTATTTAACCTCAGGGGCTATCAATGCGCAAGATAGATAGTAGACAACATGTTCTTGGAACATATCGTCTTCCTGAACCAAAACTATACCAATTGTAGTAAGAGACGCTGCCAGGTATAAAATAAAATCTTTTGAGTAATCTGGCGGGCTCAACAAGGGTGCTGAAAGGAGTGCCTTTTTTAAAGCTTCAAAGGATGCTTGAGCAGCTTCGTCCCACACAAAGTAGGAATCTTGTTTGAGTAGCCTCATAAAACCTTTGGTAATTTTGGCGTAGTTTATGATAAATCGCCGTAAGAAATTAGACATGCCTTGCAGACTTTGAAGTTGTCGCAAGGTGCGAGGAGGAGGCAGATTTACAATCGCCTCAACTTTAAGTGGGTCAACCATTATACCACGATTAGAGACAATTAAACCCAGTAAAGGTCCCGATTCGACACATAACACACATTTATTGGGATTCAAATGAATCTTATATTTTCTGCATCTTTCAAACACTTGTCTAAGATGATCTGGATGATCCCGTCTCTTTCGAGATTGCGCCGGGAGGTCATCCAAGTAAGGTTCTACAATGTGTTTGATATCATGAAAAGAAAAATTCATTGCGCGCTGGAAGGTAGCTCTAGCATTCTTCAAGCCGAATGGCATTTTCTGATAAGCGAAGGTACCCCACGGGCAAATGAAAGCTGTTTTATGCTGATCTTCAGGTTTGATCTCTATCTGATTGTAGCCTGAAAAACCATCCATGAAAGAGAACATCTCGTGTCCCGCACAAGCATCTATAATTTGATAAATAAATGGTGTGGGGTAGTTGTCTTTCAGACAAGCTTTGTTTAAATCCCGGAAGTCAGTACAGACTCTAATGGTACCTTGCTTTTTATCAATCGGAACAGGGTTTGAAACCCATTCCGTCTTATCAATCAGATAAATGAAACCAGCTTTGAGCAACTTTTCAACCTCCGCCTTAATGGTGGCTGCTTTTCTAGGGTTTACGGGATGGAGTTTTTGTCTCACAGGTTTCATGTTAGGGTATGTCGTGATGACATGCTCCACAATGGTTGGGTCAATACCTGGCATCTCCTCATATGACCAGGCAAAAAAGTCACGGAATTCTTTAAAAAGTTTTGTATACAGAGCTATCTCTTCTGGAGAACAGTCTGCACCAATAAAAATATTTTCCACGACCCCGGGTTTGGTGGAAATGTTGATTGGAATTGTTCTTGAAATATTAGCCATATTTCCTTCAGCATACACAGCTCTTGAAGTAGAAGGAGAAGATGACAAATCAACCAATCCACCGGGTCTCACAGGGAATTCTCCTCTCTCAATTCTGTCTAGATCTGGAAGTATGTAGGACCTATGATGCATATGTTCCCAAGGTTGGTCCAAGCCCATCATAACTTCTAAGATGGCTTCATCAGATGGAAAAACCATATCTAAACAATCGAACGAGTGAGTTGAATTCAGCGACCATGCCGGAGCATAGTCCATATCTGACTCAACAGAGACTGGTGGAGTCATGATATGTTCCATTGCAGCTTGTTGAGTTTCCATATAGGCCACTTCTGCAATGGAGGGAGGCACACAAGGTTCTGACGTGGTAGGAAGGATCCAAGGATCAGTTCTTAAACCGACCGCAAATGTTTTGGTGGCAGTACCCACATTAGAACGCATAAAAAGAACAGGGGAGGGGATGTCGAAGGTTCCTATTAACGAACCATACAACCCTGCTCCTAAACTCTCCTTATCTGGGGTGGTTTGATCAACCAAAGAAACTGTGGTTCCCGAAGAAGTCTGGTGTTTTCCTTGAGTGAAAGAAAGTTGATCGACTGTAACGACCTTACCTTCAAATGGGAACATGACCACTCGAAAAACTGTTGATGCTATAGCTTGCATGGCATAATTCCAACTCCTGCCCAATAACATATTGTAATCGAGCGGAGCGTCCAGAACTTCTATCTCAACAGCAACTGTCTTACCATCCAAGGTGACATTAAATGATGGAAAAACTCCATGTGGACGGAAAGTTCTACCATCAAATGCAGTAAGCATTGTGTTGGAAGGGACTAACTTAGGAGAACCTAGAGCTTTCCAACAGGAAATCGACATTACGCAAGTCGACGCTCCCTCATCTACTACAGCTCGTCTGATGGTCATTGGACCATGGACGACCTCAATCTGAAGGGCAACGTGATAGGGAAACCGGTATTTGACATCAGTCATATCAAATCGCGCAGACATGTTGGAAGACTCCATACTCCCAATAGCTGCCAGAAGTGCATTTCGTTGTAAAGGACAACTCTGCAAGACTTCTAGAGTAGACATGGCACAAGGGGTCTGGGCTAAATCTTCAACCACATTGTAGTTAGAAGCAACCCGTGTGTTGGGATTGTGCGATGCCCTCTTCAAGACACCTTTCGGAATCTTGGGCATTGGGTCCACAGGTATGTGGAGTGGAGTGGAGGATTCAGGAATCTCCTTATCCTTTTTCTGCGTTTTCGGGGTATAGTTCCTGGCTCTAGTTTGTAAAAGTGCATCTGAATTAACCATGTTTATGAATGTTTGATCAACCGAAGCGTGCAAAGTGCCCCCAGTTTTGGAGGTGCCAGAAGTTGAGCCTTTCCCTTTAGGAAATGGATCTTTCAAGACGGCAGGCTTCTTTTCTCTTAAAAGCTTCTGGGCTTCTTCAAGTAGAGGGCATTGATGAGTAAGGTGGTTGGGCTTTTGTTGGTTCCCCTCTCCTTTCTTGCCCTTCTTTTTGTTGTTGGGCTGCCGAGGGCCCTTTTGATTGTTCTGGACCTGCTTGACAGGTTCAGAAGTAGAAGGAGAGGTTGTGACGAAAGAAATATCCGCAGTCGATTGTTTGACCGATAAGGCGTGAACCTGTTTAGTCAGTGCTTCGAAAGCTGCAGAATCAACTGAACCCACTATGCCGTCAGCATGTGGTCCAGGTTTGGGTCTACTCAGATCAGTGTTTGATCTCGGTGCGTCAGGTATAATCTCGTACAGTAAACCAGATTGTGCATATACAAGGTCTAACTGTTGAGTCCTTAAGATGGCTTCTTCTTCATTGGATACTCCAGATGTCGCTACTTCCTTAGAAAGATAAGGGAGGAGTGATTTCAAGTACCACTCAAGTAGGAAATCTAGAGGGATATTGGCCTTTATGAGCCTCTTCTGTCTTCGCCACTCCTGAATGTGGTCAGATAAGTGAGTGGCTTTGTTTTGTCTAAAAGTAGACAAAAGTTATGTTCCAGCATCATACCGAACAGGAAGTTGGAAATGGTTCAAAAAGACGGTTGCTAGATCCCCAAAACTAGAGAAAGTAGCCGCAGGTAACTCAATGTACCATTTGGCTGCGGGACTAGTTAAGGTCCTTTGAAACAATCTCAATCTGATGGAATCCTCGTTCAACGAATTTGAAGAACACCATAAGTGAAAGGTAGTGACATGGTCACCAGGGTCTTCACCAGCTTTGCCTTCGAACTTTGGAATGTCTGAAGGCAATTTGGTGGGAACTGATGGCCATGTGGAATTATGACACACAGGATCATTTGTCAGTTTAGAAAGGTCTGGCAAATTCAAAGTTGCCAGAAAAGGTAGACGAGGCCGGTAAGATGGTACTTGATAAGGGGAACCACCCATCGTTTGTCCCATTAATTGTTGGTAGGGGTTTCCCCCAGCCATCTGGTGATAAGGGTTGCCCCTGGCCATGTGTTGATAGGAGTTTCCACCTACCAACTGTTGATAGGGGTTGCCCCCAGTTAACTGTTGGTAGGGGTTTCCCCCTGCCAGCTGTTGTTGTTGTCCGAAAGAGTTATTAAAATTTCCCCACCCATACGAGAGTGGATTAGTTCTTTGCTGGTTCGTCCACTGTGGCCGGGTGTTAGCCCCGCCATATTGTTGGTTAAAGATATTACCCCCTCCCCCTGAGAATAAGGAAAAAGGGGTGTTACTTGCGGGCACACTACATTGGTTCATGTTAGGGCATACAAAGGTGTTGAAACCAGTAGAAGCTGATGTGGACGGTGCAGTCATGGTACCCATGACTGGAATGTTTGCAGAAGCACTTGGTCCTACCACAGGTGTGGAAACCCAAGTACTAGGAATCTGATATAGCGGTTGAGTAGCAGAAGGTGTTGCATAGTTGGCCATACTGCCAGGTCCAACAATAGGTGTAGGAATAGATGCCATCATTGTAGAACTAGGCATACCTAATGTACTAGTGTTGAAACTGAAAGATGGAGTAGGCACAGATGTGGTTTGTGCCTGACTAGGTGTAGCAGTAAAAGAAGGGTTAACTGTGCTAGTGTTCATACCTAAAGTGGGAGTTTGGGTAACCCCCTGTTCATCTCCTGAGTTAGACATCAGATGTCCTGGAAAGGAAAGATCTGCACTAAAAAGGGGCTGCTGGAAACCAACAGGTGACAGAAGCGAAATTCTAGTATTGGTTAAGGGAGGATTGAAAGGAGTGCTATACTCCGCGGAAGTAAGATCTTCCACCTCAACAGTACTAAAGTGTTGCTGATCTGTGGTACTTGGTAGTGGTTCCTCAGGAACCTCAATTTCAAGGTTTTCTATTACAAGGATTTCTTTAAGCAATTCTATTTCAGAAGTAATTTCTGAAGAAATACCGGGGTTTACCCGCTGTCGTCTGGCTGGTTGCATAGGTTCTGTTCTAACTGGTGGAAGGTTTTGAATCCTTCTCGATCTACGGAGTTGTTGATTCTCCGTGATTACAAATATAAAATAACAGACTAGAACCTAGTGGCCACTACAACTAGGGGGAAAACAACACGCCAACTAAAAAATATCCTAAGTATACAAACCAGGCAAACAAAGATGCCTTCTGGAGAAGAGTCTGGGATGATGAGGGCCCAGAACAGATCAACGAAGGAAGAAAGACAATTACCCGGGGTCCACAATACAATGACTAAGGGTGCAAGCGCTGGAATCACCCAACCGCCCTCCCAAAGACCTGCAAGGGGTTTCCTCCCACGTCTGTCTTAGGTACAGCAGATATACCCTCTGCTATCACCTGTGTATGAACCTATAAGTCTGATACAATGGATACCACAACACCGAAAATTCCTGGGGGAACAGTCACCGGTTGAATCAGAAAGCATGGGTAGGGTAGCTAAGCCCGAAACTCGAAAGAGTCCCCAATACGCAATCCGATCCTGGCGTATGCTCGAACAGCAAGTAGGAGGGGTATTCCCACAAACTGATCTCGCAATGACCTACTGCATAGATCCCAGGCAAATTTTGAGTGAGGTGGGTTTACCTATGATAGTCTCACTACGATTTTTGCGCAATGTGTGATCTTGGGTGGTTTAAGGTGATTTAAACCCAAGATCCTAACCAAAACTAGTTGGTGTAGTGTACCCTAAAAAGAAAAATGTTTCTATTTCATTTTATTAGTAAATTTTAGGGCTGTTATTACTCAAAAAGGGTAGTGGGTGTGTGAGCGTGGTTATAACAAGAAAACAAAAGTGCAAATAATATCAAACTTCCTACAACAAAGCTTTTTTCATTTTTCAATTACTTCCTTTCAAAACTGAAACCTAAGAAAACCTACTTAAAATTTTTTGTTTTCTTTTTGAAATTATACAAAATACACTAAGTTATCTTGTAATGACAAAAACAAGTCCTATTTTAACTTAAAATACCATTTTTTTTTTGCTTTTTCAAATAAACGAAAAAGAACTATATGTAAAAATGGAAAGCCAAATAAAACTTTATATGTAAAGTGTGTAAGTATGGCTAAAAGTTTTTAGGCCTATAGCTGTCGAAACCCTAGCTCGAAAAAGACTTGATCTACAGGTTTTTTACTAAGAAAAAGCCTATAAACTTGGACACCAAGTGGGAGAAAACAAAGGAGAGAAACACCAAAGGACTGACCTAAAGTGTCTAGCCCTAATAAGACCACAAATCCAAGCACAAGTAGACAAGCAAGTTGCCCTACTAACAAAAAGAAACTGAGAGGTGAAACTAGCCTATAGCTGTTTAAAAAGCACTTGTAACCAACAAAAGACAAGGAGTCTAGGAAGAATGAAACTTGACCAAAAAGAAGACACCCTAGAGGCTCTACCAAAAACCAAAACCTAAAACAAAGGATGGGCGTAGTAGAGAGCAGACAATGTCACCACAAACAGCGGACACAGGAGTGTACAGGTTCGTAAACTGGCAACAGGCAGTCGGGGTCTAAAAAAGTGAAAGTGTTCGTCACCAAACACCACCAAGTCTTCCAAAAAGTCAATAAAAAGTTGAAAAAATCCCAAAGGTCAACAAGCGGTTTAAAAGATGGAAAAAACTTTAAGGAGAGGTTCTATTACTTGAACAACAATTAAAAACCTCATGCAATCATCAAAGGGATCCTACAACACAGTTAGAAAATCATAAACAAGGGCTAAAAACAAGCAAACCAAAAATTGACTGCTTCAGAAAGTGTACTCTACTGTGTAGTAGAGAAACTCGCGCCCCTACTGAAACGGGCGCTACTGTATATACAGCACAGTAGCGTATGGGCGCTACTGTACATATATCAGAGTAGCGCTCATATTTCAAAGGCTTGAAAACTGACTTTGGAAGGTATAAAAAACTGATGAAAGAAGGCAAGAAAAAGGCAAGGGATACCTAAAAAGGTTCTTGACACATCAAAGAAGTCAAAACAAACTGAGAAGACACACAAGAACAAATTTTCCTAAAGCCAAAAATTCTATTTCCCCAGTGGAGTCGCCAGTCTGTTGGCGGGCATTTCTACCCTATAGCAAGGAAACTAATGCTATCAACTTGGTTGGGGTGACAGGTAAGTGTATTAATGCTATTACAGAGACATTTACAAAAAGAAAGAAGTTGTAGATATAGGGAACATACCTTTTAATCGAAGTCTGATCCTAGCCTTGACTTGATCCTGTGTTCCACTTCCAAATCTACCTTTCCTTTAGCAAACCTGCAAAAACAATACCTTTCTCAAAACATTTTGGGCAATATATAAAGCTTGAAAGAAACAAAAACAATGTTTAACATTCAGCATTGACCAAAATAGATCCAATTAAGATGCCATTTCATAACACATTCAAATTGGAACAAGAAAAACACTTCAACCTTTATTTGTCAAAAGTAGAATGATGTACAAGTATACCTGATAATGAAGCAGGCTCCTGCAACTAGATTCTGGGCTCTGGCTTTCTTCTGGCTTGGATGTCTTCAGCAACAACTTCTCCAATGCAAGCTTCTTCAAAGTTTTTCCATTAATCAATATCACTAACTCCAATTTCTAACCCTTCTCCTTTAACCTTCTTGGTATTTATAGGTTTAAAGAAGCAGTTCAGGTCGAGATGTAGTTATGGAGGAAGTTGGGGGAGTTAAGAAACTGCCATCAACTAATCCTCCTCGATGAATTAATTTATTTTTTAACCATCTTTTAAGATGTACGTGACTCTTCTTCAGTGGAGTAGCGTATAGGGCGCTACCCTAGTGTTTAACAACTAGCGCTCATTCAATTTTAAATGTCGGGTGCGACTTTGATACACTGGAATAGCGTATACTTGGATATGGGTGCTACTATTATACAGTGGAGTAGCGTATGGGCGCTAGTCTCTTTGAGTAGAGTAGCGCTCATATCTCAAAAGGATATTTCTTGTGTTTTCCAGTAATTTCAGGAAATGGAATGAGTTGTTATATCATCCAAGGTCAACATGCTCCTCCATCCAAGTTGTCCTTTTGTGTGATCAGCAGCTCAGGGTGATCACGGACGGAGAGGTGCAAGTTTGACCTATAACATCCACCCAAGAGCACGATTAGAAAATCGGTTTTCAATCCTAATGCTCGGGTTGCTCATAACTACAACATTGTAGAGGACCTTGCACAATCTCCTTGTGCTATGTCAATGCTCGAGGTCTTGCAAAACTGTTCAAATCAATGCAAGACTCTCCTCGCTGCCATCGGTGCAGTTGACCCAGATTCATCGAATACCATCATGTTCCGGCTAGAATACTTCAAACTGAGGCTCTCCCATCAATTCGCATTTCAAGTTGCTACAAACATTGCTGGAAATATAATCCATCGTACCGTTTTGGATGAAGGAGCCTCTATGTCAGTCATGTTGATCACATGTTGGAGAGCCATTGGTTCTCCCTAGTTGAACCGTTCTCCTACCACTTTGAGAGTCTTCAACGGACGTGGCTTTCAACCTCATGGGATGTTACAAGCTTTACCAGTCGAGCTAGGGGGCAAGACCGCAACCATTAATGTGGAAGTGGTCGCTTCCCCGTTATATTATAACATTCTGCTTGGTCATAACTAGTTTTATGCCATGACTGTGGTCGCATCATTTGTCTTCCACATAGTACAATTCCCCCATCAAGGCCGAATTGTCACAGTCGACCAACTGGATTTCTGCACACTTGACACCACTACTCACCCAGGCGATAACGTTCCTTTGATTGGACAATCTTCGTAAAAGTATGAGAGTGTGGGGGTTGGCCTCCTTAAGGATTCATACCTTATGGGCATCTTTCCTACTTCGGATCCCCCAAACCATGTTTCCACGGTGAACATGATCTCCTCGTAGATTTCATCTATCCCTAACTCCATTGATTCATGGCTTGTACTTGATGAAGCCACCACACACCTGATTGGAGACACCATGCCTCTGTCACCCGCTGAACTCACATACAAGGCTATCCAATCAGCGCCGGAGGACCACTTAGCTGTGGCTTCCACCTCCTGTTCTCTACAACGGACATCATCAGATCCTCTGATATGGACTTTTCATTCTGACGATTCAATTATGGAAATCATGAGTGCAGATGATCCTCCATGGGAAGACCTCCATCATCATTCGTCTTTCCATCCCTTGTTGGATACTGTGGAGAATAGCATTCGAACCATCTTTACACTGGATGTCTACTCTGGCTCTTAGTCCTCGATACTCGTGTGTCAAACGGACTCTGAAGGAAACTTATCGAACATTGAGCCTACCACTTTGATAGACATTTCGGTTACTCCTGGTGTAGTGGAACACATTCAGTTAGGCTAGAAGTGTTCCCTTGAAGAAGTCATCGCTGCCACGGCCTTATTCAAGTGATTCTGAGACATGTTTTCTTGGACCTCTGAGGAGATGCCTGGGATAGACCCCTCCATTGTTTTGCACGAAATTAAAACCTATCCCGATGTCAAACCTGTCCGCCAAAATTTGCGACTGGTACACCCTCGGAATACTGCGGCAATCAAGACATAGATTGAGAAACTCTTGAAGGCTGGCTTCATTTACCCTGTCCTATTGACAGAGTGGGTCTTGTTGATCCCCGGAGATCGCAACATCAATCAGAAAGGGATCCTCCCCAGTAGACTATCCCAATTAGATTGTTCACCGTTTGGTATGGGGAATCCGTCCGGTTAGCGGTTCCGGTAACCGTGGGTTTGGAGATTTGTTCCAATTATACCGGTTATGGCCCGATCCACCATTCTTTTGAATTTTATGTTTTAGAATGATATGCAAGTGCCTAGTCTAAATTTAATCTAAATGCAGAACTGGAAAACAGATCTATGTCTAAAACTGAAATAAATCTAAATTATCCTTGCAAGGAGCAAATTGTAAGGATGAGTAATGAGCTGTAGAAGTTATATAAGAAAATAAATAGACAACCATTAAATCTTAAAGATAGAGCTACAGCAAAGGTAAGAGATATCAGAAGATAGCTTCTAATTAAATATAACACATTCCATTACTCATGAAAGAGAGAATTCATTTGCACAGAAAGAAGTAAGATCATTCACTACAAAGAAATAATTCAGAACAGTAAAGAAAGTTCTCACAGTAAAGTATGGAAGTCACAAGAATAATCCCATATACATCCAATCTTCATTTCCATGCAAAAAGACGTCCTCTCCAGGCTCTTATTAGGTAGATTTTATTTTCTTGAGACAAGTCCAAGGTAGCTCGTACAAGTTCAGAAAATATTATTTCCCTGCCAAAAGTCCTTTACATTGCTTCCTAAACTTCTATTTATAATATTACAAAATGCCCTTTGGGCTGCCACCTGGCTCTTTACACTTGTCACCTACAGACTTTTCCCCTTTTAACAGACAAAAATGTGACCCTTTCTTAAACAAAAAATTACTTAAAAAAGAAAAGGACAGCTGTCCAATGGCTCCACGTTTTATACATATGAAAGCCAAATTACAAAAGATAGGAATTAATGCTTTAAAATCAGTTTGTTCACTCTTGGGCAGGCGCTCCAACTCGGAGAGAAGAACTCGAGCTAGCTGGTACTGCTGCTGCTGCTGGGAGAGAAGAAATCGGGCTGGCTATTACTTCTACTACTGCTGGGAGAGAAGAATTCGGGCAGGCTGTTACTTCTGCTTTCTTTTCCTCTTCTGCAATGTAACTAAACCATATACCAGTATCTCTTATAACTACATTTGCTGAGGCAGGGAGTAAGATTTTCTAGGAAGTTATATCTTTACCAAGCTCTGCTCCAATACCTTGAATTTCTGTTACTGCTGCTTGGTGTATTTCCTTAAGCAAATGACTGTGTATTGATGACATCCCAATATAATGCTGGAGATCATCAATGGCTAAGACATCAATCTTCTTTACATATTCTGTTTGGATGTCCAGCTCTTCCTTCAGGTCAGATAAACGTTGTTCTTTGCCTGGGAAATCATCAAGGGACTGAGGGAAACTCAACTTGCATCTGTCATGCACTTCATGGATTCTTTGATAAATACCGTTACTTTTATCTAATGTCCCTCGGATCTTGGCCATTAGCTTAATGCTACAATTTCTGCAAAATTCCAAAAGGGCTATGTCTTCATTAAAACCATCTACAGATTTGAATGGGAGATGCTTGGGGAAATCCACTTTTTCTTCTCTCCATTCTATCTGGCTCAGGATGTTCGCCTTAACCCGAGTATATTTAGCCTTAAGTCTATTGGCCTCTGCATTAACTTCTTTTAATTTGACCAACATGGCCTTGAGATTGCATACTTCCTCAGTAATTAGTTCCTGAGTGTCATGGATTTGCTTTAGGATGCTACAGGACAGCTCATGGAAAGGAGACATATCTATCATTCTGCCTTCTACTTGCTCTAATTGGTCAACCAACACCTGCTTATCTGCCTCTAGATAGGATACTTTAGCTTCTGCATCATTCTTTTCTGCTTCTAAGATCATCATCAGGACCGCCATGTGCTCCTTTTCTTCTTCCAAGAGGTTATACTGGTCTGGACAATTCCTTATGTTCAACAGATAGGCGATTATACCTATTCACTACGAGATCTCTGTAAGCCCGCTCGTTAGCCATAGGTGTGTTGTAACATGCGGGCTCTCCTCTTTGTTGACTCAACTTCTTTAACTATATCGGCCACATTGTCCAGTGTTGCTTTTGCTGTCTCTACAGTGGCAGATGCCATAGCTAAGGGAGCCTTATTTGTATTTTGCATTACTGTGGTCTCCCGGTGGGTAACAATATCTTCCTGGAAGAGTCTCTTTATCCTCTCTTCCGATTTAAGGACCATTGCCTTCCTCTTCTTATCATAGACAAATTCATCCCATCTGGACATGGTATGCTCTTCTGATGGAGTGTAAGGGACAATTGGGAGATCTATAATATTTATTTTTGCTTCCGTGGGTGGGGTCTAGACTACTTGAGCTGAATCTGTTCCCACATTTTTGGTACCAGAGACACCTGCTTGTGCTGTGTCCGCCTCCACATTTTGAGTGCCGGAGACACCTGCTTGAGATATGTCTATCTCCATGTCCTGAGTGTCGGAGCCTCCTTCCTGGGCATCTTCAACTGTCTTGAGTTCTTCTTCCATTTTTTGCCCTACTTCAGCTTGTTTCCTTCTCTCTTCTTCTTCAGCTTGCCGTTGATTTTCATTTTCTTCCATCTGCTTCACGTCTTCTACTTCTTCTGCCGCTGGGCTTCCTCAACTTCTTTCTCCAGCCTTTCACTTTTTGCTTCCTGCTGCAATCTCGCCACTCTCAGCTTCCTGCTGTAATCTTGCAACTTCATCCTCTTGCAGTAACCTTGCTTCCTCTCTTGACCTTTGTTCTTCTTGGCCCGGGCATCATCTACTTCTTTCTCTTTCTACAGGCTGGTGTTTTGGGCCTTGGTAGAGCTAGAGCTTGCTCTACTGCCTTGGCGACAAATCTGCAACTCAGTCATGTTGCTGATGCCTTTGAATGCCTCTTCCTCGGCATCATAATAATGGGCTCACTCGAAATGAGCATAAATTTCTTTGCAATGCTCGACAACTTTTCCCCGCCTATCATTCCTATGGAAAATAACTTCACCAAAGTGGAAGGCTTTCAGCTCTTGAACAAAATCCTCAGCTGATGTAACTCCTGAGAATTTGTAAGCTCCTATGCAGAAAGGTAAAGGAGGGAAAGAAGCCTTATGCTGCTTATTAAGCACTGCTCCAATTCCATCCAAGAAAATTTGTCTCACTGCTTCTTTGAGGACTACATAGTCAGTAGCATACCTCGGTAAAATATATGGAGCTTTAGTCCCTCCAAACATTCTGATGTAGGTGCCTTGTTCTGAAAAATAAAAATCTCCATAGTTCTCTAGGATCTCCATGGCATTTTCCGACAGACAGTTGGGTTCTTCCTTGAATATCTGCTCATATAGGGGCATGATGAACCCCTCACAGATGAGCTTATAGCTGGCTCTGTAATTTTGAGCCCACAGCATCTTGTAAGCAGTGTAGACTGGGGTATTGGCTTTATCCCACGTGCAACCTAAGCTGGGGAAAGATAGCTTGGCCAAAATACAGTCAATGAGATTGAAGACATATAAAATTCTGACTTTTTTAAGGCCAGACCTTCTCTTGCAGCAACCACCATTGATGCCAAATTGTCCGACAGGATAGTAGCCCAGTCAAACACAGTTCCTTTGAATGCTACGAAGTGGATGATGGGGACCCACTGCATCCTGTACACAGTGCCATCGGGCATGCCGAAAATTCTGCATAACATCAGGGTGATTAACCTGAAAGGAGGTCTTAGATTCTGCACATCATATTCGTCATTACCTCTCTTTCTTAAGTGCTTGCCTGCAACCAATAATTTTTTGGCCATTTCAATATTGTTCATCTAGCCCAACCATTCATCACTCAGATCTTGCTGGGGACGTGGGAATTTATAGGCTATGGCAAGCTATGCTGGGTGGAATGAGGCAATGGCTATTTTCCCGCTGTCATGTAATACTCTTGTCTCCGCATTAGTATGTTCCAGTATCCACCCGATCACTTCAGAACATGGTAACAATTCAGGGCGGGTAGAAGCTTTAGCTATGCCTGAAGTTCTGATGTTGCGGTAGATCTGGTCTTCCTCCAATAATGCATTTGGGATATCCTGGTCCCTGATCATCCTGTAAATATCGCCCCAACGAACTTCAGGAGGAATACTGGTGGTGCATTTAGTATCTTTGGAACATAGTTTCAGTCCTAAGTGGTACTGGCTCATGTTCCATTACTTTAGCCTTCTTCCTACCACCTTTTGGCATCTTGGCTTATCCTTGCTAGCAACCAAATACAAGTCATTATAAAAATGTGCAACCTGCTATAGGATTTTAAAAAAGAGAAGGACCAATTCAACATGCTAAAATATAGACAAATTATGAAGTTGTGTGTTAGGGAAACCAAAATAAGCCATTCCAACAAGAAATATAGTTATGAGATTTGGTTATCTTAAGGGGACAAAGTTTGGAACGTTTCCGAAAGGGAATGCATACAACGTGGAAACAACCTGCTTCCCATCTAGCCCTAGGAGGAGGGTATCCTTCATCATTGCAATTCTAATGGTTAATGGCGGGTTAGCTTGGATTGAGATAAACTTAAAACGAAACCAGGGACCGCTTTCCCACATTGATGAATAGGTGAGGGAATCAGCCGACTGCCATGGTTATTAATAACATTTGACGAGACTCTCTAAGGCCGGCTCAAAGTTTGGACAAGGGTGACGATGCTTGGGATGTGTTTGGTGAACACTCGGGTGGTCACAGTCATGGTTTTAGCTGATAGGAATGAGAAATCAAAGGGGCCTTGGTGGTTTTAAACGCAAAAAATAACAACGCATGCGACCAATGCCTATCGGCCACGTTCTAGACAAAAAGAAAAAACTCAAAGGTAATCTGACATGGAGATGAGACAAAAATAGCGGTTAGAAACCTACCTGGCAACGTGATAGTGGCTGAATGAAGTGGATGCGGACGTGGACGAGCTGAGCTGGATCAGTTCGGCGAGGTCTCCCAACGGCGTCTTGTTTGACCAAAAAACTAACACTGTGACCGACCCAAACCCCCACCATTATTTTAAATGAGTTGGGCACGTGCGGTATTTAATCCGGTGGGTGGTGCATTTAAAACAATTTTTTAATTTTTGTACATTGTGGTCTTTTCGAGCCGCCTCGGCAGTTGTGCGCGACCGTCATTTGCGGGGCAGAATTTCGAGTTTCACCCGCAACTTCGGCACATTATGGTGAATGGCCTCGGCGTTTCGGAAGAGATTGGAGAATCCTTCCGAAACACAACCTTGGGGAACTTGTCGCGAGAGGTTTCGCTGAGATGTCCCGCAGTTTCAGGAGGACATAAGATTTCTTTCCGCGATTTTTTTCGATGGAGATAGGCCCAATTGCTTCCTGAATTTGTGAACAATTTCGCGAAGGTTCCCGCTGTTTTGGAAAGGATTGGGAATGGCTCCCGCAAGTTGAATCAAAAGTCTAAGTCTTTCCAAAAGCATTCCGCGGGATTTCGGGAGAAAAAAGCAAACGCTTGCGTAGTTTCGGAAGGCTTTCGCGAACGCTTCCGCAGTTTCGGAAGGCTTTCGCGAATGCTTTCGCAGCTTCGAGAGAAAAAAGACTTAAGATTTTTTCAAAAGAGACTAAGTCCTTCGGCAGCTCCGGGGGAAAATAACGTGAACGCTTCCGCAGTTTCGGAAGGGAAACCCAAATGGTTTTCACTGTTTCGGATGATTGGTGAATGACTCCCGCAGTTTCGGGAGGATAAGTTGAATGGTTTCGCAACTGCAGGAGGATAACCCAAATGATTCTGCAAACTTCGAGAAATAGCTTCTAAGTCTTTTGAGCAGTTTCGGGAGGCTTATACGAATGGCTCCCGTAGTTTTGGGAGGATAAGCTGAAAGGTTCCGTAACTTCGGGCGGCTAACTCAAATAACTTCCGCAGCTTTCGAGAAATAACTTCTAAGTCATTTTCTAGAGGCTTATGCAAATGGCTCCCGTCGCTTCGAGAGGGAAACCCGAATGGCTCCCACGGTTTCGGGAGGATAACTTGAATACTTCTGCAACTGCGTGGGGCTTTCTTCAAATGGTTCCGCAACTTCATGAAGATGTCATGAATTTTATCCTTAGAAGAAAAACTTGGAATTCTCAAAATAGGATTTTCAGTTGAAAACAAAGTAAAGAGGGGAATTGACTTCTTAAGGCAGTCTTTCTAGAAAAATAAAAGGAGGGGCCCCAATATGTACAAAAATTTTGGGGGGGGATGTTGCTGCAACAAACAGTCTCAAATGTCGTCCCTGTTAAAAAATAAGGGACCATCTAGTTCTGTGTCGATTATCAGGATCTCAACAAAGCTTGTCCTAAGGACAACTACCCGACTCCTTTCATCGACCAGATTATCGACAATTGTGTTGGAAGTGTAATTTTTTCATTTATGGAGGGATTTTTTGTATACAACCAGATCGAGATCCACCCCACCAACCAACACAAGATTCATCTGTCCTTGGGGAACGTTTGCGTATCGAAAACTTCCCTTTGGTCTTAAAAACGCTGGCACCACATTCCAGCGGGCCATGTCGTATGCCTTCCATGATGTGAACGACTTTGTGGAACCCTACTTGGATGACCTCCCTGCTCACTCAAAGCAGCGCGAGTTACACTTAGATCATCTGATGGCCATTTTCCTTAGATGCAAGCGGTACAATATCCGTCTGAATCCTCACAAGAGTATTTTTTGTGTCGATTGCGGACGCCTCTTAGGCTTTATCGTCTCTAAAAGATGGGATCCATTTTGATCCCTCGAAGGTGGAAGCCATCGTCGCTCTTCCACCTCCAACCAAACATTACAGAAATTCAGAGTCTGCAAGGAAGAGAAACTTATTTACGATGCTTCGTTTGTAATTTCGCACAAAAGACGCAAGGATACATGAGATTGATGAAAAAGGATGTTCTGTTCATTTGGGATGACCAAGCTCAATGATCTTTTGATAGTTTGAAACATGCCATTACGCATGCTCCTGTGATCCAACCGCCGAATTACTATCGAGATTACATTTTATATCTCACCTCTTCCGACACCACTATCACCATGTTTTTTGGTACAAGGAAGACCAGAACGCCCAAGACCATGTGATATACTATGCCAGTAAAGGTCTCATTGATGCTGAAACTCGCTATTCACATGTTGAGAAGCTCGCTCTCGCGGCAGTCATAGCCATGTAGAAGTTTTGGACATTACATTTTGCTTCGCACCACCACCATCATCGCTGATTCGAACCCCATGTACCCACGTTCTGACTCGTCAAGTACTTGGGGGCAAGTATTCACGCTGGATCGTGATACTGCAAGAATTCGATCTTCTTTTCGAAAAAGACTTTGGTGTTTGTTGAGCTCATTTGCGACCTCCCCCGCACTGATTTAGAATCTGAGCCCAATGAATTTTTCGGATGAGTCATTATTTCTTATTAGTATGTCTGATCCGTGGTATGGAGATATCACATTGTATCTTCAAACCCAACACTTCAGCCCCCGAATTGTCTCGTGACGACTACCGTCGCATACGCCACCATGCAAAGTATTACCTGATCATCAATTATACTTTGTACCATCGTGGTATCGACTCTATTCTTCGACGTTGCCTGACTCATGACGAGGCTGAACACGTTCTGAATGAATGCCATGTTGGGGGCGTGTGGTCTGTCACCTCTCTAGGATGGCTACAACCCAAAATATTTTGCACGCAGGATATTATTGACTGTCTATCTTCAAAGATTGCAATGAGGCTGTAAAAAAATGTCCTCCATGTTAACATTTTCATACGAAAAAGCGCACCCATCCCGCCCTATTACACCCGGTAATTGCCGTTGGCCCCTTCACTAAATGGGGCATCGATTTCATGCATTGTAGCTATGGACTACTTTACAAAGTGGGTTGAGGCAATGCCTACATACACAAACGATGGCAAGACCACCGCACTCTTCATGTTTAATCATGTAATAGCGCGGTTTAGAGTTCCTCAAGCGATAGTTACTGACCATGGTTCTCACTTTATGAACCATATGGTTGGCGAGTTGAGTGATAGATTGGGTTTTCGCCATGAAAACTCAACACCGTACTACCCACAGTCGAACGGATAGGTCGAGGCCATTAACAAGGTCTTGAAAACTATGGTCCAACGTATGGTGGGTACGCACAAGGCCAATTGGGCATAACATGCTCTTCTCTGCACCTTGGGATTATTGAACCTCCGTTAAAACCACCACTAGATTTACTTCCTTCCAGCTAGTGTATGGATTGGAGGTGGTCCTTTCTATTGAGTGCGAGATTCCGTCCCGCAAGCTCGCCATCGAATTTCTCCCAAACACTACTGCCGAGGAAGAATGCTTCCTCGACCTAGCTAAGCTCGACGAGAATTGTCGAGATGCTGCTCTTGCCAACGAGGCTCATAAGAAATGCATCAAAGCATAGTACAACAAGTTGGTAGAACCTCGCACCTACAATGAGGGAGATTTGGTCCTCACATATCACCAAAAAACATGATAAGCTGGGGGTAGGAAAGTTTTAGTCCATGTGGCATGGACCTTACATAGTGAAACACATCTTAGAGAAGGGAGCTTATGAGCTTGAAGACTACGACAAGATATATTTGGGTGAGCCCGGCAACGGGATCTACTTGAAGAGGTTACTATGACTGAGTCTTTCATGCATAAGTACTTTTGTATATACTATACATGGCGTGTGTGTGTTTTTGTGTGGGGGTGATGCTTTGATTTTTTGTGTGTTTAGGTCTTGTTTCATTTCTTATACCATGTTTTGTCTGCGGTGTACAGATGGAAACGTGTTATGGATTCGCGGATGGCGCCAGCCGGCATACTCGTAACCTTGCTTCGACAGCCTAGGTACTCTATTCACCTACTGGAGAGCTCATTAGCTCAGGGGGAATGTGTTTAGGTTTTGCGACCAATAATGTTGCAGAATATCAAGCAGTCATTGGAACCCTAACTGACGCTACTTCTTTGGGTATGGACCATGTTGTCATCCACTTGGATTCTCAACTAGTGGTCTCTCATCCTAACCGAGTCTATGCCATCCGCGATCCCACCCTACTCCATCTCTATAGATGAGTCCATATTCTAGAAAGGTCCTTTGTGTCCATTCAGTACCTACACATTCCATGAGACATTATCACAGTTGCTGACTCTATGGCCAACTTCATCTTAGATTGGTACATTGCACACACATAAGCATATTTATGAATTGTTAAAAGTAGACATAACATGTAAATAACTTATAAGAAAACACATAAACAAGATCACACCATTCATCCATTTTAAACACATATATGTATAAACCGTCGGAATGTCTGTATATATATATATATCATAAAAAGTAGTGTTGGTACAAAATATGAAGCACAACGGATTTTAGAGAGTCTCTACAAAATCTGAAGCCTTGTAGCTTTTAGTAAGTACAAAAATCTGAGGCCCCTAAGCTCTCAGTACATGATAAAAACATTAGGCCTAGCGCCTAGCACGTACACCCCTAGGTCTAACAGCTCTAGCCTATTGAGTGTGGAAACAGTCAACTGCTCTTGCAACCCTGCGAAGCAGCGCATTGAAGCGCGCAGTTGCTCCAACCGTATACACCTGCATGGGTCGTGGTACCTCATCTACCATCGGCTCGGGAACATCTAATGTCAATCCACTCAGGTTTGTATAGACTCTTTCCATCTCTATGATGGCAGCATGTACAGCTGGAGCCATGACTGCTCCCTCTCCTCTCTCTCTCTCCTTGCAAGAAGAGAGACTCCTACCAGTTGTACGGGGCCCACATTTGCACACACATGTTGTTAACTCATCACCACTATAAAAAAAAAATCATAGATGCACAAAACTAAAAGTACAAGGGTTATTGTTCTTACCTATGTCTCCCCATGCTGCTCCCTCAGGCAGTGCCAAGTCTGGGTCATCTCTGTAGTCCGTACCGCAGTACGGGTAATCCTCTACCATAAGCAACTGGCCCTCTAGCCAGCTGAAGAACTTAGCACCATATGAGATGATAGGGCCCCCACCATGTCGGGCCATCACCTCTGTCCATCTAGCCATGTGAGGATCCCTATGATCCCTTTCATCCAACGGAACCTACGGGCGCAGAAGGGGAACTCGCTCCAATAAGAACAAGATCACTATCAACCCATAACCGAACTGTTTGAGCTATCCCTGCTGACACTTGGTCAGCTGAGCTTGCATGTTTTCAAGGAGTCCCTCGCACCAGTTGAAGATCTTCGGAGACATGCAGTCCTCTGCATATAGCATCTGAGACCGACTATCCAAGTGAGGATATTGACTCCCTGCTGTCCTCGTAATAGTGAAGAGAATGGCACACAGCAGACGCTCTCACACATCTTTATGGGAATCTTCCCACTAGAGGCATGAGTGTGAGGAATGCAGTGTTGTAGGATCATGTCCTCCATGGTCCAATCACTTCCCCGTGATCCAATAAGAAGCACATTGTCCCCCCTTCGGGACAATCCAGTCAGAAAGTAGATGTCCTCAACATCTATAGTAAGAATGTGCTCGCCGATCACAAAATACTATTGAGCCACATCCCAACATCTAAGCATATGTGTCAACAGGGGGATTTGGGATCTCATGCCCTGAATCTCAAAGAACTTTAGAAGACCACAGTTCCTCAGCGCTGTCACACACAATAGATTGTTTGCAATTTGCATATAATCTACCTCATGCTCTCATTCACGCTACTCCAAGACCATTTTGGCTGCTTGTAACTTGCCAAAAGGAGAGTTTAAACATTGTTAATACTCGCTTCAACCACTGAAAGGTCTTTTTTTGGGCTAGGATTGTTGGTTGGGTTTGACGTTTCCGCCGTCGCACCCCGTCAATTATGACAATGCGACATCGTCGCAGTCCACCTTTGCAGGATTTGCGATGACTTTGGTTCATTGTAGTTCCCATTAGGGCCGCCTGCGACGACCGGAGGATGCAATAACCCTCTACAAATCCACTCAAAACCAAAAAAAATGAACAAAAATAAAAAATGTAAACCACTACAATTATTCTGGATGAATTTTAGAGTTACCTGCTCCAGACAGTGGGTGAAATGGTTGCTCATATCTCCTGGAATCAACAAGTGAAGTTTTGGATCCAAATGGCACTTCTCCTCCCAAATTTGGCAAATGAAACAATGGTTACTCTATTTGACCCATTTTTCTATTTATAGATTAAAGGAATATTCTTTTTTCAAATATTTGATGCCTTTAGGTCATTTGCTATAGTTTGAATCATTTTTTATTGCATTTGAATGCTTCGTTGACTATTGGACCTAGTTTTCAAGTGTACAGGAGTCATTACGTGTCTTTTTACACCGCTTTCACGTTGGAACGATCATCTCAGGTATGAACACCCCTTGTGTATTTTGTCGTTATCTTTTCATTCATTAGATTGTAATTATTTAATGATAATGAGCTTACTCTTTGTTCTTTCTCGTGCTCTTGAAACTATGAGAATAAGTTACCGAGTTACGATTTATCACTTTTCCGGGCTCGTTAAAATCCTATGGAAAAGGAAGCCCCCATAGTCTATCTTTAAGCTCTTTTCAGGTTCTCGAAATATGAAAAGATTGCCAAGCGAACTTGTCATGTTCACGCTTGTTAAAGAATTTGAATGGTCGTCTTCCTGGTGATAGTTTACCCCTTTTTCGAACCAGGGAGCACTACTTATGAAAAAGGTATACTCCAGAAAATCATGACTGGAAGAGTCCTCTCTCGCGTTGTTTTACCCTTTTTCAGGCGATGAGGCTAACTTTACGAAAAAGGACCATTGGAGTCTTCTTTAGTTCTTTTCAGACTCTCTAAACATGAAATGACGACCGAGTTTACCTTCTATGGACTCGTTAAACTTTTACATTGAAAGGCCCACCATGAGATGAACCCCTCCTATCCTAGGTTCGGAAAATATTTGGGATTGGACTCATCTATGAGATGAGCTATACCGAGCATCTGATTACACTCATCAAGCTCGTAAGAAACACATGAGGCACTCATCGTTCATGATGGGGAAAAAGGAAAGCTTTTATGTTACGCCCTTTATCAGTGGCAGTACCTAGTCATTTCTTGAACATGGCACTCATTTGCATTTGCATACTACACTTGGATCATCCGTTTGTCCTCGAGTTTCACCTATTTCCTGAGTCTTGTTATTCCTTTGAGTCATTCAAAAAACGCTTCCATCATCAGTTGCATTAGGAGCTGGTATCATAACTCATCAAGTCAATACTGCCAAGGCATTCCATGCCCATGTTCAAGAATATTTTCATTATTCATTATTTGCAATCAGTACACCTTCCATCATGTCGGTCTACTCTGAGTTAGTCTTGCATGTTACTGTACCATCCGATCTTCTCTACACATCCTTTGTCGTGTTTCGTGTCGATTATGGGGGATTCATCATGGCCCTCCCTTGATGGATTCATCCTTTTCGACTTCAACACATCATCCGAGGATCAAATCTAGAAACCAACCAAGTACCTTGGCCTTGCATGCCTCAATGGCAGGTTACCTCGATTTCAACATGAGTGTACATCATTGACTCTTGATCGAAAGATTTCATCTTGCATTCGATTTCAACTCATTTATTCACGCTTGATGATATGTACTGTGATACCTTGGGAATCATTGATATTAATGGTGATTTCCCTCGCACTTGTTAATGGTATACTTCAATGATCAGTAATCAAGTGGTTTCTACCATGTTCGACGTCAAGACATTTGTAATCACATGGATAGATTCGTATCATTGCGGGTTCAGCTTGAAGAGCCTGGGGAGTCATGTTTCACTCAGGTTGTGATGGATATTTTATTGAGTCATGTCACACGGATCCACATTTGTATTGGTCGTGGCTGTGTCACCCTCTCATCATGGATCTATGCTTGTGTCTAGTAGCCATGATTGTGTTTAGTCGGTCATTACTTCCATGGATATGAATTGTATTGGTCGGAAGCCATGTTGTACGTCATATGAGACTGTGTACTCAGAGTCAGTTGTACTGTAGCATCATCCTTCATCCGACAAGCCTTGCCATTCATTCTGTTAAAGCATTTCACTTGTTCAAATTTCAACAACTTCATGCTTTGGGGGGCATTCTGTTACACCTAAAATCCTACCATCATGAGATTCAATGTATACATCCTTAAAGTTTCATTGGCTAAGTCATTAAATTGGCAGAGATTCCATTGCATTCATGCTAGGTTTTGAGAGGTTGTCGTAGGCTGCACTCATGCAACCTGCGACGTCACATCTTGCTCTCTTGCAGGGTGTGACAATGTTAGTTAATAGGAAAAAATAGCTTCTTCGAGCCCATTCTCGAAGCCTGCTGACTTGGATCCTTATCCCTGACCTCTTGGGAGAGATGGCACTCGGTTCCTAACCTCTTGAGAGGATTCCCTATCTCTCTCCTACCATATCTCAACCTATCCTATCCACTTAGTCCTATATAAGTGAAGCTCTACCCCTCTCCAAAGGGAGGAAGTCTATAGTGTCTACATGCTGGTGAAATCATCAGTGAGAGATCTCTAACTCATCCATTGAGAGACTCACACTTCCTTGGGAGGATATGGATTTTGGCTTGGATGGAGAAGGATTGCTATGTTAAGCCTAGGTTGTAATCATTCTTCTATGTGCTTTCCCTATATTTACAGCAATATAAATTCTTTCCACCAATATTGTTGTGTTGATTGTATTGCGTAGTTTACCTGCTTAACTGTTTACTTAGATCTATTATTGTATAGATGCTCTTTACTTGTTTGCATTGTTCTGTGTATCTTGACAGGTCTTGCAGCTGAGATCTGACGACCGCAAGGCATGGAGCAACATCCGGGAGAAAGGATTACAAGTTTAAGGTAAGACATCTAGTGACTCGATCCTTGATTAGATCTAGGAAAGTGGTTTATAGTATGTACTATTTGTTCTAGACTCACATTGAGCTAGGGAGATATGGCTCACGTCCGCTCGAGTGTATTGTCCATCAAATAGGCCCCTTTGCTAAATGGGGCATTAACTTCATGCACTGTAAGCCTACCTTGGTCGGGGGGCATGGTTATGTCATAGTAGCTATGGATTACTTTACAAAGTGGGCCGAGGCTATGCCTACATACACTGACGATGGCAAGACCACCGCACTCTTCATGTTCAATCATGTTACAACGCGGTTCAGAGTTCCTCAAGTTATAGTTACCAATCATGGTTCTCACTTCATGAACCACATGGTTGATGAATTGAGCACTAGATTGGGTTTTATCCATGAAAACTAAACACCGTACTACCCACAATACAATGGACAAGTAGAGGCCATTAACAAGTTCTTGAAAACCATGATCCAACGCATGGTGGGTACGCACAAGTCCAACTGGAACAACATGCTCTTCTCCGCACTATGGGCTTATCGAACTTCCGTCAAGACCGCCACTGGATTTACCTCCTTTCAATTAGTTTATGGATTGGAGGCAGTCCTACCGATTGAGTGCAAGATTCCGTCCCTCAAACTCATAGTTGAACTTCTCCCTAACACTACTGCTGAGGAAGAACACTTACTCTACTTGGAAAAACTCAACAAGACTCGCTGTGATGCCGCTCTTGCCAACGAGGCACATAAGAAACGCATCAAAGCGTAGTATGATAATTTGGTAGAACCTCGCGTTTATAGTGAAGGTGATTTGGTCCTTACATACGACCAATGACATGACAAGCTGGGGGCAGGAAAGTTTGAGTCCATGTGGCATGGACCCTACATAGTAAAACGCATCTTGGAGAACGGAGACTACGAGCTAGAAGACTATGACGGGATATCTTTAGGTGAACCCCGCAATGGGCTTTACCTGAAGAGGTACTATGCCTGAGTTTTTCATGCATAAGTACTTTGTATATACTGTACATGGTGTGTGTTTTGTGTGGTGTGATGCTTTGATTTTGCGTGCTTAGGTCTTGTTTCGTTACTTATACCTTGTTCTGTCTGTGTGTGCAGATGGCAACTTGCTATGGATTCGCGGACGATGCTAGCTGACATACCCGCAACCTTGCCTTGGCAGCCTGGGTGTTATACTCTCCCACCGGCGAGCTTATCATCTCAGGAGGAATGTGTCTAGGTTTCATAACCAACAATGCAGTAGAATATCAGGCAGTCATTGGAACCCTAACCGACGCTCTTTCCTTAGGTATGGACCACGTTGTTATCTATTTGGATTCACAACTGATGGTCTCTCATCTTAACTGGGTTTACGCCATCCGCGACCCTATTCTACTTTGTCTTTTCCGATGAGTTCGTCTTCTGGAAAGTTCCTTCGAATCCATTCAGTACCTACTCATTCCACGATACATGAACACAGTTGTCGACTCCATGGCCAACTTCATCTTATATTGGTACATTGCACACACATAAGCATATTCATGAATTGTAAAAGAAGACATAACATTGTAAATAGCTCATCACATAAGAAAACACATAAACAAGATCTCATATGGAACACAAATGTATAAAGCCACCAAAATGTCTGTATATATATAAATCGAGATAAAGTAGTGCTGATACAAAATATGAAGCACGATGGCCTTCAGGGAGTCTATACAAAATCTGAAGCCTGATAGCTTTCAGTAGTACAAAATCTGAGGCTCACAAGCTCTTAGTACATACATAATATCATAAGTCCTAACACCTAGCCCGTGCACCCCTGGGTTTCGCAGCCCTCGCCTGCTAGACGTGGAAACACTCAACCGCCCTCGCTACCTCGCTAAGCAGTGCACCGAAGTGCAAAGTCACGCCAACCATGTACCTCTGCATGGGCGTCGGTAACTCATGCACTGCTCGATATGGTGTTGCTTGGTTTTTCAATCAAGCATGTGCTAAAGAGAACCTGCTAACTTGTAGCAGCAGTCTTAATGTAAAAGTAAAAACTAATGTAAATAACAGTAAATTTGATCTAACATGTGCAAAGAAATAAAACTATATTTAAGAAAAATAAACAATGAGATCTATGAGAAAAACAAGAAATAAAAAATTTAATCTTTTGTATTACCTCAAATGGTGAGGATGGTGAGTTTGAGAAGCTCCAAGGTTGAGATGCTCCAATGCTCCAATGGTCTCTTCTTCTCCAAAGCTCTAATGGGGATCTTCAAACTCAAAAGTGAGGCTAGGGCTCTCAAGAGTGAATTTGGCAACATAAGGATAGGATGAATGTGGATCAATAGTGAAAAGTCCCTATCACCTTTTTATATTTTTTTGGTCATGGGGAATACCATTATGGTTTAAGGAAACCAATGGCATTGACCAAAATGGTTTAGGTCTATTTTTGCCTCTTTTGAATACTTTTTGAATATTATTCCCTTTTAATTGATTTTTGGGAATTTTGGACCCTTTTTGAGGGTTTTTTGTGTTTTTTGAGGAAAAATACATATTTTGAGGGGGAAAAAGGTGTATTATGGTCTTTTTCGTGACCTTTTGAAGGTTTTAGAGGCTCAAATGGTGGAAAAAGTGGACAAATGGGTCATGTGAATAAGTGAATGAGCTAGTGAGCACTTTTTGGGTGTTAACAGATTGCCCCCTGATGTGTGAGGGCAGGAGCTCATCGTATGGCCGATAGACATCATAGTTCTTTTGTCTTTTTCCTGGGGCTTGGAGAAGAGAAGAGACCAATTGGAGACTGGAACAATGGTCCCTTGGAAGATGCAAAAACTGAAAAAATACATGGCCTCAAAATGAATGAGGAATAATCTCTGATAATGGACGAGGCGGGCATACCCATGCTCATATCAAGACATATACATAACAATTAGGCCCAAGAGGGGGACCTGAATAATACATAAAAATATGCTAGTACATCATGATGGTCCAGAGGGGACACAATGCTGGGACATGCTCATGGTCATACCATGACTGATCTGAAGGACTGATACACTGGAAAAGAGAAACAACCATTCTGAATAAGATGTCAGAAGGGTTGATGATCTGTTGAATCTGAAGGTGTCCAACTTCTGAGGAGTATATGTAACTATATACTCAAGGGAGTTTAAAACTGGGGTACTTCCGAATATTGTCGCCATGTGCAGCCCATATATCTATAGGAATATGTAACTGGTTGTTTCCTCAATTAGACTCATAAATGTGGTAGAGTCAGGTGATATCTGGGGTCTTCAACAAATAAATACAAGGACCGATACCCTGTATGAGTCTAAACGATGCGATCAAGGTGTTGACATCGAGAATGTGAGAAACAATCATTTGGAGAGGCACTGAGGACTCCTTTCAAAATGATTCGTAGGCACTCATCACTAATGGTGATGAGTCCAAGGCACAGGGACCTCTAGGTCTATCCTCTGGAATAGATTTGGTTGGTGTTGATAGAGGGAGACCGACAACTACTAAGGAAATGATGTTTCCTTGATAGGAGCGCGAGGTGTACAACTGAAGTGTAATAGTACTGATGGTAGGACTGACACACTGTGGGGATGAGGCACAATTGGGGTGATAGAGTGGGTTGACTCAAACTTCCTTTGTTCAGAGCATGATGACATGGTTGACCTAGCAGCATATGAAACTGATGTGTAGGTATGGGTATCATAGCTTAAGGGATCAGGGGTATGTATTGCAGACTGGAGTGAATTTGGGGGGACAAGCTGATGGATTCTATTGGGAGACTCTTAGGGTGACATACTGCAAAATACTCTGAACAAAGGCGACCATAATGGGGAAACTGCCATATGAGTAGACATGTTCTGTTGTGGTGCCAAAAAGCACTGTTGGGTCCTTCTTCGTGGTTTTAATGAGCTCCAAGAAGGGATAAAAGTGTGCTTTGAAATGGTACTATCCTGTGGATTTATGCGAGCCCAAGATTGTTCATGCTCCTGAGTGCTTTCAATTTTTAAGGAGTCTGAAAATGATAAGAAGACTCTGAATTGGTGGAGGAGTACCGTCCTGTGGATTTATATGAGCCCAAGACGGTGATTGCTCGTGGTTGCTTTCAATTTTAAAGAGTCTAAAAGCGGTAAGTAGACTCCATTGGTGTTCTTTTTCGTATGTTAGTCTCCAAGGCCCGAAAAAGCATAAAATGATGCAAATGGAGAACTCTTCTAGCTGATGTGACTAGAGTATTCCTTTTTCGTAATTAGTCTACAAGGTCCGGAAAAGGGGTAAACTTATACTAGGTAGACGCCCTTTCAGATACGTTTAGCGAGCATGAAGGGAAGCATGATTGCTCGATGATCTTTTCATTGTTTTAGGAGTCAGAAAAGAGCTTAACAGGAACTCCCTAAGTGCCTTTTTTGTAAAAGAGTTGTTTGGCCCGAAAAAGGGATAAAATTATACCGAACAAGAAGATATTGGTGAGAGAGAGAAGTAATATCTAGCATCGTCATGAGCACGGAAAACTGAATCCGACGATATGAAAAATGTTGTAAAAATGGTAATGGCCGATGTGGCACGCAAATTGAGGCAATCAAGGGCATGGAAAAAAACATCTTAAATATATGGTGGTGAGAGCGAGAAATGATCTCAAGCATTGTCACGAGCATGGAAAACTGAATCTGGCGATACAAAATTCGTAAAAAAATGGACAACAGTCGATGTGGCACACAAATCGAGGCGACGAGTGGCATGTAAAAAAATGCGCAAAAAATCTAGTGGTGAGAGCAAGAAATGATCTCAGGCATCGTCAAAAGCATGAAAAACTGAATCTGGCAATATAAAATCCGTGAAAAATGGACAACGACCAATGTGGCATGCAAATCGAGGTGACGAGGGGCATGTGAAAAAATGCCCAAAAGCGGGGACCTGGTGGAATCGAGAAAATGAGTGGACTATCGTGAAGTTCTCACTGCGCTGATTCCAACGGTACCAACAGTTTAAAAAATAGATGTCGTATGATGCCGGAATGGTTGACTAAAAATTGGTCAAATTTCTATAAATAGCAAGTGGACCCAATGTGACAAGTGTCATTTTCACCGTTGAGTTTTACAGAGTAATTTCATTTAGTTAGAGCATTTTTTGCATTTGCAGGAGATTCGACCATCGGTTTTTCATTCTGCGAGTTTCAGGTAAGCCTATTTTCCTTAGCTTTTCAATATATTTGATTTTTGTTGAGCCTCGGGGTCTCAAAGGTGGCGAATATTCCATGTTGGCTTGCCAACGCGGCATATCGTGAGTTTTGGGGCTTTTCGTGCGATGCACATCGTGGCTATGGGCTTCAAAGCCACGATGTGCATCGCAGCTGTGGGTGCTTACAACCGCGACATGCATCGTGGATGTGGGTGCTTACAGCCGCGATGTGCATCGTGGTTGTTGGTGCTTATAGTCGCGATGTGTGTAGCGGTTGTTGGTGCCTAAAGCCGCAATGTGGATCGTTGGCTTTGGAAAAAAAAATTTACTGTATTTTTTCTAAAAAATTTTGTGTTTGGTTTGGCAGGATGCTCAAGCGGCCGCAGAAATCGTGGAGGGAGAGAGAGTTTGATGAGGGGTTGATGGAGACTATTCGGGTGAGCCCACATGTGTGGGCGGCCTTGGTTTTGGGCGGACTACTAAAGTTTGCGCATATTCCTATTATGCATTCGATGAAAGAGTTGTTGAACAAGTTGATTGACTTCTGGGACCTAGAGGAGCTAGCTTTTATGTTGCAAGGTGAGCGACTGGATCTCACCTTGACTAATGTGTATTTCCTTACTGGCTTTCCCCGTTTGGGTAAGATAGGGGACACCCAACCCAGGATTCCGGCTGGTCTGGATATAGAGGATCTCCTTGAGAGATTTTGCGTTCGAGGGACCCGTGGGTAGAATAGCGCACTGAGTGTCTCGGATTTGCGAAAGCCGGAGATGCAGGAAGTGGCGGTTTGTGTTTTGCAGGTGCTTGGTGCACAGACGCCCCACTGTTTGTCGAGGGGGCAGATGATGATGGTTCATCATGTCATGACTGGGACCTATTTTGCTTGGGGTCAGATGTTCCTGGCTTGTGTTTGGTGAGAGATGAACAAGGTGAGGAGTGAGGGAGGAGAGTTTAGCTATGCCTCTTTCCTATGTTGCTTCTTTTTCGAGCAGGTACCTACCTTGCGGCCATGTGTGTTGGTTCAGGATGGATTGAGGAGTGAACCGTGGATGGTGCGATGGGGGGAGATGATGCCCCTGGGTGATGGTGGAATTCGGCGGTTCTTCACGACAGATATGTATGAGCAGTGGGGGCAGATGCTAGTCGTGATTGATGACTATTCGCACCAGGGTATGGACTTTCGGGGAGACATCGAGATGCCTTGAGCTCAGGGATAGGCTTGGGGGTTGGATGGTACGTCTTGTTTTTGTTGTTCTTATTATATCATGTTTGTATAGTTTGTTTATATATGATAGCTAGAGATGTTTATATGATATTGACGTATTTCAGTGTGGATTATTGCAGATGTGGGCCCACTGCCGCCACCGGATCATCAGGGCCGTAGGGGACGGATGGTGGTGGTGGTTCCTCCACCAGTAGTGGTACCTCCGCCTTGTGTACAAGGAGTTGTGTGTCACCGAGATGATGCCATAGAGGATGTTTGTGATACCTTAGAGGCACTGCTGGATGATGTACCAGATGATGGTTGGAGAGAACTAGATCAATGTGTATTAGACTGTTGTTACGATGCTCCACGTGAGTGGAGATCGATTCCATAGAGGGTAATTGTATTGATAGCTAAGAGGAGAGCTCGGGATTAGTATGATCCGGAGGAGGAGGAGCCAGAGGAGGTGGCTGGCCGTGATGATGAGGACTAGGTTATCTTGTACTTGCCCCCAAATGCTGATGAGCATATGGGGACGTTTTTGTTGATACACATTTTGTATGGCTGGTGTACTTTTTGTATATTTGGGTGCTGAGGGCACTCTTGATCTTGTGACTTTATGAAGATATATATATATATATATATATATATATATGCATATGTATGTGTTTTTTATTATATAGTCATGTATGCACATGGATGCACATCTTGTCTTTGCTTTTATGTCTTGTTGCACGTGGATGCAATTGTATGTGTTTTGTTTGCCCGTGGAGCCATATCTATGCACGTGGATGCAATACTTTTTGTTTTTTGTATGCCCATGGAGGCACATGTTATGCACGTGGATGCAATACTATGATGGTTTATTTAAATTGTTTATTTGATTTTTTGATGCCAACGTGATGCATGTTGTGATGTCCTACATGTTTTGGTTGACATGCCAATCTAGAATGTTATTAGCCATTTGGTCTGCTACACTCTTTAGATTTCTTGGGACATGAGTGAATGAAATGGATTCAAAGTGTCGAATCATTTGTTTAGTGAGCAGGAATTTTTTAAATAGACAAGGATCGCGTACCTGGTAATAGTTGTTGAGTTGGAAAACAAGGAGCTGGGAGTCCAGCAAGATACTAAGGTTTCTTATGCCCATCTGGAGAGCAGTGGCCAGTAGATTGGTTATGGCGTCGTACTCAGCTTGATTATTTGTGGTGACACCTATGCACACTCCGTCGAGGTGGATCAACTTGTGTGAAGGGGAATAAAGTACCCAAGCTGTAGAGGCGATATTTGGGGACCAGTGACTTGCACCATCTGTAAAGCCGATATGGTATAGTGGAACAGGATCCATCTATGTTCATGCAGAAAAAAATGAAAATGTAAGGCTTTGAAATTTTATAGTGAAAAAATGAATTAAAAAACTGTACAATATGGACTGTTGTGTCCAGAATATTTTTTATGGGTAGAATCATTTGAGGTACAACCCATTACGGGGGTTGCGCATGGGGTTTCCTTCTGAATCGGTCAAAATGTATGCCCCATGTCCAAGGCAAGTGTGTATGACATATGGGCCTTGCCACAAGGATTCGAATTTTCCTTTGCCCATTTTATCATGGGATTGATCGTAAATGAGTACAAGGTCTCCTTCACTAAATGCTCATGGGTGAAAATGTTTATCGTAATGGAGTTTAGATCTGTTCTTTGCGGCTTCGATTTTTTGGAGAGCTGCGCGGCGATATTCATCGGCTTGCTCTAAAAGAAGTAAGCATTCTTCAATTAGTGAAGTATTCGGGAGGACTTCTATGGAAATTTGTAATGTCGGTATCTGACACTCAATGGGGAGGACAGATTCCATGCCGTGAACCAAATGGAAAGGGGTAAAGCCGGTGGCGGTTTTGGTGGACGTGCGGTAATCCCATAATGCGGGAAAAAGCATATGATGCCAATTGGATTTATGTCTGTCGACAGTGTGCTGGAGAATGGTCTTCAAAATCTTGTTAACAGCTTCAACTTGGCCATTCCCTTGGGGTTAATAGGCGGAGGAGAAATGATGTTCAAACTTAAGGAGTGTTGATAATTCTCACCAAACGGAGTCCTCAAAGTGAGAACCGTGGTTTGAGACGAGTTGTTTTGGTACTCCGAAACGAGCAATAACATGGTTGAGGAATAAACGGGCTGCAGTGTCAACTTTGCAGTTGTAAGTATTCATGGCTTCTTCCCATTTGGTAAAGCAATCGATGACCACAATAATGTGTTTATGGCTTCCAGTTGATGCTGGATTGCAATCTATGAATTCGATGGCCCATTTACAAAATGGTCCAACGGTGACGACTGGATGAAGGGGGGCGGGGGGGGGGGGTTCTTACCTTGGGGGAAAAGAGTTGGCAATGTTTGACTGTTGTGATGCAATCAGTGAATAATGATGGCAAAAAATAACCTGCGCAGATTACCTTTTGGGCAGTGGCCATTCTAGAGAAATGGTCGCCACAGGCACCGCTATGACAGTTGTTAAGGACTTGTTCTGCTTCTTCTTGGGAAAGGCACCATCGTAGTATTATTTCGATGCCACATCGATAGAGGACATCACCTAAGAGGAGATAACGGGGGGCATGGTGATGAATGTGACAACGTCTGTCACGGTCAATATTGGGTTGAAACTTCTGTGTGCGGAGGTATACCAAAATGTCGCCGTACCAAGGGTCGTCAGACGAGATGATGAATAAATGTTTGTCAATCATATCAGTATGGATAGTTGCTAATGATGATGAGGATGGTAGGTCTCTAATGAGTTGAGCGAGTGCTAGGGCTTTGGTTCTCTTCGGGGTTTTAAAAGTCAGGTCATATTCTTGTAGGATAACCACCCATTTGGCAACACGACCTTGCAGAAGGCGGCGATTCAAGAGATACACCATTGGGTTGGAATTTTCCACAACCGTGGTATGGTTGAGGAGAATATAATGGCGTAGCTTTTGTACTGAAAAGACGACGGCGAGGGCCATTTTCTTCATGTGGGTAGCGCAGTGGTGGGCCTGATAAAGTTTGGCTCACATAGTAAATGACATGCTCTTGACGAGCGGAGTCTTCTTGGATGAGTATTCTAGAAACAACATAATCGGATGCCAAAATGTAAAGGATAAAGTCTTTTGTGAAATATGGAGGGGAAATCAAGTGGGCACTTGTGAGTGCTTTCTTCAGGTCTGTGAAAGCTCCTTCTGCTTGGTCGTCCCATACAAAACGGGTATGAAGGCGTAGCAAATGGAGGAAACCATGTACTGTTGTGGCGTAATCTGGGACAACGCAATGAAGGAAGTTGGACCTCACCTGAAGGATTTGTAGTTGTCTTAGTGTACGAGGTGATGGTAGGTCTACGATGGCTTGGAACTTTAGAGGGTCGATGGTAATCCCTTTTTCTGAAATGATGAAACCCAATAGACGGCCTGCTGGAACGCAAAAGACACACTTGAGTAAGTTCAAGCGGATTTGGTATTTGTGACAACGCAAGAAGACTTGTCGGAGGTCGTCTAAATGGTCGGATCGTTTCTTAGATCGAGCTATGAGGTCATCTAGATAAACCAATATGATATTAATCAAGTCATGAAAATAATAAGTCATGGCTCGCTGAAGTGTGGCTCCAGCGTTCTTGAGACCAAAAGGCATGACGCGATAGGCGAAGGTGCCCCATGGGGTAGTGAAAGCGGTCTTGTATTGATCTTCCTTGCAGATTTGGATTTGGTTATACCAGAAGAAACCATCCATGAAAGATAGTACCTCGTTCCCCACACATGCATCGATTAGTTGGTCGATAAATGATGTTGGGAAGCTGTCTTTGGGACAAGCTAGATTGAGGTCACAGAAATCAATACAGACACGAATGGTGCCTACTTTCTTATTGACTGGAACTGGGTTGGAAACCCAGGTGGTATAAGCAATAGGATATATGAAACTTGCTGCTCGAAGCTTCTCAATTTCAGCTTTGACGGCTGGAATCTTGGATGGGTGAATGGGGTGTTGTTTCTGGCGGACCAGGGATATGTTGGGCCAAGTGTCTATGTGATGTTCTACAATGGTAGGATCAAGACTAGGCATCTCGGTGTAAGACCAGGCAAAGACATCGTGAAATTATTGGAAGAGTTTCTTATAGGCTTGGGTTTCCCTTTCTGTGCACGATGCACCTAAAGAGATAAGCTCAGGTTTTCCAAGGGTGGTGGAGATGTCGATTTTTATGACCGGCGAAATGTTGGCCATGTTACCTTTTTCAAAGGCTTATGGTGCTGGGATTGGATCTTTGAACCAATCTACCTTGGTTGGTAAAATATCTTTTGATTCGACGGACAGTTGGTTTGCCGTGGTGGAGGTAGATGCCTCAGGGATGAAGTATGATCGATGGTGCATATCATCCCAGGGGTAATCTGGTGTAGTAAGTGTTTCTAGGATTTCCTCATCACTACGGAAGTAGTGCGTCATCAAATTAATTGGTTCAGGATTGTAGGTAGTTGAAATCATATAAATGGTATTGATCTCTTCTGAATAGGAAGATTTTGGGGGGTATTTTTCCTCAATGAGCGGGGGGGATATCTCTAGGTCGGCATTATTCAGTTCATATAATGCTGCTCTATAATCTGGAAGATTAGGGAAGTGATGTGAATAATGGCCGTAGATGCCACAGATTGCACGAGGGTGGTTTATACGTAGTGATTTATCGCGAGGCTGAGGGGTTAGCTGAAGTTTAACAACCGGGATGTTAGTGTCGTCATCCAACATTTGCATGTGCTCTTGAAAAGCTGGTAATTGTGGACGTAGATGGGTAGCATGGCCTATATTGTCGCACAAGGATCACTTGGGGGGTATGCAGATTGTTGGGGGATTCTTCGCTAATTTGGGGGTTGCTGGGGGGGTGCGAGTTGTGGGTCCAGTGGTGTAGGTTTGTGGACCTCTGCCCCCATTGTAGCGAGATTGAGGGGGAACATAACTAGAGGTTGACGTAGTGGCCCCTGTTGGAGGTAATCAGTTTTGGGGGTTTGGTACGCCAGGTGGTGGACGGTTGGAAGTATTGATGGGTTGCACCAGTTGTAAAATGAAATTCGGTGTCGGGGGAGGGGTTGGGGCAGGTAGGTACCACACAGGTAGTCCTAATGTGAATCCTGGGAGATTAAGTGTAGTCATGACATGAAGTTTAACAATCGGGATGTTAGTGTCGTCGTCCAACATTTGCATGTGCTCTTGAAGAGCTAGTAATTGTGGACATAGATGGGTAGCATGGCCTATATCGTCGCACAAGGATCACTTGGGGGGTATGCAGATTGTTGGGGGATTCTTCACTAATTTGGGGGTTGCTGGGGGGGTGTGAGTTGTGGGTCCAGTGGTGTAGGTTTGTGGACCTCTGCCCCCATTGTAGCGAGATTGAGGGGGAACATAACTAGAGGTTGATGTAGTGGCCCCTGTTGGAGGTAGTCGGTTTTGGGGGTTTGGTACGCCAGGTGGTGGACGGTTGGAAGTATTAATGGGTTTCACCAGTTGTAAAATGACATTCGGTGTCAGGGGAGGGGTTGAGGCATGTAGGTACCACACAGGTATTCCTAATGTTAATCCTGGGAGATTAAGTGTAGCCATGACTGGTGTGATGATGGTGCCTGAAGGGGAAAATAAAAATGGGATAGTATGAATTGGTGTGGCTCCTATGTGACCAAGCACTGTTGGAGGTTGTGGCAATGGTTGAGGTTGTTGAGTATGCTATTGTTCGTTGTGCGAGAGGGTGCAAAAATCAGATATTTCAGTTATCCGTAGAGGGGGTGGGATAGATGGGAAAGTGGTTGTCATGGGAGTATCCAAATATATCCTGGGTCTGACTGAGGAGACGAACGATGTGGGTGCACTCTGAACGGGTTGTTCGATCATAGGAAGAACATTTTCAGGTGCTGCAGGGGCATTGGGATCATAGTATGTTATCTGGTCGATTTTGACTATGCATCCTTCGTGGGGAAACATCATGAGGCAGAAAACCGAAGAAGCAACATCTTTCATTTTATACATGTAGCTTCGTCCCAAAAGGAGATTGTAATCAAGTTGGGCGTTGATGACCTCTATATCTATGAGAATCAATTTTCCCCCAAGATGTATAGGAACGTTAACTAACAGGCCCTGCGGTTGAACTGCACGACCATCGTAAGCTCGTAATGCGGTAGTGGATGGTTGAAGTGTTGGGGATCCAAGTTTCTTCCAGACAAAATTCGACATAACACAGGTGGAGGCACCTTCATCGATGAGCGACAAGGTTTCGAATCGACATAGAAACATGAAAAGATAGTGAAGAAGGAAGATGAGGTTCGGCTTGGTCTAAGTCGAAAGCCATCATATTGGAGTCGTTAGGGTCTATGGCACCAATGGAGGACACCAACAATTTTCTTTGTGCAGGACAATTTTTTAGGATTTCTAGAGCGGACATAACAGCGGGGGACTAGGCTAAGTCTTCTACGATGTTATAGTTCGAAGTTGCATGAGCGTTAGGGTTGTTGTTGATTCCTTTTAAAGGGAAGAGAGGTGCTTTTGGACCCTCGTCCATGGGCATATTAGGTATGCATAGTGTCTGATCAGTTGGGAGTTTGCTCGAAGATGGATCAGTGGGCGTGGTTTCAGGGGCTGAGCCGTATTGGCTTCGACGAGTTTGAAGGTTGACATCATTTGATGACATCATTAGCAAATGGTGAGTTTTGGACTCTGTATGCTGGTAATCGGTTGCCGAATAGGTAATTTGCTGCTGTGGTGCAGCGGATCCATTGGACGGGTGTTTACTACTCCTTGGTTGGGTAGAGGATTTTGCAATATCATGGGTTGCGGCTGAGGAGGTGGTGCTAGCTGTGCAGCATGTCCTTGTCATTGGGCATCATCGGTCCAGAGTTGACGTGCTCGATCCAAATGGGGGAAATTATGCGTGTAATGGCCGTATACCCCACATATGGAACACGAGTGGTTTGTTCTCAAGTTAGTATTTTTTCCCTGTTTTGGTGGATGATCTGGGTTTTGATTTGCAGGAGCAGTCCTATTGTTATTTGGAGGATTAGGTGGCTATCCTCCTTGGTTTTGTTGTTGGTTATTGCCGTGGTTGCGTCCTCTTCCGTGATTCTTTTGACCTCCTTGATTATGCTAGTTGTTCTAGTTTTGAGGTTGGTTTTTCTATGCATATACATGCCCTTGGGAAGTACGTGGGTTTTGAGGTCGTGTAGGCACTGGAGCAGGCTACGGTGGATAGTAAGCAGGAGGGTTCTGAGGTGGACCTGGTGCTTGTTGGTAACCTTGAGCTATTGGAAGTGTTGGAGCAAGAGGTGTTTCCTGTTGAGGGTAATAAGCCGACTAGGCTTGTGCGTGAACCGGAGTCTGATTAGCCTGCTGGTTATAATTTGGAGGTGGTGCATAAGCTGATGGTGCTTGTCCATAACACTGCGGTGGACATGAGGGTCCATGAGTGTGGTGGGTGTGCATCACTGGAGCAAACGAAGTTGTAGCTCCAGAATGAGATGTAGCCCTAGAAAGGTCTGGGGTGTTGTTTGTACTCATCATGGTGAAAGGTTTGTTTTGTGCCATAACTTGTCTGATGATACTGTCGACGGCATGGGATGCCCCTAGCGCGTCATTCCGGGATGGATCGCCGTGCGGGGCATCAGGTAATATTGTGTATAAATATCTAGACTGGGAATATATCAGGTCGAACTGCTAAGCTTTTAAAATGGCTTATTCTTTCGGCTGGGGTCGTTCAGAAGCTACATCTTTGGCTATGAGAGGAAGGAGTGATTTCAGGAACCAATCCAGGAAGATACAGTCATCTAGTTTGATCTTGCAGAGACTACGACGTTTACGCCACTCATGGATGTGATCTGTGATATGGGTGGCCGTATTCTGTCTACAAGACAGTAGGATTTCTACTCCTGCATCATAGCATATGGGTAGTTGAAAGAACTATAGGAAATTTGAGGTGAGGGATGTGAATGTGGGGTGTGTCCCATGTGGCCGCTCAATATACCATTTGGCTGCCGAGCCAGTGAAAGTTCTTTGTAAAAGTCGGAGTTGAATAGAATCATTGACTATGGATTTTGAGGAACACCATAGGTGAAATGACATGATATGGTTTTGTGGGTCTTCCCCAACCTTGCCTTCAAACTTTGGGATGTATGACGGGAGCTTTGTGGGAATGGGGGGCCAAGTAGGGTCATGTCTTATGGGATCATTTGTTAGCCTTGCCAATTCTGGTAGGTTAAGGCTAGCCATAAATGGCAAACTGGCAGAGGGGTATGACGTTGTCATGGGGGCATAAGTGCTAGTGGTAGTGTTATGTATTGGGCCACTGCCCCTAAGGGGGATATTAGTCATGGGAGGTATGTGCCCTCCACCCATAGGAGTGTGGGAGGGGCCTGCGCCACCAAGTGCAACTTGGGTTACAGATGGGTTGGGAAGATGTCCAATAGGTGTTGGGATCTAAGTGGTAGCGGGGATAGTAGGTACAGTTCCTATTGTGGGCATGCCTAGGTTAGGTGTGGGTCCTGTATTGGGAAAGGGTCCCATGTTAGGCATACCTAAGGGATTTGTTGTAGCAGTGGCCGTTGTGGTGGCCATGGTGGTGGCGGGGATGGTGGATGTTCCACCAACAGTTCCTGTGAAGAAGGAGTCAAAATGCGAATCAGCCATGGGGCTAGTGGGTGCTGTGTATGTAGGATGTTCAGATTCTTCCTCAGAGTTAGATGTGAAATGAGGTGCGTCAGAATCAGATGATGGGGCTCTACGTCGATGACGTGTAGAGTCAAGTGACAATGCTCTTCATCTATGATGAGTGGTGTCAAGTGAACCGTATTGTGGGGGTTCACCCCGGAAACATCGAGAACGTCTTGGGGACTCAATGGTGATAGTTGTTAATTTAAAACTACTAGGTGGTGGTGAGTGGAAAGCTCGAAATCCCTAATGCAACTGTGTGTGAAAGAGGGGAGCATAAAAAATAATGGCACTGAGGCCAACAACCAACCTCAAAAACACTTACTATAATAGCTGTGCTATAGTAAGTGGAGTAATCAGAAAATGTGGTAAAAAAACCAACATGCAAATGGCTCCTAAAAATAGAAAAAAGGTGTACTTACTGACCAAAGGGAGGTAATGGAGCATGCAAACACCTAACTAAAAATTATTATGACTCAACAAGACATATCCTCTGCAAGGTGATGAAATCCAAGTTAGACAATATGAGGTGTAGAATCAAAGGCTAGATATCCCCCTACTGGGAGGGACACCGTGTAGACAATCCTAGAAGATAGGTCACTAAGATACCCCGTTCATGACACGTCCGGTTGGGTGAATCTGCAGCTCTTGTTCTATCACCGTTATACTCCCACAAGGGTGGTACAACAAGAACAACGAGTAGGTGTCTTTCGGCGACTGAATGGATTGCGGTAGTCCACTCAGGCCTCTAGAACCAGTCTGGCTACTTCAAGCCTCCTAAGGGAGAGGCCTTCCCGATGAATTGGTTTTAAATCGTGTCAACAAGTAATAAGAGATTTTGGTACCCTAAATGTCAACCATTATGTCTCAACATGTAAGTGAGTGAGGGGTGTTATTTGGATACTTATCTCCTCATTCCTACCTAACTACAATATTCTTTTTGTGTTCCCCAAATGGGGTTAGAATGTTGGTTGAGTTAAGAGAATTTTAAGGCTCACTTGGATTTATTGTGACAGATTGTGTGATGGTGTGGTTATGTACTTAAAACAAAGATGCCTCGCTTGGGAGAAAAAATTACAAATTAAAATAAGGATTTTAACTTGCGAAATAGACAACAATGTAAATATGGAAAACGATTTAAATGTAAATGCTTTTAAAAACTTTTCAAAAAATATGAGGAATGCTTTTAAAAAATTATGGTAAAGCAAATAGCATAAAAATAAACTCGCTTGGGCGAAACAAATTAAAATTATGGTTCTAATTTGTAAAATATGGAGTTTCTAACTACAAAATGCTTCACTCTTTTTCTTTCACTAAGCTGATTTTTTTTTTTAAACAATGATGTAGCAAAGCATAAAATAGGAAATAAATATGAGTTTTAAATGCTGCAAAAATAAAACAGTGGGCTGTCCAAAAAATGCAGGAGAGATGGCTGGAAGAAAAACTTAGAAAAATGTGTTGTATGAAATAGGAAATATCGTGACTGTTGACGGCAAAGCCGTGATGCGGATCGTGGCTTTCGGGCTAAAAGTCGTGATGTGATATCGCGATGATGTAGGGAAAACCCGCACGGTGGATCGCGGTTATCAGGCTAAAAGGCGTAATGTGCTCCATGGAAACAAGGGTAACAGTCGCGATGTGCAGCGCGAAAATGAGGCTAACAGCCACGATGTTCAGCACGGAAAACAGGATGGAAGCCGTGATGTGAATTGTGACTGTTAGGTCGAAAGTTGCGATGCGACGAACGAAAAACGTTGCCGAAAAAATGAACCCAAAAAATGAAATTTTGGGCCGTTTTAAGCTGCAGAACATGCCAAAAGCTAGGACAGCAATGAAGAGGCTTACTAGTATGGCAGATCTACAAATTTAAAGGGAAAAAACAACTAAAAAATAGATCTAAATAAAAAATTCAAAGTTCGAAAACCAGCGGAGATGCCAAAAATTGTTGCTCGGTTTTTCAACCAAGCATGTGCTAAAGAGCACCTGCTAACTTGTAGTAGCAGTCTCAATGTAAAAGTAAAAACTAATGTAAATAATAGTAAATCTGATCTAACATGTGCAAATAAATAAAACTAGATTTAAGAACAATAAACAATGAGATCTGTGAGAAAAACAAGAAATAAAAAATTTAATCTTTTGTATTACCTCAAATGGTGAGGATGGTGAGTGTGAGTAGCTCCAAGGTTGAGATGCTCCAATGGTCCAATGGTCTCTTCTTCTCCAAAGCTCTAATGGGGATCTTCAAACTCAAAAGTGAGGCTACGGCTCTCAAGAGTGAATTTGGCAGCATAAGGATAGGATGAATGTGGATCAATAGTGAGGAGCCCCTATCACCTTTTTATAGTTTTTTGGTGATGGGAAATACCATTATGGTCTAAGGAAACCAATGGTATTGAACAAATTGGTTTAGGTCTCTTTTTCTCTATTTTTCCTTTTTTGAATATTATTCCCTTTTAATTGATTTTTGGGAATTTTGGACCCTTTTTTAGGGTTTTTTGTGTTTTTTTTAGGAAAAATACATATTTTGAGGGGGGGAAAAGGTGTATTATGGTTTTTTTGGTGACCTTTTGAAGGTTTTAGAGGCTCAAATGGTGGAAAAAGTGGACAAATGGGTCATGTGAATAAGGGAATGAGCTAGTGAGCACTTTTTGGGTGTTAACATATGGAACGTCTAATGTCAACCTTGTAAGGTTCTCATAGACATCCTCCATCTCTACGATGGCATCATGCATGGCTGGGGATACAAATAGTGCCTCTCCCCTCCTTGCAAGAAGTAACACTCCCACTAGTCATGAAGGGCCCACATCTGCACACACATGTTATTAACTCATCATCACTACCCAAAAAAATTATAAATACACAAAATGAAAGAAGTACAATGGTCGTTGTTCTTACCGATATCTCCCCTCTCTGCTCCCTCAGGTATCTAGATCCTCCCTAAAGTTTGTACCATTGTATGGATAATCATCGATCATGAGCAGCTGGCCTTTCAGCCAAGTGAAGAATCCAGAACCATACCCGATGATTGGATCCCCACCACCATGGCGGGCCATCACCTCTGTCCATCGAGTCATATGCAGATCCCTGGCATCCCTATCATCCAGGGCCACCTGCGGGCATAAGAGAGGTACCCGATCCAACAAGAAAGAGATCACCACTGATCCATAGCCGAACTACTTGAGTTCGCCACATCGACACTTGGTCAGCTAAGCTCGAAGGTCTGTGAGGAGTCCCTCACACCAGTTGAGCACCTTTGGAGACATACAGTCCTCCACATATCACATTTGGGACTTGGTAGCCAGATCAACCACTTGGCTCCCTAGTATCCTCACTATAGTGAAGAGTATCATGTGCAATGGAGATTCTCGAACCTCTTTAATGGGAATTTTCCCACTAGAGTCACGAGTATGTGGAGTACAGTGCTGGGCGATCAAGTCATCCACCGTCCGATCACTCGCTCGCGATCTGGTGAGGGACAAATTATCCCCCCTCCAGGATAGTCTTGTCAAGAAATAGATGTCATCAACATCTATATTCAGTACATGCTCCCCGATCATGAAGTACTGCTGTGCTGCATCCCAACTCCGGATCATATGTTCCAGTAGTAGGACTTGGGCCCTCATGCCTTGGACCTAGAAGAACTTCAACAGCCCACAGTTTCGCAACGCCTCCACACACAATGGATCATTTTCGCTTGCACATATTCCACCTCATGTTCATGCTCACGCCATTCTAGAACAATGGTGATGACCACAAACTTGTCAAAGGAAGCATTTAAACACTATTAGAACTCACCCAAACCATTAAAAGTTTTTCTTGTGGGCTAGGTTTTGAGTTGAACATGGATGTTTCCGCCGTCGCACCCCGTCATTGTTAACAGGGCGACATCATCGCAACACATCCTTACAAACTTTGTGATGACTCGGTTTTGTCGCAGTTCTCGTAAAGGAGACCTACGACAACCCAAGGGTGCAAAATACCCTCATAAATCAACCCAAAAACCTAGAAAACAAACAAAAAATGGAATTATATACCATTAGAAAGTTGCTCGCTGAGATTTAGGTTTACCTACTCCTGACGGTGCATAAAATGGTCACTCATAGCTCTGACAATCGATGAATGAAAATCTTCTCCAAATGGCACTTCTTCCTCCCCAAATTTGGCAAATGACAATGGTAACTATTTTTGGTCATTTTTTCTATTTTATAAACAAAAGGGGAATATTCTTTTTCAAATTTAGATGCTCTATGGGTTATTTGCTATAGTTTGGATTATTTTACTGTATTTGAATACCCGGTTGACTATTTGACCTAGTTTTCAAGCATGCAGGAGACATTAAGTGTTTCATTTGCACAATTTTCGCACAATGGCGATCATCTCATAAATGTTGTCAGGTATGAACAACCCGTTGAATGTTTTTGTTGTTATCCTTTTGTTAGATTTTGATTATTTAATGATGACGAGCAAACTCTTTGTTCTTTATTGTGCTCATGAAAACCATGAGAATAAGTCACCGAGTTATGATTTATCACTTTTCCATGTTTGTTAAACTCCTATGGAAAAGGAACCCCCCCGGAGTCTATCTTTAAGCTCATTTCAGGCTCTCGAAATATGAAAAGATCGCCAAGTGAAATTGTTGTGTTCACGCTTGTTAAAGTATTTGAACGGTCATCTCCATGGTGATAGTTTACCCCTTTTTTGGACCAGGGGGCACTATTTACGAAAAAGGAATACTCCATCCAATCATGACTGGAAGAGTCCTCTCTCGCATTGTTTTACCCTTTTTCAGGCAAAGAGGCTAACCTTACGAAAAAGGACAGTTGGAGTCTTCTTTAGTTATTTTCAGACTCTCTAAACATGAAATGACGACTGAGTTTCCCTTCTATGGACTCGTTAAAATTCAACATTGAAGGGCCCGCTATAGGACGAACCCCTCCTCTCCCAGGTTCGGAAAATATTTGGGACTGGACTCATCTATGAGATGAGCTATACCGAGCATCTGGTTACCCTCATCAAGCTCGTAAAAAACACATGAGGCACTCATCAATCATGATGGGGAAAAAGGAAAGCTTTTATGTTACACTTTTTACCTATGGCAGTACCTAGTTGTTCTTGAACGTGGCACTCATTTGCATTCGCACACAACACTTGGATCATCCGTTTGTCCTCGATTTTTTTCCACTTCCTGAATCTTGTTTCTCCTTTGGGTCATCCGAAGAATACTTCCATCATCAATTGCATTAGGAATTGGAGTCATTCTCACGATGTTAATACTGCCAAGTCATGCCATGCCCATGTTCAAGAATACTTTCACCACTAATTATCTGCAGTCAGTACACCTTCCGTCATGTCGGTCTACTCTGAGTCAGTCTTGCATGTTACTGTACCATCCAACCTACTCCAAACATTTGTTATCAAGTTTCGTGTTGATGATGGGGGATTCATCATGGCCCTCCTTCGACGGATTCATCCTTGTCGACTTCAACACATCATCTGAGGTTTGAATCTAGAAACCATTCAAGTACCTTGGTCCTGCATGCCTCAATGGTAGGTTACCTCACTTTCGACATGAGTTTACATCATTGAATCTTGATTGAAAGATTTCGTTAAGCGTTCGACTTCAACTCATCCATTCGCGCTTAACGATATGTACTGTGATACCTTGGGGATCATTGACATTAATGGTGATTTCCCCCGCGCTTATTAATGGTATACATCAATGACCGGTAATCAAGTGGTTTCTACCATGTTCGATGTCAAGACATTTGTAATCACATATTGGATAGATTAGTATCATCGTGGGTTCAACTTGAAGACCTTGGGGAGTCATGTTTTACCCAGGTTGCGATGGAGATTGTTTTTAGTTGTATCACATGGATCCACATTTGTATTGGTCGTGGCTGTGTTATCATCTCATCATGGATCTATGCTTGTGTCTAGTAGCCATGATTTTGTTCAGTCGGTCATTACTACCATGGATATGCATTGTATTGGTCGGCAGCCATGTTGTGAGTCATATGAGACTGTGTACTCAGAGTCAGTTGTACTGTAGCAACATCCTTCGTCTGACAAGTCCATTGCCATTCCTTCTGTCAAAGCGTTTCACCTGTCTAGTTTCAACAGCTTCATGCTTTAGGGGGCATTCTGTTACACCTAAATCTTGCTACCATGAGACTCAGTGTAAACATCCTTGAAGTTTCCCATGACTGGAGGGCTTAACTGACCCAATTTTATAGGTTGTTGCAATTAACCCTTGTGCAACCTGCGACGTCGCAGGTTGTCCTAATGCATCCTGTGACAATGTCATTTAGTTGGATAAAAGTGCATCTTCGAGCCCATTCTTGAAGATGAGTGATGTGGATCCCTATCCCTATCCTATAGGGGAGCTGGCATTCGATTCCTAGCCTTTTGGAAGGATCCCCTATCTCTCTCCTACCATATCTCAACCTATCTTATCCTCTTAGTCCTATATAAGTGAATCGCATTCCCATCCCAAGGGGAGGAAGTTTATAGTACCTATATGCTGGTGAAATTAGCTTAGGAGCTCTCTACTTATCTCTGGGGAGATCCATACTTCCTTTGGAGGCTTTGGAATTGGCTTGATTGGAGAAGGATTGCTACGTTAAGTCTTGGTTGTAATCACTTCCTTCTATGTACTTTCCCTTATTATACAGTAATATAAATGATTTCCACCAAATGTTGTTGCATTGATGATGTTTGTGTAGTTTGCCTACTTAACTGCTTACTTAGATCTATTATTGTTTAGATGCACTTTACTACTTGTGTTTTTTTGTATGTCTTGACAGGTTTTGCAACTAAGATTTGAAGACTATCAAGCTTGGAACGAAACATCGAGGAGAAAGGATCAACGATCTGAAAGGTAAGACATCTAGCCACTCGATCTCCAATTAGATCTAGGAAAGTTATCTTATATTCTGTCTTATTTGTTCTAGTCTTGCATTAAGCTAGGGAGATCAGGCCTTGATCCCACTCTTGGTAGATTGTCTATCAAACATTATAGATAGAAAGAGATAGATATTGGGGGTTAAGGTTTGAGAGAGAAATATTTGGGTTAGATGTTTAGAGAGAGAGAGAGATTGGGGGTTAAGGGTTGAGAGAGAGTGAGAGATTAGGGGTTTCGCTAGATAGTGGGAGGGAGAGATTGTCTATTACGGATTGAGAGAGAGAGAGAGAGAGAGAGAGAGAGAGAGAGAGAGAGAGAGAGAGAGATGTTATAGGTAGAGATCGATTGGGTGTTACGATTTTAGAGACAGAGAGTTATGTAAAGAGGGAGATTGTGGATTAGGGGTTTAGATAGATAGAAAGAGAGAAATATTGGAGGCTAGGCTGAGATTAGAGAGAGAGATTCAGGGTTAGGGGTTTAGAGAGAGATATTGAGTGTTAGGAGTTTAGAGAGAGAGGGAGAGAGGGAGGAAGAGAATGGGGGTTAGTGGTTTAGACAGAGAATGAGAGAAATGGGGGTTTAGAGAGAGAGAGAGATTGGAGGTTACATGTTTAGAGAGAGTGATTGGGAGTTAATGGTTTAGAGGGAGAGCAGAGAGATTGAATGTTAGGAGTTTAAAGAAAGAGAGAGAGAGATAGAAAAAGAGAGATTTGGGGTTAGGAATTTAGAGAGAATGACAGAGATTGGGGGTTGGGGGTTTAAAGAGATATAGATTACAAGGATTAGGATTTATTGGGGATTAGGGGTTAGAGGAGAGAGATTTGGGATTAGGGTTTTAGAGAGAGAGAGAGAAAGGGGTTTGGGGTAGGGGTTGAGAGAGAGAGAGAATGGGGGAGAGATAGAGAGATAATGGGGGATATGTGTTTAGAGAGAGAAAGAGATTGGGGGTAGGGTTTTAGAGAGGGAGATTGGGGGCTAGTGGTTCAGAGAGAGATATTAGGTGTTAGGGTTTAGAGAGAGTGGGAGAGAGAGGGAGAGAGAGATTGGTGGTTAGGGTTTTAGAGAGATATAAAGAGAGAAACAGAGAGAGATAGAAATAGAGGGATTGGTGGTTACAGGATCGGAGAGAGAGAGAGAGAGAGAGAGAGAGAGAGAGAGAGAGGTAGGTTGTGAGTAGGGTTTTAGATATATAGATAGAGAGAGAGAGAGATTGGGGGTTAAGGATTGAGAGAGAGAGAGAGAGAGAGAGAGAGGTTCTGGATAGGGGTTTAGATATATAGATAGAGAGAGAGATAAAGATTGGGGGTTAGTGTTTGAGAGTGACAAATATTTGATGTTAGGGGTTTAGAAATATAGATAGAGAGATATAGATATTGGGGGTTAGGGTTTGATAGAGAGAGATTTTTGGTTAATGGTTTAGAGAGAGAGAGAGATTGGGGTATAGGGGTTTAGAGAGAGAGAGAGAGATTGGGGATTAAAGCTTAGAGAGAGAGATAAATTGGGGGTTAGTGGTTCAAAGATAAAGATGAGGTGTTAGGGTTTAGAGAGAGTGGGGGAGAGAGGGAGAGAGAGATTGGGGGTTAGGGTTTTAGCGAGAGATAAAGAGAGAGACATAGAGATAGAAATAGAGGGATTGGGTGTTAGGGGCTTAGAGAGAGAGGTAGGGAGAGGTTGGGGTTAGGGGTTTAGATGTATAGATAGAGAGAGATAGAGATTGGGGGTTAGTGATTGAGAGAAAGTTTTTTTGGGTTAGGAGTCTAAAGAGAGAGAGAGAGAGAGGGAGAGAGAGTGGAAGTTAGGGGTTGAGAGAGAGAGAGGGGGGGATTTGGTAGAGATATTTGGGGTTAGTGGTTTATAGAGAGAGAGAGGCTAGGGTAGGGGTTGAGATAGAGAGAGAGGCTGGGGTACGGGTTGTGAAAGAGAGAGGGAATGGGGGTTAGGGGTTGAGAGAGAGAGAGAGAGAGAGAGAGAGAGAGATTGGAGGTAGGGGTTTAGATATATAGATAGAGAGAGACAGACACTGGGTGTTATGGTTTGAGAGAGAGAGAGAGAGAGAGAGAGAGAGAGATTGTGCTTAGTGGTTTAGAGAGAGAGAGAGGGACTAGTGAATATCGGTTTAGAGAGAGAGAGAGAATGGTGGTAGGGGTTTAGAGAGAGAGATATTTGGGGTTAGTGATTCTAAGAGAGTGATTAAGTGTCAGGGTTTAGAGAGAGTGGGAGAGAGAGGGATAGATATATTAGGGTTAGGTTTTTAGAGAGAGATAAAGAGAGAAGCAAAGAGATAGAAATAAAGGGATTGGGGGTTAGGGGCTTAGAGAGAGAGAGAGAGAGAGAGAGAGAGAGAGATTGGGGGTAGGGGTTTAGATATATAGATAGAGAGAGATGGAGATTGGTGGTTAGGGATTGAGAGAGAGATAGATTTGCGGTTAGGGGTTTAGAGAGAGAGAGAGGTTGGGTTTATATATATACATAGAGAGAGATAGAGATTGAGTGTTGAGGCTTCAGAGAGACAAGGAGATTTGAGGTTAGGGGTTTAGCGATCGAGAGAGAGAGAGAGAATGGGGGCTATGGGTTGAGAGAGAGAGAGAAATATTTTGGGTTAGGGGTTTAGAGAGAGAGAGATTTGGGGTTAGGGGCTTAGAGAGAGAGAGAGAGAGAGGTTAGGGGTAGGGGTTGAGAGAGAGAGATTGGGGGTTGGGGTTTAGAGAGAGAGATTGGAAGTTAGTAGTTAAAATACAAATATTAGATGTTAGGGTTTAGAGAGAGTGGGAGAGAGAGGGAGAGAGAGATTGGAAGTTAGTAGTTAAAATACAAAGATTAGATGTTAGGGTTTAGAGAGAGTGGGAGAGAGAGGGAGAGAGAGATTGGGGGTTAGGGGTTTAGACAGAGAGATATTGGTGATTAGTTGTTTAGAGAGAGAGAGAGATTGAATGTTAGTATTTGAGAGAGAGAGAGAGAGAGAGAGAGAGAGAGAGAGCTATTGGGGGGAAGGTGTTTAGAGAGAGAGAGAGTGAGTTTGGGGACAGGGGTTTAGATATATAGTTAGAGATAGATAGATATTGGGGTTAGGATTTTAGAGAGAGAGATATTCGAGGTTAGGGGTATAGAGAGAGAGAGAGAGAGAGAGAGAGAGAGAGAGAGAGATAATATGGGCTAGGGGTTGAGAGAGAGAGAGAGAGGTTAGGGGTAGGATTATATATATATAGATAAGGAGAGATAGAGATTGGTGGTTAGGGTTTGAGAGAGAGATATATATTTGTGGTTAGGGTTTTAGAGAGAGAGAGAGAGAGAGAGAGAGAGAGAGGGTTTAGAGAGAGATTGGGGTTTAGTAGTTCAAAGAGAGATATTAGGTGTTTGAGTTTAGAGAGAGTTGGAGAGAGAGGGGGAGAGAGATAGGGGTTATGGTTTTAGAGAGAGATAAAGAGAGAAGGAGAGAGAGAGATAAAAATATAGGGATTGGGGGTTAGGGGCTTAAAGAGAGAGAGAGATTGGGGGGGAAGGGGTTTAGGGAGAGATAGAGAGATTGGGGGTGAGGGGATGAGAGAGAGAGAGAGAGAGAGAGAGAGAGAGATTGGGTTTAGGGGTTTAGAGATAGGGGGATAGAAAGAGGGAGAGATATTAGGGGTTATGGGATTAGAAATAGAGAAAGAGAGAGATTAGGGGTTAATGGTTTATAGAGAGAGATATTGGAGGTTATGCCTTTAAAGAGAGAGGGAGAGATAGAAATATTGGGGTTTAGGGGTTTAGAGAGAGAGAGATTGGGTTAGGAGTTTAGAGAGAGTGGGAGAGATATTAGGAGTTAGGGGTTTAAAGAGTGAGAGTGTTACAACGTATTTTTCCACCTTGTGAGCATCAACACTTATTGGCCTTCAGTATCCATTTTATTGACTCAAATCCATTATTTTCCCTTCAGGAACCATTGTTTCCCTATATTTGTTCTTGTACGCTAGCTGTCCCACTACAACCCACGTACATCACCTCATATACGCAACTTGCTCCACTATAGCTCGTGTATACATGCAGGTTGTCCCACTTTAGCCCACGTACATTGAGCTATATGGTAAAAAACAGTAAAAACTCTATTTTTACTCCCAAAACACGGTCTTAGGGTGACCTTTGGCCCTCCATGCATCCAAAAACAACTCTATTTGACCTTTCACCTACCTTTGGAGGGTTATATATTGAGCTCTTATGGTGTATGGAAGGGAAGAGAAAGAGAGAGCACCGTAACTCTATTGGATTTTTTCCGTGGCTTGAGTCTACATCCATTGATCCTTGTTGTTGTGAACTCCTTATGTTCACCTACCAAACTCCTTTCATAGTTTGAGTTTTCCATTGCATGGGGGATTGAAGTGGAGGCACAAGTGGAGGGACCTAGTTCTTGGTTCAGATGTGTTTCCTACAAGAGGTTGTATCATGTACTTCTTGTTATGACTAATGGAAATACTTATTTTCTCGTCCAATTGATGTTGTAAATGTTGTTTAAATTACATTGGGTTACATTTTCTTGTTATATCATGGACCATGTTATTGATTATGCTAACGTCTTTCATATATTATATGAACTTGTTTGCATTTGTTGTTGAGACTAATCTGCAGGGTCAAGTGTAGAAATTGAAATCTCAATGGGGATCTACTTCGAACATCTGGTTGAAGGTTGGTCTTATTCTCCTTACCTTAGCATTTTCACTTATATAACATTATTTTGAGAATTGAGTTGATTTCTAGCAGTCATATGTCTGTTGTGGTCTGCCCCATACCATAGGAAGTTGGTGTTTTATAGAGAGAGAGATTGGGGATTAGGGGATTATAAATAGAGAAAGAGAGAGATTAGGGGTTGATGGTTTATAGAGAGAGATATTGGAGGCTATGCCTTTAAAGAGAGAGGGAGAGATAGAAATATTGGGGTTTATGGGTTTAGAGAGAGAGAGATTGTGTTAGGGGTTTAGAGAGAGTGAGAGAGAGATTGGGAGTTAGGGGTTTAGAGAGTGAGAGAATATGGTTTTGTTGTTTAAAGAGAGATAAAGAGAGATACAGAGAGATATTGGTGGTTATGGGTTTAGAGAGAGATAGAGAGATTGCATGTTAGGGGTTTATAGAGAGATATAGAGATTACAAGTTAGGGGTTTATAGAGGGAGAGATTGGGGGTTAGGAATTTAGAGACAGAGAGAGAGATCGGAGGTTAAGAGTTTAGTGAGAGAGAGAGAGTGATCCAGATTTTATGAGCATAATGAAATGAATAGAAATTATTATTAGATGCTTAACACAAAATAATAGAGATACAATAAAACTGGTTTTCTATTCAATAAGGGAATAAGCTAAAACTGTAAAATGCAGTGGAAAACAAGCTTGCTGGAATGGTGGCGGCTTATCTCTGAGAAGAGATGTGACGGCTGCGCTCATTTGCAAGAAGATGAATACAAAGAGAGGCCCAAAGGGAGTATTTATCATAAGCATGAGGGAAAGAATCCCAAACATCCAAAAACTTAACCCTAGAAGATGAACTGTCATAAAGTTTGCGGCCCCAATGTGGTTAGTTGAACAGTCAACTTCCCGGGGTCATAATTTTTACATACGATCTCCGTTTGGGGCGCTCGGTAGCCCATTGGAAAGGTTTATCCAAGATTTACAACTTTTGACTAGAAATAAATGAATGTTGTTGGCAACCTTTTGGCCCCCCAAATCGCCAAAAAAGGTCGTTTAGGGCCTCCAAACGGCCTCGAAAGTTCAGGACCCGAAAAAACTACTTAAAATAGTAAATTACCAAAATTGCCATAAAACTGTTTTGAGCCAGTTGGAAAGGTGGGTGGCCACTGATATCCACTTGGATAATAGAGATATTGAGGATTAGTAGTTTAGAGATAGATAGAGAAGGAAATATTGGGCATTAGGGGTTTAGAGAAAGATATTGGGGGTTTGTCGTTTAGAGAGAGAGTGCATGGGGGATAGGTTTTTAGAGAGAGAGAAAGGGATTAGGGGTTTAGAGAGAGAGAGAGATATCAAGGGGGTAGAGGTTTAGAGAGAGAGGTTTGGGGTTAGTGGGTGAGAGAGACAATGGGGGTTAGTGGGTTAGAGAGAGAGAGATTGGATGCTAGGATCTAAGAGAGAGAGACATAGAAAAGGAGAGATTGGGTGTCAAGAGTTTAGAGAGAGAGATATATTTTAGGGAAGGAGTTTAGGGAGAGAGAAATAGATTGGGGGCCAAGGGTTGAGAGAGAGAGAGAGAGAGAGAGAGAGAGAGATTGTAGGTTAGGTGTTTACAAAGAGACATATTATGGGTTAGGGGTTTAGAGAGAGAGAGAGAAATTTGGGGACATGAATTTAGAGAGGGAAATAGAGAGGGAGAGAGATATTTGAGGATAGGGTTCAAAGAGAGAGAGAGAGAGAGATTGATGGTTAATGGCTTGGGGATGAGAGAGAGAGTGTGTGAGAGAGATTGGAGGTTATGGGTTTAGAAAGAGAGAGACATTGTGGGTTTAGGGGGAGAGAGAAATTGGGGTTTAATAAGGGTTTAGAGATAGAGGGAGAGAGTGTTAGGGGGTTTAAAGAGAGAGGGAGAGAGATGTTGGAAGTTAGGAATTTAGTGAGAGAGAAAGAGAGACAAATATAAATAGAGAGATTGGGGGTTAGGGGTTGAGAGAGATAGAGATATTTTTGGGGAAAGGGATTACAAAAAGAGGGAGAGAGAGATTTGGGGTTAGGGGTTGAGAGAGAGAGAGAGAGAGAGAGAGAGAGAGATTTTGGGGAAGGGGTTGAGAGAGAGGGAGAGATTGGAGGTTAGGGGTTTAGAGAGAGAGACATTGGGGTTTAAGGTCTTAAAGAGAGAGATATAGTTTTGGGGATAGGGGTTTAAAGATAGAGGGAAATAGAGAGGGAGAGAGATATTTGAGGATAGGGTTTCAGAGAGAGAGAGAGAGATTGGTAGTTAAGCATTAGAGAGAGAGAGAGAGAGATTGGGGGTTAGGGGTTTAGAGAGAGAGAGAGAGATTATGGGTTAAGGCTTTAGATGTATAGAGAGAGATAGTGTAACATCCCAAAAATTCACTAAAATTTAAAATTTTTTAAAGTAGCAATAAATACTAAAATTGCTAATGCGGAAAATGAAATAATTATTAAATCTTTTAACTAAAGTAATTAATGATAACGACACATCGTAGTTCTTAAAACAAATTTCGACGATCGTTGTAAATGCAGAAATAACATAGATACTAATCTTTTAACTATAGACAAAATACGATCATAACACAAAGTACATCTTCAGTTCTGCTTGTGTTTAACAATAATCTACATACTGTAAAGTTTATCTTGTGATAAAGTTTCCTTGACAAACTACTGACAGTTTCTCTTGAATGATGACAAAGGGGTCCTATGAGGTACCCTGAGGTTTACTTAGCTATTATCAGCTAAAGCATTTGAACCTGTTTCTTTGCATAGATACATAGGTAAGAGCAATACGACAATTTGAGTATTAAGAGTAATTATAATTATATTTTTTAGTTAGCCATCAATGCTTATGGTAACTCTAAGTACTTCCCAGTATAAGTTACTAATGGTATGGATCTTTGTTCTAATTCTTGTTTATGTGCTAGTTTACAATTTATACGTGTTATTAGAATCCTATCATCGTTTCTCCATTTTGCAAGGAGTGGTGTTATCATATGCATGTATTGCATGAATAATTCGACTTCTATGTTACTTTTATACTATAGAAACATGAACTAAGAGTTATTTGGATACATGGATTATCTTTGAAGTCCTAACGATAGTAGATTATGTATTTCTCAACTTATAAATGCATGAAACATCCTACTAAAAATAGAAATGATTATTATAATACTTCCATCCTATTTATGATAATTATATTATGAATTTGCTATACCATAGGATTGAACCTTTCTACTTTAATGTTTGTGCATTGTGATATAATATGCAACTTTGTGAAAAGACATGGTACTATAAACAATATTACGATGTACAAAAGGATGCATTTTAAACTATATACTAAGTATCAAACCCTTCTATGAAATGCGACCCTATTCCTTGGAGATTTATACATCATATATATAAGCTGTGCATTCGAAAGACTAACACTAAGGAAATGAAATGAACCATAAGTTGTAACCCTAAGTTCTTGTACTGAGATGTGATAGTGACCGAGCATTGAATGATTAGTGTGTTGGAAGGTTTTCGTATCAGGTCTAGCATTAAAGTCACCTGCCTATAGTGTTTAGTGGACTTCCTAGCTGGTGCCATCATGGCTGTAGTGCTCGATGGTAGTGATCCCAAACGCTACCAAAGTGTTGATCTGTACACTATTTTGAACCTTGGTTGACAGAGCTGGCATCATGGTGGATATGATAATCAATAGGGAATTCAATGCAGTGGTTTCCCGAACTTCAATGTGCCTGGATGGAATCTCCTCCATCGTTGATCTCACATGATCTCAGGATTTGGAAATGGAACCCTAGTCATTCGTTATGAATTGCAATCGAGTGGTTTCTCGGCTTTCATTTATTCTTGGGTAGTGGTAGTATTGAGAGGCCGACCATTTTGCAGCAATGTAGGGTTTGGTGGTTTGCTTCTCAGAGGACTCCATCCCTGAGTTCGATCCTTGGACCTATTGGACAACTTAAAAGTTGCAGGTGTTTGTTTTCTTGAAGAGCCGAGCCAACAGTTAACCCTCTATAATGTTTTTAGGAAGTTGTCTCTGGGTTTGTGTGATTAGATTTTCTGAGAAAGTAGTTGGGACTAGGGTTGTTTCCTACTACAAAACAAGATGGTTCTCAGGATTTGAATTTCCTCTTTGCTACGTTTTCTAGATGGATTCGTCGTCTAGTTTGCAGGAGGTGTCTCTTATTCCAGAGCTACATCGTTGAGGTAATGTTTCAATAATTGAAAAGATAATGTTGTTTGGAAAATTCAAGTTGAACTCTACGTTTTCATTGTTTAACCTCTCGATGAATTTTTGTGGCAGGTTTAGCTTCGTTGAAAGGTTACTGGGTTCAAAAGCTTGATAGGAACTACTGCTCGACCACTTGATAAGCCTCAATGGTTCTTACTCTTCGTAGGTTCTCCTGGCTTGTTTGTGGCCGATGCTTGATGTTGGACGAGAGTTGGTGTTTAGGTTGTAATGGTTCCTGGCAAGGTTTTGGTCGTTGATATGTTTTGGAAACCAAAAGGCAAGGCACCAGAGGATGAGATCCTCGATTGTTCTTGTTACTTTCCTTCATATCCTTTCACTGAAATTTTGTTGCAGCAGTACACTTGTTTAGAATGTAACTGTTAAGGGATGAACCCTAGTCATTTTAATATAAAAGAAAATACAGTGTTAAGAAACTTCGTAAGGTCTTTCTGTGCGATGTATAAGTTTGGTTATGTCGATGTTTGTATAATTATTGCATTATTTTGGTGAGGGTCGAAAGCCATGGGCTGACTCGTTTCTGTGAAATAGATGGTTCTGTGTTACGATACTTATACTTTTGACTTGAATGGTAAAATGAGATTCATTTTGTATTGAACATAACTTATAATGGTTTCTATGCAGTCCCCAGAATTATATAAATTGTTGTCTGTTGTATTGAAAATTGTGTGTTTAAAAAAAATGGCTACATGCCATAGGTTTCTACCTTACTTTTTGCAATTAAACCCTACTCTGTAGGTTTCGATGGTAGATTGTTTTTAACTAGCAACTATACTGTCGTTTTGATAAAGGCCAAGAGCCGTAGGTTGACTTGTTTTATAAAGTGAAACCCTGTGATCGTGTTGTTTTAAAGTTTGGCATGGTGTTAAAACTCGGTTTTGGTATTGAATCGCCATTAGCTAAATAATGTGTTAGATGAAGAAAATCATAAGACTCTTGTCAGCAACTATGTCTTGTATAGATAGCTAAAGTGTATGTGATAGTTTGAACGATAATAATGTTTTGGTTTTTGAAATTTAAATATAATAAATTGATGTTTACATTTTCAAGTGTTGTGCTCTAAACTGACTATATGGTAGTCTTAGGGTTTTAAAAATGAATACTGTACATGTTTGCAAACTTTATACAGTTGAAAGTTTAGTCTTAGCAGAACTATAAGATTTTGGTAATAAAACCTAGAATAAATATATTCTGCAAAATTTGAAATATAGCGGACTGTTTTAAATAATGAGAAATAATGCTAAGTTTAAACTATGAATGTTGAATGAAAGGAATCGAATGAGAATGAAATGCATGTATCGATTTTGTATAAAAGAATATTTGCAGATGTTAAATTTTTAAAATTAATAATGTCTGAAATAAGTGGAAATAAGACATATTATTATTGGAAAGAAAATAATAGAATCCATAGTATTAGCTTTAAAAAAATAGATAGTGAAAATTTGAAAACCTAGTTCTGTACAGAGATATAATGTTTTACTTTTCTTACTAAGTACAGAAAATACTATATAGGTATGTTTATGATATGCTATTCTATTTCTGAGTTTAAACATGTAGAATTGAAATTCTAGGATTAAAAGAAACACTACAGTGTTAATCTATCCATTCACTTGGCATTCTACCTATCAATCATCTAATTTAATTCTACTTCTCTGTACTAGAGTACTATACAGAAAACAGTATGGGAAAAATGCAGAAAGGATTTTTAATCAATCATTTCATTTACTTAACCAATATTATACAAAACCATACTTAGATCAAGAAATGAAACAATTACTTATGTATGCTATTAACTGTAAATACTAAATCTACAAATGTAGAAAAATCATTTAATTGTAAACCATAAGACAGAACAGTAGAACCTGATTGAATGTAGGAGAAACAAACAACCCAAGGAGCCTGTTCCACCCAACCTACTCCTAAAGACAACCAAATTACTTTCCTTAGGACCCTCGAGCTTATTCACTGAACCACTAGGAAGAAGAATCTGTAGAAGCTTTAGGTCATCTACTTGCAACAACAAAGTAGTTCATCCAGTCATATAGACTTAGCAGTCAAAGAGACCTACACCAGCACCTCTAGTTTCCTTCTCAGAATAAATTCAGCAGACTCACAATGCACATTCACTTAGCCTCCCTATTCGAATCTCTTAGTGATCACCTGATACACTTGAGAAATTATTTCTGCAGAAAATAATTGTAGGCTCCCTTCCTAATTCAAATTGCCTTATCTAGGCTGCCTAAGCCTTTTAGTGGTTAACCTAGTCATTAATGAGATAACAGCTTTGTTCAACCCACCTGGGAGATAATGTAACAATTTTAGGGGTTGTTGTCCCATAACCAACAACTAGTGGTGGAGTGCAAATGCTGACATCTGTCCCATGCCTTCAAACAGCTTCCATTCCTCTTAGTGGGTTAGTGAACACTCATTTAACAGTTCCCTTGGGTGTTTGTCTCCTGTTTTAATTTATTAAATAATAATAATATGTCATTACAATCATCCTTGACCAGATTTGGTCATAATTACAAAACTTTGTAATTATAATTTAACATAATGTTTTTCCAAAATAAAATAAATAGTCTCAAAATTTGGGTAGGTGACATACACCCCCCCTTAAGTCTCAACATCGTCCTCGATGTTGTTCATTCATTTTCTGAGTATTCCTAAAACAGATTTGGGTATGCTACCTTCATACTACTTTCCAACTCCTAGGTTGCCTCTTCTGGGCTAAGGTGCTTCCACTACACCTTTACCTGCCCAATGGTGTGATTCTGGAGTAGAGTTTCCCTCCTTTCGAGGATACAGTCCAGTTCCACCTGAAAATCGTCGTCTTGTTCCACCTATACATCATTCCAATTTATAACATGAGTAGCATCGTGTACATATTTCTTTAAAACTGAAATATGAAAAACATTATGTATTTTTAGATTTGGTGGCAAAGCTAGTTTATATGCCACGGGTCCTACCCTTGACAAAATTTCAAAAGGACCACAATACCTGAGTGCTAGTTTGGCATAGATTCCCAATTTTAATGAGATTTTTTTTTGTCTTACCTTAATGAAAACATGCTCACCAACCTGGAACTCTTTATGAGTCCTTTTTAGATTTGCTTGACTCTTTTTCCTATCTTGGGCAGCTTTAAGATTTCTTTGTACTTATTGCATAGTTAGTTCGATTTCCTTCAACAATTCAGGTCCTAATACAACTCTATTAACTGGGCATTCCAAGAAACTGGTGTATTACATTTCCTACCATAAAAACTTTCAAAAGGGATAAGCCTGGCTGATGCATGGTAATGGTTGTTATATGCAAATTCTGCTAAATGCAAGCAGTCCTCCCACTTACCAGGTTGATCCTTAACATACATCCTTAGCATGTCTTCCAATATCTGATTCACTCTTTATGTCTGTCCATCCGTTTGTGGATGAAATGCTGTGCTGAAGTTTAAGGTTGTATTTAACCCTTTAAACAAATATCTCCAGAAGTTTCCAGTAAACTTAAAATCACAGTTTGAAACTATCACTTTTGGTATCCCATGCAATCGAAAAATCTGTTTCATGAAAATTACTACAATGTCTAGAGCCTTATGAGTAGTTTTTACTAGTATAAAATGTGCTGCCTTGCTGAATTTATCCACTACCACCATGATGGAATCATTTTGTTTCTGATTCTTGGGTAGTCCGGTAACAAAGTCTATTCTTATGATCTCCCATTTCCAGCTAGGTATAGGTAATGGCTGTAACAGTCCAGCCGGATGCTGATGTTCAACTTTTACTTTTTGACAGTCAAAGCATTTAGCTATATATTCTGCTACTTTATTCTTCATCTTGGGCCAATAATACTCTTTTCGTAACATAGTTATGGTTTTCTGATAACCTGGATGACCAACATAATGACTTTTTTGCATCTCATCTAAAATCAGAATTTTTATCTTTGGTACATTTGGCACATATAATCTGTTCTTGTACAGCAGCAATCCATTTTCTGTTAACTTGAAATCTTCCATAGAATTTTCAGAATTGCTTCCTGCTGTCTTTTCAAGTAAATTTATGTACTCTTCATCCATTTTAATCCCTTCAAAATATGATTTTCTAAATCTGTTGTGTATGTACTGATGGCTGAAATAAAATTTAACTTTGCATTACGACTTAAAGCATCAGCAACCTTGTTCTCTTTACCCTTTATATGCTGAATTTCAAAATCATATTCACTTAGAAATGTTAGCCATCTAGCCTATATAGCATTCAAGTTCGTTTGATCTAGTAAATACTTCAGCCCCATGTTATCTGTCATCAAAGTAAATTTCCTGCCAATAAGATGGTGACGCCACATTTTTAAGGCATCTATTACTGCTAATAATTCCAGATCATATGTAGAGTAATTTTTTCATGTATTTTCAGCTTTCGAGACTCATATGCAACAACATGTACCTCTTGTGGTAGGAATCCACCGAGTCTATCATTACATGCGTTGGTACATACTATAAAATCCTTATTAGGATCTGCAATTCTCAAAATAGGTGCTGTAGTTAGTAATTCTTTCAACTTCTTAAAACTGTCTGCACACTTTTGATCCCATACAAACTTCTTCCCTTTCTTCTGTAAGGAGGTTATTGGGTTTGCAATATTCGAAAAATCTTCTATGAATTTTCTATAATATCCTGTAATCCCCATAAATGATCTTACGTCCGACACATCCTTAGGAACCGGCCATTCGTTAATGGCTTTTATCTTATCGGGATCAACCAAAATTCATTCCTTAGAGATCATATGACCCAAATACTGAATTTTATCCTTGTGAAAGTCACACTTACTAAACTTAGCATATAACTGATGATCTCTCAGAACTAGTAAAATAATACGCAGATGTTCGTCATATTCTTCCTTACTTTTAGAATATACCAGAATGTCATCTATGAACACAATGACGAACTTATCCAAATAGTTGTACAGAATATTATTCATTAAACACATAAATACTGCTGGGGCATTAGTCAACCCAAATGGCATGACTACGAACTCATAATGTCCATATCGAGTTCTAAAGGCTGTTTTAAAAATATCCTCAGCCTTCACATGAACTTGATGATATCCTAACCTCAAATCAATCTTTGAAAATATCGTTGCTCCACGCAGCTGATCAAATAGATCGTCTACGTGGGGAAACAGATATCGATTCTCGATTGTCATCTTATTCAGTTGGTGATAATCTATGCAAAGTATTAAAGTGCCATCCTTCTTCTTAACAAAAATAACAGGTGCTCCCCAAGGAGACATGCTGGGTCTTATATAGTTTTTATTAATCAGTTCCTTCACCTGTGATTTCAGCTCATTTAATTCTAGTATATTCATCCTATATGGAGCTTTGGAGTTTGGCACCGCACCCGATATCAGCTCAATGGTAAAATCTAGATCTCTCTTCGGGGGTAGCCTTGGAATCTCTTCTGGAAAAACATCCAGAAATTCTTTTAGGACATGTATGTCTTCTAGTTTCAGTTTGTCCTCTTTTGTAATTAACTCCTCATTTACTACATTCACTGCGAACATCTTACATCCTTTTCTAACTACTCTTTTTACTTGCATAGCTGAAATCTGTCTAAGTGATGTCTTTCTAGGAATACCCTTCACCTCTACTGTTTCTCCTTCATCATTTAGATAGGTAAAATTTTTCTCATAACAATTAAAAATAACATGATGTGCTTCTAACCAGTCCATTCCAATTAAGATGTCATAGGATCCTAAAGGTAAAACATTTAACTTGGTTCGTGTCTTTAACTGATTCATAGATAAAACACGACTTTCAACAAAATCAGACACTTTTCTTTTTGTTCCAGTTGCTAGTCTAACTAACCAGGATTTATTAAATTTTTTTGTTTTCAAATTAAGATGTTCTACTATATCTGGAGATATATAACTTAGGCTAGCGCCTGTATAAGTCAAAATAGAAACTGGATGGTTTTGTAGCTTACCTTCAATCTCTACCATAGAGACTTGATGCTCCGCTTGCCTGTTGTCTAGAGCTGCATTAATTATGGGCATCTCTCTTGTCAAGTCTCCCACAGTAGGTTCAGCTTGTATGGAGTGAATATTATTGACTGTCCGCTTCCTTTTGGGGCATTCTGAAGCATAATGAGGACTTTGACACTCAAAATTTTTTATAGGTGCCCTCTGGTCATTAATTCTGGTAGTATTGGGTGTATTTCTAGGAGCTGTAAAATTCTGCTGTTGATTATTTTTGGGACTGTTTCCTTGGAAATTTCGACTTGGAAAATTTTTCTTTTGAAGACCGGAATTCCCATTGAACCTAAAATTCTTCTTTTTCAGCTCAAATTTGTTGGGTTTATGATTTTTTCAGTTAGATATCCCTTCTCTTTTCCGATTAGTATCATAGCAGAAAGTTTCTTTCCTCATGGCGTTTTCTAGGGTCTTTGGATTATCATACTCTATTTTGTCCTTAATGTTGAAAGGTAGACAACTCAGATACCTCTGAATCTTTGGTTTCTCCTCCACAAGGTATGGCACATACCTTAGTAAATTCAAAAATTTGCTTTTCAGCTCTTTCATGTTCATGGTTCCCAATATTAGATCATAAAATTCCTTGGACTTTTCTTTGTAATATTGTTCAGATAGGAATTTCTTCTTGAAGTACCGTTTAAAAGTGCTCCAAATCACATCCTTGTCCTTGATGCCCTTCACTCTTTTGATGTCCTACCACCAAATGTCTGCTTTCCCTATCAGGTTGTATATGGCCATCTTTGCTTTCAATGATTCTGAATAATCATAAATTTGAAAGTATTTCTTCATGCCAGACAGCCATGGTTCAGCCGTCTCTCCTTTCTCAGTTTCACCATTGAAAGTTGGGGGTTTGATCTTCTTGAACTCCCTAGAAATATTTTCATACTGTTTATGGTTTTTCCTTCTTGGTTTGTAATCCCCCTCACCGCTATCACTTGAATAATTACGTTTCTTTTTACGTATCTCATTTGTAGCTCCTGATGATGTTGAACTGTTATTCTCATAATCAGTTCTCACTTTCTTTCCCTTGTTCTGCTGAGGTAAGTCTTCAATCTTGGAGATATTTTCAACCCTTCTATATTTTTCGTCAGTTGGGCACTGGTCGAACAGTACTTGGTTCAGTTCTTCTTGTGCTTTCAGAATTTTCTTATTATTCTGTTTAACAGATCTTATTTATGCTTTCAATTCCTGAAATGCACGTAACAATTCTGATGAATTGTCATTCAATTCACCATGGACCTCTTCTTCATAATGTTGTCCCGTGCTATTATTGCTATGACTATTCGGTCAAAATCTGTCCTCTATATGTTCAGTTGATCCTTCCATACCTGTAACTTAGAAAACAAATTGATGTATAACAAATTAATTTAACTTGAATTAGTAAATATTTCTGCTGTAAAAAAAACAAAAAAATTTTGTTGCGTGTTCTTTGGACCTTTTTAGGTTGATAGTTTGAACATGAGCTCTGATACCACATGTAACATCTCGAAAATTCCCTAAAATTTAAAATTTTTTAAAGTAGGAATAAATACTAAAATTGCTAATGCGGAAAATGCAATAATTACTAAATCTTTTAACTAAAGTAATTAATGATAACGACACATCGTAGTTCTTAAAACAAATTACAATGATGGTTGTAAATGCGGAAATAACATAGATACTAATCTTTTAACTATAAACAAAATACGATCATAACACAAAGTACATCTTCAGTTCTGCTTGGGTTTAATTATAATCTACATGTTGCAATTAAGTTTATCTTGTGATAAAGTTTCCTTGACAAAGTACTGACAGTTGCTCTTGAATGATGACAAAGGGGTCCTACGAGGTACCCTGAGGTTTACTTAGCTATTATCAGCTAAAGCATTTGAACTTGTTTCTTTGTGTAGATACGTAGGTAAGAGCAATACGACAATTCGAGTATTAAGAGTAATTATAATTATATTTTTCAGTTAGCCGTCAATGCTAATGTTAACTCTAAGTACTTCCCGGTATAAGTCACTAATGGTATGGATCTTTGTTCTAATTCTCGTTTATGTGCTAGTTTACAATTTATACATGTTATTAGAATCCTATAATCATTTCTCCATTTTGCAAGGAGTGGTGTTATCATATGCATTTATTGCATGAATAATTCGACTTCTATGTTACTTTTATATTATAGAAACATGAACTAAGAGTTATTTAGATACATGGATTATCTTTGAAGTCCTAACGATAGTAGATTATGTATTTCTCAACTTATAAATGCATGAAACATCCTACTAAAAATAGCAATGATTATTATAACACTTCCATCCTATTTATGATAATTATATTATGAATTTACTATACCATAGGATTGAACCTTTCTACATTAATGTTTGTGCATTGTGATATAATATGCAACTTTGTGAAAAGACATGGTACTATAAACAATATTACGATGTACAAAAGGATGCATTCTAAACTATATACTAAGTATCAAACCCTTCTATGAAATGCGACCCTATTCCTTGGAGATTTATACATCATATATATAAGTTGTGCATTCAAAAGACTAACACTAAGGAAATAAAATGAACCATAAGTTGTAACCCTAAGTTCTTGTACTGAGATGTGATAGTGACTGAGCATTGAATGATTAGCGTGTTGGTAGGTTTTCGTATCAGGTCTAGCATTAAAGTCACATGCCTATAGTGTTTAGTGGACTTCCTATCTAGTGCCATCATGGTTGTAGTGTTCGATGGTAGTGATCCCAAACGTTACCAGAGTGTCGAGCTGTACACTATTTTGAACCTTGGTTGATAGAGCTGGCATCGTGGTGGATATGATAATCAATAGGGTATTCAATGCAGTGGTTTCTAAAACTTCAATGTGCCTGGCTGGAATCTCCTCCATCGTTGATCTCACATGATCTCGAGCTTTCGAAATGGAACCCTAGTCCTTCGTTATGAATTGCAACTGAGTGGTTTCTCGACTTTCATTTCTGCTTGGGCAGTGGTAGTGTGTAGAGGCCGACCGTTTTGCAGCAATATAGGGTTTGGTGGTTTGCTTCTTGTTAAAAATTCAATATGCTAAGACATAAAATAGCAGCATTACATTCCATTTCACAATAATAGCATATACAGGATCACTGAAGAAACAACAAGCATAGCATAAACACAAGAGACAGAGATTTATCCTGGGAAACCCTCATGGGGTAGAAAACCCAGCAAAGCTTCCTCAATATAGATGACCAGCAATATACAAAGATGAAACCCTGAGACATGATCTCCTCCTCCACAATAGCAGACCTCTCCTCCACAAATGCGCTATCCTCAAGTGTGTGAGTGTATGTCAAATGAGGAACACACCTCCTCTATTTATACACTTCTCTGACACATCTTTTACACAAGTACACGTAGGCTCGTATTTAACCAATGGGTTAAATACCCCACTACAACTGACTGGGCCGACCCCTCTAGGGTGGTCTAATAACCCTTTGACCCACATAACACATAAAGGGCCGACCTCCACTAGGGAAGTCTAATAACCCAAGTTACCACATTCCGACGGAGGAATAAACATCTCCGGATATACAATAAGATCTTTATGGAGGAATGAAACATCTTCGGAATAATAAAGTACAATTATAATATTCTTTGAAGTTACAATATCTCAACACTCCCCCTTAACGAGAAGGATATTATAACAGCATCTGCATGAGCAAGGAGTCATCAACATCATACATGATACATCTATAAATCATTGGAAGCTTTCTCAACATCATCAGTAACTCAACCAGTTACTGGAACATCTTCAATACTGGAAAATCAACATCATCAGAGTTGATAGTACTCAATCATCAGCATCGTCAACACACGATCAACAGCATCGTCATCACACGATCATCAACATCACGATCAACATCGTCATCACACAATCATCAGCATCACGATCAACATCGTCATCACATGATCATCAGCATCGTCATCACACGATCATCAGCATCACGACCAACATCATCATCACACGATCATCAGCATCGTCATCATACGATCATCAGCATCGTCATCAGCATCGTCATCATACGATCAACAACATCGTCATCAGCATTGTCATCATACGATCAACATTTTCCAGGGTGATCAATCCTGCTCTCTTTAGGACATACGTCCATGGATGATGCAATCCAGTCATGTACCTTTTGAACCGAAGTCCAGGGATGATCCAGTCCTATCGTGTACCTTTTGAACCGAAGCTCAGGGATGATCCAGTCCTATCATGTACCTTTTGAACCGAAGTCCAGGGACGATCCAGTCCTATCATGTTCTCGGAGACCACATGTCTACGGCTCAGTTTACAGGACCAAAGTCCAAGGATGATCCAATCCTTACCGTACATTTAGGACAGCGTCCAAGGATGACTTAATCCTCAACCGTTCATTTAGGACCACGTCCAAGGATGACTTAATCCTCTACCGTACATTTAGGACCACGTCCAAGGATGACTTAATCCTCCACCGTACATTTAGGACCACGTCCAAGGATGACTTTATCCTCCACCGTGCATTTAGGACCACGTCCAGGGATGACTTAATCCTCCACCGTGCATTTAGGACCACGTCCAAGGATGACTTAATCCTCCACTGTGCATTTAGGACCATGTCCAAGGATGACTTAATCCTCCACCATGCATTTAGGACCACGTCCAAGGATGACTTAATCCTCCACCGTGCATTTAGGACCTATGTCCGAGGATGACTTAATCCTCTACCGTACATTTAGGACCACGTCCAAGGATGACTTAATCCTCTACCGTACATTTAGGACCACGTCCAAGGATGACTTAATCCTCCACCGTACATTTAGGACCACGTCCAAGGATGACTTAATCCTCAACCGTGCATTTAGGACCTACGTCCAAGGATGACTTAATCCTCCACCGTGCATTTAGGACCACGTCCAGGGATGAATTAATCCTCAACCGTGTATTTAGGACCTACGTCCAAGGATGACTTAATCCTCAACCGTGCATTTAGGACCTACGTCCAAGGATGACTTAATCCTCAACCGTGCATTTAGGACCTGCATCCAAGGATGACTTAATCCTTTACCGTCCACCAAGGACTTCATTCTCGAAGACTTACGTCTACGGCTCTTCTTTAGGACTGAAGTCTAGGAATGATCCAATCCCTTCACATGTTCATCAAGAACTTCATTTTCGAAGACATACGTCTACGGCTCTTCTTTAGGACTGAAGTCCAGGAATGATCCAATCCCTTCACATGTTCACCAAGAACTTCATTTTCGAAGACATACGTCTACGGCTCTTCTTTAGGACTGAAGTCCAAGAATGATCCAATCCCTTCACAACATGTATAACAAAACATGTATCCTCATCATCAAAATATGTATAACCACAACATGTATCATCATCATCAAGACATGTATAACCACAACATGTGTCATCATCATCAAGACATGTATAACCACAACATGTGTCATCATCATCAAAACATGTATAACCACAACATGTATCATCATCATCAAAACATGTATAACATACAATATGTATCAAAATCATCAAAACATGTATAACATACAACATGTATCATCATCATCAAAAACTAACATCAAAAGCATGTATACATCTATCGTCAAAAAGAAAGAATATAAGAGTCCTAAATCTAAATAATTCTAAGTAACTAGGTGCAGTAAATAGGTAACCTCATCATTGATGAGACAGACTTGTTATCAGATACTATGCTACTCCCCCTTTCGAGGAGGGTCCTTCCGGACTATACCAAGCTTGTCTCGGAAGTATTCAAACTTTACTCGAGACAAAGGTTTAGTCAGGATATTAGCAATCTGATCCTCAGTGCTTATATACTCGAGCTTGATAGCTCCTCTTTGCACCATATCTCGTATATAGAAGTATCAGATCTCTATGTGTTATTGACTTATCGTGGAATACAAGATTTTCTATCTTGATTCATTTCTAAGTCAAACACTCCATATAATAGCTTCTGAAGCCACACTGCTTCACAGCTGGCAGAGCAGACAGCTATATATATATATTCTGCTTCAGCAGTACTAAGAGTCACACTAGATTGTTCCTTGCTGAACCATGAGATCATGGCAGATTCAAGACTATAACATCCACATGATGTACTCTTTCTGTCTGAGGCACTTCCTGCCCAATTAGAATCTGAGTAACCATGTAAACGGAGTTCATGACCTCCAAGATAATATAGACCAAAATTTATTGTACCTTTTAGGTACCTCACTACATGCTTTGTAGTTATTAAGTGAACCTTTCTAGGTTCTACTAGACACTGAATTAGGGTATTTGCAGCAAAGCATATATCTGGCCTAGTATTTGTTAAATACATCATTGGCCCAATGATTTGTCTATATAGGGTTAGGTCCACTAAATACGATGAGTCATTAACTAACAACTTCAAGTTGGAGTCCATGGGAGTGGCCGTGGATTTATACTCCAACATATCAAATCTTTTTAGAAACTTCACAGCATACTTGGTTGAGAAAGATTCCTTCTAAGCCTTGCCATACTTCCAGACTTAGGAAGTAATGCATCAATCTGAGATCTTTCATTTTTCATTTCTGCAGCCATCTTCTTCTTTCTTTTCATGATCTGTTTCTCATTCCCTATAAGAAGGATATCATAATAATAGTATGATCCATATCCTTAAGGTAAAGGTTAGGAACAACTTTAATTTTTTGGTAAAGCCCAAGCTTATCAAGAAACCGTCAATTCTCCTTTTGTGACTGAACATCATTCACACTCTGCATTGAATGATTTTCTGCATATCTATCTGTGCCATCTCTCGATAGATGGGTCTACTGATATGAGCCTCAATATTATTCAAACTTTGTGGTGAGTTCCTTCTTGCATCCATGTCATCTGTGTATAAAAACCATATTCAACCTTTTAGCAAAGGTTGAGATCCACATCACCCGTGGTGATCATTAAGCTCATCAATTGATTATCGATCCTGGGTACCCATACAGAACCTGAATCACACTTCTTGTTTAATTACACCATTAAGAGAATGGTTTTATCTATCCTCTTGGAACAAACATCTCATCACGATTCTCTTTCTCTTTTCTAGGAGAATCTTCTAGCCACAAGCCTTCTATAGTGTGTTTGATTTGTAAATCCTTTTGTTGAACATCCATCGCTTGTTCATCATTCATCATGATTTTTCCTACAAATCAAAATTAGGTACATGATTAGTAATACTTCATAATCATCAAATCATATTGACATGATAACCTATTATGCATACAGATATCATTTACATAGTTATGCAACTATCTTGACCAATACTTTGGCACAACACTTTCCCATATCCTGTATGCATATAGTGGCTATCTAGATGCCTTCCATCTCTACCAGAACATACTATCGAGAGTGTGCACAACTCTCAGCATGTCAGCAAAGAGGTTTCATTCTAGACAAGCAACAATGGAATGTTTGTCCAACTTACCAATCATATGCATATTAGTAGTATACTGTTCAATGTTCTATGAATATTTACACTTAGCATGATATATTATAGGAATACAAATATGCATACAACCTATTACAGGCAATATCATTTACTATTTTAAATAACAACTCAAATACTTATCTTTTATGTTTGTGTGGTTGCCTCCCGCTTGATCTTCTGTATGTCTTTTGAACTTCTATTCATTATGTACCACTGTGCATGTTCAAGTGTCATCCTCATGATCTCATACACAAACATACACCCATTAGTATGTTCTAAATGTTATCAAAACATTATAGTTCTAAATAATCTTGAGAATGTATAGTCATGATTATAGTTAATAAACATTAGTATTCAAGATTTCAGGGAAGTCTTCTTTTACTCATGCATATCATCAATCAAGATAAAAGACATAATATGCATAATCCCTTGATTACTAACTTTATGAATAAGCGTAACCAATCATACCAAGTATACTTATATAATGGATCCTAACACAAGGTAAGATTCATGGGAAACATACCTGGATTAGTATACCTACTTAGTTATGTACAACATACCTATACAATCTCTTCAATGATTTAGAGATCCTGAGCTAGAACCTGCATGTCTCATAGGTTAAGCATAATATAACAAAGTCATACATACCTCGTAAGTAGAACAAAGATTATGGATGAGTCTTTGTCTTCATGTTTTCATGGTCATGGAACCTGATTTGTCTTTTGTGATGTACCTGAGCCTTGTTAGCAGACAACATCAACCTCACACAACATCATAATGCATTAGTACAATCATATAGCCCTAATTAATGAATGTCTTTGATCATTCACATGCATTCATACTGTTACTAGGGTGATAAGACAATTCTAACATTAATCAAGATTGTACTAATAAATAATATGAAGACAAACACATCATGAACTTAATCAAGAATTAGATTTTAAGACATACCTGAGCCTCCTTAAGTCATACCTGTCGAGACTTCTTGTAGTCTTCTTATGTAAGGCCTTAGCCTCAACTCCCCCTGAAACTTGATCTGGAGCTTAATTAGGGTTTTCTAGAGAAACCCTAAAAATTCAATCTTTGACTTTCACACTTCTGAATGGATGAAAGAATATGTCTTGCTGAGCTGATCAAACTAGCATACTTCAATTTTGGAATTTCCAAAATTTGACCCCTCAAGATTGCCTTTGAAACTTCTAGATCTTCTGGACAGGATCCCGAACTAGGGTTTGATGAATCCCACCCTTCTGCCCAAACAAAAGGTTCGATCCAAGGCTCTAAACTCTTATTTTTCTTAGGAGCTTCCAGCCGTGGTTATAGACTTCAAAAATTCCAACTTTTGCTGAAGCCCCAATTTTCCATCTTTCCGATCAAAATCCCGAACTGGGGTTTGATCAAGCCCGGTCTTCCACCCAACCAAAAAATTTGATCTTGGTTTCTAAATTTTGATTTTCCTGAGTAGCATTCAGCCGTGGACTCCGATTCCAAAAATTCTAACTTTCTCTGAAACCCTAAATTCCGGAAGCCATGAATAAAGGTGCTCCAAAAATAATTCTGTTTTGACAGAAATATGCACCTGATTGTTTCTGCTATAAATATGAAATTTTTGCTTCACAGGGTCTGAAACCCTTTTTCTGTAGTATCCTGACCTTTCATCTTTCCATCCTGACAGGTCTGACCTCAATTGGGTTTTCTGAGAGAAAGTTATGCCAAGTGTCGCAACGTGACATGTTTATGGGATAAAACAGGAGAGCAAACTTGTACAGCATGCCACGTGTCACTGTTTGAACTTCGGCCTCTGAAAACGTTTCCTGAGATAGCTCGACCTGTTATCTTTCCATCCTGATAGGTCTGACCTCGATTGGACTCTCTGAGAGAGAGTTATGCCAAGTGTCGCAACGTGACCTGTTTATGGGATAAAACAGGAGAGCGAACTTGTACGGCGTTCCACGTGTCACTGGTTCACCTTCGGCCTCTGAAAAGGTTTTCTGAGATAGTAAAGTCTGTGTACTACCTGTCACTTTTTAGGAAATTTCATTTGGAGCTTCCTAGCCCAAGTTATGACCTTTTTTCCAAGGTCACCTGATTTTGACTGAGATCTGGAAGAGGCAGAAACCCTAACTTGTACTGATCATAACTCACAAAGTACAATGAATCTGAGGGTTCCCTTTGGACACAAGGTACTTGGAGATTTAATCTTCGTCCTGTAACAATTTCAGATCCGAAAACTTCGCCAAAACGGATTTATAGCGAAAGTGCTACAATGACTGGTTTTTGCTATGTAAAACCCTGACCTTCAAATTGTCGTAAGTAAAGCAAGTGTCGTTAGTGCCGTACCTTGTCTTCCTTCAGGTTAGCTCTGATACCATGTTAAAAATTCAATATTCTAAGACATAAAATAGCAGCATTACATTCCATTTCACAATAATAGCATATACAGGATCACTGAAGAAACAACAAGCATAGCATAAACACAAGAGACAGAGATTTATCCTGGGAAACCCTCATGGGGTAGAAAACCCAGCAAAGCTTCCTCAATATAGATGACCAGCAATATACAAAGATGAAACCCTGAGACATGATCTCCTCCTCCACAATAGCATACCTCTCCTCCACAAATGCGCTATCCTCAAGTGTGTGAGTGTATGTCAAATGAGGAACACACCTCCTCTATTTATACACTTCTCTGACACATCTTTTACACAAGTACACGTAGGCTCGTATTTAACCAATGGGTTAAATACCCCACTACAACTGACTGGGCCGACCCCTCTAGGGTGGTCTAATAACCCTTTGACCCACATAACACATAAAGGGCCGACCTCCACTAGGGAAGTCTAATAACCCAAGTTACCACATTCTGACGGAGGAATAAACATCTCCGGATATACAATAAGATCTTTACGGAGGAATGAAACATCTCCGGAATAATAAAGTACAATTATAATATTCTTTGAAGTTACAATATCTCAACACTTCTCAGAGGACTCCTTCCTCGAGTTTGATCCTTGGACCTATTGGACAACTTAAAATTTGCAGATGTTTGTTTTCTTGAAGATCCGAGCCAACAGTTAACCCTCTGTAATGTTTTTAGGAAGTTGTCTCTGGGTTTGTGTGATTAGATTTTCTGAGAAAGTAGTTGGGATCGGGGTTGTTTCTTACTGCAAAACAAGATGGTTCTCAGGATTTGAATTTCCTCTTTGCTGCGTTTGCTAGATGGATTCGTCGTTTGGTTTGCTAGAGGTGTATCTTATTCCAGAGCTACGTCATTGAGGTAATGTTTCAATAATTGAAAAGATAACGTTGTTTGGAAAATTCAAGTTGAACTCTGCATTTTCACTATTTAAGCTCTCAATGAATTTTTGTGGCAGGTTTAGCTTCGTCGAAAGGTTACTAGGTTCGAAAGCTTGATGGGAACTGCTACTCGACCACCTGGTAAGCCTCGGTGGTTCTTACTCTTCGTAGGTTCTCCTGGCTTGTTTGTGGCCGATGCTTGATGTTGGACGAGAGTTGGTGTTTAGGTTGTAATGGTTCTTGGCAAGGTTTTGGCCATTGATATGTTTTGGAAACCAAAAGGCATGGCACCAGAGGATGAGATCCTCGGCTGTTCTTGTTACTTTCCTTTGTAGACTTTCACTGAAATTTTGTTGCAGTAGTACACTTGTTTAGAATGTAACTGTTAAGGGATGAACCCTAGTCATTTTAATATAAAAGAAAATATAGTGTAAGAAACTTCGTAAGGTCTTTCTGTGAGATGTATAAGTTTGGTTATGTTGATGTTTGTATAATTATTGCATTGTTTTGGTGAGGGTCGAAATCCATGGGCTGACTCGTTTCTGTGAAACAAATGGTTATGTGTTACGATACTTATACTTTTGACTTGAATGGTAAAATGAGATTCATTTTGTATTGAACATAACTTATAATGGTTTCTATGCAGTCCCCATAATTATATAAATTGTTGTCTGTTGTATTGAAAACTATGTGTTTAAAAAAAAATGGCTACGTGCCACAGGTTTCTACCTTACTGTTGTTTTTATAAAGGCCGAGAGCCGTAGGTTAACTTGTTTTATAAAGTGAAACCCTGTGATCTTGTTGTTTTAAAGTTTGGCATGGTGTTAAAACTCGATTTTGGTATTGAATTGCCATTAGCTAAATAATGTGTTTGATGAAGAAATTCATAAGACTCTTGTCTGCAACTCTGTCTTGTATAGATAGTAAAGTGTATGTGATAGTTTGAACGATAATAATGTTTTGGTTTTTGAAATTTAAATATAATAAATTGATGTTTACGTTTTCCAGTTTTGGGCTCTAAACTGATTGTATGGTAGTCTTAGGGTTTTAAAAATGAATATTGTACATGTTTGCAAACTTATACAGTTGAAAGTTTAGTCTTAGTAGAACTATAAGATTTTGGTAATAAAACCTAGAATAAATCTATTATGCAAAATTTGAAATATATCAGACTGTTTTAAATAATGGGAAATAATGCTAAGTTTAAACTATGAATGTTGAATGAAAGGAATGGAATGAGAATAAAATGCATGTATCGATTTTGTATAAAAGAATATTTGTAGCTGTTAAATTTCTAAAATTAATAATGTCTGAAATAAGTGGAAATAAGACATCTTATTATTGGAAAGAAAATAATAGAATCCATAGTATTAGCTTTAAAAAAAATAGGTAGTGAAAATTTGAAAACCTAGTTCTGTACAGAGATATAATGTTTTACTTTTCTTACTAAGTACAGAAAATACTATATAGGTCTGTTTGTGATATGGTATTCTATTTCTGAGTTTAAACATGTAGAATTGAAATTGCAAAATTAAAAGTAACACTACAGTGTTAATCTGTCCATTCACTTGGCATTTTGCCCATCAATCATCTAATTTAACTCTACTTCTCTGTACTAGAGTACTATATAGAAAATAGTATGGAAAACATGCAGAAATGATTTTTAATCAATCATTAATTTACTTAACCAATATTATACAAAACCATACTTAGATCAGGAAATGAAACAATTACTTCTATATGCTATTAACTGTAAATACTAAATCTACAAATGTAGAAAAATCATTTAACTGTAAACAATAAGACAGAACAGTAGAACCTGATTGAATGTAGGAGAAACAAACAACCCAAGGAGCCTGTTCCACCCAACCTACTCCTGAAGATAGCCAAATTACTTGCCTTAGGACCCCCGAGCTTGTTCATTGAACCACTAGGAAGAAGAATCTGTAGAAGCTTTAAGTCATCTACTTGAAGCAACAAAGTAGTTCATCCAGTCATATAGACTTAGCAGTCAAAGAGACCTACACCAGCACCTCTGGTTTCCTTCTCAGAATAAATTCAGCAGACTCACAATGCAAATTCACTTAGCCTCCCTATTCGAATCTCTCAGTGATCACCTGATACACTTGAGGAATTATTTCTACAGAAAATAATTGTAGGCTCCCTGCCCAATTCAAATTTCCTTATCTAGGCTGCCTAGGCTTTTTAGTGGTTAACCTAGTCATTAATGAGCTAACAGCTCAGTTTCACCCATCTGGGGGATAATGCCACAATTTTAGGGGTTGTTGTCCCATAACCAACAGCTAGTGGTGGAGTGCAAATGCTGACATCTGTCCCATGCCTTCTAATAGCTTCCATTCCTCCTACTGGGTCAATTCACACTCATTTAACAGTTCCCTTGGGTGTTTGTCTCCTATTTTAATTTATTAAATAATAATAATATGTCATTACAATAATCCTTAACCAGATTTGGTCATAATTACAAAACCTTGTAATTATAATTTAACATAATGTTTTTGCAAAATAAAATAAATAGTCTCAAAATTTGGGTAGGTGATAGATAGAGATAGAGAGTGATAATCAATGTTAGGAATTTAAATAAAGAGAGAGATTGGGGGTTAGGGGTTTAGAGAGAGAGAGGGAGGGAGAGAGAGATTAGGGGTTAGGTTTTTAGACAAAGAGATGGAGAGAAAAAGAGAGGATGTGGTTAGTTGTTTAGAGAGAGAGAGAGATTGGAGGTTAGAGATAGAGATCGATTGGGTTTTAGTGGTTTATAGATAGAGAGTGATATATAGAGGGAGAATGGGGGTTATGGGTTTAGAGAGAGAGAGAGAGAGAGAGAGAGAGAGATGAGGTTAGGGGTTTAGATAGAGAGATATTGTGGGTTTACAGGGAGAGAGAAATTGATGTTTAATAGGGGTTTAGAGATAGTGAGAGATAACAGGGGGAGTATTGATGGTTAGTGGCGGGGAAGAGAGAGACATATAAAGTGGGGGAGGGGTAGGTTCACGAGGAGAGTGGATTTGGGTAGGTAAGAGAGAGAGAGAGATTGGTTCTCAGGGTTTTAGATAGAGAGAAAGAGAGATAGGGAGTTACAGGTTTAGAGAAAGAGATTGGAGGTTAGGTGTTTAGAGAAAGAGAGAGAGAGATTGGTGTTTGGGTTTTAGAGAGAGAGGGGAGTGAGAGAGATTGGGTATTATGGGGTTTAGAGAGAGAGGGAGAGAGATAAAGAGAGAGTGATATTAGGGGTTATGGGTTGAGAGAGATATTAGGAGTTATGGGTTTAGAGAGAGAGAGAGAGACTGGTGGTTAGTGGTTTTGAGAGAAAGACATTGGAGTTAGGGGTTTAGAGAGAAAGAGACACAGAGAGAGTGTGTGATAATTGGGGTTAGGAGCTTAAAGAAATAGAGAGATTGGGGGTTAGGGGTTTAGAGAGAGAGAGGGAGGGAGATATTGTGGGTTAGGTATTTTGAGAGAGAGAGAGAGTAATAGATATTGGGGTTAGGGGTTAAGAGAGAGAGAGTGATTGGAGGTAGATATCGATTGGGTGTTAGGGGTATAGAGATAGAGAGTGATATAAAGAGGGATATTGAGGATTAGGGGTTTATAGAGAGAGAGAGGTAGAAATCGATTGGGTGTGAGGGGTTTAGAGAGAGAGATTGGAATCTAGAGGATTAGTTTCCGTGGGGAAAACCCTAAGGTGAAAAACCCCACAACTTCCTCAAAGATAGATAGAGAAATAGCACAACCAAAGTACAAGAGATAGACTCCTCTTAGTAGCTGATCCTCCTCCTCACATGTGCGCCACTTTCTGAGTGAAGGAAGTGTGAGTTCTGAAGTGATGCAAACAGAGATCTCCTGATCTCTATTTATACTTGCCCTGTTTTCCCAATAACCTCATGGGGACGACTTGTCTAGCTAGGTACAATAACTTCATATTACATTATATCGGGCCGACCCCTTACAAGGTGGTCTAATAACCCATCGGCAAGTTAACATACTTGCGACACTTATCAATACAAATGACGACACTTCCATATAGAGGAATAATACATCTCTATAGGAGTACAATAAATATATAAATGAAATACATTCCGAAGTTACATATACATCAACACTCCCTCTTAACTGGGAAGGTATTTCTCGACACAGATCATCTAGCACAAGTCTTCTTCTCTGGATCATCATCAGCGAATCATCATCCTCGAATCATCGTCATTCTCACTGCTGCTACTATCTCGATCAATCTCTGAATCTACTTGTCATAGGAAGTTCTATAGAGCCAGTCCTTTTTCATACTAGATGTAGGCCCACCACCTATAGGTCTTCATCATTAGTGGCCATACTGTGGAACCTAGGACTGATTATGTGCGTCAACAAAACCTAGCATAGACTATAGGTTCTTTTACATGTTGACCTTCACAAAACCTACTCAGAGCATCCCAGGATGTTACGAGCAAACCTCTCTACCTGTCTGGATCTCGATAGAGCATCCCAGGATGTTACGAGCACACCGCTCTACCTGTACGGATTTTAGAGGATCTTTTTTGTGTGAAACTGTAGCAAAACCTACTTAGAGCATCCCAAGATGTTACGAGCACACCGCTCTACCTGTACGGATCTTGATAGAGCAACCCAAGATGTTACGAGCACACCGCTCTACCTGTCTGATTTTTAAATGGTCTTTTCTATGCTACATGCACAACCTGTCCATGGCCATAGAGTATCAAACTGATACTCACCATACATCATCCTAATGTACATCATCACATGATCAACCTGATCATCATCATACCATCAATATGATGTGTATCATATGGAGCAACATCCTAAAGCTCGTCATATGTGATCATCCTGATCATCATTATAGCATCAACCTGATGCATATCATCTGGATCAACATCCTGAAGCTCGTCATCTGTGATCATCCTGATCAAACAGTATATCCATCTGATGCATACAAAGTATCTACCTGATACATATCATCATACATGATCTACCTGATCATACAAATGCATCCATCTGATATACATAATGCATCCACCTGATACACATAATGCATCCACCTGATACATACATAAGTACATGATCTACCTGATCATACAAGTATCCACCTAATACATATACAAATACATGATCTACCTTATCATACAAGTATCCACCTGATACATATACAAATACATTATCTACCTGATCATACAAGTATCCACCTGATACATATACAAATACATGATCTACCTGATCATACAAGTATCCACCTGATACATATACAAATACATGATCTACCTGATCATACAAGTATCCACCTAATACATATACAAATACATGATCTACCTGATCATATCTAGCATCCAACATGATGCGTACATACATACATATAAATGATCCAACTGATCATATAGAGCAGAAACTAGAACATCATCCTAATGCTCATCATCCAGTGCTTACATCCATAGCCATGTGAAGGGTCCTCCTTCCACCATGCTTGGAATGGCTTTAGCAAATGTGTCCATCACTTCTTCCTCGAAGTGTCGTCAATCTAAAGAATGCCAAGCCTCTCTCTGAAGTACTTGAACTTCACTCTGGCTAGTGGCTTCGTCAACACATCTGCAATCTACTCATCTGTCGCAACGTACAGGAGCTTCACTGCTCCTCTCTGCACCATATCCCTGATATAGTGATATTTGATCTCAATGTGCTTCGACCTATTGTGGAACACTGGGTTCTTAGACAACTTCACACAACTTTGGTTATCACAAAAGATACCAGTAGTCTCTAGTGGGAGATCAAATAACTCTGACAGTAGCTTTCGAAGCCATACTGCCTCACAACTAGCCGAACAGGCTGCAACATACTCTGCCTCGACTGTACTCAGTGATACACAGGACTGCTTCCTGCTAAACCAAGAGATCACACCTAATCCCATACTGAAGCAGCACCCAGATGTGCTCTTCCTATCTACAGCACTGCCTGCCCAATCTGAATCAACATAACCTTGTAGGTTAAACTTTTGATTCGCTTCATCCTTGAGCCCATAATCAACTATACCCTTCAGGTATCTCAGAATGTGCTTTACAACAACCAAGTGAACACTCCTTGGATCCATCAGGAACTGGCTCAATGTGTTCATTGCAAAGAAAATATCGGGTCTCATGTTCGTTAGGTACATCAAAGACCCAATCATCTAACGATACATATAGACATCAACCGGCTAAAATGAAGCATCACATAGAAGCTTCAGGTTTGCTGCCATAGGTGTGGCCATGGCCTTGCAATCCATCATCCTGAACCTCTTCAGAATATCTACTGTATACTTCCCTTGTCCAAGGAATATCCCATCTGCACTCTGCCACACCTCCATACCTAGAAAATAGTGCATCATCCCCAAGTCCTTCATATTGAACTCGACAGCAAGCTTCCTCTTTGTATCAACAATCAATTTGCCATCTCCTGTTACAAACAGGTCATCCACATACAGGAGTAGAATCACAGGATTTCCTTCCTCAACCTTGTAGTAAAGGTTGGAATCTGCTTTACTCTTGGTAAATCCCAAACTAGATAGAAAACTATCCATCCTACCATACCAAGTTCTAGGAGCTTGTTTTAAGCCATACAAGGCTTTCTTCATTCTGCACACATATGACTCCCTATCATGTGTTTCAAAACTGAGTGGCTACTCCACATAAACTTCCTCTTCAACTACACCATTCAAGAAGGCAGTCTTGACATCCATCTGGTGTATCTTCCATTTCATCACTGCAGCCAGAGCAAGTATTGTTCTGATGGAAGTGTACCTGGCTACAGGAGAAATTTTTTCTTCATAATCTATTCCCTCTTTCTGAGAGAAGCCACGAGCTACGAACCTTGCCTTGTATTTCTCTATGCTGCCATCTGCAGCATGCTTGATTTTGTAGATCCATTTGGAAGTCACAACAGACTTGCCTTCAGGTCTTGAGACAACATCCCAAACATCATTCTTCGATCATGGCATCCTTCCATTCTTTCTTTTCCGCTGCTTGTTCATAATTGGAAGGTTCTTTGTTCATGATATCACAGAGTAAAGCAACATAGATGGTATGTGATCTAGTTCTCTTCTTTGCTTTGTGTTCTTCTTCTAGAATGCCATATCTTTCTGCATCTTAAATGAGCTCTCTAGCCCATGCATGTTTTCTCTTGTGAGAGTTATTCTCACGGGGTGGATCTACTAGTTGTTGCGGATCTTCAATTTCATGATCAACATCTGGAATTGCTTCAGTCATGGTAGTATCTTGAAATCTAGTTTCCTTAGGTTCTTCATAAACTTCAACAGGTGTCTTCCTTGATTTGATGAATGTTGAGTTTTCATCAAATATTACGTCCCTGCTGACATCAATCTTCTTGAACCCTGGAAAGTATATTCTGTAAGCCTTCGAGCTTTCATTGTAACCCACAAAGATACCCTTCTTTCCTAAAGGATCTAGCTTGCTCATCTTTTCTTTTGAGACATGAGTGTATACTGGACAACCAAATATTCTGAGATGGCTGACTTCAGGTTTCTTACCAGAGAATACCTCTTCTGGTGTCTTGTTGTCCAATATCTTATGGGGTGTTTTGTTCTGCACATATACAACTGTCCTAGCTGCTTCTTCCCATAGATGCATAGGTAGAGGGCTTGGTCATGCAGCATTTCCCTTCCTGCTTCCATGATTGTTCGATTCTTTCTTTTTTCAACTCCATTCTATTGTGGATTATAAGGAGCAGTCAACTCCCTCTTAATCCCTGAATCACTGTATAACTTCTTGAAGTCACTGTGGTGAATTCTCCACCATTGTCAGATCTGAATGTTTTGATCTTCTTATCAGTTTGGTTCTCCATCAAGGTTTTGAATTCCTTGAACTTATCCAACACTTCATCTTTGTTCTTCAAGAAGTAAACCCAAGTCTTCTTGGAGAAGTCATCAATGAAAGAGACATAGTAAACATACCCACTCAGAGAGCTGGATGACATCGGGCCGCATACATCAGAGTGGATAATTTCCAAGATACTTTTTTCCTTGCTTTCACTGCTTGGAAATGCCTTCTTTATGTTCTTTCCTTTTGCACATCCTTTGCAAACACCTTCATGCTTAGTCTTAATTTCAGGAAGACCTTCTACAGCCTTACTTGCAATTGGTAATGCTCTGTAGTGCATATGTGCAAGTCTTCTATGCCAAAGTTCACTTGGTTCCATGGAATCATGCACCATGGCATGTTCAGGTTATCCCTTCAATTTATACAATCCTCCCTCTTGCTCTCCAATCACTACTGCATCATCAATAGTTTTACCCTTTGGCCACATTAGGACTTGGCCATCTACAAATGCAACCCTCATACCTTTTGCATCTAATGCAGAGATGGAGAGTAGATTCTTCTTGAGCCCAGGTACAAATAGCACATCTTTCATCTTTAAGGACTTTCCAGATTCTAGGTTGTAGGAGGCTTCCCCACTTCCTTTGATAGGGTATTGATAATCATCCCCAAGTTTCACCTTATGCGGTGATTCATGTTCAGATAGGTTTACAAAAGATTCTTTAAACCCAGTCATGTGTTTGGAAGCCCCACTGTCAATTAACCAATCATTACAACCATGAGAGATAGTACCTATGAGAGCAGATATTAGAACATACTCTTCTTCGCTTGATGAGTCATCATCATCACTTTTTGCTCTAGCTTTCTTCCTAGAAGGTTCATCATCCTCAGCAGCATGAGCATGATATCTTCCTTTGTTATTCTTCTTCTTCTTGTTGAAGTTGTTGTCTTTCTTATTCTTGGGACAATTTGAAGCAAAGTGTCCCATTTCATTACATTCAAAACATCGAACATGAGATAGATCTTTCTTCTTGTGATAAGGGTGAGAATGTTTCTTATTATGAGATTTCTCCCTCTTAACCTTGCATCCCTTGGTGTGAGCTGTGAGAGCTTGATCTTCATTCCCCATCTTTTCTTCTCGTGCCACAAGCCTAGCTTCTTCTTGAGAGCATTCCTCCCACAGTCTACTGAAAGAGATCAATTTCTTTCTTGCACAGATTCCTTGAATAAAGGAGTCCTATGACCTAGGTAGGCCATTCAGAGTGGTCATAACAACTTCACCATTGTCCACCACTTCATCCACAGCTTGAAGTTGTTCCTTGATCTGAGAGACCTTGGAGAAGTAAGATTGAATGGTCTCTCCATTCAACATCTTGACCCATTTCAATTGATTCTGCAGAGTCATCTTCCGATTTATGTTCTTCCCTTCAAATAACTTGGTCAGGGAGTCAAACATCTCCTTGGGTGTCTTTAGAGATGACACATGTGGTATGAGATGGTCTTTGATAGAATCAACAATGATTCTCTTTTCCTTAACCAAGTTCTTCTTATGAAATACCTTAGCCTTTTCATCCTCTGGGATAGGGACCTCAGAGCTGATGTAGGAGTCCAATTCATTTTCTTCTAGGATTAACCCAATCCTATACTTCTAGGCTCGAAAGTTATCAGCCCCTTCAAGCTTATCCTCAATCTTGGTGTGGTGAGACATCTTAAAGAGTACTTCAAATGGAAATAGAAGAGATTTAGGTCTTACCACTTGTTTTGCTAAAAACTGGAACTGGTCTCGGATTAGGGTTTGTCGGTAAAACCCTAAAAATTCAAAATGTGAATTTCAACTTTCTGAAAGGATAGAAAGATGCGCCTTGATGAGCTGATCAGCATGGTGTATTCAGAATTTGAGATCTGCAAAGTTTCACCCTTCAGAAATGCCTTTTAGTCTTCCAAGATTCACTGGGGAGGACCCTTAGGGTTTGAGTTTCCCGAAAATTTACCCAGCCAAAAATCTTGATCCAAAGCTCTAAACTTCGATTTTTCCAAGGAGCTTCCAGCTATGTCTTCAGATTTCAGAAATTCCTATTTTTGTGGAAACCCTAATTTTTAGGGCCAAATCTGAAAATGCTCAGAATTGAATTCTGATTGGAGAGATAGATTCTCCTTGATGTGTAGAGTCAATCTACTATACTTCTTTTCCAAAATATGTGGAGAGAAACCCAATAAGCAAGAAACCCTAGTTTCCGTCACTACACAATGTCTTTTTCTTAGGTTAGCTCTGATACCATGTTAAATTTTGAGCATTAATTCACAATACTCTAGGATATTTACTGAGAGAATAACATGTACAGTTTATCAATGCATATCAATCATAACAAGCATGTCAATCCTGACAAGAAGCAAAAGCATGAGAGACAATAGACGCACAGAGTTTCTATGGGGAAAACCCTAAGGTGAAAAACCCCACAACTTCCTCAGAGATAGATAGAGCAATAGCACAACCAAAGTACAAGAGATAGACTCCTCTTAGCAACTGATCCTCCTCCTCACATGTGCACCACTTTCTGAGTGAAGGAAGTGTGAGTTCTGAAGTGATGCAAATAGAGATCTCACAATCTCTATTTATACTTGTCCTGTTTGCCCAATATCCTTATGGGGCCAACTTGTCTAGCTAGGTACAATAAATTCATATTACATTATATCGGGCCGACCCCTTACGAGGTGGTCTAATAACCCATCAGAAAGTTAACATACTTGCGACACTTGTCAATACAAATGATGACACTTCCATATCGAGGAATAATACATATCTATAGGAGTACAATAAATATATAAATGAAATATATTCCAAAGTTACATATACATCAACAAGGGGTTTAGAGAGAGTGATTTGGTGTTAGTGGTTTAGAGAGAGAGAGAGAGAGAGAAAGATTGGGGGTTAGGGGTTAATAGAGAGAGAGATATTAGGGGTTAGGGGTTTAGAGAGAGTGATTTGGTGTTAGTGGTTTAGAGAGAGAGAGAGAGATTGGATGTCAGGAATCTAGAGAGAGAGAGAGAGAGAAAAATAGAGATTGGGGGTTATAAGTTTAGAGAGAGAGAGAGGGAGAGAGAGAGAGAGATATTGGGGTTAGGGGTTTAAAGAGAGAGAGAGATTACGAGGATTAGGAGTTGTTGGGGGTTAGGGGTTTAGAGAGAGAGAGAGAGAGAGTTTAGGGATTATGGGATTAGAGAGGGTGTTTGACGTTTAGGTATTTAAAGAGAGTGGGGGAGATAGAGATATATTGGGGGTTAGTGGATTAGAGAGAGATAAAGAGAGAGTGGGATTTAGAGGTTTAGAGAGAGAGATTGGGGGTAAGGTTTTCAGAGAGAGAGTGAGAATTTTTTTTAGGAGATTAGAAAGAGAGAGAGATTTAGAATAGGGGTTTAGAGAGAGAGAGAGATTCAGAATAGAGGTTTAGAGAGAGAGAGAGAGTGGGAGAGAGAGGGAGAAAGAGATTGGGGGTTAGGGTTTTAGATAGATAAAGAGAGAGAGAGAGTTAAAAATAGAGGGAATCGAGGTTAGGGGATTATAGAGAGAGAGAGAGGTTGGGGGTAAGGGTTTAGATATATAGATAAAGAGATAGAGATTGGGGGTTAGGGATTGAGAGAGAGAGATAGATTAGGCATTAGGATTTTAGAGAGAGAGAGGTTTGGAGTAGGGGTTTAGAGAGAGAGAGGGGGAGGGATAGAGGGAGGGAGGGAGAGAGATAGAGAGAGAATTGGGGTGAGGGAGGGAGAGAGAGAGAGAGAATGGGGGATAGGAGTTAAGAGAGCAAGAGAGATTGGGGGTTAGTGGTTCAAAGAGATATATTAGGTGTTGGGGTTTAAATAGAGTGGGAGAGAGAGGGAGAGAGAGATTGGGAGTTAGGGTTTTTGAGAGAGAGAAAGAGAGAAAGAGATAGAGATATAAATAGAGGGATTGGGGATTAGGGGCTTAGAGAGAGAGAGAGAGGTTGGGATAGTGGTTTAGATATATAGATAGAGAGTGATAGAGATTGGGGGTTAGCGATTGAGAGAAAGAGAGAAAGAGATTTGGGGTCAGGGGTTTAGAGAGAGAGAGAGAGAGAGAGATGTTGGCGTTAGGTTTTCATGAGAGAGGGAGAGAGGGAGGTTTGGGGTATGGGTTTAGATATATAGATAAAGAGAGATAGAGATTGGGGGTTAGGGTTTGAGAGTGAGAGAGGGAGAGATAGAGATTTAAGGTTAGGGGTTTAGAGAGAGAGAAATAGGGTTAGGGGTTGAGAGAGAGAGAGAGATTAAGTGTAGGGGTTTAGAGAGAGAGAAATAGAGGGTTAGGGGTTGAGAGAGAGAGAGATTAGGTGTAGGGGTTTAGAGAGAGAGAGAGAGAGAGATTCAGGATTACATGTTTAGAGATAGTGAGAGATTAGTGGTTAAGGGTTTAACTAGAGAGTGAGAGGGACATATTATAGTTTAGAGATTGAGAGACATAGAGAGAGAGAAATTGCAGGTTAGAGGTAGAGATCGATTGGGTGTTAGGGGTTTAGAGATAGAGAGTAGTATAAAGAGGGAGATTGAGGCTTAGGAGTTTAGCGGGAGATTGATAGAGAGAATAGGGGTTAGGGGTTGAGAGAGAGAGAGAGGTTGGGGGTAGGGGTTTAGAGAGAGAGAGATAGGGTTAGGGGTTGAGAGAGAGAGAGAGAGAGGGTTAGGGGCTTAGAGAGAGAGATAGAGAGAGAGAGGTTGGGGGTAGTTGTTTAGATATATAGATAGAGAGAGATAGACATTAGGCGTTAAGGATTGAGAACGAGAGAGAGAGAGAGAGAGAGAGAGAGAGAGAGAGAGAGAAAGAGAGAGGGAGGTTAGGGGTTAAGCATTGAGAGACAAAGATACAGAGAGAGAGGGATAATGGAGGTTTGGGGTTAAGAGAGAGAGAGAGAGAGAGAGAGAGCAAAATTTCAGGTTAGGGGTTTAGAGAGAGAGAGGGGGAGATTTTTAAGATTAGGGGTTGGGGGTTTAGATAGAGAGAGGGAGAGAGATATTGGGTTTAGGGGTTTAGAGATAGAGAGAGATTTTTGGGATTAGGAGTTATTGTGGTATAGGGGTTTAGGGGTCAGAGAGAGGGAGAGATTGGGGGTTAGGGACTTAGAGAGGAGGTATAGAGAGAGAGAGATTGGGTGAGGGGTTTAGAGAGAGAAAGAGAGAGATTGGGGGTTAGTGGTTTAGAGAGAGAGAGATTGGAGGTTAGGGATTTAGAGAGAGGGAGAGAGAGAAATATTAGCGATTAGGGGTTTAGAGAGAGAGATAGAGATATTAGGTATTAGGGGTTTAGAGAGAGAGAGAGATATTGGAGGTCAGGTGTTTTGAGAGAGAGATTGGGGATTAGGGGTTTCGAGAGAAAGTGAAATTGTGGGTTAGGGGTTTAGAGAGAGAGATATTGTGGGTTAGGGTTTTATAGAGTGAGAGTGAGAGATTGGGTTTAGGGGATTAGAGAGAGTGAGAGAGAGAATGAGGGTTAGGGGTTTAGAGAGAGAAAGCAAGAGATCGGGTTTTAAGGGTTTAGAGAGAGATAAAGAGATTGCAGTTTATAGGTTCAGGGTTTAGAGGGTGATAGAGAGATTGCAGGTTAGGGGTTAGGGGTTTAGAGAGAGAGAGAGATCGAAGGTTAGGGGTTCATAGAGAATGAGATTGTTGGTTAATGGTTTAGAGAGAGATATATATCGAACGTTAAGATTTTAGAGAAAGAGAGAGATCGAAGGTTAAGATTTTAGAGAGAGAGAGATTGGGGATTAGCAATTTAAAGATAGAGATAAAGAGATCAAAGGTTAGCTGTTTAGGGGAGAGAGAGAGATTGGTCTTTAGGGGTTTAGAGAGAGAGATTGGGGGTTAGTAGTTTAGAGAGAGAGAGAGAATGGGGGATAGGGTTCTAGAGAGAGATACAATGGGTTAGGTGTTTAGAGAGAGAGATAGAGAGATATTAGGGCTTAGGGTTTTAGAAAGAGAGAGAGAGAGAGAGAGATTGGGGGTTAGTGGTTTAGAGAGAGAGAGATTGAATATTAGGAGTTTAGAGGGAGAGAGAGAGAGAGAATGAGAGACTGGTGGTTAGGAGTTTAGAGAGAGAGATAGAGAAAAAGAGAGATTGGGGTTAGGAATTTTGAGAGAAAGAGAGAGATTGGGGGGAATGGGTTTAGGGAAAGATCGAGAGATTGGGGGTGAGAAGCTGAGAGAGAGAGAGAGAGATTGGGGGTTAGGGGATTAGAAATAGAGAAAGAGAGAGATTCGAGGTTAGTGGTTTAGAGAGAGAGAGATTGGAGGTTACGACTTTAGCGAGAGAGGGAGAGAAATGTTGGGGGTTAGGGGTTTAGAGAGAGAGAGAGAGATTGGTTTAGGGTTATATATATATATATATAGAGAGAGAGAGAGAGAGATTGGTATTTAGGGGTTTAGAGAGAGATAGAGAGATTGTAGCTTAAGAGTTTAGTGAGAGAGAGGCATTGGGGATTAGCAGTTTAGAGATATAGAGAGAAGTAAATATTGGGCATTAGGGGTTTACAGAATGATATTGTGGGTTAAGGGTTTAGAGAGTGAGTGAATGGGCGATAGTTGTTTAGAGAGAGAGAGAGAATGGGTTTAGGGGTGTAGATAGATAGATAGAGAGAGAGAGAGAGAAAGATTGGGGGGTTAGGGGATTGGAGAGAGAGAGAATGGGGGTTAGTGGTTTAGAAAGAGAGAGAGAGAGAGATTGGATGCTAGGATTTGAGAGAGAGAGACATAGAAAATGAGAGATTGGGTGTCAGGATTTTAGAGAGAGATATTTTAGGGAAGGGGTTTAGGGAGAGATAGAGAGATTGGGGGTGAGGGGTTTAGATTGAGAGAGATATTGGGGGCTATGGGTTTAGAGAGAGAGAATTTTTGGGACATGGATTTAAAGAGAGAGGGATAGATATTTTAGGATAGGGGTTCAGAGAGAGAGAGAGAGGTTGAGGGTTAAGGGTTAGGGGATGTGTGTGTGTGTGTATGTGTGTGTGTGAGAGAGAGAGATATATTGGAGGTTAGGGGTTTAGAGAGAGAGAAATATTGTGGGTTTAGAGGGAGAGAGATTGGGTTTTAGGGGGTTTATAGAGAGGGAGAGAGATATTGGAAGCTAGGAATTTAGTGAGAGAGAAAGATATATATATATAAATAGAGAGATTGGGGGTTAGAGGTTGACAGAGAGAGAGATATTTGGGGATAGGAATTACAGAGAGAGGCAGAGACAGATTTGAGGTTAGGGGTTTAGAGAGAGAGAGAGAGAGAGAGAGAGAGATTTCAGGGAAGGAGTTTAGGGAGAGATAGAGAGATTGGGGGTGATGAGTTAAGAGAGAGAGAGAGAGAGACAGACAGAGATTGGAGGTTAGGGGTTTAGAGAGAGAGATCAAGGGATATGAATTACAGAGAGAGGGAGAGAGGGATTTGGGGTTAGGGGTTTAGAGAGAGAGAGAGATTTCAGGGAAGGCGTTTAGGGAGAGATAGAGAGATTGGGGGTTAGGGGTTGAGAGAGAGAGAGAGAGAGAGAGAGAGAGAGAGAGAGAGATTGGGGTTAAGGGTTTATAGAGGGAGAATTTTTGGGACAAAAGTTTAGAGAGAAAGGGAAATATAGAGGGAGAGAGATATTTGAGTATAGGGGTTCATAGAGAGAGAGATACTGGGGGTTAAGGGTTAGTGGATGAGAGAGAGGGGGGGTTAGGGGTTTAGAGAGAGAGAGATATTAGGGGTTAACATTTTAGATATATAGAGAGAGAGATAGAGAGAGAGAGAGTGATAATCATTGTTAGGAATTTAAATAAAGAGAGAGATTGGGGGTTAGGAGTTTAGAGAGAGAGGGGGAGAGAGAGATTAGGGATTAGGGTTTTAGACAAAGAGATAGAGAGAAAAAGATTGAGGTTTTGGTTAGGGGTTTAGAGAGAGAGAGATAAATGAGGTTAGGGCTTTAGAGAGAGAGATATTGTGGGTTTAGAGGGAGAGAGAAATTGGTATTTAATAGGGGTTTAGAGATAGAGAGAGATATCAGGGGGAGTATTGATGGTTAGTGGTAGGGAAGAGAGAGACATAGAGACTGGGGGAGTGGTAGGCTCACGAGGAGAGGGGATTTGGGTAGGTATAGGGGAGAGAGAGAGAGAGAGGGGGGGGGGGAATTGGGGCTTAGGGGTTTAGATAGAGAGAAAGAGAGAGATAGGGAGTTAGGGGTTTAGAGAAAGAGATTGGGGGTTAGGTGTTTAGAGAGGGAGATATTGCGGTTTGGGTTTTAGAGAGAGAGGGGAGTGAGAGAGATTGGGTGTTACGGAGTTTAGAGAAATAGTGAGAGAGATATTGGAAGTTAGGGGTTTACTAAGAGATAAAGAGAGAGATATATAAAGAGAGAGATTAGTGGTTAGGGAATGAGAGAGAGAGACATTAGTGATTAGTGGTTTAGAGAGAGAGAGAGATAGAAGAATTTGGGGATAGGACTGATAGAGAGAGGGAGAGAGATATTTGAGGTTAGGGGTTTAGAGAGAGAGAGAGGTTGGGGGTTAGGGGTTGAGAGATAACGATTAGGGGTTATGGGTTTAGAGAGGGAGGGAGAGATTGTGGGTTATGGATTTAGAGAGAGAGAGAGAGATTAGGGTTATGGGTTAAAAGAGAGAAAGAGAGTTTGGAGGTTAGAGGTAGAGATCGATTGGGTGTTAGGGGTTTAGAGATAGAGAATGATATAAAGAGGGAGATCGAGGCTTAGCGGTTTAGAGTGAGAGAGAGAGAGATACTTGGAGGTTTAAGGTAGAGATCAATTGGGTGTCAACGATTTAGAGATAGAGAGTGACATAAAAGGGAGATTGAGGCTTAGGGGTTTAGAGAGAGAGAGAGAGAGATATTAGAGGCTAGGGGATTAGAGAGAGAGTGAGAGATTTGGGGTTAGGGGTTTAGAGAGAGAGAGATTGAGTGTTAGGAGTTTAGAGAGAGAGGGAGAGAGGGAGTACGATATTTGAGGTTAGTGGTTTAGAGAGAGAGAGAAAGAGAGAGTGGTGGTTAGGGGTTTAGAGAGAGAGAGAGAGAGATAGATTAGGGTTTAGGGGTTTAGAGAGAGTGATTGGGTGTTAGTGGTTTAGAGAGAGAGAGAGAGATTGGATGTTAGAAATTGAGAGAGAGAAATATAAAGAAGAGAGATTGGGGGTTACGAGATTAGAGAGAGAGAGGGAGAGGGAGAGATATTGGGGGTTAGGGGTGTAAAGAGAGAGAGAGAGATTATGAGGATTAAGAGTTGTTTGGGGTTAGGGGTTTAGAGAGAGAGAGAGAGAGAGAGAGTTTGGGGATTAGGGGATTAGAGAGAGTTTGATGTTTAGGTGTTTACAGAGAGTGGGAGAGAGATATATATATTCGGGTTTAGGGGATTATAGAGAGAAAGGGAGGGAGTGGGGGTTAGGGGTTTATAGAGAGAGATTGGGGGTAAGGTTTAGAGAGAGAGATATTGTGGTTAGGGGCTAGAGAGAGAGAGATATTGGGATAAAAGGGTTCAGAGAGAGAGAGAGAGATTCAGATTAGGGGTCTAGAGAGAGAGAGATTCAGAGTAGGGGTTTAGAAAAAGAGAGAGAGAGAGAGAGAGAGAGAGAGAGAGAGAGAGAGAGAGATTCAGAGAAGGGGTTTAGAGAGAGAGAAAGAGAGATTGAGATTTAATGGTTTAAAGAGAGAGATTAGGTGTTAGCGTTTAGAGAGAATGGGAGAGAGAGGGAGAGAGAGATTGGCGGTTAGGGTTTTAAAGAGAGATAAGGAGAGAGAGATAAAAATAGAGGGATTGGGGGTTAGGGGATTAGAGAGATAGAGAGAGAGGTTGGTGGTAAGGGTATAGATATATAGATAGAGAGAGATAGACATTGGGCGTTAGGGATTGAGAGAGAGAGAGAGATTAGTGGTTATGAGTTTAGAGAGAGAGAGAGATTGGAAGTAGGTGTTAGGGGTTGAGAGAGAGAGATTTAGGGTTAGGGTTTTAGAGAGAGAAAGAGAGGTATCTAGAGAGAGATAATGGGGGATATGAGTTAAGAGAGAGAAATAGATTAGGGGTATGGGTTTAAAGAGAGAGAGATTAGGGGTTATTGGTTCAAAGAGAGAGATTAGTTGTTGGGGTGTAAATAGAGTGGGAGAGCGAGCGAGAGAGAGAGAGATTGGGGGTTTGGGTTTTTGAGAGAGAGAAAGAGAGAAAGAGGGAGATATAAATAGAGGGTTTGGGGATTAGGGGATTAGAGAGAGAGAGAGAGAGAGAGAGAGAGAGAGAGAGGTTGGGGTGGGGGTTTAGATATATAGATAGAGAGCGATAGATATTGAGGGTTAGGGATTGAGAGAGAGAGAGAGAGATTTGGGGTCAAGGGTTTAGAGAGAGAGAGAGATTTGGGGTTAGGGGCTTAGGGAGAGAGAGAGGTTGGAGGTAGGTTTTATGAGAGTATGAGAGAGAGAGAGAGAGAGAGAGAATGGGGGTTAGGGGTTAAGAGAGAGAGAGAGGTTTGGGGTAGGGGTTTATATATATAGATAGAAAGAGATAGAGATTGGGGTTTGGGGTTCGAGAGAGAGAGAGAGAGGGAGGGAGAGAGAGAGATTGATGGTTATGGGTTTAGAGAGAGAGAGAAAGAGAGGGTTAGGGGTTGATAGAGAGTGAGAGAGAATGGGTGTATAGATTTAGATAGATAGATAGAGAGAGAGAGAGAGATGGAGCTTAGGGGTTTAAAGAGAGTGAGAGATTAGGTGTTAAGGGTTTAGCTAGAGAGTGTGAGGGAGAGAGTATTGGTTAGGGATTTAGAGAGAGAGAGAGAGAAAGAGAGAGATTGGGGCTAGGGGTTTAGAGAGAGAGAGAGGGAGAGAGAGATATTGGGGCTAGGGGTTTAGAGAGAGAGAGATTGCAGGTTAGAGGTATAGATCGATTGGTTGTTAGGGGGTTAGAGATAGAGAGTGATATAAAGAGGGAGATTGAGTCTTAAGAGTTTAGAGAGAGAAAGAGAGAATGAGGGTTAGAGGTTGAGAGAGAGAGAGAGGTTGGGGATAGGGGTTTAGAGAGAGAGAGAGAGAGGGAGGTTGGGGGTATGGATTTTGATATATAGATAGAGAGATATAGAGATTGGGGTTTAGGATTTGTGAGAGAGAGAGAGAGAGAATGGGTGTTAGGGGTTTAGAGAGAGAAACTAAGAGATTGGGTTTTAAGGGTTTAGAGAGAGATAAAGAGATTGTAGTTTAGAGGTTCAGGGTTTAGAGAGTGATAGAGATATTGTAGGTTAGGGGTTAGGGGTTTAGAGAGAGAGAGAGAGAGATCGACGGTTAGGGGTTTAGATAGATAGAGAGAGAGAGAGAGAGGTTGAAGGTTAGGGGTTTATAGAGAATGGGATTGTGGGTTAAGGGTTTAGAGAGAGAGAGATATTCAAGGTTAAGAGTTTAGAGAGAGAGAGAGAGATCTCAGGTTAAGAGTTTAGAGAGAGAGAGAGATTGGGGATTAACAGTTCAGAGATAGAGATAAAGAGATCAAAAGTTAGGTGTTTAGGGGAGAGAGAGAGAGATTGGTCTTTAGGGGTTTAGAGAGAGAGATTGGGGGTTAGTAGTTTAGAGAGAGAGAGAGAGAGAATGGGGGATAGGGTTCTAGAGAGGGATACAATGGGTTAGATGTTTAGAGAGAGAGATACAATGGGTAAGATGTTTAGAGAGAGAGATAGAGAGAGATTAGGGATTAGGGTTTTAGAAAGAGAGAGAGAGATTGGGGGTTAGTGGTTTAGAGAGAGAGATTGAATATTAGGATTGTAGAGAGAGAGAGAAAATGAGATACTGGTGGTTAGGAGTTTAGGGAGAGATAGAGAAAAAGAGAGATTGGGGGTTAGCCAAGTTAACCTATGCCAATTCCTTAGATTATGAATTTTCCTTGCATTTAAGAGAAAGAAGGTCAGTGACTTTGGTGAACATGCAGGAAGCTGCCCTGGAGGTTGAATCTAACATTTTAGCTTCGAATAGGCTTAAATAACAATCAGATCATCAAGTGTATGACCGAAAGAGTAAAAATGAAATGATCCCTTCAGCTTCTACATCAAAGATTGCAGAGAGTAAAATGGATGAGATGACTAAGTTGGTTAGAGCTTTAATTGCAAAAGTGAATAAGCTGGAATTGGACAAGAATCCAAATAAACCTACATAAGAAGGAGAAAGAAATCCTAATCAGTTTAGGTGTCCATTTGTTCCTAGATTCATCTCCAGGGAAAGAAGAAACAATGCTATTCAGAGGGAAAGAAGGGAGAATGAAGACTAGAGAGTTCCTCCTCCATTCCAAAATAATTTAATAGATGAAGTTGAAGATTTGCAGTATGAAGATTTGAATCAGAATTTAAATTACTTTGGGGAGTTGTCATCAGAGGGTTTCCTAACTGAATATAACTATCATAATTCTGAGTTTTTTGATTCACATATTCATTAAGAAGAAAGTGATTTTAGCCCTCAAGTTACAGCTGGTATGTATCAATCTGAACCCAAAAAGTCTTATGACCGAAGATCAGGTCCAAAACAAATTGCTCAGATTCCCAAAAAGAAGATGGCTCCTCCTGCTAAGCAGTTACCTAATCAAGCACTGGAAAAGAGACAAAACCATGGTGATCAAACCAAAGCTGCACCGATTGAAGAAAGTAACAAAAGTGTGCAAACTTTTAATTTTGAAAATGAACTGTGTAAGGTCAAGATTCCAGTGCCATTAACTGAATTGATGAAGACTCCTTGTTATAGGAATCCTGCTTTAAAAATGTTGAGTTCACAAGCTAATCATTTCCCTTCAGACACTGTAAATCTACAAGAAGAAAACCCTACAATCATCCTTGGCTCTGCCTCATCTGATAAGCCTGAAAATAGATCAAACTTTCCTCCACCTTTTTATATCACCCTAACTGTCCATGATCAAATGATCCACAACTGCCTGTTAGATTCGGGAGCTTCCCATAACTTGATGCCTAAAGCAGTCATGGAAGCCCTTGGTTTGAGTGTCACAAAGCCATACCATGAATTATTTGCATTTGATTCCAGAGCTGTAAAGTGCCTTAGGGTAATTAAGGATCTTGTGGTAAGTCTAGCTCAGCTACCTATGAAAAGTGTGATTATGGATGTGGTGGTTGCTGATATCTCAGCCAAATTTGGCATGTTACTTTCAAGGTCTTGGGCAAAGAAGATAGGGGGTACATTGTAGATGGATCTAGCATATGCAACCATTCCAGTTTTGGGGGGAGAACATAGGAGATTGTACAGGGAAGTGCAGATGGCTTTTATAGTAAGTGATGATAAAAACCCAACTAATCATCCCATTTACGCTGTAGATGAAGATTTGGGATCTTGCATGTTACATTTCAGTAATGAAAATACAAATGGCATATTGCAAGTAGAAAAAGAAGTACCAGTCAGACCTGTTATTGAACAGCGGGATGAATTGTGGCAATGTATTTTGATGGATCATCATCAAAGGAAGGAGTTGGAGCAGGTATTGTTTTGGTTTCCCCGGGAGGGGAGGTGATTTGTTTGATGTATAAATTGGAATTTTTGACTACTAACAACACAGTTGAGTATGAAGCACTGGTACTTGGGCTAAGAGCTGCAAAGGATTTGGGTATTCCACAGCTTTCTATTTTTGGTGACTCCGAACTAGTGGTCTAGCAGGTGAAGGAAAAATATCAGGTAAAACAGGATCTGTTGAAGGTATACATAAATGAAGCTTGGGATATGATTGACAATTTCTTTGTAGCATTCAATATTTCCTTTATTCCCAGGGATCAAAATCAAACAACAGATTCACTAGCATTGGCAACCACACATTTCAAAATTCCAAAACAGACCCAGCTTAAATATCCTATTGAGGTTAAGTACAGACCTGCAGTACCAGACAATATTAAACAATGGAGAGTCTTTGAGGATGATTTGTAAATTTAAAAGTTCTTAGAATTGACTGGCGAGTTTTCTAATTCATTGATTGACCAGGACCAGGATGATGAAGTTGATGATGCTGCTGCATACTTAGAAAATACAATTGCTGAACACAAGATAATTGACTTGAAGGGAAACTTCATTCCCAAGGGTTTGGTTCCACTCGAGAGGATTTTTACTAAAGATGATACTTTGCAAAAGCCTACCATGCAATCCTCAGAGGAGAACATTCTAAGTTGTAACATTGGTACAGAAGATCAGTCTAAGATGGTGAAAGTTTCCAAATCTCTTCCTATTGAAGAAAGGAACAGGTATGTAAAGTTGTTGAAGGAGTTTGTTGACATTTTTGCTTGGTCTTATGAAGACTTGAAGACTTATGACACCATCATAATTCAACATAAGGTTCCTTTGAAACCAAATGTGAAACCTTTTAGATAGAAACTGAGGAGAATTAACCCAGCTTTGCTTCCAGTCATAGATAAAGAAGTTAAAAAGCTATTGGATGCAAAAATAATAGTTCCACTCAGATATTCATCATGGGGGGGAAATCTGGTTCCAATGCGTAAAAAGATGGAGAGATTAGATTATATGTGGATTTCCACAATATGAATAGAGATTCATTGAAGGATAACTATCCATTGCCCAAGATTGAACAAATTTTGCAAAAAGTGGTAGGTGCCCAGAGGATTTCAATGGTTGATGGATTCTCGGGTTACAATCAAATTGCTATACATCCGGATGATAGGGAGAAAACAACCTTCACTACCCCTTGGGGTACATTCATGTATGACAAGATGTTGTTTGGTTTGATGAATGTTGGTGCAACTTTTCAAAGAGCTATGGATATAGCGTTTGTTGGAGAAAATGAAAAATTTGTTGTAATTTATCCTGACGACATCACTGTGTTTTCTAAATCTGATGACGAACATTTGAAACATCTCAGACATAATTTTTTGAAGTGTAGGAAGTTTTGACTCTTTAAATCTGAAGAAGTCACATTTTGTTGTTCAGGAAGGTAAGATTTTGGGACATCTAGTTTCAACAAACGGGATTAGAATAGATCCTGAGAGAGTAAAGGCTATTTTGAAGATCAGTATTCCTAGAAGTAAGAAAGATGTCCAATCATTCATTGGAAAAATCAACTTCTTGAGATGGGTCATTCCAAATTTTGCTGAAACAATAAAACAAATAACATCTATGTTGAGGAAAGATCAGGAGGTGAAGTGGACAACAAAATCTAGAGTTTCATTTGAGAAAATCAAACAAGCTTTGACAGAAGCCCTAGTGCTAGTAAGCCCTAATTTTTCGAAAGAATTCTTTACTTTCTCTTTTGCATCTCAGGATACTATAGCAGCAATTTTATTACAAAAGAATACTGATGGTCTAGAGCAACCTATTGCTTTCTTTAGAAAAACTCTCAGAGACTCTGAATTAAAATACAATACACTAGAAAAGCAAGCATATGCACTGGTTAAGGCCTTGAATTTTTTCAGAATTTATATTTTACATTCAAATATTATTGCTTATGTACCTAATGCTGCTGTTAAAGAAATTTTGACACAACCAGACAGTGAAGGTAAGAGGGGGAGATGGATTGCAAAGATTATGGAATATGATGTGGAGATAAAACCTACTAAGCTAGTCAAAGGTTAGGGTTTGGCTAAGCTCTTGGCTGATTCAAATTGTGAAGCTCTTGGTCTTCATTTAGTCGCAAGTCAACCAACTCAGGAGGAGTTCCAAACAAGACAAAATGAAGGACAAATCATGGATAAGTATGCATAATCAGTTTGGTATGCTGATATAGTTCATTTTTTATTGTGTCTGCAATGACCTGCTCAGCTAGATAAAAAGGCAGCTAGATCATTGAAATTGAAGGCCACTAAATATTGTTTGGTAAATCAACAGTTGCATTGGAAAGATCCTGGAGGATTATTGCTCAGGTGTTTGGAGAAATCAGAATTAGAAGAAGTTATTTCAGAACTGCATGAAGGTGCATGTGGAGGTCACAAATATTGGAAAGCTACAACCTACAAGATTCTAAGGTCTGGGTATTACTAGCCTTCTATATTTTTCAAATGTATATCAGCAGGTCAAAGCTTGTGTTCAATGTCAAAAATTTGCTGGTAAACAAAAAATTGTATCCTTACCTTTGAAACCTATTGTGGTGAATGCTCCTTTCCAACAATGGGGATTGGATTTCATAGGTGAAATCAATCCTGCTTCCAGTGGACAACACAAATGGATACTAACAACTACTGATTTTTTCACGAAATGGGTGGAAGCAATTCCTACACGGAATGCAACTGATAAGGTCATCATCAACTTTATACAAGAAAACATTTGAGTAGGTTTGGTTGTCCGAGAAAGTTGTTGACTGATAATGCTCAGGCTTTCAAGTCCAAAGCCATGGTTAAATTTTGTGAGGAGAATGGAATTATCTTGAAACATTCTACTACATATTATCCCAAGGGGAATGGGTTGGCAGAATCAACCAACAAGAACATCATCCAGAGTATCAATAATTTGTTAGGTCAGAATAAGAGATCTTGGGATTCAATGTTAAAGTATGCTTTGTGGGCAGATCGGATAACTACTAAGAAAGCAATAGGTTTGTCTCCCTTTCAATTGGTGTATGGTACTGAAACTGTCTTTCCAATTCAATTAGATATTCCAGTGATGAAGTTTTTTTAGGATAGTCAGGAAGAACCTAATGATATTCAAAGAAGAATTTTCTCATTGATTGAATCACGACATGAACGAGAAGCTTTAGCAGAGAGAGCTCAAGCTTACAGGAAAAAGATTAAGGAAAGGTTTGATAGGAAAGTAAAAGAAGATCCTTTTTTGTCTTGGAGACATGGTCCTTAGGTGGGATTCTAGAAAATATCAGAGAGGTCATCATGGCAAGTTTGATAACTTATGACTGGGTCCTTTCATAATTTATAAAATTTTGGAGAATAATACCTTTGTACTGCAGAGTTTGGAATGTGAAGAATTGTCCAATCTAGTGAATGGACGATTCCTTAAGCATTTTTACAATCACTAAAGGTAGGAAGCTATCACTCATTGTATATACCGGTGTGAGATAGGTTGAGTAAAGACTCCAATTACCCAATGGAAGTTTGTAGAATAACAGGGAAGTCTCAGTTTGATTGCAAAAGGCACTAGTCTATGGGATCTTGAAACCTCACAAGGAGGCTTTCATCCACCAGCTGGAGCCAGATGTTAGGACTAGAATTGTACCTAGTCCCTATTTGATTTCTTCTCAATTTTTCATTTCTTTCTACTTTGATTTTATTTTTATTTTAAATTGAGTAGTTTTGATTTTCTTCACTTTATATGTTATGAATCTTATTTCATTTTGTTTTATTCTTCCTCTTCATACAGTGGCTTATTAAAGTATTTCATTTCATTTTATAGTCTTCAAAATACTTATTTTAAATTTGTCCTAACTCGTATAGTCAAAGTGTTGGCCTGTTGCATTTGATAATGTTTGAAGACCTCCAGGCATTTGTTTAACATATCATGACATTTGTCAAAACCCATCATGATTCATCACTAAAGGAATTGGGGATAGGAGTGGCCACGAGTTCTAAAATTGGAAGCTACAAATTTCAAAGTTGAGGCCACGTATTCTGAAGCTTGTTGAAGATTTTTACTTCTGTTCATTTCCAAGAAGTAAATTGGTGAAGTAACTGTTGAGATATGGGTAAGAGTGGGAAAATAAGTTGGTTCGAGCCAACAGACACAAGCTGGGTCACGAGTTTCCCCGAGTGTGCAGAATTATTCAGGAAAGCTGGGTGGTTTAACTTCTTTTAGTGAATTTTAGGTTTCAATGTTGAAGTTACCCATGATTTTGCTCAGAGTCTTACTAATGGCACTATAAATTTTAATACTTTGAAATTTGAACTGATAAAAGCCCTAATTTCTGAAGCTATCGGTGTGCCCTTGGAAGGAGAGTCGTGGTTTAACAAGATTCTTTTTGATTTTGACCCTAGTATGTTTCTGATACCAGGATGTGGATCCCTAGACTATAGCAAAGGGGTACATTTAAAGAACTTTAAGCCAGAATGGAAAGAAGTGATTGGAATTGTGCAGAGTTATATTGCATGTGAAGGCAGGTTCGCATCTGTATTTAAGTATCATATTAGGTTTTTGTTGCACCTAAACCAACAGTCCAAGATGAATTTACCATTCTTTCTGCTAAAAAGCCTTCATAAGATGTCGAACAGGGTCAAAAGCCACGCTGACCATACAAACTAGTCATTATTTCATCATGGATTGGTTAAATTGATTGCTGTTGTTGGCTCGGTTTTGCAACCAAGCTTAGTGCTATGGGCACCTACTAACTAGTAGTAGCAGTTTCAATAGAAATAAAAACAATAAACTAAATAAACAATACTTTTCATGGATCTAAACAAGAATCTAAGCAAATAATGTAAATATTTCAAAATCAAGAACAAGAAACATAAGAAATAAATTTTGTATTGAAAAGTGGGGGGCAAGCAAGTGCTTGCGATATTACCTCCAATGGTGAAGGTTGATGTTGAGCAACTCCCAAGATGAGTAGCTCCAAACTCCAATAGGTCTCTTTCTCCAAGGTTGCTTCAATGGCTAAAAGTGCTCAGGGGAGATTTCAGCAGCATAAGGATGAGATAATGGAAGGATCTGAAATGAGGAGCCCCTACCACCTTTTTATAGGTTTTGGTGGTGAGGAATACCATTTGTGGTTTTGTGGAAACCAATGGTATTGACCAACATAGTTTAGGTACTTTTTCCTCCTTTTTCCTTTTTTGAATAAAAATAATATTTTAATTCCCTTTTTAATATTTTTGGGAATTTGGACCCTTTTTGAGGGTTTTTTATGATTTTCTTGGAAAAATAATCTTTTTTAATGGAAAAAGGGGTGTACTAAGGTCTTTTGGTGACCTTTTGTTGGTTTCAGAGGCTCAGATGGTGGAAAAGTGGACAAATGGGTCATGTGAGTAAGGGAATGAGCTAGTGAGCACTTTTTAGGTGTTAACAGATTGCCCCCTGATGTGTGAGGGCAGGAGCTCATCGTATGGCCGATAGACATCATAGTTCTTTTGTCCTTTTTTCTGGGGTTTAGGGGAGAGAAGAGACCGGTTGGAGACTGGAGCCACGGCCCTTGGAAGCTGCAAAAACAAAAAATATTACATGGCCTCAATATGAATGAGGTATAATCTCTGATAAAGGACGAGGCGGGCATTCCCATGCTCGTATCAAGACATATACAAAACAATTAGTCCCAAGAAGGGGGATCTAATACGTAAAGAAATATACTGGTACATCATAATGGTCCAGAGGGGACATGATTGTGGGATATACTCATGATCATGACTGATCTCAATAACTGATACACTGGAATAACTGTGGAACTGCTGAAACTGAAGGTGTCCAACATCTGCAGGGACTCAAAGACTATGAGTCATCTTTGAGAAATAATGTAACTGTATACTCAAGGGAGTATGAAACTGGGGTACATTTGAATACTGTCGCCATACGCAACCCGGATATCTATAGAAAAAATGTAACTGGTTGTATCCATAGGTAGACTCTCAAATGTGGAGGAGTCAGGTGGTATCCGGGGTCTTCGACTAATAACTGAACGGACCAATACCCTGTGCGAGTCTCAACGATGCGATCAAGGTGTTGAAGTCGAGCATGTGAGAAACAACCATTTGGAGAGGCACTGAGGATTCCTCTCGAAATGATCCGTAGGCACCCATTATAAATGGTAATGAGTCCAAGACACAGGGACCTCTAGGTCTATCCTCTGGAATCAATGTGGTTGTCGTCGACAGAGGGAGACCAGCAACTAACAAGGCAATGATGTTTCCTTGACAGGAGCACGAGGTGTAGAACTGAAGTGGTGTAGTACTGCTGGTAGGACTGACATACTTGTGGGGATGGGAAATAACTGGGTCAAAAATGGGTAGACTCAAACTTCCTTTGTTCAGAGCATGATGACGTGGTTGACCTGGCAGCGTAGGGAACTGACTTGTAGGTGTGGGGATCATCTTTTAGGGACTGAAGGGTATGTACTGACTCTGGGGGGGTGAAGCTGATGGTAGCTGTCGAGGGAGTTTCCGGGTGACATACTGCAGAATACTCTGAACAAAGGTGACCAGAATGGGGAAGCTGCTATGTGAGTAGACATGATCTGTCGTGGCGCCAAGAGGCACCATTCTTCCTTCTTCGTAGTTTTAATGAGCTCCAAGAAGGGATAAAAGTGTGCTCTGAAATGGTACGGTCCTGTGGATTTTGTGAGCCCAGGACGGCGCATGCTCATGGTTGCTTTCATGTTTAGAGAGTCTGAAAACGGTAAGTGGACTCTGTTGGTGTTTCTTTTTCGTAAGTTTAGTCTCCAAGGCCCGAAAAAGGATAAAATGATGCGGATGGAGAACTCTTCTAGCCGATGTGACTAGAGTATACCTTTTTCGTAATTAGTCTACGAGGTCCGGAAAAGGGGTAAACTTATACCAGGTAGACGCCCTTTCAGATACGTTTATCGAGCATGAAAGGAAGCAAGATTGCTCGGCGATCTTTTCATTGTTTTAGGAGTCAGAAAAGAGCTTAACAGAAACTCCCTAAGTGCCTTTTTCGTAAGAGGGGTTGCTCGGCCCGAAAAAGGGATAAAATTATACCGAACAAAAATGGATTGATGAGGGCGAGAAAAGGTCTCAAGCATCGTCATCTGTGCGGAAAACTGGATCCGGTGACTTAAGGATTGTCGAAAACGGAGAACGGCCGATGTGGCACGCAAACCGAGGTGACGAGGGGGCGTGGAAAAAACGCCCAGAAAATCTAAAGGTGAGAGCGAGAAATGATCTCAAGCATCATCACGAGCGCGGAAAACTGAATCCGGCTATATAAGGCACGTCTAAAACGGAGAACGGCCGATGTGGCACGCAAACCGAGGTGACGAGGGGGCGTGGAAAAAACGCCCGGAAAATCTCAAGGTGAGAGCGAGAAATGATCTCAAGCATCATTACGAGCGCGGAAAACTGAATCCGGTGATATAAGACACATCGAAAACGGAGAACGGCCGATGTGGCACGCAAACCGAGGTGACGAGGGGGCGTGGAAAAAACGCCCAGAAAATCTAAAGGTGAGAGCGAGAAATGATCTCAAGCATCATCACGAGCGCGGAAAACTGAATCCGGCTATATAAGGCACGTCTAAAACGGAGAACGGCCGATGTGGCACGCAAACCGAGGTGACGAGGGGGCGTGGAAAAAACGCCCGGAAAATCTCAAGGTGAGAGCGAGAAATGATCTCAAGCATCATCACGAGCGCGGAAAACTGAATCCGGCAGTGCAAATGGTGCGAAAAACGGAGTTCATAAGGACTCCGGAATGGTTAAAGGAAAGAACTAGGTTAAAAAATGGCTACAAATAAAGGTGATCCCACCAAGCGAAGGATGCAGTGGTGGGGAGAAATGATGACCCGTGGGGGAAAAATACTAGGTGTATCAAATCAACTGAAATATACAAGTGACACATGACCTCAAAAATGGTTGAGATCACGAATATGAAAAAGTGAGCAGGGTTAATGACCTGCCCCCATGCTATGTGCATGGGGTTTGTGATTGTGGATCACATATGTGTTGGTTTGAACGATGGGCTCATTGAGGTGTTGAGATAGAGATGATGGGGAAGGTTCAAAATGATTGATCATGCCCCCTATCCCGGGGTCGAGGTAATCTATTATGCCCCCTAACTCAGAGGTGTCAATGTGGTGCAGATGTTGTCTCATAGAGAGATCAATAGGGCATTGAGCAACTGCTGGCGGGGTGTTATACCATGAGGCTGTGGGTCGTGGTGGCATACTGAAGTGATGATATGATGATGGGGGATTCCCTTTGTGGGGTGGATGCCCCCAGTATCTCCGACGAGGATCACGGTGATGATGAGTAGGCAAGGTTTTGGGCATGCCCCCATGTTGTGGACATGTGGTTTCCTGGTTGATTTGAAAGGGTTCAACCTGTGTGTCAAAGGGATCAATGGAAGGGGCCGACCGGACAGAGGGGTATCCAGTGGAGATCATATAAATGGCGGGGTCAAGGCCAGGCATTTCGGTATCTGACGAAGTAAAGACATCAGTGAATTCTTGGAACAGTTGTTGGTATTCTCCGATCTCATGCTCACTGTGGGAGGTTCCTAATGTGATGGTATGAAGGGCACCAAGTGGGTCAGAGATGTCAATGTGGATGACGGGAGAAATATCGGCCATGGGATCCGTTAACCAGTCGATTTTAGTAGGAAGGAAATCCTTGGACTCAACCGCGGATTGGGTAGCGGTGGTGGATGAAGTCTCTTCCAGGAGGAAGTATGGACGATGGTGCATGTCTTCCCCGGGATAATCAAAGGTAGTAGGAGTCTCGAGAACCTCTTCATCATTGCCGGACCTTTGAGTGGTCAAATCGAGTGATGAGGTAGTGGTAGTCGAAGAGATCATGTAGATGGTGTTAATCTCTCCGGATGAGGATGATGCGGGAGGGTAGATCTCCTCGATAGTAGGGGGTGCCGTCTCTAGGTCCAAATTGTTCATCTCGTAGAGAGCTGCTCTATAGTCTGGGATGTCAGGACAGTTGTGGGAGTAGTGGCCGTAAATACCGCATATCGCACATGGGTGGTTGGTACGCAGTGATTTATCACGAGGCATGGGTTTTGGATCGAGCTTGACCACCGGGATGTTGGGGTCGTCGTCCAGCATTTGCATGTGTTCCTGCAATGCAGGTAACTGTGGGCACTGATGGGTTGGATGGCCTAACTCATCACACAGCGAGCATTTTGGAGGAGCACGAAATACGGGGGGAGGTTTAACTGCCTTGGGTGGGGGAACCGCAGTGTATGGTTGTGGGCCTCTGCCCCCAGTGGACCTGATGAGTGGAGGGGGATTCGTCGATGACGAAGGAGTATTGATACCGGGAGGTGGTTGGGTAGAAGTAACAATGGGTTGCACCGGTTGCAGGATGACATTTGGTGTCAGTGGAGGAACGGGAGGCGTAATATACCACACGGGTAATCCCAATGTTAACCCGGGGAGACTAAGGGTAGCCATAACCGGGGCGCTTACTACACCCGAAGGAGGAAATAGAAAGGGGATGGTGTGGATGGGTGTAACACCAATGTGACTGGGGATCAATGGTGGTTGACTACCGGATGTTTGTGTATTCTGTGAAAGAGTACAGAGGTTTGCGACTTGGGTCTCCGGTGACGGTGGTGGAATGGCCTGGAATGTAGAGGTCATTGGTGTATCTGAGTAAAGTCTGGGTCCCACAGAAGAAACAAAGGAGGTAGTTGCACTAGAAGCGGGTTGTTCAACCATGGGAAGAACATTCTCGGGTGCTGCAGGGGCGTTGGGATCATAGTAGGTGAGTTGGTCAATTTTGACCACGCGTCCCTCGTGGGGGAACATCATGGTGCAGAAGACGGAGGAGGCGACCGCTTTCATGGCGTACATGTAACTGCGGCCAAGTAAAAGGTTATAGTCGAGCTGGGCGTTAATGACCTCTATGTCGATGAGCACAGTTTTCCCACCTAATTGGACGGGCACCTTGGGTAATAAACCTTGAGGTTGAGCTGACCGGCCGTCGTAGGCCCGCAATGCAGTGGTGGATTGCTGGAGAGCAGGGGATCCCAACTTTTGCCAAACAAAAGTGGACATGACACATGTAGATGCACCTTCGTCGATGATACATCGATGGATGACAAGATTCCGAATAGAAACGGAAACTTGGACTGCTATGGTAGAAGGCAGTCGTGGTTCAGATTGGTCTAAATCAAAGGTCATCAAGTTCGAATCATTTGGGTCAATCGCCCCAATGGCGGAAAGTAAAGTCTTGCACTGAGTAGGACAGGTTTTTAAGACTTCTAACGCAGACATGGCTGCGGGAGATTGAGCTAAGTCATCTACAATGTTGTAATTCGACGCAGCGCGAGAATTAGGATTACTGTTGATGCGACGAAGTGGGAAGCGAGGTGCTTTGGAAGCGCCATCAAGTGGAGCCGGAGGTATACGTAACGTTTGATCTGTGGGATTAACGTTAGTGTTTTTGTCGGTGGGAGGGGCTTCAGAGGTGGAGCCATATTGGTTCCGACGGGTTTGGAGGTTGGCAGCGGCAGTCGACATCATCAACAAATGGTGAGTACCTGAATCAAACATGGGTTGATCAGGGGCTGCATATGTGATCTGCTGTGGTGGCACGTTTCCCTGAGGGGGGGCTAACGGCTGAGTGTTCACTACACCCTGGTTTGGAAAGGGGTTTTGCAGCACCAAGGGTTGATGTTGAGGTGGTGGAGGGTTGGGTGGCGGCTGAGGAACCGCTTGCCCTTGACGATGTGCATCGTCGGTCCAGAGTTGCCGAGCTCGCTCCAAATGTGGGCAAGAATGCGTGTAATGACCATAGACTCCACAGATAGAACAAGGGTGGTTTGTTCTGAGGTTATTATTTCTAGGCTGCTTAGGATTCCGATCCGGATTGCGGTTGGGAGGAGCAGCATTGTTATTCTGCGGAGGATTGGGAGGTGGAGGACCTTGCTGATGTTGTTGGTTATTACCGCGGTTATGACCTCTACCACGGTTCTGCTGCGCACCTTGGTTGCGCTGGTTGTTTTGGTTCTGGGGCTGGTTGTGCTGTGTGTACACTTGCCCTTGAGCAGTGGGAGAATTTTGGTTCACCACAGGTGCAGGAGCAGGTTGTGGTGGATAATAAGCCTGTGGTGCTGGAGGTGGTCCAGTTGCCTGCTGGGGCTGTTGGTAACCCTGAGCTATTGGATAGTACAATGGTTGAGGTGCAGCTGGGGCAGTTTGCTGTGGGTACTGCAACGGTTGTGGTGAGAACTGAATGGGGTTCTGTGTAGCAGGTTGAGCATAGTATGTAGGAGGCACATATGCTGATGGCGCTTGCCCATAACAATGTTGTGGACAAGAGGGTCCATGAACGTGATGGGTCTGGTTTGTTGGAGCATAAGAAGTTGTCGCCCCGGAACTAGATGTAGCCCTAGAAAGGTCTGGGGCGGGCATGGTGCTCACCATACTGAAAGGTTTTGCTTGCGGTGTAATTTGGCCAATAATGCCATCAGCGGCATGTGATGCCCCCGGTGTGTCACCGCGTGCAGAGTCGCCTCGTGGGGCGTCAGGTATGATGGTGTATAGGTATCCTGACTGGGCATAGATAAGGTCAAACTGTTGGGCCTTCAGGATGGCCTCCTCTTCCGACTGGGGTCTTTCAGAAGCTACATCCTTCGCAATGAGGGGAAGGAGGGATTTAAGGAACCAGTCTAAGAAGATTCGGTCGTCTAATTTGATCTTGCATAGGCTTCGGCGCCGACGCCAATCATGGATATGGTCAGTGATGTGCGTGGCCGTGTTCTGTCTGCAAGACAGTAGGATTTCGACGCCCGCATCATAGCGGACTGGTAGCTGAAAGAACTGCAGGAAGGTCGAGGCAAGGGAGGTAAATGTGGAATGCGTCCCATGGGGTTGCTCGATATACCATTTGGCTGCAGAGCCAGTGAAGGTGCGCTGTAATAAACGGAGGCGGACTGAGTCGTCCACTATGGAGTTGGAGGAACACCATAAATGGAAGGACATGATGTGGTTCTGGGGGTCTTCTCCGGCCTTTCCCTCAAACTTAGGGATGTCAGAGGGAAGCTTAGTGGGCATATGGGGCCAAGCAGGATCATGCCTAATGGGGTCATTCGTAAGCCTAGCTAAATCTGGCAAGTTGAGACTTGCCATGTATGGTAGACTAGCGGATGTGGTGATTGGAACCGGGATTTGTCTAGCCATTGTGGTATGGTGTAGGGGTCCAGTAGCTCCTATAGGTATGCTAGGTATGGCGGGTATGTGCCCTCCAACAGGTGTGGCCTGATATGGGTTAGTACTCCCAAGTGCAACTTGGGTTACACTTGGGTTAGGAATCGCACTAGGGATTCCTGGTATATTACTACCGAGTGCAACGTGGGTTACACTTGGGTTAGGAATCGCACTAGGGATTCCTGGGATAGCATTCCCAAGTGCAACAGGAGTGACACTTGGGTTAGGAATCGTACTAGGGATTCCTGGGATAGGGTTTGTGGAAACCGAAGGGGGTATGACCCCCATGTTGGGCATGCCCATGACAGGTTGTGGTCCTGTGCTAGGCATTCCTAAATGTGGAGTGTTACCCATATTGGGCATACCCAAGGGGGTGGGTGTTGTCATGGATGGTATCCCCGCAGAAAGGTCTGCGGATGTCTGACCTATGGTTAATGTAAATTGTGGATCTTCTGGTGTTCCAGACATAATTGTGGTAGGTGGTAACTCTGTGGGGTTTTCGGATTCTACCTCCAAATCAAAGGTGAAGTGGGGTATGTCAGAATCGGATGACCGTCTAGATGATCGACGATGTGTCGAATCAAGGGATAATGCTCTGCGTCCGTGACGTGGAGAGCCAAGTGGACTAAACTCTGGGAGTTCGCCCTGTAGACGACGAGAACGTCTAGAATTCTCAATGGTGAGAATATGGTTTTTATGTAAAAATTGTTTTAAGTATCAGGTGGTGATATATATGTAAAAGACTCAAAACCCTAATGCAACCAAGGGTGCAAAAAGGGGAGTGAAAAAAAGAAGGCTCACAGGCCAAAAAATCAATCCTCAAAAAATGCACTTATTCTAGCAGCTGTGCTACAATAAGTGGAGGAATGCAACAACCGGTCAGAATACCAACATGCAAGCGGCTCCTAGAAAAAATAGGTGTAACTAGACTCAAAAGGTGGTAAAGATCATGCAAACACCTAATCTAAAAGTATTGTGACTCAAACAGACGATATCCCCTGCAAGGTGATGAAATCCAAGTCAGACAATATGAATGTAGAGACACGGCTAGATATCCCCCTACCGGGAGGGACACCGGGTAATCAATCCTAAAAAGACAGGCTACTAGGATACTCCGTTCATGACGCGTCGAGAAAAGGTAAATCTGCCGTTTGGTCCTTTGATCGCAATATCCCAATACAGGGATATCCCGAGAACTGCGAATGGTAGCCCTTCGGTTACTGAATGGGTTTCGGTATCCCACTCAGGCTTCCGGAACCATCCTCGCGACTTCAACCCTCCTAGGGGAGAGGCCTTCCCACAAACCGGTTGTGACCGCGCCAAAAAGTACTAAGAGATTTTAGCTCCCTAATTGGACAACTTCTATGTCTCAGATGTATGAACTGAGGGGTGTTATTGGAACACCTATCCCCCCAATACTACCTAGCTACAAGAATTCTTTTTGTGTTCCCCAAGTGGGGTTAAGAGTGTGTTCAAATTAGGGTAAGTTTTAAGTCTTAGTTCAATTAAGTGATCGTGTGAGTGCACGTGGGGTTTTGTAAACTGAACTTGAAAAAATTAAATGCTTTAAGGGAAAAATTTTCAAAAAAAAAAAAAATAAAAATAAAAAAAAATAAAGGACTTTTCGAAAAATAATAAGCAAATATTTAAGACTTTTTTCACTAAAAGAAATTAAATTGCTTTTTCAAAAATAACTCGAAAAAATAATGGATTTTTTGGATTTTTGAAAGCAAATAATAAACTTCTAAAAGAAATAAATGGATTTCTTCGTTTCAATAAAATTTGCTAAGGGCAAGATTCTAAAGAAGTAAACAGGAAAAAATTTGAATCTAGATAAAGAATGCAAAATGAATCTTTCTTTCACTTTCTTGAAAATTTTTAAAAAGATTTCTATGTATGCACTTTTAAATAGTAAAAAAATTTTCTAAATCTGGAAAATATGCAGAATTTGATACTGTAAAAAATGTGCTATGGGCAGAAAGTACAGTAAAAAATATTTTTCAAAATCGGGATGGAATGAAAAAATTCAGCCGCGCGGGTTTTGGACGAACAGCCGCGATGGGCCGCGCGGGTTTTGGGCCGAACAGTCGCGATGGACCGCGCGGGTTTTGGACGCACAGTCGCGATGGACCGCGCAGGTTTAGGGCGCACAGTCGCGATGGACCGCGCAGGTTTTGGGCGCACAGTCGCGATGGACCGCGCAGGTTTTGGGCGCACAGTCGCGATGGACAGCGCGGAAAAAGGCCGCGAAGCCGCGGTGTGCAGCGCGGAAAAACACAGAACAGTCGCGATGGACCGCGCGACTGTCTGGAAAAAGGCCGCGATGGACCGCGCGGAAAAATGCAGAAAAGTCGCGATGGACCGCGCGACTGTCTGGCAAAAAGCCGCGAGGCGGAAGCCGTGCACGGAAAACGAGAAACGAACTCGAAAATTTAAAATTTAGGGCTGTTTTTTGGGGCCAAATCTCAGAACAGCAATGGATCTGCTGTCTAAGATGGCAGATCTATGGATCTAATGGTTAAAAACTCATAAAAACTAAGATTTAATGGCAAAGCTAGAGATCTAAAGTTCAAACCAAAGCGGAGTCGCCAAAACTGTTGGCTCGGTTTTGCAACCAAGCTTAGTGCTATGGGCACCTACTAACTAGTAGTAGCAGTTTCAATAGAAATAAAAACAATAAACTAAATAAACAATACTTTTCATGGATCTAAACAAGAATCTAAGCAAATAATGTAAATATTTCAAAATCAAGAACAAGAAACATAAGAAATAAATTTTGTATTGAAAAGTGGGGGGCAAGCAAGTGCTTGCGATATTACCTCCAATGGTGAAGGTTGATGTTGAGCAACTCCCAAGATGAGTAGCTCCAAACTCCAATAGGTCTCTTTCTCCAAGGTTGCTTCAATGGCTAAAAGTGCTCAGGGGAGATTTCAGCAGCATAAGGATGAGATAATGGAAGGATCTGAAATGAGGAGCCCCTACCACCTTTTTATAGGTTTTGGTGGTGAGGAATACCATTTGTGGTTTTGTGGAAACCAATGGTATTGACCAACATAGTTTAGGTACTTTTTCCTCCTTTTTCCTTTTTTGAATAAAAATAATATTTTAATTCCCTTTTTAATATTTTTGGGAATTTGGACCCTTTTTGAGGGTTTTTTATGATTTTCTTGGAAAAATAATCTTTTTTAATGGAAAAAGGGGTGTACTAAGGTCTTTTGGTGACCTTTTGTTGGTTTCAGAGGCTCAGATGGTGGAAAAGTGGACAAATGGGTCATGTGAGTAAGGGAATGAGCTAGTGAGCACTTTTTAGGTGTTAACAGCTGTGACAGTTTTGCAGAAGGAAAATCGAAATTGGGATCATTTTTTATTCTGGTCAGGGTTCGTAATCAAGCAAGACGAGCATGAAAATAAACATACGCCTAATAAACAATCTAGATTTGTGAAGAAATTCAAAAGGGATGCAGCTGAGGACGTGATACAAGATGATTTACAGAATGATAAGCTACAGGAAGAGACTAAAAACCTTGATAATGAAGAGCAGAAAAGCATGTTTGGAGATGAGCATGAACATATTCTTGAAGATGAAATAATGGAAAAGGTAGCTGATTCAAATCCTGAAGAAGCTATAAGTTCAGCAAAAGTGAAGCAGAATTATGTTCCTACAGAGGAGAATTTAACCCTAGTTTCTCTTGCAGCCAATACCAATGAAAAGATTTTGCATGTTCCAGACTTTAAAGCAGATGTAAAATCTCTTATACAACTTGAAAGACCTAGATGGAGACCTAAGACGAGAGCTGCAAATAAACTCAGGTTGAACATGAGGAGAATTTTGGACCCTAAGTTGGGAAAGGAAAAGGTCACTATTATTCAAGATTCTTCAAGTGAAGAAGAGAAAGATGGTAAGGAAGAGTCGAAGCTGCAGCAAGGTCAGACGAGTATACAACAGGATTATTCAATGAAAGCAGAATCATCTAAAGAATGCAATGAAGTTGCAGAGGAGGAAATTATTCCCAATATGGAACAAGGAATGATTTTGAGGGTTTCATTTTCAGAAGTAGCAGTGAGAAATATGCGGGAAGAAGATTTGATTTTCAATAAATTGGGTATCTCATTCCTATCAGACCAAGATTCAATATTGCATGGAGAGGTTCAAATGGACTCAGAGATAGAGAACCTAAAGAAATCAGTACAACAACATAAGTCACAAGAGAAATTCCTGAGTGAATTCAATGAAAGGCTCATGACTACAAATAAAAGACTAAGGGAAGATTTGGAAGATGTCAATGCTCACTATCAAGAGTTGATTGTAGTAGCAAAGGAAGCTTTAATAAGAAAGGGAGAAAAAGATATTCAAGTTGAGAAATTAACCAAGTAGATTCAGGATTTGAGCAAGCAGAATAAGGTACTGTCAGATAAAGTTAAAAGCATGGAGGTAGAGCAGACTCGACATGACAAAAAATCTCATGCATTGGAAGGAATATCAATGTTAGCTGAAGATGCAAAGCAGTTGTGAATGCCACCTGGTGCACAACTGTCAATGTATTTTGTTTTAGTTATCTTATGCATAGTTGTTAATAGTAATTTTGGTAATCTCAAGACATTCAAAAGCTAGTGTATAACTACTTTATGTAAATGTTTCAAAACTTCACCTAGAGGTAGTTATGAATCTACTCTATTTTGTAATTATAAAAGAAGGAAAAAATACACTAGAGGGTTGGTATTTTGTTCGAGAAGGGCTATAGGACTGATGCACTTTATATTCTCGGACTGATGCTATATACTCAGATGTAAGTTCTTTTTGAAGACTGGAACAATGTTTAAAATACATATATATAAGCCACTTATTCACTATTTTTGCTGGTTATGTTTATGGTCTATTTGAGCACCCTATTTGTGATTTCATTTCTTGTTTAAGTTATTATTCATGTAAATAATTACCAATTTGTGGACAAACCAGTTTATTGTTTTATGATGCTTATGGTTTATGTATATGCTTTATATCTTCATGTTTCGGTTCTTTAGAATTGCTTTATGATTCAATATTTTCATTCGTTTGATGATTAAATTATTCCCTTCTTATGAATGAAGCCTTCAAACCAAAATCACAGAAAAAACCAATTCATTTTCCTTTAGTTTTTATTAAGATTGTCCTAGCTTGTACCTTTGTAGTCTAGGTACAATTTCTAGCACAAACACCCTGATCCCTCCATCTTGTGTACCATTACCACTAGTGCAGAGTAAGAACTTTGGCTAGGCCTAATTATGCCAGCCTCTAACGTTTTTCAACCATACGCTCAATTTCGCTCTTTTGTCCGTAAGTGTATCCGTATGGTCTGATGTTAGGAGGGACACTTCCTAGAATAAAGTGAATAGAAAGATCAAGATCTTGAGTAGGTGGAAGAACTTTTGGGATATATTTAAATACCTTGGAATGATTATCAGTGACCCTTTGGGGATCTAGGGGAATAGGAGGCTTAGATGTTTGAACCTATAGTGAGCAAAATTGTGCAATTACACCTTGATGTCCCCTTTTCAATAATTTTGTCATTCCATTAGAGCTTATCACGTTGATTGGTTTCCCTATGATACCCATTAAACTCAAATTATTTTCCTTCCCAGGAAAATTTCATGAATAGTTATTGAAAATTAAAGGCCATTGTTCCCAATGATTGTAACCATTGAACCCCTAAGACAACATCAACACCACCCATTGGGATAGAAATAATTAGACCATTCAATACATACCCCCCCATAGTAAGATTGATATTATGGCATTTCCCTAAGTAATTGATAGTTCCTCTATCTACAAGCATTACTTGAAACTCTCGTGCTTGATATATAAAGCAATTGAGAACTTTGGCTAATTTACAATGAATGAAATTATGAGTACTACCTAAATCAATCAACAGTGCTACCTTTTTCTTTTTGATATATCCTTCGATTGTGAGAGTTTGAGCAGTGCTAATTCCATCCCATGCATGACAATATATGGTGGGAGTAATCTCTTCCATTTCTTCAGCTTGAGATGGTTCTTGTTCTTTTGCTTCTTCCTCTTCATAATCTATGTAGAATAATTTCTTCTCACCACACTTATGTGTCTTACTATACTTGTTGTCACAATTAAAACATAGACCTTTTCCTCTTCATTCATACATTTGTTGAGGTGTCAACCTTGTGGGTCGAGGTGGGTTAGAATAAGGGACATTATTCTCTCTATAGGTGTTAGAGGTGGTCTTTTTAGTAGCCATTGCCATGTTTTTACTTTCAACCTTCTTTTCCAACATGAAAGCCTTCTCTAAGGATGTTGGTTCGAAGAGACGCACCTAATGTTGAATGTTATCCTACAAGGTTCCAATAAAGATATCCAACAATTTATCATCTGGTATGCCCTCCACTCCGAGACTCAACTTTTGAAATTGTTGAATGTGCTCTATTATTGGACCCTTTTGAATTAGATTTATCAATTAGGTAAAGAAGGAATAGCTCTTAACATCATCATGATATGATTCAATTCTTCTGTAAAAATGGACCAAGAGATAATGGAGTTTTTTTTGCGTTCACAAAGCCATTGGTACCACACAAACTACTTAGGTTATACATATAAAGATGCAATAGTTACCTTTTGTAGATTTGGCACTTGGTGTATATCAAAGAATTGCTCCATCTAGAATATCCATGTTATGGGGTCCTTGCCATCAAAATTATTCATGTCAATCTTGTGGATTTGTATATCCCTTGGGGACCATACCTGATTGTTTCCATTATCATAATTAAATCCTCTTGGAGTATGCTTATTAATGAAAGGTTGCTCAACATGGACACTATCTTTTTCTTCCTGAGTACCCTGGGACACATCTTCATCTGTAGGGTGATTTTCCTTTGGATTTTGTATGAGATTAGCAATAATTTATATTTACTCCATCATCTTATTCTCTAAATTAACTAAATCAATCATTCTCATAGTCCCTTTAATCAAATCTTGGACACCCGAAAAGATAGGTGTTCACTTTCATCGAAGGTCATGGATGAATCCTCTGGTGGTTTGGTTGGAGTGTGAATTTTTCCACCACCTTTTGGTTCCATGCAGGACAATAAAAATATATATCTAGAATATTTATCACACCTTTGACATCACTCGAAATAGATCCTTCTACAAAAAAATTATTCAAATTTAAAATGACATACCTTTTTCAAACCCTAATTTGGAGACTGGTTTGCTAGTTGACCTTCCAACTAAGGTAACTATTAAATTTCGGGCCCTCTAAGTCTAAATTTTTTTGTTGCAATAGCCTAATTTGTTTCCTAGTTAATTCCATAGGCATGACCTAATTATGATGTGTCAATAAAGAGTTATGGCAATTTTTCCAACACTTGTTATTTTTGTCCCTTTCTCAGAAGAGCGGAAGTGTACGATCTGCCACGTGTCCAATTTTTTGGATATGATTCTAAAATTTCTTTGACAGATACTGTGGTCCATATTCTTTTTGATGCAACAAATCGTACTTAATTTGGATCTCACATGCTCCAGATATAACAATTTTTCCCAAAACACCTATTTGAGACTATGTTTTGGTCTAGTAAAAAACCCTAACTTCCAAAGGGTATAAGTCCAAATCTGTAATGAATTAGGATTTGGAAATTGTAAAACAGATAATTTGCTTGGTCCTCTGTGTCCCCTATGATATTCGGTATTTGAAATGTCCTAGAAAAAAATTATAGCAAAAATGCTAAGATGACTCGTTTTGGAAGTGTCCAAGCTCTGATCCCAAATGTTATGCAACAAATTCCCAAAAAGAGCATAAATAGACAACAAAGAGTAATCCATGCCTTCAAAATGAATTAAAGAAATGAATAGAAATCCTCTTCGAGGGGGAAACCTCCTTATGCAATGTAAGTACACAAGACAAGACAATATGATTCAAATGAAAAGGTATCCTTGATATATATAGGATACAAAGAGGTACAATTACCACTAATGCGACATTAATAATATAACAATACTAATATAAAGTCCCCAATTTAGGGCGGGATGAGCCACAATTTAGGGCTTAACAATATGTGATGGAAGTATTCACCATGCTTGATAGTTTGAGGCCCAATTCCCTGTACCTCAATCTCATTGGATACATGCATGGAAATACAACAAAGAGCATATTGATTTGATACCACTAATTTGAATTGGATTAAAAATGGAACAAAAGAATAAGAAATATTACAAAGAAAGCACAAATATAATTTTGAAATCCAATTTCTATCAATGAATAAAATGATGAAAAAAACTACAATATACATAGCAATACAAAATGACTAGAATGGTGATAGGTTATCTATGAGAATAAATGTGACAACTAAGCTCATAATTTCACAAAAATCCCATAACAAGAGGCCAAAACTACATTTTATAATAATGCCAAAGAAACATAATAGGTAGAAACCCTAAAATGCAATAACACTAACCATAGCATGATTAGGGTTGAGCAATAATGCTAAGTCAGATGAAGCTAATATATTTTAGAAAAGGGAATTCTGGCCACGATCACAACTTTTCTCTCAGTGCTCTAATTTGGGTCTTCTTTAGATTGTTGGAAAGTACATTAGTAAAATGAGTCACCCCCTTGGAATTTTGGCTTACTCACTCAAAAATGCACGGGAAAGCCTTGAAAAATGCATTTAGAAAAATGAATAAAAAAAATGCTAGTATCGATAATCTTTTAGATGGCCTTAGATGTTTGCCTAGATCATCATGACCTTTACGGTTTGTAATATCACATGACCCCTTTGTTTAAAGAACCATAGGTAGTTTATGATGGGACACAATTTTAGCCCATTGTATTCATGTGGACTCAAATTATTTAAGAGCCTTGAGTACATTTTTGTAATGAGTCCCCAAAGTGGCCTCAAAGTGTTTGGTTTAAAGCCAAATTGGCCCAATTTAATGAAGATATATTTGTAGCTAGTTTTCTTGACTAAGGGTTTGCATGGTAAACCTTATTCATGTTTCTTGTGTTTCTTGTTTTCTCTCTCCATGTAGAGTTTTAACATGATATTAGAGCTAAGTTGAGTTGGAATCTTTCACGAGAGTGGACTAATATTAGAAGCCATGTAGAGAGAGTGTCGATTTTTCCTGTTTAAAATATTATGTAACGAGGGAGTTCTTGGACGACATGATGGACTGAATTGTCCTTGTTGGAGAAGTTATGGCTGGAACTTTGGAACACACAAAGCAAAAAATATATATCCAAGGAGTTGGAAAAGCATGGATATGTTTGCAAATGAGAAAATATGCTACTTGGATGCCTAGATTTGAAAAGAAAAGTGTAGATCTACTGAGAGAGTGTGCAAATTTGTTGATTGTAGGTGAATGTGTTGTTTGGATCCCTATATTTGGTAGATTTGAGAATGGTTTGCATGAAATATGAAGAATCATGGATATTTTATTGGCGAGCACCATTCATTGTGTTGAAGTTGATTGTGGTCCTTCTTTACTCAGATATGTGGATATGTCCTAACATGATTTTGCAGACGTGTTGAAAATGAAATGTGAAATTAGATGAATCCCTACCCCTAGAGACACCTCAAGTTTGTGGCAAAGGTTGTTGTATTGAGAACTATCAACACAAGAATTGGAAGTAGAAGCCTTATGTTTGTGTTTGAGCACCTAGTTTGATGTAAAATATCATTGGAATTTTATTTTTGTGGGCATGTCTATAGTAGAATTGCATGATGTTGCTTGATTTGATGCATGTATAGTTGTGATGTCAACTACATGAAAATTCACTATCTATTGGCCACCATTTTTTCGGTTAATGAGGAAATATGCTTATTACTTAATATCGTGATGATTTCGCTAGAATTGACTTGTGGAGTTATCATAGACGTTGACTATTCCTTTACCTACAAACCTACTCTGTAAGATGATCGAGGAAGTACATGCTTAGGCATGTGGTAGATGAATGAAACTGTGAGTGTTGATATGTCATTCACTATATGAAAATTTGGTGATCACTGTAATGTATTATTGGCCTTTAAATATAATTAGGATGATATGATAGTTAGAGAGGTGGCTTCATATATTAAAAAAGGATGGCATAGAATAAGTCTTGTTTAAAGAGCTAAATGATATCTTATGATATTTCTTGACATTGCATTAGAGTGAAACCAATGTGTTGAGAATGGAGAAAGATGTCTTGAGATTATGTATCATTTACTAAAGGAATTTAATATATATCTATTTTAAAACCTACCATGAATCCATATAGATTCCAACTAATAATTATTGCATGGTTTGGAGGAATGATCATTGGTTACAGGGATGGTGCGTTACCTATTGAGATTGGAGTGGTAACTATCCGTGAGGTGTGCCAAAATGAATAAGGTAAAGTTAACAAGGTTTGTTTTTGTTATATATGCTCAAGAAGCATTTCATACCTTATGTGATAGCTAGTTTTGTTATTAAGTTAAAACAAGGAAACAATTATATTAGGTCATTGGGATAAGAAGGTTAAGGTTACATAACTCAAGTGAATTGTGCATCATCTATTGGAATTAAATTAGTGTTAAAATGCTAGCGAATGATCACATGGAACATGATTGTTTAACCACTAAGGGAACTATATTGATGTGTACTAGATACTTGGTTCATCCAAGAGTATTGGTTCACGAAGAATAGAGCTTGGAGTGTTGCATGGAGATCTAAGAATGCAAAATGTACACTAACTTATTCATGAGGGGGTTCTTGAAAGAGCTTGGATCATTTTGGCCACCACAGATTACTAAGTTTGAGGAATGGGTGTTGGTCACCTATGCAATCTATAACATCTAGATCACTTAAAGTGATGGAAAAGAGTTGCAAAAGAATTCTGTAGCAACTGCCTGGCTTGCTTGATGTGAATGCGCTACAAGAGAAATTTGCAACAACTTTCTAGATCGCTTGATATGAATGAGCTATAGGAGAAATCTGTAGCAACTATCTATCTCACTTGATATGAATGAGTTACAGGTGAAATCTGAAGCAACTATCTGGCTTGCTTGAGGTGAATGAGACGTGGGAGAAACCTGCAACAACTGTCTGGCTTGCTTGATACGAATGAGCTGCAGGAGAAATTTGAAGAAAATATCTAGCTCACTTGATACAAATGAGCTATAGGAGAAATCTACAAAAACTATCTGGCTCACTTGAGGTGAATGAGTTGTAGGAGAAATCTGTAGTCCTTGGGTCACACTTTTTTATTTTTTTTTAAAACAAAACTAACTAAGTTATCTGGAGGTTGGGCTTCAAGCCTCTACCATATTTAATGATTTATGTTGTTGTATCTTAGTCATAAATCCTGCCTTTGATATGGGTTTCTTGTATAATTTGAGGAGGTGTCCATTTTACAAAAGTGGTAGCCTTTCCTGATCAATAGTGATCAGTCCGACTGCTCTGTTGTTTAAGACTTTTTCTACTTCATACGAGCCTAGCCATCTATTAAAATTTTTTTCTTTGAAGTTGTGGAATCTGGAGTCATAGAGAAGTGCCAATCATCAGGTTGGGAGGATTTGTCTTTTATATGGTGATTGTTCCATTGAGTGCACTATTGCTGGAGAGTTTCAATGTGCTACAAGGCTTGCTGACGGAACTCATCTAAAAGGTTTAATTGGGCTAGAGGATCTTTCTAGGTGCTAGAAATGCCTATTACCAATTCAACCATTGTTCTCAAAGTATTGATCTTAAATTCGATGGGTAAGAGCACCGTCTTGCCATATACAAGTTCATATGGTGTAAACCCAATACTAGTTTTCCATGAAGTTCGATAGGCCCATACCACTTCTATGAATATGTTGGACTAGTCTTTGTGGTGGTATTCTATAGTTTTGGTTAACATCTTGTCAATTTCTCTATTTGTGACCTCCACTTTCCCACTGGCCTACGGATGGTATGGTGTAGTATTTTTAAGCTTGATTATGTAGATGTCCATTATATATGCAACTAAATTGGAAGTGAATTGTGCCCCTTGGTCTGAAATTATTTCTCTCGGTACTCCACATCTAGTAAAAATATTGTTGTAGATAAATTACACTATCCTCTTTTCCTGGATGTTTTTCTAAGGTTGGACTTCAATTCACTTTGTAAGGTAGTCAGTGCATACAAGTATGTACTTGAGCTGGTTGGAAGGTGGGATGTTTGGACCAGCAAAGTCAATTCCCCACTTTCCAAAAGGTCCATGGAGACCTACAACTATAGTGGCATTTTATGGGAATTGGTAGGTTTTCCCATGCATTGGCAATCATCACAGCAATGGACATATTCCTAGGTGTCTTTGTGGAGAGTTGGCTAGTAATATCAAGTAGAGAGTATTTTTCTGGATGTTCTTTCTGTAGTAAAATTACCCCCACATAGTTCATTATGGCAGGATTTCAATATTTCATATGCTTCATCTTTATGGACACAACGTTGAAGAATTTGATAAGGTCCTAGCTTGAATAGGTATTTGTTGATCCAGGAGAAAGGTGCACATTTTCTTATGAGTGAACACTTTTCTTTTTGTGCAAAATTCTGCGGTAACTCTTCTGCTGCCAAGTAGTTGGCAATATCTGCATACCATGGAGTGGCTACATATACTGAGAAAAGGTACTCATTGGGAAAAGAGTTGTCGGCAGGTTCATCTTCAACATCTCGGTTCTACCTGAATAAAAAATTTGCAACCACAGTCTCTCTACTAGGCTTATCAAGTACAGTCACATTGAATTCTTACAACAATAATAACCATATAATGATCCTACAATTTAGATTTGGTTTGTTCATGAGATATTTAATAGTAGAATGGTTTGTGTGAACAAACAATTCATAGCCAGTAACATAGTGGAAAAATTTATTCAGAGCATATACTACTACTAAGAATTCCCCTTCTATGACAATGTAATTTAATTCTGCATTTGCTATATTTTTATTGATGTAGTATGTTACATACATGAGCGTGTTATTTTTTTGGCCTCATACTACCCCAATACACCTATAAGATGTGTTTGTATGTATATGAAATGTCAATCCCCAATTGGGACTATGTAGAACAAGGGCAATGGTCAACCTCTCCTTGAGTTGCTTGAGCGAAAGCATGCTGGCAAGGTGGGGTCCACATGGATTTTGCATCTTTAGAGAGCAGAGTAAATAAAGGGGCAACAATATTGTTGAAGTATTTATAAACCTTTTGTAGTAACCAACATGTCCGAGGAAACTCCTAACATATTTATGTTTTTCTGGTGTACTAAGCTTATTGATGATGATGATTTTTATAGGGTTGACTTGAATTCACCTTGTTGAAATGTGGTGCCCCAAAACAATGCCTTGATTCACATCATAAAACATTTATCTTAGCTTAAAGAAAGTTGGGAATCAATGCAAAGTTTAAGAACTTTTTATAATTTGATTAAGGGTTCCTCGAAGGTGTTATTGTAACTTGTGAAATCGTCCATAAAAAATTCAACACTGTTTGGAATTATGTCTCAAAAATGCCGAGTACAACTCACTAGAAGGTTCTAGGTGTGTTGCACAATCCAAAGGGAAGGACTCTATAGGAAAAGGTTCCCCAAGGGAACGTGAACATTGTATTGTCCTAATCTTTAGGGGCTATTTGTATCTAGTTGTTCCCATTGAACCCGTCCATGAAAGAAAAATACCACTTCCCAGCTAGGAATCTAGAACTTGTTCTATAAAAGGGAGTGGAAAAGGTCTTTCCATGTAGTTTTGTTTAATCCTGATAGTCTACACAGATACACCATCTCCCCCCTTTTTTGGCATGATGACTAAAGTGAGACCCACTCATTATCGATTATATAAGGTAAACGAATCCTTCTTTCAATAATTTTTGCAGCTGAATTGATAATATCCATGAGTGCGGGGTTCAACCTTATTTGGGGTTGATGGATTGGGTTGAATCCATCTTGGATGTAAATGAAATGCACAAAGGTTGCTGGAGTGATCTCGGCCATATGTTTGTAATCCCAGGTTAAGGATACAACATTTTCTGTAAGTAGGTTTATCAACTTTGTTTGTTGTTTAAGCTGTGTTAGGATAATTAATACTCCATCCTTGTCCTACTTAGTATTACTTTTCATTTTCCTAGTAGTTGATGATGTCATTTCCCCCCTAGTGGTGTGTAGTTTTCATCTAGGATCCATTAGCCACCTAATGCGCTCTGCATGCATCATTTTAGGACCACCTGAGTCAGTTCCCTACATTTTAGGAGCCAAGTCAGTGTTCTAGTTCATTCCACCTAAGTTAGCTGACTCTTATGGGGGATTTATGCTCCAATTGCCACTGTTTGTGGCCTCATGCACCCTTTTCTGAGTGAATTGCATGGAAAAATCACAATTTCACCCTCCTTGGTCAGTTAACTGATTGTGTCCTCAGTTAATTGAGATTTGGTTGAGTTTAACTGAGTTTGGGAGCTCCAGAGCACTGGTAGAGGTGACAATTCCTATGCTAGACCGACTGAGACTCGAATTCTCCTAGGTGATTTGAATTCTCTCCATTGTAAAATCATTGTTGACTATACTGATTATTATATCATGTGACATTATTCTATTCCTATCTAAGTTCTCATGAATGATTAATTGTCTGCTCATTTTTACTGCAATTTTCATTGTAATTCATCTTTTCTGCTCATTCTTTCTCTGTGAGGTATACTCAGCTCCATGATATGCTGTGATTTATAATTTCACATGGTATTAGAGCTCAGTGAGCATTGGTTGAGCAGCTGCTTTCAGTAGTGCACCTAAATACTCTGGATTTCCACAACAAATCCTGGCGCCATTGCATTGAATTCATTGGAGAAATCCTTTGAGGTCTAGCTAGGTGTGAAGAATCCAGAAAAATGTGTCTATTGTCCTAAAGTAGTGCTCAGTAGTAGTTTATCTCCAAAATTGAGAGTTTTTTGCAGGATTTTGAAGGTTTTTTAGTGCATCAGTAGCAGCAGTTCAATTGTATTCACTCCAGCAGTTCCTATGGAGCATTCGAATCCTCCTTTGTCTTTAAGAATCTTGACACCCTTCAATTATCTTGAATGGAGGGTTGATATGCAGATGGTATTTCTTAACAAGTCACTGTACAGGGTCGCAATGGGAAAGGAGGTCGAACCTCAAGTAGTTGTTGAGATGGCCAAGTACCTAAATAGATTTTATGAAGCATTTGGTTTCATGTGTATTCATATTTCCATAGATATACTCTTCCACGTCGATGGATTGAAGACTCCAAGAAAGGTTTGGTTGAAGCTAGAGACCCTCTTTGACAAATAAGATGAGAAAAGGAGCCATATTCTGGGGAATGAGTTAATTGCTCTTCAATCCAACAATTTCGAAACTATACAACAATTATTTTCTAAATTCAAATCTTTGGTCATGCAATGAAAACAATGTGGCATTGAGAAGTAGGATGAGCATCTGGTGCTATCCATGATAAGAAATCTTGGTCCAGAGTTTTCCATTTTTGTTTCTACCTTCCATTCAGGGAGATTGTTAATCCTTGCCTGGAAAATTCCCTCCTTAGATGCATTCACAGAATCTCTCATCCAAGAACAAGATAAACTGATTCAGATGAGCGCTTTGCAAGCCTCCAAAAATTAGGCTCTTATGGATGGGGAGTCAAAAAGTGTGAATGTAAAAGGGAAGAACAAGGGTAAAGAGAAGAAGAAATTTGAATCCAAGCAGAATGCAAAGTCTAATCCATTGGAAGGAGCCAAGTGGGTATGCCATGGGAGCAGTTCTGATGCAAGGAGGAAGGTCAGTATGTTATCATTATGAAATGTTTCATGGGGGAGTCCTAAACTACCCTAGCTATGATAAGGAACTCTATTCCCTTGTTCAAGATGTTGAGAAGTGGAAGCACTATCTAATGGGAAAGAGAACCATGATTCACATTGATCATCAAACATTGCAATAATTGTAATCCCAGAGTAAGATACAACATACTAGACATTATAAGTGGATGGGATTATTACAACAATTCCATCTCATCATCAAGTATAAGAAGAGCAACACAAGCAAGCAGGAGAACAAGCTCTCAAGGCCACCTACAACCAAAACTACGACTTTGGGAACCCTTATGCACATGGAACCTTTTACCCACGATGCATACAAGGAGGAGTACAATGAAGATGAGGACTTCAAAGAGGTATTTCAACAATTTCAAGGAAATTTCTATGTAGAAGAAGGTGACAACCATTAAAACTATCATCTCCAGTATGAGTTATTCTACAAGATGGACAATCTCTATGTTCCTAAAGGAAACATGTTGCAACTTATCACAGAGGCACACACCTCCAAAATTGTATGTAATTTTGGTGTAGGGAAGACAATTGCAAACTTACTGAGGTATGTTTACTAGCCTAGAATGCGAGAATATATAGCTCGATTTATCAAAGGATGCATAATTTATTGTATAAGCAATCCCGACAATAGGAAACAAGGTCTATACCATCCCTTACCTATTCCTACGAGACCATGGGAGAGCATCTCCATGGATTTTGTGGGTGGTCTTCCAACCACTTGGAAGCGACATGACTATTTATTTGTGGTAGTTGACAGATTCAACAAGATGTGCATTCTTATGCATTGTAAAAACACCATCAAAGGACAAGAAGCAACAAACATGTTCTTTGAATAGGTTTGGGTTCACTTTGGGATACCAAGGTGCATAATCTCAGATAGAGATACCATATTTTTCTGTATATTTTGGACTAAACTTTGGGAAAAGATGAACGGTAAGTTGAAGATGTCTACAACATTCCATCCACATGTAGAAGCATAGATGAAAGTAGTCAACATGAATTTGGTACAACTTTTGAGGGGTTAAAATCAGAAGCATTGAAGACCTGGGATGAAAATGTGATTTGCATACATCACTCTTATAACAGAGCAGTCCACATTGCCATTGGGAAGTTCCCTTTTGAAACTTTTTTTGGATACTTGCCACCTTCACTTCTAGATGTTGTTTGTGGACATCAAGGGGGAGTAAGGGAAGGAACCATAGATGGGCCCATTGCACTGAGAGATGAAAATTTCATTGATAAGATTAGGCAGATCCATTTACAAGTACGGGAGGAACTGAAGAACTAACAGGAAAAGTACAAAGAAAGACATGACCAACACAGGGTTGAAAAACATTCAATGTGGAAGACAAAGTATGGTCAGCTACACTTGAACAAGGAGAGATTATAGGGTCTTGGTAATAAGATCAAGGATATGAGGTATGGTCGTTTTGAGGTATTGGAGAAGGTCGGAGATAATACCTACAAATTCAATCTACCCCCATGCATGCACATTTAATATATAGTGAATGTGGAAAATCTAAAACTCTATGAACCTTCCATGTTGGATTAGAACCTGAGTAGATCTTACCTTCTACAGAGGACTTAGCACCAGAGGCTCAAGTAGAGTTAGTAGAAGATGCAGTGTTGCATATGAATTCTAGAACTACCAGGAAGGGATACTATGAACACTGGCAGGTGGGGCTGAAAGGAAAAATTCTAGGCAAGGCTAAATGGTACTCCAAGGAGAAGGTAGAGGAAACATTTCCTCACCTCATTCAGTAAAATATTTTGGGGACCAAAATCCTCCCAAAATTGGGAGGTGTGATCCAAAATGGCTCAATATATAATTTTTCACCTACTTAGAGCTTTCGAGGTCGAAAGATTAGATGAATTGGCTTGTAGGGACCATTTTATGGGCATGACTCATTTTGCAGATTTGGGGTACAGAACATTTTGGGGCTTGTTTGAGGTTCTAAACCACTTTTTTTTGGGGTAAAACAACCTGTCACTAATTCCATGGGCCACGAGGTGATTCTACACTCCAAGACCTTTCCAATGGTCTAAATATTGCTTCAATCAAAGTCCGTATGAAAAAGTTATGTCTCCCATATGTTGACATATCCAGTTGACCACCATGGTACCGAGTGGATTCCACGTCAACTCTCATTTTTCACACATGTGGATCTCGTCACTTCATGTGTGGACCTTAAAGAACATTCTATAAGGACCAAAACCGTAACCCTAATTGGGAGTTGTGGCATGCAAAAACCCTAAAATTAACCCTAGATGACTATCATGTTATGTTAAATATTGGGATGCTAGAATAAGGGGTTCCATTATTTTGATGTATTATATTGTTCCATAGTTGAGCAATAATACCATACTGGATGTTAGAGCAGAACATAAAAGACATGAGATCCCGTAGTAGCCATTTTGGCCGCGAAGTCATATGTAACTCCATAGAGAGTACCATTTCCTTTGTATTTGCATTTTGATATGAAGAGCAAGGCATAATAATTATTTGTGGCTGCTTTTTCCCCATAGAGATTTTTCCCAGGGTATATCTTGTGTTATTGTGTGGATTGTGTACTTATTTTCTATAGTTTCTATTTCAATTCCATTATATTCAATATTTTATGAAATTAAATTAACTCAATGAACTAAGTTGTAAGATCCATTGTGATGAACTTATCCAGTGGAATATCCATGGAAGTTTACGGATCACTATGTGAAGGATAGATACAAAATATTTGGAGAGATGTCCGTTAAATCTACTATAAGGTTATTTATTTGTTCATAAGTTTTTAAATATTGATAAAATTACTTATGCACTCCTAAAGGCCTTTCACCGGGTTAAATATTGTAGGATACTTATTGTGTGCAAGATGAAGGGGATGAATCTAAATTGTATTCCACATAACCCATATGGGGGTATTTCATTGATTCTCTAAATGAGGAGTATTTACGTGATGGAATTTTTCAAGACTAATACATAATATCAACAACCTTGCACTAAGGTAAAGAGTAGATTCTACTAGTGTACATTGACACATTTCATAGCCTAAATACAAAATTGGATATTTTATACCTTGAAAGACGACATACAAATATGAATCCAAATAAAAATGGTGTTTCTAGATATCTCTTCACTAGGAGCTGCTTACCATTATGTTGTTAATATTGAGGAAAAGTTTCAAAATAAGGGTAGAAATAGATTTGGGCCAAAATGTAGCCACAACACAAGAGGGGTAAAGGTGACCCTAACTCTATAAATGAAGGACAAAGAAAAGATAACCAACCTCAAGACAATTGATCAAAGGTAAATGAAATGGAGATAGTGAGAACTTGAAGGACATGAGAAAGTGGTCTAACCACCACAAAAGTCCTTGGAACAACAATGATGAATGCCACACTAGACAATATGTTTTGCTTGATGTTAAATCCTCAGACTCCAATTCTACATTGATTCCACATGATGTCAACGATAGGGGAAAAAATCATTGATGTGGAACGGTCCAAAAAAAGGAACTAGGGGAGCTCAAGGAAGGCAAGGACCTTTTACACTCACATATGTGGGTGAAGGGGAGAACACTACACTTCATTATTGATAGCATGAATAATAAGAATTGGCTCTCCACAAGTTCATCAAGAATATGAAGGTTGCAATGACGTCGTATGCCTAACCCTACACTATCAATTGACTAAGACAAGGAAGAGACATTCACATCAATCAATAATGTCACCTACAATATGACATAAAACCCTTCAAGGATGAGATATCGTGTGATGATGCCTCACTTGAAGTTTGTGATGTTCATTTAAGACAACCATAGATGTGGAAGTGTCATGTTGTTGACTAGTTTAGGCCCTCTATTTTCATCGCCACCTTGGGAGATCAGTAGTACAAGAAACCATTGATAGCTTTGAATACCACAATATCTTTAATCAATACTAAGCAATTAAGGAATATAATATCTCATATTAAGATATTTTCCCTCTTCATGGTCTAGTATGATGGAATAAGGAAAATCACCATGAATGCCAAGGTCTCTCCAAAGGGTCCCTTATGTAGTAAATATAGGTAGATCAATTGGTGTAAGAATATAATACATATTCCATCACCTACATGAATACCTTTGCATTGTCAGGTAAGGAACATAATTGGTTTGACACTTGGTGTGCATTTTCCTAATGTCCCTATATAGACACTCTCTTCTAGATAAGGAAGATATCAAACACTAGATTCAAGAGATGATATAGAAGGGACACGTTTAATCGAGCTCTTCATCCTTCGGGAGCCAGGTTATAATAGTTGAAATGAAGAACATGACATGGCAAATTTTTATTGACTATAGAGCCTTAAACAAATCACAATGACGAATTAGTATCAAAACCCCAAAATTAATGTTGTGCTTGTTAATGGTTTTGCCTCTCATTTTTTCAAGCCCAGTTAGGGACTAGGGTAGGGGTGTTGAAGACTTGGGAAAGCCTTCAATGTAAGAAAAAATGTTAGGGGTTATTACTAGAATTCATATTGGTATATATTGATCTTTAATCCATTTGTTATTTGTTAATGATTTTCTATGGTTTTCTAATGGTAATGGAAGGGAAGCAAGAAAAATGCAAGAAATCCTAGAAGCTTATGGAGTTTCTATAGGTATGGAAATTACAATATGTTTTGATGGTCTAGAACATGAATTTACTTAATTTGGTTAGGGTATTTCCTTTCAAGGTCATAAATTTCCAAGAAGGTTTCAAATATTTGGGATTTCCTTTAAAGCCAAATGGATATGGGAAGAGAGATTGGGGTTGGATGTTAGAAAAAATGAACATAGAAATAATAATTAGTGTAATAGGTGGTTGTCAATAAGGGGGAGACTAACTTTAGTGAAGTCTATGTTGGAATCTATTATGGTTTTTTGGTAGTACTTTTCGACCTATATCCCTAAAGGTGTCCCCAAAAAAATCAGAAAGACTTGTTTCAAATTCATATGGTCATGGAAAAAAGAGCATGGTGTAATTCCTTTGGTAAAATTGAAGCTTATAGCGAAGCCAAAGAAGAAGAGTGGATAGGGTTTGAATAACATACACTTGTTTGGTAGGTGATTGATAGCAAATAGATTATGGTGTATCCTCACAAAAGAAGGATTGCATAAGCAATCAATTGAACATAAATACATTTTTCCAGGGTTCATTATTGATTGGATCATGAATCCAAGAAATAATATAGATAATATCTCTATTGATTGAAAGGTTTTAGTACAACCTTTTCTTAGTATGGTGCATCATTTGGATTTAAAAGTTGGGAACGTCGAGCATGCAAGAATTGGAGTTGCTTTAGTGCTAGGCTATGGAGAAAGGGTAATTTTATCATAGGAATTGATATGACAACTACAATAAAGGGGAATATGCACTCTTAAGTGAGTGAGGGACCAAATCACAACATATATATGGAAACAAGGTTGGAGCAATTCTTATAGTTTAGGATTAAAGGATAAGAGCAATTCATGTAGAATTCTTATGTGGAGACTCTTAGAAAAAGTCCTATAAGGCTGAGGAATGAAAGGAATTATCTTCCATGGCAAAAAAATAAGAGTTTGGGGAATATACTATGAGTATGGGGTACAAAGGTTTGTTTGTTTCATAACTCCAAGTGCCAATTTGGTGATGGAAACTAACATGGAAGATAAAATCTCCCAAAAATATAAGAATTTTTCTATGTCTAGCTTTAGGAAATAATCTTTTGTCTTGGAAAGTCCTTCAGAGGAGAAGTAGACAAGGTCTAGGGATATATATGCAATGAAGAGTGGAGTATGAACCAATATCTCATTCACTAATCATGTTTCCTTATGCTTTGTAGATTTGGAAAGAGTAAGAGAAGATTACATGTGTTAGAAATGTGTGGAATGGTAACCTAATGGAGGAGGGTATGAGAACATGGTTTAAAAAAAGAAAGCTCACAGAATTCAAAGCACTATGTTGCTTCATCAAATGGGGTATATGGATAGCAAGGTACTCTCAAACCTTTGCAGATGGGAATATTCCATCCTTTCAACTTTTATCTCAAATTAAATCCATATGCTAAATACAAAACGTATGCCAAGCAAATTGCTCCTTGCTATTTAAGAGTGTTGGTAGTATACAAGTCCTAAGCCTGTTTTTTTTATGGAGCCAAGTAGGGACCGCCTGAGTTTAGTAGTGCAGGAGGAGTTTTTTTTAAATTTGATTCTCATTGTATAAAGTTTAAAATATACCTAGGTATAGTTTCCAATAACTTTATACTAGAGTTATGTCATTTATCTTACTACTTAAATGTGCACTGGAAATGGAGGTTAAGCACATATATGTGTTTGGTGATTTTTCTATTGTCATTATTTGGATGAAAGGAAATCTTAGTTACAAAACGTTTCACTCAGTCCTATTGGAGATAATATCAAAGAGGTAGTTGACATATTTGAATGGATTTTCTTCTCACATTTTAAGAGAATTCAATTTTTAAGTGGACTTCTTATCTAAGGAAGGGAAATAGATAGCCAAGTAATCCATTCCTCCAGAAGAAATAAGAGATGGAGTTGTATTTTTTCTTTGATTCACATTTGATTATTTGGTTTACTTATGTTTCTTTGTTTGTATTGAAGATGAGGTTCATTATCAAACTTGGCAGGTATATCTAGTTGATGTGAATACAAGTTTGGAGCAATTATTTTGTGTAATTTGAGGCCTTTTTATTATGTAATTTAGTGAAGTCAAGTAGATATTTTACAAAGGATTATTAAGAGTTTTTTGTTTGAAGATGTTTAAACTTTATATGTTGAATGAGAACTAGTATACTAGTCCCATTTCGTTTGTTTGTTGTAAAGTATGGAAAGCACATGAGAAATGTAATTTCCATTGTCTTTTATGAATAGAAAACACGATTTTTTCTTTGGAAAAAAATCCATATATAAAATTATTTCAAAGGTGGTTGGAAGATGGTTAAAGCCAATCCTTTCATATGCCATTTCAAATGAGTAAATTGTGTTTAGATAAATTTACGATGTAGTTGAGGTGGCACAAGTTGGAGGTTTACGTTCTATTAAGGCCAAGAAATCCCTCAATGGTGGTAAAATTATACCTTTAGAAGGATTATGCCAAGGTAAACTAGTTATTTCTTAGGCTTCTTCTCATTCACATTGGTTTTGGCTTGCCTTTAATAATTTGGATAGAAGGATTCCTATTTGCATCTTCCTTTAAGAGATTCAACATATTGAAGGGTGTTAAGGTTGGGAGGGGCATATGTTTGAACCATTTATTGTTTGGCGGTGTTGTTCTATTATTTGGGGATAGATCATTAAGAGAAGCATACCACTTGAAGGAAACTTTATATTTGTATAGTATTGATACATGTTTGGAAATAAATATTTAGAAGTCCTCCATTGATTTTAATGGACTAAGTGAACAACAAGAAAGTGCTATCACGAGGGTGTTTCCTTTCAATACGATTGAATTCAATAAAGGCACATAATACTTAGGGTTTTCTCTCAAAGTATCGGATTGTGGTATAAGGGAGTGGGATTGGTTATATACAAACTATAAATGAGGATGTATGGATGGTGTATTAGATGGATATCACTTAGAGGATGCTTAACTTTGATTAAGTATGTCTCAGAGGCCACCCCTATGTATTGGCACACATTGTACACATTGTCATACATATCGGTAAGTATTTTTGAGAAAATAAGAATGAATTGCTTTAATTTTTTTTAAAGTGAACAAAGAGGGGGGTATTCCATCAGTAAAGTGGTAGAGAAATGAAATACCAAAGGCAATGGGTGGTCAGGGCTTGAAAACCATTCTTCATTTTGGAAATGCCCCAACTACCAAGACTTATGGAGGTTGATCAAATCTTTAGGGCTATGGTGCATGTGATTTTTATTAAATACATTGATCGTTATCTATGGAAGAATGGATTGGGTAGATCATTTTTCTTTCCAATTCTTCTATCATGTGGAAGCATTTGCTAGGATATTTAGACACTTAGGAGTTAGTTAAGATTAATTTGTCATAATATATATGTTAGGTAAAATGTGTTTCTTTAGTATGCAATAGTATGCATTTGTATAAATGTGATATGGCGATCATGATATGTTCTTGTCATAGAGTGATCCGACGGTTAATCTTCTCCTCAATATTAATGACCATTGATCCATAGATTAGTAACTAATTGTTCCATGATCTTTATTTAAAGAGTATAGTGGGCCATTTGCTAGTTTATTGATTATGAGAAGCTCATTTGTAATATTATTTTCTTTGTATAATAATATTACCTCAACTAGCTATTTGGCTAGGGTCCTAGAGTGTTTCCCTCTTCAAGGGTTTAACCACGTAAAACAATCGGTGTGTTGATATGTGATTTGTTTGTGTGAGAGATTGATTTAAGGCATTTGATATTTTGGAAGTATTCTGTGATAGTCGAAAATGGTATTAGAGCTCTTATAAAGTTTCACGTCTATTAGCGATCTATATCTTGAACCGGTGTTGCCGAGGCCGTGAAAGGAATTTTGGTTCTAATATTTCTGTGCATTTATAGGCTGTGAGAGGTGTTCCATTACGTTTAGATCACTATTTCCAGTTGGAAACACTTTTTGTTTCACTGAAAAAGGTTTCCCTTTTCCCAATATATGACCATTTTACTAGATCCATAGGTATACTCGTTATAGTTACAGTTTTTAACATTTTTTTTCTCATATTCTTTCAGATTTTTTCCTAGTTTTGTTTATTTCTAATTTGCCACCTTCTCGACTTGTGTTTTCTCTTTTCCATGTTCTCTATGCAAACTTAGCAAATAGAAACATAGTTGAAAGGGTTTTCTTTACTGCATATGCTCTTTGCCGTGCTCTTTGTGCAAACTTGGTAAACCAAAAACAGTGTGAAAACTTGCAGTTCTGAGAATTCTAACCAAATACTAACCCTAAATATGAACATTTTAGTATCAAAATGTTGTTTTTTGTTTTTAGGTGGTTGTTTACAGTGTCTTGCATGCCAAAAGGAATTATTTTTTGGTAGGCACACTCTCCCAACAACAACAACAACAATGACAACAACACCTGCATTATCCTCCATAATATTACTAAATATTTTGCTTATCTCACTTGGTTAAAAGTTACTTTAAAAAGTAATAGATATTGGGTTCGTAAAAGTTCTTCCCACTTGTTTTATAAAAGTGGGTCACTTATTTTGAAGCAAATTATTTGTAAAAGTTAGCTTATATGCAGAGTTAGTTGGAGGGGGGGGGGGGGATTCTTTATTGCATTTTTTTCTCTTTACCATGTGGATTAACCCTTGCCTTCCACGTTCCTCCTTGGCTCCTTTTTATGCCTTTTTTTTCAAAAGGGCATAACTTTGTCATTTGAAGTCTGTTTTCAGTGTCGTTTTTTTGAAACTGCCTATTTTTTGAGATATTTGCATCCATACTATCGGTTTCTATTTTTACAACTTGCATATTATAGTATGGCCTCTTCATGTGATATTTTGCTTACCATTCCCAACTACTTCTTATGGAAATCCTGTATGGAGGATGTCCTACGAAGTAGGGGACTTTACCAGATTACCTTGGGGAAATAAACTGAACCCAATGATGATAATAAGAAAATAAAATGGGCCAATAAATGTGACGAGGATCATGGATTAATTGGGATGTCCATTTCTACTAATATACGATTCCACCTATCTGGCATTGATGATCCATAAACAACTTGGGAAAAGTAGGAAACTGTATTTGGTAAACACAATGAAATTCTAAGTCATCAACTTGAAAATGAGTTGATTACCTTAAGTTCAAGTCATTTCTCTTGTATCCAAGACTATTTGTCTAAGTACACGACCCTTAGACTCTTACTTGACGAATGTGACATAAAAACGAAATAAGATCAATGCATTTTTCATATTCTTTCCTAGCTTGGACCTACATATTGTGTTTTTGTATCTACCTTTTACTCCATGAAAGAATTTTTGGGGATGCACTATAAAAATCCCACTCTTGAATCTTTTTGTGATTCCTGGATTATAGAAAATAAAAGCTCATACATCTTGGAATAATTAGCAAGGCATATACATCTAGCAAAGCCTTGGTGGCACAATAGAAAGAGAAGTCCAAGCATATAAAGAAGCAACATCATTGAAATAATAAGCAAAAAAAGGGTCCCAATCCCTCTCATCCAACTCATCATTCTAAAAATGACAAAGGAACCAAATAAAAAGGTAAGAAAGTTGAGCAACATTGCAACTTTTGTGGGAAAGATAATCACGATGAATCTAAATGTTTGAAGAAGATGGAAAACTTGGAAGAAACAATGAACAAGCACAACATCAACGTTGATTCGTCTTTAGAATCTACATCTCAGGGACATGCACTTTGTGCTTATGGTTTTTCCTTTAATGCATCTTCTTCCCCTTATTTGAATGGGTGGATCATAGATTCTGGAGCATCCTATCATATGGATAAGGATAAAGCCATATTTTATTCTATGAATGAATGTAACACTAAAAAAATATTTGTTGGTGATGATATATCTCTTAGTGTTTTAGTATCTAGAACAATTTCGGTAGATGATGGTCAGTTTAATGATGTACTATGTGTTCCAAGAATTTCCTACAATTTGTTGTCAGTTTATCAAATTACTCATTCTAGTGAAGGAAAGACTTTAATGTTTATGCCTCACCAAGTTGTAATCAGGGATTTGAAATATCCTAAGCATGTCCTCACCAGTAGAATTGTTGATGATATTACCAGGTTGTACAAAATTAACAACTTTGGGTCATCACCTTTTCCCTCAGTTTTTGTTGCTCATGGCAATGACTTGAGCAAACTTTGGCACGAGTGATTTGGTCACTTAAATTATCACTCATTTCAACAACTATGTAAATAAATATGGTGACATGTCTTCTAATGGTGTCTTGTAGGGTTGGTGTTTGTTCCAGTTGTGTATACTTGGAAAACATCATTGGGACATTTTTGACAAACTTGCCTCTTGGCACGCCTCAACCCCCTTGCAACTTGTGTATAGTGACTTGTGTGGTCCTCTTCCTTTTGATTCCTTTTTTGGTTTCAAATATTTCTTAAATTTCATTGATGATTATACTCTAGAAACACTTGGGTTTATTTCCTAAAACTTAAGATTGAAGTATTTGACATGTTCTTGGACTACAAGGCCCTTGTTGAAAAACATTCTGGTCATCAAATTCTTAAGTTAAGATATGATAATGGGGGATAATATGTTAACAACAAGTTCAATACTTTCTACACTGAACATGGAATCCAACTAAAACACATTGTTCCATACACACAACAGAAAAATGGTGTAGTTGAGCGGAAGAACGCCACCTTACAAGAAATGACTATAAAATTGTATGCTCCAAGCTAATGAACTAAGTCTTTAATATTGGGATGAAGCCATAAATTGTGCAAATTACATAGTTAATCACACCCCCACTAAATCTTTACAAGGTATTACACTATAAGAAGCATGGAGTAAAATTAAACCAGGTGTGAGTCACTTTTGTATGTTTGGTAGTGAAGCATGGGTTCATATTCCTAATGAAAAATAGAAAGCATTGCATCCTAAAAGTGAAAAGTGCATATTTGTTGGATATTTTGAAGATTTGTTACACCAAAATATCGTCATCCTCATGATAATGAGATGTATTGCTTTGAATTTTGCCTAATCCCTGAAGTGTTAGTGCCAAATTGCTTGGGAAGAGGTTCTACCTTCTCATTTTCCAATTGTTGTTGCACTGATGCACCCTGCATGTTTACAACAGGCGTCATACCCTTGATGATGTGCTCTGCACATTGAGAAGGTGCGTCACTGATGTTGGTTGCCTTAAATCAACATGCATCAAACTCCAATGATGCATGTTTCTCTTTGATAAGGTGTGGCACTGCTTGTTTAAAAGCAAAAGAGAAGATTCAATAGTCTTCTAGAAGGAAGCTCTCATGGAGGCTTATCCCAACAAATCAACATAGGTGGCAATCGAACCCATAACTCCTTGGAATGATCCCTTAGCCTTCTCCATTGAATCCTTAACTCCCTTTATCTTCTTTGTCCTATATATGCAAGCTTACCATCATGGGATAGGAGATGCAATATAGAGCACCCAAATGCTGCTAAAATACTCTTAGAGCTGAGTTTCTCTTCTCCATTAGGAACAAGGTTGGATCTTTGAGGCAAAGGCTAATTGGAATAAATTGCGACATCAAGGCATGGTTTTAATCTCTTCCTTTGTATTTTTTATTAATACAGTAATATATATGCTCTTTCCATAAAGATTCATTGTGTTAGATCTTTAGAAATCGTTTACTTGACCACTTGTTTAGATTGATCAATATTACATATATTGTTTTTGTAAAGCTGCATCAGGAAATTATATTATAAGTACAAAAAATATTACAGGGCAAATTCCTAGCATTGGCGGGCTAGGTTGGCTGAACCACCAACCCAACCGCTCAAAATTGCTAGGCTTAGATGTAGCAAGATAAGATTGTCCTGTCGCCGGAGGCTGAATGCCATTGAAGCCGTAGAAGTTCTTACAATTCTTAACATAAACCATAGCCAAGCAAAAAATAGACTGAAAAACAAAAAGGAGGAGGATAGAGAGAACTATAGGCGGTCATCAAAGGCGACAATGTCATCTGCAGGGGGTCTGTGTTTATCTTCGATAATGGGGCAGCTGCCGAAGAAGTCACTGTCCCACCCCTGTGGAGGGAGTTTAGGCATCAATGGATCTATTTTGTGACTGGGAGAAGCTCCCCCTTCAGAAGTGCGGATGATCTTGAAGTGCAACAAATCAATGGTGGTGGGAACAGGAAAGGTGGTGTGCAAAGGAGTCAAGTCGGAGGAGACGCCAGAGTCAGGAAACACCATTCCAGAGGTGTTGACCAGCATTGGCTCAGAGCTTCCTGCAGCCACTTTCATCATTTCCCCCAGAGGAGACAGATTTTTAGGAGCTGAAGAAGACCCTCCAGGGCGAGCAACTGTCAGACCATCCAAACCAGCCCGCGTGTTCATGGGCTCAGCAGAAGCAGAGCCTCTATGCATCTTGGAGAAGCGTTCCAGAGAGAACTTGCCTTCGGCCAGGATGGCATCAAGGCTAACCAATTTAGTATCCTGGTGCACCAGAAGAGCCCTGGTGTCCATTATGGAGGCCGAGGCCGAGTTCCAGTTGGCTAACATTTCTTCAACCAGATTACCAAGCATGTTTTTAATCAACCAATAGTAATTGATTTGGTCGTCGAGATTACCTGCAGCTAAAATGTCCACCACCTGACTAGATTCCCATTCATCAATGAGCGCTCGAACCGGGGTTGAGACACTGCTGTCATAGCCGCTGAAGGCCACCTTTCCTTTCCCAGGAGACACAACCTCTCTACCAGCACCATGCCTAGCTCCTCCACGATGGGAGGTACCTTCCAGGCATTAATAGAATGCACAGAGCTGAACAAAACAGAGTAGTGCCAAGCGTAGTGCAGCAGGAAGAAGAGAATGAAGGCAGAACTGGGCTAGAGCGCCATTTCATACATCGTGAGGGAAGGAAACAGGTAAGCCGCACACGGGAGGTGTAGCATCCAGCTGCATGCGTTAATGCGAGAGGAAAGCTTCCATCGCATCGAGCCTCAACTCATTAACCTCAACCTGATTCGTATTAAACCACTCCAAATCCAAATGATGCACATTAAAATGCAGCCTGTCTGCATGACGGGAAGGTGACGCCTGCTGTGTGTCGATTCCAGATGGATGGATCGATCTGCTAGGTGGAGAGTGTTCGGTGGAGGCACCCACAATCGGGGTGAGGTGGTGTCGTGTGACGAGAGAGACGCCTAGTGCGTGCTGCTGCCAGATGGTTGGGTCAAGCCGCTAGGTGGAGTGTGATCAGGGGAAGCTCCCGCATCCGGGGTTGATCAATATTACATACTACTTTTACTTGTGTTTCCACTTATTTGTCTTATGTTTTTTTGCAGTTGAAGATTGAAGACTACATCAAACCAGGAAAACACTATCGTGATTACAAGGTAAGCAATTATTCGTGATCTTTGTAATTTGATTAATCTAGGAAATTCTATATATTCTGTCATGTTTTGTTCTATATATAAACCATTTAGACTAGAGATCTTTGTCCTTGTCTGCATAGACGAAGTATCTTCAAACAAAATTGGCGACTCCATGGGGAAAGTACATGGTCTTTGAGTTGTTTAATTTGTGATTTTCATTTCTTTGTTTATCCTCTTAGAGCTACTCAATTTGCCTTGTTTCCTTTGAATATGTACTTCTTGAGTTACTGGGTGGTTCAATCTCATTTTGGGATCTTTAGCTCGTCTAACTACCTGCTTTTACTTTGGGATTTTTAACTTCTTTATTTTTTTATTGCGCTTCCCGCACTTGGGCTGTGATTGCCCTGCGTTACTGGTGAGTTGACACACCTCTCTTTGGGTCACAAAGCGTCACTAACGAACTTTTCCTGTGTTCAAGAAGAATCACTGACACAGTTCCCCTGTGAGAATACTACGTCACTGAGGGACTAACGCTCTGATGTATACTAGCAGACTACATCATCCCACAAAATTTTGCATTAGGGTCAGGATCCCCACTTAAAATTTAGACTAGGTGTTTTTGTGAGATTTGTGCTTTACTTGTCTCATTCACAGTCTTCTCCAAATTTGGTTTTCCTCTTTTCTTGGGTTTTTTAAAAATTTGGAGCCATGTTTGGCCCTTTAAGTCAAAACTAGTGCTTTGCTTGCTTGCATTGGGGGGCCATGAATCTTGTATCCTACAGTATCTTTGACCCATATTAAGGTTTCAAAATAATTTTTGGTTTGGTGTGGATTGCCTTGTTTTAAAGACTTGAAAAGTGTGGGATATCGATGTCTTTTTAAGCCTCATTTTCTTGGGTTGTGCATCTTGTTTCCTTTACATGTTGAGCTATCTATTGATTGTTGGAAAAGATTGATTCTTTGTTTCCACTTTAGTTCAAAGAGAATCTTGATTTTGTCCTGTCTTTGCTAGATTCACAAGTTTGAAAAACAAAAAAAATACTCTTTTTGTATTATTATGATCATTTGATATTTTTGGTCTTGCATTTATAAGAAGAGAAAAAGGTTGTCTCAAATTTACATGCATTTGGGTTATTAAAAGATTATTGAGTGCTTATTCTTTGCATTTCACTTGATTGGAAACATTCACGGATTTTTTCTTTCCCATAGCTTAGATGTGTCTTTTTCAAGTGGAAAAATATAGGAAACAAATTAGAGTTATTGCATTTGGTGTTCATAGAAATATCTTTTTTGTCGCTTTAGGATAGTTTTGGGTGTATGATTTTGAATTTTTTACTTCTTTCCATCATTTTGAAAAGGCTAAAATTTCATTTGCATAGGGTTGTTCATTTGGGAAGAAAAACTATCTCTCTCTCCTTCTTAAGTAGGACTTCATCGAAAAGAAGATTTGCACCTCATACTTGCATGGTTTTGAGTCATGTCCAAATTTCATCTGTCCACTTAACCGCATAAGATAAAATCAAGCGCTAATTAAGTTAAAATATTTTATCAACTTGGTGTGATAGGATAGAGACGTGTTTCGGTGTCATAAAACGTAGGATTTGTCGTTATTTCTCCTGCACTACATCCCGAGGAATGTGTGGTTCTTTCACGTACTAGTCGGTATATAGAAAGGCCTTCATGTACTTGATGGTATATAGAAAGGTTATTTCACGTACTTGATGGTATATAGGAAGGGGATTTTCAAACGGTTGTGCATTAGACATCAATACTATATATTGGATCTCCCACATACCTTGTGTATATCGGAAGACCCCTATAGAATCTTAGAACAATCCGAGTAAACCTTCTGTCCGTCTTGTTGTCACAATACACCGAGAACAACACTCGGGGAGCTACCATGCACGTATTGCTAGGTAGTTGGGTAATACAATCAGGGGTATGATCCCAATCCTTCCTAGTTAGTTCTATGAAAAATTGGGCTGAGTATTACTGTTGGACCCTACAGTATATTGCGAGTTGCGATGATTTGACAATCCTTTGAGGATTCGGCTAGTAAATCCCACCTATCAAAAGTTTTCCTGTTGCTTTTAGTTTGAGTAGAGTTTGATGTACATGATAATTAGAAGGCCTTAGAGAGTTTAGATATGGCAACCTCTTCCGGGACTACCCATCAAGAGACCCCTTTTCAAGGGGTACCTTTTGTTTTTTCTCTAGTTGGAGATATTGGTCCTCTCTTTATTGCCACTTTAAATATTCCTAGATTAACCATAGGATTACCGGTATGGTTATTCAATCCGGTGATTCCAGCTGTACCCAATGTTTCAAATGTTAACTCTCCACCATGAGAGTGTCAATCCCAAACTGATCCTTCCCCTTCTTCGTCGGATGTATCTTCTTCCGTTTCTTCTTCCTCGCTTGATAAAAACAATGATGTTAGTAATCAAAAGGATAAGAAGAAGAAGAAGTTTAAGGATAAGGATAAGAAAGAGACCAAGCGTCAAGCAACTGCCTCTGATGACATTCATTCTATCCAAACAACTTGCAGACCCAAGTTCCCTTGTAAGCTTTTCAGAGGTGATCACCTTCTTAAGTATTTTCTTGGTCTTTCCAAAGTGTTAAAAGAGTGGTCTAAAGCCTCCAAGCAACCTATATCATCAGCCTCTAGACATCATACTAATGATACCCCATGGACTAGTGACTCTATGGTTAAGGGCCGTAAAGGTAAATTCAAGAATCCTTTTAGTTATGTAAGGGTATGCACCTTACTTACCTTTGTCCTCATGTGGATGAAGCTTCAAACTTGTTGGAAGACATTACTTTATCTCAGAAACACCTTCCAACATGATATCGTAAGTTATCCCTTGACCCCCCATTGGTTGATGAAGTAGTCGATCCAACTCCATCCATGGTCGATCTCACTCTTTCCTTAAAGAGAGAAGAACAAGTAGTTCATCTCCCTCTTCCTTTGAGAAGTGAAGTTGAAGTGGTCGAGTCGATGTCATATCCACTCGATCCCACTTTTTTATTGGAGAATGCTAAGACTGAAGTAGCCACCATGACACAATCTTCGTCTCATTCTACTCTTCCAGTTGAGAGAGAACTAAAAACCACTGATGCTTTCCTAGTCAATTCAGATTGTTCGAGGCAAGGGGAAATACTGTCCATTTCAATGCCCCCCCCAATTACCGAGGTCATTTCCTTTGATTGGAATAGTTAATCAGAATCTTTTATTTCTTCGGGTGTTCCTTTCCATATATCTGTAGGAGTTGTCGATAAGGAAATATTTCACACTATAGTTGATGAAGGAGCTTCTGTTAGTATTTTATCCTCAAATTCTTGGCAAGCTATAGGTTCTCCTTAGCTTGTGCTAGCCACTAACCAGATACTGGCCTTTAATAGAAGACCTACTGGACCGTTAGGGATCCTTCCTCGGTTACCTATTACCTGAGGAGGGGAAACTATTTGTATTGATGTTATGGTAGTCCAAGGTCCCTTAGATTTTAATCTGCTCCTTGGACGTGATTACGTTTATGCAATGAAAGCTGTAGTGTCCACACTCTTTCGAGTGATGTATTTTCCTCATCATGGAAACATAGTGACCATCGATCAACTTTTGTTTGTTACACCTAATCATTGTATGACTTCCAACCACCAGACTTCCCTGAATGTTTCTCATGTTTTAGTGGTTTCTTCCCCTTAGGTATGGGGGGCGTATCTCCAGCCTATAGACATCATGTTGGATTTATCCCCCTAGCTCATTATGTTGGGGGGCACACTACCAACCTATGGACATCATGTTGGGTAGGACTTATTTCCAAACATAGTTCACCTTTGGTTTCAAGCTTGTGTAAAAATGAAACCAGTCCCAAGCGTAGTTTACCTTTGGTTTCAAGCTTGTGTAAAAATGAAACCAGTCCCAAGCATAGTTTACTTTTTGTTTCGAGCTTGCGTAAAAATGAAACTGCTCACGAGTAGAGTCCCCTTTATGTGTAAATATCGTTACAAAATCAAACATATTCCTCTCCCATTGAGTTGAGTCTCCCACCAAATTTAGGACTTGAACCTTCATTTCATCTACCGGTGTCACTTGATCCTCATTCTTCCTACCCCTCTAGTGAACCTTTTCCTATTAGTAGCCAGGAATTTAATTGGGTGAAGAAGAAGAGTAGTCAGACGAAACAAATCTTGGGGGGCATGATCCAGCCTCTAGACATCATACTAGAGTTAAGCTGCTAGCTTTTGCTGATAATGCTGGGGGGAAATTTCCAACCTCTGGACATCATGTTGGGGAAAAAACTGCTAATGGGTATCACCCAAAATACCAACCATTGGACATCACGTTGGGAAGCCGAAAACCATCAATGGGCCTCATTTCGAGCATAGTTCATTTTATGTTGCAAGATCGTTTAAAAATGACGTAGATACCATGATTATTCTTCCAACCTATCTTCGAGCTCATTAAAAATAGTAAGATGGCGTCGAGCTTACTTTTTCCACTTTTTTGTGCTCAGGTTAAAACATGAAAAATATGTGTTAAGCTTACTTTTTCATTTTTCGTGCTCTATATTCAAACATGAAAAAGATTCTAAGAAATTTTGATACCATGCTCATGCTTGTTAAAAACCAAGTAAAAAGGTGTCGAGTACACTTTTATCGCTTTTTCGGGATTGTAAAACCTTTACGAAAAAGGAACCCCCATGGAGTTGTCTTTAAGCTCTTTTCAGACTCCCAAAATAGGAAAAGATCATCAAGCAAACTTGATTCTTTCACGCTCGTAAAAGTATTAGAAAGGACGTCTTTCCGATGACGGTTTACCACTTTTTCGGACTGGTTGGACTATGTACGAAAAATGAATACTCTAGTCAACATTTGACTAGAAGAGTTCTTCCAGGTATTATTTTATACTTTTTCGGGCCTTGGGGAATAAATTTACGATTTTTTTTACCTTGGAGTCTTCTTTAGTATTTTTAGACTCTCTAAACATGAAACAACACCAAGTTAACCTTCTTTGGACTCGTTAAAAACATTGAAGGACCCTTTTTGGGAGCGAACCCCTCCTTTCTCAGGTTCATAAAACATGCGTGATTGGACTCATACAAAATATGAGCTATAATGAGAGTTTTTTACCCTCTTCCAGCTCATAAAAAGAAAAGAGGCACTCATTAATCATGATGGGGAAATTAAAGGAAAGAGTATGTATTTACACATATATTAATGGCAACTTATAGTTAACCTTGAGCATGGAACCTGTTTGCATTTCATTTAAATAGTTGGGTAATCAGCTTGTCCTCGAGTCATAACACGTCCATGAGTTATTCTACTCCTTTGGGTCATCCAAAGAACACATCAATAATTTGTTGTGTTGTGTCTTGGTTTCCACCTTGTTGAGTCAATGTTTCCAAGTCATTTATTGTGCCAGTAAATGTTCAAGGGAGGTCTGTCACTTGAGTCAACCTTTGTATTCATCTTACCTTTGTGTCGGTTACCCCTGAGTTGGTCCCAAAAAGTCACTCCTCAGTTGACGCAAGGTGCCTTATGACAAAGGTTCTTGCTTAACAATTTCACACAACACACGCGTTCACATAGACAAGATGTAAACAGGATGCCAGAAGATGGCTTATATTACTTCTAACGAAATGGTTACAATGCAAACTGCAAGTAATGTAAATAACTAACTAATTGTCTGCCTTAGCCTTTGACAATACATAAGTAACTGTGTGCTATCTCAGTGTGTCGATCTTCACCCTCTCTTGGTTCACTGTGGAACTCTGAGTTATGGCTCGATCTTCTCTGCCTCTGTGTTCTCTGATCCTTTGTTGATCAAACTGAACTAACTCTCCACTCTGTGCCTGTGCACAAGTCTTCTACTCTGCTACTGTTGTTCCCGAGATCACTTCGACCCCCGAGACACGCATCCTCTATCTGTCGATCTCCTCAAATCCTGCAGACCTGCAGCTGTCAGCGCCACTGCGGTGCTGCACAATATCTGCCTGTGTTGACATCTATCACGATCCCAACTACCTTCAATAACTTCCATTAACTTCCTTAGCAACCCCGAACTATTGCCAAGTGCTCTCCTTGACTTCTACACATCCTTCTGACATTGCTACAGTATTCGGTCATCTCATTGCCTTGACCATACTGTCTGTTTCCCTTTTGCACTCTCTAGGCTTCACCAATCCATCCCTTCCTCCTCGCTTTGCTCATGCCCAAATATGTCGGAGTCATGGTTTGATGCATGTCGACCATTGACGCCTCTCACTCTTCCAGTGTTCTGTCGACCCCCAACATGTTGACTCTCGACCTTCGCTGCTTCTGTCGGTCGCATACTGACTGCTCCTGCTCGACTTATTGACTTTGACAATCCAATCTGCTCTTCCGCACCAATGGTCATCGACACTCCCTTTGGTCGGTCTTATCCATGTCGACTAACTTCGACTACTCTGCCTAGGCCCTGATATTCCTGCATCATCAGTCCGATCTACTCCAACAAAAAATATTTGATCCTGTTTTGTGTCGATGATGGGGGAAACATCATGGCCCTACTTTGATGGGTTTATCCTTGTTGACTGCAACACATCATTGAAGAATTCAACCTAGAAACCACTTAAGTACCTTGGGCTTGCATGCCTCAATGGAAGATTACCTTGCTTCCAAAAGTAAGCTTACATCATTGGCCTCTGATTGAAAGACTCCACCGAATGTTAAACCTCAACTCATTGATTCACATTCGGGGGAATGTACTAGGGTACCTTGGGAATCATCAACATAAATGATGATATCCCTCACACTTGTTAATGGTATACCTCAATGACCACTAATCAAGTGATTTATACCATGTTCGACACCGAGACATCTTTTCACATGGATAGAATTGTACTTTTTTGGGTTCGAGATGAAGATGTTGGGATACATTTGTTACATATCTTACCCATGTTGCGATGGAGAATGTTTAGTAGGTTCCCACATGGATATCATGTTGGTGACCCTATCTGAAGTACTGTCACACATATCCACTCTTGTATTGGTCATGGTTGTGTCATTATTTCATCATGGATCTACGCTTGTATTTTAGTAGACATGATTTTGTTCAGTCAGTCAGTACCAACATGGATCTGCAATCTATTGGTTGACATCCATGTTATGATTCATTTGGGACATATATCTCAGGGTCTATTGTATTGCAAAGTCCTTGTTCAACATTTCAACCAATGGTCTTTTTCCTCAACTTCCATATATCAAAGCATTTCACCTATCCTATCCCTCTAGCTTCATACTTTGTGGGGAAATCTATTACACCAAAATCTCATCATCCTCCTGGTAATGAGATGTATGCCTTTGAATTTTCCCTAATCCCTGAAGTGTTAGTGCCAAATTGCTTGAGAAGAGGTTCTACCTTCTCATTTTCAAATTGTTGTTGCATTAACACACCCTGCATGTTTACAACAAGCGTCAAACCCTTGATGACGTGCTCTGCACATTGATAAGGTGCATTACTGACGCTGGTTTCCTTAAATCAGCATGCGTCAGTCTCCAATGACGCATGTTTCTCTTTGACAAGGTGCAGCAATGTTTGTTTAAAATCAAAAGAGAATATTCGAGAGTCTTCTAGAAGGAAGCTCTTGTGGAGGCTTATCCCAACAAATCAACATAGGTTTCATTCGAACCCCTAACTCCTTGGGATGATCCCTTAAACTTCTCCATTGAATCCTCAACTCCCTCTATATTCTTTGGCCTACATATGCAATCTTACCATCATGGGATAGGAGAGGAAAGATAGAGCACCCAAATACTGTTGAAATACTCTTAGAGCTGAGTTTCTCTTCTCCATTAGGAACAAGGTTGGATCTTTGAGAAAAAGGCTAATTGGAAGAAATTGCGATGTCAAGGCATGGTTGCAATCTCTCCCTTTGTATTTTGTGCTAATACAGTAATATATATGCTCTTTCCATAAAGATTCATTGTGTTATATGTTTCGAACTCCTTTCCTTGACCACTTGTTTAGATTGATCAATATTACATATTACTTTTACTTGTGTTTCCACTTGTTTGTCTTATGTTGTTTTGCAACTGAAGATTGAAGACTAAATGAACCCAGGAAAACACTATCATGATTACAAAGTAAGCAATTCTTTATGATCTTTGTAATTTGTTTAATCCAATAAAGTCTATATATTCTATCGTGTTTTGTTCTAGATCTAAACCATTTAGACTAGAGAGCTTTGTCTTTGTCTGCATAGACGAAGTATCTTTGAACAAGATTGAAAAGGTTATATAATTCTTCAACCACATTCCAAATATATAATTAGTAGAACATATATTAAATTCGATGAAAATATATTATCCTGTGAACCTACTTTGGTGTATGTTCCATCTTTGTCCTGTGATCCATATTCAACACTTGTGACATATTCTACTTAGAAATTTCCTAGACATTATTCCTACTCCGGTTTCTGATTATTAGTGAGGATGAAATTCCACCTCTGCCTTCTCATTTTCCTCCAATTGCTCCGACACAACCGCTTCCTCAATGGGCTCATACAACATGTGAAGTGACTCGTGATCTTGTCGGTGATCCTAGAGATTGGCACCAAACTCATTCTCAGTTATAGTGAGCCACTTCTCTTTGGATTGAGTTTTAGAGAATCATGATCTAGATACATTTGCAGAAGCTTCAAGGAATCCAGATTTGGATGCAACTATGGATGAAGAATATCGTTCCTTAATGGTGAATGATACTTGGTATCTTGTACCTCTTTCGAAAGGAAGAAAAATTGTCAGATGTAAATGGGTCTACATAACTAAGTATGCAACATATGGAAGTGTTTAAATATTGAATGCAAGGTTAGTTGCTTAAGTATTTTCCCAAGTTGAAGGAATTGACTACAACAAAACCTTTTCCCTTGTCGCAAAAATGAACTCCATCCACCTTGTTCTTTCCTTTGCAACCTTACATAAATGGGAGGTCCATAAAATGGATGTCAAGTACACCTTATTGCATGGGGATTTGTAGGAATAAATTTTGCATGGAACACCCTCCTGACTATGTTCATAATGACTCTAGACTTGTTTATCACCCTAAGAAATCCTTATATGGTATTAAGCAAGCTCCTCGAGCCTATTATGATAAAATGGATAGCTTTCTCCTTGACACTGGTTTTTCTAGATGCCATTTTGACCCCAATGTCTATACCAAGAAAGTAAGAAACCATCTCATTATCCTTGTTCTTTATGTTGATGACCTTATTCTTACTAGTTGTAACCATCAACTTTTAACCCATGTGGAGTATTAATAAGAAATTTGAAATGACTGGCTTATGACATTTGCATTATTTTCTTGGCGTCGACCAATTCTTGCAAACCAAAGAAGGAATTTTTATTTCTCAGTCTCAGTATGTCTGTGAGCTTCTTTTTCACTTTCACATGGATGATTGTAAAGCAACTCCATCTCCCTTCCGGTCTAGAGTCAAACTTTCTGCCACTTGAATTTCACCTGAAGTAGATGTTAATTTTTCGATAATTTCATTCCATTATCATTCAGGATCATTAAGAGAATAACATGTACAACATATCTACAGCATATCAATCATATACACAATAATGCAAGCACACAAGAGACACATAGTTTCCTCGGGGAAAACCAAGAAGGTGAAAAACCTTGCAAATTCCTCAGAGATAGAATAAGCCCCAATAAAAGATCACAAGGATAAAACCCAAAGAGATGTCTCTATCAGATACTCCTCCTCCTCCACATGTGCGCCACTTTCTCTCTTAGCTATGCGAGCTTGAGAAGTGAGTGAATGAATAGAATGAGAGAGGCACACCCTCTATTTATACATTGACTTGACCTACCAATAATCCAATAGGGCCGACTTCCTAAGGAAGACACATAACCCAACCACATGACCTAACTAGGGCCGACCCCACACTCGTGGTCTAATAACCCATCAATACAAATGATGACACTTACAATGTAACTTGTGACACTTGCAAATACAAATGACGACACTTCCAATCAGAGGAATAATACATCTCTGTTGGATATACAATAAAGTACAAATGCAATATACAAGTGAATATCTTCCGAAGTTACAAATACATCAACAGTAGATGCCACCTTGTATCATCAACTTGTTGGTAGTATCTTATCCTTGACCCATACCCATCCTGATCTTTCCTTTTCCATTGGTCGTATTGCTTGCTATATGAAAACGCCCCATGAAATCCATTGAAAATCAATAAAAATGATAATTTGATATATTTTGGGTATAGTTCATTCATAGTTCAGTTTGGGATTCATTACAATTTAGGGGGAACTCCTTTGTTGAATGGTTTCATTGATTAAGATTGGGTCGGAGATCTTGATGATCAAAAGTCTATTGCAGGCTATGTTTTCAGTCTTGGTTCTGCTCCTATTAGTTGGGCTTGTAAGAAACAACAAGCTCTTGCTCTTTCTTCAACATAAATAGAGTATCGAGCTGTAGATAATGGGAGTCAGGAATATTTTGTGGTTTTGAAAGATCCTTTCAGAGTTTGGATTTGAGTAGAAACATTCAACTACCTTTTAGTGCGATAATCAAAGTGCCATCAAGCTCTCCAAAGATTCAGTTCAACATCAGCGCAACAAAAACATTGAGCTACATATGCACTTCATGAGAAAGCTTGTTCATGATCCCATTCTTGAAGTGCTCTTTTTCCCTACAGATGATCAAGTTGTAGACATCTTCACAAAGTCTCTTACAAAACTGAAGCTTTCAAACTTTGATCTATGTTAGGAGTTCATTAGTTTGTCACTAAGGGGGGATAGGCTCTAATGCCTCCTTCCTCCTTCTCTAATAGTATCACTTTTGTAAATCCCTCAATCATATCCCAATTTGTTCTTAAGCGGGGTTGTTAGGATATTTAAACACTTAGGATTTAGTTAAGATCAACTTGTCATAATATTTTTGTTAGATAAAGTGTGTTTCTTTAATATGCATTAGTATGTATTTGTAGACATGTAATATGATGGTCACGATATGTTCTTGTCATAGAGTGATATTAGTTCATCTTCTCCTTGATTTGAGTGACCATTGATCTGTGGCTTAGCACTCGATTTGTCCATATTCTCTATTTAAACAGCATGGATGGTCATTTGCTAGTTGATTGATTATGAGAAGTTCATTTGTAATATTCTTTTCTTTGCATAATAATATTGGCTCAAGTAGCTATTTGGTTGGGGCCGTGGCATGTTTCCTTTTTTGAGGGTTTAAACCATGTAAAAACATTATTGTGTTGATCTATGATCTATTTGTGTGAGCAGGTTCTCAAGGTGTTTGATCTTTTGGAAGTATCCTGTGATAGTCGAACAACATTAGTTCAGTCCTTTCCCCTTTTGCGGAATTGGATGGTCATAAATATTGTAAATGGAATAAATGTAACAATTGGTTTAGAACCATGGTTTTGTAGTTCTGGCCATCACTTGTTATCTAATAATATTCTAGTTTTTTAAGACAACACGGTATCTATTCCTTAGCTAATTTATCTTCACTATGTAGAGGTAATTTTTGGAATAATGGTTCAAAAATTGTTGAGGATATAGGCCTTGTGGGAAATGAAGTTGACTAGTGGAAACAATTGATCTATATGTTGCAAGTAATTCACATAAACTTTAGAGATAATGAAAATTCATTGGTTTGGTCTTGCAACCCATTAAGGGAATACATAAATAGCTTGGGTTACAAGGCAATGCTTCTTTAAGAAGATCAATACGAGTGCTAGTGGCGGAAACCTTATAAAAATAAAAATATATAACACAACTAATTTTCAATATTAGTTAATGGATCAAGCATTACCAATCCATGAGTGAAAGGTTGCATATCCTGCACTTATGTTTATTTATATGAGTGCATATTCTTTGTTAAAACCATTCATAACCTTATAACTCTTTAAATAGGCTTCCCATATCCAAAACCCTAACTACTTGACATGGTTAAATAATTAATAAGTACCAACTTCCTAGTGGGTCTTACTTAATAGAGAGACCCTTTTTACATTGAATGCTAATTACTAACTAATCAGCCTTATTCCATAGATATGGTTGTATACATTACATGACCAAATCCTAAAGTATGGTGGGTTGGGGTAGAATCCCAACATCTTCTAACTTCACCACAAAGTAGGATTTGAACTCCAACCAGTAACAAAGGCTCTAGTGGGTGCTAAATAAGTACATGATTTATGATTACTATGTATACACCAAGAGGTTACCCTAGGGGTTATCCCTAGAATGCAATCGAGTCCTCAACTCAACTCCATTGATTGAATTTGTTCATTCATAAAATAAATTCTAGATTCCCTACCCTTCCATTGATGCTTTCTTTCCTTCTATTATTCTCTATTACATTGACTGTTTCGTTATACCTACTTACTTCTTAGACCATTTTTTTAAAGCATGGGAATCGATAACTAGTCGAGATTACATGGGCTAAGCCCAAATTCAAATCTAGTTGGATTCCACTAAAATCCAAGAGTATATCCAATAACTTTCAAGATAGATATACCAATAACTCATGACTTAATAAGGGTCTAGAAATCCTGAGGCACACTTGAGGGGACCTCTATCAGATGGGGCATACCCTTCCAACCTTATCACAATAGGCCAATGTTTCATTAGGGGATTTTAACTTGGGTTGGGAGAGTGTTAAACTTACCTCTCTACCATTTGAACTGTCTACCCCTCGACCCTCTTCTTACACCATTAGAGACCCATACCTATTTTTCACATAATCAAAATCACACCCATATCCCCACTTGGAGACCAAGGATAGACTTGATAGGTCCCATGTAGTGGTTTGAGGCATCATTATTGTCCCTACGTGCCTAGAATCCTTATTTAGAGTGTAAGACCAAGGTTTCCTCCCCTAACCATGCTCCCCTAAACATGTTCAAGGCCTCAAGTTTGAAGAATGGTGAAGGTATAAATGTAATCCTATCTTGTTTAGCTTAGGAATTGAATTAAATAAGCAAAGCCATCTTCCCATCCAAATCTCATTTTTCAAACTCCATGTACACACATAAAAAATTTGAATTGTATAATGAATATCTTATATTAATAACAACAAAATCATAAAAACTTTGTGTAATGATTTTAGATTGTGGATTTGGTGTAGATTATGCATTGAGTGCAAGAACAATCATTAAAAAAAATATCACTATTAACATGCACACATTATGTAGAATTAGAATGCACAAGTGCTTTTGTGATATGAAATTCAAAATCTAGGTGATAATACACAAATGTGGCATACTTAAATTTCATAAGAACATGCTTGTGCTTAATAACACTTATCCTATCCATTTGTCAAGTGTTATGTGTCACCTCCCACCCCATGTGTCTATTTTGGACTTTATATAGGTTTGAAGTAACCAAACTGGTGGTATGGAATGCATAGATCATAACAAATTCCTTTTTTTTCCCTTTTCCAAGATGTCTTGGTTTGAGAAACTGCAACAATATGTTCTACATCCTTATAGATGATGAAATTGTAGACATATAGACTCGTTTTTGCAAATTACAAATACATATTTTTTAAAGAAATACTTTTAATTTTAACTTTTTATTATTCTTTTGACATAACTCATTAATGCTAAATTAGATTGTTAATGCTTCTCCTTTCACTTTTTCCATTCCTCAATGAATTAGAAAAAAAAATGTATGTTGAACTATTACAATGAACTCTACATGCTAAAAAATCCATTTCCATTATGTTAAGACCTTCAAATGCTATATCAACACTTGACATACTAATTTTTGGGTTTGATGAATTTATTAATTTAAAAATAAATTTGGAGGTGGGTGGTGGTTAGGGGGATAGCTCCATACTAGTACTCGTCCTCTAGTATATTTTTAAAAACTGATTCCATCATGCAGGTACTCAAGCACTGCACAACCTTGGACAATTTTTTTTATATAATGCACATCAAGGGAAATCCTGTAGGTACTTCCCATAATTTTGAGGATAGTTCCCAGAGTAAATTGTTTGGTTGTAGTTTTTTGAAATCTAACCCAACAAGGACATCGAGTGAGGACCACGATACACAAAGTCATATAGCCCAAGTACTTGATCCCTTGACCTCCTGGTTGCAATTCACAACACTCAATCACTTGAGCTAACCCATTGGTCTCACCAACATGGACATATACCTCTCTCCAAAAGAAAAAATATCATTGTTAGAAAAAATCCACAAAAAATCCAATTTAATATCTAGTTACAAAAAAATTATATATGTAGAAAGATTATTCATTTTTTTACATTTCATATTCTTATTTGAAATATAGGTTCATTATGTATGTATCTCAAAAAATCCATGCAAGTTAAGAGCTGCTTGTTTTTCAAATCTATACTACATCTAACATGTCAAAAGAGACCAACATTAGCTTGCACTCACCATGTTGCACTTCATATACTAGTGAGGGACAAGATAAATTTACAAGGGATTATATTACAAGAGGAGATGAGACTTGTAAACAATATCCTACTAATGAGATGACACAAATTGATGCTAAACTTTGTTAATATTTTCTTGAAAATTCATTTGTTCCTTTTGGAGGGGGGGGGGGGGGTCAAATATATTGATCGGTGATTCGGGATAATTTTTTTGATTGAGAATATACCTTTGGTGCGAGTGCTTGTGTTGAGATATTACCTAGGGAGGATACCAACAACCTGTGACTGAAACCACTCTAGATCCACCTTATATTACATCCATTAAGTGTCCAAAGGGATCAACTCTCTCAAGGTTCGAACCTTTGCAAAAAGGTTTTGCACATTAAAATAAATTTTCACCTCGAGGAATTTAATCCTTCTTAATGCTTGATAGATCTCATGTTAAGATGGATCTAGGATGATACAATAATGTGTTGATGGGTATGAAATGGTACATTTTAAAGTGTGAGAGATTAGAATCGACCAAGCACTCTAATTCAAGGGTAAAATTAAAACATATCATATTGTGACATGTATAAGTACTTTATATTTTATGCATTGTTTAATGCATAATTATAATTATTAATTAGAAATATGAGTAATTATACATTGTTTAATGCATGGCTATAATTCTTATTATGATCGATTAATTTATTAATAGTTATTTAAATAATAAAAAAAATACATAAATGGGTAGCTTTTCAAAGATACATAAAAGTTGTGGCCTAGTTGATCAACATTAAGAAGTACATAATGTCCAAAGAATTCAAAATATAGCAAGAAGCAATTATCAATTTGCTTTCAAAACAAGCATATATATGCTAGCTTTTCTTTATATTTGTCAACTATGACCTATAAATCTAATATCTATAAGCTCTAATACATTGACCACACATGAAAATAACATGAAAGTACATAAAGAAAACCTAATACCACTATGCAAAACCATGAACAACATGGGATTCTTTCATTTCAACATCTTTGTTATCTAGCATTTCCTTCTCCATCTTGTTGTTCCAATACTTTTCATGCCCCCCTACTTCCTATTGCACTATCAAGTCCTCCATGCATGCCTCCTGAACTGACCCAATGGATTTTGAGGACCTATCCACCACTTATTACAATATTTTGGTGAAACCAAGTATCATGTGATAATTTATATCAAAGTTAGAGACCAATTTATCCACTTGTCTATTATAGGCTTCAATTCACCCTTGTAGGTCCTCATATTGATCCTATTGGGAAATGGGAATCTATGTGATCCCCAATGCTCAGGTTTAGGTGGGATATAGCTTCCTACAAGGTGTCCAATTGTCTAACCAAGGGTCTAATAATCCTTCTTAAATATACAAATTCTCTCATAAAAAATTTTCCATGATGAATACGCTCCATCGTAGCACCACATGGAACACTAAAGAAGAATCAATTGGACCTTGCAGACCTAGTTTGCATACAAACAAGATTCAAATTGTATAAATTGTCCCCATATAATTTTCATTTCTGCACTTCTATTGCACAATAAAACACCCAAATGTTGGTAATCCCTACCTAGTAAACCAAAAAAATCAAAACTAGTACGAGAGATACCTTTTCAGTAAAGTAAAAAATAACTCACCACCATGAAAATCCATTATATTTATCCAATGTCAGAAACCATTACATTTTCCTTACTTCTCCTCCTATGACAACATGAATGTATTTTTCTGATGGGTATAGGATATGGATATGGATTTACATTTGTTGGCACAAAATTGATACTGGGCTTCTTGAGCATGGGCCAACAAAAGGGCACCGATGTAGTCTACTGTGTTGCCATTTTCAATCCGCTTAAGGGGGAAGCTCTCCCCCAAAGCACAACCGAGATCGAAATAATATAGGGATTGGTTAATTGTATGGTTATGATTGAGGATTTACAATAAAAGCATTGCAACATCATTTACCTAAGTATAATGCAACGACACTTAGTCATATACATTAATCCTTTAGAGATATCATAAAAGTAAACACAAATAAACACAACAGAGACAATCACAACATTGTTGGAATATTTAAAACCCACATCTATGTCATTTATTACCTTAGTAGCATTAATTAATCATTTTATGATTAATTCCTATGTATTAGACTAGGAAGTTGGCCTAAAACATCATTGTGTGGACCACAAATCACCATTGTGTGGAACACTAGCTTCCTAAACCCACTAGAGCACATTCCAGGAGATCTTGGATAATATTCTGGCTATTTTTAGATAATCCTGGAATAGAAAGGCACATTAGATGCTGTTACTATTTTTTACCACTTTTGGTGAAAGGTATAAGCTAGTTGACTAGTCATAACTATTTTTTGGCCAACTCATCCTCCATGATGTTTCTTCCTTCCAAATTCTGGATTTGGCATGCTTTTCCATCACACATCACTATCTAATCACCAAATCATAAATTCGTGAGCCTTTGGAGTGACTTGGAGAGCACACTTGCCACCTAGGGGGGTTTTGCATAATTTTAGTAAGTCTACTTTTGTGAGGATTCGAATGGAATCCTTATGCATTCAAATCTCTGATTTAATTCTATATGTTGAAAACCTATTAATTTCCCAAGGTTGGCTGATGTATTATTATTCATGAGATTAATTCTGTTTGCATCATATGTGACTGTTTTTCAGTGTTCTTGACTGGTTGTGTGAGAATTACTTGTGAGCGTTGTAATTTATTGATCAGATCTTGGTGTGAACTAAATTTCATAAACATATAAATTTAAGGGGCCTAATAACATTTTCATTATAACAAATACATATTCATTACAAAAACTTACATGTTGTCTATAAGGCCTTACAATCACTATGGAATTAACCGTTGCAGGGTATACCCTCATATAAATGAAACTGAAAACCAAAATACATAACTCCTGCTACAGATCTAGATGTCTCTGTCTCTGGATGGCTTTGATCCTCTGAGGCTGGGATGCTCTCAGATCTCTACACACGTACGTGCTCTTCTCTCCTCTTCTTCTTGTCCTCCACTTCCTTTTATACTCGTGAAGCATGTCCAAAATTGGTCCAAAAGTTGTTACTGCAATTACCTCTTTTTCGTAACTTCCTCTTCCTTTCCACACTCTCTTCCTTGTTCTTCTTTTCTTTTTCCTTTTTTAGTCCTCTTCAAAATCAAGGAGCCAATAGGATCTGACCAAAAGGTTGACTTTCCCTCGAGTCAACTTTACTATGTTACTAATCCTTGTGCATCTTCTACTATTGGTCCTTCAAATGAAGAAGACAAATCTAGTACTGAACAAAATTGATTTATCACATTTGGTATTGAACAATATCAATATTTATCCTCTGTATTAGTGACATTGAAGAAAATTGCTAGATGCTACATTAAGGAAAAATGCACGCAAGAAAGAGTATAGCCGGCCTGGTTGTGGAGTTATAGGAAACATACTCAACAAATGATATTTCGTCTTTAAAATATTCATTCATGAGGACTCCATTGTAGATGGAAAACCACTAACTTCCTACTCAACAAAATTCTAAGCTTCAGAGAAAATATTCTGAGCATCGAGGAGACTAAGAAACAAGGATGAAGCACGGGAACTGGTACCAGCAAGGTTAGCGATTACGTCTTGGCGGGGTACTGTCACTCTCTCAAACTCCCATACAGTTTCGTGGTGGCAATGGGGTACTTGACAAAGTGAGATGTGGCAAGAATATTAGGGGTGACTCCCGTCCAGAACATTGTGATTTCTTGAAATGTTCATCTAACATGAGGCCTGAGATTCTTGTTATGATTTGTGCATCGAAATGTTCATCTAACATGAACTGATATTGGGAACGATCAATGGGGTGCTCTGCATTGAGGCCACTAAGCAAGGCTTGACGAGAAATAACATCTCATACAATAGTAAGGGAATGAAGGCAGGGACTGACATGGCTATTTACATGGTGACATCAAGATGAGACATGGGAAAATGCCTTGTGGGTGGAAAAGGATGTTACATATCTTTATATAGAGGTGGAATTATGGTGAGGCGACCTTTCACATTATATGGATTGGATGTAAAATGGTGTGTTAGGGATCTGGGTATGGGGTTGGGATTTTAATGATGGTAGTCATATAAGTCAAGGATAATGATTTGGGGATTATACATGTGATATTAGGGTATTAATGAATGAAGGATCACATGGGTGGGATACCTAGGTGGATGGAGTGACTGTAGAGTAGAAGTGGTGAAAATTTCCATGATGACACACTGAATGAGTTGGAGTGGCTGTGGTTTCGTATGAGTGACTGATGATCTGATGAACTAGGCAATTGTATAACTGCAACAGGAAACTGATAGAGGCAGACTGGAACTGTGGGTCCCTCCCTAACTACAATGGTGAGGAATAAATGACAAGCAAACTAAACTGCTGAAACCAACTAAAGACTAAAAATAAAAATCATTGGACTGAAACATAAATAAATTGTAACTCCTAACTAACTCACTCCCGAGAGAAGGAATGTTCTCTTGTGAAATTACTGATCAGAAATGTAGGGATTCAGGCATGTGCCATTCACCCATCCTAGATGCAAGATATTTTCAAGTTGCACAAGTTTCACAACACCAAAATCCTTGATTTTTGCAACAATGAATGGTCCTAACCAATGCATCTATAATTTGGCTGGATTCTTCATAAACTTGCTCTGATACAATAACACTTTATTGCCTTTGGAAAACTGTTTCTTCTTGATGTGGAGATTGTGCCATGCCTTTTATTGCCCTTTCTCCACTTTTGCATGATATTTTCCCATAAAATGGGATTCTTCAAGTTCCATGAGTTCTACAAGGCATTCCACAACTTAATCTTCTTCTGTCATTTGTGTTGCATGTGCGATGTAAAGACTTGGAACTATGAACTCGATGGGAACTACCGCTTCTATTCTACCATAGACCAACTGAGATGGAGTTTGATTGTGAAGATTCTTAGTATTAGTCCTGTAAGCCTAGAGTACAGTTGGAATACGCTCATCCCAGTCATCCTTATTTGCGCAACAAACTTTTGTTAGTCCGATCTCCAAAATCTTGTTGAATGGTTCCATAGTGTCATTTTCCTGAGGGTGATATGGACTAATTTTATGATGATGAATTAGAAGTTCAGTTGTCAATTATTCAATGGTATTTTTCATAAAATGTTTTCCTTGATCACTTGTGAGACTTCTGGGGCACCTGAACTAAGTAATAATTTTTTCATAAATGAATTAAGAAGCTGTCTCTGAGGAACAATCTCGGACTGGTGCAGCTTCATTCCACTTGGTTAGATAATCTATTGCAGTGACAATATAACAAGATTTTGAATGCTTCGTCGGTCGGTTGATGGGTCCCACAAAGTCGATCACCCATTTCTCAAATGGTTGCAGTGCTCATAATGGGTGCAATGGGAGCTTATCTCTTCTAGATGGTCGATCCACACTCTAGCATGCATCACATTTCCTTGCATACTCTTTAGCATCTTTGAATACTATAGGCCACCACAATCCTACTTGAAGCACTTTCCTTCTTGTGGATTTTCCACCAACATGCCCTCCCACAACTCTGGCATGAAATTGCCACAAATATTTTTCACGTTCATGATCTAATACCCATCTACATAAGATTCCATCAATTTCCAGTTTATATAGTTGTCCCGCAATTAGTTGATATTCTGCACCTTTTACAACTATGTTCCTTTTCTGGGTTGGGGAGTAGTCGTCTAGATCCTTTCTTGTGGTGAGGAACAACACTATCTCTTCTAGGAAATGTGGGATTACTTACACTCTAAATATTGTTGTGTCTAGTAATTGATCGTCCACTGGTCCATCATTTTTTCCTGATTCTATGTGAGACAAATGATTAGGTCCATGATTGTGTTTCCTAGGATTCATTATGACTTCAAAAGAAAATTCCTGAAATAGAAGAAACCATCTACAGATTCTTCCTTCTAACACTAGCTTGTTTACTAGGTACTTCAAGGAAGAATGGTATGTGAAGAACTTAAAGTGTCCTCCCAATAGGTAGTGGCGGAAATTCCGTAGTACATAAATCATAGGAAATCCTTCTCACTATGTTGTAGTATAGTTGTGCTATGCTTGTGATATCTTTCTACTGGAGAAGTACACTAGATGGTCCATCTCGCCTTCTCTTGGATATGCTAGTATAGTGCCAAGAGCGATTCTGGATGTGTCCATGTGGACATGGAACCCCCTCTGCTAATCAGGAAATGATAGGATTGGAGTGTTAACCATTTTTTCTTTTAGTGTGTTGAATAATTTTTCACAATATTCATTCCAATGAAAAATCTCTGCCTTATTCAACAGTTTTTCCAGTGGTGCAGTGATGGATGCATAGTTGCAGATGAATATTCTATAGTATCTAGTATGACCCGAGGTATATCTTAATTGTTTTACTGTCATAGGTTCTTGTAGATTTACAATGGTCACAATTTTCATAAGATCGACCAGTATTACATCTTTACACACAATATGTCCCAACAAGTTACCAAAAGGTACATTGAATATGCACTTCCATAGGTTCAATGATATCCCCATCTATCTGCAACGACCCAACATAAGCCAGAGGAGAGAAACATGGTCTTTGAGAAAACTATAGACTTCCCAATCATCCAAATAAACTTCTAAGAACTTATGAAGGAACTCACAGAAAGCTGTGGTCACGATCCTCAAAAAGACAACTAGTGAATTCTTAAGTCCAAATGGCATAACATTGTATGCGAATGATCCCCATTCAATAGTAAATGTAGTCTTATTCATATCTTCTTCAATGATTCTAACCTAATAATAGCCTGGGAATCCATTAGTGAAGGAGTATGCTTCATTCCACGTCGCTTGATCTAATACTTCATCATTGAACAGTGTCGAAAATGGGTCATAAACACAGGAAGCATTCAAGCTGTAGTATTCAACACAAAATCATATTTCCTCTGTATCCTTCTTGCTTTGGATCACAATGGAGCTGATCCATTTCGACTCATCAAATAGAAAAATCAGGCCTGCACTCAACATGGAGTCAATATCCTTCTTTACCTTTTGCTTTATTCGAGGGTTCAACTGATACGGTTGATGTTTGAAAGGATTTTCATATGGATTTAGTGCAATCTTCATCTCTCCAATATCTCCCTAGATTCCTTTTATCTTTGTGAAACTTTGGGGAAAAAAGTATTCATACTCTTTCAATAGAGATGTGACCTAAGATATTGTTTGGTCATCCTAGTAGTCCCCAATAGCTACCATCTTTGGTTTGTATTCAATGACAATGTTTATTTTCTTCAACTGCAGAGGTTGTGCGTAAATTGCTCTGGTATCTTCGTGTTTGGTGTGTCTAACTTCCAAATAACCTTTTAATTCCTGGAAGGTGAGGTGTTGTAGCTGTTCTAGTTCATCTGGTTCTAGATTGTCTTGATCTACCTTTGCGCAGTAGAGGTGTTTCCTCATCTCTAGGATGGCCAAGTGAAAGTTCGTCAATTCTTGATATGCAGGGAAAATATACGAGTGACAAACCTTCTGCAGTTGGTCAGTAAATAATGCACCATTGATAGTTTCCAATTCTTTTGTTACTATGTCACTCGATGCAGCGAAGGAAAAATATTGACATAACTTGACACATAGATTCTTCCAACAATCAACCTACTTCCTTGTTTCTTCATGTAGATACCAAGGTTTTGGAATAGGACCGAGTTTGTGAAAGAATTGATGAACCCAAAACTGTGGTTGTAAGCCTCCCAATTCCCATTGATACTCGCATCTATCAATATGCTGATAGGGACTGGTCTCCCCCATGCAGACTTCTTCTACCATGTTGGTGTGTATAGATGGCTTGAACCTCACCACTAAAGTAATTAGCTAAGTCGTGTCCTATTACCACCTAGTATGCACAAGGTACTAACTAGGCATAATACTTCATCAGCTATCCAGGGACCTTCCAGTACCCCTATCCAGTTCACGTAGTTTTTTGCTCAGTTATTGTACTTTGCACCTCCTTTGTCATGGTCAAAGTGAGATTCTCTATAAAATTTGACATACTTTACATGTGTAAAAGGGCTAGCCCAAATGAGTCACTCATATTATGACACCTTTGGAGTGTTTTTTGTATGTAGTTGAACTTAGATCTTAGTTATTAGAGTTCAACATGGTTTTTTCACTCACACCTCCAAATCCAAAGTGTGTTACAACCTAGGTGCCTTAGGTTGGTGTCTAAGTTATTAGGGTCCGATGTCAAATTAATTTAGTCTCCATGGTCCTAGCATCATGCCTAGCCTACATGGTCCCTAGGAGAAGCAATTTGGGATTCAACTATGTAATTTGTGTTTAAGGGGTCATAATTTGTAATTGGAATATTCTTGGCATCTTCCCCCTTAAGGAGGGGTGCATGCATGGTCCTCCCCTCATCAAGGGGATCAAGGTGGTGCCCTTACCCACTTCATAAGTCATATCCAAGTCAAAATTTTGCTCCCTATGTCAAATTTGGGATCTTAGGACCAAATCCCCAAATTTGGGCATAAATTGGAGTCTTCTCCTACAAAATAGGTCCCCCTTACTCATGTCAATCTCCTATAAAGAGGGGAACCCTACCCTAATGGCGGAGTTAACTAAATCATTCCAAATATATCCAATATTCTCCAAGATATCTCCCTAAAGGTGGCACATATGAGGTTTAGTGAGGCCAAGACAAACTCCTAAAATTACTCTTGAATTTGCTCAAGAGGGGCGCATTAGTGACTTGGAGGCTCAATTAACTATGGAAACTCATAAAATTAATCCTAAATTTTCTCAACAGGGGGTGCATATCTCTTTTTTTTCATGCATATAAGTGCATTTGGGTGTATTTCCTAGATCCCATCCCAAAGGTGGTGCATAAGAGGCCTAGTTAGGCCCAGTTAACTTTTCCAATCATCTCCAAGTCTTCTCCATGTGGTGCATTAAGGGTCTTTGGAGTCCTACTCAAGGTTTTGAAGGCCCTCCATGTGTCACCATATCAAGGAGGGATAATTTGGGCCCTATTGGGCTATTTAAAGAGGCATCTCCTCTTGGTTTAGAGGTTGATTCTTGTTATTATATTGTATTAGAGCTTTGCTCTCCGAGTTGGAATAAAATTTTGCCTAACGATTTGGAGGTTAGAAGGGCTTGGTGCCTTGGTTGTTTGGATGTCATGTTACAATGCTTATGTGAGGTAACCGTGATTTAAATTTGTATACATGCTTGTTTTTTCCATTGGCCTTGGTAGGGGTATTACTAGCCAATAGGAAAGAGCTTAGTATTATTGCTAGGACCTTTTGTAGTTTATATCAGAAGTAGTTAAGGTAGGTATATTATTGGTTGTATACATATGCTTGTGTTAACTTTTCTTTTGTAGGCTACACTTGGAAACAGCAAGGAGGAATAATCCTCTTCCTATTTTGTACCTAATTTGGTTTTGCAGGTCTCCATAACATTGAAGATCTAGTCCCTCAACATTTTTCCCAAGGTCTCCAAAGTTGTCTTCAAGAATTCCACTCTCTTTTCTCAACTTGATTCTCCCTCTCTGAATCTAAATTTATTTTTAGTTAGTAAAATTTACTTGTCACAAAAATTTATATCTATCTCAAGTAGGTCTTTCCAATACTAGTTCATAAGTGCAAGCGATCTAGCTAAATCCCTAGTTTTTTTGTACTAGTTCTTTACATGTTAGACAATGATCAATTTGAATCCTTTCAATATATTTAGCTTGCTTTCCTAACAAATATTTTTTGCAGGTTTTGGAAGCCCCGAAGGGATGGCCATTTTTCCTGAGGATCAAGGGCTCCCTTCTCCATCATCTAGCCCTATTTTCAACCCTAAAAAAGGAAAACGTTGTTAAATATTTGCATACATTTGTAGCATATTTGTAAATAACTTTTTCTTGTTTTTTTTTGTGGTCCTTTTATCATTGTTTATCTCGTTTACCAAAGGTTGGAAAGAGATAAAATCTAATGATATAGACCCTTAGATCCATTTATATTTGTAGATCTAACCCCTTTCCTGTTTTTTTATTTTATTTTTGTTTAATAAAGTTGCTGCAGGAAAAGCCCCTTTTGGGAAGTGATCAAAGAACCATCTTAGAGAATAATTTCTCACTTCATTCTAATCATTTTTTTTGGGTTTTAACATAATTTAGATCAGTCCAATATGTCATCCAAGAACAACTTCCATTAACCCCCCTAGGGTGCCAGCTGAAAAAGCTCGAAACCCCTTCTAATTTCTCATCTTCACTACAAAATTTGTAAGCCTGATTGTTGGCCTTAAGGACCAACAATATGAACTTATAAGGTCTATTTATCTCTTTGAAACACTCAAATTAGGGTGGTGGTGTCAAAACCCCCCTACCCCCTTCTCCATCTCACTTTTCATGCAGGTTTTTCCTTTTTGTTTTAAGTTTAGCATAGTTAGATTTTCCCTTTTTGTTCAAGTAGTAATTAGACAACATTTTCTTTTACTTGGAAGTAATTTGGATATATGCTAAATTTTTAATGTCATTCATGCAAACTTAATTCCAATTAAAATTAAATCGTAAACTCTCTAATTAATTCCATGATTAATTAAAATTGACCTCACTAAAAGACGAAAATCCGACATATTTCTTCATCAACTTTGTCTCTTGTGGGTAAGCTCTATACTGAAGGGGAATTAACTAGGTAGTGACCGTGTGGACCCATCAGGCTACGCCCTCATTTGGTGTCATTGTTGGATAGATCCCACAAATCCTATCTACTTCCTTTCTCATGTGGAACCACACTTGACAATTTGGATCCATTTCCACATACCCTGGAGTGTATTGGAAACCCCCTTCCTTAAAATTTTTACCAAGCATAGTCGATCCTTGCTTCAATGAGTTCACAACTCAGATGTGCTTATTCTTTCTAGTTAGATAACTTAATTTTCTGCAGGTGAAATTAATCTTTATCGTAACATTCGAATACTTATTGTTTCATAGGATGTATCCCTTTTTCCCAATAGATAAGGAACTAGTCTTCTTTTTATGCATGCTGAAACTATGAATTATTCGATAAGTTACTTTGTTAGATTTTCTTTCCTAGTTTAATTCATTAACTCCTAAGTCACCTTTTCCAAGGAGAACATCCTTAGTTTTTTCATAGGGCTTACCTCCCTTCGATTTTGTTTAGGATTTGGCATAAACAGAAGGATTCGAGTGTTGTGATGATAGTGGACACCCGACTTGTTGAATTGCCCCTAAGGCCCCTGTCAGTGGGTTGAGATTTTTTCACACGCTCATGTTCATATCTCGGAGGCAACATTTTGACACCGTTGTCGGGGATAAAATATTTATATCACCCAGGATTAACGACTTTTTCTTTCTTGTTTTTTACTTTGTTTGATGAATCTTTTAGAGTAGATCTATAATATTTTTCATCTGGTGACTCCACATATATTTTTCATTTTTCTAACAAGTAATTAAGAAAAGAAAAATAAACTTTGTGAGAGATTATTATTGCATATTTTTCTTCTCACATGGAGACTCCATTGAAGGGATAAAACCTTGCCTCTCACAAATGTTTGAAGATTTGTTTTGTGTAGAGATCAACACATGCGACACCTTGAAAATATTCAAAGCTCATTTTTGACAACTCCATTATAAAGGGGTCATGGGACAGGTATTTTTTGACAGATCCTATTGTTAAATATCATGAGCCTTGGGTACAAAAATCTCTCCCTCGAATTGAATTTAGAGGCATCCTTGGATGCCCTAATGAAGGTTTTGATTAAGATATACATGATTTCACTCCCGCATATCATGGGTAGAGTGATCCACCTGACGTTCACATTACATCCTTCATCAAAGTTGTAACCGATTTCAATGTATTTCATGAAGATGTTTTGATGAGGATATTTTATTGTAGTTTGGAGGATGATGCTCAATATTGGGTTATAGACTTTGGTTTTAAAGAAATCTCTTCCATGGAATATTTCTTCAAGAAATTTATCCATGATTGGTCTCTTGAAGATGAAAATTATGAGACTGAGGAGGTGATTAAGGATTTCCTTATACGCATTCCTAAAATAAACATACCAAATCTATATTTAGAAGAAAGAAAGAGTGAAAAGATCATTGATGATACTTTGGAACAAAAAGAATCCCTTGCAGAAGTTCATGAAGAAATTCAGGATGAGGTCTATGATGTGCATGCGAAAACTCCTCCATGTTCTCCTCATGGTAATGAAGGTTTGGTAAGTTTATTCCCTTGTAATATATTTGAAACCAAGCCTTCTAAGGATGATTATTATGAACATGAGGAGGATATGAATAACCATGGGTATGGTTCTATTGATGAAGAATCCCCCATATTTGACAAGGATTTGGATGATGTTAATTGGACATACTTAGAAAAAACCCATTTTTGATATATCCAGAGAAGGGAGTCTTGATTTTGAGACCTTTGGACATCTTGGTATGGAAGAGGCACACTCAGACTATTGATGTGATCATCTTAAGCACACACAAGTATAATGACATAGAATTGGGGTAGCAGTGCACTAAAAGACATATTTTATTCAACCCATGGAAGAGTAGTCTCAACCTTCATTTTTACATGCAGAAGTTTATGATAATTTAGAGCACCTTGGGTCTTGTGTTATTACATAATTTTTTTAGCCAATGATCCTTCTTCTTTTTGATGAGTGTGATAGGTTTGATGGATTTCCTTATGATACATATATATTTGTAAGTCCCATCCAAAGTTGGATAGAAGAATCTTGCGGAGAGACTTCCCATCCTTGGAAAGATTTTTATGATATTGTGCATGCTTATGATATTTCGTCCATCCCTTCCATCCTAAATATTCCAACAGGTTTTCATCCGGTAATCAATGTATCCTTGTTTTGGTTGGTAACCAAACACAAGGGAAAAAACTCTAACATTGATAAAATGTTAAGGTGGTTACATTGGATTTATGATTTCACATAAAATTTTGCTTTATCTCATTCTTAGAGTATCCACTTTGACATCAGTTGATATCAATGACTCAAACCGAATCAGTTGACATCCTCTTTGACATTAGTTGACATCATTGATGACCAAGGTTCAACAATCTCCCCCTTTGGCATTGATGTCAACACTTTGTGAAGTTGCACATGATCCTCTTTGAACTGTATGCTTCATCTGTACTTTGTCACAGTGCTCCCCCTATGTATATGATACCCTAGAGTTCTTTGGGATTTTGGCTACTATGATGTCTATCAATTCTTCTACTACTTCCGCGTGAACCATGTTGCTTCTGTTGCTTCTATGCAGACCATATGCCATTTCTCCAAGTGATCTACTTTACACTTTTCACGTCTGCCATAGATTTATGTTATATCTTTTGTTGTCTGCTGTATCCTCATCACGCTGGATCTTTTGCTGCATTAATTACTTGTACGACCAGCTTCATGTATTATACTTCAGTCCTCTCAACTTCATGCATCTCTCCTTGCTTCCGCTATTTCTACTTGCTTCAGCTTCATGCCTGACAACTTCATGTATTTCTCCCCCTTTGAAATCAATGGAAAAGAGGTGCCATTACTTGTGCAAAGTAGATTCTTTTGTTACTTGGTTTTGTGCTGGACTCAACCTCATTTATCTTTAGGGACAAATCCCCCTGTCTTCATGCTTCATTTCTCTTTTGTAATTCTACAATGATGTCCTTTCATAATTATCTTTGATTGTTTTCTTGAAACAGATGTTGTGTTGTTTCTTCATCTTGGTTTCTTGTTCGTGTCACAATAATCCATTATTTCTTACATAGTGATCCATATAGACTTCCTACCGTGCCAATTGTGTAGTGCCAAATTTTTTTTTTTTTTTTTTTTTTTTTTTTTTTTTATTATTATTATTATTATTATTATTATTATTATTATTATTATTTTTTTTTTTTTTTTTTTTTTTTTTTTTTTTTTTTTTTCTGGAATTACACATTTATATTTGGGTTCTCATTATGTTGTGGATTGAGAACCACACCCAGTTTTTCCACGAGATATTCAAATGTACTTCATGGAAGAGGTTTAGTAAATATATCCGCAATCTACTCCTTAATATCAATGTATTCAATTTTTACCACATTATCAACTACTTTCTCTCTTACAAAATGATATTTGATGGGAATGTGCTTAGTCTTGCAATGCATAACAGGATCCTTGGAGATATTGACTACGCTAGTGTTGTCGCATAGTATTTGTATCGAATGATCAATATTTAATTTTAGATCTCTGAATGTTTGTTTCATCCATAATACTTGTGATAAACAACCAACGACTGTAATATATTCAGCTTCTACTGTAGATAATGCGACTGATGACTGTTTTTTGGTGATCAAAGACACAAGACAATTTCCGAAGAAAAATGCAGCACCACTAGTACTTATCCAGTCATCAATGCTTCCTGCTTAGTTTGCATTAGTGTATTCTATTAAGTCTAGGTTTTTCATACGTGGATACCATAGGACAAGATACATGGTCCCTTTCAAATACCTGAAAAATCTTTTGATTGCTTGAACATGTGTTTCCTTGGGTGCTGAATGAAATCTTGCGACAAGTCCAACAACTTGCATGATATCTAGTCTTGAAGCAGTCACATATAGTAGACTACCGATCATAGATCTGTAAAGCCTCTGATCAACTTCCTTAGCCTCATCTTCCGCTTTACTTAACTTGGACCCAGTGACCATAGGTGTACAAATAGGCTTACAGTCTTCCATGTTGAATCTCTTTAACATTTCCTTTACATACTTAGATTGAGAGATGAAGATTCCATCATTTAATTGAGAAATTTGTAACCCAAGGAAAAAGGATAATTCCTCAAGCATGGACATTTAAAACTCTTTTTGCACGTCTTTTGCAAATTCCTGACTCATTCTGTCATCATTGCTCCCAAAAATGATATCATTTATGTATACTTCCACCACTATCATCTTTTCATTCTCAATTTTGATGTAGAGATTGTTGTCTACACTGCCCCTCCTGAAACCTTGACGTTGTAGATATTTTCCCAACCTTGAATACTAGGCACTAGGAGCTTGTTTGAGTCCATATAATGCTTTCTTTATCTTGCACACATAATCTTTGTTGCCTGAAAGTGAAAAACCATCTAGTTTTTCAATGTATACTTCTTCTTCAAGATATCCTTTCAGAAATGCTGATTTAATATCCATCTGATATACTTTGACATTTTTTGCACATGCATAGGCTAGGAACAGCCTGATTGCTTCCATTATCGTGCTATTGGAGAAATTTTTTCTTCAAAATCTATTCCTTCGATCTGCGCATACCCTTTGCACACCAGTCTCACCTTATTTATGACAACTTGTCCTTCTTCATTTAGTTTGTTTCTACATACCCACTTTGTTCTAATTACATTCTTATTCTTAGGTCTTGGAACAAGTTCCCAAGTATCGTTCTTTTTAATTTGATCTAGTTCCTCATTCATGGCCTTCATCCAACCTTCATCATATTTGGCTTGTTCAATTTCTTTTGGTTCTGTTTGAGACAGTAACAAGAAATTCCCTTCTTTAGTTGGATTGCTTAGACTCCTTCTAGTTCTTACACCAACATCTTTGTCTCCAATAATCAAATTTTACGAATGATTTTTCTGGACATATTTGGAGGGGACCTTTGTGTCTGGTCTTCCTTCTTCTAATTCACACTCATACACTTCCTCTCGTGGAACTTCAATATCTTGATTTTCTTCATTCGGCTGTTCTAGTAAGGGTAGATCATCATCTTCTTGAATTATTATATGAGTCAATACTTCATCAAATTTTACTTCAGGACTTTCAACTATCTTTATGAGTTGCAAATTATAGCACTTGTAAGCCTTGCTCTTGCAGGAATAACCAAGAAAGATACCTTCATGATCCGATCTGGAATCAAATTTTCCAAGAGTACCATCATTTCTTTTAATGCAACATTTGCTTCCAAATATTCTGAAATGATTAACTGCAGTTGGTCTTCCTTTCCAGAGTTCATATGGTGTTGCGCAACTGTTCATTCTGATCAGACATATCTTGAGAATGTGTACAACTGTATGGATTGCATGTGTCCAAAACATATCTGATAGCCTTGAATCATTTAACATTGTTCTGGCCATCTCTTGGATAGTTCTATTTTTTCTTTCTGGCACCCCATTTTGATGTGGTGTTCTAGCTGCTGAAAACTGTCTTCTAATTCCATGTTTGTCATAGTAATTATCAAACTTGTTTAAGGTATATTCTCCTCCATTGTCAGACCTCAAACACTTTATTCTTAAGTCTGTTTCATTCTCAACTACTTCTTTAAAAGTTTTGAAGAATTCAAAAGTTTCTAATTTTTCGTTAAGAAAGAACATCCATGTCATTCAGGTGAAACCATCTATGAATATAAGGAAGTATTCTTCACCATTCATTCCTCTTTTTTCTCATTGGACCACATAGATATGAATGAACCAATTCCAAGGGTCTTGAGGTAGTGTACTATTTCGTGGGGTACTTAATTCTTGCTTGTTTCCCGTGTAGAAAATGCTTGTAGAGTGAGTTTGATGGCTTAGTAATTCTTGGAATGTGTCTTACTGCATGTTTCATGTTGATTTTGACAAGGTTGTCAAAATTTATGTGTCTCGATATTCTGTGCCAACTCCAACTTTCATCGGTTTGTCCCATGCAACATTTGTCTTCTCTTTCCTCATCTAAGATATAGACATTGTTAGGAGTCCTGGAGGCCGTTGCCACAATCTTTCCTGTATTCTTGTTTTTTATTTTTGATTTTTCTAAGTCAAAAGTGAGGGTGTGTACTTGGTCACACATCTGGCTAACACTTAGAAGATTGTGTTTCATGTTCTCGACTTCAAAACATTTTCTTCCTTAGTCCTTTTGTTTTTTAGGCTTGCCAGGCCTTTTCCTAGAATCTTGGCTGAGCCATTATCCCCAAAATAGACATGGCCTCCCTTGTTTTCTCTAAACTTCAGAAATGTGTTTTTATCTCCTTTCATGTGCTTAGAACATCCGTTGTCTATATACCATTTCCCCCTTTTATTATGTGCATGTAAGGCTAGGATGCATGCTTCCTGATAAACTTCATCCTTTTGTTCTTCAGCTGTCATAGTGAATTGCATAGGTTGCTGCTGAGTATCATGTTCTGAGGTTTCACAACATTCGTCTTCTGAACTTAAAATACTAAAGGGATAAGGGTATTCATTCAAAACTTTAGGTGGTTTTTTGAGGATGCTTCGTTTAGAATTCATCTGATTGCACAAATAATTCTTCCTGGCATATGCTAATGCCCGAGATCTACAATTTATTGCTTTATGACCAAAGTTGTGACAACAATAACAATTTATCAAGAAAATATTTTGGTACCTAATAGGATAAAAACCCCGAGGCTGCACATGCTTGTTTTTTGAATGATTTGGCCTTCTATGTTCTCTCTCATATTTCTGATCTATTCTTGACAAAGGAGTCTTGAGAGCATCTGCATAAATTTTAACAAAGTTTGATTCTCCATCAATGTTGCTTCTACATCTTTGTTCCTTTTCCAGATGAATGCTTAATGTTTGGATTTCGCTTCTCAAAGAAACAATTTCGGCTTCCAGTCCTTCTCACTTGTCATACTTTAACTTTAACTGCCTAGTGGTGTCTTCCTCCAATATCAGAAGAGCTTCCTATAGGAGATTTCTTTTCTTCCTTGAATTATTTAGTTTATCTAGAGCACTGACTAGTTCTCCTTCAAAATCTACTTCAACCATCTTTTCATATATTGAATCCATGTCTACTGAGTTCTGCCTAAGGATATGACTTCCAGATGTTAGTCTGTTACTGAAGCAACTCGCTCTGAAACCAATTTAATATTGAGTGGGGGGGTGAATCGGTATTAGCGCAGTTATCAATAGTTTTTACCTTCTTTAACATATTAGCATTTACTTAATATTTATCTTCAATTATGCATCAATAAATAAAACATTCATCCATTCATGCACCAAGACAAGAAAACATAACACACATGATTTTTACGTGGAAACCCAAATGGGAGAAAACAACAGGATGCTTCTTTATAATGAGAAAGAATACATTCAAGGAAGCACCAACTTCCTGTATTTACCGACACCAACTGGAAGGACGCACGAACCCCCTGGATTTACAGGCTCCGACCTAAAGGAAGCATCAACTCCTTGTTTTTCTCCAGCACCAACTGGAAGGAGGATACAACCCCCTGTCTCATTGTTGTTTTACAGACACCAACCTGAAGGAATCTCCAAATCCTTGTCTCCTTGCCCCGTCCTGCCGCCTAGATATCAAAATGTGATTCTGACTTACTGAACTTCAAATCCATGCACTCATTCGATCTTCTGAAGATAATTTTTCTGTGTGCTACCTTCGTATGTAGTCGATTCTCTATCACTAGGCTGCATACATCACTTTCAATTCACACTTATGCTTATGTCTTACTTCGTGTACTGTGTGCTTGCTGATACTGTAGTCTCCATTGAGGTAAGATCTGTCGTTCTGTTACGACGCTACTTCTTTCACCAACTGATACTATGCTTTTACTTAACATTTTGCTGCTCTGATATATTGCACTAGTAACAGATGGAACTGCGCACTTACTGATAGTTCTGTTATGTATATGTGCCATAGACTTTTAGACAATCTGCAACATGTTGTGCATTAGTAGATTTTCCCTTTCGGTTTAATGCACTTGTATCAGATCATCTGCATCATGATTCGCTCATTGTATCCCGCTACTGCTCTATTGTCGCGCATCAGATGGACTTCTCAACTTCCCACACTTTCACTTCTTCTCATATGCATCAGCTAGACATCTGAAATAATTTGGTTCTATCTCTGTTATTCTGTCTTTCAACATCTGTGATTATTGGCGTGCCATCTGTAATGCTTTCCTTCAAAACATCACACACCTATGCATACTTCAATATTTATTCCTTTCAGTACTTGCACATCATTCATAGATCTACGACATCATACTGGGCACCATCAAAATTGTATTATGTTGCATGTGTGCTCTCGGCTCCTCGCTAGATCATTCTGTTATGTCCTTGAGCCCTTTGATCCCTCGAATATCAAATTGCAACAAACACTTGAAGCTATTATGCTCTTGCCATCAAGCTTACTTCAAATATCCAACTTGCATCTCTATTTATACAGGTCCTGCACGGATTATATGTCCACAAGTTCGTCGTGGAAACCTTTCTTCCATATTTCACAGATTGTGCTTTTGTCACCATCTTCTGGTCCACAACTTAGTGGGACTTTACACCTTGGTGGTGTACCCTTGCTCTTTTGATGTACCATTTCTTTGATATATATGTGCATCCTTGCTCTTCAACTTGATGAGTCTATGACCCTTGCTGTACCATCCCTTGTGGGTAATGCGCACTTGGTGCATTAACGCTTTACGGTATATGCACATACTCCAACTTCTAATTGGTGGAACTTTGACCCTTATCGATTCATCACTTGTGGGACTTGTGCACCTGCCATACAATTGGCTTTGGAATTTTCTCATAGACTTAATTCAACCATTGTACCCTTCTAGGATCTTGCGCGTGTTTTACTAACTTAAAGCTTTTCTGATTGGATAAACTTGCACGCTTTCAGGACTGTCCAACCATTTGTTGTTTCTTACTGCTTGCGCACTCCGAACTTTAACCAAGAAATGCTTGCACATACCAGAGACTTCTTTCAACATGCTTGGTCAACCAAATCCTTGGCTTCTTGTGCACATATACAGTATATCAATGCATAACAATCACAATAACTATGACAAGCATCACAAGAATCAAAAGCATGAGAGACAAGAGACACAGAGTTTTCATGGGGAAAACCCTAAGGTGAAAAACCCCACAACTTCCTCAGAGATAGAGAGAGCAATGGCTCAACCAAAGTACAACCAAAATACACTGAGATAGTCTCCTAGTAGCAGATGATCCTCCTCCTCACTAGTGCGCCACTTTCTGAGTGAGAGAGAGATACTTTTCTGAATGATCTAAATAGAGATCACTTGATCTCTATTTATACTAACCTGTTTGACCAGTGACCTTATGGGGCCGACTTGTCTAGCTAGGTACATCCACATTTTAATATATATATTTCAGGGCCAACCCCACACATGGTGGTCGAATAAACCATCGGCAAGTACACACACTTGCGACACTTGTCAATCCACATGACGACACTTCCTTATAGAGGAATGACACATCTCTAATAAGGGTACAATAAATATATATGAAATGCATAGATGAAATACATTCCGAAGTTACATATACATCAACACTCCCTCTTAACTAGGAAGGTATTTCTCGACACAGATCTGCTAGACAAGTCTTCTTCTTCGGATCATCGTCATCGATGCATCGTCATCATCATCGTCACTGCTGCTGCTATCTCAACCAATCTCTGACTCTACTCGTCATAGGAAGTTGTACAGAGCCAGTCCTTTTTCATACTGGATGTAGGCCCACCACTTGCAGGTCTTCATCATCACTGGCCATACTGTGGAATCCTCAGGACTTATTACGTGCATCACAAAACCTCAAAAGAGCATCCCAGGCTGTTACGAGCACATGGCTCTACCTATAGGATCTCCCAGGGCCATATTATATGTGACCTCACCACAAAACCTCGCAAGAGCATCCCAGGCTGTTACGAGCACACAACTCTACCTATAGGATCTCCCAGGGACAGATTATATGTGGTCATGGCAAAACCTCGCAAGAGCATCCCAGGACTTATTATGGGCACACAGCCCAACCTATCGGATCTCCCAGGGACATATTATATGCCATAGGACAAAACCTCGAAAGAGCATCTGTGAGATATCCCAGGGCCAGATTATATGCCATAGGAAAAACCTCGAAAGACTATCTGCAGATCTCCCAGGGCCAAATTATATGTCCTCCCAGAGCAAAACCTCGAAAGAGAATTTTCCAGATATCCCAGGGCCAAATTATATGCCATAGGCAAAACCTCGAAAGACTATCTGTAAATCTCCCAGGGCCAAATTATATGCTCATCTGCACAACTTGATCCATGGCCATAGAGTATCAACCTGATACTCACCATACATCATCCTAATGTACACATGATCATCCTAATCATCATCACTGCAACATCCTGCTGCATGTCATCTGGAGCAACATCCCGAAGCTCGTCATCCATCATCATCCTGATCATACAATGCATCTACCTAATGCATACCAAGTATATACCTGATACATATCATCATACATGATCCACTTGATCATACAGTGTATCCACCTGATACAAATACAAATACATGATACATATCACCATACATGATCCACCAAATCATACAATGTATCCACCTGATACATATACAGATACATGGTCCAAGCATCAAACATGATGCATTTACAAAATACATACAAATGATCCTACTGATCATATCCAACATCCAACATGATGCGTACATACATATAAATGATCCAAGTGATCATATCCGGCATCCAACATGATGCATACATACATATAAATGATCCAACTGATCATATCCAACATCCAACATGATGCATACATACATATACATATAAATGATCCAACTGATCATACAAAGCAGAATCCAGAACATCATCCTGATGCTCATCATCCAGTGCTTACATCCATAGCCATGTGAAGGATCCTCCTTCCAACATGCTTGGAATGGCTTCAGAAAATGTGTCCATCACTTCTTCCTCGAAGTGTCATCAATCCGAAGAACACCAAGCCTCTCTCTGAAGTACTCGAACTTCACCCTGGCTAGTGGCTTCGTCAGCACATCTGCAATCTAGTCATCCATCGCAATGTACAGGAGCTTCACAGATCCTCTCTACACCATATCCCTGATATAGTGATATTTGATCTCTATGTGTTTCAACCTGTCATGAAACACTGGGTTCTCAGACAGCTTCACACAACTCTGGTTATCACAGAAGATACTAGTAGCATCCAATGGGAGATCAAATAACTCAGACAGTAGCTTCCGTAGCCATACTGCCTCACAACTGGCTGAACAGGCTACAACATACTCTGCCTCAGCTGTACTCAGTGCTACGTAGGACTGCTTCCTGCTAAACCAAGAGATCACACCTGATCCCATACTGAAGCAGCACCTAGATGTGCTCTTCCTATCTGCAACACTGCTAGTCCAATATGAATCAACATAACCCTGCAGGTTAAACTTTTGATTCGCCTCATACTTGAGCCCATAATCCACTGTACCCTTCAGGTACCTCAGAACATGCTTTACAGCAACCAGATGAACACTCCTCGGATCTGTCAGGAACTGACTCAATGTGTTCACCGCAAAGCAAATATCTGGTCTCGTGTTCGTCAGGTACATCAAGGACCTAATCATCTGACGATACATAGAGACATCAACTGGCTCAGATGAAGCATCACATAGAAGCTTCAGATTCGATTCCATAGGTGTGGCCATGGCCTTGCAATCCATCATCCCAAATCTCTTCAGGATATCTAATGTGTACTTCCCTTGACCAAGGAAGATCCCACCTGTACTTTGCCACACCTCCATACCTAGGAAATAATGCATCATTCCCAAATCTTTCATATCGAACTCAACAACAAGCTTCCTCTTAGTATCACACCAAGTTCTAGGAGCTTGCTACAAGCCATACAAGGCTTTCTTCAATCTGCACACATGTGACTCCCTGTCAGGTCTTGGGACTGCATCCCAAACATCATCTTCATGATCGACAGATCATGGCATTCCATTTATTCATCCCAGATCCTGGGAACTTCAATATATTCAATAGATATCTTTGTTGCTGGAACAAATGTTGTAGTCCTTTTGTAGGTGAATATATATGGTCTTTCCTACAAAACAAGTTAAATTGCATGATTAGAAACATCTCATAATTTTCAGAACAAATTCTTTACACATAAAGAAATATGTCATGCAGTCATGCAGTTATCTTAGACAATGCTTCAATACAACATTTATCCATGTTCCACAACTTTCTAGATGCCTTCCAATCTCTACCAGAACATTGTTAAGAGTTTGCACTACTCCCAACATGTCAGCAAAGAGGTTTCATTCTTAGATAAGTATCACTGGAATGTTGTACAGTGCCATAGGCTACTTACCCATCACATGCATATTAGTAGTATACTGTTCATTAATGCAATCATTCTAATATGCACAATACATCTCCTAAGTCTAGGAACATACGCATAATATTATTTAAACAAACAAAATAGGCAAGAAATGATAATTGAAATACTTATCTTTGTTTGTTTGTTGGGTGGACTCCCTCTGAGTCTTTGCTTCCTGGAAGGAGCCGCTGAAGTAGCTTCTTCTACACCTTTCTGTTGTGGAATGTAGGAAGATGGTCAACTCCCTCTGAAAATATGCATCCTTGCAGGAGCTGCTGGAGTGTGCTCCCTCTTGATCTTTGCTTCCTGGATTACCTGTCCTAGGACTTATATTCATCCTTGCTGACATCAATAAAGTATATTCTGTAAGCCTTCTAGCTTTCACTGTAACCCACAAAGATACCCTTCTTTCCTGAAGGATCTAGTTTAGTCCTCTTTTCCTTTGGGACATGAGTGTATACTGGACAACCAAATATTCTGAGATGGCTGACTTCAGGTTTCTTACCAGTAAAGACCTCTTCTGGTGTCTTGTTGTCCAATATCTTGTGGGGTGTTTTGTTCTGCACATATACAGCTGTTCTAGCTACTTCCGCCCATAGATGCATAGGTAGATCCTGGTCATGCAGCATTTCCCTTGCTGCTTCCATGATTGTTCTGTTCTTCCTTTCTGCAACTCCATTCTGTTGAGGATTATAAGGAGCATTCAACTCCTTCTTAATCCCTGAATCACTACAAAGCTTCTTGAAGTCACCTGAGGTGAATTCTCCACCATTGTCGGATCTAAATGTTTTGATCTTCTTGTCAGTTTGATTCTCCATCAAGGTTTTGAATTCCTTGAATTTATCAAACACCTCATCTTTGTTCTTCAAGAAATATACCCAAGTCTTCTTGGAGAAGTTATCAATAAATGAGACATAGTAAACATACCCACTCATAGAACTGGATGACATAGGACCACATACATCTAAGTGGATGATTTCCAGGATGTCTTTTGCCTTGCTTTCACTACTTGGGAAAGCCTTCTTAATGTTCTTACCTTTTGCACATCCTTTGCAAACACCTTCATGTTTGGTCTTGATTTCAGGAAGACCTTCTACAGCCTTGCTTGCAATTGGAAGTGCCCTATAGTGCATATGAGCAAGTCTTCTATGCCAAAGTTCACTTGGCTCCATGGATTCATGCACCATGGCATGTTCAGGTTGTCCCTTCATTTTATACAATCCTCCCTCTTGCTCTCCAATCACTACTACATCATCTATGGTCTTTCCCTTTGGCCACATTAGGACTTGGCCATCCAAAAATGAAACCCTCATACCTTTTGCATCCAATGCAGAGATGGAAAGTAAGTTCTTCTTGAGCCCAGGTACATAAAGGACTTCTTTCATCTTCAAAGATTTTCCAGAATCTAGGTTGTAGGAGGCTTCACCACTTCCTTTGATTAGGTATTGATAATCATCCCCAAGTTTCACCTTATGGGGTGATTCATGTTTAGATAGATTCACAAAAGATTCCTTAAACCCAATCAGGTGTTTGGAAGCCCCACTATCAATCAACCAATCATTACAACCATGGGAGATAGTACCTATGAGAGCAGAGATTAGAACATACTCTTCTTCACTTGATGAGTCATCATCACTTTCTACCCTAGCCTTCTTCTTTGGAGGTTCATCATCCTCGGCAGCATGAGCATGGAACTTTCTTTTGCTGCTCTTCTTCTTCTTGCTGAAGTTGTTGTTATTATCCCTTTTTTTCTTGGGACAATCTGAAGCAAAGTGACCCTTCTCATTGCATGTGAAGCATCTTAGATCCTTCTTATTCTTTTGATAGGATCTTTTGTAGCGAGAGTGCTCCTTCTTGGGCTTGCTTCTTTTGGTGTGAGTTGCAAGAGCTTGATATTCACCTCCCATCTTTTCCTCACGAGCTACAAGTCTAGCTTCTTCTTGAGAGCATTCCTCCCATAGTTTACTGAAAGAGATCAATTTCTTTCTTGCACAGATTCCTTGAATAAAGGAGTCCCATGACCTAGGTAGGCCATTCAGAGTGGTCATAACAACTTCACCATTGTCCACTACTTCATCCATAGCTTCAAGTTGCTCCTTGATCTGAGAGACCTTGGAGAAGTAAGATTGAATGGTTTCTCCATTCAACATCTTGACCCCTTTCAAGTGATTCCGTAGAGTCATCTTCCGATTTATGTTCTTCCCTTCAAATAGCTTGGTCAAAGAGTCAAACATCTCCTTGGGTGTCTTTAGAGAAGACACATGGGGTATGAGATGGTCTTTGATAGAATCAGCAATGATTCTCTTTGCCTTGACCAAGTTCTTCTTATGCAATACCTTGTCCTTTTCATCCTCTGGGATAGGGATGTCTTCTTTTATATATGAGTCCAACTCATTCTCTTCCAGGATTAACCCAATCCTATGCTTCCAAGCTTGGAAGTTATCAGCCCCTTCAAGCTTATCCTCAAGCCTGGTGTGGTGAGACATCTTAAAGAGTACTTCAAATGGAAATAGAAAAGATTTAGGTCTTACCACTTGAAATGCTGAAAACTGGATTTGGTCCTGGATTAGGGTTTGTCGAAAAAACCCTAAAAATTTGAAATGTGAATTTCAATTTTCTGAAAGGATAGAAAGATGCGCTTTGATGAGCTGATCATCCTGGTGCATTCAGAATTTGATATCAACAAAGTTTTACCCTTCAGATTTGTCTTTTTGTCCTCCCGAGTTCACTAGGGAGAGCCTTGAATTAGGGTTTGAGTTTCTCGGAGATCTACCCAGCCAAAAATCTCGATCCAAAGCTCTAAACTTCGATTTTTGCAAGGAGCTTCCAGCTGTGTCTTCAGATTCCAGAAATTCCTATTTTTGTGGAAACCCTAATTTTTAGGGCCAAATCTGAAAATGCTCAGAATTGAATTCTAATTGGACAGATAGATTCTCCTTGATGAGTAGAGTCAATCTACTATACTGATTTTCCAAAATCTGTGGATAGAAACCCAATAAACAAGAAACTCAAGTTTCCGTCACTGCAAAATGTCTTCTTCTCAGGTTAGCTCTGATACCATGTTAAATTTTGAGCATTAATTCACAATACTCTAGGATCTTTACTGAGAGAATAACATATACAGTATATCAATGCATGACAATCACAATAAGCATGCTAAGCATCACAAGAATCAAAATCATGAGAGACAAGAGACACAGAGTTTCCGTGGGGAAAACCCTAAGGTGAAAAACCCCACAACTTCCTTAGAGATAGAGAGAGCAATGGCTCAACCAAAGTACAACCAAAATAAACTGAGATAGTCTCCTAGTAGTAGATTATCCTCCTCCTCACTAGTGCGCCACTTTCTGAGTGAGAGAGATATGACTTTCTGAATGATCTAAATAAAGATCACCCGATCTCTATTTATACTAACCTGTTTTCCCAGTGACCTTATGGGGCCGATTTGTCTAGCAAGGTACATCCACATTATAATATATATATTTTAGGTCCGACCCCACACATGGTGGTCTAATAACCCATCGGCAAGTACACACACTTGCGACACTTGTCAATCCACATGACGACACTTCCTTATAGAGGAATGACACATCTCTAATAAGGGTACAATAAATATATATGAAATACATAGATGAAATACATTCCGAAGTTACATATACATCAACAATGATGACAATGATGATGATGAGGAATAGGGTGATGATGACGATGATGATGATGATGATGATGATGATGATGATGACGATGATGATGATGTTGATGATGAAGACGATGACCAAGATGATGATGATGATGATGATGGAGATGATGATGATGGGGATGAGGATGAGGATGAGGATGATGATGAGCAAGTGGGTGATCATGATGATGATTATCATATTCGTCATCATCAACATCATCATCTTCATCTTTGTACTCATCTGCATCATCATCCATCATCTTCATCATCATCATCATCATTGATAATCAGGGATAATTTTAAGGACCTATACTTATTTTAAAGTGTATGAACCTTGGCGAATCTTACCAATTCTTAAAATGTCAACTATAAAATATTTGGCGATATTTTTCTAAAATTATTTCAGTTTCTGAGGATTTTATATAGTTTATATAATAATTTGACGATTTTTAGAGTGAAAAAAGTTGACCCGATCAAAATTGGGCGAAATGGGGCTTCAAAAAATGCAAATTGGCGAATATTTTCTTGGAAAAAAACATGGAAAAATAGGCCATGGGCTAAATTTCGCCCCTAAAATTATCCTTGTTGATAATGATGATGATGATGTCATCATTGATAATGATGATGATGACGAAGATGATGATGATGATGATGACGACAACGAAGATGATGGATGATGATGAAGATGATGATGATGATGTTGATGATGATGATGATGATGATGATGTTGATGATGAAGATGATGGCCAAGATGATGATGGTGATGATGATGAGGATGGGGATGATGATGAGGAAGTGGGTGATAACGATGATGATGATGATGGAGATGATGATGATGACGTGGATGATGATGATGACGAGGATGATGATGATGAGGATGATGATGACGAAGATGGTTATGATGATGATGATGATGTTGAGGATGATGAGGATGATGATGGTGATCATATTCGACATCATCAACATCATCATCTTCATCTTCATACTCATCATCACCATCATCATCATCTTCATCATCGTCATCTTCGTCATCATCTTCATTATCAATGATGATGATGAAGAAGATGATGATGATGATGAAGATGATGAAGAAGATGATGGATGATGATGATGCCGATGATGACAATGTTGATGATGAAGATGATGACCAAGATGATGATGAGGAGGAGGAGGAGGATGAGGAAGTGGGTGATAACGATGATGATGATGGAGATGATGATGATGACGAGGATGATGACGATGATGAGGATGATGATGATGAGGATGATGATGATGATGCTAATGATGATGAAGATGATTATGATGATGATGAGGAGGAGGAGGAGGAGGAGGCTCCTTATAGAGGGATAGTGTCATGAATTCTATGTGTTATTGATGACGCGTGAGGTCTAGAATTTTCAATTAAGGCCCAGGTGGAATTCAATTGAGCTCAATATGCTTCAATAATATCTCGAGGAACCTGTTTTCATTCTTCGATGATGTTCAATGCTTTTCAACATATCCACAATCTTGCATGGTAGGATGAGGATGCATTCATGGCATTTGATCTTTAAAAAATATGTGTTTTGTCAAAATGAAATTCAAATTTCCTCTTTGATGAATCCTCCTCTACAAGACTTCATTTATTTCATGAATGTCACAGACTCACGGAAACGCTAAACAACACTCAATGGCATGCAACTATAACCACAAACCAAGCAGAGGTTGATTTTATGCATTGATATAGAGAGGTGGCAGTAGGCACACAAAATGGAGAAACAATGAGTTAGAAAAACCATTTGGACCAAAGTACCACAATGCTTATTAATAAAATTTAAAAAATCAATTTTTGGCTCAGGAATTGTGGTTTATCACCACGTTTCTCTTTGACACTCGCCATCAAAATAAGTATAAAAATAACACGTCTTTACATCCTCTTCCATTTAAATCCTCATCGCATAGTCATAAATAAGGATTATTATGCATGCACATCCTCACCTTACAATGTCAATTGGGTCAAGGCGCATAGACAACCATAAATTATCAAATGTGTCAAAGAGTAAGCCCTTCCAATAAAAATTAAGACCCACCCTTCAAAATTCATCATCGAGTCCAATTTATGCAAATATTTTCGAAGTGGGGGAAGGTTTGGCATTAAATGGTGTAAACGTTGGGGAATAAATGGTGTAAACGTTATACAGGGGCATGTGCGCGGGTTTGGGCGCGTGCGCGCTCTTGACATGTACGCGCGAAAAACATGCATGCATGCGTTTTAGCACACATGCGCATCCCTGTTACTAATTAAAAAAAATAGATTTCTCTGTTTCCCGGGAATTCTACCAAAAACACGGGTTTCACTTCTTCCGTGGGTTTCAAGCTCTCACAGGTTTCTTATTGGCTCACACTCATTGATATTTTGGACACTCTTTGATCTATTGGACATAAAATCACCCTTGGAATCTATCAAACATATTCAATGGTCTTGGAATTTAGTGGATTCATTCAAGCTACTAGTTTCCATTGCAAGTGGAGATCATTTCTATAGAGGTATGGTGGATTGTAAATAAGTCTTTTCATTCACAAGATTTGAGATGAGCCCATGCCTTTTTGTTTTTATCATATGCCCACAACAATATCCATGCATAGACAACAATGAATTTGACAAGAAGATTTCCCAAGTTCACATCTAAAAAAACTCATATGAACACTAGACAAGATGAAGTATGCAACCTCCTCATTGTGTAATTAGTTCCCAAGTTATTTTTGTTCATTTCACCTCATATTATGCTAGCAAAAAAACCACACACTCACTAAACATAACTAAAAATATCACTTCAACTCATCCACAAAACCTCAACTCTCTCATCTCTTATTCAATACCATTGTATGGAATGAGGATATCTGTAAGTATATGCACCTTTCCTTTCTCTATGAATCCAAATATGATAATATTCATCCATATTTACCATCCTTACAATATCCCTTCACCTTTAATAATGATTTTTTTTCCAAAAACCAAGACTTTCCCACTTCATGCTCTATTCAACATGATGATTGTTGGCATAGTCCCTAGTTCCCCACTCTCCAACACCTCCCCACCCTAGATATTGCACATTGAAAGGTCAAATTATATTCCCCCTAATCACCCTTACCAAGACCATGATCCTTGTTAGAAACCTTTGCATCCTCCTTAAGGTTTTGCACAAAACAAGGTATACATTCATTATATTGTGATGCATTGTTGAATTCAACCATGGGTATTTTAAACTCAAAATCACATTCTATCATCTCAAGGTTTATAGATCTAAGGAAATAGTTTGTTGTTGTTTCTTCAACTCCTTAATGTGTTATATAACCTAGTAATTTACGATGGTAAAGGACATTTCCTCAAATGGAAGGATATACCATTCCACTATGAAGACAAAGCAATTAAACTAGGTGCAAAATTTAGAATTGATAACATTAAGGGAGAAAGCAAAAAATGCAACTAATTAAGGTTACCTTATTTGATGTAGAAAAACTATCAAACTATTCCCAAGGCATCTCTAACCATCTTTGTTGTAGGGTGTTACTACCATAATTTTTATGAATTCATGGCTAGGCAAGACACTAGTTTCTCCTCTCTACACTTGACCAAACATCATCTATATTGATTGGAATTGTAAGGGATAATGATGTTTATTCGAACACAAATAAACCAACTTAGTCTGTAGTTGTATATGTTAATTTGTAAAGTGGTAAGCTATGTTGGAATGTGTCAGGTTCATTGTATAATGGCACTAATATCTTATTTGTTGTTTCTTTTGTAGGGGTAGGCCTGATAGTTGTGTTAAAGAGACTTTTGGAGATGGGAAACTCACAAAACGCAAAAAAAGAAGAAGAAGGAATATTCCCATTGAAAAGGTCAATGACTTAAGAGAAAAGGCCAGGTTGGGAATGGAAAGATTGAGACATGGTCCTATCATTGCCCCAGATCATGCCACTAATACTAACACAGTTGTTGACACGAAAACCTCTTGTTCAGAACCACGGGTAAAGCGGTCGCATCCAACAGACCCAACTCAAATTCCAACATCAACACAATCTCCAACTAACAATCCATCAATGAGTCATTTTGAATTTCTTCATGACATAAGAATTTTGGGAGATGCTACATGTGTAGAGATGGACATACAAGCCTTGCTTAATTTGCAATCTCCCCAAGAAGACCACAACCCTATCGACCACACTCCCATTATGGCCCAATCTATGAACGAAGCAACACAACAAACAACCTCGAGTATTCATGTATCATGTCCACCCTCCCTACCTCGACTGTCCAGTGCAAGAAGAAGAACTCCTATACGTATTCATGTGGATGAGAGTGCTATGTCGGGGCTTGAAGGCAAGTTGCCAAAACACACTATCGAATGGCAATGCAACAAAATTGTCAAAGAATATTTTGAATCCAAAGGTGATGCAGGTAAATGTCAATTATTGCTATGTTTGTTAAAGTCACGTTCTTTAGCTGTTGTTAGGAGAAATTTGGGCATAAAGATGGTTAAAAGTTCAGAGGCCAACAATCATATTATTAGAAATCTCCAATCTGCATTTAATGCGATTGGGAAGAAGTTTCGTACAAAAGATCTTTGTGCGGCTCGTCGTGTTTTAGTGGAATCAGTTGTAAGCAAGTCCACAAGGCAACGTCGCCTGCTATCACACACTTCTCACATACTCAAATTAAATAGAAAAACTATTAAAAAGTACTTTGTTATAAGAGAAAATCTTGACACTCCAGGTGGAAACGATTGTTGGGCTTTTGTTGGTAGGTTTCCTCGTGCAGATAGGAAGCTAATTGATGTTGTTAAGGAGTTAGTACAAAAGTTTTGGTATGATCATACTAGACGTTCATCAAACCAAAGAGACGCATTAAAACTGAGAAAAGGTTCTACTGAACGTGGGCCCAATGTTAAACACTTCCGCGATTTGCTCCAGGGCCACGAAACCCAAACCGACGAGTGGAATTGGATTCCGTCGGCTCCCACAGGTCCATGTGGCCATTGTGGACCTGTCCACGAAGGCCACACATGCCCGGGGGCCTTCGGACGAGAAATGCACCTCTTGAGCGAATTTGGAATGGCCATCACTGAGCAAAACCCTAGCTCCGGAGATGGCCCATTGGCACTGCTTTCGGGTCTTCAGGGGACGCTATGGGGGGTCCCCTACCTGAAACCCACCGTCATGGGCTCACCGAAATCAACGGATTCATGAACCGAGCCACGGTTTGGGTGCTACGGGCATTCTAGTCGGGCACCCCGGGGCCATTTAGCAACACTTGAAGGAATTGCCCCGGGGCCACGGAACCCAAACCGGTGAGAGGAATTGGATTTCGTCGCCTCCCACAGGTCCACGTGGCCACGCATGCCTGGGGGCCTCCAGACGAGAAATGCACCCCTTGAGCGAATTTGGATGGCCCTCACATTGGGGTCAAATTTGGAAAATCATCCACCGGGCACTTATGGCTAGTGTTCCCAGCTAAAACCTGCCTAGACACACCTGCAGGACTCCCTGGAACTAGGTTTTGCTGCATGGTTTGACTTCTATGCCCCCGACAGGTATCCAACAGGTGTCCTCGAAGGCCTTTTGGATGTGAGAAGGAACGACCATAGAATGACGACCATGGCTCCGATAGACAAACCGTCGACTCTGTTGGATTCAGGACACCGGGATAGTGCTAGGGGCGCCCCTCTCCTCCGGTCCCATGGCCCCGGTTCCATCTTGTACATTCATCTTGGAAACTAGGGTTTTGCTCAGTGAGGGAGTGTGCAATTTTTGCACACGGGGGTCAAATCTGCAAAATTGTCCAATCGGGCACTTATGGCTCACGTTCCCAGCTAGAACCTACCTATACACACCTACAGGACTCCCCAGAACCCGGTTTTGCTACACGGTTGGACTTCTATGCCCCCGACAGGTATCCAACAGGTCTCCCTGAAGGCCTTTTGGATACGAGACATAATGAGCCATAGAATGACGACCGTGGCTTCGATCGACAAACTGTCCACTCCATTGGATTTAGGACGTTGGGATAGTGCCAGGGGTGCCCCTCTCCTCTGGTCCCGTGGCCCCGGTGCCATCTTGTACGTTCATCTTGGAAACTAGGGTTTTGCTCAGTGAGGGAGTATGCAACTTTTGCACACGGGGGTCAACTCTTCAAAATCATGTGCCGGGCACTTACGGCTAGCATTCCTAGTCGGAACCTACCTAGACACACCTGTAGGACTCCCCAGAACCTGGTTTTGTTGCACGGTTGGACTTTTATGCCCTCGGCAGGTATCCAGCAGGTGTCCCTAAAGGCCTTTTGGATGCGAGACGGAACAAGCCATAGAATGAAGACCGTGGCTCCGATCGATGAATCGTTGACTCTATTGGATTCAGGACACTGAGATAGTGCCAGGGGTACCCCTCTCCTCCGGTCCTGTTGCCCCAGTGCCATCTTGTATGTCCATCTTGGAAACTAGGGTTTTGCTCAGTGAGGGAGTGTGCAATTTTTGCACACGGGGGTCAACTCTGCAAAATCATCCATCGGGCACTTACGGCTAGTGTTCCTAGTTGGAACCTACCTAAACACACCTGTAGGACTCCCCGGAACCAGTTTTTGTTGCACGGTTGGACTTCTATGCCCTCGGAAGGTATCTAGCAGGTGTCCCTGAAGGCCTTTTGGATGCCAGACGGAACGAGCCATAGAATAACGACCGTGGCTCCGATCGATGAACCATCGACTCCATTGGATTCAGGATGCCAGGAAGTGCCAGGGGTGCCCCTCTCCTCCTATCCTATGGCCTCAGTTCCATCTTGTACGTCCATCTTGGAAACTAGGGTTTTGCTCAGTGAGGGAGTGTGAAATTTTTGCACACGGGGGTCAACTCTGCAAAATAGTCCACCGGGCACTTACGGCTAGTGTTCCCAACCGGAACCTGCCTAGACACACCTGCAGGACTCCCCAGAACCCGATTTTGCTGCACGGTTGGAATTCTATGCCCCCGATAGGTATCCAACAGGTGTCCTTGAAGGCCTTTTGGATGCGAGACGAAACGAGCCATAGAATGACGATCGTGGCTCCGATCGACGAACCGTTGACTCCGTTGGATTCAGGACACCAGGATAGTGCCAGGGGTACCCCTCTCCTTCAGTCTTGTGGACCTAGTGCCATCTTGTACGTCCATCTTGGAAACTAGTGTTTTGCTCAGTGAGGGAGTATGCAATTTTTGCACACGGGGGTCAACTCTTCAAAATCGTCTGCCGGGAACTTACGGCTAGTATTCCCAGCTGAAACCTGCCTAGACACACCTGTAGGAATCCTTGAAACCCGATTTTGCTGCACGGTTGGACTTCTATGCCCTCGGCAAGTATCCAGCAGGTGTCCCTGAAGGCCTTTTGGATGCGAGACGGAACGAGCCATAGAATGATGACTGTGGCTACGATCGACGAACCGTCGACTCCATTGGATTCAAGACACCAGGATAGTGCCAGGGGTGCCCCTCTCCTTCAGTCCTGTGGCCCCGGTGCCGTCTTGTACGTCCATCTTGGAAACTAGGTTTTTGCTTAGTGAGGGAGTGTGCAATTTTTGCACATGGGGGTCAACTCTGCAAAATCATCTACCGGGAACTTACGGCTAGCGTTCCCAGCTAGAACCTGCCTAGACACACCTGCAGGACTCCTTGACACCTGGTTTTGCTACACGGTTGGACTTCTATGCCCCCGACAGGTATCCAACAGGTGTCCCTGAAGGCCTTTTGCATACGAGACAGAACGAGCCATAGAATGACGACCGTGGCTTCGATCGATGAACCGTCCACTCTATTGGATTCAAGATGCCAGGATAGTGCCAGGGGTTCCCCTCTCCTCCTATCCCGTGGCCCTAGTGCCATCTTGTATGTCCATTTTGGAAACTAGGGTTTTGCTCAGTGAGGGAGTGTGCAATTTTTGCACACGGGGGTCAACTCTGCAAAATCATCCGTCAGGCACTTATGGCTAGCGGTCCCAGTCGGAACCTGCCTAGACACACCTGCAGGACTCCCTGAAACTCGATTTTGCTGCATGATTGGACTTCTATGCCCCCGGCAGGTATCCAACAGGTGTCCTTGAAGGCCTTTTGGATGCAAGACGGAATGATCCATAGAATGACGACCGTGGCTCCGATCGATGAACTGTCGACTCCGTTGGATTCAGGACACTGGGATAGTGCCAAGGGTGCCCCTCTCCTCCGGTGACATCTTGTACGTCCATCTTGGAAACTAGGGTTTTGCTCAATGAGGGAGTGTGCAATTTTTGCACATGGGAGTCAACTCTGCAAAATCGTCCGTCGGGAACGTATGACGATGATGATGATGATGGTGATGATGATGAAGACATTGATGATGATTGTGATGGTGATGGTGATGGTGATGTAGATGATGACGATGGAGAAGATGATGATGATGGAGATGTTGATGAGGAACCTAGAGTTAGAGTTAGGGTTAGGGTTAGAGTTAGAGTTAGAGTTAATGATGATGATGGATATGGTGGTGATGATGAAGACATTGATGATGATGGTGATAGTGACGGTGATGGTGATGGTGATGGTGAGGATGAAGAAGATGGATTAGTGTTAGGGTTTGGGTGAGGGTTAGGGCTAGAGTTATAGAAGGAAATTGAATTAGGGTTAGAGTTAGAGTTAATGATGATGATGAAGATGGTGGTGATGATGAAGACATTGATGGAGATGGTGATGGTGATGGTGAGGATGAAGAAGATAGCTTAGTGCTAGGGTTTGGGTGAGGGTTAGGGATATAGTTATAGAAGGAAATTGAATTAGGGTTAGAGTTAGAGTTAATGATGATGATGAAGATGGTGGTGATGATGAAGATGTTGACGGTGATGGTGATGATGAAGAAGATGGTTTAGTGCCAGGGTTTGGGTGAGGGTTGAGGCTAGAGTTATAGAATGAAATTGAATTAGGGTTAGAGTTAGAGTTAACAATGATGATGAAGATGGTGATGATGATGAAGACATGATGATGATGGTGATGGTGATGGTGATGGTGATGGTGATGGTGACGATGAAGAGGATGGTTTAGTGCTAGGGTTTGGGTGAGGGTTAGGGATAGAGTTATAGAAGGAAATTGAATTAGGGTTAGAGTTAGAGATGAAGATGGTGGTGACGATGAATGGGCCAACTAAGTGCACCTGTACTGGGATTATCTGAGGCATGCAAGCATGTATCCTCCTAGATATCTTCCCCCCTTAACTTAGACTGTAATCCTCACGTATGAGTGCCTAGGGAACTGCACTCTCTCACTGTGCATGCAAAACTAAATAAAATAAAAAATGCAGAATTAGAACTGAAACTGCTAATTTAGGAAAAACATCTAAACTAGAAATTAATGGAGGATGGCACATGCATGAGCTCCCTATCTCTCTCATCCATAAATGCTAGTGCATCCTATTACATCTTGTTTTCATACCCAAGTGGCAAAGTCCTAATCCTCTAATGCTACAAGTGCGACTTTCGAAGATGATTGCCATTGTCACCTCAACAAAGATTTTCCCAAGTTTTAGGCCTACTTTAAAGGCCGAGGGAGGCTTCTAGATCAAGGTTGGAGAAAAGGTCTTAGGATTTCAAACTTGTTTGAAGATTAAGGTGTGTTTTCCATTAAGTTAAAGTCCCATGTGAGTGGCTTAATTCAAAAAGTTGCAAGCGAATTAATCAAATAGACACCTTTCAAAAATAAATATTTGCTCATGTGTAAAATGAAAGATCATTCATGGATAAATAAAGATATTCACAAACTTAAATCAACAATGAATCATAATGTTGTAGAAACCAAAATTCACATTAAAACATGTTGGCTTATTTCCCAAAATCATCCACAAATGATATTATCTAATAATGCCAAGGTTATAGTTATTAGTATACGAGTGATTATTGAATGAGACCCTCTCGGAGAGAGTAAAATCTTTGCAAAAGGGTGTCACCCAATCTATTAAGGGTCCAAACTAGGTTGTAGTGATTTGAATCACTTCAATAAAGATGGCTGAAATCTTATCTTCACAAACTTAATTAATTAAATGTTTTGCCATATGATCCATGAGCATATAAATATAAAAAGATGTGTTGGAAATAAAATCAGTAAACCACTTGTGCAGGTTTTGGTAACTTCTAGAATGTAAATGATTAGATGATTGTAAACATTCATTCAATAAACCATAAACATTTAGGATATGTTGTGTGCAATTGCTTAAGACAAATTTGTGAAACAATAACCATTCAAATAACATGCAATTAACACTATGATCCATAGATGAGAGTTGTGAATCGTGATAGCCTAGTCATTATATATGTGGCGAGGGTCCTATTTCAAATGGATTAATTTAGGATAATCAAATTATTTTAGGTGTTGTATATGAAGTAGTTATGGACCTAGTAAGTCCAAGGGTGAATCCTATAGATCTCGAGGATGGAAGGGTTGCTTTGGAAAAGGATGGTAGTTGGTTGAAGGTTAGAGATGGACGAGACAATTCTTTAAAGCATGTTGATAATGATAAAGGTGAATCCAACAAAGGGATGTAGGTAAATGATGTTGGTAGTGTCAAAATGAAGAGGAAGAAGTGTGTAAAACATAAAATCTCTCTTATGAGGCTAGTCCTAGGAAAGGTTATCAAAATGCATGAGGTGGTGGGAATGGATTCCCATGCTCTTGTTGGAATATTTCATGGTAAAAAGGTGGGGGAGTTGTCTCTAAGGGTGTAGTTATAGGAAAGATGGGCTCTTAGGCTTGGGTACATTCCTAATTTATTTATATCAACTACAAGTTACCTAGGGTTTCTTTTCATATATCAAGAGGATTTTCAGGAATATTTTGGCCCATGATTGGAAGTGGGAGATGATTTTGCTTATGCTATATATTTTTTTGTATCCCTGAAGTCACAACACTTTGTAATGTAATTATCACTCCTTAGTTTGCTTGGTTAGGTATGTTGTTGCTGAAAGGAAAAGATGCAAGACCCATTCAAATACAAGGGACTCATATTGAGGTCACTTGGTGTCTAGAAATAACATCTATATGTATGTGATAACTTTTCCATAACATTCTTATCGAAGAATAAATCATGTATGCAAAAATGTAATCAAAGACAAACTCATATACACAAGTGCAGATCCATCTATTAATATGCAAAAATGATCCAATCATGTACACTTTTTGGAAAAATAGAACATCGTTCCTAGCGTCTATATAATGGAAAATCATGCCCCGTACAAAAAAAGGCAACTCGTGCCCTATACAAAATATGGCCCATGGTGCCCTATACAAAATATGTCAACTCGTGCCGAAAATGCCACATTGTGGCTAGTGTACATAGGAGGGTCTCTTAATCCTCCTACCCACCCTCGGAGCTCCTAAGTGCATCTCCAAAATCAATCTTCCTCTTCTTCGTGCTAGAGGAAGCTGGGTCCTTCCGACGTCTTTGAGCAGTCCCCCTGAGCCCTGAAACGACAACAATAATATGTCAAATTTTCCTGGCAATTATACAAGTATAAAACATAATTTCAAAATAAAAATAGTTTTCAAATCTTGGATAACTCACTGCATGCAAGACTGTAAGTTGTGAGGGGGTCTCCCTCCTCCGTGATCCAAGTCTCTCGGCAATGCCACCCTGCAACATTTAGAACAATCAGATCAATGCTGAAACTAGATGCATATAGTAATTTCCGTTAAAATTGAATGAGATTTTGATAAACTAGTCAATCTCACCATGAACAATATCGGCTGGTCTTCGGGGCTGGCGGATGGAGTAGTCGGCTGGACAGCCTGCTCTGATGCTAGGGTGGACGGTAAAGGGGAGGATGTAGCCACATCAACGGTGGCTACACCACTGGGGAGAACAGTGGAAGAAGGGGGGGTGGCAGGAGGAGGCATGGACTGGGGTGGGTGAAGTGGAGATGGACATCTAGGGCTATAAACCCCAACTGGCTATAGTATGGATCGGGGCACCCTGGAAGGGGAAGCGAGTGTGGTGGGGGAATGTGGGGGGGGGGGGGCGAGGTCTGTGTTGCAGTAGAGGGATGGGTGACTGTGGATGGGTGGTGTGCCATGGTTGGATGGGGGAGGGTGGGAACACGGGAAACTGATATGGAGGTGGAGCTAGATATGATACGTAAGGGGGAGCTGGATGGAACTGTGGTGCTATATAGGAGGGGGGGGGATGGATGGAAGGGGTTGGGGAATGGGGCATGTATTCCAGGGGATACAACTGGCATATAGGGTGGCCGAAAGGTCGGGGAGGGAGGAATAACGGCACTGGCAGGCTGAGGTGCTCGCACCTGCATACACATTTATAACCTCATAGTTTAATATACAAAAATATAAATATATACGAACAAGTCATCATATTTGAAATTAAATTTATGCTTTAATACACACGATACCTGTGCACGGGGAGAACTGTTGGTCCCTGGTGGCAGTGGCTGGTCGCTGGAGCCCGCGGACACCTGTGCGAACACTACAATTTTTAGACTGAATTTATAAAAAACAATATTAACAATATTAAACACAATGCAAATGAGAATGACAACGATTGTACTTAAAAAACATGACTGCAATTAATTTATATTCAAGTTAGATGATATTCAATATTCTGAAAGGATAGAAGGTGGCATGGCATGAAATTAAAATTAAATAAGGTGAGAGGGCATAGAAGGTGACATGGTGAGATTTTCCTTTTCTAGAGTCATCCTCATGAGTAGGTGAGCTTTTCATTTGGCCCTAGAGAGATGTGCAATGCCTCATAAGCGAATGGAATTCATGTCCATTTACAAATTTGAATTGGAAACCTATGTAATGTGTTTGGGTTCTTGATGAAGAGTTCCTATGTTTTGATGTCTTCTTATAGATTTGTAGTTTCTTACAAGCTTGATTCACCCAGTGGAAAAGTATTTGCATCCCTAGAGTGAGGATCTTGAGTCCCTTTATTTCCATAACATTTACATCATCAAATAAAATGGCATCTCATTGTTTAAATTTGCAAAGAGGTGCTAAATAGCAGTTAAGTTAGTGTGCATGTTATTTAATACACTTTAGAGTGTTGATCGTTAGAAAAATGAAGAAAGAGAAATCTTTTTCATGATTAACTTACTTACAAGCTTGACTGTGCCATGTTCTTTTGCATTGAATGAGTAATTATGTGTTCTTGATTGAATAGCTATGTTGTTAGAATGATATCACTTGATTGAAATCAAAGAAATCTTGAGTGAAATGAGTTAAATGAGTATTCTTGATGCCAAATGTTTTACCAAGTTGTATTTGAATCAAGATAATAGCAAGGCCCCATAGACCATATTTGTAAGATTATCGCTCTTCCTTATGGGCCTTACATCATTTTCAAAAACTTTAGTGACAATACATGTGATAAGTTGTTTTATGTTGTTTATATGTCTTTCCTAATAGCATGTTCTGGGAGTAGTCGTATGATTACTTTCAGTCTCAAGTATTAGAATAAATTGGAAATCCCGTGATAATAAACTAGGGTAATAAGGACATGAGAAACATCAGGTTCTTGAATGATTACTTTCAGTCTCAAGTATTAGAATAAATTGGAAATCCCGTGATAATAAACTAGGGTAATAAGGACATGAGAAACATCAGGTTCTTGAATTTCTAGAAGCTTGGCCACTATGATTCTCTTTTTCCCGAGAGTTTTGCACAATGCAATGAAAATTCATAGCAATAAATAGTTTTCCTATTGGTCTCGGTGGATGCAAAAGTGACAAGTACAACATCTCAGTGAACTCAATTGATGCAACAAAGTTAGCAGAAGCATAGAAGTGATTTGACCACCTTTACCATTAAAAGAACCTATTCGTAGAATATGGGGGAAAGTGATAATTACCATGGTAATATATTCTCAAAGTTTAAGCTTGAAGAACACATGGCATAAGGGCATGGCAGCAAAGGTTGATTTGGTGAACAAAGTGATGGGCATTGGAGTAATTGGCACACCTATTGAGCCAAGAGTCAAATGACCCATACTGTGGTCATTTGAAGATGATTTGGACAAGGAGAGTACATGGAAAAGATAACTTGGATGACATGGTGACAAATGGAAAAGCAACAATAACACACATGGCATTGGTCAAGCACATGAAGAGTAAGCAAGCATTGGATGGTAGTCTAAGGATGAAGGACACTGCGGGCATCACCAAAACCCCAGCTGTGGGCTCATCATTGGTCAAGTAAGAATGACATATTTTGGAAATTTCTCTCCCATTTGTATAATCATCAAAGGTCTAGGATGCCTAAAGTGAACATGGATAAATGTTTATAGTTTTCTTAGGTTTTCATGTTTTATAAGGTTCCATTTTTTTTTGGTGGGATTATACGAATTTATAGCTCTCAAATAAATTAGACAATATTATAAACACAACTGTAAAATACGATGATAATATGGTAATTACTTAGTGCTAATTAATTTGTAATTACTAAACACAAATGACTCGTAACTGGATCTAATTATTCAAAGTAAAGAAGTTACCTATGTGTATGGTGCCGCAATCTCCTCTGCTGCCACCATGGCTCCACCGATGTCAAAGGAACCGACATCCTCCCACCTGGGGGATGGAGACCCGACATCGAATAACTGAACATTAAAACAAATAAAGTCAACAATGTGTAATTCAAAGTTAAATATATTAAACAATATGATATCAAATAAAATACAACAAATACTTGAACATTAAATAAAAAAATAGCAAACCTGATCCATGAAGCTCCCTATGGCATGCTGCTACGTATCACCGTGGCAAGAATCACGACAGTGAGAACAAGATGTGCCATTGTTCCAACATAACTAGAAGGCCTTGCCTGGGTTCCACCTGTACTCGACATGTCTCGGCCACCACCCATAGACTATGCAGCTGTCCGTGTCTCATAGATGTCCTCCTAGCTCTAGGAAGACATGGCCACAAATTTGGTATGTCTAAGAAAGTCATGTGTGGCACGTCTGATGGAGTCATGGATCTCATCTAGACTGCTGCCAAACTCGGGTGGCTAAGGAGGGGGGTTTGGCTCTCTCCTGGGTGCAGGAGGTCCTCTAAGTGGGTTGTGGTGCGCCTGAGGTCGATCTTGGGCAGTGCCAAGACCGACACCCTGAAACTTAGTGATGTCAAAATAGTTGACATGGTACCCTAGCTCAAACTCAGCCCACAATTTCCGAAGGAAATAATGTGGGACCTCCAAATTATTGCACGGGGGCCTGCAAAACACCATGAACCACCTCTTTCTCTAGTTATCTCTCAATGGCTGGTAAATGCACCAGTCCATGCAAACCTGAGCCCTCGTCATAGCTGGAGGCTATCCCGTCGAGGGAACTATGAACTTGCTATACAACTGGGCTTTGGTGATGTTGAGGTCTTTTATCTGCTCTTTAGACAACCCAGTGGAGTAGTGTTCCCTCATTCGAGCCCTGTATTGGCTCAAGTTTGTTATCTCACTGTGTGCAATATTGATTGATTCAATAATGTTTTGAAGTGATGAAGCCAAGGAAACCTGAGAGGGTTCCTTGGTACTATTCAATTCATTACTTAGTGCCCTTAATTGATTTAAGTCTTGGTGTAATTGATCTTCGGGGTTTTTATTTGGTTCATTGTCGGTTCCCATATTGTCTTCTGGAGGTCGGGTTTCATTGGTTTCATCGGATGGTTCAGGTGTGTCTGACATCTTGTTAGGTGTAGATGGCCTGCAATTAAATTTCCTTGGTTTTTTAATGGATTGTAAATTTAAAAAAAAATTAAAATTCAAATGGAAAACCAAAAAAAAAAACAAAAATAAACACAAATTTGTGCTTTGAGGAGCACCTACCTGGAGAAATGGATGGCACTGTGGTGTAGGGGTGATTGCTTGGTGTTGAGGAAGATTTGGGTGCACAAAGACGTGTTCGTGGGGTTGCACAGTGCACTCGTGGGTTGGAGAATGGGCTCACGGGTATGTCGAAAATGACACCCGTGAGCTCTATTTTTTTTTAATAAAAAAACAGAGGTGCACAAATGCCACTGACACATGCATGCCATTTTGTGCGTACGCTTCAAAGGCACGTGCGTGCCCCTTTTTCCCACGCGAGCTGAACCACGTGGACGTTCGTTATTGACGAAGCAGCGACGCGTGCACATCGTTTTATTTTTTCCGCTCACGCGCTGCTGTTGCGATTATTTTGGGTACCAGCTTCGTGCGGGTACCCCTCCTTTTGTTGGACTGGAATGTATTTAGTCTTCTTTGGTGTTGCCTTCCTAATTATCATGGAATTTGGTGGTCATTCATCGGTTCCTGCTTTCGCGCGTTCCCGAGTGACAACAAAGTCTGTTGTAGTTTGGTCTTCTTGGGGTTCACAATTTATAAATTTGGATGGTCTTCTTGCACAATCTTCCCATTTAGTGATGAGCTCAGGGCATTCCTCCACAATATGAGTATTAGTGTTGCAATATGTACACCATGGTCTTTTGGGTAGAGGGCACTCATGAGTAAGGTGGCCATTTTCATTATAGTTGTAGAATCAAAGTGGTCCTGTACGACCTCCTCCTCTTCCATGGCTTCCCCCTCCTACCCCTGGGGGTTGATCAAATACTCGTAATATAGACGATCTAATATCTCTATAAGGGCATCCAAGGATCTGCTTTTTTAAGTGTTGTGTGTAGTAGATCCACATAATTCACAGTATACCATGTTGGGTATCGAAGAGTACTTCTGGAGGACTAGACAACGTCACGATGGTTGATCAAATGATTTGCATATCTCACAGAAGTCATTGGGGGAAGCACTTGGTGGTTCTGAATATGACGACTGTCTTGCGGAATGAAATGGATTTGTTGCAGCAACCTACGCAAATGTCACACTTGGTCTTGTATTGAACTGTCCACCAAGTAGAACTTGTGCTCCTTGTGGCCTCAGACACTTTGAAGCATGATGTCCTTTTGTCATGCAAACCGTACACCATACTTGTGGTCATTGTGCTTTTGGCACATTCAGATCCTAGTCTCTCAGTACTCTAGGATGATGGATGAATACTTTATAGCTAGAGTACTAAACCCTCCTTACTAAGGCTATAAAATTGACAAAGGATGATGGATGATTCAACATATACAAACTTTGTGCTTGATTATTTATTATACACCTAGATCCATGTATATGCTATGCTTTATTATCCATTAGGGTTAACGATCACCACCCACCGCCCTTACACGTGTTGCTCCTATTTAAAAATTATGATTACGATGATATGTCAGCATTTATTTATTGCACCGAGTGAAATGAGGTGCTCTATAGCCCAGTATGGGGGAGATGTTGTAACGTGATATAATGTTTATAACAAAATAACGTTTGTAACAAAATAATTAAAAAAATTCATGTCGGCTCATAAAATAAAAATTTATGGAAAGTATTTAAAAACAAATCCATGTTGGTTCATAAAATAAAATATTATGAAAAGTAATTAAAAAATAGATGTTCGTTTATAAAATAAAAACTTAAAACTTAAACCCGGATCTATCAAGAGAGATCAAATTTTTTGAGTTTAAATTTAAAGAAAGAAATACACCTCAAGAAATTAGATCCCTTTCGGTGCTTGATAGATACCGGTTTAAGATGGATCTATGCTGTTTATTTACATTTATCAAATATTAATTCATTTGCATTGCGATCACATGCTTAATGTTAGTTACTTTGCCTCATGTCATAAATTCTTAGATAATATTAACTATTTGCTTTGTGATCACATGCTTAATGTTGTTTGTTTTGCTTCATGTTAGATAATTAAATACTACAAAACTATTGATTGAATCGAATCGATATTTTTATTGAAATGAATTGGCTTTGATGTATTTTAAATATGATAATAAACCGATATAAATTAAAAATTATCATATGGGATGATGAATAATTAGTTAAATTCATGTTAAACTAAACTTTATATTAATTAATTAATTTATGTTAAATTTAAGTTTTTGAGTGTAATTGGGTCGAAGAGGCGTTCTACAGCTTAGTAGGGGAGATGTGTAATTCTTTTTGTACTCATCCTAAAGTGTCCAATTTAAAAAAAATAAAATATTATAAAAATAACATGTTGGGCTATTTAAAACATTTAAAGGGCAAGAGATTTGATCCCTCTAGAACTTGATAAATCCCCTTTAAAATAGATCTATGCTGATGGTAGATCCTGTAAATACATGCTGCGCCCATATAAAGAATCAAAATTAAAAACTGTTTTTGAGTGTAATGCTAGATGCTGCGTCCATATAAAGGATGAGAATTAAAGGACGTTTTTCTTTCATATGCTGAAAGCATCTCCACCATAATACTAAATGACTATTGAATGTTGTTCAATATGTATATGAAAATAATGCAGACATGAATTATGATACCTTCACAGTGAAGCTGAGATGGAGAATCATTAATATTAATATTAACAGACACAAGCCATTAGAACTAAGAAGTGTGCAACATAATAACGTAATAATATTGAATATATAACATATTTCTTTGGATTGATGATGAGAGCTCCCCGGTTGAAACATCAAGAACATGATAAAATTGCATTTATTTCCATCTCCTGCACACCTTCCCTTGCAAATTAGAAGCCATGAGAAGCCAACCCTCAAACAACAATATAAATTTGCAAATAATGAGCTGGTTCAGCATCTACAAATCATGAGTATTATTATTGACTTTCATTCCATAGTGATCTGTACTCGAACCATGATTCTCATAGTTCCCAAGAGGCTTTCTTTGGCAGGCTTAGAAACACCTTGTCAATATTTTTCCATAGAAGAATCAGGATTCTCAGAGGCTTTCTTTGGCAGGCTTAGAAACGACTTGTCAATTTTTTTCCACAGAAGAACCAGGATTTGTCAATATTTTTCCATAGAAAAACCAGGATTCTACTAGTTCCCAAGCGGCTTTCTTTGGCGGGCTTAGAGACACCCTGTCAATATTTTTAGCTATTAATTTAGGTCAACAGTAACCACTATCACACTGAAACACCTTGCCAATATTTTTAGCTATTAATTTTAGGTCAACTAGTAACCACGTATCATAATAAGCAATGTTGCGAAATAACATAGCTAACTCCAAGTCTCCACCAACCTGCCGGGAATGGAAACAAATGCAAATATAAAACAAAGTATCCCTACCCAACAAAATATTACTGTAAAACATAGATATAACCTGCATTGGATATATATTCCACTGAAGTCTGATTTTCCCGCTACCCGAGCAATGCGAAGGCTGCGAAGTAAAGTAAGCTCGCAATCTTGTACTGTGTATTGCACCACCATCGCTGCACCATCCCGCCGGATCGTCGGGATGGTGCACCTGGAGCGAGGCTTTAAATACCTCTGGGTGCTACACTTATCAGGGAGTGAGATCATTAAACTAGTTCACTATATATATGCCGAGGAGGAGATTGATTCTGACTGACTGATCCGGCGATCAATCTGCCATGATTTTAGATTCTGTTGGTATGCTTCTTTATTGTTGACAGATATCTTCGTTTGAATTAAAGGAAAAAGTTATATTCAAATTTCAAATTTCAAAGGTGGAAAGTACCTATATGCCTCTCTACTTGTCCAGCCGCCATGAGCTGCGAGCACAAACAAACAGCGGATATGGATTTCCCCTATATTCTCTCTGCCTGTTTGCAGGCATTATGTCGTGGAATTGGATTCAAGTGGGCTCTTAGACGAGATCAGTCGAATCTGCCATGCTCCTGCAGCTTCCGTCACATTCGAAATATAACTCCTACTCAATCCCTAATTAAGCTCTATATTGTCAATCATAATTATAATGTTAATATTCCCTTCTCTCCATTAATAAATGGAAAACCCCATGTGCATCCCAATCCATGGATCTTCAAAATCATGGACTTTGCTTAAATGTGGATCTCCAAAATCAAGGATATGATATGAAGATCCGCGTGTTTCTTTCTAAAAGTTAAAGACAACTCCAAAGTAGGGTGCCTTATCAGTTTCCAAGCTATTTACCATTGGACGCACCCGGTTGCACAGTAATATCTACCTGGACTTCTGTAACATTTGATACGCTGTTGTTAATAATGTTTTAATGTGCATTGTATCAGAGCAACTTTGCTCGCAAACGCAAAATCATGAACGTAGGCTGTGAAATTATGGGAGGAAATGCAAATTACTTCAAATCAAATTCTCTACCCTAAAACATCGTTAGAACATCGGAGTGCTACTTTGGTTCGAATATTTGGCTGAGTATTGCGTAGTGTCATATTTGCCTTAACCCAGTCTATACTTCTTTTCCAATCTCCATTTGAAATTGAAGATTTGATGATTCAGGTTCATGTTTTCATAAGTGAGATCAACGAAATGTCAAAGGACCAAGTTTTAAAAATCTCACGTTCACGGATCAAATTTGAAGAGCAAGTTCATATTTCAATTGAAAGGGCTATTAATTGTTTAATTCTTCCTATTAACATGCTAAAATAAATAAAATAATGTTTTTTATTTGAGACTCAAAATAAAATTAATACATATCTGAGTATTAATTGTTAATCCTTATATTAAAGAAGATGCATAATCTTATAATCTTATACTATGTTATCATTTTTTTAAGACTTTCTTTACATATATTTAAAACTTATGAAATAATGATTAAAGATTGAAATATAATGTCACATTGTTTAATTTTAAAATATAATTATAAAATCAATTGAATATAGCATAGTGGTTTTTTCCAGCCAAAAAAATCTACTATTGATATTCAAGGAGTGAATCAAATAGTACAAAGTGATTCCAGATTCAGTAGATGAATCAGATATAGCAGATCTGCCAAACAGAAAGCTACAGTCTCTGATAACATTCTCATGTCATCCGAATGACAATGGTAGCAGAAAGCATCATTGCATATAATCCATACAATAATTTCAAAAGTTCAAAAATTAATAGGACACACTACAAATCAGAAGATATACAGAGCCATATATCAGTATAGTTCAGTAAAAAAAATAGGTATTGCCACAGTCCTGGAGACTGTTTTCAAACCATTCCTCCCAAATCAGCTGGCCTTCAATACCTGTTAATGCTTGCTTTGAGAGCTTGTCAGCGAGAGAGTTCTGCTCTCTATATATGTGTTCAAAATGAACTCCCTGAAGTTTAGTAATTTTTGAATGAGTCCGGAGAGCCCAGTGCCTTAAATTTAAAACATTAAGCTTGAATTCGCCTGCAGCCCATTTAATTGTCACCCTAGAGTAGCCATATACCTTGATATTTACCAAACCAAATATATTAGCAACTTTGAGCATGCACCAGAGTGCAATTAACTCCGCTTTCATGTTTGTGCCCGTGCCACAATTGAGTCTAAAAGAAAAATAATGTGACTCATTCAAATATACCACACCCCCAACAGCACATAAACCAGATTGTGCTGCACCATCGAAGAATAAAATGGGATGATTGACATTGAAATTGAAAGAACTAATCCTGTCAATCTTTAACTTAGAGTCTTCGTTCTTACAAGCGGCATACATATTTAAAGCAATCATGCTACATTGGATAGGGTTTATAATGCCATTCTGAAAAATCGCACAATTTCTAGAGTACCATATAGCCCAAGGAATGCATATGGCAATGTAGAAATGTTGCTTACAGTGTCTGAACCAATTGAGAAGACATTTATTATAGTCTCCAACATCCCAACGTTGAGAAATTGATAGATTAGCCGAAATCACATCCTAGGTCTTAGAAGAGAAACTGCAGTTAACAAATAGATGCTGTTTATTTTCTTCTTCTTCTTTACAGAGTATGCAGATACCAGGTCCATTCCAACCTCGAATACGTAAGTTGTCCCAAGTCTTTAATTTATTTTGCAATAATAACCAGCAGAAACATTTGAGTTTCAGAGGGATGGACCAATGCCAAAGCCGCTTGTACCACCAATCCTGTGGAAATATGAGCTTGTCCTGAACAATTCTGATATAGGCAGTACGAGTAGTAACCATGCCAGTAGCGGGGTTCCCATTCCAGATAAGCAGATCCGAAGCTTGACTCAATCTGACGCCATAAGTGTTTAATTTCAATGTGTAAGCCTCCCAAATACGAGCAAGATAACCAGATAGACCAATATCCCTCGCAGACATCCATTTAGATATATATGCAGACCCGTGCTGCTGTAGATAGATTTTATCCAGCGTATTCAATCCTAAAATCTGGAGATATCGAGTGATGGATTGAGGCAGAGTATAATTTTCTTCCATGCCGATAATGGGATCGATCCCAACTCTTATCCTTTCTCCAGTCTCGACCTGCCAGGTAAGATCTTTTTTAATCCAGTGCAAAATCTTCATGAACCCCCACCATATAGGAGAAAAGTTCCAGCTGGTAAGTTTAGGGCTTCTAATCCAGCAATAAAACTCCTGTTTTAAATATTTGCAAGAAATAAGAGACGACCAAATATTTTTCCCCGTCAGACATCGCCAGAGACTTTTGAGTCTGAGAGCAGTATTGAAGGTACCCATCTCTAAAATACCCCATCCTCCAAATTTATAAGGTCTAGAAATACTATCTGCAGCTACCATAGGTATCTTATCACTGTTCGCAGAGCCAAACCATAAAAAGTTGAAGAAATACCTTTTAATATACCTGAGAATGGACACTGGAACTTCAAGTAAAGAAAACCAGTATACAGGTATGCTAGAGAGCACCGATTTCAATAGAATAAGCTTACCACCAATGGACAAAAACCTGTAAGACCAATGTGCAATTCTTTTTTCTATCTTTCTCAGCAACCAATACCAATCCTTACTTTGATAGTTATTTGGCTTGAGATAGAAGCCCAGATATTTAAAGCCTTGATCCATATTTAGACACTTATAGGGTAGGATCGAAAGGATATCATTCAGGTTCCCAACATTGGGAGAGAGATGATAAAAGTTGGATTTTGCTAAACTGACTTTCATCCCTGAAGCACGACAAAATGTCTGTATGATACCATTGTAAATGATCCATTCTTCAACAGAATCTTCTCCTGCCACCAAGACATCATTAGCAAATAGTATGTGTGAAATCACACAATCTTTTGTAATTTTAATGCCTTTTATCTGTCTTCTCAATAAAGCTTGATTGATCAATCTGCTGAAACCCTCCATAATCAATACAAATAAAAGCGGTGACAAGGGACACCCTTGTCTGATCCCCCTAGAGCAATTGAAAAAATCAGAAGGACTACCATTGACAAGCACAGAGATGCACGTAGAAGATATACAAGCCATTATCCACTTAATGATAGCTGGAGGCACTCCAATTCTAATAAGGATCATTCTGAGGAAAGACCAACTAACCCTGTCATATGCTTTTTCTAAGTCCATTTTAAGCAGTAGAGCATTTTTCTTGTAAATCTTTATACTGTGTAGCAGCTCTTGTGAAATGCCTATGGCATCATGGATCTGTCTTCCAGCCAGAAAACCAAACTGCTCACTGGAAATGTGTCTAGATAGTACAACTTTGAGCCGATCAGCAATAATTTTGGATATGAGCTTGCAAAGCAAATTACAAAGTGCAATCGGTCTATAATCACCAAAGGACCTGGGCTTGTCTTTTTTAGGGATGAGGGTAATAAACGTGGAGTTAAGCCCTCCTGAGATAAAACCATTATTTTTGGAAAAATCCACCAAGTCTTTAAGTTCATTACCCATCAGATCAAAAAAGTGCAAGTAAAGCTCCACGGGCCACCCATCGGGCCCGGGGCTTTTTTCTTTAGCAAAATATTTCAGGATTTGCTCGATTTCTTCCAATGAAACTTCTTCTTGTATGCTGGCCGCTTCTTGTGCATTAAAAAAGCAAGGATAGAGAGTGGCTACTTTAATCTGCTCTGACAGAATACATTCACTCGGATCAGCATAATTGTGACCAAAGAAACAGACAGCTTCAGATTTAATATTCTCAAGACCCGAGTAATGTTGCCCTCTGTCATCCTCAATTTCCCAAATGTATTTAGAGTTCCTTCTCGCCGAGGCAAAGGAATGAAAAAATTTAGTATTCTTATCACCATAAGAAATCCATGTGGCTCGGCTTTTAAGCCTCCATTCTTTTTCAGATTGTATAAGGAGCTCTTCTTTTTTCTTCTCAATCAGTCGCATAACCTCGAAGTCATCATAAGAAAGAGAACCAAGAACATTTGAAGAGATGGAAACCTGTAGCTTTTCTTCAAGTATGTGTAATTACTTTTTATCAGCCTCTTTTCTGTCTCTAATCCATCTGGTGACAGCTTCTTTTAATCCCTTTAATTTAAGACAGAAATTCTGAATTGGATTGTTTTCTGAAACAGTAGCACTAATCCAATAATTTCTAACCATGTTGCAAAAGGTATCATCATCGAGCCAAGAAGTGTTAAATTGAAAGGAAAACCCCGATTAAGTTCCAAATCTTCAAGTTGAAGGATAACAGGCCAATGGTCCGAAAGTTTGTGCTCAAAAACCCATGACCTGTGCTTTTGAAAAATACCCAACAAAGACGATTTGACCAGAAACCTATCCAGTCTTTTATGCACACCATCACTCCCAAATCTCCCATTTGTCCAGGTAGGGACCAAGGTATGAGGCTGAACATCCACCAGGTCAGAATCTACCATAAACTGAACAAAAAAACCTGCTAAGTCATCAATTCTGGTAGATGGTCCCCATATTTCAGAGACATGACAGGTGAAGTTTAAATCGCCTGTTATGATCAAGTCATCACAATTCAGTAGCCCAGAACCCTGTAGCGAAGTCCAAAAAGGCTGTCTCATCTTATATGGAGCATAGCAATTTAAGATGGTGAGGGATTGTTTGTTGCCACAAAAAGACCCTTTTAGGAGAATTCCCCAGGGGGTAGAGAAAGTTTTAAAATAAATTTTTTTTGGGTCCCATGCCACGGCTAATCCCCCAGATAATCCACAAGAATTAACAGCAGTCACTTCCCAAAAGGGGAGAAGTTTGCAAAGATTTTGGATAGCAAGTTCATCATCACACATGGTCTCTTGGATTAATATGATGGCAGGGACAGTAGCCTTGAAGAGATTGGTTAAAGCCTATGCCTTGGACACTTTAGCCAATCCTCGAACATTTAGTGACAAAATAGACATTATGGAACATTAATGGTGGGGGATTGTGCTCTAAGCCCCACAGATTCAATCTGATCAGACCTACCTACCTCCTCTATTCTCTGAGAAATCGGAGTATAAGAGCCTATTGGAGGTTGTGAATTTTTAGTCAAGGTCTTTTTCTTATTGCCTCTTCTAATGGTGACGTTCTGAAATTTCAAGGATTGAACAGGTTTAGCCATAGACCCACTTCCCGGGTTCTTTGAGTAGGAGGGGAGAGGAGGAAATTCATCACCATTTGCTGAAATACAATATCCACTATCAGCAAAAATGGCAATGTCTTCCGAGGAGGGTTCAATAACAGGGCCATTATTACTCCTATGAAAGCCCGAACTCTGACCCACATCACGACCCAGGTTTAGTGTAGACGGAGTTGAAATACCCACTGAGGAGTTTATATCCGGCCCCATAGAAACAGGAATTAACGGCATTGGGTCCATTGGACAAAGGAGAGAGGGCTTGTCAAGGGTAGGGTTTGTAGTATTATTCTCAGCAGAACTAGTCAGATGATCAGAGGAATCAGGCACCAAATTATCAAAAAGTTTGCGGCCAACTTTTGAAAGAGAGGATGATTGCATCTGATTAACAACAGGAAGCCCCGTCACAAGGTCGTGTCTCATCTGTATTTCTCCCTTTGAAATACGATGTGAGAGCAATTTTTCTGAATTTTCAATAAAAATAAGGTCATCTGGAGTCAAATCAGGGTAGTTTATAGGGGTTTTGCAGAAGGACTTACCCGAAATTTCCGAATGGGGCTGAGGGTCACCAGCCACTGTAGGAGACTTGTAATTGTAGGGACAGGCGGCTCGCACATGCCCAATCCTCTTGCAGGAGAAACACCTAAAAGGTATTTTGTAGAAATCGAGCGGCTGCTTCCATAACCTCGAACCCCATGCAATTTCAATTTCTGCCGATAAGCCAACCCTCATATCAACTTCGACCATGACTTTAGCAAACCTACGGTCCATTCCAAATAGGTTTTGCTTGTCAAATCGAACAAATCTACCAACCGCGTTTGCAAGACCCATAATGACCTCCTCAGTCCAGAGTTCTATGGGGAGACCAGGAACTATCATCCAAAGGTGACGAAGAGGCTGGTATTCGTGCAAGGGATTAAAATGTATATGCCATCGTTTTAAGAATAAGGACCCCTGTTTGAACTCCCAAAAGCATGATAAAATCTTCTCAAGATGCGCTGCTTCCGCAAAAGTAAATAAGATCCATCTGTTCATAAGTAGGTTGATACGAGGAGCCATGCCAGTGAGGGGTACCCAAAACTTAGATACCCATTCCGATAGTTCAAGCTTACTACCCTTAGTAAATTCCAGCCTCCCCACCAGAGCACGCTCGGCAAGCACCCCTATTCTTTCAAGATTATAGTCCTCATCTATATCAAAGCGCACAATTTCAGATCTCGCCTTGAAGGTTTTTAATAATCTTCTGGATTTCGCCTTCTGCCCACAAGGCTTTCGGCATAGAGGACCCGAACCCTCCACCGTATCATGCAAAACCGCCAAAGATGACGAAGAAGGAAGCGGCGAAGGGTTATGTGATACGGCAAAATGAGCCATGATGAAAGCCAAAACAGATAGATAAGGAATGACCCAGCTGGCTGACGGGAGATGGCCAACTGCCGGTAAAAGTTTGAAAAAACCGGACCACCAGAGTCCAAATAAGGGCCCCCACAATAAGCGGAAAAAGAAAAAAGCCCCCAAGCTGGAACTAACAATGCCGACAAAATCAAAACTAAAGAATCCCCCAAAAATAGGAATCACCAAGTCTAGAGGAAACCCAGGATCAAAAGAGAGCAGCCAAAAGTAGAAACACAAATATTTTGTAGAGAAACCGAAAGATCAGGTTAATAGGAAGAAAGATAGCCTACGACCAACAAAAAATTTCCACTTTTTTTAACCTTGGCTGGTACTAGGCCAATTTGAAAGAATCGGCTTGACTCCAAGTCGTCGTAGGCCACAGCATTCGCCCAATCAACCATCAAAATCGAGAAAACCTGCAAAAACGCTGCAAAACCCTAGAAACCTCGCCATCCTCCCCCTCCAGCCCCTTTTTATAAAATTATTATTATGTACAAAAGAATATCTTTTTTTTATATAAAGATTAATACAAATAACTATCACATCAATCTCAAAACACAATGGTATTGGTTTTCTTGAATAATATTCAAATACATATCTCTTGCTTAAAAGATATAATTTATGTTTAAATGAAACAATCATACTGTCTAATCTTACAAACATTAATAAAATACTATGTACAACACTTTTCATTCTAGGACTTCAAGAAACTTACATGAACAATTTTATGAAGGCTTTATAGTCAAAACATCTAGTAACAACAACCATAATTTGGTTCCATAAATACACCCCAAAATACTTTACAAAATACTTTACAATTGGAACCTTAACTAGATTTTAATCTCATTTTATGGGATGTAGCAAAGATATTTTAAATTGAGCTCATAATGGTCAAAGGAAAGATTAATGAGGTTTTGCTATCCAATTTTGAGAAGATTAATGAGTTATAATTGTTAAAAAATATGAAACTATGTTGTGAAAAATATGTCATTTCTTATAGCATTTATGATTGAATTCCACATTTAGATCCATATTTTTCATGGAAAGTGAGTTCGCATAAATGCAAAATCAAGTTTTAATTTACCAAATATAATCTCCTTTAAATGTTATTTCAATAACTAAAGACTCTTCAGCATGTTTTACAATTAATGTAGCATGTTTTACAATTAATGTAATGTTCATTGCTTTGAATATGAGATTCAACATGGATATTAGTAGTCATCTAGGTGTATTCATGTATGCTCAACATTAGAATTGTTAGCCACAAGTGTAAAATTCTATATTTCTTGAAAGTTAAGATAAATTGTGAAAGGAATCAATAACACTTACCAACTAGTAAATTCATGTACCATAGTATATTATAGCATTTTGATATCACAAATACATGTAGTCTCAACTTTCAAGTCTTTATTCTTAAAAATTAACTATTTACATATTGTAAGAGTCATAACCCTTTATTTGCAATAATATAGAATATGATAAACAATTTTTTATTTTAATTTTCATTTGTAGAGAAAATAATTTAAAGACATTCTATAAAAAAAACTAAAAAATTATTGAAAGATAATAACAACTTTAAATTTGACTCCTCACATCTCTCCATATTAAGGTTAATCAAAACATGTAATTCTCATAAATATGCTCAAATAATACATACATTTTAAATTCGATATACACATTTTAAAAGTTATTAAAAACACAAATCATTCAAAATAATATTATAATGATGGGATTTGTATTAAAATTCAACAATAATTTTTGTGAACATTTTATTATAAATATGAATTATAAAATATTCTTATTACTTTTGAAATAATATGTTCTATGTAGTGCTCGTCCAAAGTGTTTAGCCAGTTTTGTAATCCATGACAGACATTTCGCGTATAACACATTGATATGATTTGTTGAACACAGAGGCGGCCGCTTTTTTAATTCACCGCTGTTGATTTCCATCTTCCATGGAAGATCCCTTGCCAAAGGTCTATTTTTTCTTTGGTCGAGTTTAGTCTTTGCCTCTACTTGTTATTGTCTTTGGTTTGGAGGTATACTTCCAAGAATTTGTTTATATACTCTCTTATGGAAGCAATAATGATCCTGAAATACAAGGCATGGGGCATTGCACACGCGAGTTATTGTTCATATCCTTTACAAAGATAAACTTACCTAGATTGCGGTGCTAAAGAACAGCTGAATAAAACAAACAGCAGAATAAATCTCCACACTAATTATTAAGATTATTAAGATGAAGAACGGGATACATATATACAGATCAGGTAAAACAGTTCCCCACTGGTACGGCTGCTAGAGCCAGTTTTATTAACCATATCTAAACTAAACAGCTAAACTAAACAGATAACAAAACCCCGAACGATTTAGTTAACATTCCCCCCTAAATCCAAAGGGTCATTTGACATGCCTAGTAACATTATGAATTTTTCAAACTTTTCACGTCCCAATGCTTTAGTAAATATATCGGCAATTTGCTCTGAAGTAGGACAATGAGTCAAATGAATAATTTTAGCCTCAACATGATGTCGAATCAAATGATATTTGGTGTTGATATGTTTGGTGCGATCATGGAATTTAGGATTCTTGGCTAATTGAATTGCAGAAGTATTGTCAACAAAAAGAGGTGTTGAAGTCTTCTATTTCTCCTACAAATCTTCAAGAATTTTCCGAAGCCAAATGATTTCTTTTGTGGCTTGCGCTGCTGCAACGTATTTGGCTTCAGTTGTAGAATCAGCAGGAACCGATTTCTTTCGTGATCTCCAAGTGATAGCTGCTGATCCAAGATTCATCAAATAACCTGAAGTAGACACCCCATGCTCTTTATCTCCATCAAAATATGAATCCGAATAACCATTAAGATGGAAGTCTGAAACTTTAGAGTATTTGATGCCAAACGACTGAGTGCCTTTTAAATATTTGAGCACTCGCTTTGCTGCGATCCAATGACCTTCACAAGGTTGATGCATAAATCTGGAAAGTCTTCCTACAAAAAAAGTTATGTCAGGACGAGTAGTAGTAAGATAAATCAAGCTTCCAACAAGTTGCCTGTACTTTGTTGGATCTTCACATGCACTGCCTTCATGTGAACTAAGCTTTTGATTATGCTCCATTGGAGTAGAAACAGAATTACAATCCAACATCCCGAATTTACTCAACAGATCTCCAATATACTTCTTCTGAGAAATAAATATATACTTTGGTTTTTGATCTACTTCAATTCCTAAATAATAATGAAGTAATCCCAAATCCGTCATGTCAAAAACCTTTTGCAGCTCCTTTTTAATAAAGACTATATAGTCATCATTATTCCCCGTGATAAGCAAATCATCAACATAGACTACTGGATATACAACTGATCGCCCAACTTTCTTAGCAAATAAAGTTGCATCATCTAGATTGAAATGCTTATAATTCAATTTGAGAAGATGTTCAGTTAACTTCTCATACCATGCTCGGGGTGCTTGTTTCAAATGATATAAAGATTTCACCAATTTACATATCTTATGTTCTTTTCTTTTAACAGAAAAACCTTCCGGCTGAAACATATAGACATCTTCTTTTAAATATCCATTTAAAAAAGCAGTTTTTACATCCATATGATGTATTTTCCATCCATTTTGAGCTGCAAGAGAAAACAAAGTTCTAATAGTGCCCCATTTTGTAGTAGGAGCAAATGTTTCTGTGTAATCAATACCTTCTTTTTGAACATACCCCTTTGCTACAAGTCTTGCCTTGTATTTATCAAGTGAGCCATCAACCTTATATTTAGTTTTATAAACCCACTTAGATCCAATTGGTTTAATGCCAATAGGAGGGTCCACCAACCTCCAAGTGCCATTTTTAATTAGAGCATCATATTCTTTCCGCATTGCATCTTTCCATTCATTACAACTAGCAGCTTCTTCAAAAGATGTAGGCTCATTAACAGCAACAAAAAAATTTAAATTAAATTCATCAAACCTTTTTGGAATTGTCTTTGTTCGTGTTGATCTACGAATTGATTGCTGTGGTGATGGTTGAATAGCTTCTTCAATTTCGGATGGCTGAATAGTTTCTTCAATTTCTGATTCTGCATTATTGGCAATTATTTTTCCTTCTACAGAATCATTATTATAAACTAATTTGTCTTCGTTCTCAGGTGTTGAAACACAAGGAAAATTAATTGAAGGGAAATCCACAGACTGATCAAGAATCTGAATCCCCCCTTCAGGATGTGGAAGATCATTATCTCATTCATAATGAAACTTCTTGGAAGGGAATTTATCCAAATGATTGAGTTGTCTATCAATAGTAGAAGCATCTTTAGCAAATTCAAGAAAAACTACATCTCTTGAAACAATAAATTTCTTGTTCTCTTCATCATACAACCTGTAAGCTCTGGAAGTATTAGAATATCCCAAAACAAATCATTTGCGGCTCCTGGTGCCCAATTTGTTACATTGTTGTGTAGGAATCAAGGCAAAGCAAGGAGAACCAAAAACTCTAAAATGTTGAATAGCAGAAAGTCGACTATACCACATTTCATAAGGAGACTTATTATTGATGGCAGTAGAAGGACACCGATTATGAATATAGACTGCACAAAGTACTGCTTCTCCCCAAAACATCAACTTGACATTTTGAAAAAACATCATAGACCTTACCATATTAAGTAAAGTTCTGTTCATGCGTTCTGCCACACCATTTTGTTGTGGGGAATAAGGAACGGTGGTTTGATGCTTAATACCATTATCTTGTAAGTACTTTTCAAATTCATTAGATGTTTATTCGCCACCATTATCTGAGCGAAGAGTGCCAATATTAAGTTGATTTTCATTGGAAATCCATAAATAAAAATTCTTAAAAGTTGCAAAAACTTACGATTTCTCTTTCAACAAGTAAACCCAACACATCCTGGTGTAGTCATTAAGAAATGTTAGCAGATATTTGTTACCATTGGTAGATGGAGCAGACATGGGCCCACATAAATCTGAATGTATAAGTCCTAACTTCCTGGAAGCTCTGGAAGTAGACCTATGAAAAGGCTGTTTACAATGCTTGCCTAAAATACAAGCATTACATGGAGACAATTTTCTTGGAACAGTAGGAAGCCCCTGTATACCTTGTTGTTTCATAATTTTGATACTATCATAATTGATATGACCAAAACGAGCATGCCACAATAAGCTGGAGGATAGAGTATCACTATGCTGAGACAAAAGAGCTAAGTTGGATAAAAAAGATGATGTCCCTTTTAGTTTTAAGAGTTTGTCTTCTTCAACACCAGTCATAACAATCACATCATCATATGTTCTTCGTATCTCAATTATACCATCAAACATATGTATAGAATGCCCTTACTGCCTAACTTGTATTAGAGACATCAAATTTCTTTTTAATTGAAGAATATAAAGAACATCATGCAAAATATAATCAGCAAGTCCGGGTAACTTAAGCCGAATAGAACCAATACCAGAGGGCTTCAACTGTGACTTATCAGTAAAATAAATTATACCATCAATATGATCACTAAATGTCTCAAAACAATCTCTTTTGAAGGTCATATGACATGTGGCTCGAGTATCTAAAATCCAAGGATATTCCCACGAAGCAAAAGAAGTGCTAAAAACTTCATTAATACTAAGATTACAATGTGCAACTATATAGTGAGTGGATTCAGGTGGTTTTCCTTTGTCTGGATGTTGTTGCTCTTTTTTCTGATTAATCTTCTCCCAAGGAGTGTGACAATAACTGGCAGTATGACCAAGTTTTCCACATCTATAGCATTTAACGGATTGCCTATCATTCTGAACATATTTTTGCTGTCTGTCATCTTGATGATGATTACCCCCCTGCCTCTAAATGTTCTCCTACTACGACCTCTGCTACTATGGTCAGGTCTAGTAGACTCCCCTCTAGGTTTCTGCTCTTTCTGGGTGAGACACAAAGTCTCAACAGTGGAACTAGAAAGAGATTTCTTTTTCCCAAAGGCTTTCTCTCTTTCAGCAATTTTCTCAACAAGCGTTTCAAAGGTCATAGCTTTCATTTGACCACTAGCCCGAAGTGATTCTAAATAATGAGTATAGGTAGGATATAGAGATTTAATAAATGCAGTAAGTTGAATGTCAACTTTTACACCAGTTGCATCAATATCATGGAAAATAACTCTAATTTCAGAAGCAAGTTTCATTGGATCATTATCTTTTAATTCTAAGTTAAATAAATTCATCAATAATTGTATGATTTCAAGCTTAGAATGTGAATCATACAAATCTTTAGTTTCTTTAATGCTTCCCAAGCACTTTTGCTAGAAACTAGATGTCTACTTATTTCTTCACTTACAGAGGCAATGATCAAGGCATAAGCCTTCTTGTCCTTGCTTTTCCATAATGCTAACTCTTTGGTATCAGTAGGTGGTACTGGTGGTACTATTTCTTCTCCATCTTTCTTATATTCTAAATTCTCATTTTCACAAATTCCACCCCACATATCATTAAAAATAAGGGTATTTTCCACATATCATTAAAAATAAGGGTATTTTTAATTTTGCGAAACCATTCCTGATAATTTCCTTTTCTAGACAAAATAACTCCAACAATTGAAACTAGAGAATACATTTTGGTTTTTCACTTCTATGTAGTTTCACAGTCTTACCAGAATTTTGGTTCAGATTCTCAGCAACTGTCTCTGGTTCCAGATTCTTGCTCTCGAACACTGCTCTATTCACGCAGGTTCTTTGACTGCACTTGAGCAGTGAATCTTCAATAGCGTTGACTCTGCCTCTTCCCAATAGCGCTGCAAAATCTTAGCACTGCTCAGGCTCCCTTACTCAGCCTTCAGACTCTTAGTGTTGGCTCTGCAAACTCTTTTCCACAGTAGTACTTACTGCACTCCTCTGTGAGCAAACGTAATGATCAGGACAGTGACATGGAGTTTCATACACAGAGGTTTTCTGCACAGATTTCTTCACGGCTCTGATAACACTGAAGAACAGCTGAATAAAACAAACAGCAGAATAAAACTCCACACTAATTATTAAGATGAAGAACGGGATACATATATACAGATCAAGTAAAACAGTTCCCACCGGTACGGTTGCTAGAGCCGGTTTTATTAACCACATCTAAACTAAACAGCTAAACTAAACAGATAACAAAACCCCGAAGGATAACAAAACCCTAAAGGATTTAGTTAACAGTTGCATGTTGGTACATGCCGCAAGCTCACTAAGGCCCACACATACTGGTTTCATAAGGTCTTTAACATGTATGATTTTCTCAATCAAGTTCCTGAAATAGATTGTTGAGTGTTTATTTGTTAGACTAACATTGAATGACCCTTATGAAAGCTTACTAACTCTTCATTTTTGTTGTGAGAAGGATCTCCATAGGTGGGAGTAACCTCTTGGTGTCCAATCCAGGTGAACTTCATTCTACTTATCTTACCACCTCGACTTTATTAGCTCTTAAGAATCTCACGAATATATTAGTTCTCAGATGGTCACGACCTTCAACAAAGGGCTCAAAACTATTCTATCAATCATGGAACCTCTACGTCTCTGATTTCTAGGTTAATTCTTAACCCCATTCTTTTTGGGATTTCACTGTTTGATGATATTATCCACATCTAATGTTATACAGTATTTTATCTAACCCTTTAATTTTTTTGTTTTGGCAGGTCACACGTATGTACAAGATGGATTCCTTTTGCATTGCATGGCTGTAGCAAAGTAGCACAGAGGCAGACTCCACGAAACGACACGCAACAAACTATTTCCAGTGATTTTTTTTATCTATTTTGTTCAATGGTTGAACGTACTAGTGGTTTCCATTCAGAGCAGTTGAAGCAATGATATAGCTATTTGTCTTTCATGGTCATAGGTATACGCTGTGAGTAGTTGAATATTTCAAAATTGGAGTGATACAAAGCTCTTCCAAACCTAGCAATGCAGGATCTAACAAATGCGGCTTCTCTGTTTTATTCGTCTTTCAAGGCCGTTCACATTGATTCTTTGTGAAAACATAAAAAATTTGCAATAAAAATCTAGCTCTTCATGATTGAGAGTTTCTTAACGTTTCTCTTACTCTTGTAATTATATTTTTTTCACTTTAGAGATATTGTAGGGATTTGATGGGATAAGAAGTGCTATATAAGTATGAAAATGATGTATAACTTGAATATTGAAATTGCATTCAAATAGTAACTTATTATATCAAACTTAAACATCTCATTCTTAAAACCGTTGATATTTTTCCAATTGTTGAGATTATATTTACCTTATGTTAAAATTACAATTTTCGAGATTATTGAAATATGCTTTTTTATCTTCTTGACTTAATCTTCCTAACTTTTTGCTTTTCATTCCTTTGAACTTGAGGTCTTCAAAAAAATATGTAGCAATGACCTTAGTGTATGAGTGTTCCAAGTAGTCAACTGGGGACTTCCTAGAGCCGGAGGGTTCATTTATGCTTTGGTTATCTCTATTGCAGAGACACTTGGTGAGCAGTTCGTTGCCCTCCGTTTCCCTATGGTAATCTGTCAAGTGTTTCTGCCATCGCTTCCAAAACTCCATATCCTAGCTCCATTCAATTCCCTACTATACTATTATAATAAGGGCATGGTTCGTAACATTAAAAATATTAATGGAAAGGTTATCCTACAAGGGGCTATACTATTATAACAAGGGCATGGTTCATAACATTAAAAATATTAATGGAAAGGTTATCCTACAATGGGCTATACTATTATAACAAGGGCATGGTTCATAACATTAAAAATATTAATGGAAAGGTTATCCTCCAATGGGCTTTTACTCAATAGATGTTTGGTCTGATTTTTTATCTTCTAAGTAGTGCTTGCCTTATGTTTATAGATTGTTTTCTTTGTTTTCATCTACACCACCATTGGTATGGATCTTTGAGCTACCGAGTTGACTATATTGGGCTATTTTTTAGGCCTTCAACCCTAAAGGCAGGGAATATGCATCTTTGATGCTAAATCTTGTCAAAATACAACAATAATCTATGATCTATGTGGACCTTTTATTTTAAATATGGAATATAAGATATTGTTATTACTTTTCTCATAATAAAAAAACACATTTTTAAGGCTATTCAAAACATAAATCATTCAAAGCAATATTTTTTTAACGAGAACAGTTAAGATTGTATTTTTAAAAGGTTGAAAAAATTCAACAAAATAATACTTAAACTTCCTCAAAGAAGATTCAAAAGTTCTTGAAGAGTATCATAAGAAAAAAAATATTAATTACAGTCATCCATGAGGGAGTAAACTTGTGGAAAAAAAGAAAATTTCCTAATTTGCTATAAATTCTTACAAATTGTCCTAAAAAAAGCCTAAAAAAAATTCATAAAAGGATAGACTAAATGCTAGAATCACTATTTGAAAACTAGACGTCATGAGAGTCTTCAACTTTAATTTCAGATTTGTTCTTTGTATATTCTTTATGTTTTGCATCATCGTCATCATCATGGTCCTCTTCCATGGTCTTTTTTTCTCTCAGGATATGCCCAAATTCATGCCCCACTTGGAAGATGCACACAACTGTGTATTACAAATGCCCACAATACATTAGAAAATGGTCACAATACATCAACCATACCATAGGAAATGCCCTCCATACAACATGAAATGCCTATAATACAACAAGAAACACACGTGTACAACAAGAAATGCGTGCAATACATCATAAAATGCCCACACATACAACATGAAATGTCCGCAATACAACATGAAACATAGCCATACAACATGAAATTCCTGCAATACATCAGAAAATGCCCACACATACATGTAAAATGCCCTCCATACCTTAGGGTATACCTGCCAAAGTTCAATAAATGCCTGCCATACATTAAGAAATGCATGCACTTGTTACTCTGATCTTCAAAATCAGCCTTGGTTTGGAAATTCAAGGGTTCTTTGGTCTTGCTAAAATATGCACGCCCCATAAGATGCACACAACAATGTATTGAAGATGCTTTCCATACAACAAAAAACAAAACATGAATATGGGCTATGATTTGTTGAACTACAATAATTAGACCTTCCATCTAGGACTTTATCCATCTTAGTTGGGAGCAAAAATATTGAATATCGCTCTAAGAAGCACTGATTCTTTCATAAAGATCTTCCAAAATTTTCTCAAAGTCCATTTAAACAAGACAATTCCAAATCCCTTCCAGATAAACAATTTTATTGCAACCCCAATTGAAATTCAAAACATACCCAATATACAAAGCACAACCAATAACCACCATAAAGTACAAAATATGCTCACCACAATGGAAACCAAGGAATTGTTCATAGAAAATAAAAAAACTAGCTAGAGGAGCTATCCTTCCAAACCGATCGAATCTCTACACAATACAACGACACCCCAAAATCCCAAACCTTCTAGATAAAGGATAATTTGTTAGATTTTAAGTGCAATAAAAATATGGATCACTAAAAGTTAAACAAGCACAACATATACAATAGTAAACAACAAATTTATCATGGGAAAACCCTCTCGAGGCAGAAAAACCAGTAAACTTCTTCTATATAGATTCATCAGAAAAACAAGAAGACTTACAAAATAATCTATTCACTTGAATCTATATCTCCTAGTGATGCGAACTGAATGAGTGAAAGTGGTGACCAAATGAGGAAGTCAAACTCCTCACGAGGAAGTCAAACTCCTCATTTATACTAATTAACTGACTTGACCTTTTTACCAACATGGCCGACTTGACTCTCCTAACTGGGTCGAATAGTCAATTTCACAATAAAATATTATTTTCTAGATTATTCCAAGCCGACCTAACAGTTAGGGTTTACATTGACTCTTTCAATGAATTTTACATGATCAATTACATCAATAATAATCCCCATATACAAGTGACACAAATAATACAAATAAGAATATCTTATGAAGTTACATTCTTCAAAACTCCCTCTTAACAAGGAAGGTATTCTTAAGTCATCGTCACCATTGTCTTCCAGTTGTTGCACTTCTTGTACATGGACTATTGATATATGACACCTCCCGAATCTATATATCATAAGAAGTTTCACAGAGCCATTCCTTTTTCATGTTGGATGTGCCTTGCAGTGCCAGCCCTTTTTCATGTTGGATGCAACTCTCCACAAAACCAACCCTTTTTTCATGCTGGATGTGGCCTAGATCCAATCTAGGGATTTCACGTTGCGATCTCCCCTTGGTGATTGACCAGTCATATTAGGATCCAACCCCTGGAGATACAACCAACCACACTGGAGTCCACCAGTCAACATGCACTCGCTCAATCCAGTTCGTCAGAGAGCCTATTGCACCAGTTCAACCCAGTACGTCGAGGAACCTACGCTGGGATCTCCCTGGTGATACCACCCCCTGAGATATGACCAATAACCACTATAGAGCCAATCCTTTTTCATTTTGGATGTATATATCCTGCAGAGCCAGTCCTTTTTCATATTAGATGCACGCCACTATAGAGCCAGTAATTTTTCATACTGGATGTAGATATCCCGCAAAGCCAGTCCCGTTTCATACTGGATTCTCACCACTACAGATCCAGTCTTGTTTCATACTAGATGTAGATATGCCGCAAATCCAATCCTGTTTTATATTGGATGCTCACCACTACAGAGCTAGTCCTATTTCATACTGGATGTATATATCCCACAACGCTAGTCCTTTTTCATACCAGATGCAATTGTCATGTAGAGCGGGTCTTTTTTCATACCGGATGCAAATGTCCTGCAGAGTTGGTCCTTTTCCATACTAGATGAAACTATCCTGCAAAGTTGGTCCTTTTTCATACCAAATGCAATTGTCCTGCAGAGCTGGTCCTTTTTCATACCAAATGCAACTTTCCTCTTCCATGAACTGAGCAATCCATATGATGGGTCCATCCCAGGATCTCCATTACATTGCACACTGCAACTACCTATGTTACCTCACCGCTCGTCCAGATCCTCTCATATCCTAGGAGACTCAATTACATCACATGAACCGTGACTACCTGCTACCTCATTCGAGCTCATCAGTCCCTCTTGATCTGGACCACTCCAAGATTGTCCTTGAAGTACTCAAAATTCACCCTCGATAGAGGCTTGGTCAACACATCAACTATCTGATCCTTTGTTGCTATATAATGGACTGTGAAAATCCTCATAGTAGATCTAAGAGATGATGTATACCTCACAAGAGTAATTATGATTAAGTAGGAAAATAGAAGAAGAGTGGTCAATGCAGTATAATGAGCAACAGAATAATAATACAGTAGAACTCGGATAGAAGCAAAAATACTTCACACACACTAATTAATTAATCACAATATGGACAAATAAATAGTACAACGGTAGAGAGGATTCGAATGCCTAAGGTGGAAATTCGAATTAGCCTCTCAGAGTGATCATAAGATCAATAGAGTGTCATCGGAGCACAACTAGGTGTCCTCATGATCATCGGAGCACAACTGGAAGTCTTCATCATCATTAGTGGAGTCATCAATGCTCAAGTAACTGTCAACCATCAATCAAACTGAGTTTGGTAGGTGTAACTGAGTGTAACTGAGTGTAACTGACTGTAACTAAGTGTATCTGAAGACAAATGGACTGGTAGGTGAAGAAGGGCGAGTTGCTTCCTAAAATCAAGGAAGAAGGGCGCATTAAGAAACTGGAGGGCTAAAACTGAATAGTGAGAAGCTCCTAGGGGTTGGATAATTGAGGGCTAGGTGCTGGACTAATGACTGGGATGCATGCAAAATGCATGCAAACCCTAGAATGCATGCAAACCTTAAAAGTGCATGCATGACTGAAAATGTAAATGATCAAAATACTGGTGGGACTAGGATGGAGTATAGGAATATCCTAACACCCCCTCTTAATCCATCCTAGGCCCTGGTAACTAAGACCAAAGGTCACCCAATACAATGAATAATATCAGTCAATAAACCAAGGAAGTGGGGAAAATTTCATGGGAAAAATACCCCCTCCTCAAAACAGATTGTAAGGCACACATAAAAAATAAATTCTCCAAACTCAAGCAGGTGTGATGCTTGGTCATATGTCTGGAGGTATCTTCTTCTTGGGAAGAAGTGGATCATACTAAAAAAACATGTGCTTGTACTTACTCTTCAGATCGAATGTGATGAGAACAAATCCAAAAGCATGAAGAAGATCCTTGAACTTGTGATTCGAATTAGTTGAGGTAGGATCAAAATCATGAATATGCAGATAGTCTTTTGTCTTCTCCTTCGAACTATCATGGGTGAGATTATGCCAAAAAGAACCATCAAATAATAATTGCTTGAAATCCAAATCAGATTTAAGACTTGAAGAATAGTTTTTTGAGATCTCCTTTGAACCAGTAGGGGTGAGATCAAAACTATCATATGCATGAGAAATTATCCCAAGCGAATGGAAATGGTTTCTTGAGATCTCCTTTGAACCATAAGAGGTGAGATCAAAACCAATGGATGCATGAGAAATTATCTCAAGCGGGTGGCAATGGCCATATTATTCAATAACCTTCTGAAAGCATGTGCTATTGATCATATAGTAGTAAATAAGAGATGATTGCTTGAGAGGAGCGAATGCATTACCTCCAATAGTTGATTTTACCTCCGAAATAATCATGTGATCATGATGCAAACCAATAGACTCTGGTGCAAGAGAGGATTTAGGACCTTCTGCAATATCTAGAGTGTGAGCTAGCATAGAAAGAGAAGAAAGTTGGAGCATGAGTGGAGAATCTACAAGTTCTTTGTCAACAACTTCAATATGAGATGATACTGGTTCATGATCTGAGAGACCATTAAGGGGAGCAAATGCATCACTTTGCTTGCTTTCGAATGGGTTTGGACCAATCCCTTCATTTTGTCTGCCAAATATTACATCCAGGTGAGACCATAGCTCTTTTGGTGATGAAAAATCAGGGAGGTTATATAACATCCATTCATGCATAGCATCAATCATTGATCCAAAGGCTCTATCACCTTTATTTAACCAATCAATCTTCTCTTCAGAAGATTCGAACTCTCTTTCAAAACAACAGTCAAAGAGATCTTGGCTCTTCAAGTATGCTATCATTTTCGGTTTCCATTCATCATAGTTGAGTGGAGAAAGAGGAGGGATTTCTTCTGAATTCATTGAAGTTGTAGAAGACCTGCAAAAACAATAGAGAATATCTGCAACTGCTACTGCTGCAAAAATGCAGAAACTGCTGCACTCGAAATCTGGATAATAACCTGCAAAAAACTCTCAAGAATGGAGGTAAACAATACTCTCAACATGCTCTGATACCATGTGAAAATCCTCACAGCAGATCTAAGAGATGATGTATACCTCACAAGAGTAATTATGATTAAACAGGAAAATAGAAGAAGAGTGGTCAATGCAGTATAATGAGCAACATAATAATAATACAGTAGAACTCGGATAGAAACAAAAATACTTCACACACACTAATTAATTAATCACAATATGGACAAATAAATAGTACAATGGTAGAGAAGATTCGAATGCCTAAGGTGGCAATTCGAATTAGCCTCTTAGAGTGATCATAAGATCAATAGAGTGTCATCAGAGCACAATTAGGTGTCCTCATGATCATCGGAGCACAATTGGAAGTCTTCATCATCATCAGTGGAGTCATCAATGCTCAAGTAACTATCAACCATCAGTCAAACTGAGTCTGGTAGGTGTAACTCAGTGTAACTCAGTGTAACTAAGTGTAACCGAGTGTAACTGACTGTAACTAAGTGTAACTGAGTGTAACTGAAGACAACTGGACTGGTAGGTGAAGAAGGGCGAGTTGCTTCCTAAAATCAAGGAAGAAGGGCGCATTAATCAACTGGAGGGCTAAAACTGAATAGTGAGAAGCTCTTGGGGGCTGGCTAACTGAGGGCTAGGTGCTAGACTGATGACTGGGATGCATGCAAAATGCATACAAACCCTAGAATGCATGCAAACCCTAAAAGTGCATGCATGACTGAAAATGTAAATGATCAAAATACTGGTGGGACTAGGATGGAGTATAGGAATATCCTAACATGGACTCTCATTGATCCCTTCTTCACCATATCCCGGATATAGTGATACCTGATCTCGATGTGCTTCGACTTGTATTGGAACACAGGGTCCTCCGACAACTTCACACAACTCTGGTTGTCACAGAAGGCACAAGTCGCCTCTAACGTGAGATCAAACAATCCTGATAGAAACTTTCGAATCCATACTGCCTCGTAGCTTTCTGAACAAGTATCCATTTACTCGGCTTCAGCTATACTAAGTGCCACACTTGTTTGATTCCTACTAAACCATGAGATCATATTCGATCCCAAACTGAAGCAACACCCTGATGTGCTCTTTCTATCCATGACACTGGTGGCCCAATCCGCATCCACATAACCCTTAAGGTTAATCTTCTGATCTTATGCATACCTTAGGCCATAATCAACTGTACCCTTCAGGTACCTCAACACATGATTTTCCGCAAACAGGTGAACATGTCTCGGCTCTACCATATACTGACTCAGAGTGTTCACTGCAAAGCATAAGTATGGCCTTGTGTTCGGGTGGAAACGCGAAGGTGGGTTACACTTTGGTGAGAATCGGGCGCGGAAGAGGCATATCGGACGTTATTCGGCCGAATAATTTATTTATTCGGCCGAATAAGTTATACTTTTTTCGGCCGAATAACATTTAACGGGACACCGTTAGACCTAACGATGGCCTCGATTTGTGTGCAAGGTTTTAGCCGGACGGAGAAAATGCACAGCGTTGTCTAATTATTCGGCCGAACAATTGTTCGGCCGAATAATTATTCTGCATAAAAGCTCGGCCGCGGCCATTGTTTGTCATTTTCATCAGGATTTTGTGGACCCCTTTGAGAGCCATTGCCGACCCTGCCTCCATGCCACCTATCTCGCCACTGTTCCGTCCACCCACTCGCCTAGCCACCGGTCCGTCTACCTGGCTATTGGTGAACTCCGCCACCCGCTTCCCCTCTCTTTGCGTCTCACTTATATGCCACCCTCTGCGTCACGTTTTGCTCGTCTTTTCTGCATCTGGCCGTGGCAGAGGTGTACAGTCGTCGGTTGGTCGCTGCTCTGTTGGATGTGTCGATGTCTGGTGGTGGAGTGTGCGTCCACCACCTTCTCCCTCTCCCATCCGCTCATCCCCTGCGTTCGTCACGGAGGATTTGTATAGCTGTTGGTTCGTAGCTCGTCTGGATGTTTGGACGTCTAGACATTTGTTGGTTTGGTGGAGTGTTCGCCTGCTAGTGGACGATCATTTTTGGTGTTCATTTCGTTTCTGGTGTTCGTTTTGTTGGTGGACCTGTCGTCGCGGGGTTGTCTGCAGAGGTAAGTTTTTTTGTTTATTTATGTTTTTATTTTTCTTTTAAATTTTTTATATTAATGTTTAATTGTTGTTGCAGGTTCTGTGTTTCTTTGGTGCTTGGGCTCGATTTTCCAACCTCATCTGGGTTCTGTTCGCCTGGGTCTAAATTCGCCTGAGTTCTGTTCGGCTGGGTCAAAGAAGTGAAAATATAAACAGGTAAGCCGAAACTCAGTTGTTTTTTAATTTAAGAATTAAGTATTAATTAATTTTTTTTTGAATATGTCCCTGTAAATGAACTGTGTCCAATTGGACAGAGTTCATGAATTCTGTCCAAAATTGGGCAGAGTTCATCAATTCTCTCCAATTGGGCAGAGTTCATGAACTCTGTCCAATTAAGAAGACAAGAATACTAGTATAACTTCTCTTAAATGATATCTACCTTATTTACAGAATCTAATCTTACTATTACTAAGAAAGAGCATAGATAATGATACTTATTACTCATAGACAGTATAATCATAGTAACCTAATATGGAAACTGTAATATAAGCAAATAGATTGGTTTAGTATTAAGAGGTTTAACATGAACTCTGTCCAATTCGGTAGATTTCATGAACTCTACCCAGTTGGGCAGAGTTCATGAACTCTGTCCAATTGGGCAGAGTTCTTAAACTCTGTCCAAAATTGTATGTTGAAAATGATTTAAATTTAAATATAAAAAGAGAAATATATGCAGTCTTTAAGTTGTTAATCTTTTTAAACTATTGAGTTTGCTTATGTGTTTAGAAATGAAAATAAAAGTAGTTCTATAATTGTATTTGCAAATGATATCTCCCCTTTATATATAGGTTTGTCTTTTCGGCTGAAATCTGTCAACATGGACATGGATAGAGCTCATGAATTATTTCCTTGGACAAAGTCCATGAACTCTGTCTACATTGACAGAGTTCATAGATCAATATATTAGTTTGATTACAAACTGTGTTAATGTATAGCTACAGATACAACAAAACTTTAGACACGATTAAACTCTACTTTGGATACCACAAAACTTTAAACTTTACTTTAGATACAACTAAACTATAGACATCAAAAATTCTACTTTAGATGTAATAGGAAACAACAAAAATTAATTGTATTATTTACCAAACTGAAGACCATTTTGCAACATGGCAAATTTATAAAACATAGCCAAACTTGTGAAAAATAATACCATGCAGTGCTAATATTTTAAGATTGTATGGAATAATGAAAATACTTGTTGTATAATTTATGTTTAAATATGATTAAAATAGCAATTAAGTAAATAATTTAAGATTTTAACTAAAAATTAACATGTTCATGAACTCATTCTTTGACATAAAGAAAGGGAACCCTTCATTTTGTATTTAACTATATTGGGTCTATTCATTTCAAACATAAAAAACACTTAGAAGATTGGCACATTAATTCCTTATTAGTTATACTCATTTTAAGAACTACCAGATGTTATTAGGTATATTTAGGTCTTTATTACATAACTTGGTTTCTTTAGCAGCTAGGTTTTATAATTTCTAGAATTACTATCTAGGTGTAACACTAAACTTAGTATTTAACTATATTTGCTCTATTCATTTTAAACATAAAAAACACTTAGAAGATTGGTACATTAATTCCTTATACTTCCAACAATATTAGTCATAGTCATTTTAATAACTATTAGATGATATTAGGTATATATAGGTTTTTATTACAGAACTTAGCTTTTCTAAAAGCTAGGTTTTAGAATTTGTAGAATTAACATGTAGAATTTGAATATGTAATCAGTTGATACTTGTGTAAATGTAGACATTATATCAAATGGAAAGAGAGGAGTCTTTGAGGCGAAAGTGTAGGAGGTCTTCACAGTCTTCTGGGGTTGGTGTTACAAGTGATAATCGGATGTTGTCAACTTCCCCTCAAGATTCTAGTTTATTGTATAGTTCACATTCAACCGATCATTGACGAGGCAAAATGGGTACAAATGATTCCCCTATATCTTCTGTGGGAGAACGTCGATCTTGACCTTCTGTTGGTGTATGAATATCGATCTTTTAATATGTGTACATACAAATTGAATTTTTGTGTACGCAAAGTTTGTACATGTGTTTAAACAAAACTTTTTTTTAATTTGAAGCAGAGCATGGTTCAGAAGATGCTTGTAATTCTACAAAGAGGGAGGCAGAGCGAGCAAGGGAGACGGATGAGGGTGCAGAGTAAGGTTCTTAGGAGGCTCATCATTCCACACAAGGTGATGATGTTTGAGCCAAGACGCAATATGTTGAATTAACTGAGGGTTGTACACCCATTACAACATATCCATTTGATTTACCTCGGGAGCTTCCATGGGAAAGTGGTGATCATCAAATGACTCTTGAAAGATGTAGATCCCACTATGGCAAGTTGGAAAATGATTTGTCTACTATGGATCTCCCTCCAGAGAGTAAACAAAGTTTGGAGATTGTTTTGGGATCATTGCAAAAATTCATTCAGGCATATGAGAATCTTGGACCAACTACAAATGGTTTTGTAGATTTGATGCGAAGACAAAGGGAACAGGTGATGGGTCCAGACAAGTGGGCTGTTGTGAAGGAGAGAGTGATGAAAGAACATGCCAAATCAATGTTTAACTTCAAAGAAGGTCTAAAGCGAGAAATGTTGAAAGTGCAATATTTCAAGCATCTTGATCTTGCACATCTACTCTATGATCGGTTTCTCGCAGCCTATGGTCGGTTTCCATGGAACGATGAGGTTTCTCAATATTTTGCTAGATTTTTTTATGCTGAGTTTTTTTTAAATATGAAGCCAGACTATACTGATGTTCATTCAGAATTTTATGGAGTTGGAAATGGTCGAATATATAATCGAAAAGGTGCTCTTAGAGACCCTACAACTCTTTGACCTCCACCCCAAATATCTTGCCCACCCAGGTTGGTGGCATTAAGATCAGAGATAGAGCCCACATCTCAACTTGGGACAAATGCAAGGAATTTTGTTGGCGATGGTTTATCGTTAGCATTAGTTGGAGTAAATGTGGGATTGGTTCGAGAAAGGGCTCGTTCCACTATTCGTCAAAAGTTTGTTTACAGAACTAATGATGAGATAGATGGAATGAGCATTGAATATCTCAGGGCGTATGCCAAGGTTTGTCGTGACATAGCGACAAATGTTATATCCAATGACACATCGAGTTTGGGAGAGGTTTGTTGATTATGATATGGCTTGATTTAAATTTAATCTTTTTTTTTTTTTTTCATTTCGAATTTATTTTTTTGTTACATTATATGAATGATAAATTATGTTTTTTGACATAAAGTAATAAGTACATTATGTAAATGTTTATTGGTTGCAGTTTTCAAGAATGATGAATGATCATTCTTTCCGTATTTCCACTAGCGAAAATATAGAGCATATTGAAGAGGTATATTTATTATTTACATATTTATAATTATGTTTGAACTTGATATATATTATTTTTTTTTTGAATTTTAATTTAACTATGCATCTTATTGTTAATTTGACTTATCAATGCAAGTTTATTTAGATACGAACTTTTTAAATGATTTACCATCTATTGTGAGCTAATGTTTTAATATTTTAGTTTTAGTTTTAAGTTAATTGCTTAATTTTTTTGGTTTGCATTATGTTTTATTTATTAACACAATTTAAATTTTAGGGGGGAGAGATAGGTTCTTTGCTTAATGCAGCAGATATTGGCATGGAGGTAATTTTGTTCACACTTGAATTGATCTTTGATATAAGTTTAATATTTTAATTTTATGGATTTAGTTAAAATTTGTTCAAGTAATTTATGAGATTCATATTTATTGATTTTATACATGTTACAACTTGGGTCTTTTAAATCTTTTGGAGGCAAAGGGAAAACTCCTTTGGAGGATGGTGTTGGACAAACATTTAGAGAATTTGATGTAATTTTGTTAATAATTGAATTGTTTTTTGATATATAAGTTTAATATTTTAATTTTTTGAATTTAGTTTAAAAAATTTAAATGATATTCATAATCTACTTTTATACATGTTGCAGGGTGGGTTGAGTCCAAGGGGAGGCCCTAGTGGAGGATAGCATGGTGGACATTTTTGTTTGTTTGTTGATATGCATAGATTGCAAAGATTTGTTTTGGACATCGAGGAGATTTATTTTTGGACTAGATACATATATGTACATTGAATTCACATGTCCATGAACGTTTTTTGAGGATTATATATACATGTCCTTTGAACTTACATATTCTGTATCTGCTTCAAATGATCTACTTATTTTTGTTTATTTAGTGCATATTTGGTGTGATTTAAAGGTTTAGAATATATGTATTTGCATGTTTAAATGAATGAATGAATATGTATGAATGAATGTTAACCTGATGTTATAATCTAGGTGCATGAATGTTAGGTTTTTATAGGAATTTTAAGAATGCATGAATGTTAAGAATGATTTATCTTTGAATGTTAGGTTTTTATAGAAATTTAAAGAATCAATAAATGTTAAGATTGAATGTTAAGAATGATTTATCTTTGAATGTTAGGAAGTTTTGATAGAAAAATGAATGTTAGTTTTAAAGTTCCGGAATGTTAGGAAGTTGTGATTGATATATGAATGTTAGGAAGTCGAAAAATAAATGAATCTTAAGATTGAATGTTAAGAACATGATATCTTTGAATATTAGGAAGTTTAGGAATGTTAGGAAGTTTAAAAATGAATGAACATAGGTTTAAAGTTCAGGAATGTTAGGAAGTTTTGATTGAAATATGAATGAATCTTAAGATTGAATGTTAAGAACATGAATGTTATCTTTGAATGTTAGAAAGTTTAGGGATGTTAGAAGTTTTGATAGAAATATGGATGAATTAGGAAGTTTAAAAATGAATGTTAAGTTCAAATTTTAGGAATGTTAGGAAGTTTTGATTGAAATATGAATGTTAGGAAGTTGAAAAATGAATGTTAGGTTCAAATTTTGATAGGAATGTTAGGAATATGTTAAGAATGAATGTTAAGGTAAGAATGTATGCTAAGGAATTTATGATAGATGTAATGAATGTTAAGAATGGATGTTAAGATTGAATGTTAAGAACATGACTGTTATCTTTGAATGTTAGGAAGTTTTGATTGAAATATGAATGTTAAGAAGTTTAAAAATGAATGTTAGGTTCAAAGTTCAGGAATTTGTTAGGAAGTTTTGATTGAAATATGAATGTTAGGAAGTTGAAAAATGAATATTAGGTTCAAATTTTGATATGAATTTTTAATTAATAATTCTTATTTTCAATGTCTAGGTACATATGATGCGGTTGAAATCATGGCAAATGGGGATAATGATTTTTTGTTTTTAATCATAAGCGAAGATTACAGGATTGTGAAGATTGTACTAAATTAGAGCAATGATTTTAGACAACAATTTGATGAATTTTCATCGATTTGTTGTAAATAATCATTCCTCTCATTTAGCATAAACTTCACAATCCTGGAATCCTTTCTTGTGATTAAAAATCAAATGATTGTTGTCTCCATTTGCCATGATTTCAGTTATGTGAACTTACACAAGTGATATTTTAAAGTAAAGATTCGGGGCGGAGAGTGGCGATAGCCACATCCGTTATCTCATCCCTTAAGTGGTCTAATAGACATATGGGGACCCGAATAAAGTATTTTATACAGAATTAAGACAAAAATTTTACACATTGAAGTTTTCATAATTACCAAATAATTTTTGAATTCATTTCAGCATATTAGAATACGCTCATTTAAACTCTTATATTCTACTTCCTTCCAAAATCATAGACATAGAAAGAAAAAAATATATTGTACACAACATTTGACAATGACATGGACAAAATCATTGATCCATTAATTTTTTATAAAGTTAAAAACATCGTAACGGAATGCCGTCCTCAATTATCCGTTCATGGTCATATTTGGACAGTTTCCATTTTTTATTTTTTAATTATTTTTTCGATGGAACTTGAACCAATTTTATTCGAGATGCACATACTAAATGACTATATTGACAGCATATAACATCAGGTTCATAATCTTGAAAGTAGACATAATTTTTAGTCATATGGGTCTGTTGAAAAAAATAGCCCTTTAAAATGATGGATCCTCTCTCGTATATATATCCGTTGTCATTGTAGTCTTCCAATAACTTCATCTTTCCTTCAGTGCATCGCATCAAATAATAATTCACATTTTTATCGTTGTCTACAGGTGCAATTACAACAAAAACATCCCCTGTGCAAATTACAATTGACGTTAGGATTTTTAAATCAATTAAATTAACTAATTTATACATGTATAAGGTGATGGACAAGAATGAACAATCAACAAAACAGTTGTACTTGATTATTACCTTCTCTAACAAGATTTGAAATTCTATCGCCATCAGATGATATTGCTATTTCTTCTGATTCTAATTCTTCTATGCTTGTTAGTGGTATTTTCCCTTTAGAATTAGTCTCTATGTGTTTCCAATGTTTTACGTAGTTGTTCGTTATGTTTTCACAAACTTCTGTAGATTCAATATTTTCAATGCAAATATGACAAAAGCATAATTGCTTTCTACTGTCAAATGCATACACGTTTTGGAAGGATTTTGTTTGAATAGAGTGAAAATATCTAGTCCCATGTATGGTGTTAGCATCATATGGTATTGATCTATTTATATCTTGGACCCCAACAAGCCAAAAAAACCTAGTACACAAATGACAAATTTTGATGTTAGTATGATACTTTTTTTTAAATTGACAATAAAATATAAATTAAAACATTTGTGTACATACCTGTGCACATATTTTGATTGTTGATTATAATTATGGTTTAGATGTGATTTACACCATTGGACAACCTCTGCAGCTGAATGAAATCATGTAGAACTATGGTTCATTTTCCATCTTCGAAGTGCTCTTTTTATGCATGCTCCTGCACCATCATGTTCACCTTTTCCATGACCAGTTTCAAAGAAATTCCAGTGATGTTTAATGTTCAATGTTTTATGAAGTCAACATAACCAATAAAATGATCGCGAAGATTTAAATTGTCCTGCACATCCATCCAACCATATCCAATGCTCATTGAATTTAACATTACGTCCTTTTAGTGAATTGTAGAAAATACTTTCAATACAATGCTGAACAAAATGTGTATCGTGTGTACGATCGTCATTGATATAAAAGTGATATTCTTTAATCACATCTCGATTGTCACACGTGCTTTCAATGCCATCAACATCCTGTTGAGAATGTCGATATAAAGCATGGACAAATATCGAAACTTGGTCAGAATGATAGTATTCACTCTGTATCTCTTTTTGTGCAGCAAATGTGTAATTTTCTGCAAAATCAACTACTGACAAAATTGTTCTTGGTGTAAAAATTTCATGAGTCTGTTTGAATTGAAGGTCTTGCCATCGTGTTCTATGTGAATGCTTGGTGTATTTATAAATTTCACTTTCAAATTTCTTGAGAAAATCCATCACACCTATTTTATCTTCTCGCAAATCAATCCTTTTGTAATGTGCATCACTAGTACTTGTAATGTATTCATATCTTCTCCAATCAACAGTTACATTTGACAGCGAGTGATCAGTATCGATAGGATATTTATTGTGGAATAAAACCAAATTTCCACATTGATTACAATGTTTTCCATTGACACATTTCTTATTATAAAATACTTCATCGTGATTTCTCTCACATAGGGTTTTAGATATGAATTCGCGTATTGTGGACGAAGGTGGTGAATTTGTCCAAAACATTTTACCAAATTCAAGAAACATGTCGTAATATAATTGAAATTGCACATGATAATGGCAACAACATGTGTCACATATAGTAATAGGTATAACATACCATGGTTTTAGTTGCACAAATGTAGTGATTGACACATTAATTCCACGATGATCTTCCTTGAATTTATTGAACAATTGTACTTGTGTCATATCCATTATATGTTTTGGACTGCTTACATATACTCCTCGTGATACTCTTTGTCATATCACATCCCTTGAATTTGGTGAAACTTGAGCATGTGTCAACCAATATTTCCATACAATATCTTTAACACCTGCTCCCATTCTATCTTTGTAAGGTTGTCTACAAATAATTGCCCAGCAAGCATGTTCATCATTTTCATCTATTTGCATTCTGAATTTGCTATGTTTGTATAATGTCTTTCTTGAGGTTCCAATTGCTTTTGCTAGCTGTGTTGTCAAACGTTTTTGTTTAGTACTAGTCGAAATAATTGCTGTATGAATTGTTCTTCGTACAGCACTGATGTCTTTCTTCCTAGATTTTCCAAATTTTTTTATTGCATCACCTATATTTTCTATCACATTATGTTTCAATTTCGACTCTTGGTTGCCTTGTGAATATCCAATAATGATGTAGCATCTTCTAACTTCTTGGTCACTAATAAACATCTCAAAATTTGTGCTTGTCCTATTACTGAATAATTCTTTAGAACATCATCATAAATTTTTTGAGCCCGATATCGTGCAACATGTATGGGTATTTTTTTTCCATATTTGTTGCAATCAACGTTTCATCATCAATGGTGAAAGTACCTATACATCAAGTTAAATTTAATTTAACATGTATCCAAAAATACAATTCATAATTATAAAAAATGAATTTGGAAAATACATGATATATACATACCTGGTCCAATTTCTGGTTCTTGAACTTGATCTTCAATATTGACTTCATTAACATTAGTATATAAATCTCTATTTACATCTTCAACAATGGTTTCTTAAACTTCAATTTGTTCTTCTTGTACTCTATTTTCAATTTCCATTTCATCAACATTATCATATAAAACTGTATTTGTATCTTCAATAATCGTAGCTTGTGTTTCTGCAAGGCTTGCTTTGTTGGCATGATATTTAAGTTTTTTTTTCTTTATTATCATCATCATCAGCACGTTTACGATCATATTTTCTTTGACAGTTTCTCTTACTGCCTATGCGTGTTTAATCTATAAATGATAAATTAAAGAATCATCATTTTATAGTAAAAAAATAAAATTAAGATTTAAAAACAGTTATGAAATTTATAAACATATGAACTGAAATTTACTTCACCTTATCAAAATCTTGTAAGAGTCTTTTGAAGAAAAAGTCCTTGGAAACAAATTTAATTTGAAAAGAACCTTCTTTGAATGAAATAAGAACTCCTTGACAATAAATCACCTTTGAAAAAACCCATTGGAAAATAATAAGAACACTTTCTAAATAATTTTTTTTTGTAAAACCATTGGGAAAAAAAAACTTCATTGAAAAAATATCTAGGAAAAAGATTTCTTTGGAAAAACCCTTGCAAAGAAATAATTTTTTTGCAAAAATAGCTTGGGAGAACAACTCTTTGAAAAACCCATTTTCAAAGAAATAAGAAGAAAAAATATATCTCCTTTGCAAAAATAATTTGAAATAAAATCTTATTTACAAAAATGCCTTGGAATAAAAACTCTGTAAATGCACCATTTGGAAAGAAACATTTTCTGAAAAAACCACTTGTAAAATACTTTGTAAAAAAAATGACTTTTGCAAAAATATTTAGAATTTTTTTTTTTTGAAAAAATCTATTTAAAAAAAAACTCATTTGCAAAATAACTCTTTAAAATCATTATTTTGGAAAAAAAACACCCTGAAAAAGCCCATTGCAAATAAATAAATAGTGCAAAAAGTTTGGAATAAAAACTCATTTTGCAAAAATGCTTTAGAAAAAAACTCTTTCAATGTATTCCTTAGAAAGAAATAGGAAAGAAAATATTTTATAAAAAAAACTCCTTAGAAAATCCCTTCAAAAATATTCTGACCAGAAATATGCGAAATTAATGAAAGTATTTGGTTTTATTTATATAAGTTAAGACAACAACGTTTTTTTTTCGACTAACGAGTTTTTTTTTACGTTTGGTTATTCGGCCGAATAACCATTGCTCTAAGTGACGTGGCCGTTACAGAAAAACGTTATTTGGCCGAATAATTATTCAGCCAAATAACCTCTGAAACCTGAAAATCTGATTTTCCCTCACAGTTTTCAGGTTTCTCCATTTTCGGAAGGTATAAAGAATCTCTTACACTTCAAAGCAGCTATTAGACTTGATACCATTAGTTTCGTTATTGAATCTACTTTTCGAATATATAGATTTTGTTGTGTATATGTAAGATGTGATATTTTTAATTATTTGTTTTCTTAACAGGTGTCGAGTTTGGTTTCATCTCTTTCAAAATGCGGTCAAATGAAAAATCCATAACTTAAAAAATACACCACCAAAAAAATTAAAAAAACTATGGTGCAGTTAATTGGCGTGTCTACTTCAAAAGGGTATTCATAGATTTGTTAGTTTTATCTTTAATTGAGAGAAAAGTTTTGCGACAAAAAATATGTTGAAAATCGACAAGGTTTCCCCATTGATCGAATTCAAAGAAATATAATAATTAGTATATAGATCCATTGGTTACAAACTTATAGTCATGCAGTAGTATATTTTGTGTAGATTGCCGTAGCATATTTGTTTTTTGCAAAAAACTAAGTTTAACGATGATTTTACGTGTGCAACAAAACATGGCTATTTTGTAGTCCTTTCATTTTATAAGAACACACTGTCAAACATTTGCCAAATCGACATATCAAATCTCAATATAAAAAATTGAAAAAAATATGGATAGAAAACTAACATAATTCTCTAAAAGTTTTCTTTTTAGTAAAAAGTGAAATTCCAAACAAAAATATCACTTTTATTCTCCCAAAGTTGGAAAACATGAAAAACTCAGATTTATTTTCTCACTGGACTCCCCAAAATAGACACCCATCTTCATGGATTCACCCGTCAAATACATCAACGTACCAATCATAGGTCTATACACTATGGCATCCACCAAATCTGAAGAAGTATCACTCAACAACTTCAGATTTGATGCCATAAGGGTGGCCATGGCCTTACAATCCATCATCATGAATCTCTTCAATATATCTACTGCATACTTTCCTTGACTCAGGAAAAGTTCCTTTGGATTCTGTCACACCTCAAGACCTAATAAGTAATGCATCATACCCAGGCCTTTCATCTTAAACTCTGCGACAAGTTTAGTCTTCGTTTATGCTATGATATTCTCATCACTTGTCAGAAACAAGTCATCTACATATAATAGTAGAATCACAGTATTTCCTTCTTCAACCTTGTAGTAAAGGTTGGAATCTAATTTACTCTTGGTAAATCCCAAGCTCGTCAGAAACCCGTCAATCCTGCCGTACCATGTCCTGGGTACCTATCTCAATCTGCACCACATATACTTCCTCTTCATGAGGGGAGACATTTGGTATCACTCTGAGCATATCCCTGAGATACTGGTGAAAACAACCTTTTCCACAGATAGAGGCTAAGTGATAATGTTTCTCAATCTATGCTATAGTCACTCCCTTTGAAGCATAGATTTCCTTCTCCCTCTGTAACTGAGCACTATCCTCTCTTTTCATGTTGTACTATATGCATCAATAAATTATGTATTGGAGTGACTAGTAGCCTTCTCTTCCGATGATCTTTGTGTATCCATCTATGTAATCTCTCTAGGTCATTGGATACCAAGATCTCGAACTCTATTGCAAGTTATATCTTGCACGCATCTATGAGCTCCTCATCTTCAACCTCATGGTAAAGGTTGATATCTTATCACTCTAGGTGATCCTCAAGATCATCATGCTATCCCATGAGTGTCTTTTGAGCCCGTACAAAGCCTTCTTCAATATACACACATGTGGTTCTCTGTATAGAGTCCCGAATCTTGGAGGTTGCTCGATATACACTTCTACTTCAATTAAACCATCTATCTAGTGTAATATCCACCACCGAGGAAGTGTGTCTAGCCACTAGAGCAACATCTCGTCATATTCGACTCCCTCTTTTTGAGAGAACCCTCGCTTCGTACTTCTCTAGTATGCTTGATTTCGCAAATCTTCTTGAATGTCATAGCTGAATTGTCGTTACTTGTTCTTTAGAACAAGTCTCATCATTCTTGTAAGTGATGGTACACGATCTTTCCTACAAGTCAAATTCAATTGCATGATTAGAAACATTTCATATTTTTCAAAAGAAAATCTTATGCATAAAGACATAGGTAACATAGTCATGCAACTATCTTAGCCAATGCTTCAACACAACATTCATCCATACCCCACATTCATATGGTAACTTTCTAAATGCCTTCCATCTCTACCAGAACATTATTAAGAGCGTGCACTACTCCCAACATGTCAACAAAGAGGTTTCATTCTAAATAAGTAGCAATGGAATGTTGTACAACACTATAGGCCACTTACCCATTACATGCATAATACAAAAACTCTTAACATGCATAATACACTTCCTAAATCTAGGAACATAAATATGTACACAACTGGAAAATATCATTTAAGCAATTATATATACATGAAATGACAATTTAAATACTTATCTTTATTTTTTTGGTAGCATACCTCTTGATCCTTGTCTCCTTGCAGGAATTACTAGAGTCTCTGACAGCGTGCTCTACTCCATCATCTGATTCTGAGGACTTGTTCCTTTCTTGCTTATGATTGACAATGCTGAGCAAGTATTCTATACCATAGATCACATGGAACTATGTACTGATGCTGAATCTATGTGTCCCTTCTTCTTCATCACTAATCACAATTGCATCCCTTCTTATCCAATGCTGAAATGGATAATAGGTTCTTCCATTTTACTGGTTTGAATCCTTCTGGATCAAAATACATGTTCCTCATCACTGGAGGAATATTCTTTAGCTTTCTTCTTGACTGGTTCATCATCTTTTGTGATGTTAGTATGGTGTCTCTTCTTCTTTCCTTTCTTCTTGGGACAATCTTTCGCAAAGTGTCCTTTCTTCTCACAAGTGAAACATTTGAGCTGTGAGAGGTCCTTCTTATGAAATCTTTTATTCTTGCGAGAATGTTTTTTCTTCTTGTTCTTTCTAATATTGTCTCCAAATCATGCTCTTCTAGTATAAGAAGTACTCTATAATTCTATGCCCAAAAGTTCTTATGTCCTTCAAGCTTGTCCTCAAGATTGGTATTGTTTTTCACTTGTATAAAATGATAACCTCAAATGGAAAGAGAGAGAATAGGACTTACCAATGAGAGTGCTTCAACTGGATGCTTGCTTCAATGCTTTTTTGAAAGACTGCTTCTGGTGGACACAGGGTTTGGCAGAGAAACCCTAATTTTTCAACTTTGGTGACTTGAAAATATGATTGGAAAGAAAGATGTGCCTCCTCAAGGAGAGTTGACAAATGTACTCCTTTTCCCAAATCTGTGGACATAACTGCAAAATATTTGATGCCCTAGTTTCTTCAATTTCTTCTGTTGAATTTTTTGGTCTTAATTATGATGTATCTAAAACATTTTTGCTCCTCAAGGTCTGAATTTTTTTCCTGAGGTAGTATCATTTGTCCTCTATCTAACCCCATAGGTTAGATCAATATTAGATTCACCAAGTCGAATTTATGCTAAGTTTTCCAAGGTGACTTGTTTATGGAATTTTTCAGTATAGAGAACTTGTACAGACTTCCAAGTGTCACTGTTTCAACTTCGGGTTCTGAAACTCACACTAGAGAAAATACAATCCGTTCTCTTTCTGGAACATCTTACTAAATTCTATTTGGATCTTCCTATCCTGAGATATATAAATTCTCCCTAGGTCACATGTTTAAAATTGAATTTTGGAAGAGACTAGAACCCTAAATTTCATGGATCGTATCTCCTAAAGTACACCGAATCTAAGGCTAGAACGCACACAAAAGGTACATAAACATTTCATATTCGGCATGTATGAGTTTCAACTCCTATATCTTCACCAAAAGTGAGTTGTAGCGAAAATTACCAGATGGTTAGATTTTGCCTTCTAGGGTTTCAAGCATGAAGCCCTATTCTCCAACAGTTGCAGTTGTAGCAGTGTTACGGCTGTGCAATGTTCTCTTTCATGCCTGATCTGATACCATGTTATATTTTAAGTGCAATAAAAATATGCATCACTAAAAGATAAACAATCACAACATAGACAATAGTACACGACACATTTATCTTGGGAAAACCCTCTCAGGGAAGAAAAACCCAGCAAACTTCTTCTAATATAGATTTGTTAGAATGTACAACAGTATCCCTCGTGAAAAGACCCAAAACAAGAAGACTTTCAAAATCAACTATTCACTTGAATCTATCTCTCCTAGTGATGTGAACTCAATGAGTGAAAGTGGTGACCAAATGAGGAGGTCGAACTCCTCATTTATACTAATCAATTGACTTGAACTTTTTACCAACAAGGACGACTTGACTCTACTAACTGGGCCGAATTGTCAATTTCACAATAAAATATTCGTTTCTAGATTATTCCAAGCTGACCTAATAGTTAGGGTTTACATTGACTCTTTCAATGACTTTTACATGATCAATTACATCAATAATAATCCCCGTAGGGTGTACAATACAAATGAAACAAATAATAAAAATAAGAATATCTTCCAAAGTTACATTCTTCAACATAATTTAGAGTCTGAGCGCAAACATAAAGTTACTTGGGAGAAAACCTCCACAAAGATAGCACTGAAGACTACATAAGGAAAATCTCCTACTGCACATGAGAGGGCTTCAAAATTCACTTAACGATGCACCACCATTCCAAATTTTCCCCACGCACCACTTTGTTTACCTCTAGTGCTATTCAAAAGACAAGAATGGAGTGATCTATGCAAGAAACATTGAGAAGCTTCTCGTTGAAGCTTCCAGATAGTACCTGCATGTGCCTTGATTAAAATCCCAAGTGCGCGAACCAAGAAATCATAGAGATGCACGTCCACCCAAACTCTATGACCGCTCCACATGTACTGAAGAGTTATTGAACCCCATTTCCAAGTGTAGAGTTCTTGTAAAAATGAGCTTATCATAAAACACAAATATAAGGGAGCCAACAATAAGTGAGATGACCCCCTTGTTTTCTAATCCCCCCTCTAGGAATACTCAAAGTTTTGTTTGCAAGATTATCTACTACCACATTGAACTCATGCCAAACATGAAAGAGTTGAGTGATAGGGATTTGATGGAGTAAGCCAATAATACCTTTTTGGAGACACCCAACTATTCAATCCATGATTTCCTATCGTCGCCTAGATTGAGAGATGATAAGGATGGAGTCTCTTATCACCACCAATGACCTAATTCCATAAGCGACTTTTTCCTTTAGTCATAGGTATAAAGCATAGCTTTTCGCTAGATTATTAGTACTGATCCCTAAACCACAAGAAAAGGATGTGACTATATTTCCACCAGAGTAAAAAATGACCTCCTCCGCACCTACCTCCCTGTATTCAAAACAATAACATAATGAGTTGATATTTATTAAATACACCAATAATCTATGTGAGTATTTTATTATAAATATGGAATACAAGATATTCTTATTACGTTTTTCAGTTAATTAGCTCTTTGTTTCTAATTTGTTTATTGTTAATTATTTAAGTAAATTTATGTAAATTTGGCCATTATTTTTAATGACATTGGTTTTTTTCTATTATAAAGGTGAATGTAAATGCGATTGAATAATAAACTTAAAATACATATCCAATGATGATTTATTTTGATTCTTTATTAAATCAATATAGATCCATCCTAAATCCTTATCTATCAAGTATAGGAAGGGATCAATTTTTTGAAAGATTTTTTGAGTTGCAAATTTTTTCTTGACGTGTAAAAAATTTAAGATATTTTTTTCTTGAAGTGTAAATTCATTGCTTACTAGATTTGAGTTTAATATCTTTTAATTTTTCCAACTTTAATTTAAAATTTAAAATTGACTCTGCCACATATGCTACCAAATAGATTTATTATTTTTTACTTGTGTGACAACGTCACTCCCTATTGGGCTATAGATCACCTCACACTGTTGGTGCAATGAAATTACATTTTGATTATCCTACACCATTCTATTTTATTTTGTATAATTGATTGATATTGTTATGTTTGAGAAATGATTGTGCTATGATTACTTTATTTTTCACACACACACATTCTAAGAAACATGCATGGTCCTACATCAAAATTGAATTACATACTTTTGACATTTCATAGCAAAACCCCCTCAAAACTAGACATAAACCAACATCATTCGAAATTTTGAATCTTATAATCCAATCTTCAAAATTTTCAATTTAACAAGATAATTTATGATTGGTATATTTTTTAGGGAAGATATCCTCCATTTTATTCTTGATTCACCAAGTGACTTGGTTGACCTTCGTGTAGAGATACATATTAATTTGATAACTATTTTGTTGGTAACTCTTGGTACACATGATAGAATGTGATCTCATCAAAATTGCTTTATACTTCACTGATATTTTTCCAAAGATATGCTTTAAAACTAAATTATCTAATCAGTTACAATTTTTGAGTTACCTTAAATATAAATACTTTTATTTATTTTTTAGAGAAAGATTTCTAAGCAACCATAAGGCACACATTTCATATTTGTTCTTTGATTGTTATGAATATTAAATAATTCATTAAGAATATTAATTATAATTAATAGAAAAATATAAGATGACATGAATCCTCAAAATCGATTCCCAAGCTATATAAAATCGGGTCAACATTTGTAAATTTATCATCTTATCCATTATCCATTTTATCAATCCATATTTATTATTTATTTATGATTTTGTATCAAGTGTGTAACATTGGTATTAGAGAAAAAATGAGCAAAAATAGAATTGTTGAAATACAATGGGAGCGAAGAACAATGTGTCACCTGGTTAAACAAAGCCAAAGAATATCTCCAAGTTAAGAGGATTCTTAGGTTTGATCAGTTACTATCGAAGATTCATCAAGAATTGTGCTCTTTTAACTGCTCCGCTAACCAACCTCCTTAAAAAAAATTCCTTTCAATGGAGTGAAGAATCATGAAGGTGTTTTGGGGCATTGAAACGAATTATGTCTACAACTCTTATTTTGGAAACACCCAATTTCTCAAAACATTTGTAATCGAATGTGATGCCTCAAGGTTTCGGACAGGAACAATCTTGAACAAAGAAGGACACCCAATTGTTTTTGAAAGAAGGAAGTTAAACAAAAGGGAATTATTACAGTATACATACACCAAGGAGATGCTTTCCATCATTAACACATTAACGAAATGGAGACAATACCTTTTGTGAAGCAAGTTTATGATTTGTACAGATCATAATAGTATTCAACACTTGTTACAACAAAAGATGTTAAAAACTAAACAACATAAGTGGATAGAAAAAATTTCTACATTTGATATGGAAATATTACACAAAAAGGGGAAAGACAACATAGTAGCTGATGCTCTATCGAGAAAAGACAAAGAAGTGCAAGTTTGTGCCCTATCAATGGTGATCCCAAATGGATAGATGAAATTGAACTAAATATGGAAAAAAAACCAGAGATTTTCTCCATAATCAATGATATAAATCAATACCCAAAATTTGAATGGAAAAATGACCTCTTATGGTATAAGGGAAGAATTTACTTAAACCGCAACTCAAGTTTTAAGACCAAAATACTTAAAGATCAGATGACTATATAGCTGCAAGACATGTAGGATTTTTCAAAACCTATTATAATGCAAGAAAGTATTTTTTTGGAAATAAATGAATGCATACATTCAAAAATAAGTAGTAGAGTGTGAAATTTTCCAAAGAAATAAAAATGAAAATATCCTAAGCCTCGGGCTCCTCCATCCATTACACATCCCAAATCAGAAATGGGAATACATTTCAATGGATTTGATTGGAGGAATACCCATGTCAGAAGGGAAGTAAAAAATATTGGTAGTAGTAGATAAACTAACCAAATATGCGCATTTAATTGGTGTAAGAAAAACCGAGTCTGCCAAGGAAATGACTGAAGTTTTCTGCAAAAATGTCTATAATTTGCACATGTTTCCAAATATTATCGTTGCTGACAGAGACGTGAAGTTTAAAGGAAATTTTTGGAGACAATTTTGCAAACAAATTGGGACATCACTTAACATGAGCTCATCTTACCATCCCCAATCAGACAGTCAAACAAAAATTGTTAATAGATGCTTGGAAACCTACTTGTGTTGCTTTGTAACCAACAAGAAAAATAAATGGTTTCAATGGTTGCATCTTGTTGAATGGTGGTATAATTCCACATATCATACATCTACCAAAATGACACCATTCCAAGCTCTTTACGGATATGAACCCATGAAATGGAAGGAGATAGCCACAAATTAGGCGAAGTTTGCATAAGTAAAAGATCATTTAGAAGAGAGTAAAAAAGTTGTTCAAATACTTAGGAAGAATATAAATGTCATCAAGAATCAAATGAAAAAACAAGCCATTCAACATTGAACAAAAAGAGAGTTTGAAATTGGAGACTGGGTATTTATGAGACTACAACCCTATAAATAGTTATCACTTAAACAAAGAAGAACGAATAAACTGTTGATGTATATGTAACATCGGAATGTATTTCATCAGTATATTATATGTATATTTATTGTACCCTTATAAGAGATGTGTTATTCCTCTATAAGGAAGTGTCGTCATGTGGATTGACAAGTGTCGCAAGTGTGTGTACTTGCCGATGGGTTATTAGACCACCTTATGGGGTCGGCCCTAATTAATATATAATATAATGTGGATGTACTAAAGTAGACAAGTCGGCCCCAGTAGGTCACTGGGCAAAAAGGTGAGTATAAATAGAGATAGGAGATCTCTATTTTACTCACTCGGAAAAGTATCTATCTCTCTCTCTGGAAAGTGGCGCACTAGTGAGGAGGAGGAGGATCATCTGCTAGGAGACTATCTCTGTATTATTTGGTTGTATTTTGGTTGAGCCATTGCTCTCTCTATCTCTGAGGAAGTTTGTGGGGTTTTTCACCTTAGGGTTTTCCCCACGGAAACTCTGTGTCTCTTGTCTCTATGCTTTTGATTCTTGTGATGCTTGTGATGCTTGTCATATTATGATTGTCATGCATTGATATACTGTAGATGTTATTCTCTCAGCAAAGATCCTATAGTATTGTGATTTAATACTGAAAATTTAACATGGTATCAGAGCTTAACTGAGAAGAAGACATTTTGCAGTGACGGAAGCTTGTATTGCTTGTTTATTGGGTTTCTCTCCATAGATTTTTGAAATTCAGTATAGTAGATTGGATCTACTCATCAAGGCGCATCTTTCTGTCCAATCAGATTTCAGTTCCGAGCATTTTCAGTTTTGGCCCTAAAAATTAGGGTTTCCACAAAAATAGGAATTTCTGGAAACTGAAGGTACAGCTGGAAGCTCCTTGCAAAAATCGAAGGTTTGAGCTTTGGATCGAGATTTTTGGCTGGGTAGATCTCCGGGAAACTCAAACCCTAATTCAGGGCTCTCCCCAGTGAACCCGGGAGGACAAAAAGGCAATTTTGAAGGACAAGACTTTGCTGATCTCAAATTCTGAATGTACTAGGCTGATCAGCTCTCCAAGGCACATCTTTCTATCCTTTCGGAATTTTGAAATTCACATTTTGAATTTTTAGGGTTTCTCTGACAAACCCTAATCCGGGACCAGATCCAGTTTTCAGCACTTCAAGTGGTAAGTTCTAAATCTTTTCTATTTCCTTTTGAAGTACTCTTAAAGATGTCTCTTCACACCAAGCTTGAGGATAAGCTTGAAGGGGCTGATAACTTCCGAGCCTGGAAGTATAGGATTGGGCTAATCCTGGAAGAGAATGAGTTGGACTCATATGTGAAAGAAGACATCCCTATCCCAGAGGATGAAGAGGCCAAGGTATTGCACAAGAAGAACTTGGTCAAGGCAAAGAGAATCATTGCTGATTCTATCAAAGACCATCTCATACCCCATGTGTCTTCTCTCAAGACACCCAAAGAGATGTTTGAATCTTTGACCAAGCTATTTGAAGGAAAGAACATAAATCAGAAGATGACCCTGTGGAACCAATTGAAAGCAGTAAAGTTTCAGAATGGGGAAACCATTCAATCCTACTTTTCAAGGGTCTCTCAGATCAAGGAACAATTAGAAGCAGTAGATGAAATGGTGGAGAATGGTGAAGTGGTGATGACCACTCTAAATGGCCTACCCAGGTCATGGGATTCCTTTATTCAAGGAATTTGTGCAAGGAAGAAGTTGATCTCCTTCAGTAGACTTCGGGAAGAATGTTCTCAAGAAGAAGCTAGGCTTATAGCTCGTGAGGAAAAGATGGGAGGTGAAGATCAAGCTCTTGCAGCTCACACCAAAAGAAGCAAAACCAAGAAGGATCACCCTCACCCCAAAAGATTCCATCAAAAGAATAAGAAGGACCTAAGATGCTTCACATGCAATGAGAAGGGTCACTTTGCTTCAGATTGTCCCAAGAACAAAAGGGATAATAAGAACAACTCCAGTAAGAAGAAGAAAGGTAGCAAAAGAAGGTTTCATGCCCATGCTGCCGAAGATGATGAACCTCCAAAGAAGAAGGCTAGGGCAGAAAGTAGTAGTGATGATGACTCATCAAGTGAAGAAGAATATGTTCTAATTTCCGCTCTTACAGGTACCATCTCCCATGGATGTAATGATTGGTTGATTGATAGTGGGGCTTCCAAACACATGACTGGGTTCAAGGAATCATTTGTGAACCTTTCTGAACATGAATCACCCCATAAGGTGAAACTTGGGGATGATTATCAATATCCAATCAAAGGAAGTGGTGAAGCCTCTTACAACTTAGAGTCTGGAAAATCTCTGAAGATGAAGGAAGTTCTCTATGTACCTGGGCTCAAGAAGAACTTACTCTCCATCTCTGCTCTAGATGCAAAAGGTATGAGGGTTGCATTTGTTGATGGCCAAGTACTAATGTGGCCAAAGGGAAAGACTATAGATGATGCAGTAGTGATTGGAGAGCAAGAGGGAGGCTTGTATAAATTAAAGGGTCAACCTGAACATGCCATGGTACATGAATCCATGGAGCCAAGTGAACTTTGGCATAGGAGACTTGCTCACATGCACTATAGAGCACTTCCAATTGCAAGCAAGGCTGTAGAAGGTCTTCCTGAAATCAAGACCAAACATGAAGGGGTTTGCAAAGGATGTGCAAAAGGTAAGAACACTAAGAAGGCTTTCCCAAGTAGTGAAAGCAAGGCAAAAGACATCCTGGAAATCATCCACTCAGATGTATGTGGCCCCATGTCATCCAGTTCCCTAAGTGGGTATGTTTACTATGTATCATTTATTGATGAATTCTCCAGGAAGACTTGGGTATACTTCTTGAAGGGCAAAGATGAGGTGTTTGATAAATTCAAGGAATTCAAAAACTTGATGGAAAATCAAACTGACAAGAAAATCAAAACATTCAGATCTGACAATGGTGGAGAATTCACCTCAAATGACTTCAAGAAGCTTTGTAGTGATTCAGGGATTAAGAGGGAGTTGACTGCTCCATATAATCCTCAACAGAATGGAGTTGCAGAAAGGAAGAACAGAACTATCATGGAAGCAGCAAGGGCAATGTTGCATGACCAGGATCTTCCTATGCATCTTTGGGCAGAAGCAGCTAGAACAGCTGTATATGTGCAGAATAGAACACCCCACAAGATATTGGACAACAAGACACCAGAAGAAGTCTTCTCTGGTAAGAAACCTGAAGTCAGCCATCTCAGAATATTTGGTTGTCCAGTATACACTCATGTCCCAAAGGAGAAAAGGACTAAACTAGATCCTTCAGGAAAGAAAGGCATCTTTGTGGGTTATAGTGAAAGCTCGAAGGCTTACAGAATATATTTTCCAGGGTTCAAGAAGATTGATGTCAGCAGGGATGTAACATTTGATGAAAATTCAGCATTCATCAAATCAAGAAAGGCACCTATTGAAGATTATGAAGAACCTAAGGAAACAAGATTTCAAGACACTACCATGACTGATACAGTTCCAGAAACTGCTCGTGAGTTTGAAGATCCAAAAGAACCTGTAGATCCACCTCGTGAGGATAACTCTCACAAGAGGAAACCTGTATGGGCTAGAGAGCTTATTCATGATGCAGAAAGATTTGGCATTCCAGAAGAAGAACACAGAGCAAAGAAGAGAACCAGATCACACACCAATTATGTTGCTTTACTCTGTGACATCATGAACAAAGAGCCTTCCAGTTATGAAGAGGCAGCAGAAAAGAAAGAATGGAAGGATGCTATGGTTGAGGAATATCAATCAATTATGAAGAATGATGTTTGGGATATTGTCCCAAGACCTAAAGGGAAGTCTGTTGTGACTTCCAAGTGGATCTACAAAATCAAGCATGCTGCAGATGGCAGTGTGATTCGTAGCTCGTGGTTTCTCTCAGAAGGAAGGAATAGACTATGAAGAAACCTTTGCACCTGTAGCCAGATATACTTCCATCAGAACAATACTTGCCTTGGCCGCAGCAATGAAATGGAAGATACACCAGATGGATGTCAAGACTGCTTTCCTGAACGGTGTAGTAGAAGAGGAAGTATATGTGGAACAGCCACTCGGCATTGAAATACATGACACGGAATCTTATGTATGCAGATTGAAGAAAGCCTTGTATGGCTTGAAGCAAGCTCCCAGAACCTGGTATGGTAGGATGGACAGTTTCCTATCTAGTTTGGGCTTTACCAAGAGTAAAGCGGATTCCAACCTTTACTACAAGGTTGAGGAAGGGAATCCTGTGATTCTACTACTATATGTGGATGACCTATTTGTGACAAGAGATGACAAAATGATTGCAGATACTAAGAGGAAGCTTGCAGTGGAATTCGATATGAAAGATTTGGGAATGATGCACTATTTCCTAGGTATGGAGGTGTGGCAGAATGCAGGTGGGATCTTCCTTGGTCAAGGGAAGTACACAGTAGATATCCTGAAGAGATTTGGGATGATGGATTGCAAAGCCATGGCCACACCTATGGCATCGAATCTGAAGCTTCTTTGTGATGCTTCATCTGAGCCAGTTGATGTTTCTATGTATCGTCAGATTATTGGGTCCTTGATGTACCTGACGAACACGAGACCAGATATTTGCTTTGCTGTGAACACATTGAGCCAGTTCCTGACGGATCCGAGGAGTGTTCATCTAGTTGCTGTAAAGCATGTTTTGAGGTACCTGAAGGGTACAGTGGATTATGGGCTCAGATATGAGGCAAATCAAAAGTTTAACCTACAGGGTTATGTTGATTCAGATTGGGCTGGCAGTGCTGCAGATAGGAAGAGCACATCTGGGTGTTGCTTCAGTATGGGATCAGGTGTGATCTCTTGGTTTAGCAGGAAGCAGTCCTGCGTAGCACTGAGTACAGCTGAGGCAGAGTATGTTGCAGCCTGTTCAGCTAGTTGTGAGGCAGTATGGCTACGGAAGCTACTGTCTGAGTTATTTGATCTCCCGTTGGAGGCTACTGGTATCTTCTGTGATAACCAGAGTTGTGTGAAGCTGTCCGAGAACCCAGTGTTTCATGACAGGTCGAAACACATAGAGATCAAATATCACTATATCAGGGATATGGTGCAGAGAGGAGCTGTGAAGCTCCTGTATGTTGCGACAGACGAGCAGATTGCAGATGTGCTGACGAAGCCACTAGCCAGGGTGAAGTTCGAGTACTTCAGAGAGAGGCTTGGCGTTATTCAGATCGAGGACACTTCGAGGAAGAAGTGATGGACACATTTGCTGAAGCCATTCCAAGCATGTTGGAAGGAGGATCCTTCACATGGCTGTGGATGTAAGCGCTGGATGATGAGCATCAGGATGATGTTCTAGTTTCTGCTTGATATGATCAGTTGGATCATTTTATGTATGTATGTACGCATCATGTTGGATGCTGGATATGATTAGTTGGATCATTTTATGTATGTATGTACGCATCATGTTGGATGCTGGATATGATCAGTTGGATCATTTTATGTATGTATGTACGCATCATGTTGGATGCTGGATATGATCAGTTGGATCATTTTATGTATGTATGTACGCATCATGTTGGATGCAGGATATGATCAGTTGGATCATGTGTATGTATTGTTTATGCATCATGTTGGATGCTTGGACCATGTATCTGTATATGTATCAGGTGGATACATTGTATGATCAGGTGGATCATGTATGGTGATATGTATCATGTATCTGTATTTGTATCAGGTGGATACATTGATGATCAGGAGGATCATGTATGATGATATGTATCAGGTAGATACTTGGTATGCATCAGGTAGATGCATTGATGATCAGGAGGATCATGTATGATACTTGGTATGCATCAGGAAGATGCATTGATGATCAGGTAGATCATGCAGCAGGATGTTGCAGTGATGATCAGGATGATCATAGATGACGAGCTTCAGGATGTTGCTCCAGATGACATGCAGCAGGATGTTGCAGTGATGATCAGGATGATCATAGATGACGAGCTTCAGGATGTTGCTCCAGATGACATGCAGCAGGATGTTGCAGTGATGATCAGGATGATCATAGATGACGAGCTTCAGGATGTTGCTCCAGATGACTTGCAGCAGGACGTTGCAGTGATTATGATCAGGACGATCATGAGTACATCAGGATGATGTATGGTGAGTATCAGGTTGATACTCTGTGGCCGTGGATCAGGTTGTGCAGATGAGCATGTCTGGGAGATCCTATAGGTCGGAGTTGTGTACCCGTAACAGCCTGGGATGCTCTTTCGAGACATTGCTCTGGGAGGACATGTAATTCGTTGCCCTGGGAGATCTCAGGTCGGAGTTGTGTACCCGTAACATCCTGAGATGCTCTTGCGAGGTTTTGTCCTATGGCATGTAATTTGGGCCCTGGGAGATTTCAGGTCGGAGTTGTGTACCCGTAACATCCTGAGATGCTCTTGCGAGGTTTTGCCATGACCACATGTAATTTGTGCCCTAGGAGATCTCAGGTCGGAGTTGTGTACCCGTAACATCCTGAGATGCTCTCGCTAGGTTTTGTGGTGGACCACATGTAATTTGTGCCCTGGGAGACCTTAGGTCGGAGTTGTGTACCCGTAACATCCTAAGATGCTCTTTCGAGGTTTTGTGGTGGGGTCACATGTAATAGCGCCCTGGGAGATCCTACAGGTTGGAGTTGTGTACCCGTAATATCCTAGGATGCTCTTTCGAGGTTTTGTGACGCACGTAAAAGTCCTGAGGATTCCACAGTATGGCCAGTGATGATGAAGACCTGCAGGTGGTGGGCCTACATCCAGTATGAAAAAGGACTGGCTCTGTAGAACTTCCTATGACGAGTAGAGACAGAGATTGGACGAGATAGCAGCAGCAGTGACGATGACGATGACGATGCATCGATGATGATGATCCAGAGAAGAAGACTTGTCTAGCAAATCTGTGTCGAGAAATACCTTCCTTGTTAAGAGGGAGTGTTGATGTATATGTAACTTCGGAATGTATTTCATCAGTATATTATATGTATATTTATTGTACCCTTATAAGAGATGTGTTATTCCTCTATAAGGAAGTGTCGTCATGTGGATTGACAAGTGTCGCAAGTGTGTGTACTTGCCGATGGGTTATTAGACCACCTTATGGGGTCGGCCCTAATTAATATATAATATAATGTGGATGTACTAAAGTAGACAAGTCGGCCCCAGTAGGTCACTGGGCAAAAAGGTGAGTATAAATAGAGATAGGAGATCTCTATTTTACTCACTCGGAAAAGTATCTATCTCTCTCTCTGGAAAGTGGCGCACTAGTGAGGAGGAGGAGGATCATCTGCTAGGAGACTATCTCTGTATTATTTGGTTGTATTTTGGTTGAGCCATTGCTCTCTCTATCTCTGAG